>JAQSUU010000108.1:48477500-50977500 GCA_038087645.1 Saccharum hybrid cultivar R570 | reverse complement strand
GATGCAAGAGAGTGGATACAGTTTTCCAGCTCCTGAATTGTGGATAGCCGCTTGCTTCTATCATCCTCCACTGGTTTGATTAGTGCAAGGATGTCCTTGATACACTTGTTCAGCACAATGTTGTCATGAACAGAATCAACCATGCTGAAATCCTGCAGTCATCAAGTAGCATGCATTCAAATAAAAATAAGGAACAGAAATTAATGTCGCATGGACACTATGTGAAAACTGAAAGTCTAAAGAAGCACCGCGTCACTGAACACGGATGATTCCATATGTCCTCGCAGGGGCGGACCCACCAATATAGGACAGGGGTGTACTACACCCGATAATTTTGGCCAAAAAACTTAGTTAGTAGGCATAATACATGCACACACTTACACTTATTAGATCAGATCCGAATATATAGAAAGCCAAATAGCTCAAATTATGGGTTTGGGTGCTCCGTTTTGCACGGAAGGAAGGCAAGAGAGGGGCGCGGGCGGGCATACCTAGTGTGGTGGGTGCTCGTCGCCGGCAAAGGGTCGAACGAAGACCTGGGCAGCTGGAGTACGGCGGCGGCGGCGGCGGTTGCCAAGGGCGTGTTCAGTCGCCTGGCCCCGTTGGGACCCCGTTGATGCAGAAACGGCCGAATCGTGAATCGAGCTGCTATAGTATTGCTCTCTATCTCTCGGGCCAGGCGAGGTGGAACGGGAGAACCGAAGGAAAACAGCAAAACATGTATAAACGCAGGCTCTCCAGTCTCCTCTTTTCCTGCAGGTGCACGCGCATGAACTAGGCGGGTACAGTAAGGATTACTCTTCTTTCTCGGTTTCCCCTTTCTTTTCCTTTAGATGCGACTATGAGTGGGTATCTTAACGTGCAAGTCATAAAAAGTTGTTTCTCTTCTTCTTTAGAAAAGAAAAGTGTTTCTCCTTGTCAGCAAAAGAAAGGGACATAACATTTTAACATGTTGGTTAGGCCGTGTGTGGGTTCGATCTTCTTTTTCTTGAATTGGCATCGGCATATGTCGAAAGGTTTATGTAGCTCAGTTAGATGAGCCCTTTCAAGGGCGTAGCTGTGCCTTTATTAGTTTCTCAAGAGACTTTTGCTTGATCTCACTCGCCTATCTATCGGCCCAATAACGCACAGCTTCTCCCTCTAAACTGAAACCCACTTATATACGAAGACCCTGAGGCTATACTGTAGAGGCCCAAGCCCAACTATCGAATTAGAGGTGAAAAAGGTAGTACACATCAAGCAGGCTTTGTTTTTTTTTTGAGGGAAGCCATTTGGCGCACTTTATTGATCTGCAAACATAGTTACATCGTTCACCAAAGCTTCTAGGATACTCCTAGGGGGTTCATCGTCCCAGATACAAGATAATTTTGAATCCATAGCTAACCTGGCTAATTCATCCGCTACCCTATTTGTTTCCCTATTACAATGCTCTATGAAAATAACAGCAAACTCTTGCCATAACTCCATACATTCATCATAGACTGGAGCACTCGCCGTCGCCGACATTCCCCCTGTCTTCATTGTGTCCACCACCTCTGCGCAATCTGAATGGATGATCAAACGGCTACACCCCACATGTTGCGCTAGCTTCATTCCTTCCCTGAGTGCCATCACCTCGGCCATGGGAGCATCTAGGACATTTGCATAATATTGAGCTGCACCCGCGATGAACGATCCCCTTGCATCCCTAATGACGGCTCCAGAGCTCCCTGTACTCCGTTCATAATTGTAGCTTGCATCCACATTCAGCATCAAGAAATCTTCAGGCGGCTTTCTCCATCCCACCCTTTCCTTTACTGTTTTCTTTTCTGCTTTCAGATAGTTCGTAGTTAGCGTTGCAATCGATATGGCCGATCTTGTCGGATTTTGGACAGTATCACCATGCACCAGCTTCCTTCGTTCCCACCAAAGATACCATCCCCCTGTTAGTATTAATTCTGCAAGTCCAACTTGGTTCAGATGCTTGATTGGTCTTGATACTCGGATTGCATCCGCAACCAGTACTGAACCCGACCGGTCATTTCTGAAGAACTTCTGAATTTCTTCAGAAACTCCCATTACCCGCCATACCTCCTTGGCTCTTTTGCATGAGAATATAACATGTTTAATATCTTCACAATCTTCTTGGCATACTAGACAACTACTCACCTCAGCAATATGTCTATTTGCCAATATTCCTCGACAAGGCAGTAGACCATGCAGCACTCTCCACCCAAATATTTTTATTTTTTCCGGAATATTCAGTTTCCATAGCAATTCCCAAACTCTTTCATCTCCTGATCCTCCTGCTTGCTGAATTCCTCTATCATTACCAAATTTATGTTGCCACTGGACATGGTATGCTGATCCCACTGTAAAGAGGCCATTCCGGTTATAGTGCCAAGCTACTGTATCATCCCTTCCTTGCATCAAAGGGATTTGCATGATTCTGTTTGCATCTACAGACCAGAACATGTCATTTATGAGTTCCTAAAACCACAGTCCGGTTACTGGATTAATGAGCTCCTCTACTGTTGTCACCAAATTGTGTCCTCTCGGTGTTAGTACCTTCATATTATGACTAGCACGAATCCAGCTATCCTCCCAAATATTAATCTGTGAACCATCTCCCACTCTCCAAATGCACCCTTTCTTGAAACAGTCCAGTCCTGCTAGTATACTCTGCCATGTATATGAACTACCACTTTTCATTCTTGCATTCAATAGCTTACCATCCGGATAATATCTAGCTCTTAGCACCCTCGCACACAAAGAGTCCGGTTCAAGTAACAATCTCCAGATTTGCTTTGCTAATAGTGCACGATTGAAACTCTCCAGATCTCTAAAACCCATCCCTCCTTGTTTCTTTGGGATACATAATTTCCACCAAGCCTTCCAATGAATTCTTTTATGGTCATCGTCATCACCCCACCAGAATTGAGATATGGCATCAGACATCCCTTTGCAAATTTTTTTCGGGATTTTGAACACCATCATCGCATATACCGGAACGGCTTGAGCAATGGATTTTATCAGAACCTCCTTCCCCCCATGCTGAGCAGTTTTTCCTTCCATCCCTTCGTCTTGGACCTTACTCTGTCAATCAAGTGTTGAAAGCAATCACTTCTATCAATCCCCACCAACGCCGGCAGGCCTAGATATTTGTCACTTAAGGATTCAGTAACAATGTTTAGCGCTGTGCACACTTCAACCTTCACATCCACATCTGTATTCTCACTGAAAAAATACTGCATTTTTCATCACTAACCTTTTGACCCGAGTTTGCACAGTAGCGATCCAGGATATTTTTCAGGTTTACTGCCTGTTCCCTATCTGCTTCCATTAGTATTAAAGAATCATCCGCAAATAATAGATGGGATATCACTGGTGCATTTCTGCACACTCTAACACCCCTGGATTTCTCCTCTGCTTTCGGCTCCCTTCAACAGACTTGAAAGTCCCTCTGCCACCAACAGAAAAAGATAGGGTGATAGTGGATCACCCTGCCTTAAGCCTCTAGTTGGAATCACTGTGTTAGTTTCCATAGCATTCACTCTGACCTTATATTTGACAGTCTTAACACATGCCAAAATAAGGTCCACCCATCTTTGGTCAAACCCCATCTTTAGCATAATCTTCTCTAAAAAACCCCACTCCACCCTATCATATGCCTTGTACATATCCAGTTTTACAGCACACAGACCTTTCTTACCACGCTTCCTTTTTATAGTGTGAATGCTTTCATAAGCCAAAAGGATATTATCAGTAATTAATCTCCCTGGTACGAACGCACTTTGGTTATCACTTATGACCTCTGGTAGGATAGATCTCGGTCTGTTTGCTAGCATTTTTTATATAACTTTGTACACAACATTGCATAGGCTTATCGGGCGAAACTGTGAAACCATAGTCGGATTATTTACCTTGGGTATGAGAACAACAAAGGTGTCATTCCATTCGTCTGGTATTTTCGCCAGGTTCACAGCCTCAAGTACTTCCTTCACCAAATCTTCTCCCAACAAGTCCCAGTATTTTTTTTGTAGAAAATAGCGTGCATACCATCCGGCCCAGGGGCCTTCAGGTCACCTATTTGAAATAATGCCTTCTTTACTTCTTCCCCAGTGAACGGGGCTGTGAGCAAACTATTCATGTCCGATGTGATCCTGCGTTTAACATCTGCTAATATATTCTGGTCCACCTCCGCGGTTTCAGACATAAATAGATTCTAAAAATATTCTTCTACGATATCACACATCAGGCCTCCATCCTCCTGCAGTACTCCATTATGGTCTATAAGCCCCTTAATGGAATTTTTCTTCCTTCTCTTGGTAGCATAATTATGGAAGAAACTAGTATTTCTATCTCCCTTCTTGAGCCAATTGGCTCTGGCTCTCTGTAGCCAATATATCTCCTCTTGTTCTAGCATCAATTCTAATCGGACCATTATCTCCTTCTGTGATTTAGCATTTGTTTCAGTCATTGGGCCCCTTCTTAATCTCTCCAGCTCTCTCTTAAGATCAGCCATTCTTTTTTTAGGTTTTTTTAAAACCTCTTTATCCCATTTATGCAAATCCTCATGAACATCACTTATCTTCTCCGAGAAAGTTGGACCCTCCCCACGGGCTTTTGCTCTAGCCCATGCAGCCTTTATCATCTCTTCTACTGTGTCTTCCTGAAGCCAACGTGCTTCAAATCTCTTCTTACTTCCTCCCCTTTGGATCGGAGCGAGATAATTAGTATCCATCAGAATAGGCCTGTGGTCAGATCGAATCATTTCACTATTGATCAATGTTGCTTGGGGAAACAAATTTGACCACTGCATATTTGCCACGGCCCTATCCAATCTCTCTCTGATTTGACCTCTCTGCCATGTAAAAATATCACCCGTGAAGCCCATATCATTTAGTTCACACTCCGACAACACATCATGAAAAGCTTGCAATTGCCTTTGTGTCCTTGGTCTCCCTCCTTCCTTCTCTGAATTATATAGTATCTCATTAAAATCCCCCATCATCAGCCATGGTGCCGACAGATCTTGCGTAATTGATCTGATAGCTTCCCATGTTCTTCCTTTCTGGCTCCAATCCGGTTCCCCATAAATACCAGTAAATCTCCACCCTCCATCATCTTCAATTATGACATCAATATAATACTTTGTTATGTCTTGCATCCGAATGTTGATTTCCTCCTTCCACAGCAACAACAATCCTCCACTCCTCCCGTCACTCTCATGAACCAGCATCTTATCAAAGCCAGCTCTCCTTCTCAAATTGTCTAGCTTTTCATTATCCAAGTGTGTTTCAGACAGAAAAAACACATCTGGATTTAAAACACTTCCGGACCTCCAGAAGCGCACGAACTGCGCGGGAACTCAAGAGCCCCCGACAGTTCTAGGCTAGGAGTTTCATTGTGCCCTGAAAGGTCCTTGTTTGGTTTTGGTAATTGAGTGACAACCTTAGATGGACTAATTGTGTTTAATGTGAGATACACAGGAGATTAGTCCACAGGTGATGATGTCCTGAAGGAGCTTAATGCACATGAGACATGACATGGAGTCATGTGACCAAGGTGGAGAAGATCAAGATGAGGCTTGGCTTGATGGACCGGTTGCTAGGGTGAAGGGCAAGTTGTGTGATGGCTTGGCGCCGAAGGACCGAGGCAACGGTGAAGAGCAAGTGAGGTCAAGATCGATGAACCAATACAGTCACGTGATGATATGAAGTGGATCATATCATTTGTGATATGGTTGGTGCATGTGTTGCATCAACGTCGGAGGAGTTGGAATGGAATGCGCAAGGCAAAGGTATAACCTAGGGCATTTCTATTTCACCGGTCATAGGTGTGTAGAGAAGTTGATGACCGGGTTTAGGATAGATGGCCGTACTATTAAGAGGGGCAAACTTGTTTGCATATCGGTCATCTAGTGCCACTCGAGTGATCTAACTATGCATCGTTGTTAGGATCGAGTGGCGTGGCAAGTTGAGTGGCTAACTTCTTCGGTAAAATGATTGTGAAAAATGCTAACACACGTGCACAAGGTGGTGAACACTTGTTGGTGTTGGCACATTTACGAAGGTGGTGGAGTTTGAGCGGTAGAGAGGGTTTGGGTTCCTCTCTCCCTCCCGCCGAGCTTGCGAGGCGGGATTCATGCGTTTTCGAGGAGTTAAAACGACTATTTTCCACTACGCCAGAAGTCAGAGAAGAAACGGAGGCGAACGGAGGTCACAGAGGTGACTGGACGCTGCACCGGACGCGGTCACGGTTTGACTGGACGCGTCCGGTCAGTTCAACGTGGCAGTCAGGCGCGCGGGTGTTAGGGTTTTGCACCGGCGCGTCCGGTCACTCGCGGGACCGGCGCGTCCGGTCGGGCACCCAGAAGTATAGCGCGTGGCGTAAAGCTGATCGGACACGCGGCGCGTCCGGTCACACGCGATCGGACGCGTCCGGTCGTTGAGGGAGCTTACTGGACTCCAACCGGACGCTGGCACTGTCGCGTCCGGTCGTTGCGTGGAGCACGTCTGGTCATGTTGTCGCGCGCACGGGTGCTGTGCGCACCTGCGTGTCCGGTCGTTTGAGTGGCGCGTTCGGTCATAGCGTTTGACCGTTGGCGCGCAGTGACCGTTGAGATCGGGCGTTCGGTGTTGAACGCGGAGGGACACGTGGACGGCACATGGCGACCGGACGCGGTGCTGCGCGTCCGGTCAGTTCGACCGGCGCGTCCGGTCGTCCCGAAATCTGCCCAGTGAAGGGGTAACGGCTCTATTTGACCATGGGGTTATAAATAGATGCCTTGGCCGGCCTTGGCCGGTAGCTGAGCACACTATAGTCTTTGTGACTTGTGTGGTAGTGCTTGGGAGCCTTCTAACTCACTCATGCTTGATAGTGTTCATCGGATCGAGTGAGAAAGCGATTCTAGTGCGTTGCATCGTGAGGATTGCATCGAGTGGCACTAGGTGATCGTGTTGCAAGCCGGTGGTGCTTGTTACTCTTGGAGGTTGCCACCTCCTAGACGTCTTGGTGGCTCGTGGCTCCGTCGAAGCTCGCAAGAAGATTGTGCGAGGCTCCGGAGAAGCTTTGTGAGGGGGATTGTGCTCACCCCGCGGGGATCGCGAAGAGCAACTCTAGTTGAGCGTGTCATTGAGCTACCACACTTGATGGTGGGTTCTTGCGGCGCCTTTTGAGAGGCTCGGTGTGTGACCGATTAGCCACCGAACCACGAAGTGTTGGTCGACACAACGGGGACGTAGCTTGGTGGCAACCAAGTGAACCTCGGAAGAAAATCACCGTGTCAACATTGTCTACTCTTCTCGGTGGTTTGCCTTCGTGCAACACAAGCTTGTATTTACTTTCATATATACTTGTGCTTGTGTAGTTGCTCTCGTAACTAGTTTGCTTGTGTAGCTTGCTAGTTGTCTTCTTGCTTGTGTAGCTAGAAGTATCCCCTTTGCGTGGCTAATTCGGTTTTGTGTAACCTTGTTAGTCACATTGCTTAGTTTGTGTAGCTAAGTAGTTTGCGCTCTCTAATTTGGCTTGTGTAGCCTTGTTATTGAGCATTGCTAGTGAGCTTAGGCTTTGTGCGCTTTGCTTACTAGAATTGTGTAGGACCTCCCTCTTGCTTGCAAAGTACTAGTGCATAGGTTTGTGTGACCTTGCTCTAGAATTAAATAGGAGAGCTCTTGCTAAGGAAAACACCTTAGTTGCTTAATTAGGATCTTTGTGAGGTGCTTGTGAAATTAGATAGAGGGGTGTAGTCTTGGCTAGACCGTTAGTTTTAATTCCGCATTGTTTTCGGTTAGCCGACGTGTTTAATTTTTAGAAAGGACTATTCACCCCCCTCTAGTCCGCCATCTCGACCCTTCATGCCCGGCCACTCTGCTCGAAGGAGAGCGTCGATCTTGCATTAGGATTTTCTTGGTTCTTCACCTCGCCATCTTCACTTCTTCTAGGTCTCTTCTTTTCTTGTTCTGCTATTGGGATAATAGTAGCGTTCTTTGCACTTTGGTGCTCCAGCAGGTTTGTTTGTGCCAGGTTCGTGAGCCCTTGTGCATCTCCTTCCTTTTCTTTCACCGCCTGATCATCTTCTCCATCAACATCCGTCCCCAAAGATATATCCATATCATATGGTTCTTCCTCGAAACCCCCTCCACGGCCAGCTCCTCTTCCACGCCCTCGTCCTCTCCCTCCACCACGTCCTCCACGGTCCTCCCTCATCGGCGCCACGACCATGTATGGAACTCTCAGCCAATCACCCCAGTCACATGTTTCTTTCGGATGGACAACATCTCCACATTCTGAGACCTCATGGCCTAAGCATCCACAAAAGAAACAGAAGCTAGGTAACTTCTCATACTGTACCAGGCACATCATACGATCCTTGAGTGTTATTGGCACCACTCGAACTAGAGGCTTCCTTAGATCAATCCAAACCCTCGCTCGCAGATACATAGTTGAATTAATCTTCCTATCATTTACTAGGATCGTGATAATCTCTCCCACTTTCTTGGCTACTTTCTCAGCTAGGTCTTGCTTCTTCATCAGCATCTCCGGGACACCTTGAATCCTTGCCCAAATTGGGATCTTGTCCAATTTGTACGAATTCACATTCGAGTAGCCATCATATTCTTCCATTACAATGGCTGCCCCTCTGAACAGCCAGGGCCTTCCCTCCATGACCCTCGTCCAATCTCCTAAGCAATGAAATTGCACCACGAACAAGTTAGGTTCCCGAGCTTTGAACGTCACTTCCTTTGCTGTTGACCATGCGTTCCTCAACGCACTGAACAACGCTGCATGACTAAAGGGTTTCGAAGTATGAACCCTAAACAGCGCGAGCCAACGGACTTCCTTCACGAGTTCTTCAAATTCCCCTGAAAAGTCGAGATCTTCTTCCTCTTCACCTTGTAGTTTCATCGCTTCAAGATGCTTCTCCAAACTCGGCATCCCTCCGCCTTCATCCTTCTCCTTCGCCTTCCCCTTATCACTCGTCACCTTTTCCGCCATGCAGAAACCGCCTGGTGACTCCTTCCTGTTCTCGAGGACCGGCTCCAATGGAGTCGATGATTTGTAGGTATGGGATCACGTCGATCTCGACGTGAGACACTTTTACTCCGGCGGCGCCGCCAGAGGACCATGAAACCCTAAGTTAGGGGATCACTGCACAGACAACCGGTTGGTGCGCCGTGCCGTGCGCATCTAGAACGATGAAATTCAACCCACCTGCCACATCAAGCAGGCTTTGTGTTGGACATGTATAATGCGTATGGTACCAAGAAACATTTAGATTTTTTGGTAGAATCACAACAGTCATTGTCAAACATCATAAAGAGAGAAATATTTCAGAGAGAATTACTTACCGATACTCATTTTGTACTAGTCGATAGAAACAACCAAAACTTGGTTTCTCCTGATTCTAGTTCTAGATTTAAGAATTTTTATCAAGCTAGCCAAACAGTTCCATAAAAGGATTATGATTCATTATAGAACATTTCTCAAGAGAATTTGGATCCAAAACATTTCTAGAAGAATCTAGTACCCTACCAAACACGCTCATAATAAATAGAAAAAGGAGTTGAACAATTAAATCGATTATAGCATTTGCGACCACTCAGGGCCACACAGTTCAACGGGCCATGCTAATATAAGTACCCAAATCTATATATACATCTAATTTTTAATATTTAAAGAAGACTTTTCTCCCTTCCTCATGCCCTCATTTTGGTTCGTCGCCATTTTCTCCACCATATCTGTCCATCGTAGGGTCGTTACCTTACCTCTCTTATTTCATCCCTTAGTCCGACCTCTTCTTTTGAGATGCAAAACTTCGTTGGTGGCTCGGCCCCACATTACTCATGTGGTGCCTAGCCGATCAAGCCTAACTCAGCACAGGGGATTATAGCTTGTCTTTTACCTTTCTTAACCTCACAATAAATAAATACAATTAAACACATATTCAAGGTGAGTCAGTCTCCAATCATTTTTCCATAATGGATTAGTCCTTATTGTTTGTTATCAGCCTTAGAGTTTATTTGATTTAGTTGAAATAATGTTGGGCAAAGCTTGGTTAGATCTAACAAAGATAGTTCATTATAATTGGCTTGAATAGATCCAAGTAACCATGCAACAAGTTATGTGCCTTATGGCAATGCACGTGTATATTTACTAGTTTATTAGCGAATGGACCTGTGGTCCAGTGGTAGGTCTGTCCAGTGGGACGCTGCCTGTAACACCCCGGTGTTACGCATGCATTTAGCACCTGCAAATCATGAGCATAATCATTGTCATGCATTCATTAGCATTGCATGAAATAATGATTGAAATGTGACCTTGAAACGTTGATGTTGCAATCTTTTGTTTAAAAAGAACAATGCCATGATTATGCTTGTTAGGTTAATAAACATGCTTATTTGGTAGTGTAAAGAATTTAGAATTGTTTCACATGCAATTTCGAGCAACTTTGGTATTCAAAGTTTTGTCAAATTTTGCTTTTAAAAATATCCCTAAAAATGGTCAAAAACCCTTCATATTTAGCTTTTACATTCCAGTTCAAAATCTATGCAGAATTTTGAGTTGGTCCCTTAATAAAAGTTGTAGAGAATTAAATTCTAAGCAACTTTTATTTTAGGGCCATTTCCAGAAAATGCCATTTTCTTGCTCAAAATTTGATTTGAAGTTGTTGTTTGAAATTTATTTGAAAACAAAAATTGAAAAATGTTTTATTTGCTTACCGGGCCGTCGCCTCCCTTTTGGCCCATCAGTGCAGCCGGCCCGGCCCTTCTCCCGCGCGCCGCGCCCGCGCCCGCGCTCCTCCTTCCGGCCCAGGCCCACGCCCGCGCCGCGCCTCTTTCTCCCTCGCGCGGACGTGCCCGTCCCGACCGCGCTCAGGCGCTCGGCGCCGCGTGGCGGCCGCATGCCGTCAACGCCGGCCGGGTGGCGCCCGGTGGCCCCTGCGGCCACGCTCACCTTCACCCGCACCTCGACGCACCAGTCCGCGCCCGCTCACTCTTCCTCCCCTCCCTCGCTCAGACAGCAGCAGCTCGCGGTTGCCGTGCCATCACCGCCGCCGCGAACCTCCGCGCCGCCGTTCCCACTCAACGGCCGTGCCTCTCTCCGATTCGCCTCTCCACCCGCTCCGCCACCTCTTCCTCTGCTCAGGACACGAACCAACGCCTCGGTTCGAGTCAAGGTGAGGCCCTATTGGGAGATTTCTCCGCCGCCGGCGCCATGGCCGCCGAGCTCAGCTTCGCCGCGGCCGAAGCTCCTCCGCCTCCCATTCCCTCCCCGTTTCGCCTTCATCTGTCCGCCTTGGGCGCGCGAAGCCGCTGCCCGCCTCGTTTCGCTTCACCGTGGCCGGCAAGGGCGACATTGCCACCAGGCAGCGCCGCCGCGCCGCCATTAACGCTGGCGAGGCCGCTCCGCTCCCCCTCTGACCCCATTTTCTAACCGAGCCGATTCGCCTCGTCGAGCTGAGCACGATGGTGCTCACCTCGTCGCCGGAGGCTCACCGCCGTCGAGTCTCCGACCGACGGGCCTCCGTCTCCCCCTGGTGCCACTGGCGGTGGGGTCACGGGGCCCACTCGCAGCGGCACAGTGGGACTCGGGGTGCACGAATCCGGGGACACCTAGTATTTTAGCTCGGGTTTTTCAGAAAAGAAAAAGAAAATGAATTCCTTATTTCAGTGAAAATGTTTGGAAATTTGTATTTTGCTAATTTTAGCTCCAAATTGGATGAAACAAGTTTTGTTAGGTTTCTTTTGAGTAGATCTACAGGCTAAAAATATTGCATGTCAAGTTTGTGATACTTTTCTGTATAGTTTTATTTTATTCTTGTAAATGCTATTAATCTTCAGAAATGCATAGTAAATCATGTATTGCCCAGAAAAATATGATTCCAAGTTTGTTATTCTTCTTATGTGATGTACTTTATGTGAAAAATATATGTCATGCATGTCCTGTAGAAAAATATAGATGTCTAGTTCAAGTGCTATTATAGCTGAATTTTTGTTATTTTTGCTAGGGAGAAAAATATGTATAAAACATGGGCATGATATTTTTTGTACAGTGATTATTTACTATGTAGAACATAGGAAAAATACTAAATCTGTTGTTTGATACTTTTCATAGTACAAAGTATTTTCATGCTCACTTTTATGCCTTAGCTTGTCATTTTTGTGTAGGTTGTTTTACTTATCCAAATGCAGTGAAATTTATGTGGTATGTTATGTTTGGCCCTAGCAAGCTACTGTAATTTTCTCAGATTTTTTTGTGCTGTCAAAATAGATGTTGCTATTCAAACCTAGTGTTAATTAGGGTTTAATTAAATCTTGCGTTATGCATGATTAGTGAATTAGTAAATCTTTGGTGTATCTTTGAAGCATTTTACTTGATGTGGTGACTTAGCATGTTAGTACAGTGGTTATAGTATTAGTGTAGCAGTACTTGCGTGTGGCTACATGGTAGTTAATAGAAGAGAATGCAGTAGATGACATGTACTTATTGTACATGTTCTTGGATGATGTTGACTACCTTGTATAAGAATTTTTCTTATACTCTACCCAATAAAGCAAATCATGTTCATTTACCTTGCATGCAAGCATAATCTTTGTGTGTCCTTTTCAACCGATGCACCTTTTGCATAAGCACTTACGCATACACATCATACAGGATCGCAAGTAGAGAATCCAGTCGTAGTACCCGAGGAGCCGGAAGAGCAGCTCGCGGTGCAGCCACAGGAGGTGCCCGAAGTCGACGAGGAGGACGTTGAGGAACTTCCGGAGTGCCCCGATCACCGCCCGAGTTCCTTCGAGAGAGGCAAGCCCCGGAGCATTTCTCCCTCGGTTTGCAAATATTTAATTAATGCTTTACTTTAATTGATGCATTATGTTCAGGAGTTGTTTGCAACCGTTGCTGCATTATACCTTGTTTACCTTTGTTATACTATATCCTTGCTACCTTGGTGTCGGTGTTCGGACCCGGAAGGGCCCTAGACCGACGAGTGAATTTGTGCTGCGTGCTCCCTAATCCAGATGGTGATGCAAAGAGAATACACGAGGGTTTATCCTGGTTCGAGCAAAAAAGGCCCTACGTCCAGCGGGGGGGGGAGAGTGTTGTATTTCCTTGCACCTAAGTGCTTGCGTAGGGGTTACAAGCTGTGAGAGAGGGAACCGGTCCCAAGTCTCAAGAAAAGAGTAAAATGGAGTGTTGCTTGAGATGTTAATCTCGGAAGTGGAGAAAATGTCTATCTTGTCGTCCCTTTCGTCCTCCTTTGGAGAACCCTCTGCCCTCTCTTTTATAGAGTCAAGTGAAGGCCGAGGCACCCTAAGGCGGTGCCTTGGAGGTGAAGGCGCGGTGGGCGCTGTGGAGGTTGCTGTAGCGACGTGCCCCGGTAATGGCCGGCTATCCCCGGGGTGTCGTGGTGACGTTGATGACGGGTCGGTGAAAGGCCCTGTGTCCTGTGGCGAGCGTGCGATCCTCTGTGGTCGACGTGCGGGCGTCATTCCTTTGTTGACCGGTGGCGGTCGAGGCCAGATCGGGACGTAGCTGAGGGGGTCGACGAGGAACGGATAATACCGAGCCCCAGAAAACCCGGGCGCGGTGGTTGTCGTCTTGTGAGTCAAGGAGGCGTCGATGGTAGAACAGTGCTTGACATGGTGTGAATAGTGGTAGCTTTTTCACTGCCCATCCCGGGATGGATAGTAAAAAGTGGGATTAGACACGGGTGATGCTCCCACGTCGGTGGTGCTGTAGCCACGTCAGTGGAAGTGGTTGCATTGAATGCTTTTGTCAGTAAGTAGGTGGATGAGGGGGGTCGACCGACTCGACCCCGGGTCGTGCGAGTCGGAGATTTTCCGGGGTCGTGGCTTCCCATCGAGCGGGCCTCGTACGAGTCGGAACGCAGTCGAGGGCGCCCCGTCTTCACACGTATGCGGTCTTGGATCGGCGTATCCGTGTAGGTGGAGCCTTAATTCGATTTTTAGGGGGTTTTAGGGCATGGATTCCTCGGGGGTTTGCTCCTTTTAATCGTTGGTTTTGGGTACCCCTAATTCAGGTACCCGACACCTGGTATTCGCAGTCGAGTCGATGCTTAGTTGGCTTAGACCGGTAGAAGTCGGGTGATTTCCTGTCACCTGTGAGCTATTGGTGGTTACCTAGATCTGCTTGGATAATTATGTCATCATGGGATAACTAAGTTCAATTTGAAGTTGAGACTGGACAGAAACTTACAGGGTTTCGGACTGTAGTGATTTTCATCTGTGTCGATTAAGGACCGACCGTTGTTGGGCCTCGGGTCATGTTGAACGCATGCCTCGCATTTAGCTGGCCGAATAACGTACCTTTCGACCGTGAAGGTGTGAGATTATTCGGGCCGAGTGGATTGCCCGCAGCGCACTGTACCGGAGAAGGGGTGGTAGGACACGGGGGCACGATGATAAGACCGAAAGGCAGTCGGTCGGCCCCCGAGTACATGTGGTTCCTGGCAAACTCAGGATTTTACCTGGATAGTTGACTCGGTGACCAATATCTCACTTTAGCGGGTGAGTGAGGTTTGTGTGAGGAATAAATTACCAGCTGGTTAACAATCGATTCGAATCGCCATCGTTCACTGGATAGTGAACACTTGACTTGAGTTACTTCATCGTAGTAATGTTGATGGAACACTTGGATAGTTATAATGGATATGACATTATGAAAGTTGATAATGATCATTGGTTATCATTAATTGCTTAATCATATGCTTGCTCTAGTATAGGTGCAAATGTAGCCGATAGGTTAATAATGATTAATTTGATATAATGCTTTTGGAAAGGATTCTAAAATGCTAAAAATACCTTTTTGCAAATGAGTTAGCTACCCCACTATAAAGCCCTTCATAATCCTTGATGTCACTTTATTTTTGGTTATGTCGGGTAAGTCTAGCTGAGTACCTTCTCGTACTCAGGGTTTTGTTCCCACTTGTTGCAGATGTGCAGATGTATTACGACTACTGTATCAACTGTCTTTATCCTGCGATGGGTGATGCTTAGGACCATGGACAATGGTCATTCATTACGCCTTGTCTAATGCTTTTGTGGGAGATGATCATCAGCTGGCACTTTATTTCAAACTCCGTGTGAGTGTGTGTGGATTTGAACTATATGCTTCCGCTACTTTCTATTTGAACTCGGTTTGTAATAACTATGTTTAAACTCCGATGTACCTGTGATGCGAATTCTTTTGTAATATGTGATGGTGATCGCTAAACTTATTATGATCTTGGCTGGTGTGCGAGTTGGTTTGAAATCCTTCGTGATTTCACGGACTACCGGGTTATACGGGCTTAAGTTTGCTAAATCGTCTGCTCCAGCGGGTGATTTTCTTATTTAATTTCGTATAATTGGTCGGTTCTGTTACACTACCCACCAAGGTTCAGACCCTGGTGATCGCACCTTTTTCTAGAATTTTCCAGAAATTTTAGGGTATACGTACGCGTGCGCATTCGGTGATACTGCGCGTTTCCCGCGCACCGGAGGCGGCGACGCCTCCCAATCTCTTCTTTGCATGTGTATGGACGCGCACGCGTGTGTGTGGTGTGAGTGTGGAGGGTGTGGGTTGTGTGCATCCTAGTTGTACCCAATTAAAAAAAATATTTACTATTTTATTATATCACGCTTCCTAGAATGCAGACGCCTGAAAACGCAGAACCAACGACACCTTTTTTTTGAAAGGAGATTAACTCTGCTTTTAAGAAAGCAATAAAAGGTTTTACATACTGGTGTTCCTAGTTTACGACAGAAAGCAAAAAGAAACAAACAGCATCCTTGCAAACTATTAAGCAGGCCTAAACATCCACTCAACGCTATTATAGAATAGCAACATCAGAGCTAAAGACTTGATGGCGCATTCGCTTGCTGATTCAGGTTCCCAGACGATCCACCATCTTAGACATTTGCATCTTGTTTGTATCTTTCAAAAGGTCTCCCCACATCCGCAGAGAATTGATAGCGTTGTATAGGACCATATCAGGGTTAGAAGGAAAGGATTTCTCTATAGCCATCTTGTTCCTATTCTTCCATATTGCCCAGATTAAACCTGCAAAGAAAAAGAGAACAACTCTCCGAGGGACCCCCAGCCTCCTTAGCAACCATTCATACACAAAATCATGTTTTGAAATTGGAAAATCCTTCCACCCAAAAGCATCTCTAATGCAGCACCACAGGTACTGAGAGAAAGTGCATTCAAAGAGAATCTGATTGACAGTCTCAGGTCTGCCACAGCAGAGGGGGCTCCCCTTCCACCCTCTCTTTTTCAATGAAAATGCAGCATGTAACTTGTCATAAAACACTTGCCAAAGAAAAACTTTGACCTCAAGAGGAATTTTGCTTTTCCAAATCAAGGTACATAACTGGTCTCTAACCCTCCCCCCTGCCCCCCCCCCGAGTTAACAGTTGATATAATGATTTAGTAGTGTATTGGAAAGATTTATCAAGAACCCATCTCACAGAATCCTCCTTTGTGAAATCAAACTGAACTCCTCCCAAAAGTTGTCGTAAAGACATCCAATCCTCAATCAAAGCTCCTTGCAAGTTCCTCCTAAATGAAAGATTCCATTCATCTTCATCCCAAACATTCCACACTAATCCTGCTGATTATTACTGATTTCATACAAGGAGGCATACTGAATTTTCAGAGGTGTGTTACCTATCCATAAATCATGCCAAAATCTGATCCTATCCCCTCTAAACACTCTATATTCTAGCCCCCACTTGAACATGTGTTTCACTTTGTGTAAGCCCTTCCAAAATTGAGATGTTCCTTTCTGATCAGAGCAAAAGAAATTCCCTGAGTGCACATATTTAGCTTTCACCAATCTACACCAAAGATCCTTTGAACCGACTTCAATTTTACAAATCCATTTTGTCGGTGTTCAGACCCAGGAGGGCCCTAGACCGACGAGTGAATTTGTGCTGTGTGCTCCCTAATCCGGATGGTGATGCAAAGAGAATACATGGGGGTTTATCCTGGTTCGGGCAAAAAAGGCCCTACGTCCAGTGGGGGGGAGGATTGTATTTCCTTGCACCGAAGTGCTTGTGTAGGGGTTACAAGCTGTGAGAGAGGGAGCCGGTCCCAAGTCTCAAGAGAAGAGTATGTGAAGGCGCGGTGGGCGCTATGGAGGTTGCTGTAGCGACGTGCATTGTGAATGTCGGCCATCCCTGGGGTGTCGTGGTGACGTTGGTGACGGGACGGTGAAAGACCCTGGGTCCTGTGACGAGCGTGCGATCCCCTGTGGTCGACGTACGAGCGTTGTTCCTCTGTTGACCGACGGTGCTCGAGGCCTGGTCCGGACGTGACTGAGGGGGGTCGACGAGGAACGGATAATACCGAGCCCCAGAAAACTCGGGCGTGGTGGTTGTCGTCTTGCGAGTCGAGGGGGCGTCGATGATAGAATAGTGCTCGACGTGGCGTGAATAGTGGTAGCTTTTTTACCGTCCATCCCGGGATGGGCAGTAAAAAGTAGGATTAAACACGGGTGTTGCTCCCACGTCGGTGGCGCTGTAGCCACGTTGGTGGAAGTGGTTGCATTGAATGCTCTGTCAGTGAGTCGGTGGGTGAGGGGGGGTCGACCGGCTCGACCTTGGGTCGTGCGAGTCGGAGATTTTCCGGGGTCGAGGCTTCCCGTCGAGCGGGCCTCGTGCGAGTCGGAACATAGTCGAGGACGCCCTATCTTCACACGTATGCGGGCTTGGCTCGGTATATCCGTGTAGGTGGAGCCTTGATTCGATTTTTTAGGGGGTTTCAGGGCGTGGATTCCTCGGGGGTTTGCTCCTTTTAATCGTTGGTTTTGGGTACCCCAAATTCAGGTACCCGACAGTAGCCCCTGAGCCTTTGCGCGAGAGTGGACACTCTCGTAGAGGCTCAGCGAGTTATGAACTAGAGTCGTAGCGTCGTCGCTCTCCGGTGGGTGCGTGCGATCGCACCCGCCAGGTGTAGCCTCCGAGGCCTCGGAGGAGTGGGTGACTCCTTCGAGGGCTTTTGATACGTTATGTCGAGGGATGTTCCTGCGTTCAAGCCCCTGTGGGGCATTTGGTCCTCTTTCGTCGAGGCTAGCTTATTACGAGCAAGCCCCCGAGCCTCGTGTACGTGAGGTCGATCAGGGTCCGGCCCGTCTTTAATCGTACGACCCTTACGCATCCTTTAGGTAAGGAGGAGGGACGTGAACGTCGTACTACCCCTAATGGGTGAGTTCTGACGATATCTGGTGAGCTGCTAGCAGGAAATTCGAGTGGGAGCCCGTGCCCCATTTGATAGGGGTCGGCTGGTGGCCGCGGAGGCGCTCTCTAAAAGTGCTAAAGAGTTGTCGTGTGGATCTCGGGTCCGTTCGATGGGATCCGAGGGCTCGATGCCTCCCTCCGAGGGGATTCCACCGCCGACCTCTCCTTTGGCCTCGAATATGTCTGAGGGCGTCTCGAGAAAGTGGCTCGTGCCCTGGCCTTGTATGGGCCCACTCTTAGTCATCCCTAACTCTGGTTACTCGAGGGCTGCTGTCGAACCCTGGTCGAGGGCCAGCTTTCGAACCCTCAAGGTTTGAAGTGGGCTCGGAGCCCGTGGTTCCTTCGCCTGGAAGTGTCCGTCTGTGAGCCTTCCTTCCCGCCCGTTGGGGTGCGTCTTTTTAGGGAGGAAGCGGAAACAGCGTGGTAGTGGGTGGCGTGGTAGGCGGTTAGCGAGCGAACGGCAGACACGTGCTAGTGCATGCGGGTTTCGAGGGAGTGGTTAGGTAAGGGCATTAAATGCGAAAACTTTACTTGCCTCATCGTCGGATCCGCCCGTTGGCCTTCTGCCACGGTATAAATACGGAGCCCAGGATTTCGTTTGTTCCTTCCTAGCCTTTTGCAACTGCCTTCTTCTTCCTTTGCCTCCATCAGCCATTCCCTACCGCCGCCGTCATTTCTTCCTTGCCGTCGCCATATTCCAATCCTTGCACCTATGGCGGGAAAGAGCCCGGTCCTCCCCGCAGATCCGTGGATTCGTTCCTCGGTGACGGAGAAGAAGCTACAGGAGCTCGTGCGTGATGGTCTCCTGCGTCCGAGGACAAGCCGGGATCTGCCGGAGTGGAGGGTGCCGCCGACCAACCACCGGGAGCCGGCGCCACCAGAGGGCTATGTGGTCAGCTTCGTCGCTTTCCATGAGAGGGGCTCGGGGTATCGCCGAGCCGATTTATGCGGGCCATCTCGCATTATTACGGGGTGGAGCTCCATCATCTCGCCCCTAACTCCATTTCACAGGTCGCCATTTTTGCGGCCGTCTGCGAGGGGTACTTGGGGGTCGAGCCCCACTGGAAGCTGTGGCTCCACCTCTTCAAGGCAGAGCATTTTGCCAAGAAGGCGGGCGAGAAAGGAGTGCGGCGGGCGGTGCACGCTAGGAGCTGCACGATCCAGGTGCGGGCGGGTCGAGGTGATCTATACATCCTGGCCCAGCTCATCTCATCGAACAACGGGTAGCACGACGGCTGGTTCTACCTGCGCAACGACGACGACTACCTGCCGACCTTCTCCGGCCAGGTCCTGATGTCCCGGAAGGAGAACTGGGCGTACGGCGTCGTCGAGGAAGACAAGCCGAAGCTGCAACCGCTCCTCGACGCGCTAAGGAAGCTCCGTCTGCGCGGGCTGACCGCAGGCATGGTGGCCGCTGCGTTCCATTGTCGGAGGGTCCTCCCGCTGATGCAGCGTCAACTTCGGTTGGACCAGATGGAGCCGGGCGTCTCGCTGGAGGGGAGCCGGATGTCACACGAGACCCTCCCCCTCGACGAGGTCGTCCGGCGCACTCGGTGGGTAGTGGGAGGTTTCAAGCAGGAGGACATCGACAAAGTCCCGATGCAACCCAACCAGGGATTTGAGCCTCTGGTAAGTATTGTCTTGTCGGCCTCGTGTCCTTTCCCTTCCTGGTTGTCTTGATTTAGCTCATCGAGGTTATCGTGTAGGATCTGACAGTGGTCAAGGACTCGCCGCCACCGGTCCCGAAGGATAGCGCGGCTCGACAGGTGAGACGCTTCTCTGCAGCCCAGGAGAAGAAGGAGAAAGACGCCGCAAAGACGCGGCGTAACAGGAAGATCCTCGAGTGCGAGGCGTTGATAAAACGCCGTCGCCAGCAAAGGCTCGAGGGTCTCCCTGAGGAGGAGTCCCCCTCTTAGACGGCCTCGGAGGAGGAGGGTGATGACGGCGACAATGAGGACGCTGGGTCGCGGTATGACACCGCGATTACCCTTGTGCACCTCCCTGACGTGCGGTCCCTGCAGGAGCCCGTCGGCGGGGGGTTGTCCTCCCAGGCATCGAGGGCAGCCTCGGCGCCCGTCGAGGGTGAGGAGGAGCGAGCGGAAGGGAGGGCCCGTGAGGGGCCTTCAGAAAGGGGATCCGCTGAGCCTGTGGTCCCTCCGTCGACGTTGGTGGCGCCGCGCCCGCGTGCCCGGTCGCCTCGGACCTCGTTGGCAGGCAGGTCAGCGACGTCGACACCTGAGACCAGGGCGCCGTCGTCAGGCATGAGGACCCATGGCCAGATGGCCTCGACGGTGAAGAGGACCCCAGAGGCCTTGTCAGCCCAGGCTCCAAGGAGTTTCGGGCCGACCAAAGGCTCGATGGAGGGGCCGTCGCAGAAGCCCTCAAGTGGTTCTGGGAAGCCGGGGGCAAAGCCCCTGATCCCCATGTCCGGGTAAGTGCTTTGCTTCATCTTTCTGATACGTTTAGTTCGCTTCTCGTTCTCATGTTCTCGTTCGTTGTGCAGCCGCAAGCGCAAGGCGGAGCCGGCGGCCATGACCCCTGCCAAGGCGCTCAAGGCCGGCACCGCTCTGATGATGCGGATGCCGGCGAACGCCGCCGCCTAGGTCGCTAGGTGCCAGGCGGCGACGGAGCGACTTAAGGCGAAAGAGGCCGCCGTCAAGGCCGGTGCGAGCGCTCAGGAGGGCACCGGAGTTGGGGACGCCGCTCAGTAGCCGGAGCAGGTCGAGGCAGCCCCGGGCGCTACCAGGCTCAACTGGTCTGGAGGTGACGGGCAAGAGCCAGGGTCGACCACGAGGACCCTAGAGACCGTCGAGGTCGGCAAGGCCGCAACATCCGCCCACGATGCAGGGAAGGCGAATGTGGAAGAGACGAGGAACGTGGTGGAGACCCCGCAAGATGCGGGGAAGGAGGAGGAGCTGCTGGAGCTGCAGACGGAGCGGGAGGAGCCGCAATAGTAGCAGCAACAACAACAACAGCAAGAGCGGTCGTCGCAGCCGCAGCCAGAGGCGGAGCAGCGTGAGCTGAGCCAGCCGGAGAGGCCGGTGGCCGAGGCGGAGCGGGAGGTGGCCACGCCACCGCCCCACGCTCAGGCGGAGGCGCCAGCTAGCGGGGGGCCAATTCCGCCACAAGGGCTGACGCCGACCGTGATCGACCTCACGTTTGACGATCCCCCATCTGATAAGGGGAAGCAGAAGGCGGACGTCGAGATGGTCGACGCCTCAGATCGGCCCGGGACCTCTACGGCGCCAGATGGTGACATGGCGGAGGCGTCCGCCGGGTGGCCCAACTTTGCGGAGCTGGCGCTCGTGCGGGCGGAGGAGGATCTCCCACGCTGGGGTCGCTCGCCCCTCGAGTTCAGGGACGCGGCCAATCCCAACGCCGAGCCCTTCTTCATCCTCAACGACAAAGACGAGGTGAAGTACTGGGAGTACGCCGAGGGGCTCCGCAAGCACTCCGTGCAGTCTCTGCGGATGGTCACGGATACCCTGGTCCGGCATATGTTGGGGGCCTTCGAGGTAGGTTGCATTTATCTTGATGTTTTATTTAGCTCAACCCCCTTTTTCCCCTTGGTTCTGATTTTGGTTTTGATTGTGACCAGGAGCTCAAGGAGCGGTCGCGCCACAAATCATTATTCATCCGCCACGAGAGCGGCGTGTGGGCGGCGCTTCCTCGTCAATGGGCTCTGGTCGAGGAAGCCAACAAGCGGTTGTCCAAGAAGAGCGCCGAGGCGGATGAGCTTCGCGTCGTCCACGCAGCGCTTAAGGAGGAGGCGGCACAGGCTCGGGACGCCGCGGCCAAGGCCCGTGAAGACGCGTCCAAGGCTCGAGGGGAGGTGGCCAAAGCCCGTGAGGACCTTGTGCCGCTATTGGCGTGAGTAAAGGGGCTCGAGGAGGACATCGCTCTTGTCAGCGGTCAGCGCGATGCCCTCAACGTGCAGATCGGGCTGGCGTCCGCCCGCGTCGGGACCTTGATCGAGGAGGTCGAGACGTTGAAGGAGACCGTCCGGGAGAGGGACAAGGCTCTCTCAGGCACTGGTCGAGAGCTCAAGACACTGAGGGCGACTATCCACGACAAGGACGAGGTTCTTCGGGCGGCCGAGAAGGCGCACGGCGAGCTGCGCGATCAGATTGTGGGTTGGCAGACCCATGCTGAGGGTAAGCTTTTGCCTAACTCTGACCTCAACTTTGGACTCCTGTGTTTTTGCTGACTTGATCTCGTGTTTCAGAGCTGGAGAAGCAGCAGCGTGAGGCCCAGGCGAACGCCACCTCATTTCAAGCCCTCCTTAAGGCTGAGGTCGGGTGGAACCAGCTGCTCCAGGGCGCCATCACTACGGTGTGCGATAGCCTATGGGTCGAGCCTGACACCGACACCGAGGAGGACACGCTGGGGACCTCCTTTGTGCACCGGATGACGGTGCTGGGTGGCCTCGTACGCGAGAAGGTGCGGGGCGCGCTGCACCATGGCGTGAAGAGGGCCATGGCGGTCGTCCGCTCCGGCTTCGAGTATGACATGGGTCTCGTCGCTGATGGCTTCACCTTCGTCCTGAGCAAGACTGAGGAGGAGAATGAGGTGGCCTGCCTGGGGCTGATCAAGGCTACGGAAGAACCTGGGGGGTCGACTCGCGAGGCTGTTCGAGGACGAGGTGCTCCCGCCTGCTGACGACGAGGGCCTGTGAGCCAAATCTGGGCATGAAGGCCCCTGTAATAAGTTTGTTTTCGTTCGTGACTCGTACTGTCGTGGCCCCAGGGGCCTTAAAACATTTAGGTGTAAATATGTACTAAATGTCTTTTTTCGTTCGAGTCCTTCATTCCTTTTTCGTTCGAATCGGTTCTTACGCAGTCTTCTTGGCGCGCGGTTGCACCCCTTGGTGTGGGGTGCGAGTGGAGATACCGTAGCCCAGAGGCATAGGCGGTCTCGTGGCTCGATAGCCTCTCGTCCTTAGGATGGTCTTGCAGCCTCGTCGACTATGTAAGAACTCGCATCGAAGCGTATAGGAATGTTAGACGTTGATTTTTCAAAATCGTAAGCTTTTACTAGGTCTTCTTAGCGCGCGGTTGCACCCCTTGGCGCGGGGGAGTGAGTGGAGGTACCGTTAGCGCGGACGCGTAGGCGATCTCACGGCTTGACAACCCTTGAGCCTTAGGGTGTTGTTGCGGCTTCGTTGACTATGTAAAAGTTTTTGAAAAGATGCGAGTTTTTTAGGGACACAGGGGGTTCCCCCCTTTCAAACCCCCGAGGGAGGTTCGACTCTATGAAAACAGGGTCGAGCCTACCTATTTTTATGAAAGAATGCTTTGAACATAGATGTACTCTTTATTCATTCATGTAACTGAGAAAAAAGGTACAAAGCCTCGAGGCTCTAGGGGTAAAATCGACGTAGCTGTTCAACGTTCCACGCGTTGGTGAAGATCTCGCCCTTTTCATTTGATAGCTTGTAAGTCCCGGGCTTCAACACCTCTGCGACGATGTAAGGGCCTTCCCATGGTGGGGTGAGCTTGTGTTGTCCCTTGTTGTTCTGGCTTCGCCGAAGCACCAAGTCACCAACATGGAGGTCTCGATTGCGCACGTGCTTATCGTGGTAGCGTCGGAGATTCTGCAGGTATCTTGTGGAGTGTAGTAAAGCTATATCTCGAGCCTCCTCGAGCTGGTCGAGGGCGTTCTCTCTCGCGGCATCATTGCTTTGTTCGTTGTAGGCTTTTAGCCTCGGGGATCCATATTCTAAGTCAGTTGGAAGTACAGCCTCGGACCCTTAATCCAAGAAAAACGGAGTGAACCCCGTGGCTCGACTCGGCGTTGTTCTTAGGCTCCATAGGATCGAGGGGAGCTCGGTGGCCCATTTCTTGCCGTGTTTGTTTAATTTGTTGAAGATTCTCGGCATTAGGCCTTGTAAAACCATGCCATTGGCACGCTCTACTTGGCCATTTGTCTTTGGATGAGCTACGGCCGACCAGAGCACACGGATGTGATGGTCATCGTAGAATTCCAAGAACCTCTTGCCGGTGAACTTGGTGTCGTTGTCCGTGATGATGCAGTTGGGAACCCCGAAGCGATGGATGATGTCGGTAAAGAATAGCGCGGCTTGCTCTGACCTAATGTTGGTGATGGGACGGGCCTTCGATCCACTTGGAAAATTTGTCGATGGTGACAAGCAAGTGGGTGAAGCCCTGGTTGTTCTCTTTAGGGGTCTGACCAAGTCGAGCCCCCAAACGGCGAATGGCCATGTGATGGGGATGGTTTGCAGGGCATGAGCCGGGAGATGATGATGGTTTGTAGGGCATGAGCCGAGAGATGGGTCTGCCTTGCGTAGTACTGGCATCCTTCGCAGGAGCGTACCAGCTTAATGGCGTCGGAGACCGCGGTTGGCCAATAGAAGCCTTGCCGGAACGTGTTTCCGACGAGGGTTCGAGGCGCCGTGTGATGACCGAAAGCCCCTGAGTGTAGATCTCTGAGTAGATTCCTGCCTTCCTCGGCTGTGATACAGCACTGTAGGATGCACGTGGGGCTACGTCGATAAAGCTCCTTGTCATTGCCGTATATCACAAAGGTTTTGGCCTAGCGAGCGATCCGTCGAGCCTCGGTCTTATCCGGAGGGAGCTTCCCTCGAATGAGACAGTCGAGGTACGGAATACGCCTGTCGGGCTCGAGGTCGGCTGGTGGAGTCGAGCGTTCCGTCTGCATGACGTCAGCCCCGGTCGAGGGGGCCTCTGCTTCAGGTGGGGGTCGAGTGACCGACTGTCGACCCCCTCTATCGCTCTGAGGTCGACGGAAGGTTCATGAAGATCCCTCAAGAAAACGTCAGGTGGAACCGTTGTTCGACTAGACGCGATTTTCGCGAGTTCGTCGGCAGCCTCATTGTATCTGCGCGCGATGTGGTTGAGCTCGAGGCCGTGGAACTTGTCCTCAAGGTGCCGTACCTCCTTGCAGTAGGCTTCCATCTTAGGATCGTGGTAGCTTGAGTCCTTCATGACCTGGTCGATCACAAGCTGGGAATCACCATGAACATCGAGGTGTCGAACTCCGAGCTCGATAGCGATGCGCAAGCCGTTAATGAGGGCCTCATACTCAGCTACATTGTTGGAGGCAGCAAAGTGGAGTCGGATCACGTAGCACATGTGAATTCCGAGAGGCGAGATGAAGAGCAAGCCCGCGCCCGCTCCTGTTTTCATCAACGACCCATCGAAGTACATGGTCCACAGCTCGGCCTGAATCTGAGCGGGAGGCAGTTGGGTATCGGTCCACTCCACCAGAAAATCTGCCAGCACTTGGGATTTGATTGCTTTGTGCGGCGCATAAGAGAGGGTCTCGCCCATGAGCTCGACCGCCCACTTGGCTATCCTTCCCGAGGCCTCCCGGTTCTGGACTATCTCCCTCAGAGGGAAAGAAGAGACCACGGTCACCGGGTGGCCCTCGAAGTAGTGTCGGAGCTTGCGCCATGTCAACACGATGGCGTATAACAGCTTCTGGATTTGTGGGTAGCGAACCTTGGTCTCCGAGAGTACTTCGCTGATGAAGTAGACTGGCCTCTGAACGGGTAAGGCGTGCCCTTCCTCCACCCTTTCGATGACTACGGCCGTGCTAACCCCTTGTGTTGTTGCGGCAACGTAGAGCAATAGGGGTTCCCCTGTGGCCGGTGGGACGAGGATCGGAGGGTTGGACAGCGTTGCCTTGAGCTTGGTAAGAGCTTCTTCAGCCTCGAGGGTCCACGAGAAGTGTTCGGATTTCTTCAGGAGACGATACAGAGGGAGCACTTTCTCGCCGAGGCACGAGATGAAGCGACTTGGGGCCGCAAGGCAGCCCGTGACCTTCTGTACGCCCTTCAGATCTCGGATGGGGCCCATTTTGGTGATCGCAGAGATTTTTTCCGGGTTGGCCTCGATGCCACGCTCGGAAATGATGAACCCTAAGAGCATGCCTCGAGGAACACCGAAGACACATTTCTCGGGATTGAGCTTGATGTTTTTCTTCTTGAGGCACTTAAACGCAATGTCAAGGTCGTCAACCAGGTTGTTGACTCTCTTGGATTTGACCACGATGTAATCAACGTAGGCCTCGACGGTTGGCCCGATGTGTTTTCCGAAAACGTGTTGCATGCATCGCTGGTACGTAGCCCCTGTGTTCCGGAGACCGAAGGGTATAGTAACATAGCAATACATGCCAAATGGGGTAATGAATGAAGTCACGAGCTGATCGGACTCCTTCATTTTGATCAATGCGTGGCAAAGGAAAGGGAACTTTTGGACATGCTTTATTTAAACTAGTATAGTCTACACACATCCTCCATTTTCCACTCTTTTTCTTAACTAGTACAGGGTTAGCTAGCCACTTGGGATGGTGAACCTCCTTGATGAACCCAGCCTCCAAGAGCTTGTGAATCTCCTCACCGATGACCTTGCGTTTCTCCTCGTCGAAGCGGCGCAAGCGTTGCTTCACCTGTTTGGAGCCGGCCCGGATCTCCAAGGCGTGCTCGGCGACTTCCCTGGGTATGCCTAGCATATCCGAGGGACTCCACGCGAATACGTCGGCATTCGCGCGAAGAAAGTCGACGAGCACTGCTTCCTATTTGGGATCGAGGGTGGTGCTGACTTTCAACGCCTTCCCGTCCGAGCTGGTGGGGTCGAGTGGTACGAGCTTGACGTCTTCTGCGGGCTCAAAATTGCCGGTGTGGCATTTGGGGTCGGGGATCTCCTTGGCCAAACCATCGAGGTCTGCAGCCAAGGTTGCAGACTCCAAGACGGCCTCTCCGTGCTCAACGCACTCCACGTCGCACTCGTAGGCGTGCTCGTAGGAGGGCCCAACGGTGATGACACCCTTAGGGCCCAGCATCTTGAGCTTGAGGTAGGTGTAGTTGGGAACCGCCATGAATTTGGCATAGCAGGGATGCCCAAGGATGGCGTGGTAGATCCCGTGGAACCCAACCACCTCGAAAGTGAGGGTCTCCTTCCTGAAGTTGGAGGGGGTGCCGAAGCAGATGGGCAGGTCGATCCGCCCGACGGGCTCCGCTCGTCTCCCTGGCACAACTCCATGGAAGCCCCCGACGCTGGGTCGGAGCTGCGTCCTCTTGATCCCCAGGAGGTCGAGGGTCTGGATGTAGATAACGTTGAGGCTGCAGCCTCCATCCATGAGCACCTTGGTGAGGCGCGTATTGGCGATGATGGGATCAACGACGAGCGGGTATAACCCGGTAGGGATGAAAACGGACGGAATTTTTCCCGTACCGTCCCGTTCCGTTTTCTACATTTTCCCGTCCGTTTCCGTATTTGCGAGATCCCATTTTTCGTATTTGCGGAAGTAGAAAATGGTGTTTTCCGTTCGTTTCCGAGTAATCCCGTTTTAATACGGAATAGACCCATATTTATCCCGTTTTTATCTCGTTTTCAATCTATGCTCAACATGTTCAATAATTACATGTCCTTATTTTATGTTAATATAACTACGAATCACCAAATATGCATGTTATGTTCACGTACATAGCATGTAAATGAATATTAAACTTTGTATATATTATTACATGACTTTATATATGTATACTTTGAGAATATTAGATTATGTGATCTTAATTTAATTTTCTGGCTCTCCATCCGTATTTGTCCGTTTCCGTATGTCCACATATTCCGATTCTATTTTTGAACCCGTATTTTGCGAACCCGCTCCCATTTTCGCTAAAAATATAGAAACGGAAGTAGAAATAGGGTTTTTCCGTCCGTTTTCATCCCTACACCCCAGGATTGGGGACGTAGTCCGGATGGTCACCACGGTCGAACGTGATGGCCGTTTCGGACCAGTCGAGGAAGAGGGGGGTCACGAGTTGTACGGAGAAGATCTCCCGACGTTCTCGCTTGCGCTGGCACGTGGAGAGATGCGTCGAGGGCCCCCCGTAGATCATAAAGCAGTCGTGGATCTCGGGAAACCCCTCGTCCTTGTCGCCGTCCTTTTCCTTGGGGTCCTCCTTCTTGTCGTCTTTCTTGATGCCCAGGCTTTCGAAGTACTTCCGGAGCATGTGGCAGTCCTCGAGGTTGTGGTTTGTGGGCCCCTTATGGTAGAGACACGGTTCCTTGAGCATTTTATCGAAAATGCCCCCGCCGGGGGGGCTTCGAGGCTTCTTGCGGTCAGCAGCAACGACAAGGTCGTCTGCCGTGGCTTCGTGCTTGCCTTGCTGGTTCTTCTTCTTCCTCCTGTTGTTCCTTTTGGCGCCCCGGTTGGAGCCCTCGGGTTTCTCGTCCTTGCTCTTCCCCTTATCCTGGTCGCCGCCAAAGATGGCACCAACCGCCTCCTCGCCAGCGGCGTAGTTGGTGACGATGTCCATCAGCTCGTTGGCAGTGGTGGGGGTGTTGCGGCCCAACTCTCGGACCAGCTCCTTGCAGGTGGTTCCAGAGAGAAAATCCATGATGACGTCGGAGTCGGTGATGTTGGGAAGCTCAGTGCGTTGTTTGGAGAAACGCCGGATATAGTCACGAAGGGACTCGCCCGGCTTCTGTTTATAGCTCCTGAGGTTCCGAGAGTTACCGGGGCGCACGTAGGTCCCCTTGAAGTTCCCTTCGAACACCCTCTCCAAGTCATTCCAGTTGTGGATCTGTCAAGGTGGGAGGTCCTCGAGCCATGCTCGAGCGGTGTCCGATAGGAACAGGGGAAGCTGTCGGATGATAACTCGGTCATCAGTGGCACCGCCCAACTGACAAGCCAAGCGGAAATCAGCGAGCCAAAGTTCGGGTTTGGTCTCGCCGTTATACTTGGTGAGAGTCGTCGGAGGGCGGAACCGGATCGGAAGCTAGGTCCTAAGAATGGTCTTGCTGAAGACTCGAGGGCCCGGTGGCTCGGGGGATGGGCTGTGATCCTCCGCGCTATCATAACGCCCGCCCCTGTGTTCGTGGTAGCCTCGAGACGCGCCGTCACCGCTTCTACGCTTGCGGCGTTCGTTGATGTCATCACGGGCATCTCGGGGCTCACGGTTGTCGACGACGCGTTCACGGACAGAGGCTACCTTGTTCCCTTGCGGTGCGGGCTCGGGATGAACCGAGGCCTCTTTCTCCTGTCGGGAGGGCTCCGCAGGCTGCTCCGAGGCAAGCCCGCGGCGCCTCGAGGCGGAACTCTCGGCTTGCTGCATGGCCGCTGCCTCGAGGAGACCTCGAATCTCATCGCGGGCCCAGCGGGCCTCGGGTGTAGACGGCTCAGGCATATTGCGGAGAAGCATGGCGGCGGCGACAATGTTCTGGCTGGCTCGGTTGAAGACTGGGGTTCGCCCGCCCGGTCCTCGATGATGCGACGATTGACGTCGCGAGCTCTCTCTCGAGCTCCTCCGCCACGTACGCGCGCTGCGCGCTCCCGCTCGAGGGTCTGCTGAAGTAGGCGCAGGCGTTCTCGTTCCTCGTCGAGCTTGGCCTGCAGTTCTTGAATCTGCTCGAGTTGCGCTCCCTGGTCTGCTTCAAGAAGTTGGGCTTCGTCCCGCGCACCAGGGAGCACGGCGTCAGATGGTGTGGTGTTCCCCCCTCTAGCAGCCGCCTCTGCTTCCGAATCCGACGCGATAGTCCCATCAATATGGAAGCACTCGCGAGTCGGATCGTAGCTGTCATCGGCAGAGTCGGAGTCGGGGGCGCCAAAGTAGTAGTACGACGGATGCATGTGAGTTCGTCGATTTATGGAGTCGTAGTGGCGGGAAGCGATCGCACGGTGCTCCGTACCAGGGGTCTCCGTAGAGTCCTGGTACTCGGAAGCTGGCGTGGATGCCACGAGGTCAAGGGCGGAACGTAGATGGTGCCCAGGGAGCTCCTCGTAAGCGCCCATGTTGGTGCTTATGGAGGAAGCATACCTCTGGGCAGTCGTGTTCAGCCCATACGGGAATGTCCACGGCGGCATTGTCCCCGCCGCCGGGGAAACCGATCCTGATCCGGCTGGAGGCGCCGCGCGGGATGGTGGAATGACGGAATGCCCCACCGGCATTGTTCCCGCAGACAAGCTCATCCTACGCAGGTCCTCATCGAGAGACTCTGTGTCGGCGTCTGGCTGAGGGGCGCATCGTTGTTCTCCACGAGGCGATGGTGGTGGCCACGCTGGGCACACCGTCGCCTAGCCGCACGAGCCCGGCGAGAACGGTGGTACCGGCGCAGCGCTCCCCCAGGCTGGGAGAGCTCGTGGTCGTGGTCGGTTGGGTGTCTGGGCGGGAGGAGGACCATGTCGTAGCCGTAGCCAAGGGACATGAACTCCAAACTCCCAAACCAGATCACCGTGGCCAATGGAAGTGGACGTTCGGGGTCAGCCATCCGGAAGAATGGCGGGAAAGCGGTGTTGACACGTAGCGTCCCCTACCTGGCGCGCCAACTGTCGGTGTTCGGACCTAGGAGGGCCCTAGACCGACGAGTGAATTTCTGCTGCGTGCTCCCTAATCCGGATGGTGATGCAAAGAGAATACACGGGGGTTTATCCTGGTTCAGGCAAAGGAGGCCCTACGTCCAGTGGGGGGAGGATTGTATTTCCTTACACCAAAGTGCTTGTGTAGGGTTACAAGCTGTGAGAGAGGGAGTCGGTCCCAAGTCTCAAGAGAAGAGTAAAACGGAGTGTTGCTTGAGATGTTGATCTCTGAAGTGGGGAAAACGTCTGTCTTGTTGTCCTCTGTCTAGAGAACCCTTTGCCCTCTCTTTTATAGAGTCAAGTGGAGGCCGAGGTGAAGGCGCGGTGGGCGTTGTGGAGGTTGCTGTAGCGACGTGCATCTGTGAATGCCGACCATCCCTGGGGTGTCGTGGTGACGTTGGTGACAGGACGGTGAAAGACCCTGGGTCCTGTGACGAGCGTGCGATCCCCTGTGGTCGACGTACGGGCGTTGTTCCTCTGTTGACCGACGGCGCTCGAGGCCTGGTCGGGACGTGACTGAGGGGGGTCGACGAGGAACGGATAATACCGAGCCCCAGAAAACCCGGGCGTGGTGGTTGTCGTCTTGCGAGTCGAGGGGGCGTCGATGATAGAACAGTGCTCGACGTGGCGTGAATAGTGGCAGCTTTTTTACCGTCCATCCCGGGATGGGCAGTAAAAGTAGGATTAGACACGGGTGTTGCTCCCACGTCGGTGGCGCTGTAGCCACGTTGGTGGAAGTGGTTGCATTGAATGCTTTGTCAGTGAGTCGGTGGGTGAGGGGGGGTCGACCGGCTCGACCTTGGGTCGTGCGAGTCGGAGATTTTCCGGGGTCGAGCTTCCCGTCGAGCGGGCCTCGTGCGAGTCGGAACACAGTCGAGGACGTCCTGTCTTCACACGTATGCGGGCTTGGCTCGGTATATCCGTGTAGGTGGAGCCTTGATTCGATTTTTTAGGGGGTTTCGGGGCGCAGATTCCTCGGGGGTTTGCTCCTTTTAATCGTTGGTTTTGGGTATATCCATCTTAGAATGAAGCCCCTTAGGTAAAGAGTAAAAACCCATAACATACACAGGTAAACTGCTCATACAAGAATTAGTGAGAACCAACGGCACCTGACAACGAAAAGGAAACAACCAAGGAAGAAGAAGCTCCAAAGCTATCTGATTTAGATCCATTGAATGAGAATCATTGCCTAATTAGATGCAGAATTTCAAGCACCTGATATATAGCATGTCCCTTATTATATAACTAGCATCTGTGTAGCAAAGAGACCTAAGCTATGTCTAATACTTTGCCTATTGTAGCTTGATTATTTTATATCTTCGTGCATCATGCTTCATGGCTCTCGCAAGCGACGAATCGAGGAGACAAATTACTTGATGTCTTGCGTGAGTCCATACTATTCTATTTTATGCAACATGTAGATGATAGTTTACATTGTTAGTCTTATTTTGACACTTGATTTAGACCCCATTTAGAATTTCACAGGTCCCCGAATTCTCAGACGCCAGTGAGCATAAGTAATACACTTAGACATTCAATTTCAATCCATAGTTTAGAAAAAATATTTACTTCTGTGTATTTCTGTGATTAACTCCAGCTCATAATTTTCTGGCCATGGATTATAACAGGTGGCCTAAAACCTTTATCTAATCCAATACCACTAGTTAAGGTTCTTGTAGCCTTGTACCCGTCATCTCAATGACCGGATGGTGGATAACAAAAGCATGGATGATTGGATGTGGAGCGGACGCGCCGATGGCATGCGCAAATGAGCATGCAGCAACGCAGTAGGACGGAGCGTTCTAGATCCGCTTTTCGGTAGCACGATGGTCGATGGCTTTCCTCTCTTTCCCGTCCCAATTCCTTCGAGATGGAGTAGGCCGATAGCCGGACATATCATGGGATATCTTCTTTGCTAGATCTCCGACGGCGATGCGCTCGCTTTCGTGTGAATTCTACGTCCGGCTCGCCAGCCCAGCCCAGACGTACCCGGCACTTCGAATCGAAGAGGGAAAAGAAAAAAAAGATGGAAAAATTCTACTTTTCCTCTCCTATCTTTCGCGAAAGTTCGCTTTTCCTCCCTTAACTCTAAAACCGGACAAACCACCTCCCTCAACTTTTCAAACCGTGCATTTTACCTCCCTGGAGCGGTTTTTAAGGCGGTTTTGCTACAGTAACAGCGGTATGCTACAGTATCTTTGAAAAATCATAGTAAATCACAGAAAAATCATAAAATGGAAAATCCAATTTTGTTGCACTCCACATGAGTAGATCTACACAGTGAACATATAATATGGTATGCTTTAGTACAAAGTTTTTGCTATGAAGGTTTTGTCTTTTTCTTTTTTATTTATTTGGCTGAATCTTTGAAAAATCATAGTAAATCACAGAAAAATCATAAAATAGAAAATCTAATTTTGTTGGACTCCACATGAGTAGATCTACACAGTGAACATATAATATGGTATGCTTTAGTCCAACAAAATAATTATAGAAGCTGCACCTATGAATTATTGCAATTAATTACAGAAAAGCATAGATCTAAAGCTACAAAAAAATTTTGTACTAAAGCATACCATATTATATGTTCACTGTATATATATGCTTATGTGGAGTCTGACAAAATTAGATTTTCCATTTTATGATTTTTCTGTAATTTACTATGATTTTTCAAAGACTCAGTTGAAATAAATAAAAAAGAAAAAGGCAAAACCTTCTTAGCAAAAACTTTGTACTAAAGCATATCATATTATATATTCACTGTGTAGATCTACTCATGTGGAGTGCAACAAAATTGGATTTTCCATTTTATGATTTTTCTGTGATTTACTATGATTTTTCAAAGATTCAGCCGAAATAAATAAATAAAGGAAAAGACAAAAACGTGGACACTGTAGCAAAACCATCGGATACTGTAGCATACCGCCGTCAACTGTGGCAAACCGCCTTTAAAACCGCTCCAGGGAGGTAAAATGCACGGTTTGAAAAATTGAGGGAGGTGGTTTGTCCGGTTTTGGAGTTAAGGGAGGAAAAACGAACTTTCGCGAAAGATAGGGGAGGAAAAGTAGACTTTTTCCAAAAAAAAAAAAAAAAAAAAAAAAGATTGTTGCGTCTCCAGAACTCCCTCCTCGGCGGCTGCGGCTCGACTTGCCTCTCCGCCAACGGCCAACGCCGATATTCGTGGGAGTTTGGCGCGTGCGGGTGCGGCCCGCCGGCATGGCGCGGGAGGACGCGTACGGGCATCAATAATTCAGCAACGCGGGTCGACTCAGCACACAGTCACTCGCCCACCATGGGCCCATGGCACCAAGCTGCGCACGGATCTACCTACGGTCTCTCCGACATCCAGGAATACCCAGCCCCTGCAACCAGCCGCGCCATGTGCGAGCGGCGCGAAAACTCCCGGCACGCCCCGCCGTAGCGCTCCAGACAGACACAGACGTGTCGAGGCCGCCGGGCGAGCGCAGCTATCGCGGTCGCGGGCGGGCCAAAAGGCGCGGTGCTGGTGCTGCTGGTGCGGCCTGCCTCAATAATGGCTTCGCGGCGCCTAACCCGATCGGTCGATCGTCCAACGGACACAATAAGGGCAATTGCTCCGTCGCCAACGCGCGACGCCGAGGGCGAAAGGGAAAGGGAAAGGGAGAGGCAGGACACGTCGATCCCAACCATTGCTCGTGGGTCGCATCATTCAGGCCCCCCGCCTCCGCCTGTGGAAAGATGCCCGTTTTTTATTTCCGTAAACGAAAACTTCGGAGCATTTCCGTTCACTCGTCCCGCCGGCCGGGCCCACGAATAGATCAGCATCTTGCCGTGCCAGCGTGCCCTTTGTTAATCTGTCTCCGAATCCTGCCGCCTGCCGGGGCCAACCAATCACGATCTGCTCTCGCTAAACGTGCTCTTAGCACTAGCCATGGTACTCCAGAAGTAAACTCTTTTTCCTTTTCAAGCTTCCTGCGTGGTGATGCGCCAATTTCTGCACCTATTATCGCCCCGTTAATCTAGTTTAGTCAAAGGATGGAACCAACACTTTTAGCATGTTATTACTATTAATCAACAGCCAAAAAGTTGTGATTAACGATTGGCACTACATTGTGCGTCTGTGCATGCCAGGCCAAGATCCAACAATTCGTTGTTCTCGTTCCTTGTTCCGACTGGCTTTAAGAAAAGCGTCAATTATATATTCATCTGATTAGTAACTACTATTAATACTAAATCAAAATAGAAGGATGGTAAAAATGGGGGAGAGATTAGGTTGGATTTCGAAAGGGCTAAAAGAAAGCAATCATGGAGCATATGATTTTTGCTCTGCTCCAAGAATCATCATATGCCCCGGCGGAGATCCACGACGACCACGCTAACATTGTCGGCGCTCCGCCGGGCCAGCGCCAGCTTCGCCAGCAGCATGGCCGCGTCGGAGCACGCCTTGTCGGAATCCTCCTTGCTCACGCCCTTGACAACCGCGGGTCCGTTCTCGGCGTCCGCGTCGGCTGCCGGGAGGGCAGCCACGCCGTTCGGCCGCGCGGCCGTCGCCGGCGGGCCGTTGCTGCGGAAGCACGCCCGGACGACCTCGCACGCCATCTCGTTGGTCACGACGTCCCACAGGCCGTCGCTGGCCAGGATCAGGCACTCGTCGTCGTCGGTGCGCTCCGTCACCGTTACCTCCGGCTCCGACGACACGAACGGCTCTAGGTACCCATCGCCTGCGCGCGCATGAGCCGGTCAGTTCAAATCCAGCCCAGCGAGTGCCCCCCGAAACGACCCAGTGACAAGCGCAAGTCAAACTAGAGCTCACCTATGGCTCGAGACATGGCGAGGACGCCGAGAACACGAGCACCATCCCAGTAAATGACGCGGCCGCCCGCCGCCTCGATGCGCGCCAGCTCGTCAGGTCGGTCAGGCTGAACGGATCAGAAAATTGAGCACGTCAAGCTCGTGGACAGGGTACGAAGACGCGGGAGGAGGGAGGAGGCGCCGCGCCCCGTGAACCGTGACGGGCAAGAACTGTGTGATACAGACCTTGTGGTCGACGGAGAGCGGAACGGGGACGCCGGCGCGGGAGAGGACGGCGCGAGAGTCGCCGGCGTTGGCGACGACTACGTGGGTGGGGCTGACGACGGCGACCACGGCGGTGGACCCCACGTGATCGCAACGCAAGGGCATCTGCTGCTCGCACCTGCAGGCGGGCTCGTCGCGGCTGCGGCTGGTCGCCCAGCTGGCGGCCTGCTCGTCCAATCGCGCGAAGCTCCTCTCCATCACGCCCTTCCACGCCGTCTCTTCGCCAGAACCTGCCTTCCTGTGCTCGTCCGCGACCACCTCATGCATCATGTCCTGGCATATCGTTGCTACCTACAGTAATAGCGCGAAACTGCGATCAGCATACAGAACAGAACTCTGCACAGAGATTTAAATTCCTAGATGTTCGTGTATGGCGTACGTGGGAGCAGCCGTGGCCGTCGAAGACGCCGAAGAAGTGCTGCTTGCTGGTGCCGGGCAGAAAGTCCGGCCTGATGGAGACCGTGTCCTCCATCTCGCGTCGTCGGCCGCAGACGGAGGTGACCCCGTACCTGGGCAACCGCTCCGGCAGGGCCGGCCTGTCGGAGTCCGAGCCCGCGTCGGGGCAGGATCCTGACACCGTGCGCACCAGCAGCCTCTGGCGCTTGGCAGCGCGGACGTCCTCCGCGACCGGCGCCTCGGGATCGCTCGCGATGCGGAACCTCCTCATCTCCAGCCTGCGTCGCCTCCTCTCTAACGCCGAGGAGGCGACTGCCACGGCGGCGGCCGCGGCGGAGACTGAAGCCGCAGCCACGGCGGTTGCCGGCGTGGACTTAGCTTCCTCGCAGCAGATCTCGGCCATTGGAGGCGAGAGCAAGTGGCTGTCTCCCACAACGGCGCGTACGTTACGTACAAGCGCGTCTGGCAAGCCCCAGGCTACCTAGATTTTCTCTGCCCGCCCGCCGAGTGCACGTCGCCGTCGCCCTCGGAAATTGGCGAGAGGCCTAAACGAAGCACGCTTCCCACGCGAAGCAACGCAGGCGACCCCTCCACCGCTCTGTCCCCCGGAAATGGAAATAGCAGCAGAAGCGCAGGCGCGAGGCGAAACGGGCAGGAAGGCTTCGGGGGCAGTAGAAAGAGAGGGGAGGAGTAGGGATGAAAACGAAAATGATAATCTCCGATTTTCTGAAATCGTTTTCGAGTTTTTTCCGATTTTTATGCCTAAACGAAAATGATAGCGGTAACCGAAAAAACGAAAATGATAACGGTAAAAATAATCGGAAACGAAAGCAAAAATGATTTTTGCCCTCTTCCGATCGTTTTCGAAGATTTCCGTATTTAACCGGTAATTTACCGTCGGTAATTACCGATTCAAAGGCCTTTAACTAATGAATCCTTATTTATTTATATATATACAATGCATTACACACGCAAGCACACAAGGCAATTTTTTATTGGAAAGGATCACATCTGTACACGCAAGCTGCAAGCACACAAGATAATTTTTTTTTGAAAAGGATCACATCTGCACACAAGGCAAATAATTTTTGGAAAGAAACTATCTAACGGAAGTATTTCATGTGTATAACAAGAAGGCAATCAACACTCGAGGTTCTTTTTTCTAGCCTTTACCTTGTATATGATGTGTTGGCTGCTACCTGCGACACATACATATATTGTGTTTGCTTCTTATTAGCTATGTGTTTCTCAGATTTTTATTTCTTATTAGCACTATTGCGCTAATACATCTATTGCTACGAGTCTTACATATCTCCGTACATTAATATGATGCTTGTTACTAACTCATCTACAATTGCCTTCTATGAGAACTAACATATGTATGTATCCATCACAAACTATGTAGGATGAATACTCAGAATATGGATGGGAAGATGTGGCCGGGGACGACGATGACATGTCTGACGTTCATCTTTAAGAAACCTACAGGCTACAGCCTCCACTGAAAAAGGAACTCTAATAATTCATGTTTTGATCACTATTCATGTCGAGTCAACTTAGAACATGATCGTTTATTTGTATCTTTGTCAAGAATTGTCATACTGTTGCGTGGTTTGCCACTATTTGAGACCTAAGATTCTGTGAATTGTGTGGTTTCAGCTTGTGATCTTGTCAATTGTGTTGTCATGTGAGATAGGTCGAGTTATATGGATCTTCTCATGTTCTACAGTTTGGCGTGTTTATCGTTTTTTAGATACCGTTCTCATGGATTCCGATCGTTATCGATGTATTTTCCGATCGACTACTATCGTTTTCAAAATTACCGGAATATCGGCACCGTATTCGTTTCCGACAATATCATATCGATTTCGTTTTCGAGAAAAAGATATGAAAACGAAAGTGATTTGGCCTCCTATCGATCGTTTCCGATCGTTTTCATCCCTACGGAGGAGGAAGAGGAGGCGAGGCGGGCAGGGGCAGGTGCCCGTCGCCGTCACGGGCAGCGGGCCTCGACAGGTACAGTTGTTGCGACGTGGTCCTGGTCTGGCGCATCGGGGCCGTCCGTCCCGGCAGGATCTGGACGCGTGTTGGTATCTTGCTCAGCGCGGTCGACACGTGGTGTCCATCGGGCCTCCGAGGCGGGCGAGTGCGGGGCCCACGAGGAAGTTGATGGTAACGGCGACCACGACGCCGGTGTTATCGCCTAATCCCGTGCTGCGCACACGTGGCGCTCCCCGGTGGGGCAGTCCGCCTCGGCAGCTGATTTAATTGATGCCGTGCGGTCCCCACCACATGGCCTCTCTGTCTCTTGGGTTGCCCAGAAAATATCTGGGCTCCATTTTACTCTTCCCTACCACTCACATGTGGGGACTAGTCGAAGCGTTGCCCACCTGCCAGGGAGAAAGAGTGTCAGGGCGGGAGAGTGAGGGAACGGTGTAGTCAGGGAGAAGGGACACGTGGTTTGGGGGCGGTCGCAATCAGTGGGAGGGTGGTCGGTCGCGGGCTCGCGGCACGGGTGGACACGTGTAAGAGGGCTTGCGTGCGGGCGGGCGGTGGTTGGGCGCTGGCGTGGCCACGTTGGTGGTGAGGGGAGGTGAACCTGGGGAAAAGCGAGGGCGCACGGAGAGAGAAGCCACGCCGTGCCGAGATCTGCCGCTGCAAGCTGAAGGGGGCGGCCGGGCGGGGCGGGAGCTGGGAGTCCGGTGCGGCGCACGCTGCGGGTGCCTGCCGAAGTGCCGATCGCCGGTGGCCCCGGTGCACTGCATACGGCCACGGCCGAATGTGGGGCAGCTGGTGCTGAGTCACCGCTCGGCGGATCGGCACGGGGGAAACTCGGGCCGGCGCGCACTTCCACGGTGCCGCGACCACGCGTCCAGATGATACCCGTACACCGTAGCTCGGCGCGTGTACTCCGTACGCACCAAGTACAAAGTGGTAGCTGCAGTGGTACCTGCGGTCTGTCAGTGCAGTGGTGAGCAGCCTGTTGAAGGAAGGGCCACAGTGACCGCCGTTTTCTTCATGCTCGCTTCGGATTGGCCATGACCTGGCGAGCATGATCTCCAGTCAAGAAAAGCGGCTCGAATCAGATCAGTCAGTGCGCCAATGAAATTACTCCTCTATCATGTGGTCATCACCGAGTGGAGGACTAGCCTTCTTTTTTTTTTTTACCAGGGCTATGTTTAGCACTATACAAAAAAAAAAAAAAAAAAAGATTCCCCATCACATCAAACTTACGATACATGCATGGAGTACTAATACTAACCGCACTCATGAACCTCTATATTCATCCTCTATACGTCCTAGTCAGCAAGATTCTCTCCTCTATACTCAATTCTCCCGCACCCATCCATCCTCTATATCATCCTCTATCCACTCTATTCATTGTGGGACCCACTTGTCACTTTATCTAAATATATTCATGTGTGATCTAGTTTTGAAGGATTTATTGAGACGAATTTAATGGTGCAATCGAAATTTAATTTTGATTTTTGGTTTGTGAGTTATAGCATTTTTTTCCCCTTTGTTTAGCTAGTGGGGCCCGCCACTATAGAGTATAGAGTAATCACTGTACCAATCTAAATATAGAGTGAGAGAAAGGATAGAGCATCGTTTTAGAGTACCCAGTGCAGCAGTTTTTACTCTATATTCATACTCTAAAGCTTTAGAGTATCGTTTTAGAGTACCCACTGCGGGTAGTCTAAATGTAGATGAAATCAAAAACTAATTGTACAGTTTGGTTGTACTTTGCGAGACGAACGTTTTAAACCTAATTAGTCAACAGTTAGACACTATTTGCCAAATAAAGCCAAAACATGCTATAGTACACTTTTCATCCTTTTCAGGGAACTAAACACAGCCTAGGGCGTAAGTAAGGAATGTGTAGATGTACCACCATGTACGTCGTCGTGCGCTAGCTGTTTAGCCATGGCTCTTTGGAAGTCGTACCAGTCAATTTCTTGGTGGCGTGGCGTCTCTGGCGTGATAAACGTTTACTCACTCTTTTCAAGCATAGTACACGGAGACAACTAAAAATACACCTACTCCGTCATGTATCTATACATGCAATCTTGTCACTCTGCTTGAAAGAAACAAATGCCATGCGGCAACAACGTGACGTATGGACAAAGGGAATGAGCACTGAAGAAGAATTTTTCCCTAAACATCATGGCTGACGCCTTGAAAATCACTATCAGTGACGATGCCTATGGTGCAGGAGTGCAGGACTGCCCGCCTTTTGCTTTCTCTACTCGGAATTCTGTTGCCTCGGATCCATAGAGAAAAACACTCTCTAATACTTGAGGTCTTTGTTTTGTACCGAGGCCAGTTTCAGTGGAGATTTCATGTCACTGTTTTCAACACATCTAGATTTTGGAAATAGTGCAGAAAAGTTTCATCCTCATGAAACTCTCTATACTCCCATGAAACTCTTATCATCTCTCTCTTCATTAATATAATGCCACATCAGCATAATTAATGCCTATGAAACTCTGATAAAACCATATTGAGACTGGTCTAATAGGCAGAAAAATAGTCTCCTTAGTGCCTACATTCTGGTTGACAACTGGAACCGAAACATATGATCAGATATCTCGCCGAGTGCTACACAGCTAACTCATGAGCTACACCCACCCTCTTTCTCATCTCCACATATTCGCATGTCTTTCTCACCATCGGTTTCACAATTCCAAAGGATTGAAAATTGGTCACATCATTGATTCATTGTTCTGTTGTGCATGGTTATCATTAATTCACATCATTGATTCATTGTTCTGTTGTGCATGAGTATGGCAAAACAAAGTGGATATCCACACTTCAGCTTTCTTTTTGCGAGACCACGCTTACATACATGAGCACACTCACCGCTTCAAACACACTTACGTACGCCCTATCCCTACGAGCACCTTTGAAAAACTGAGTTGAACCGGTAAATTTCGATATTGACGAAGTTACCACGTACAAGCATTTTTATAGAATGTGCCGACTATGTTTTAAACTATTAGACAGAAATTCTAATGCAAAACGGCTGAACTAAACCCAGGAGGAAACGATAGAAAGAAAAAACACAAAGATAATAAATAAAGAAACAATTTATGGTAAAAAGACAAAGAAAAAGGAACCTTAAGCACTGGGTGTTTCAAATTTTCTGTTAATCATAACACACAAGTTAATGTTTCCTCCATATTTTCATATTGGATCTAGTTCAAGTTAAAGTACATGACGTGTACAACTTTCATGTTTCCACCTGATAAAAGTATTTATCTAAACACTATTTAAAATGGCACCTCAGCATGTGTACTTAATTTAATTTCTAGAACTTAGGTTTCTATCTTGTGGGCAGATTACAACCTGGTTTGAACTTTTTAGACCATTAATTATTTTTTAAATATTAAGACATCATAATCTTTAAAGAGATCAAGCATATCATATATAACTCATATTGTCGGGTACCACAATTAGGGGTACCCAAATTAAGGTGGAAAACCACCCGCCCCCCAAAAGCAAACCAAACATTAACCTACCCCGTTTAAGGAAAAAAATCAACTAAGAAGAGACGGGCTAATTCTCCCTTGCTGGACCTCCAGCAAGACATGTGAGCAAACCAGCCCATCTTCCCGCTTCATCCGAGGCCTCACACAAAGGGGTCTCGGAACACCTCCGATTCGCCCGAGGCCTCAGCCCTGGGTCTCGGACATAGGCCGACCCACGACAACATCGCCGCCTCGTCCGAGCCCCAGAAACGACATTATCCGTCTCCGCCTCGCCCGAGACCGGCCTTTGACGCCGCTCCCCATAGGCGCGCTCGAGACCCCCCTGTGACGTCACCCACGTTCTTGCGTCTGCCCAACCGAACAAGTCAGGAATGACCGGGGTCAAATCATCACGCCGTCGCCCATAACAGGCATGGGGAAGAGCTGCTGGCCACTACGCCGCCCATACTGGCACTATACACACGATTCATGCCTGCGCGGCGTACGAAACACCGCTCTAGGCCACTATTCCCAAGATCGGGATAAGATCGCACCGTAATTCCCGCCTCCGAGGTCTCGGCCCTCTACGCCAGTCAAACTACAAGGACGAGCACGCCACGCCAGCCACAGGACTAGGTATGACAGGGCGCATCGCTACAATACCAAAGGACAGAAACCACTCCGTCAACAGTGGTGCACATGTGAAAGGTCTTGATGGCTAGAGGGGGGGTGAATAGCCTTTTAAAATTTTCTACTAAGACAAGCTAAACAAGTTTATCAATATAACAAATAGCGAGATGCGAGTTTTGCTTAGCCTACGGGGTGTTTGCAAGCCACCTAACCAATTCACAATTCTAGTATTTGCACTCAACCGCACAAGTCAAACCGAGAAGGTAACTACAACTACAACTAGCAAGCTACACAAAGGAGCTACTATAGCAAAGCTAACTAGCTAGCAAAGATAACTAAGAAAGTAATGCGGAGTTGAGTTGGGAGAGTTTCACCGAGGGGCGAAGTATTGAGCCAACCAATATGATCAACAATGAATACCAAGACAACCGAACACCAGGATCAATCAATCACAATATGAAAGTGATAACACGAAGATTTATCCCGAGGTTCACGTGCTTGCCGGCACGCTAGTCCCCGTTGTGTCCCTCTTCACCACGTGGTTCGGTGGCTAATCGGTCACACACCGAGCCTCTCAAAAGGCGCCACAAGAACCTACCAAATGGCAAAAGGTTGCAAATGACACGAGCAATTCACTAACGTTGCCTTTGGCGCTTCGCCGAGGTAGGCACAAACCCCTCATAATCACCGGAGGTGGCCAAGAACAATCACCAACTCTTGCCAACGCCTCCAAGCTGCTCCAAGCCGTCTAGGTGGCGGCAACCACCAAGAGAAACAAGAATCCCGCAGCAAATCTCACAATGCAAATGCACTTGGATCACTCAATCTCACTTCGAATATGCAAAGAAGCGAGAGAGATGAGTGGGAGGGGAGTTGCTTAGCTCAAAGTGCTCACAAGTATGTCAAATGTTCAAGAGATTGAGCTTTGAGCTGGCCAACGAGTATTTATAGACGTACCCCTTCGAATATAGCCGTTAGGCACTTGAAACAGCAGAAGTCGCGCTGACCGGACGCGCTGGTCACACTGACCGGACGCGCCGATCGCACAACGGCTATGCTGCGAAGCACCGACCGGACGCGCTCGTTGCGTGGACCGGACGTGCGAAGTACGACCGGACGCGCTGGTCAAGCCTGAGCCGCGCTCCAACAAAATAGCGACCGGACGCGCTGCAGAACTGACCGGACGCCACAGTGCCAGCGTCCGGTTGGAGTCCAGTAAGCTCCCTGATCGACCGGACGCGTCCGGTCGACTGTGACCGGACGCGCTGCGTGTCCGATCAACAAACTGAAACACGCGCAGACGCTGAACACTGACCGGACGCGTCCGGTCAAACAGAGACCGCGTCCGGTCCAGCGTCCGGTCACTTCTGTGACCTCCGTTCGCCTCCGTTTCTTTTCCGACTTCCGGCGTAGTGGAAAATAGACATTTCAACCCCTCGAAAACGCTTGAATCCCGCCTCGCAAGCTCGGCGGGAGGGAGAGAGGACCCCAAACCCTCTCTACCGCTCAAACTCCACCGCCATCGCAAATGTGCTAACACCACCAAGTGATCACGTCATGTGCGAGTGTGTTAGCATTTTCACAGTCATTTTTCGAGGCGTTATTAGTTCTATCCAAATGCATATGATTATGAAATGCACACCTAGAGGCACTTAGGAGTTCAATAGCCGCGTCATTCCCCTCTTTATAGTACGGCTATCTATCCTATAATGTAACCACACCCACTAGGTGTCTTGGTTACTAAAACACAACCCTTAAGCATATACCTTTGCCTTGATCACGTAGGGTTGCGTCCAAATCCAAGTGTGGCCATCATGATCACCATGTCCATCTTGTCACCAACCTTGGAATGTACTAATCCTCATATGCTACATACAACTTAGGCATAGGATTAGTACTTAGGCATTGTCACTAATTACCAACACCAAACATAGGACTTTCAATCTCCCCCTTGTTGGTAATTGGTGACAAATCTTTCACAAAGATATTATGATAAAATTTTGATTGAACCCATGTCATATTTTCCAAGTATATTACTATGTGTAAGAATTATGGACATGTGATCATGAATTCAAATTGATAGCAATGGCTCCCCCTACATGTATGCTATATGTTTGGATTTTAGAAGCATACATGTTAGATAGGAAAGTATAGGAGCATTGACTACCAATAGGTGCTAAGTGTTTAAAGATTATAGACCTTTGAAGCGTAATACCATCGGAGTAGCGATAAACACCATCTTAGCACCTTGTGTAGTTAGATACCACTTGGAAAAGCACAAACATAACTAGAAACCTCGTGAGATCAACATTATAAGCAAGGCTCTAGTACCACTTTGAAAAACAAGAAGCAAGAAAAATCTAACTACTTCCTATTTATGCTAGTACCTCAATATACCATTCAAATTATACTAGCAAGTCACCACACAAGCAATGTATCAGAGAAAAAGAAATGCATAACTATGCATCATACATATGAAGTGCACATGGAAATGCAACATTCATGTTTAAGAGCTTGCTCCCCCTACTTGTGTGCTCAAAATTTTAGTTGATCCCCTTCTTTTATCAATTCTCCCCTTTAGGTTTTCTCCCCCTTTAGAATCTATCTTTGTGAACAACATTTTCTCCCCCTTTGGCACCAATGACCACAAGGGACCAATTTTAGATAGATTATCATGTTGAATTATGGGGTGAGGAACAAGTTTGTGATTCAACCTAGATTGCTTGCATAAATAAAATGCTTCGGTTTGATCCAAGGGCAAGCTTCTTCACACCTCACTAGAAGGGTTATCATGCACCATGTTGAAGCAAATATTTAGACAAGTTTTCTAGATTAAACACTTAGGATCACAAGCTACTTAAACAAGTTATATGCTACCACTAGATCATACAAGTCATGGAAACAATAGTGGCACCATATAAACTTCAAATTCATTTGATTTTCATGAATGAGCCTAGAACATGTAAATTATGACTAGATGCACTAAACAAGTCCTTAGCATAGAATGTATGACATGTCAACCAATTGTACCTTGGGGCTCGAAGGAGAGGCATGTCATATATGGGGTGCATCAACTCATGTTGGAGAAGTCAAGTATGTTCAACTCATTCTTTAGCTTGTGAAATCTCTTCTCATCAAGTGGCTTGGTGAATAGATCGGCTAATTGATTTTCGGTGCCCACACTCTCAATAGCAATGTCACCCTTTTGTTGATGATCTCTAATGAAATGATGACGAACATCAATATGCTTTGTTCTTTGATGTTGAACCGGATTGTTGGTTAGCTTCACGGCACTTTCATTGTCACATAGCAATGGCACATTCTTGAAATTGATTCCAAAATCCTTCAATGTTGCCTTCATCCACAAGATTTGTGCACAACAACTACCCGCGGCGATGTATTCGGCTTCGGCGGTAGATAGTGCAATACTATTTTGCTTCTTGGATGACCATGAGACAAGTGATCTTCCCAATAATTGACAAGTCCCGGAGGTGCTTTTTCTCTCCACTTTGTCACCGGCATAATCGGAATCCGAATATCCAACTAGCTCAAAGCTTGCACCTTTGGGATACCATAATCCAACATCTTGTGTATGCTTTAAGTACCTCAATATTCTCTTTGTTGCCTTCAAATGACTTTCTCTTGGTGAGGCTTGAAATCTTGCACACATGCATACACTAAACATTACATCAGGCCTTGATGCAGTCACATAGAGTAGGCTACCAATCATTGATCTATATAGCTTTTGATCCACCATGTTGCCATTCTTGTCACTATCCAAGCTTCCACTAGTGCTCATTGGAGTAGTGATTCCTTTTGCATCTTCCATACCAAACTTCTTTAGCATATCCTTTATGTATTTGGTTTGGCTTACAAATGTTCCTTCCTTCATTTGTTTGATTTGAAGTCCAAGAAAGAAACTAAGTTCACCAATCATTGACATTTCAAATTCCTTTGCCATCATTTTCCCAAACTCATCACAATAATCTTGATTGGTTGAACCGAATATGATATCATCAACATATATTTGCAACACAAACAAGTATTTCCCAATCTTCTTGGTGAAGAGAGTAGTATCCACTTTGCCCATGACAAATCCTTTGGATAGCAAGAAGTCCCTTAATCTTTCATACCATGCTCTAGGTGCTTGCTTCAGTCCATACAAAGCTTTTCTCAATTTGTAGACATGATTGGGTTGCTTGTCATCTTCAAAACCGGAAGGTTGCTCCACATACACCTCTTCTTGAATGTACCCATTGAGAAATGCACTCTTCACATCCATTTGATATAGCTTGATATTGTGAGCATAAGCATAGGCAAGTAAGATCCTAATTGCTTCCAATCTTGCAACCGGGGCATAAGTTTCACCAAAGTCAAGACCCTCTATTTGTGTGTAACCTTGAGCCACTAGTCTTGCTTTGTTCCTTACTACTATCCCATCTTGATCTTGCTTGTTGCGAAAGACCCATCTTGTTCCAATGACATTGTGATCCTTAGGTCTCTCAACTAATTCCCATACTTCATTTCTCTTGAAGTTGTTGAGCTCTTCATGCATTGCATTTACCCAATCCAGATCTCTCAATGCTCTATCAATGTCCTTGGGTTCTTCCATTGACACAAAAGAAGAGTGAGCACAAAATGATGTCAATCTTGATCTAGTTTGAACTCCCCTTTGTATGTCACCAATGATGGAATCCAATGGATGGTCTCTTGCAATGTTAGTTGGTTGAAGCACTTGGACTTGATTGCTTGGATGTTGATGTTGATCATGAGTTGGAGATGATGAACTAGCTTGATTTTGCATTAGAGAACCACTAGCTTGTGTAATTGGACTTTGGAGCACTTGATCTTTGTTGTCATCCACATCAATCACTTGCTTTGGCCTAATATCACCAATGTCCATTTCTTTCATAGCATTGGTCAATTGAGTTCCTCTCACATCATCCAAGTTATCTTCCTCATCTTGAGAACCATTTGTTTCATCAAACTCAACATCATGCACTTCTTCAAGTAAACCACTAGCCAAATTCCAAACTCTATAAGCTTTGCTAGTAGTGGAGTACCCAAGTAAGAATCCTTCATCACATTTCTTCTCAAACTTACTCAATCTAGTGCCCTTCTTCAAGATGTAGCATTTGCAACCAAATACCCGAAAGTATGCAATGTTGGGCTTTCTTCCATTCAATATCTCATATGGTGTCTTCTCTAGGAACTTGTGGCAATAGAGACGGTTGCTATAGAAGCAAGCCGTGTTGATTGCTTCGGCCCAAAATGAATGACTCACATTATACTCATTCAACATTGATCTTGCCATATCAATCAAGGTTCTATTCTTTCTCTCAACTAGGCCATTTGATTGAGGTGTATACTTGGCCGAGAATTGATGTTTGATTCCAAGCTCATCACATAGCTCATCAACTCTTGTGTTTCTAAACTCACTTCCATTGTCACTTCTTACTTTTTTGATTGTGGTCTCAAACTCATTTTGCACTCTCTTGATGAACTTCTTGAATATGTCAAATACATCACTCTTGTCCACAAGAAAGAATACCCATGTGTATCTAGTGAAATCATCCACAATCACAAAGCCATACTTGTTGCCACCAATGCTTGTGTATGTAGTTGGCCCAAATAGATCCATGTGCAACAACTCAAATGCCTTGGAAGTACTCATAATGCTCTTCAATGGATGAGTGTTGCCCACTTGCTTTCCGGCTTGACATGCACTACATAGCTTATCCTTCTCAAATGTGACATCCTTCAAGCCTCTAACTAAGTCATGCTTCACTAACTTGTTCAATTGCTTCATGCCAACATGACCAAGTCTTCTATGCCATAACCAACCCATACTTGATTTGGTGAGCAAGCATGTTGAAAGTTGAGTGTCACTAGCATTGAAATCAACCAAGTATAGATTCTCATATCTAAAGCCCTTGAAGATCAAATTGGAGCCATCAACACTAACTATCTCCACATCATCAACACCAAATATGCACTTGAAACAAAGATCACACAATTGAGCAACCGAGAGAAGATTGAAGTTCAACTTTTCAACTAAGAGCACATTGGAAATGCTATGATCATTTGAGATTGCAATCCTTCCAAGAGCCTTTACATCACCCTGCTATTGTCACCAAATGTGATGCTATCAATGCCACTATCATTTGATTTGAGAGAGTTGAACATTCTTGAATCACCCGTCATATGTTGAGAGCATCCACTATCAAGCACCCAATGCCTTCCTCCGGCCTTGTAATTTACCTACAAAACAATTTAATGTCTTTTAGGTACCCATACTTGCTTGGGTCCTTGGAGGTTAGTAACTAAGCTCTTTGGTACCCAAATGGTCTTCTTCTTTGGACCCACAATTGGTGTACCAACAAACCTAGCATGCACATCTTTCTCACCCTTGGTAAGCACATAGCAAGAATCAAAAGGAATGTAAGGTACATTAGCATTTTTCTTGTTCTTGTTCATTTTGTTGCAATTATGCTCTAGGTGCCCAACTTGCTTGCATCTATTGCAATAACGACCATTGTCCTTCACAAAGCAAGGCTTTGGAGTAGCAAAAGCCGCCTTGCCCTTCTTGGGAGTATAGCCCAAACCCTCTTTGTTAAGAGAGAACCTTTGGCTACCCAAGCATTTTAGCAAGCGGGCATCCCCACCATAGGCATTGCCTAATGCGCGGGTGAGATCATCCACCTCTCTCTTGAGAGTCTCATTCTCAACCACGAGTGATGAATCACTAGTAGTAGAGATAGAGTTGGTTGTGGTGGATGATGATGAGCTACATGAAGCATTGGTAGGACCAACAAATAAAGAATCATCAATAATATCACATGTTAGTCCAATATCACAAGTGAAAATCACTTGCTCCTCCTTAGCTTCCTTCATGAACTTCTCTAACTTGAGGTCCTTTTCCTTGATGAACTCAAGTAGAGTGGAGTGGGCTTCCTTAAGCCTAGTGTGAGCAATTTCAAGATCCTCGTGGTCTTCCTTTAGACACTCACGAGAGGCCTTTAGCTCATCAAAGGATTTCCTAAGAGCTTTGAGCCCTTGTTCAATTCCTTTGCACTCCTTACTCTTTTTTAGAGCAACAAGCTCCTCCATCAAGGAATCATTTTCATTGCTCTTGGCAATGAGCTCTTGTTCCAAGATTTTGTATTTCTTGGTTGTCCTCTTGTAGCCCTTGCTCATTTGATCTATTATGCCCAATAGATCATCCTTGGAGTAGTCCTCATCCTCCTCATCATCACTCCTACAACCATCACTAGCACAAGAATCATCATCACTATCATCATATTTTACCTTGGTAGGCTTGGCCATAAGGCATGTCGATGTACTGTCGAAGATGGATGGCTTGTTGGAGAGGGCGATGCTTGCAATGGCTCGCCGAGTGGTCCTTTCATCATCACTAGAGCTTGCATCATCATCACTATCGGAGTTGTCACTATCCCATGTGACCACATAACCACCACCCTTCTTCTTCTTGTTGAATGTGAAGCTCTTCTTTGCTTTCTTCTCCTTCTCTTTCTTATCCTTCTTGTTCTTCTTGAGCTTCAAGTCCCCATTATGAAATCTCTTATCTTCATAGGGGCAATCCGCCACTATGTGATCGGGGCTATTGCAATTGTAGCAAAGGATCTTTGCCTTCATAGTGTCTCTCCTCTTCCTTGCCCCATATCCTTTCTTCTTCATGAACCTTCCCATCTTGTGCACTAGGAGGGCCATGGTCTCATCATCGAATGGATCATCATCATCGCTCTCCACCTTGCTCTTGCCCTTAGAGGATGAAGCCTTGAATGCAATGGGCTTCTCTTGCTTGACCTTGGTCTCCTTCTTCTCTTCTACCTCATCTTCATCATCATTGTATTGAGCATCGGTCATTATATCTCCAAGCACATCGGTTGGTTTAACTTTGTCCAATCCCTCTCTAAAGATCATTCTTCTCAAGGTGGCAAACTTCTTGGGTAAACACATCAAGAACTTGTGTGAGAAGTCCTTGTCCTCAACCTTCTCCCCAAGCCCCTTGAGATCATTGACAATGACTTGGAGCCTATAGAACATCTCCGGGATGGATTCATCATCCTTCATCTTGAAAGTGGAGAACTTGTCCTTGAGCATATATAGTTTGACACTTTTTACCGTTGAAGTGCCTTCATATGTTTCTTCAAGTCTTATCCAAAGCTCATTTGCCTTTTCAAGATCTTTGATTTGCTCAAATACTTTGTCATCAATGGCACGGTAGATTGTGTCAAGTGCCGCCGTGTTGCATTGTTTGTTGATGCGGTCATTTGGAGAGAGATTTTCCTCATCAAGAATGATGTATCCTTCTTTGGTCACATCCCAAACCTTCTCATGTATATTTCCTAGATATTGCTTCATCTTCCTTTTCCAATGATCAAAGGAAGAGACACCATCAAAGAATGGAGGCTTGCCATTAACATGATTGAACATAACTTGAGCCATCTTACACCGAGGTTGTTAAGCCTTACAAACGGTGACCACGGCTCCGATACCACTTGAAAGGTCTTGATGGCTAGAGGGGGGGTGAATAGCCTTTTAAAATTTTCTACTAAGACAAGCTAAACAAGTTTATCAATATAACAAATAGCGAGATGCGAGTTTTGCTTAGCCTACGGGGTGTTTACAAGCCACCTAACCAATTCACAATTCTAGTATTTGCACTCAACCGCACAAGTCAAACCGAGAAGGTAACTACAACTACAACTAGCAAGCTACACAAAGGAGCTACTATAGCAAAGCTAACTAGCTAGCAAAGATAACTAAGAAAGTAATGCGGAGTTGAGTTGGGAGAGTTTCACCGAGGGGCGAAGTATTGAGCCAACCAATATGATCAACAATGAATACCAAGACAACCGAACACCAGGTTCAATCAATCACAATATGAAAGTGATAACACGAAGATTTATCCCGAGGTTCACGTGCTTGCCGGCACGCTAGTCCCCGTTGTGTCCCTCTTCACCACGTGGTTCGGTGGCTAATCGGTCACACACCGAGCCTCTCAAAAGGCGCCACAAGAACCTACCAAATGGCAAAAGGTTGCAAATGACACGAGCAATTCACTAACGTTGCCTTTGGCGCTTCGCCGAGGTAGGCACAAACCCCTCATAATCACCGGAGGTGGCCAAGAACAATCACCAACTCTTGCCAACGCCTCCAAGCTGCTCCAAGCCGTCTAGGTGGCGGCAACCACCAAGAGAAACAAGAATCCCGCAGCAAATCAACCACCAAGTGCCAACTAGATGCAATCTCACAATGCAAATGCACTTGGATCACTCAATCTCACTTCGAATATGCAAAGAAGCGAGAGAGATGAGTGGGAGGGGAGTTGCTTAGCTCAAAGTGCTCACAAGTATGTCAAATGTTCAAGAGATTGAGCTTTGAGCTGGCCAACGAGTATTTATAGACGTACCCCTTCGAATATAGCCGTTAGGCACTTGAAACAGCAGAAGTCGCGCTGACCGGACGCGCTGGTCACACTGACCGGACGCGCCGATCGCACAACGGCTATGCTGCGAAGCACCGACCGGACGCGCTCGTTGCGTGGACCGGACGTGCGAAGTACGACCGGACGCGCTGGTCAAGCCTGAGCCGCGCTCCAACAAAATAGCGACCGGACGCGCTGCAGAACTGACCGGACGCCACAGTGCCAGCGTCCGGTTGGAGTCCAGTAAGCTCCCTGATCGACCGGACGCGTCCGGTCGACTGTGACCGGACGCGCTGCGTGTCCGATCAACAAACTGAAACACGCGCAGACGCTGAACACTGACCGGACGCGTCCGGTCAAACAGAGACCGCGTCCGGTCCAGCGTCCGGTCACTTCTGTGACCTCCGTTCGCCTCCGTTTCTTTTCCGACTTCCGGCGTAGTGGAAAATAGACATTTCAACCCCTCGAAAACGCTTGAATCCCGCCTCGCAAGCTCGGCGGGAGGGAGAGAGGACCCCAAACCCTCTCTACCGCTCAAACTCCACCGCCATCGCAAATGTGCTAACACCACCAAGTGATCACGTCATGTGCGAGTGTGTTAGCATTTTCACAGTCATTTTTCGAGGCGTTATTAGTTCTATCCAAATGCATATGATTATGAAATGCACACCTAGAGGCACTTATGAGTTCAATAGCCGCGTCATTCCCCTCTTTATAGTACGGCTATCTATCCTATAATGTAACCACACCCACTAGGTGTCTTGGTTACTAAAACACAACCCTTAAGCATATACCTTTGCCTTGATCACGTAGGGTTGCGTCCAAATCCAAGTGTGGCCATCATGATCACCATGTCCATCTTGCCACCAACCTTGGAATGTACTAATCCTCATATGCTACATACAACTTAGGCATAGGATTAGTACTTAGGCATTGTCACTAATTACCAACACCAAACATAGGACTTTCAACATGCCTGGACATGTAGCAACAATGCATGAAGTACCAACGGCATGCCTCCACAGTGCGAACCATGTCGCCACCGGATAAGGCCTTCCCGAGGCCTCCGGACTCCTTCTCCAACAAGGATCACACCCCTTACCAACATTTTGTAACCCTGCTGTCACGGAACCGCCCAAATTATAAGAACAAAAGTACAAAAACAATCGCCGGAGCAATTAAATTCCCGTACTTAAGCTCCTATAACTCTGGTAGTCCAATGAAATCATGAGGGATTTGAAACCAACCAACATACAAGCCAAGATCATAGTGGTTCAACATAACAAGTCACATGTTACATCCATTTCATAAGTAATTCAATATACATCGGAGTTCAATAGAGTTATTACAACTCGAGTTCAAAAGTAGCGGAAGCAAAGTAGTTTGAAACTAATATCATCTTAATTCAAATACATGCCAGTACCAAGGTCAATTTCCAATAAAAGCATGAGAGACAAGATAGCTCAGAAGGATCATGCCCATGATCACACTCCGCCACTACAGCAGGAGCCATCCAATTCTTGCAGTAGCCATGATACATCACAACCTGCAACAAGTGGGAATAAACCCTGAGTACGAGAAGGTACTCAGCTAGACTTACCCGTCATAAACCAGAAATAACATGACACCAAGGAGTATGCAAGGCTTTCTTTCAGTGGGCTAGCTTGACTCGTTTGCGAAAAGCATAAGTTATCATGAACGAACCAATTTAAGTCCTTTTGCATCATCTTTATTATAACCTGTTCAATCTAGGTAAGCACCTATGCTAAAGCAATCACTTGATTAACCATTAACATCAAAGGTTACCATATCAGGTTTAGCATTTCCAACATCATCCACATAACCATCCGTGTTCCATCATCATTACTACGATGTCGTAACTCGAGTCAAGTGCTCACTATCCAGGAGCGATGGCGATTCGAATCGATTTCTAACCAGCTGGTGATTTATTCCTCACACAAACCACACTCACCGATCAAGTGAGCTACAGATCACCGAACCAACTATTTAGGTAAAGTCTCGAGTTTGCCAGGAACCACCGTACCCAGGGGCCGCCCGATTTCCAGGACGCACCTTGGACTCACCATCGCGCCCCTGTGTCCTACCACTCCTGCATCAGTACAGTGCGTTGCGGGCAATCTACTCAGGCCGAATAATTTCTCGGCTTCGCGGTCGAAAGGTACTTTATTCGGCCAGCTAAATGTGAGGCATGCGTTCAACATGACAAGAGGGACGAGCGACAGTCGGTCCTTAACCGACACAGGCGGAAACTACAAGCACCCCAGAACCCTGTCTGGTTGCCCAATACTTATTCCACCCGGCCTCCAATTATCCATCAACACTTGGTTATTTCCAGGATATCATCCATCCCATAGCTAAAATATTCCAGCAACCACCTATAGTTGCCAGTGACTGTGGGGATATTAACCCCTATACCCCTATGGCTAGACTTGGGCTGGCTCAGACCATTGGGCCCGGCCCATCAGAAGACGACGCGTGGCCCAGTTGATCTACTCAGCGTCCCACGCAAAGAAGGAAAGCAAACTTGGAGATCAAGCAAGATCCTGGTCGGTTAGAATAGGAATCTTTATCCGACCAGCTATGGCAATCGTAACCGGACAAGATTAGTTTCCAGATTTGTAACCCTGCCCCCTGGACTATATAAGGTGAGTAGGGGACCCCCTCAAAACACATCTCATTATACACAGCAATACAAATCAGACGCAGGACATAGGTATTACGCCCTCACGGCGGCCGAACCTAGATAAACCTTGCTGTGTCTTGTGTCACCATCTAGTTCGTAGCTTGCGCACCTGTCTACCGACAAATCACTACCTTGGGCATACCCCTTGGTAGACTGCCGACCAGGTTTCGTCGACAGTGGCGCGCCAGGTAGGGGGTGTGCGTACAGCTTCCCAGGCGAGTAAGATGGTCATCATCCCTGACTCCGTGGCCGTGGCGGACGATCTCTCGTTCACCGTCGGCCAGATCACCTAGACCACCGGCGTCAACAGCTTCACCACCACTGCCATGGAGGAGGCGTAGATCCGATCTGCGTCGACCACATCTTCATCGGCTACGGCTCCGACCACGCTGGTTACGGCTTCGACCACCCCAGCAACGACTTCGACCACGTCGACAACTCGTCGACCACTTCCCCGCTACAAAGGAAGGACGATCGACAACACCAACCTAATCGAAGCTATCGACCAGGTCGGCCACAAGCTCTCTCAAACCCTGACTTTAGTAGATTCAATTCAAAATCAATCTACCGAGCAGGTACCTCTTCACCACAACAGATCTACCCGACCAGTTCAGGCTCGCCGTCCAACATGGCTTGATACAGATCTAGTGGTCACCGCTACTCCTAAAGGACGTACGGTACGCCTTCGCCCGATTCCTACACCCGGCCTCAGGCTCCTGACGGAGGACTGCCAGGCCTTCCCATACGGCCTAAAAAATGCTGCCTTCGAGTACACGTACCGTACACCTCATCTGTTCATGGGTCCCACGGAGTGAGACCATGCTTCAGATTTGTACTTCTTGGATATACTTCGACCACCACAAGGCAACGCCGTCAACATGGTCGGTATTCGGGAGTATCATGAAGGTTCGGTTCATACACTGCCCGAGGATGGCGACTCCAGCACTGGATCTACACGATCTGTTCACACCGACGACGACGAATATGATTTGGATCCACTACCGTACCCTCCGGGTTTCTCTCCGATCCCAAGGTTCCCACCAAGACGTGGCGACATGGTGCTCAACGTCAGTAATGATGAACCCGCAGTCGTGGGAGAAACTGACGAGCAACGGCAACTTCGCGGACAGCGTAACACCAACCGTGCCGAACGCCGTCGGCATGAGGCCAAAGAAGAAGAAGCACGTCGCAGGGGACCCTGACCTCGAGATCTGGCTAACGCCTTCGACAGAGTAGGCGATAGGCAAGTTTTTAGGACCCCAAGTGCCAACGTGGCCGTCGCCATGGCCAACCAAGCAGTTCACGAAGACATCAAAGCATATCTATTCGCCGCTATGGGCCAAATCATCGAGCTCGCCCAGCGATGCCGAGCTGCTACAAGCACGTCCATCGCATCTAGTCGGAGCCGTCGTTCCCGTGCTTCAGAGCATCCAAGTCGCCAACATCGCGACGATCAGAGAGCACCCAATCCCCCATGTGGTGGTGGCGATGGCGGCGGCAGGGATGGCGGTGGTGGCGGCGGTGACGAGGGCGGACAAGAAGGTGGTCGAGGTCATCATGACAACAACCGCAATCGTCGCGGCAATCGAGATCAGGAGGTTGACTAGAACCCTCCTCGCGAACTCCATCACTGTCTTCCTCCTCGCGACGCCCGTAGTCACATCACTAGTCGTGCTAATGACCGCCAGACCCACGAGAACGTGTGCCGCATCCAGTATGACACCGAACACGGCCCCCCGGGTCTCAAACAGTTTACTCCTCATCTCCGACAGGTCATCTGGCCAAGGAATTTCAAGCTTGAGAAGCTCAAGAAATATGATAGCAAGGAGAACCCCGAAAGCTGGGTCACGCTCTACGAGGTCACCGTCCATCTGCCGCAGGTGATGAGCACGTAATGGCTAAGTATCTTCCAGTTGTTCTTGATCAGGCAGGTCATCAATGGCTTCTTAGCCTCCCGGAGAACCAGTTCGATACCTGGTCGGACCTTCGGCAAGCCTTCATCGACAATTTCATCGCCACATGTGACTAGTCAGGCAACAAGTACGACCTCGAGCGCATACGTGATCGAGCAGGCGAGCCACTGCGCGACTACATCCGACGCTTCTCGGATATGCGTCTCAAGATCCCAAGAATTACTCATGACGAAGCAGTCTCGGCTTTCATCAAAGGCCTTCACCACCACGACGCCCTCAGAAGCAAGCTGCTCCGGAAACGGCCATCTACGGTCTCCAAGCTCCTCGCTACTGCCAAGAACTACGCGGATGTCGATGACGCCGAGAAGATCATTAAGGAAGACGTGGGTGGGTCATCACGCCCCGAGCACCCACTGCGCCGAGACGATAAACCCGATGACCGTGGTCGGAACAACAACCGCGAACGTCGCGACCGGCGCAACAACAACAACAACCGTGATCACCAAGATAATCGTGATCGATGGCCCAATAATCGCGGTGATTACAGAGGCAAGCGTCCCCGCGAAGACGACCATGAGGTCAACGCGGTCAAGAAACCTGCTGGTCACCGTGACTATCAAGAGGATTACAACAAAGCTTTGAAGGGTCCTTGTCAGATCCATCCCAAGTCCAATCACACCATGGAGAACTGCCGCTTCCTCAAGAACATCTACGCCAAGCAACTTGCTAATGATGATGCTCCAAAGGCCATTGACGATGGACCGCGGTGTGACGGTGATGATGATGATGATGAACAGGATAGAAATCCTCGTCACCAATATGTCAATCCCACCAAAACCGTCCACTCCATCTTTGGCGGAAAGGTGTCTTTAGAGTCCAAGCGCGAATGCAAGCTACTGAAGCGGGCCTGCTTGAGCGTCGTCAACACCGATGACCTCATCTCCGATCCCAGGCTCCCGACTTGGTCCCACCGTGAAATCTCCTTCAGCCGAGGAGACCGGTGGGCGGCAACTCCGGAACCTGGTCGTTTTCCCCTCGTCCTCCACCCCTGCATCAACAGCATTCGGTTTGAGAGGGTGCTCGTGGACGGTGGCAGTTCCATCGACATCTTGTTTTGTAGTAGTTTGCCTGCTCTTAAACTAACTCAGGCTGATCTCAAGCCTTACGATGCACAGTTCTGGGGCGTCCTTCCCGAACAGAGTTCCATACCTCTCGGGCAGATCACGCTCCCTGTGCAATTCGGCAATCCAAACCACTTCCGTACCGACTACGTTAACTTCATGGTCGCGGACTTCGAGGGTACTTATCACGCCATCCTTGGTCGACCAGCGCTCACCAAGTTCATGACTGTACAGCACTACTCTTACTTGGTGCTCAAAATGCCTACCGAGCAGGGCATCCTTACTCTCAGAGGCAATGTTTACACGGCCTACACCGATGAAGAGGAAAGCTTCAAGGTGGCAGAGGCCACTGACCTCTCAATTCGCATGGAGCAAACCCTGGTCGACGCCTTCAAGATTCCCGCCGGCCAACTGGAGATCCTAGAGCGCCAAGCACCACGGAAGCACATCAAGTCCAACGAGCACAAGGAGATTCAGCTGGTCGACGACGATCCTAGCAAGACGGCCCTTATCGGGGCCAACCTGGATCCTAAATAGGAAGACGCGCTCGTCAGGTTTCTGAGGGACAACGTAACCGTGTTCGCGTGGAAACCCGCTGACATGCCCGGTGTTCCTCGGCACCTGATCGAGCACTCCTTGAACGTCTCGAAGACCGCAATACCTATGAAGCAAAAGCTATGACGGTTCGCTCGCGACAAAAAGGAGGCTATTAGGGCAGAAGTTACCCGGCTTTTAGCAGTTGGATTTATTAAAGAAGTGTATCATCCGGATTAGTTAGCCAACCCGGTCCTTGTACGCAAAAAGAATAATGAATGGAGAATATGCGTTGATTATACTGATCTCAACCAACACTGCCCTAAAGACCCCTTTGGCTTACCTCGCATAGACGAAGTCGTTGATTCCATAGCCGGCTGCGAGCTGCTGTCCTTTCTCGATTGCTACTCTGGTTATCACCAGATCGCTCTCAACAAGGACGGTCAGATCAAGACATCCTTCATTACACCGTTCGGCGCCTACTGCTACACGACTATGTCGTTCGGGCTTAAGAACGCGGGGGCCACGTACCAGCGTGCTATCTAGCACTGCCTTGCTGATGAGATCAAGGATGACCTGGTCGAAGCCTATGTCGATGATGTGGTCGTGAAAACCAGGGAGGCTCGCACCCTGGTCGACAATCTCCAGCATACCTTCACGGCTCTCAACAAGTTCCAATGGAAGCTTAATCCAAAGAAGTGCATCTTCGGAGTCCCATCTGGTATATTATTGGGCAACATCGTCAGCTACGATGGCATACGCCCTAACCCTACAAAGGTAAAGGCCGTTTTGGATATGCAGCCACCCAAAAACATCAAGGATATCCAGAAGCTCACTGGATGTATGGCCGCCTTAAGCCGTTTCATCTCACGACTAGGAGAAAAGGGCCTGCCTTTTTTTCAAGTTACTCAAGGCTTCAGAGAAGTTCGTCTGGTCGGAAGAAGCTGACGCTGCCTTCACGCAGCTCAAAGAATTCTTAACCTCTCCTCCAGTCCTTACAGCCCCTCAGAAAGACAATGTTCTTCTTCTCTACATTGCGGCCACCGATCACGTGGTCTCCACAGTCATCGGGTCGAGCGTGAGGAACCTGGCCACGTGTACAAAGTCCAGCACCCTGTTTACTTTATCAGCGAGGTGCTCAATGAGTCCAAAGCCAGGTACCCGCAAGTTCAAAAGCTGATCTACGCCATCCTGATTACATCCCGAAAGTTGAAACACTACTTCGACGGATATCGGGTGGTTGTCAAGACTAATTTCCCATTGGGAGACATCATTCGAAATAAGAACGCTAACGGACGCATCGTCAAGTGGGCAATGGAATTATGCCCTTATTCAATCGAGTTCTAGGGTTGCACGTGCATCAAGTCTCAGGCTCTGGTGGACTTTATCGTCGAATGGACAGACCTTAGCGCACCTCCCGATCAGGGGCCAGTCGAATACTGGAAGATGTATTTCGATTGCTCCCTAAACTTCGATGGCGCAGGAGCAGGCATGCTCTTTATCTCACCAACCAACGAACAGCTCCGCGACGTCCTCAGAATTTATTTTCCTGCATCTAACAACGCTGCAGAACACGAGGCCTGCCTCCACGGCATGCGGATTGCGGTTGAGCTTGGTGTAAAACGACTCCACGTCTATGGCGATTCGTCCGTAGTCATTAACCAGCTTAAGAAAGACTGGGACACGACTACCGAGAAGATGGATGCTTATTGCAAAGAAATCAGAAAGTTGGAAGGCAAATTCTATGGCATCGAGTACACACATCTGGTCCGGGACAAAAATCAAGCAGCTGATGAGTTGTCTAAGTTAGGGTCATCCCGAGCTCAAGTCCCACATGGTGTGTTCATCCAAGACCTTGTTAAACCGTCCATTAAGGAAGAAGCAGATCAGGTGGTCGAGAAGCCTCCAGACCAGCCTCTGGTGGCTACGGTTCCCCCTCCCAGCACTACGGAATCCTCTCCGACAACACCTGCTGTACCTCCGACCACTAACACTGATGATTGGAGAGTACCTTTTATCAAGTTTTTGTTGGATGGGACCGGTTATGCTGATCGAACAGAGAACGAGCGGCTCAAGCGCCGCAGTAAGCAGTACCTACTGGTCGACGGTGTCCTGATGCACAAAAATGCAAAGGAGGCAATTCTGATGAAGTGTATCACTCGAGAAGCAGGTATTCAACTGCTCCATGAAATTCACAGTGGTACTTGCGGCAATCACGCCGCCTCTCGGACCCTGGTCGGCAAAGCTTTCCGAGCAGGTTTCTACTGGTCGTCTGCCGTGGTCGATGCAGAGAATCTGGTCCGCCGCTGTGATGGATGTCAGTTTTTCGCCAAACGTATACACGTACCGGCACATGAGATCCAGACCATACCAGCCTCCTGGCCCTTTGCATGCTGGGGACTGGATATGATTGGCCCCTTCAAGCTGGCCCCTGGCAACTTCAAATGTGTCTTCGTGTTGATTGATAAGTTTTCCAAATGGATAGAGTACATACCCTTAACCAAGGCATCATCAGAGAAGGCGGTTGAGTTCCTTGATCAGATTATACACCGTTTTGGCCTCCCCAATAGCATAATTACAGACCTAGGGACTCAGTTCACTGGCAGTGCATTCTAGGACTTCTGCGATGAAAGGAGCATAGTAGTGAAATACGTGTTAGTAGCGCATCCCAGAGCTAATGGGCAGGTCGAAAGGGCCAATGGCATGATTCTCGACGCGTTGAAGAAGAGGTTGTACAGGGAAAATGACAAAGCTCCTGGAAGATGGCTTAAAGAATTGCCGGCTGTGGTCTGGGGACTGCGAACCCAGCCCAGTCGCAACACTGGCGCCTCCCCATACTTCATGGTCTACGGCGCAGAAGCAGTACTCCCTGCAGATATCGCTTTCAGATCACCGCGTGTTGAGAACTTTGATGAAGACAGGTCTGGTGAAGCACGTGAACTCGAGGTCAACTGCTCTGAAGAACTATGGCTTGACTCCTGTGTACGTACAGCCAAGTACCTAGCTGTACTATGCAGATACTACAACAGGAATGTCAAAGAACGTCTCTTCATAGTCGGGAACCTAGTCTTGAAGTGGAAAACAAACCAAGAAGGCATGCACAAGCTCTCATCTCCTTGGGAAGGACCGTTTGAGGTCAACGAAGTCACCCGGCCTACTTCATACAGGCTGGCTCACCTCGATGGTACTGAAGTACCCAACTCCTGCCATATTGACAAGCTTAGGCGTTTCTACCCGTAGAGTGCATAAATAAAGATATGTACCCTTCTTGTACTTTGATTATTTCAATAAAGCAGTTATGTTTTTTCCCGATCACTTTCATATGTTTGTTTGGCAACTACTCTCCAACTAATATTTTACAAATAAGCCAGTTGACAGACCACCAATTCTTCTCGAGTTCTTAGAGCCAGCCCTGTCTCTGGCCTCTCCCTACGCGTGCATGGGACCCGCTCTCTACGCTCCGGGTGGTCAGCAGGTGCTCTCTGATCGGATCTGTGTGCTCTTACGAGTGTACAAGCTCCGCGCTTCATTCTCAGACTACATGTCCGACCAGGGCCGTACGGATTCACAAGATGACGTGTCTACCAATTGTTATAACTAAACTAGAACACTCGTACGTTCTAACTTAGTTATCGATCAAACACAATATACAAGCTTAACTCGTTTTTTAGACAAAAAACAACACAAGCTTACATTGTTGCAATAGTACTTTATTACGAGCTTGCCTGACGAGGTACAAGTTTACAATAAACTAAACTATTGTCTGCTCTACAGCTATAGGTAACCACCTATCTACGGCTGTGGCGCTGCCTCCGCTGATCGAGCTTGAGCTGCAGGCGTCTGGCTGGTTGTGACCGCAGGCTCCGGCCGCTCCTTGCTTGAAGATTGCCCGGCCTGGGATTGGCTGGTCGAGACCGCAGTCCTAGGTGGTCGGCTTGAAGACCCCAGAGCAGATGTCATCGGCGTTCCTTGCGAAGGTGGTGTTGGTGTTCCGCACAGGTTTATATCGCCGATTATCGTCGCCGCCAGCTCAGATAACTGGCCCCGCAGCTCTCCCGCTTCCTGCACGCCGACTTCCTTAGGGTAGCCCTTCGTGAAGTGCGTGAAGTCGATCAGGGGATAATGCGCACGCACCATGCTTAGCACATGGGCGCTCGCAAACTCTCCGGCCTCCTTCACAAACTGCTGAAGCCAACCCCAGGCAAGCTAACATCTGTCTATTACTCCCAGCTGCTAGGCTCGCTGTTCGGTTGGTGGCAGTCCCGGATCGAGCAAGTCGAGCACCGGCCCGATTCCCCATACCATCTGCGCGCAGCGATCCTTCCAGAGGTCACGGTCCTTCTAGATCTCTAAAATATGCTTCTTCACAGTGGTCTTTAATGCTGCAGCAGGGTATTTTGGTCAAAACAACGCCAAAGGACATACATGGAGTCGTGAAACCACGATCCGGAAAGTGGCCACTTTTTGGTTATCTCTTGGTTTCTGGTCTTCAACTCCTCGGTCATCTTCATCGACTGGTCTTGGAGTCATGCGTGATCCTCTACCAGCCGGGTATTCTCCGCTGCTAATCGGGCACACTCCTCGGCCGTGCGCGTGTTTTCCGTTCGAAGCCTGGTGACTTCCTCTGCCAGCTCTACAACAAGCTCCGAGAGACACATAAGTACGTATCAACAATATTTTTCAGTGTTTGGAGGTGCGCGGCTAAGATGAATTACCTGCCCTTTCCCGCTCTTTCTGGCCAAGCTAAAGGACAGCATTAAGCCTTTGCGACTCGAGCTCCGTCTGGTCCTTTTCAGTAGTCTCGAGCCGCTTGTGCAGACGATCTACTTCAGCCGTCAGCTCCTTGTTGTCTTCAGAGATGCCTTGAATCTGGTCAAAGCACCGTTTTCGGTACTTTGCTATCTTCACGACGCCCTGCAAATCACATATAATATCATTTCTGCGTGTCCAAATGCTAAGGCTAGTCTACGATAATTCTCAAGTTCTCTTCCTGTACTTCTCTGATGAGTCGTTTTGCCGCCCGCTCCACTCTCTGTGTCTCCTCATCGATGGAGATCTCCTCGTGGTAGACGTAATGGTCTCCATGTCCACAACAGACATATACATGTCGGCGCCCGTCTTGTGGGTGCCCTTGGATTTTCTCGACGACGTCGTCATCAGACTCTACCGCCCGCTCGGCACCGGCTTGCTTTTGCTATGGGTTCAGCCCAGTCATCGACGACGTCACCGCTGATTTTCCCCTGGCTGCGGCATCAGGCAGAGCACCTTGCGTCGAGCTCATGGTGGCTGTGGTCTGCTCGGGCACGCTCTGATTTGTCTCGGGGACTTGCTCTTCACTCAGTGGACCCAGAAGACTTTGCTCGGGCGCCACCTACTCTGGCGCCTCCTACTCGGGCACCTGCCCAGGCTCCTGCTCGGGCACTTCCGTGTTCGCCACGTTGACCGCATCCTTGCTCGTTGGCGGCTCCACCGCCCTTGTGGTCTGACCCATCGGTTGCTTGGAGGATGTCGTGGTGGTGGTCGGCTCGGTTGCCCCAGCAGTGGCCAGTTGCTCGGGTCTCTCCGTTGATGCCGAGCTAGCACGTGACAACAGAACAGTTACCTTTACTAATTATACGCTCGCTAATACTATTGATGCACTATTGAAATGAGTTTTCAGGAACTTACAAATCTGAGCTCCGATGTATGGTGGTGAAGGCGCGACACCGCGGTTGCCCCTGGCTTGAGCGCTGGGTGGAGGAACCCTGGCCTCTATCTTGTGGTGGCGGCCTGGCTTCCTCTTCAGCTGTCCTCACGCTTGGTGTCGGCCCTACTGGCGGCGTCTGGCCTTCTTGCAGCCCCTTTACCGGTGGGGTCGATCCCCCCTGCATTGTCTGCTCGCTCCTCTTTCTTCGAGGATTGAGCATGTTGGCGCTCGCATCCTCCACTGCTTCGTCCTCTGACCAGTCTAGCATGGTCCGATGACGTTTCCTGGTTGAGTCTTCTGGGCTCTCATTTGCCTAGGAGCTCCCAACCCTCTTCTTCGACTGGTCGGTGGCGACTGGACTCTTCCCAGTTGCTCCTCGGGCCCCGAAGTCGTGGTCGTCCTCGATGTGCACGTAGCACCGCTCCATATTCCGTGGTGGCGGCTCCACGCTCTGCGGGTGCTCGACTCCAGGCGCCAACGACACGAACATGTTGTGTCTCTCCACGCCGTGCACCTGTATACATGCAAAGACAAGACAAATCAGGAATTTTTACTCTATGATGGTCGGCAACCCTTCTCGGAGCTAAAGAGTTTGTTTGTTTACCTTTGGGGCTGGTTGGATGAGTTTATACACATGCCGGATCCTGCTCGGGGGAGAGTAGCTTTGGTCTGCTAGATTGAACAACTCCCCAATCCGGTGTACGACTTCATCGTGGTCCAGGTCCTCTGAGCGCATCCTCGTCTGGTCGGCTGAGCCTTGGTACTCGTACCCGATGTGCACCCTCCTCTGGCAAGGTTGCACATGCCGGCTAATGAAGTTCCCGGCCACAGCCGGTCCGTCCAGGCGGTTCCATGGGAGCAACGCCATCAACTCCTCCACCTGTCCGGTCAGCTCTGGACGCTCATTCCATGCTACTCTCTTGTCCGAAATATACCCGACGTCGCACAATGTAGTGCTGTCGGGCTCTTCGCAAATGTAAAACCACTTCTTGTACCAATCTCCGAGAGAGGTGTTCCAGGGACAGCTCAGGTACTCTTGCTTCATCCCATCCCAGAGCGTCAGGTACACTCCACCAGCAATTTTGGAGCCGCCTTGGGACCCCTTCTTCCTCAAGCAAAACAGATATCGAAAGAGGTCGAAATGGGGTTGGATTCCCCCATACGCCTCACAAAGGTGGATAAAAACAGAAACAAGGAAAATCGAGTTGGGATGCAAATTGCAAATCCCAATCTCATAATACAAACAGAGACCTTGGAGGAACGGATGGACTGGAACCCCAAAACCCCACTTGAAGAAATCTTTAAAGACAACTATCTCACCAGGCTGGGGATTGGGGTAGCTGTCGCTGCCCGTTGGCCGCCATCCAGCAAGCTCCCGGTTGTGAAGCACGCCCAGGCCGATGAGGTCGTTGATGGTCGATTCGGTGGACTTCGACTTCCACCACTCCTTCCTCATCATTTCCGCCCTTTTTGCCGCCTCCATCTTGGCCATCTTCTACCTCTCTCGGCTCTTTGCCTTGGCTTTGTTGATGTATAGAGAGCACGTCGCTCCTAACGCGCGGCGAGGTGTGCTAATGGCGGCGACGGAATTGGTCTAGGGCACGCGGGCTGTAGGAAGAAGGCGTTTGGTTTGCAAATGCGACTGTTGGGTGTAAATGGGGAATGGCCGCACTGCGGCTATTTATCTCATTGACTGTGCCGTTCTAGCTCCCTGAGATTCTCAGGATACATGTGCAAGAAACGTGGCACGATCCCTTCGGTTTCCACTTTTTTCCCGATTACTGCGACAGTAAATGAGCGCCTCGTTTCCTCTGCGGGAGGGCCCACACTGGCATGCTACGTCTGACGGACGGTTCATTGTGACACTGACAAGGCAGACGACCGTGACAATACCATCACATCAGTCAACTTTTTGTGACATCATGACAGAGCAAGGAAGAAAGAAAAATACAAATTAAATATTCTGATTCAGACGGGAAGACAGTAAGAGATACTCGGGGACTGGTCTGGCCACAGATCGTCATAGACCACCGAGCACGTTATATTCGTCGACTAGGCTCGGGGACTCGTCGACCACGTCTCACATTGCTTGGGGACTCGTCGACCACGTCTCATTCTGCTCGGGGACTCATGAACCATACCTCAAGCTGTGCTCGGGGACTGTTTCGACCACTCTACGACCACAGCTCGACGCCTGATTTCCTCGGCTACATGTGAAATAGGACTCACATACAGTTGGGAGATCATTACTTTTTAGACCTTGCTACAAGGCTCATGCCTCGCCTTCCAGCAAGCTCGGGGACTACATCGGTACGATGCACCTGTTGGTACATCTCAGTATCAAGTTTCCATGGAAGTTTCATTTTAGACCCTGTCACCACGTGCCTACGTCACCTACTACCAGGCTTGGGGACTAAGTGGGCACACTTCACCTAGTGGTGAATGTGTTTATTTTTCGACCCCTACGCTTTGTTTACCCTGCTTACATTTCCTTTCAGAAATACAAGTGGGCACACTTCACAAGGAAGGAATTTTTTTCTTTTTCTCAAGAGCACCATACATTCTTCGGACAGCCTATTTTCTCCGACAACAACGGTGGTCGGTTGTATTATAAGCTGGTCGGACACCTGCAACAGCTGCTCGGCTGGTGTTTTGACTGGTCGAAGACGTCAAGAACTCAAGCCTCACTGTTCGGAGAAGGTCAAGACGGCGTGTCGCATCACAATGCATAGTGCTCGGGGACTAGCTGTGGGGGTATTAACCCCTATACCCCTATGGCTAGACTTGGGCTGGCTCAGACCAGTGCGCCCGGCCCATCAGAAGACGACGCGTGGCCCAGTTGATCTACTCAGCGTCCCACGCAAGGAAGGAAAGCAAACTTGGAGATCAAGCAAGATCCTAGTCGGTTAGAATAGGAATCCTTATCCGGCCAGCTATGATAATTGTAATCGGGCAGGATTAGTTTCCAGATTTGTAACCCTGCCCCCCGGACTATATAAGGCGGGTAGGGGACCCCCTCAAAACATATCTCATTATACACAGCAATACAAATCAGACGCAGGACGTAGGTATTACGCCCTCACGGTGGCCGAACCTGGATAAAACCTTGCTGTGTCTTGCGTCACCATCTAGTTCATAGCTTGCGCACCTGTCTACCGACAAATCACTACCTTGAGCATACCCCTTGGTAGACTGCCGACCAGGTTTTGTCGACAGTGACAGGAAATCACTGACCGCTACCGGTCTAAGCAGGGCTAAGCAGTTATTCGACCCTAAACCTAGCAGGGTATCAGGATATCACAAGGTAGACAAGGATAATAATAAATGCATCAACGGTTTCACTCAACTCCTATAACTTAATGCAACAATATATATAACATATAAACTTAATTGCTTTTATAAAGTAGGAGACTTATGATGCTCCGGGGCTTGCCTGGGATTGAACACTTAGGTTAGTGTTTGACAGATGACACTCGCTTGGCGAGCATCTCCCATCCCGGCACTTGCTTAGCCTTCCATCTTCGGGATAGGTCCACCAAACACCGTCTTCGGGTTTGGCTCCAACATCTCATCCTTCACGTAGTGCATCTAGTGTACCTAGATGAGATGCAAGATGCATGGGTATGAATATGATGAATGGTAAACCAAGATGCATCACATAAGCATTCAAACAAACACAAGATTATGCAAGACATAGACACCAATAGCTATTTAACTAGCATCACACAACCAATTATAGAGGGCAAGCACATCAAGCATAACACAAGTTTAACAATATCACAAGTATCTTAACTTGACCATCATCAAGGGCATAAGCCACACTTAGCAACACATGAAGTAAACAACCATAACTAGCATCTGTCCATTTCTGGACTGCAAACAACAACTGCATGTTTGGATCACAACTGGAGTTATACAAATCCAATAGCCATGCAACAAGATATTCTAGAAAGCTTATGAAATTGTACACAATTCATCTTTAATCATCTTAGCATGATTCTCAAGTTAACCAAGTCAAACATGCATATTCACAGAATCTGGTCCAGAGATTCTAGAGAATAACTATTTCTGGAACCCAACTTGGAGCAGTCATTACTCACAAACTATAAGGCCAAATGCCACCAAAATGTAACACAAGCTAGATTAATGAGTTATCTACAACTTTGTTATAAGCATGTTTCTCAGCAAACATCATTTTCATGGTGCAATTACCAAAGTCCCAGAAACTATCCAGGAAAGCATCAATTGCAAGAATAAATATTAACTTATATTCCAAACATACATTTGGCCACAACCAATGTAACCATCATAAAGTACATGTTAAATTATCACCAAAAAGCATAGTGCTCATCACTAAATAAATTCTTTTAATGCATTTCTTAATTTATTTAGATGCCTAGGTGATTTAATGAACATATACCAAAAGTGCACCATAAATTCTACAAAAATTATAGTAGCTAGAATATCATCACAATAGTCGACTGTACAAATTTCAAGCCATTTGGACATGTACATCAACTTCTATAAAAAAGATAAATTGCTATTGCAAGAAATCATGTGAGAGCAAGATACACTAATAACTCACTCATATAGCAACCAAAATTCATGAAATTTTTGCCACACATCAAACATCACATGAATAGCATGCCACAAAAATTTCACTTCATTTGGAGCCCTACATCTTCAGTTATGAAAAATAACAAATTCAACTGGCATTAAAACCTAACTGTATAAATCTATTTTTACAGAGAAAACTTTAAACTAAAACATGCCATATTATAGATCTAGTGCATAGAGAATTTCACAAGGATTTGCTATTTTTGGATTTTTCTACAATTTACTATGCATTTTCAAAATCCAGTCAAAACTACAACAAACAGGTCCTTTTGGCACTATTCATATGAGTCACAAACTGTGCAGTTAGGCCCCTGGATTTTGTCGAATTATTGCGCGAGGTCCCTAGTCGCGAGTTGAAAACAGAGGACGCCGGAGAAACGGCCGGTGGCAGCCGGAGGAGGCATGTCGGCGGTGATCGAGTGGTGGGGGAGCACCGGGAGGCCTGTGCGCACCCGTTGGGCTACCTAGCTCGGCGCGAGGCGGTCCGTGGCGGTGCGGCCACGGCAGCAGGCAGCGGCGACGGCAGTGGCACGGTGGCAGCGGCGCTCCGGCGACGGTCGGAGCTAGGAAAAGCGCGCGGGATGGGAGGCGCGAGAAGGGGGAGGTGGTGCTGTACTTGGTTGGGGCGGAGGAAGAGAGCAGCAGTGGGGAGTCGGCGGGGCTGAGCTCGGCCATGGTGGCCATGGCTACGGCGGTGGTTCCAGCATGAACTTGGATGGCGAGCATGAGCACGACGTACAGGAGAGGGATATGAAGATGATGGTGGTGCTCATGGGGAGCAAGGGCGCTGGGAGCAGCAGGAACGGCAGCGGCGGTCGGAGCTCTAGCTCGGCCATGGCAGAGCGCGAGGAAGAGCGCGGAGAGAGGCGAGGAAGAGCGAGAGCAAGTGCTTGGGTGGAGTGGGGAGCGTCTAGGCAGCTCGACATCCACTCTAGGAGGGCATAAAGACGCGGCAGAGGATGGCAGAGGGGGTGGGCGCTGCTGCCCTGCATGGTGGCCACGCTCCCATTTGATCGAACACGTGGTGTGCAACAGCGTGGGCAAGGTGGGAGCTTATTTGGGCCAGTTCGGGGCTGATTTTGGACCTGGACCAAAAACAAAGTTTGCAGCCCACACGAAGCTCTATGATTTTCGTTAAGGCGCCCAGGTCACTAGGCCAACAGATTAGGAGATAAAATCATGCCAAGATGACAATGCCAACACGTTGACGGAGATCACTGAAACTCGCATTCGGAGGTCAAAACCTGATCAAACTTAATCCAACTTTTTGCATGCTCTTCTCCAAGATGTAAACTCCAACTTTTATATTTGGCTCAACTTAAGTTGCTTAGCAAAATCACGAGAACGCGATGTGCCAATCATTATCGCCATTGAAATCCCAGACTTAGAAATATTTCTAAGTGCTGAAAACTGCGGCAGATTCAATCTTTGTGCCCCGATTAGACTTACTTCTAAGCTGATCTAGCTCTTGGTCCAAAAACAAAGTTTCTTCTACAAAACATGAACTACAACTTTCATTTAATGTCCAACATTAGAACTGGTATAGAACCTACATTTCTACTTTGATCAAAGTAGTATCACGATAGAGCTTGAATTGTCCTTTGTGATCCATTGGAGCATTTTCTGGGCATTTGCTCAATATGAACCTTTCATGACTTTTGTTGTAGAGTCCATCTAGAGTCATTTGGGCAAGGTTGCAAGGTTTGGTTGATGACCTATATTTTCATCCACTTGATAGTGCAATTCAAGCACTTAGTAAAGTCATTCCAACAATGATATAACTTATCATTTCATGTGACTTTTTGATTCCAAACGTCATGAAACTTTTCCAATGACCAATATAGATAGGTACTAAGGTGAGACACATGAAGATATTGCAATAACACCACCCAAGCATATATCTTGAAAATGGCCTATATGTAAAGCAATGGTGCAACATCCAAGTTTAGGTTAGGCTCATCTCCATAGGTTGACCTTGACATCGTCATCTCCACTTAATCTATCATGTTTGAGCTCAAACCCACTGCTTAATAAGTGACAAACACCTAGGGTGTTACAGCCCTCCCCCCTTAAAAGAATCGTGTCCCGAGATTCGGTGCGAAGGACTTTTCAAGGGAAGAGAAGCATGTTATCCAATTCCAACATCTGCAAGCGCATCAGGCTACTTAGCTTCAAGCATCAGAGAGGCTAATTGGGAAGACAACTTTTTGATACTCGCTCTACGTAGAAACTTTTGTCTGAAGAATTTCCTTCATTGACTTCCATGAAGCATTGTTACTTTGGGAGGAATCCATGACAATACGGTACTTCGTTCACAGTGTACGGAGAGTACTACAAGCATGGACTAACTACTCGTGGCATCCACTTTTCTAGTGACATAGCATGTACAACTTTAGATAAGGGTTGTGTCCATATACGAGGTAAATGTTCTTTGAGACTATGGGAAAGACGACTAACCAACAGACAATGTCTATACCGGTCATAGACTGTTTACTCACTAAGATGCCCACTAATGGAAAACTACATATTGTTCCATATGTGTAGTTCTCTTTCTTTGATAATAACGCTATATTCTTTGAGTCAGTTGAGGGAGCGGTGAATGCGATAGCTGACTCTGTTGGCTCAACGTTCTCGACGATCATTAGTTAAGGGAACCTTCAAATCCAAGTGACAACAGTCATCGGGGTAGAATCGGATGCAACCTCTTGGGTAAAACACATGGTAGGTACCAAAGGCACGTCAGCATTGGAGAACCATTACCGCAGAAGGATAACAGTGAGGCCTGAAGGACAACAAAAGTTGCAAGTATTCTCCACACTAGGGGACTAGTTCATTACCAAACAAGTTGAGTAAAATTTTCCTTCATGGTGTAGTTGCATAGTAAGTTGGGTTAACTTGCATTGTAGCAAAACTAACCTTCTTGACCTATATTTGTCATTAAAGCTTCCATTCTAAGGCCAATCAATATCTCAAAACCATAATTCAAAAATCTACGGTTTGACACCTTCCCAATTGCTTTCAACTCGCAATGGCACAATTTGACTTATAGAACACCTTTATTGCTCACACATTGCTGATTTAAGAGGGCAAAATTAAGGCACATAGGGGTGCAATTAGTCTTCCCAAGGGTATTGAGGGTGGTCTAACAGCAAGACACCTACTAGTGGTAATTTCTTGGCATGAATTACAAACACAAACTTCTAATGCAAAGGATAATTGCAGTCAACTGAGAAATTACAGAATTTATACCCCTTTTGTTCCCAGTGCATATCTCATAAACTACTGCTCCAATATGCTCAAATTTTGGTGGGCATGTAGATCCATGGGTCTTCTAACTACTCACCAAAATTCAACTTAAATAGACACCATTTGTCTATCCAAACAATCCATCTACCAAAATGGCTCTATTCTGAAATGGCAGCAAACCGAGCTGACAAGACATCTCTTAAATCCAATACTTTACTCAACCAATACTCAAACCAACTTAAGACATTGAAGGGTCCTAAGCAAGGAATGAGGTCACCAAGTTTGGGGTCAATCCAACTTCGTTTGAGTCACTAACCGTCGGCTTGAAGATAACCGTGTAGTGCCACAAAATTCTAGACATATTTCGTGTTCTTCCTTTTTTTTGCTTCACACGTTGAGGTGTGTGTTTTGTACTCTATAATCTTTCTCATAGCAGTAGCAACCTTTCTCCCTGAGGATGGAGGCTAGGGTTTTTCCTCACATGCTTCTCAGGTAACACTTCAACCATTGATCTAGACACCAACTTGACGATGCACAAGCATAGGACTTGTGGTTGTTTTCATAGGGCACCAAGCATTATTCCACATGGAGGGCATCCCAACATAGATAAGGAACCATTCCTGAATATTCTCTGGCACTTCATCCAATAGAGCCTTGAACAAATCCGTTTGTGACACCTAGGGGCACAATGATGCTGATCATAACTAGGGACATGCTTTCTCTAGTTCTTCACTTAGCTAATACAGCAACTTGTACTATATGCGTGTTTGTCCAAGATGGAGTTGACTTGATAGCACACTTGGAGAAGATGCAACACCTGCATTGTTGAACGTTCTTGCTATTTCTTTGCTTAACTTCATTCTGTGAGACATAATCTTCATAGCCACCAATGAGTCGCTACCTAGCTAGAGATTAACCTTCCTATGGGTAACTAATCAGTTGTCTCTCAACACTCAAAGTTCCAAATCTTTACTCTTGACCACAACAATAATTGCAGTCAAGGCACAAATGGGTGGTCGCCATCAAAATCGGCAGATAAAGAGTCACACTAGAGATGGTCAATTTCGACTGTATGATCACTATGCATACAAAGATTAAGACTTGATTAATCCGGTCATATGCACAATATGACGATAGATTCTTATCCAACGGATTACTTGTCCAATCATTAAGTGTTGTTGTCCTTTTTATCCCACGGTAATGAGATGCCTCGTCACTAGATGGTGGTCATCCATACTAGAATAGCCAAGTAGAGTCACTCGTCTATCACCTCTTGTAGCCTATTGATGTTTATGTCGGTGACTGTTCTTCAAAGGTTATCCTCTTAGCAAATTCAGGAGGAAGCTCTACTACAATTGGTCAAAGATATGAATGTTCTGATAAGACATAGGGAGATAACCAAGGAAAAAGGGTCACGATAAATAACACATCGATTGTCGTTTCATAATGGATCATGACTAGCAACCCTGATACCAGCGCGTGTCGAGTAGCACAACCTTGTGTGCGCGCCCATAGGAGGCTCTCGGTTTCGTCACGGCACCATAGAATACTAATCGTAACACCATTATTAAACACACAAACAAAGTGGAATTTCGGCTGGCACCGATTGGGTGGTAAGAACAAGCACCAAACAAGGGAGGGATAGCAAGCAAAGGTAGTCACAAGGTTTAGAATCAACAAGGAGGTGATCCGAGGATCAAAACACAACACAAGAGAACATAGTTTAATTGTTGACGACGACTGAGTAGGAGACTTTTGCTTAACTTCCACGCATGCCTTGCGTCCACCAAGGTGATTACCAGATAACAAATTAACATGAGATCCGGTCATGTTGGGCAACAACAAGAGATCAAGACTGATAAACATCCCGAGACGTGGGAAGGTTGGAAATGGATTAATCAAACTTCAAGACAAAAACCGATATGTCAATCAGAGATTGAGTCGATAAGACAGCCACGTGATTTGCGAATAGAAGATTTCAAGATCTGACAGTGAGAGATTAGCATTGCCCAGATCATCTGTAGTAGAGACAATCGGGAGGTCCAACAAGAAATCAGGTAAGGTCTCCACAACTTGGCAGAGAACAACAGTGGCCAAAGGTTAGCGTTCGTTAGGACTTAACTCGGTTGGTCGATCAAGCAAGGTCTTAACCAAAGGGTACGGACATCTATGGCCTAAGCAGACATATACGGGAACTAAGCTTGGGCTTACGTTCAAGCAAAGGCATAGATACACAACATTCAAGGACTAACAACCACGTTTACAGGCTCAGGCTCCTAAGAGAGAACCTAATTAGAGATGACAACCATGCGATTACGTAAATTGAGCGTTGTTCTAGGATAAAGCTATTTGACACTCGTATGCTCACCGGGGATAAATGAGGTGACAACTATGATACTACCTAGATAACAAGCACTTAGCAAACAAGAACTAACCGCAAGTTTACCAAAACAAAAGCATGCTAAAGTAACCAACTTAGTATATACACAAAGCCTGGACAGCAACGTAGCACACATATTTCAACCATAACAGAAGTTGTAAGCATCAAACAAAGGTGATCCTAGACTTGTTGGAAAGCTTACTAAGTTATCCATAACTTTCTTATTATCATACTAACATGATTCTATAGGTAACAAGGCAAACCAATACAAAGAAGACATCCATGTCCCGATTTTGGATAGATTCTGTCATTCCACTTCGAAAGCTCATAACTGGAGATTTAGACCACCAAAAATAGTGATCTTTAACATTTTGGGAAGTTTAACAAGAGTACTACACATCTTCTATTATACCCAAAACATGATTTCATAAGCATACAGGTGGAATAAACCAAACATTCAGATCTGTTCAGAGCATGAGCAGAACCTGACAACAAACTTCTAACATCGATAACTCCTAAACCAACAGGCCTATGGACTTGAAATTTTAGTATGAGTATGATCAAGAAGTTAGCTAAAACTTTGGTAATTCCACATTCATAGGAAACACACATTACTCATTGGTGCTAGAACCGCCATTTCTTACACCGACAGTTGGCGCGCCAGGTAGGGGCCATTTGCGTGTCACAACCACCATTCCTTGTGAGTTTCGGATGGCAGCTCCACTTCGTCTCGGCACGGTGGTCTGGTTTGGGAGCTTGGAGTTCATGTCTTTGGGTTACAACTATGACATGGTCCTCCTCCCACCCAGAGCTCCGTTCGACAGTGACTCCTCTCCGCGCCGCCAGAGGCGTGGGAGGCAACCGGGCCATCATGGTCTCCACTCTCATCGTGCTCATCGCATGCGGTGGGCACAGAAGAACCCTCGTCCCCGCTCAGGGACCGAGGGTGACTCCCCAAGCTCTCCCAAGTCCTCTCGCCTGACTGCCAGGATAGGATCCCTCGCGAGGGACCTGGCTGGCACGCACCTGGCCGCGAGAAAAGCACCGTTGGCACAGCGCGCGTCCGCAGGACAACGCTCCGGGGGATCGTCATGTTCCATGGGATCCGCATCAGCGATGGGAGGGCCCGTGGCAGCACCGTCATCATTTCCTTATGGACTCAACAATGCCGCCACGAGTTACTCCCGCTCGATGTGCTCCACCTTGAGCTCCTACATGGGGCTTCCCAAGCATCGTCTACGCACCCCCTTGAGCTCTTTACGACCACATTGGTGGCATCCAGCACTGACTCCATGGAGGATAGTGGCGGGTGGGCCGAAGTGGACTCCTCTGGGCTTCATAACCTGAAGGATCTGCGCCAGTTCATGACCATGAACGACTACCTCTTTGGCTACCCCGATTCCAACGAGGATGACTATGACCCTTCATGTGAATGCTTTCACGTGGAGGTCGAGGAGATAGCCCCAGGGGACGCCACCGCTGTAGGACAGGGCGTTCACACTCCGCGTCGACAGGTGCTGCCCACGGGGCCCCCACGGGGGCGGGCCGCGGTGTCTGCCCCCGAGGGGTCTCGGCGGGCCGAGCTCGAGCAGCTCCACGAACTCGAGGCCAAGATCGACGAGGACCACCAGCAGTTGGTGCACCTCAGGGCCACCCTTAGCAGGAGCGCTCTGGCCGGGGTGACGGCGGAGTAGCCTGGCATAGGGCTCGCGATATCTATCATCGCATCAACAACGACGAAAGGGGTGAACAGCCCCCACCCTTCGCCAGGGCCAGTCAAAACGTCGTTGCAGTGGCAATCCTCCTCCGGCCGATGCCAGGGCCATCCACCGCGGAGGGGCGACAAGTCCGCGATGAGCTTCGCGGGCTTCTTGAATGTGATGCGGTGCAGCAGGCTAAGAGCTCCGCGTCTCAACTGTTGGGAGTATGCCCTAGAGGTTATCATAGAGATGATTGTATTGCCTTGTATCCATGACATATTATGAGTCCATTGAATATCCATTAAAGACAACTTGTATCGATTAGCAATTATGTGAATTGTTTGTGAAACTCTTTTACTTGTATGGTTATTCTAGAATGGTCCCTGATCGGAGTTCATGTTAGGACGCACATGAATATTAGATCAGCACATTATTAGTTGATGACTATGTTTCACAAGTCATAGACATAGAGATGTCAAACTAATAATGTGGGCACATGTGTGACATGTAGGCTGGACTGACCCAACGTGAGATGTTGTTATTGTCTCGATTCACATCATGTATGTTATGTCCTTAGACCTGAGATTGTTGTGAAGGGTTATGAGGGTGCTATGCTAGCCATAAAATCAAAATTTCGACCTCATATCCCAAGATCTACTGCTAGTTATAGGTTACGGAATTACCACTAGACGCGCAGGTGCAGCGAAAGCGACTCGATGTAGTCGAACGCGTCATAGCAGTGCCATGCAGTTGCGTGGTCATCCGTCATGTCCACCCTCTGCTCATGGATCGTCCCTCTCGTGCGGTTCGTCCTTGTGCTCCAGATGCAGCACCTCTAAGGTATCCCACACGTACGGGGAGGAAGCGTTGCGCCTCCGGACTGCTAGGTCCGCGAGGAGCAGTAGGCGTGAGCGTGGGGGGTTGACGACGGCTGCCCAATGGTGTGAATAATCACCTGGCCACACCCCCTCCCTCTCTTATATAGGCACCTCTAATCAGCCCCAAGTTGGAGGCCCAATTAGAAAACTCTAAGCCTAGTCAAATTCGGGTCCAACCCGAATTAGGCTTCCAGCCCCTTAAGTGTGCGACCCTATGGGTTCATGCACACGTAGACGTGGCCCGAGTACTCCTACTCGGCCATTAGTTGATAGCGGTCTCTAGCAAGACGTGTCAACTCCTATGTGTACGCAAAGATCAAATCAGATGAACCACCACAAACCATATACATGTTATTCCTTTTGCCACACGATATTTGGTCCAACTCATAGGTTAACACTTAACCTAAGCACGGCCATGCATTTGTTGATCCAATCATTAGAGTGTTCCATTGATATCTCTCTCACATAGAGAGTGACAAATTCTATCTTGATTGTCTATGTCTCACAGCATGTTTCTTGACAAACCTGAAGACCACCTTTATAACTACCCAGTTACGGAGTAGCATTTGATAGTCTCTAAGTAGGTCATTTCACATCTTGAGTACATACAACAATCTCAGGTCTAAGGACATAAGATACATGATGTGAATCGAGACAATAACATCTCACGTTGGGTCAGTCCAGCCTACATGTCACACATGTGCCCACATTATTAGTTTGACATCTCTATGTCTATGACTTGTGAAACATAGTCATCAACTAATAATGTGCTGATCTAATATTCATGTGCGTCCTAACATGAACTCCAATCAGGGACCATTCTAGAATAACCATACAAGTAAAAGAGTTTCACAAACAATTCACATAATTGCTAATCGATACAAGTTGTCTTTAATGGATATTCAATGGACTCATAATATGTCATGGATACAAGGCAATACAATCATCTCTATGATAACCTCTAGGGCATACTCCCAACATGTTGTATGTACTCAAGATGTGAAATGACCTATTTAGAGACTATCAAACGCTACTCCGTAATTGGGTAGTTATAAAGGTGGTCTTCGGGTTTGTCAAGAAACATGCTGTGAGACATAGACAATCAAGATGGAATTTGCCCCTCTCTATGTGAGAGAGATATCAATGGAACACTCTAATGATTGGATCAACAAATGCATGGCCATGCTTAGGTTAAGTGTTAACCTATGAGTTGGACCAAATATCGTGTGGCAAAAGGAATAACATGTATATGGTTTGTGGTGGTTCGTCTGATATGATCTTTGCGTACACATAGGAGTTGACACGTCTTGCTAGATACCGCTATCAACTAATGGCCGAGTAGGAGTACTCGGGCCACGTCTACATGTGCATGAACCCATAGGGCCGCACGCTTAAGGGGCTAGAAGCCCAATTCGGGTTGGACCCGAATTTGACTAGGCTTAGGGTTTTCTAATTGGGCCTCAACCTTGGGGCTGATTAGAGGCGCCTATATAAGAGAGGGAGGGGGCGCGGCCAGGGACTCACACCATTGGGCAGCTGCCGTCAAAACCCCACGCTCACACCTACTGCTCCTCGCGGACCTAGCAGTCCGGAGGCGCAACGCTTCCTCCCCGTACGTGTGGGATACCTTGGAGGTGCCGCATCTAGAGCACAAGGACGAACCGCACGAGAGGGACGATCCGCGAGTGGAGGGTGGACGTGATGGATGACCACGCAACTGCACGGCACTGCTACGACGCGTTTGACTACATCGAGTCGCTTCCGCTGCACCTGCGCGTCTAGTGGTAATTCCGTAACCTGTAACTAGCAGTAGATCCTGGTTTATGAGGTCGAAATTTTGATTTTATGGCTAGCGTAGCACCCTCAAAACCCTACATCGACAATGCGAGCCCAAGGCCGAGCCACCTGCGGCGCCCTCTTGACAAGAAAGAGAGCCCTCAGTTCATCCTGAACCGCGAGGGGCGCCAGAACGCAACAAGGCCCCATCGGTACACGGCCGTCTCGGCGACGACGCCGACGGGCGTGCCACTCCCGATGCGCGCCGCCATGACAAGGAGGATGGCACCGCACGCAGTTATCACCCACACCAAGGTGGATGGTATGACAGTGAGGAGGATAGGAGCACCTCACCCAAGCCTCCGAGTCCTCGCGTCTTCAGCGAGGCCATCCGGAGGGCTCGATTTCTAGCCTGATTTCGTCAACCGGCCAACATTGTCAAATACTCTGGGGAAACGAATCCCGATATGTGGCTTGCTGACTACCTCCTAGCTTGTCAGCTGGGCGGCATGGATGATGACCTACTCATCATTCGCAACCTTCCTCTGTTCCTGGCCGACTCAGCGAGAGCTTGGCTGGAACATCTTCCACCGCGGTGAATTCGTGATTGGGCCGACCTGGTCAGGGTCTTCGTGGAGAACTTCCAGGGCAAATACATGCGCCCTAGGAATACCTAGGACCTCAGAAGCTGCCGCCAGAACCCGGATGAGACTCTCCACGAGTTCATTCGGCACTTCTCCAAGCAATGCACCGAGCTTCCCAATGTCACCGATGCGGATGTCATTGGGGCATTCATTGCCGGCACCACCTGCAGGGAGCTAGTCCACGAGTTGGGCCACAAGTCTTCCACTAAGGCTAGCGAGCTCCTAGATATCACCACCAACTTCACCACGGGTGAAGAGGCGGTCGGAGCCATCTTCCCCGACGCCAAAGGAAAGCGGAAGGAGGATGCCGCCGAGGACTCAGGCCTCCCGCAACCCCAAGAAGAAGAAGAAGAAATGCAGGCCGGGGAAGTGGCAGCACCAGAAGAATGCCCTCGTCGCCGTTGCAGATCGCAAAAACCCCCGAGGCCCCCCTCCCGGGGCCCCGGGAGTTTTTGACGAGATGCTCAAGAAGCCATGCCCCTATCACAGGGGCCCAACAAAACACACCCTGGAGGAGTGCACCATGATGCGGCGCTACTTCTCGCGGGGCGGTCAGCCCAAGGACGATGCCGAGAAGAAAGCAGCAGACGCCTAGGAGGGCGATGGGAAGGACGACGGGTTCCCCGAGGTGAAGAACTGCTTCATGATCTTCGGCGGTCGCTCGACGCAATTCACGCCGCGCCAAAGAAAGCACGAACGCCGAGAGGTCTACGCGACGGAGCCGGACACCCCATTGTTCCTCGATTGGTCCGAGGAGGCCATCACGTTTGGCCGTGATGACCACCCGGATTACATCCCGAACCCGGGGCACTACCCACTTGTCGTAGACCCCGTCATCGGCAACGACCGACTCACTAAAGTCCTGATGGATGGGGGCAGTGGCCTCAACATCTTGTACGCCGAGACTCTCGACCTCATGGGGATCAGTAGGTCTCGGCTGCGAGCTGATGTAGCGCCATTCCACGGTGTTGTGCCAGGACAACGCGCCACCCCTCTTGGACAGATCGATCTGCCCGTCTGCTTTGGGACTCCTTCCAATTTCAGGAGGGAAACCCTCACCGTCGAGGTTGTTGGGTTCCGTGGGACCTACCACGCCATTCTGGGATGACCATGTTACGCCAAATTCATGGCCGTCCCTAACTACACTTACCTCAAGTTGAAGATGCCCGGCCCCAATGGCGTCATCACCATTGGCTCCGCGTACAAACACGCCTACGACTGCGACGTGGCTTGCATCGAGTACGCCGAGGCCCTCTTCGAGTTAGAGGCCTTGGCTGCTGATTTGGAGAGGCTCTCCAAGGAGATCCCCGACCCCAAGCGTCATGTCGGCAGCTTTGAGCTGGCAGAGGAAGTCAAACTCGTCCCGCTCTGCCCCAACGACTCTGACGGCAAGATGCTCAAGGTCAGCACTGCGCTCGACCCCAAATAGGAAGTCGTGCTCGTCGACTTCCTCCGCGCAAATGCAAACATATTTGCATGGGGTCCCTCGGACATGCTAGGCATCCCGAGGAAAGTTGCCGAGCACTCCTTGGACATCCGAGCCGGCTCCAAACCGATGAAGCAGCGTCTGCACCGATTCGACGAGGAGAAGCGCCGAGCCATCGGGGAAGAAGTGCACAAACTTTTGGCGGCTGGATTCATCAAGGAGGTATTCCATCCTGAGTGGTTAGCTAATCCTATGTTAGTTTAGAAGAAGAATGGGAAATGGATAATGTGTGTAGATTATACTAGTCTGAATAAGGCATGTCCAAAGCACCCTTTTCCATCACCCCGTGTCGATCAAATCATTGATTCCACTGCGGGGTGTGAATTGTTATCCTTCCTTGATGCATATTCCGGCTATCACCAAATAAAAATGAAAGAGTCCGACCAGCTCGCGACTTCTTTCATCACTCCGTTTGGCACGTATTGCTACGTAACCATGCCGTTTGGCCTAAAAACGCGGGAACCACGTACCAGCGATGCATGCTCAGAGTTTTTGGGGACCTCATCGGGTGAACCGTTGAGGCATACGTAGATGATATCGTTGTCAAGTCCAGAGAGGCCAACGACCTCGTCACTGATCTAGACGCAGCATTCTGTTGCCTCAAGAAGAAAAACATCAAGCTAAACCCTGAGAAGTGTGTCTTTGGCGTACCCCGAGGCATGCTCTTGGGATTCGTTGTCTCCGAGCATGGCATCAAGGCCAACCCAAAAAAAAATCTCGGTCATCGCTAACATGGCACTGATCCGAAATCTGAAGGGGGTATTGAAGCTCATGGGTTGCCTCGCATCCCTCAGCCGCTTGATCTCACGCCTTGGCGAAAAGGGTCTGCCCCTGTACCGCCTCCTCAAGAAATCTGAACACTTCTCCTGGACCCTCGACGCCTAGGAGGCCCTCGACAAGCTCAAAGCGCTGCTCTCCGATGCTCCTATCCTCGTGCCGCCCTCAGAAAAGGAATCCCTCTTATTGTACGTCGCGACGACCAACCAGGTGGTCAGCGCGGCCATCGTCGTCGAGTGACAAGAGGAAGGGCACGCACTCCCGATCCAATGACCGGTCAACTTCATCAGTGAAGTCCTGTCCGAGACTAAGACCCGGTATCCACAAATCCAGAAGTTGCTCTACGCTGTGGTCTTGGCTCGGCGCAAGCTGCGTCACTACTTTGAGTCTCATCCAGTGACCGTGGTCTCATCCTTCCCTCTGGGGGAGGTAATCCAAAACCGAGAGGCAACAGGAAGGATCGCCAAGTGGGCCGTGGAGCTCATGGGCGATGGCCTCGCCTATGCGCCCCGAAAGGTAATCAAGTCGCAGATCCTCGCTGACTTCCTGGCCGAGTGGACTGGGTCCCAACTTCCACCAACCCAGGTCCAGGCCGAATGCTGGACAATGTACTTCGACGGGTCTTTAATGAAGACTGGCGTAGGCGCTGGTCTCGTCTTCATCTCGCCTCTCGGAGTTCGCATGCGTTATGTGATCCGGCTCCACTTTGCGGCCTCTAACAATATAGCGGAATACGAAGCCCATATCAATGGCCTCCACATTTCCGCTGAGCTAGGGATCAAGCGCCTCGACGTCCGAGGGGACTCGCAACTCATCATCGACCAAGTAATGAAGGAGTCAAGCTGCCATGACCCCAAGATGAAAACTTACTGCAAAGCGGTGCGGCGCCTGGAGGACAGGTTCGACGGCCTCGAGCTCAATCACATCGCGCGCAAGTACAATGAGGCCGCGGACGAGCTGGCAAAGATTGCGTCGGGTCGAACCACGGTCCCCCTAGACGTCTTCGCCAGCGACCTCCACAAACCCTCCGTCGATTACGGGAAGCCAGGACAAGAAGGCAGCCAGTCGCCCGAACCTACACTAGGGTCGGGTCCTCCAGAAGGATCCAACCCCCCCTCCACCCCCGAGCCCGAGGTCATGGAAATAGATGAACAACTCGACCACGACGACGAACTGGATTGGCGGATCCCATATCTAGCACGTCCTCGTCCAGGGGGTGCTCCCCCCAGATCAGACGCAAGCACGATGACTCACCCGGCGGGCCAAGTCATTTGTGCTGCTAGATAGGGAACTGTACAAACGCAGCGCCTCGGGAATCCTACAGCGCTGCATTCCCATCAAAGATGGGAGGCAATTGCTTCAGGAAATACACTCGGGGGCTCGTGGCCACCACGTAGCACCTCGAACATTGGTCGGGAACGCCTTCTGGCAAGGCTTCTACTGGCCAACTGCTGTGGCCGACGCCACCGAGATCGTACGCTCCTGTGAGGGGTGCCAATTCTACGCACGACAGACGCATCTCCCGGCCCAAGCTCTCCAGATGATTCCCATTACATGGCTCTTTGTTGTGTGGGGTCTCGACCTAGTTGGACCTTTACAAAAGGCACCCGGGGGCTACACGCACCTGCTCATCACCGTGGATAAGTTCTCCAAGTGGATCGAGGCTCGCCCCATCTCCAAAATCAAGTCCGAGCAAGCGGTAGTTTTCTTCACGGATATCATCCACCGCTTCGGGGTTCCTAACTCCATTATCACCGACAACGGCACGCAATTCACCGGTAGAAAATTCTTGGAGTTCTGTGACGGCTACCACATTCGCGTGGACTGGTTAGCAGTGGCTCACCCAAAGACAAATGGCCAAGTCGAACATGCCAATGGCATGATCCTTCAAGGCCTAAGCCAATAATCTTCAACCGGTTGAACAAATTCGGCAGAAGATGGCTCGCCGAGCTCCCTTCGGTCATTTGGAGTTTAAGAACAACCCCGAGCTGTGCTACGGGATCAACACCATTCTTTATGGTCTATGGGTCCAAGGCCGTCCTCCCCACGGATCTAGAATATGGGGCCCCTAGAATCAGAGCCTATGACGAGCAGGGCAATCAGACCACCCATGAAGAAGCGCTAGACCAATTAGACGAGGCTCGAGATGTTACGCTACTATACTCGGCTAGATACCAGCAAGCTTTATGGTGCTACCATTCCCGACGCATCTGGGGCCGAGCCCTTAGCATCGGAGATTTGGTGCTAAGGCTAAAACAATCCAACAAAGGCCGTCACAAGCTTACGCCACCATGGGAAGGCCCGTTCATCGTCGCCGAGGTGCTAAAGCCTAGAACCTACAAGCTGGCCAACTAGAAGGGCGAAATCTTCACCAATGCCTAGAACATCGAGCAGCTACGTCGCTTCTACCCTTAAGCTCCCAAGCTTTGTACATATTTTTATCTCAAAAACAATAAAGAGGCGTTCTTTACTTATCGTACTTTCGAGAATCGATCTTGACCCGCTAGCAGGGTCGGAAGCGTCTTTCCTTTACCACGTGATCAGAGCGAGGCCCGACCTTGCCATTGGCAGGGCCGAGCCTCCCTCGGGGGCTAAGGTGGGGGGAACCCCCAAAGTCCCAACGATTTTTTCTTTTTTGACCGCCTTTTCGAAAAAGACTCCGCCCTAATCTCTCTCTCTTGCACTTCGGCAAAAAACCGTAAAATCCAAAGGAGCAAGAGAACGTACTAAGGCCAGGGCCGGTCGAGCCTCGAGACTGCCTATGCCCCCAGGCTACGGCACCTCCACTCACCACTCTTCGCCTAAGGAACAACTCGCGCTCTAGAGAAACTTCATGGAAATTCACCCAAGTGCGGAACGAGAGACAAGGGTTCGGGAGACAAAGTGAAAAACGATCATATAACATGCTTTCTGAGGTACCTAACGGCATGAATATGGCAAAGTGAGAGCCCTCGGATCGGACGAACATAGTGTGGGCTCGGCCTACGCTACCAAGGCTATGGCATCCCTAAGAAACACTAAATCACCGAGGTCAAACCACATGACAAGAGGCACGCACAAGTATGGGAACTCGGAAGATAATAATACACGAGAATCATGAGCGTTTTCGTTGCAAAGGCCTCAAAGGGCCGCACGCTTGTTCCGCTATAAAAGCTAACCTATTACATGGGCGCAATGGCCCAGGCTTCTTCACAGGTCAAGAGGAGGGGGGATGACTTCATCCTGAAAGCGGGCCGCCAAGACAGCGCCAGGAGCCTCGGCTGCGTTAACAAGCTTCTCCAGGTCGGAGTCGGGCATGTCAAAGAAACCTTCGCTGACGCGCTGGAGGTCAAGACCGGCGTAGTGCGAGGTCATCACCGCCAGAGCCCGCCTCATGCCAGTATGGAGGGCATCACGTACTCGTTCACGCACACCACCATAAAGGGCAGTAAGGCGGCTCCGAAGAGAACTACCTGACTGAACCCCCTCTTGGGTCTCGAGAGCGTCGCAGATCACCCTCGCGGCACTTTGTAGGGTGGCATGCTCCCTAGTCTCGGCATCCAAGGCCTTCTGTAGCACAGCAGAGGTCGTGGTGGTGTTGGCCAGATCCGTCTCCAAGCCTGCTCCAAACAAGTGGAAACAAAGGGATAAGCGCTAACACAGCGGTCAAAACTCGGAGCACTGTCGATGGAACATTACCTTCCACTTTCTGCTTCCACTACTGAGTCTCCGCATAGGCCGCCTCGGCCGATTGGACAGCCTGAGCCACAGCGCCCTCTTTCAACTGGAGCTCCATCTTCATCTTCGCCAGCTCGGCGCGGAGGCTCTGGGCGACAGCAGCCTCTCGCTCTACCTCAGCCTTCAGGGCATCCCACTCGGTGCTTACCCGAGCAAGCCCATTCTCCAGTCCTCGTGTTTTCTCCGCCAGGGAGGTGACTTCCCCCTGAGCCACGGCTAACTCCGCCTTCAAGTCGAAGCAGCACACGCGGAGATTCGCCGTCTCAGCGCTCCTCTCAGCCAGCAGCTCGTTCGTCCGGGTGAGGGACTCCCTCTGCTGGTTAAGCTGAACTCGGAGACCCTCCTTTTGGCGGAGGAGCTCGGCTTTAGCCTGAGACCTCCCCCTGAGCTCCTAAAATGGAAAGAGCAAGTTTCAGGGCCTCCCATAGGAACTTTAGGGCAGGAGGAACGGCTTTAGAAAAATAGAAAGGGACTCACCTCGACAGCATTGGAAAGATCTTGGGTGAGGATATGGAGTGCCGTCCTCAAAGACCGCTCGGCCAGGTTCCCGAACCCACCGAGAACCGCCCAGTGCGCCTCCTCTGCCTCCTTGGAGTCGCCTAGGAAAACAGGCACCAGGCCGGCCCACGGGTCGGTCTCAATGCGGATGGGAGCCAAATTCCCCCTCGACTTCCAGTGCCTCCAGCGCCCGCGGGATGGCCATCTCCGCCGTACTGGATGTCTCAGGGTCCAGCACCCCCTTCCCATGTGGCATGGGAGGCTCGTCCGAGGAGATGGTGTGGATTTCCTTCTCCCCACCACGACCTCCCGGCTGGTCTCCCGTCCGGGGCAACGTTGAGGCCGCCTCCGCAGCCATCTTCCCCGCGTCAACAAGCGCCGCCTCCTTGAAGGCCTTGACCGCCTCGGCCTCGTCGACTTTGGCCATTGTGGCCTCGTCGGTTTGGGTCGCCGAGGCCTCGCCAACCATGGCCGCTTCAGCCTCTTGCTTCTCGGCGGCCTCAGCCTTGGCGGCTGCCTTTCACTGTGTGGCCCGTATCGCCTCGTCGGCTTGGACCGAGGTGGCTCCGCGCTGAAGGGCAGCCCCGGCAGCAGCCGCCCACTGGACCATCCGACCGGCCTCACCGAGAGAGGAGAGGGCCCCCGACTTGAGTGCCTTATGGGGCACCAAGGGAGGCACCCTGGCCCTCTGGCGCACGCTGCGGGAAGAGGTGAAGCGGGTTGGTCAAGAGAATAAGGAAGAGCCGTAAAAGAGCACAAAATTATCTCGTTGCGCATACCTCGACTTGGGAAAGACCATCTTCCTCTTCTTCGTCGCTGTGACGACCGCCGTGGCCGCTCCTGCCCCGGGCTCCTGTCGCTGGGGCGGCGGCGGCAGGGCAACGGAGACCTCTGCCATGGAAGACCCCAGGTCAGGTGACATTGGGGCATCATGAGCCGGAGGCCGACCTCCGGCAGCCGCGGCCACCTCCTCGGTCCTCTGAGGGGGGCGGAGGTACCTCCTCGAAGGATTTGCCTGTCGCCGCTGCCTCGGGCGCAGTCATCGACATCCCGGAGGGGGCAACCCTCTGCTCTGAGGCATCTCCATCTCCTTCCGGGAGCGTCAGGCTCCCCCAGCCTTTCGGGCCTCGGCGCCGAGGTAGCACCCGTAGCACCATCATCTCGCCGGGGCCAAGGGGCCAGACCCCTGTGCTCTCTTCCAAGAGCACCGAGCTCCCTGAGGCCTTGGCCCCCTGGCAGGAGCCCCTTGTAGGGGCACCACGCCCCTAAAGCCCTGCTCCTCCTCATCCAAAAAGATATCAAAGTCCTCGTCGTCCGAGTCCGGCTCCGACGGGGACTCTTCCTGGGGAAGTCCGTCACGCTCTTGCTGCCGACGGCGCTTCTCCAGGGCCTCTCTCACGCGAATGGTCTCGTCGTGCTTCCTCTTTGAGGAATCCTTCTTCTGCTTCTGCTCCTCGGCCAAGAGGCAGTTCCGCTCCCGCCGTTCATGGTCCTCTGGAACCAGGGGCTCGGAGTCTCTCACCGTCCTCTCCAACCCCTAACAACGAAACTACATCAGCGACAGAAAAGGAGACCCATGGAGGATGGAAAATGTATGCGAAGGGTCACTAGCCGACCCTAAACGAACAGGGCTCGGACCTCCACCCGGACTTACCCGTTAAGATGCTTGCCGGAAATGCTACCGACCGCCCGCCAAAGATAGCATGGCATATTCCTCCCCTCCTCTTGACGAAGGAGATGCGTAAAGGACATGAAAGAAGATGAGGCGCCCTTGATCGACCTCTCGCCATGAGCAGAGGCTCGGGGGCTACCTTCACACTAAGACCGAGGCCTCAGATTCACACCCCACATAAAGTCAAGACCTTAGAAGCATATCCTATCCTTCCAAGGCCTCGGGGGCTACACCCGGCGGGTGCGCTTGCGCGCACCCCCCCCCCCCCCGGAAAAAAGCAGTACAAAGGCATGCCGAGGCCCCGGCGACGACCTGGCAAGAAGCCCGGCAAAGAGCAAACCCGACGTACAGGCTCTGAAGGAGTATCCCTGCTCCACCACAGTCTCGGGGGCTACTATCGGGTATCACAATTAGGGGTACACAAATTAAGGTGGAAAACCACCCGCCCCCCCCCCCCAAAAGCAAACGAAACATTAACCTACCCCGTTTAAGGAAAAAAATCAACTAAGGAGAGACGGGCTAAATTCTCCCTTGCTGGGCCTCCAGCAAGACATGTGAGCAAACCAGCCCATCTCCCTGCTTCATCCGAGGCCTCACACAGAGGGGTCTCGGAACACCTCTGATTCGCCTGAGGCCTCAGCCCTGAGGTCTCAGACATAGGCTGACCCACGACAACATCGCCGCCTCATCCGAGCCCCAGAAACGGCATTATCCATCTCCGCCTCGCCCGAGACCGACCTCTGACGCCGCTCCCCATAGGCGCGCTCGAGACCCCCCTGTGACGTCACCCACGTTCTTGCGTCTGCCCAACCGAACAAGCCAAGAATGACCGGGGTCAAATCATCACGTCGTCGCCCATAACAGGCATAGGGAAGAGCTGCTGGCCACTACGCCACCCATACTGACACTATACGCACGATTCGTGCCTGTGCGGCGTACGAAACGCCGCTCTAGGCCACTATTCCCACGATCGGGATAAGATCGCACAGTAATTCCCGCCTCCGAGGCCTCGGCCCTCTACGCCAGTCAAACTACAAGGACGAGCACGCCACGCCAGCCACAGGACCAGGTATGACAGGGCGCATCGCTACAACACCAAAGGACAGAAACCACTCCCTCAATAGTGGCGCACATGCCTGGACATGTAGCAACAATGCCAGAAGTACCAACGCCATGCCTCCATAGTGCGGACCACGTCGCCACCGGATAAGGTCCTTCCGAGGCCTCCGGGCTCCTTCTCCAACAAGGATCACACCCCGTACTAACATTTTGTAACCCTGCACCTCCTTGAGACTATAAAAGGAGCATGTAGGGATCGTTCCAGGGAGACGGGACAACACAAAACAAGAGACACACGAACAGATAACTCTCCTGGACCTTGCGAGGGCACCAGCAGAGTCACACCACACTCCACTCACACCTTGAAACTTGGGAGCTCCTCCCTCTCTCACCCGCTTGTAACCCCTACTACACGCACTTCGGTGCAAGAAAATACAGAACTCACCTTCTCCACTGAACGTAGGGCATTTCTCGGCCCGAACCAGTATAAATCGTCAGTGTTCTTCTTGCACACCATTCGGATCCCCGACGCGCAGACACACATTACTCGTTAGTGCTAGAACCACCGTTTCTTACACCGACACATATATTAACATTTTGCAATGTTTATTGAAATAATTTAATCTAAAACACTCTCAAACTGCTTCACCGACAATATGTTCTATGCTTCATGCATTATAACATATACATGCTATAAATGTGCATTCCTTAGCATTTATGAAAAAAATTAGCTTGTTTTGAACGCTTTTAAATTTGGTTTCACATTAAAACCTAAGTTTGAGTATGTGCTTTGTTAAGGAACTTTGAATTTGGCTCAAGCATGTATGCTGATAAATTACATGACAAAATAGGTCGTGCTGTTCTTAAAATACTATACCCTCTGTCCCTGAAAAAATAGATTCCTAGAGTTGTATTAAGTTAAACTTTTTAAACTTTGACCGAATTTCTAGAAAAAACCGTTAAGATTTATGATATTAAATTAGTATTATTAGATTTAACATAGAATATATTTTCATAAGGTGCTCATTTTATGTCATAGATATTGTTACTCTTTTCTATAAAGTTAGTCAAATTTTAAAAAATTTGACTGGCACGGATTCTATGATTTAATTTATTCAAGGACGGAGTGGTTAAAATTAAAAAAAAATAGCTTCCAGTATTTCTGGCCTCTTGGGTGCAGCACCCCTGAACAGATTAACAAGACTTCGATACATACAAGCCCAAGCTCATGACTTATCGCGGTCCATGGAGTCAAGATGCATACAGTAATGACCTAAAGGGCTAATGGCTCTTGTAAAACGGCCCGTACAGAATAATCCTTTGCGTGTAGCAATCGATGTTAGACATGAAGCCCACTGCTACTTCCGTCCACGTAAGAATGCAGTTTTCGTTTTTCAAGAAGTCAAACCGTGTGAACTTTGACTAAATTTATATCTATATCTATATCTAATAATAAAGAGGCAAAATTTCTCAACCTTTTTTTTGGTCCGTCCATTTTCTTGGTCCATCTCCTTCTAACTAACGGACAATGAAGAGTTTCTTCCGTCCGGACTTATATATATATAACCCGTGATATAGAGTTCGATTCCAAAACGTATTGCGTCATCTATATGAAAAAAAAAAAGGTTGAAGAGTCCTTGTCCTGTTTGGATGTTTAAGTTTTGGTCTTTTTAAATTTCTTTTTCCTGTTTTACTCAAGAAAGAACATTATACCCTGTGCGTCTAGAAAAAAAGGTTGATGAGTCCTGTTGGGATTTCCTTTCTTGTTTAGATGTTTTTCATGCCTTTTTTTATTTTTCTTTTCTTTTTCTCCAGTTCCGGTTACGTTCAGTTACATTTTCTTTTTCCATTATGTATTCTTTATTTTCACATTCAACTAAATGTGTTGTCACTCCATTATTTTTATTTTTCATTCATGTTCAACTAAATGTGAATGTGAAAATGCAAACAAGTATATAAATAGTAACAATAAAATTATAGAATAAAAACAACATAATACATAGGCTTTGAACTCCTGAGCATTCACTAAGAAAGATAATATTTCTACCACCAAATTATTAATGTTATTTTGGTTAAAAGAAAGACTTGTATATTATTATATCCTGATTCAGTTGAGTCTAACTAATCAAACTCTAAGTAATATTAAAGTGATGATATAAAATTAGCTTATGTTAAGAATGTCATATTTATCATAAAATTAATAAATTATAGTTTTAAAATTTTATAGAAAGAGTGAAACATAAATATATATGTATCATTTCAGTTCTCGATTTCCTTGAATATTTGATAGCTTTTTTCTCCCGTTGCATCGCACGGGCATATTTTGCTAGTCTAATAATAAAGAGGCAAAATTTTCGCCATAATTTTTTTTCCACCAATGATCTTATGTGTAAGATGTAAGATGTAACCGTCCGTGACTCAATATCACGTAAGACTCAATCTTGTGTCAACACGACAGAAAAACGGATATGCACACATACAATCATAAACGGACTCCACGAAAAGAAAGAAAATTGCACTCGGTAAATGCTCGCAGAAAAAATGGCAATTAAAATTCCGGGCAAAATTTCCTCCCTTTTTTGTTTGGTCTGGCCTAATCCGTATTCTTTTTTCATCTGTACGTGTTTAATTAGCGTTGGTTGTTTCCTATCTGTTCCCTTTCCTGTTTTTTGTTGCCCACTCCTTGTTGCTGCAACCGCATGTGGAGGCTCAGTACAAATACAACTCATACACCCAGTGTATCCTGGCGTGTCCCGTGGGCGGAGATCGGGCGCCGGCTACATATCCCGCATCTCGGGCGCCAACTGTTGTAAAACATACGGACTTAATCCTAGAAGGAAAGGAGAAGGAGGAATCCTAATCCTAGTCCGTTTGTATGTGAGCTCTTACCAAAACTCTTAGTCCTTGGCAGGACGGGGCCAACTGTTGTAAAACATACGGACTTAATCCTAGAAGGAAAGGAGAAGGAGGAATCCTAATCCTAGTCCGTTTGTATGTGAGCTCTTACCAAAACTCTTAGCCCTTGGCAGGACTATATATACGTGGGAGCTCTATGTCGTAATCACCAATATTCAGAGGAATAAAGAATAGTCTCTCTATCTTGTGTTTATTTGTTTTCTATTTTCATCTACTGTGTTGATCATAAGAGACGGAGAGGGAAAGGTCCTAACCGCTGGCAACATGTTTTATAACACGTTATCAGCACGACAAGCTCTACATTGACATCGCCGTTGAAGTTGCCACCGATCTTCGACGTCGACGCTCGTGCCGACGTTTCTGCCGTGACTACTTCGACGACGTCGACATTTCCGACGTTGTTAGCGGAACGGATCTGCTACATCTACCTGCTACTAATCTGCACTGATGGACATGTACCGTCGTCATCAAGCAGATAGATCTACGACAATGTCATGAGCCCTACGCGGTATGTATCTACTAACCACTACCCTACGTGGTACGTGAGGTAGATCAAATTGACATCGAAGATTCAAGGTACGAAATTTATAATGACACAAACCCACGGTAGATTGGTTTTGTGTTTGACCATCATGTGAAAAATTTTTTACGTCTCTACCTTTTTGCCGGCCATGAAGGCAGGCTGCGTGTGGTCGTATATGTGTTGTAGTCGTACATGCACGGCATATACCCGCCACGTACTCAGACATGCATGGGATTTTTTTTTTTTTTGCTTTATTAATCTCATATAAACATGATGGGGCTTTACAAGTTAGGCATGAAGCCAACACACGCATCCTTGCAGGATATAAAAACTCATAGAAGGTGTTGCAAACGGTATTGACTTGTAGTCAAATTGCAAGAAGCCAATTCGCTAATATTTCGTACCAGAAATCGAGATGAAATCGATTGAAGAATAGAAAAAGGCTCGGCAATCACTTGCTTTCAGCTTGCACGTACGCAAGTTCTCAGTCACATCGAAGTTGAGTCACTGCTACCACGGGTCCGCTGCATGGCCTCCGTCACAATGCCGGTCTGCACACCGCGCTACATCAATCACCGGCCTGCGCGCACGCCGCGCCAACACACGCCGAACCTCCAGCCATGCTGCAGCACCCCCTACTAACTAGCGTGCTAGCTAGCATCCACGTCGACTCCACTGCGACATCAGAGTCCAAACTGTCACCGCAAGCATAACCACGGCCTGCAAGCCGCTGGCTAACCATGTTCCCTCCATGCGGCCCGTATGCGCCGTAACTTGTGGTCTTCGTCTAGCATGACTTATTATGGCTTGCACGATGCCATCATCGGCTTCTGATGACGTGTGGCTCGTAGCCACTAGGACCATCTTGCCGTGGCTTGCACGCCACCGACCGCTCGTGGCCTGGTGATGCACCCCTCTGCCTCGGACTGAATTCCGCTAGGGAGGATGCGGCCCGTATGCCGCCAAGCATGTCTGAACGCTCCAACACTCTTACTCGCATGTATAAGAGTTTATATGCAATATTAAATCTGTGGTTTAACTGTTATTTTCTAGCTTTGTTTTCTGAGTAAATAGTAGACTGATTCTGAAAGTAAAATTGCTAGTGCAACCTTTATGAATTTTTACACCATGTAATTGGAAGAATGAAATCTTGAATGGTTACTCTAGAAACATGGTATAAGATATATGAGCTCTCTGAATCTTGCAGACCTTAGACTTATCATCTTTAAGAGGCTCACATTTGTTTTTCCTAGCATAATGAATTTTTGGGATGAACCAATACTTGGTATTAATTCTGAAAAATTACATATACCATAATCCTAAAAATGCTAGGATGCCTCTAAGAATATTTTGAATAACCATCCACTACCTTTTTGCACCTTGCTACTTGTTTACATGTAGTAAACATATATGCATATGGTCCAATTTATGTTGATATCTATGCCTTAAAAGAAGAAGAAATATCCTGGAATTACTCTGAACATAAGAATTATTTGTTGCGGTCATTATTAAATCCATGTAGGATATTTTGTTACCGTTGAAGTGTATTGAATTTAGGATATATATCTCCTAATTACTCTCTAGAATGAGCATATGGCCGAGAGAAATAACAAATGCATTGTGGGACTCACTACATGAGAAAAATCCCAAATTATGACTATAGAATATCATATTGCATTTGAATTTTCAAGCTTGTATGCCTATGGATTGAGATATAATGCTGCTCTATAAACAATAGCTTGAAGCTTTGTATTAAATGTCTAGAACACAAGATGGTAAATAAGATTTTATCAATGAATGTTCTCGAAGAAATGTCTCTTGTGTATAGAATATCAAAGAGCAATGCAATACATGAAGTATTTGAATTTATCATCAGAAAATACTCAAATAGAAATTGAGTTGGAATTTTTAGACAGCTTTATAAACCAGGATATTGTTAGCTTGCATATGTTACACCCCTTGAAGGCTTGTGACTGTATATCATAACTTTTAAATAAAGCATGAAGCTACCGCCTGTCATGCATAGAAGTAAAGACATGCAAGAATGGATATTATTTAGAATTAGAATATTTAAGGGTTTTTCTTGAAGAACTTGAATCATGTGCTTATATATTTATTTTGTCTTTAAAATTACTATCCTGAAGTATTAGTAGTAGCGGTGGTGCATTAAGTTTTAATTCTCGTTGAATTAAGTTGTTCTCGTATACTCATAGAAGAGTTAATGGTTAATCTATTGGCTTGAAGACTAATGTGAAGCATTTAATATTCTTAGTTGCAATTTTTACTTGCAGTAATATATGTTAACTTTGCATGGAATGAATTGTGTTTTACATATAAACAATTGCCTATTGCCTATCTAAATAAATTTTGCATTAATTTATCCACAAAGAAGCCTCAGTTAACCATGAAGGTTATCGTTCTTTGTGCACCACTACCATGTAGGTAGAAGGGAAATTGAACTTTCTAGAAGCACATGAACAATTGGACTATGCTGGCATATAAAGCGATCTTAGAAGGATCAATTTAGCCAAGAAATAGTATAATCCATAAACCAAGTATTTAATACTTCAGCCCAGAAACTAGAAGTTTATGTCCTACTCTGAATATGTTGTTGTACACTGAACAGTATACTGGATATGTGAATTTCATGCCAGAACTATTGGATACTAGAAGTATGATTGAATTCTATTGAACATTTGAAATGATTTTTCATAGATGCAAGAAGCATATTACTACTTGAAGTAATTATGGCATGAAAAGGGGGAGGAATTTTGAGTAGAGGCATAAGAAAATGTGGGTAATATATATTAATAGGCATAGCTTTCCTAAATCTATCTTTAAGTGCATGTATAAGGACTTGAAGTTCTAGTCGCATCCTTTCTGGCCGAGTTAACTTTCTCTACATTGCACTAATTGCAAGTAAACTTGTACCTTTGCATTTTGTTGTTATCTATTACGTTGGATTGAATACCAACATTCCACATTACACTTGAATGTGTATCACTATGTTGTGCTCTCGTCGAGCTGCAACTATCTCCACCCTTACATGAATATTAGCAAAGAAGCTATATTTGTAGCTAGTAGCTACCTTGCACTCCCCCCATAATTAGATTGGATAACTAGTACGCTATGTCTATAGTTCCCGTTGAACTAAGAAATATCTTGCTTTCAATGGATTGCATGTATAAGCAATAAATTGGTTTAGGGCCAACTAGCCTAAGATCAAGGGGAGTTGCTTAAATTAAAATTGGCTAAACAGAGAAGTGACCCATTTGACTGGGCTCAATTATAGTGGAAATTGAGTTAATAGATAAAACACTTAATGATGATTTGGGATTCATGATGAAAAGGTATTTGGAGAATATTTGCATTAATGGCAATTAGAAAATTCTAGAAGAAATTCCATGTGAATTTGAATGTTGCGTATTTTATACATTTGAAGTATATGGTTCATTTTTTTAATGTATGAGTACTTAGATCAATTTTTTGGGGCTATAAACAATAAAGAAGCTAGATAATGAAATGGTTTTCTAAACCATGATATGTGCAAATCAGGGGGAGAACATCCCTGAGTTTGAAGAAATGCTGAATATTCTTAAGTGCACTTTATATATTCTAGCTCACTGCATTTAATGAATAATAATCCCCTGTTTAAATATGTGCGTGAATATTTTCCATAAAACTTCATCATAGCATACATGAATGGGCTTCTACTTGTAGTTGGAGATACACAAATTTGAATTATTTTAACCCTATGATAGGGGATATCTTTTGAAGTATGCTATTAAAGATCTAATGTTGGCATTAGGGGGAGAGAAGGCCTATTTTGAATGCCAAATATTATTTCCATAGAAGGAAAATGATCTTAAGAGAATATTCCTAGAAGCTTGAAGCAGGAATAATATCACACACTAAATCAAACAATAGTTTGATTAATGCTCTTGTGAAGCATGAAGCGAAGCATATGCCAGATATTTTTAAAAATGAGAGGAGTAACTAGAAGTTATAAACCAGAAGTTGTTTTTACTAGTAGTAAACTAAATACTATATACTATCAAGCTAAAATCTACGGAGACGCCTGTGGATTCTAGTTTATTGTATACTTGTTAAATAAAATAAGATCAAACTCCTCTATTCTCATGAAGAGAACACCTCATGAAGAAGGTTAAGCACCTCATGAAGAGGATCATCATGAAGATGAGATCCAGCACACTAAGCGCGCGCATGATTAGTGTTGGGTATGCAGAACAATAGATCATCTCTTGTTTGGGAAATGACAAAGAGACAGAATAATCTCACATTGTGAGAATATTGGGAGAAAATAATAGTTGTCGACAACGCTACCTCTATAATTGCAAATGTTTCTCTTACGAGAACCCAGATCCGGAAACAAAGTCCATGGCAAAGTCGCCTGTAGCGTTTATATCGGGTCAATGAAGAAAGCAATTGATGTTGAATCTCCTATTAAGAAGAAATAAATGTTCTGCTGTATCTCTGGTAAATGAAATGAATGAATATGAAATATGCAGTTAATAGTGGATTATGAAGATCCATATAGTTCCTGAAGAATATAAATCGCAGCATATGAAAATTAAATCTCATACCAATTATTAAGAAGTCTAAGATATAATATATTTCTGAATGAATATTGAAGTCTCAAGAAGAGCATATCCTAGAAGGAATATTGTCATGGAATGATTTTGTAGTGAATAACACTATCTCATTGTGTATATCACATAATAATCTCTCATGTGGTAGAGAATATATCTCATAGAGGAGAAATGTTAATCCAGGAAGGATTTACCAGTCGATTCTTTAATAAACACCACTAATCCCTAAAGTGAATGTAGACCCGAGAGAAAGAAAGTGATGAATCTTAAACACCATGAAGGTGTGATATGAACACATAGAAATTGTGTATTGAAAAGCTAGCATTAAAGTGTTAATATCCTCTGAATACCATAGAAGGTATAAGAATAATGGTGACTTTGGCGATTAGATTATCTCCTAAATGTCAAATGTAAGACTGGATTTATTATTTAGTGGTATAATCAAAATCTCGAAGATTTGTAGAATATATAATTTGAAAATCCACTAAGGAAGAATTAGAAGTTTGATGCACTATCTAGAAGATATTGAATATTGTAAGTTATTTACCCTCATAATCCTCTGAAATGATTTATTACCCTGAAGGATAATTTTTTATTTGTTTTGCACAACAATAAGTGGTCATGTATGCATGAAGTATATCGCTCTTATTTACTCATATTATAATTCATAGAAGAATTTTGAGCCAAGGTTTTGAAGGATATAGTATTGTGGTACTGCATACCATTATTAAACACACATTTATGAAAGGTGTGGCTTGAACAATGAAGTTTAAAATTTGGCTTTATAAGGGGGAGCATATTTTATTGCATCTACCTTGAAGGTAAACCACTAGAATTACAAACATCAAGTAGATCATATTTGCTAAAACACTGAAGTTTATGCATGTATCATGAAGATCAATATCTATTCATGAAGAATAGAATATCCTGAAGAATATATAACCAAGAAGGTTAGATGTTGTACTCTTTTTTCCTATGTGAGTTTTTATTTGAAGGTTTCTCACACAAGGTTTTTAATGAGACAACATAAGCAATGCAATTAACGAATGCGATGTACTCTTTTCTCCAAGAACTGTGTTTTCCCACTGGGTTTTCGGATGGAGTTTTTAACGAGGCATGTGCATATCGTGGTAATCGCCCAAGGGGGAGTGTTGTAAAACATACGGACTTAATCCTAGAAGGAAAGAAGAAGGAGGAATCCTAATCCTAGTCCGTTTGTATGTGAGCTCTTACCAAAACTCTTAGCCCTTGGCAGGACTATATATACGTGGGAGCTCTATGTCGTAATCACCAATATTCAGAGGAATAAAGAATAGTCTCCCTATCTTGTGTTTATTTGTTCTCTATTTTCATCTACTCTATTGATCATGAGAGACGGAGAGGGAAAGGTCCTGACCGCTGACAACATGTTTTATAACACCAACCACGGAGCGTTCAACCCGGACACTCTGATGGAGTCCACGTCGCGGTTTAGTACTGGCGTGTTCCATCAGGAATCAGAAATCAAGACCAAAATAGAAATCGAATCAAATATTAAATCCAAACTACGGAAACCCAACGACAAGGACAACAATCATGGATCGGATCAGAACAAAGCTCTATATTTTAGCACAAATATATACAGCCATAATCCACCAAATAAACAAGCAAAAAAAACAGCAGACAAGCAGGCGTGTTCTTGTGTCAATGTCATCGAGCTGCAGTCGCCTCGCACGGAGATGTCGGGTCGTCGCCGTTGTCGGAGCTGCATCATAAGGCAAGACGAGGCACCGGTGCGGAGTCGTCGAGGGCCAGAGTCACAGTGGCGGCGTGAAGTCGTCGAGGCAGAATTGTTGTGCTTCATCTGTGCTAGCGAGACACGGCGGACGAAGACGTCGGACAGGACAGAATTGTGGGGGCGAGTGAAATAGCGGCGGACCGAAGCGGAGCAGCTAGGCTGGGACGAGCGGAGTCCAAGTCCTAGCGGTGAGGTGGGCGAGCGTGGTCGGGAGTCCCGTCGATGAGCGGGGCGGGGGAGTCACAAGTGTCGTCTGTGTGCAGGGCGACGGGATGATGCGGAGTTGCGGATGTATCCGATCTAGAGAGGATAAAGGGTGAAGGGTGGTCGAGAGAAAATAAAAAATTGAAGTACGACGAACTAATGCTGATCTGGTGAGGATAAAGGGGCGTCGAGGGAAAAAATAAATAAAGGAGAGAAAACAAACAATAAAGGAAAATAAAAGCAATAAAAGGAAGAAAAAGATAAGGATGTTATGGATATTTCACTGCTTTTATCTATCATGAGAAGTTTTTGAGCCAACCGTTTTATCAAAATAGATTTAACTTCACCAATAGAACTGCTTGTGGCGCTGAAGTTAAAAAACCCCCTAAAACAACACCAACATGCATATGATAACATAGATGGACTAAAAAAAACATGAAGAGGAAGTGAAAGCTAAGCTAGCAAGGGTGAACTCTCGGAGGCCAAGCTTCATGGCTTTTGTCTTAGGGTCCATTTGGTAGAGCTCCAGCTCTGGGAAAAATAGCTTCATCTTGGGTCTTATGTTGGAACAGATTCTCTAGTGAAGTTGAAGCTATTTTGGTGAACCATTTGGTAAAACAGCTAACGTGACATAACGAATGATCCAACTAATCAAACTGTAAACTAAAATCTTGAGCAGTTTGCTATCCAATTTAGTCTAGATAAATATGACTAAACCTTATGCATGTACCGGTGGAATACACGACAAGGACTATCACGTGAAAAATCAAGTGAGGTCTCTTGTCGTAATCATCAGGGGACAAATCAATCCTTAACACGTTGGCAATTAACTCCTTGCCAACTATAAAAAAAATAGAATTACAGAATTTTATAGGTCCACAGAGACGTCACAAGGAACACGATATTTAGTGTATGTACCGCATATGGATAGTATGAAATTAAATATGACATATTTATTAGTAAATATGTTTGTATTTTACGGTAGAAGAAAAAACTATCAAGATTGTATTTTAAATTTGATACATAATAAGCCATTGCGATATCATTGCGAACATTAGCTTATATATTATTGATGCTATAGTCATCACAAATAAACTATAACTTTAGAATTTATAGAAAAGATAAAATACAAATCTGTTATGAATGTTTGATAGCCTTTTCTGTCCCGTTGCAACGCACGGGCATATATGCTAGTTTATATAAAAAAAACTACTAACATTCATGGTACAAAACAAGTATTATTATATTAGTTATAGAATATATTTTCATAATAAATTTATTTAAAAACATAAATGCTAATACTATTTAATATGAACTTGGTCAAATTTTAGCTAGCTTGACCGGTACGGATCATATAATTGCATTCTTTTATATGGAGTAATTCTACTTCTGCCAGTGAAGCAACATTGGCAGCCCATAAGCGGCAGATAGGGGGCTTCAAGCGGACACCAATCTGTAAATTTGTTGCCTGGGCCGGCAAGCGAAAGCACGTCTGAGTTACCCAGAACGTGCTTCTCCTCACACGATGGCAAGTGCCAACACCAGCCACCACGTCTCCATCTGACCCTATCCGATACGTAGGTCGACGGGAGCGAGTCGTCGACGTATCACGTATGCAGTGCACTGTGAAATGCAAATGGTGTAATAGTCAGAGCTGGGTCAAGCATAAACCGTTGAAGACCACCTGTTTACCTCCTTCAAATTCCCAACTGGCAACTCAAGAGAAGTTGCATGAAAACTTGAAGCAAAGACAAGCTATTCCGCGTCGAGCTGATGAAGCCGTCCCGTGCATGCACATGCACTGCCTCACTTTCAGCTAGGGTCAAAAGACGCCTGACCATGGACCTCACTTTCACCAGCAGCTGGTCATGACAAGTAATCCGGTCCAATACAACGAGCCAGAGACAGATCGCAGGTCGTAAGCCTAACGCCGCGAACCGACCAGAATTCTCGCTTTCTCTCCTGTCCTCACGCGCAACTTGCTTGTCCGGTTGTCCCCTGCGGCCCTGCCCTTGATTTCTTTACCTTTTTTATTTACAGTTAGGCCCGGTTTAGATCTCACCCAAAATCCAAAAATTTTCAAGATTCCCCGTCACATCAAATCTTGCGGCACATGCATGGAGCATTAAATGTAGATAAAAAGAATAACTAATTGCACAGTTTGCCCGTAATTGGCGAGACGAATCTTTTAAGCCTAAATAGTCCATAATTGAATAATTTTTGCCAAATACAAACGAAAGTGCTACAGTAGCCAAAAGCTAAACAGGGCCTTAATGGAACGGAAGAGGTTGATGTTTACCTATTGATGAGGGGTCTTCGTCGCCGTTTCCTCCACTTGTCACTTGTGCGGTTGTTTATAGTACTCAATTGAGAGCTCAGATCCCCGGCGACGCGATGCGATGCGCCGCCGTCGCTTTCTCACTCCGGTCTGAACTCTGAACGTCCACTCGTCTTTGACCTGCTGCAAATGCAACGCTCCCTCCTCCCACCACTCCCGCTGCCACACGCGCACAAACCCACCATAATTTCTCTCTTTCTCGCTCGTTTTTGAGTGACTCCGTGTGTATGTCATGTCAGTCCGCGCGGCTCCGATCAGCGCACCATCGACAGAACGACGCTTTTCAATTTAGGACTCCGAGTTGGTTGGTTCGGGGTGTGTTCACTTCGCGAAAAGTAGCTGAAAAGTTACTGTAGCATCTTTCGTTGTTATTTGACAAAATTTGTCCAATTATGGACTAACTAGGCTCAAAAGATTCGTCCCGACATTTACAGACAAACTATGCAATTAGTTATCTTTTTTACCTACGTTTAATGCTCCATGCATGCGTCGAAAGATTTGATGTGATATGTGTAAGAAGAAATATTTTAGGTTGGGAGGGGAAGTGAACAAGGCCTCGTTCGAACTCTTCTTGGCTTCTGCCTTCTGGTTACCCCTTTCAGATGTGGTGGACGAAGAACACGAACCAAGAGGGCGACCCGATCGAAATCATTGCAGTGTTGCTCGGTGCGGGGGGACACGCGCAAACGCTGATGGGGACGCTAACGTCCGTGGTACGTACAACTCCGCACCGTGGTACTACGCTCTTTGTCGTCATCGTGCGCCTGTTTTAACCTGGAGCGCGGCGACCTGAACTCAAGTTTACCTGGCTGACTAACCGACGTAAAAACCGGGACCGTAAATGTGGACTATCTGACCTGCTCCTCTGTCACTTCACCTGCGTGCGTACTTTCGCATCAAATGCCGTTCGCCTTTCCGCTTTTAACCTCGCCGAGCGTCTTTTACACCCCAAATCAGAAGATGCAGATACAGTACTTGCTGGCTGTAGCAGTTTGGGGGCCGATTAATGTTACTACAGCATCCAATCGTCACTGTTATCATTGCCCAGAGATCAGAGAGCAAGTACTACTGTAGAACTGCAGCTGATCTTTTCAATTTGGGCCTTGTTTAGATCAAAAAGTTTTTACCCAAAACTATCACATCGAATTTTTCGGCATATGCATAGAGCATTAAATGTAGATGAAAAAAACTAATTGCACAGTTTGGTTGGAAATCGCGAGACGAACGTTTTGAGCCTAATTAGTCCGTGATTTGACACTAAAATGCTACAGTAACAAATGTGTTAATGACGGATTAATTAGGCTTAACAAATTCGTCTCGCGGTTTCCAGGCAAGCTATACAATTAGTTTTTTTTATTAGTATCCGAAAACCCCTTCCGACATCGCACGGAACATCTGATGTGACATTTTCACCAAAAAATTTTCGCATCTAAACACGGCCTTGGGCCAGGTTTAGTTCCTAAAAAGACCCAAAAATTTTGTATAGTACTCGTCACATCGAATCTTTGGACGCATGCATGGAGCTTTAAATGTAGGTAAAAAATAACTAATTGTACAGTTTGTCTGTAAATGTCGAGACGAATCTTTTGAGCCTAGTTAGTCTATGGTTGGACAAACTTTACCAAATAACAATGAAAGTGCGACAGGAATTTTTCTAAAAAAATTTAGAATCTAAGCGAGGCCTTGGTCATGAATTTTTGTCCCTGAGGCCTTGTTCACTTCCCCATCCCAACCCAAAATATTTCCTCTTACACACATCACATCAAATCTTTCGACGTATGCATGAAGCATTAAACGTAGGTAAAAAAGATAACTAATTACATAGTTTGTCTGTAAATATCGGGACGAATCTTTTAAGCCTAGTTAGTCCATGATTGGATAAATTTTGCTAAATAACAACGAAAGATGCTACAGTAACTTTTCACCTACTTTTCGCGAAGTGAACACACCCTGAGTACGATTTCTTTCGACTGTCGAGCCAGCACAATCCCGTCAACGACACGGTAGGTTGGGGAGCCCACACGGAGTTGGCTTTTGAGACTTTGATGACGAGAGCGACCAATGGCCGGAGCTGGAAGGCGGGACCGCAGGAGCAATCTTTCTATTCTCGGCCATGCTTGTCAAGCTCAGTATGAGTATGAGCAATACCAGACCAGCAGCAGCAGCTTCCGCCGAGTTCTCGCCAAGTCTTGTCTCCGCCTCCACACAACGCCGGGCTTGCCCCGAAAAGTAGGGTCAAATCAAGGATCTTTGGACGCATGCATAAAGTATTAAATGTAGATAAAAAATAATTAATTGTATAGTTTGTCTGTAAATGTCGAGACGAATTTTTTAAGTCTAGTTAACCCATGATTAGACAAATTTTGCCAAATAACAACGAAAAGTGCTACATGAATTTTTTCCCAAAAATTTTCACAACTAAACGGGGCCCAACTGGACGGAGGGGAGAAATCTTTGCGGCATGATGCGACACTTGCCATGAGCGTTCCCTTGAAGCTCTGACTCTCTTGTTTTGTCTGTACTCCGTCCCTAAATATTTTGAACATGCTACAAGTTTGATCCAATTTATAGAAAATATGTTCAACATTTGTACCTTTAAATAAATATATTAAAAAACTAGATTCAAAGATCTTTCTAATGATACTAATTATGTATCACAAATATTAATATTTTTAATATATATTTAGTTAAAGTTGTTTATCAAGAAACGTAAACGACAGATATTTAAAGATAGAGGGAATATATTCAAAACTAAGAGTACGGAGTAGCTAGCGGTAGCAGTACTCTCTCCGTACCATAGCAAGTGCACTTCAGAAGTTTAATTTTTTTTAAAATAAGTGCACTTTATATAAGATAAATTAATTTCACTCGTCTTTTTCTACTTTCTCTCTTGCCAAGCCGCAATGATTATATTTTTATAGGGGTATATACGTAATTTTCCACTAACCTTGATCTATTCACCTAAACTCTAAATGTGCACTTATTTTAGGACGGAGGGATTGCTAGCTTCTTATGCCTTTTTTTTCTGTTGAAGATTCGCCCGGCTTCGTTTCCTTTGTAAACTGTAGTACAACTGTTTTCTTCTCAAAATAAACTAGTAGAAATTGATGGGATCACTATCAATTACTTTGTATTTGTTCAAAAAAAACTATCATTTACTTTGTTGACTCTGGTTTCTCCATGCATTGTAATTGTAATAGTAAGAAGTCGGAGCCAAATAAAATCGGACCAAACGAGCACCGAAAATCACAAGTGTTTGATCAGACAAATGGCATGGAAAGTTAGCAATGACAAAGACGTTAGCATCCGAGACGCGTCCCTCGTCGTCAACACAACTTGTGTCTGTCAACGACTACACATTAAGTACACGGCAACCACAGTAAAAAAAGGGGGGAAAAACTCGACTCATCCGATCGGTTCAAAGAAATGGGATCATGGGAACATACTGTGCTGCCATTAGCAGCATCCAATCCTACCCATGTTGAATCGGGTCACCAACTAATTAACTAACAAAAGCCTCTTTTGGGAGAAAGAATGAGTTCAGTGAATTGGCGCTATTCTCTCGATGGACAACGTGTATATATACCGTATTTGCTAACATCAGTAATTTTGTTCTCAATCTGTAGGAATTACTTGTGGGGCAATGACAAAGGCATGCACGTCGGTGCCCTGGTCCCATTTGAAAACAAAGCACAAGCAATTAGGGTCCTTAGGGCAATTATATCGGTGACAAAGTCACCTACGTACACGTACGTTATATTCATCTTTTCAAAAAGGGCTATATATGGTGACACCTAATATATCAAGAGCTGAGGCGACTTTTGGTACATAACCAATACTCCCTCTATCCACAAAAGTGTGCAACTATATATGATTTGTACAAATCAAACTAGCTTAATTTTGATCAAGTTTATAGTAAATAGTATAAGCATTTATGTCTCCAACTAGATTTGCTACAAAAATATATTTCATAACTAATTTGATGGTACTTATTTTTTATCATAAAAGTCCTAACATTTTATCATGTGTGCTGTGGGTAAACTGAACTCGTCCCGTGATGAGACCCTAACATTTTATCATACCTATTCTATGTTATCACACTCATCCTCACAACACCATGCATGTGAAGTTTTTGCACCCGTGTCTCGTTGGTCGCCCATGGATTTCGAGCATCCATTGTATGTGTTAGTGGCACAAGGAATTTATTTCCATATGCATGATTGCATTAATATGCATAAAAAGTTGAAAACACAAGCAATTATTCCTAGTCGGTGCAAGGAAAAGTTTGCCGGTGTAGGAACCAAGGTAAGCAAGGTTAGGGATCTATACACGCCGCCTACTTCAATTCCTAGCTCAGTAAGGTAAAATAGTGCTGGGCAAAAGTTCCAAACATGCCCTTTGTAATTCATCAATGATATTTTCCACTGTGGTTTCATATCTACGAGATTTGTTTTAATGTTGTTATATAGTTTTTCCACAACATTTGTTGTAATTCATCTTTTGTACTTAAAGAATTACGAGTCTTGAATGGCCTTTGCTTCAATGCTATTATTTAGTTTTTCTACGAGTTTTGTTTACACTGTTTTTGATATTGTCCAATGTGGTTTCATATGTTGAAAAAAAATGTATACTAATTAGATAGTAACAATGTTCTTCTTGATTTATATGCCGTACCTTCATATTTTGACATTTATTCAACCCATGAGAGCGCTAGCCGATGACGCAAAACAGTCCTAAACGACACATGACCAAGGCAGGCCACAAGTTGGTCTGACCAAACAAGTTGAAGGTTTCTGCCTTTACAAAATGAACGGACAACAGGAACCAGCGATTTTCCAAGAGAAATGTGTGTCGTACTGACTTTACACAGGTTATTGTCGAATTAATTGCCTATAATAATGGGAATAAAACACGTTCGGGTTGAAATTTCCACCTAGACTTGCATGTTCAGTCGTCCATCACTCGAAGTTGGTCCTCGTTAAGATAGATTGACCCTTTTTACTGTAAAAAGCATGTTGACTTTTACGGCATAGTAAGCAAGATCAACCCTACGATGGATTCCTCTGAGGCGGTGTTTAGTTGGTGGGGTGAAAATTTTTGGTGTGTCACATCGGATGTTTCAAACGATGTCGGAAGGGGTGTTCGGATACTAATAAAAAACTAATTACATAACTCATCTGGAAACCGCGAGACGAATTTATTAAGCTTAATTAATCCGTCATTAGCACATTTTTACGGTAGCACAACATCGTCAAATCATGGATTAATTAGACTCAAAAAATTCGTCTCGTAAATTTATCGCAATCTGTGTAATTAGTTATTTTTTTTCGTCTACATTTAATACTCTATGTATGTGTCTAAACATCCAATGTGATGAGTTGAAATTTTTTTTGGGAAGAACTAAACACCCACTAAAATAAAATTTGATGAGTATTTTAAACTACAAAATAATATATCATACTGTAGCAGGTACACAAGAGGAGCTTACTCTTTTTCTATGCAAAACCTCACGGTAGAAAAGTTCTCATGTGCAAGTATGTTTAAGCTAAATGCTTACTTATTCTATTTTTCGTTGTTCCTCTGTCCCTTTCAAAAGGTAATGTGTTCTAGCTTCGTCTTTTGTGAAACTTTATATTGTACTAAATTTATAAAAATATATATTGCATCTACAATAGCAAATAAAGTAATTTGATATTGTAGATGTTGATGTGTTTTTCTAAAAAAAATTGTTAAGATTTAAAAAGAAGTTTGACTTACCACAGAACCAAAAACACTTTATATTTTGTGAGAGAGAGAAAGAACCAAAACAATCTATATTTTGAGAGAGAGAGAGAGAGTACCTATATCACAATATATTTGGACTTTTGGCGTTGAAATTTCTCTTGGAGTTATGGCAGTAGAACTTGCCAAACAAGCCCCCCTTCTAAAAAAAAAATTGTGCACACACATACGTGAGTGCCTTCAAGTAATGATTATGGGCCTATTCGGTTTCACTTATTTGCATTCGCTGAGGTTGCCATCACCACAATTGACGTAACACTGTACCAACAGTGGATTTTGGTTACTGTACTGCTGGGAAAAAAAGTTCAGCCAAACAAGCACTATATCTTAAGCTACAATATTGATGGATCTAGTACGGGGACAGACTAGCGGTGGAGTGGGGGTGGGGGGTCGCTCACCTCCCCCCGGGCCTATTCGGTTACACTTATTTGTATTCGCTGCTGCTGCAATCACCACAATTGACGTAACACTGTACCCACAGTGGATTTTGGCTACTACACTGTTGGGAAAAAAAAGTTTAGCCAAACAAGCACTATATCTTAAGCTACCGCATTGATGGATCTAGTACGGGGACAGGGCAGGGGTGGAGTGGGGGTCACACCCACCGCTTAGAGTATGGAGCCTCTTCTAAACATGTTCAACAAATTTGCAACTATATAAGTTTGGAAAAGAGAGTTTAGAGATAGAAGACAATGGGAGCATCGTACCATATTTCTCTAGATTTACCCTGTGCTACACAATTTTAGGCTTTACAGGGGTCTCTTCTTTTTTACAAGAGAAATGGAACAGTATTAATCAATGAAAAAATTATGGCTTTATATTAGACTTACAAATTACCATGGTACTTTTCCTCCATGCAGCTATACTAATATTACAACAGTATCGGAGCTTAATTCTTAAGCAAAACATGCACTTGCTTAGGTGCCTTTGTGCATATGCAAATATTGAACCGAAAGCTCGTTCCGGCCATGTGCTCTCGCTTCCAGAGATTTAAGCAGAGACCAGGAGGCATGGCCGCATGGGCGATAATATTACACTATGTGAACGCAGCTATGGATTCACTCACGAAGCAAGCGACGTCCACGCGCATTCGGGTTTGAACGAACGCATAGTAAAACCTCCGAATTCCCGCCGTCCGTTCTTCCAGATAACGGTCAACCGCAACCATGTGTCATGTGTGTTCGTGTTCCAGCATAACATAGTTTCAGTAAAGCAGGACCGAACTGCGTTTTTGGTCTAATAAAGAGAATAAAAAGAAACGGTAGTAATATCGCAAAGCCTGTGAAATGAAATGAAAAGAAAAATTCCGCCGGAATCGGCCCTCCTGAATCCTGGTCTTATACTCCAATCAGAATCAAGTTTTGGTCGCACACAGAGCATTGTTTTTGTAGTGGTAGAAACTCTCAAATCCAGTGGGTTACGCGACTTTCCTTCGTCCGTAACCTCGGACTGAGCCAGGACAAACCGATCCCGGGCCTGCTCTTAAAATAACACACGAGCTCGCGAACCCCCACCCCACCCGACCCCGGCGGAAATAAGCAAATCCGGCGCTCCCCAATCAAACGCTTCAACCAACGCTGCGTCTTCTGGTAAGCGCGCGCCTACCATTCGGGCCAGGCATTCCCACGGGGCGACCGTGTCTTCCTCCTCGTGCTTGGCTACTTATTTACACACACCATCGCCGTCGCCGTCGCCACCCCTGTCTCCTTCTCCGTCTGTCTGTTATATCTATTCTCCGCAGGGGCAGCGGCAATAAGTTCGCGGGCGCCTTTCTCTCCTCTCTGCCCCAGCGCGAAAGAGCTAAAGCCAGAACAGCACCACCAGCGCCGATATATAAGAGGCTGAGGCTCCGTCACCCATACCGAATTACCAACCCAACCAGACCTGTACCGGGCGCAAAACCGCGTGGAGGGATCGTGGAGTACCAGTGAACAGCACCAGCGAGGCCTCGGCCGACAGCGCTGAAGCTCTACCTAGCGGAATCTCTTCTTCATGTCCGGTGGTATAACAAGCCATTGAGGAGAGCAGGCGGGGAGCTTCGATCAGGCAGGCAGGGGCGTTGCAGGAAAGTGAGCTGAGAGAGCGAGGGGGATTCATCATAGTTCATCCATGGTTGTGCAGAAGCCGTGGCTGCCCGTCGACCTGCGGCTGCCGGCGGGGCCGCAGGCGTCGCTGGGGATCCTGGCGTTCGAGGCGGCGGCGGCCATGTCCAAGCTGCTGTCGCTGCACCGGTCATTGTCGGACCAGGAGGTCTCCCGCCTGCGCTCCGACGCCATGCGCTCGCCGGGCGTGGCGTACCTCAACTCCACCGACCAGGCGTTCCTCCTCAGGCTGGCCTGCGCCGAGCTGGTCGTGTCGCTGGACGCCGCGGCAGCCGCCGTCGCGCGCCTCGGCCTGCGCTGCGGCCTCGACTTCGGCGGCGTCTACGCCTGCCTCAAGGCCGGCGCGCCCGACGCGCGCCTGGACCCGCTCGTGGCAAAGGGGCTCAGGGTGAAGGCCAAGAAGATGGAGCGCCTCGTCGCCGCCACGGCCAGGCTCTGCTCCGAGCTGGAGTCCGCCGAGCGCAAGATGAGCGTCCGGGGATGGAGCCGCCTCAGCGGCCCGATCCCACAGCATCCACAGGTGGCGGCGGCAGCGGCGGCGGCCCAGCAGCAACTGGCGGGGGATTCACCCGGTGCGGAGTCGCTCCGGCAGGAGCTTAAGACGCAGCAGCTCAAGGTGAAGCGCCTCAAGGAGGAGTCCCTGTGGAACCAGAGCTACAAGAAGGCCGTCGGGCTCATGGCCCGCGCCGCCTGCGCGCTGTTCGTCCGCATCTGCTCCATCTTCGGCCCATTCGTCCCTGGCCTCCCGCCGCCGCTGCCGTCGGCCACCACGGACAGCGTCCAGACCCGGCTGTCGAAGCTGCTGCACCCGCGATCGGGAAAGGCGAAGGCGTCGTCCGGGCCGATCACGCGTCGGGACGGCCCGTCCCGCGTGCACCCGCCGATGACGAGCAACTCGTGCCCGATCATGGGGCGTCCCCCGCCGGGGCAGCCGAAGTCCCCCACCAACTGGCGCAAGCTCCTGGACGCGCCGCCCAGCACCGTCGGCGGGGCCGGGCTGGACCAGCAGTACGCGAACGTGATCGTGTCCGCGGAGGAGCTGCTGCGGATGGAGGCCGAGGGCCGCCAGGAGGAGGCCGCCGCGGAGCGCGCGGAGATGTACGAGATGCTCCCCGCGAAGCTCCGCGCGGCGGTGCGGTCCAAGCTCCGGGAGTGGTGGCGCGACCCGGGCCCGCTGGACGAGGCCCTGGCGCGCGGGTGGAAGGACGCCGTGGACCGCATCATGGCGTGGCTGGGCCCGATGGCGCGCGACACGGTGCAGTGGCAGGCGGAGCGGAACATGGACCGGACGCGCCGGTTCGACGGCGCGCCGCGCGTGTACGCGCTGCAGACGCTGCGGTGGGCGGACAAGGACAAGGCCGAGGCGGCCATCGTGGAGGTGCTCGTCGCGCTCAGCTGCATCTGCTGGTACGAGGAGCGCCGGCGAGGCTCCGTCCGTCTCGGTTGAATTGAACCGTTCAACGCCTTCTCGCCCTCGCTCGCTCTATCGGATCGGACGTGGCGGTTGGGCGTTTCTTTCTTCTTCCTCGTCGCCTGCGTGCGCTTGTCAAAGCTTTGATTTGAAGAGTTGATTTTTTGGGGCCGGTAGTAGAAGTAGAGAAGTTAGAAAACGTGGTGGTGGCGGTGCGTTCAACGGGTTAGGAAGGAAGGAGACAATACACAGACTGTAATGTAGTAGCAGCTAGCAGCAATAGTTGAAACGAAATCGTTGATTGGTTTGCGCGTTGGGGTGGCTGTCAGCGGCTTGACGCCGACACATGGGGCCTCGCTCCCCACTCTCCCGTCGGTATCACGCCGGTGACAGAGACCGGTGTACAATACATAATGTCACGAGAAAGTAAGGATTGTGTAATATATATTGATTCTTTGAAATTCATCCGGTCTAGTAAGTTTGTAACCCGCCGTCCTTTTTCCTTTCATGCCTCCCAACAAACTTCTGGGTGGTTTTGTTATCGATTCATTTAAATTGTAGGAAATGCCCATTCAACCCTCCAAGGTGACACTTGTGTCCCTTTCATGGAGGTTTGTATGTGAGGGAAAAAAATTCAAGGCAAAAATTGGGAGCGCGTGTGGTAAACGACAACGCGAGGATTGACAGGCTAGCGTTGTGTGCTGGGAGTGGAGGAGCGTGCGGGAGCTAGCAGCAGATCCAGTAAGAAGGGAAAAGGCACGGATAGAAATGATGAGGCTGCTCCAATGCTAAAGCGGGAGTTTCTAGGTATGTTGGTTGATAAGCCAACTCAGTGTCTCGGATGAGTAAGGATTGCCATCGTTCTCTCTTTCTTCGAGCAGGTACATTCCTACGTGATAGCAGTTTCAAAAGCCGTCTCATGCAATAGCACATAAAATTTTTAAGGGCATGAAGGAGAGAGAGGAAGATGACAGAAAGAGGCGGTTATTTCATGAAGCAATCATCTCTTGAGCAAAAAATTAGAACTATGAGACACCTTCTATCTCTAATCTAAATAAATTAATTCCTAGATTTATCTTAAGTTAATCTTTTCAAAATTCGAGCAAATTTAGAAAAAGGACAACAACATTTATGACTCAGAATGTACACATTATGAAAACATATTTCATGTTGTATCTAACGATACTAGTATGGTGTCATGAGCCTTAGCATTTTTTCTATAAATTTGATCAAATTTAAAAACATTTGACTTAAGATAACTCTAAAATTGATTTATTCGGGGACGACGGAAGTACGATTTGGTGTTTCTATGCAACTCACAAACTTACCTTTGTTAATTGCACATTGAGGATAATTGAATTACTATAATACAAAACTTAAAGATAACTCATTGTATGAGTTGATTGTTCAATATCATCTCATGATTACTTGGCAACCATCCATAAAACAATATAAATGCTCTTGACCTTAACTCTCTTTCCACATCAGCAGCAAATAATGACATAGCAACTGAATTAATACTATGATGTAGTTTTAAGGTTAAGACTGGCGTATGAAGGTGTACTACCGAAGTAAGAAAACAGTGGCATTCAGAACCCGTTTTGGTAACCGACTGAATTCAGTTACACTCTTCCATTGTTCCTAATGGCATCGCGCCCAACACACTTCTCGTTCACATGCTTAGGGCCTGTTTGGATGAGTTTCATATTCTTAAAAACTAGTTTTTGTCTCTGTTTTCTAAAATCCGGATTCTAAGCAAAACCTGGTGGGGGTGTTTGGATCCTCCAGTTTTTTAGAATCTGGCTTCATTTATTGCTCACAGGGTCACAAGAAACTGGCAAAAGCTGGGTATCAACAGCTTCTTGGTTTTTAAGAATCTAGCAAAAATTGAAAAAAAAAAAAACTGGACAAAAACTAGCCAGTTTGAATTCCACCTAGTTTCAATAACCAAATTCTTAAAAACTGGAGGGAGCTAGGGCCTTATAAAAATCACCGCAGATTAGTAGTTGTAGGAGGCCATAAACAAATTGCTAGTTCACTGATTAGGCGAGCATAAAGAAGCATTATTTCTAAAGGCATCTCGAAAGAAGCCTACAAGCAAATAAAAAGAAATGCCCCCCTGCCGCCCTACTCAGAGGCGGAATGGCGTAATTCACATGGCTCGAAACTAGATTACAATACTTTGAGGGGGTGTTTGGTTGGAGGAGTTAAAGTTTAACAAACACTGTAGCACTTTCGTTTTATTTGACAAAAAGTTTCCAATTTTGGACTAATTAGGCTTAATAGATTCGTCTCGTAAATTACTCCTAATCTGTGCCGACATGCATGCAATTAGTCTACATTTGGTACTCCATACATTTGAGGGAACATTGATGTGATGGGAGTTAAACTTTAACATACTCAAACCAAACGGGGCATGATTACTCTATTGCGCATTTGCGCAAACCATGCCTCAGAAACAAGTTAATTGCTGGTCAAAGCAGCAACAGCCTACCAGTAGTTAGTAGGTAGGTCGGACCGTCGGGCTCAGGCTATAGCAAGGACATGATTTTTTTAAACCCTAACGGTGATTGGCATGCAGTCGCTAATCCTGTGCGTGCGAAGGCTTATCTAAAGCACGCATCGTGCAGCTGGGGTTTAATTTCAGTCAACCATCGATATAATCCCTGGGATCGTCAAGACGCACTCGGCGCTGGCCGCATTCGGTGGCCACCGATCGGACGGAGACCTATCGTTGTTGTATTCTTGGTCGAGCTGTGCATGCAGTTGACGGCCAGAAATGGATGGGCATGGGCATGCAGATGACTAGTATGAGGAGAGGAGGACAGGAACAGGAGGCGACGACTCGGGAGAAACGCGCAGATGCAAATATGCGCATACAACTCACGCACACAACACCCGAACCCGCCAATCAACAATCATTATGCTGCTTAGTACATGATTTGTTAACTGCTGACCTTTCTTTGTTTTTCCTTTGCTTTTTTTTTTTCTGTTTGCCCTGGGAAGCAGTAGTACTGATCTTCTTCTTCTTCTTCTTTATTGTTTCAATCGGAGGATCTAACCAAATGACGGCGGACCTAGTCGGCACCGATTTTCGGTGGAGTATTTAAAATGCATTCATAAATCAAGTACAGCAAACATAAACCTATGTTAACGACTAGTCTAAAAAATCTGCAACCTCAAGACCACATGATCGATAATGAAGCTCCACGCGTCGGTGCCACGAGGCCGTTGACAAAAAAGTGGCAGATTTATATGTCAAAATAGCTGTAGTTTTTTTTTATTTACATAGGGCAAGTTATTTGGTACTTCTTGATTCTAAGGGGAAAATCGACCTTAGCAACAACGTACAGCCAATTCTTAGAGAGCTTTCAGCTCAATTGTTGATTATCTTGTCAAGGGAAATTGCACACTTTAATTATATAGAAAGCTAACAAGCAAAGTATATTAATCTATTATTGCTTTTACATCTATTCTTAGCGAGCATATCTAGAGTGACAACCTCTAATGCTTTGGACGTCTTCTGATTTCTGAGTCATCTCCTTATGTGTCCTCACGCTGCAGCAACACCCATCTCACAAAAAAATAATTAATGTTACAATAGCTGCAGGTTTTTTTTAATGTATTTACTGTTTATTTGTTTACAACACCGGTCAAGTCAACTCATCAACCATCGATCTCAGAGAGTAACACTTTTCACTTCATAATCCAAGTATCTTTAAATTTTGACTATGATTGGAACTCTAGAGATCAGGCTTAAAAGGATATCTATGTGCAGCTACTTGGCCTGTCAGCTGCCTTTGTAATTGCTTCAGTCAAAGAGTGGTTGAGCCATTCCAATCTTACAACAATGATTGGCTAAATATGATAAAGGTCGTACTGACCTCTTTATCTTTAAACACTAGATTATCTTACGTTCATTTCCTTCCTTACGCATTGGGGTAGATCCCACATGATCCCATCCCACCCACGCAGTTCGACTGAATATTGCCAGGCAGGCACCCAGATCCGGGTAATTTGCGCTTACGTGAACTAAAAGTCACGATAATAAGTTGCACATGCTTGTGGCCTTGGATTCAATCGCTTCACACTCACACGTCCATTTTAGGGCTTCAGGGCAGATGAGGGCTAGTCGGCTAGATCCGATGAACTCAGGTTCAGTTCTGACTCATCTTTGCTTGTAATGCCATGCTAGATAGCTGGTTTCTGACGTTCACCTACAATATTCCATTCAGAATTCAACATACCTAGCTGACTAGCTGTGTTTTGGAGACCATAGATTACGCCAGGGATCGATCTAGCTTTCCCGTGATACCGGCTGGAAGTTGGCCATTGACCAGGGGCTCAAGGATTGTGATCGAAGACAGCAAGTTTGCCACAGCCCACAGCGGCGGCTGACGAAACGCTCTGTCGCCGCGCGGCGACAGGATTTGGCCAAGGTGGACTAGTAGCGCCCGCTCGTCATCCGATGACGGCGGCGCCCCGCTCCGATTGAACCCTCGACGAATAGAGGTTACGGGGGACTCATGCATACTCAAGACAATTAGGGGAAGCTAGCTAACGTGGTGCAGCTCAGCTCAGTAGCTGCCGTAGCTGCCCTTCGCCGCCTCATCCCCGATCGGCGAGCGTAGCGATGCGCGGCGCACACGGTGCCAGCCACGCTTCGCCGCGCATCTGCCAACTGAAGGAGGCGTTGGCATTTGCCCTTGCAACCCTAAAATTAGAAATATTTGACCAGAAAACTATTGTTGTTAGATAAATATGGTCATCTAACTGGTTTCAAAGGTGGATCAATGTTTAATAAAAATAGGTTTTCTCTAAAAATTCATAAATAATGTATCTTAATCAAAATCATAAAGCCAGTACTAAACATAAACTTGGACAATGCTAGTTGAATAGCAAAAACAAGAAGAAGAAGACGACGACGACGACAACTTCTTGCTAGTAAAAACCAACGCCGCACGATAGGCTGGCCTCAGCGACGAAGCCAGGAATGGATGAAGGGGGGCTGCTTCCCTCTTCTTCTTCTTCCTCCAGCCCCTCCTTTCCTTCTTCTTCCTCCTCATGGCAGTAGCCCGGGCTAAGGGGGGGGCACTGTGTTGCCATGGCCGGTATCCCCCGCTGGCTTCGTCCCTGGCTGGCCTTGCAGCTCTGGCAGCCAGAATGGTCAGAGACAAGGACAGATTTGCCCCTGGAGTATAACCTAATTATGTTGGGCTAGGTCGAGGTCGAGTCGGACTGGAAAAAAAATGTCAGGTCAAGTGTTTTGGCCCGTGCCCACTCGACAGACACATAAGGCTGGGTTATGTCGGGCTATTTCTCATATTCCCCTATACTGGTTTTTTTTGCGTGGCTGCGACCGGACGCCCATACTTGTGCCATTTTGCTTCTTCTCTGGACTCTCATCATGTTTGGTTCTCTCCCCCTAGCTTCTTGCAGAGGTGTCTGCAGTTAGACTGTAATCTTCTTTCTGAGTAATGAAGCGTATGATCCCCCAAACGACCGGACGCCTGCGCAGCCCGATCCCGTCCGCCTTCACCCCAATCCTGTTAGCCTTTGCCCGCCCCACGCGCGCACTTCGCCCCGTCTCTGCGCCCGCCGGTCGCCCCTAGGCGTGCCCCGACCGTAGCACCACCGTCCGTCGGCCCCCTGATGTGCCGCGCGTCCAGCCCGCTCACCCCCGGCCGTACAACATAAAACACTTGCAACATGAAAAATATTTGAATGCAACATACGTCTGAAAGTAGATGAACATTTGAAACATGCACTTGTAACATGTGTGAAACACACGAAATATCGAGATTTGCAATTTGCAACATGAAACCACTTGCTGCAACATAAGACTGAAATAACTGAAACATTTGAAACATACTATTGCAACATATGTGTGAAACATATGCAACATCCAGATAAAAAAGATTGCAATAAACAGATGGAAACAGATGAAACATTTTGAACGAACTCTTGCAACATGCCTCTGAAACACTTGCAACATGTGCAACATCCCCCGATCTACTTGAAAGCATCTAGGCCCCGGTGTTGGTTTCGGCAATTGATGACAACGCATTATTACCATGACTAACGTGTGTTTTGCAGAAACCTTGATAAGTTAGGTCATGGAGTCGATAACTGCTTTGGGCACTATGGTATTCATGTCCCTTGATGGAAATCGTTTCGGTTTTCAAAGGATCAACGACAAGATTAAGGACGGTTAGTTCCGGATGTCAGGGTGTTGGGTTACATCCGGAATAGTCGTTAAGATCTTTGTTTCTTCCTTTGGCCGTACTATAAAGGGGGACATGAGCGAGTAGCTTAACCTAGGTGAGTCTTTTGTTTAGGTGTGGTGCACACTTGTCAAACTTAGCTCTAGGTAGCTCAGATAAAGCTCAAAGTTCAGTTGGAAGCAACTTGGTTCAAGTTGCGTCGCGTTTCTAAGTCGTTTGAGCAGTTTACCCTTGACCGGACGCGGTCTCTGTCACGACCGGACGCGTCCGGTCAGTACTAACAGTCACTGCGTCGTTAACTGGTTGACCGGACGCGGTCCCTGCGAGGACCGGACGCGGTGATCAGTCTGACACGAGTTTCAGAGGGTAAAAGTCTAATCGGACGCGATTGTGAAGTGATCGGACGCGTCCGGTCACGTTCCAGTAAGGTACTTAGCTGACCTGACGCGTCCGGTCATCACTGATCGGACGCGGTCGAGCGTCAGGTCAAAGTACAGTAAGGCTCTTGCATGATCGGACGCGTCCGGTCACCCCTGACCGGCGCGTCCGGTCACTCAGCGCTGACTTTCGGCTTTTCGACCGTTACACTCGACCGGCGCGTCCGGTCACGACGACCGGCGCGTCCAGTCAGTGCGTGTTTTGCTGATTTGACAGGTAACGGTTGGATTTGTCTGAGGGGTGTATAAATACATCCCCTCCACCTCTTTTAGAGGTCTCTTGCTCATTTGTTCAGCTGAGAAACACCTTTCAAGTGCAAGGGAGTGCAAGAGCCCTAGTGAGGATAGTGATTTGAGAATCAAAGTTTGAGATCCCTCATTAGTGACTTGGGAGTAGCAAGTGTGCATCCATCTTCTCATTAGGCTTGTTGTGGTCAAGTGAGAGTTCTAGCTTGTTACTCTTGGTGATCGCCATCACCTAGACGGTTTGGTGGTGATTGAGAGTTTGGTGATCATCCGACGAGCTTGTGGATGACCTAACTCATCGTGTGAGCGGTTTTGGGCGATTCACCGCGACGGAGTGTCGAAGAATTAGCCTGCAGAGAGCACTTGATCCTTGCGCGGATCAAGGGGGAGCTACACCCTTGCGCGGGTGCTCCAACGAGGACTAGTGGGGAGTGACGACTCTCCGATACCTCGGAAAAACATCGCCGTGTTCCTAACCTTTACTTTCAAGCATTTACTTTCGTGTATTACTTTCTTTGCTTGATTTACTTTCCTAGAATTGCCATGCTAGACTAGGATTGGAACTTAGGGTGCAAAACTTTTTACCGGTAGAATCACAAGGAACACTAGTAGGCACTAGGGGTGAACTTTGGCTTGTAGGATTTAATTCTTGCAATTGATTTTTAGAAAAGCCCAATTCACCCCCCCTCTTGGGCATCTTGATCCTTTCACTACTTTTACAACATCAAGATGAAATATTTGCAACATACATCTGAAATGTCTGAAACACTTGAAACATACATATGCAACATAGGGGATGGAAGGCCAGGCTAGTCGATTCCCGCCGTCGGGGTGGGAGCGGGCGGCGAGCCGCGGCGCGCGAGCACCACTAGCACCGGCCACGCTCGTGGGTGCCCTTGGCTCAGCCGGGGAAGACCTGAGATGCCACGGCACGTGTGCCCCAGCGGGCATGGCGGGGTCAACGGCGTGCCCAACGGCGATGGGCGACGGACGAACGGTGTGGGGAGCGAGCGACGTAGGTGAGCGGCGCAGGGAGCGAGGGCGCCCCGCGTGGCTGGCGATGGGGAGAATGGCACGACAGCTCAACGAGCACGCGCTGGGGTAGGTGGCGGACGGATGAGCAGCCATGCGGGTGAGCGGCGCATGGAGCGAGGGCGCGCGACGCTGCCGGCGACGGGGAAAGGAAACGGGGCAGCAACCTGACGAGCGTGCGCTGGAGAAGGGGACGGATGGATGAGCAGCCATGTTGCTTTGAGGCCGGGTGGATAAGCATGAAGGAGTGGGGTGTGGGTTCATGAGGGACGGACGAATAAGTATAAAGGGATGGGGATTTTTTTGTTTGGGGCCCGCTCCTGGGGAGCCGCGTCCAGACGCAGAGTCACGGACGGATGTCCTATAGAAAGTATTTCCATTTTTTCGATAATGTTACAATTAAGATGTCCGGATGGACGAATGCCTCCCTCCGCTCACCCACGCGCGCACCGCTCACCCAGTGAACCTATCCGCTCTTCCCGTTCGCATGACCTGATGCTCGCTGCGCCGTTTCGTCCCTACGTCGCCGTGCCCATCCGCCCACCCCACTCCGCCTTGCCGCCGCCGGTCCCCCGCAGCGCCGCGCCATGCCCCTTCCCCTGTGGCCTCCTCTGTGCTACCTCCTCGCGCTGCCTCCTCGCCGTGGCCAGCTCGCTCGCTGCTACCGACTCCCACCACCAAGCCGGTGAGTCGCAGCCGCCTCCACAGAGCCAGCAAGCCTCCACGACGGATGCTCCAACAAGCAGGCGAGGAGGATGAGATTCGTGTGACACCGCGCCCGCTAACGAGTTGGCCATGCCACTACCGCACAACCAGGTCCATGCGTCGCCGTCGACCTTCACGTCGGCGTGCCTCCATTCGTCCAAGCAAAGCCTATGTTGCAAGAGTATGTTTCAAGTGTTTCAATGTTTCATCTAAATGTTGCAAAAGTAGATCGGAATGTTGCACATGTTGTAGTGGCTATACCGTATATTTCAAGTGTATGCTCCAAATGTTTCATCTTGTTTTCCTGACACATGTTTGCAAGTGTTTCATCTGAATGTTGCATATGTTTTCACACATATGAAGTGTTTTCAGGTGTTTTTTTGCAAGTGTTTCATACGCATGTTTCGAGTGTTTCAGCTGTTTTGTTCATATATTGTAAGTGTTTCATGTGGATGTTTCAAAAGTAGATCTGGTGTTATAGCTAGTGTTTTAGATGCATGTTTCATCTGCCCTCAGACGTATGTTGCAAGTTTAGCATCCGAATGTTTCAAAAGTTGATTGAGTGTTGCATCTCTATCTTCTCTTTTCTGTTGCCTCACCTTCGCCTCGGTGTATCCTCCTCCTCCCGATGCCGGCTGGGCATCCGCCGCCCCCTCCCCCTCTTTTGGATGCTGGTGTGCCACCTACTGTAGTCAACTGCTGCAGCTGTTGAGAAGTGAAGGGGGCGCGAGCGGGGACTCCCCGTGTGCAGTTGGGCAACACGGGGCCCGCATAGGCGAGCGCGAGATGCAAGTGCGCGGGAGAGACGAAGTGTAGCCACGGGTGTCCGGATACGGGCGTCCGTCCGTACATCTGAGCGCTAGCACTATCTTTTTTTTTTTGGATTGCGTCAGATTGTGGGTTATATGGTTCAAGTCCACCCGATACAATGGTCAGGTTGGTTTGGATCAGAATTTTTACGGATATATAGGTTGGTTAGGTCAAGTTGTCCATGATCATGTTACTAGAGAGTAGAGACGCACTCCTCGGTGGAACCATGGCATGATGGTTTTCAACTTTGGAGGCTGTACATGGTCACAATATTGCAGACACCTAAACTTCTCGAGTTTGCCGAATCCATGTATGACATAAGCAATAAGGGAATTTGTCAGCAGCTTAATATGAAAATACTAGCATTATGGTGTTGCATCAGGATACATGCACACTAGTCTCATACTGTAAGACGTGATGGAGAATTTACAATACTTGAGCCACACAATTTAACTTTTACATTCAGATAACAAAAGCTCTAGAAAATCTCACAAAACTTTACTCTTTCAGTCGTTTTGTTTTAGTCGTCGATCTACCGGAGTACCGGTCGATGTTCCAATGATTTTGGCAACATCGTACTCATATTTATTAGCTGTACTTCACTCGCTCCACTTTGGACAATACCTCTTTCCTGAGAAACATCTTACGGGCTAAATGAACATGGCGTGCTAGTTTCCATGAGGTCTTTCTCAGAATGTCTTACGCTTGTCTGGCCCGTTTCGATCCCACAGCCTGGAGCTAAGCAGTTGCCATAAAATCAAGGCAAAGAAAATCAGTCACCATATATGTTAGTTTCAAAAAAGAAATGCCAGCATAAGTGGAAAATTGTAAGAGTAGTCGGTAGTCGCTTTGCCTTGGCTAGCTCCAAGAATGTGAGGGGCATTGCTACACACCCCTTTCAAAAGAAAGTGGGCATTACTGAACTAAAGTGGGTTCATGTAGGCTCGTTGCCAGTAGTGCAAACACCGATATCAGAAAGCCACTGCCTAATATGCTATTTAATCCTATGAAAGCATGCACCATGTTAATCCTAATATCAAAGTACGATCGCAGCACAGCAAGGCACCTCTAAAGATGGAAACCCTTGCTCCACACAAGAGTGCTCTAGTTTGCAACCGAAGTCCAAAACTGCAGAAGGAAGAAATCCAAAATTCTGAAAACTATGGGAAGTTGGAAAATTGGTCCTTTTCTTGATAAACCAGACCCTGCCCTTTCCTGTTGCGAGGCCACTTTTTTTTTTGTCACTTACCCTGGTACCACTAGCACCAATACACACAAGTACCCAACACATCTGATCAGATAAACAAAATCTCAGTATTTATAAAAGAACTGAAATAACTAATCAACTCTCTGAGGCAAGTTTTCAGCGCGGGCATAAAGTTGCCTCCACTATCTGCCCACCACGAGATTTATTGAAAATTGGCACTACTAATTTCTGCTATCTAACTGATAAACTTTTGATTCGACAATGATGGGTCATCTATGCAAAACATAAAAGTTAGCTTTCAAATTACCCAATATAGAATGCTGACATATGTGTCAGCTTTAGAGTACCAAACTACCCATTAATCGCCAAAAAAAAATGTACAAAGTAATCAAAACAAGCTTGATGCAAAGGAACTAAGGAAGAAGATACTTGTATCTCCGAACAGCCAATGCAAATCAAATAGAGACCCGAATGTAAGCGTGTAATGGAACTTGGAACAAACATACATGGGCCACGGCCCACAGCTTGACAAAGTAGAGAAGAAAGTGTGGTTCATATCTACTGCTCCCTCCGTCCCAAATTATAAGACATTCCAAGAATTTTGGAGAGTCAAAGGATCTTAAGTTTGACCAAATTTATATAATAAGATAATAATATTTATGACACCAATTAAATATCATTAGATTCTTCATTAATTATATATTCATAGTATACCTATTTGATGTTATAAATTTTTGTAATTTTCTCTATAATTTTGATCAAACTTAAGATACTTTGACTCTAAGATTCTTAGAATGTCTTATAATTTGGAACGAAGGGAGTAGATGTCTACACCTTTGTACTTGCATGTCTCAGAACAGGTTGGCTTGGACGACGAGAATATCATTTCACATTTCGAAATGAATCCAAATTTTTTTCGAGTGGTTTACTCTTTTTTGGTACGGTATGCATTCAAAATTGAAAACCATAGAGCTTACTGCTTTGTCGCGTTCGAGCTTCTCGCTGTCGCGGCAGGAGAAGTGGAGAACGCGCTGTAATCGCTCCGGTTGGAGGTGTCAGAGAGCTGTTGGGGCCTGAAGTGGGAACCGTATGCCGGCGGGAAGGCCGGAGGAGGCTGCTGCGGCTTTGCGGGGCCGCGCGTGCGCTTGAGGTAGATGCGGTACTTCTGGAGGTGGCTGGCGACGTTCTCGCGGGTGAGGCCCTCGACGTTCATGAGGCGCACGATAGCCTTGGGCACGGCACCCTTGTCGCCGAGGTGCGCCACCGCCTCGACGAACCGGTGGTGCAGCTCCGGCGTCCACACCATCCGCGCCTTCTTCCCGGCCCTCCCGCTCCCTCCTCGGCACGAGCCGCCGCTTCCGGAGTTGGCGTCCTCGCTCTCGTCCTCCCCCTCCCCCTCCCCCTCCTCCTCATCGTCCTCGTCCTCGTCCTCGCAGCGGAAGGACAGGTGAGAGGTGGGAGAGTTGTGCGTGAAGACGGCGCAGTCGAAGGCGGGGGAGGTGAAGGCGGTGCCCCTGACGTCGATCCGGAACGCGGCGGCGAGCGCCGGAGGGACGAGCGGGTGCGAGAGCGGCGTCAGCTCCTCCTCCGTGGGGAGGCCGTGCTCCCACTCGAGCACGCGGCCGCACGCGCCGAAGCCGGCGCCGGCGCCGGCGTCGTCGTCGTCTTCCATGTCCGTGTGGCGGGTTGACGAGGATGAGGGGAGGGCGGAGGGGGGCGGGCGCCGTGGGGTCGTGGGGCCGGCCGCCGCGTCGGGATAACATACATATTGAGACCCGGGGTGGGGCGTGGGGCAGGCTTTTCTGGGTTTGTGACGTTGTCACGGTGATCCCGTTGACGCGTGGGCGCGGAGCGAGTCGCTCGGAGAGTGCATGGTGTTTTGCTTGGCAGGAGTGCAGGACGGCATGACAGCGACCGCAGGCAAGGGAGTTGTTTGGAAGCAGGGGAGTCCATATCAGATCGGACGTTTGATGCTAATTAGAAGAACTAAATATGAGTTAATTATTATAAAACTAATTATACATATAGGGACTAATTTACGAAATGATCTATTAAGGTTGTGTTTTTATTTCCATGGAATGCAAAATGCAAAATGCCAACTACTTTGGAATGATAAAATGCAAAATGCCAAAATTTTCATGGGTGTGTTTAGTTCCATCCAAAATGTCAAATTTTTCATGGGGTGGGTGATGGCTTTTTGTCATTTTTTTGGCCTATTGAGGCCAAAATCCAAAATGGAGAATGAGTACTTTTTGTCAAAATGATAGGCCAAAACCCAAAATGATGGGCCAAAACCTAAAATTTTTTTTGGGTGAAATGTGAAACTAAACACACCCTAGGCTTAATTAATTTATTATTAGCACATGTTTATTGTAACGTTACATTGTCAAATCATGGACTAATTAAGCTTAATACATTTGTCTCGTAAATTAGTCTCCATTTGTGCAATTAGTTTACGCTCAAACATCCCATGTGACGGGGAGTGCAAATTAATCGCTGGAACCAAATGGGGCTGGAACGCGGGGCTGCGGGAGTGGTAGGCGGTCCGCCGGGAGTTAGGGTTGTCTTGCCTGGGTTCTGGTTTGCTGTGTCACTCGTCAGCAGAGAACGGAATTGTCCGAAACTGCAAAAACGAGCGCGGTTGCCAACCTTCACATGGCGCACTGGTGCCGTAGAGGCAACGCAACTCGCCTCCGACGGGAGGGTTCGAAAGTTGGAATGCTGAAACACGAAACTGTTTGGCATTTAGCCATGAATGAATATGATCGCCAGTGCCTTCCTGAATTGGAAAGGAAAAAAGAAACAGTGCTATCATCTCCCGAAAACTGTTTGGCGTGTAGCTGTGTTTAGTTCACGAAAAGAAAATTTTTGGGTGTCACATTGGATGTGTCGAAAGGATGTCGGGAGGTGTTTTCGGATACTAATAAAAAAAAATTACAGAACCCGTCAGGAAACTGCGAGACGAATCTAATGATATTAATTAATCCGTTATTAGCACATGTTGGTTACTGTAGCACTTAAGGCTTTTCATGGACTAATTAGGCTTAAAAGATTCGTCTCTTAATTTCCCCGAGAATTATGCAATTAGTTTTTTTTCGTCTACGTTTAGTACTCCATGCATAAGTCCAAACATTCAATATGATGGGTGAAGGCAAAAATTTTTAGAAACTAATCCGGGCCTTAGCCATGAATATGATCGCCAGTGCCTTCCTAAATAGGAAAGGAAAAAAAGAAACAGTGCTATCATATCCACTGAGATGTGTAACCAACGATCGGTTCAGTGCGCCCCTCCACGGCAGTATGGCACCAGCGATAGATATTGGTAGCATCGCACCACCAAGGAAGCAGTATAGCACTTCCAATCAAATATATACTGTAACGCCACAAGCAATTCTGGCACGAGTTTTACAACGGCCTCGTATGAGTTAAAAAAAATTCACGACCAATTTAAGGATGGTAAACGACTAGCTCAGCGCTTAAACACAACCCTGACACCCCATGAAACGACGACTGAAAAACAAAAACTGGCATGCTGCTGACCCAGAACATGCAGGGTCTGACAGAGAGCAGTTCCATACAAAACACGCAACTGGCTTCAGAAGCTGAAACCGTTACATCAGTTATTCAGTATTACAGACATCCATTAGTGATAACAAGGAGGGCAATAAAATTTTATCCTAAGCAGATGCTAACTCTCGCAGGATCGCAGATTTGTACAGTCTCGTCACAAAATATAGACTTTCCTCCGCTCTTTACACCTACAACTTATACAGAACGCCTATTCTCCGCAGCAACATCTGGTAAAATTAAAACTGTCTGAGCCTCATCTTGGCATGACTATAAGCGCAAACTACAAAATGTACAGACTTCTTAGTACAACATGTTTATTTTTAAACTTGGCTTGTAGCAGCCCAAAGCAGAAGGCAGAAGGTAGATCTGTCTAGCCATGGTTAGCTGTACATGGTCATCTTTACGCCATTAAGAAGGATTTTGCGGTTGAAGTGCAATCCTCCTCTCTGGATTCAGATTGCAAGGATACCAATTAATCAAAGAAATACTCAGCAAATGCTTTCAATGAATGAAGTTGGATGGGGAAACTTACCACCAGCGGCAACAAGTTTTTCTACACGAGCAACTATGTGCTTCCCATATGTATATTTCTTCAGAGCATTTAAGTGAACCTTTACCCGTGACAGGATCAACTCACGTTGCTGGTCGTCACAAGTCTCGAGTACTTTCTGTACAACATAGTTACCAAACTGATCCTTCATCATGGCCTGTAATAGGTCGAGAAAGAAGGATTAGACTGTGTTGAGTTTTTCTTTTTTTAAAAAAAAAAGCAAATAAGCTGACATTTTTAGCAAACATGATATGTAACCCGACAAAAAAAATGCAAGGTTATTAGCATGGAGCCATGGAAAACTGACAAACTAGAATCCAAAATATCATATCTTTTCCTGCAGTTCTTGAGATTTCTACTTTAAAAAGCTTTAGATACATAAAACCTATTGGTTTCATATGCCATCTAAAAAGGACTAAAAATCCCCTTGTGATCAGCTGAATATATATTATTCAAAAATGTATGATGTGAACAAAATAATTATGTCTGGGACCACGTGCCAATTGCGATGCTAATCACAACACAGTATTCACAAGGAGGCACAACCGCACAAGCAGTTTCAAGAACTACGCTAAATTTTTTTCGCACCAAGAAAACTTGCTATCTAGAATTATTAAACTCCAAGTCATAATCATATTAAGCAATATTAAAAAAAAAAATTCACCTGTAGAGGCTCATTCTCATCAGTGGTCCCAAGCATTTCATTTATAAGAACTTCTCGCTCTGTAGGTCCCCCAAATGTTAGACACTTCTCAACCACGTTCGAGGCAAACTTCTGTTGGCTCATCTGAATGATCTGTCCAGCTAATTTCTCAATAATGATCGATCTTTCATGAGGCTTCCCGTGCTCTAAAACATGCTGCATATGAATGGAATTTCAGTATGGTAACTCATCGCTGGTAACAACCACAGGAGGTTTTTCTAACAGAAAGTTTGATCTAACAGCAACAAATCGAGTAAAAGTAGCCATGTGATAGCAGATATTCTTGGATTAATGTTAGTTTGCCTAGAGAGATCATAAATACTCCCTCCATTTCAAATTATAAGAAGTTTTGGCTTTTCTAGATACATTGCTTTAGCTACGTATCTAGACATAGTGTATATCTTAGGTGCATAGCAAAAAAATATGTATCTAAAAAAGCCAAAACGTCTAATAATTTGGAATGGAGTAAAATACAACAATCAACCACAAAATGTATCCAACCCACTTAGTGAGATGCCGTTTGTATCAGACAACCTGGTAGAGTAGTATCATCCTCTAAGGAAAAAAAAGAACACCTTTTTTCCACACTAACATGATGCCATCAACATTACCAATCATTGGCAGGTTTCAGGCGAAGAGAATACATCCTGGAGATATCCACTTGATATTATGTTGATGTAAAAAGAGCGATTGGGGAGAAATAGTTATGTTCGACTTACATGCTTCACCAAGAGCATGCTTCAAAATACTAGCCAAGCATAGCTGGTTAACACCATAAACGCTAGACAAGATGGTCAGCACATTCAAGTGATAATGCCTAATTTTATAACAGGTTGATCTAGATTATATGGATCATTTATCGCAGGTCTGAATTATACTGAAATAACTCCAGAAAAGGTTAGCTGAAAAGTCACTTCAGCTGCATCACTCAAAACTTTTCAATTTATAAAAGACTAGGATCATGCCCGTGCGTTGCAACGGGAGCCGAAACTTTATCACGGGTAACATGTCTCGCAGATCATCATGCTTGGACAAAGCAATGGAACGCTTGGACAAAGCATTTGGGATCCGGCTTCACCATGGCAGTGGTAGACGGGTCCTCTCCATATTTTTTAGGTGTAGAGATATAGAAGCGTGTCAACATAATTCTCTTCAGTTTTTAGCTGTAAATTGACACAATATATGTCAACTTTACCATCAACTGGTTTCAAATACGAGAGTAACTGAGGACTGATTAACAGAAAGAATCTGTTAGGCAATTGTTTTCCTTCAGTAGAAAGACGTTCAAAGAGCAGATCCCTCTGGAGTTTTGGCATCTTTATTTCCAAAGGAACATGCATCTTTGACAAAGTTACCCTAATAAACACAGTTGGAAGAGAAAGATTTTAGGCAGATGTGCATCTGCTGAAGGAATGAGCCTGCTTGAAGTTTCTGCTCCATCTACTTGGCTACTTGTGTGGATCAAGAACATTGATTATTTTTATTCTAATGTTTATATCTCTATAGTTATTACAATCTTTTCCTTTGGGCCACGTAGAACTTGTGAAGCTTTGTTATTCTGGCCCTGGTTTACATTGTCTTAAAAAAACAGTTAAAAAAAGCAAGGCCTGCCTACAGTGCTTAAAAAAGAATGTAAGTCAGGTTGCCAATTGAAACGCTGGTGAGAGCCTTCTCAAGAACTAACTTTTCAAATAGGAACTCAAAACAGAAACAAAACAACACATACATAATGATGGTTGTATGTCACAGATATTGTAAATATTTATTGCAATACAAGAACCCAAGGTAAAAATATCTATAGCTATTCATGATCGTAAATAAAAGTGCCAGTTCAAAAAATTGGAAAGCAGCACTGAACCTGGACAACATAATTTCCATATTGATCCTGTGCCAACATGCATACAGATTGCAATATCTCATCCATAACTATTTGCTGTGTTTTTGGATCAGCACAGTGCTCAAGTACTCTCTGTATAGAGAAAAGAAAACTGTGAATCTCATTAACACAAGGGATAGAACACTTGCATGTAGGTGTACAACCTAAAGGTATACCTGTATGACTCTGCAGCCATAAGGATGGGTTGATAATGGAACAACATGACCATAGAATGTTGATATTATAAACTGGATAGAATCTTCTGGGACACATTCAATACATTTCTGGATAACATGGTTTCCATTTTGATCACGTACACATTTCATGATATGACCATCAAGCTCAGTAACCATCTTTGTTTTTTGGTCCAGATCAACCACCTCTATTGCCTTCAGTGATGTGCATATAGGGTCAGACAACCAATGTGTGTGTTTTAAAAGGAAAAAGGTCAGAGGGAGAGGCCCCACAAGAAAGAACTCTTTGCAGTGATTATATCGAGTGGCAAGCAAGTACAGATGATAATCATTTAGTACCTTTTGGATAACTCGGCATCCATACATCTGAAGACTGAGAGCTAATACATGTCCAAATAGTTTATCAGCCAACTCCCTCCGTTGTTCTGCACTCCCATGCTCAAAAAACTAGGAAAATAGGACATGTAAGCCATGAAATACTTGATCAACATTGAAACATGCTTGGAGAACTGGTGAAACAATAAGGTATTCCAATCCTAACAGAGAGATGCTCCATAGAGTGTAGAAGAATACCTTCTGTACTACATAATTTCCAAACACATCAGTCATCAATGATAGTGCATGAGGCATGATCTCCTCAAAGACCATGTTCTTTTCTTCAACTGTGGCAGTTTCAAGTTTTTGCTGTATGAAACGACTTCCATATTGGTCAGCACTGCAGAATCAATGCAGATCAGCAAATGTCACACATCCAAACTAGTCCTGAACCTTAATCCTTATAGAAAGTTTTTCTAAGAAAATCAGTGACCAAAGCATCTTCCACTATCTATGAAGTATTGATGCACAAATTAGTGTACACAACTGTGTTGTGTGTGTTGTTGTTGTTTTTTTTTTTGGGGGGGGGGGGGGGGGGGGGTCAAGTTCCACACCTTTAACCCCTGTACTGAAAATGTAGATTTGTGGAGGGAATAAATACAAGACAATGCTCATCAGGATATTAGAGAGCCATTGAACAAATCTGAGACATTTATATTAGTATTCCGAAAAGGTACAATATGACAAGGCATACCTAAACTCAACCACATGCCCAGCGATCTCAGCAAGCTCAAAACTTCTGGCTTTGTTACTTTTAAATTCATCCAAAAGTGAGGATGGGAAGTTCTCATTCATGTAGCCACTTGGATCAGAGTTCCAGCCACCTAAGTTTCTCAAGTTAGACGGAAACCTCAGATTTCGCTCACCAAGCCTAAGTGGACTGCCAGGACCCGATTGAGAAGCAACAGGACTGCTCAATGGGCTTCCTGGGTATGCCATGCCCATGCCAAAAGCCAAATTGCCATAATACCCATGATTTGAAGCGGTTGATTTACCAAGAAGTGGCATTTCAAATTGTTTCTGCTGCTGAAGCAAGGCTTCAATATAAGCTTTTTGAACTGCATTTAAATTAGCATATGAGTTACCCATGTAACCTCTTTCGAAGGAGGGATCACCATAGCTGCCAGCTCCCTGTGCTGCATACTGAGTTGCCTTCAAGTATTGAACATAAAAAGGATCAGAAAGAGGAGACTGCAGACCTGTGGGAGCTTGATTACCACCACGACCAAGGTTATGTGCATCAGTTAGGCTCAATGTAGGTGAAGATAAACTATTGTTTCCAAGGTTTCTTGAATCTGCACCAAGTGCGGCTATAGCAGATGCAGCAGCAGCACTCTCAAACAAAGGGGGCATCATAGAAGGCAATCCTGGGCTGAGTGGATATCCACTGAGCCCATAGTTCAGAAAGGCTGAATTTATACCGTCAAAACTGTGATGTTGAGCAGGAGAACCTCCTGGGCTTTCATTAGAAGAAGATGGGGACTTCTGGTATGAACGAGAAGACAAATTAGAAGATCTCTGCATTTCCAAATGTCCATCTAACCTTGTGTTGGTACTATTTCTAAACTCTGCTAGACCGGCAACACTGTTATTAACGTCAGCAAATGAAGAATTGGATGATTGTGACATACCCAAATATCCATCATCAGTTTCTAACATCACAGAATGCTGCTTATTATGGACTTGAGCTGCTTGTGAGTCAAGTGAAAATTTCTGCTGATCACTTATATCTCTCTGAAAGTTCGATCGACTGATGTTGTTATTATCATTCTGAGAACCACTTTTTGATAAGTTCATGTTTGACAATGCAGATAAAATATCATCAGTCCCAACTGCTTTTGAAGATACAGTGTTGAATGGCGATGAGGAGTTCAGTTTCTTATCATTGGAAGTGATCCTAACACCAACAGGTGGAAGGCCAGGGCTAGGAACCCTTGCAGCATAATGAGGATCTGGCGTAGCATTTCTGGAAACAGATGAACCCATAATAGATGCAAACGTTTGAGATGTGGATGTGTTAAGGTTGTGAAGACTACTGACATTTTGCATGTTTCCAATAGGACGATGCACATCCAAAATATCATTATGCATAGCATATTGGTTCTCAGCAGGATTCACTGGCTCCTGATTGTCAAGAAAAGAATTGCGACTGGCCGTGCGGGAGGGATGCTCTGAAGTAGGTGTTCTGCGGCCAATATTGTCCTGAAACAACCCATAATAAACTAAATAAGATGTCCGAACGATAGAAGGTGTAGAAAGGCACAGGTAGATGGAAGCATAAACCAATAAAGTACAAATGGTAAGAATGCACATTGTTGTATAAATTCAAGCTTGCACGCTCTAAACAGAAAGAGAAAAAAAATGATAATAGTTGTCTAATAGCAATATTACATAGACACACGCAAGTATCAAAGATACACTTTATCCTGTCTTGAACCTTATGAGGAAACTTGTTAGAAAATTCTACAAAAATACAAAAAAAACAAGATGATGCTGAAAGCATGCACTTTGACACAAGACCTTCGGTCGTGCCCATTATAATATTTATTTATACCACCTGGCTTTTTAAGTGAACCTGATTCACTGTCATCCCCAATGCATGAGCTTGAACTGAGGCATTCAAAACTTACACAGACTCACAGAGAAATTTCTAAACCCATAAGTGCTACTGTTACCCAGATTAAACTGAATGAGTCAAGCGTGTTGATTCGTCAGAACTGTGTTGACTTACCAGTTGGACCAAAAGTAAGAAAACCCACACTACTCCATATATATTGTGAGTGAGTAACAAGTACCAGAAACTTATAGCAGCCCAAACCATATAGAGAACAGTTTGGATAAAACTGCACAACCAAAAAACGAAACTAAAATTGAACCTCAATGGGATAATAACACTAAAATAACAAGTTAACAACTAATAGCAGTGTGGCTACCAGAATAATGCACCAAGTAGAAGCTATTAAGACCAATGTTTTCCTAAACGCTAAACGGTAAACAGTCGGTCACCCTTCGTTTAGCGTTTAAACCGTTTAAACGGTGTTTAAACGGAGTTAAACGGCCTAAACGGTTTTGTACAATAACAATAAAATATACATATTTATGTAGGTAAAAATAAAATTTGCTAGAACCCATACATATTTACACATGTAAAAATCAAATATTCTACCAAATAATCTTGTTGGAAGAAATCTAAATCCCACAACACTTCATATAATTACAATGTTAATTAGTTTCATGTTGATTGTGATAGACGTAGTCCTTTAATTCACTTAATTATGGATTAAATGGTTAAAGGCTATGTTGTTGTTGTATGGATTAAATGGTTGCTTAGCTCATTTAATCACGTTTAATCTGATTTTGTTTAGACCGTTTAGACGGGATTGAACGGTTTAAACGGGTTTAAACGGCCCAACCGTTTAATTCACCGTTTAGGGCCTAAACAACACGGCTGACTTCTGTTTACCGTTTAAACGGTGTTTAAACGGACTAAATGGCCGTTTAGGCGAACAGTGATTAAGACTAACCCTTCTTTTGAATTAAAATTCAACATAAAAAAGGAAGCAAGTTTTGCAACCCAAATAAGATCAGACCTGCAGTATATCTGCAAAGCTACGCTGCCGCCCGAGTGACAAACCAATGAGCCCATCCCCTCCAACATCCACCCACTCTGCAGCACCACCCCCATCATTCATGGCTTCCTCATCCCGCTCAAAACCAGGATGCTGTGAGAACAGAGACCTCCCTACTGCAGTCCCCGTCCCTTGTCTGGCATCCTCCTGAATAGGCTTCCTCTTGTCCCCAATCCCCCCAACCACCCCAGATTTCAGGCGCTGGGTTGACCGCCAATCCTCCTTGGACAGCACCGGTGGTGGCAGCCTCGGGTTAAGATTTCCATGAGAGTAGTAGTAAGACAGGTAGGCTGGATCGGCCCGGAGCTCCTCCTCCGAGAGGAGGCCACTATGCCCGTTCAACGCCTCAGCAACAGGAATCGGGGCAGCCGTCACTGCCACCTCTCCGTCGCCGCGGAGCAGGCCGCTGATGGCGTTCAGAGAACCCTCTATGGTCGGCGGCGCCGAGCCGCTCCGGAACATGCTGAGCTCACGCCCCCTCTCCCTCTCGCTCGCGTCCGCTGGTCGCCGCCGCTGGCCACCGGCGCCGGAACTGAGCAGCGCTTCGAGCTCGTCCTCCAACTCTTCCTCCCCTCCCTCGCCGCCCCCGCCGCCCATCTCCCCACGCATAGCCACGGCGCTGGCGCTCGTCATTCAACAAACCCTAGGAACAGAAATCACAAAGAATGAGACAATGAACACGCCGAAACCCCCAAATGGAAATCCCGTACAGACGCCGCACCCCTGTTACCTCCTTCCGGCGTAAGGCACCGCTCTGCACGGTCCAAGCCCGTGCCAACCAGCACGAGAAGAACAGCTCAGTCACAGAAGATGTGGCTCTCCCGACGCCCCAGGCCAAAGCACCACCGAATCGAGCGGCAGCAGCCCGATCGGTGCGGAGTCCTCCATTCCAACACCGATTTCTTCGGGATTCTGGAAGATCGGGACGGGGAGGCACGATTCGGGGACGCCCAGGCTCAGATTGGACTCTGATCGGGCAGCGATTCCGCCATTCCAGGCGCCGGAAGCTTCGAGCTGCTCGGAGAAGAGGATGGGGAGAGGAGAGAGAGCACACAGTAATCAGCAGTGGGGAAGCGAGCCCGAGGAAGGAGACGGCGGAGTGATAAGCACGAGCCTCCGCGGCGCAGGAACCGTTGGATCTAGACGCCGACGGTGGAGATGTAGACTGATGCAAGAACCCCTAGGGTTTTATAACTCCAAAACTTTTATTACTTCAGCGCAGGAGATAGCACCGCAGTTATTTCTGACTGACCTGCGGGCCCCGCCGCCTGTACAGAATTTACTCCTTTTTTTTACCATTTTTAGTGAAGGGGTTAAGATTTTTTAAGATTATCCATTAATATGCATGATTGTTGGTGAGTAAAATTGTTTGGGAGGTTAGTACTAGGTGGAGTAGTCCTTAGTCTTCTCTTTAATTTGGATTAGGGTCAAGGTGGGTCCCGCGGTAAAAGAGAGCCAAGCAGGCCCCGAGAACATGGATGTGCATGCCACGTGTCCGGCCCTAGATTCGCTCGTGCGAGTTGCGAGGACGGGGCGGATTGGGGGAGATGCGGGCATGCAGCATTCTGACGAGGACTCCATTGAGGGTGTGTTTAGTTCTGCGAAAAGGTGTAAAAAAAGTACTGTAGCACGTTTTGACTTTATTTGGTAAATAGTGTCTAATCGTAGACTAATTAGGTTCAAAACGTTCGTCTCGCAAAGTACAACCAAGCTGTACAATTAGTTTTTGATTTCATCTACATTTAGTACTCCATGCATGTATCGCAAGTTTGATGTGACGGGAAATCTTTTGTTTGCACAGTACTTTTTTTTTTGAGGAACTGAACACAGCCTGAAAAGAAAACGCAACAAGTTTCCATTCTCGGGGGTAAATTCTGGATAAGCCCATCAAAGGGACGCCTTGTGATTTTCCAGGAAAAAGAAGGCTGTGATCCGTGTTCCATGTGCTGTTTGCCAGTTTTGTACATATATCAAGCAATAGGTTAAACAGGATAAACGTAGCTCGTGGCAATCTTTTTCTAAGAAAAATCCTGGTAAATTACTTTTTCAAAAAAAATGAATCCTAGTAATTTTAAGGCATGTGTGAAACTTCTCTGCTCCATGTTTCACTACAAGCAAAAGATAGAGTTGTGCGGGCACCTAAAGATCACCCTGCTAATGGATTGAGCTAGAATGAGTTAAACAATTTAGATTGTACGTCAATTGGCTCTAGGCTATGGGCAATAGTTTTCACGTGCGTTGTGGGTTGGATTGGCTTGGGGCTAAGGAGGTGATGGATTGGGCTGGTTTAGTTGGAGTTCCAATTTTTCGGGTTCCAAGTACGTTCCCAACCATGGGTGCTAATGGGTTCAGGTGAATGGTTTGCATCACCGGCAATGGGTTGAAACGATCAAACGGGATCGATAAGCAACAGCAAATCGGTCGGGCAACGCAAGGGATCGAGAGAGAGTAGAGAGCCATCAGGCCAGCACTGGTGACGTTGAGGTGCAGCACGGCGAGGCGGTGCCCTGCAACCCGGCAACCAGGTGCAGCACCTGCCTCAGCTGCCGCTGGGACAGCACCTTCAGGTTGGCATGGCTCTCCACCATGGTCACCTCGATGTCTGCCACGTCCGATGGCCTCGATCCCGAAACAACAGCAGCGGCAGCGTCGCTGCCGTCCGCGTCATCAGCACTATTCTTCTTCCCTTGCGTGATCTTCTGGTCGGAGTGGCGTGTTCGCGGCGACTGCAGGGGCCAGGCGCCGCCGGCGCTCATCGCGTAATGCGGAAGGTGAAGAAGGCGCTCATCGCATACGTGGGTACAGTACGGGCTCAAATAACATAACGTTGAGGGCTGAGTTGGTTTCTGTAGACTACGGATAGGATTGTGGTCAGTTTATTTTTCTGTTGAATGCTATTATGGATTGGAGTGGTTACGGGTTGGATTTCAGCCCACTAACAGGGTGGCCTAAAGAGGTGCTTTCAGAAACTTCATGCTTTTTTAACTGCTCTACGATGAGTTTATGGAGCAAAGTTTGTGAACCAGTTTTTGTCCATGCTGTTTGGAAACTTAAGATACCTCCAAGAGTTCAAATCTTCCTATGACTTTTATCTAAGAATAAATTGCTCACAAGGGATAATCCGGCTAAGAGAAGAAGTGTAGATGACAAAACCTGTGTTTTTTGTTCTGAACCAAAATCAATTTATCACCTGTTCTTTGAATGTTGTGCAGTGAAGAGGCTTTGGTGTGAGCTCTCTGAGTGCCTGAGCTTAAATGGTGAATGGTTATATGAAGCAGTTGCTTCCTTATGGTTGTCTAATAAGAAACATTTGTTAACAAATGTGATTTTTGCGGCTGCCTTATGGTGCTTTCGGAAACTGCGTAACCAGATCTGTTTTCAGAAGGAGATTTGGACATGTTTGAAGGTGCTGATGCCGTGGATTTCAAGACACTGAGAGGATGGAGACCAACGTTTACTGGAGCAACAGAGGAGGAGCTGATGTTGGTGATCCAGAAGATGGAACTAAAAGCGGCTCAACCTCCTGGAATATGCTGGCATCAGTCAAGTCTACCAATATCGGAATCTCAGCCTTCGGAGTTGGTCTGCAACGCTGTGATTCAGCTCTAGTGCTTTTCTGTTTGAAAACTCGATGTTGGAACATGTAAACGCTTAGTCATTTTCTTGCTTTGGCGGCCGTGCCGATACGCAAGTGCTGTAAACGCTTTAAAATATGCTTTATGTTCAGTAAAGCGAGGAAACCTCTTTTCTAAAAAAAAAAAAGTTTGTGAACCAGTCTTAAAAAAAGCTCTTAAAATCTGGGCTTTTGGAGCACCTTTTTACATGCTCTCACAAAATTATTGGCAGAAAATACAATGTTGGGACTAGCTTGTTTACCAACTTGGCCTCTCGTTATTGTTTATTTTGCATGACCTTACACTAATAGTCCGCCAGTGATTATCAAAAGGGGCGAGATTGTATGGAAATCAATTTAGAAAATTACTCCATTCGTCTTAAGTTGTAGATTGTTTTAGTTTTTCTAGATACATAAATTTTGCTAGTGCAACTAAGGTGCTGTTTGGTTCGGCATTTTCATCCCACCACCGATTCACAGCGTGAGTCGTTAGCGTTGCTTTGCGTTTGGTTGGGCCCGGTGGTAATAGATTACAGTGCAAACTGATCCAGTCCAATACAATTCCATTCCCCCTCCCCTCCCCGTGTTATCCGCTCGCGGACTCGATGAAATCAGCGCCATTCCCCTGCAACCGCGAAACAAACAAATCCTGCTATCGTTTCCTTTGCAATGGCTAACGCCGGTAGTTGATTGCATTGCCGTTCCTGCACCCACCGCTGAACCAAACAACACCTAAAATATACACTATCTAGAAATGGTCTATAATTTGGAATTTAAGGAGTATAAAGCCGTTCATCTCACTATCGATCATCAAATCAGCCGTTTATAAGCCAACCGACAATAAAATAGGAAGTTCTAGAAAAAGATATCAACTTTACTTGCAAGTATAGTAAAATAACATTAGACTATGCAAAACTATTTACGTATTGTACACAAAATACTTGTGACTAAAAAGATCATCCTAAAGGGCCATTTGGCAGCGAGAAATGGTTCTGATTCTAACTAGAAAAGAAAGAATCATTGTCAAACAATCAGGCCTGAGAAACATTTTCAAAATGATTTTTGTTTTCACACTACTCGATCAAATCATTAAAACACTCAAGTCTCCATTAGCGAATGCCCCTTCTCCCTTCATTTAGTTTTTTTGTAGAATTCAATTTTAATCGAAAGCAAACAAGCCCTAAGTGTCTAGTCGAAATTTCATGTCCATTGAGTTTTCTATGCCGGACAGCTTTTATGCTCGGATCAGGTACTGACTAGCAGCTCTATAGTAATGGCCTAATGGGCTGGGCTAGAAACTGTCCGGTATATACGAGTCAGGCCGAAGTATATGTTGGGCTAAGGCCGCTTGGATAAATGTCACAGGCTTTGCAGTCGCCTCCAGCGACCCTGTGCTCAGGGCGAACCTGTCGCCGGCGGCACCGGCTGCATGCACCCGCTGCAGCTCCCCCGCGCGCCGTCACCCTTGAAATCGTCGACGACGTAGTGGACATCGGCAAGTTCGTCCACGCCTGTGACCTGGCGGCCGGCGGATCCGGATGCCGGTCTCCGAGACCCCGCGCCCTTGCGCCCACCGTTACGGTCCGACTCCGAGCCGGCGCGACGAGCCCGGCTGTGTCGTGTGCATGGACTAGCTTCAGTCCGAGACGATCGGACGAGCGCTGTCGTCGTCACGCCGTGGTACCACGTGGCTCGGGGTCGAGGGCAGGGGCACGGGGCACCTGCCCGCTCTGCCAGGTGCCCGTCACAGGCACCGACGACGGCCTTGTCAAGTTGTCATGTGCCATCTCCCCGGTGGCCGGCCGGACCGGCCTCCGTGGGTGTGTTGCGGCCTTGCGGGGCACGTTTAAAGGTCAAGTCCTGCCGCCTGCGAGGGTTCGAGGGGATGTGCACTAGGATGACAAAAATAGAGGCTTGGTCCAACACACACAACGCGAGCAAGGGGTCGTTTGGTAGCGCTCCTACAACAGCTCCGGGAGCTCTTTTATGGCTCCACCTACCAAACGGCTCCTTCGACAACGGGATATTTAACTTTTTGTCATTATAACGGATGACACCTCTTCAGATATCACTCTTACAATTACACTTACATATTTGCCACTACAAAGAGAAAAACACTACACAATTGACACTTTTGCCTACTTGGCACGCCACAGACGCACGCCACGGTGGATCTTAGTCAGTATACCCATGGCAAATGACCAGGCTGCCCCTCGCTATGGGTCAAGGCGCTCCCGTCCCAGGTCTCCGCTCCTACTTTCTCTGACCGCGACCCGCTCAGTTTCGTGGCGACGACACGGGCCCTTCGACGGGGACGGCGGCAGCAGAAGCCACAGGCGAGCCCTTCGGCGACGACGGCGCGGCAGCACAAGCCACAGCCCACAGACCTCGCCTCCCCATCTCGCACTTGCCCCGCCCGGAATCCCGCATCGCCCTAGCTCGCCCCTTCGTTGGTCTTCCCCACGGCTGTTGGTATAAATTAATGCACACTCTACTTTATCCTCAAGCGCACAGATAACGTCTACCGATGTAGCACTTCACTAGGATGACCCAGTTTTAATATCGAACCCAAAGGAACGGAGTATGATCTTCTTAAGTCTTAAGCTTTAATCCTGGAGTAGCTATCAAGGACTGAGAATTTTGAAGGTAGAGGGGATCACTAAGGCTGTCTAATTCTACTTCAAGTATAAAATGCTAATAGTGTTCTTGATGGGGAAATTATCATAGGAGGTCATAAGCAGAGTATGAATTCTCCTACCAATAAATTATTCTGCTAGTCCTACAAACGGGATAGTGGGCTATAGAAGAATCAACAAGGTTATAAGAGTCACCCTTGCGAACTACCACTGAAATCCGGAATATATGGTACATTCATGAGCTATCAAGTCTAAGCACCGCGCTTACACCCTCTAACTCCTCTAATCCTAGCGCTACTAGAATTAAAGTACTCAAATGAGTCACAAACCTCAAGAACAATATGAACAACTTGAAAATAGACGTTGATTACCAGAGAGATCTAGATGCAAGATCTTGAAGAACTTGAATCCACAGGTACAAGATGTTGAAGAAGATCCGACAGGCCGGAGCTCCTTCTAAATCTCCTCCTTTTCTCTCTCTCTTCTAGTTCTAATTCAAGACTAGATTCTATTCCTAAACTAGAGGGAGAACTAGTCTTCTTCTTGATCGCTGGCTCTTCAATCTTTCGCCTATGATTTCTAATTCTGTTGGAGGTTCTGATCTGGAGAGATTGAATAAGGCCTGAGGGTCTGGAGGCCGCTTTATATAGCCCTGGGGGATCAACCGTGGCTCTTGGATGAAACCAACCTTCACGTAGGGTTGAGATGCATCATAGGAGGCGGTAGAGGCAGCTTGCAAAGGAAGGAGTCGTGGCGGCGTGGGGAGAGGCTGGTCGGCCTAGGGTTAGGGCCGGTCGGCCCCACCTAGCAGCAGGTCGAGGTGGGCCGCCTTGTGGAGTCTTCTGGTGTCTTCTAGAATGTCCTTGCGTGGCCGTGACGTGGAGATAAGTCCGATAGGCGTGGGTTCCTTCTCATGGAAGATATCCTTTTCCTGCATTTTCCTGTTTAATCCCTAAAAAAATCACAATTCACCAAAACTCGTGAAAATTGTCAGTAGAACCCCTATTCTAAGGTGGGAATCATATTTTTATCCTTTTTATATATTTAGTTGACGGTTTATAATGATAGTTAATTACCGTCAACAACTCCCCCACACTTAGTCTTTGCTCGTCCTCGAGTAAAGGTTGAATTACCTCAAGACATAACTTTAAGCTAAGACATCAACACTAGACCTCTCCCAGTCATACCTATACTGCGGGATTCAATGTGTCTACCACAACACTTTGGGTAGTTGAAGAACAGAACAGCTTGAATTTGATCACCTTCTTCCTGTCAGTCAAGTCAATTAGAGATTTTTACACAAGTTTAAAATAAAAGCATAGTTCACCTTCTCCCTATGTAGCTCACTCAAGTCACTCATATGTAGTATTTATGGAATCCTCTCCAAGGCATAAATGACGGGTGCCTTAAAATATCCTATCTCTAAAAGTTGTATCTGGAGTGAAAGGTATGATCAAGGATGTAGCACTTTTACCTTGCATTTATTGCTAGGTCAAAACTCGGACCCACAGAGGGAATTGTCATACTCTTAGATCAAGATGTGCATGTGTGCGGTATATAGTGGCTAACTTATTTCTACTTTGCTCCTTTGAGTGTATATCTCTCTGTTTTGAAGAATTAAAAAATTATACAGAGGCTTTTAAGATCATGGACTATCGTTGTTTTTCTTCTTCTTTCTCTTTTTTAAGTACTTGCGTATCTTTTTATTTTTCTTTTATTTTTGCATAGCCCAAGTCTTTTTTTTGCCTGTAACAGAAAACTTATAGAGAGATATTGATCAAAGAACTTAGAGCATTTATTCAACCTATAAAATATTTTTAAATGGTAAGGCATGTTTTTGCGTACTCCCAGTGTAGGAATAGCAGATGTATGTGGAGTGTAAGTGATCTTGATCTTGGGAGCATGAAAAATCTCTCGACACAGGTCAACAAGGTTTGACAAAACTCAATACAAAAATAAAAGGCTTATAAGCTGGTCTTAAAAATTTATCATGTAAGGCTTTGGTAGGATATTACTCAACTACAAAGGAGAAGTGAAACTATTAATTTTGCAAGTTTAAAAATAAAAGTTCTCCAAGGACAAGACTTAAAGATTTAGGTTCTCTTACTCTACTATCTCATATCCCACAACAATTTAAGCAATGTGGGGTCCCTAAAAAGGTTCCCAACAGTAACAAGACTTCTAGGAAAAGTGTTGTGTGAGTCTATCTTTAAATTATATCAAAGTAATTTATTCCTTTAATCAGGATTAATAGATCATGTGTTTATTCAGGGAATTCTTAATTTAATTCAAAACAGAAGATTAAATAGTGAAAAATAGAATGTATGGAATGTGTACCGAACCGTGGACGAAGGAGGAGGCAAGGCATGGCGACAGGGGACCGGTCGGCCTGGCCCTGGGGCCGATCGGCCTGGGCTGAGGCCCAGTCGAGGCCCGCTTCATCGTGCGACGTCTTGGCGATGTTTGCTTCTGTGTTCTTTTATTTTCGCGACCAAATCTTCTCTGGTAATCCCGTGGTCTTCCCCCACACTTATTTCCTGTTTTCTTTTAAGCGCAACATGTGGAGACAAGACAAAATATTCCAAATAATAATAAAGAGAGAAAACACTTGACTCTAATAAAACTTTATTGATATCATTTAAGGCACTTATTACATATCTAGCTAATAATAGAACTCTCACACTATAACAACTTGATAACTCTAAATAATAAATCTCACTTTTAATAAAACTCTCACACTCAAACGACTTTGTGCCTTATCAATCTACTAACTCATACTCTCTCTATTCTTCATCTTTCTCTAACTCATCAAGTCTACGGCATAGAGTGTTTGCAAGAGTTTTAGTGTTTTTCTGCCTGATGACTAGCTTATCGATCCTAGCATTAGACTTTGCTATCGTGTCAGCTAGCGTAGCCATTAGGCCTCGAGTCTGCTCGACAGTCTGATCAGTCATATAGCTGGATTCTCTCAATCGGGTGAGCAGTTGCCACTGCTCACCTAGCCTTCTATCTAAGGAGTTTATCATCTTCTCTTGATCATATATCATCTTCTCCTGTTCTTGTAGCTTCTCTTTTTGATCTTCTATCTCCATCCCTTGCTCTTCTATCATCTTCTCCAGCTGCACTGTGGTAACTCTAGGCTGCTTAGGCTCGCGAGAAGAGGAAGAAGACGATGAAGATCTCTTCGTAGGAGGAGTGATACGAATCTGATCTGGGTTGGCTCTAACTCCTTCGAAAGCAGGACGAAGAGTGGTAGATTTGTATTTGGTGCAGGTTACATCTCCAAACTTGTTGGTCTTCAACCCCGTCAGCGTCTCATTGGGCTTGGGATGAAGAAGAGCAATTTCTTTAGACGTGTTGAACTGGCGAGATCTATCTGCGACAGTGTGGCATGGAGGAGGTGGCTCTAGCCTAAGCGTAGAAACTTCACGAGTGTAGAAAGATTGTTGCGGAGGGTGCTCCCGCTGAGTTCCTGAGGATGCAAGGATGATCTCCTTTGATGGCATGGTGGCAAGAGGCTTTGGCGGAACAACGGCGAGCGGTTTTGGTGGAACAATGGCGAGCGGTTTTGGTGGAACAATGGCGAGAGCCATTGATCTGTTGTTAGAGTTGCGCTCATTAGAGTTGTTGCTGTGTTGGCTGGCCATTGGAGGAGGAAGAAAGCTTCGCTGCTGGTTGGAAGCTTCGTAGATGGAAAGTTATGAGTCTAGGGGTAGGCAGGGGTCTAGTTTTATAGTCCGGATCAGCTTGCAAAAGGGTTCAATCTAGATTGGATGGCTTCGGTACGAGGGACGAAAAATTCGCAGATCACGGCTGCATAACTGTCAAGAGGATAAGATAAGATAAGAAGGGACTCGAGAGACGACGCGGGGCGAACCATGCCTAGAGGGGGCCGATCGGCCTGTCCTCAGGAGATCCCGCGACCAACTTTCTCGTGGCGCCTAATAACTCTTAACTAACCTCTAAAAACTATCCCTCGGTGTACGAAACGTATCGGAGGTGGCAGATATGTAATATTTAAGGAAAAACGAGGAATTGGATGACATCCAACTCCTCAGGACTTTTGTCAGATTCTAGAAAAATTTTAAGGCGTTGTCCATTTACCTTGAATAACGTACCTTCGTCATTTTGAAGTGTTACTGCTCCATGTGATGAAGTTGCCACCACCGTGAAAGGTCCTTCCCACTTGCTTCGTAGCTTTCCATGTCCGAATAGCTTTACCCTGGAATTAAAAAGTAGTACCTTGTCTCCTGGAGTGAAACTCTTCTTCTTGATTCTTTTGTCATGCCACCTTTTGGTTCTTTCTTTGTAAATCTTCACATTGTGGTATGCTCGTTCACGCCATTCATCGAGTTCTGAGAGTTGCATTTTTCTTCTAACTCCTGCGGCTTCTAAATTCATGTTCCATCTCTTGATCGCCCAGTGGGCCTTGAATTCAAGCTCTACTGGTAAGTGACAAGTCTTTCCATAGACGATTTGATAGGAGGACATTCCTAATGGTGTCTTGTAGGCTGTGCGGTAGGCCCACAGTGCATCAGGAAGCTTATCTTTCCACATCGTTCCCATCTCGTTGACTGTCTTCTGTAGAATATTCTTAATTTGCTTATTCGATGTTTCTGCCTGGCCACTTGTCTAGGGGTGATAAGGAGTAGCAACGTTGTGATGGATCCCATGTTTTGACAGATACTTGCGAAAGTTCTTATCAGTGAAGTGGGTTCCTCCATCACTAATTACCATTCTGGGTACTCCAAATCTTGGAAATATGGTTTCTTCAAACATCTTCTTAGAGTTCTTGGCGTTCGCAGCATGACATGGCAAGGCTTCTACCCATTTGGAGACGTAGTCGACCGCAACCAAGATATACTCGTAATTTCTTGACTTCGGAAACGGCCCCATGTAATCGATTCCCCAAACATCAAAGAGCTCAATCTGAAGGTTGTTGGTGAGTGACATGGCATCTCTGGTGTTGATATTATCGTGCCTCTGACATGATCCACACCTCCGGACAAAGTCCTTTATATCTTGGTACATGGTTGGCCAGAAGAATCTACTTTCCCAGATTTTTGCATGTGTTCGGAATGCTCCATAATGTCCTCCATATGGTGATGAGTGACAGCGTTCAATGATCTTGAGTCCTTCTTCCACTGGTACACACCTTCTGAGCAACCCATCTGAGCATATTCTGAAAAGGTACGACTCATCCCATAGGTGAATGCGACTTTCATAAATGAGCTTCTTTTTGTTCCCTCCTGGTGGTACATAACCTGCAACTATAAAATTGACAATGTCTACATACCAGGGGTCAGATCTGTTAACTTGAAAGAGCATGTCATCCCTTAGTGAATCATTTATGGGTAATTCCTGTGGATCTTTAAATTGCATTCTAGACAAGTGATTAGCAACAGAATTTTCTACTCCCTTCTTATCTTTTATTTCTAAGTCAAATTCTTGGAGTAGTAAAATCCATCTAATCAAACGTGGTTTAGCATCTTTCTTAGTGAGCAAATATTTAAGTGCAGCATGATCAGTGTAAACAATCACCTTGGCTCCAACCAAGTATGATCTAAACTTATCAATAGCAAAAACAACAGCCAGAAGTTCTTTTTCAGTAGTAGCATAATTAAGTTGAGGTCCTGTCAAAGTTTTGCTAGCATAAGCAATTGCATGATGTTTTTATCTTTATATTGTCCTAGCACTGCTCCTACAGCATAATCACTTGCATCACACATAATTTCAAAAGGCAATGACCAATCCGGTGGTTGAATGATTGGTGCAGAAGTGAGTGCGAGTTTCAAAGTTTCAAAAGCTTTCAAGCATGCATCATCAAATTCAAAGGGTACATCCTTAGCCAGTAGATTTGTAAGCGGTCTTGCAATATAAGAAAAGTTTTTAATAAACCGACGATAAAATCCAGCATGGCCTAGAAAACTTCTAATCCCCTTGACATTAACAGGAGGAGGTAGTTGTTTAATTACTTCAATTTTAGTTTTATCTACCTCAATTCCACGTTTAGAAATTAAGTGTCCCAGCACTATTCCCTCTCTAGCCATGAAATGATATTTTTTCCAATTAAGGACTAAGTGCTTTTCTTCACATCTTTGCAAAAACCTTGTCTAAATTTTCAAGACAATCATCAAAAGTTTTTCCATAGACAGAAAAATCATCCATGAAAACTTCCATAATTTATTCGATCATATCAGAAAATATAGACATCATACATCTTTGAAAAGAGGCAGGTGCATTACATAATCCAAAAGACATTCTACGGTAAGCATAAGTTCCGTATGGACATGTAAAAGTGGTTTTGCTTTGATCATCTGGGTGGATTGGAATCTGATGATATCCAGAGTACCCATCAAGAAAATAAAAGAAAGAGTGATTTGCTAAACGTTCTAACATTTCATCAATGAAAGGCAGCGGAAATTGATCTTTCTTTGTTGCCTTATTAAGTTTCCTGTAATCTATACACGTTCTCCAACCAGTGATGGTTATTTGTGGAATTAACTCATTCTTCTCATTTTTAACTACAGTCATGCCTCCCTTCTTAGGCACAACTTGAACAGGGCTCACCCACTCACTGTGTGGCACAAGATAAATAATCCCGGCGTGCAAGAGTTTCAAAACCTCTTTCTTTACTACCTCTCTCATCGCATTGTTAAGTCTTCGTTGAGGTTCTCTAGAAGGTGTAGCATTAGGATCAGTAGGAATGCGATGGGTGCAAAGAGCAGGGCTGATTCCCTTAAGATCTTGGAGTGAATAGCCAAAAGCTGATCTATACTTTTCTAAGACAGTGATCAGACGAAATGTATCTTCTTGAGAAAGTTTATCATTTATGATCACGAGAGATTCCGGATCATTGTTTAAGAAAGCATATCTAAGGCCAGCAGGTAGGGGTTTTAACTCTATGGGAGGTTTAGGTGGTTCTTCGAGGAAGTCTAAAGGATCAGGAACAGAAGGATGATCTTCTTCCTCTATGAAGAATTCAGCATCTTCTTCAAGCTTAGGTTGTTCTAAAGTTTCAAGGGATGCTTCCTTAATTTCTTCCATAGGATCTATCTCGGGACATGGATCACTCTCAGTATTTAGGGAGTGAATGATTGGTATGGATCTTTGAAGATTTTCCCAAGACAAATATTTAATTTCCCTGTTTGACCTTCGAGAAGAAGTCTTTGGATTGGTTGACCTATCAGGAGGTCGAATTTAATGATGTCATAGATATAAAAGCTCATACGCACTAGAATTTCATCTACCACGATAGGTAGGACATATAAAATCCCAAACTAGGAAGAATATATCCTGAGGGGCTTTTTAACAATTTTGTTATTGGGGTCAATGGCATGTAACTCAATAAATCTTGAGTAAAAGATGCAGACATGATGTTGACACCCACAACAGGATTATAAAGAGCTTCGAAAGGTTCCAGATTAATTTAGCATTGAATGGAAGTGGAAGGTGAATCTATGCGAATCACTTCAGAAGAAAGCTCTGATTCTTCCAACCATTCATGGCTTAGTACAGAAGCTAGATTTTTCGTAGCCTTTGTAAGGAAAGCGTGTTCAGTAAACTGCAAAAGTTCTTTGGGATAAGATTTTGATCTCTGAGGCTTCCTTATAAGGTGATAATTCAAGGTATTTCCAAATTTAGAAAAATATTCATCCTCGAATTCAAACACATTCGCTGAAACTGGGGTCTCCCCTGTATCAGGAATTATAGCTGAAGGTTGATATGAATTAGGAAATGATTCAGGCTCAGCTATTTGTTTTTCTACAAGTTATTGTGGTGGCTTAGCTTCATAGGTAGGAGTAATTTGTGAAAGGTCGAGCAGTAATTCCCTTGCTTTAGTAGCTGGGGTATGCAGAAAGGATCCATTTGAAGCTAAGTTAAGAAATGTAGTTGTTTCTCTATTCAGGCCCATATAAAAATGTTAAAGAAGAACAGGGTCTGGGATAGATAAAGATGGACCAGAGCGGACAAGAGTATCAAATCTCTCCCAGGCAGCAATTAGAGACTCATCACTTTCTTGTGTGAAGGACAATATCTCTAAGCGTAGACAAACAATTTTAGAAACTGGAAAGAATTCTAAGCAAAAGCTAGAACATAAAACTTTCCAATCCCCATCCTTACTTGGTGCGGTTCGATCGTACCAGGTTTTAGCTTTCCCTTCTAAAGAGAAAGGAAAAAGCTTTCATCTTATGGTTTCATCAGACATGCCTGCAATGTGTAGGCATGCACAGGTCTGTTCGAACTCGTTTAGGTAAATGTGAGGATTTTCATCTTCCTTGCCTGAAAAGGATTGGCTCTTAACCATTTCTACCAAACATGGTCGTAGCTCATAGCTCTCAGAAAGAATAGGCTTAGCTGATTTTGGGAGCTCTAAGTCTACTATGGTGGGGTAGATATACTGGTTGAGTGGAATGGAATCTGTGGAGCTAGTGGATGGCTCTAAGAAATCCATGGGTAAAAAGATAAAAGTATAGTACAAGATTAAGCTTGACTCAAGATGAACTCAGCACCGCTCCCCGGCAACGGCGCCAGAAATGCTTGTTGGTATAAATTAATGCACACTCTACTTTATCCGCAAGCGCACAGATAACGTCTACCGATGTAGCACTTCACTAGGATGACCCAGTTTTAATATCGAACCCAAAGGAACGGAGTATGATCTTCTTAAATCTTAAGCTTTAATCCTTGAGTAGCTATCAATGACTGAGAATTTTGAAGGTAGAGGGGATCACTAAGGCTGTCTAATTCTATTTCAAGTATGAAATGCTAATAGTGTTCTTGATGGAGAAATTGTCATAGGAGGTCATAAGCAGAGTATGAATTCTCCTACCAATAAATTATCCTGCTAGTCCTACAAACGGGATAGTGGGCTATAGAAGAATCTACAAGGCTATAAGAGTCACCCTTGCGAACTACCATTGAAATCCGGAATATATGGTACATTCATGAGCTATCAAGTCTAAGCACCGCGCTTACACCCTCTAACTCCTCTAATCCTAGCGCTACTAGAATTAAAGTACTCAAATGAGTCACAAACCTCAAGAACAATATGAACAACTTGAAAATAGACGTTGATTACCAGAGAGATCTAGATGCAAGATCTTGAAGAACTTGAATCCACAGGTACAAGATGTTGAAGAAGATCTGACAGGCCAGAGCTCCTTCTAAATCTCCTCCTTTTCTCTCTCTCTTCTAGTTCTAATTCAAGACTAAATTCTATTACTAAACTAGAGGGAGAACTAGTATTCTTCTTGATCGCTGGCTCTTCAATCCTTCTCCTATGATTTCTAATTCTGTTGGAGGTTCTGATCTGGAGAGATTGAATGAGGCCTGGGGGTCTAGAGACCGCTTTATATAGCCCTGGGGGATCAATCGTGGCTCTTGGATGAAACCGACCTTCACGTAGGGTTGAGATGCATCATAGGAGGCGTTAGAGGCAGCTTGCAAAGGAAGGAGCCGTGGCGGCGTGGGGGAGGCCGGTCGGCCTAGGGTTAGGGCCGGTCAGCCCCACCTGGCAGCAGGTCGAGGTGGGCCGCCTTGTGGAGTCCTCTGGTGTCTTCTTGAATGTCCTTGCGTGGCCGTGATATGGAGATAAATCTGATAGGCGTGGGTTCCTTCTCATGGAAGATATCATTTTCCTGCATTTTCCTGTTTAGTCCCTGAAAAAATCACAATTCACCAAAACTCGTGAAAATTGTCAGTAGAACCCCTATTCTAAGGTGGGAATCATATTTTTATCCTTTTTATATGTTTAGTTGATGGTTTATAATGATAGTTAATTACCGTCAACAACGGCGACGGCAGCAGCAGAAGCCTCCCTTTCCGGCGGCCATACTCGACGGATGCGGGATGGATCTCCACGCCGGAGCAAAGGTATGTCCAGTCATCCACTCTATCATCATCGATTCGAGCTATGGTTGAGTGCTTAGGGCTAGGGACATAGGGCTCATCGCCGGATTACAGCGCAACTAGACCCGTCGAGGACAGCAGCTTCACGACGTGTTGCTGCCTGGCGTGTGCCTGAGTGCCTGACGATTCCTCTTGCTGTTGTTGTCGGATGATTTGATTTCTTTATGTTTTCTTTTGTTCTAATTAGAGGAGGCTGAAGACATTGGAGATTTAGGCATAGGACTTGACTTCTTATATACACACTATGTGAATTTATTTAAATTAATTCAATCCACATCTTGTCTACTAGTAGAAATAGAAAATATGATTCTTGAGGTTAGTAATATTTTTACTATATTTCTACATATGGTATGGAACAATACATATTAAAGTTATAAATTTAAGTGGAAGTATGTCTAGAATACATGTTAAAGTCATATATTTTATTTTTTTGCGCAACAGAGTCATATATTTAACTAAAGCTGTTATATAATTTTATTAGCCATACAAATTGTACAAATTTTACCAATTTGTGTTCGCTCCTGAACCCGTTGTGATTGCTTGTATTTTTTCTTTCTCAGGCCGGTTGATGTAGTTGATTGAGACAATGGATTCCGGTGGTTGTTCGCTTTGGTAAGTATCATCATTCGAGTTGGATTGATGGTTTTTGGTTGTGCATATGTGCAGAGTTGGATGTACTCTAACTCACCCATAATATTTTTTTTGTTTGTTTAACACTGTGCCAGGATTGATCCTGGCAATGCATTTAGACTAGTTGTTAAATGTGCTAAGTATGTGGTGGATGGCGAGTATGGTTTGGTAGAAATGGCCGAGCAGACTCATGATGTATGGCTGGATAGAACTTGTCATTATACAATTGCTAAATTTCATGATGACATGGCCTCTAAGATTATCTGGGGCCAACACAAACACTTTTAGCTTGGGTTGTCGACACTAATACTGGTTCAGAATGGAAGATCAGAAGGGATGAGCATTTGGATCAGATGATAAAGGACCGATGGGATGACAGGCTTGCTATTATTGCACTTGATGTTGTTAGCAAACAGGATTTCTCTGCTAATGTCAGTACTATTGCCTCTAAACATAATTATTTCTCTGGTGTGACCAATGCATCTACATCTGGTGTGAATGATGAAGGAATTGGGGACACTTGCAGCTCTCCAGCTCCATATCAGCCTGTTGAAGAGCATGTACAGGTTGATTGGTCCACCTTGACCATAATGGCTGACCCTGTGGAGGATGGTTTAGCCAAAGCAATTGTTGATGAGGAGAGAGTGTATGAGGCAATGGGATTCAAAGCAGCAGACGAGAGAGCAGAAGCAGCAGCTACCGAAGTAGTGCCCAACCCTTCCATGTCAGCTGACATGCAGAGGGACTTTGTAGATGCAGCTATCCCTGTGGATGACATAGTGGAAGAGGAGCCCTCGCATGACTAGGACAGAGACAATCCTGACTTGTTAGTAGGGACTTATTACCCTTGTATTGAGGATTTCAGGCTAGCAGTGAGGCAGCATGGCATAATGAAAGAGTTTGAGCTTGGAACTGAAAAGTCTGATAGAGAAAGATATAGGGCTTTCTGCGCGTTTGCTGGCTGCCCGTGGTGTATTGTAGGCAGGACTCAGCGTGATGGGAGTGTCAGGGTATATTTTGTTGATCTTAATGCTCTTTGACTTGGCTATGTTTATTTGTTTGTTTGCAGTTGACCTTGTTTTGATCGGTTAGCTTATTGATGCCTCTGTTTTCATTGTGCAGGTGCAAATAAACACTGTAGAGCATAATTATCCATCTAGAAGTAGAGTGGTTGGCACAATGGCATCACAAGCCTGGGTAGCAGAGAGAGCAATACCCCTCCTAAAGAAGAAGCCAAGTATGGGTGCAAAGGCTGTTAAAGAAGAGCTTGAATCCAAATATAACATTCTCATCAACTACCTGACAGTATATTATGGCACGAAGAGAGCAACAAATAAACTTTTTGGTAAGTGGGATGATTCTTTTGACCGGTTGTATAGATTCAAGGCTGAGGTTGAGTTAAGGTCACCTGGTAGTGTGATAGAGATAGATACTGTGACTATGGATGACAAAATTCATTTTAGTAGATTCTTTTGCTGCTTTAAGGCTTCCATAGATGGATTTCTAAATGGGTGTAGGCCTTACATTAGTATAGATGTTACAACACTCAATGGTCAGTGGAGTGGACAGATGCCTGCAGCACTAGCTTTAGATGGTCATAACTGGATGTTTCCTTTGGCATTTGGATTTTTTGACTCTGAAACCAAGGAAAACTGGATCTGGTTCATGGAACAGCTGAAGAAGGCTATTGGGCCTTTAGAGAAGCTTGCAGTGTGCACTAATGCCTGCAAGGGACTTGAAGCAGCGGTAAAGGCTGTTTTTCCAATGTGTGAGCAGAGAGAGTGCTTTAGACATTTGATGGAGAACATGAAGAAGTACTTTTCTAGAGATGTTTATGGCAAGAATATGTGGCCGGCAGCTAGAGCTTATGCACCACACAAGTTCAAATATTTTTTTGACAAGGTTGTTGATGCTAGCCCACAAGTGGTTACCTAGCTGAGTGAACATCACAACCTGTTGTGGGCAAGAAGCAAGTTCAGTGCTGATATAAAGTGTGATTACATCAATAACAATTTGGCGGAGTCTTGGAATGCTTGGATCAAGGAGTGTAAGGACCTGCCTGTACACTGCATGGCAGATGCTATCAGGGAGAAGGTGCTAGTTCTATTTGCAAAGAGAAGGAAAATTTCGCTTGCTTTGTCACCTGGCATCTTGCCAGTTGTGATAGAACAGTTGAATGCAGCCTCAAAGGGGCTTGGCCATCTCAAAGTCACCAAGGGACATCCTGGGGAAGCTGAAGTAACAGAAGTGTACAAAGATGAAGATGTCAGAAGGCATGTTGTCTACCTAACTCAGCATGAGTGCACTTGTAGAGAGTGGCAGATCACTGGAAGGCCATGCCCGCATGCATTGGCTGTGATCACCAGCATGAGACAAACAGACATGGAAAAGTTTGTTCATAAGTACTGTTATGTCCAGAAGTTTCAAGCAACATACGAGGGAATTATTCCTAGCATAACAAATAGGAGTCAATGGCCTGAGGTGGAGAAAGGCTTCAAATTGTTACCACCAACAAGTAAGAAGGTGAAACCTCCTAGCAGGCAAAAGAAGAACAGGATTCTGGGAGCACTTGAGAGGACTGGTAAAGTTACTAGGCAAGTCAAATGTAATGTTTGTGGTGACTATGGACATAGGAGGGGCAGTTGGAGGTGTGCGCTCACTGGAACTAAGAAAAGGTAAATAATACAATAACTGAAGTTTCACTCACTTTTGTGTGCATAAATGTTTTACTCACTTTTGTATTGCAGAAAGAGAACAAAGAAGACCACAACTAAACCAGGAAGAAAAAAATCTAAGAAAGACCGTAGCACAGTTGACGGTCAATGCACACCAAGGACAAGAGCAGCAGTGGCTAGAGAAGAATCAACAAAGGCACAAAGGGAGGCACAACAAGCAGCAGCTAGGGCAGCAGTAGCTTTACAAATAGCCGAAGCAGCTTCAAGGGAAGCCAGAAACATTAGTGCGCCCCAAGATATATTTCCTTTGTCCACTGAATTGACCGCACCATCAACTCCAACAAGAACTAGGAGGTATCACTTGGAGAACCTTGTTTTAATTCAACTATTGACCTACTGTTGAATTATTCAAACTCATGTTTCCTTTGAAAAATACACAGGACGCTATCCACAGAACTAGAAGCAGTAGCAGAAGAACAAGGCCCATCAAGTGTCGCTGCTAGGAAGATTACACTTAGGAAGAAGAAAATCAGTACCAAGGTTAAGAAAACTCCACCAAGCAAGGCAAAGTGAGGAGGGGAGGACACTTTCAGAAGCATTTTATATGTTTGGTAATTTTGCTGGTCCAGGCTGACATAAATGAGACCTGTAAAGTGCACAAACAATGCCTTCTATGGCTGTGCTAAAATTATGTGTGAACTTGTGTGTAATGTCTTCTTTGGTTGTGCTAAAATTATGTGTGAACTTGTGTGTAATGTCTTCTTTGGTTGTGCTAAAATTACCCATAAGCTCCTAAACTACCCTTAGAAACTTATCTGTCATGCTTGCCATCTACTTTTATCGTATGGCTGGTCTTGTTTGTCATGTAGGGCAACATGTAATTGGCCATGAACATCTATATGTGTGGTCGATATTGAAGAAGACAATTATTAGGTGAAACTTGTTGTGCTAATATTATGGGTGACCTTATTTATTTCATCTGTTATGTCCTTTGGTTTACATTAGGTGAAACTTGTTGTTTTCATCATCATGAAACTTTGATATTTATTACTATGGATAATTTGCTCAGATTGAGTTAATTTATTTGCTAGGGATTTATGTAAATCCTCAGAAGTTGTATTAAATAAACGGATAACTCAGCCACCTATAGAGGAGGGGCAGCCTAGTCATTTGTCATGGGCTTGCTGACTAGGATCCAGTGTGGAGTGCGTCTGTGCCTAGCCAGGTAGGCAAAAGTGTCAATTGTGTAGTGTTTTTCTCTTTGCAGTGGCAAATATGTAAGCGCAATCGTAAGAGTGATATCTGAAGAGGTGTCATCCGCTATAATGGCAAAAAGTTAAATATCCCTTCGACATCAGCTCCCTCGGAGTCCCTGAAATTGCGCTAAGAGAGAGTGGAAATGGGAGAAGGAGCCGAAAATTGTAGCTTCCTCCGGCTCCCTGCTCAGATTCGCGGGCCTGGGCGAGTTTGCCCCCGGCGTGAGTTCAGGCACGCTTGGAGAAGATGCTGGTTGAGCCATCTACGGAAAAGGCGCCAACGAAGCTGCCGCCGGGCCAGGGCATGGCCGTCCGGGGGGCGCACCGACTGCGGGCGTCCCAGCGAGGGCACGGGGCGGTGGGGCGTCCCGGTTGGCGGCGCTCCTCCTCGACTGAGCCTAGGCCTGAGGTCGACGTCGGCCGCGGCGCATGGCGGAGGGTGCAGACTGCAGAGTCCTGAGTCCAGGTGCAATGGGATAACCGGATAAGGTTGCGGAAGGGAAGAAAGAGAAGAGGATGCTGCCGTGCGGTGGAGATGGGGACCAGGTAAGGATAAGGTTGGATGTAAAAAAAAGGAAAAGGAAAAGAAAAAATAAGGGTATTATTGACATTTCACCCTTTTAGACTACCAGAATAAGTTGTTTTGTCAAATGGTTAAAAAACGGATTTAGCTTTCCATATGAATCTGCTCCAAGATAAATGAAGCTACAGTTGATGCTGTTTTAGCTGGAGCCGAAGCTTCGCCAAACAGAATGCTCGCCAACAACCAAGAACCCCTGGACGTACGCCTGCGACTATACTAGACAGCCACAGAGACACAACCGAACAGACGGCGCACAAAGGAGAGCTGAAAGCCCGAAACGTATCTCCAGCTTGCTGCCAAAGCCGAACCTCCCCCACTATGCTGTACCTCCTAGTATTCCGTTTCTCGAAGAAAAAGAGCCTTGGTTCACCGCGGCCTCGTGATCGAATGTGTAGCCGATGCCACAGCAACACATTCGCGTGCGACAATTTAGAGCCAAGGACCAGAGGAAATGATTAGATACTTTTATTTTAGAGCCTCTGCTTGAGATATTTCAGCAGTACTGACATTATTTTATCGTCTCTGCTTGAGATATTTCAGCAGTATTGACATGCATTAAGTCATGCGGTAATGAAGACTATAGTATCGCATTGTGACATGTAAGATGTTCAAACTTCACTATTGACAATCTGTAGCATCCATGTCTATGTCGTATGAACTTAGATTCCTCATTGAGATATTGTTCACGTGAATGCGTGTTTAGATCACCATTAGCCGTCAGCTCTACTACTCATGTCCATACTGCCCCAACGTGTTATTGTTTCTTAAGTGGAGGGAGTAGTTGAACGTATTGTACTGGATGAAACAATTCATATCCATCCGGAGTCAAGGAAAAGTGAACCTGAAAGCGCTCTAATGCACGCATCCCTCTGGAAGAGTTCTTCAGTTCAAGCATGTTAAAATCAGCATCTATAAGAACAATACAGATTATAGGACGCTTAACGGCATTGGAGGGAGCCTCCCTGACGCCCAATACAACACGTTCATCATCCTGTGTTACTGGCAGCTGTGGAAGAGAAGAAACGGCTTCGTCTTCTGAAATGAAAATCTGAACCTGAGACAACTATTTCTCTCTTGCAGAAATGAAGCAACTCAATGGCCAGCTAGAATGCCACGAAAAGATAAAAAGGTGATCGATGATTGGTGTAGATTGTTTGATCAATCAATGAGCTCGAACTTGGCCTCGAGCCAAATCTGTAACGGAGCGCCTCCCCTCATCTCCTGTAAATCTTCCTGTATATCTTGTAACGATGTTACTAGTGCCTAAATTCAATAAAACTAGATGGTACCCGTGCGTTGCTCCGGAAATTTGTAGTGTTATACAGGGGGGAAGAGAGAATTTATACGTAGCATCCACCATGATGGCATAGAGAGTAGCAGCGGTATTGAGGGAACATTTCAAATAAACAATGTATAATGATGTGAAACAAAATGACAAACATCCTCTTATCGGTTCACTGTTTTTAAAAACAGTTGTACAAACTTCATCCCGATTTAATTACAAAACATGTTCGGAAATTCAGTACATGTGGCAGTGACATCACACATGGACACATGGTTGTATTAATAGAAATTAATTGTAACAGCTTTTGAGGTATACACTAACTATTTAGAAACTGTGATTGTCTATGCTTCCATCACTAAGGGTGCAATGATAATTTATAATGGTGTCTTCAGTAAGTAATTGCTCTTCCTGATAGTCTTGAAATTTCCAATCATGGAATACGATGATCCATCTTCACTAGCTGAGGAACCTGACAAAACATCTTCAGTTAAGAGTGTTTATCCATTGATAAAAAAAAAAGGATGTACGTGAGATAAGAGAACAACATCCAAATACCCTCACGAAAGCTTTAAGAAAACCAGAAGTATAGAAATATAAACTACTGATTACTTATCTGATTAAGCTAATGACAACGAACCTGCTAGCCGGACGTCACTGAGTAGTAGGCCCTAAACTCCTGAAGTCACCATTGAAGGCCATGCGTGGAGAAGGTTCATGTGAATTCAGGGGGTCGTAAGCTCTGTAGACTCGGCCACATACGGTCGCTAAAAGATCCGAGTAAAATAATTTTTTACTCTAGATTGTCTCTCTCTCTCACGACCACTAAACAGAGCGGAGCAGCTACCGAGGGATCCGGCGTCACACGGTTCCACAGCGGAGTGAGCGGCCGGAGGGATCCGGCGCTCCATGCTGACCGCGGTGGCCACGTACGTATTACTCGAGCCCCCGCGCACGGCGCTGAGGGATCCGGCGTCGCACGGTGACGCTTCACAGTGGAGTGGACGGAGGGACTCGGTGCGGCGCGCTGCCACTCTCCATGCAGACTGCGGGGCCACTTGCTCGAGCCCCTGCGCATGGCGTCGCGGCCACGAGGAGGGCATGTCGTGTGGCCGTCGAGCTCCGCGTGCTGGCAAGTGGCCACGATGGGGAGGGCTGGGACTACGGTGTGAAAGGCCAGGCCCAACGGCGGAGGGCTGGGGCAGCGATAGGAAAGGGCGATCCCGGCGGTGGGAGAGGGAGATCAGAGGACGACGGGGAACGCGTCCTGCATTGCGAAGAAGAAAACACCGGACCTCATACATATAGTGGACATGGCACTAAGAGTCGATGGGGCAGCATGGGTGGTGTACGTGGGGAAGCTGGGCAGACGGAGGCAGACCGCGGGGGCATTGGGATGCTTCATCAGGCCTCGTTTAGATCCGAAATTTTTTTTGGAGAAAAATGTTTGTAACACTTTCGTTGTTATTTTGCAAAATTTGTCTAACTATAGACTAACTAGGCTCAAAAGATTTGTCTCGACATTTACAGATAAACTGTGCAATTAGTTATTTTTTTATCTACATTTAATGCTCCATGCATGCGTCCAAAGATTCGATGTGATGGTTACTGTGCAAATTTTTTTTTTTGTGTTTTTGAGAACTAAACGGGCCTCAGTGCGCATTTATGGCCACTGTTGGTTGTGGCGGGAAGGACGTGCTAGTGCTCGCGGGAAGAACGGCGCGAAGACGAGACGGTGGTGACGTGGCTCGCTGAGAAGCCAGGAAAATCCTCTAGTAGGGTTGTGCTATTTAGGTACAGGAGATCAGGTGTGGTAACCCCACGATGAAGTTTTCCAAAAAAAAAAAACGGTGTAGGACAGTACCTAAAACTGGCGTCTTGTTTCGCAAGCCCAAGGCCCTGTTTAGTTGCCAGAAATTTTGCAAAATTTTTTAACATTTCTCGTCACATCGAATCTTTGGACGCATGCATGAAGCATTAAATATAGATAAAAAATAAAACTAATTACACAGTTTAGATGAAATGGACGAGACGAATCTTTTAAGCCTAGTTAGACCATGATTGGACACTAATTGCCAAATAACAACGAAATTTGCTACAATGTCATTTTGCAAAATATTTTGCATCTAAACCGGCCCCAAGTGCCCAAGTGGCGTGTTCAGACAGAATTGAACAGGCTGCAACCCAGGCTCACAGCCACGTTTCAGCATTCTGATCTGTTTGGTGTGAATACCATAGCTCCTCGTGGAGTAGTAGCTGGGTAATCCTACGGCAAAGCTCCGGGCATGTGGTGAGTTTAAGTCAAACAGAAAGCTACAGTGCATCAGGTCAGGTGTGTCTAGTCTAAGCCTGGTTTAGATTGAGGTGAGAAGTTGAAAATTTTTCACTCTCTCTCCGTCACATCAATCTTTGCACGCATGCATGAAACATTAAATATAGATAAAAAATAACTAATTGCACAGTTTAGTTATAAATTACGAGACAAATCTTTTGAGCCTAGTTAGTTCATGATTGGACACTAATTGTCAAATACAAACGAAAGTGCTACAGTTAGAAAAATTCTAAATTTTCGCGATCTAAACGAGGCTCTAGAAAGAAAACTGCAAACCTCTCCCAAAGATGGAAAAAATTTTGTCGTAAAAAAAAAGATGAAAAAGAGTTAAAGATGAAAAAAATTAAATGTCAAGAATGGGATTCGAACCCATGCCCTTTCGGACCAGTACCTGAAACTGGCGCCTTAGACCAACTCGGCCATCTTGACTTGATGACTTTGAAACCTAACATTTTATTTTTATTTAAAAACTTAGCAGCACAGTTAGTATAAACCCCTCCATTCAACAGCATGTTGAGCACAACAAACTAATCAGAGTAGCTTCCCCTTCCCTTTCAACGCCCGAAAGTTTGTACTGATGCCAATAAGGCTCGATCAAACCAGCTGATTCATGCACGATGCACCGAAAGCGGAGCTACGTGGTCTTATTGGGGTCAGCTGACCCCTATAAAACTTGGCAAATCCTGTACAAATGTACTGTTAGCTAATGTATTTAGATGGTGATTAGTGGAGCTGACCCCAATGACTTTGTTGCCTAGCTTCGCCCGCGAAAGCCGAAAGCAATTGGCTCGTGGGGGATCAGAAACGAGTCGGCTAGTGCAAGTGAACAATATAGGCCATGAGATCTTTTTCAGGGGCCACGCACAACTCCCCTGTCTCCAAACCATGATGATGATCTCTGCCGTCCTCGCAGCATCATAACGGCGAAAGGTCCCACGACTGGCACCAAATTAAGCCCCCCGCCCCCGTGCAGTGCGGTACAGAGATGACCTGTTGCGCTCGCGCACGGTGCACGTAGGCAGCCGAGCGCCGGGTCCCGGGCGGCCGGGCAGCAGCCGGCCGCTGCTGCTTCCTCCGTCGACAGCTACGCGCAACTGCGAGGATGGCGCGAGTGGCAGGAGCCTGTGGCTTCCGTGCCGACCAGCGTTCGAGTCCTAGAGTCGGCGCTCGTCCCTCGTCGGGTTTTTTTCTATAATAAATTTCAGTGCAATCTCTCAGCGCGTGGAGCCATAGTGAAACAGCGACATACTCATCGTTTACAGAGCATTCTCTGGTGATCTCTACACAGACACGACTTTATATTTGTGTATAGTTATAGATCTAGTCGTGTACAAGGTGATACGAGTGTGTGGTGTGCATGTATACCTATATACGAACAGATGCTGCAGCTACATCCAAATGAGAGGTTTAAAAAAAACAAAAACCTACGCGCAACTGCGCAGCGCATGCCCTCCATGATTGATCGAAAACTTCTGGCCGGGCAGCCCGATAGACCATCTCCTGCCGCACTGTGCAGCTTGCGCAGGCGCAGCAGCCACCCCTACCCATGGCCTCGCGAGAACCAGCTGTGCAAGTGGAGTGATCGAGCTGATGCACCTGCACCGTCCTTCCGCCCGTCCACATCCTTCGACATGGTCCCATGGACGGCATGGCACGGAACACGGATGGATGGATGGTCCATGACTGCATGCATTGTCGAGTAGCAGAAGTGCCCGGCTGTGCAGCACTATGCTCCACTCCACCTACCCAACCACACCCAGGGTCCGATCGAAAAAGCTAGAATAATCCTGATAGAACAGCGCATGCATCTCACTGGTATCTCCTGTTCGCCGGTAGCCCCGGTATTCCGGTACCGTGCTGAGCTGCTGATGATGGGCCTATCTCCAGCGAATTATTTGTCTCGTGACGACTCGTAGCTCGTCAGCGGCAGCGCAGCGAGTCGTTCGGCATCATCATTTCGGAGCGTTTAGTTCGTTATATGATTGCTGATTCGCTGTCAGTTACGGACCGCGCCGATCAGCCTGCGATATTTCGATCCTGTCGTCCTCTCCGAATAGCCTCTGTGGTCTGTGGAGCCAGCCTGCCGGCGCGGGCATGAGCACGGGCGATGGTCGGCGGTGCGAGAAGTCATGCATGGGCGGCGTTGAGCACCCGGCAACTTGGACGGCTGGACTCTACTACCAAACTCGCTCTCTGCTGGCCAAATATCAGAATCAACGTTGTTTGAAATCTTAGGGGTCTGTTTGATACTTTGATACATTTTTCTTCATTGGTGGAGCAGGAGCTCAAGGAGCAACACCACTAATGTAGTAATATAGCTAAAGCTGCTTGAAAAAAAATATTTGGTAAAACCAGCTTCACATGATAGATAGAAATAACAAAGTATCTACAATACTTTTATATTTTATATTTTTCTTCCTTCATTTAATTATTATTTTTTCTCATCTTCCCTTCTTTGTTATTATCCTGGTGCCTCCCTCGCCTCCGACCCTGCTCGATGCCTACCCCATTGCTCCCCGGCACCTCTAACCCCGCTTGGCGTAGCCGTGCTCTGGTGCCTTCGCTCGCTGGTTTGGTTTATAAAATAGTAGTGTTGCTCTGCTATAGTCCATGACAACAACAAAAAAATGGGTGTCGCCTAACAATCTCTTAGCTAGCGAGGCATGTGCTCACTGTAAGGCCCCCTAGCGCGCTCGCCTTGCGGCGCGTCGTTGTACAAACTACTTCTCAATTTAATACAGAGATGCGCAAACCTTTCGTGTATTCGAGAAAAAAATAGCGGGCTTCAGGAGTGTGTAAGTCAGTCTCATTGGAAGTTTTATAAGAGTTTTAATTGCATATAAGAGCTGTCACATAGGTATTTTTTATGACATGACAATGTTCCATAAAGAGAGAGAAGCGATGGAATTATCTTGGCACAATTACCAACTTTATATGAGTCATAGATTAAATATTTATAAAACAATACGATGAAACTATGTATCAAGAGTGGGTGTGTGAACATTTTATCCAAATTTTATTTCATTGTACATGATGTGCCGGTTCTAAAGTAATGCCACGAGAAATTCTTCACTGAAAATTGTCTAAAGACACGGCCCCCGTGACCTTTCATGTGCTGCCCCCACGAGATTGGCTATTCTTATAATAGAAGTTGGGGATTACGTTGTCTGCGAGGGCATTTGTGATTGTAACCCCGTCGACAGCAGTGTTGTTTTTGGGATACCAGGTTCCTGCTTCTCCGGAGCGAAGCAAAATCTTGTCAACTTCGCAGACGGTCACTGCCACACTGTTCTTTTGTTTCTGTTTGAATTTGTGCCCGCGCTAACCAAGATCACGGACTAGACGCATATTTGAATTAAGTAACCAAACTGTCAGGATTAGAGAGTGGTCTCATGGAAGAGAACTACTACTAGCTAGCTAGGTTTATTATTTAGGAAGTACTCCGTAAGTACTAAAAAACTAGTGCGAAGTGCACACGCACTACAGCAGAGAAGGACATCACTGGCGGTTCAAAAACCCCCTTCACTGGCGGATTTTGAACCGCCATAACCAACTCGGCAGTGATGAGCTGATCATATCACTGCCGGTTATGCCAAACCGGCAGTGATAGCTTATGTATCACTGCCGGTTCGTGTTACAAACCGGCAGTGATACTTGAGCCATCACTGCCGGTTGTTTTAACCAACCGGTTGTGTAGATTATATTATCACTGCCGGTTTTCTTTGAACCGGTAGTGATATACTTTTCACAATTTGCATTTTAATAATTGTTTTATTTTTATTTCGAGGGGAGGTGGTGGGGTGGGAGGTCGGGGAGGTGGAGGTGGTTGCTATCGATCAATTTGATATCGATGTGAAGGTGGTTGTTGATCAGCGACAATACAAACCCATCAACATTTATATTACAAAAGTTTCAAAAAAAAACTTTAAGTATCGAATTAAGAGTCGCATTACAATAGCCTATCAATGTGGTCTCTTCCGTACTGCGCCTTGTACTTCTTAGTCCTCGCAATGGAGAATGATCCTTTCTTGGTCAATATCTCGTCCATCACAAACCTTGTTATCTCCTCTTGAATTCCTCTCATCTCAAAATCTAGCAACTGGTTGTGATTGTTTGCTTTGCGCTGTAATTGAAGCAAGATGATATTGAGATGCACAAACGTAAGACAAAACAATAGAAATGAGATGCCTACGTACCATGTCATCTCCCTTATTTGTTTTTGCGCCAAAGTATTTTAGCATTGCCCACATCACATAGAACCCGCATTCGTTGTTCCCCATCGGTTGATCTAGGGTCTTGAGATCCTCCATATACTTTACACTGAATGGGGCACTCCATTGCTTTTGCATCTTGCTATCGAGATTTTTCCAATTAGGTAATGCCTTCATTCTATGTTACATTGTAAATGAAGTGTGAAGACCGAGGACATTACAATATCCTATGTGATTAGAAAGTGTTGTGATATTGGGTTCACTTACTTATTCAGCACTTTGACTAGGGGGTCGATAAGAGAAAGTGGCTTTTTCTTTGAGTCCCACACCTCGATATGTGAATCTTCAAGATAGATATCTACGAGGATGAAATGGTTGCTGCAATCACAAAGTCCATGTTATTGAATGACATATCAAGAAAAGAAACACTAAAATAAGGGTCAAGAACACATACTCGCAGTTGTAGGGTAGGAGTACGTTTGTTTTGTTGTTTCTGAACATCCTTTCAAACTCAATCTTCAAACTTGTTGGTACATAGTCATCTTCACCAGGGGCGGTGCATGTTGTCTCATTTACAAATATGGGATCCAAGAAGTCTATATTGCTCAATTGCTTCTTTAGGCACCATTTTGCCATACACCTGCATAATAAACATATGATATATTCAAATGCAAATCACGTAGTTTATTATAACGTTGTGAGGGTAGGGTACTTACATAGACCATATCATCAAAATCTGTGTATCGAGCGAGCGTCGTTGGAAGAGCTGAAAGAGGTGTTCATAATAAATAATATGCACCGTTTCTTCAGGATGATTAAAATGCCATATATATGACAGTACAACATGAGATCATAGTACAACATGAGATCATACTTCTTGGAACACAAAAAATTAATATATATGACAGTACAACATGAGAGCCTTCTTCCCATCTCCCTAGACAGTACAACATGAGATCATAGTTGTCCATGTAAAAGAATCCTTTGATTGAACTTCTTGGAACACAGAAAATGTCATATGGGCATTCTATCGAACACCTTATGGGCACTCACCGAGTAAGCAGGGGTGGCGCGCTCAACAGCGACGTGGAGGAGCTCCTCGCGGCGTCGGCGTAGCTGTAGGGGACGGCGGCGTTGAGGAAGCGGTAGGGGACGGCGTTGTGAAGGGCGGCGTCGGGCTGCGGCGTCGTGCAGTGCACGTCGGGCGGCGGCGGCGTGCACTGGCGAACAGCGTCGAGCGCGTAAAATGTCGTGCACTGGCCTTGGAGCGCGCCAGCGCCTTATATAACCCATGCATCACTGCCGGGTGGTTATTAGAACCGGCAGTGATGTCCCATATCACTGCCGGTTCTAATAACCACCCGGCAGTGATGTCCCATATCACTGCCGGTTCTAATAACCACCCGGCAATGATATGGGACATCACTGTCGGGTGGTTATTAGAACCGGCAGTGATATGAGAAATTTAAAATTTATAAATTTGAACCGTCCAAACTATCTCAAATGGAAAGTTGACCAAAACAACAATTGTAGATCTTGATGAGTTGAACAAACTTGGTATTCAAAACTTTTCAATTTGAAGTCATTTAGAGTTCATAATACTAGAGTCAAAGTGTTATTTTTTCATTTGACCAAATTTGACTTGGTCAAACTTGCTCAAATGAGACACTAAATGACCTCAGATGAAAAAACTCTGAATACCAAGTTTGATCATCTCAGCAAGATCTACAATTGTTACATAGTTCATTTTCCCATTTGAGAAAGTTTTATCAAACACTAGTCACAAATTCTTGAATCTCATATATACTTTCTAAAACTATGTCACACACTTATGAAATTTGAACTACATTTTGTTCAAACTTTCTCAAATGAAAAATGGCCTATATAAGGATTGTAGATCTTGATGAGCTGAACAAACTTGGCATTCAAAACTTTTCAATTTAAGACAATCTAGGGTTCCGAAAACTAGTTTGTAGGCGTCGAAATTTAAAAATCATAAATTTGAACCGTCCAAACTATCTCAAATGGAAAGTTGACCAATCTAACAATTGTATATCTTGATGAGTTGAACAAACTTGGTATTCAAAACTTTTCAATTTGAAGTCATTTAGAGTTCATAATACTAGAGTCAAAGTGTTATTTTTTCATTTGACCAAATTTGACTTGGTCAAACTTGCTCAAATGAGAAACTAAATGACCTCAGATGAAAAAACTCTGAATACCAAGTTTGATCATCTCAGCAAGATATACAATTGTTACATAGCTTATTTTCCCATTTGAGAAAGTTTTATCAAACACTAGTCACAAATTCTTGAATCTCATACAGACTTTCTAAAACTATGTCACACACTTGTGAAATTTGAACTACATTTTGTTCAAAGTTTCTCAAATGAAAAAATAACCTATATAAGGATTGTAGATCTTGACGAGCTGAACAAACTTGGTATTCAAAACTTTTCAATTTGAAGTCATTTAGAGTTCATAATACTAGAGTCAAAGTGTTGTTTTTTTATTTGACCAAATTTGACTTGGTCAAACTTGCTCAAATGAGACACTAAATGACCTCAGATGAAAAAACTCTGAATACCAAGTTTGATCATCTCAGTAAGATCTACAATTGTTACATAGCTCATTTTCCCATTTAAGAAAGTTTTATCAAACACTAGTCACAAATTCTTGAATGTCATATATACTTTCTAAAACTATGTCACACACTTGTGAAATTTGAACTACGTTTTGTTCAAACTTTCTCAAATGAAAAATGGCCTATATAAGGATTGTAGATCTTGATGAGCTGAACAAACTTGGCATTCAAAACTTTTCAATTTAAGACAATCTAGGGTTCCGAAAACTAGTTTGTAGGCGTCGAAATTTAAAAATCATAAATTTGAACCGTCCAAACTATCTCAAATGGAAAGTTGACCAATCTAACAATTGTATATCTTGATGAGTTGAACAAACTTGGTATTCAAAACTTTTCAATTTGAAGTCATTTAGAGTTCATAATACTAGAGTCAAAGTGTTATTTTTTCATTTGACCAAATTTGACTTGGTCAAACTTGCTCAAATGAGAAACTAAATGACCTCAGATGAAAAAACTCTGAATACCAAGTTTGATCATCTCAGCAAGATATACAATTGTTACATAGCTTATTTTCCCATTTGAGAAAGTTTGATCATCCCAAACGCGCGCCTCTGTTCTCGGGATAAAAGAGTGGAGGAAGAAGATGACGGCTACAACCTTTTTGTGCTGTCAGGCTCATCACTGTCGGTTCTATCCTAGAACCGACAGTGATAGAATCAAATCACTGTCGGTTCTTGGCTTGAACCGGCAGTGATAAGTGTAGTTGTCATCATTGCCGGCGGGAGGCACAAACCGGCAGTGATAGTTGTCATCACTGCCGGTTCTCGCACCCCCAATTATTTTCTGGTTGTCAGAGCCTAGAACCGGCAGTGAAGGGTCATCACTGCCGGTTGTCTTAATTTCGGCAGTGATGTAGCCGGCACTGATGACTGAATCTGTAGTAGTGACGTGTAGTGGCAGTAACAAACACAGCCAACCATGTTGCGACCTAACAGTAATATACACTGTAGCGGTTATGACTGCGCGCATGCGGCCACGCCCCGTGCTCAGCGCGGTAACTTTGAGCTTTACTAGGACGAGTGTGCACGATTGGAGATTTGGCGGTGCATCAGCGAGACGAGGAGCGAAAACCCGCAGATTGCGCCATGCTGATGAGTGACGAAGGAATACCTTGCACCCGACGCTGGTCATCTGTGTTCAATTTCAGTTGAACAAACTCCAAGCACGTCACAGTTATTCTCCGAAAATGCCAAAATTACGCCCACACTCTTGGGGGCTGTTTAGTTGGCGAAAATTTTGGCTAAACGCTACTGTAGCAGTTTCGTTGTTATTTGGTAAATATTGTCCAATCATGGTCTAATTAGGCTTAAAAGATTTGTCTCGTCCATTTCGTCTAAACTGTGTAATTAGTTTTATTTTTTATCTATATTTAATGCTTCATGCATGTGTTCAAAGATTCGATGTGACGGGGAATCTGAAAATTTTGGCAAAATTTTTGGCATCTAAACGGTGCCTTGCTGCATGCACAAGCACACACAGGCAGTTGACCTCCCCGGCCAGCCGCCGCTCGCTCCGTCGACAACTAGCCATAACCGGCGCGCACGGCATGATTGCTCGGAATCCCCTGGAGCAGCGCCCGCCACCGGCCAGAGACAGCCATGGCCTCGCGAGAGCGACTCCCAACCGTGCAACTAGATCGAGCTGATCCAGCGCCACACCAGTACCGCCCTCGCCCTGGTCCTTCCGCTCATCCGCATCCGTTGACGTACTACGTGGGTTCGAGCTAGCAGGACCTTATGGCATGATGTACATGACTGATGACTCCACTCATCATCGACTTCGACTAGCAGCAGTGCCTGCCGGTTCGTGCTGTGCGGCTGCAATACTACTCCACCTACCCCAGGGGAGAACAGCGCATGCATCACATGTCAGTGACGACATCGTTCGACCGTCCCGTCCCGTCAGCCCGTGCCGATCGATTAGATGGACCTGGCTATACCAGTCGAATGATTGAATCCCACGAGCTGACGAGCAGATGCTTAGCTCGACCATCATCAGATTAAGCACCGGTAAGCCGGAGCTGTTTGGCTGATGGCTGCAGCTGAAAAATCGGTTAAAGTTGATTCGGTGTGAGAAAAAATACTGTCGTTATAGTAGTGTAGTAGCAGGGGTAGTACTCATTGTGCATCTCGTTGCTCTGTTGCTGATTAGCTGCCAATTGGGGACCGCCGACCGATTAATTCCAGTACGTTGAACGTGATCCCGATCAGTCCGCGAGAGCTGCCGCTGTCTTCCTCACCAAACAGCCGCCGCGGAGCAGGGGCATGGACCATGATGGCCCGTGGGGCCACAAGTCAGGCGAGCGAGTGCTGGGCAGCCGGCAACTTGGGCGGCTCACGGCGCGCTCGACGTGTCACCTACTTACCTGAATTTCTGAATCCATATCATCTTTGAAAAGCTCGTTGCATATTTGCATGCATCCGTATTCAGTAGCGTCGCGTTGCTAGGTGCGACAGTAAATGGAAACGTGTCCTAGGAAAGCAGCCGGATGCATGCATCGTGCCTTCTTGCAGCTGCGCTGTTTCCAGCTGCGGCTACCCCTATACGGCTACACCTAGCGCTACCGTAGAGTGGCCATGGATGGCAAAACTTCCTCTTCCTCGCAGGGCGGCTCCTGAAACAACGGATCCGTAACGACGTGCGTGCAGCCACGAGTGGGCTCGGTCCTTGTGTTTGTGTAGGCTTTTGTAACTTTTCGTGTTGTTCCCCACCCACGATATCGGCGTTTCTTTTGTTTTGGTACTCCGTCTAGAAGCAGGGGAACACGCCTTCTCCGAGGCAATTCGTGCTTCTAACCCCCGGTGCCCCCACCGTGCACGTTCTCCGTGCGGTTTTGTTTACAGTGATCAAAGCGGGTGAGGACAGACAGCGGAGGAAATCTTCTTAACTCGTGCTCTGCACATTGCACTATCCTATGCGTGCTGTGTTGGTACTGGTTTCGAATTTATGCCCGCGCTAGCTAACCAAGACACGTACACGTACCACACCTACCATTAAAATATAATGAAAGTGTCAGGAGTAGAGCTGCAGCAGTGTGGCTACTCCTAACTATCAAGCTGGACTAGTGGAGAGGGCCATGGTTACTGTAGCTAACAAAGCTCCCGGCCTACACCGGTTAGGACGGCGCCCGGCACCGGCGCGCGGCGAGCATTGCTTCCGCCGCGCGGCGTGTTCAGGCTCCAGAGCGCGGGACCGATCGCTCGGCCAGGCCGCGCCGTCGCCGACGTGCAGTGAGAGTGAGACCGTGAGACGGTGGTGAACTGTTGAACTCGAGCAGCTGCGAGGGGCGGCGCGACGGCGAGCCGAAACCGGCAGACCGCGTCGCGCTGACGGGTGGCGAACGAATGGCTTGCACCCGGGGCGGAAAAGGCTCGACCTCGCCTTTAATCTGCGGGTACTTGCTTTGGTTACGTAGCTTGAATGCGCTGCCTCCCCTGCTTGGAACGGAAGGCAGGCATCGCATTCACCGCACCACTGGGAGCTTCCATGCATGGATCCCTGCCGAGTCCTGGGCGGTAGATGAGAGCATAACTCCAATGGATCGACGTACTACCACGGATGGGATGATTGGACAATTGGTTGGGCAAGCTTCAAGTTTCAACTGGAAATTGAAATTGTTATAGTTTCTACCTCACGGTGAAAAGATCACAGTCGATTCAGTTCAGAAATCAGAACTTCATGTTGCCTTTGATGCCACCGGCCAAAGCCTATCTTTTTATGCTCTTTTGTTCCGGACAATACGTACCTACGGCGAATTAATCATGGGATGTACTACATTAGTCGAAGTGCTTTAGCAAAAGGTGCTTGTTTTCGGCGCAAAATAGGCCAAAGTTCCGGCCGTGCGGAAAGACCATCAGTGAGTCGAACCTGTCGGGTTTAAGCGGAGTTGGTTCGTATGGAGCGCAACCATCGATCGATACCTGTCGAGCTCGCAGTGCACCACACTGCACTGCTTCCGCACGCACAAACACGCCACCACCAATGCTTGCCAACCGAATTCAAATGACGTAGTACTGTTGCAAGATGTCGGCCTCGTTTAGATGGGAAAAAATTTGGAATTCGGTTACTATAGCACTTTCGTTTGTATTTGACAATTAGCGTCCAATCATGGATTAATTTGGCTCAAAAGATTCGTCTCGTGATTTACAACTAAAATGTGCAATTAGTTATTTTTTATCTACATTTAATGCTCCGCATGTGTCAAAGATTTGATGTGACGAAGAGAGTGTAAAAATTTGAAATTTGAAAGGCATCTGAACATGGCCGTGACGTTAAAAACTTGCATTGCAGAAAAATGCAGAGTGGCAGGAAGCTGACTAGCCCGGCCGGCGCTCGCCAGTACCGAAACCACAAGACGACAGGCAGAAGGACGCGGCCGCTTCGTCCCTGCGATAGGCACGCGTGACGCGTCTCGCCCCGGCAGGCTGCCCCTATCCGGCCATCCCATGACCCATCTCTCCGCGTCATCACCCCTCAACCGACCACTGTGCTGCGCTGCGCGCTCGCGCGCGCCACCTCCATAAAACGGTAAATCCACCGCGAGCCGGCCGAAACGGAAACCCCACCCGCGAATCCAACACAAGAACCCATCACCACCCTCGCATCACATGCGCGCATAGGCCCCCGGCCGCAGGTCGCAATCACCACCATGCCGCCTCCGCTGCTCGTTTGTCTCCTCGTCTTGCTCATCGCCGCGCCGCTGCCGTGGTCTGTCGCCGGCGAGCCGCCGAGGCCGGGCGCGAAGCCTCGTGCGTTCCCGCTGCGGGCGCGGCAGGTGCCGGCGGGGGCGCTGCCGCGGCCGCCGAGCAAGCTGCGGTTCCACCACAACGTCAGCCTCACCGTCTCGCTCGCCGTTGGCACGCCGCCGCAGAACGTCACCATGGTGCTCGACACTGGCAGCGAGCTCTCCTGGCTGCTCTGCGCGACGGGGCGGCAGGGGAGCGCCGCGGTCGGCGCTGCCGCCATGGGCGAGTCGTTCCGCCCGAGGGCCTCGGCCACGTTCGCCGCCGTGCCCTGCGGCTCCGCGCAGTGCAGCTCCCGCGATCTGCCGGCGCCGCCGTCCTGCGACGGGGCCTCGCGCCAGTGCCGCGTGTCGCTGTCCTACGCGGACGGGTCCGCCTCCGACGGCGCGCTCGCCACCGACGTCTTCGCCGTCGGCGAGGCGCCGCCTCTGCGGTCCGCGTTCGGCTGCATGTCCACCGCGTACGACTCCTCCCCCGACGGCGTCGCCACGGCCGGGCTGCTGGGCATGAACAGGGGCACGCTCTCCTTCGTGACGCAGGCCAGCACGCGCCGCTTCTCGTACTGCATCTCCGACCGGGACGACGCTGGCGTGCTGCTCCTTGGCCACAGCGACCTCCCCTTTCTGCCGCTCAACTACACGCCACTGTATCAGCCCACCCTGCCGCTCCCCTACTTCGACCGCGTGGCCTACTCGGTCCAGCTCCTCGGCATCCGCGTCGGCGGCAAGCCTCTGCCAATCCCGGCGTCGGTGCTCGCGCCGGACCACACCGGCGCAGGGCAGACGATGGTGGACTCCGGCACGCAGTTCACCTTCCTCCTCGGGGACGCATACTCCGCCCTGAAAGCCGAGTTCTTGAAACAAACGAAGCCCCTTCTCCCCGCGCTCGACGACCCCAGCTTCGCATTCCAAGAAGCGCTCGACACCTGCTTCCACGTGCCCGCGGGGCGCTCGCCGCCGTCGGCGAGGCTCCCGCCCGTGACCCTGATGTTCAATGGCGCGGAGATGTCGGTGGCCGGGGACAGGCTGCTGTACAAGGTGCCCGGCGAGCACCGGGGAGCCGATGGCGTGTGGTGCCTAACGTTCGGGAACGCGGACATGGTGCCCCTGACGGCGTACGTGATCGGGCACCACCACCAGATGAACCTGTGGGTCGAGTACGACCTGGAGCGCGGCCGCGTCGGGCTCGCGCCTGTCAAGTGCGACGTCGCCAGCGAGCGGCTCGGCCTCATGCTGTGACGCGGCCTGGCGAACCGCCGAACCGTAACCGCTCTGGCTGGTTAGTCCCCCCAGTGGCCATAACCTTAACTTGCCAAACGTTTCTAAGTTTGGAACCATATTTATCCTTTTTTCATGTAAGGAAGGAAAACTTGCATAACCTTTGATCGTGGTGTGGCATGTACGGTGTTTAGCGTAAACTGGAAACTAAGGGTAGTGTAGTGATGTGCTTCTTTACTTTACCGAACAAGTAGTGTTGTATACTCCCTCCGTCCCGTAATGTTGGTCGTTTTAGATTTCGGCTCAGGAATTAAGGAACGTAGGAGCAGACCTGACACCCCTATAAAATAGTACAGTATGGAGTGCAGAGTGTTCGCTACAAATGGACAGGCCATTAATACTCATTCTTTGGATTGAAAGAAGCAGGCATACCACACACAACATTTTTTACAGTAAATAAAACACAGGAGTCACATCAACTTTTTTCTACAGTTACACATGCACTGCATTTTTGGACTTAAAGAAACCAAACATTACACCAAATCTGGGCGGTAAACAACACTTGGCGCCAAAAAAATTAGTTCGCTCCATTTTTACACAGAAGAGGCAAACTAAAATTTCAAACTACTGCTCCCAGCGCCATTTCTCAACTCGTGTGCCAACAAAGCCTGGTAACCCTCTAGTAACCCTTCGTTCCACTCATTTGAACCATTTCTCATACATCCTCCATGGCAATAGACTTGAACATAGTACCAGAGGAAAGGGAGGAGTTGCCAGATCTCAACAAGAAGCCTGATGAACATGAAGAGGATAACCCATTCGAAGATGTAGTCGATGCAAGTGAAGTTGGGGGATCTGGACCTACTGGTCTCCATCCTGATCAAATACATGAACAAGCAGAAATTCATCAAGGTACTGTATCCAAATCTGAGTGTACTGTTTCATGTTTGATTGTATCCAAATCTGAGTGTACTGTTTCAAGCTCTCTCTCCATCTCCCTCCCCCCACTCTCTCTGTCTCCCTCTCTCCCTCCCCCCTCTCTCTCTGTCTCCCTCTTCATCTCTCCCTTCCTCTCCGAAAATAAGTGTGATGGTTTATTTCTGCCCTAAAAATCATAAGCAACATCAGGGAATTTAGTCATTACTATCTTTTGTTACGTGAATCTCTTTTCTGTACCACTTGTTCTATGTAACCTCTGTTTCCGAAAATAGTAAAATGACAGGCAGCATTTGGGATTTTTTAGTGTTTATTTATCTATCACCTAAAACTCTTGCAGCAGGGCTTCTCTTTATCTTCTATCTGTCCTAAAATTAGTATGAATTGGTTTAGTCTCTCATAAAAAAGCAAGCAACATTAGTTAAGTTTGTGTGTGCCATGCAACTCATATTCGCTTCTAGTTCAAAATGAAATTGTAATGAGGGGAGAATAACTCACTTGTGGGGGTCACAATGCCTTTCATATTCATTAGCTGCTTTTGTACAGGTGACAATGTTGGCCATCCATTTGATTTGAATGATCCAGTAGTACAACAACAAGGGAACCTGCATGCAGGTGATTATTTCACTTAGCTTCAAGTCATGTTTGCAAGAATAATTGCCCTGTGAAAAGTTTGATAATTTATTTAATGACAACGACAATCAGCACACACCATGTACAATTTTTTGTAGGAAATGACAACACTACCTTACAAGCAGAACATGATACCTTGGACGACCTCATACAAGACTTCGGCGTGTTCACTGAAGGGATTCCCAAGGCATGCTTCATTCGCAAGCTGCGAATGGACTGGCGAGGCCCATGTGCCCCCTTACTGCCTGTCATTCCAAGGATCGCCTGGAGGAAGGGCTGCGCTCTCGGCTCCTGTGGTCTGACGCGGGATGCAAGGGAGGGGCCGGGCCGGCGGAGGAGGCGGACGCCGTGCGCCGCCGCACGAACTCGCCTCCGGCGGCCCGGCGCGGAAGCCGTGCTTCGCCTGGAGGAAGGGATGCGCTCTCGGCTCCTGTGGCCTGGCGCGGGATGCAAGGGAGAGGCCGGGCCGGAGGAGGAGGCGGACGTCGTGCGCCGCAGCACGAACTCGCCTCCGGCGGCCCGGCGACCGGCGACGAAGTGGATGGGGCGACCTGTGACGAGGATGGGGCGAGCGTCTACGAGGATGCGGCAACCGGCGACGATGTGGATGCGGATGGGGCGAGCGACGGACGAGGATGCGGTAGAAGGGCCTGCGAGATTGGGGATCGGTGGATTTTTTTTCTTTTTTTTTCTACGAACTGAGTGGCTGTGCGGTGGTGTGAGGGGGTCGAAGGGATAAGGCTGCTGCGGCCTGGAGTACTACGCCTATACGTGGGACCTGCTCACTAGCCCGGCGACAAACATTTAGGGACATCACTCCCGGTCCAGAACGACGAACATTACGGGACGGAGGGAGTATGTTGTTTGTAAATATCAACTTGTAGAAGATGTAAAAGATCAACTAAGCGCGTGGTGTACATTATGTATAAGATGGTCTTGATATGCTTGACAGGGTTCAGTTGAAACTTTAACTCAAGATATATGTCAATCACTTGTTCTTTGATTGCGCGATTGCGGTCCTGTTTGATCCATAAGGCTAAACTTTAGTCCTGGGCTAAAAATGAGCTCTTAGAACGAAGGGGCTAAAGTTTAGCCCACGGGACTGTTTGGATCCAGGGCTAAAGATTAGCCATGTACACTACCATTACCTATTTGTCCCTAATTAATATTTATACACATGACTAAGAGAGGGTGGTTGGGGTAATATGTGTCTTTTGTCATGAAGGGACCACTTTTAGTCCTCTTTAGTCCATGTTGGAGGGGCTAATGGAAAGGAGGGGACTAAAGTTTAGCTTCCACTATTAGTCTTTTTGTTTAGATTCACCAGGGCATGGGGGCTAAAAAGGTGACTAAAAGGAGTGGGCTAAACTTTAACCCTAGTGGATCCAAACAGAGCCTCAATAGTTGTGGGCTGATGTCTCAAAAGGTTTTTGGGAGAGATCTTGAAGGCTCTTTAGATTCTATAGGGAAATTTTGGTTAAGTAAAAAAGAGAAATGGTGTCATACATATGTTGCCTTGTGCTTTTAGAGGACTAGATGGAGATGTACGGATATAATTATTTACATTTTCTTTGGAAACTCATACATAATTTGTGCTTTTGAAACCAGATGGACCATCCTCTCTAGACATTTATTTCGAGCACGGAGCACCAATGACCGATTGGATATATTTGACGGGACGGCCACGGGAGCTACCTTCTGATTCTTTTTGGGCCTTATTATATCGTCCTACCCAGTTCCACTATCGGCCCAAAGTGTGAGCTCGACTCACATCTACAAGGGCCTTATTGGACCATTCTATTGTAATGTAGGGTATGCTGTTTGGACTTTCTTACCGTTGAGACTAGCGCCTCGATTCCCGCGCCTACTCTACTCCGTCTTCTTGGATTCATGCTCCATTTGCGCCTACTCCGTTTCCCGCGCGCTACCCACGACGCTCGAAAGACTTGCCCCTGCCTCTTTCACAACGGCGCTGCTCCCGCCTCTTCCACGCCGCCCGCGCTCGCCTCTTCCATGGTGCCCAGATGACTTGCCTCCGCATCTTCCCCTGCGGCGCTGCGCGGCCTGTGCGTCATCATCGTGTCGGTGGCCACAACCTAGCCCTACCACCCTCGTCCGATCTGCACTTGCAACATGAAACACTTGCTGCATCATACGACTAAAACAGATGAAACGTTTGGAACATGCGATATGTTCGCAACATATGCAACATTTGATAGAACACTTGCAACATACGTCTTAAACAGATAAAACACTTTGAACAAACTTTTGCAACATACCTCTGAAACACTTGTAACATATGCAACATCTCGATCTACTTTTGCAACATCCATATGAAACACTTACAACATATCTCTAAAACAACTGAAACACTTATAACATACATTTGCAACATAGGGCGGAGAGACCGGGGCCGGTCGATTTCGGGCATCGGGTGGGAGCCGATGGCGAGCGGCGGTTGGGGAAGAGGTCAGAGAGGCACTCTGCTGCCAGCGAACGTGAGAAAGAGATTAAGAGGTGGGGAGGGCGAGATTGGGGAGAGCAGAGGCAGGCGGCACGTGCGATGACATGGGAGTGAGTGGCGCGGGTGGGACAAGCGGCGGGCGGGTCGGGGGAGGGGGCGGGTGTGGGGAGGAGTGAGAGGCACGTGACCTGCTGGAGCGAGGAGCGAATGGTATGGGTTGGGGCATGCAGCGGGGGTAGGCGACAGTAGCACGACGGAGTGGGGCGCGCGGCATCCGGAGTGATGGATGCCTAGGACGAAGCTAGAGCAAATGGATGGGGTGCCCAACTTCTCATAAATATAGTGACCTATATAATGTTCAAACAAATAGCATAACTAATTCGCAATTTTTTTACCTTAAAATTCAACTTCTAGTAATGGTAGGGGCAAGAGCAATAACTCACCATTTATGATAAAATAAAGACGATATTTATAACAAAAGTTATCCCACATAGCAAAATATGTGATCCAAAGAAAAGAGAACAAATAAGTCATTTATTTGGCAAAGGAAATGTCGAATTATCTATTGATGGAAGTAGATACATTGCATTACCTCTTAGAGATCCTAATCAAATTGCAGTTCCAATTTCACATATAAATAGGTCATAATTAAATTGCAGTTCACACTTTCACATATAAATAATTTGACTGGGGATTAACCAAATTACAGTTCACAATTTTGCATATAAATAATTTGATTGGGGATTAACTTGAGGATAACTAGATAAACACTCACTGGGCAATAGCTGCTGGGCGATGCCACGATGGGGACACGGACAGGGGATCGGTGATTCCGTGGCGGCTCCGGCTCGGACGCTCGGTACCTGCTGCCTGGGCCGCTGAGCGACTGAGTGAGGGTGACTCTACGCTCGAGGACAGCGGCGTCGGCCGCCGGGGCTGCATGGCCAGGCCGTAGGACCGCGCAGCGTGGCGTTCGCGGCTGCTTGGAGAGCGAGCTAGCGAGGCAGGCGAGGGCGACTGGCCGAGGCGTCCGCAATCCCACGTCCGGCGTCCACAAGTCGCATCGTCCGACGAAACGTCACGTGGGGCGGCCACACGAGCAAAACTTCCCGTCGCTATGTGGCTTCGACTGGAGCCCAGAAGGAATTGCGCAGACGTGGGCTTTTAGGCTGGTGGGGGTGCCTCATGTTGGGCCATGGGAAGTGCCCATAGGGCCAAAATTTGCCAATCCTAAAGAGATTCTAAAATTGGAAGGGGTGCATGGGCACCCATGGGCCTTTACTGGGCTTCGCCCTTGATCCAACAGCCTCTATATACTAGAGGGTAAACTGCGTCCATTACTGATTCCATTCGCCACACAATGATTTTTTGAGGCATAATGAAATTCTATCACTAGAACATAAATCCCTGACCTGATAGTCGGATTTGTTGGGTACTATCATTTCTATCTATTGATAAACTTTTAGATTTGTCTTTATCCTTCAGGAGTTCATCGATTTCCATATCTTTCCATGATATTGTGCCTTTCAGATATAAAACCTGTACACAAAAATGATTGACTTCTGAAACAAGATAACCATAGGACACCGAACCTATATGCTCTAGTAGCTCTTTTATATCTTTACCTCTTTGTTGCTTCTTGCGGCACCTAAACTCTAGAAACTAAGTGCTTTTTTGTTTCTGAGTATGATTCTATATCCAGACTAATGTGAACAAACATTAGTATTGTTGGTATTTATTAACATGACACTTGTAACTGAGGAAAGATATCAACAATAAGAAATCCGCAAGCGCACAGATAATATACCATTGTAGCACTTTACCCGGAAGTATTTCAGGTATCATTATTTATATTTTACCATAGGGAGGTTCTGGTAGAATATATATATTGATAACTTATGCTATCATTGGAGAAGTAAACCATAACCACGATCCTACTCGCACAATGGTAAGTCATAAGATAAAATATGTATATAATAAGTATTGATTAATAATAAATCACTGAGAGCACTCCAATCTATGGCATTAGCATGGTCAAGTTAGAATATTAGAGGAATAATTTCTAAGTCATTCTTAATTACAAGTCAAAGCATACGTTGATTAGTGCAATTACACCTAGTAATCATGGCTAAGATCATCATCGTATCTACACATAAGAGTCATTACTTAGGGAAGTTTAAGTACAAAAACCTCTACCTTCCTCCGTAACCGGGACCTACTTCTATGACCTATATTCGGGGAGTGGACTACAAAGGACTCAACAGGAGTATCACATCCGCGATCTACTATATGACCTGTAATATAGTGTATTAGCAGGTAAATAGCATATAAGCATCACGCTTACATGATCTCTACCACCCACCCTGTGAACATTGGGGTGAGTGCTATACGAACTTTAGCATAAATATGATGATAACCCAACTATACTAAGCATATAACCAAAGTAGACTATGAACATTGCAACCAAGAACATGAATATGATTATAAATGTCATACAATTGTACCGAAGCATATAAAAATAATAGAGATACAAAGGTGAGAGGGGTACAAAAATTATACCAAACCAAGATCTTGACACTGTCAGGAATCCAAGCGAAGATCTGCTTGCCTCCCTCTAGACCTAGCCTAACTAGCTATGCCCTAAAAACTAGAGGAGCTCTGAGGATGATTAGGGTTTCTGTCTTCTCTAAATGACTTATGCCTCAGGGAGGGGGCTGGGGTCTCCTTATATAGCCCAGAGGGTCCAACGTGAGCCCTTGGATCAAACCGACTTAAGGAATGGCGTGGATGCAACCCTAGGAGGTGGTGGAGGAATATTCTAGAAGATGGAGGCAAGGGGGTACCAGGGGGTGCCGGTCGGCATGAGGGTGGGACTGGCCGGTCTCACTTGGTGGCCTCTCGGGCTCCGTCTTGGCGTGGTGTCCTTTGGTGTCCTCTAGAAGCTTCCCACGTATATGCCGCGGAATAATTCCTTGATTTTGTTTGACGAATAGGTTCCCCTTTACGGTTTTTTGGAATAATCCTGTAGAGATCACATGTTCACTAAAACTCATGGAATTTGTCAGTTTAAACCCTAAACATTTGTTGGTGCTCTCGTATGTGCCCTTATACATGTTTTATTGACGGTTAAATATGGTTGTTAACTACCGTCAACAAGTGTGTTTGCTTGTCCGCCAGCATCAAAACAGAAGAGAATTATCATATAAATAATTAATAAGGCATACATAAACTTTTTTTCAAACTCCGCATACATTTGGTATTATATATGTTTATATTTTTCTATAAACTAAAGTTTAAGAACTTTGACTTAGTACAAAACTAAAATGAACTACAATTTGAAACAAAAAAAGGAAGTACACAATAAAATCATCCTAAATATGCATCATATATGAGTGAAGACGGATTGTTCCAAGAAAGCACTTTCTCTTAACAATATGAGCGTCTCCTGCATTTAAGGTGGTAATATGCTTTATTAAATGATTATTATAAAAGAGTGGACGTGACAATAAGATGCACTGGACGTAAAGTATCAACCCAATCGTGTATGTAAACAAAAGTATGACAAGATAACACCCAAAATCTTACTACAACATCCAGTGAATGCTAGAAGCAGCCATACTAATATCATTATACTACTACTTAATAAACCTTTGACAAGTGAACCCGTTACACTGACGTACCTTACATCACACCACCCATTGTGTTTCAGCACAATCTCCGAGTCAACTTACATAGACAAAATGCATCAGCCATGAACATGGCAAACCCCAGATGCTGGAACTCTACCCCGCCATTTCGGGGGTTTCACTGAAGATCATCCTCCTATCGCCTGGCTTCCTGTAGACGTCATGCGACCTGCAAACAAATACGAGTGTTCATCAGTATCATGGATCGTATCATGCCTAGGGATGCTCGCAAATTGTAAAAGCATCGATCAGCTACTGCACAATTTGATTTAATATCAGTGAAGTGATACTGGGCAGCAATGCCTACTATTATGTAGCATGCAAGTGGTTCATGTTTCTAATGTACCTGGCATTTTCAGAGCAGACTCCCTAGGTTTTGGTTTGCAGTTTGTAGGCTGACCATTCTTTGTGGGGAACAGCCTGCCTATTCTTGATGCGGTCTTCCGCCTGTAATAGTAGAGCATAGTCTAAATAGCTGTATTCGTTACTGAAAGGGAAAAAGATAGATTGTTTGCTGCTGATGCATATGTAGCGAAAGAATTATGGGAAGCCTAGCAGATTTTAACTAGTATGTGATATTGAAGTCAAAAAGATGATGGTAAGAGATAAGAGATGTGGAAAATTGAGGTGTTAGCAACATACATCTGTTCAGCTGTCGCCTCTAAAGCACCACCTACGGAACACCCAGTTCCTGCTACTAAGTAGCCATCATCATCAGACATGTTATCTTCACATTCGGCTTCACTTGATCCAACAGCCTCTATATATTAGAGGGTGAAGTGCGTCCATTACTGATTCAATTCGCCACACAATGATTTTTTGAGGCATAATGAAATTCTGTCACTAGAACATAAATCCCTTACCTGATAGTCGGATCTGTTGGCTACTGTCATTTCTATCTATTGATGAACTTTTAGATTTGGCTTTGTCCTTTAGGAGTTCATCGATTTTCATATCTTTCTGTGATATTGTGCCTTTCAGATATGAAACCTGGACACAAAAATGATTGACTTATGAAACAAGATAACCAAAGGACGCCGAACCTATATGCTCTAGTAGCTCTTTTATATCTTTACCTCTTTGTTGCTTCTTGCAGCACCTAACTCAACTCCAGAAACCCGTTCAGCAAACTCCAAAGTGCCTTTTGTTTCTGAGTATGATTCTGTATCTAGATTAATGTGAACAAACATTAGTGTCTTTGCTTGTCCACCTGCATGAAAACAGAAGAGAATTATCATATAAGTAATTAATTTGGCATACATGAACTTTGTTTCGAACTTCCCATACATAAACCAATAACAACTATTTGGTGCCACTTTTTTGCGAGGAACAAGTATATATTACCTAAAGAACTTTGTAGAACTTGAGTCAACTTGCAGTTTCGATATAGAACATGGGCATTTCTCTGTGCCAAAGCAAAAATCACATCGCCAAGAGAAGAGAGGGGTTTGTTAATATGCTATGCTTCTTTTAATCTATCTCCAATTGCTTCAGACCGCTCAACTCTTTCACTCCGAGCAAGATCAATCAGATGTGGACATTCTCTCCAAGTAGATTTATTCTTTAAATCCACACCTCTAACATGCACTGTTAGAATGCTACGTGCAATAAAAGCTTTAGAACATTATGTTGCAAGAATTCTATGGGTAATTACCCTCAAATTGATTGACTAAAAAAGGTACGTAAATAGTAGACCTAACCCTCAAAAGGTATGTACCAAGATTAAGCTTTTTTCATCTAAGATTATGTACTATTTACCCTCAAAGATTATGTAATAAACAAACGATGATTGTGAATTTATTATTGTAAGACATAACCTGCTGTTGATCTCTTTGATTTCCTGCACATTAGAGTTGGCATTCAGTCAATCTCTGCTGTCCTAATTGTTGTAGCAGTAAGGCATTAGGCCATTTCTAATACTAGTTCGTACAGTAGTTGGTATTGGCATACCTCAGCCATACCAAGTAGTGGGCTGAGATCATCCATGTCCTAGAGGACATTGTAGTAGTTGTACCTTTGTACCTAGTATGATACTTGTAGGCTGTATATATACTACACCCAAAGGCAATGGAATTCAGTTCAGCTGAAGCCACTTTCAGAGCTGCATAGCTGCTGCTCGGCTATGTGTGTGTGCTATGCTCATCTTGTCTTTTACCTCTAGCCAAGTGTGTGTTTGTGTGGGTGTGCGGATAAACTAGCTGCTTACCTGTGCAGGAGATTGAGGGGCCAACAAGTGGTATCAGAGCCGACAGGTTGCCTGCATTGCCCGACTAATCATTGGCGATGGCTGGCGAGGTTGTCTCGGAGGTGGTCAGCGGCGGTGGAGATGCTATCGGTGCTCAGCCACGCCAGGAGGTTAGTGGGGCCAACTGGCCGATCCTTACCCGCACCAACTGCGGTGAGTGAGTGGTGACCATGAAGGTCAAGCTCAGATCCCGATGGCTCTGGAAGGCGATATATTGACCAGTGCACTGAGGACAAAGAGGAGGATTGCTCGGCAATGGAAGCAAGCCTAGCTTTTGTGCCGCAGGAGTACCGAGAGCCGCTTGGGGCGAAGAAGACCGCCAAGGAGGCTTGGGACGCCATCGCTGCCATGCGCATTGGCTCTGATCGTGCAAAGAAGGCGAAGGCGCAACAGCTGCGGTAGCAGTACGACAACCTCAAGTTCCACAACGATGAGGTAGTTGAGGATTTCTCCCTCCGGTTGCAGTCGCTCATCAGCTAGCTGGCAGCGCACGACATCACCATCAATGATGAAGAAGCGGTCTCCATGTACCTGCGTTGTAAGGTCCAAATGGCTAGAGGGGGGGGATGAATAGCCTATTTAAAAATCTACAAGCTTCACTAAACAACCACATTAGTATAAAAGATGGCTAAGGTAATTCTAGCACTAGCTCAACTACACTATGCAAGCCACCTATACAATTCTAGTGAAGCAAGGCTATGATCTCTAATACACACCAATCAAGACTAAGTCACTAAGCTATTTACTCCTATGTGATAAAAGCTACACTAAGATTAGTACAGGAAAGTAAAGAGCAAGTGACTTGATTCTTATACCAACGATGTAGAGAAGTAATGCACTCGAAGAATCAATCACAATGATCAACCACAAGAGAAATCCTCGGCAAAGAGATGACACAAGATTTTTACCGAGGTTCACTTGCTTCCCGGCAAGCTACTCCTCGTTGTGGCGATACACCAACTTGTCGGTTCGCGAGCTAATCGACTATCAAGAGTCGAGCCCTCGGCGGGCGCCGCACAACCGCACACAAGATGAACAGTGCGCGTCAGAAGTTACCGTTGCCGTGACCGGACGCGCTCTTGCGTTTGACCGGACGCGCTACACCTGGCGTCCGGTCGGAGTCCAGTAAGCTCCCACCGCGACCGGACGCGTCCGATCGCACGTGACCGGACGCGCCGCGCGTCCGGTCGGCTCTACGACCAGTTCTGCCTCTCTGGGTGCCTGACCGGACGCTTCGGTTCCGTGAGGGACCGGACGCGCCGGTTGGAAACCCTAACACTCGCGCGCCTGACAACTGCTGATAACTGACCGGACGCGTCCGGTGCAGCGTCCGGTCATCACAGTGACCGCCGTTCGCCTCCGTTTCTTTTCCGACTTCCGGCGCAGTAGAAAATAGGCATTTCACTTCCCCAAAAAGCGCTGAAACCCAAACCCCTCTCTACCGCTTAAACTCCACCGCCTAAACCCCACCGCCTTCGCAAATATGCTAACACCACCATGTGTACACCACCATGTGCATGTGTGTTAGCATTTCACAAACATTTTCAAGGCGTTATGTTAGCTCTCTACTAGATCCTAATGCATATGCTCAAGACATTGATCTAGTGGCACTTGATTCCCGAGCTAACCGTGATTGCTCCTCTTGATAGTCGGCTATGTATCCTAAACCCGGTCAATTACTTCTCTACTCATCTTAGACCGGCAAAAGGAAAACCCTATGGTTATACCTTTGCCTTGCGCTCTTATATCCTTCTCCTCCACTTGATCATCAAGTCCATCATTTTATGTGCATCTTCACCATGATCATCATTTCATGTCCATGCACCATCTCTTTGTGATCTTGTGGCCACCACTCCTTGCCACATACACCTTCATCACATGTGTTGCTTATGCCTAGCTCAAAACACTTAACGCATGGCATTAGCAACTTGGTGTCATTGATTACCAAAACCAAACTTGGGCTTTCATGCGTGTCGTGCCGTCCAAGTACACCCAGATCGCTCTCTCCATTGAGACAATGCAGGACTTATGAAAGCCCTAGTTTGGTTTTGGATAATTGATGAAACCTAAAGACTTGGGGAGTTTGCATCTAGTGGCACTTGGGGATCATTTGAGCTGTGAGATTCTTGTTACTCTTGGTGGTTGCCGCCACCTAGATGGCTTGGTGCAGCGGAGGAGTTGTGGCAAGAGTTGGTGATTGTTCTTGGCCACCTCCAGTGATTTGTGAGGGGTGCTTGTGCCTTTTTCAGCGGAGCGCTAAAGGCAACTCTAGTAGATTGCCCGTGTCATTGAGCTACCTCACTTGTGGGTAGGTTCTTGCGGTATCCACGGGTTGGACGACGTTCGTGATGCACCTCTTAGCCGCCGAACCACCAAGTGTTGGTCGACACAATGAGGACGTAGCGTGCCGGCAAGCACGTGAACCTCGGGAGAAAAATATTTGTGTCTCTTGCCATTTGATATTCTCTCGGTGTACTGATTGGTTATCATCTTGGTGATTGGTTCATCCCCTACATGGCGGTATAACAATCTTGACCTCTCATTTTTTATTTTTTCGCAAAGTAGAGTATTTAGCTCTCTTGTGTAGATTGTTGGTATAGCCTTTCTTGCTAGCCTTGTTCACATAACTATTTGTGTGCCTAGAAATTATAGTGACTAGAATTAATTGGGTAGGTGGCTTGTGTTGACATTTCTTACATCACTATGTACTAAGTTGTCATCCGTAGCATGATGCCTGAAATGCTGGTAATTATAACTACACTTGAAAACTCTAAATAATATTAAAACATAAGTATCTACAAGCGCACAGATAAATCACCATTGTAACATTCTACTCAAGAATATACCGAGTATCGTTATTTATTTTAATTCCAAAGGAAGGACCGTGAGACAAATGTTCATATGGCTAACTATAAATGTGCAGACCTATGAGAAACCAATCACTCTTATACTTTAGCAGGGGTAAGTCAAGTAAAAGATAAATAAATGATAATGAATGCAACATGATAATGGTATTCCATAGATAAAGAACAGACTCAACTAATGTAGTATGGCTAAGCTCGAGATTCGGTTAGAGTAAAAGATTCCTAAGTCATTCCTAGATACTAAGTCTTTCGCACACTCAAGCATATATACTTTCATCTATAGCATAACTAAATCAGAAAATAAGCATAAGGAACATCAACTAGGGAGGATCAGAAACATAGTCGTCCCCTCCTTCAAGACCGGGTTCTACATGTTCTACACACGAGGGATGGACTACATAGGACTCAACGGGTCTGTCACACCCGTGATCTACCACATGACCCGGCATGTAGGGGGCATTCGCAGGTAAATAATATCTAAGCACCATGCTTACATAATACGTACCACCTAACTCTCTCGAGAACTGAATTAGGCGCTCTACGAACATATGCATAAATTCATCGTCAACTATAACTATATCAAATATACAACTAGAGCAAACTAAGAACATAATAAATAGCAACATAATAATGAAATAGAACAAAGTCATAAATGAGATACAATAGCTAATTACCAGTCTCCAGACGAACAGATCCAAAATCCCGAGCAAAATAGCCCAACTCTACTTGAACCTTGCTAGAAAACCTATACTAAGAACTTGAAGAAGTAGAGCTCTCTCTCTCTAATATCTGAAAACCCTAATTTTTGGTCTTCTCTTGACAAATGAATTGTAGGATACAATAATATATCTCAGGGAGGGTCAGGGCCTGTATTTATAGTCCTAAGGATGGAACGTCAGCCTTTGGATCAAACTGACTTGAAGCAATGGTGTAGATGCGACCCTAGGAGGTGGTAGAGGAATGTTCTATAAGGTCATGGCTAGACCTCTCTGTGGGGGCCGGGCGGCCTGATGGTGGGGTCGGGCGGTGTGGCAGAACTGCCCGATTTAACACGCTTTCGGAGACACTTGTCTTCCATTAGACACTAAGTACCCCGAAAGGGAACTAAATCGAGCAGTTCCATCGAGCACACCCAATGGGAGAACCCGAACAATCCACATTTTACATCTAGGATCTAATAATGAGTACAAGCTTACAATACTTAGTCTATTTCTTATAACATAGAGTCTTAGAAATCATTTATTACAATACCAGAGTTCAGAGTGCGACAAATTAAACAGCGAAAATAATTAAAAATCTAGCGGTACGATGTGAGGATCCGCATATGCCCAGCAGAAGAATCCTCCACATAAGGCCTACTTCTATTGGTGCACCTGCAAAAAGGGTAAAATAAACCCTGAGTACACAATATACTCGCAAGACTTAACTGACTAGGGGATATATTTCTCGACTCTCAAGGAATATGATAGGCTTTTATGGCTGGTGGGTTTCTTGTTTGCGGAAAGCAATACCAAGAGTGTGTCCTTAGATTATTAGTAGCCATGTTTTATTCATTACCCTACATTCTATGTAAGCACCTATTCTAGATTCAAGCAAGGGTTGAGCAATCAGAACCATTTCTCCATCTTTCATGTGCCAGTTCTTACTACGGTGCCAGAGCGTAGTCAAGTCATACCGTCACATAGAAACGGTGATTCGCGAATCAATGTACCCAGCTGGGTACCCCGAGAAACACACGCCTCGCTTGCACCCCAGGCACAAGCGAGACTGACCCGCTCCACTCTTGTTAAGGGTTCTAGGTCCCCATCCAAACTTGTACTCCAAGCCCCCACACTTGAAGCCCAGCCTCACTATGGTGCTTAGACCTCCACCTATCCCCGCCTCCAATCAGTCGGTCCGGAAAGAGCTAGAGCCCATGACAAGAGAGTAGCAAGCCTTCCCGCTCCCATAAAAAAGTTTATGCTCGGGATAATAAGTCTGTGAGTTGACCAGGGTCCATGCAACGAACGGTCCTTAATCGACACGAACAGGGAAAACAGTGCAACCAAGCTATGCCCCGTGGCCGCGAGACACAACCTGTTACACCCACCAATACCCATACCAAATCCCTGCCCGGTCACCATTTCCCTTCCACCATTTTATTTTGAGATTTATGAAAATACTAATCACCTGTTGTGAGTAACGACAGGTTACCCACGCTACCGATAAACCTAAGCAAAGCACTACGCGATCCTGCACTAGTAAGACTCGTAGGTAAGTATATATATGCATGTGGGTATCATAAAATTCCTGCAACGTAAATGCATATATATATATATATAATGATTATCAAAAATATGGGTTATGCACCGGGGCTTGCCTTGGGTAGGTGCAAGGTCAGCAGTGTCAGTCACGGGCGGCTTCTGGAACTCCTCTGGCACGAAGATCTCCTCCTCGTACTCCTGATCGTCAGCGGTCCCGAACTCCACTAGGTCGTTCTCTACATGCATGCGATAATGATGCAACATTTAGTATTAAGGCAACAACAACTCTTAAAAAGCAACACACACGCTAAGCTACAAAGCTAGCCCTAATGACGAAGGTAACAAGCCATCTATCCACTGCATCAAGCAAGATATCCAACTCATTTTACAGTTGCATTCATTTTACCATCCGATATTATGCTTTTTATTTACATTCGTTTTAACGGCTATTTATCTACCACATAAAACGGTCTCGACTAGTGCTACAGAACCTACAACAAGCACATGATAATACCACCAGGCTACTACGAAAAATTCATGATCCAAGACACTACCAATTTGCCACAACAATTCCTACAAATCTTACCCTAGTAATGTTAAGCATTTCCAATTGATTTTATCACCTGATAGATCACATTTTTGTGAACCTAACAGAAGTGGTCTCACAATTTTTGGACATCTATGTGAATTGATCTAAATTTTCAAAGATCAGCTCAGAATTGAAATTGAAAGCTATTTCTTTTTACTTACGAAAAGAAAATGGCAATGTCGCCCAGTGTGGCCCACGACTACGCAGGCGCGGCCCACACGGGCGGCCCACTCGAGCGCAGCGCGTGCGCCCACGGCCAGCGTGGCTCGGCCCACGAACGTGAGGCGGCCCACGCGGGGGAGCCCGCGCGTGCTGGGGTTTTTTGCATAAACGTCCTCGCGTTAGTCGGTAATAGCAGGACTTCAAAACCCACTATTCCATTAGTCAGCGCTTAAGCAGTCTAACCCCCGCACTAACTCTCCTTCGCAACGGGGAGGTCCTCCGAGTTCCCCGTGCTCGCCGACGCCACACGGCCGGCACGGAGCCGCTACGCTAGGCAGCTCGGGCTCGCGCAAGCCTAGCTAGGGGGCCGGTGCTCACCTAGAGGTTGACGCACGACACCGGATAATGATTTGGAGGTCGGAGGCGAGGTAGGGCAGCCTCCCCACGGTGGCGGGCAACCTGCAACGGTGACGGTCGTGTTCCGGTGAGCTGGGTGCTAAGAGAGTGGTAGCAGGGGCGGGTGAGCTCCAGTGACTTACCCCGAACTCGGCCGAAGCAATGGCTCGGCCAGAGCTTGCCTGGAACGAGCGGCCACGTGCGCCCGAGGGGGTACGGCAGCGCACTGCGGCGGCGCAGTTGTGTCAGTGGAAGCTAGTGGGCGATAGGGGTTCGGGGCAGGGGCGCAGGATGCAGGGTAGGTGGAGGCAAACCCACCGGTGTGCTTGGTTAGGCTCGAGCTCCATGGGTGGAGGGCAACCGAGGTCACGGCCGCTGCTTGGCCTTAATGGCCCGGTGCTGAGCAAACTCCAAATTGGAGCTCGGTGGCATGTGATGCGAGGCGAGGTGGGGACGGGTGGCGGGGCACTAGCCTGCAAAGCGGTGCGCAAGACGAATTGGGCTGAGGTGGCTCCACTATGCCACAACAGAACCGCGCGGACCGGCAGCCATGGTGGCAGAGGGGTTGAGGAAAGAGTCCGCGCTCGGGTCACCTTCGGATTGGCTGCCTGGGGCTGACGCGGTCGGGCGACGTGCGTAGAAGGGACACACCAAGACGTGCGCAGCGGTGAGGGAGTGGCGTGCGCGAGCAGGTGGTCGGCTGGCCAACAGTAGCGCTGGGCCAGAGCACGGACGCGACGTCGAGTTGGCCCTGACGTGCGCAACATGGGGAGGACAGCATGGCAGGGGCCGGCTGCGACCGACCATGATCGGGCCAGCCCAGCGCGGCAGTGCGGCCAGGCGCATGACACAGGGTGGCCCGTGGCGGTGACCGCGCACATAGAGGCCGACAGCCGAGACAAGGATCATGCACGATTTTAAAAGCGTGTGTACCCACTAACCAAGCTTGACTCGAGCTCAACCAACTATACCATACTCGAGAGGGTACCTAGGGCTAGCTACCAGGGCTAAGCCACGACACAATCTACTAACAAACTTAAGCACAACAAATCCCCGAACATGGCCTCGTCGAGCTGTTTATAGACTTGGAATTCGCTCTTAAGTCTTGGGCTGCTTTTTGTTACAAGTTCAATCTTCGAGCTACTAGAACTATCAGCTAGCCATGACACCTTGCTAGACAAACGTTGCATTATCATCTACGAAGTTCGCACTACAAACTTTATTTAAGGTTCACATATATGTCCTATAGCATTTTTATTCAATAAAAATTAGTTTGCAACCTTAATTGATATAACAAGAGCTATCGCGTCAACTTCCATTTAACATTTTTATTAATTATTTTAAGTTACTAAAATGGTTCTACGTACTACAACACATGCAAAAACACCTAGACATGATGCTCATGACATGCTTTGGTGAGTTGTTATGCGCGGTAACACCGAGGGTATTACAGGCGGCCCCACCTGGCAGCCTTTGCTCCTCTGCTTTGGTCTAGTGTCTTCTGATGTCTTCTACAGTCTTCTGGTGCATATTTCGTCGTGGTTAAGTTTCGTTCCTTTTTGACATTTCAATCCTCTTTTTCTTGTTTTCTGAAATAACTCTGCTGAAAATATAAATTCACCAAAACTTGTGAAAATTGTCAGTTAAAACCCCTAAGTTTCTATTAGTGACCATTTCTATACACAAAGTTGGCAGTTTATGATGGATGATAACTACTGTCAATAGCTTGCAACTCTTGTAGAGCTAGAGCAAAACTTGCATTTCACCATTTGTCTTACTAATCAAGTTGCTCTAGTATTTTGTAGAATTTTAATTAATAGGCTATTCACCCCCCTCTTGCCATAGTAGGACCTTTCACTTGTATGCTTGAAAAGATCTAGTGGTAGCATATGACATGTTTGTGGGCCTGTGAACCTAGTGTTTGATCTAGAGAATGAGCTATAAGTGTTTAACTCAACAAGGTGCATGATAACCCTTATTTAGAGGTGTGAAGAAGCTTGCTCTTGGATCAAACCGAGTTAAATATCTTTCGCAAGTGATCTAGTTTGAACCAAAATTGGGAAAATGATCATCACATATAATGGTTCCACACAACTTTCCTAAAATTTGAGCTCACCTTTTATAGTCATTAATGCAAAGGGGGAGAGATAATTCCAAAGATATGACAGAAGGGGGAGAAGTGAAACATGATAAAGAAAAGAAAGGGATCAATTAAAATTTAAAACACACAAGTAGGGGGAGCAAGCTCATAAACTTGTATGTTGCATTCGAATGTGCATTACATATATTTGCATGCATGACAGAAATTCCTTTTCTCCAATACATGCTTGTGTGGTGTATGCTAGCTATAAGATTTGAATGATGAATTGAAAAACTAGCATGCATAGGAAGAGTAACTAGACTTGTGCTTGTCTTGTAAAAACTAGACCCTCTTTTATAATGTTGATCTCACGGGGTTTTCTAGTTTTTGTGAATGTTCAGTTACTAATGGTGCTAAGGATAATGTATATTGGCAACTCTGATTGGTATCACGCTTCAAAGGTCCATTCTTTACACCTTAGCATCATTTGGTAGAAATTGACTCCTATATTTTCTATCTAAGCATATGTGCAAGCTCTCAAATCCAAACTCTTAGCACATATGTAGGGGGAGCAATTGCTACCAGTTCGGGTTTATGAAACTTGTCCATATCCTTTACACATAGTAAAATGCTTGGGCAAGCAACATAAATTCAAAAGAATTTTATTGAAAATCTTTGTAAATAGGTTGTCATCAATTACCAAAAAGGGGAAGATTGAAAGCTCTAGTTTGGTTTTGGACAATTGATGAAACCTAGGGACTAATCATTGCGCTAAGTGTGTAGACATGAAATGATAAGTCCCATGCCAAGTGGTGGAGATAGATGATGGTCATGGTGATGGAAGTGACCAAAAGATGATCAAGTGCTACACATTTGGAAAAGAAGAAAGAGAAAAACAAAACTCAATGGAGATCAAGGCAAAGGTATTGCTTAGGATTTTGGTTTTGGTGATCAATACACCATAGAGGGTGTGATCACATTTAGGATCGATAGTCGTACTATTAAGAGGGAAATTTCTTAATTAAAACAGTTATCAAGTGCCACCAGGTGAATTCATATGAGCGTATGCATTAGGACCTAGTGTGAGCTAACAATGACCCTTGTAAAATGTTTTGAAAAATGCTAACACACGTGCACACAAATTCTACACCATGTGATTAGCAATTAGAATGTAAGGGCGAAGAGTTTGCGGACTTAGAAAAAGAAAAGGAGCTGACAGAGAGAGACCGGACGCTGGTTAGGCAGTGACCGGACGCTGAAATCAGCGTCAGGTCAGTGTTAGCAGAGAGGGCGTGACTTCAGGCGTACGACCGAACGCTGTGAAAGCCCAAGTTTGGTTTTGGTAATTAATGACACCAAGTTGTTAATGCCATCGTGTCAAGTGAATTGAGTTAGGCGTAGCAACACATGTGATGATGGAGCAAGGAGCATGATGGTGATGGCCATAAGATCACAAGTGCATGGAGATAAAGATGATGGTGAACATGCACATAGGTGATGGACAAGAAATGAGATGATCAAGGCAAAGGTATAATAATAGGATTCTCTTTTGCCGGTCTAAAGATGAGTAGAGAAGTGATTGACCGGATTTAGGATTGATAGCCGACTATCAAGAGGGGCAATCACGGTCATCTCATGAATCAAGTGCTACTAGGTCCATATTCTTGAGCATATGCATTCAGGATCTAGTGAGTTGCTAACTCCTTTGAAGAAAATGATTGGGAAAATGCTAACACACGAGCACAAGATAGTGAACACTTGGTGGTGTTAGCACATTTGCGAAGACGATGAAGTTTGAGCGGTAGAGAGGCGTCTTCGAGGAAATGAAATGTCTATTTTCCACTATGTCGGTGGCGGAGATTTTCTCTAAGTCATCGTGGAAAGAAACGAAGGCGAACGGAGGTCGCTGGTAGTGACCGGACGTGTCCGGTCAGTGGCAGAGCAGCGCGCGGCATGGGTGCGGTCAGTTCGACCGGTGCATCCGGTCCCTCGCGGAACCAAAGCATCCGGTCATGCACCTAGAGAACAGCACAAGTCTCAGAGCTGATCGGACGTGGTGGCGTGTCCGGTCACGTACGACCGGACGCGTCCGGTCGACGAAATCGCTCTCTGGACCCTTACTGGACTCTAACCGGACACCGGGTGTAACACGTCTGGTCATCTCTAGCGTCGCATCCGGTCATGCTTTCGGCGTTGTCGCGCAGGTGCGACCAGATGCTGTGGTCGCGTCCAGTCGATGTGACCTGCGCGTCCGGTCAGCGCGCGCAAAGCAGGTTCTTTGTTCCTAACGGCTCTATTCTTTGGAGTGGCTTATATATACTCGTTTGGTCGGCCTTGGGACTGGCTCTCTGACTCTTTGCACACTTGAGACATACTTTGAGCTAGAGAACTTCCCCTCCACTCATCTCCTTGCTTGGTTGCATAATCTAGTGAGATTGAGTGAGATTCAAGTGCATTGCTTGGTGATTTGCATCTAGTGGCACTTGATCTTTGAGTTGGCTGCGGATTTCTTGTTACTCTTGGGTGTTTCCCGACATCCTAGACGGCTTGGAGCAGCGATGGTGTTGAGCTCATGATTGGAGATTATTTTGAGCCTCACCAAGTGATTGTGAGAGGTTCTTGAGTCTTCCCCACGGGAAGACTCACTTCTTTACTTACTTGTCTACCTTACTAGTTGTCTACCTTACTAGTTGCTTAGCTTGTTTTCTCTTGTAGATTCTAGCTCCTAGTTTGTGTAGTGTTTCTCTTTCACCTAGGAGTAGAGTAAGTAGTGACTTAGCCTCTTTGGTGTGGATTAGAGATTATATCCTTCATATCTACTAGAATTGTTTGGGTGGCTTGCATAGTATAGTTGTGCTAGTGCTAGAATTAGCTTTGCCATTTTTTGTACTAACTTTGTTATTGAGTAAAGTTTATAGAATTTTGAAAAAGGCTATTCACCCCCTCTAGCCATTTAGGACCTTACAAGCTGGCTAGAGGTGCACCGGCGCGTCAGGTCACATGTTGGTTGCGCGCGGTCGTTGTGGATCTGATGCGCAGGGCCCGCGTCCGACGGTTGCTGACATATGCTGATGTCATACTGTCACATGAGCGCGTTGCAGCAGTACGAGGACCGAACGGTGGGGCGCATCAGGTCGCCTCTGACCTGATGCGTCCGGTCACTTTTTCGTGCTGAAAAATCCTTACTAAAAACGATCTGACTCCACGGGCGCAGCGTCAGGTCGATCGGAGGAGGGCGTCCGGTCGTCCTTTGACTTGGGCGTTGAACGTTTTTCAACCGTTGGAGATCGACGAACGAAATTTAAACGCAGACACGTAGCAGGCATCGGCGCAGTGAGGAGCGAGCGACTGGACGCTGAGGCTGCGTTCGGTCAACCTGATCGGTGCGTTCGGTCAGCTCGTGCAGTACCCCTTCGTGACCCTAACGACTCTATTTGTTTTGGGGGTCTATAAATACGTGATGGCTAGCTCTAGGAGAACTCTCTTGGCATTTTGATCATCTTGACATCCTCTTGAGCTAAGCATACTCCCTCTCACTAATCTCCCTTGCTTGGTTGTGAATCCAAAGTAAGATTGACTGATTACAAGTGCATTTGCTTGTGAGTTTGCATCTAGTGGCACTTGGGGATCGTTTGAGTTGCGGGATTCTTGTTACTCTTGGTGGTTGCCGCCACCTAGACGGCTTGGAGCAGCGGAGGAGTTATGGCAAGAGTTGGTGATTGTTCTTGGCCACCTCCTAGTGATTGTGAGGGGTTCTTGTGCCTTCCCCGATGGAGTGCCAAAGGCAACTTTAGTGGATTGCGCATGTGATTGATCTACCTCACTTGTGGGTCGGTTCTTGCGGTGTCCAATGTGTGGACGAGGTTCATGCAACACCTCTTAGTCACTGAACCACCAAGTGTTGGTCAACACAACGGGGACTAGTGTGTCGGCAAGCACGTGAATCGAGAGAAAAATCTTGTGTCCATCTTGTGATTAATTGGATTTCTCTCGGTGATTGGTTGTCTACATTGTGATTGGTTCATCCCTCGATGCGGTGGTATAATTACCTCACCCTCTCCATTACTTTCCCGTAAACTAGTTGTACCAAGCTCTTTAGTGTAGCTAGATTTGAGAGCTTACTTTGTAGCTTAAGTTCATCTAGTGGTGCTCTTTAGTGTAGCAAAGCTGAGAGCTCTTAGTGAGTACCAACTTAGCTCTTGTGTGTGCTTAGTGATTATAGCAACTAGAATTGTTTGGATAGTGTAACACCCCTGGTGTTAAGCTTGCATTAGCATTTGCAAATCATGTGCATAAGCATAATCATCCATTGTTGAGCATCACATGAAATATAGACATTGGAACATATGAAAATGTGAGTGAAACATAGATGTTGCATTTATTTGTTTTCAATAGGTTAATGCTAGTTTGATGCTTGTTACACTGCATATGTGCTTATGTGTCATCTTAAACAACTTAGAAATGTTTAGCAAGTACTTTGGAGCAAGTTTCGTATTCAAAATTTTCACAAATTTGGCTTTAAAAATAATCTTAGGAAATGAAGTTTTGATTTAAAATTTACTTTAAATCCCTAGTTCAAAATCTATTGGGATTTTGACTTTGCTCCTTTTGGCAAAGTTGAAGATCACAATTTTTCAAACAACTTCTATTTTGGGTCCAATTTTTGAAACTGCTTTGAAAGGGTTCAAAATTTCATTTGAATGAATTGGGATAGAAAAGAAAAAGAAAAATCAATTTTTACCTTTAGTTGGGCCGTCGCCTCCCATCCGGCCCGCCAGCTCAAGCGGGCCTGGCCTGTTTGCCCCGTGCTTGCCTCACCCGTGCGCGCGCCCGCCGCGTCCGACTGCGGCAGAGGCAGCCCGCTGCGTGGCCGCTGCTCGCCGACGACGGCGTACAGGTGGCGTCCCGTGGACCCCGCACGCCCGCGCTCGCCTTAAGCCAGCCACGCCGCGCCCCTTCCTCCCCGTCCCCTGCATTTCCTTCTCCTTCTCCTTTCACCAGAGCAAGCAGCAGCCGCAGCAGCAAAGCACTGTCGTGCCCCTTTCGCCGGCGTCGTGCTTCGCACTCGCGCCACCTTCCTCCGATTGGGCTTGCGTGGAGCTCCGCCTTCACCTGCTCATCCTCGCCGTGCCATCCGCCGCTCGTGTCAGCAAGGTGAGAGGCCAATTTGGTCAGTTCCATTCCCGCGCCGCTCGCCGAACTTCGGCTCCGCGCAGGTGAGCCACTACGTGCCTTCCTCCCTTCTTCCTTGCGCTTGCGTTCGCTTCACCTTGACCTAGCGAAGCGAGCACGCCACTTCTTGAGCATCGCAGTGGCTGGGTCGGCCCCTTCCGACGACGAGCCATGGCTGCCGGCGAGCTTGATTCGGTGAATTATTGGCTCCACCTTCTAGTCGACCGGGTGTGGCTCATCGCATAGAGCACGTTGGTGGTCACCATTTCGCCGGAGGTCTCGCCGACGGCGAGATGTCGCCGGTCAATGGCGACCCCTGCCTCGGCTCCGGCTGACGCGTGGGGCCGGTTGACCCGCGGGTCCTGCTGGCAACGCCTCTATGCGGATCTGGGGAACGCCGCTGGGTGCGCGTAGCGATTTCAGCGGCTGATTTTTGAAAAGGATTAAGGAAAAGCAATTCCAAAAAATGTTATAATTGCTTTGGAAATTCGTAACTTGATGAATTTTGCTCCAAATTTGTTGAAACAAATTTTGTTGTGATCCTTGTTGCCAGATCTACATGTTAAAAATATTGCATGTCAATTTTGTGATATTTTTATATGTAGCTTTATTTAAATGATTAAAATGCTGATTTCTTAAAAAATGCATAGTAAATAGAATATAGATCAGAAAAATGTGAAACTTGTTTTGTTGATCTAGTCATGTGATGCACTTTCTGTGAAAAATATATTACTTGCATGTTCTGTAGAAAAATATTGCTATCTATTTTTGGTGCATTTAATTGCTTTTTCCTGTAAAATTGCTAAAGCCAAAAATATGTATAATACCTATATGTGAAACTTTTTTTATAGTGTTTGTATACTGTATAGAACATGGAAAAAATACTAAATCTGTTGTTTGATACTTTTCACAGTGCAAAGTATTTTCATGCTCATTTATCCATCATAGCTTGTCATTTTTGTATAAACTGTTTTGCTTATCCACATGCAATGAAAATTTTATGGTAGGCTACTTATATTATGATAAAGCTACTGTAATTTTCTTAGATTTTTCTGAGGACCAGAAATGCATGTTGATGTTGTACCCCTAGATTAAAGTGAAATAAAAATAGGATTCTTATTGCATGATTAGTTTATTTTGTACACTTTGGTGTATCTTTGAAGTATTCTTGACTTGCTGGTATGACTTGGCATGTTAGTTTAGTTATGGTGATGAAGTGTAGTAGCATTTGTGTTATGGCTATATGGTAGTTAGCAGTAGCTAATGGGGGTTAATAGTAGAGGAGAATGCAGTAGATGACATGTACTTGCGATACCCGTTCTTGAATGTTGTGGACTACCTAGTAGAAGAGTTTTACATCTATTATATCCAATAAAGCTAAGCGTGTTCATCTACATTGCATACAATCATGATCATCATATGTCATCTCATCTGATGCACCACTCGCATAATCACTTACACCTATGCATCAAAACAGGATCATAGGATGAATTGGTAGCAGCCGAGCAGGAAGCAGTCAAGAAAGTCCCGCAAGAAGAGCCCGTACAGGAGGTGCAGGCCGAAGAGGACGTTGTTGACGAACTGCAGGAGTGTCCAGACCACCGTCCGAGTTCGTTCGAGCGAGGCAAACCCCGGAGCATTCTAAGTCTCCTACTTTATAAAAGCAATCATCTATATATGAGTTTTATATATTATTGCATTAAGTTATAAGAGTTGAGTGAAACCGTTGATGCATTTATTATTCTTGCCTACCTTATTATATCCTTACCCTGTTAAATTTAGGATCGAATAACTGCTTAGCCCTGCTTAGACCGGTAGCGATCGGTGATTTCCTGTCACCTGCAAATATAGGTGGTTACTAGAATACTTTAGCTATGGAATGGATGATATCCTGGAAATAACAATGTCTTGATGGATAATTGGAGACCAGACGGAATAGTTGGCGGCAACCAAATAGGGTTCTAGGGTGCTTGTAGTTTTCTATCTGTGTCGATTAAGGATCGATCGTTGCTCGTCCCTCTTGTCATGTTGAACGCACGCCTCACATTTAGCTAGCCGAATAAAGTACCTTTCGACCGCGAAGCTAGTGGCATTATTCGGACCGGGATCTACACGGGTGCGCGTATTGGTACTGAAGGGGGTATGACAGGGGCACGAAGAGTGAGCCCAAGGGCAGGCAAGGCCTGATTCCTGGCAGTCGGGTGGTCCTTGGGTACTGCGGCCCCAGTTTGTCCCATGACATTTACCTGGATATTGTCATTGGTGATCTTAGCTCACTTGATCGGTGAGTATGGTTTGTGTGAGGAATAAATCACCAGCTGGTTAGGAATCGATTCGAATCGCCATCGCTCCTGGATAGTGAGCACTTGACTCAAGTTATGGCATCGTAGTAATGATGATGGAACCCTGATGGTTATATGGATGATGTTGGAAATGCTAAATCTAAGTTGGTAACTGGATGTTAATAGTTAATCAAGTGATTGCTATAGCATAGGTGCTTTCCTAGATCAATAGGTTATAATAAAGATGATGCAAAGTACTTAAATGGTTCATTATGTTAACTTATTGCTCTTTCGCAAATGAGTCAGCTAGTCCACTAAAAGAAAGTCTTGCATACTCCTTGGTGTCACTTTATTTTAGTTTAAGACGGGTAAGTCTAGCTGAGTACTTTCTCGTACTCAGGGCGTTGTTCCTATTGTTGTTGCAGATGGCCAGATGTACTATGGGTATTGCATCAACTGCCTGTACCCTGTGATGGGCGATAACTAGGACCAAGGGCATGGTCGTTCCGTATGTCTTACCTGATGTTTTTGCTGGACATGACTATGACCTGGCACTGTATCTGAACTAAATACGTGTGTGTGGTTTTAAGATTATTTGCTTCCGCTACTTTATTATGAACCTGGTTTGTAATAACTTTATGTTTTAACTCCGATGTATTTCAGTGATGTTGTGAACTTTATGTAATATGTGACTGTGGCTGCTAAACTTGTACGATCTTGGTTTGTATGTTGGTTGGTTTGAAATCCGTCGTGGTTTCACGGACTATCGGGTTATACGAGCTTAAGTTTGCTATATTATTTGCTTTGGCGGGTGATTTTCTTACAGATAATTGGTCGGTTCTCTTACAGATAGGTGGCTTACAACCCTTGTAGAGCTAGAGCAAAATTGTTTTCACCGTTTGTCACACTAATCAATTTGCTCCAGTGAACTTGTAGAATTTTAAAAGGCTATTCACCCCCTAGTCATATTAGGACCTTTCAACTTGTCGACCCCTGACCGGGGGCTTGCGGGCGGTGGACGAGCGCATGGAGCCGATGGCGACGACGGACAGTGGCAAGTTGCTGCTGACCAAGGAAGAGTGGACAGCCCAGATGAAGGAGGGGCGGTCTGGGGAAGGCTCTTCGAGCCGCGGCGGCGACGGCAAGCGTCGCGGCAAGGCTCCATAGAAGGAGGAGGAGGTCGACCCCAACGCCTGCCGATGCTACGGGAAGATTGGCCACTAGGCCAAGGAGTGCCCGAACAAGAAGGAGAAGAAGGCCGAGGCTCACCTAGCAAAGGTGGACGATGATAAGCCTACTCTCCTGTTGGCGACGTTTTGTGTGCTGCACGACGTCGAGGCAGAAGAGAAAGGAGAGGAGGTGGCGATTGCGGAGCAGGGAAAGGCATTGTAGGCCATCGCCCTCGACAAGCCGCGTGCCCATGTCCATTTCGGATGAGTGGGCGGCGAGTTGGAGCCGAGGTGGTACCTGGACTCCTGGGCCAGCAATCACATGACCGGCTCCAAGGCGCCCTTCTGTAAGCTTGACGGCAGCGCGACAGGGACCGTGAGGTTCGGGGACGGCTCGAAAGGTAGAGATTCGAGGCTACGGCACTGTCATCTTCCGGTGCCAGAATGGCGAGCACCACACTGACAAACGTCTACTACATCCCCCAGTTGCGCTCAAGCATTGTCAGCATCGGGTAGCTGGACGAGCGCGGGTGCGAGGTGCTGATCAAGAGTGGGATCTTGAAGATCAGGGATCGTGAGCAGCAGCGACTCACCAAGGTAAAACGATCCACTTCTAATCATTATCACTTTCTATATATCGGTAATTAAAAATAATTAGCAGGAACCCCGCGCGTTGCCGCGGGCTCAAGTTCAACTGCATTTGCTATGTCCATCATGTTTGTTTCAGGAATGAGACACTGTCTACTTTTGAACAGAACCTTTGAATTTTTGCCAATAATATGCTGGTTTTTTTGTATCGGCCTTGTTATAGATACCTAAGCATTTGTTTGGCCAACAAACCATGTGATATTCAGAAGCCGCAAAGAGTACATACATTTCAATTCCCAATATTCACATTATGACATGGTCGCAACCTATATAAGCGATTGCTGTTATGAAGCAGGTCCACGCTATTTCTAATTATTTAGCTTTAGTGTTTTAGACATTTCAGGAGTGTACACCACCTCCGGCATAAGTATGCCCGGTGTGCTAGAAAGGGATGTAAGCAAACCTGCACATGTAAAAAAAATTTACATTAGTAAGTGTGGAAATTGCACATCAGAACTTGATTACGTATCTATGCTAAAGAATCAGAAAATAGAGACCCGAAATCAGTTTAAAAATACACTGGCCGAAGAAACAGTAACATGACAAAATATAGAAAAGTAGGAGCAAGAAAAGATTGTTTACTACACCACAGAGACATGCACAAATAGGATGCAAAAACAAAGCAAGATATTCTTACAAAAGTGAGGAACTTGAACCGTGCACCCCATTTATAGCTACAATAGGAGCAGCTCCTGAAACTTGGGGCAGGAGGACGGTGAAAGATATACGCACACAGATGGCACATTGTACCTAGTTGGTTAGCAGCTAAAGAAACCAAATAAAATATCAGAGATTACCTTTTTATATTAGGCAAGAATGTTCCAAAAAGATTCGAGCATCATCTGAAATTTGCGAGAAGCACGGTTAGAACCGAGAAGAACCGTTGTGTAGAAGTGTTGCAGAAGCTACGTAGCAAAGCTAGAATCTGGGATATGATGCATCTCTATACCAACAACACTAAAATCTATACGTCTAACTGAAGCATCTACAATTAAACATGGCCACATCATAGAAAGGTTCACCGTTGATCCTCTCTAGCAAAAAAAAGAGGAAATGGGAAATTGAAGTAACATGAAAGAAGACGATACATTAACATATGGAACAATGATTGAAAAAGAAGGAAAAGAAGGAACCACCTTTCATCCTGTGTTGCAAGGTTGATGTCGTTTCTCAGACTCCTTCCACGACGGATAGGGGCGGGGAGGTAGGTCAACAGCCTGGCAGCGTGGAATGAGTGCTGTGTGTGCATAGGTCACTAAAAAGATTAGCAACATAAGTGTTAGACAACCAAAAATGTTCATTTTGTGAAGTTGTCAAAATGTGTAACGGACTTCACCATTGTGTTCCTCTCGTCGAGATGATCGAAAAACATATATGGAACGTCCAATTTGGGGTCCGGATGAGGGAGTTATGCCTCCGAGAAAATATCTGTTTGGGACCGGAACTTCCGGTCTGTACTTCCGGTCCGAGACCGGAACTTCCGGTGGTTGGCGGAGGAAGGCGCAGTTTTACGCGAAAATGAACTACCGGTACTTCCGGTCCGAGACCGGAACTTTCGGTGAAGCCTGACCGGAACTTCCGGTAGGTGTTTATTCCGAATCTAACTCTCAGATCTCGAACCGATCTGTTTCTAGATCGGTTTTGGGACGTGGGAAACCTAGAAAATAAGCCTTGAAGAGGTTTCCTACTGGGATAAGACCACCCCCTCTATATATATGAGAGGATCATGGCCGATTGAGCTCCCATCTATCCAATCGACATACAAACAAATCAATCTACTCCTTTTACCCCTTATCTCCTCTTCTTCAACCTCTATGTTGTTCATCCCTTGATCCACGACCAAGGATGGCGCCCTAGGCTCGCCGGCCGACCTAGGGCAACCCGGTGACGTCCTTGCCCTGACGAGGTCCCTCCCGGGCGAGAGCTTCGACGATTCCTTTGCTAGTTTGCCTTAAAACTAGCCGGTTCTTCGTCACGCAAGCACGTTGGTTATCCTTTGGTGGTGTGCTTGTAAACCTCTCCGAGCTTCACCACGTAAGAGTGATATCCTCGCTGCGTTCTTCGGTCCGTGGCGGCTCGGGCGTCCAATGCCCTTTCTGGTGTGTGATTCGGACCACATCCGACGTCAACACACTTTTTGGCGACTCCGCTGGGGAAGAATTTGCTTCGGCTCTACTTTGTAGCCGATTCTTCTTACCCTAGCCTTATTTATCACTGATCTATCTTCTTGAGCTTGCCATTACCGTTGCATCTGGCCCAAAAGGCCGATCGCATCTAGTTTTGACCCCTTGTAATCTTGCTTGCAATTTTGCAACGTGTTGCGCTTGACATTAGAAAATTCAGCAAGGCGGCCAAGTTCTAAATCATGGAGTACCGAGGTGGTTCATCACAAAACTACTACAATTATCCCAAGGTACAACTTGCAAATACATCTTATGATCATAATGGTTATTTTGCAAGTCATATAAGCTCTCATGTTGGTGTTGCTAGCTGTAATGATACTAGATATGTTGCATCAGCTGATACTTTTGATAATGTTCCTCATCATACACATAATAATTATGGATATCATGGTCAAGAGCCGATGTCAACTATAAATTCTTTGAGTTTTGATGCTACTAGCAACATACAACATGTAAATCCTTATTTATCGGCTATAAGTTCACAATATGTGGTTTCACCACATGACATGCCGATGAAAGAGAGAATTGGCTATGACAATACTAATTACTTAGCCAATTGCTCTCAAAATTCAGCATCATATGCCAATGCTCTTATTCATAATTTGGTTCCACATGTTACTTCTAACTTGAGCCGAATTAATGAAAATTCAGCAAGGTATGTAAGTGCTAATACCCATGATTCGGCTTCACGTGTTATTAGTAACCATAGCCAAATTAATGGAAATTCAGCACCTTATGCAATGATCAATACCCACAATTCGGCTTCATATTTCGCTCATGATCAAAGCCGAATTAGTGAAATTTTAGCAATGCATTCGATTACTAAAACTCATGATTCGGCTCAACCTATTGCTAATAATTGTAGCCGAATCAATGAAAATTCAGCAATGGGTGCACATGCAAACAATCGTGATTCGGCTTCATATGATGCTCTCAAATCAAGCCGAATCGAGGAAGATTTAGCCCACACTAGAAATCCATATGGCTCCTCTAAATGGAAGGTGCCCGCATATCATAGACCGTATCCATTACACATTGATTACTTAAAAACCCCTGATGGTTGGTGGATACCTGATTTTTATGAGTTTAGTGGTGAAGATGATAAGACCGCTGTGGAATATATTAGTATATATCTCTCACAACTAGGTTTTGCTGGTAAAGAAGACTATATGAGAGTGCGAAATTTTCCTTTATCCCTTACCGGTATTGCCTTTGCATGGTTTACATCTTTGTCTCGGTGCACTGTTGGTTCATGGTCTCAATTAGAGGAGCAATTCTATGAATATTTTGGAAAGACTAATGAGAAAAGGCTTATCACAATTGAGTCATCGACTAAAATCGGATTGCTAGTGGGCATGAAAGAAAGATTTGATTCAGATGTAAGCAAAGGTTCGGCTACAAAAGCCGAACAACACAATATCCTTTCCGAATCAATCACATCTTCGAAAATAAGTCTTGTTACAGAAAAGCATGGAAAACGACATAAATCAGCTAGACTTGATTTTTCAGGAGCTAAAGGGGTTGTACATTTATCTAGTGATTACTACATCATTGATGGAGATCAAGCCCCTACAAGCAACAAAGGAGGGTTGTCTGCCTGCTCAGAATCGGCTGAGCCGACTTTAAAGTAGGCTAAGCCAACTCCTGCCTACTCTAAGTCGTCTAAGCCGGCTTCCCAGTCGGCCAAGCTGACTGCCCCTACCGCCTACTCTAAGTCGGCTAGGCTGATTTCCCAGTCGGCTAGGCCGACTACCTCTGTTGCCTGCCCTGAGTCGGCTAAGCCGGCTTCCCAGTCGGCCAAGCCGACTGCCTCTGTTAGCGCCCAAGTCGGCCTAACCGACTTCCAGTCGGCTAAGCCGACTTTCCCAGTTCTGGCAGCTGCTGATGTATCTTTGGGTGATTTGACCCCTCTTGTTGATTGGTTTCTGAAGAAGAAGAGCAACATCATGCAAATCAAGGACATGCACTTCTCTAACATGATCAACAAGGTAGAAGACACAAATATTTTGCTCAAATTCCAATTTGGTCACACTATTTTAATTTCAGCATCTATTAGAGATATCCTTGCTAATAATGGTAATAGACCGATTTAGAATAGCAATTTATTTGTTGGTGATAAAACAAATTCAGATTCTATCGGCCAACACATTGTGCCATATGGCAAGGCCGATAGTGCTAGTTTGTCAAAGCTAAGGCTTCGCAAAAGCAGCTACAAAGGTGTGGCCGAATGGGTTGATGTTAAATCTGATCCCTTCGTTTGCCTAGCTTTAAAGCCAACTCCACAAAAGAATCAGCTAAAGAAATCAAAATACACCTTTGACTTTACCTTTTGTGATCATGTCTTTGATATCTTGCTCAAGAATAATTTTATTAGAATCATTGATCACAGTGCTTTGCCATCTATTCAAAACTTAAAAGAGCTTACATATTGCAAGTGGCACAATTCTTCTAATCATAATACTTCTAACTGCAATGTGTTTCATCGAGTGATCCAATCGGCCGTTGATAATGGACGATTGAGGTTTTCTGAAGCTCAACAGATGGACCAATTAGATTCAATTGGTCTTGATGGAAAACAGGTTTTGAATTGGCTTGCAATAGCCGATTCACTCAAAGCTCAAGGCTCAAATGCCCAAGAGAGAGATGTGGAGCCCTCAAGTGAAGACAAGGTTGTTGTCCATGAATTAAAAATTCAAGATACTCAAGAGGACAACAATGTTATCATAGTTTCAGAAGACACTGGGGGGCAGGTGAAATCTCTCCAACTAAAGCAAAAGCCGATTGATCCCATTGAGCAAGTGGAATTGGCTAAGGATCCTCCTCTGAAGCATGTCTGTCAAGATGGGGAGAAGAAGGAGGATGCTCATAAAGCTGATGGAGGTAAAGGCCGTGACAAGCTAAAAAGTAGAAGGCCGAAGCTTAGCTTTGAGGAACTTCTAGCTAAATATGAGAAGATAGTAGAAGCAAATGTCACCAATCGGCCTAAAAAAGTGCAATCATCAAAATCACCTCCAAAGCACAAGTTTCAAGAATGAAATTGGCAAGGAGATAGATCTCACGTAGCAGCAACATATTCTCCTTTTGAGCAGCCAATTCCTCTGTCATATGCATCACAGCCCGCATATTTTCATCCTTATTCATCTTGGGGCTGGTTTGATGAAGAGACACATCTGCCATCATATTATAAGCCACAATACATAGAGTATGCAGCTCCTAGATATTCAAAGAAATCATCTTCTTATAAATACCGATTTGATCAAAATCGGTCCGGAGCTCAAGCAAAGAAGAAAGTGGTAAAACAAGTTTACCGCGTGAAGTATGATGGCCGAAAAGATAAAAGTTCAGACCTAAATTCAACTATTGAAAAGCCGATTACGTTGTTGAAAAATTCGGCTAATGATGGCAAAGAAGTAGAGAAATCATCTATTGATGTTGTAGGTGCCAAATTTGAACAAAAGAAGATGAAAGTGTCTAAAATCAAGAAAGAATTGCGCTGTCCAAAATAGAAGCGAAACTGATATGCTCAATCGGTTTACCAAAGTGGCAAGAAAAGAAGTTGCAGAAGCTGAGTGCAGAGAAGCTAAAAGAAAAGGGCTTAGCATGGGTTCCTAAACGAAGAATTCAAGCTCAGAAGGATGATGCTCAAGCAAGTGTTGCAACAAAGGCAAAGGAGAGAAGAAGGTTCAAGAAACAATTGCCAAGTTGGAGGTTTGCACCAAATCATCAAAATCATTGGTCATGGCATCATCCATACTCTCTGCCTATGCCTATATGGAATTCATCCCCTGGTATGCATGGTTATCCCTCAGCTCCTTATTTTGATCCTTGGTATGGATCTGTATGTTTTAGAGGGTTGCCAAATTATTTTGCTTATCAATGATCAAGAGCCGAAATATTTATTTCGGTTATGCATGCTCTTGTGGATGAATTCATATGGCCAATATTTTGATATTGCCCTTAGTGTAAAAATATAGCCGATGAGTGCTTGTGACCATCGTGCTATTAGAAAGCCCCCATAAAATTTACTTTGATGGCTTTCAAGCCCGAGGGGCATGACATATGTATTTTGGATTTACTTCATGGATGTAACAATATGATTAATCGGCTTGCAAATAAGGCGAAGGTGTTGGCATAATCCTTATTTCTCACAATAGTGCTGTTTGAGACATCAAGCCGATTAAAATTACATTTGCACCAAAATTCAAGCTGAATGTGAAGTTTTCTTATTTAGCTTGGCTTATATTGCAATCCATGAAGTAGACATGTTGAAGCTTATAGTGATTTTTTACTAGTGGTGCAGCAAGTCGCTGGTATGTTTCAATGTTTAGAAGGATCACTAAGAGCTTGTCTTGGTGTTTGCCTTGATATTATTGCCTATTTTGCCGAATTCTGAATTCGGCATATTCCGAGGCATGAAAATCAAAAGGCCAACATGTTAGCTCAACAAGCATCTGGCTATGACATCGGTGGGCATAATTTTCATATTCAAGAACAGCCGATGCATAAAAATTTTAATTTTTCTCGTGCAGGTGCAGACCAGTCGGATAAGCCGACTGACTCAGTCGGCTCAGCCGACTTCCCCTCTGCTGAAGTCAAGACGACTCAGCCGGCTGCTACAGTCGGCTGGGCCGACTCCTCCAAGTCGGCTAAGCTGACTGCCGTAGTCGGCTCAGCCGACTCACTTGTGACCAGCCCGGTCAATTCGTCCGAGAAGCTCCCAAATCGGCCCAACGAAACTTCCAGTGGTGTTGGGGCCGATTTGGATGATTGAAGGATTCTCATATTGCGGTATTCATATGGTCCAAACACCAAAGTTGATAAATGTTCGATGAAGTGCAGAGTTTATTTGCACCATGAGCTATACTAAAAATTGCTGAAGATCTGTCACTAAGGTGTTTAGGATTTGATCAAGTAAGGATGGTTATGGGAAAAGTCTATGAACTTTGATCAAGCTCATCAAGAAGAGAATTGGGATAATCCAAGGAGGTGGCCTAAAGTGTTATTTGAAGCTCTATGGGCACATTGCATATTTAGGAATGGTGCTAGGTGAAACTATGCCACCAAGTGAATGAGGAGCAGCAAGTTCGGCAAAAGACCACCAAGTTGAGAAGGTCCTTACAAAGTGATCAAAGTCATATACAGTAATTCCTATTTGCTAGAGACATTACAAGGTGAATGTCTCAAAGTAGCATTCAACGGAAGATACTTAAAAAATTATTTTCGAAGTGTTTAGCAAGAAGCCTAAGTGCTCTCCAAACAATGGCTGATACATGTATCGCCCTTAGAACAAATGGCTGATGTATACATCGCCCTTAGTCACCATACAGCCGATGAGATGGGTATCGTTGCTGTTTGGTTTAATTATGTTTGTTTGATCAAGTGTTTTTAGGTTCATGCATCATAAACCTGAAAACAAGGGGCATATGTTGACAACCAAAAATGTTCATTTTGTGAAGTTGTCAAAATGTGTAACAGACTTCACCATTGTGTTCCTCTCGTCGAGATGGTCGAAAAACATATATGGAACGTCCAATTTGGGGTCCGGATGAGGTAGTTATGCCTCCGAGAAAATATCTGTTTGGGGACCGGAACTTCCGGTCTGTAGTTTCGGTCCGAGACCGAAACTTTCGGTCCGAGACCGGAACTTCCGGTGGTTGGCGGAGGAAGGCGCAGTTTTGCGCGAAAATGAACTACCAGTACTTCCGGTCCGAGACCGGAACTTTCGGTGGGGACCGGAACTTCCGGTAGGTGTTTATTCCGAATCTGACTCTCAGATCTCGAACCGATCTGTTTCTAGATCGGTTTTGGGACGTGGGAAACTTAGAAAATAAGCCTTGGAGAGGTTTCCTACTGGGATAAGACCACCCCCCTCTATATATATGAGAGGATCATGGACGATTGAGTTCCCATCTATCCAATCGACATACAAACAAATCAATCTACTTCTTTTACCCCTTTTCTCCTCTCCTTCAACCTCTATGTTGTTCATCCCTTGATCCACGACCAAGGATGGCGCCCTAGGCTCGCCGGCCGACCTAGGGCAACCCGGCGACGTCCTTGCCCTGACGGGGTCCCTCCCGGGCGAGAGCTTCGACGGTTCCTTTGCTAGTTTGCCTGAAAACTAGCCGGTTCTTCGTCACGCAAGCACGTTGGTTATCCTTTGGTGGTTTGCTTGTAAACCTCTCCGTGCTTCACCACGTAAGAGTGATATCCTCGCTGCGTTCTTCGGTCCGTGGCGGCCCAGGCGTCCAATGCCCTTTCTGATGTGTGATTCGGATCACATCCGACGTCAACAATAAGAAAACATGATCGCTAAGGATACAATGTTTGGAAACAAAAAAAACATAAAATCAATGAAAAAAAGAGTATAGCTGCAGAAATAGAACCATAACATTCCTTCCCCCTGGACCAAGATTGAAAGTTCAAGTGACATCTGCTAGGCGAAAGCCCATGTAGAATCTATATCTACAGACATGACTGCCTTATTGCATTGTTATCACTGATATATGACTGTCATATACCAAGGTGATTTGATAAAAGCAGGAAAGCAACACCTATCACAGGGCAGCAATGTTGTTTATCATGCCCAGGCACAAACATAGGCATTTGATGGGATAATAATGAGATACACAGGGAAAAAAATTAGCAGCCTGCAAGAATCACAGGTAGCCCTGAAATAGTTCAGAAAATAAGGCCAAATAGTGTGACCTGACCAAAAATAATATGACTGATGACTTTTTGGGATCTAAGAAGTAATCAAAGAAAATAAAAGTAATGCACTCAACACAAAGTCTATGTAGTCCATTTCCAAAACAGTCAAGACTCAAGCTCTAGCCTGTGTTTTCACAAAAAAAATGCTTGTGTTTTCAGTTTCTATATGCCATTTTCCATGCAGATAAAGAGAGACAAAATATAGTGAGGTCTGGGCTTATACAAAAATGTTGAAGCCTTACCTCTATTTTTGACCTCATCCATTGCCATCACCCAAATTCACTCTTTAGTCTCTGTTTATCAACTAAAAGACCATATCTGTCAAATAAGTTTTTTGGGGGTAAGAATTGACGAGCATCTCCAGCAGTCCCCCAATACACCTCCCCCAATAAGATGGTATTGGGGTAGCCCAATATCACTTTCTATATTTATTAGGGGAGATGCTGCAGCAATACCCTAATATATCTCCCAATATCCATATGAAAGATGGGTCCCATAGGAATGTAAGAGAAAATATGGCTGAAAAGTGACAGTTGGGATGGTCCCCATGGTATTGGGGGAGTTGTATCTTCCCCTTTCTTTAAGGGGAGATGAGGAAAATATTGGTGGCCACAAAAAAAAAGAGAGAGGTATTGGAGAACTGCTAGAGTAAGAAAAAAGCATAGCTGTCCTAATATGACAGTTTTATGGGGATAGGGAGAGGCATTGGGGAACTGTTGGAGATGCTCTTATGTGAAGGAAAAATCCAGAAGGCATATAATATGCTTAGTACCTTAACTGATATCAGCAGAATGGAAAAATCCATGTATGTCTAGCTTATTAGGCAAATGAGGCAAACCTGCAAAGTAGAAGACAAATGTAAAATATGAAGAAACTGTGTGATCCCCAGTTATCTGTTTACACCGTGGCAATATACACGATGCATGGATCCTGTTACTGAATGGTTAGAATAACATTTGAAAATAATGTAAGGCACACAAACTGATACATTATATGACCTGGAGGCCATCGTATCTAAGAAGAATATCTATCACCACTTTGGTAAATAAGCATAGAAGAAAAACAAATGACATGGCAGAATGTAAGATAATAATGTTCTGCTAACATAAACCAATTCGGCAGTTATTGTAACACTCCAGTGTTAAGCTTGCATTTTTTACACTTGCATTGCATAAGATAAGCATCATTCCTTCATTCATGAGCATGAGCATATGAAATTGCATTTTATTTACTCTATGTTTACCCCATGTGATGCTTAATTAACCATGTGTATGCTTAATAATCATGCTTGTTGATGCAAGTGATTGTTGTTTGGTCATCAAACCAACTTAGACACACTTAGGATGAAAAATAAAACTATGTTTATATTCATGACTTGGTCCAAAAATGTTTCTAAGTGTTGGTATGCCAAAAAATTACCCTTTAGCATGTTCTTGTTTGACCTATCTTGATTAACTACTTAGAGAGCTTGCATGGGCGTGCACATAAAGTTGTAGTTTAGACATAGATGAACAAAAGTTATTTAATGACCTTGGCCTAGCTCAGTGCGGAGCATGGAGTAAAAGTGGCCCAAAGTTCAGCCAAAACCCTGTTTCCAGGGCCAAAAATTTGGCTAAGTCTTTAGGAGGACTGAGACTGGTTTTCAGTTTCGATGTGGCTCACTTTGGAGCTCTGTATCTCCTAAACCAAGCCGAATCTGGTGAAGCTTCTTAAAGCAAAGTTGTAGATCTCCTATAGCTCTACACTTTTTATTAATGGAGTTTTTACTAATTCGAACCGGATTAGGATATAGAGAGGGGGAAACTTTAGCCGTCAGTCGTCCTGACGGCCTTGGGCTGTCGCCGATCGGGCGCGGTCATGGCTGACCTAGCGCAGGCCGTGGACGCCAAGTGGCAGCCATACGCCGACGCTGGCCCCGCTCGTCAGGCCGGAGAAGGGGAAAAGGGGAGCCGCGCCGCTGCTGCTCTCCCTCTCGCTCTCACTCTCTGTCTCGCTCTCTCTCGTTCAAACAGAAGATGGGAGGAGGAAGGGGAGGGTGACGCCACCGTCGTCATCGTCACCGCCGGCCAAATCCACCACCGCCCCAGCTTCGCCAACAGCTCGCTCGCGTCCGCCGAGCCGCCATGCCGCCCTCCTTCATCTCAACCTAGTCCCAGCCACGCTCAGCAGCAGGTGAGGGCCCTTAGGCTGAGATTATCGCCGTCGTCGCCATGACCGCCAAGCTCGCGCTCGCGCGTGGCCATGCTCCTCCGAGCTCTCTCATCTTCTCTCTCTTCTCTCGTTAGGGCTAGCTTAGAGCTAGGTCTAGCACACGACGAAGGTCTAGGGCCAATGCCGGCACGTCGGCGCTAGAACACGGCTTCTCGCTACCATGCTCTCGCTGTCAAGCGACCTCGCACGTGACTGGACCACACCGCCACTCCACCGTAGCCCAAACCCTAACCCTAGCCTTCCTTAGGACCCCCTGGAGCCTCGACCGAGCTCAAGCGAGCTCGGCATTGCCGGAGACGGCAATGGCGCCGCCGCGCAACCCCGTCGAGCCGCCATGGCCGCCACTGAGCTAGCTCCGATGAGCCCCTTGGCCCACCAACCCCTCCCATGGATGCGCGTGGAGGTGGAGAGCATGCAGTTGCTCACCTTGCCGCCGGAGGCCTCACCGCCGGTGAGCCAGGGCCGGTCAACGCTGGCCTCTGCCTTGGCTGGCTGACTAGTGGGGTCGGTTAACCCCCTAGGCCCACTTGTCAGCGCCCTCTGGTTGTAGTGCACCGGGTGTACTTAGCGTTTTACAGGGTTTTGCTATTTTTCTTTATTTGTTTTTCCAGAAATTGATGCAAACTTGTAAAATTCATATCTAGGGCTAGGAATATCCAAATGGAGTGAAACAAATTTTGTTAGCTTCATCTTGATGAGTGCTATCTGATAAAAATATGAAACTAGATATGCGCTACAGTTTTATATATTGTTTGAATTTATCTTGTTTAATGCCTATTAATCTTGTAAAATACATAACTTGAGCTAGGGAGATGCTAAAAGGGTGATTCCAATTTTGTTGATCTTGTTTGACATGCTGTAGCTAGGAAAAATATTAAACCTATAGTAAGCATGCCTGAAATATGACTTTACAATTTAACTTGCTTAAATGCTAGTTTTTTGTGAAATTAATTGTGGTAGATTTATGTAACCTATGAGCATGAATTAATTTTCATAGCATTCTAGTATTATGGTGAAAGTAAGAAAAATATGAAATCTGTTGTTTGACACTTTTCACTGTGCTAAACCTAATTAAGTTGTTATAAGCTTAGTTAACTTGTCATTTTTGTAGAGGTTGCTACACTTATCCAAATGACATGAAATTTGAACAGTAGACTCCTGGAAGCATGTGTAGGCTGCTGTAATTTTTTCAAAATTTATTGAGCACTGGAAGTAGCAGTTTCAAATTTCACCTAAATTATTTGATATATTAATAAAGGCTTATATATAATTGATTTGGATCCAACTATGTACTTTTCTAGCATGTTTGTGATGTATATAATCTGTTGGTACCATTGGTTGTACCCATATTTGATTGGTTATATGCAGTTAGCTAATTATTGCTCTATAATTCACTTGCATCTAGTTGCTTGACTTGTTTGCTTTGCGAGAGCTTGATGCTTGTTATTTAGATGCTTAGGCTAATTAAGATAAGTTGTTAGCTGCAGGTTTTAGGCCTCTCACTGCTGATGAATAACTTTATCTTAGATTGCTAGAAAGTGGTGAGTGTTTGTTTCATCTACTAGAGAGGAGATATGCACCTGCTCAGTAAACTAAAGTTAATCTACTAGAGAGGAGATATGCACCTACTCAGTAAAATAAAGTTAATCTTGTTATCACCTTGCCATCTTGTTGTTAAGAATGAGTATGTATATGCATTGCATCACATCATACTTGCACTTGATCCCTTGTGCATTCCCTATATTTATCTCTGTACTCATACATATAGGATCGGCGAAGGGAGTGACACTACTGGAGTTTGAGCTCGAAAGAGAGGAGACCCCGCAAGAGATCCCACAGCAGGAGGTTCCCAAAGGAGAAGGATAGGTCCAGAAGGAGCTGCCAGAGTGCCCTAACCATAAACCTTCTGCTTACCTGAAAGACATGTCCCGGAGCATTCTAAGTCTCCTATGTTTTATAAATACTAACTTGAGTTCTTTATGTTTGATGCATTAGGTTGTAGGAGTTGATTGGAAACACTTGATGCATATGATCTCCTTGTCTAGAAATATATCTTGAAAGCCTATGTAGGTCCAGGATCAAATAAATGCTTAGCCATGCTTAGTTCGGTAGAAGTCGGGTGGTTTCCTGTCACCTACGAGCTATAGGTGGATACCTAGTCACGGGGTCACGGTTGGCTATATTTGCTATCGTGGAAAAGAACCATGTGATGATGTCAATGGAGGTCGGGCGAAGTCTAGGTTGTAGGATGACACTTGTGATTCCGTCCAAGCCGCTTAAGGACCGCATCGTTGTTGGCCTCGGTCATTTTGAACACAGTCTCTCACTTATCTGGCCAGATAACTCGTTCCGACCGCGAAGGCGAGTAGCTCAACTCAGACCAGGAGTCATTCTGTTCGAGGGTGCACACTGGAGGTAGTAAGGATGTGCGGGGAGCCGGATATGTGACCAAGGGCAGGCCGGGCCTGAGCGTCCTGGCAGCTGGTTAGTCCCTGAGTGTGTGATGCGTATCGAACCTGTGAAATGAGTCCTGAGTTGTATCAAATGTGACCTAAGGTTGCCTTCGCGCGGTATGTCTGGGTTTGTGTTAGGATTTCTGCCCAGCTGGTTGGAATCGATTCGAATCGCCGTCTCTCCCGGATAGTGAGAAACTTGACTGAGCTTCCTTCTATCGTAGTATGTGAATGAAAGTGAAGTGGTTATGATGATGATATAATAAATGGCTATGGTTACTAATGTGCTGCTATATATTGTATACAACATGTTTGACACAGGTTAGTTGCTAATCTAGAGTTAAATAGCTATAATTAACTTGATGTCCGAATTATAAAATGTGTAGCTCAACTAGTGGCTTTTTCTGCAAAATATTGTCAAGCTAGCTCTACTTTCACAGCCTTGCAGGATCCTTGGTGTCACTTTATTTTTGGTTTATGACGGATAAGTCTAGTTGAGTATATTCTCGTACTCAGGGTTTATTTTCCCACTTGTTGCAAATGGTATTGTGTATCATGGTTATTGCAAGGATTGCTTCTCTCCAGATGTGGACGAGGAGTGAGGCCGCGGGCATGGCCCTTCTATGTTATCTCACCCATGTTGCTTTTGTTGGACTTGATCATGAACTGGCATGTATCTGAACCGTGTATGTGATGGTTTCAAAACTATGTTGCTTTCGCTACTAAATTTGAACTTGGTGTTGTAAGAACTTTATTCGTACTCCGATGTATATTGAATTATTTGTGAACTTTATGTAACATGTGACATGTGTATTGAATCATGTACGATCTTGGTTTGTATGTTGGTTATGATTCGAGATCCTTCGTGATACTCGACAGACTACCGGCTTTATATGGGCTCAAGCATGACAGTGTGGTCGCTCCGGTGGTTGCCGTTGTACTTGTGGTCTTATAAATTGGTCGGTTCTGTGACAGTTATTGGTAAGACACGGATGAGAAGCAAAAGGACAGATAAATTACCAACTGTCAGCAACCTTGGACTGCTATCATGTGTCAGTAGGAACAATTAACAGTCTTGGCCACCTAGGAATCATAATGATCACTACTAACAGAAGATGTTCTTGCCAAATTCCATCTCTAATGAAAGTAGCATGCGGTGCAGGACAATAAAGAGCAGGAAGTCCTGACCAAAGTAACAATATGCTGCATTAAGATAATGAGAGAATATGAAAGCCAAAGCAAATTTGGAATGATACTCTGGTCTGAATATCAAATTCACAGAATTGACCATACCATCTATTTTGGTTTTCATACCCAGGAGAGCTATTTTCGAAGAACCTGTAGATGATGTTTTTCACACCTGGCAACCAAATACATGTAAATAATTAAATCAGGTTAAATGAAAGAAGCACATGAATAGATAAGTGTAAGAATCCTAGAAATATTTGAACAGGAACAAATCAATGCATAAACACTGTACTTCAGGGTGTAGACTCGATTAACGTGGTCAAAACCCTAACCATAAAAGAGGAAGGCAAATAATCTGGTAAAAGGACAACAACGAAATCAAGAATCGAGGAGGCTACCGATTAGCATGCCATATAAGAGACGGCAGGAGAGCGCTGAGGCGGCACAGCGGTGGTGCCACGCGATGGCACATGCAGCGTGTGGCGCAGAGGACGGTGGTGTGGCCGCGAGGCTGCCACGAGGCGCGGAGTGCGCGCCGCACGGGTGTGAGGAAGGGAGAGGGTGCCAGAGGTGGCGGCGGCGGCGATGGGCGCCAGATCTAGAGACGCGTCGCATGGGGTGCCACGACCGGTGTCGGCGTGGTAGGGCCGGCGCTCGCCGTCTGGTTCCGGCGGCATAGGCTGGCGCGCGGCGCCGAGGGGAAAGAGAGGGAGGGCGGACGACAGCGGAGGTAGTGGCGGCGGGCGGCGGGAGCTCCAAAGATGTCAGGACGGGGAGAGAGAGATGATGTGCGTGAGGGTTTGAGGGAAGGGCCGGTCCTGGGAGAGGAGCACGGGGAACGGAAGAAGCTGATAAGGATGGAAACCAACGGACGCAATGGATAGGAAGGAACGACTGAGATGGTTTCACTATAGGTGGAACAGGGCCTGTTTGGTTGGGTGGCCAACCATTGGCCTGGTCTGCTGGAACCAACTTGGGCTTGTTTGGTTCCTTGTTCTTGGATTTTAGCTAGACCAAAGTTGGCCTCCGTACACGCGTTGGCCTGGCTTTGAAAGAACGGATCAGCGATCCGTTTTCCTGGGGCCAGGCTTAGCTAAGCCTCTGTCAAAGTCTCCTCACCGCCCGCTCCTCCTTCGACACTCGTCCCACCGCAGCTACTTCGCTGGTGCGTCGGCTCCTCCTTCGGCGCTCCTCCTCCTCTAGCACTTCTCCCACCGCATCTGTCCGCGATGGCTGCGGTCACTGTCTCCATCTCCGACTGCTGTTGCCACGCGACGGGGTTGGATCCCATGAGGCAGCAGGCCGCCGCCACTCCCGGCAACGCTGCCGGGCGCCTGGGTGAGGTCGAGAGTGATGGTGGGGAACAACGCAGAGGCGGAGAGCGTGGCCGGAATCGCGAGGGTGTGGGCCCCGAATTCCCCTCCACGAGCCCACGGGGACCGTGGTGTCGCTGCTCGAGCCGACGGCCGGGTACGTGTACCGCGACCCCGAGAAGGGGCTGTCGTACACCAACCTCTTGGACCAGATGCTCGACGTGGTGATGGCCGCCATGTGCCGCGCGAGCCACGGTGGCGTTGGGCTGGTGCTAGCAGAGACCAGGTGGCCGACGGCGGGAGACCTGGACCAGTTCGGCGCCGACGTGCAGAACGCGACCACGTATAACTGGAACCTGGCGCAGCACCGGGTCCTTCATCGGCTGGTTGACTGGTTGTCAACGAGGAGGGGGAGGACGACGCTGCAGTGGCCATGGCGACGGCGGAGACGACCGTGACATGTTCGATGGAATGCCTCAACGAGGTAACCTTACTTGAATGGGGATGAGGTGACTGTATTTGAGCTATCCAGGGAACCAAACATGATATGGGTAAGCTAGGCTTAGATAAGACAAGTAAACCAAACAACAACTGTTGTATTGGGAGAGCTAGGCTGGTGTTGTCCTGGCTTAGTTGGCTAGCCCGGCCAGGTTTAAGACGCAAACCAAACAGACCCTGTGAACAAACAGACCCTATCAATAGTGCCTTACGGGAAAACTAGATTTCATAATTATATTCCATAAAAATAAATAATTATATATATCCAAATATTACACTCCTTAGGTTTATACTGCAATAGTCCAATCATCATCATGTATATGACGATATATCATGAGGCCTCATATATCGTCTCCCATTCTCCTCTCTCGCTCCCCGCAAGGCCGCAGCCGTCGCGTCGACACAAGTTCAGACGTCCCTGCCGCAACCGCATCAACGACGCACGGCGCCACGGCCACGGCACCACGCGCCCGGACGTCCACGCGCTACCAACCCCAGCTCACCGCACTCAATCCGTCGCTGAATCGCTGCCACGGCGATCACCTCTCCCACCCGCGCACTTTTCTCCCCGCGCCAAACACTAGCGCGGCAGCAAGCGAGCTAACTAGGAGTACAAAGCAAGCCAATTCGCTCGCGGTGCCTGTGCCGCTGCCTACCGTCGCGCGAGACGGACGAGCTCCTCTCCCGGCCGACGCCGCCGGGGATTCCTTTTCCCCGGAATGCTCTGCCGCCCCGTCCGGGCGGAAGAGGAGCACTAGGCGGCGGCTCGGATGGGGCGCCCGGGGTACATCACGGTGCCGGTACTCTCCGTGCTTGCCACGATCGGCTATGTCTACTACAGCACGGTGTTCCTGGCGATCCCCGCGTGGCTGGGGCTCTCCACGGCGGCCGGGCTCGCCAACGCCGCGGTCTTCACCGCGCTCGCCGCCGCCTGCGTCGCTACCTACGCCATCGCCGTATCGCGCGACCCGGGCCGCGTGCCGGCGTCCTTCGTGCCCGACGTCGAGGACGCCGGGAGCCCCATCCACGAGATCAAGCGCAAGGTACTCTATTCACGCTCCCTGCCTCCCTCCGTCTGGGCCATGGACCACTCCAGATCTCGCGGAGGCCCCTGCCGCGTGCTGTGAAGTTTAGATCTACGTACTGGGATGGTAGTCATACGTGTAGAATGAGAAACTTCGTTACGAGTTCAGATCTTGGGATTAGATTTCGAGCAGGCATTGCCTCCAAGCAAGGTCCGGGCGTCCGGCGAGTTCGTAGTTCCGCGCGTGAGATTTGGATTCTTAGTCGGGATCACGGGAATGGTCCTATACCTATTGGCGCGCCGAGCGCCTCGGTGTTGCGATTTTTTGGTGAGCCAGGAACTGTGTATAGGTGTGCGTTAACATCTTTGCTCTGAATCCTTGCACTGTCCACTCATCGTCGGTACTCGGATTGAGTGACACTGGTTTCCAAATTACACCAAGTGGGAACTGGGAATCTACTCTTGTTCGTGTGCATAGCTTTGGTATTATGGTCTAGATCTAAGCATCAGGGCTCTTTACCTGGTACCATCCTATATGTAGGCTTACAAGAAGAAATGACATACTCCAATTGCTTGGGGAAAAAAATATCATACCAATCAGTTAAGCTTCGAAAAGAAATAAAATAAATCTAGGTCAATTCAGAATCTTGGTACTCCAATTGTTCCCAGGACTCTCAGGAATTCATATCGATATTGCCTATTAAGCCTGTCACATGATCTCATTCCTTGAATAAGCACTGTCGTATTAATTGAGTGCACATGGAAAATAATAGAGTGCACGTTTTCTTGTACTTCCTATAGTGGCTGTAGTTATATTGCTAGTATGCTACTTAACTCTAATATACCATCAAGTTGTATTCTGGTCCTGGAATTTGTGTACTGCAGTTGCCCTTGAATTGATTACACACCATTCTGCAAAAATTCTGGGCGCGAAAGGAGAACTAAGAGTACATTCTTTTTAGATTCACATTCACATGCATTTTCTAGTTTTTTTAGAGTTTTTTTTAGAACGAAGGTTTCCCCTGCTTTATATTTCAAAAGCAACCAGCAATTCAGGTTCAGCGTTTTTCGGCACGCCCACCTTACATGAAAGTCTCACGGCAAAACAGAGCTAATTCTGACGTCAATAGAAGCGACTTGATCATTTCGGCACTCCGAACTCACAGCGCTGGGGACCAAAAGCGGAGCAGCCAATTGTCCCAACTCTGATGACGAACCCTCCTGGGCATTCCACTCGATCTGCGGCGGCAACAAAGCTTCTCTCTCCAGATGACTTGCTAGCACTTCCACTCGCTTTCCCACCTCCGGCTTCAGCATCGGCACCCATCTTCTTGTCATCTTGACCACCAGCATCAGCGCACGCTTCATCCCTGTCCATGGCACCCCCTGAAAGCAAATCTCATTCCTTAGTTTCCACGTTGACCAAATCACAGCCGAGGACACAACATTAGTCAGTTCATGTTTTTTATTAGCCAACCATAAATGGGCTACTGATTCAAAGCTATCTCCAAGATTCACCCCCAACAAACCTGAGATCAAACGCCAGATCAACCTGGCGACACAACACTGAAAAAACAGATGAGTGACAGATTCCAGTTCATTACACAGCAAACAGGTAGGATCGCTCACCTCCTGCCTTTTGGCTAAATTGTCCCTAGTTAAAACTCTGTTCTTAGAAACCAGCCACAAGAAAAATTGTACCCTGGGAGGCACACTTAATTTCCAGACAGAGCTAACGTAAACTGGGGCAACACCTCTAAAGGAAATTACAGCATACAGAGACTGAACTTCATATTTACCAGAAGAAGTATATGCCCATAAAATGTGATCCTCTTCTTCAGAGAAGGAAAGATCATCCATTAGGGAAACTAGTTCCCACCAAAGGTTCATCAAATTCTCTGAAACTGTTTTTCTAAATGTCAGCTTCAGGTCAACCCCATCCCACACATCACTAAGAGTTTTACCTTGCTGTTCATTGATAACATACAAAGGCCAGTACAGGATAGCCAAACTGGTATTCCCCACCCAGGTATCTTCCCAAAACCTTATCTTCTTACCGTTTCCCACAATCCATTTAACACCCATATGGGCAGCCTGTGCAGCCCAGAGAACCCCTTTCCAAAAAGGGGAAGCTCCTACCTCTGAACAACAAAAAATGTTAGGATTATTGGTCCTATATTTGGAATCCAAAATTTGAGCCCAAATGGCATTATTGTTTAACTGGTATTTGAATATCCAGGAACATAACAAGGCCAAGTTTAAACTTCTTAAGTCAGGAATCCCTAAACCCCCAAAGTCTTTTTTTTCTGGGCCACCAATTGCCAATTTGCCAAATGGTATCTATGTTTATCTTCATTGTTATTCCATAAGAAATGTCCCATCTGAGAGTTAATCATATCTATAGCCCATCTAGGGAACTTTATTATGGATAACAGGTAAATGGGGATGCTTGCAAGGCAGGCTCTTAACAGAGTTAGCCTCCCAGCATATGACAGCAGTCTTCCCCTCCAACCAGCAATTCTTTTAATAATCTTATCAATCACAGGTTGTAAGTCCACTCTTCTCAACTTGGTAAAGTGCAAAGGAACACCAAGGTACTTAATAGGAAAGTCACTCAATTTGCAACAGAAAACTTTAGCATACTCATTAGCATTCTCAAGGCTTAAGCCAATAGTGAGCAAATCAATTTTGTCATAATTAATCTTCATCCCTGACATCCTTTCAAAACAGACTAACAACCATTTCAGAGTTTGTGCTTTTTCAATATTAGCTTCTAAGAACAAGAGTGTGTCATCTGCATATTGCAGACTGACCACTCCCCCATCTATAACTTGGGGCAATAAACCAGAGATCAAATTTTGTCTGGCAGCTTTCATAAGCATCCTAGAAAAAACATCTGCTACAAGATTGAATAACAGGGGAGACAGGGGGTCCCCCTGTCTGAGCCCTTTACCAGGTTTAAAGAACACACTATTTTCATCATTAATTCTGATGCCAATTGAGCCCTCCTGAACTGTACTTAGAATCCAACTAATCCATTTGGGACTAAAGCCCCTAGCCGTAAGCATGTCTTTCAGAAAACTCCAGCTAACCCTGTCATACACTTTTTCACAATCCAATTTAAGAATTATCCTTGTTTCTTTCTGTTTATTTATTTCATGAATGATCTCATGCGCCGCTACGACACTCTCAAGAATGTATCTGCCTTTTATAAAGGCTGTTTGGTTAGTCGCTATCAACCTATCAGCCACATTAATCAGCCTATTATTCAGTAGCTTAGAAAACAGCTTGAAACTGCAATTTAACAGACTGATAGGTCTGAACTTTTTCAAATTTTTGGCATCAGGTTCTTTTGGAATTAGAGTGATCAAAGCATAATTGATTCTTTCCAAATTTAATTTGTTATTCTCAAACATGTTCACCAGGTTCAACAAATCAGACTTAATTGTGTCCCAGAAAACCTGATAGAACAAAAAAGGAAGCCCATCAGGGCCAGGTGCACCATCAGCATAAGAGCTAAACAAAGCCACCTTCACCTCTTCTTCTGTGAAAGGAGCTGTCAATAGCTCATTTTCCACAGATGTGACTTTCTCATCCTCCTCCCAAAAATCAGCCCCCAGACTAACATTTGAATCAGGTTCTTTCCCAAATAAGGACTTATAAAAGTCCACAACATGCTCTAGCATTTTGTCATTCTCCTCTACCCAACCATCTGGAGTCTCTAGGCCCACAATCCTTTTTTTCCTATTTCTTTGATTAGCTAAAACATGGAAATAAGCTGTGTTCCTATCTCCCTCTTTAATACTTCTATCCCTTGATCTCTGTTTAGCTTTAATTTCTTCCATTCTCCATATGGCCTCAATGTCATCAGAGATCTTTTTCATCCTCATTTTCTCCCCTGGTTGCAAACCTTCTTTTTCTAACTTCATATCTAACATATCAAACTCCTTAAGGAGTTCCTGTTTCATCTTCCTAATCTCCCCATTTACATTAAGAGCCCACCCTTTCACTTTTTTCCTAATCAATCTCACCTTGAACTGCCATATATCTAAAGGATCTGAGAAAGCACATGGAGTATTCCAGACTTTCATAACCAGGTCCTTGAAATCAGGCTGTTCCAACCACCACTTTTCAAATGTGAAAATATTTTGTTTTTTCTTCTCCTGACAACCCAGATTCAGAATTAAAGGTACATGATCACTAACAGCCCTAGCTTTAACAGAAACAAAGGAAAGTGGATACTTCTGCTCAAACATAGTGTTGCAGAACACTTTATCTAGCGCAGCAAAAATAGGTTGATCTTGGTTATTAGACCAAGTAAAAGATCTAGAAGAATTTTTAAGTTCTATCAACCCAAACTTATTGATCCAATCTTGAAATAAATCAGCCCATTTCTGATCAATGTTTCCATTACTTTTTTCTTTAGCACTGGTTATGAGATTAAAATCTCCTCCTAACACTGTAGGCCCATCCCAGTTAGCTAGGATATTTTCTAACTCTTGGAGGAACTCTAACTTACCCTCCTCATACGGAGAACCATACACCACAACTAGTCTCCAAATCAACTTATCCTGAAAATTCTTAATCATCACAGAAACAGAGTATTTACCATCTTTCCAGGCTAAGGCCTCAAACTTACTCTCATTTAAACCTACCAGGATACCACCAGCAGTACCAACTGCAGGGAGGCAGTGCCAGCAAAAGCCTTTATGAACATAATTAAGAAAGGAGTCCTGGAAACTTTCCTTTTTAGTCTCTTGAAACCCAACAAGGTCTAAATGATTATCCTTAACAAAATCTGTGATGCATTGTAGACGGCCCTCTTTATTCAGGCCCCTAATGTTCCAGAAAGCCCCTATCATTATTGTCTAATTTTGAATTAATATCCTTGCCTTTAGAGGCACCCTGGACCCATGAGGGATCAGAACTCCCTGTATTTTCCTTACTAGAAGTATTGCCATTATTATTTAAAGGAGGAAATTCCTCATCTATAAACACAGACTCTAGACTGTCAGGGAGGTTAACCTCTGGATTATTTTCCTCAAACCTTTTTCTATCTTCTAACTCTTTGCATTTCGGACTATCAATAGTCTCATTTGCACTTAAAGAATCAACACCCAAAGAAATGTTAACACAACTAGCCTTGTTAAGTAAGACTGCATTATTTTCATAAGCAAAGGAATGTTTTGTATAAGTACCTTTCTCAAGATTTTTGGCTTTCTTGAGATCCTGAGCTTTTTCCATCATAGTTCTTCCATCTTCAGGGACTCTCCTGAGTCGGGGAGCCCTTAGAATAGGCCCCAACCAGTCTTCCTCTTCTGGTTTTTCTTGCCCCCCCCCCCCCCCCCCCCCCCCCCCCCCCCCCCCCTACCACTGAATTTGTCTTCTATCTCTTCTATATTCTTAGGTAGGATCCCAGATTCTTCCAGAGAGAGCACCTCTTCTTCTTCTTCAGGCACTATCTCTTCCTCATCTTCTGACACCTTCAGTTCCATCCTTTTCAGCAGATTAGAGCACTCCTCGGTAGCTGAATCTTTCTGTGCTAACTTTCTGAACTCAACCCATTTTGAGTGATTGGACTCCTCCTCAATTAGATTGTAGAACTTGTTCACACCAATGGGGCAATCAGAGAGCACCGACTTAACTTGCTCAGGTGTTTTCCACAGATCAGTGTCCCCTTGTGTGTCCCAACCACACCCTTTGTCAGAAGTTTCGCCACAGGTATCACTAGCAACCACCATTCCACAACCTTTACTTGGAGAATAGAGCTCAGGCTCCTTCCAGTTACTGTTGTCCTTAGTGATTGATACGCCAGGGTTCAGAGAGGCATCAGTGCCTTTCTGTCCACCTGCAACTGTCTTCATCCCAGCTGTTGACAGCTTAGGATTGTTGCTCTCCATCAACATCCTCAACTGTTGATCCTGATCCATCACCATGTTAACTGTCTTACTCCCTTGACTGCTACTTGATTTCTGGGAAGGGGTCTTCAAGTTGGAGTTGCTGTTGGGTGGATTGTCATGATTAGGTTCCTTTTCAGTATCAGTGTCATATAGATCATTTGCCTCCTCATCCATTCCACCCTTTCCATCATCACCCCCATCATTTCCATCATCATTACCTCCATCATTGTTAGACCCTTTTTCCTCATTCTGCTCCATTTCCACTGTGAACTCTACAATGTGTAGCTTCTTGCTGAATTCAAACAGCCTCTCCCTTGGGATCTTGGTGTAGTCCCTAACAGCCACTTTCACTCAACAGTTTCATAGAAAGTCTTGAACAGTGTTGACCAGTCTACTTCCACCAGGAGACCAAAACCAGATGCAATTTGGGCAAAGACTCTCCAATGGCACCATTTGGGTGGTATACCATTCATCAGGACCCACACTTCCTGCAGCTCACCATAAGGTTTCATATCACCAAGCCATTCTAGTACCTCCACTTGGACACCATTCTTCCTGAGGTTGAATGATGGATAGTTCTTTATATCTGCAACTCTTTTGTGTGGTGGAAATCTCACTAGAAAATTTCCTTTCTCCAACTCCCTTATCTGCCACGGCCATTCCTTGCAGTAAATTTCAGACAGTTCAAGTTCAAGCTCAGCCAGACTAATCTCACCAGCTTTAACTCTGACCACACCACAATTTGTCAAGTTTAACCACTGAGTAGACTCAACATCTGGAACCTCCAAGTGATAAAAACCTAGACCCAGACTAGAACTACCCACATATGCAGCAATAGGATGATCTCTCTTCCAAGCTGGACAGGCATTCATATGATGACCAGGAACCCCACAGATGAAGCAGACCTTAGGTTTTGTGCAATTTCCCACAAAGTGACCAGGCTCTCCACAATTGTAACAGGTCATCTTCCTATACCTAGGATCGATGTAGAACGGGGGAATCTCAGGATTCTCAGTACCTTGTCGATGTGGTTGTTGCCTGGGCAGCGGCTGTTGACGCTGCGGCTGCCGGGGCAGTTGTTGTTGCCGAGGGGGTGGTGGACGCGGCGGCGGAGCAGGATTTGTTTGAATCTGCCACGGTGGTGGAGCATCCCTCTGCTGCCGCTGCCCTGGGTCCTGCCATCCTTGGTGCCTTGGTTGATTTTGCTGGATGGGTCTCTAGTTGCGCGGTGGAGGTGGGCGATTTGGTTCCAGATGCCAGACCCAGTGGCTGCCATCCGCCATGGCTCGCTTAAGCACCTCCTTGTACGACTCCTTCGCCTCCCGCTGACTCCAAATCTCCCCAAAGATGATCCTCACGGCCGGCTTGTCAATCCGATCGGATCTCCTCACTGGGAAGCAATCAGCCGATGAGAAACTCTTCTGCTCAACCAGCTCCCTTCGAATCCAGAAGAGTTGAGCGGAATTGCTGCTGCTTGAGGTGGACGAAACCCTAGCCGCAACCGGCGGTGGTGGGGAGTCGATGGCCCAGAGTTGGCCAAAAAACTCGAGGATGACCTCGTCCTCCTCAACCACCGAAAGCCCCGGTCGCGTCCTATCCTCACAGACGACCTCTCCCTCTTCGCTGACTGGTGGGGGGCACGCACCTGCTCCCCTCTGGTGTGTGGAACCCGTCGCAGGCTGGGGCCGCGTGGTCAACCAGGGTGGGTCGAGGTCGGGGTTTCATCGCGATGTGGGAGATGACTCGGGAGCCATCGACCCAGTGTCAACAATTTTTTTTATTTTTTTTTAGAGTTCTAGGGGGGCCATGGTCCATTAGTATTACAATCAGAAACAGAATGTCAAAGCAATTACTTGACAACATTTTAGACAAATAGCTTAGCTGAACTCAAAGTATAGGACTCCCAAACAGACCGCACAAGGACTAGAAGAATAGTTCTCTCTGACTACTTATAAACTAGCATATGAGTTTGCCACTTTGCCAGCATCTCAGTGGGTTGCATATCGCTGGTTATCCTCCATCTCATCTTGGGCAGTGTCATCCTAGTGTAGTAATTTTATTTTGTGAGGAATGTTAAAAGGGAATCTTTGTGACTAAATCAGACTAGTACAGGGGACTGTGTGCTAACTTACTCCAGAACATTGCAGGGTGGTGATTTGAGATACTGCCAGAAATGTTCCCATTATAAACCTCCTCGAGCGCACCATTGTCGTGTCTGCAAAAGATGTGTTCTAAGAATGGTACTGACTAGTGCTATGTGCAACTCCTCTTTTTTTGTATTCTTAATTCTAATCTGCATTTAACAACTTTTCCTGTGCAGGACCACCACTGTATATGGATTAATAACTGTGTTGGGCATGAGAACTACAAGATATTCCTAGTTTTTGTTCTGTATGCTGTAATTGCAAGCTTCTATTCTATGGTACTGTGTTATCCTTGATTTTCTTGAGCAACCAAAGCTTCTCAAAGATTGAGCATAAAGTTATTGATGTTTACATCAGGTTCTCATTATAGGGGGTGCTGTGCATTTACCTAAAGATGAACAACCAGGCAGTGATTCTTCTAGAACATCTATTGTAAGTACCCTGGAAAGATGTTTCAGCTACGAGCAAATCAATCACCATCTGAATTTTCGTCTGAAGTTATGTTTGAATAACACAGATGTTATATATTGCACAGATTGTCTGTGGGGTTCTTCTGTGCCCTTTAGCGTTGGCACTGATGGTTCTATTGGGTTGGCATGTTTACCTCATCTTACATAATAAGACTACTATTGAGGTTTGAGAAATATGATCTCTGTCTTTGATGATATCATTGTTTGTAGATTTTGTGTGATGGTAGTTACATCGGTGGTTTGCAGTATCATGAAGGAGTTAGGGCTACGTGGTTGGCTGAAAAGGCTGGAAACATTTATCATCATCCTTATAACCTTGGAGTCTATGAGAATCTAGTTTCGGTGAGAACACTTCTTTATTTCTATTATTAAGATTTTTGCCAACCAAAAAAAAACAGAGAGATCAGCCTAAGCGCATTGGTATGTAAATAACTAAACATAAATTTCCTTTCCCAGATTGAAATAACACTAGTGTGTCTTCTCCATTACCATGGACTGGGCTTTATATTTGACTATTCAAAGGACTAACTGAAGTCCAGGTCTTATCTAGTTATCTGGTGTGGTTTATGTTGTTTTTCACATATCCATTTCTTTACTGGGATTTTCATATTAAGCTTATGTTACAAATATATTCTCTTGAAAGTTTTTTCTTGGTTCATTGCTTAAATACAGGAGGTGAACAATTATTACCACAGATCTTCCAACATTTTGTTATTTTTCTTATACAGGTGCTAGGACCTAACATGTTGTGCTGGCTCTGCCCAATATCAAGGAACATAGGAAATGGTGTTCGTTTCCGCACATCATATGACATTCCACTATCAACTTCACCAATGTGATGCACACCATATAAGGGTACACTCATGTTGGATAATAACTGCTAATTTGCAAAAGAAACTCAGGTGCCCACACAAGTGCTAGATGTGCTATTCTTCACAGTTTTGATTTTTAGCATTTAACCAGAGTGTTTGTCTATCCTTAAAAGGACAGTGTTTTCCAATTCTTGAACTTTTGTAGTAAGTTTGTGCTACATCAAATCCAGTGTGTTTAGGATACTGCTAGATACATGAAGATGAGCTTTAGGATTATATTTCCTAAAGCCTCGTGGGATCTGTCATTAGGATTTTTAGAGAAGCTGACATACTTAGGTTTTCCTCCCTTTTTTTGGACATTCTTGATCAAAGAAGGAATTATTGCTTGTGTAGTAGACTAGAGTGGGCTGTACTAACACACACCAAAAAAAAAAAGAAGGAAAACTGTACTTAAGGTTGTTCTGTTGTAAAGTTATGCCCAAACTGTTTTTTTGTCCTGAAAGCTCGTGTATTATTTTGTAAGATAGTACATAATGAGTTAAGGACAATCAACCAAGATTATTTGTATACAGCTGTTGAGAAATACACGTCGGTATAGCTGTTTGCACATGGAGTTGTACCATATACCGTGCACCTATTTGTTTCCAACAAGTGTTGAATTTCTATTTTTCGCCTGAAGCTGTTATGTTAGCTGTACAAGGACGCGTTACTTGTTAGCTCTGCCGCCTTGCCTGGATCTGTATTCCTGCATGTTCCTGATTACAGTTCCACAGGTCGTCTCTCGTCTGGCTAGGAACCTTGACAATAACCCTGCAGAGTAGGAATCGTCTGGCACAGCATTATAGTCAATGCAAGACTGGAGTAGCGAATCACTTCCTGCATTGGCTGAACCCTGAGCGAGAGCCAGAATAGTCTGCAGGCGTACTCGGAGGCTTGGCGCAGACCGTAAAGCAGTGCCTCTGTTGACCAGCAGCGTATGCCTTTTTACTGTAAAGGCACGCAGCCACGCATGGATTTGCATACATGCCGTCCAGAATTTCGAACAGATAAAATGCTGTAGAAAACAGGTATAAGCATAGTACTCCCTCCGTCTCAAATTATAAGTCACGACAATTTTGGTATATTTATTTTGCTATGTATTTAGATATAATATTATATTAGATACATAGCAATATGGATGAATAAAAAAATTAAAGTGACTTATAATTTGAAACGGAGAGAGTAGTTCTGAAAGATTCGTCTGTTGCATGTTTTTGTTCTGCTCTTTGCGTTACATTTGAAGACTTTAATCCATACTCCATACTCGTATTAGTCAGGGACAAACAGCAGGCGGCTACTCGTCCCTTTTTCCCCGTGCCCTTCTTTGCCTCTAACCTTGCTTGCACGCGGGCAGCCGCGGCTGCTTTTGCCTCCTCCCATTTCCTATTTTCTTCCTTTTTGGCTACAAGTAGCAGTCTCCATCTGCTTCTTCAACTCAATGTCATCACAAATACAGTCAAACCCATACAAAATCTGCAATTGCAGACGAAAATATATGCTAAATTTCACATACATTGTTGTTTACACTTAACACATTGTGGAATGAGAACTAAACTTGCATGGAGGTGTCATTCAGGTCCTAGATCTAGAATTTTGATTAAGAGTCATTGAACTTATGTGTCGGTGTCACTAGGCTTCGAACTCTCGAATTTTGATACTTGGGTCCAATATCATTGAACTTATCTCGTGTTCTAATATTGGTCCAAACAAGTTGTGGTACGCTCCACTCTCTCATCCTCTCGTGCCCTCTATCTCTCATGAGTTAACTACCTCCTCCCTCACAGCTTACCGGCAATGGCAAGCTGGCTTCGACCAACAGTGGCTTGGTCACGGATGCTAGCACGCAGCAGGCCCTCTCTCGTGCTTGTTATCTTCTGCCCTTCCATGCATATCTGCTCTCGGCCTCCATGGTCCTAACTCCTAAGCCACCGGCCACAAAATTGGCAGGCGCCTTGTCACCAGGTTTGGTGTTTGGGAAGCCATGTCTGGCTTGCAATGGGGAATGATGAGCTTTGAGAGCGAGAAGAGAGAGACGTTGATACATGGGTTTCACATGCCGGGTCCACGTTAACATACAGTTGAAGCGCCACACCAGTGCCTAGATCGGATCAGAGTTCATTTGGATCACCACCATATAAAGTTTTGGGTCCCAAATATCAAAATTATAGAATTGGGGTCAAGTTTGGGGACTTAAATAACAAAATTTGAGAGTTACGGACCTGAATGACACTGTTATGCAAGTTTTGAGGCCGCCTGTGAATTCGGAATTGACTATAGCACAAAAAAAGAAAAAAAAAGATATTCAGAGTTTCCTCAGCATACATGCCACTAGTTCCATCTCAAGCATGAGAGTTGCACTGCAAGAAATATGATGTTATTGTTACCTTTGGACTAGCAATTTCAGAAACTGGAATTTTAATGTCTGTGAACTTAAAACGAAAAGCATAGTAAGGCGGTGTCCCTGGAAGTGATCCCGCAGCTCCATATACATACTGTGGCTAACTCTCCAATCTTCAACAAATCGGTGCGATAATGCAATTATAACAGAACAAAATGCTTAAGAGATGGCTATGCTTTATTACGAACGACTGAACGAGCGATCTCAGAGCATGCATTCACTTTCGTAGTTCTGACAGCTACTGTATATCGCGTGCCTTGATGGTAGTCCCATCTCCAATTTGAAATGAGAAAACAGAGTTGTCTTCGTAGTAGTGTTGAAAACCTCACCATTCTCAGAAAGCGTACCTTCGTAATGAACTGCGCTGCACGCAAGCTACAAGTATGAATAATGAATTTAGGCTTTTGTACTACATATAGAGCTCTTATGTATTGTCAGAACTGCTGACCTCGTTGCATTTCAGTATGTATTCATGGCTGATTTACTGTGTTTATCTATGTGTTTTTATTCAAAAAAAAAAGCCAACAGTCTGCATAAATCTATGATCGCTAAGCATTTCAGAGGCTAGTCTGGCATCAGGGAACAGCGCTTGGCCGCACAGGTTACTGCTGGCTACAGCAAGATGCGGAGAGATACCCTCGACAAGGGGAAGGATGTCTGAAGGCGCAACAGCGTCCGCCTTTGCTTTCCTGATCACCGTCTTAACAGCACCGCCATCCACGGTTAAATCCGTAGCGCCAGCAACGGCTAGCTCTGCATCAAGAAGGGCCGTGCGTGCTGTGAAGGCGAGCAAACCGAGAATTAGGCTACCTTGCAACGACTAACTTCAACCACAACCATTTTTGTCAGTCAGGAGTGAAACACTGACGTTTACTTCTTCAGTTTGCCTCAGTAAGCCATATAAGATTCAAGTATGCCTGAGTAAGCCTAGGATTTTCATGCACATAAACTGAAATAGCACTAATGACGACGATGAAAACCAGAATATTTATTTGTTTACGTACACGAATGATGTGGTCTGCAATTGATGGCTGTCCTCCTCGAAATTCTTTGTCAAAAAATATATATTTAGCACCTAGACAGTACATGTCGGATATGGATGAAGTCTCCGGAAGGACCGGCTTTGCGGTACAAAGCACAGAGGCATCCATCCAGAAGCCGTATGCAGGCGGCCGTGCTGGGCCTCTGCGGGCTTTTGCATCGAGACAGTGCGCGAGGTGGGGGTCCTGCGTCGTGCATCCTCTGTTGGCTTACACCGGGGGTTTACCTGCAAAGGCCTAGGGAGCGAGGACTCGCTCCACCTCCACCTCCATAGGCGGATCTCAGGACCACTGCCAGCCAGCCACTGCGCGCGCGCCGGTGCAGCTGATGATCCTGCGCCGCATGCAATGCAGTGCAATGCAATGCAACGCAAGCGTTAGAGGGCAGCGTGCGAGCATGGGTCCCTGGCATCTTCAGCATCGATGGATCGCTGAAACAAACCCACTCCGACGTAGGCCTTGTTTGATGCGCATATATTCATTTAAGTTCACATGTGTTCGGTGGCGGATCCAGGATAAAATTATAGGGGGGGCTGAACTTTATAGCTGGCTCGACCTTCGTCTTCAACCTCCGTCTAGTGTCCAACGTCTTCTTCCTAAGTTCCAATGGCAAAACTTTCATGGGGCTCAGGGGGGGCTGGTTTCTTCTTCTTCCTCTCTTTCTCTCCATTTTTCTTCTTTCCTCTACCACTTCTTCTCCCTCATCCTCCCCATTTTCCATTGATGCATCAGCTGTAGGGGGGGCTGGAGCCCCCCCAGCCCCCCTGTAGATCCGCCCCTGCATGTGTTAAAGTATATTAGAGTGGAATTGAACTAAATTTCATTCCATTCCACTCCAATCATAGTCACAAAGTTTTTTGGTCGATGGGGTCGAGGTACAGGGTCGCGGTACGTGGCACGCTACTCGTGAGAGAATTTTACACTTCGGGTCGAAAATGAACCCGTGAACCCGGGTCGGGGTCGACGAACCCGGGTCGAGGGTCGAAGGTGGTGAACCCGTTTTATGTGACTATGACTCCAATACATGTGGATTGAGGTGGATACACATGCATCTAAACAAGACCGCGAGCATGTTCGCTTGAAATTATTAGCTAAATCAGTCAGCCAGTCAGCAGTGTTTTTCAGCCAACCAGATCAGCTCAAGCGAACATGCTGGCCGTAAGAGGAGCAGCGTGTTATGTTAGTTTAAGGGCGAGAAGCGGAGCAAGAGGAAGAAGCATAGGCAGGGGAATATGCATGGCAGCAATGCAAAAACTGGTGCCGTAATCTATAGCCATACTACTATATATATATTACTCCATCCGTTCTAAATTATAAGTCGTTTTGACTTTTTTTTTACATCTATTTTACTATACATCTAGATATAATATTATATCTAGATACATACTAGTAGTAGAATGGATAAAAAAAATGAAAACGACTTATAATTTAGAAAGGAGGGAGTCAGAGCTAGGCCTCACAAAAAAAAAATTGCATCTCTCCTGTCAATTGACAGAGGTCGTATGACAGAGGTCGTCATTGCAGCAGATACAAGGATGGACGCTTACAGTGGGTTCCGGGTTGGGATGCTCGTCGTAAGTAGTAGACGACTGTAGAGTAGCGGTCGTCGTAGTCTGCTTGCTAGTATATGTATCGTAGCTAGACGCGGCAGATGAATGAGAGGGATTGCATTGCAAGTACGGTGCGCTCCCAATTGCAACTGGACCAAGTGGGAGGAGGCGGTGGCGTGCAGGCCACAGCCTACAGCCGGCACAGGAGCGCTCAGATACGGAGGCGTCGTTTTGGGAGTAAATTATGCAGCGCGTCAGCACACCCCCGGCCTCGGGAGTCCGCCAGCACCAACGTCTTCCCGGCGCGGAATGGTCGTGTTGCAGCGTCTCTTGCTCGCCCCATTTCCCCCCTCTTTTGCTCCTCCACCTCCTACAACCTTCGTGTTGGAATACGATCCGAATTATAATGTTGGTCTTGTGGGGACGTTTGGAGGGCCATGGTTCGGTCATGTTTACTAGCGGATTTATTTTCGTATTTGATTGCAGTCAGTCCGTCCTATAAATACATTTTGTAAGCCGCACGGGAAGAGCTGACGACTCATTGTATTCCCTGCGTTCTGTAAACTCTCTCCATATAGTGAAGATCGCCGGTTGGCGCCCGTGGTTTTTTCCCGCAAGGGTTTTCCACGTAAAAATCTGTGTCTCGTGTTCGATCTTGATTTGTATTATTTACTAACAAGTGGTATCTAGAGCCAGACACGAGATTGAAAAAAAAAGTTAGGGTTTCGTCCCGCTCGTCAACCGCCGCCGCCGTCGAAATTCATCTACAAATCGAAGTCGTGTTTGCGCCGTCATCCATCTGTGCCGATCTGATCGGCGCGTTGCTGCTGCCTCTCTCAGTCGAGGCAGAATCGAGGACGGAATTTTTTTCCGTTTGTTGGCGCAGAGTTCAAGGCCTCGTTTAGATGCACCCAAAAGTTAGAATTTTTTTCACTCTCTCCATCACATCAATTTTTAGCCGCTTGCATGGAGTATTAAATGTAGGTAAAAAAATTAATTACACAGTTTAGTTGGAAATCACGAGATGAATCTTTTGAGCCTAGTTGGTCCACGATTAGACAATATTTGTCAAATAAGATGAAATTGATACTATTCATCGGTTTGAAATTTTTTTACAATCTAAACGTGGCCCAAGTCGATTTCGTGGTGGCTCTGAAAAGCTGTGCGTCCCGGCGTGTTCCGCTGCGTCCATACGCCGAGTTCCAGTGCCGCCAAGATTTGTCTGCTGCTGCCGTGGACCAGGAGCTGTTCACGTGAGTTCAGATCACGTGGATCGAGGCGTCATCAAGTTCAGGCCGATCAGGTGCGTTCGTGAGGAGGTGAAGTTCATCGTGATTTTGCTTCTGTGCACGTGGATATCAAGGCGTTTGACCGCGGTTGCCTGTTGGTGATCGTGAGTTGGAAATAAAAAAAAAATTGGTGAATTTTTTGTGCTAGTGCACACGGTGATTCGTACCAGGAGATTTCCCTTTGGCAGTTCTTTGCTATTTGTACACACCAAGTGTACCAGGCTGCAGATTTTATTGTTTCGTGCACACGAGACGTTACCAGATTTTCTGCAGATTATTTTCATCTGGTCATTGCTATTATTTATTCACCATGTCTTCAGTGAAATATGATATTCCTCAACTGGATCGTGATACAAGGTTCGCTCTATGGCAAGTCAAGATGCGGGCTATTCTTACACAGGCTGATGTTGATGATGCTCTTGATAAATTCGGTAACAAGGATTCTAAATCTTAGACCGATGATGAGAAAAAGAAAGATCGTAAGGCCTTGACTCAAATTCAGCTTCATCTTTCAAATAATATTTTGCAAGATTGTCTACAGGAGAAAACTGCAGCTGCTCTATGGCTCAAGTTAGAGTCAATTTGTATGTCTAAGGATTTGACAAGCAAGATGCATATGAAGATGAAGTTGTATTCGCACAAGTTGCAAGAGGGTGGTTCTGTGATTAACCATCTGACGGTCTTCAAGGAGATCGTTTCTGATCTGCAGGCTATGGAGGTAGAATATGATGATGAGGATTTGGGTCTGATTCTTTTGTGCTCTTTGCCTAGTTCCTTTTCAAACTTCAGAGATACTTTATTATATAGCCATGATACACTAACTCTTGATGAGGTCTGTGAGGCGTTGCATGCCAAGGAAAAGATGAAATTGATGGTGTCTTCTGAAGGTTCTGCTTCCAAAGGAGAAGCGTTGTTTGTTCATGGGAGGACAGAAAATAAATCAAATAATGGCAATAGAGGCAAAAGTTCTAATCGTTACAAAGGCCAATCAAAGTCTCGAGGTAGAGGTGATAAATTCTGCAAGTATTGCAAGAAGGATAATCACTTTATCGAGGATTGTTTGAAATTGAAGAATAAAGAGAAGAGAACTAGCACATATAGAGAGAAAGGTAAACCCAATGATGAAGGTAATGCTTCTGTTGCTGCTTCTAAGGCGGATTATTCCGATGGTGATTCGCTTGTTGCTTTTGCTGGATGTGCTAATAGTGATGATGAATGGATTCTTGTCCGCTGCTTCTTTTCATATATGCACTAATAGAGATTGGTTTGTCACCTATGATTCTCTCCAAGGTGGAGGTTCTGTTAGATTAGGTGATAACAGTCCACGTGATATTGTTGGCATTGGTTCCATTCAGATTAAGATGCATGATGGCATTGTCAGAACATTGGCTGACGTGAGGCATATTCCTAGCATGAGCAAGAATCTTATTTCTCTCAGTACTCTTGATGCTAAAGGGTACAAGTACTCCGGTGGAGATGGAGTATTAAAGGTGTCTAAAGGTTCTCTCATTGTGATGAAAGGTGAATTAAAATCTCTAAATTTGTACCGTCTTCGTGGTACTACAATTACTGGTGATGCCGCTGTAATTTCCAATTCATCATCTAATTCTGATGCTACTGATCTTTGGCATAAGCGTCTTGGACATGTGAGTGAGCAAGGCTTGCATGAATTGTGCAAGAGAGGACTTCTTGATGAACATAGCATCAGTAAGTTAAAATTTTGTGAGCATTGTGTGTTTGGCAAACACAAGAGGGTGTCATTTAATATCTCTACACATAAAAGTAAAGGTATTCTTGATTATGTGCATTCTGATTTATGGGGACCGTCTCGCAAGCCTTCTTTTGGTGGTTCTCGTTATATGTTGACAATCATTGATGATTATTCTCGTAAGGTATGGTCTTATTTCTTGAAGCATAAATCAGAAGCATTTTCAGCATTTAAAGAGTGGAAGATTATGATTGAAAATCAAACTGAAAAGAAGGTTAAAAAGCTTCGCATTGATAATAGGATGGAATTCTGTTCTAATGAGTTTAATGCATATTGCAAGTCTCAAGGCATTGTTAGGCACTACACTATTCCTTATACGCCTCAACAGAATGGTGTAGCTGAGCGTATGAACAGAACTATCATCTCCAGGGCCCGTTGCATGTTGTCTAATGCTGGCTTGAATAGGCATTTTTGGGCTGAAGCCGCTTCCACTGCTTGCTATCTTATTAACCGTTCACCCTCTATTCCTCTTGATAAGAAAACTCCAATTGAGATATGGTATGGTTCTCCAGCTGATTATTCACAATTGAGAGTTTTTGGTTGTACTGTTTATGCTCACGTTGATAATGGTAAATTGGAGCCTAGAGCTGTTAAATGCATTTTTATTGGTTATCAACATGGTGTTAAAGGTTATAAATTGTGGAATCCCCAGACTCAGAAGGTTATGCTTAGCAGGAATGTTATCTTTAATGAGACTGTTATGTTTGTTGATAATCCTTCTGTTGATGCTCCTATTGAGGGAGAGAAAATAAGTGTGCAAGTGGAGCACTTAATTGATTCACCAGATGTTGATAATGCTATTATCTAAGATGCACCGATTGCTAAAATTTCTCCAATTGTTGATGATTCTTCTATTGCTAAGCATTCTTCTCCAGTTGTGCAGTCTTCACAACGTTCTATTGCTGTTGATAGATCCAGAAGACAGCCAAAGCATGTTAAAAGGTATATTGAAGAATGCAATGTTGCTTATGCTATGAGTGTTGCAGAAGAGATTGAAGGTAATTCAGAACCTTCTAATTATTCTGAGGCTATTACTTCTGCTGATCGCAACAATTGGATGACCGCTATGCAAGATGAGATGGAGTCACTTGAAAAGAATGGTACATGGGATTTAGTGAAATTGCCCAAGAATAAAAAGCCTGTCCGTTGCAAATGGATTTATAAAAGAAAGGAGGGTATTTCTCCTAGTGAACCAACAAGGTATAAAGCAAGGTTGGTTGCTAAAGGCTATAGCCAGATTCCAGGTATTGATTATAATGATGTCTTTTCCCCAGTTGTTAAGCATAGTTCTATTCGCACTTTGCTTAGTATTGTTGCCATGCATGATTATGAACTTGAGTAACTTGATGTTAAAACTGCATTCTTACATGGGGAGTTGGAGAAAGACATTTATATGAACCAACCTGAAGGTTTTGTTATTCCTGGAAAAGAAAACCTTGTGTGTAGACTAAAGAAGTCTCTTTACAGTTTGAAGCAGTCTCCTAGGCAATGGTATAAGAGGTTTGACTCATTTATGCTCTCTCGTGGCTTTAAGCGGTCTAATTATGATAGTTGTGTTTACTTGAAGATTGTTAATGGCTCAGCTATTTATTTGCTTCTTTATGTTGATGATATGTTAATTGTTGCTAAAGAAAAATCAGAAATAGCTAAACTGAAGGCACAATTGAGTAAAGAATTTGAGATGAAGGACTTAGGTGCAGCTAAGAAAATTCTTGGTATGGAAATTATTAGAGATAAAAAATCTGGTAAATTATACCTCAGTCAACGAGGTTATATTGAAAAGGTTCTTCGTCGTTTTAATATGCATAATGCAAAACCAGCGAGTACTCCATTAGCTGCACATTTCAGATTATCATCAGATTTATGTCCACAGTCAGATCATGAGATTGAGTACATGTCTAGAGTTCCATATTCCAGTGCAGTTGGTTCTCTTATGTATGTCATGGTTTGTTCTCGTCCTGATTTATCTCATGCATTGAGTGTTGTCAGTAAATTCATGGCTAATCCTGGTAAGGAGCATTGGAGGGTTGTTCAATGGATTTTTAGATATTTACGAGGTACTTCTAATGCCTGTTTGCAGTTTGGGAAATCTAGAGATGGACTTGTTGGTTATGTTGATTCTGATTTTGCTGGTGATTTGGATAAGAGGAGATCTCTCACAGGTTATGTTTTCACCATCGGTGGTTGTGCTGTTAGCTGGAAAGCATGTTTGCAGTCCACTGTTGCTCTGTCTACAACAGAAGCTGAATATATGGCTATTTCTGAAGGTTGTAAAGAAGCTATTTGGTTGAGGGGTTTATACTCTGAACTTTGCGGAGTTACTTCTTGTATTACTATACATTGTGATAGCCAGAGTGCTATTTGTCTGACTAAAAATCAGATGTTTCATGAAAGGACCAAGCACATTGATGTGAGATATCATTTTATTCGAGGTGTCATTGCTGAAGGTGATGTTAAAGTATGCAAGATAAATACTCATGATAATCCCGCTGATATGTTGACAAAGCCATTTCCTGGAGCTAAGTTTGGGCTATGCTCAAGCTTAGTTGACATTACAAATTAAGTCCTAGTGACTTTTGGCGCCGGTGATTATTTATTATTGAAGTGAGTTGATTGGTGATACCTCATTCACTATAAGATGGAATTCGTCTCAAGGTGGAGTTTGTTGGAATATGATCCGAATTATAATGTTGGTCTTGTGAGGACGCCTGGAGGGTCCATGGTTCGGTCATGTTTATTAGCGGATTTGTTTTCGTATTTGACTACAGTCAGTCCGCCCTATAAATACAGCTTGTAAGCCGCACGGGAAGAGCTGACGACTCATTGTATTCCCTGCGTTCTGTAAACTCTCTCCATATAGTGAAGATCGCCGGTTGGCGCCCGTGGTTTTTTCCCGCGAGGATTTTCCACGTAAAAATTTGTGTCTCGTGTTCGACCTTGATTTGCATTATTTACTAACACTTCGTCGGCATTGACTACTGTTACATTATGCCATTGTGGTAACTCCAGATAATTACGGAGTACTAAGTATTTCCCGTAGAACCCTGTCAGTGTCAAGGTGTAGCTGTTGTATGCTTACAGCTTCGAAACTCAAGTAACCGTAACATGGCGATCGCCGATCCGACACATGCATTTGGCAGTGAGAAGCGGTAGCAACTGGTCATAATTTTCTGGCCGCTTTTCAGGATTACGGATTACGTACAGGGGGAAAACTGTAAAGAAATAGCAGAGCAACAGTGGAATCGCACTCCGATGAGGAATCACCCGCACGGCATCGAGGAGGGGAGGCCAGACAAGGGGCTCAGATGCACAGTTACCAGCAAGAAGCTAAACAGCTCAAGTTCCTGTATACTAGATGATGCTCACATAGTCACATTACATTGGAACAGCAGAAAAGCGCAGCACTTGCCGTGATCATCTAGCCAGCATAGCTCTGCGCCTCTGCCACAAATGGAGCATACAGGTGCAAGGGCTGATAGAACAAGACTACAAGAGCACAAAGCAAGGGGGAAAAAATCTTCTCTTTACACAAGATTCTTGGTTCCTAATTAAACGAGGGGACGGATCGAGCATCTTGCCTTTGCTCGGCTGCTGCTGCTCCTCCTCTCTCAGCTTGCTTGCTTGCATCCTGCATGCGGCGCCGCGGCCTCTGCCGCCGTCAGGACTCAGGCGTACTCGCGCCAGCACACGAGCATCGTGACGCACCGGCGCATGATGTAGAACCGCGCGCGCTGCTCCTTGACGAGCCGCGCACACCGCCCGGAGAAGGATCGGCCCTTGCCGTCGCCGCGCATGGCGCCCATGCCGCCGCCGCTCCTCTTCCTGAACAGCCTGCTGCACGGCTTCTCCTCGGCTGCTGCAAAGAGCTCCATGGATGGATGGAGGACGTCGTCCCTTCTCGCCAGGCCGAAGAGGATGATGATTATCAGTAGAGTGACAAGAGCGAGTGAGTGAGCTGTGTGATCTGAGGTGGTTCTGTATGCGGAGGAATCGCATAGCCGGTTATATAGTGGAGCCTTGGTGCGCGGTTGTAGCCGCCCGCCCCCAAGTAAAAGGACCCACTTGATGTTTTTCTATGTGTATATGCAGGGTTTTTGCTGTTCGGAGTTCACGCTCGTTTTTTCATTTTCTAATTCTGCAGCCTTTCTGACCTGACCTCGGCGGTGCGCTGCTGCTACATCTTTTGCTCTGCCTCGTCCCCATTTTCGCGAATACGTGGACTTGGAGCAGCAAACAAACTGTCGGAGAAATGACAAGCCTGCAGATTTAGGTCACTGTCACTTCACTTCCAATATTTTGTAGTAACACAAAAGAACCACTCAATCGAGGGTTTATTTTTTGTTTAAAAAAAACAGGGATTGAACAGTAAACTTGACTAGCGAAGCACGGAAGGCACAGACGCATGGCAAGCTCATGCATGCAATGCAGCATGCAAATATTCAAAGTTTCAGACACGAAGCAGCCAGCCACACCCCCCGTGCCAGGCCCCGCACACGGAGACGCACGGGCAGTGCAGAACCGCAGAGCAGCTGATGTCTCTGTGTCCGTCGCCGTCCGTCCGCGCCCCCGTGGGCCGTCGTGGCCCGTGCGGGAGGTCAAAAGCTTTGGCTCGAAATGGGTGAAGGTAAAGCCGCGCAGGTTGGTCAGGTCGCTCGCACGGACGCGCCGCCCGTGCACACCATCCATAGCGCGATCGCTTCTCCCTTGAGCGCCGCCGGCGGCACCCATGGTGTTGGTGGTGTGGGCGTGCGGTGTGCATTCAAAGAGCGGCCCCGTCCGTCGGTCTCCTCGCAGGTCGCAAAGCCTGCATCACGATCACGAGCGACCGACCGGCGCCGTGCGTCGCGACGGAGCTCGCGGCCGTACGTGGGTGTGGGGTTCGCAGCGCAATGCGTGGGCCGTGGAGGTGGGGCGGAGCCGAGTGGCGTCAGCTTTACACTGTAGCGCGCGAACCGAGCTGGCACGGCAGCGAGGCGGGCAGACTGGCGCGGTGGTGGACCGGGCGGGCGGTTGTGGGGGGCTCCCATCCCAGCGGCAGCAGTAGCAGCAGCACCATCAGCTGCCGTGCTGGCACGGCTCGGCGCGGCCTCGGCTACAGGCGGGGGCAGAGGCGCAGTCGCAGTCCTCGTCCTTCGCCTCGGGAAGGCGGCGATGGACGGGGCGGTCGGCCACCCTGGCCACAGCGCGGCCCGAGCGGCCGAGACAGGGGCGGGCCCTCTCTCGCCCTCGCGCTACATGACGCCGTCGTCGTCCGAGTCAAAAACAACAGCGTACCCACCCGCCGTGCCCTATCGAGTATCGACGCCAACACGCCCATGCGCCGCGCTGAGGGTTTTGGCACCGAACGGCAGCTCCACGCCCCCCATCTAGCAGCCGTATTCTCACCGGTCCAAGAAGAAGAAAGAGAGCTGCATCTGCATGGGGCACAGCTTCTGTCTGCCATGTGATGCTGGTGAGATCCATCCAGTCCAGAGGCGCTTGCCGAGAGATGATCATCGTTGATTAAAGCCCCGATTGGGCCACTTGGGTATGATGGTTTGCTGAGTGGACCGGTCAAAGACGGAACATGCATGGCCCGGGACGCCGGATTTTTTCCCCCCTCCCTTTTCTTTCTTCTTCAGTGGAAGCAAGGACAAATACTGTCTGATATAGCAGTATATACATTTGATTCGCCAAAAAAATATCGTTAGTTGCTTCGGATCGTGCAGCGATGGAGACCGAGAGCATGCATGCATAAGCTTTCGAGTTCTCTCTCGTACTACTCGTGATGCTTGGCTTCCTGACGTGGTGTCTGTCTCCATCCCTGGCGTGTTTGTCTCCGTCCCTGCCGATCGGCGCCATTTGTGGAGGTGGCTGCCTCTCTGACCCACCTGCCCTACGTACGGACGCACTGTGCGGCGCATCCCCAGTCCCCACTCCACTCTCAACACTCCTCTCATCTTATGATAAAAAAAAAAACACTCCTCTCATCTAACCCCGTCTTTTCCCGCCTAACGTCATCATACCGATCAGGAACTCAGGTCTCCGATATGGGAAAAATACCAGGAAGATACGCGCGCGTACGTGCACCGGTGCACGCGAGAAAAGACCGGGCATGGGGGCCCCGCATGCATGGCGATGGCACAGTGCTGTTTACTGTGCGAGCGAGGTACAGTACCTGACAGGTCTACACCTACACGTTTCTGGGTCAGAGTATACAGTGCGCGCGTGCGTGAGAGGTAACAAGGATACTGGTGGCACGTCGCGCGTAGTATTCCACATATCTGCTGGAGCGAGCATGCAACAGTGCCGCCCTGTACATACTCTACAGACTACAGTGCCAGTGTCACTGTGCATCGGCACAGCAGAATTGCTTGTGCTCCAGCTGCGATCGAATCGACGACAGGGCCGTCTGATGACCGGCGGTGTTGCTCGGCAGTGTTTGGCGTTCTGCGTCCCCTCTTTTTGACTCTTTCGCAGGCGAGAAGCAAGCCAATGCGCCGCGCAACACCAACAGTTACACGTGTGCGATCACGCGACGCCGGTGCCTTAGAATATTGGCGGAAAGAGACGGGCAACAAAATCTCTGTCTGCCACATCATGTTGCGTCCGTCTCCATGCCTGAGAGGAGTCTGAAAGATCGACAGGAGCTCATAGTCATACGCACATCTCTCGTAGAATACAAGTCAAGAACAAGAATTCGCTGAAGTTTGTTGGATGTGTAGTTTTATGCTAATTACTCTGACCTGTATTACAGTCGACCCCTTAGGTGAAACCGTCCGATCGAATCGTCGCTTTATTCGATCACGCCTGCACGTATCAAAGCTCGTTCTGTTGCCTTTGGAGCTCAAGTGTGTGCATCATCATTATATTTGTAGGAGTAGTGTGTAAGGTGTTCCTCTGGATTCCTATGTCGGACCCTTTTTTAAGCAAACAAGAATCTATATAGTTTGCTAGCGACTCAATAGTCTTCACATTTCTCTTTCACGCCACTGCTCGTCGCCCACACGCGGTTTCTCGTCTCCCTGACCATGACGCGACTGCTCTTTACCCTGATGCGGCTGCTCGTCTCCCAGACGCCGCCGACCGCCTTACTCCCTCACTGCTTGCTTTCCTCCCTTACGGCCCAGCCGGCCCATACCCGTCCTTGTTCTTCCCTCGCCGAGGCACCTGCTCGCCTTCCTACCTTGCCTTCATAGCGGCAAAGTGGATCTAAGTGGACACCTCTGTGGTGAGGTGTTTCTTGGCTATGAAATAGCTTTGTGGTCGGTTGTCTCTCGACGACGAACTACCCGCTGGAGGTGTGGCCTCGCTGGTGGCAAGCTCCTCCATGGTGGCCGGGCTCCTTCACAGGCAAGCGCAACCGGATTTGCACTTTATGGTGGGTTATGTTGTAGTATGTGATATGCTGCAACAGTCAATCTTTTGATGTTACATGTTTTATGGCACTCAGCATAAAATTTGATTTTGTGGTGTTGCGACAGTCGATTTGAAATGCTGCAACATGTTTTTCTAGATGTTGCAATAGTTGAATTAAGATGCTGCAACATGTTTTTTAAATGTTGCAACTGTTGATTTAAGATGTTGCAACATGTTTTTTTGATGTTCCAACAGTCGATTTGAGATGTTGCAACATGTTTTTTTTGAATGTTGCAACATATATTTTTTTAATTGCAACTATCGATTTAAGATGTTGCAACATGTTTTTTTTATGTTATATGAGGTTTCAATATGTTGCAAACCTTTGTTCTTGAATGTTGCAAGCAATTATTAACATCTTATCCATTTGTCTCTCTTTCCATCTCTCCCCCTTACGTATGGCAAGGTGCGGTGTCTGCAAGCACTATATGAAGCACAACCACCATTACTGTGGTTTACTATTGCATCACAGGAGAAAGGATGGAGCCAGAAGGGGATCGGATGAGCGCTGGGATGGGACCAGTAGAGCGAAAGCCTTTAGATCCAAAAGAGAAGGAGCGCAGCGGAAGCCTCTTGATCTGAAAGGGAAAGAGACGGGTAGAGCGGAAGCGTTTGGATCAATTGTTTATATCTGGACGTCCGTGCGCTAGTATATACATGTGCCTCCGACGTGGCCTCAATCTCGCATAAAGCAGGGCAAGACAGGTTTAGGTATTCAAAACTTTGATATACAGGATACATGACTTGTCTCTTAAACAAATGACTCTTGAGCTATATAATGAATATGGAGTGTGGCAAAAGCTTTTGAGAAATACATATGTTAAAGGTAAAAAAACTTTCGCAAGTTTGTAAAAAGACATGCAACTCACATTTTTTATGAGTCTTCATGGTGTTAAGGAGACCCTTGATTAGTGTTCCTTTTAGAAGAGTGTTAGTGGGTAGCAAACTAATAAAGTATTAGAATGGAATGACTTTGTTGCAAAAGTGGTTAATGTAAGTTTGCAACAGGGATGTACTTGTTTGGCGCACGCATAATAATGGACTTTTCTTAGCTAATTTGATGTATAAATATGTAGTCAATAACGGAGTTAAGGTTTTACAAATAGTTGGTGATTAAAGACACCTCTGAAGATAAAAATCTTTCTATAGTAAGCCGAAACAATCTAAGAGCTCCTCTTTGAGTTCATTTAAACTAGGTTCTCGTGGAGAGAGGTAATCATATGGTGCTAGGCCTTAGTCCACCCCGTAATGTTGAAAACATGTTTAATAGCTGGTATATCGTGAGAGAAAAAAATATATCTTTTTATTAATAGGTGCAACAGTGACCTTTTGGTCTATTTAACTAATGAGGAACAAAATTATTTTTTAACAAATGTCAACGTAAAACTCTCTCGTATGTCTTATGCATGAGACCATATTGGCTCTGATTCTAGCTCTAGTTGCAACTGTTTAAGGCGCAAAAGGAGTTGTTGTTGAAGACATGCTTAAAGCTGAAGAATGTGACAATGTGTTCTCTGCATGCTTCTTTTATTTCATAATTGAGTTATGGGTTGGTTTTGTAAACTTGATTCAGTCAAATTGGTCTGATAGCTCTCTGGAGGATGAAGCCGGTCGTTATCCTATCCTATTAATAATAAAAATAATAGGGAGTGTCAAGAGGACTAGGGCAGGCAGACCGCCGCTTGTTGAGTTGCTCGATCCTGATTCCCCTATGGAAAGCGCATGTGATCCCTCTCTAAGCTATTTGTGCAATTGTACTGGTACTAGTAGTACGCTTTCACTCTCACTGTTTTATTAGGTTTTGTCCCATGAAATAGGCATCTAGGCTGATGTTTTTTTTAAAAAAAAAATAATGAAGGCATGTGCAGTTGACCAACTGACCATATGTTGAGCCGTTTGCCGGAACATAAATGCGGCATAGGGCCACAATAGCGATGAACGGCAATCACAGTAGACGTATTACTTTATATATAGATACTGTGACAATAGACTGATGATGGGGATTTGTAACTTTGTTTATAGAAGCTCAGTAGTTTCTGTACTGTCATGCGCAACAAGACAAGGTGTGTGTTAGTTAATGGTCCCATGCTACAGCTTGTCGAGCTAAGCTATGGTACTATGGTAGTAATAAAATGGTACTCCCCCGTTTCATTAAAAGTGTCGTTTTTAATTTTTAGATTTTTTATTTAACCGTTTGTCTTATTAAATTTTTTTGTATAAATATTATTTATTTTCTTATGACTTATTTTATCACTAGAGATACTTTAATAATAATTTATTTATTTTATTATTTGTATAAAAAATTAAATAAGACTAAACGATTAAATAAGAAGTCTCAGAGTAAAAAATGACATTTTTAATGGGACAGAGGGAGTAAACTGACATTGGCAATTTGCTAGTACATGCTACTTCAGCAGCATGATGTCCATGTACTCCAAATGTTCAGTTAGGCCTTGTTTAGATGCACCTCAAAAGTTGAAATTTTTTCACTCTCTCCATCACATCAATCTTTGGACCCATGCATGAAGTAGTAAATGTAGGTAAAAAAATAACTAATTACACAGTTTAGTTAGAAATCACGAGATGAATCTTTTGAGCCTAGTTGGTCCACGATTGGATAATATTTGCCAAATAAGACGAAAGTGGTACTATTCATCGGGTTGAAATTTTTTCCATCTAAACGAGGCCTTAGTACCATTGTGGTAGGTGACCAATATAATACACGGCTGAGTACACTGGCATCAAACTTTTTTGTGCCAGAGGGATTCAGATATTCAGTACTAAACGATATACAGAGAAATAAAAAAAATAACACAAGGATTAGTAACACAAGTCGTGACATACCGACATCATCAGCCTGTTCGCCTGAACTTTCAGCCGATTATTTTCAGCTAGCCAGCAGTATTTTTCTCACACAGCAAATCAGTTAACAGTATTTTCAACCGTTTTTTTTCAACCAAGAGAACAGGCAGATCGTTGTATTTGACCATGTGAACACACCAGTTGTGTATATATATATATATATATATATGCCGAATGTTCAGAAAGGGGTAAGGAAAAGATTAACAGGAGAACAACACATTGTTACATCTTATTTATATTTCAAAAGAGGGATTAAGCGGACCGCAAAATCCCAAGCACTTGCCACAAAATCGGCACACGGCAATTAAATAGTCCAAACCAAATTGTTTCAAACTTCGTAAGAAAGTATGCAGATGTGCACCAAAACCTTCTTAAATGCTCATCTACCGCCTCGGATGATCACTACTACACAACTGACCTTTCGTCGATCGTCCAAAATGCCTTTAGTCTCGGCGATTTCTGTGCCCGGGACTAAATAGGGCTTTAGTCCCGGTTGGTGTTACCAACCGGGACAAAAGGTCCCTCGCCAACGGCTCTGTTGTCAGGCGTTGTCGGGAGGGACCTTTAGTCCCGGTTGGTAACACCAACCGGGACTAAAACCCTGCCTTTAGTCCCGATCGGTGCCACGGACCGGGACTACAGATTTTGTCCCGGTCCGTGGCACCGACCGAGACTATAGGACTGGGTTTAGTTCCGGTTGGTGTTACCAATCGGGATTAAAACTTCCCCCTATAAATTGAACCTCCCTCTTCTTCCTCCTTGCCCGAGCCCTTCCTTGTTCATGTTCTTGTTGCTTGTTCTTCCATTGTTCTTGCTTGTCTCATCTCCGGCGATCAATCCACTTCAAACGCTTCTACGCCGTCGTCGATTTGTTTGAAAGGTTGCTAGCTTCATCCTCCTATGTTTTAGCAGCACCATATGTAAATCCATGTTGTATATGGCTATTTTATTTCATATTGCTAGCTCCATTCACTTTTCATGTTTGAATTTTTATGAACGATGTTAATTATAGTACCTAGAAAGTAGTATACACATATAATGTTTAGTTCTATTATAGACTTTTTAGGATACTTTTTACTTTAATTTGTTCATGTTCTCATTTTAAAATATTAAATAATGTTGATTCTTTGTAATTTTGAAACAAATTTATTTTAACTTTAAAAATTCTTCAAATTAATTTTATTTAGAGATAAAATTACACCTTTTAATATAAAAATACAAATTTTATGATTTTGCTATCTTTTTATTAACGTCCATTCGAGACCACTCAGGGTTCGGTCAAAGTGTGTGTTTCTAAAAACCAATGTTTTGACTTTGGTCAAACTTGGTCAAATGACATATTTGATGACTTCAAATGAAAAACTTTTGAATACCAAGTTGTTAGAGCTCACCAAGATCTACATTTGATACATGGACCATATTTTCATCTGGATAAATTTTAGCAAGTCCCAGGCACATGTTTTCAAAATCGAAGACGGGTTTTGGTCAGACTTGGTCAAATGACAGACTAAATGACTTGAAATGAAAAACTTTGGAATACCAAGTTGTTAGAGCTCATCAATATCCAAAATTTGTATATAGACCATTTTTTCTATTTGAAAAAGTTTAAATAAACAATACTCACCAAATCTTGAATCTCACACAAACTATATGAAACTATATGTGGGAATTGTGGATTTTCAACTACGCTTTGCCAACACTTTGTCAAATGCAAAAATGGTCTATGTATGAAATGTAGATCTTGATGAGTGGAACAATATTGGTATTCATGACTTTTTCAGTCGAGACCATCCAGGGTTCCGAAAACCGGCGTTTGGCTATGAATTCTTTCAAAATTCAAAATTGAGTGGTTCAAACTTTTACAAATGAAAAGTTGACCATTAGACCAAATGTAGGTCTTGATGAGTGCAACAAACTTTGTATTCATGAGTTTTCCATTCGAGACCATCCAGGGTTCGGTCAAAGTGTGTGTTTATAAAAACCAATGTTTTGACTTTGGTCAAACTTGGTCAAATGACCTATTTGATGACTTCAAATGAAAAACTTTTGAATACCAAGTTGTTAGAGCTCATCAAGATCTACATTTGATACATGGACCATATTTTCATCTGGATAAATTTTAGCAAGTCCCAGGCACATGTTTTCAAAATCGAAGACGGGTTTTGGTCAGACTTGGTCAAATGACAGACTAAATGACTTGAAATGAAAAACTTTGGAGTACCAAGTTGTTAGAGCTCATCAAGATCCAAACTTTTTATATAGACCATTTTTTCTATTTGAAAAATTTTAAATAAACAATACTCACCAAATCTTGAATCTCACACGAACTATATGAAACTATATGTGAGAATTGTGGATTTTTTCAACTACACTTTGCCAACACTTTGTCAAATGCAAAAATGGTCTATGTATGAAATGTAGATCTTGATGAGTGGAACAATATTGGTATTCATGACTTTTTCAGTCGAGACCATCCAGGGTTCCGAAAACCGGCGTTTGGCTATGAATTCTTTCAAAATTCAAAATTGAGTGGTTCAAACTTTTACAAATGAAAAGTTGACCATTAGACCAAATGTAGGTCTTGATGAGTGCAACAAACTTTGTATTCATGAGTTTTCCATTCGAGACCATCCAGGGTTCGGTCAAAGTGTGTGTTTCTAAAAACCAATGTTTTGACTTTGGTCAAACTTGGTCAAATGACCTATTTGATGACTTCAAATGAAAAACTTTTGAATACCAAGTTGTTAGATCTCATCAAGATCTACATTTGATACATGGACCATATTTTCATCTGGATAAATTTTAGCAAGTCCCAGGCACATGTTTTCAAAATCGAAGACGGGTTTTGGTCAGACTTGGTCAAATGACAGACTAAATGACTTGAAATGAAAAACTTTGGAGTACCAAGTTGTTAGAGCTCATCAAGATCCAAACTTTTTATATAGACCATTTTTTCTATTTGAAAAAGTTTAAATAAACAATACTCACCAAATCTTGAATCTCACACGAACTATATGAAACTATATGTGGGAATTGTGGATTTTTTCAACTACACTTTGCCAACACTTTGTCAAATGCAAAAATGGTCTATGTATGAAATGTAGATCTTGATGAGTGGAACAATATTGGTATTCATGACTTTTTCAGTCGAGACCATCCAGGGTTCCGAAAACCGGCGTTTGGCTATGAATTCTTTCAAAATTCAAAATTGAGTGGTTCAAACTTTTACAAATGAAAAGTTGACTATTAGACCAAATGCAGGTCTTGATGAGTGGAACAAACTTTGTATTCATGAGTTTTCCATTCGAGACCATACATGGTTTCAAAAACCGATGTGTATCTTTGAAAATTTTAAATTTTCAAATTTAGACAATTAATGTCGTGCATTTGGATAATTATTATTGAAGAAACAAAAGTTTAACGTCCAAATGACCCAAAAACAAATTTTCTGTCGAAAGCCAACAATTTTATATATTTTAATTGCCCATTATATTTTTGCATTAACACAATATTCATTATAAATAACATTTATTTTGGATAATATGAAATATTTGAAAGAAAATAGTGTTTACAATTTTTGTAATGCACAATGGAGTCAAACTAAACTAATGTGTATTTTTGAAAGAATTTATGATAAATATTTAATTTACTATGCATTTAGAAAGATGAAAGGAAAAAAAGGTGAAAAATAAAATTCACCAAATTCTGGCGCCTAAACAGGCGCCAGAATTTGGTGGAAGGACCTTTAGTCCCGGGTCTGGCCACTGCCCGGGACTAAAAGGGCCTTTAGTCCCGGTTCCAGCCACGAACCGAGACTAAAGGGATGTAGGGATATTCATATATGGCACGGTTGGCTATATTTGCTATCGTGGAAAGGAACCATGTGTTAATAAAATGAAATGAGACCGGGCGGGATGACGATAGTGAAGCAACAAGACATGGAGGTCTTGGGTGTAGATCTATCCCCGTCTGAGTCGTTTAAGGACCGATTCGCTGTACGTCCTTGAGTCATGTTGAACGCAGTCTAACACTTAGTTGGCCGGATAAGTCGTTCCGACCGTTTTACTTTGAGGTGGCATTGCTCTTTTAGGTGGGGCCCACTCGTCATAGGGACAGAACCATGGTCTTCTTCTTCACGGAGGCAAAGCAGAGCGGACAGAGGGCACCGGCGAGGGGAGGGCCGGCCTGTAGGGCGGCGCCATCAGCGATGGAAAAGAGCCGACTGGGCTCTGGCCGTGGCCAGCCTTAGGCCGCGCCTGGACCTGGCTTAGCCGGCGGTAACCCGCAGCAGCCTTGCCGCAGTAGCTGGCGATGACAACTGATGGAGGTGCGTGCGGTCATGACTCGACGTCTACACCACGGAGGCGAGGCCGACGTCAGGTAGCGACAAAAGGAGGGCTTGCTGACGGCAGTGGCTGAGGTCGCTAGGGCAAGCAGTGGCAGCAGCTCCGCCGCGGCGGACATGGCGGCAAGAGACAGAGAGACAAGGCGAGGAAGAAGAGACCGAGAGAGAATGAGCAAGCAGGGGAAGGAGGAGCGAGCGCTCGGGCTTTGCCAGTCCCACGCGGCGCGAGAGTTGGTGAGGTGGCGCACATGCGACGACGCGAGGGAACCACGCGGCGCATAGCTGCTGAGGCCGGCCGGCCATAACCTGCTCTCTGAATTCAAATAAATCCAATTCTACCTCAAACGCACGACTGAATCCGTCATCTTACCCCCTCCGTATCACCCAATCCAGTCGGTGTTTGCAAAAGATTCACTAATAGAAGTTGGAAAGCTACATGCCGGCTACAACTTTTCTTAAAGCGTCAAGGTCTAGTTCGCCCAGGTTGGAGAGATACAAGGCTCCAAAGTAGGGTACCCCAAACTGAATCCTATAGTTCAGTTTCAGACCAACTGAAACTGCACTTTTCTCCCCTCTCTACTCCCTAATCCAGTCGGTTTCAGTAAAAATTTTATTAATACAAGTTGTAGATCTAAGTGAGTACTACAACTCCTATTAAAGGTTCATGAACTAGCCCTTTAGTCCCGGTTCGTGGCTGGAACCGGGACTAAAGCCCCTTTAGTCCTGGGCGGTGGCCAGACCCGGGACTAAAGGTCCCTGGCCTATAAAGGCCCGGCCTTCTTCCTCCTCCTCCCCACCCGCGCGCAGACACGAACCGCCGCCGTCTCCCGAGCACCGCCGCGCGCCGCCCCTAGCGCCGCCCCGAGAACCGCAGCGCGCCGCCCTCGTCATCGTCCGCGTCCGCGTCGGCAGGTCTTGTCCTCTGCTCCTCTCGCTACAACATTGTGGATCCCGGCCGTTCGCTGTGGCCTACGTCGTTGGCCTCTGCTCCTCCCTATCTCCGGTGGCCGATGCTGTTAATATATATATATATATATATATATATATATATATATATATAGAGAGAGAGAGAGAGATTCCAGTGTTTTGGGCAAGAAAGTCAATGGCAAGCGGGCCCTAGGTGTCATTATCTATTGGAATGAGTTTGAGGGCTCTATTTTAAGGGCCACTGCTAGAGTGTAGTCTAGAAAATAGGATCCTCAAAAGGAGGGAGCCCTCAAATAAAAAGGAGGTACCATGTTTTGAGAGCTATTACTGGAGTTGTTTTTTGTTATTTTTGTACAAGATTTTAGGAGTGTAATAAAATTATGAAAAATTTTATGTAGACTCTCTATGATGTGTAATATCTAGGAAAACTATTAAACCTGAAATTTGAATAGTTTTTCCATGAGTTAAAATTATCTATTTTAATTAAGAAATACAACTTGTGATAGACTTACTTGTTATTAGATGTATTAAGTTAGTAGGAGTTGGTCGATACCGTTGCTGCATGATTACCTTGATCTACACTTATATCCAGATGATATCCCACTAATATGTGTAAGTCGATCTCTTATGCTTAGTAATGCCTAAACCCTAAACTGTAAACCCTAAACCCTAAACCCTAAACACTAAACCCTAAACTGTAAACCCTAAACCCTAAATATTTTTGCAGAAATGGCCGACCTGAGAGAAGACGAAGAAATATTGTTGAACATGATCCGCGGTAGCGCTGAAGAAGGTCGTTATGACGATCGTGAAGGCGATGAGAACCCTGAGGGCATCGATGACGGTTCTCAGTACTTGGTCGACCCGAATGACCAAGACAATGTTGGCGAGGTCTGTAATATATGCAGCCTCCTATGTTTATATACATGAAATTCAAAAATTTTTCCTTTATTAATTGTCTTGTTTCTGCCTACATAGCCCTCTGTCTCAACGACAACCACGGGGACTAGCAGAAAAGTACGAGGCCCGAAGAAGCCGATGGAGGGCCGGTTGGTTATCACGGATTTCGACGAGGGAACAGGCCAGCGACGTGGACCCCATGCAAGGGCCTTTGTCAACCACTTAGGGTACCTTGCCCGGGATAGGATCCCGATCAATGTCCGTGAATGGAAGAAAAATAAGCAACGCCCAGAAATCAGTTATGTCTCCGACCGTGATAAGGAACTAGTTTGGGGTGACGTGTTGCAACATTTCACGCTAGACACAAACGATGAACAGTTGAAGAAAAGAGTTCGGAATTGGTCTATGAAGAAGATGGCCACACAATTCCAGTGCTATAAGAAGAATCTATATAACGACTGTATCAAGAAGAACAAGACTCCGGATTTCAACTGTAAGCACTTTGTCAAGCTGCGGCCGTTTTGGGACGAGTTTGTACAGTTCAAGATGTCGGAAGAGGGTCAGCAACGGGCGAGAAGGAACCAAGAGAATGCCCGACACAAGACCCTACCACCATACGATGGGATCAGGTGGCTACCCTACTGCCATTCCTAAGTGGAAAAAAGCCGAGCAAGAGCTAATTGACAGGGGGTTGGTGCCAGAATCCCTCGAATGGTCTGAGCGCGCCAAGCACTAGTTTTTCGCTCACGGAGGCCGCCTGGACCTAGAGACCGGAAAGGTTATGTATGGGGAACGCATCCAAGCTGTAGCAGAAAGATTTCATCAAGCCCGCTCCGTCGCTCAAAGTGGAGAGTGGCAGCCGAACAGAGATAAATATGAGCTGACATACGCCCTGGGGACCCCTGAGCACGGTGGACGGACGAGAGGCTATGGCTCCGTGTCATGGGAGCATGCCTTCCATCAGGACAGAGAAACTTATAGAAAGCCGCCAGAGAAAGAAGGAAGAGGACAGGGAACGGCTACGCCAGTTGGAGGAGGCTGTTATGAAGACCAGTGAAGTGGCTCGTAAGGCACTAGAGCGGGAGGAAGCGCTTAAGGCCACTATGAATGAGCAAATCAGAAAGGTCGTGGAGGAAGTTGTAAGTTCCCGCCTCCAGAGCTTGTCACAGCCGGCCGCCAACATCAGCCCCGGCTCAGCTCAATTGAAAAGCAGTTGTGCTTCTACGGAGGTGCCTGTGAGGCAAGATGATGACGCAGGGATACGCTTCCCGGTGGATGACGTCACCGCTTCGTTGACGTCCTGTGAGCTGCATATTCCGGAGGGGAATGCCACAGTCAAGGTGGCTACCGGTGTTATATCTCCTATCGACCCCACCAAGACACCAAGGATCCACTCGGTCGCAATACCACCCGGATATGCTAGTGTCTCAGTGGATAGAGTGGTCAAAGGCTATGAAAATGTGGCTCTGGATATCGAAGGTGGTGATGGGGAGAAGACCCTAGGTGAAGCGGAGAAGACATTCATATGTTGGAAGAAACGGTACATCATTATTCCTAGGGCGCCGCCACCACAACCGAACCCTAGGTGTGGATGATTGTGAACGCAATTGCTTTTCAATAATTATGTACTGTATCTAATTACGGTTCACTCATGTATATACCTTGTTTGTTTTTTTTTTCAAATCCAGGACCTCCCCAAGTCCGTCTATCCATTCACCACATGACCACAGTGCCGTGGGACACGACGACGACGACGATGATTTCATACAAGACAAGGCTGCATCCCCACCGCTGGCCGTATCTCCTCCACGACATACTCCAACGCCGCTAGCGGCCCAATCTCCTCCACAACAGCAATCTCCAACCGCGCCGCCGCCGCCTCCGCCAATGCCGACAACGGCCGCCTCATCGGCACCGGCTGGTCCATCGAGGAACAAGAGGCCCGCTGGCCCACAGAGATCGGTCCCACCACCTCCGCCGAAGAAACAAGTTGTGGTCACGAAGATCCCGAAGATGACCAAGCTTCCATACGAGAAGACCGATGAAGAACTTAATGCTTCAGTCAAGGCAGAAGTGAAAGCGTTCTTCGAAAAGACCAAAGCTGACGCACGAGCAAAGCAAGAGAAGCCATACCTAATGTATCCTCGTGTAAAGCTACGTCAAGTGGTGCAGGCTATGCAAGACGAGAAGCGTGCTGCTAGTAAAAAACCAGCGCCGCCACTATCAGACTATGAGCGTACTATCACAAAGAAAATCAAGGAGGACAAAAGGAAACAGAAGGCGGCCGGGAAAGATGTTGCACAGCTCGGCCAACAAGCGCAGCAATCAGTGCCGCCACTAGTGGTTGAGAATCAATATGGTTCCAACATGAACTTGATGCAAATGTCGGTACCTGATGATGTGGACTTAGATGAACTCGCCAAGTGAATGAATTTGACTGGGCTTTCCTTAGAACAACTTCTCGGTCAGGAGGAACTGACAACTGTTAAAGAGGCCGAAGTTGTTGATGAATGGCGGAGGAAGTACGTATATGGCAGGAGTCTATGCGACCCTGCAAAGGTAAAAAATCTTGGTACATAAATGTACAAGCTGCACGAGTACTACTTGAGATTCTGTGCACAACATCAAAGTGAACAATATCTGGACGTCCAAGTCAGAGACCGTCACTACTTCCGTGGAGATGACGTCATCTGGGTACAGTTTAGTGAAGTACACCAGCTTCTCTATATGGATGCTCTTGACAAATCTCTCATAAGCTGCTACTGTCTGTAAGTGATTCTTCCTTTTAATCAATAATCCCACTCTAGCATATGTACGTATTCGTAATAACTATGCTCACGATGTGCAGACACATGATGAGAGAACTCAGATTGAAACAAGATGATCGAATTGGTTTTATCGATCCGTATGTCGTGTACAAGGACACAAAGACTAAAGATCCATTCAATCTGAAGATCAAGGAAATGGAGAAAAACCTCCGGAGGTTCTTTTATAACCAAAGGCATAAGGAGTTGATACTCTTCCCTTACAATATGGGGTAAAGTGTTGTGTTATATCATGTCTTAGTCAATCCAACATTAATATATATATATATATATATAAGTTGACTCTATAAACAAATGCAGGGATCACTGGATACTCATTGAGATTAAGATCAAGGAACAAACTATAAATGTGTGCGACTCAATGAGAAAAGAGCTGGCAATGTACCAAGACATGATAGACATGATCCAGAGGTAAGTTTTATCATTCGTTAATTATCGTTGCCTGCTCATTTAATTTACTATGCTATACCTAATCAACGACCGACTTATTGGGCAGGGCTTGGGCTTGGCTACAACAAAGATATCGTACGGATCTGAAAGTGCCACTCCCCCCTCCTATTCTACATAAGTGGGTGTCCAGACAACCGTACGGAACCAATTTATGTGGATACTACGTTTGCGAGTACATGCGGTGTAGCAAATTTACACCTGCTAAAGAGATGCTAAAAGTAAGTAACATGTGTATACAGTAAATTCATATCTTATTTATTTGTTGAAACTAAATAAATCTTATGTATATTAATATCTTTTACTTTAATTAATGCAAATGGAAGGAGTGGGAATTGAAAGAACAAGTGTTCAAGCACACAATACTCGTCGCAAATCCAGGAGACGATCGCAGGTTTCATTAACGATCATGTCATCCCGGAAGACGGCGAGTTCCACCACAAACCTAGGTTGAATTTGAAGAGTCCAAACAAGAACGAACACTTGTATGAGCTTTGAGTGGCGGGCAAACATTTATGTAACTCATTAACCGGCGGCCGAACACTTGATTACTTGTATATTATTGTAAATGTAACGTGTATGTACGTATATGTATAGCTCTATAATATATATATATATATATATATATATATATATATATATATATATATATATATATATATATATATATATCATACTTTATTTGTGTGCAATAATAACGCTCTCGTATAGGTGCAACGTATACGGATAATAGCAGCGAAGAATACATTGGAAAACAATATAACTGAAAACCAAAATCAATAATGAATTGGAAAGAAAAAAGGAAAAAGAAAAAAGAACCTTTAGTCCCGGTTGGTATAAAAGGTGCTGCGCCACGTCGATGCCTGGTAGCACCTTTAGTCCCGGTTGGTAAGGTCTCCATTTAGTCTCGGGCCTGCGAACCGGGACTAAAGGTGGGACATTTAGTTCCGAAACCTTAGTCCCGGCTCGCAGCCCGGGACTAGAGGTCCTTTTGGACCGGGACTAAAGCCCCGATGTGCAGCAGTGGATGAACGATCATATCAGTCATCAGCATTTTGGAAGATCGGATGGCGGGGGCAACATCTTCTGATTCGGCAACAGGCCGTCGTTGACAAGCCACGCCATGGACAGGCCCCAGCTCAGGTGCACGTCGAAGTGGCAATGCATCAGCCACACGCCTGCCAGACGACGATGCAACCAAGTCAACCAAAGTCAACACAGGCAGAGCATGCAGCATGTCGGATTGTCGATCGACAGGCGTAAAGATGATGCAATGCTACGGTACATTTTTACTTGCCAGAAGGTAATACTTAAAATAGATCTTAGCCATTAATTTTTTTGAATTTTTTAAACTAATAATTAACTAAATGATTAACTAAAAAGGAAAAATATTCTCAGATCCCCTTATCACCGGAAAGAGATAAGCGGCTGCACGGCCCTTCCTTGTTAGTGCACTCTTCTTTTCCGTTCACGCATAAAGTAATTATATATATATATATATATATATATATATATATATATATATATATATATATATATATATATATTTCAATTTAGTTTTGATAAATAATTATATAAATTGGAATATTCATGTTTTATATTTAATATATTATTAAGCACTAAAATATTTATTAATAAGTATGTTATTTTTCAGTTATTTAAAGTTGTACACAGTCATGATACTGAATTAAAAGTACACATTGCATGTATGAAAAAGGCCAATAGCTAACACGTTAAAATATGGTGCACGTCAACTAAAAGACGTTGGCAAAAAAATAAAATATGTTACACAGTAACAACATATAGCTGTCATGCACGTACAGGAGAACAACAAATAAAATATGTTAAAAAATTGCCATATCCACCGGATCATGCATGCATCAATCAAATCTAAAAAATAATTATATCTAAAACTTCCTTTATTTATTCAATTTTACCAATTAAAAAATTAATTTAATATTTAGAGGTAATATGTTGTCATAACCGTCTGATCAAAATAAATGAACGGTTGACAGTTACTTAGGCGCAGCAACACCCAAAGATGATTACCCGGGTTGTCGGCGAGGAAACGGACGGCGACCCAGCCGGCGGTGGGCACGCTGATTGTGTTCCGCTCTACGGGGTCGGCGAGGTTGTACTTGGGCGGGTCGTTCACCGGGTCGAAGTTGCCGAACCCCTGGCCGACCACGAAGAAGTCGTAGCCGTGCAGGTGCAGCGGGTGGCTCTCGGCGCCTTGGATGCTGGTGCCCTGCAGCACCAGCTCCACGGAGGTGTTGAACCCGAGCGGCACCACCCGGGTACCGTGCTGCACGAACGTGTTGTTGGGCGGGGTGCCCGTGTAGTTGAACGGGTGCGGCGGGGTCGTGGGGAAGTCGGCGAGGAGCACGCCGGCGTAGCGGCGCCCGTAGTGCGCCTCGAGGAGCGCGGTCCGGGGCCGGAAGAAGGAGTTGTTGTTGATGGACGCCGCGAACTTGGTGCCGTTGGGGCCCTGGCACGTCTGGTTGGACGGGCACGGGTCCGTGCCGAGCCCCACGGTGAAGAGCAGGTGCCGGTCCACCGCCGCCGGCACGCTCGCCGGGTACCGCGCGCTGTTCAGGCTGCGGAAGTTGCGCGAGAAGTTGGCCACCGCGCCGGTGTCGTTGTACAGCGCCAGGGCCGGCAGGGGCAGGGGCGGCAGCGTCGTCGGGGCGTACTCGAGGACGGCCGCGGCGGTGGTGTTGTCGAACGTGCCCTGCGTGTTGGTGTAGGGCGCGATCGCCATGGCGTAGGCCGGGGAGGCGGGGTTTGGGGGCGTCGTCAGGAGCACGTTCATGGTCTGCCCCGGCGAGATGACGAGCGTGTTCACGGTGAATGGCTTGACGTAGTTGGCGTCCGCCTCGACGACGGTGAGCGTGTGGTTGGCGATGCCGAAGAAGAGCTCGTCGTTGAGGGCGGAGTTGATGAGCCGGAGCATGTACGTCCTCCCGGGCTTTACCTTCAGCTTGTACGTGTCTGCGGCATGCGAGGCAATTTGTTGCGATCGTTTTGATCGAAAAAACACAAATCCAGGCTTGCTTGATCTTCATCCCATTTTATTTTTTGTACTAATATGTAAATGAAGTGTAAGCAATGGGCCTAATCTAGTCCTTCCGAAGGAAATGTACCTTTAGACGAGCAGTTGTATGTCGGGCCTGGAAGCCCATTAAAGGTGTAGGCATCGGAGACATTTGGGCCTGCGCCAGTTTGCAGGGCCTGATTGATGACGGCCTCCGTGTCCGCATTGAACCATTCACCTGCAAAGAATTCAGACATTGCCAAAAGGTTCACAGACTACTAATAATGCATCATTCAGTTTCAAAGAAAAAAAAAAGCATCATTCGAGCGATTGATGGAAGAGAGAGACGAGACTAGCCCAGCGGGCAGAGGCGTTACCGAAGAGGATGGGCACCTCCTTGTAGGGGCGCGGGAACGGGTAGCCCTCGCCGCGCTTGGGGAGGATGACGAGCGGGCCGTAGAGGTGCACGCGCAGCCAGGAGAAGTGCGCGTGCCACCACAGCGTGCCGCGCTGCCCCGTGATGGTGAAGTCGTACACGTAGCTCTGCCCGCCCTGGATCGGGCACTGCGTGATGTACGCCGGCCCGTCCGCCCACCCGTTGCGCAGCTGCCGGACGCCGTGCCTGCATGACGCGGGTGAGACGCCGGCCGGCAGAGGGCAGGGAGTTGAACGCGCGAACGAACCGGCGCGAGTGCTGTCGTCGTCGGTCGTCCTGATATGATCTTACTTGCTTACCAGTGGAACGAGACATTGTAGTTGATGTGGTTGTGAACCTTGACCACGAGGCGGTCGCCTTCCCGCACGACCAGCTTCGGCCCCGGGAACTGCCCGTTCACCGTCGGGATGCTCTTCGTCACGCACAGCCGTGTCACGTTCGTCATTTGAACCTGCAAAAATCAAAGCCACGCATGAGAGTACGTGGCACGCACCAAACCAATACTAGTGAGAACTTAGGTGCGAGCATTATATTATATTCGAGAAATGCTCGTGCGCGAAAGTTGTACATTGAACGTGTAGTAATGGGTGTCGGCGGCTGCGAGGCCCGGCAAGGCGAGGAGGACGGCGAAGACGAGGAAGGGACATGCGGAGAAGACGGCGGCGGCCGCTTGGCCTCGCCGGAGACCAGCATGACGCGCGCCCATTGTCTGATGATGACAACCGCTTCGCCCTTTGTTGTGTGTTTGCGCTTTGAAGCAAGTGAAGTGGTGCACTTTGCTATGGAATGAGTGCTGGGTTCTATATAGGCGCATGATGGCCGCCGACCGGGTTCGTGGCCTGCATGGTAGGAGGTCACATCACGGTGGTGGTTGGCCTAGTTGGTGGAAGCAAATAGAAAAACTTGTCCTTGGGCCACTCGTTGCTCCTTCTTTAGCTCTGCCACAGCAAGGCCCTGTATGGCATGTGGGTTTTATTGAGGGAAGCCTCTTCATTTTCCTCGTTTAGTTGTTACTATGAGCAGTGGTGGAAAATCAAGGGGGCAGATTGACTTGATAGTGTACACAAAGTTCTAGGGTAAAAACAAGTAGTGTTTTCAGCAAATCACAGTTGAATATACTGTATTACTCTATGCGTCCCAAAATAGATAACGCTTTTGACTTTACGATGTTTGACCATTTATCTTATTCAGTTTTTTTATACAAATAAAAAAAATAAACAAATTATTATTAAAGTATCTCCAATGATAAAATAAGTCATAATAAAATAAATAATATTTATATTTGAATAAAACGAACAGTCAAACAAAAAATCTAAAAGTAAAAAAGAAAAACATCATGTATTTTGGGACGGACGGAGTACTAGTTTACTAAAGTTCCAACAGTGGCTACCTAGGATTCAGAGCAAGGGTGGTCCATCTTCTAGATATAATATGATAAATGATTGGGTGTCCTGTATGCAATTTTCATGATATTAGAGAGCACATCACTTGAGGCCGTTTGGGGGCACTCCCCGCTCTAGATTTTCCATGGGAATTGCTCCTAGATAGCCAAATGGGCAAAGCACAATTTAGTTTTGATGAGAATCAAACGAGAACCACTTCCCCATTTACATGAAGAGCATAGATTTTTGTGATAATCCAAGTGTTATTGCAATATCTTTTGTTGCAAAAGTTTTTTTTCCTAGTATAACAAACTAGCTATGATATGTTTTCAACGAATATATGATGGCATATTGGCATCTACGTACTAGGTACTGCTCCCTCTGTTTTAAGTCAAATATTTCTACCTTTGATCATTAACTTAAAAAAAATATATAGATCGATAACATAAGATTTATGTTTCTAGGTTCACCGTAAGAAAATACTTTCAGGCCCCGTTTGGATCCTTGGAATTGAATTCATTTTAATAATCATAATTTAGACACATATTAATTAAGCTAATATGGTTGTATATGTATTATATTCGTATATTATTGTTTGCTATACGAGATAAATACTTATGTGTTGCATTTCTACTGTAGAGGAACGAGTTGAAGAGCGTGTTATAAGTTGTAAAGTAGAAATATATAATAGTGATCTATAGAATCAATTTCCACCTCCCACCCTATGAATTTGAGATAGGCTTATATATGAATTTCGGAAAGTGGTGGACTTCAAATTCTAAATAGACTAATTTATTAAGTAGATTTCAATTCCTCCAAATGAAAGGATCCAAATGGCCCTCGTAGTAATGTTGTGAAATTACATTATTTTTTATCTTGCTAATGGTCAAAGCTGAAAATATTTGACTTGTGATAAATCTAATACGATCTGTGAAAAAAAATGGAAGTAGTAATCACTAAATGAACTCAGAATAGATATGCATGCAGTACTCCCGGTTTACTTTTCACCGATGAAGCTATAAAATTACTAATTGGAACATATGGAGCACTCGCTTTAAGTTGACCTTTTCAGTCAGCTTGCAATAAACTCCATATGACACATTTCTTATCAAAAAAAATATCGGCTCCCACTGTTTACCCTTCTGCGTGCACCTTTATTTTGTCGACTTCTTTGTGTTTTGTGAGCCTTTGAAGCTAAACATGGTCCCTCTGCGTCAATCTTATATACGTGCATGCCTTTTTGCCTTTTCTTCGTTGTGATTTGGGGCTTCTTTAATAAGACCAGCGTCTGAACACAAAACAACGTAGCCAAACAGTGCCGTACGTTGCTTGGAACTGTATGTGTTTGTTGAAGTGGAGCTGGCGGATGGATTTAATCCATTGATCTACCTGAAGCACAATCTGATTGGCTAAGCAATCTGCCGGGCCTCCCCCCTCTCTCTCCCTCTCGCTCTCTCTCTCTCATGTATTTACAGTGAAGTGACTGTCCTACCGCCATATCATCATACATTTAGTCCTAGTGCATCCAAACGGATGGGCTAAAACGCAGAATAATTTTTAGTCTAACTGAACTAGTTAGTTTCTCTCAGTAGTATATGTATCCGAACAACACATGACTCAATGCAACTTTAATCGACTAAACTTGTTATCCTGATGATCCAAACGAACTCTAGATTTTGTGGTTACCTAACACAACCACCTAAATTAACAGATTGTATTGGGCTTCGTCACCAAGGGAAGCGCCTCACATCATGTTGCTTAAAGTCAGCTACATGTTCTAGTAGAACGTCTAATGTTCTAGCAGAGAGAGGGGAGGTAAAAGGATTTCATTTTGTGTGCCATCGGCGTATGCAAATATTTGCATAATAGGATCAAATCTATGTATTATATCTTTTTTGAGCACCACGTAAGGTTTCTGTAAAAGTCTTTATAGACAGCTTTCTGTAAAAGTCTCTATAGACAACTAGACACTGGTAAACTGCAGTGTACAACGCTACAAGTCAAAATATAATCTAATGCAGGCGACTAGGCGGATCTATAATTCTATATGCGAACACAAGGTTAAAATGTGCCCTTGTGTTTCATTTTGTGATGAGTGATTGTCAACGTGATCCACGAAGAAGGTTGAGTGGTGACTAACCCTACCATAGCGAAAGCTATGTGTGCGACATGTCTCTTGGCTTGTGTTGTGCAAGTGTGGAGCTCGGAGGCGGTGGTCGACGGCGGGGTGAAGGTCAAGTAGAGATGTGCCGTGCCGATGGACTGGGAGTGGTGAAGGGCGGACGTGAGGCTTGGATTGAGGGACCAGGAGGCCGGGTGACCAGCCACGGTGGCTGACATCTGGGATATCGACAAGCGCAAGTGTACATGGGAGTGACCGTGTTGACCGAGTCAAGACGGATGATGTGCAAGTCGAGCGGGGCTTAGAGGACTTGGCGGCCGGCCGGTCGAGGACGGCGGTGACACGTGTCGAGCGGCGGGGGACGCGTATGGAGTACGCTACTCGCGAGCGGGTTTGGTGGTTTGGGCCTCAAAACCATCAGTGGCGGGTTTATGGGTTTGTGCCTCAAAACCCGGGCGGAGGTTCCGAGGAGGAACGGACGGCACGTGGCGGCATCGGGGAGTTCACGTCGAGGCGAAGCTACTGATGAGGAGGCACGGTGGCCGTCGAATGAAGATGACACCGGGTTGGACCATAACGCCCTTGGGCTAAGTGGTTTGACTCAATTGTATCCAGGGGCAAAACTGAGATTATGTAATAGTCTTGTTAATTAGGATGAGGGAGCCCCCATCTCCCTCACCTCCTCCATTTATTTTTCTTTCATCCTTTGTTAGGGTTTCCCCCCTCTAGTTGCTTGTGTGTGTGAGAGGTCCACTAATCCATGTGTTTAGTGTAAGAACCAAGAATTCAAGTGGGAAAGGAGGTCCCGAATCCTCCTTGTGTCCTCCGGAATTTGGAAGAAGTTTTGTTCTTGTGATTTGTGATGTGTTCTTCGCGTTCTTCTTCTTCCCCCTCTCGTTCTTGAGCCGATTCTTTGTTTCTAGACCATTTTGGTTCGTTCTTGTTGCCTTGATTTGAGCTATGACGTGAGTTGAGCCTTTCCACCGAAGGAAATCAACCAATTCCTCATGAGCTCGCAGATCGGACGATTTCTTGGTCTAGGTCTCAAGAACCGGTGTTTCTTTGTTCTTCTTCGATTTTCCGTTGATAGGCTTGAAATTGGGTGTTGATGTCTTGAAGATATCTTCTCAACACTCCCAAGAACTTACCTGCAGAGTTTCAAGTCAATCCGAGTTGTTTTGATCGAGTTTTGACCCGTTCTTCCTTGGTTCGTGCTGCTGTTTCTGGACAGCGCGGAGCTTCCAGGAAAAACACGGAACCTCCGGGACCGCGGAGCCTCCGGGAAAAACGCGGAACCTCCGGGAATCTCCAGACCGCTGAGCCTCTGGGGGAAAACGCAGAGCCTACGCACTTGCCTGCTGAAAATTTGTGTTTGGGCTCTCCGAGTGCTCGTGTTGAGATCCGTCTTTTGCATGATTTTCTAGCGTCTCAAGGATATTTTTCTAAGTACTCTTGTCACCAGTTGGCATGGGTACTTTGGGTTGAGAATTCACTTCCTCTCCATAGGAGTTGAGTATATCTTTTTTCGTCCCTCGGTTTAGTTCTTGCTTCGTGCTTGTTTGTGGTGTCCCACTGTGTTTCTAGGGAACATCCACCCACTAGTTGGGTCGTGGACATCACGGTGTTTTGTTCGCGCATTTGGTGATGATTTTGGGACAGTAGCCAATTATTATCGAAAGAAATTTTCGGCTCCCATTCACCCCCCTCTGGTCGCCGTTTTCGATCCTTCGCTATATACAAACACTCGGTTGATAGTTGTAAAAATAAGCAGTCCTGTGCTTGGGTCCGGCAACAGAGCAGGCATTGTGGGACAGAGCCTCAGCCGGTTTGGTATTTGAGGCTTCCATCCAATCTAGCTACTTTGTTAACAGGCCGTGCTCGCCCTAATATTTTTTTTTTCATATAGGGTCCCTCGAGTAATCGAGTCTTGAACAATGTACTTTGGAATCAAAATTTTCCTAAAGAGAACAACCATTAGGTGCTTGAGTTTTGTTGGGAGGTAAGTCCAATTTTGCCCATCAAATCAACAACTAGCAGCTGCGTCACATACACTTCCAACCACATATAGTTTGCATAAGCATAAGTTGCCTGTGGATTCAAAGGTATCAGCCACCTGATGATTAGCATTTAGCAAGACCAATATCTGTACCAGTAGTACAATTCTCAAATGGCATGCAAGCCGTTAGTCGAATATTTTGATCTGCACTTTTGTGCAGGCTAAATTACAGGACGACGTACGTTGTCGGTGATTTGAACAGCAGTCAGTACCTGGATGTTAAACAAAATTATGTTGATTTGGTGGCGTCTGTTGTCTCTTCATATCGCGGTCACGTACAAACCACAGTTAGTATATTTCCCTGAAGGTATAGAACTTGAATTCTGGATGACCTTTTCTTTTAGAAAAAATGTGAAAAACAGTCGACTTGGTGCAGAAAACTTTCTGACATTGCGAGGAGGCAGAACCATCCAGGACCAGGAACATGTCAGGCATCGTTTGTTGTCCCTTGAATATAAAGCAAGTAAAAAGGCATGATCCAATTATACGAATAAAAAACCAGAGAGAATGCAACGACTTGTCTCCGATTGTGCATTTATTTTGCCAAATCAGTTGAGTCCATTACCTGAACTACTCCTTACCAAACGCGCGTCACCTCTGCACCCTTGTAAGCGAGGCCTAAACCATTGTGTATGCCTATTTATGGAACTAGGCAAATTGCTATACTTGCTCAACAGGAACGAGGAACAGAGAAGGCGTATGGCATGCATGCTACCCACTGTGACCTTTTTGGGTTGCGACGAGTACGACTAGATTAGCACGAATCAGTGTTGGTTGCGATGGGACAAATGCTTTAGTGGTGGTTTTGTGTCGCCAGATCAGAATTCAGATGTGATGGTGCCAACAAACTGTGTGTGATGTCTGGCTTCAGGACAAAGGATCTGACTGAACTACTGAGGTCCGGGTCTCGCAGTTTGGCGTCGTGCAGTGGTTGGGGACCGACGCTCCCCTTCAGCCGCGCACCTTTCAATCTCTAGTGCCTGCCGTCGTGGAGGTGGAAGTGTGGAACCAGTGGCTGCAACGGAAAACGCTTTGCTTGAGTTGCATAATAGTACTATATTATCAGCATTAATCAAAACCAAATTGCATTAATCTGTAGTGCCATCGTGGAGGTGGAACCAGTAGCTGCAACGAGAAACGCTTTGCTTATTATCAGCATTAATCAAAACCAAATTGCATGGCTAATTGGCCGGTGCCATGTTGCCGTCAGGATGCTCCCTCGTTGAAGAAGCCGACAGACATTTTACACGTCGCGAGTGTTGGTCGTTGAGGAAAGGAGAACCGCGAAAGTTACTTGGCAACCTATCGCAAACATGTGTTTGGATATCATCAACCTACGAGCACAGGCACAGCAAATCTTTCGACATGTAAGTACGCCTGCTAGTGGGGGCAAACCCTCCCCAAACCCGCACCGCCCCACAGATCAGCAGAGAGAGTACCCAACCCGACCCTGCCCAATTAAATATGTGGTCAACCCGCCCCGCCCCGCCCCATTGCTGGTGGGTACTTGCATCTGCGCTGTGTGTTGCACTGCAGTATTACACAAGCATGTAAGCATGCACAGCCACACAACTGGTTCCATAAGCACTGCGTTGACAGGTCAGATGGCGTTGTCAGGCACTGCGTTGAGAAACATCTAACTGCCATTCACAGGTCAGATGGCGTGTGTTTGACATCCAAATCACTGAACAAGTATAGAAATAAATGTATGAGCAAAATTGCCATCAACTTCAAAGACAAAATTGACATCACCTACATCTACATGCTTCACACGTTTGCAGGGAAAATTTTAAAAAGTTCGTATTTTTGGTTGCCCCGAAAACCCGGGATGTTACATTCAGTTTGAACTAAAAGACATTGAAAAATATTTGTGCTAGCAGTTTGCTGCAGCCTTCTCTGCCACAATCTTTCATCTATTTCAGTCGTCCTTTGTCATCACAGGAGCCTCAATGCTCTTCCCACCTCTTTTAGCAACCTAAAAGGATTATCATTGTCAACGATCACTGAACAAAAGTTAAATTTAGAATATAACGACTTAGTATGTTAAAGAGCACTTGACTGATTATTTTTATCAAGCATTTGTGACTCAAAGAAATACAATGGAATCAAAATTGGACAAGCATTTGTTGCTCAAAGAAATACAGAAGCCAAGAACTATACAGAGTGGTATATACATAGGCCAAAAACTTGTGGTGAATGGAATGTATTAAATACTAGTATGGAATGTATTAAAACTAGTCCAGTATTGTACACTAACTCATGGAATTACCAGTATTGTACCCATGTTATTTGCAGCCTGCTAATCAAAAGGCAGTAACTCAGCAAGTGTACTGTACCCACTCATACATACAAAGGCCATGATGCGGCCAACCTATTACCTAGTCATGTCCAAGCTTATGCAGTTTGGGAATATGACCTATACAGTCCCAGCTAGCTTGGCTCCTATGACTATGTGCTGTATGGTCAATCATTCATGATATATTTAAGCACAAATGTCAACTGATTAGACAACTATGACTGTGCAGTTTCAGTTGTGCAGGTTACATCCAACCAGCAAAAAAAAAGGTCAACAAAGATTACCTCATTAGAATATCTCCCAAACTAACTGGTACAACCTGCACAAAGCAAAATGACAGCATATTAAGCAAACATGGCAAAAATCAATTTGCACATATTAGAAAAAAAATGAAGCACAGAAAAGAGTAATACCTTCACTGGTATTTATAAAGCCAATCTTTGCAGCAAACTAAAGCTTCAAGAGTTTGTGGGATCATCGAGCTTCGGTTGTCACCAAGAATTGAACCGCTCAAACTAAATGCAGATTCTGAAGAAACGGTACTAAGAGGTATGGCTAGAAAGTCTCTTGCCATAAGTGATAGCACAGGGTATTTATTTGAGTTTGTTTTCCACCAACTCAAAATCTCAAAAGTCTCGTCATTCCTTACAAGGGCTTCTTCCAGATATGCATCTAATTCAGCCTTGTCAACACTAGTACCTCTTCTGTGAGAGCTAAATTCAGCAAACTCTTGTTCCAACCTTCTTTTGCCAAGAACCAACACAGGTGAACCTAGCAAGCTCCTAGACACACCTGTTTGAGACAATGTAGTACTTGTATCGTCTCTTCTAAGATCAGTTTCATATCTTTTGTAGTACTTGGTCAACCAATCTTTTGCCAAATCTATGCTTGTTTCGCTACCAAGATAGTTCCGACTTACTTTATCATAAAAGAAAGCAAGGTAATCAAGCTTCTTCCTTGGATCAAGTACAGTTCATATAACAAGAGCCATGTTATAGTTACCATCCCAGTACTTGTCAAATTTTCTGTCCATTGCCTTAGCCAAATCTCTTATTACTTGATTACCTTGTCACTGTTGACTTCTTAAAGCTTGATGGATACATATCACTTTTTCTAAGAAAAGGTGTGACGTAGGATACCTATCGGCTGAAAATGACCTTGTAGTTTCTTCAAAGGCCCCAAGGAACTCACCCACACTTTCAGTTTTGCTCCATTCTTCATCATCTGGAACAAGTTGCTGTTGTGCATTTGCATACCTCTTTAGAACAATTTTATACTTCAATGCCTCAAGAATCATGTCATGCGTTGAGTTCCAACGGTTCGGCACGTCAAGCACTAAGCCAGCCTTTCTAGGAAAGCGTTCCCTTTCAGCTATCTCATTGAAAGCTTGGATCCGTGATGGTGATGAATTGATATGCCTAACTAGATCTCTTATTATCTCTATAGCATTATTAGCAACATTCATACCATCTTGGACAAGAATGTTTAGTATGTGGGCGCAACATCTAACAAGAAGGTGTTGACCATCAAACAACAAGTCCAGTTTCCCACTCTCTTGCAAAAGATCACAAGCTGTTGTTTTTTGATGACATACTGATCTATAGCTCCTCGTGGGCGGAGCACCTGCAGCACGTCGGCATCGTCCTCAACGCCCTCCGCGCCCATCGTCTCCACCTCAAACGTTCCAAGTGTTCGTTTGGGGCCTCTTCGGTGGCCTACCTGGGCCATGTCATCTCCGCCGAGGGAGTCGCCATGGACGCCGATAAGATCGCGGCGGTCGCCTCATGGCCCGCTCCGCGTTCTGCTCGCGCCTTGCGGGGCTTCTTGGGGCTCGTCGGGTACTACCGGAAGTTCATCCGGGACTTCGGCATCATCGCGGCGCCACTGACGCGTCTCTTGCGGCGAGACGCGTTCGCTTGGGACGACGAGGCCGACGCGGCCTTCCTCGCGTTGAAGGGCGCCATCACTACGGGGCCAGTCCTTCAGATGCCAGATTTTGACAGGGTCTTCACGGTGGACAGCGACGCCTCGGGTGCGGGGTTCGGCGCCGTCCTGCACCAGGGCGCGGGACCCCTCGCTTTCTTCAGCAGGTCGTTCGCCGCGCGTCACCTCAAGCTCGCCGCGTATGAGCGGGAGCTCATTGGGTTGGTGCAGGCTGTGCGGCACTGGCGGCCGTACTTGTGGGGACGCCACTTCATCGTGCGGACAGATCACTACAGCCTCAAGTACCTGCTGGACCAACGCTTGTCGACGGTGCCTCAGCACCAGTGGGTCAGCAAGCTGTTTGGTTTTGACTTCGCCGTGGAGTACCGTCCGGGCCGCCTCAACACGGTGGCTGACGCTCTGTCCCGTCGTGACATCGAGGCTGCCCTTGAGCTCGGCGAGACTGCAGCAGCGGTGGCCATCTCCGGCCCATCCTTCACCTACATCAACGACGTACGCCGTGCGACTACTACTGCACCGGACGCCGCGCTGCTGCAGGAGCGCCTGCGCGCGGGTGAGCTGACTGCTCCCTGGCGCGAGGACGTCGGGCTCCTGCTCCACGGCCACCGCATCTTCGTCCCCGACGTCGGCGACCTACGTCATCAGGCCATCCAGCTCGCTCATGGGGCTGGCCATGAAGGCGTTCAAAAGACTCTGCACTGCCTTCGTTCGGATTTCTATATTCCGGGCGACCGCATGTTGGTGCAGGACTGGGTGCGCTCCTGTGCGGTTTGTCAGCGCAACAAGACTGACGCTCTTCGGCCGGCGGGGCTCCTGCAGCCTCTGGAGGTGCCGTCCCAGGTGTGGGCGGACATCTCCATGGACTTCATCGAAGGGCTGCCCAAGGTCGGCGCAAGTCGGTCATCCTCACCGTCGTCGACCGCTTCTCCAAGTATGCGCATTTCATTGCGCTCGGTCACCCCTACACCGCCGCGTCCGTCGCCCGAGCCTTCTTCGACGGCATCGTCCGCCTTCACGGGTTCCCGTCGTCCATCGTCAGCGACCGGGACCCCGTGTTCACCGGTCACGTGTGGCGTGACCTCTTCAAGATGGCGGGCGTGACTCTACGCATGAGTATGGCGTTCCACCCCCAGACGAACGGGCAGTCGGAGGTGGTGAACAAGGTCATCGCAATGTATTTGCGCTGTGTTACCGGTGACCGGCCTCGCGCTTGGGTGGATTGGCTCTCGTGGGCGGAGTATTGCTATAATACTTCCTTCCACACCGCCCTTCGCGCGACGCCCTTCGAGGTGGTGTACGGCCATCCCCCGCCGCCAATTCTGCCCTATCGGCCGGGGACAGCGCGTACTAAGGCTGCGGATGCTCTTCTCCGCAGTCGTGACGACATGTTGGCTGAGGTCCGTCAACGCCTTATTCAAGCTCAGCAGCTTGCGAAGAAGTACTACGACGCCAATCACAGGGAGGTGGAGTTCGACGTCGGCGCCTGGGTCTGGCTGCGCCTCCTCCACCGCACGGCGCAGTCTCTGGACCCGCGTGCCAAGTACAAGCTGGGGCCACGTTGGGCTGGCCCCTTCCGCGTGCTGGATCGCATCGGCCGCGTAGCTTATCGCCTGCAGCTGCCTGACGGAGCGCGCTTGCATGATGTCTTTCATGTCAGCCTGCTGAAGTAGCACCGCGGCGATCCTCCAGCGGCGTCTGGTGTCTTGCCTCCGACATAGGACGGCCGCATCCTGCCAGCCCCGGACCGCGCGTTGCAGGCGCAGCAACGCCGGGGTATCTGGAAGGTGTTGATCAAGTGGCGTGGGTTGACCGAGGAAGACGCCACCTGGGAACGCGTCGACGAGTTCAAGGCCGCCTACCCCGACTTCCAGCTCGAGGACGAGCTGTTTTCGCAGGCGGGGAGAGATGTTATGACGGGCGTGCACTATGCAAGGAGAAGGCCTGCTCGTGGCTAGAGGGCCGCGTCCAGAAGGGCGCCCAAAGCCCACGTGCAGCTATTATTAGCATTATTGGAATTATTAGAGTATTTTCCGATTATTAGATAAGAGGAGTTATAAATACCTTGTAAAACTATTTTTGGGATTTTAAGCAGAAACATAATAATGTTTCCGGCTTCCTCAGGGAGCCGGGAGAAACCCTAGCCACCACCCTAGCCGCCCCTGCCTCTTGCTCGTGCGTCGACCAGCACCACGGCGCCTGAGCACCGCCGTCGAGGCTACAGGCCGCGGCCCCCTCTCTCCCATCCCTACAACCTCCGTTCCGTTTCCGGTAGGATCCGTAACCCTAACACAATGCAATTTTAGTCCAGTACTAACCCATTTTCTCTCGTGGTGACTGAACACCCTGAACTGAAAAAGATGAAGAACCCAAGCACTACAGGGCCAACAGGGTAGTCATTTCCCTTCTTAACAGTGGTTTCATGCACAGAACCCCTCTCTTCATGTCAGCAAGGCACCTTGAAGTAGTCTGTCCAAATAAAAGCCACAAATCAGCATATATGAATACTTAGTCAATCTGATAGCTACTTAACACGGAGTTGCCTAAGATGCTTGTTGAAGTTTTAAAATGCTCTTAAGACGCTGAGTACAAATCATCTGCGACTTTATATTTTGGTACTTAGAACATGTAGCTGATTGACGAAACTTGAGATCATTATGGACTGACCTCGCAGAATCAAAGCCCTATGTTCTTAATTTGACAAAAACATGAAAGGTTTAATCAGGGAAATAAATACAATGACTACAACTCATGCTACGTTTTAGCCCAAAAATACTAGTATCTATGAACATAAAAAAAAGAAGCAATCTAATATCTATTCTGCAGCAGCAATCTAATTCACTATCATATCATCCCTCCACATATATATCTGCCCGAACAAGAAAAGAATCGAGTAAAATTTCTCACCTGGATAAAATCAGCTAGAGCTTCTCTGTGGGTGGATCGCCGAGGGGAAATCCTAGCACAGCCTTTGGTGAATCGCGGTGGCACCCCGTTCGTCTTCGCTCGAATGCTTCCCTGCCATTTATCTCCCACATGGGACTAGATTCGGATAAGGCTCCATGGGGAAGGGGAAGGAGACGCTTCCTGCAATCGAATCACTGAACCGTATCGAGAAGCAAAAAGAAAAGGGGAAGGAGAAGGAGATGACGCGAAGGAGAAGATGGGGGAGCGGATCTAGAGGAGGGGCAACTGGATCTGATACCGGTGTTGGAGGAGGACACGCTGGAGCAGAGGCGACGGCGACAACGGTAGCGGGCTGGCGGCGGCGGTGCTTCTTTCTCCGACTCGTGAGAGGAGCTGTACTTCCTGGGCGAGCACGGGAGATGCGGAGGACACCCCAATTCCCAACCCGCTTTCCCTGTGAACCCAACCCGCCCCGACCCGCGAGCTAAGAGAACCCGTTTTCACCTGTCTGTACACACTCCATAACAAAACCCACCCCAGAAACCCCGTTTCGCCCCGCCCCATTAGCAGATTTACATGTAAGTGTAAATTAATTGAAGTGGACCTAAAATCTCACTTGCAGCAGGAGCATCAGTGCATCACATTCGCACCAGAACAGAGTGTGGTGTGCCGCACACTGTTAACAATGTAAGGAGTACGCTCTCCGCCGTCCTCACCCTGCCCTGCTGGTCCCTCTCCCTCCCGCCGCGTGCCACAGGCCTCACCAGTCACCACGGGGCGGCACGGGACACGGAGGCCGGCAAGCGCCCGGTGCCCTCGAGGCACAACACATGCCCGCCCGGGTCACCAACAAGCAACAGCCATCCCCACCCCCACCGGGCGAGCAGCGGAGCTTGTCTTGTTATCCTGTCGGCTCGTCGTTCACAGCTAGAGATGGCAACGGGTACCCGAAACCCGAGTACCCGACGGGTATTACCCGATAAAGATGCGGGTATGGGATGAATTTTCTACCCGTGGGTACGTTATTAGGCAAAATCATATACCCATCGGGTATGGCGGGTACGGGTACGGGTGTATACTACCCATACCCGCATACCCGCGGGTAAGACATACCCGCAAAAATAACTAGCCAACCTCAGTTATTTTAGCGCATCTAATTCATGAATTTGGCCCATTGAGACATCCACTATATTTCTAGTAGATTTCCTTTGTTGTAATGATGCTAATAATGTTTGTTAGCATGTTTGTAACTTGTTGGAAGCTTAGAATGATTTATTTTTGCATGTGACTATTTGATATTTTTAGGTAATTTTCGGGTATGCTATCGGATACGGGTTACCCGTCGGGTGAGAATTACCCGGCGGATACGGGTATGGAACTATTTTTTTACCCGCATGCGGGTACGGGTAACCCGACGGGTAAAATTTTGCGGGTGCGGGTATGGGTACGGATGGGCACTACCCGTCGGGTACGTACCCGTTGCCATCTCTATTCACAGCATCTCGAACTAGAAGCCGTCCGCGTCACCCCGGCCTCGCGATGATGGATTCAGGACCACAGAAGCGAGCTCTCTGAAGCCGCCTCTGACGCTAGTCACACACTCACACACACGGGCCGGCCACATACATTGCATTGCGCCTAGGCCAGGAGGCAGGGGAATGCAAAGCCCACATCGCGCTGCAGGGCTCCCGCGGGCAGCCACAATAACTGCGGCCGGGTTCAAGAGCACAGCTTCCCTCTCGATTGTGTTTTAATGCCTTCCAGTTCATGTACTACCAGATGGGAGGAACAGCGCTGAACATCACTTCATCTGCACGGATTACTGCTTCTAACCATCCATTAAAAACACCTTTTTTTCAAATAACGCCGATTAAACGGGATAATAGACTGCAGCAGTACGAATGAAGCATGCTGGACTACTGGAGAGGCTTTTCGAAGCTTCAAGCTGCAACCTGGCCACCGATCACCATCATCAGCAGTATCCTAGGTAGATCACCATCATCAGCAGTATCCTAGGTAGATGCTGCGCATACAAGTGAAGCAAAAAGCGCAGCCGCCGCATTCTTCACGCCGCCCGCAATCACCCGCCGCAGCAACCGCAGCCCACTGAGGATGAAAACGGTCGGAGACGGTCGAAAACGGACTTACGATATAGAAAAACGAAAACGGTCGGTTCGGGATATTTCTACATTTAGCAATTAAAGAGTACAAAAAATGGTTGAAAATGGTTGTGAAACCATTTGAAACTGACAATTTTTCATGTTAAAAAACGGTTCATAATATAGAAAACGAAAACGGTCAATTCGGAATATTTCTGTTCCGTTTTCATCCCTACAGCCCACAGGTAGTATTAGAGCAAGTATTATGGTTCAGCCGGCTGCCGGCTGGATAAACGCCAGCATGGACAACATTTAATGCAGCAGCAGCATTGACACGACACGTACAGCCAACCAGCAGTGAGTGCAGCAGTAGCGCAGCCAATGAAGCTGCATGCGCGCGCATCCGCCGGCTTTCCGTCGACGTTTAGCTAGCCGCCCGCTCCACTCTCTCTCTCCTTTTCTCTCTCCGCCAGCCGTGATTTTTCTGACGTGGCTGTGCTCCCCGCCGGCCTACTGCAACATCTCAATCGCACAAAGGGCTAGTGGCATCAGTAGGCACAGGTGACAAGAAACATATAAGGATTTCATCATCTGAACGAAACAGTATGCTTATATGAGTTCTCATCTTAAGCATCCACCACCTACCTACCTACTACTCCCTAAAACCCTCCTACTGCCTCCCTAATCCACCCGCTACTAAACCCTACTAGAGTGAGTACAACAGAGACTGGAAACCTATCTACAACTCCCAAAATCAATCTGGAGCAGAGCCCTTCTCTGCCATTGCCGGTCCGCCGCCGAAGTCACGCGCAGGAGGAGGCCTGGCGCCGCGGCGCGAGAGCGAAGAGCGCCTCCAGGTCCGGCGGCTGGAAGTATCCGTTCTTGGGCGGGCTGCGCCGCTTCCCGAAGTCCGGCACGGCCTTCCTCGGCGCCGCGGGGCAGGGCAGCGTCGCCGGGATGCGGCACTCCTCCCGCTTCGGCGTCTCCCACCCGCCGCAGCCGTACCCTCCTCCTCCGCCGCCAACAGCCACAGCCGCCGCCGCCTTCTCTACGCCTACGCTGCTCTCCATTGCGAGATTGATTTTTCGAGGGAAGAAGAAATTTGCTTTCCTTTTTTTGAAACGCGGGATTGGGAGGGAACTATGGAAGAGACGCGGCCGGCGGAGCATATAAAGGAGGGGGCTGGCTGCGGCGGGAGGATCAGGCTTCCCAAGGACGGAACTGGACGGCTCCGTGCTGAGCAAGGCGGGCCGGAATCGGTGACGTGGCGGATCCCGCGCCGTCGGATGCGGGGAGTGGGAATTAAGCGGGAAAAGGGTGCGCGGAGGGGCGGGAAGCCGCAATGCGCAGTTTCGATTTAAAACTTCTTTAGATGGAGGACCTGCGTTATAAGATATCACGGATCAGTCCTTCCTGGGCCACAAGAGGAGGGGTTTCGACGAGTTAACTTTGTTAACGAGGGGTCTTGGTGTAAGATTGGAGTGGAAGGATATGCCGCATTGGATTCCACTGCGTTACGTGGTCTGTTAGGCGTGCCAGGTGTGTACGGGTAGTGATGGGCGACCGAATACGGTGGGGTCCCCGACTTCGGCGCCGCCCTGCCCCACGACCCCACGCACGCCGTGGTCTCGGCCTTGGTGCACCGTGGTGCGCTGGCCGGAGGGCCCTCGGCGGACGGTCCACGTGAGCCGGGTGCGGGGGCGTGGTCTGGAGCTGCTGGAATGATCCCTTCCGCCTCGGATTCCTGGGCAGCTGGGCCCCGCATCGGGAGGAGATCGGGTGGTCTCTCGTCCCCCGTGTGGAAAACTGCGGCGCGGCGCGTTGCTATGCGTTGACTTGTCGTACCGCCAACGGCAGGATTACGTGGGCCTTCTCGGCCGTAAATGGACCGTTTCTGCTGTTCGGCCTCTGGCCCATGAATTTCTGCTAAATGGCCTAGCCTAAATCTTATGTCAATCTTAGCCCGTTCTTATTTGAAGCAAACAATCACCAGTTTGCTGAATGGTTTCTGACTAGCTGATTCTGGCTGATGCTGATTTGTTGTGAGAGAAAAACACTGCTGAATAAGCGCGGATAAGAACCAGCGAATAGGGTGAATAAGTGAGGCTATTTAAAAAAATAAAAGTTAAAAAAAGATTATTATAAAAGTAAAGAATCCATTTATCTTCTAGTCCTAACAAAGTGTCATGTCGTGGTCCTTCAACTGCCAAAACGATGTATCATGTGTTACCCAATATCAGTACAAGGTGAGATCTTCCTAGTAGTACAGTGTTTTTCTCTCGCAATAAATCAGCGAATAGTACTTATTAGTCTGACTTTTTAACGAAACCAGCGTGGCCATACAAGGTGAGATCCTCCATATCCTGAAAGAGTTGAGTATGCGGACTCTGCATGGACACGAACCCAGACAAAATGAAAAAACGTCAATCGCTGGTCCTGCCGGCATCCAATCGCCTCCACCGATCTGTCCGGTGTCTATTTTTGTCAACCAATAAAACGACGATAAGCCATATTTTTCCTATGATATGACAAGTTGGAAATATTTTACTTTTACATGGATGCACCTGTCAACGGCGTAATGGCTCGCACAGGTGTCCGGTGAGACACCGACGGGACGGAGTGGAACGAGCTGCTCTCTCAGTCTCTCTGCCTGTCCATGTCGCGGCTCGGCGGTTGACCCCTTCGCGCGCTCAAGCTGATCTCGACCCACTGGAGGGTGTCAGCTCTAGAGGAGCCTGAACGGCTCCGGCCACACGTGAGAACACTGAGAAGAAAACGAAGAGCTGACAACTAATGAACGTCTAGACTGAGACTGTGCTGCGTGTTGCGACGCTGGCTTTCGGTCCTCTGATGACGGACGAAGCGAACCCCTGACCGGTGCTATAGATCCTGAGGATATGCACGGCTCTGTCAAATCGGTACGGGCATCGGGCATCGGGCATGCAGGATGCGATGCACCCGTGCAGCGCGCGCGGTCAAGAACCAGTCTCAGATGGCGGCGGGTGGCCAGTGGTGGCAACGCAAATCGATCCATGGGAGTAGTGATGGGACGAGGCGGCCGGCTGAATCGACCCTGTTGCCGGACAAGGTTAAGGTCATACCCGGGTGTGTTTAGTTCGCGATTTTTTTTTTAGGTTTGACTACTGTAGCACGTTTGTATTTGTCAATTAGTGTCTAATCATAGACTAATTAGGCTCAAAAGATTCGTCTCGTGGTTTTCTACCAAACTGTGTAATTAGTTTTTTTCGTCTACATTTAATGCTCCATGCATGTGTCCAAACATTCGATGTGACGGAGAATCTTAAAAATTTTGGGAAACTAAACATGACCTTAGTTTTCACCGAAAACTTTTCACCCCGTCATATCGAATGTTTACGCACACATGGAGCATTAAATGTAGATAAAAAACTAATTACACAGTTTGCATGGAAACCGCGAGACGAATCTTATAAGCCTAATTAGTCAATGATTAGCCATAATTGCTACAGTAACACATGTGCTAATGACGGATTAATTAGGTTTAATAAATTCGTCTCGCGGTTTCCAGGCGAGTTATGTAATTAGTTTTTTTATTAGTATCCAAACACCCCTTCCAACATCCTATAAAACATTCAATGTGACACCTAAAATCTTTTCACCCACGAACTAAACGAGCCCTAGATGCTCAAAATTCGAAAGTGAAATGGCTAGCATGGTCTCCTGTCTCTCCGTGGGTATCCGTACCGGTACCTAGTAGTGAGTGCTCCAGCGGTCCAGGGTGATTTTTTTTTTTATTTTTAACACTTTTTAAAAACTATTTTTAATTTTAGCACCGAAAGTTTTTTTTATATCTAACACTTTTGGCCGCTCCCCACGCGAGGGAGCGGCATTTCAACTTTGCCGCTCCCCAGATCAAGGAGCGGCAAGCGCAGGGCGCCTTTTATTCTCTTCTCCTCTTGAGCTCTGGCAATTCGTCGTTTCGGCGCCGCGCCCCCTGCCCCCTCCCGGCCATCACACAAGTTATTTTCTTGTTTAGTTGTAGTTCAAATGTCGGGCGGAAGTTCGTCGAGCAGAGGTAGAGGAAAGGGAGTGAGGAAGGGAACTCCGATTGTGTGGGAGGGTTCTTTGGGTCCTGATTCTTTTGAGGAACCTATAGAACAATTTCCTTGGGAGAGCAAGAGTGACTTCACCCGCGAGAGACCTCTTAGATCATACGACAACCGCATGGAAGATTGACCAAAATGCCGTCACGGTTTGGATTGCGTCGTGCAGATGTACAACGACTGTGACGGTGGAGGCCGTCGTTTCTTCAGATGCCCGCGAGGATTTGTATTTCCTTTTAACTCTCATTTTTTTCATATTTGCATTTGGTTTGTAGAAGTACTTATTGGTAGATGCGTTTTCAGGATTCAAGCTACCCAGATAACTGTGGTTTCACTCGATGGGTCGATCCTCCTCCTATCTATCCCCATCAACAATATATCACATATCTACAGGGACGCATCTTTGATCTAGAGTATGGCTCTGGAAGTGGTAACAGGGACAAGTCGGAGGACGACAGCATCAACGATGCAGAGGAGCCACTATGCAATAATCCATACTGCCAGTGCCCATACCATAAGAAGCACGGGCCTCCTTCTCCGCCGGCACCGCCACCACCGCCGTCACTGGGGGGTTACTGTGGGGAAGGCGCAACTCAGTTCAATATGTGGTACCATTATTAGGCATGCTAGGTTTAGTTTGCAACATGCCATTGTTTAGTTCGTTAATATCAGTGTTTGAGTTTGAATTATGTTCATGTTGGAGCAAGTGGTAGTGGAACTGTTGAACCTTGTAATAAGTGTGTACCATGTGGCTACTGTTTCCCTCGATCGTGCAAGTGTTTTATTTCCAACATATCACTTTCCAACATGTCCTAGTATTATAAAAAAGTACATGTGATCGAGGTTACCGATCAAAGCACGGAGCAGCAGGAAACACATCCCCCAGGCAGGGAGCGGCAGAGTTGTTGCTCCCTCAGCCAGGGAGCGCAGCCATAAAACACTGTTACACGTCGTCGAACGCTCCAGTGAGCTTGAAAAGTAGAATGTAAGCACATTACAAGTTGCACATTACAAGTTCACTGGAACACATAAAACATCACATTACAAGCTCAAATTCATTAGTTCCAAATACATGTAGTTGCAAATTATTTTGACACACTGCTAGGACACATAAGTTCAACACTAAGTAGGTTCTTCGACAAATGACTTGGATACATAAATGGTGACATAGAGTGCAACAAAGGGTCTCCAACTTCATCCTGCCATGAAAATGACCAAGTGAACCTGCAGTATATATGACATTGGTAATTAACACAAAGATAATTTTTTTTGATCGTTGAAATGTTATCCTTATATAATTGCTATGCTTACATGCACTCTATGTCCCAGGAGTGTAAGGCTCCCTCGGCCGCCTCCGTCTCTTCGGATTGGTAGGCACTACGTTGGGGGTGTAGCCAACGTCCGTGTGGTCCCGATGACGGTGCTGCCGTCCTTAGCTCTGCGCATGGCTCGTCCCCTGCACATAGGTCGGCCCCTGCTCAGATAAAAGACAAATCGGTGTTAGATTGTGGCATTCTTATATAACATGGGCTAGGCAAATAAGAAAATTTGCTTATTTAGTTTTACCTGTTCGTCTCCTTGGGTTCCCAACGGGGCATCAAAGAGCTGCGACATGCCTATCTCCTGGTGCTGTGAAGGGTCCACCGGGGTGTGCTGGTACGGGCTGGGCTGGGATGGGGCGTGCTGGTATGGGGTGTGCTGGTACGGGCTAGGCTGGTACGGGCTGTGCTGGTAGGGGCTTTGCTGGAAAGGTACATGCTGGAAGTTGCCCTGCTGGAAAGGACCCTGCTAGAAGAAGCCCTGCTGGAAAGGACCGACGTGGGAAGGGCCCTGCTGCGTAGGGTGCCTGTGCTGGGGTATGCCGAAGCCTGGTGCCTCGTCCTCGTCGGACGACTCTGAGTCGTCGTCCTCTACCTCAACTGGGGCCTTGTCGGGGCGGTGTGGTGGTGTACGCGCGCCGGAGGTGGACCCTGTCACGGGGTCCGAAGAGCCCGCAGGTGTCCTCAGAGAAGCTGAAGCTGTGCTCTGGGAACGCGGAGGGTTTGCTGGCGGCTCCCACGGAGTGTCCATGCAGCTCAACTTCTGGGCTAGCTTCCTCAAACTCCTGCTCATTTTCTGCAAACACGTGTGGACTCATATTATTTAGGACAACCTTTTGACTCGTACAACATTATAGGATATTTTCAACGTATTGCTTATGTGCACAAATGTCTCAAGCGCGCCTCGCCCTTTGTTCCTGCAATCGTGTAGTTGAAACGCTGCTTCGTTGGACATCATTGACAATTGTCTGGCCTGCATACATAAACGAGGTTTCACCTTGATGTTATAATTTACTAAAACTGGAATACAACCCACCCAAAGTGCACGGACCCAGCATCTTGCCATGTATCTCTGAAGGGGGGCTCTCTGTGGCTGCATCTCGCGCATAGTCGCCTCTTCATATTCGTCGGCGACGATGTCGTCCTCGGAGTCGGCGGGAAGTTCTCCCCCCTTGTACGCCTGCCTCACCTGCACACGGGTCGACCTGTGAAGCCACCGTAGGTACTCGTTGAAGGTGTGTGGGTCATGTGTAGCGGCTGCTTCTCCCTTGTCTCCGACCTCTCGATGTATTGTGCGTGTATCTCACGCCAGTCCTTCTGCTTAATCCTCAGCCTGCGGTCCACACTGCAATAAGTTCAGACGGTGTTAGTGCACATAAATGCAATGGCGTACTTATGCCAAATTAGTTGATACATAAATATGATTTTGCGAACCAACCTGTGCAGCTCCTTTCCCGTGGAGTAAAGAGGTGGTGGCACGCCCGTACGTTTGCCAAACTGCCTGCAAACCCTGATGGGATAGTGCATCTCAACCATGTGGAAGAAAACAAGCGGGACGTCGGACCAAAACTCGTCGTTCTCTTGCCAACACTTCAGACTCAAGTGGCCCCGTAGATCGGGATCATCGTAGGGTTGCCAATACACCTAGCAAATGCAATTCAGTTAGTCTTTAACATTGACAAGATAAACTATTAGCATGCCAATCAAAGACCCCAACGTACCTCATGTGTGTTAGCACGTCAATCAAGTCGGTGTACTCCCTGTACTTGCGCTCTGCATTCCCTGTGACCTGCTCTGCCCCGCTCCAAACCCACAAGGTTGTAGGCAGTGTGTCCTGAGGCTCTCAATTCTGCATTGTACACAAAAATGAATTAGTCATTTCTTAAGTAAAGTTTCGTACGCAATGCTAATGTAATTAGTTTCGTAGTAAATTACTTACGGGCAAACCGGCCATTCTGGGCCGCCCGACAGGCCACCGGTACCAGATCCAGATCTGCAATAGGTACGAACAACCACCAAGTGACGGGTAGCCCGATCCGCGACGGCAAGCAGTGCACAGCTGCCTGTACGTCCACGCTAGGACCGCGCTGCCCCAACTGAACAGGGCGATGTTCTCCCACGACTGATGTAGTATGTCCAGAAAGATCCAGCTGACGACGTTGCCCGACGCGTCGGGGAACAAGAATGTACCAAGGAAGTGCCACAGCCACACCCGAGCGTACGTCTCCACAGTACTCGGCCCAGCATGTGTGTCGAGGTTATCGAAGCGCCCTATGAGCCACTGTGACGTGACACCGGAAGTTTTTCTGAAATTTGCAAAGACAATTAGAGGCGATCGATTTTAAACAAAGATTGCAATGAAAGCATTTGGAAGCAATTAAGTAGCTTACTTATGCTTCTTAGTTTCCTCGTTGTCATCTGGGTAGTGGCCACAGAACTCATACACCTTCTGCCTCTAACCGTTGCTGTCCACTATGCCAGTCACACAACTGCCACCAATGCGAAGGCAAAGTATTGCCTTCACATCCTCCAGGGTCATAGACATCTTGCCGCAAGGAAGGTGGAAAGTGTGGGTCTCCGGCCTCCACCTGTGTTAGGAAAAAAAAGGTTACATACTTCAAATATCATTCTATAACACCTGTATTAGGGGAAAAATAAGTTACCTGTCCACAGCTGCACTAAGAAGTGCGGGGTTCAGGGGCGGAAGACCTTCCCAGACCACGCGGACAAGCTCGTGGAAACCGTCACGCCGTATGTACGGCGTGTAACGCTCGTCCCACCTGAGCTGCCGGGTGTGTGTGCGCGGCTTCAGAAGGGGCAGCTGCTCGTCCATAGACCCGTACTCCATGTGAGCAGCCCTGTGGTCCTTGTCGTAGTCGTAGTCAAGGAGGGGGTACTGCGGGTGCCACATCAGAGGATGAGCTTCCTGCATCCTGTTTCAGATTCAAAAAAAAAGAGTTCGTGCAAATAATATTAAAAACTGAACAAAACATATGTTAGAACAAAACATAACGGGACAAATAAGAACAGGTATACTAGGTTATCTTAACAAACTAATATGGACAGACCTGTTGTCTAGGTCTTCTATGCCTGCTAGCCTTGTGACCCGGTTGCTTGCAAACCGAGCACAAATTCCTGCCACGTGTCTCGTTGAAGTCTCCCCCTCCGTACATGTCATCGCCGTACACTTTCATAGCATCCATATCCCCCTTGAGACGCTTCTTCTTCCTTCTGCCCTTGCCCAACTTCTGCAGGGCCGGATTGGGCGCGTAGTCAGGTCCATGATATGAGGGCCACTGTGACAGGTCGAGGTAAGGCTCAAAGCTCTTCTCTCATACCGGAACGGTGTTCGAACGGAGGTACAAATGAGACATATATGGCAAAGCCAAGTAGTCATATCCACGCATCCTGCAGGCCGCGATCATGTGAGAGCAAGGGGCATGCATGATCTGAGGGACGTTACAACTGCACTCAACTTTGTCTAAATTGACACGGTAATTCCTCCCACCGTAACGCTCCCCGCCCATGCTTGTGCCACCCAACCCCCGTATACTGTAGATATGCCTGTGAGGTCCGTATGGCTCGCTAATCAGCTGCTTGGCCAATTCCTCTCCCTCCTTAATAAAATGAGCGGCTGCCTTTCCCCACACCCCAGCCTCCCTTATATTCCTCTGCGCGAGCTTCCACCTCTTCACAAAATATTCTTTGCATTTCATGAAAGAGAACTCAACAATCCCAGACACTGGCAACGAGCGAACTCCGGTGAACACATAGTTGAAAGACTCGGACGAGTTGGTGGTCATGATGCCGTACCTGAATCCACCCTCGTCGTATGCAAGTTCCCACTTTTCCTTCTGTTCCATCTGGTCCTGTAACCATGTCTTGACGACTTGGTTCATCACTTTGTCTAGTTCTCTCATTTTCTCCTTGAACTGGTACTCTGTACGCACACAACATAGAGCCTTAACCATGTCACTAACCTCCTTCTTCCTCTGACGCAGCCAGAAATTAGTTGCAAAATGACGCATGCACCGTCTATGCACCAAAGGCGGGAACCCTTCGATATCTTCACCGGCGGCGTGGAGAATCCCTGCGTGCCGATCCGAGATCAAACATATAGTGCGTATTGCCCCCAAGCACTTGGGTACGTAGAAGCCGCATGAACCATGACCACGACAAATTGTTCTCTGCCTCTGCCAAAGCAAAAGCCATTGGTACTATCTGGTCCTCCGGATCAACCGCTGCAGCCATCATCAAAGTGCCCCTGTACTTTTCCGTCAAGAAAGTGCCATCAACAAGGACCACTGGCCTACAGAACTGGAAAGCATGCTCCGTCTGAGCAAACGACCAGAAAACACGGTGTAGCACATGCCTCACCGAGTTCTGTAAAGACATCCCACCGTGTCCACAAACCATTTCATGCCATGGTTGTAGTAATTCATTGCAGACAGTATTCGGGGAACCCGGTTGTACGCCTCCTCCCAACTACCCCATCGGATCGCCAGTGCAATTTGCTTTGCACGCCAAGCCTTGCCATACTTCACATGATACTTTACAAGCTCATATATGGACTGCTGTAAATAAGACACCGAGACGTCATTGTCCTTGTCAACGAGCCCCAATATACGACGGGCAAGGTAACGTGCAGTGAGCTGCGGATGATATTCTTTCCCCTTGTTATCCAAGCATAAATGGGGTTGGACCAATTTACTTATCCTCCATTTGACATCACTCGCTTTCTTCCTTGCAGTAAGCCTCCACTGGCATGGATAACCTGCTTTGCAGGTAATGTGGTACCTCAAGTTCTTGTCGGAATGAGTCACCAAGTATGGCCTATGGTGGTACACAGCATAATCCTGAAGAAAGAGCTTCATATCTGACATTGTATTGAATATCATGCCCTTCTGAAGGATTACATGCTCATGGTTATATAGTGATTCTGCACACATCTGCAGACCTGTGTCACAAACTGCCATATGTACCATGCTGACATCCCTGTAGTTCGGACCACCACTTAAAGGTACACCGCCCTGGCTCAGTTGCATGAGTCCTGCCTCTATGTAAGGGGGCGGTGCAACATAATGCTATGCTTCGCTGATCCTACCCCACGAATCAAAATACGACGCACCACCCTCTGGCAAATCATGGACCAGCCTGCCCTGAGTCGGCATGGCATGAAGCACCGAAAGTGAAGCATCGGACGTTGTAGCATGAACCGGCGTCGCATGGGCAGCTCTATCATCATCGTCGTCGTTGTCGTCATCGTCGTCATCATCATCGTCGTCGTGGTCGTCATGACCGAACCAGTTCTCTTCCGCCTGCTCCTGCTCTTCACGTTCGAACTCCCTCACATCGAAGTCGTTGCTTATACAACCGACTGGATGTGAATGCAACTGCTCCTGCGTCAACTGACCATCCATATACAACTGCCTGGATGTGAATGGAACTGCTTCTTCGTCACCTCCAACATCGTCATGATGATCATCCTCCAACCTGTACCCATTCTCCACAACCACCTCAATAATGGGTGAGTTCGAGCCTGCGAGGACCCTAGTGTAGCGGGACCAATGAGCAGGGTCGCGCAAAGGCATCAGGACATATTTTGCCCGAGTCTTCCCACTGTCAAATCTCCCATTGATTGTGAAATCACCGCCAAACTTTGCGTTCAAACGCACACAAAGGTCATTGAAGCTCGGCGGTTCATCAAACCATTCCAACTCCTCTTCCATATCCTCAAATTCACCATCTTCTTTCCTAATAATTCCTCCGAAATAAACTCGGACACAACAATCCATCTGAAAAGCATTCGAGCAAACTTCATCAAGTCGTCCAAACAAACTAACTATACTAAGTTTATTAACTACACTATACTAACTAAACTAACTAAAGTAACTATTTATATCACCTATACTAACTTCACTAATCTAAACTAAACATACTAACTATTCTAACTATTTATAATACCTAAGTAACTATTTATATCACCTATACTAACTTCACTAATCTAAACTAAACATACTAACTATTCTAACTATTTATAATACCTATACTAACTTTACTAATCATGCTAACTAAAATAACTATTTATAATATCTATACTAACTATGCTAACTTTACTAATGATACCAACTAAACAATTAAACTAACTATTTATACTAACAATACTAGCTAAATAAACTAATCTAACTAACAATCAAAATACATCAAAAATTCAAAAAAAAAAATAGAAAAACGAAATTACCTTAACTCGGACGCGGGGAGCTGCTATCGGGGCCGAAGTGCTCGGGGGAGGGGGGCGGCCCTGCGCGCGCGGGGGGGGGGGGGGGGGGGGGGGGGGGGGTGGCCCTGCCGGGGGGGGGGGAGGGGGCGCCGCCGCCGCCCGGCGTCCTTCCGCGGGGGGGGGGGGGGTGTCACAGAACCTCCTAATTATGATGGCCCACATGTACCTGTCATTGTCATAATGACCTCTGACAGCCGTACTTATGTTCCTCATAACTTAAAAGGCCTGCTTTCCTCCGAACAGGATCTAATCACAGGAGTATTGCAATACTACAACAGTTTATTCAAAATACCATCAGAGTAAAGTAGCGGAAGTCTTACAATAACTTAAGTTTACAAACCACAGTTTCCAAACTCCAAACCTTATGTAACATTATTACAAACCGGTAGTAGAGAAGTATCGGTAGTAACATTATTACAACACACAAGCGAAATGCCTTGCCCAAAGGCCACACAGTCTACTCGTCGTCGCTTTCTTCATCTACGACGGTCATGCAACAAGGCTCGAAGCAGACTTATTCATGAACCGCACCTGCAACAAGGGGTTCAACAAACCCTGAGTACGAGAGTACTCAACAAGACTTACCCGACTAAGACAAAGACTCCAAGGGCATGCTAGCTTTAGGGAAACAAGGTACGGGTAATCAAGAATCAAATTTTCTTTTGCAGAAAAGCTTACTAAGGTAAGTCCTTATCTTCAATATTTTACTTTTACCATTGATGGTTCATTAACCAAATCTAGGTGATCCTAATCTAGATCAAAGTAATTATCATCAAAACCTTTCTCATTCTTTCTTTCATTCCAGTTCTTAACTACGATGTTGGTGCAAGGCCAAGACTCCTTTCTCGTGGAGTAACGACGATTCGAACCGCTTCATTTACCCAGCTGGGGATTCCTAACCACACGACATATGTAGAACCGAATCTTGCATATATCAACTCTTACCCGAGTAACCCAAAACCAGAACGTGTCCATCGCCACCCGAGAGCACAGTACTCCTCCAATCCAGCCCTTGGCCACGAGGGTACACACTACTCTCGCCATCTCTCCACTCCCAGTGCGAGGTTAGACGTTCTCGTAATGGACTAGTCGAAATAAGGCTTACCCGCCAGGGGTACATGGCTAGTACTAATAAAAACTCCATGACGCGAGGGCCAACAACGTACGGTCCTTAACTGATAAGGCGGAAACAATACATTGGGACTCCTCTCCCAATGCAAGTTAGCAGTGGCCAAACCACCCGCCCGATCTTACAAGTTCATTCTCATATTTCAATATTCATTAAGGATGCCGTCATGGCCGAGTAAACATTCATTTAAAAGCTTAACTTCTAAGCATAGCGAAGCATACTACGCATTTTCTGTAAAAACAGGTATCAAGGTTGATATCGCAATAATCAAGGATGATAATGCAGCAATTAGGTTATCACTCAACTCCTAATTACTTAATGCAATAAACCATAATACCAGTGATAAAGATTTCTAAAACTCAAGGTAGGGTTTAAATGCACCGGGGCTTGCCTTGCTCTGACGAGACAAAAGACTCGGACTCACAGACTCCGACTTCTGGTCCGGAACCCACCGACGATCGCTCTTCTCCGGAAGCTTGCTCGACGACTTCGGCTTCCTCGAAAGCGGAGACTACACGAATACATAACATGCTTTAACATGATGCTCGATGATAAACATGATGCTTGATGATAACATGCCACGGTTACGATTGGAGTACAACTTCCTTCGCGGTACAGTCGCAAACTAAAAACCTACTAACTAGTAGCGACGATTCCAGCGATACCAGCTTTTAACCTAACAAGTTACTAACGAGCTCAATCATGAAATTAGGGTGCCAAAGATCACAAAAGGGTAGTGACCTAAGGACATCACTCAATCAAAAGACACACAACACTTAAAGTTCTCAAATTAACATTTATTTACTATTTAAATAATTAGGGCATAATTAGAAGTTAAACAAACTTTATCTAAACAAGCTCAAACTTTTTCTATGGGTTAAGAATGATTTATAACAGTGTCATAATAAATTTCATCATTTTTGGATAAATAAATTAATTATTAAAATTCCTGGAAGTTGCATTTAATCTTTAATGGAACTAATTAATTCTACTGCACAAAGTATTCAAATTCATGATTTAACATTTTTCCTAGATAGTTTATACATTGAGAAGCTTACACAAAAATTTTCATGAAGAACTCTACAAAATTTTTAACGAAATAAACAAATAACAGCACTATTCATTTATTTGAAAAAGAAAAACAAAAACGAAATCGGGCCGATTCTCTTTTTTTTTCTCCCGCGGTCTGGCCCAGCTAGTCGGCCCGCTCGCGCACGCCTGCGCCCGCACGCGCACACGCACGCCCGCGCTCGGCCCAGCCGCGCGGCCCAGCAGCGGCCTGCCTCACGCGCGCCCGCTCTGCTCTCCCTCTCTCTCTCGCTGACAGCGCGTCCCCACATGTCATCCCTCACCTCTGCCTCCCTCTCGCTCTCCCGCGCGCTCACTCACCTCCGCGCGGTGGCTGGCCGGTGACTGGGGCTTCGGTCGACCAACTGACCCGACCAACACCAACTACACCTTCCCACGACTCCGTTTTACTAATTTGCCCCACGGTTCGAGCTCCGGTGACCCTTCACCGACGACGGTGGCGGCTCGGCAACTACGGTGACCGGTGACTCGATGGTACAACGCGGTAGTGATTAAAGTGAGTGGCCAGGGAGTATCAGGGGCGTACCACGATCACAGAGGAGTGATCGGTTGAAGCTGAGAGGCTCTGGAGGCGGCTGGCCACGGTGGCGGGGCTCGATGGGAACGGTGGCGACTCGAGGTGGAAGACGACGGCTCCCCGGTGATCCAGGCGGAAACAAGCTGGCTTGGGTGGTTCACGAGGTGCGCGTGGATGCGGCGATGCTGTTGGTGCGACTGGCGTGGCCGGAGATGGCCTGGTGGTGGCAGCGGCGAGCGGCGGAGCTGCGGTGGCGGCGGTGGCGAAAACAGAGAAGAAAGAAAAACGACGGTGACCTCGACGTATATATAGGGAACGGTCGCGGCTACAGAGCTGCACTGCTCGCGTCGTCGCGCTGGCGATTCTGGGCGCGCCTGGAAGCTGGCCGAAGCCGTCCGGCGTCTCGCCGGCGCCCATGCCGGCCGGTGGCCGTCGGTGATTCGTCGGTGCACTGTAGCTGTCCCCCCCCAACTTTTGAAATTCAAACTGATTTTTCAAATTACTCTCAAAATCATGTGGAAACTTGAAAAACTTCCAATATAGGAAATCTTCAGAATTTCAAGCTCTACAAGTTTTGTATTGAACACTTTTTCAAATTCTCACTGGATTTTGAAATTTGAGTTTAATTTCAAAAGGGACACATTTTTCAGATTTGGTAATTTAGAAATTACTTTTGATTTTATATTGAAACTTCAAAATCTCCAAACATCAAAGTTGTATATCTTGACCAGACCTACAACTTTGCTGTTCAAAACTTTTTCAAATTCTGCCTCCATTTTGAAATCCTAGTTTGGGGACAAAAATTGAATTAAATTTGAAATTCATTTATTTTCAAAATTGCTCCACATTTTACACTAAAACTTTGAAAACTCAAAACACCAAAGTTGTAGCCCTTGAAAAGTTCTACAAACTTGGTTTTGAACTTTTTCCCAAATCTTGCTTAGATTTTGAATTATTTCAAAAGGGGGTAAAACAGGGTTTTGAAATTTAGGGTTTTCGGAGGGATTTTAAATTGGAATTTGTTGCTACTTTGATTTGTGATTACTTAGTGATCAAAACCTCACCCAAGGGCATCATTGGACCAACATGACATGGTTGACCAAATGTCACTCTTGGTTGACCAATTAGCTTTTGAAATTCTTTTACATTTTTCCCCAATTTTGAATTCGAATTCGAATCGGAAAACTCATGACAAGTTTTGGGACTCCAATTCAAACTCAAATTTTGGAGCTTCATTTTATGGGTTGTACTTGAGCTCATACCCTACACTTGACACTAGTGTGCAACACAGTCGCACACCTCAAATTACACAGGGCATGAACTAAGTATTTGCGGTGGTATTAAAAATTAGGGTTTTCGGGTTCGGAGCACACCACTGAGAAACACATTCAACCTAGATAAGTAAACTTGTTTTAGTTGATGCATAACAAGGTTAACCTAACAGGGATGCTTAGCAATGCATTATGATGACATGGCAGATTAATTAGCACTATAACACCCAGGGTGTTACAGCCCTTCCCCCTTAAAGAAATCTCGTCCCGAGATTTAAAGCCTTGAGTTAAGTAATAGAAAAGGAAACGTGTCAAGCAAACACGTCCAAGACTTGTCTACAAAACAGGTAGGGGTTTTCTGCATTACAAAGATTTTAAAAGGATAGGTTACAGTTTAAAGAAGAAATTGCAACCTAGATAGAAGCAAAGAACTCCGGGAAATTCTCTAACAGGTAATCCTCCGATTCCCAAGTGGCTTCTTCTTCTGAATGTTGATCCCATTGTATCTTGTACCATTTAATTGTTCTACTCCGGGTAACATGATCCTTTCGATCCAAAACTCGGATAGGAGATTCAGAATATGTCAAATCAGGCTCAAGTTCAACCCCCTCCACATCAACAACTTGATCAGGCACTTGCAGACACTTCTTCATTTGTGATACATGAAATACATTGTGCACGGCTGACAGTTGTTCAGGCAGCTTTAATCTATATGCCACCTTCCCACATTTTTCAATGATTTGGTATGGTCCAATATAACGTGGTGCGAGCTTGCCCTTGACTCCAAATCTATTAACTCCTTTCATGGGTGACACTTTCAGGTAAACATAATCTCCCACTTTAAACATCAAGGGTCTACGCCTTTTATCTGCATGACTCTTCTGTCGAGACTGAGCAACTTTTAAATTCTTCTGTATCTGCCTAACCTTTTCTTCCGTTTTCTTCACCAGATCAACTCCATAAAACCATCTTTCTCCTGGTTCTGACCAGTTCAACGGAGTTCTGCACCTGCGGCCATACAATGCTTCAAACGGTGCCATTTTGATACTCTCTTGATAACTATTATTGTATGAGAATTCTGCTAACGGTAAACATTCATCCCATTGATCTTGATAGGTGAGAGCACAAGATCTTAACATATCTTCCAAAATTTGATTTACTCTTTCGGTCTGTCCCCCAGTTTGTGGATGATAGGCTGTGCTGTAAAGAAGTTTAGTATCTAATGACTTTTGAAACTGTCTCCAAAATTGCGAAACAAACTGAGTACCCCTGTCAGTAACAATTGTTTTGGGTATTCCATGTAAACTCAAAATCCGAGCAACATATATTTCTGCATATCTAGATGCTCTATAGTCAACCTTCACAGGTACAAAGTGAGCTGACTTAGTCAAACGGTCCACAATGACCCAAATTGAATCAAAGCCTCTTGAGGTCTTGGGTAACCCAGTAATGAAATCCATACTGATATCTTCCCATTTCCAGGATGGAATGGGCAAGGGTTGTAACATTCCTGCCAGCTTCAAATGTTCGACTTTCACTTTGCGACAAGTATCACATCTGGCAACATACTTGGCGATCTCGATTTTCATTTTGGTCCACCAGAATCTCTGTTTTAAATCTTGATACATCTTATTACTCCCTGGATGAATAGAAAACCTTGTACTATGTGCTTCATCAAGGATGAGCTGACGTAACTCTGAAACCTTTGGGACCACTAGCCGGTTCTTAAACCACAACACATCTACATTATCAATACTGAAATCTGTCTGTTGATCAGTTCTAACTTTTTCTTTGATATGAGCTATTCCAGAATTATTTCTCTGAGCAGACACAATCTGATCTTTGATTGTTGATTCTACTGTGACATTAGTCAACTGACCTTGCTGAACTATTTCAATATTCAACCTTTCCAATTCATAACACAAACTGTAATCCATTGGCTTCACAGTCGTACAATTGCAATGATTCTTTCTACTGAGTGCATCAGCAACAACATTTGCTTTTCCAGGGTGATAGTGTACTTCCAAATCATAATCCTTTATTAGCTCAAGCCACCTTCTTTGCCTCATATTCAATTCTGACTGAGTAAAGATATACTTTAAGCTCTTGTGATCGGTACACATGTGGCAAGTATTACCTAACAAGTAATGACGCCAGATTTTCAATGCATGAACCACAGCTGCTAGTTCAAGATCATGTGTCGGATAATGTTCTTCATGGCGCTTCAACTGTCTCGAGGCATAAGCAATGACTCTGCCTTCTTGCATTAATACACAACCAAGGCCAATACCCGAGGCATCACAGTAAACATCAAATGGCTTTTCTATATCTGGTTGTGCCAAAACTAGAGCAGTTGTCAATGACTTCTTTAAAATTCTAAAAGCTTTCTCACATTCTGGAGACCATATGAACTTAGTTTGATTCTTCAACAACTCTGTGATTGGCTTGGCTACCTTTGAAAAGTCAGGTATGAATCGACGGTAATAACCCGCCATTCCCAGAAAACTTCGGACTTCATGAACTGAGATTGGTGGTTTCCAATTCAGAATATCTTTCACCTTGCCAGGATCTACTGCTACTCCTTCGGCTGACAACACATGTCCTAAGAATTGCACTTCTCTTAACCAAAACTCACATTTACTGAACTTGGCATACAGTTGATGATCTCTCAGACAAGTCAGAACAACTCTGAGATGCTCAACATGCTCTTCTTCACTTTTGGAATATACCAGAATATCATCAATAAAAACAACCACAAACTTGTCAAGTTCCGGCATGAAAACTGAGTTCATCAGATACATGAAATGTGCTGGTGCATTGGTGAGACCAAAAGACATAACTAGGTACTCATACAATCCATATCTGGTGGTGAATGCAGTCTTTGGGATATCTTCAGGTCGAATCTTGATTTGATGGTACCCTGACCGAAGATCGATCTTTGAAAATACCTTTGCCCCCGCAAGCTGATCAAAGAGTAGATCAATGCGAGGCAACGGGTATTTATTCTTAATGGTTACTTCATTCAGCGGTCGATAGTCAACACACATCCTTAAAGTCTGATCTTTCTTCTTAACAAAAAGAGCTGGACATCCCCATGGTGAGGAACTGGGTCTGATAAAACCTTTGTCACGTAACTCTTGCAATTGATCCTTAAGTTCTGCTAATTCATTGGGTGGCATTCTGTAAGCTCTCCGGGATATTGGAGCAGTACCCGGTTTTAACTCAATCACAAACTCTACATCTCTGTCTGGTGGCAGACCTAGTAGATCATCTGGAAACACATCTGGAAATTCACAGACTACCGGTATCTCACAAATCTCCTGTACTGACGTTGCACATATCCTTTCAACTGTTCTCTTTGGGATAGGAAGTTGGATAAGAAGATGAGATTTATTATCTGGCAGGTTCAACCTTATAGTTCTGTGCAGTGCATCTATAAGGGCTCCTCTTTGGTACATCCAATTCATACCCAGGATTACATCTATATCCTGTTTCTGTAATATTATCATTGAGGTAGGGAATATATGCCCACCTAACTCTATAGGTACGTCACGTACCATCTCCTTAGTACACAGTCGTCCCCCGGGCGACTGGATAAAGAAATCTTCTTGTGTTCCCATAATTGGAATGTCATGCTTTGTAACAAAGGTGCGATTTATGAATGTATGCGATGCACCAGAATCAAATAACAGTACTGCTGGATGATTAGCAACAGGGAACATACCCATCATAACAGGTTCTCCCTCTGGAATTGTACTTGCTTGGGTGTAGAACACACGTCCGGTCTTCTTCCTCTCACCCTTACCCTTCTGAACATTCAGGTTATTATTCTTGATCTGAGGCTGCTGTTGTTGCGATACGGGAGCTTTGGGATAATTGGGATTGTACTGCCTTGGATACGGGCAGTCCCTTGAGAAGTGGCCTGGCTTTCCACAGTTATAGCAGGGCAAGTTATGGGTTACTGGAGTCTGGTTTCGAATACCAGGGGCATTCGGCTGTTGTGGATACTGCGGGATTGCGGCAGGACGGAAAAACGTCTGCGGCTGAGCTTGGTATTGCGGTGGACGATAAGTTGGGCGGAAATGGTTCTGAGGGTGGTAAATAAACTTCTGGCGCTTTTTAATGCCGCCAGACGGGCTAGAAAACACTGGCTTCTTTTTCTTCGACTCTTTGTGCAGTCGGGACTTCTCTTCTGACGCAATAGCCACATTGACTATCTCATGGTAAGTGGCATTATAGCAGGTGACTAATGCTTCCTGGATCTTGGTATTCAAACCCCTCATGAAACAACTCTTCTTTTTTGCATCGGTATTCACATACTCGGCTGCATACTGTGACAGATGATTGAATTTGCTAACATACTGAAGAACTGTCTGGTTTCCCTGTTTCAGAGAGAGAAACTCTTCTAACTTCATGGCCATGACACCATCTGGGATATAATGTGCTCTGAAAGCATCATGAAACTCTTGCCAGGTAATACGATGGCCAGCGGGCTGTGCGGCGACCAGATTCGCCCACCACGCCCCTGCGGCACCCCTGAGCTGTTGTGCTGCAAACACAGGTTTCTAGTATTCCGTGCACTGTAAAAGTTCAAACTTCTGCTCCATGGTACGGAGCCAGTCATCCGCCTCTAGCGGCTCATCGGCCTTTGAGAACACTGGTGGACGGGTATCGGTGAAATCCACATAAGTGGTTTCCCCTCCATTGTTACGGCCTCGACGGCCCTGGTTTCCATTCTGATTCTGATTCTGAGCCAACAGAGTAGTGGCATTAACCAGCGCTGCAATAGCTTCTGCCAAGGTGGGTGGAAACGGTGGGGGATTTGGAGCATTATCCCCAGCCTGAGAAGTTCCAGTATCGTCCATCTGTTGTACACAGACCATGTTTTATTTACATTGCTTTATTGAATTAGAAAGCTGTTAGTACAGTACTAGTACACACATCAAACTTATCTTACATTATTGCATTACAAACTTGCTCTCAAGCAAGAAACTACCCACTAAGGTTCTTAGAAAACAGGAAAGACTACTATATTACATAACCATCCATCTCGACACTTCACTCCTCATCATCATCACTGATCACTATCACTCCATCCTCATTCTCCTGCACACTTGCACCAGTGACATGACTTGCCTCATCCCCACTTTCCATCATGGGTTCATCTTCTTTCGGATCTTCTTCCTCATTGTCCTCTCCATCAGGAACAATCACGGCACCGACATCATCTTCTACTGCCTGGGGCTGATGATTGGGATTCATCAGATCATTTAGCCTATGGACTTCTTCATGCAAAACTGTGTTGTACTGCTCCAGGTGTGTCACATAAAGCTCTAACTCACGAACACGAGCCCTGGCTTCTATCTCCTTCTCCAGAGACTCGTTCTGGAACTGTTTCCAAAAACGCATGTTGCGCTTCAGTCGCTCCACTTCTGATGTAAGCCTCGCAACCTCTGATTCCGAATTCGGGTTCGGATTACGGCTACTGCTTGCTCCATCAACTCTGGTGGCCAACTGATGACGTGGCACTCCTTGCGGACCCGTTTTCTTGCGAGGAGTCATCTTCACACGTGCCATCCTAAAGCAAGATAGAATTAGGACGATGAGAACAGATAGGGGGATCTGAAGGTAAGCATGAATAGGATTGAACCTTACTTAACCCAAACCACTTTAAAAGGGAAGGTAACTTAAGCAGGTTAATTAAACATGATGCATGCATCGTACTTACGATCTAACAGAAAGATTAAGTAACACATGCAAACTTTATAACATAGGGCACTATACATGATACTTCACTACGAAGCTTTCAAATATGAGCTAAGCAAACTATAGAATAGATTAAGATAAGCAAAAGCAATTTGGACCAAAATATCAGTATTAAGTTTGTTTGACCCAAATCATTTTGAAGTTTTGCAAGGTAATACTACAATAACTCGAGTGATTATGCTCTGGTACCAGCTGTCACAGAACCTCCTAATTATGATGGCCCACATGTACCTGTCATTGTCATAATGACCTCTGACAGCCGTACTTATGTTCCTCATAACTTAAAAGGCCTGCTTTCCTCCGAACAGGATCTAATCACAGGAGTATTGCAATACTACAACAGTTTATTCAAAATACCATCAGAGTAAAGTAGCGGAAGTCTTACAATAACTTAAGTTTACAAACCACAGTTTCCAAACTCCAAACCTTATGTAACATTATTACAAACCGGTAGTAGAGAAGTATCGGTAGTAACATTATTACAACACACAAGCGAAATGCCTTGCCCAAAGGCCACACAGTCTACTCGTCGTCGCTTTCTTCATCTACGACGGTCATGCAACAAGGCTCGAAGCAGACTTATTCATGAACCGCACCTGCAACAAGGGGTTCAACAAACCCTGAGTACGAGAGTACTCAACAAGACTTACCCGACTAAGACAAAGACTCCAAGGGCATGCTAGCTTTAGGGAAACAAGGTACGGGTAATCAAGAATCAAATTTTCTTTTGCAGAAAAGCTTACTAAGGTAAGTCCTTATCTTCAATATTTTACTTTTACCATTGATGGTTCATTAACCAAATCTAGGTGATCCTAATCTAGATCAAAGTAATTATCATCAAAACCTTTCTCATTCTTTCTTTCATTCCAGTTCTTAACTACGATGTTGGTGCAAGGCCAAGACTCCTTTCTCGTGGAGTAACGACGATTCGAACCGCTTCATTTACCCAGCTGGGGATTCCTAACCACACGACATATGTAGAACCGAATCTTGCATATATCAACTCTTACCCGAGTAACCCAAAACCAGAACGTGTCCATCGCCACCCGAGAGCACAGTACTCCTCCAATCCAGCCCTTGGCCACGAGGGTACACACTACTCTCGCCATCTCTCCACTCCCAGTGCGAGGTTAGACGTTCTCGTAATGGACTAGTCGAAATAAGGCTTACCCGCCAGGGGTACATGGCTAGTACTAATAAAAACTCCATGACGCGAGGGCCAACAACGTACGGTCCTTAACTGATAAGGCGGAAACAATACATTGGGACTCCTCTCCCAATGCAAGTTAGCAGTGGCCAAACCACCCGCCCGATCTTACAAGTTCATTCTCATATTTCAATATTCATTAAGGATGCCGTCATGGCCGAGTAAACATTCATTTAAAAGCTTAACTTCTAAGCATAGCGAAGCATACTACGCATTTTCTGTAAAAACAGGTATCAAGGTTGATATCGCAATAATCAAGGATGATAATGCAGCAATTAGGTTATCACTCAACTCCTAATTACTTAATGCAATAAACCATAATACCAGTGATAAAGATTTGTAAAACTCAAGGTAGGGTTTAAATGCACCGGGGCTTGCCTTGCTCTGACGAGACAAAAGACTCGGACTCACAGACTCCGACTTCTGGTCCGGAACCCACCGACGATCGCTCTTCTCCGGAAGCTTGCTCGACGACTTCGGCTTCCTCGAAAGCGGAGACTACACGAATACATAACATGCTTTAACATGATGCTCGATGATAAACATGATGCTTGATGATAACATGCCACGGTTACGATTGGAGTACAACTTCCTTCGCGGTACAGTCGCAAACTAAAAACCTACTAACTAGTAGCGACGATTCCAGCGATACCAGCTTTTAACCTAACAAGTTACTAACGAGCTCAATCATGAAATTAGGGTGCCAAAGATCACAAAAGGGTAGTGACCTAAGGACATCACTCAATCAAAAGACACACAACACTTAAAGTTCTCAAATTAACATTTATTTACTATTTAAATAATTAGGGCATAATTAGAAGTTAAACAAACTTTATCTAAACAAGCTCAAACTTTTTCTATGGGTTAAGAATGATTTATAACAGTGTCATAATAAATTTCATCATTTTTGGATAAATAAATTAATTATTAAAATTCCTGGAAGTTGCATTTAATCTTTAATGGAACTAATTAATTCTACTGCACAAAGTATTCAAATTCATGATTTAACATTTTTCCTAGATAGTTTATACATTGAGAAGCTTACACAAAAATTTTCATGAATTTTGGAACTCTACAAAATTTTTAACGAAATAAACAAATAACAGCACTATTCATTTATTTGAAAAAGAAAAACAAAAACGAAATCGGGCCGATTCTCTTTTTTTTTTCTCCCGCGGTCTGGCCCAGCTAGTCGGCCCGCTCGCGCACGCCTGCGCCCGCACGCGCACACGCACGCCCGCGCTCGGCCTAGCCGCGCGGCCCAGCAGCGGCCTGCCTCACGCGCGCCCGCTCTGCTCTCCCTCTCTCTCTCGCTGACAGCGCGTCCCCACATGTCATCCCTCACCTCTGCCTCCCTCTCGCTCTCCCGCGCGCTCACTCACCTCCGCGCGGTGGCTGGCCGGTGACTGGGGCTTCGGTCGACCAACTGACCCGACCAACACCAACTACACCTTCCCACGACTCCGTTTTACTAATTTGCCCCACGGTTCGAGCTCCGGTGACCCTTCACCGACGACGGTGGCGGCTCGGCAACTACGGTGACCGGTGACTCGACGGTACAACGCGGTAGCGATTAAAGCGAGTGGCCAGGGAGTATCAGGGGCGTACCACGATCACAGAGGAGTGATCGGTTGAAGCTGAGAGGCTCTGGAGGCGGCTGGCCACGGTGGCGCGGCTCGACGGGAACGGCGGCGACCCGAGGTGGAAGACGACGGCTCCCCGGTGATCCAGGCGGAAACAAGCTGGCTTGGGTGGTTCACGAGGTGCGCGTGGATGCGGCGATGCTGTTGGTGCGACTGGCGTGGCCGGAGATGGCCTGGTGGTGGCAGCGGCGAGCGGCGGAGCTGCGGTGGCGGCGGTGGCGAAAACAGAGAAGAAAGAAAAACGACGGTGACCTCGACGTATATATAGGGAACGGTCGCGGCTACAGAGCTGCACTGCTCGCATCGTCGCGCTGGCGATTCTGGGCGCGCCTGGAAGCTGGCCGAAGCCGTCCGGCGTCTCGCCGGCGCCCATGCCGGCCGGTGGCCGTCGGTGATTCGTCGGTGCACTGTAGCTGTCCCCCCCCAACTTTTGAAATTCAAACTGATTTTTCAAATTACTCTCAAAATCATGTGGAAACTTGAAAAACTTCCAATATAGGAAATCTTCAGAATTTCAAGCTCTACAAGTTTTGTATTGAACACTTTTTCAAATTCTCACTGGATTTTGAAATTTGAGTTTAATTTCAAAAGGGACACATTTTTCAGATTTGGTAATTTAGAAATTACTTTTGATTTTATATTGAAACTTCAAAATCTCCAAACATCAAAGTTGTATATCTTGACCAGACCTACAACTTTGCTGTTCAAAACTTTTTCAAATTCTGCCTCCATTTTGAAATCCTAGTTTGGGGACAAAAATTGAATTAAATTTGAAATTCATTTATTTTCAAAATTGCTCCACATTTTACACTAAAACTTTGAAAACTCAAAACACCAAAGTTGTAGCCCTTGAAAAGTTCTACAAACTTGGTTTTGAACTTTTTCCCAAATCTTGCTTAGATTTTGAATTATTTCAAAAGGGGGTAAAACAGGGTTTTGAAATTTAGGGTTTTCGGAGGGATTTTAAATTGGAATTTGTTGCTACTTTGATTTGTGATTACTTAGTGATCAAAACCTCACCCAAGGGCATCATTGGACCAACATGACATGGTTGACCAAATGTCACTCTTGGTTGACCAATTAGCTTTTGAAATTCTTTTACATTTTTCCCCAATTTTGAATTCGAATTCGAATCGGAAAACTCATGACAAGTTTTGGGACTCCAATTCAAACTCAAATTTTGGAGCTTCATTTTATGGGTTGTACTTGAGCTCATACCCTACACTTGACACTAGTGTGCAACACAGTCGCACACCTCAAATTACACAGGGCATGAACTAAGTATTTGCGGTGGTATTAAAAATTAGGGTTTTCGGGTTCGGAGCACACCACTGAGAAACACATTCAACCTAGATAAGTAAACTTGTTTTAGTTGATGCATAACAAGGTTAACCTAACAGGGATGCTTAGCAATGCATTATGATGACATGGCAGATTAATTAGCACTATAACACCCAGGGTGTTACAGGGGGGTGGGGAGGTGCGGGTGTCCAGCGGCTCCTAGTGACACACGCAACGGCTCCTTGTGGCATGACACAAAACATATCGCGCCCCCCGCTGCCGCTCCTTGATCTGGGGAGCGGCAGCGGGGGGAGGAAATGTTTTGTCGGCAGGGGGCAGAAGCAACCGTTTTGCAGCTCCCTGGTCTGGGGAGCGGCAGGTTTGACGCTCCTCCTGGGGGGAGCGGCAGCCCCGAGCCCGCTTCTCGCTTCTGCCACGTCAGCATCATTGCCGCTCCTCCACATGGGGAGCGGCAAAGTTGAAATGCCGCTCCCTCGCGTGGGGAGCGGTCAAAAGTGTTAGATATAAAAAAAACTTTCGATGCTAAAATAAAAAATAGTTTTTAAAAAGTGTTAAAAATAAAAAAAATTCTCCAGGGTTAGCCGTGCAAATTCGGAGCAAACTCGCAAAGCACATTTACCCAGAGCTGCGTACTGTACTACCGTGGGAGACAGTTCATTAAGCTTTTTGTTTACGTCCACAAGACTGTTTGCAGTTCGTGGTGGCTATTTCGAACACGTTTGTTTGTTTGTTTGTTCAGCAAGAATCGCTGTTCACTGATGCAGGGGTCCTAGGATATACTAGGTGTTGGGAGCTTCAGGGAGCCCTCTCTTGGCGCTGTATAAAAACGACAGGGACTAAATGCGCGCTCTTATCAGCCAAACTGTTCATGTGATGTGTACTTATGTATCCTTCCGGCGGTTGAGCAGCCGATGGGTAGAGAGAGTTATTAGGGCCTTGTTTAGTTGATTCCAAAATGCATTTTTTTAAGATTCTCCGTCACATCGCATATGCCGATACATATATGGAGCATTAAATGTAGGTAAAAAAATAACTAATTGCACAGTTTGTCTATAAATGTCGAGACGAATCTTTTGAGCCTAGTTAATCCATGATTGGACAAAAGTTTATCAAATACAAACGAAAATGCTACAGTGCTTTTTCAAAAAAAATTTGGAAACTAAACATGGCCTAGGGCACAAAGACCTCACGGTCGTCCTTTTCTGACATTCTGTTAGCGCTCCACTTCATCTCTCTTTCTCCTTATCTTGGGTGGACTGCGGCAAGACAATATTGACCACCTACCTAGGGTGTGTTCACTTCGCGAAAAGTAGCTGAAAAGTTACTGTAGCATCTTTCGTTGTTATTTGGTAAAATTTGTCTAATTATGGACTAACTAGGCTCAAAAGATTCGTCCCGACATTTACAGACAAACTATGCAATTAGTTATCTTTTTTACCTACATTTAATACTCCATGCATGCGTCGAAAGATTTGATGTGATGGGTGGAAGAGGAAATATTTTGGGTTGGGATGGGGAAGTGAACAAGGCCCTAGGAGTACTATTACTTAATTGACCTCCACCACGGGCGAACCTAGAGGAAATGGGTGGGGGTGTCCAACTTCATCATAATTATAGTGACCTATACAATGTTCAAACAAATAGCATAACTAATTCGCAATTTTTTTACATTAAAATTCAACTTCTAGTAATGGTAGGGGCAAGAGCAATAACACTCACCATTTATGATAAAATAAAGACGATATTTATAACAAAAGATATCCCATATAGCAAAATATGTGATCCAAAGAGAAGAGAACAAATAAGTCATTTATTTGGCAAAGGAAATGTAGAATTATCTATTGATGAAAGTAGATACATTGCGTTACCTCTTAGAGATCCTAATCAAATTGCAGTTCCAATTTCACATATAAATAGATCATAATCAAATTACAATTCACACTTTCACATATAAATAATTTGATTGGGGATTAATCAAATTACAGTTCACAATTTCGCATATAAATAATTTGATTGGGGATTAACTTGAGGATAACTGAATAAACACTCACTGGGCACCGGCTGCTGGGCGATGCCACGATGGGGACAGAGACAAGGGATCGGCAATTCCGCGGCGGCTCCGGCTCGGATGGTCGGTACCTGCTGTCTGGGCCGCTGAGCGTCTGAGCGAGGGCGACTCTATGCTCGCGGACGGCGGCGCCGGCCGCTGGGGCGGCACGGCCAGGCCACAGGACCGCGTGGCGCGGCGTCCGCGGCTGCTTGGAGAGTGAGCTAGCGAGGCAAGCGAGGGCGACTGGTCGAGGCGTCCGCAATCCCGCGTTCGATGTTGAAAGGATCAAGATGCCCAAGAGAGGGGGTGAATTGGACTTTTCTAAAAATTAATTGCAAGAATTAAATCCTACAAGCCAAAGTTCACCCCTAGTGCCTACTAGTGTTCCTTGTGATTCTACCGGTAAAAAGTTTTGCACCCTAAGTTCCAATCCTAGTCTAGCATGGCAATTCTAGGAAAGTAAATCAAGCAAAGAAAGTAATACACGAAAGTAAATGCTTGAAAGTAAAGGTTAGGAACACGGCGATGTTTTCCCGAGGTATCGGAGAGTCGCCACTCCCCACTAGTCCTCGTTGGAGCACCCGCGCAAGGGTGTAGCTCCCCCTTGATCCGCGCAAGGATCAAGTGCTCTCTGCGGGCTGATTCTTCGACACTCCGTCGCGGTGAATCGCCCAAAACCGCTCACACAATGAGTTGGGTCATCCACAAGCTCGTCGGATGATCACCAAACTCCCAATCACCACCAAACCGTCTAGGTGATGGCGATCACCAAGAGTAACAAGCTAGAACTCTCACTTGACCACAACAAGCCTAATGAGAAGATGGATGCACACTTGCTACTCCCTAGTCACTAATGAGGGATCTCAAACTTTGATTCTCAAATCACTATCCTCACTAGGGCTCTTGCACTCCCTTGCACTTGAAAGATGTTTCTCAGCTGAACAAATGAGCAAGAGACCTCTAAAAGAGGTGGAGGAGATGTATTTATACACCCCTCAGATAATTCCAACCGTTACCTGTCAAATCAGCAAAACACGCACTGACCGGACGCGCCGGTCATCGTGACCGGACGCGCCGGTCGAGTGTAACGGTCGAAAAGCCGAAAGTCAGCGCTGAGTGACCGGACGCGCCGGTTAGGGGTGACCGGACGCGTCCGATCATGCAAGAGCCTTACTGTACTTTGACCTGACGCTCGACCGCGTCCGATCAGGGATGACCGGACGCGTCAGGTCAGCTAAGTACCTTACTGGAACATGACCGGACGCGTCCGATCACTTCACAGTCGCATCCGATTAGACTTTTATCCTCTGAAACTCGTGTCAGACTGATCACCGCGTCCGGTCCTCACAGGGACCGCGTCCGGTCAACCAGTTAACGACGCAGTGACTGTTAGTACTGACCAGACGCGTCCGGTCGTGACAGAGACCGCGTCCGGTCAAGGGTAAACTGCTCAAACGACTTAGAAACGCGACGCAACTTGAACCAAGTTGCTTCCAACTGAACTTTGAGCTTTACCTGAGCTACCTAGAGCTAAGTTTGACAAGTGTGCGCCACACCTAAACAAAAGACTCACCTAGGTCAAGCTACTCGCTCATGCCCCCCCTTTATAGTACGGCCAAAGGAAGAAACAAAGATCCTAACGACTATTTCGGATGTAACCCAACACCTTGACATCCGGAACTAACCGTCCTTAATCTTGTCGTTGATCCTTTGAAAACCGAAACGATTTCCATCAAGGGACATGAATACCATAGTGCCCAAAGCAGTTATCAACTCCATGACCTAACTTATCAAGGTTTCTGCAAAACACACGTTAGTCATGGTAATAATGCGTTGTCATCAATTGCCGAAACCAACACCGGGGCGTAGATGCTTTCAATCTCCCCCTTTTTGGTGATTGATGACAACACTTAGATTCAGAAGATATAGGAGTTGAGGTTTTCGAACATGCTTGGTTCACATAAGCAAAAAGCTGTAAGCACAAGAGAATAGGAATTGCTTATGTGTTCCAAGCCAACTAAGTGTACTCACAAGATAAAACATAAAGAGTTAGTACACAAAAAAATAAACATAGCTCATATGAAATCGGAGTAAGGCACGGAAGCACAACCTTATGAGCTAAAACCAATTAAGTGACATGATATAAAAAAAAGGTCTCACAAGCACATAGTCACTTGATGCAGGGCGAGAAATTAAACATGATGCATGAAAGTAGCACACAAAGAAAACGAAACCCTCTATCAACACTGCCCCTGAATCTACTCTCTCTCCCCCTTTGGCATCAAACGCCAAACACAAAACTAAGGATCCGACGGGGGAACATAAGCTGTCGTGTCGGGTGCCGAGGAGCGTGGAGTGATCACAAACTGTGAAGTATCCTCCTCAGACTCTGAGCTGTCAGGCTGACCCTCTGAAGATAGACGTGACAGTGAAGCGGTCTGGGTCTATAGAGCAGGTGTAGGAACTGAAGGTGTAGAAGCAACAATAGGAGCAGTCACTGTCGCCTGAGCCTGAAAAATACCAAGAGTGGGAGGATCTGTCGATGCAACTGACGATGGCACAATCTCTGTAGTCCTGGCCCCTGACACTGGAGGAAACGCAGTCTCGGAAGCTGACATTCCTGAAGTGGTCACAACAGTGGTGTGCGAGGGTGTCGGCTGACCAGTCAGCTCGCTGTAGGAGGCACTCAAGTCAGTGAAAGGAGTGCCCGAGAGAAGATGAGGTCTAGGCTGAGCTGGTGGAGTGAACCCCGTCTGAATAGGAGTGTAGCTCGGGGACTGAAAGGTCTGAGGAATCTGCTGCTGGGGAGAGGTAAACTGAAAGCTCGGCTGTCCCTGTCTCTGAGGTCCACTGGACTGTAGTGCTGGAGCAAGGACAGACGGTGGTGGAGGAACCCCAACAGTGACGAGGTGTCGCAGGAGCTCAAGATACTGCTGCTGGGTGGCTGCCTGCTGCATCTGCATCTCAAACTGCTGCCTTTGAAACTCCAGCTGCTGCCTTTGGAACTCGTCCTGACGAGCCTGAATCTGAGCAAATGCGGCAGCTGTGTCCTGAGCCTGTCGCTGCATCTGAACCTCCTGTCTCTCCTGGGCCTGGGTTAGCCTCTCAAGTATAGCCACCATGGCTGGGTCTGAGCGGGAGGCTGAGCCTGAACCACCGGCCTCATGGTCGTGAGACCGAGGAGAGCGGTACCGGGGGATGGACTGGTAATCCTCGTCAGTGCTGTCAGTAGCAACATCCTCAACTGGATCAGCTGGCTGAGCATCAAGATCTGCAAGCTCGGCCTCAGCAAGACCCTCAACGGTCTCGTCCTGCTCAGCTGCTGTCTCTGGAACCTCTGGCCTCTGACGCTGTCCTGGGCCAGGTGCCTGCTCTCTGGTCACTGAAACCCACAACTGTCGAATGTCATACTCTGGAAATGCAGTAGTGGTATCAGATATCTCAGCTCTAATCTCTGCAGGCAGGTCACACGCAGATCGAATAATAAAACAGATCCAATGAGCATAAGGTAGCTGCCGGTGACCCTTGAATCCCTCTGCCAAAGTATCCTCCATCTCACATAGCATCAGATCCCAAATATCGAACGGTGTCTGTGAGATGAGGTGATCCACCACCCATAACTGCATACGAGTCAGTCCCTCTCTGTATCCCAGCCTTGGAAGAAGGGTCCGCCTCACAATAGCATCTAGCACTCTGGCTAGGGGTGTCAGGCTGGCAGGTGTACGTCTAGACCCCTCGCCAAACGGCTCACGGAAGCAGGGTCTGATCATGTCTTGTGGGTGGCACTGTGCCTCCATGAGGACGTCTCGGAGGTGAAGTCTGTCCAAAGCACAGCTGGTGTATCTTCGTCTCTGAAGCAGGGAGTCTGAGGATCTCCCGTACCCTGGTGCTGTACAGTCTGCGGTCACGGCCTCGGAATGCAAAGTGTATAAACTCATGTGCTGGGTCAATCCAAAGTGAAGAGTAGAACTCTCTGACCCAAGTCCCGCAGTAGGCTCCAGTCCGTCCAAGAAGGTCTGACAAGCCAGGTAGAAAGGATAAGTGCGGACGGAGCTGCTCACCAACCACCTCAACTAAAGCCTCCAGTCGGCAGACTCTCTGAGGTCTGAATGCAATCCCGCTGTCAACATAGGCTCTGTAGAAGTCCTCGTGCAGAGGTGTGTAGAAGCCCTCTGAACCTCGGGGATCCCGCTGAGGTGGGAACCACCGACTAACCTCTACAAACCTGAGAGCCTGTACCTGTTGAGCTGTAGCTCCCCTGAGGTCAAAGTGCTCAACTGGGGGGTGACCTCGAGCCCTGGGAGGTGGACGACCTCCACGACGCTGGCCTTCTGGCCTGGGAGTCACCTGAGCTCGCGTACGTCCTGAGCGACGACGCTGTGGAGAGTGAACTATCTGCTCCTCTGTCTCCTCTGGGTCCTCTGTGGGCTGCTCTGCAGGTGCAACCTCGGTCTCTTCTGTGGCCTCAGTACCGAGCTGTCGACCTTCAAGGTGAAAGCGACGCTCGCCAATATGAATCCCACTGCTCCTGCCACCTCTCTCTGCTAGTTCTGCTGCATCTGCAACTGCCTGAGCCACCTCTGCCTCTGTGAGTGTCCTCTTTCTCTTCTTGGCGGCTATCTTCTTTCGCTTGCCACGAGCCACCTCTGTCATCCTGGGAGGACTGTCGTCCCCGTCACTAGGTGCACCACCAACATTCTTGCAGCGAACCATACTGACAAACTGCTGCGACTGAGAAAATTTGGACAGTGAAAGATGGTGTACTGACACTCGTGAGGCTTGGCCTCAATCCGTATCCACAGGCTTGGCCTCGGATTCACAGCTGATCAACTGCCACACAAAGCACCGACAGGACTCACTGAAAGGATAGAATCGATAGAGCTACTATAAGCAACATATATTAACTAATAGATAGGTGAGGTCCTAATGAAAGCAAGCATATTAGTTAAGATGTGAATAGAACGCGATAGCTACCTCGGTCGAGCGAAACTCCGATGAAAGGAAAGTGACCTTGACGCGCTAGGGTTTCCTGGAAACGACGGACAAAACCCTGGAGTACCGATGAGATCAAAGGTTGTATTAGAAATTCACCGGAAATCCATCGGCAAACCCTAATTCAAGGCAATGAAATCACCTCGCGGAGACGGAGACACGCGAAGAAGCCTCGACGAAGAACGATTGTCGCAAAGCTTCGCGACGAATTAGGTTAGGTCAAAACTCTGACAGAGGAAAAACACGACTCCGGCAGAGCGGCTCGACGGAGATGTGCACGGCGCGGAGGAGAGGCTGGTGCTGCGGTGGCGCGCGCGGCAGAGGAGCAGTGGCTGCGGCGGCGCGCGGGTCAGCGAGCGCGGGCATGAGACGGCGGCGCGCGGGGCTGCTGCGGCGGCGCGCGGAGCGGCTGCGGCGGCCCGCAGGTCGGCTGCGGTGGCGCACGGCTGCGGTGGCGCGTGGCTGCGGTGGCGCGGAGGTGGCTAGGGCGAGGAGCGGCGGCGGATTGAGGAGGAAGAAAATGAGATCGGTATGAACGGTTATAAGAGGGCTTAGATCCGCTTTTCATGCGATGACCGGACGCGGTGGTCGCCTGACCGGACGCGGTGGGGCAGCGTCCGGTCAGAGTCCAGTAAGCTCCTGGAGCGACCGGACGCATCCGGTTAGGGATGATCGGACGCTGACAGAGTCCGGTCAAAGATCACCCGGGAAACTTAAGCGCATGACCGGACGCGGTGGTGGTGGCCGGGACCGGACGCTGTGGTCACAACGTCGCGTCTGGTGCAGCGTCCGGTCACAGATCCTAGAGAAGTTCTTCGGGATGACCGGACGCGCTGGTGGTCGCCGGGACCGGACGCAGTGGTGAAGCAGCACCGCGTCCGGTTCAGCGTCCGGTCCAGCGTCTGGTCGCTGTTTAACGCCTTTCTTCAATCCGATCTTCGACGCAACTTCTCCCAATCAAGTTCCAATTCAAAGAGACTCAAATAAACACCAATTGGAACCTGATATGAGTGACCTCACTCAAACCCTCAAGTTTTTCAAAATATTTTGCCTTAGGCTAGTATTATTTTTAAGAAAATATGCAATAAACACCCGAGGAGCAACGTATGGCCATGCAATAGAGTTTATGAACCCTTGGGAGCTTCAAATGCTCTCTCTATTCATGGACGAACATAGAGGTTACTCAAAGCTAAATCGAAGAGAAACGACAAAGCAACAACCATGCATATGCAATGCAAAGCGAGAAAGGAAGACTAGGTTGCTTGTCAAGTTTGATCCACGGTTAGGCTTCTTCACTCCTCCAAAGGAGGGTTATCGTAGCCGTGTTAGACAAGTTCTAGATGCATGGCGGCGAAATAAACACGACATATAATACAATGCAATGCAAGGGACAACACAAGCTCATTTTTTAAAGTTACTAGAATCAAGCACATTTAGTTCACTTCTCAACCTACAAAAGGTAGCCTCATCTAAAGGTTTAGTGAAGATATCCGCTAATTGATTTTCACTTCTTACACCTTCTAGTGATATATCATTTTTAGCAACATGATCTCTTAGAAAGTGGTGGCGGATATCAATGTGCTTGGTGCGTGAGTGTTGTACCGGATTATTAGCAATTGTAACGGCACTTTCATTGTCACATAAAAGCGGCACCTTTTCAAGAACAACTCCATAGTCTAGGAGGGTTTGTTTCATGTATAAGATTTGTGCACAACAAGCCCCCGCGGCAATGTATTCCGCCTCGGCGGTGGACAAATCCACACTATTTTGCTTTTTAGATGACTAAGATACTAAAGACCTTCCAAGCAAATGGCACCCTCCGGATGTGCTTTTTCTATCAATTTTGCAACCGGCATAATCCGAATCGGAATAGCCAACTAGTTGGAATCTAGCTCCTTTGGGGTACCAAAGACCGATGCTTGGGGTGTACTTAAGATATCTTAAAATTCTTTTTACGGCACTTAGGTGAGGTTCTTTAGGGCACGCTTGAAAGCGAGCACACATGCACACACTAAACATGATATCGGGCCTAGATGTGGTAAGGTACAACAAGCTACCAATCATAGAACGGTAGAGAGTTTGATCAATTGGTTTACCTCCTTCATCTAGATCGAGATGTCCATTAGATGACATTGGGGTCTTGATTGGCTTACACTCTTCCATCTTGAATCTTTTGAGAAGATCCTTGGTATACTTTTCTTGAGAGATGAAAATCCCTTCTCTCATTTGCTTGACTTGAAAACCAAGGAAGAATGTTAGCTCACCAATCATTGACATCTCGAACTCCTTTGACATCAATTCACCAAATTCTTTGCAATAATCTTCATTTGTTGACCCAAAGATGATATCATCAACATAGACTTGACAAATGAAGATCTCCCCATTAAGCTTCTTGGTGAATAGTGTGGTATCAACCTTCCCAATAGTGAAGCCCTTCTCAATGAGGAAGTCGCGGAGGCGCTCGTACCACGCTCTAGGGGCTTGCTTGAGCCCATCTAGCGCCTTGGACAACCTATAAACATGATTAGGATATCTAGGGTCTTCAAACCCGGGAGGTTGTTCAACATAGACTAGTTCATTTATGAAGCCATTTAAAAAAGCACTTTTCACATCCATTTGATATAGTTTCATTTCATGATGCGATGCATATGCAAGAAGGATACGAATGGCTTCAAGTCTTGCAACGGGTGGAAAGGTCTCTCCAAAATCAAGACCTTCAACTTGAGAGAACCCCTTTGCAACTAGTCTTGCCTTGTTCCTCACTACTATGCCTTGATCATCTTGCTTGTTGCGGAACACCCACTTGGTTCCAATGACTCTTGCACCTTTTGGATGCTCTTCAAGTGTCCAAACTTGATTGCGGGTGAAGTTGTTCAATTCTTCGTGCATAGCATTCACCCAATCCGGATCTTGAAGAGCTTCTTCTACATTCTTAGGTTCAAGACAAGAGACAAAAGAGTGATGTTCAATAAAAGAAGCAAGCTTTTGAGATCAAGTCATTACACCCTTTGTGGGACTCCCTATGATGAGATCTTGTGGATGTGATTGAAGTAGGGGTGAATTTCTTCTTTCAACCACTTGAGGAGAGGGTTGGGGAGCATCAACATCTTGAGCTTGTGCCTCGGCTTTGTTCATGAGAGACATGAGTATCTTCATTTTCAACTCTCTCATTCTTATCATCATCTTGAGGCACATGTGATGAAGATGGTGGTTTGACAATTTGTACATCGTCTTCATCATCTTTAGGCTTGATGTCTCCCACTGGCATGTTCTTCATTGCCTCCCTCAATGGTTCATCACCTACGTCATCACAATTCTCAATTGCTCCTTGGGAGCCATTAGATTCATCAAATTCCACATCATATGTTTCTTCAACCAAACCGGTGGCATGGTTAAATACTCTATATGCTTTGGACTTTGATGAGTAACCAATAAGAAAACCAATATCACAATGTCTTTGAAACTTCCCTAGGTGTTGACGCTTCTTGTAGATGTAGCATTTGCAACCAAACACCCGGAAGAATGAGACGTCCGGCTTCTTCCCATTTAGCAACTCATAGGGGGTCTTGCCAAGAAACTTTTGTAGGAAGAGACGATTTGAAGCATAGCATGCGGTGTTGATTGCCTCGGCCCACAATTTCTCCGGTGTATTGTACTCATCTAGCATTGTTCTTGCAAGGGTGATCAAAGTTCGGTTCTTCCTCTCAACTACACCATTTTGTTGAGGAGTGTAGGGTGATGAAACTTCATGCTTGATTCCAATTTCATCATAATAAGCTTCAATGTTTGTGTTGTCAAACTCTTTGTTGTTGTCACTTCTAATCTTCTTTATCTTGACTTCAAATTCATTTTGAGCTCTCTTTGCAAACTTCTTGAAGCAATTTGCCACTTCGGATTTGTCATGAAGGAAGAAAGTCCAAGTGTATCTTGAGTAGTCATCTACAATCACTAGGCAATAGAGATTTCCACCCAAGCTCTTGTAAGTAGTAGGACCAAACAAATCCATGTGAAGAAGTTCTAACACTCTTGATGTTGACATGTAAGCTTTGGTTGGATGAGTATTTGCAACTTGTTTGCCGGCTTGACATGCACTACAAGGTTTGTCCTTCTCAAACTTTACATCCTTCAAACCTCTCACTAATTCTTTCTTCAATAGCTTGTTGAGAGTGTTCATTCCAACATGGGCAAGCCTCCTATGCCAAAGCCACCCAAGTGAAGTTTTGGTGAACAAGCATGTCATCAAGTTTGCATCTTCAGAGGTGAAATCAACAAGATAGAGATTGTTGTATCTAAAGCCTTTGAAAATCATTTGCTTGTCATCTATCTTTGTAACTACCACTTCATTTGGAGTGAATAGGCATTGGTAGCCAAGGTCACAAAGTTGCCCAACGGATAGTAAGTTGAAACTCAATGAAGCAACATAGAGCACATTTGAAAGAGAGTGATCATTTGATATTGCAATCTTGCCTATACCCTTGACTTTGCTCTTTGAATTGTCCCCAAATGTGATCTTCTCTTGACATACCCCATTCTCTTCAAGTGAGGTGAACATACGGGGGTCACCGGTCATATGTTGAGTGCAACCACTATCAATAACCCAATGAGATCCACCGGTCTTGTAGTTCACCTACACATAAGAGATCAAGCTTTTTGTTTAGGGACCCAAACTTGAGAGGGACCCTTGACTTTCTCAACTAGTGACTTGGCAACCCATATTTTCTTAGGCCTATTCTTGTTAGGGGGACCCAAGAACATGACTTTCATCTTTCCACTTGAATCTTTTCTAAGCATGTAATGAGCATTGAAAGCAAAGGGTCTAGCATGCTTGGGTAAGAGTTGTGGTGGTGGAGTTTTGCACTCATGAGCAAAATGGCCTTCTTGTCCACACTCAACACATCTCTTTGGCTTGGGTTTTGACTTGCTTTGTTGTTGTTGAGTTTTAGCCTTCTTCTCTTGATTTGCCAAGTAACCGATGCCACTTCTATCCATCTTCATGACGGTGTTCATGAGTAGCTCACTTTGCAAATGTTGGCCTCTTGTGAACTTGCTTAGGCCGGTCTTGAGATGCTCTTTTTCTTGCTTGAGCTTTTTGTTCTCTTCAATAAGTAACTCATTTGATGTTTGCTTTTCAAGAGCCATCAACTTCTTGTTCTCACTTCTAAGCATCTCATTTTCACTCTTTAGCTTGACATAATCATCATAGTTGTCGGACTCAACCACATTCTTGCCTTTGCCGCTAGAGCCTTGCTCAATGTTCTCAATAATCAAGTCATCACATGATGTAGCTATATTAATCTTAACAACTTGGTTAGTAGCATCATGTGTCTCAAGAGCAAGCTCATTTGCAACAATAAGACTATCATAATCGATTTTCAATGTAGTGTATTTGTCTTTTAGCAAGTTGTGCCTAGTGTTGAGCTCATCATGCTTCTTCTCAAGTTTATCATGTTCATATCTAAGCTCTTTGTTAGAAGTTTTAAGCTCCTTGAGAGTAGAAGACATAATTTCATTTTGATCTTTGAGCTCTTCACTAGTCTTTTGTGCATTTTCAAGCTTAGATGAGAGTGAGTCATTTTCATTTTGGAGCTCATCATTTTCATTTCTAGTTCTTCTTATGACTTTAGAGTATTTGTTCAACAATTTTACAAGTTCATCATAAGAAGGTGCATCATATTCATCATCACTACCACTATCATCATCATCACTATCATTGTTTTGTACCTTTCATTCACCCTTGGCCATAAGGCATAGGTGAGTAGTGGAAGATGATGGTGAAGGTGGCGGTGAAGGTGGTGATGAAGATGTCGGTGAAGATGATGATGGCCCAATTACAAATGCGGCAACCTTCTCTTTCTCATCATCGCTCTCATCGCCGGAGGACTCACATGATGACTCAATGTTGGTGAGCCAATCACCAACAATGTAGGCTTTGCCTCCCTTCTTCTTCTTGTGGAACTCTTTTCTCTTGCCATCCTTCTTTTTGTATGGCTTGTTCTTCTTCTTGTCATCTTCTTCATCACTTGAGTCATTTCTCTTGCCCTTGTTCTTGTTCTTGTTCTTGTTCTTGTTCTTGTTCTTGTTCTTGTTCTTGTTCTTGTACTTGTCTTTTGGAGGCTTAGGGCATTGATGAGCTAGGTGGCCAAGTTCACCACAATTGTAGCAATCCATCTCGGATATAGGCTTCCTTTTGCTACTTGTGAAGAACTTCTTCTTCTTGCCATTGAACTTGATGCCACTCTTGTTGAGCTTCTTTAACATCTTGGTGGTCTTTCTCACCATGAGTGCAAGTGATGCATCATCAATATCACTTTCACTTGAGCTTTCTTACACCATCATGGCTTGGCCCTTCTTCTTTTTCTTGTCATAGCTAGCTTTGAAGGCCAAGTCCTTCTTCTTGGAAGATGATGAGCCCTCTTCCGGAGTGATGTGCATGTACATCTCATGTGCATTGATCTTTCCCAATACTTGTGTCGGTGTTGCGGTGGAGAGATCACTTTGATGAAGCACGGTGACAATGTGACCATACTTCTCGATGGGAAGAACGCTCAAGATCCTCCTTGCAACATCTGATTGACTCATTTGGGTGAGTCCAAGAGCATTGAGATCCTCTACAAGAACATTCAATCGAGTGTACATTTCATTAGCACTTTCTTTGGGAAGCATTTCAAAAGAATTAATTTTCTTCAAGGCTATGTGATAGCGTTCCTCATGCTCACTCTTAGTTCCCTCATGGAGAGCACAAAGGTTTTCCCACAATTTATGAGCGTTTTTGGCATTACGCACACGATTGAAGATATCCTTGCCAAAGCCCCGGTAGAGTGCATTTTTTGCCTTTGCATTCCACCGGTCGTACTTCTCCTCGTCACCACTTGGGTTGGCGGGATCCTTGATAGCGGGAAGTCCTTCGGTTGCGGCTCTAAGGCACCCAACATCTATGGCTTCGAGGTATGCCTCCATATGAATTTTCCAATATGGAAAATCGTCTCCCTCAAAGGTGGGAGGTGGTCCTTCCCCATTAGACATCTTGCTCTAGGCGGTGAGGCCTAAATTAGGAGCAACTCGGCTCTGATACCAATTGAAAGGATCAAGATGCCCAAGAGGGGGGGTGAATTGGGCTTTTCTAAAAATTAATTGCAAGAATTAAATCCTACAAGCCAAAGTTCACCCCTAGTGCCTACTAGTGTTCCTTGTGATTCTACCAGTAAAAAGTTTTGCACCCTAAGTTCCAATCCTAGTCTAGCATGGCAATTCTAGGAAAGTAAATCAAGCAAAGATAGTAATACACGAAAGTAAATGCTTGAAAGTAAAGGTTAGGAACACGGCGATGTTTTCTCGAGGTATCGGAGAGTCGCCACTCCCCACTAGTCCTCGTTGGAGCACCCGCGCAAGGGTGTAGCTCCCCCTTGATCCGCGCAAGGATCAAGTGCTCTCTGCGGGCTAATTCTTCGACACTTCGTCGTGGTGAATCGCCCAAAACCGCTCACACGATGAGTTGGGTCATCCACAAGCTCGTCGGATGATCACCAAACTCCCAATCACCACCAAACCGTCTAGGTGATGGCGATCACCAAGAGTAACAAGCTAGAACTCTCACTTGACCACAACAAGCCTAATGAGAAGATGGATGCACACTTGCTACTCCCTAGTTACTAATGAGGGATCTCAAACTTTGATTCTAAAATCACTATCCTCACTAGGGCTCTTGCACTCCCTTGCACTTGAAAGGTGTTTCTCAGCTGAACAAATGAGCAAGAGACCTCTAAAAGAGGTGGAGGGGATGTATTTATACACCCCCTCAGACAATTCCAATCGTTACCTGTCAAATCAGCAAAACACGCACTGACCGGACGCGCCGGTCGAGTGTAACGGTCGAAAAGCCGAAAGTCAGCGCTGAGTGACCGGACGCGCCGGTCAGGGGTGACCGGACGCATCCGATCATGCAAGAGCCTTACTGTACTTTGACCTGACGCTCGACCGCGTCCGATCAGGGATGACCGGACGCGTCAGGTCAGCTAAGTACCTTACTGGAACGTGACCGGACGCGTCCGATCACTTCACAGTCGCGTCCGATTAGACTTTTACCCTCTGAAACTCGTGTCATACTGATCACCGCGTCCGGTCCTCGCAGGGACCGCGTCCGGTCAACCAGTTAACGACGCAGTGACTGTTAGTACTGACCGGACGCGTCCGGTCGTGACAGAGACCGCGTCCGATCAAGGGTAAACTGCTCAAACGACTTAGAAACGCGACGCAACTTGAACCAAGTTGCTTCCAACTGAACTTTGAGCTTTACCTGAGCTACCTAGAGCTAAGTTTGACAAGTGTGCACCACACCTAAACAAAAGACTCACCTAGGTCAAGCTACTCGCTCATGCCCCCCTTTATAGTACGGCCAAAGGAAGAAACAAAGATCCTAACGACTATTCCGGATGTAACCCAACACCTTGACATCCGGAACTAACCGTCCTTAATCTTGTCATTGATCCTTTGAAAACCGAAACGATTTCCATCAAGGGACATGAATACCATAGTGCCCAAAGTAGTTATCAACTCCATGACCTAACTTATCAAGGTTTCTGCAAAACACACGTTAGTCATGGTAATAATGCGTTGTCATCAATTGCCGAAACCAACACCGGGGCCTAGATGCTTTAGATGTCCGCAAGTCACATCGTCAGGCAAAGCGTCACGCGGGGCAGCCGCACGAGCGAAACTTCCTGTCGCTGTGTGGCTTCGGTTGGACCCTGGAAGGAATAGCGCAGACGTGGGCTTTTGGGCTGGTGGGGGTGCCTAATGTTGGGCCATGGGGGTGCCCATAGGGTCAAATTTTGCCAGTCCTAAAGAGATTCCAAAATTGGAGGGGGTGCCTAGGCACCCATGGGCCTTTACTGGGCTTCACCCCTGGATCCAACAGCCTCTATATGTTAGAGGGTGAAGTGTGTCCATTACTGATTCCATTCGCCACACAATGATTTTTTGAGGGCATAATGAAATTCTGTCACTAGAACATAAATCTCTTACCTGATAGTCGGATCTGTTGGCTACTGTCATTTCTATCTATTGGTGAACTTTTAGATTTGACTTTGTCCTTCAGGAGTTCATCGATTTCCATATCTTTCCGTGATATTGTGCCTTTCAGATATGAAACCTGGACACAGAAATGATTGACTTCTAAAACAAGATAACCATAGGACGTCGAACCTATATGCTCTAGTTATAGTAACAACTACCAGTATCAGCAAACCTTATTAACATTATTAACAGTAGTATATTTCGTGGAATTTAGTATCAATATGCTGAAGCATAAGTATGCACCCTATAAAGTTAAACAAACATATCCTTCATTTTCTCCAGTTTTAACAGTTAATTTGGGCTAAATTAGTGACATCGAAGAAAGCTTACCCTTTAAAGTGATCACTGAAAGTTTATGTGAAGATTACTAGTGCTGAAAGCTCAAGTAAAGTTTTGTACAAAGTTTGCTTCCTAGTGTTGAATGACATAAATAGAAATTTTATATGAATATATGAGACAGTTGCAAAAATATGTACTAGTAGCTCTTTTATATCTTTATCTCTTTCTTGCTTCTTGCGGCACTAACTCAACTCCAGAACCCGTTCAGCAAACTCCAAAGTGCCTTTTGTTTCTGAGTATGATTCTGTATCTGGATTAATGTGAACAAACATTAGTGTATTTGTTTGTCCACCTGCATGAAAACAGAAGAGAATTATCATATAAGTAATTAATATGGCATACATAAACTTTTTTCGAACTCCACATACATAAACCAATAACAACTATTTGGTGCCACTTTTTTGTGAGGAACAACTATATATTACCTAAAGAGCTTTGTAGAACTTGAGTCAACTTGCTGTTTCAATATGGAACATGGGCATTTCTCCGTGCCAAAGCAAAAATCACATCACCAAGAGAAGAGAGGAATTTGTTAATATGCTGTGCTTCTTTTAATCTATCTCTAATTGCTTCAGACCGCTCAACTCTTTCACTCCTAGCTAGATCAATCAAATGTACATCCTCTTCAAGTAGATTTATTCTTTAAGCCCACACCTCTAACATGCACTGTTAGAATGCTACGTGCAATAAAAGCTTTAGAACATTATGTTGCAAGAATTCTGTGAGTATTTACCCTCAAATTGATTGACTAAAAAAGGTATGTAGATAGTAGACCTAACCATGAACATTCTCAAAAGGTATGTACCAAGATTAAGCTTTTTCATCTAAGATTATGTACTATTTACCCTCAAAGATTATGCAATAAACAAACAATGGCGATTGTGAATTTATTATTGTAAGACATAACCTGCTGCTGATCTCTCTCTGATTTCCTGCACAGTAGAGTTGGCATTCAGTCAATCTCTGTTGTCCTAGTTGCTGTAGCAGTAAGACATTAGGCCATTTCTAGTACTAGTTAGTATAGTAGTTGGTATTGGCATACCTCAGCCATACCAAGTAGTGGGCTGAGATCAGCCATGTCCTAGAGGACATTGTAGTAGTTGTACCTTTGTACCTAGTATGGTACTTGTAGGCTGTATATATACTACACCCAAAGGCAATGGAATTCAGTTCAACTGAAGCCACTTTTAGAGCTGCATAGCTGCTGCTCGGGTGTGTGTGTGTGTGTGTGTTGTGCTCATCTCGTCTTCTACCTCTAGCCAAGTGTGTGTGTGTGTGGGTGTGCTGTTAAACTAGCTGCTTATCTGTGCAGGTATCGAGGGGCCAACAAGTGGTATCGAAGCCGACAGGTTGCCTGCATTGCCCGACTGATCATTGGTGATGGCTGGCGAGGCTAACTCGGAGGTGGTCACCAGCGGTGCAGATGCTATCGGTGCTCAGCCACGCCAGGAGGTTAGCGGGGCTAAGTAGTCGATCCTTACCCGCACCAACTATGGTGAGTGGGCGGTGACCATGAAGGTCAAGCTCAGAGCCCGACGGCTCTGGAAGGCGATATATATTAACCAGGGCACCGAGGACGAAGAGGAGGATTGCTCGGCAATGGAAGCAATACTGGCTTCCGTGCCGCAGGAGTATCGGGAGCCGCTTGGGGCGAAGAAGACCGCAAGGAAGCTTGGGACGCCATCGCCGCCATGCGCATCGGCTCTGTTGCGCAAAGAAGGCGAAGGCGCAACAGCTGTGGTAGCAGTATGACAACCTCAAGTTCCATGACGGTGAGGCAGTTGAGGATTTCTCCCTCTAGTTGTAGTCGCTCGTCAGCCAGCTGGCGGCACACGGGATCACCATCAATGACGAAGAAGCGGTCTCCATGTATCTGCGCGTCGTGCTATCCAAGTACACCCAGATCGCTCTCTCCATTAAGACGATGCAGGACTTGTTGACCCCTGACCGGGCGCTTGTGGGCGGTGGACGAGCGCACGGAGCCGACGGTGACGACGGACATCGGCAAGCTGCTGTTGACCGAGGAAGAGTGGACAACCCGGATGAAGGAGAGGCGGTCCGAGAAAGGCTCTTCCAGCCGCAGCGGCGACGACAAGCGCCGCGGCAAGGTGAAATCTTTAGTTTGGTTTTGGTAAATTGATGAAACCCTAAGTGCTAACCTATTGCTCTAAGTGACCATGAGATAGGGTATCACATTCCAAGTTGTGGAGCAAATGGTGAGGATCATGGTGATGGTGCAGAGGCCATGGTGATGATCAAGTGCTCGGATTTGGAAAAGAAGAAAGAGAAAAACAAAATAGGCTCAAGGCAAAGGTGATATCGATAGGGTCATTTTGTTTTGGTGATCGAGACACTTAGCTAGTGTAATCATATTTAGGATAGATAGCCGTACTATTAAGTGTGGTGAAACTCGTCGGAATACGGTTATCAAAGTGCCACTAGATGTTCTAACTCTTATGCGTTTAGATTCTAGTGAGTGCTAACACCCTTGAAAATATTTGTAAAAATATGTTAACACACGTGCACAAGGTGATACACTTGGTGGTTGGCACATTTGAGCAAGGGTGGCGAAGTTGGAGTTGAGGTGGTGCTGTTTTTCACTGACCGAACTCTAGTCCTGAAGTGACCGGACTCGGAGGGGAGCGTCCGGTCATTTATAGCAGAGAAGGCGCGGGCGTCGGTCCCTGACCGGACGCTAGTGGCGCGCGCGATCAGACACGCTGGAGCTGAGTCCGATCGAGAGTGACGTACGCTGACGTGAGCTTTTGCACAAGGACAGAAGGGACCGGACTCTACCTGCGTCCGATCATGGTGGAGCAGATGCATCCGGTCGCTATTTTCTAGCTCTAGACCCCCTCTGGATGTGATCAGACGTGTTGTGGTGGAGCATCCGATTGTTTGCTCAGCACGTTAGGTCGGTGGCTTAGGCACGTGGGCGAATAGGCGATCTGACGCGGTGTTGGTGCATCCGGTCACTGCCTCAGGCGTGTTCGGTCGTTACTTACCGCACGTGGGGAGTCACTTAACCATTGAGATCGGGCAACACAGGTTCAAAGGTGGTGCCATGTGGCACACATCGGGCGACCGGACGCTGGCGGCGTGCGTCCGGTCACCTTTTACCGGCGCGTTCGGTCGACCCGCAGAGAGCTGCACTTTGAGCCCAATGGCTGTATTTCGTTGGGGGCTCTATAAAAGGCGTGTGGCCGGCTTGGGCTCACTCTCTTGGCCATTTCTATTGAGAATACACCCTAGTGAGCCTAGCCAAGTGCATTGCTTTGAGTGATTGCATCTAGAGGCACTTGGTGATTGTGTTTCGCTGCAGGATTTGCTTGTTTCTCTTGGTGGTTGCCATCACCTAGACGGCTTGGTGTAGTGAGGATCGTCGAGCGGAGGAAGGCGATTGTCTCTGACTCCGATCGTGGTGATTGTGAGGGGTTCTTGACCTTTCCTCGGTGGAGAGCCGAAAGGTACTCTAGTGGATTGCTCGAGGCTTGTGTGATCCCCATCTAGTGTTGGTGTGTGTAACACCCAGGTTTTAAGCTTGCATTAGCAATTGCAAATCATGTGCATAAGTATAATCATGCATTGATAAGCATCACATGGAATATAGACTTGAAACATGTTAACAAAACATGCATGTTGTAATATGTTGTTTCAGTAGATTTAAAATTATGTTGATGCTTGTTAGGACTTGTATGTGCTTGTTTGAGTATATGAATAACTTAGAAGTGTTTAGCAAACAATTTGGAGCAAGGTTTGTATTCAAAATTTTCTCAAATTTGGCTTTAAAAATAATCTTAGAAAATGGAGTTTTGATTTAAAAATTGACTTTAAATCTCAAATTCAGAATCTATTGGGAATTGAGTTTGCTCATTTTGGCAAAGTTGAAGATCACAAAATTTAGAACAACTTTTATTTTCGGGTCACCTTTTGAAAATAGAATTTTGGTGCTCAAAATGTGATTTTTTGGGGCTGTTTTGCATAAAAGAAAAAGGAAAATCAAATTTTAATTGAAAACGGGCCGCACCCCTCCCTTCTGGCCCACTCGCGCAAGCCGGCCCAGCCCAGCTCCCCCGCGCCCGCTCCCGCGCGCCATCCTGACCGCGCTCAGGCCGCGGCCGCCACATGGCGGCCGTACGCCGGCGACACCGGCCGGGTGGCGCCCGGTGGCCCCGCACGCGCCTTCAAGGCCGGTCCGGACGCGCCCCTCTCCACTCAGCTCCATTCACTCCTCCTCACGCTGCCTCCCCACGTAGAGTAGCTATAGCCACATGCCACCGCAGCACCGCGGGCGCCATTGCCACCGACGCCGCGAGCTTTACCGCCAGCGCCTCGCCGCTCCGCACGCCATCGTTCCGTCTGCATCTTCGCTCCGCGCTCGCGTGCGCTTGTCGCCAACGAGACAGGTAAAGGCCGCGGGCCTTCCTCTTCTTCCCGCGCGGTCCGCCATGGCGAGTTCGCCGGAGTTGCGCCATGAGCGTATGACCAGCCCCGCTCCTCCTTTTTCTTCCTAATTTTGCGCACGTGGCTCCGCTTTGACACCGCAAGGCTCGAGCACCCCTTGCCTGACCTCGCCGTGGTCGGAGTCAGTGGGTTTCGGTGGAGCAGCACCACCGCTCACCGGCGCCACCCGCCATCCTCGCTAGCGCACGCCTCCGCCCTTGTTTTTCCCACCGTTGTGTTTGCCTCGCCGCGAGGGATCTCCCGGTGATGACCTCGCCGCCGGCAGCCTCGCCGTCGGGGAGAAGCCGGCAGTCAGCGCCGCCCCTCTGCCCCCGTTTGGCTGACGGGTGGGACCCGGTTGACCGCGGGTCCCCCTTTGCAGCGCCTGTGTGAAGGTTCTAGGGTACCAAGCTGGGTGTACATAGCATTTTCGGATCTGTTTAAAAGAAATGAACTTCGAAAGTGATTTGAGAAAATGGAGGAGGGCTTGTAGATTGTATATCTAGAGCTACACTGGTCCAAGCCCAGTGAAACAAATTTTGTTGTGCTACACTTGACCAGATCTACATGTTAAAAAGTTAAAAGGTCATTTTTGTGATACTTTTATATAGGGCTTTATTTAATTTGTTTAAATGCTGTTATCTTGTAAAATATGTAATAAATTGTAGAAAGGTCAAAATAATATGGTTCTTGTTGTGTTGATCTTGTGGTGATATGTACTTTCTATAAAAAATATATGACATGCATGTTCCGTGGAAAAATATGGCCAAGTAATTTAGGTGTATTAATTGCTAGTTTCTTGTAAAATTGCTAGAGCCAAAAATATGAATAATACATGTAGGTGAAACTTTTTCTATAATGTTCCTATACTATGTAGACCATGGAAAAATATGAAATCCATTGTTTGATACTTTTCATAGTACAAAGTATTTTCATGCTCATTTATCCATCATAGCTTGTCATTTTTGTGTAGGCTATCATACTTATCCAAATGTAATGAAAATTTTATGGTAGGCTATCTTCAGCATGACTAAGCTACTGTAATTTTTCTAGATTTTTCTATGCACCAGAAATACATGTTGCTGTTGTAACCTTAGTTTAAAATGAAATAAAAATAACCTTCTTATTGTATGATTAGTTTAATTGTGTAGCTTTGGTGTATCTTTGAAGCATCAAATAACTTGCTGGTATGACTTTGCATATTAGGGCAGTCATTGTAGTGTTAGTATACAAGTAGTGGGCAACCAGACAGGATTCTGGGGTGCTTGTAGTTTCCGTTTGTGTCGGTTAAGGACCGATCGTTGCTCGTCCCTCTTATTATGTTGAACGCATGCCTCACATTTAGCTGGCCAAATAAAGTACCTTTCGACCGCGAAGCTAGTGGCACTATTCAGGCCAGGATCTACACGAGTGCGCGTATTGGTGATGATGGAGGTATGACAGGGGCGCGAATAGTGAGCCCAAGGGCAGGCGTGGCCTGATTCCTGGCAGTCAAGCAGCCCCTGGGTATTGCGGCTCCAGTTTGTCCCACGACGTTTACCGAAATAGTGTCATTGGTGACTTATAGCTCACTTGATCGGTGAGTGTGGTTTGTGTGAGGAATAAATCACCAGCTGGTTAGGAATCGATTCAAATCGCCATCGCTCCTGGATAGTGAGCACTTGACTCGAGCTATGACATCGTAGTAATGATGATGGAATACAGATGGTTATATGGATGATGTTGAAAATGCTAAACCTAAGATGGTAACTTGATATGAATGGTTAATCAAGTGATTGCTATAGTATAGGTGCTTACCTAGAGTGACAGGTTGTAATGAAGATGATGCTAGTAGTAAAATGGTCTATTTAAGATAAAGTATGCTTTTTTGCAAATGAGTCAGCTAGTCTACTAAAAGAAAGCCTTGCATGCACCTTGGTGTCATTTTATTTCCGTTTAATGCGGGTAAGTCTAGCTGAGTACATTCTCGTACTCAGGGCTTTGTTTCCATTGTTGTGGCAGATGGCCAGATATACTATGGATATTGCATCAACTGTCTGTATCCCGCGATGGGCGACAATTAGGACCAAGGGTATGGTCGCTTCGTACGTCTTACCTGATGCTTTTACTGGACATGACTACTATCGAGCACTATAACTCGAACTAAGTGTGTGTGTTAAGTCTCAAAACTAATTGCTTCCGCTACTTTATTATGAACTTGTTTTGTAATAACTTTATGTTCCAAACTCCGAGGCATTCGAAATGATGTTGCGAACTTTATGTAATATGTGACTGTGGCTACTAAACTTGTATGATCTTGGTTTGTATGTTGGTTGATTTGAAATCCTTCGTGATTTCACGGACTATCGGGTTATACGGGCTTAAGTTTGCTAAATTATCTGCTCCGGTGGAAATTTTCTTACTTAATTTCGTATAATTGGTCGGTTTTGTTACAGTGTGCGTTACCCGATTGCGGGTTAGACGTGTGATGCCTAATAGTGCGTGAACCTCCAAATGGGTGTATAGTCACAACGGGGACTAGCTTGCCGGCAAACAAGTGAACCTTGGTGAAAAATCATTGTGTCATCTTGTCTCCGAGAAATTATTTTGGTATTCATTATGATTGATTGATTGTCGCTTGCCTCGGTAGTATAACCCTTCCGACCTCTCTTATGCATTTACTTTATGTTGGTATTTATTAACTCTTCACTTGTTTTAGTAGTCACCTATTAATTACCTACACGTCTAGCATTACTAAACTAGGTTGTCATCCCCAGTGATGGTGCCAGAAATGTTTGTTGGTACTAACTAGCATTACTACAAGAATAATACTAAATAGATATTTATCATTTTATTTGACTAGAAAGAATATAAAGATATGAATGAAAAGGATTCTACAAGCGGACTGTCGGTGTCTAGAAAACCAGGGGTCTAAATAGAGCGACAAGTGAATTTGTATCTGCGCGTCTAGGCCCGGATGGTGTGCAAAGCGGACATAAGGGTGTATATTGGTTCGGGCAAGATCGGCCCTACGTCCAGTGGATTCGGCTGCTGCTCGTGTTGCCTTGCACCGGAGCGCTCGTAGTAAGGGTTACAAGCTTTCGAGAGAGGAAGCGAATCCTAGGTCTCTTTTGAGGGGTGGTAGGTGTGTGTTGATGTCCTAGCGAGGTGTGTATGTGTTCGTTCCTTTGTCCCTTCGTCTATCCGTCCCTGCCTCCCCTTTTATAGTTTCTAAGGAGAAGGCTTGGGTTACATTCGTGGTAAAAAAGATGAAATGGGAAAAAGATGAAAGAGAAAAACAAAAAGGTGGCCTCGGGTGCGGCCCTCTTCCTCCTTATTAGGTGGCAGCAGTTTCCCCTATAGCGCAGAGATGCAACAGGCATTGATCTTTTGACCTCTTCATCCGCTAGTGCTACACGCTGTGGTCACGCTTCGTCCTGTGTGCCTCTGTGCCGTCGAGGACGGGCGGTATGGGAACCCGGATTTGCGTAGAGAGGGGGTTAGGTGGTATAGTTGCTGTGACCCCCGTCGCTGTAGAGGTATGGATGTCGTCATGGTGGAATGACCTGGGTCATGTTGGGTCAGGGCGTGGTTCCCGTGCTCCTGTTGGCTGTGCACGGTCACGTTCATCCCATCAGCGGGAGTGGGTGCCATGGTTGGAGGCCCCCATGGCTCCACATCTTGCCAGAGGGCTCCATGTGTCCCTCGGGTGAGGCGGAAGTACGCCGAGGGGGTCGGGCACTTTGATGACGTCATGGGGGCTCGGGCGAGGCAAAAAATGCCGCCCGAGGCGCCTATCTCGCCGAGACCTTTTCGCAAGGGTCGGGCGGGATGGAGGTTGACTTTTGTGCCTCGAATGACTGACATGCTGTCAGCGCTTTTGGCAAGTCAGTTTTACTGGGGCCCCTACGATGGGGTTTTAGAGAACGTACAGGGTGCCATATTTTGCCATCTGTTGGGTACCCTGGTATTTTGACACCCGACAGTAGCCCCCGAACCTGTGGAGGAGTGGAGCACTCCTTCAGAGGCTTGAGAACGAATGACCGTGAGCAGTTTTGATTTATTTGTGTTTGAAGGAAGCTATCCAGTGGGTGCGCGCGAGCGCACCCGCCGGGTGTAGCCCCCGAGGCCTTAGAGGGATGAGTTATGCCTTCAAGGGCTTTAATTGAGGAAGTGTGGTGTTTTTCGTGTGACTGCACGGCATGCGAGGAGCCCCCGAGCCTGTGGCTTTGACCATTCGCTAGGTCGGAATGCGGGAGAAGCCCCTGAGCCCCCGTGCATTTTAAGGGACTGACCGGGTGGCCCTTTCACCGCCGCGTCATTCCTTCTTGCGTTCTTTAGCTGAACGGAGGGGTATACGTGGGCCCACATCATCCCATCTGGGTGCGTTGTGGTTTATTTGTTTTGGAGGAAACTGTCCGGCGGGTGCGCGTGAGCGCACCCGCCGAGTGTAGCCCCCTATAACAGAACCGACCAATTATACGAAATTAAGTAAGAAAATCATTCGCCGAAGCAGATAATTTGGCAAACTTAAGCCCGTATAACCCGGTAGTTCGTGAAACCACGAAGGATTTCAATCTAACCAACATACAAACCAAGATCGTACAAGTTTAGCAGCCACGGTCACATATTACATAAAGTTCACAACAACGTTGAGATACAATGGAGTTTAAAACATAAGGTTATTACAAACCAAGTTCATAATAAAGTAGCGGAAGCAAATAGTTTGAAATCCATACACACGCATTTAGTTCAGGTACAGTGCCAGGAGATAGCCATGTCCACTAAAAGCATCAGATAAGACATACGGAACGACCATGCCCTTGGTCCTAGTTGTCACCCATCGCAGGGTACAGGCAGTTAATGCAATAACTGTAGTACATCTGACCATCTGCAACAACAATGGGAATAACGCCCTGAGTACGAGAAAGTACTTAGCTAGACTTACCCGCCTTAAACTAAAATAAAGTGACACCAAGGAGTATGCAAGGCTTTCTTTAGTGGACTAGCTGACTCATTTGCGAAAGAGCAAAGTTGACATAATAAACCATTTAAATACTTTGCCTCATATTTATTATAACCTATCAATCTAGGTAAGCACCTATGCTATAGCAATCACTTGATTAACCATTAACATCCAGTTACCAACTTAGACTTCGCATTTCCAACATCATCCATATAACCATCAGTGTTCCATCATCATTACTACGATGCCGTAACTCGAGTCAAGTGCTCACTATCCAGGAGCGATGGCGATTCGAATCGATTCCTAACTAGCTGGTGATTTATTCCTCACACAAACCACACTCGCCGATCAAGTGAGCTACAGATCACCAATGACACTTTCTAGGTAAACGTCGCGGGATAACAATCATGGACCGCAATACCCAGGGGCCTCCCGACTGCCAGGAATCAGGACCCAGCCTGCCCTTAGGCTCACTCTTCGTGCCCCCGTCATACCCCCTTCAGCACCAGTCTGTCAATCTGAGTTTATCCTATCCCGAATAGTGCCTCTAGCTTCGCAGTCGAAAGGTACATTATTCGGCCAGCTAAATGTGAGGCATGCGTTCAACATGACAAGAGGGACGAGCAACGATCGGTCCTTAACCGACACAGACGGAAAACTACGAGCACCCCAGAACCCTGTCTGGTTGCCTCCAACTATTCTGTCTGGTCTCCAATTATCCATCAACACATGGTTATTTCCAAGATATCATCCATACCAAAGCTAAAGTATTCCAGTAACCATCTATATTTGCAGGTGACAGGAAATCACCGATCGCTACCGATCTAAGCAGGGCTAAGCCGTTATTCGATCCTAAACCTAACAGGGTAAGAATATAATAAAGTAGGCAAGGGTAGTAATAAGTGCATCAACGGTTTCACTCAACTCCTATAACTCAATGCAACAATATATAAAACTCATATATAAAAGGTTGCTTTGATAAAGTAGGAGACTTAGGATGCTCCGGGGCTTACCTCGCTCAAAGGAACTAGGTTGATGGTCCACGCACTCGGGCAGGTCCTCTCCTTGCTCCTCTACCTCTGGCACCTCCTGTGCCTGGATTTCCTGTGGGTTGGCCCCAGCCTGCTCCTCTTGCACTGCTACTTGCACTTCCTCCTGCAATCATATATGATGCAATTGTATAAGTGAGGATGCAAGCGGTGCATCAGATGCGATGGCATGTGATGATCATGATGGCATGCAATGTAGATGAACACACTTAGATTTATTGGATAGAATAGAGGTAAAACTTTTCTACTAGGTAGTCAACATCATCCATGAACATGTACCACGAGTACATGTCATCTACTGCATCCTCTTCTATTACTAACCCCCGTTAGCTACCGGTAACTACCATAAAGCCCTAACACAAGTGCTACTACACTTTATCACTATAACTATACTAACAAGCCAAGTCACATCAGCAAGTTATTTGAGGCTTCAAAGATACACCAAAGCTACACCATTAAACTAATCATGCATAAAGAATATTATTTTATTTCATTTTAAACTAAGGTCACAACAACAACATGTATTTCTGGTGCAAAGAAAAATCTAGAAAAATTACAGTAGCATAGTCATACCCTAAGTAGCCTATCATAAAATTTTCATGGCATTTGGATAAGTAAAAGTGCCTACACAAAAATGACAAGCTATGGGGGATAAATGAGCATGAAAATACTTTGTACTGTGAAAAGTATCAAACAATAGATTTAGTATTTTTCTCATGATCTACATAGTCTACAAACATTGTACAAAAAGTTTCACATACATGTTTTATTCATATTTTTGGCTCTAGCAATTTTACAAGAAAAAGCAATTAAATGCACCAAAAATAGATAGCTATATTTTTCTATAGAACATGCATGACTTATATTTTTCACAGAAAGTACATATCAAGAATAGATCAACAAAATTGGAATCATATTTTTCTGATGTATATTCTATTTATTAGGCATTTTCCAAGAAAACAACATTTACAAGAATTAAATAAAGACCTATATAAAAGTATCACCAAATCAACATGCAGTATTTTTAAACTGTAGATCTACTCATAAGAAGTCTACCAAAATTTGTTTCATCCAATTTGGAGCAATATAACACAAGATACAATTTTTACAAGCATGTTCACATTTTCTAGAAAATCATTTCTCAAATCCCTTTAAAAACCCGCCGCTGAAAACGCTGGGTGCACCCAGGTCTGTGCACCCGGACCTGCCCCCAGTCGCTGCAACTGGGCCCCGAGGGCAACCGGGCCCCACCGGTCAGTTTCACATAGCAGGGGAGAGGCTTTACCGGCCGGATCTTCGCCGGCGGCGAGCCTCCGGCGGCACGAGTGGCACCAACGTGCTCTCCTCGGCGGCGCGAGCACGGCGGCCTAAGCAATGGTGGCGTGGACGAGCACTAGCCACCATGGCGAGCTTCGCCGGCAAGCGGCAACGCTGCATGGCGGCCTCACCGTCGTCCGTGACCGCGGCCCAGCTCGGCAGGTGGGGCTCACGTTCCGTGGTGTCGAAACGAAGCCGAACACACGAAAAGAAGGAGAAGAAGGCAAGGTGCTCACGGTCCGCGCGGAGCCGAGCTCCGACCATGGCAGGCGACAGAGGAATGGGTCGAATCGACCCTTACCCATGACCGTAGCGGAGACGAGCGGGTTGACAATGAAGAGGAAGGCAAGACGGAGCGGTGTACGAGCCGAATCGAGAAGAGGCGTGGCGATGGTGGAGTGCGACGCCGGTGATGGCGCGGCGCTGGCGCCGGCGGTGCTACTGCTACAGTGTAAGCAAGGCAGAGCAAGGCAAAAGGAGGAAATGCAAATGGGCAAGATGGAGTGGGGAGCGTGGCGACTTGGCCGGTTAAGGGCGCCGCGGGGCCCGCCGGAGCGCCACCCGGCGGACGGCGCCGTACGCCGCGGGCACGCGGCGGTCGGGCTCTGCCCCCGGTTGGGTGCGCGCGCACGGGCGAAGGCGACACGGGCCAGGATGACTTCCTTGCTAGGCCGAGAAAGGTGGCGGGCGGCCCATGAAAAGAAGAAAAGATTTTTATTTTTATTTTTATTTTTCAACTGAAACAGCACAAAAATGTTATTTTGAGCAAGTAAAAAGCATTTTCAAAGCTTGACCCCAAAACAAAAGTTGTCCAAAATTTTATTCTCTACAACATTGCTTTAGGGTACATTTTGAAATTTCAAATAGATTTGGAAGTAGGGATTTAAAGTCCACTTTAAATCAAAAACCCATTTTTCTAAGTTATTTTTAAAAGCAAAATTTGAGGAAATTTTGAATACAAAACTTGCTCCAAAATGTTTACAAAACATTTCTATGTTATTTATTTACTAAAACAAGCACATACAAGGCATTACAAGCATCAACATGACATTAAAGCTACTGAAACAAAACATCGCAACATGCATGTTTCGAAAACCTGTTTCAAGTCTATATTTCATGTGATGCTTACGAATGCATAATGATGATTATGCTAATGATTTGCAAATGCTAATGCATGCTTGACACCTAGGGTGTTACAACCCTCCCCCCTTATAAGAATCTCGTCCCAAGATTTTGAGTTACGAACCATTTGTTATAAAAATCTTTATAAGCGTTTTGCAGATATTCTCCTGTTTCCCATGTCGTGTCACCATCATCATGATGACTCCACTGTATCTTATATGTTCTCACCACTTTATTCTGAGTGACTCGATCTTTAGTGTCCAAAACTCGAACCGGTTGCTCACGGTATTCCAAATCTGATTTGATCCGAATGCCCTGAGGTTCTATCCTCTCTTCCGGAACACGTAAACACTTCTTCAATTGCGATACATGAAAGACTGGAAAGATCGAACCCATCGCTTCTGGTAGCTGTAACTTATAAGCCACGGGACCCTTCTCTATTATCTTATACGGTCCTACAAACCTAGCAGCAAGCTTCTTCTTGATCCCAAACCGTTTCTTCTTCATTGGTGTAACCTTCAAATAGACATAGTCACCAACTTTAAACTCTAGCGGTCTTCTTCTTTTATCTGCGTAACTTTTCTGACACGATTGTGCAGCCTTCATGTTTTGTTGGATGATACAGACCTTTTTCTCAGCCTCTTCCACAAAATCAATCCCATAAAACCTTCTCTCTCCAGGCTCAATCCAATTCAACAGTGTCCTACACTTCCGGCCATACAGTGCTTCAAATGGAGCCATTTTGATACTCTCTTGGTAGCTATTATTGTAAGCGAACTCTGCCAAAGGTAACCATGATTCCCATTAACCCCTAGATGATAACACACACGCTCTAAGAATATCTTCTAGAACAGCATTAACTCTCTCTGTCTGCCCATCTGTCTGTGGGTGGTAAGCTGTACTATGAACCAAACTAGTACCCAAACCTTTCTGTAGATGTTCCCAAAAGTGAGCTGTAAACTGTGATCCTCGGTCAGACACGATAGTCTTCGGTATACCATGCAATCGAATAATTTCTATAATGTACTTCTCAGCATACTGAGGCGGTCAAAATGTTGTCTTAACTGGCAAAAAGTGAGCTGATTTGATAAGGTGATCTACAATCACCCAAATCGAATCATTTCCCTTCTGAGTGGTGGGAAGACCGGTGATAAAATCCATACTTATATCATTCCATTTCTAATCTGGTACTGACAAAGGTTGCAACAAACTCGCAGGTCTCATGTGAAGAGCTTTCACTCTACAACACGTGTCACAACGAGCAACATACGCTCCACTCTCCTTCTTCATCTTTGTCCATTAATAATGAGGTCTCAGTTCTTGATACATTTTGCTACTTTTAGGATGGATAGATAGCTTAAAAAGATGAGCTTCATCCATCAGTTTGTTCTTGAGCTCTCGATCCTTAGGCACAACAAGACGGTCATCGAACCATAACACTCCTTGTTCATCCACTCTAAAGTGCTTAGTCGGTTCTTTCTTCATTTTCTCCTTGATATGGAATATTCCCTTGTTTGTTTTCTGGCCTTCAATGATCTTGCTCTCCAAGGTACAACTAACCTGGATATTGTGCAACACCGCAGGATGCAACAAATTGAACCCATCATCGAACAATGGTTGCACAGCAAGAGAATGTGACTTCCTACTTAAGGCATCTGCTACTACTGAAGCCATTCAAGATGGCGGTGCCACAGACCAAGGCAGGACAAGGCAGTTCATCTGGAGCTGCTACTCAAGTAAGAGGACCGTGCTTCAACTGCAACCAATCTGGGCACTTTGCGAAGTTTTGCCCGTATCCCAAGAAGCAGCAGAACTAATATCAAGCTCGTGTGCACCACACCACCATAGATGACATCCCGAAAGGAGAGCCTGTGACAGCTATTATGTTTTCTATCAACAACCACCCTGCCATTGTTTTGTTTGATTCTGGATCGTCTCATTCATTTATAAGTCAAGCATTTGCAAGAAAGCATGAGCAAAAGATAGTTGAATTGGAATGTGCTTATCGGATAAGTTCAGCTAGGGCTGACCTGTTAACTAATCAGATAGTTAGAGGGGTAACCCTGAATATAGCAGACAGACAGTATAAGCTTAACTTGATAGTCATGCCAGGGCTAGTTTTGGATGTAATTATAGGAATGAATTGGATGAATAAGATGGGACTAGTGATTGATGTTGGAGGAAGAATTATTTCCCTCAAGGAACCTGTTGGAGAAGGCACATTTCAAGTAGTCTTACCTCAGAGAATAGATCTGGCAAGTACGACCTGTGCAGTCCAAACCACTCTTCTAGCCAAGATTTCGGTAGTGTGCGAGTTTTCGGATGTGTTTTCAGATGAGTTACCCGATCTTCCACCGGATAGAGAGGTTGAGTTCACCATTTAGTTAATCCCTAGAACACCACCGATCTCAAGAAGGCCTTATCGGATGCCTCCAAATGAATTAGCCGAGTTGAAGAAGCAACTCCAGGATCTGTTGACTAAGGGTCTGATTCGTCCAAGTTCGTCTGAATAGGGATGTCCCGCACTGTTCATGAAGAAGAAGAAGGATAACTCTTTACGGATGTGCGTGGACTACAGGCCACTGAATGCGGTGACAATTAAAAACAAGTATCCACTACCTCGGATTGATATCTTGTTTGACCAATTATCAAAAGTCAAACTATTCTCTAAGATAGGTTTGAGATCAGGATACCATCAGATCAAGAATAGGCCACAGGATATACCTAAGACTGCGTTTTTCACCAGATATGGGTTGTACGAGTATCTTGTCATGTCCTTTGGCCTGACAAATGCTCCTGCCTACTTTATGTATCTGATGAATTCGGTCTTTATGCCGGAATTGGATAAGTTTGTGATTATGTTCATTGATGACATGCTAGTTTACTCAGAGAACGAGAAAGATCATGCAGAGCATCTAAGAATTGTCTTGACCAGACTCAGAGATCATCAGTTGTATGCTAAGTTTAGTAAGTGAGTTTTGGCTAAAGACAGTTCCTTTTCTCGGTCACGTGTTATTAGAAAGTGGAATTTTAGTAGATCCTAGCAAGGTACAAGAGGTTATGGATTGGAAGGCACCAACCATAGTTCATGAAGTTCGGAGTTTCCTTGCATTAGCCGGTTACTACCGTCGTTTCATACCGGATTTCTCGAAAATTGCCAAACCAATGATGAGTCTACTACAGAAGGACCATAAGTTCGCTTGGACAGAGGAGTGCGAGGCAGCTTTCCGCACCTTGCGGGAATTGCTAACCACTGCTCCTATTCTGGCGCAGCCGGATATAGAAAAGTCGTTTGATGTGTTTTGCAATTGAAACGTCCTTGATTTCCACGAAGGGAAATCCACAGAAACGTAGTGTAAAATGGCGAAACAATCCGTCAATTTTACCCAAATCTCAGTGATACACAAAGTCATACACGATTATTAGAGTTCAATAGAGAGTTTTACATAAATTATTCTCTTCGCCACGCAGGGCGGAACACACTCACACATAGCATCCAGAACAGCATCTGACGAAGATAGCAGCGGAAAACGATCTCTTGGAACTAGCTCGAGCATAGAACAGACCCTCTAGTCCTCCCAATCATCGCCCTCGTAGTCGTACTTGGGCTCAGAACCTGCCAAAAATCTATCAGTACACTTGGTACTGGCCACACATCGCCCACCCTTTGCTTGCATTGCTTTGTGGAAAGTGGAATGCATTTGAGGGAAGTAGAAAGAGACCTATTTAGGCTGTGGGTTTCCTATGCAAGTAGTTAATATTTTAATAATAAGATGTTCATCAGATTTTAACCCATCTTATTCACACGTTTTTCCCAAAACCCATCACACACATCACATCTCATCTCACCCTCTCTCTAGGCGACGAGATCGACTCCCGCTCAGATCTCGCCTCAACGGCCAAAGACGGAAACCAACACGAAACCCGAGGGAAAGATAGAAAGGACTCCTCTCGCTAATCAAGTGAAGCGTAGGTCATGGGAATGTCCATAACCGCGGACGCGGCTATACGTATAGATCGATCAACTCTGCAGAGCGTGTACACCTGGTAATCCACAAGATCGCCATCATTGATGATCCGGCTCATCTAGGCTGATTCCGACTGCCTCCTGACCGGTACGATACCACCCTACCACTCAGCCCTGGGCCACCCCGGAGTCCACCGAAACACTGAGACTGTGAGACGTAGTACTAGGCCCTCAGGGTCACTACGCTGTCTTAGGAGGGTGTGGGCCCCCATGCCCGTACCTCCCTACACTATCACCTTCCAACCTAGTAGTTGTGGCACCACCCTAGTCAGTCAGGTAATCGTCCCCCGCCCATCGGGAGCGAGTGGTGTGCATGAAAGTCCCATGGTTCCAGTTCTCAAGACATACCGGTCCTTAGGGGGACCGAATATGATATCTTCTCAAAAGGGGATCACCAACTCCCCGTGCCATGATAGCACCTCCTCCCGGGATAACCAACACCCCGGTCCACCACTCACATATACCCGCCACAGGTAACTCTCGCAAGGGATGCCCAGGTCGCACCCCTCCGGCAAGACTTGCCTGAAGACTTGTCGTAGGATCCTGTCCGATCGACTCAACCCTCACCGCAAACCCAAAACACACGCCAAGATCTCCCCATGTTCATTATTCAATTTTACCAAGTTTGTGGCACCTCGTGCCTTACGCACATACGTCTCTCCCTCACTAGCATCACATCACAGATATAATGCGAGTAAGAGTAAAGCAGTAAGTATGTAACAAGCGAGCATCTAGCCTATCAGCGGGTGTGCAGGAGTAAGGTTGCAACAAGGTATAAAGCTCAAAGTAAAACTACCATGCAACCTAACATCATATTATTGCATAAAAGATAAAGAGCTAGCAATTCTAGTTATAGCATGCGTAATAGGATCTACGAGATTGGGAGGGGCGTGGCACCTGGCAGGTCGTCACCCAAGTCCTCACTGTAGTCGGGGTTGTACTCCTCAGTCAGCAGGTCCTCCGACTCTGTTAAACGTAACATATGGTCGCGTGAGCGACTCCTATAGAGGTGCACAAAGAAGCAACGGAAATTTAAAAGATCCAAAAGCACTCAAACACAAGCCTATGACATAGAGCTCATTTTTAGAAAAATTTGGGCACTGGTTTGGTATTTTTTTGAGTTAAAATAAATTAGTTATGAATTTTCAAAGGTTAAATGAATTTCTGAAAAAGAAAAAGAATTGGAAAATCCAGGCAGTGACACGTGGCAGCATCTGATTGGTCGGGACGGAGTGAATCACTGACAGGTAGGGCCATTGACTGGTCAACGGTCAACTTTGACCGGGCCGAGACCGGGCTCTGGCGGGCCGTGTTAGGGCTAGATACGGGCCGGGTTAGGCCGGTCTGGGCCGGGCCGGCCCGGACACGTGTCAAGCGGTGGCTGTGTCCATGTGGCAGCCCGGGTTCAAAATGGGCTCTGGCCCGCGTGGGCGTGGTTCACGGTGGACGGTGAGTGCGGTGCATAGGAGACTATGCGGTTCACGGTGGACTCGGTCCACCGTTCTTTCCTCCTCTCACGGTCCATGTGCACCAAGTGCACGGATCAACGCAACAGTAGCTCCTCTCCCTTCCCTGCTCCGTGGTCACGCTCCAGAGCGCGACACCACCGGCATGGCGGATGCGGCCCGGCGTTCCAGGGTCTCCCTCCCCCCTTTTTCTCGAGCGCTGGGTTCCTTCCACCGCAGCAAGGCAATCAAGATCCTCCTACTCATTTCTACCGGCTCGAGTCAAAGGGAACGGCCTCGCCATGGCCGTGCTCTGGCCATGGCAGGCACGCTCTGAGCGTCTTCAAGAAGGCAACATTCCCGGGCGGTTATAGCTCCGCAAGGCTGTGCCGCTCATCGTGTGTGTGCGCGTTCGTGCATGTAGACGTGGATGATGTTCGGGCTTCAGCCTTGATCCTTCCCAGTGTGGGAATGGTCGCGGCGGTGCCGGCGTGAGCGCGGTGGCGAGCAGGGCAGGCGGGAGGGTACGGCGAGGCGTGAATTACCTTGGGCTCGTGGTGGCTGGGTGGCGGTGCGGTGGCGAGTTGAAGCAGTGAAGAGCGGTGGCCGTGCCGTGCAGACCATTGGTGGAGAAGAGGAAGTCCGGCGTCGCCTCCGTCTTTGACGTTCCGAACGGCGGCGGCGGTTTTGCGTGCTCTGTTTTCCCCTCTTTCCCTTCTCTTCCTACCTCTTCTCTTCTCCCCTCTCTCTTGCGGTGTGGGGCGACGATGGTTCCACCAGGGTGGTGGCGGAACAGATGGAGGCGGCTAGGGCTGCGGCTCGGGGTTCTTATAGTCGAGCATGGCCATGGTTGGGCGGTGAACGGTGGGAAGGCGTGAAGGAGTACGTGGAGGGCAGTGATGTGCCCTGCGCTAGGGTTAGGGCATAGCGGTGCAGCTGGCGATCAAATTGGTGAAGGAAATTTCGAATCCCATGCGGTTGGAGAGGGTATGGTGGTGGTTGGAGGTTGTTGCGGGTGCGGCCAAGGGGATGGCGTCACGGTGCGAGCGGGGCTCCAGCTGGGTGATGGTGAGCGCGGGAAAATGACGTGGCGCGCTCGCGGGGCTAGGCGCAGCGGCTTGGAGCACAAGGTTGGGGTACGGGGACAGGGAGAATCTCTCCCTTGCCGTTTTCGTGACCCTGTCTCGCCTCTTCTCACAACGGCCAGAACAGAGGACTGGGGGAGCGGAAGGAAGGCGATGACAGGCGGGGTCCACCGGCCAGCGAAACAAGGGCGGGGTGCGGTGACGGCATGACGCGGATGCCTTGCTGGGTCGGCCCAAGAGCGAGTAGGGCATGCAGAGCTACGTGTGCGAGCGCGCGTCGGGCTCGAGCGCGTTGTTGGGCCGGCTACGGCTCGTTGGGCTGGCTCGGCAGGCCGGCTTGGTAGGCCAGCTCGGCGAGGTTGGCTGGGCCAGATAGGGTTTCTCCTTTTCTGTTTATTTGGAAAGCTTTTCTATTTTATTTCCTCTCTTTTACTAACTAGTTCTTGTTCCTATGTGTACACACTTGTGCTATCAACATGTGTATGCCCTAGTGGGGTCCACTAGAGGTCCTTTAGGGTTTAAGCTTTCCATACCAAGGGTTGGCAACAACACACACACACACTTACACATTTTAATTATACCATTAATTGATTGTTGTTGCTTTTATTAACATTACAAAGAACATAAGAGGCACCTCATGAATATTTACTTAAATGCAAAAATGTAAATATCTACCCTAGGGTCTACTTGTGCAACTAGGTAGTAGTTTTCCTACATGTCACTCACCAATCATAGGTTGTTTTTAGAAAAATTTTGTAGTTGTGATTTTTAGTTTGTGGAAATTTCTAGGTTGTTACAGCAATGCATCCAAGAATGGTTTAGGATGTGTTCTTATGCAAGATGGAAGAGTCATTGCTTATGCCTCATGCTAGTTGAGGAAACATGAGGTTAACTATCTGACTCATGATTTAGAACTCGCTGCCGTTGTGTATGCTCTAAAGATTTAGAGACACTATCTGCTTGGGAATGTGTGCAACATCTTTACAGATCACAAGATTCTCAAATATATATTTACTTAGTCTGAGTTGAATATGCGATAGAGAAGATGGTTAGAGCTGATCAAAGATTATAACCTGAATGTACACTATCATCCGAGAAAGGCAAATGTAGTAGCAGATGCCTTAAGTAGGAAGTCACATTCTCTTGCTGTACAACCATTGTTCGAAGATGGGTTCAATTTGATGCATCCTGCTATGTTGCACAATATCCAGGTTAGTTGTACCTTGGAGGGTAAGATCATTGAAGGTCAGAAAACAGAGAAGGAAATATTCCATATCAAGGAGAAAATGAAGAAAGAACCAACTAAGCACTTTAGAGTGGATGAACAAGGAGTGTTATGGTTCGATGACCGTCTTGTTGTGCCTAAGGATCAAGACCTCAAGAATAAACTGATGGATGAAGCTCATCTTTCTAAGCTGTCTATCCATCTTGGAAGTAGCAAAATGTATCAAGAACTGAGACCTCATTATTGGTGGACAAAGATGAAGAAGGAGATTGCAGCGTATGTTGCTCGTTGTGACACGTGTTGTAGAGTGAAAGCTCTTCACATGAGACCTGCGAGTTTGTTGCAACCTTTGTCAGTACCAGATTAGAAATGGAATGATATAAGTATGGATTTTATCACCGGTCTTCCCACCACTCAGAAGGGAAATGATTCGATTTGGGTGATTGTAGATCACCTTATCAAATCAGCTCACTTTTTGCCAGTTAAGACAACATTTTGACCGCCTCAGTATGCTGAGAAGTACATTATAGAAATTATTCGATTGCATGGTATACCGAAGACTATCGTGTCTGACCGAGGATCACAGTTTACAGCTCACTTTTGGGAACATCTACAGAAAGGTTTGGGTACTAGTTTGGTTCATAGTACAGCTTACACCCACAGACAGATGGGCAGACAGAGAGAGTTAATGCTGTTCTAGAAGATATTCTTAGAGCGTGTGTGTTATCATCTAGGGGTTAATGGGAATCATGGTTACCTTTGGTAGAGTTCGCTTACAATAATAGCTACCAAGAGAGTATCAAAATGGCTCCATTTGAAGCATTGTATGGCCGGAAGTGTAGGACACTGTTGAATTGGATTGAGCCTGGAGAGAGAAGGTTTTATGGGATCGATTTTGTGGAAGAGGCTGAGAAAAAGGTCTGTATCATCCAACAAAACATGAAGGCTGCACAATCGTGTCAGAAAAGTTACGCAGATAAAAGAAGAAGACCGCTAGAGTTTAAAGTTGGTGACTATGTCTATTTGAAGGTTACACCAAATTAGAAGAAACGGTTTGGGATCAAGAAAAAGCTTCCTGCTAGGTTTGTAGGACTGTATAAGATAGTAGAGAAGAATGTCGCAAAAAAAAAGATAGTAGAGAAGAAGGGTCCCGTGGCTTATAAGTTACAACTACCAGAAGCGATGGGTTCGATCTTTCCAGTCTTTCATGTATCACAATTGAAGAAGTGTTTGCGTGTTCCGGAACAGAGGATAGAACCTCAGGGCATTTGGATCAAATCAGACTTGGAATACCGTGAGCAACCGGTTCGGGTTTTGGACACTAAGGATCGAGTCACTCGGAATAAAGTGGTGAGAACGTATATGATATAATGGAGTCATCATGATGACGGTGACGCGACATGGGAAACAGGAGAATATCTGCAAAACGCTTATAAAGATTTCTATAACAAATGGTTCGTAACTCAAAATCTCGAGACGAGATTCTTATAAGGGGGAGGCCTGTAACACCCTAGGTGTTAAGCATGCATTAGCATTTACAAATCATTAGCATAATCATCATTACGCATTCATAAGCATCACATGAAATAATGACTTGAAACATGTTTTCGAAACATGCATGTTGCGATATTTTGTTTCAGTAGATTGAATGTGATGTTGATGCTTGTCATGCTTGTATGTACTTGTTTTAGTAAATAAACAACATAGAAATGTTTAGTAAATAATTTGGAGCAAGTTTGGTATTCAAAATTTTCTCAAATTTTGCTTTTAAAAATAACCTAGAAAAATGGGATTTTGATTTAAATGAACTTCGAATCTTTATTTCAAAATCTAGTTGGAATTTCTACATGAACCCTAAAGCAATGTTGTGGAGAATAAAATTTTGGACAACTTTTGTTTTTGGGTCAACTTGTGTAAATGAACTTTTGTTGCTCAAAAATGGATATTTATTGCTGCTTTTTAGGAAAAAAAAGAAAAAATGAATTATTTTACTTTAATGGGCCGCCCGCCTCCTTTCTCGGCCACGGTCGAAGCCGGCCTGGCCCACCTCCGCCCCGCGCGCCGCGCCGGCGTCCTGACCGCGCGCAGGCCGCGACCGCCGCGTGGCGGCCGTACGCCGGCGACGTCGGCCGGGTGGCAGGCCGGTGGCCCCCACGCCCCTCCGCGCTCGCCTACACCAACCGCGCGCGCATCCGCCTCCCCTGCTCCCTCCCATTTTCTCCCACCATGCCAGCAGCAGCAGAGCACGCACACACGCTCGCCTCCGCCACCGCTCGCACAAGCGCCTCGCCGGAGTTGGCCATTCGGGCCACCACCGCTCACCGCCGGCGCCGCCATCTCGCTCCGAGCACCGCCTCCACCTCGCGCATCCCATGCTCGCCTTGGCTCGCCGTGGTAAGGCCCCTGTCCTCAGAAATTGCTCGCCGGAGCTCGGATAAGCTCACCAGAGAAGCTCCGCTCTGTGGACTCTTCCTCTCCGCTTCACCTCCCGCCCTCTTTTCTCGCGCACGAGCACCGCACCGCGTCGCTGATGCTCCCGAGCGTTTCCACTCACCGTGCCGTGGCTGGGGACGCCTCATCGGCGACGACCCGCGCCGCCGCTCCGCCATGAACGGCGGCGGCCGGCTTCCCGAGCTCCTTTGGCGGTGCCACGGGCACCGTCGGGTTCGCGCGAGGGTGGGGAGTACGCTAGTCACCTTGGTCTGGCCGGAGACCTCGCCGTTGGCGAGATCTCGCCGGTCAGCGCCGCCCGGACTCGGCCTGACTGACGGGTGGGGTCTCCTTGACCCTTGGGCCCGCTTGTCTGTCTCTCTCTGTTGGTCCGGGGTGAAGGAGCGGGGTGGGCATAGCAATTTTAGCCGGGTGGATTTTCGGATTTAAAAGAAAACCTTTTCCAAAAATTGTGAAAATACTTCCAAAAATCATATCTTGATGAAAATAGCTCCAAATTTATTGAAACAAATTTTTCTAGGTTTCTTATGAGTAGATCTACAGTTTAAAAATATTGCATGTCAATTTTGTCATACTTTTATATAGGGCTTTATTTAATTCTTGTAAATGCTATTTTCTTGGAAAATGTCTAATAAATAGAATATACATCAGAAAAATATAATTCCAATTTTGTTGATCTATTCCTGAAATGTGCTTTCTGTGAAAAATATATGTCATGCATGTTTTGTAGAAAAATATGGCTATGTAATTTATGTGCATTTATTTGCTATTTCTTGTAAAATTGCTGGAGCCAAAAATATGAATAAAACATGTATGTGAAACTTTTTGTACAATGTTTATAGACTGTGTAGATCATGGGAAAAATACTAAATCTGTTGTTTGATACTTTTCATAGTACAAAGTATTTTCATGCTCATTTATACACCCAAGCTTGTCATTTTTGTGTAGGCAGTTTTACTTATCCAAATGCGATGAAAATTTTATGGTAGGCTACTTATGGTATGACTATGCTACTGTAATTTTTCTATGCACTAGAAATACATGTTACTATTGTGACCTTAGTTTAAAATGAAATAAAATAATATTCTTTATGCATGATTAGTTTAATGGTGTAGCTTTGGTGTATCTTTGAAGCATCAAATAACTTGCTGATGTCACTTGGCATGTTAGTATAGTTGTGGTGATGAAGTGTAGTTGCACTTGTGTTATGGCTTTATGGTAGTTAGCGGTAGCTAACGGGGGTTAGTAATAGAAGAGGATGCAGTAGATGACATGTACTTGTGGTACATGTCCTTGGATGATGCTGACTACCTAGTAGAAAAGCTATACCTCTATTCTATCCAATAAATCTAAGTGTGTTCATCTCCATTGCATGCAATCACGATCATCATATGCCATCGCATCCGATGCACCACTTGCATAATTACTTATACAATTGCATCATACTGGATCGCAGGAGGAAGTGCAAGTAGCAGTACAAGAGGAGCAGACCAGGGCCAACCCACAGGAAATCCAGGCACAGGTGATGCCAGAGGTAGAGGAGCAAGGAAAGGACCTACCCGAGTGCGTGGATCATCAACCTAGTTCCTTTGAGCGAGGCCAGCCCCGGAGCATTCTATGTCTACTACGTTATAAAAGCAATCTTTTATATATGAGTTTTATATATTGTTGCATTAAGTTATAGGAGTTGAGTGAAACCGTTGATGCATTTATTACTATGCTTGCCTACCTTATTATATTCACCCTGTTAGGTTTAGGATCGAATAACTGCTTAGCCCTGCTTAGACCGGTAGCGACCGGTAGCCCTGCTTAGCCCTGCTTAGGTTTAGGATCGAATAACTTATGTAATATGTGACTGTGGCTGCTAAACTTGTACGATCTTGGTTTGTATGTTGGTTGGTTTGAAATCCGTCGTGATTTCACGGACTACCGGGTTATACGGGCTTAAGTTTGCTAAAATTATCTGCTTCGGCGGGTGATTTTCTTACTTAATTTTGTATAATTGGTCGGTTCTATTACAGCTGGCATCGGAGCAAGGTTTAGCAGGTTACTGTTCACATGTGTATTTAAAACAAAACAGTGTTTAAACCTGAGAATTTAAAACTTAATAGTGTGCCAGTGGTCATATATATGAGAGACCGTTGTATGCCACCGTCTATATCGCTAGAACTTATTGTTATTTTCTAAGTTTGTGAGAACGTACGGAACATACATGCATCATGTTGTTGTGCATATCATTCATGGCATTGTTCCTCCCCTTATAAGTTGATTATCTCATTTTGATAATAATAGCAACTTAATATTAATTCTCACGAGAGTAATAAAATTTTTGCTACAGATGGCACGCACGAGGCAGACAGCTCGCAAGTCCACCAGAGGTAGGGCCCCCCACCACCAACTTGCTCCACATACCTGTCAGCGACACACTTTTCTCGGAGAGTTTGGGATGCCTACACTCTTATGGAGAGTGCTCAACCATGTAGGTTATCCTGATGGAATGGAGCCCCGCTATTTCTGGACAAATGAGCAGTTGGGGGAAGGTCTCTTGGTCACTGTGGAGGCCGTTGTTCGACCCCGAGGTGACAATTCTGTGTGGACCGATTGGCACTATGAGTCAACTGATAGGACCGCTGAGGAAGCAGCTGACAGGGCAGCTTTTGGGATACTAAGGGACATTATGGATCGTTTTCCTCAGGAGTTGGCAGCCGCTATGGCTGGAGTCTTTCCGAGGGGCAACCCCTCCATGGACTCATGGCAGCAGGCCAGAGGAAGATCTCTGGAGATTGGAGTAGCAGAAGGGCAGAACAGTGACAACCCTGCCATGAGCGCCATGTTTGCAGTAATGAAGGCTTTTGATGGAGTAGAAGGCAGCCTGCGACGTGTGTCTGGTGCTCTTGGCCAGGCCTGCGATGGCAGGCGTTAGCTTCAGAGAGACCACGATGTTGAAGTCAAGAGGCTCAATGCAGAGATGGCTTAGTTAACCCGCCAGAGAGATCAGGCGACCCAGAGGACTGGAGTGTATGAGGGAGACATCCGTGCGCTGAGAGAGCAGCTTGAGCGTCTGACCACCGCTAACAGGAACGGTGAGCGCATGTTGACCCATGTGCTCCACAAATGAATGAAGCCTAGTCTGAAGAAGATGTTTTGAGAGCTCGACAGGTTGAGCTAGAGCAGCAGTTAGCCAATGCCGAAGAGTACAACGACCACCTGCACGAGGAGGTTCACCAGCTACACAACCAACTCTACCCTTACGTTCCTCCTGGAGCAGCAGAGGTGGATCTAGATGAGGACGAAGATCCCGAAGAGCCTGAGGCACAAGCTGAGGATGATGATGATGTTGATGGTGACAATGGTGACGTCTCCGACTTAGACAGCGACCACGACGAGTAGCCTGGTCGTTGCTGCGCTAGCTACTAGGGCTTATTTGCGATGATCTTTTGCATGGTTGGCATATCTGACATGTATTAATGAGCATAAAGACTAAGACCTTGATGTAATGTTAGAAAAAAAAACTTGGATGTGTTTGTGGCGATATCTGAACGTCAAAAAGTCTAGTGTATGTATGCTGGCAATTTGGTTGTAATGGACGCGAGGTGTTGCGCTTGAGTAATCTAATTGGTGATGTTGTGTTAATTGGAATGATTTATTGTGTCCCTATTTTATTGTATGAATTTATTCTCTCCAGTGAATTTAATACGACATGATTTTTCATTCACCTGCAATTTCTACAACATAGCCTAATAATTACTGTTGCTGAAATATGTAGATGGTGAACACTCGTCGTACCGTTTATGACGCCACTAAGGCAGGTGGTAGTGCTACTGGGAATGAAAACCGTGATCCACCAACACCTCCTCCTCCACCATACACCACGGAACAGTTCTTCGCACAGTTCCTAGGAAGTCAGCGTAACATGGAGAACATGCAGCAAAACATGGAAGCCGCATTGCGCAATATTGTGGACAACACCCGTCATGGGTTAAACCAGGGTGGACATGAGGTGAATCAATATAGCAGTTTCAAGGATTTCATGGACACCAGACCACCGATCTTCAAGGAAGCGACAGAGCCATTAAATGCCGAAGAATGGATAAATACCATAGAAGATAAGTTCCGTGTGCTGAGAATGACTGAAGTATGCAGCTCATCAGTTACAAGGACCTGCAGGGATGTGGTGGAAGCACCATTGCACCACTTTTCCCCTTAATGCTCACATTACATGGAGGGAATTCACTGATGCTTTTCGTGGAGTTTACATACCGCCGGGTCTGACAGAAATAAAGTTGGGAGAATTCCTATCACTGAATCAAGGCACCAAGACTGTGACTCTGTATTTGCATGCTTTCAATAATCTATGTCGTTATGCTTTTGGCATGGTTAACACAGATGCCAAGAAGATCGCTAGTTTCAAGAGGGGTCTGAATCCCAAGATGATAAAGCATGTGGGTACCAATACGAGAACTATTTTCAATGACTTTATTAGTGACTGCTTGAAGCAAGAGAAGAACAACAATGTGTATACTGCATCTAAGACTCGCAAGAGGGCCTTTGAGTCAGGTCCATCCTAGCCAAGAGCCCCGATGGCAAATCGTTCTGCGTATCGTCTACCTGCTCCTGGGGCAAGGTTCAGGCCACCGTAGAGAAAGAATCAGAATGCTCAACAACCACAGAGGAATCAGAAGCCATTCAAGATGGCGGTGCCATAGACCAAGGCAGGACAAGGCAGTTCATCTGGAGCTGCTACTCAAGTAAGAGGACCATGCTTCAACTGCAACCAATCTGGGCACTTTGCGAAGTTTTGCCCGTATCCCAAGAAGCAGCAGAACTAATATCAAGCTCGTGTGCACCACACCACCATAGATGACATCCCAGAAGGAGAGCCTATGACAGCTGGTATGTTTTCTATCAACAACCACCCTGCCGTCATTTTGTTTGATTCTGGATCGTCTCATTCATTTATAAGTCAAGCATTTGCAAGAAAGCATGAGCAAAAGATAGTTGAATTGGAATGTGCTTATCGAATAAGTTCAGCTGGGGTTGACCTGTTGACTAATCAGATAGTTAGAGGGGTAACCCTGAATATAGCAGACAGGCAGTATAAGCTTAACTTGATAGTCATGCCAGGGCTAGTTTTGGATGTAATTATGGGAATGAATTGGATGAATAAGATGGGAGTAGTGATTGATGTTGGAGGAAGAATTATTTCCCTCAAGGAACCTGTTGGAGAAGGCACGTTTCAAGTAGTCTTACCTCGAAGAATAGTCATGTGATGCTTACGAATGCATAATGATGATTATGCTAATGATTTGCAAATGCTAATGCATGTTTAACACCTAGGGTGTTACACCCCCGAGGCCTTGAGGGGATGAGTTATCCCTTCAAGGGCTTTGAATCGAGCGAGTGGACCCACCTGGGGAAGACGAGGTGTCACGCTGGGTAGCTATTGTTGTGACGCTTCACGTCCCGGTGCGTGAGAAGGTGGGGAGGTCCCCAGATTTTTTGCGTACGTGGGGAGTTGGGCAACTGGCGCCCAGTTAGTTGTCCTATATGGTATTATAAATACGGCCACAGGCGGGGCGCAAGAGTCCATCTGTTCTTCTTAGTTCTTCGTAGCGGCTCATGATCTCTTTGCCCCCTCTCGCCGTGGCAGTCTCCCCCCGCCTTTGCCATGGACCCAGGTAAACGCCCTGCCGATGACGCGTCCGGTGGTGGGTGGTCCACGCGGCGCCATGTGACGGGGGCAGGGTCATCCTCTGGCGGCGGACACGGGAGGCGGTTGCCTCTGGCCGTTACCGCGGAGCCGGCGCCACTGTTGGATGATGCGCCGGCTGCGGCGGCGGAGACAGAGGTGGAGCGACTTAGGAGGTATCTAGAGGTCTCCCAGGCCATGCTCGAGGCGGCGGAGTGGGAGACGCAGGTCGTTCGAGACCAACAGGTGGCCGCAGACAGCCAGGTGGCCGGTGAGTTCTCCGTTTTTCATTCTGGTTTGATGAACTGCATTCGTTTTTCACACTCATTGTGTTCATGTGTGGAGCAGAGCTGGAGGCAGAGCTGCTGGGGATCTGGGAAGCTGCGAACGCTACGGCGGGGTACGTCTACGCCTGTGGTGCGAACCGAGAGGAGCGCCTCCTGGATCTCCCCAACCGCATTCGGGACGCGATGGAGCTCGGCATCCATCGTGGGACGGCGGTGGCCCTGACGGTGTCGCAGGTGCGTTCGGGGCACGTGCTCCACCACCTAGTGGGGCTTCTAGAGGGCCAGGACTTAGTTGACCACGACGGCGCCCGGGAGGACTTCGATGAGGCAGCCGACGCCGTCGTTGACCTGGTCCCTGCCGAGGGGATCGTGGAGGAGGCCACCGGGCTCCTAAGGCCCTGAGCGGCGGCCAACATCAAGGTCGAGCCCTACTGGCCAGCGTTCCTTGCCCGATTCCAAGGACATCATCATCAACGCCATCTTGATCCCCGCTTAGGAAAGGTTTTTCGCATTTTGCCTTAGAAGTACTCTTGGAAAAAGACTCGTCGCTGTTTAATGAATCGTATCTTTCGTTGATGTGAGTTCTAATGTGATTTTAGAAGTGTTGTGGGGGGTGACCATTCGTAGTGTCGTTCGTGGCTCCCAAGCCCTTGCTCGACGCAGAGTCGTGACTGTTTGTTGGGTCAGGACGCGAGTGCGCCCCCCCGAGCCCTTGCTTGATGCGAAATTCCTATCGGGAGGCCACCCGTCTTTGATTCGATCTCTCGCGTGTTCCTTCGTGGAACTGAGGGGGTGAGTCAAACCATGTTGTCCTCGTTGGACGAACCGTGGCTCTCGGTGGGCTGTTAGCGGGTAGGTCTGAGTGGAGTCTGGGTCCTATTCGCTAGGCGTCGGCTTATGACCAAGGTGGTGACGTACTCCTAATTCTTGACGGCCGATTATTATAGCTCTCGGGGCCGTCCAACCGGGCCCGAGGGCTCGCTGCCTTCCTTCGAGGAGTACCACGAGTCGGATGTCCGTCAGGACTTAAACGTGGGTTGGAATGCCCTTGGCGCCCGCGCGCTAGGGCATTGACCGCTATTGTGCCCATTCTCTGCCACTCCTAACCGAAGAGTCCTGAGGCGGCTCTTGAACCCATGGTGGGCTAGCCTTCGAACCCCTGACCATAATTGGGCCGGAGGAGCATATGTAGTTCCATATTCTTCTCTTATCTGTCGAGGCCTATGATCGACCCACGGAAATGGGAGGTGCACGAGCCCCGCGTGGTGATGGGATAACGGCAAGCACGGCGTGCGAGGCGGAGGGTGCGAGGTGTCGAAGCAGATTTGCAGGGGGGCGTGCGAACGGTTACCGAGATATCCGGGACGTGACGAGACATTTTTGTAGCCGCATTTAATGCGAGTGGTTGGAGCCTCGAATCGCCCGGCTTTCCCCCTTTTTAACCCGGTGGTTTTTCCTCTCCCTTGCACACCTCTGCCTTTTGCCTTCCTTGTGCTCGTGTTTCCCATCTGCCTTAGCAAGGACGCATCAGAGAGGGGTAGAGAAAAATCAAAAACTCACCCCGCAGCCGCCACCGTTGCCTTCGCCGCCGGAGTGCTTCCTCAGCCATCTCAATGGATCTATGGGGTCATTCCAGCTTCATCGAGAAGATTGCGTTGCGGCTCATCGAGGATGGGCTCCTCCATCCAGTGACGAATGCCGCGCAGCTAGAATGGATTATCCCCGGCAACGAAGACGAGCCGAACCCTCCCACCGGCTACGTCGTCAGCTTCATGCACTTCCACGAGCGGGGGTTCGGGACGCCTGCGAGCAACTTCTTCCACGGTCTCCTTCACCATTATGGGATTGAGATGCAGAATCTCAATCCCAACTCGGTTTTACTGCTTGGGGTTTTCATCGCCCTGTGTGAGGGCTATCTGGGCATCAGGCCCAACTTTGCCCTGTGGAAGTACTACTTCTGAGCCACTGTCTTCCTCAAGACGGTGTGGAGGGGTGAGACGGTGCCGGTGCGCATCGGAAGCTGTGTGATCTAGCTTTGTCAGAGCTGGGTGGACGGGTACATCGCCATGAAGGGGTCATCGTCGAACAAAGGGTGGTCCTACCTTAGGAGCGACGCCAATGTTCCCCTGCCTCCGTACACCGGTCGCTTCTTCAGAGAAGCACTAGAGCGCTAGGGCTATGGTCCCATCACCGCTGAAAGGAAGAAAATAGACACCCTTCTCCAGGCGGTCAAGCGCCTGGTAGATGCGGACGTGACGGGAGCCGGGGTCATCGCTGTGTTCCATGAGTGGAGGGTGCTACCACTGATGCGGTGGGCACGCCGCCTGGACAAGATGGTGCCGAATGTACCCCTCGAGGGGACCGTGCTCATGACTGGGAGCATGATCGTGAGGAGATCAAGAAGCGCATGAAGTCAACTCTCGAGAGTGTCCCTTCCGACGCCGTCCTCGAAGCCCACCCGCCAATGCGTCCTGATGATGTCTTCATTGAGATGGTGAGCACTCCCTACTCTTCTTCTCCTCCCCCTTTTTCTTGGCCTCTTTGCGTTCCTTTTTGCCTGACCCAGGGCTTGGGAGGCTGCAGGGGTATCTCTGCTTGGTCCCCGACTTTGACCCACCCCTTCCCGAGGACGCGATCCAGAGGACGTGGAACCGGGCTCACGCCGAGGGGGTGAAGAAGCAGACGGTAGAAGGGAAGAAGAAGGCGGCTGAGAAGGCCAGAAGGAAGGAGGTGTGCGATAAGCGCCGAAAATTGCAACGGCAGGCCGGGGAAGAAGAGGAGTCGTCGAGCATTGACGACGACGATGATGATGAGGTCGACCAGTATGATTGGCTGGACTCCATGGCCGAGGAGGGGGAACTACCCAGGGAGTCATCCCTCTCGATCGAGGGGCGGTCGCCGCAGCCTGAACCGCCACGCCATGAATCAGAGGACCCCAATCTCGGGGGAGCTGCGGCAATGGGCGGAGGAGAGGAGCCCCCGAGGCCGCAGGAGTTGGCCCGTTTTGAGAGGACGAAGAAATCTCGACCCCAGCAGATGGCGGGGTCACCGCCGCCACTTCCTCAGCCTAACACGGCCGAGACCATGGTAGCTAGGAAGAGGCCCTGCCCCATGACAGTGGGGTTAGGCCTGGGCGAGCTATCGTGAAAACACCCTCGCCCCATGTCGTAGAGGTAAGGGATGCTTCTTCCTTGTTGCTTGTTTGCGCCGAGGCTTGGTAATATGAACGCCCGTCGTTCTCGCAGGAAGGTTCAGCCCGACGTCCCCCTGCTTGCGCCGTGGAAGGCGCTGAGGTGGCAAGGCCATGCCTCAGTGGCAGTATGCCGAGATCGGATGTCTCCACCACAGGGACAGCCGGTAGCGTTCCTCCCGCGTCCGTGGCCGTAGGGGGACAGGAGGTGCCGGACACCCCCGCTTCACCTCCACCCAACCCCACCCCATCAACCGGTGTGGTGCTTTTAGAAGCAGAGGTAGAGAAATCCGTGCAGGAGGGGAAGGCAGCGCTGGAGCAGCTGTCGCGGTTTGGGCTAGATCTCACTCTCAAGGGGGCGCTCCCTCAGGAGAGTGAGGTGCGTCCGCCTCCGACGGCAGAGATGCCTGTATCGATAGTGGGAGCGGGTGGAAGCGCCGGGGCTCAGGAGGTGGCAAAGGAGGCTCCACCCGAGGGCCCTTCAGCGCAAGTGGGATCCATTGCGTGACGCAGGTCCCGGGCGGAGGAGACGGCGACGAGCGAGCCTGACGTCATCGAGGTGGAGGTGGTGTCGATCTCGTTCGGCGAGCCCTCTAACTTGGCCGAGGTGGCATAGCCCTCCTGCGTCGGGGGGCCTACGTCCATCGTGTAGGTGGGGCGTGATCCCTTCTAGTGGGGTGGTCCGCACCTCACCTGGTCGGATCAGAATCAGCCAGAGGCGCCGCCGTTTTTTGTGTTGGATGATGTCGAGGATTTGGAGTCTTGGAGTCGGATCCAGTCAGGGTGCCAGACCTTGCAGCAGGCTCTGACCTCGGCATTCTCCGTCCTGCACAACGACATCTGCCCAGCTAGCCAGGTGCGTCGAGTTAGTTGAATGCTTATCATTTGGTGCTTTCGCCTTTTGGTGTCTTTGACTTGACTCCTTGCACAGGCACTGCTCAAATGGAGTCGGGAAAGGTCGGAGTTTCTTTGTCGAGAGCAGGGCTCCTAGGGACGCTGGTCGGAGGAAACACAAAGGACTGCTGCTGCCGAGGCGTGGCTTGCAAAGGCCCAGAAGAGGATGGTCATCCTCTAGAACAAAATGGTGGATCTTCATATCCGCTATGATGAGGCGGTCACCGACGCCAAGGAGTCGGGGGAGAAGCTGGCGGCCCTCATCGAGCGTGCTCGTAAGGACCAAGAGGAGGCCCAAAAGGTGAAGAGCGAGCGCGACGAGCTGTCACAGGCTTCGAAGCGGTTCCAGACCGAGCTTGACTCCATCCGCCACGAGCGCGAGCATGCTCTTGGCGAGCTAGAAGGTAAGTACCTTTGGCCGTCCATTGTTGGGCACTTTTTTGAAATGTGCTTCTTATCTCCTGTGATGATCAGGGCTAAAGAGTAAGCTTGCCACGGTGGAGGTGGAGCTTCTGTCGATGTGGGAGACCCTGACGATGGAGCAGCGTGAGCACTCCAAGCTCCGCCGACCTGGTGTGCGACGCTCTCGGAGTGGTCCAGGTGCACCCTAGAGCGAGCTCGCTACGGAGTCATCTCGGGGTCGCCTTCGAGCGGGTTCGGACCCAAGTGAAGGAGGTGCTCCACCATGGAATGCAGCGTGCGCTCGCCATCTTCAGGTCCAACTACCAGAAGATTGACCTGGAGGCGCTTAGTGAGGGCTATGTCGACGGCCCTGAGGAGGAGCTCGATGCCATCGACGAAGAGGTGCTAGAGCCGGCAAAGATTATGGCGCCCAAGTTCAAAGAAGAGGTCGTCCCCCCGCCTTTGAATCTGTAAACAGTGTCGAGCAAGGTGCCCGTGTAAGAACTTAAGATTTTGGACAAGTCTGTGGCCCTCGGGGCCCCTTTGAAAACTTGCATTTATCTTTCATTCTAAGTTTTTTTGTGTTCGTCCTGACCCACCTAGTGCATCGAGTTTTGTGGTGTTTGGAGTTGAGTCTGATGTCTTGGGTCAGAGTCAATGGGCGAGAGTACCGTAGCCGTAGGGGCGTAGGTCTTTCGCAGTCTGATTAACTCGACCTGAAGGATCCTCGTACTCCAAACGTACTCGCATTCCCCAGTCGCCGTTAGAGGGCTCAGGTGGATATCTTTTCGTAAAGTTTTTCGAGTGGCTGCCCGATCCCCACGTCATGTTAAGTTTACGGATTTTCTAGAAGTACGAGTCGACCCCTTAGGCCCAGACTAGTGACCAAAGGCACCATAACCGCTGGGGTGTAGGTTTCTCATAGTCCTACTGATCTGTCCTGGGGGGCTCTTCGCTTTCTAGAACATCTGTTTCCTTAAGCAACGCTGTAAGGGGTCGGGTGCGAAAACTGTTTCGAAAAGTATCGTGAAAATTTCACGTCATTGGGGGGATCCCCCGTTTTAGCCCCCGAGAGAGGCCCGACCCTAAATAAAGGGAGGGTCTGGTTTCTCTTAGAGTTCAGACAAAGTAGGAGACAATGAGCACTCTTTTTATTCTTTTGAGATTAAACTTGTGACAAGCCTGAAAATCTATGGGTAGAAGCGACGTAGCTATGTGATGTTCCAAGCGTTGGTGAAGACTTCGCCGTCTGCGGTGGCCAGCTTGTAAGTGCAGGGTCGGAGTACTTCTGTGACGATGAACGGGCCCTCCCACGGTGGTGTTAGCTTATGGCGGCCTCTGCTATCCTGTCTGAGGTGAAGCACTAAATCCCTAACGCTGAACGCCCGACCCCGCACCCCGTCTTGCTGTTAGAGCCGCTGGAGTCGAGGGGAACTTCCTTAACCCCCTTGGCGGGTTCGAAGGAGCCGGTGGACCACTTGGGGTCGGGTGCCTCTTTGAGGCACGCTTCCAGCTCGGCTGCAAGCACCTCGGACTCAATGATGGCTTAGCGTACTCGCAGCACTCAACATCGCACTCGTAGGCGTGCTGGTAAGTGGTGTGGACAATGATGACCCCGTTGGGCCCCGGCATCTTGAGTTTGAGGTAGGTGTAGTTTGGGATGGCCATGAACTTCGCGTAACGTGGCCACCCCAACACGGCGTGGTAAGTGTTGCGGAACCCGACCACCTCAAAGGTGAGGGTTTCCTTTCTGAAGTTAGAAGGATCCCCAAAGGTGACAGACAGATCGATTTGCCCGAGGGGCAAGTTTCGCTTCCCCAGTATGATACCGTGGAGAGGTGCCCTGCTCGGACAGAGCTGGGTCCAACTGATCCTCATGGCGTCAAGGGTTTCAGCGTACATGATGTTGAGGCCGCTGCCTCCATCCATCAGTACCTTGGTGAGCCACGTGTTGCCGATGATGGGGTCGACAACAAGCGGATATCAGCCCGACCGAGGGATGCGATCCAGGTGGTCGTCACGGTCGAAAGTGATGGCAAATCTAGACCAGTCAAGGAAGGCTGGCGTGGCTGGCTTAGCGACGCAAACCTCTCGGTGTTCCAGCTTGCGCTGGAACCAAGAGTCATAGGCCGCAGGGCCGCCAAAGATCATGAAGCAGTTGTTGATGACAGACAAGTTGTCATCTTTCTCCCTGCCATCGCCCTTATTGTCCTCGGGCCTCTTGCCGGGGTCGCCCTTCCCCTGGGCACCCCTAGAGAAGTAGCATTTCATCATGCCACACTCCTTGAGGGTGTGTTTGACCAGGCCCCGGTGGTACGGGCACGGTTTATCGAGCATCTCGTCAAAAACTCCCGGGCCACCCTCGGAAGGGGCTCGGGGGTTCTTGCGCTCGGCGGCAGCCACAAGGGGATCCTTGCGCGACTGCTTAGCCTTCTTCTTTTTCTTGGAGTTGCGGCTAGAGCCGCCTTCGTCGGTGTTCTCTTGCTGCTTCTCCTTTCCCTTGGCGTCGTGGAAGATTGCCCCTACCACCTCCTCATCGAAAGCAAATTTGGTGGCAATATCCAAGAGCTCCCTGGTGGTGCATGGGCCCTTGCACCCCAACTCATGGACGAGCTCTTTGTATATGGTTCCCTCGAGGAACGCCCCAACGACATCAGCGTCAGTCACGTTGGGCAGCTTGGTGCACTGCCGGGAGAAGCGCCAAATGTACTCATGAAGAGTTTTATCTGGCTTTTGACAGCAGCTCCTGAGGTCCCAGGAGTTACCAGGACGAACATAGGTACCCTAGAAGTTCCCCACAAAAATCTTCACGAGGTCGGCCCAGTTGTGGATGCGACGGGCCAGAAGATGTTCTAGCCAGGCTCTCGCGGAGTCAGCCAGGAACAGAGGGAGGAACTCGTGTGCACGTAGCTTACGTGATTTTTGATAGACCAATCAGACGTTTAGGTGTAGCGGTTTCCCACATCCCGAGGCGGGGTCAGATGCATCCTCATCGATGTCTTTACCTAGGCCTAGGGTCATAGGCTCGTCGGGATGCTCGGGAGGGTTCGTTCGTGGGTCGAAAATTTCTGCCCCTGGGTCCTTTGAAATCCCCTGCTCGCGCGTGGGCCCAGTCAAGAGGCTTAGTTAGCATATCCCTCGCGCATCTTTTTCACAGAGAGGGTTCGGACAACACCACGGCATCCCTCACTGGGTCGAGTCGTGGTGCCCGTTGAGTAACAATCGGGTTAGTTTAAGTGAGCCCCAGTTCCCGTTCGCGGGGATCCGACGGAGGTAAGCTAGTGATCGGCTTCAAAAATTCCTGGCGGTTGGTTCGGGGAGTTCCCGGGATTGTTCGACCGACCCCGAGGGCTCATTGCCTTTTTTTTGAAAAAACTCCCAAACCGTAAACCGGCCTGGACTTGAACATGGCTCGAGAAGGCCCTCGACGCTCAGCGTGTCTGGGTATTGGCCACTCGTGTGCCCCTTCTCATGCCATCCCTCACTCGGGTGGCTCGGAGCGGCTGTCAAACCCTTCGTGGGCCAGCCTTCGAACTCCGTGTTGTAACAGACCGTAAGGGAGAAACCGTATTATGTAATTCTCACTGATGATTTAACTCATGGTTTAAATAAAGGAATAAATTACAGCGAATAACGTGGAAAGATTTCGAACGCATGCACAGACTGATTAACTTCCAAAAGCAGGATAATAGATCTTGGGCAGGGGGTGATGCGGTGATCTACCGATCGTGGTGTGTCAACGCCGTGCGCAGCCTTCGTCTTCCGACGTCATGGCCATGTGAGCTCATAGCCACCGTTGTTGGAGTCACCACCATCGAGGAGGTAGTCGCAGATGCTGATGAAATGATGTAAAGCCCTCGGGTTGTTGAGCTCGGAGAAGTTAGCGCCGGCCCAACTGCCGTCGTTTTCGTCGGAGCTGGTGCTAGACGTCGTCTCGGTGGTCGCGAGGACTTCCACAATAGCCTACGCATGGTGAGTCAGCAGATCCGTGGGAATCTCCCTCGCAGATGGATTAAGGTGAACTGTAGTCGACGACTGGCCGCGGGCTTTCCCGTGGTCGTGCGGCTTACCGGCCCACATCGATCTGCCTTGGGAACCTCCTGGCCAGTCGTTCTCTAGGGCCTGTCCCTCGTCGGTGCACAGGCGAAGGCTGGACAGGGCCTCAGAGACGGCGTCGATGTCGACGGAAGGGGTGTTGACGGTCAATAACTACTAAAATATATCATCAACCAAGCATAGAAATGGACATAATTTAATACCAAACGTAGAGATAAGGTTTACACCGACAGAATTTCACAGGTTTTGGTGAAACTATGTTTCTGCAGGGGGTTATCAGGAAATATGCAAGGATGGACCCACACGTCGGATTAAAATTGATACTTATCTTTGGCACCAACTTAGGAAGACTCTAGAAGACACGAGAAGACATGTGGAAGAAGGCGGGACCGACCTAGCAGAGGGGGTGGGTGGCCGCCCATGAGCCTGGTCGACCGACCGTGGGACACACGGGTCAGCCTCCCCCTTCTTACGTCGGTTCTTCATCGCCTTAGGGTTTGCATCTACGCCGTTGTTTCAAGTCGGTTTGATCAGAGGGCTCCGGTGCATTCTATGGGGCTATATAAGCAGAGCCTCCACCCCCTGGCATCTAATTCAATTCATAAGTCTCAATCATGATCAAGTCATCAGTGCCAACAACCCTAGTCTCCTTAGAGCTCCACCATTATCTATAGCGTAGCTACATAGACTAGATCTAGAGGGAGGCAAGCTTCGTCTTGGATTCCGGATCTGTCTACGAGCATGGCTTGGTAAAGCCCTTGTAACCTCTCTTTTGTATCTTTCTGTTTATATTCTGCTAGATACAATTGATATGACTTTGCTCTATATTATTATATTTGCAATTATATTGTTCTTTATATACTTTGATTATATGGCTAGCATAGTTAGATTGTCTTTATATTCAAACATAAGATCGCAAAGCTCTCGCCCTTTGATATCATGGGTGGGTGGTCAACATTGTGTAAGCATGGTGCTTAGACATTGTTTACCTGTGGAAACACCCTATATTCCAGGCTTAGTGGTAGATCGTGAAGTAGCATTAGAATGCAAATGTGACACTTTCGTTGAGTCCTTTGTAGTCCACTCCTCAAATATAGGCCAAGTTGGACCCAGTTGCCAAGGTAGATTTTATGCTATGTTCATAAACTACCTTATTAGTGATGTCCCTTATGTGTAGATATAATGCCTTCTTGCTATGATTGATAGACATAATTGCACTAATCATGGTATACATTGACATGTAGTTAAGAATAACTTAGGAATATTTCTCTATACCTACCTAATCCATGCTAATGCTTAGATTGGAAATGCTCTAAGGTTGATTACTATTTATGACTTATCATATGCTTATCATTATTATTTTATCTTGTGACTTACCCCTGTTATGAGTAGATAGATTGAGTATAGTTGACTCTCTCGATCATTTATACATACAAGTGATATATTCCTTTATCCTTCCCTTCCCAGTGGTATAAATATAAATTGACAACCTGGTAATACTCTAGGTAAAATGCTACAATGGTACATTCATCTATGCGCTTGCGGATACATTTACTTTATCATATACATCTTTATAATTATTTTAGTCACATGAAATGATAGAAAGGCCATTAAACACTTTTAGCTTCCAACCCTGGGGATGACAACCTGGTATAAAAAAGTTAGACGTATAGGTGATTAATATGTGATTGTCCAAAACAAGTGTCGAGTTAATAAATACCAACAAGGGGAAAGAAGGACCAAACCGTAGTCCACTCCCGTACAGAGGAAATCTAGGCTGCCGAACCGGACGTGGGAGCCTAGAGTAAAGCGGATGCGGGGGGTGGCCATCGAGACCTAAGAGATGGAGCATGACGCGTAGAAGGCCCCTACCTAGCGCGCCAACTGTCGGTGTCTAGAAAACCAGGGTCTAAACAGAGTGACGAGTGAATTTGTATCTGCGTATCTAGGCCCGAATAGTGTGCAATGCGGATACAAGGGTGTATACTGGTTTGGGCAAGATCGGCCCTACGTCTAGGGGATTCGGCTGCTTCTCGTGTTGCCTTGCACCGGAGCGCTCGTAGTAGGGGTTACAGGCTTTCGAGAGAGGGAGCGGATCCCAGGTCTCTTTTGAGGGGTGGTGCATATGTGTTGATGTTCTAGCGACGTGTGTGTGTTCGTTCCTTCGTCCCTTCGTCTATCCGTCCCTGCCTCCCCTTTTATAGTTTCTAAGGAGAGGGCTCGGGTTACATTCGTGGTAAAAAAGATGAAATGGGGAAAAGATGAAAGAGAAAAACAAAAAAGGTCGCCTCAGGTGCGGCCGTCTTCCTCCTTATCTGGTGAGAGCAGTTTCCCCTGTAGCGCAGAGATGCAACAAGCGTTGATCTTTTGGCCTCTCCGTCCGCTGGTGCTACACGCTTCGTCCTGTGTCCCTCTGTGCCATCGAGGACAGGCGGTATGGGCGCTCGGATTTGCGTAGAGATAGAATTAGGTGGTATAGTTGCTGTTACCCCCATCGCTGTAGAGGTATGGATGTCGCCGTGGTGGAATGACCGGGGTCATGTTGGGTTAGGGCGTGGTTCCTGTGCTCCTGTTGGCTGTGCACGGTCACGTCCGTCCCATCGGCGCGAGTGGGTGCTATGGTTCGGGGGCCCCGTGGCTCCCCGTCATGCCAGAGGGCTCCATGTGTCCCTCGGGCGAGGCGGAAGTACGTCGAGGGGGTTGGGCGCTTTGATGACGTCATAGGGGCTCGGTCGAGACGAAAAATGCCGCCTGAGGCGCCTATCTTACCCGAGATCTTTCCGCAAGGCTCGGGCGGGATGGAGGTTGACTTTCGTGCCTCGAGCGACTGACATGCTGTCAGCGCTTTTGGCGGGTCGATTTTACTAGGGCCCCTACGATGGGGTTTTAGTGAACGTACATGGTGCCGTATTTTGCCATCTGTTGGGTACCCTAGTATTTTGATACCCGACACGGACAGATAATTATACCGTTGTTACACTTCACCCGAGAGTATACTAGGTATCGTATTTATATTTTACTACAGGGAAGGTGTAACTTTGGACATGTATTGATAACTTATAACATTGATGGAGAAATAAACCATAACCAATCACTCTACTTATAACAGGGGTAAGCCACTGAATAAGATGTATATGATAAGCATTGATCAAGCATTATAATAAGTAAATCACTTAGAGCACTCCTATCTATAGCAACAGTATGGTCAAGTTAGAATATTAGAGGAATAATTCCTAAGTCATTCTTAACTACAAGTCAAAGCATACGATGATTAGTGCAATTACACCTAGTAATCCTGGCTAAGATCATTATTATATCCACACATAAGGGGCATTACTTCAGAAAGTTTGAGTACAGAAACCTCTCCCTTCCTTCGTAACCAAGCCATACTTCCTCAACCTATACTCGAGGAGTGGACTACAAAGGACTCAATGGGAGTGTCACATCCACGATCTACCACATGACCCAGAATATAGAGTGTATTCGTAGGTAAATAGCATATAAGCACCATGCTTACATGATCTCTACCACCCACCCATGGTACCTTATTAGGGTGAATGCTATACGAACTTATGCATAAACACAACGATAAACTAACTATACTAAGCATATAATCAAAGTAGACAATGAACATTGCAACCAAGAACATGAATAAGATGAATACTATATTGTCTTGACAATTGTACCAAAGCATATAAAAATAATAGAGATACAACGAGAGGGGTACAAGAATTATATGGAACCAAGCTCTAGACGATGTTGGGAATCCAAGCAAAGATCTGCTTGCCTCCCTCTAGACCAAGCCTAACTAGCTATGCCCTAGAAACTAGAGGAGCTCTGAGGATATTAGGGTTTCTGTCTCCGGATGACTTGATCTCAAATGACTTAATGCCTCAGGGGGGCTGGGGTCTCCTTATGTAGCCCAGAGGGTCCAACGTGAGCCCTTGGATCAAACCGACTTGAAAGACGATATAGATGCAGTCTAGGGAGGCGGCGGAGGAACATTCCAGAAGCTGACAAGCAGGGGCCACTGCCAGGGGTCAGGCGGCACCAGGGTAGGGCCAGCCAGTCCCACCTGGCGGCCTCTAAGGATCTGCCTCGGGGGGTTGCCTCCTAGAGTCCTCTGGAGTCTTCTGGAATAGTTTTCATCGCGGTTAAGTTTAATTCCTTTTGATGTTTTGATCCCCCTTTTCAGTTTTCTAGATATACCCTGCAAAAAATATAGATTCACCAAAACTTGTGAAAATTGTTAGTTTAAACCCCTAAGTTCCTATTGGTGATACATTTCAAGCATTTATTCAAGTTAGGTTGACGGTTTAATATGGTAGATAACTACCGTGAACAACCTCCCCCGAGCTTAACCTTTGCTAGTCCCTTAGCAAAGCTAAACTCAGCAAATTTTGATCAAGAGTTGCTTCTATGCTTTCACGCCTCAAAAGTACACATATGTTGGCATTTCTTAGCACCACTACTAAAAATAGAATTAATCCTACTCTTAGCAATGACACTAGAAATGGTATGGTAATTATTAACTTGTCACTTTTATAGTGGCCACCTATAATTATCTACATCTCTAATATTAAACTAGGGTGTCATCCCTAGTGATGAAACTAGAAATGTTTGTTGGTACTATCTAGCATTACTACAAGAATAACACTAAACAGAAATATATTATTTCATGTGACTATAAAGAATCTAAAGATATGAATAAAAAGAATTCTGCAAGCGAACAGATAATTATACCATTTTAGCATTTTACCTATAGTATTACCAGTTGTTCATTTATAATTTTACCACCGAGAAGGTATGACTATGCATGTAGTATTGATAATTTATGAGAATGAACCAATATCACATGCTCTACTCAAAACAGGGGTAAGTCACAAGATAAATATAGAAATATATGATAAGTACCAATCAAGCATCATGATAAATAAATAAATTACTCAAAGCACTCTAACTATGGCAATAGCATTAGTCCAATCAGAATATTAGAGGAATAATTCCTAAGTCATTATATAACAACAAGTCAATGAATGCTTCAATTAGTGCAATTACATCTAGTAGTGCAATTACACATAAGGAACATCAACTAGGGAGGATCGGAAACATAGTCCTCCCCTCCTTTGAGACTGGGTTCTACAAGTCCTACACACGGGGGATGGACTACATAGGACTCAACAGGCCTGTCACACCCGCGATCTACCACACATCCCGGCGTGTAAGGGGCATTCGCAGATAAACAATATCTAAGCACCACGCTTACATAATGCCTACCACCCATCCATGGATCCTGCATATTAGGATGGGCGCTATACGAACATATGCATGAACTTAATAATAAACTAACTATACTAGACATATAACCAAAGTAAACAACGAACATTGCAATCAAGAGCATATAAAAGATGAAGATTAATGTTGACATAAACATTGTAGCAAGCATACAAAAAATGGTGGAGAATACAATGAGAGAGGGGTACAAAGAATTATACCAGACCACGCTCTTGCCAACGTCATGAATCCAAGCTTATAATCTGCTTGCCCCCCTCTAGACCTAATCTAACAAGCTAAAGCTCTAGAACTAGAGGAACTCTGAGGAATTAGGGTTTCTGCTTTGGATGGCTTGATCTCCAAATGACTTGACGACTTGATGCCTTCAGGGGGGCTAGGGTCTCCTTATATAGCCCAGGGGGTCCAATATGAGCCCTTGGATCAAACCGACTTGAGGTACGACTGAGATGCATCTTAGGAGGCGGTGGAAGAATACTCCAGAAGCTCATGGAGGAATCCCCTAGGGGGGCCGGGGGGCCTGCAGGTGAGGCCAGCCGGCCCCACTTAGCAGCCCCTTGCCTCCTGCTTCGTTCTAGTGTCTTCTCATGTCTTCTAGAGTCTTCTCGCGTATATGCCGTATTTTAATTCTGAATTTTCCTTTGACGAATAGGTCCCTCTTGGTGGTTTTCTGGAATAATCCTTCAGAGAACAGAGATTCACCAAAACTCATGAAATTTGTTTGTTTAAACCTTAGACATATGTACATTCTCTCATTTGTACCATTTCTCATGTTTATTCAACTATAAATTGTTGATGTTATCCACCATCAACAACATGCGTTCAAACAAAAATTCTCCTCCGAATTAGAATAAACTAATCTGACCTTCAAACTTACCCATATTACCTTCAACTATGGAGCTTCTTAGCCTTCACTTGGGTTTTGAGCAATTAAAAGACAGAACAATCAAGTCAAGCACTATGTCTCAAGTCTTTGCTCAACCATTATTCCAGAGTTTTTGTATGTTTTTAAAATAAAACTCAGAGCTTTCATTGTATGACACTCTCAAATCTCTCAATATATGTGGTATTTGTGGATCCTCTTCAAGGCAATGATGATGTTATGCCTTTCTCTTCCTATAACTAAGGTTTATAGTGGAGCTATAGGAATGAAGAAAACATGAAAGAGCATACTTGCAACGCATATGTTGTAAAGTCAAACCTCGGATCCAAAGAGAGTTAAGTCATACAATCAAATCAAGATGTGCATGTGTATGGATGTATATGGGGGATATTTATGGTGGCTAACCTAATTCTACTTTACTCCTTGAAAACATATCTCTCTTTCAAAACTTGGAAACAACTTTGCAAGAAAACATGGGCTATCTTATTCATCTATTTTCCTTTTTTTTCGACGGGCATCGGAGTACCCATTGTTTTGATAATTCGGACACTTGTCCATTTTTTCAATACTCTTTCTTTTTTATGAATAACTTTTGCATAGCCACATGCCTCTTCTCCGCAACAAAACTTTTGAGAGATAACAACAAGAAATTGGAGTATTTATTTGGGGTATATCCTATAGGGTATATTTTTAGTGTTTACTCCAAGTGTAAGAGTAAAACATTTTTGAGTGGATCTTGATGGAATGGCACGTGGATGGTGTGTACGTGATCTTGATTTTAAGAGCATGACAAATCTCTCATAAGGCATCAACAAAGCTTGACTGAACTCAATGCAATAGTAAGCAGTATGTATGAGTGAAAGGTTTTCCTAGTCTAAGTATCATATATGGCTCTGGTAGGAATTCAAGCTTTGTCATACAGGGGCTCATCATGAAAGATTTTATATTTTCAAAAGATAAATCTCTGGAACTCTAGTATCGCTAGGAATAAAATATACAGCAGCTCAGACTTTCTTATATCATATCCATCAATTACCCAGACTTAGATCAAGCATATGCTACCCACAAGTTTCAAGTTTAGAGTAAATTCTTATATCAAATCAGTCATATCCAAAACTCGGGAGAATTCAAGGCTAAAAACTAGGTACTTGAAAGGAATTACGACAGAGCAACTATTCATCATTTCTATTGCAAGAGCTTACCTAGACTCCATTATTTATTTAACTCTAAAGAATAGAAAACTAAACTCACTTTTTATTTTGCTTTCAAAGTTTTTAAATCACACCTTACTATATCGATATAACTTACCAGGATAAATTTTATTTTGTTTTGGTTTGTTATGCATCTTTTTATTTCTTTAGCAAACATATAGTAAACTCGAGAAAACTAAAAAGGAAGAAATACTTAGCTAGATACATAGGAGATGCTCCTCCCCCAAGCTAGATGTTGTCGTGGTCGGTTGCTGAATGTTAAGTGATCCTTCTTATAGCATGGCTTGTCGGTGGATATCCTTCTCACCTATGAGTAGAATGAGATGTCTACAGCCGAGTGACTTTACTCTTGATCATTTGTACCATCCTGCAAAATACTCCAATAGGAATACCAAAAACTCGTGGCTTGGATTAGGAATAAGGGTTAGCGGTCAGCCATATAAGAATTTGTTCTCCTTATGAGTTCAGACAGATTTTCTAGTGGCAAAATTTTAGCAGGAGGTCTATTTGAAATATTTTTAAATTTCTATTTTTATAATGCAGAAAGGAAATATGTATACATGACAATTTTTATTTTTATGCCACCATAGTGAATATTTCCATGGGCTTTTACACACCATAGACCTACTTATATGGGGCTTAGGATTTAATATGATGCAATGATGAAATGTAGTAAAGGAACTCTCTTCTCTCTCTTTTCTAATATGCAGCAATGATGATATGCAATAAAGTAATCTTTATTTTTCTCTTTTCTCTAATGCAATGTAAATGCAGAAAGTAAATATGGATAACTACAGATATCACCTCATGGCAAGGGTTCAGATTTTTAAAGTCTTTCGGACGGGACTAGGTAGGAGAGAGTATTTACTTTTCAGGTGCATCATTTGGTCTCAGTGATGGAGACTCAGATGACTGCTCCTCTTGTGATGGTGATGATGTTATCTTCTCTTTCCATACCTGTTTAATCTGTGGGCTTGATGTTGGCAGAGTGGCTTCATCTTTGGTGGGTGCTTCAGGCTCTTCATCGTTCCATTCATTCAATCGAGGTTGGCACATGTGCTTCTCAACTTCTCCTTCATAATCCGCCCATCCATTCCTAGGGAGTTGATCCTCTTGACGGTGGGATGATTGACCTCTCCTCCTCCGGGAGCGGGTCTTCTTTGGCTGCTCATAAGTAGTATAATTATTAAAACAACAGCGTACCTTTTCTCCTGGGAACTGGAAGTGGATTTGTCCAGATCCAACATAGATGACTGCATTGGTAGTGTTGAGGAACGGTCTTCCCAGAATGATAGGTGAATCATCTTCTTCCTCCATGTCCAGGACCATGAAGTCGATGGGAATGTAGTGATCTTGAATCTTGACCATTATATCTTTTGCTATGCCCTCCAGAAATCAGATTGATTGGTCTGCCATCTGCAACTGCATATATGTCAGGTACAAAGTTTCGTTACCAAATAAATATTCATATGTTACCTTTGACATTATGTTGACACCCGATCCAACGTCGCAGAAAGTCTTATGGAAGATCTTCTGACCAATGGTACACTCAATCGTCAGTATGCAAGGGTCATCCTTCTTAGCAAGAAATGGTGGAGTGAGGAGGTGGTCGTACTCTGATTGGATGGTGTTGATTATGTTGATTGTCTCTTCTGGTGACTGACTGGTCTTGTTCTTCCTTCTTCTTCTGCTCTTCTTCTTCTTGGTCACTGTTGTTGTCTCTTCGGGCAGGTATGCCTTCTGTGGATGAGCGGGAGAATATAGTATACGGTCCTTGATCAAGAACTTCACCCATCCTTGATAGTGAAACAGATCTTGGCGGTGTCTGCGTAGATGATAGCCTTTGCGGTGCTCAGGAAAGGTCGGCCAAAATGATGGGTGCCCTCTCATCTCCACCTATTTCTAGAACCACAGAGTCTATGGGAACATATGATTGTCCCACTCGAATGATGTCATCTTATAGAATTCCTTTGGGGTAGCAGAGTGACTAATCTGTAAGCTGCAAACGCATATTTGTGAACAACAAAGGATCTCCTAGAATCTTATCATAAATTACCTTAGGCATGATGTTGACACTTTCTCCAAAGTCACAGACAGCTTCCTAAAAGATGTGAGGTCCAATGGAGATAGGGATGATGGGTCTCCCTGGATCACCTTTCTTGTTGGGGAGTGAATAATTTATCCACCTTCCCTCTGACTTTTGAGTGTAGTAGAAAGCTGCATTGTAAATATCGACAAGATTTGCAGTTTCTAAATCTTTCGGCTGCCCCGGAATCTTACCTTTGTCGGATGGAGGAACAACAATTGCCAGCTGAGCTATTTATGATTCTATCATTTTAGGCAGAAGCAAAGGTATCCATTCTAGTACTTATGTTCTCTAGGATTTTATCATTAGAAGCTATTTTCTTTGACATCTGATCCATAAGTCTTGATTGACCAGCAACTAATTCTCTCAAGGGTGGTTGATTGAAATTATTATAATTGTTACCTTAAAAGTTACCTTAGTAGTTTGGCCTCTATTGCTGATTCCATCCTTGATTCTGTTGAGGATGATAATTATTGTTATTGATGTAGTTCACATCCTCTTGAGTTTCAGGACAGTTGCTCCCTGAATGCCCAGTGTCACCACACACTTCACAAGTCATGCGGGAACCTTGAATGTGCATGACTTTTTCTTCTCACTAACTCGGTCCTCGAGCTTCTTCATCAGCAGGCCCATCTTGGCAGACAGCATCTCCACCTCCTTGAGTTGATGCATTCCTCCTCCTCTTTTGTGAGGCTGAGCACATTCTTCATTCCAGCTTTGATTGGAGGCCATCTTTTCAACAAGAGTTGTTGCATCTCTAAGGTTAAGTGATAGAAAAGCACCTCAGCAGCAACATCCATTATCTCATGGGTACTAGTGGTCAACTGGTGGTAAAAGGTCTGCATGAGTAGCCAATTCTCCATCGCATGATGAGGACGTTCTGATATATAGTCTTGAAAGTGTTCCCATGCCGCAGGGACAGATTCATCATGATGTTGCTAAAAACTTGAGATTCTCCCACGCAGAGCATTGGTCTTGCCTGTGGGAAAGAACTTTGCTAGGAAGGCAGTGGAGCAGTTATCCCATGTGGTGTTTCTTTCTTTGTGGGCATAGAACCACTGTTTTGCCTTCCCTAAGAGTGAAAACGGGAAAAGGCGGAGTAGAATAGCATGCTTAGTTACTCCCTTGATAGTGAAGGTGCTATAAATCTCCAAAAAGTGTTGGAGATGTGCACTTGCATCTTCATGTGCCATTCCACAAAACTGACTGGCTTGTACCATGTTGATGAGAGCAAGCTTGAGCTTGAATCCATTGTCTCCAACATTGACCTTAGGTCTAGTACGGATGTTGACTGTAGTTAGAGCAGAGAATTCATGAAGACTCTTATTAGCCATAGCTTCAAATTCTGGTGTTAAGCTCGCTTTATACGATTGTCCTCTGACTCTAAAGCTGATACTCTCTTAAGTTTAGCCTTAGTTCTCTTGAGTAGCGCTTCTGGATCATCAATGAAGTTTGTCGGTAGGTTGAAACCAATCATACATTACCTGGCATAAGATACACAAGTAGACAAAACAAGGGCAAGCCTATTTGAGTAGAGGTCAATGGTTATTTCAATCACATCAATTAATATAAGTTTATCAATACTTCCTGTGTTAACTACCGTCCCCGGCAACGGCGCCAGAAATGCTTGTTGGTATTTATTAACTCCTCGCTTGTGTTAGTAGTCACCTATTAATTACCTGCACCTCTAGCATTACTAAACTAGGTTGTCATCCCTAGTGATGGTGCTAAAAATATTTGTTGGTACTAACTAGCATTACTACAAGAATAATACTAAATAGATATTTATCATTTTATGTGACTAGAAAGAATATAATGAATGAAAAGGATTCTGCAAGCGGACAGATAATTATACCAATGTAGCACTTCACCCGAGAGTATACCAGGTATCGTATTTATATTTTACCACAGGGAAGGTGTAGCTTTAGACATGTATTGATAACTTGTAACATTGATGGAGAAATAAACCATAACCAATCACTCTACTCATAACAGGGGTAAGTCACTGAATAAGATATATATAGTAAGCATTAATTAAGCATTATAATAAGTAAATCACTCAGAGCACTCCTATCTATGGCAATAGCATGGTCAAGTTAGAATATTAGAGGAATAATTTCTAAGTCATTCTTAACTACAAGTCAAAGCATACCATGATTAGTGCAATTACACCTAGTAATCCTAGCTAAGATCATTATTATATCCACACATAAGGGGCATTACTTAGGGAAGTTTGAGTACAGAAACCTCTCCCTTCCTTCGTAACCAGGCCCTACTTCCTCAATCTATACTAGGGGAGTGGACTACAAAGGACTCAATGGGAGTGTCACATCCACGATCTACCACATGACCCAGAATATAGAGTGTATTCGTAGGTAAATAGCATATAAGCACCATGCTTACATGATCTCTACCACCCACCCATGGTACCTTATTAGGGTGAATGCTATACGAACTTATGCATAAACACAACGATAAACTAACTATACTAAGCATATAATCAAAGTAGACGATGAACATTGCAACCAAGAACATGAATAAGATGAATACTATATTGTCTTGACAATTGTACCAAAGCATATATAAATAATGGAGATACAACGAGAGGGGTACAAGAATTATATCGAACCAGGCTCTAGACGATGTTGGGAATCCAAGCAAAGATATGCTTGCCTCCTTCTATACCTAGCCTAACTAGCATGCTCTAGAAACTAGAGGAGCTCTGAGGATATTGGGGTTTCTGGCTCTGGATGATTTGATCTCAAATGACTTAATGCCTCAGGGGGCTGGGGTCTCCTTATATAGCCCAGAGGGTCTAACGTAAGCCCTTGGATCAAACCGACTTGAAGGACGGCGTAGATGCATTCTAGAAAGGCGATGGAGGAACATTCCAGAAGCTGATCGGTGGGGGGGCCTGCCAGGGGTCGGGCGGCACCAGGGTAGGGCCGACCGGTCCCACCTGGTGGCCTCTCGGGCTCTACCTCGGGGGGTTGCCTCCTGGAGTCCTCTGGAGTCTCTTAGAATAGTTTTCGTCATGGTTAAGTTTAATTCCTTTTGACGTTTTGATCCCCCTTTCCGATTTTCTGGATATACCCTGCAGAAAATACAGATTCACCAAAACTTATGGAAATTGTCAGTTTTAACCCCTAAGTTTCTATTGGTGATCCATTTCAAGCATTTATTCAAGTTATGTTGATAGTTTAATATGGTAGATAACTACCGTCAACACTTTCCTAGTGTAGCTAAGCTCTTTAGTGTAATTAGTTTTGAGAGCTAGCTTGCGTCTTGTCTAGTTTGGTTAGTGAGGCTCTTTAGTTAGTCTTTGAGGGCTCACTAACTTAGTGGTAGTGACTTAGCCTCTTGTGTGAAATAGACATCATAACAACTAGAATTGTGGATAGGAGGCTTGCATTTTGAGTAGGCTAGCTCAACACTCGCTTCCTTCATAATTGTCTAACCGCTTGGCTTTAAGTGTTGTTGTGGAATTTTTTTAATAGGCTATTCGCCCCCTTTAGCCATTAGAACCTTTCACAAGGCTCAACAGAAGAAGAAGGAGGTCGACCCCAACGCTTGCCGGTGCTGCGGGAAGACTGGCCACTAGGCCAAGGAGTGCCCGAACAAGAAGGAGAAGAAGGTCGAGGCTCACCTAGCGCAGGTGGACGATGATGAGCCTACTCTCCTGATAGTGTCATTTTGTGCACTACACGACGTCGAGGCAGAGGAGAAAGCAGAGGAGGTGGCGGTGCGGAGCAGGGAAAGGCATCGCAGGCCATCACCCTCGACAAGTCACGCGCCTGTTGACGGTAATTAACAACCATTATAAACCATCAATAAAACATGAATAAGGGCATAAATATGATCACCAACTAAGGTCTAGGGATTTAAACTGATAAATTCCACGAGTTTTGGTGAATCTGTATTTTCTGCAGGGTTTATCCAAAAAACCGTCAAGGTGGACCTACATGTCAGAATTAATCGTGCTTATCAGCCACGAAATGGACACTAGAAGACTCCAGAAGACTCAAGAGGACTCCACACTGAAGCAGGAGGCGAGACACCGCCAGGTGGGGTCGGCCGGCCCACCTAGAGGCCGCCCGACCACCTAGGGTCCCACCTGTCAGCTGTGTTGTTATGTCGGTTCCCCACCACCTCCTAGGATGCATCTACCCTGTCCTTTAAGTTAGTTTGATCCAAGGGCTCATGTTGGACGCTCCGGCCTATATATACCAGCCCCTGCCACCCCCTAAGGCATGGATAAGTTATTTGAGAAGACAGAAACCCTAATCATCCTTAGAACTCCACCATATTCTAGGGCATAAATTGTTAGGCTAGGTCTAGAGGGAGGCAAGTAGGCTTCTCTTGGATTCCCGATCATGTCAAGAGCGTGGTTTGGTATAATCTTTGTACCCCCTCTCTTTTGTATCTCCATTATTTTTATATGCTTGCTACAATTGTTATGACAATATTAGTATTCATCTTATTCATGTTCTTCATTATAATGTTCATTGTCTACTTTGATTATATACTTAGTATAGTTGGATTATCATCATATTCATGCATATGTTCGTATAGCGCTCACCCTAACGATCCATGGGTGGGTGGTCGACATTGTGTAAGCGTGGTGCTTATACGTTGTTTACCTGCGTATACACCCTATATTCTAGGTCAAGTGGTAGATCGCGGACGTGACATTCCCGTTGAGTCCTTTATAGTCCACTCCCCGATGTAGGTAGCACGTAGGATCTTGATTATGAAGGAAGACAAGCTCTATTCTTAATCTCCCTAAGTAATATCCCTTATGTGTAGATATGAAGATAATTTTAGCAATGACTAATAGGTGTAATTGCACTAATCAATGTATGCTTTGACTTGTAATTAAGAATGACTTAGAAATTATTCCTCTAATATTCTACCTGACCATGCTAATGCCATAGAAAGGAGTACTCTAAGAGATTTATCATTATCATTGATCAATACTTATTATATATATATATATATATATATATATATATATATATTATCCTATGGCTTACCCCTGTTTTGAGTAGATCATTGGTTATGGTTTACTTCTCCATCAATAGTATAAGTTATCAATACATGTCCATGCTAGACCTTCCCTGTGGTAAATGTAACAGAACTGACCAATTATACTAAATTAAGTAAGAAAATCACCCGTCGAAGCAGATAATTTAGCAAACTTAAGCCCGTATAACCCGGTAGTCCGTGAAACCACGAAGGATTTCAAACCAACCAACATACAAACCAAGATCGTACAAGTTTAGCAGCCACAGTCACAAATTACATAAATTTCGCAACAACACTGAGATACATCAGAGTTTAAATCATAAAGTTATTACAAACCAAGTTCATAATAAAGTAGCGGAAGCAAATAGTTTTAAAACCACACACACACGTTTAGTTCAGATACAGTGCCAGTAGATAGTCATTTCCAACAAAAGCATCGCAGGGTATAGGCAGTTGATGCAATAACCGTAGTACATCTGACCATCTGCAATAACAATAGGAACAACGCCCTGAGTACGAGAAAGTACTCAGCTAGACTTACCCGTCTTAAACTAAAATAAAGTGACACCAAGGAGTATGCAAGGATTTCTTTTATTGGACTAGCTGACTCATTTGCAGAAGAGCAGTAATTTAACTTAATGAACCATTTACGTACTTTGCATCATCTTTATTATAACCTATCAAGCTAGGTAAGCACCTATACTATAGCAATCACTTGATTAACCAATAACATCCAGTTACCAACTTAGATTTAGCATTTCCAACATCATCCATATAACCATCAGTGTTCCATCATCGTTACTATGATGCCGTAACTCGAGTCAAGTGCTCACTATCCAGGAGCGATGGCAATTCGAATCAATTCCTAATCAGCTGGTGATTTATTCCTCATACAAACCACACTCACCGATCAAGTGAGCTACAGATCACCAATGACACTTTCCAGGTAAACGTCGCGGGATAATAATCATGGACCGCAATACCCAGGGGCCTCCCGACTGCCAGGAATCAGGACCCAGCCTGCCCTGGGGCTCACTCTTCGTGCCCCGATCATACCTCCTTTAGCACTAATCTGCCAATCCGAGTTTATCCCGGCCCGAAATGTGCCACTAGCTTCGTGGTCGAAAGGTACGTTATTCGGCTAGCTAAATGTGAGGCATGCGTTCACATGACAAGAGCGACAAGCAACAATCGGTCCTTAACCGACACAGACAGAATACTAATAGCACCCCAGAACCCTCTCTGGTTGCCTCCAACTTTTCCGTCCGGTCTCCAGTTATCCATCAACACATGGTCATTTTCAGGATATCATTCATTCCATAGCTAAAGTATTCCAGTAACCACCTATAATTGCAGGTGACCGGAAATCACCGATTGCTACCGGTATAAGCAGGGCTAAGCAGTTACTCGATCCTAAACCGAACAGGGTAAGAATATAACAAGGTAGGCAAGGATAGTAGTAAATGCGTCAACGGTTTCACTCAACTCCTATAACTTAATGTGACAATATATAAAACTCATATATATAAAGGATTGCTTTTATAAAGTAGGAGACTTAGGATGCTCTGGGGCTTGCCTCGCTCAAACGAACTACGTTGATGATTCACGCACTCGGATAGGTCCTCTCCTTGCTCCTCTACCTCTGGCACCTCATGTGCCTGGGTTTCCTGTGGGTCGACCCCGGCCTGTTCCTCTTGCACTGCTACTTGCACTTCCTCCTGCGATCCTGTATGATGCAATTGCATAAGTGACAATGCAAGCGGTGCATCGGATGTGATGGCATATGATGATCGTGATGGTATGCAATGGAGACGAACACACTTAGATTCATTGGATAGAATAGAGATAAAACTTTTCTACTAGGTAGTCAACATCATCCAAGGAAATATACCACAAGTACATGTCATCTACTGCGCACCCTTCTACTACTAACCCCCGTTACTTTTCCGCTAACTAACATATAGCCCAAACACAAGTGCTACTACACTCCGTCAACATAACTACAATAACATGACAAGTGACATCAGCAAGTGATTTGATGCTTCAAAGATACACCAAAGCTACACCATTAAACTAATCATGCATAAAGAATATTATTTTATTTCACTTTAAACTAAGGTTACAACAGCAACCTATATTTCTAGTGCATAGAAAAATCTAGAAAAATTACAGTAGCATAGTCATACCATAATTAGCCTACCATAAAATTTTCATTGTAATTGGATAAGTAAAACTGTCTACACAAAAATGACAAGCTAGGGTCTATAAATGAGCATGAAAATACTTTGTACTATGAAAAGTATCAAACAACAGTTTTGTATTTTTTCCATGATCTACATAGTCTACAAATATTGTACAAAAAGTTTCATATACATGTTTTATTCATATTTTTGGCTCTAGCAATTTTACAAGAAATGGCAAATAAATGCACATAAATCACCTAGCCATATTTTTTACAGAACATGCATGACATATATTTTTCACAGAAAGTACATCCTAAGAATAGATCAACAAAATTGGAATCATATTTTTCTGATGTATATTCTATTTATTATGCATTTTCTATTATAACAGCAATTACAAGAATTAAATAAAGCCCTATATAAAAATATCACAAAAATGACATACAATATTTTTAACAGATAGATCTAGTCCAAAGGAGCACAACAAAATTTGTTTCATCAATTTTGGATCCACATTTCTCAACAAATGATTTTTAGAAATATTTTCACAATTTCTGGAAAAGGTTTTCTTTTAAATCCGAAAATCGACCCGGCTCAAACTGCTACACGCACCCCACCCCTTCGCCACGGATCAGCACAGAGGGACAGACAGGCGGGGCCCGTGGGTCAACCGACCCCACCCGTCGGTCACCCCAAGCAGGGGGGTTTTTGACCGACCGGGAACTCGCCGGCGGCGAGGTCACCGGCGGCAAGACCACCACCCTTGGCTTCCCCACGGTCACGTGATTCCGGTCGACCAGAAGAGGGCATCGAAAAAGCACGGGCGAGTGCTCGCCGGCGTGCATGGCGAAGCGGCGGCTCTGCTCACCATCGGGCGGCAAGCACCGACCACGACGAGGTGCGAGAGGCAGTGTGCGGGCTCCGCGAGAGCAAGGCAAAGCCAATGCGCGCGGAAAGGGGGAGAAGAAGGAGCGGAGATAGGGCGGGTGACAAGGACTTGGAGCTCGCCGAAGCTCCAGCCTTGGCGGGAAGGCAAACTGGCCACCGAGGCCTTTACCTAGGGTGATGGCAAGCGCAGGCGGTGTGGCGAGACGGAGCGAGCGGCTGCGGCGGAGCGTTGGCCGCGAGCAGGAGCGACGACACTGTGCGGTGGCGAGCTCTGCTACTGCGAGGCGAGAGTGAGGTGAGGAGGAGAGGGAGGAGGAGTGGGTGAGTATGGCTGAGCGAGCTGGGGGCGTGGGTGAAGGCGAGCGCGGCTGCGGGGGCCATAGCGTGCCACCGGGCGGTCGACGCCGGCGACGGGCCGCCATGCGGAGGGCGTGACCTGCGGCCGGTCGGACGCGGGCGCGCGTGTGCGGGCAGTGTAACACCTCAAGTGTTTAGCTCCTTAATTGCATTGCATTTGCATTTGCATAAGCATAAGTATGCATCATTCATGTTTGTGATTTTATGTGATGCAACACATGTGATTGTTCTAGGGTTTGTTTGATTTATTTCATGAAGTATTTGATAGTTGGTGTAACAAAAAGGTAAGGTAGCCAATCATGACCTACAACACCTTAGTTATACTTAGGGTAACATTTGGAACAAAGTTCATGTTGACCAAAATTTCAAATTTGCCCTCCAAGAGAAGTTTGACCACCATTTAGCCCTAGGATGCTCTAGTTTGACCATTTAAAAAGTCTAGCTTAGAGACCTTGCATGGAGGAGCACCCTTAAGCAAAGTTGTAGGGAATTTTATGGGGAACAAAAGTCTCAATATGACCATCTCATGAAACTGGCCAGAACATGCTCAAAAATGGCCCACAAGTCAGCTAGAGGGGCTGTCTCAACACTTAGAATTTTTCTAAGTCTCAAAAGTGTCCCTCCAGTTTTACTGTGGCCTACTTTGGAAGCTTGTAGTTTGCAAACCAGACCAAACCAGCCCCAACTCATATTGACACTTTTGTAGAACTCACTTAGCTCTACAACATTGTCAACATCACCATCACCTAGTTCTAAATGGTTTAGGAGATATGGTGCCTGGAAAAATGAGTTTCAGTCGGCATAATGGACTGAAACTAAGTTTCCGTTTTCGGGTACTCCACTTTGGAGCTATGTAGTTTCAAATCCAAGCCGAATCTGTTCTTGATCCAATTAGCGAAGTTGTAGCCCTCACGAAGCTCTACAATTTTTGTGTTATCATCTTCGACTAACTCGAGCTGTTTCCGGAGAAAATCACCGTTGAAATCGCGCTGTCAGTCGAACAATGCCGGTCTCTATTCAGTCAACGACGTCGCCGTTCAGTCGGACAGCGGCCGTGTCGTGGCGCCCGGGCAGAAGGGCGTTGCCGCGTGGCGTCCCAGCTCTGCCGTCGTCTCCACGTTGCGAGCTCACGCGCGGGAGTGAAGTGGGAGTCGACACCTCAATTCCCAGCACTCACGCCACTCCCTCCTCCATTCCCTCGCTCTCTGGTCCGACGAGCAGCGCCACTCCGACCCCGCCGCGGCCGGGCAAGCTCACCACCGCACAGCAGCCTACCTAACTTCACCCACAGCTCCGCTTTAGGCTCCCTGACCTTCCCCTACATCGTGATTGATCAATTTCGTAGAGGTGAGGAGGTATTGCCGACTTTCTCTCCTCTGGAGCTCACCGGAGTATCGCCGCCGCCACGGTCCACCGTGGCCAGCTCCCCTCCCTCATTCTCCTCCTGTCATGAACCTCGTTCTCACCTCCGTAATCTGTGGGGATGCTTGTGGCGAGACCTTACCGTCAGGAACCATCCCTGAACACCGGAACGGCCCACATGTGCGTCGCGCTCTGGCCACGCCCGACATGGCCGCCGCTATTGCGAGCTCATCGCCGACGTCCTCTTTCACTCTTCTCTCTCAGTGGTTAGCGTTTGGAATAGGGTAGACCTTCCTCGAGCTCTAGGCATGACCTTACCGTGGGATGCGACCTCGCCGGAGCGGAACACGACGACCACCGTCGTCGCGCTCACCGCCCCGCATCACGGCGCTCCGTGGCCGGGGTAGTTAGGACCTCTTCCAAACCTCCTTTCTACCTCAACAGATTCGCCCGGGCGTAGGGTAGCTCGTACCGAGCTCAGATTTGGTCGTGCGGCCTCACCGGCGACGGCATGCCCTCACCCGACCCTCACCGGCCGCCGCTCACGACGACGAGCCTTCCCGCTCCAGCCTAAGCTCTTCCACTTGCACGAATCGAAGCATCAAGGAACGGGGAACGTGTGGGTGGGCTCGATTTTCCCGGCGAGCTTCCCTCCGATGAGCTTGAGCTCGTCGGAGCTCGCGGCCGCCGCTCCCCTGTCCCTCTGTCCCTGACCGTGGGGGCCCGCCTGTCAGGTGTCGCGCGCGGGCGGGAGCCCGAGCAGGCCGCGCGCGCGCCGTGGTCCGCGTCTGTTCCCGGGCCGGCCCAGCATCCGATAGGATTTATTCATTTTTCTTTATTCTGTCATAGTTTTTGTTAAGTTTTGGAAAATGTAGATCTAGGGTTTTACTTGCTCAAAAAAATTATGAGATAAATTTTGTTAGGATCTAATTGGGGTGTAGTATTTTAGAAAAATATGAGTTGGTTATGTGATGTTTAGTTTCTGGGAGATTTAATTAGGTTTTTGAAATGTGTTTTAGATTGCATGCAAACATGTTTAAATCTTATCTTGAGTTTCAGTGTTCCAAAAATTATGAAATTTGGTGGGTAGGCTAATTTATACTTTCTCTAGCTCTGGTAAAAATTTGGGCAGTAGTGCTTAAGTACTTTTCAAGTTATAATGCTATCTTGTTATTTTAGGAAATACTTAAATGATTTTTTGTAATTTTTCTACATGTGCAATGTTCTTATAAATTTTTGGAGAGTGTCTGGGTACCTTAAAGTGTCTAAGAAAAATAGGAAATCTGTTGTTTGACACTTTTTAATATGATTTGTTAATTATACAAAAATCAGCCTTTTGGGCTTGTGAATTTTGTTTAGGGAGTTTCTTTAAATAAATTTAGTTCAAATTTTTACAGTGACCTCTTTTTGGTTCATAGAGTCTCCTGTAATTTTTGTAGAATTTTAGGAGCAGTTCACATATATGTTTAAAATCCCACTTAATTAATTGAGTAAATTAAGAAATGAGTATAAATAAATATTCTAGGTGGGCACACCTTACTTTCTGGTGTTTTTGTGACCTATGTGAACTTTTGGTAACATTGGTTTGGTCTTAGAGAAAGTTTGCCACATGAATAAATATTTAATCTTTGTAATTTCTAGGTTTTCTGGACAGCTGGTAGTATTTCTAGGTTTGACCCTTAATAAAAGTGTTTGCTGGAAAACTTGTGAATACCAAAGTTGTAGTAAACTTGATAAACTAGCTTGTGTCAAAATTTGGGAGCATTTGGTTTAGTAGTTTGGGAGTTATTGCTGTTTTAAGTAACAGTCCAGAATTGGCTGCTCTCTGTTTAGAGAGGACAGATTCTGGAACTTGTGAAGTTTAACATGGAAAACTTAGGAGTTTGGAGTTGAGGTCTGAAAATGAATTGTAGTGCATTTCTTAGGCTTTCCAGATTGTCTTAGGTCATATCTTTTGGAATTGTAAATCTCCAGTTGTGATAAAAACAAGTGGCTGCTGTCCAGAATGCTTACTGTGGTATTTTGCTGATTGATATGGTGTGATATCCTAAGACATGCCACTTTTGTAATTGTTAGGTGTTAGGGCCTTAACTGAGGATGAGCAGCTTTATCTTAGGTTAAGTAGATTAGGTGAGTACTTCTCTACCGGAGAGGAAATTTGCACCTACTCTTTTGAAGTGATTTGAATAGAGCGTTAAATTGTTGTAATGCATTTCATTCCGAGCATATTGCATCTTTCATTATGCATTCATGGAATTTATTATGCACTCATGCAATAGGTGTACCGGAGGGGGTGACACTCCTCGAATTCGAACAAGCGATACCGGAGGAGGTGCTGAGTCAACCGGAGGAATTAGCAGAAGAACCCAACGTCGGGGAAGCTCTGTCAGAAGATCTACCCGAGTGTCCGGACCACAGACCCGCAACCTTTCTCAAAGGCAAGCCCCGGTGCATGCTGAACCTAATGTTTTATAAATTAATCTTGAGTACTTTTATTTGTTTACTGCATTAAGTTGTAGGAGTTGTATGAAAACAATTGTTGCATTATACCTGTCCTTGTCCAGATATCGTACTTAATCCTATATTAGGTTTAGGCACGTGTCAATGCTTAGCCCTGCTTAGTACGGTAGAAGTCGGGTGATTTCCGGTCATCCGCGAGATGTAGGAAGGAGTCACGAGTGGCTTTATGGCTATCGTGGATGGAACCATGCTTAAAAATGAAATTGAGACCGGGCGGGAGTTCGATAGTACAGCCGCAAGACACTTCACGTCTTGGGTGTGGAGCTATGCCCGTCTGAGTCGTTTAAGGACCGATTCGCTGTACGTCCTTAAGTCATGTTGAACGCAGTCTAACACTTAGTTGGCCGGATAACCCGTTCCGACCGCGAAGCCGAGTAATGTGATTCAGGCCGGGAATCGAATGGTAGGTTGCTTCTTGGAGGAGAGAAAGGATGTGCTTGGGGACATTGGCGTGAGACCAAGGGGGGGTTAGAGTCCCTATCACCTGGCAGAGTGTCGCCCTTGGGGTCGCGACATTATTCGGACCCGCGATTCCTGAATCATATGAAACGGTGGCCTGTGCGACCCTGGCAGGGGTCTGCACGGTGAGTGTTAGAAATACCCCTCCAGCTGGATAGGAATTCGATTCGAATCGCCGTCGCTCCCGGTTAGTGAGCACTTGACTTGAGCAGCGGCAACGTAGATCTCATTAAATAAACTGGTGGTTAAGGGAATGATACAAAGTTGCCACAATTCATACCTGCTCTGGATATAATAATGATAATTGTTTGATTACAATCAAGTGCATGTTTAGTACAGGTGCTAAGATAGATGACAGGTAAATGCTAAAAATAACTGCTAGTACAGGTTATAAGAGTTTCAATTACTTATGCCTTTATGCAAAATGTTATGTCAGCTAGCCTCTTGTGTAAGCCTTGCATAATCCTTGGTGTCATCTTATTTCTGGTTTTCGACGGGTAAGTCTAGCTGAGTACATTCCAGTACTCAGGGTTTATTCCCCCTGTTGCAGATGATATGCTCTATCAAGGCTTCTGCAAGACGTGTCTCCACCCTGCGGGTGACGAAGACTAGATCACTAGGGCGTGATCATCTTTTATGTACTTTCCTCATGCTTTTGCGGATTGTTGATCATCAAGACTGGCAGTAGTTAACAACTGGTGTGTGTTATGCTTCCGCTACTTTATAAACTTGGTTTGTAATAATTGCGACTCCGTGTGTGTAAACTTATTTCCGAACTACTTGTGAAATGTAACGCATGATGTTGTATGTTGAATGATGCGATCCTGGTTGTAAGCGAGTTGGTTTGAAATCCTTCGTGGTTTCGATTGACTACCGGGATTATATGGGCTCAAGTTCGAAAATTTGAGCGCTTCGGTGCTTGTTTTTGTACTTGTGCTCTTATAATTTGGTCGGTTCTGTTACAGCTGGTATCGGAGCATAATTCAACATTAAACACATCTTACGAGTAATTAAAAACAAAAGTATTTGTTTGCGAAAAGGGTTAAACTCTAAAAATTATTTTATAGGTATGCCAGTGATCACATCCCTTAGCCTAAATAAGGACTCTTAGGTGGCTTATTATAAAGACTAACTTGGGGGCCTTGTTTGTTTCTGTTTCGTCGTCCATACGGCGTGATATTGTATGGATGCCATCCACTTGGGTGGTAATGTATGGATCAATTACCTCGACGCTCTGGTAAGTGTGAGTTGTGAGAGCATGATCGTCCAACCGGCGGTCTAGGGGAGAGTAGTTTTGGTGACTTACATCTTTACATGTTTAAACCATGTAATTACGTAAGCACTTAATTGTGGGAACCTTTATATCGGGTAGCTTTGATACTGAAGTATATACATCAGGGGATGTGTATATGGAAAGTATTTAAATTATTGCTTGCTTGTGTGCATATATTGGGAATTGTTGGGCTGCAATGAAATTTTCTGCAGGTACACTAACAGCGTAACGAGTAGACCGATAGTTTCGCTTATATGAGAGAACGTATGTATGCCACCGCCTAGCGTTAGAACTTTAGGTTTCTACTAAGGTGAGAGGACGTACGGAACGTGCATGCATCATGTTTAATTATATCATACATATCATTTACTCCCTCCTTAAAAATTTCAGTACTCCCGACTAAATTAAATTTCGTATCCCCTAAATGATCCTCACTTTAAAGTCGTATCTTATCTTGTTGCTACAGATGGCACGTACCAAGAGGACCGCTCGTAAGTCCACTAGGGGCAGGGCACCGCGCCACCAGCTTGCTCCACGTGAGCCCCGCCCTGAGCCTACTGAGGTGGAAAGGCTGAGGGCAGAGTTGGCTGAAGTGACTGCTGCCAGGAATGCAGCGCGTCAGCAACTGGAGCAAGTGATCCATGATCGTGACCAGGAAACCCTTGCAGTTCAGAGATTGACAGTAGCACATCGCAACTGTCAACGCATGCTGGTTCATGTCATGAATCAGAGGGATGAAGCCTGGCACGAGGAGAACGTTCTGAGAGCTCGTCAGTTTGAGCTCGAGCAACAGTTGGAGAACGCTGAAGAATACAATGATAATCTTCATGAAGAAGTGCACCGCCTGAACAACGAGCTTAATCCCTTGCTGCCTAGAAACAACAATGTAGATGAAGATATGGGATCAGGAATCTTCATGGCTGAGGATGATGATGAAGTGGAGGTTGATGGACCGCAGGATGCCCCACCTGCAGAAGCACCAGGAGAAGAGCCAGAAGAAGAAGAAGACGAGGAGTTAGAGCCTGTTAGCGACGAGGATGGCGGGGAGATCCTTGACACCGACTCTGAGGACGATGCTTAGAGTAGTTATCACGTAGCTATGATGTTAGGATCGTCCTTTGTGCCCTCCCTGTGTTGGAGTGAGGCTTTGTAATAACTTGACTTTTGGGATGTAAGGTCGAACCCTATGTTTCCTGGATGTTTAGTTGGAACCTGTTAATTTCGATCGCAATTGGATGTCTTGTTGTGTGGCGTTCGATGATGGTGTCACGATTAGCACCCTTCGGTGCCGCGACGAAACCGAGGGCCTCCTATGGCGCGCGACATAAGGTTGTGCTGCTTGGCACGCGCTGGTATCGAGGTGGCGAGTCATGATCCACCATGGAGCTCTACCGTTGAGAAGTCTCTTTGTGATGTCGTACAATCTCCGTCGGGGTCGTGGCAATGAGGATGAGGAACAGCCACCCCCTCCGCCACCACCTACCCCGGCTGAGCTGATGCAGACAGAGATAGAATGGCGAAAGTACTCGCTTGCCTTAGTGGTTTTGCTGGGCTTAGGCATAGATGTTATTTTGGGCATGAATTGGATGAGTCAGAATGGGGTACTCATTGATACATCCACTCGGGTAGTTATGCTCAGAGATCCTACAGATCAAAAGGGTTTTCTGGTACAACTTCCCAGAAAAGTTGATTTGTCTGGGGAAGTTCATGCTGTGCAGGCAAAGGCATTGGCCGAAATTCCAGTAGTAAATGAGTTTCCAGACGTTTTTCCCGATGATTTGCCGGGGCTCCCTCCGGATCGGGATGTGGAATTTAAAATTGAGTTGTTGCCTGGCACGGCGCCCATCTCTAGGAGACCCTATAGGATGCCTCCAAATGAACTCGCTGAACTTAAGGTGCAATTGAATGAACTTTTGAAGAAGGGGTTGATTCGTCCTAGTTCGTCGCCATGGGGATGTCCTGCTATCTTTGTGAAGAAGAAGGATCAGACCTTGCGGATGTGTGTAGATTATAGACCTCTGAATGCCGTCACTGTCAAAAATAAGTACCCTCTACCACGTATCGACATCTTGTTCGATCAGTTGTCTAAAGCTAAAGTTTTCTCCAAGATCGATCTAAGATCGGGCTACCATCAAATTAAAATCCGCCCTGAAGATGTTCCAAAAACTGCCTTCTCTACCAGATACGGTCTTTACGAGTATCTTGTTATGTCTTTCGGCTTGACAAATGCCCCCGCACACTTCATGTACTTGATGAATTCGGTGTTTATGCCTGAATTGGACAAGTTTGTGGTGGTATTTATTGATGACATCCTGGTATATTCTGTGAATGAGGAAGATCACGCTGAACATCTGCGTATAGTCCTCACAAGACTGCGTGAACATCAACTTTATGCAAAGTTCAGTAAGTGCGAATTCTGGCTTCGAGAAGTACCTTTCCTTGGGCATGTGTTGTCCGGTGGAGGAATTATGGTGGACCCCGCCAAGGTACAAGAAGTACTGAACTGGAAGGCTCCTATCTCGGTTCACGAGGTTCGAAGTTTTCTTGGTTTGGCTGGCTATTATCGTCGCTTCATCCCGGATTTCTCCAAAATAGCCAAGCCAATGACTCGGTTGCTGCAAAAAGACACCAGATTTGTCTGGACTCCTGAGTGTGATGCGGCTTTTCACAAACTGCGAACCCTCCTAACCTCAGCTCCGGTTTTGGCACAACCGGATATCGAGAAACCATTTGATGTTTATTGTGATGCCTCAGGCATAGGTTTGGGAGGCGTTCTGATGCAGGAAGGCCGAGTAATTGCATATACCTCTCGACAACTTCGGAAGCATGAGGCGAATTATCCAACGCATGACTTAGAACTCGCCGCAGTTGTTCATGCTTTGAAAGCCTGGCGGCACTATCTGTTGGGCAATGTTTGCAATATCTACACAGACCACAAAAGCCTCAAATACATCTTCACCCAACCCGAGTTAAATATGCGTCAACGAAGATGGCTCGAGTTGATTAAGGATTATAACCTTCAAGTGCACTATCATCCTGGAAAGGCAAATGTAGTTGCGGATGCTTTAAGCCGTAAGTCTCATTGTCATTCCTTAGTTGAAACTGATTTTCATCGATCTCGCCTTCTACATCCAGCAGTCTTGTACAACATCACTGTCAGTTGTACTCTCAAAAGCAGAATTATTGAGCTCCAAAAGACTGACACCGGTATATTCCACATCAAGCGTAAGATGAAAGAGCAAGAAACTACACAGTTCAGGATAGATGAAGAGGGTGTACTATGGTTCAAGGATAGGTTAGTTGTACCTAAGGACCGAGAGCTTAGAAATGATATTATGTCTGAAGCACACTCCTCTAAGTTGTCCATCCATCCTGGTAGCAATAAGATGTATTATGATTTGAAGCCATACTATTGGTGGACCAAGATGCGGAAAGAGATAGCTGCATATGTGGCTAGGTGTGACACCTGTTGTAGGGTTAAAGCTGTGCATATGAAAGCTGGGTTACTTCAACCACTTTCTATCCCAGGTTGGAAATGGGAAGAGATAAGTATGGATTTCATTGTCGGACTTCCTCCTACTGTCAAAAATCATAACTCTATCTGGGTAATTGTAGACCGCCTAACCAAGTCGGCTCACTTCATTCCAGTTAGGGTGGACTATCGTCCCACTGACTATGCTGAGTTGTACTTCAATCAGATAGTCCGGCTCCACGGGGTACCTCGTACTATCATATCTGACCGTGGTCCCCAGTTCACTGCTCGCTTTTGGGAGCACTTGCATCACCTTCTGGGAACCAAGTTAGTGAGAAGCTCTGCTTATCACCCCCAGACATCAGGACAGACGGAACGGGTTAACCAAATCTTGGAAGATCTGTTGCGGGCATGTGTCATTTCATCCAAGGGTTCTTGGGAAAAATGGTTACCTCTGGCCGAATTCTCGTACAATAATAGTTACCAAGAGAGTATTAAGATGGCCCCATTCGAAGCTTTATACGGTCGTAAGTGTAGAACCCCGCTAAATTGGATAGAATCTGGTGAGAGAAGATTTTATGGTATTGCTTTTGTTGAGGAAGCTGAGGAACAAGTCCGTACCATCCAAAAACATATGGCTGCAGCCCAAGCTAGACAGAAAAGTTATGCTGATCGTCGTAGAAAACCGCTCGAGTTCGAGGTTGGAGACTTCGTTTATCTGAAAGTTTCTCCAATGAAGAGTGTCCAACGTTTTGGTGTTAAGCGGAAACTTGCGCCAAGATACGTGGGTCCCTTCCAGATCATAGGCAAGAGTGGAGCTGTTGCGTACAAAATCCAGTTGCCTCCTGAGATGAGGGCCATATTCAACGTTTTCCATGTATCTCAGCTCAAAAAGTGTCTTCGAGTTCCTGAGGAACAAGTTCCTTTAGGTGATATCAGGCTGGAATCCGACCTAACCTATGAAGAAAAGCCAGTCCGAGTGATCGATACTCAGGAACGAGTAACTAGAAGTAAAGTGGTTAAGTGGTACAAAGTAATGTGGAGTAATCAAGGTAGTGAAAGTGACGCTACGTGGGAACGGGAGGACTATTTGCGAGATGGTTATAAGGAATTCTATGAAAAATGGTACGCTTTCCAAATCTCGGGACGAGATTTTTATAAGGGGGGAGGGCTGTAACACCTCAAGTGTTTAGCTCCTTAATTGCATTGCATTTGCATTTGCATAAGCATAAGTATGCATCATTCATGTTTGTGATTTTATGTGATGCAACACATGTGATTGTTCTAGGGTTTGTTTGATTTATTTCATGAAGTATTTGATAGTTGGTGTAACAAAAAGGTAAGGTAGCCAATCATGACCTACAACACCTTAGTTATACTTAGGGTAACATTTGGAACAAAGTTCATGTTGACCAAAATTTCAAATTTGCCCTCCAAGAGAAGTTTGACCACCATTTAGCCCTAGGATGCTCTAGTTTGACCATTTAAAAAGTCTAGCTTAGAGACCTTGCATGGAGGAGCACCCTTAAGCAAAGTTGTAGGGAATTTTATGGGGAACAAAAGTCTCAATATGACCATCTCATGAAACTGGCCAGAACATGCTCAAAAATGGCCCACAAGTCAGCTAGAGGGGCTGTCTCAACACTTAGAATTTTTCTAAGTCTCAAAAGTGTCCCTCCAGTTTTACTGTGGCCTACTTTGGAAGCTTGTAGTTTGCAAACCAGACCAAACCAGCCCCAACTCATATTGACACTTTTGTAGAACTCACTTAGCTCTACAACATTGTCAACATCACCATCACCTAGTTCTAAATGGTTTAGGAGATATGGTGCCTGGAAAAATGAGTTTCAGTCGGCATAATGGACTGAAACTAAGTTTCCGTTTTCGGGTACTCCACTTTGGAGCTATGTAGTTTCAAATCCAAGCCGAATCTGTTCTTGATCCAATTAGCGAAGTTGTAGCCCTCACGAAGCTCTACAATTTTTGTGTTATCATCTTCGACTAACTCGAGCTGTTTCCGGAGAAAATCACCGTTGAAATCGCGCTGTCAGTCGAACAATGCCGGTCTCTATTCAGTCAACGACGTCGCCGTTCAGTCGGACAGCGGCCGTGTCGTGGCGCCCGGGCAGAAGGGCGTTGCCGCGTGGCGTCCCAGCTCTGCCGTCGTCTCCACGTTGCGAGCTCACGCGCGGGAGTGAAGTGGGAGTCGACACCTCAATTCCCAGCACTCACGCCACTCCCTCCTCCATTCCCTCGCTCTCTGGTCCGACGAGCAGCGCCACTCCGACCCCGCCGCGGCCGGGCAAGCTCACCACCGCACAGCAGCCTACCTAACTTCACCCACAGCTCCGCTTTAGGCTCCCTGACCTTCCCCTACATCGTGATTGATCAATTTCGTAGAGGTGAGGAGGTATTGCCGACTTTCTCTCCTCTGGAGCTCACCGGAGTATCGCCGCCGCCACGGTCCACCGTGGCCAGCTCCCCTCCCTCATTCTCCTCCTGTCATGAACCTCGTTCTCACCTCCGTAATCTGTGGGGATGCTTGTGGCGAGACCTTACCGTCAGGAACCATCCCTGAACACCGGAACGGCCCACATGTGCGTCGCGCTCTGGCCACGCCCGACATGGCCGCCGCTATTGCGAGCTCATCGCCGACGTCCTCTTTCACTCTTCTCTCTCAGTGGTTAGCGTTTGGAATAGGGTAGACCTTCCTCGAGCTCTAGGCATGACCTTACCGTGGGATGCGACCTCGCCGGAGCGGAACACGACGACCACCGTCGTCGCGCTCACCGCCCCGCATCACGGCGCTCCGTGGCCGGGGTAGTTAGGACCTCTTCCAAACCTCCTTTCTACCTCAACAGATTCGCCCGGGCGTAGGGTAGCTCGTACCGAGCTCAGATTTGGTCGTGCGGCCTCACCGGCGACGGCATGCCCTCACCCGACCCTCACCGGCCGCCGCTCACGACGACGAGCCTTCCCGCTCCAGCCTAAGCTCTTCCACTTGCACGAATCGAAGCATCAAGGAACGGGGAACGTGTGGGTGGGCTCGATTTTCCCGGCGAGCTTCCCTCCGATGAGCTTGAGCTCGTCGGAGCTCGCGGCCGCCGCTCCCCTGTCCCTCTGTCCCTGACCGTGGGGGCCCGCCTGTCAGGTGTCGCGCGCGGGCGGGAGCCCGAGCAGGCCGCGCGCGCGCCGTGGTCCGCGTCTGTTCCCGGGCCGGCCCAGCATCCGATAGGATTTATTCATTTTTCTTTATTCTGTCATAGTTTTTGTTAAGTTTTGGAAAATGTAGATCTAGGGTTTTACTTGCTCAAAAAAATTATGAGATAAATTTTGTTAGGATCTAATTGGGGTGTAGTATTTTAGAAAAATATGAGTTGGTTATGTGATGTTTAGTTTCTGGGAGATTTAATTAGGTTTTTGAAATGTGTTTTAGATTGCATGCAAACATGTTTAAATCTTATCTTGAGTTTCAGTGTTCCAAAAATTATGAAATTTGGTGGGTAGGCTAATTTATACTTTCTCTAGCTCTGGTAAAAATTTGGGCAGTAGTGCTTAAGTACTTTTCAAGTTATAATGCTATCTTGTTATTTTAGGAAATACTTAAATGATTTTTTGTAATTTTTCTACATGTGCAATGTTCTTATAAATTTTTGGAGAGTGTCTGGGTACCTTAAAGTGTCTAAGAAAAATAGGAAATCTGTTGTTTGACACTTTTTAATATGATTTGTTAATTATACAAAAATCAGCCTTTTGGGCTTGTGAATTTTGTTTAGGGAGTTTCTTTAAATAAATTTAGTTCAAATTTTTACAGTGACCTCTTTTTGGTTCATAGAGTCTCCTGTAATTTTTGTAGAATTTTAGGAGCAGTTCACATATATGTTTAAAATCCCACTTAATTAATTGAGTAAATTAAGAAATGAGTATAAATAAATATTCTAGGTGGGCACACCTTACTTTCTGGTGTTTTTGTGACCTATGTGAACTTTTGGTAACATTGGTTTGGTCTTAGAGAAAGTTTGCCACATGAATAAATATTTAATCTTTGTAATTTCTAGGTTTTCTGGACAGCTGGTAGTATTTCTAGGTTTGACCCTTAATAAAAGTGTTTGCTGGAAAACTTGTGAATACCAAAGTTGTAGTAAACTTGATAAACTAGCTTGTGTCAAAATTTGGGAGCATTTGGTTTAGTAGTTTGGGAGTTATTGCTGTTTTAAGTAACAGTCCAGAATTGGCTGCTCTCTGTTTAGAGAGGACAGATTCTGGAACTTGTGAAGTTTAACATGGAAAACTTAGGAGTTTGGAGTTGAGGTCTGAAAATGAATTGTAGTGCATTTCTTAGGCTTTCCAGATTGTCTTAGGTCATATCTTTTGGAATTGTAAATCTCCAGTTGTGATAAAAACAAGTGGCTGCTGTCCAGAATGCTTACTGTGGTATTTTGCTGATTGATATGGTGTGATATCCTAAGACATGCCACTTTTGTAATTGTTAGGTGTTAGGGCCTTAACTGAGGATGAGCAGCTTTATCTTAGGTTAAGTAGATTAGGTGAGTACTTCTCTACCGGAGAGGAAATTTGCACCTACTCTTTTGAAGTGATTTGAATAGAGCGTTAAATTGTTGTAATGCATTTCATTCCGAGCATATTGCATCTTTCATTATGCATTCATGGAATTTATTATGCACTCATGCAATAGGTGTACCGGAGGGGGTGACACTCCTCGAATTCGAACAAGCGATACCGGAGGAGGTGCTGAGTCAACCGGAGGAATTAGCAGAAGAACCCAACGTCGGGGAAGCTCTGTCAGAAGATCTACCCGAGTGTCCGGACCACAGACCCGCAACCTTTCTCAAAGGCAAGCCCCGGTGCATGCTGAACCTAATGTTTTATAAATTAATCTTGAGTACTTTTATTTGTTTACTGCATTAAGTTGTAGGAGTTGTATGAAAACAATTGTTGCATTATACCTGTCCTTGTCCAGATATCGTACTTAATCCTATATTAGGTTTAGGCACGTGTCAATGCTTAGCCCTGCTTAGTACGGTAGAAGTCGGGTGATTTCCGGTCATCCGCGAGATGTAGGAAGGAGTCACGAGTGGCTTTATGGCTATCGTGGATGGAACCATGCTTAAAAATGAAATTGAGACCGGGCGGGAGTTCGATAGTACAGCCGCAAGACACTTCACGTCTTGGGTGTGGAGCTATGCCCGTCTGAGTCGTTTAAGGACCGATTCGCTGTACGTCCTTAAGTCATGTTGAACGCAGTCTAACACTTAGTTGGCCGGATAACCCGTTCCGACCGCGAAGCCGAGTAATGTGATTCAGGCCGGGAATCGAATGGTAGGTTGCTTCTTGGAGGAGAGAAAGGATGTGCTTGGGGACATTGGCGTGAGACCAAGGGGGGGTTAGAGTCCCTATCACCTGGCAGAGTGTCGCCCTTGGGGTCGCGACATTATTCGGACCCGCGATTCCTGAATCATATGAAACGGTGGCCTGTGCGACCCTGGCAGGGGTCTGCACGGTGAGTGTTAGAAATACCCCTCCAGCTGGATAGGAATTCGATTCGAATCGCCGTCGCTCCCGGTTAGTGAGCACTTGACTTGAGCAGCGGCAACGTAGATCTCATTAAATAAACTGGTGGTTAAGGGAATGATACAAAGTTGCCACAATTCATACCTGCTCTGGATATAATAATGATAATTGTTTGATTACAATCAAGTGCATGTTTAGTACAGGTGCTAAGATAGATGACAGGTAAATGCTAAAAATAACTGCTAGTACAGGTTATAAGAGTTTCAATTACTTATGCCTTTATGCAAAATGTTATGTCAGCTAGCCTCTTGTGTAAGCCTTGCATAATCCTTGGTGTCATCTTATTTCTGGTTTTCGACGGGTAAGTCTAGCTGAGTACATTCCAGTACTCAGGGTTTATTCCCCCTGTTGCAGATGATATGCTCTATCAAGGCTTCTGCAAGACGTGTCTCCACCCTGCGGGTGACGAAGACTAGATCACTAGGGCGTGATCATCTTTTATGTACTTTCCTCATGCTTTTGCGGATTGTTGATCATCAAGACTGGCAGTAGTTAACAACTGGTGTGTGTTATGCTTCCGCTACTTTATAAACTTGGTTTGTAATAATTGCGACTCCGTGTGTGTAAACTTATTTCCGAACTACTTGTGAAATGTAACGCATGATGTTGTATGTTGAATGATGCGATCCTGGTTGTAAGCGAGTTGGTTTGAAATCCTTCGTGGTTTCGATTGACTACCGGGATTATATGGGCTCAAGTTCGAAAATTTGAGCGCTTCGGTGCTTGTTTTTGTACTTGTGCTCTTATAATTTGGTCGGTTCTGTTACAGGCAGGGACGAGCGCAGAGGGGAGGTAGGCGTGCGGTGGGAGCAGGCCGGCTTCGGCCGTGAGTCGAAAAGTGGGGCGCCGGCCCACTTAAGCGAAAACTAGCTTTTCCTTTTATTTTTCAAATCCAAATTTACCTAAACAGCCCCAAACTCCAAATTTGAACAAGTAAAAAGCATTTTTAAATCTTGACCCCCAAAACAAAAGTTGTTTAGAACTTTGAACTCTACAACTTTGCTTAAAGGTGCATTTTAAAATTCTAACTAGATTTTGAAATAAAGATTCAAAGTTCATTTAAATCAAAATCCCATTTTTCTAAATCATTTTTAAAAGCAAAATTTGAGAAAACTTTAAATACAAAACTTGCTCCAAATTACATGCTAAACATTTCTAAATTATTTGCACTACCAAACAAACATGTTTATTGACCTAACAAGCATAGTCATGGTATAGTTTTATTTAAACAAGCAATTGCGACATCCATGTTGCGGAGCTATGTTTCATGTTTCAAACCAATGTTTCATTTATATAACATGTGATTATGAATGCAAGATGATGCTCATGCTCATGATTTGTAGTGCCTAATGCATGCTTAACACCAGAGGTGTTACAACCCTCCCCCCTTATAAGAATCTTGTCCTAAGATTTTTGAGTTACAAACCATTTGTTATAAAAATCTTTATAAGTGTTTTGCAGATATTCTCCTGTTTCCCATGTTGCATCACCGTCATCATGATGACTCCATTGTATCTTATACGTCCTCACCACTTTGTTCTGAGTGACCTGATCCTTAGTGTCCAAAATCCGAACCGGTTGCTCACGGTATTCTAAGTCTAATTTGATCCGAATGCCCTGAGGTTTTGTCCTCTCTTCCGGAACACGCAAACATTTCTTCAATTACGATACATGAAAGACTGGAAGGATCGAACCCATCGCTTCTGGTAGTTGTAACTTATAAGCCACGGGACCCTTCTTCTCTACTATCTTATACGGTCCTACAAACCTAGCAGCAAGCTTTTTCTTGATACCAAACCGTTTGTTCTTCATTGGTGTAACCTTCAAATAAACATAGTCACCAACTTTAAACTCTAGAGGTCTTCTTCTTTTATCTGCGTAACTTTTCTGACGTGATTGTGCAGCCTTCATGTTTTGTTAGATGATACGGACCTTTTTCTCAGCCTCTTCAACAAAATCGATCCCGTAAAACCTTCTCTCTCCAGGCTCAATCCAATTCAACGGTGTCTTACACTTCCTGCCATACAATGCTTCAAATGGAGCCATCTTGATACTCTCTTTGTAACTATTGTTGTAAGCGAACTCTGCCAAAGGTAACCATGATTCCCATGAACCCCTGGACGACAACACACATGCCCTAAGCATATCTTATAGAACAACATTAACTCTCTCTGTCTGCCCATCAGTTTGTGGGTGGTAAGCTGTACTACGAACCAAACTAGTACCCAAACCTTTATGTAGGTGCTCCCAAAAATGAGCTATAAAGTGTGATCCTCGGTCAGACACGATGGTCTTCGATATACCATGCAACCGAACAATTTTTGCAATATACTTCTCAGCATACTGAGGCGGTCGAAATGCTGTCTTAACTGGCAAAAAGTGAGCTGATTTGGTAAGGTCATCTACAATCACCCAAATCGAATCATTTCCCTTCTGTGTGGTGGGAAGACCGATGATGAAATCCATACTTATATCATCCCATTTCCAATCCGGTACTGACAAAGGTTGCAACAAACCCGCAGGTCTCATGTGAAGAGTTTTCACTCTACAACACGTGTCACAACGAGCGACATACGCTGCAATCTCCTTCTTTATCTTTGTCCACCAATAACGAGGTCTCAGTTCTTGATACATTTTGCTACTTCTAGGATGGATAGACAACTTAGAATGATGAGCTTCATCCATCAGTTTGTTCTTGAGCTCTCGATCTTTAGGTATAACAAGACGGTCATTGAACCATAACACTCCTTGTTCATCCACTCTAAAGTGCTTAGTCGGTTCTTTCTTCATTTTCTCCTTGATATGGAATATTCCCTTGTTTGTTTTCTGGCCTTCAATGATCTTGCTCTCCAAGGTCCAACTAACCTGGATATTGTGCAACACCGCAGGATGCAACAAATTGAACCCATCATCGAACAATGGTTGCACAGCAAGAGAATGTGACTTCCTACTTAAGGCATCTGCTACTACATTTGCCTTTCCCGGATGATAGTGTACATTCAGGTTATAATCCTTATCAGCTCTAGCCATCTTCTCTATCGCATATTCAATTCAAATTAAGTAAAAATGTACTTGGGACTCTTGTGATCTATGAAGATGTTACACACATTCCCTAGCAGATAGTGTCTCCAAATCTTTAGAGCATGCACAACGGCAGCAAGCTCTAAATCATGAGTCGGATAGTTAACCTCATGTTTCCTCAATTGACGTGAGGCATAAGCAATGACTCTTCCATCTTGCATCAGAACACATCCTAAACCATTCTTGGATGCATCGCAAAACACATCAAACAACTTTTCTATATCTGGCTGCACCAGAACAGGAGCAGTGGTTAGCAATTCCCGCAAGGTGCCAAAAGCTGTCTCGCACTCCTCTGTCCAAACGAACTTATGGTCCTTCTGTAGCAGACTCATCATTGGTTTGGAAATCTTCGAGAAATCTGGTACAGAACGACGAAAGTAACAGGCTAATCCAAGGAAACTCCGAACCTCATGAACTGTGGTTGGTGCCTTCCAATCCATAACCTCTTGTACCTTGCTAGGATCTACTGAAATTCCATTTTCTGATAACACGTCACCAAGAAAAGGAATTGTCTTCAGCCAAAACTCACACTTACTAAACTTAGCATACAACTGATGGTCTCTGAGTCTGGTCAAGACAATTCTTAGATGCTCTGCATGATCTTTCTCATTCTCTGAGTATACTAGAATGTCATCAATGAACACAATCACAAACTTATCCAACTCCGACATAAAGACCGAATTCATTAGATACATAAAGTATGTAGGAGCATTTGTCAGGCCAAAGGACATGATAAGATACTCGTATAAACCATATCGGGTGGAAAACACGGTCTTGGGTATATCTTGTGGCCTAATCTTGATCTGATGGTACCCTGATCTCAAATCTATCTTAGAGAATACTTTGGCTTTTGACAATTGGTCAAACAAGATATCAATCCGAGGTAGCGGATACTTGTTTTTAATTGTCACCGCATTTAGTGGCCTGTAGTCCACGCACATCCGTAAAGAGTTATCCTTCTTCTTCTTTATGAACAGTGCGGGACATCCCCATTCAGACAAACTTGGACGAATTAGACCCTTGGTCAACAGATCCTGAAGTTGCTTCTTCAACTCGGCTAACTCATTTGGGGGCATCCGATAAGGCCTTCTTGAGATTGGTGGTGTTCCAGGGATTAACTCAATGGCGAACTCAACCTCTCTATCCGGTGGAAGACCGGGTAACTCATCTGGAAACACGTACGGAAACACGCACACTATCGAAATCTTGGCTAGAAGAGTGGTTTGGACTGCACAGGTCGTACTTGCTAGATCTATTCTCCGAGGTAAGACTACTTGAAAAGTGCCTTCTCCAACAGGTTCCTTGAAAGAAATAATTCTTCCTCCAACATCAATCACTACTCCCATCTCATTCATCCAATTCATTCCCGTAATTACATCCAAAACTAGCCCTGGCATAACTATCAAGTTAAGCTTATACTGCCTGCCTGCTATATTCAGGGTTTCCCCCTGGATTATCTGATTAGTTAACAGATCAGCCCTAGCTGAACTTATCTGATAAGCACATTCCAATTCAACTATCTTTTGCTCATACTTTCTTGCAAATGCTTGACTTATAAATGAATGAGATGATCCAGAATCAAACAAAACGACAGCAGGGTGGTTGTTGATAGAAAACATACCAGCTATCATAGGCTCTCCTTCCGGGATGTCATCTATGGTGGTGTGGTGCACACGAACTTGATATTGGTTCTGCTGCTTCTTGGAAAAAGGACAAAACTTCGCAAAGTGCCTAGACTGGTTGCAGTTGAAGCACGATCCTCTTACTTGAGTAGCAGCTCCAGACAAACTGCCTTGTCCTGCCTTGGCCTATGGCATCAGCATCTTGAATGGCTTCTGATTCCTCTGAGGTTGCTAGGTATTCTGATTCTTCCTCTGTGGTGCCCTAAACCTTGCACCAGGAGCAGGTAGACGATACGTAGAATGATTTGCCATCGGGGCTCTTGGCTAGGACGGACCTGACTCAAAGGCCCTCTTGTGAGTCTTGGACGCAGCATACACATTGTTGTTCTTCTCCTGCTTCAAGTAGTCACTAACAATGTCATTGAAACCAGTTCTTGTATTGGTACCCACATGCTTCATCATCTTGGGATTCAGACCCCTCTTGAAACTAGCGATCTTCTTGGCATGAGTGTTAACCATGTCAGAAGCATAACGACTTAGATTATTGAAAGCATGCAAATACTAAGTCACAGTCTTGGTGCCTTGATTCAGTGATAGGAATTCTCCCAACTTCATTTCTGTCAGACCTGGCGGTATGTACACTCCACGAAAAGCATCAGTGAATTCCCTCCATGTAATGTGAGCATTAGGGGGAAAAGTGGTGCGATGGTGCTTCCACCACATCCCTGTAGGTCCTTGTAGCTGATGAGCTACATATGTAATAGAAATGACCAATTATACGAAATTAAGTAAGAAAATCACCCGCCAGAGCAGACGATTTAGCAAACTTAAGCCTGTATAACCCGGTAGTCCGTGAAATCACGAAGGATTTCAAACCAACTCATATACCAGCCAAGATCGTAATAAGTTTAGCGGTCACCATCACATATTACATAAAAGTTCGCATCACAGAAACATCGGAGTTTAAACATAGTTATTACAAACCGTGTTCGAATAAAAAGTAGCGGAAGCAATTTGTTCAAATCCACACACACTCACACAGAGTTCAAGTACAGTGCCAGATGAGGATCGTCTCCAACAAAAGCATTAGATGAGACATAAGGAATGACCATTGCCCATGGTCCTAAGCATCACCCATCGCAGGATAAAGGCAGTTGATACAGTAGCCGTAATAGATCTGCCCTTCTGCAACAAGTGGGAACAAAACCCTGAGTACGAGAAGGTACTCAGCTAGACTTACCCGACATAACCAAAAATAAAGTGACACCAAGGATTATGAAGACATTATAGTGGTGTAGCTGACCCATTTGCAAAAAGGCATTTTTATCATTTCAAGAACCTTTTCCAAAAGCATTATGTCAAGTTAATCATTATTAACCTGTCGACTACATTTGCACCTATACTAGAGCAAGCATGAGATTAGACAAGTAATGATAACCAATGATCATTAACAACTTCCATAATGTCATATCCATTATAACTGTCCAAGTGTTCTATCAACATTACTACGATGAAGTAACTCAAGTCAAGTGTTCACTATCCAGTGAACGATGGCGATTCGAATCGATTATTAACCAGCTGGTAATTTATTCCTTACACAAACCTCACTCACCCGCTAAAGTGAGGTATTGGTCACCGAGTCAACTATCCAGGAAAAATCTCGAGTTTGCCAGGAACCACATGTACCTGGGGGCCGACCGACTGCCTTTCGGTCTTATCATCGCGCCCCCGTGTCCTACCACACCTACTCCGGTACAGTGCGCTGCGGGCAATCCACTCGACTCGAATAATCTTCCAGCTTCGCGGTCAAAAGGTACGTTATTCGGCCAGCTAAATGTAAGGCATGCGTTCAACATGACCCGAGGCCCAACAACGGTCAATCCTTAATCGACACAGACAGAAAGCACTATAGTCTGAAACCCTGTAAGTCTTCGTCCGGTCTCAACTTCAAATTAACACTTAGTTATACCATGACGACATAGTTATCCAAGCAGATCCAGGTAACCACCTATAGCTCGCAGGTGACAGGAAATCACCCGACTTCTACCGGTCTAAGCCAGCTAAGCATTGACTCGACTGCGGATACCAGGGTAACAAGGATATAGTATAACAAAGGTAAACAAGGTATAATGCAGCAACGGTTGCAGACAACTCCTGAACGTAATGCATCAAATAAAGTAAAGCATTAATTAAATAATTGCAAACCGAGGGAGAAAATGCTCTGGGGCTTGCCTCTCTCGAAGGAACTCGAGCGGCGATCGGGGCACTCTAGAAGCTCCTCAACGTCCTCCTCGTCGGCTTCGGGCACCTCCTGAGGCTGCACCTCGAGCTGCTCCTCGGGCTCCTCGGGTACGACGACTGGATTCTCTGTTTGTGATCCTGTATGATGCAGGTGTGTAAGTGCTTATGCAAAAGGTGCATCAGATGAAATGCACACAATGAATATGCTTGCATGCAAGGCAGATGAGCATGATTTGCTTTAATGGGTATAGTATAGTACAATTCTCATACAAGGTAGTCAACATCGTCCAAGAACATGTACTACAAGTGCATGTCATCTATTGCATTCTCTTCTACTACTAACATGCTAAGTCAACACGTCTCGTTGAAATGCCTCAAAGATACACCACAGCTTCACTAATTCCCTAATCATGCCTAAGCAAGATTTAATTAAACCCTAATTAACACTAGGTTTGAATAGCAACATCCATTTTGGTAGCATAGAAAAATCTTAGAAAATTACCATGGCATTGTACTACTCTAAGTAGACTACCATAAAATTTTCATGACATTTGGGTAAGTGGAATAGCCTACACAAAAATGACAAGCTAGGGCCTAAATATGAGCATGAAAATACTTTGCATTATGAAAAGTATCAAACAATAGATTTAGCATTTTTCCTAGGTTCTACATAGTAAATAATCATTGTACAAAAATTATCACATGCATGTTTTATACAAATTTTGCTCTCTAACAAAAATAACAAAAATCAGCCAATAAAAGCACTTGAACTACACATCATAATTTTTCTATAGAACATGCATGACATATATTTTTCATGTAAATTACATCACTAAAGAAGATTACCAAATTGGAACCACATTTTTCTGAGCTTTCTATGATTTATTATGCATTTCTCAAGAAAACAGCAATTTCAATAATTAAATAAAGCTCCACAGAAAAGTATCACAAATTCAACATGCAATATTTTTAAACCATAGATCTACTCCTAAGAAGTCTACCAAAATTTGTTTCATAATTTTTGGAGCCATAAATCTTAAGATATGATTTTTGGAATCATTTTCTTATTCTCTGGAAATCTATTTTCAAAATCCTATTAAACCTAACCGACCGGAAATGCTAAGTACACCCCACTTCCTCTCCCCGGATCCACACAGAGGAGCCGACTGGTGGGTCCTCGGGTCAGCGGTACCCCACTTGTCAGCGATACAGAGACAGAGGGCGGCGCTGACCGGCTCATTCTCGCCGGCGGCGAACTCACCGGCGGCAACGGCTAGCCCTAGACGATCTACTCGACGAGCCGCATCCAACGGTGCACGAATCCCTAGCTCTACTGGCCTCGACGACCGGTGACCACGGCAATAGCGGTGGCGACACGGCCACAGTGGCGCACCAGCCGACTCCGGCCATGACTGGACAAGCCACGCTGCGGACGAGCTCCGCGGACTTCAAGCGATGCTATCGAGCCTAACGCGAGGGGTACAGAGGGATGCGAGAGGGCTGGCCACGGTGACAGCCCAACTCCGGCGAGGTCCACCATGGCGGACGGCAGCGGAAAACGGAAATGCGGCCCCACCTTCGGTCTACCGGCTCGGGGAAGGGGTGGACTGGCGGTAGCAGCTGAGGGCGGAGTTGCGGCTATGGTGGAGCGAGCTGTGGTGGTTCGTCGGCGGCGAACGGGGGCGCCGGAGCCGAGCGGCGAGGAAGAGGACGAAGAACTCCGCCTTCGGCCAAGCGTTGCGAGTGAGCTGGAAGGGGAGTGGGGTGGAGATGGGGCGCGCGGACGGGGCTTAAGGCGCGCGCGTGGGGGCCACCGGGCGCCACCCGGCCGGCGTCACCGGCATGCGGCCGCCACGCGACGCGGGTGGCCTGACGCGGTCGGGCGCGTCCGCGCGCGGGAGGAAGAGGGCGCGGTGCGCGGCGTGGGCCTAGGCCGCGGAAGCAGCGATGGGCCGGGAGAGAAGCGCAGGCGCGCGGGAAGAAAGCCGGGCCGACTTTGGCCAGCGGGCCAGATAGGAGGCGGCGGCCCGTTAAGGTGAGAAAATGATTTTCCAAATTTCATTTTCAAATAAATTTCAAATAACAGTTTTCAAATCCCATTTTGAGCAAGAAAATGACCTTTTCTGGAAATGGCCCAAAAATGAAAGTTGTTTAGAATTTAATCCTCTACAACTTTGCTTTAGGGACCAACTAAAAATTCTGCCTAGATTTTGAATTGGGATGTAAAAGCTAAATATGGAGGGTTTTTTTTTACCATTTTCAAGAATATTTTCAAAAGCATATTTTGCCAAAAGTTTGAATACAAACTTTGCTCCAAATTGCATGGTAAATATTTCTAAGTGATTTGCATTTATAACCCAACAAGTTCCATTGATCTAGCTAGCATAATTAGGGCAAAATGAACCTAACAAGTGTATGCAACATTCACGTTTCATAGTAATGTTTCAACTCAAAGCTATACCCTACTTCACATGTGATTATGAATGCAAATGATGCATCATGCATATGATTTGCAATGCTAAATGCGTGTGTAATACCGGGGTGTTACAACATACTCAGTCTTCAATACTTCAGTCATTCTCAGTACACGGAACTTATCTTCCATGGTGTTTATCCATTCTTCAGCATCTAGTGGCTCTGCCGCTTCCTTGAAGATCGGTGGCATGGTGTCCATGAAGTTCTTGAAACTTCTGTATTGATTCACCTCATGTCCGCCCTGGTTTAACCCACGGCAGGTGTTGTCCGCAATATTACGCAATGTGGCTTCCATGTTTTGCTGCATGCTCTCCATGTTACGCTGACTTCCTAGGAACTGTGCGCAAAACTGTTCCACGGTGTATGGTGGAGGAGGCGGTGGTGGTGGAACACAGTTTTCATTCCCAATAGCACTGCCACCTGCCTCAGTGGCGTCGTAAATGGTACGACGAGTGTTCGGCATCTGCATATTTGAGCAACAGTAATTATCAGGCAATGCTGTAGAAATTGCAGGTGAATGAAAAATTATGCTGTACTAAATTCACAGGAGAGAATAAATTCATACAATAAAATAGAGGCATGATAAGTAATTCCAATTAACACAACATCACTAATTAGATTACTTAAGCGCAACACATCGCGTCCATTACAACCAAATTGCCAGCATACATACACTGGACTTTTTGACGTTCAGATATCACCACGAACACATCCAAGTTTTCCAACATTACATCAAGGTCTTAGTCTTTCTACTCATGAGTACATGCCATACATGCCAACCATGCAAAAGATCATCACAAACGAACCTAGTAGCTAGCGCATCATCGACTAGCCTACTCGTCGTGGTCACTACCTAAGTCAGAGACGTCGCCATGGTCAGCATCAACATCATCATCCTCAGCTGGTGCCTCAGGCTCTTCGGGATCGTCGTCCCCATCCAGATCCATCTCTGCTACTCTAGGAGGAACGTAAGGGTGGAGCTGGTTGTGTAGCTGGTGAACCTCCTCGTGCAGGTGGTCGTTGTACTCTTCGGCATTGGCCAGTTGCTGCTCTAGCTCAACCTGTCGAGCTCTCAGAACATCTTCTTCAGACTAGGCTTCATTCCTTTGGTGGAGCACATGGATCAACATGCGCTCACCATTCCTGTTAGCGGTGGTCAGACGCTCAAGCTGCTCTCTCAATGCACGTATGTCTCCCTCATACACTCCAGTCCTCTGGGTCACCTGATCTCTCTGGCGGGTTAACTGAGCCATCTCTACATTGAGCCTCTCAATCTCAGCATCGTGGTCCCTCTGAAGCTAGTGCCTGTCATCGTGGGCTTGGCCAAGAGCACCAGACACACGTCTCAGGCTGCCTTCTACTCCATCAAAAGCCTTCATCACTGCAAACATGGTACTCATGGCAGGGTTGTCACTATTCTGCCCTTCTGCTGCTCCAATCTCTAGAGATCTTCCTCTGGCCTGCAGCCATGAGTCAGTGGAGGGGTTGCCCCTCGGAAAGACTCCAGCCATAGCGGCTGCCAACTCCTGCGAAAAACGATCCATAATGTCCCTCAGTATCCCCAAAGCTGCCCTGTCAGCTGCTTCCTCAGCGGTCCTGCCAGTTGACTCATAGCGCCAACTGCTCCACTCAGAACCATCACCTTGGGGTCGAACAACGGCCTCCATAGTGACCAACAAACCATCACCCAACTGCTCATTTGTCTAGAAATAGTGGGGCTCCATTCCATTAGGATAACCCACATGGCTGAGCACTCTCCACAAGAGCGTAGACATCCCAAACTCTCCAAGAAAAGTGTGTCGCTGACGGGTACGTGGAGCAAGCTAGTGGTGGGGAGCTCTACCTCCGGTGGACTTGCGAGCTGTCTGCCTTGTGCGTACCATCTGTAGCAAAATTTTATTACTCTCGTGAGAACGAATATTAAGTTGTCATTTTTATCAAAATGAGATAATCAACTTATAAGGGGAGGAATAATGCCATGAATAATATGCACAACAACATGATGCATGCACGTTCCGTATGTTCTCACAAACTTAGAAAATAACAATTGCTAGCGGTATAGACGGTGGCATACAACGGTCCCTCATATACCTGCAAAAGATCCAATTCAGCCCAAACCCTCACAGTATGAATATTATGCATGAAAGCGGTAAAGTAATCTACTCGCTCTACACGCATTCCCAGAGACGCGTACAACGGTAGCAACTAACCGAACCATCGTCCTATTGACGGCATCGTCACCATAGGACGGAATTACCCACACATTGGATACATTCATATAAACATGCGTATAACATGTATATAAGTTGGCATCATATGAGCACTTCCTTAGATCGGCAGTGTGTCCGATCATGCTCTCACAACTCCCACTTACCGAGGTGTAGAGGCAATTGATCCATACATTACCACTCAAGCGAATGGCACTCATACAATAGCACGCCGTATGAGCAACGAAATAGAAATATGATGCAAGGACACCCAAGTCAGTACTTAAATAAGCCACCTAGAGTCCTTAACTGGGCATAAAGGATATGACCACTAGCACACTAATAAGTTTTTAAATCTTAGGTTTAAACACTGTTTTGTTTTAAATACACATGTGAACAGTACCTGCTAAACTTTGCTCCGATGCCAACTGTAACAGAACCGACCAATTATATGAAATTAAGTAAGAAAATCACCTGCCGAAGCAGATAATTTAGCAAACTTAAGCCCGTATAACCCGGTAGTCCGTGAAACCACGAAGGATTTCAAACCAACCAACATACAAACCAAGATCGTACAAGTTTAGCAGCCATAGTCACATATTACATAAAGTTCGCAACAACACTAAGATACATCGGAGTTTAAATCATAAAGTTATTACAAACCAAGTTCATAAAAAAGTAGCGGAAGCAAATAGTTTTAAAACCACGCACACACGTTTAGTTTATATACAGTGCCAGTAGATAGTCATTTCCAACAAAAGCATCAGGTAAGACATACGGAGCGACCATTGCCCTTGGTCCTAGTTGTCGCCCATCGCAGGGTATAGGCAGTTGATGCAATAACCGTAGTACATCTGACCATCTACAACAACAATGGGAACAATGCCCTGAGTACGAGAAAGTAATCAGCTAGACTTATCCGTCTTAAACTAAAATAAAGTGACACCAAGGAGTATGCAAGGCTTTCTTTTATTGGACTAGCTGACTCATTTGCAGAAGAGCAGTAATTTAACTTAATGAACCATTTAAGTACTTTGCATCATCTTTATTATAACCTATCAAGCTAGGTAAGCACATATACTATAGCAATCACTTGATTAACCAATAACATCCAGTTACCAACTTAGATTTAGCATTTCTAACATCATCCATATAACCATCAGTGTTCCATCATCATTACTACGATGCTGTAACTCGAGTCAAGTGCTCACTATCCAGGAGCGATGGTGATTCGAATCGATTCCTAACCAGCTGGTGATTTATTCCACACACAAACCACACTCACCGATCAAGTGAGCTACAGATCACCAATGACACTTTCTAGGTAAACGTCGTGGGATAACAATCATGAACAGCAATACCCAGGGCCTCCCGACTGCCAGGAATCAGGACCCAGCCTGCCCTTGGGCTCACTCTTCGTGCCCCCGTCATACCCCTTTCATCACCAGTCTACCAATCTGAGTTTATCTCAGCCCAAAATGTGCCACTAGCTTCACGGTCGAAAGGTACGTTATTCGGCTAGCCAAATGTGAGACATGCGTTCACATGACAAGAGGGACGAGCAACGATCAGTCCTTAACCGACACAGACGGAAAACTAATAGCACCCCAGAACCCTGTCTGGTTGTCTCCAACTTTTCCGTCCGGTCTCCAATTATCCATCAACACATGGTTATTTTTAGGATATCATCAATTCCATAGCTAAAGTATTCCAGTAACCACCTATAATTACAGGTGACAGGAAATCACCGATCGCTACTGGTCTAAGCAGAGCTAAGCAGTTACTCGATCCTAAACCTAATAGGGTAAGAATATAACAAGGTAGGCAAGGATAGTAGTAAATGCGTCAACGGTTTCGCTCAACTCCTATAATTTAATGCAACAATATGTAAAACTCATATATATAAAGGATTGCTTTTATAAAGTAGGAGACTTAGGATGCTCCGGGGCTTGCCGCGCTCAAAGGAACAAGGTTGATGATCCACGCACTCGGGCAGGTCCTCTCCTTGCTCCTCTACCTCTGGCACCTCCTGTGCCTGGGTTTCCTGTGGGTCGGCCCCGGCCTGTTCCTCTTGCACTGCTACTTGCACTTCCTCCTGCGATCCTATATGATGCAATTGCATAAGTGACGATGCAAGCGGTGCATCAGATGTGATGGCATATGATGATTGTGATGGTATGCAATGGAGATGAACACACTTAGATTCATTGGATAGAATAGAGGTAAAACTTTTCTACTAAGTAGTCAACATCATCCAAGAAAATATACCACAACTACATGTCATCTACTGCGCTCCCTTCTACTACTAACCCCCGTTACTTTTCCGCTAACTAACATATAGCCCTAACACAAGTGCTACTACACTCCATCAACATAACTGCACTAACATGCCAAGTGACATCAGCAAGTGATTTTATGCTTCAAAGATACACCAAAGCTACACCATTAAACTAATCATGCATAAAGAATATTATTTTATTTCACTTTAAACTAAGGTTACAACAGCAACCTATATTTCTAGTGCATAGAAAAATCTAGAAAAATTACAGTAGCATAGTATACCACAATTAGCCTACCATAAAGTTTTCATAGTAATTGGATAAGTAAAACTGTCTACACAAAAATGACAAGCTAGGGTGTATAAATGAGCATGAAAATACTTTGTACTATGAAAAGTATCAAACAACAGATTTAGTATTTTTTCCATGATCTACATAGTCTACAAATATTGTACAAAAAGATCATATACATGTTTTATTCATATTTTTGGCTCTAGCAATTTTACAAGAAATGACAAATAAGTGCACATAAATCACCTAGCCATATTTTTCTACAGAACATGCATGACATATATTTTTCACAAAAAGTACATCCCAAGAATAGATCGACAAAATTAGAATCATATTTTTCTGATGTATATTCTATTTATTATGCATTTTCTAAGATAACAGCAATTACAAGAATAAAATAAAGCCCTATATAAAAATATCACAAAATTGACATACAATATTTTTAACAGATAGATCTAGTCCTAAGGAGCACAGCAAAATTTGTTTCATCAATTTTGGAGCCATATTTCTCAAGATATGATTTTTGGAAGTATTTTCACAATATTTGAAAAAGGTTTTCTTTTAAATCCGAAAATCCACCCGGCTCAAACTGCTACGCACACCCCACGCCTTCACCATGGATCAACATAGAGGGACAGACAGGCGGGGCCCATGGGTCAACCGACCCCACCCGTCGGTCACCCCAAGCGGGGGGGGGGGGTTTTGACCGACCGGGAACTCGCCGGCGGCGAGGTCACCGGTGGCAAGACCACCACCCTTGGCTTCCCCACGGTCACGCGATTCCGGCCGACCAGAAGAGGGCGTCGGAGAAGCACAGGTGAGTGCTCGTCGGCGTGCATGGTGGAGCGGCGGCTCTGCTCACCGTCGGGCAGCCAGCACTAACCACGGTGAGGTGCGAGAGGCGGTGTGCGGGCTCCACGAGAGCAAGGTGAAGCCAATGCGCGCGGAAAGGGGGAGAAGAAGGAGCGGAGAGAGGGCAGGTGACAAGGACCGGGAGCTCGCCGGAGCTCCGGCCTTGGTGGGAAGGCAAACTGGCCACCGAGGCCTTTACCTCGGGCGATGGCAAGTGTGGGCGGTGCGGCGAGACGGAGCGGGCGATTGCTGTGGAGCGTTGGCTGCGAGCAGGAGCGACGGCGCTGTGCGGTGACGAGCTCTGCGGCCGGCAATGGCGGGGCGGCCGCGTGGCTCCGCTGCTGCTGCTACGAGGCGAGAGCGAGGTGAGAAGGAGAGGGAGGAGGAATGGGCGAGTGCGGCTGAGCGAGCTGGGGGCGTGGGTGAAGGCGAGCGCGACTGCGGGGGCCACAGCGTGCCACCGGGCGGTCGACGCCGGCGATGGGCCGCCACGAGGCGGGCGTGAGCTGCAGCCGGTAGGACGCGGGCGCGCGCGTGCGGGCAGGGACGAGCGCGGAGGGGAGGCAGGCGCGCGATGGGAGCGGGCCGGCTTCGGCCGTGGGCCGAAAAGTGGGGCGTCGGCCCACTTAAGCGAAAACCAGCTTTTCCTTTTATTTTTCAAATCCAAATTTACCTAAACAGCCCCAAACTCCAAATTTGAACAAGTAAAAAACATTTTTAAATCTTGACCCCAAAACAAAAGTTGTTTAGAATTTTGAACTCTACAACTTTGCTTAAAGGTGCATTTTAAAATTCTAACTAGATTTTGAAATAAAGATTCAAAGTTCATTTAAATCAAAATCCCATTTTTCTAAATCATTTTTAAAAGCAAAATTTGAGAAAACTTTGAATACAAAACTTGCTCCAAATTACATGCTAAACATTTCTAAATTATTTGCACTACCAAACAAACATGTTTATTGACCTAACAAGCATAGTCATGGTATAGTTTTATTTAAACAAGCAATTGCAACATCCATGTTGCGGAGCTATGTTTCATGTTTCAAACCAATGCTTCATTTATATAACATGTGATTATGAATGCAAGATGATGCTCATGCTCATGATTTGCAGTGCCTAATGCATGCTTAACACCAGAGGTGTTACAGCAAAATATAAATAACAATACCTGGAATACTCTCGGGTGAAGTGCTACAATGGTATATTATCTGTGCGCTTGCAAATTCCTTTTCATTCATATCTATATATTCTCATTAGTCACATGAGATAATAAAGAACTACTTAGTATCATTCTAGTAATATTACTAGGTAGAACCAACAAGCATCTCTGGCACCATCATTAGGGATGACAACCTAATACAAGTAATGCTAAGAGATGTAGGTATATAATAGGTGGCTACTTAAAATAAGTGACAAGTTAATAAATACCAACAGCGCCCAAGTCCATCTCAGATGAGTGGGTGGCGAGTTGGAGCAGAGGTGGTACCTGGACTTCTGGGCCAGCAATCACATGACCAGCTCCAAGGCGGCCTTCTCCGAGCTTGACAGCAGCGCGGCAGGGACCGTGAGGTTCGGGGGCGGCTCGAAGGTGGAGATTCGAGGCTGCGGCACCGTCATCTTCTGGTGCCAGAACGGCGAGCACCGCACGCTGACGGACGTCGACTACATCCCCCAGCTGCGCTCAAGCATTGTCAGCATCGAGCAGCTGGACGAGCGCGGGTGCGAGGTGCTGATCAAGAGCGGGATCTTAAAGATCAGGGATCGAGAGCAGCGGCTACTTGCCAAGGTAAAACAATCCTAAAACCACTTATACCTGCTCGATTTGAAGGTGGAGCAGCCGGTGTGTCTGGCAGCGCGACGCACGGAGGAGCCATGGCTGTGGCACCCCCGTTTCAGCCATCTCAGCTTCGACACGCTCGATCAACTAGAGAAGGTGGTGCGTGGGCTGCCCCACATCGAGCACGCCGGCGAGCTGTGTGATAGCTGCTTTGGCAGGGAAGCAGAGTGTTGTTCCCAAAGGCTGCCAAGTATCGCGTGGCGAACGCCCTCGAGCTCGTCCACGGCGACCTCTGCGGGCCAATCATGTTGGCCACGCACGGTGGGCAGCATTACTTCTTGCTGTTCGTGGACGACTGCAGCCGCTACATGTGGCTACAGCTCCTAACGAGCAAGGACGAGGCGGCAAAGGCGATCAGGCTGTTCCAGGCACTAGTTGAAGCAGAGGCTAGGAAGAAGCTGCATGTGCTGAGGACGGATCGCGGCGGTGAGTTCACCTTGGTGGAGTTCACTGCGTATTGTGCAGATCAAGGAGTGGTGCGACACCACACCACGCCGTACTCGCCGCAACAGAATGGCGTGGTGGAGCGACGGAACCTGATGGTGGTCGGCATGGCTCAGTCCATGATGAAGGCGAAGAGCATGCCAGTGGAGTTATGGGGGAGGCAGTGACCACGGCGGTGTTCATCCTCAACCACGCACCCATGAAGGCCCTGAAGGGCGAGCGCAAGCCGGACGTGTCCTTGCTCAGAAGTTGGGCTGCATCGGTCATGTGAAGAAGACGAAGTCGTTCCTCACCACGCTGGAGGATAGGAGCACACCGATGGTGCTCCTGGGCTACGAGGAGGGCAGTAAGGCCTATCGGCTGTTCGATCCGAAGGGAGGTAAGGTGATGATCTCAAGGGATGTTGTGTTCAACAAGATGCGGCCTAGGATTGGGAGGATCCAGGCACAGGGGAAGCTCGCGACGTCAGCGGCACATTCATCATCGAGCACTTGGTCATCCAAGGAGGAGGAGACGATGGGGCAAGGGAGCCAGCTGTGGATGGCCCAAGTGCAGCAGCCGTGGCGGCTCAAGCAGAGCTGCCAAGTCCGGCCATGGCAGGCGCGAGCGAGCAGTCTCCACTAGCAGCCACGCCTCCACCACAGTCCCCTGCTACGAAAGAACAGGGGACACCTCCGGTCGAGTTCACCTCTCGTCCGAGTGACATCAACGACTACGTGGACGCCTTCCATGATGGCAAGGAGGTGCGGTTCCGCAGGGTGGACAACATCGTCGGCGACGCGGGAGCCCCTGGCTTGGTAAGTTGACTTCTCGACGATCTAGAGCTGCTCCTCATCAGCGCAAAGGAGCCACCCACATTCGCGCAGGCTGAGCACAACGCCAATTGGCGACGGGCGATGCTAGAGGAGATGAAGATGATTGAGGAGAACCAGACTTGGCAGCTGGTTGATCCGCCAACAGGATGCCGACTCAAATGGGTTTACAAGATCAAGCGGCATACCTCAGCCATACCAAGTAGTGGGCTGAGATCAGCCATGTCCTAGAGGACATTGTAGTAGTTGTACCTTTGTACATGTATGGTACTTATAAGCTGTTGTTGGCGGTCCTTAACTCCTATATTTTGACCGCTAAATTAATATAAAATGACAACATTCCATGCTACATCCTAGCATAGTATCATTTTATCTAACAAGTTCCACGAGTTTTGGTGCTCCATAGTTGTTTTGCAGGAATTACTCAAAATGCGCGTCTAAAGATAATATACAGTGCATATACAGCATGGTGAAAGTTGCCATGAAAAGAAATTCGAATTTTTTCTGTTGCAAAGCAGACTCAAATAAATATGTGGAGTAGACCACTGCGAAGAGCTCATCGAGATGATCGAACGGATATATTATTCGGTATATTTGGAACTTAGAATAAAAGGATATTAATTTTTTCCAAATAAATAAATGGAAGTCAACGTGATCAGCTGCAAAAGCAAAATCCTATCCGGCCGTGGGGTCCAGCTACTGTGCAGCGTGCATTTCAATTTTTGACACACAGCTGCAGCGTGCCAGAGTCCATTGCGTGCCAAGCAGGCCACCGACCGGCAAGAAGCCCAGCACCGTGCAGCAGGCCAGCAGCGCAAGCATGCCCAAGCGCTAAGCCAGCAGGCAACCCAGCGATGCACGGTCCAGTACGTACCCACCTGGCAGAGGGCCAAGACGTCCAATTCTTTGCTGGCTCGGCATATGACGGTGGAGAGAAAATCAACACAATCAAGTTTCCTACCACCGACCTTATGCATGCTCTCATGCAAACAAGCACAATTATACTTCATCTCCACCATCAATTCAAGGACGGTTTGATCCAAAGGCTAATAAACAATGTCACATGGATTGATGACATGGCGCAAGGAGGGGCCCTTATTCATCCTCTCAAGTATAAATACCCCCTCACTCCCTCTCATTCAACACACCACAAGGGCTCTCCTCACTCTCTTTGCCAAGATGTAAAAGTAGTATAGGATTAGTTGGGAGTTAGAGAGAGATGCTTGAGTTCCAGAGAAGTCCTCGGAGGTCACCTTGACATGGGATCTCCGCTCGACTGAGTGCTCTAGTTATCATATGTGGCTAGAGTAGTAATCGATAGTGTAGACGTGGTGCCTAAACTATAGATTACCTGAGTTTGCGTCCAACTCCACGGATAGTTATGGTAGCACCGGAGGTGACATCTCCGACCAAATCTTTGTAATCCACCACATTCGGGTTGGTGTTTTCATAGAGCTTTTGGCAGCCTGACCCCGATCACCCCTTCCCAGTCTTTTCGAGAATCGGAAAGGAACTACCGCTCTGAAGTGTTAAAGTGTGATCGCTATATCTGACCTTTGCTTAGTTAATCCCTTTGGTCTGCTCTAGAATAGAACCACAGTAATAGAGAAATAAATAGGAACCTTGAACTCTCCCGTTCTTCTCCTAGCTTAGCCTCTCTGCTTTTTATCTTATCATGGAGTTCTCCAGTATGTGTCATTTATACAAAACTTCAATTTTATCACTTACCGCCGCATTAGTCAAGTCGGTATAATAGTTAGTGGATACATAATGGTTATTATCAACTTTTTTAACCATTGCTTCCCTGAGGATAAATACGATAGCCTAAAATACTCCTGAATCAAAGCTACAATGTATCCGTGCGCTTGCGGATTTATCTGTTTGCGTTAACAAATATCAACAGCTGTATATATACTACACCTAAAGGCAATGGAATTCAGTTCAGCTGAAGCCACTTTCAGAGCTGCATAGCTGCTGCTCAGCTGTGTGTGTGCTGTGCTCATCTCTTCTTTTACCTCTAGCCAAGTTGTGTGGGTGTGCCAGGGGATCGAGGGGCCAACAATTATCGATCTTTAAAATAATATTTACAATTATGCTTTATCTCTTACTATCAAAGCATGGAACAATTCTCAAATGAACCTACTAAAATTCAAGATTGTGAAAGAGAAGTCGCGGCAGGGCGCCAAAACAATACCTGTGAGATCAACTGCTTCCTTTATTCAGAGCTATTGATCCAACTGCTCTATTTGTTTCTCCAATTTTCATACATTCTAGCTCATCCAATGTTGATTTGACTGGATGTAAACTTGCATCAGGGACAACGAGTCCGTTAGGATGTGCTCGAGATTCTGAGTGTTTCTTTTTGTCAAGAACAACATATATTTTTTTGTGCATGCCTGACAGTATGCGAGTACTAAAAATGCAATCATAAGAGATATTCTAATAGAAAGTAAACGATTTTTTTGGGGGAGGGGAGGGGGAGGAAGGATATCCTTTTTGTGCAATATCGTTTGATAGAAGATTTCGCACTTGTTTATTGTAAATCTCAACCATCTGCACTCCCACCTCATATGAGAAAGCATTCCTTCTACTTAGAGAGATGTCAAACAACTCATTTAAAGCTCGATAGTTAACACCAAAACCTTCTTTGGATGTGCCTGGCCCACTCTAAGAAAAAACAACATCAAGCACTAGTTAGTAATATCCCCAAAAAAATTATCAATTCAACTTTGTTATCTTAAGCCCTGCCCTAAAACTCCTTCCCTTTTGCTTTGTGCGAGAGAGATGAGAAGGTAGGGACCCGGATGGCAAAGCCCCAGGGATATCAGATTTTGTTATCTGCCCTAGCCAAAGACGATGGACGCGGACAGAGAGGGAGCCAGCGAGAATGTCGAAGGGAAGGACGGCGAGAGGGCCTTGCGGAGGGGAGTGGAGGGAGGTCAAACTACTCCTACCGCTCTAGATGTGCAGGTGGCTTATAAAGCGCGCCAAGGGGAGAGAGATACGAGGCTTATCGCGAGATTGGATTAGCGGCGGGGCATGTTTTCGTGCTTCTCGCGCCATCTAACTCGTGTGGTTAACTAAACTGGGGCCGTCTACTAAAATGGCTTCCATTTTGTGAAACGAGGAACAGGGAGAATTTCACCTCTGGTTTCTCTTTTTCACAGTTGTTGCTCCTATTTGTGGCATTGGCATTGTTTTCATATGATGAGTGCTCTTTTCATATTGTCTGTCGCCCACCAACAGCTCCCATCCTTCAATGTAAAAATGGTAGTTCAACGAATGTCGACAACACAGCACCATTGGTTAACAAAGGAAAGTTCGTGTTTACTTGAGGACTCAATCGTAACCTAATCAAGTAAAACGGTCGGCAAAATAAAGTATATGGACGTAGCGTTGACTAATATGGTAAAATTTGGCTAGTGTGAAAGAGAGATAAAAGTATAAAATATTGCTAAAAAACATCTTTGTGTGTTTTTTTATTTTTTTAATATTTTCTATGGCGTGAGCCGCTTCAACACAAAGTATGATGACATAAAAGATATAAATCAAGGTCCTTATGGATGTTGTCGAAACGTAACATGCAAATTGACGCGCCGCTTAATGCTCGGCTAGAGATAATTAGATAAGCCTGGATGTAAGATTACGGGTCAATATGATAAAATATTGCTTAAACAAGGCATCTTTGTGTTCACTCGAGTGTGTTCATGTTCGAAACTAAACGAAAACGATTTCCTTTGATATCTCTCCCCTATTGTCGGCAAGGCCTTGCAGTGCCTGTGGCATCTTCATGATCGAAATACAGCTTTGCAGTGTAACTGTTAGTGCCGGTTGGTTAATAAAAAATATAAAAGCGAACTGATCATAGATCAGTTGGTTAGGTTCCTTGTGGTGGAACCTACCCACTTGTGTTCAAGTCCTCGACTTGGCACGAGTGCTCGATTTTCCTGAATTTATTCCAGAATTTAACGACGCTATGTTTTCAGTGGTAGGTGACGTCCCCGTCGATAGCGAGGCGCCAATGATGACTTTGTGAATCTCGAGATCTGCCGGCTAGTCCTTCAGAGATGCTCATGGGGGTAGGGTTTGTGTACGTGTGTTCATAGGGGTGAGTGTGCTTGTGTTTTATGGGCGTCTGCATTGTCCTGTGTAATTCTAATATATATATATATATAGAGAGAGAGAGAGAGGGGGAGGTTACGCTGGTGAACTCCACATATGGAGCCTCGAGTGAGTTTTCACTGCCGAAAACCTAGCCGGGCAAAGCATCGGCAAGTGTGGAATCTAATGCAGCGGATGCAGGAACGCGGCTCAGATTCTCTAACTTGCTGAAGGTAAGTTACGAGTAACATACCCCCTTCCCAATGCCATTCATTTGGTATCCAACGGTTGATAAAAGAGCACCTTTCCCACCTCCCAAATCACAGCCCAGTTGCGTTCCGTGGCCCAAATAAGGCCCAGGTCGGGTTCCCCACATGACATACGCGTAGCTTGCTCCTATCGTCTTTTTTGTTTTTTAGCCCTTTTTTTGAAAGATTCTCTCAAATATGCCCCTGGCGGAAAGATTTCAAAAAATAGACCCTTATCTTGGCGCCATGGTCGTCGGCGCTAAGGTAACACGGCATGGCGCCAGGGTAACTGGCGCCAAGACCTTAACGCGTGGCGCTGACGTGGCAGGGTCTTGGCGCCGTGATCTTTGGCGCCAAGACTTGGCGCCACTCTAATTGGCGCCAAGCCTGGCGTCACAGATCACGACGCCAAGACCCTGTTTTAAGTACCCAAATTTACCGTGAGATGGATATGTTGGAATTTGTTAAGTCTTGATATTTACTAAGGTTTAGACATATGCAAATTGACTAAGTCTGGAATTTTATCATGAGATGGACATATGCAAATTTTTACCATGACTTGGATATTTAAAATTTTGGCTAAGTCTTTAAATTTACCATGAGATTAAGTCTTTAAATTTTGCTAAGTCTGGAATTTATAAATTTTGGCTAAGTCTTTAAATAACCAAGTCATGGTAAAATTTGCATACGTCCATCACATGGTAAATTTGAAGACATTTAAAATTTTACCATGACTTGGATATTGCAAAATGGCTTCATGTTGTGGATTTGGATATTTAAAATTTTACTTGGGGCCAAAATTTAAAGACTTAGCTAAAATTTGCATATGCCCATCTCATGGTAAAATTTGCATATGCCCATCAAAATTTTACCATGAGATAGACATATGAAAATTTGTTAAGTCTATAAATTTACCATGAGATGGGACGTGTTGGAATTTGTTAAGTCTGAAATTTTACCATGACATTGACAAATTTGATGCTATCACATGGTAGTTGGTATTCTAACATATCCAGGCCGCAGCAAAAATCCTGACTACCTAATTTTACCGTGAGATGGACATACAAAGCTCTAAATTAACATGACTTGGACCCTAATTTTTCTATGAGATGGACATACAAAATTTTGGCAAAGTCTTGATATTTACCATATGATGGGCAACCTAGAAATTGGCTAAGTCTTGAATTTTACTATCACTTGACTATGCTACAATTTCGCTAAGTCTGAATTTTTGCTATGATTTGAACATTGACAAATTTAAAATTTTACCATAACTTGGATATTGAAAAAGTGCTTCATGTTTTGGACTTGGATATTTAAAATTTTACAATGACTTGGACCCTAATTTTACTATAAGATGGAATTTTAAGTCACGTAAAAAGGGCTTCATGTTAAGTCATGGAATTAGGGTCCAAGTCATGGTAAAATTTTAAATATCCAAGTCCAAAACATGAAGCCCTTTTTCAATATCCAAGTCATGGTAAAATTTTAAATTTGTCAATGTCCAAATCACAGTAAAAATCCAGACTTAGCCATATTTCCATCCCCATCCCATAGTAAATTTAAAGACTTAACCAAATAAATCTGGATTTTTGCTACAGCTTGAATATGTTAGAATACCAACTACCATGTGGTAGACATATGGAAAAATGGCTTTTTTACCATGACTTGGACATTTACAAATTTGAAATTTTAACATGACTTGGATATTGAGAAATGTGACTAACTCTAGAGTTTTTACAGTGACTTTCTGTTTGATCACTTAGAACAACCTAAAAATACTTAGGATAAAAATGATATACATGGTAACAGGTCTGTGGGAGGCTTGGCGCCAATGACGATGGCGCCAAGCTTGGCGCCAATGGTGACGGCGCCAAAGTGCTGCCACATCAGCGCCAGCTCGGCGTCGTCGGCCAAGTGGCATGGGGGCTTGGCGCCAACGTTAACGGCGCCAAGCTGTGTTATCTTGGCGCCAGCAATAGCATTGATGGCGCCAAGCCCTGGGTCCATTTTCTGAAATCTTTTCGCCAGGGGCATATTTGAGAGAATCTTTCGAAAAAAATAGCTAAAAAAACAAAAAAGACGGCTTGCTCCTACGGCTGATGGGGAAAAAATGGCGCGACACTGACATCGCACGGAATAATTTTGGATAAACGCTCGTAAGGACCATTTATTTATCACTACTTCTAACAAACAAGACCGGTACAGCACAGCATGAAGAGAAAGGTGGTGGTGTAGAAACTCAAGAATCCATAGATAATGCTCGTAAGGACCATAATACCTTGGTCATCACTAGCTTCACAGATTTGATAAATGGTAGTTTTGATAGTACTATTTTTTTAATTATATACTCCCTCCGTCTCCAAATAAATCAATTCCTAGAATCCGTGCCAGGCAAACTTTATTAAGTTTGACCAACATTATAGAAAAGAGTAACAACATATATGACATAAAATAAGCACCTTATGAAAATATATTCTATTATAAATCTAATGATACTAATTTGATACCATAAATTTTAATGTTTTTTTCTAGAAATTTGGTCAAAGTTTAAAAAGTTTGACTTAAGACAACTCTAGAAATCTATTTGTTCGGGGATAGAGAGGGAGTAGAATTTACAATTAATTCTTCCTGTTTTAAAATTTTCCTTTGTGTTCGTAGGGTAGTAGCGGAATTGATTACATGTCTCTTCAAGATCTTCTTTAGGTTGCTATCACATGGAAGAATATTTTTGTCTTGTTCGCTTGAACTTACCAGCCCGGCTTTATCAGCCATGGTACAGTGTTTTTCTCTCACAATAAAACAAGATCAGCCGCAGAAACCATCAGCCGAACAACTCCTTTGTTTTAGTGGGCAAATTCGTCAAGCATGTGCGCTAACAGATGACTCTTGGCGAATATTATTTTGTTTTTAGCCATAACAATTCTATGACTAATTATATATATGTATATGATGCAGTGGTGCTTTTCAGTAGAGTTTATTTTGGTTATTTGGACCATGTAACTATTGAAAATACTTAGTGAATACTTATTTAATTCTGCTATTAAAGTACTTAGTAAAATTTCCTGCTGTTTCACGTATAATTTCAAATTGGGTTGTATTTGGGCTACAACTGCAGCTGGGCTGTGTTATTTGGGATGAAAAAGTTGGTTCTTTTATCAGCCATTGGATGAGAAATGGAGAGCATCGGGTATGGGGTAAGGCACCTGTGACTTAGCTTCAGCAAGTCAGAGAATCTGAGCCGGCATGAACAAGCCCCCCAGCCCCCCTCCCCCTTCAAAATGAAGTGTGCGAGGTGGTGACGCTCGACGCCTGTCTCCTTGCCGTCCGCGGCTGTCACCGTGGCAGAAGTCCGGAGGAAGCTGCAGCTGAGAAGGTCCGGGGGACTGACTGCTAGTTAGTTTGAGATCCGCACTTCCCCGGTGTTTTCCTGCAGGGTTGGTTGTCTGGTGAGAGATGGGACGCGCGGGAGCTGGGAAAGCCGGAAAGGTAGCTACGGCAGGCGCGCTGACGCGCACGAAGCGGAGACTGAAACGTTTCAGGTTTCCGCGGTCCTGCTCCGAGTTCAGCACATCCAAGGCCTTGTTTGGTTCCCAAAAAAATTTGCAAAATTTTTTCAGATTTTCCGTCACATCGAATCTTTAGACACATGCATGAAGCATTAAATATAGATAAAAAATAAAACTAATTACACAGTTTAGACGAAATTCACGAGACGAATCTTTTAAGCCTAGTTAGTCCATGATTGGATAATATTTGTCAAATAACAACGAAATTGTTACAGTAGCGTTTCCCAAAAAAATTTGGAAACTAAACATGCCCCAATTCTCTGGATCTCTTTCTAGATACTCAGAATTCAGATTGCTGTGATACTGGTAATCTAAAATTCTAGTGCCCTTTGCAGCCTGCAGGTACGGTTGTCTTGGGCTCCAATTTGTAAGACGAAGAGCACTGTAAAATCATCCGTCTGCCATTCATCATTAAATGACACTGTAGAGTACGTAGGCACTGACCTGGCGTTTCAACATTTCGTCATGTGGGATTTGATTTCATAACACTCAATAGTACAAATCATAGGTTCTCTGCAGAGAACATTGCATTTCTGCGGTGTGTCCCACGCATTTAGTGGAGGACGACAGTGATCATTCCTTTTCGCCTAACTGTAAACTAATTAAATCATTAATTAGTAAGCACTTGCCACATGTTATCAGGAGCGAATGCACGGTGTAGCAGTGTACGGCGGCACTTATCATCTGTTAGCGATTGATTTGAGAATTTAGCAGCTTAATTAACATAATAATCTATACAATAACTGATCGATGCAAACATCACGGGGGACGAAAAGGCTGGCGCACTGGGCATCCAAACTTTTAAGACATGATAAATTTTAATCACCATTTACAACTCCGTCTGCATTTAGCTTTTTTTTACACCTTCCATTGCTAGAGTGAACGAAAAAACGGTCGCTTTTCAAGTTTGAGGACCTACACGAAAAAACGATCGTTTTTTTTACACTGGAATGACACAACTGAATAAGTTTGAGGATCTAGACGGGTGAGTTGCAAGTTTAGGGACCTAGATGATACAGCTGAACAAGTTTAAGGACCTACACGGTCGATTTGCGAGTTTAGGGACCGGGATGACACAGCCGAACAAGTTCGAGGACCGCTAGTGGATTTTACTCTCTATATGTGTATATATAGGAGTACAACTTTGTCGAAGTCCCCCTTACCCATTTTACTCTTATCCTACTTGCTCTCAAATCATTGGGTAAAAGTAGGATGGGTACTCTTATCGATTTCCTGCGCAGTTCATCTTGCTTTATTACCTGATAGGCAACGTAAATGGGGAAGAGAGAATAAATTGCATTGTTTGCCTTTTTATTGGGGCCGCGTTTGTATTTTTCTTTGTTTGGGTTTGTTGTTGATGTAAAGGTTGAAACAAGCAACCCAGCTATTGGGATGTCTTATGAAAACCTTAAAAACTGGCTTATGAGAAAATGGATTAAAAGTCGCAAAGCTGGTTGAGTGTTTTTTCTAGCTTTTAGTTTGCTGAGTAGCTAAAGATTTATTACGAAAACTAATAGCAGAAAGCCATCGGCAAGTTGAAAGCTTAGAAATACGATTTTTCAGTCACAAGTCTAAATAGATATCTTGAGTTTGAATTTTGTCAGGATCAATTAAATATGATAATTATAGTCAACTTCTATCCATGTTTAAAGCCCGAGGGAGCCTACATGTGAGGGAGGGTGTTGGACTATAAGTGAACCGTCCATCTTTTTCCATAAACTTTAGCTTTGCTTTATTCATCAGCAATGCAACTTAATACATTCTCTTTTTTCACGATCTTATGGCATGTTTGGATCCCAGCTGCTAAAAATAGCACTATGTTTAGATGCTAATTAGAAGGACTAAACGTGAACTAATTTTAAAACTAATTGCATAAGCCATGATTAATTGGCGAGACGAATTTATTAATCCTTATTAGCCTATGTTTACTGTAGCACCATATAAACTAATCATAGCATAATTAGGATTAATACATTCGCCTCGCTAATTAGCCACCACTTATGAAATTATTTTTAAAATCAGTTCACGTTTGATCCTTCTAATTTGCATATCAATATACTAACATAGTGCTAATTTTTAGTACTAAGGATCCAAAGGGCCCTTTAGCATTCAGAGATGATGTACCCTAATAACTTGCCGGAAGGAACGCCAAAGGTAAAGCATAGATAGGTCTCCCAAGGTTAGAACCCGTTTACAACAGTTGAGTGTCGACACCAATACATATGATCAGAATATCAAACCATATACTCTTTGAATTAGTAAGCTAAGGAAATACTAGTTGCAATTAAATAAAGGAAAAGAGTTACAATCAGCAAAGCAGGCTGTTCAAATTAATCGTACCTGTCCCCCGCACTGCACTCCACACCCCACCACCACAGTGCCAATTTGAAGTTCGGGACGCACCTCGTATCAGACTCAGACAGAAGAACCTCGCCATTCCAATTTCCAACTGCGTACGTTTCTATAAAACTGGTCTTCCGTCGTCCCATTACTCCGTTACCTTAGATGGGTTGTTAGTTTCCAACCGGTACTTGATGGGAGATGGGGATGGGGACTATGTGCTGCACCCTCAGCCCGGCGCCGCCGACGTGGCCGTCTGGCCCGGCGAGCTCGACGAGCAGCTCATAACCGAGCTCCTCAGCGACGACAGCCTCCTCCTCGGCACCCTGGAGCAGGTCCCCGCCGGCGACTCGGAGCAGCACTGCTCGCGTGACACAGGCGCGTCATCTGCTCCAGCCGCGCCGTGCCTCAGCGGCGGCGGCGGCACCGCGGCCGAGCATCAGGAGCTGCTTCCGCAGCCGGAGGCGGTGAGCAGGGCCCTGTGCTCGGTGTACACCGGCCCGACGATCCGGGACATCGAGAAAGCGCTGTCGACATCGAGGCCGTACCCCTGGAGCAGCCGCCGCTACAGCCCAACAATGCATCTGTAGGTGCATGCATCGTATCTGATCCGTGCATGGGTTGAAGTGTTGAACAAAATCTTGGTGTGGAAGCTAGTAGAAGGCTGACGACGGCATGGTTTTGGTTGAAAATTGATCGAAGTGGCAGGTTCGGGGCGGCGAGTCGAGCGCCGGAGAAGTACACGACGAAGGTGAGGAGCTGTGGCGGCAAGACGCCGAGTGACGGGTACAAGTGGAGGAAGTACGGGCAGAAGTCCATCAAGAACAACCTCCATCCCAGGTGCAATACGATCCACGAGTAGTCTAGCTCTACTTCTAATACTACTATACGTTCTTGGTTAAACTTGGCCGTTAATCTTTTTTCCCCTTAAACTCGAACAATTTTCAAAATTGCTCGTTGTTCTTGGCATATATCGATTGGATTGCAAATAGATTCGGGCGGGGTCATGTATGCGTGATCTCGCAGGAAGGGGCCTTATATATGCGCGCTAGCTACAAAGGTCGCTTCTTCGCTTGCACTACGTACTGTACATCTAGATTTTGTCGACTTGGCATAGTCATCGATGCAATCATGCAGTATGCATGCGAGTTTAAACAATGCCGCCGCGCGCAGGTGAACTATACCTGGGACGGCCCCAGGGGCATGAGCGGCGGCCGAGCGCGCACGCCCGCCTGCCCTCGGCCGCCGGAGCGGTGCGGCCATATGCATGTCATTAGGGATGAAAACGGGGATATATTTACGTTTGGATTCAGATTCGAATACGGACAGTGTTAACCATACCGGATAGAATACGATTAGATATCAACATCATAAATATGTGATTTGAGTATTCGGATACGGATGCGGTATCGGATATTAAATATCTTGGCTCGAATACGGACAGATCTGAACCGCTTTAAACGAATTCAGCCTCGAATACGTTCGGAAAATATCTGTACCGTTTTCACCTATACTTGCCATGAACTAGCAGTTTCGCTGCAGCTGGAGAGCAGAATCGCTGTAGTAGCACGTTGTGTCTGTCGTGTAGTGTCGCCTTGTCGCGGTCGATGCATGTAGTACGTGTGTGCTAGATCTCCCATGGTAGACCAGAGATGGACACGTTTCTGGCTTCTACCGGTAGCTAGTGCCGGATGCAGACCCTCACAGCGGTTGTGCAAGTCATGCATGGGCTGAGCGGATGACTGGAGATTAGCCTTGGGCGTTCGGTTCTTCGGTTCGGTTCGGTTCCTCGGTTCCTCAGCTAATTCGGTTTCAGCAGAACAAGGAACCGATCGGTTCCTGAGAAATCTTGGAACCGAGGTAATTCGGTTTCGGTTCCTTCGGTTCGGTTTCGGTTCTAACCGAAGGAACCGAAATTTTCAGGAACTTAAAAAATAGCTCATTCAATTAAAAATTTCAGCAGCATTTTGCCTCATTTTCATGCACTCAACAGGGACAATTTGAAGAGCAATGCATCACAATAAACAGTACCATACAATATGATTGTTCTCTCAAATGCTAAGGCAAATAAATAACAATTCTCAAAGACTCAAACAACAAACAGTAATGAAATGAAACATGCAGCCTCCACTCCAGGCTCCAGCTGTACAACACACTAGCACACAGCCACACACACACTTATTCAAGTTTCAAGCATAGATGAAGTCATGATTATGAAGAGGAATAAGAAAACAAGTTCGGTTCCTGCGGGTTAATTCGGTTAACCGAACCCTGGAACCGAATTGACCCAGGTTATTTCGGTTCCTGGATTTCTGGAACCGAATTAGGAACCGAAACCGATCGGTTCGGTTTTTCGGTTCGGTTCTCGGTTTTTTCGGTTCGGTTCTCGGTTTTCGGTTTTTCGTGCCCAGGGCTACTGGAGATGGCAGATGAGGCCATGAAGGCCTTTGGCGGGGAACCGGGAAGACCAAAGTACCGACACCAGCAACAACAGAGGGACTCAACTTCATTAATGAAGTAGTTTTTTTTTTCGCTAAATCTATGGGACGCTCGAGTGTTTCTCGGCCTTCTCTCACTCGATTTCCTAGCCGTCGATGTGTGCCTGTGAACGGCTGTCGTGGGCCAGGCTGGCGCCGGTGGATAGAAAGGGAAGGGGGCGTGGGGACTGCCAGTTGCATGCTCGGCTTGTGGACTCTGGCGCTCCGTGGCCTCCACTGCATGTGCAGCGCACGCACGCAGATGGTGCAGCGCATTCTGAAGGGTGTGACGAGTCAAATCACCTAGCCCCTACTCATGTCCGTATATTTATTTCTTTAGTACTAGCAGATTACATCTCAATAGACCATATTTTACTACTTCTGTTTTAGTATAAGTTATATGTTCAATTAGTGTAAATTGATTTATTCGTAAATAAGAATAGTCAGAATTACTTGAAGACTTATTTAATTTGATCATTTTTTTTGCTTTTTTTTTAATTTTCTGTATGTTTTATTTGGTTCTCCTTTAAAATTTTTTAATTTGGCTTTCATAGAAGTAATCTAACTAATTTTTTTGTTTTGTTTGTTTAATATTTTTATATTGTTTGGATAATCTTTTTGGTTCATTTGATTAGATCCAAAGGTCATGCAATCGAGTGATGCTTGGACGAGAAACACTCGATTCTCTCTCTCTCTCTCTTTTGTCCCACTCGAGTGAGCATGTGGCGTTCAACACCCGGGTGTCAGCCGGCCCTTGAACACTGACCGTGCTATAGACAGACCCTTTTTTTTCCTTTGCTTCAGTCCTATAAAACAGCTTCACCGGTAAAACAAAAATTATTTTCGAAAACGTTTGGTAAAACAGTCCCTAGAAGCTATTTTTCAGTGTGTTCGCCGCTCATGCTGTGATGCATTCATATACGCGTGTTCTCCATGATAATAGTACATATATATATATATACGACATGCATTTCCATATTGAAAGATAGAAATGGGTAATCTAGAAGCATATATAAGGACTACTTTGAGATATAATCTTTAGTCATAGATATAAATAATTTAGGTGTATATTTAGGGGATTTTTAGCTTATTTTTAGAAACTATGAAGGTGGGTACAACCAATTTGAACGTACCCACTAATGCAAGAAAATAGTGCTTTAAGGAGACTGCTAGCCCGCATAAGGAGATATTTAGGAAGACATACAACTGAGCTTTGTATTACGGATTTACGGTGTCCTGGAAGAGATAGGCAGACAACCAATCAGGCCCTATATGCTCCACTCGATTGGAGAAGATTATTGTCACCGCACTGTCAATGCTGCCCCTAGTTGCATCTATGGATATCAACAGTCCTGGAGGGGACCATGTGGTCCTTTGAAGCATCACAAAAGAACCACATCTCTATCTTTCAGTTAACCTAGTTGAATCAACACCAAGAAAGGGTTTGCTCCCTTTGAAGAACACATCCACATAAGTCTTTAAGTTGACAAGCATCCTCTTGAACCCCACTTTCTACATAGCTTTTGCATAATCAATCTCCACCAAACTTCCAAGGTTAGTCCTCTCTACCTCTGCCTTGAAGATAAAAGCATTATCAGAACTATCACTTATCTACAATTTGTTCTATATTTCTTATTCCATCTCAAACCACATAGTATGGCAACTTTATACTATACTTATCTAAACCCTTAAATGCAAAATCACCCATAGTAGGGTCCTCCCTTAGCAAATCAACGACCCTATCCCCCCACCCATGCATTTGTAGCCATGCAATTATGATCAATATTGGCAGTGCTAGCATATGTATGCTTGTTATGCATCTTATTTATCTGCAAACAAAACCAGAGACTAGAAGTGATTAGACTCTATTTTACAAATCAATCATGATAAAATAACATATCATAGAAGTCACACACTACCAAGTATTTCCGCTCCTACAACTATGAAGCGTGATTCCTCCATTTGCACTCCTTAGCTTAATTTCAGTACCCTAACAATACCCTCTTGAACCGAGACTAAAGTCCTCCAAGGCTAAAAAAAATAATGCCTCCCACCCCTGTGTCTCATGGGATTCAAACCTAAGACCTTATGCACTGCCTCGTACGTTTATTTCCACTCCACCTACACAGAACATGTGACCTTGGATGGAATGCTTTCGTTTTGAACTAACCCATTGGAACCAACCCGGACTAAAGGTCAAGACTCTTTAGTCTGGGTTAGTAATACTAACCCGGATAATGTAGACCCTTTAGTCCGGGTTGGTGGTTGGTGTTACCAACCGGGACTAAAGGTCCTCTGCAGCCCATGAAACTTGGACCTGGGACTAATGCTCATATTAGTCCCGGGTCCAAGGCTAGCCGAGACTAATGTGCTGAACCGAAAGTCTATTCTCTACTAGTGATAGCAATGGTAGGGTCATCTAAGTTATTAACATGTGCAACAATTTCACAACCAACTTCACCATCAACAAGCAATTCATCTTGCACATTGGAGTCAGAATCAGAACTAGAAGGCTCATACTTTGATTAGGTCTCTGCCTCATCATCAATCATATATGAACTATCATTGTTTAATCCAACATATCTTCATCATCAACAATCTAGATCGTGGAGTAGGATAGAATAAAATTTAGATGTGGCAAAGCCATAAGATCACAAGTATGATGCAAAATCCAAGGGCCCCCGAACATAATGCAACTCGCTACAAATGGGTAAACATAGACTATATGTAATTATGTATAGAGAAAACATGCATGTTACAGTCAAACGATGAAGGGTATACATGGCCAAATCAAGGTGTGGCGCGCACCATCCCTACCAATTCAAGCCCTCCACCCTTGAACCCATGGCTCTTCATCGTCACTAAGAGATTTTGCTTCTTTGAATATCTTTTGCATTATTTGACTCTTTTTTCCCAACTTGTGCACTTGTCCTAGAAGTTGTCTCAAGAGAATAGAATGGTCAACTCCAAGATCAACAGATGCATTCTCATTAGCATTGGTATATGAATCATGTATTAGCTCAGTAGATTGGTTAGTCTGGTGTTGGCTGTAAGTTACTGCCACTAGCCACAGTCACATATATGGCCTTCTAATGCCCAATAGTAGCACATGTCAATTGCATTCTTTAGTTGTAAGTAAGAAGTTAGAGTGAAATAAGTAGATGGGTTCTTGTTTTAAAAGATTAAAGAGAAGCCCCGATTGTTCCCATACTTCATTACCTCTTCTATATCAAACTGATAGATCCTTGGAATTGGTTGTATTTGTATAGAAAACTAGTTGGAAATATGTGGTTTTGTAGTCCACGTGCCTACCATCATCGCAAATCTCATAATAAATTGGAACACACACAACAATTTTGCACATAGAGTTACAGTCCATCCTAAAATTAGGTCAAAAAATAGGAATAAATCACTACTATAGTTGAATCTACCATGCACAACAACAAATCCATGATGAAATCAATACAAACAAAGTCATGGTTTCGACAACATTGACTAAATCAGACATCTAATAGAAGCGAAAAATACCCTTCAGGGACCCATGCTAGACTCACCAGCTTTGACGGTTGTAGACACTTCCCTTCCAAGTGGTGACACCATCTTCATCCTTTCTTCTACAAAATACAGCGGCAACATTGTTGGGAGGCTAACTGAGCTACGGTTCAAGTCGAGTGCACACAAACCCTATGTCGAGTCGGTTTAGGCTAAGGGTGGTTCAAATCAAACCAAGGGCATCATGTGTCATTCTGAAAAGTTTCTCTTTCCGCCTGGTAGGAAAGTGTGTTTTATTAGTTGCGGTGCATCTGCTAGAAACCATTCAGCGAACAGGGCCATATGTTTGCAGTGTAAGCTGGCTGACTCCACCTATGTTCCGTGCACTTGAGCAAAATTTGTAAAACAAAAAAGAGCTCCCTTTTTGGTGGCGAGGCAACCATGGCGGCATATAACAGCCCCTTGGATACCTGCTTGCCTTGTTGATGGAACATACCCCTCCGTTCTAAATTATAAGTCGCTTTGATTATTTTGGTATATCGAATTTGCTATGTATTTAAACATAACGTATGTCTAGCTACACAGCAAACTCGATGTAAAAAAAAAGTCAAAACAACTTATAATTTAAAACGGAGGGAGTATGTACTTTGTACAGCCAGTAATGACAACCTAGCGTCTTATTAATTTAGAGCAATCCATCTCGTGGATTATTGATTATACCAGTGCCTTTGCTAGCAGTAAAAGAGTACGGAGTCATGTATAACCATCTCGCCATTCTGTGGTGCCACTGTGTAAAGACAGTGCAAACTTACTCCGTACGTGACACAGTAGAACTAATTAAATCTATAAGTCCCTGCTGGAACCTGCTGCCAAGACCTGGCTTGTCAAATGTTTATTGTTTAGAATAGAGAAACAGGCCAGCTGACAGCGACATTCGCGTGGCTTACCGCCTAGAAGCAGAAATAATCCCTGTTTGCTGGAGCTACTTTTCAATGTAGGATAATATTTTTTTTTCACAATATTTCAGCATTAGCATCAGTATAAGTCAAATTCCAACATGAGTTCACAGTCCCTCGTTGTCACTCGGATCATTGTTCAGCCCGTTGGACTGACGATCCCAGGATAGACTTTTCATCCAACAAATAAATAAAGACGATGTGCACGGCACGGCAACCACTAACAACCATCTACGTCTCATTAACTGGCTCTAAATTAACTAAAAAGGGTTGGTTTCAGTCTTTCAGATGACCTGTCTTTTCAGGTCCAGGAAACCTGAAGCTAGCAGCCACACAGCACACGTTGCAACGCCACTCATCGACCGCAGAGGCGTGAATGCGTGATGCGTGTAACACTCTTTCTTAAATTTTGCGTACCACTTGTTTAGCGAGAATAGATTTTGTTTCGGTCACGTTGACGACCGATACGTCCTCCGTTTTCAAAACAAACTCTGGTTATTGTAGTTTTATCCTAATAAATTAATAATTATTTAAATCTTTCATCATCAGTTCCTATAGATTGGTAGTATGATTTAACAACATGTAAATTATATTGCGAAAGTAATTCTCATGGTGAATCTAAAAGAGAGTTTTTTTTTTGTTTCTACTAAAAAAAAGCGATGTAAACTACTGGCTGGTCATAAATCTGCGTGCATGCTTTTGTGTGACGTAGGAGCTACTACAGGTGCACGAGCTCCCGGTGCGGCGCTAAGAAGCACGTGGAGAAATCCACGGACGACCCGGAGATGCTGATCGTCACGTACGAGGGTCCGCACCTGCACGGCCCGCAGCCGCTCTCCCCGTGCCGGCAGTGGCTGTCGATTGACCCATCCGGTGCGGCGGGAGCGGCAGCGGCCTCGAAGACGAAGCAGCAGCAGGCCAGGGCCTCCTCCTCCCCGGCCGCGTCAGCCGCGCTCGCAAGCGGCGACGACGGGGGCGGCGGCTGGCCACCGAGCCAGCAAATAATGACACGCGGGCGCGACGACGCCGAGGCGCGAGGAGGGCCCACGGCTGCTGCAGGCGAGATGGCGACGCCGGGGCCGCCTCGGATCGGACGCGCGGGTGGCGCCGTGTCGACGCAGCCGCGCCTGGTGCTGACCGCGGACTCGTGCGACGACGGCTCCACCGCCTCCGTGCCGCCGCCGCGGGCTGCTGCGTCGTTTCCTCACTGTGACTCGCCGCCTACGACGACCTGGTCGTGCCCTGACTTCCCCTTCGCCTGGTCCCCTGAAGCTCCTCTGCTTCTGTAGAAGCCGGTAACCAAACCAGCTCATCTAGGAATAGGATACATATACATGGCTATGCATACCTAGGTCTCAAAGGGATCAAAAGATCTGAGACTCCAGCGGTTTACTATATCCCGTACAAAAATAACTCAAGTGACTAAAGCCAGAACACTGACGTGAAGCTACCTAAGTTGGTGCAGCGACAGTGATAAAAGGGCTTACCACTTTTCTAGTTAACCAGACGACGGCTACTACTTACCACCACAAGTGCCAATGTGTGCCACTGTGCCCTATCACCAGAGAAAAGGTTACTTTCCTCTTTTACTAAGACATTATAAAGCCTCACTGGTTATTCAGGTAAGAATTGATTGGCCGTGCCCATGCGCCGTCGTTCAACCATCTCCATCAGGCATGTCATCGTTGCTCTCACGGTTACATAAGTACTTCTCTATTTTCTTTTGAAAGAAGTTTCATTACTCTGCTTTTACGAAGGAACATAATTACGAGTATTAAAGCTGGGTGTTGATTATTCCCGACTAACAAGAACACAACAAAAAGAGCAGAAGATCCCCGCTAAAGAAAGCTGCCCTATTACAAAAAGTTTAGAGCTTAGAGACATCCGACAGCATGTTCCTTGTAGTTTGTACTAGGTCTCTTCACCTTGTTCACCACCTTTGCAACAGTCTTGTGATCACTCTCCTTGAGTAGATGTATCTAAGTTCTGCAACGTTTAGTTGCAGCGGTTTTGCAACAATTGGCCTAAGTAGTTACGGTGTTTTTCTCCTAGGCATATGGCCTTTTTCGATTTTTAGTCTGTGTGCTTTTGCAGATATCGAAAGTGGTTCATAATTATTGTATCAACTCGATGTAATGATTATAATTTAATAAAGTCTTTCCTATATAAAAAATATCTAATTTCTGCAACAAATCATCTCAGCTGGGCTATTAGGGAATATCTTTTCGGTTGTCATTTTAAATCTGGTCTCCAAATTGACCAAGTGAGACCTGCAAAATTGGAAATTCCTAAGCCTTGAGAGAGGTCCATAACTTGGGCAAACTCTCAAAATACTACATCCATCCCCAAATAAATCAATTTCTTGAGTTGCCCTAAGTCAAACTTTTATAATTTTAACAGAGTTTACAGTGAAGAACACAAATATTTATCACACAAAATCAGTATTATCACAGTCATTAGGAAATATATGTTTAACACTGTACTTTTTTGGTATCATAGATGTTAATATATTATTTCATATAAAATTGGCCAAACTTACAACTCTAGATGTTGATTTATTTGGGATAGAGGAAGTATAGTCATTAAACGAGATAGGAAAGCCTTTCTTGTTTAAAATCTTCCTTAGGCATGACCAACTAATAAATACTAGTGGAAGGGGCGCGCCCTCGCGCGCCTGCGCGCTTGTAAGCGGTATATGGATTGTCTGGTTTAAGCAAGTTTTTGTCCCCTTTGTATCTAAGTAAATTAAATAGGGGGGGGGGGGGGGGGGGGGAGTAGTAGGTCAACGAAGGAAGATTGTGTCAAAAGCAGTATGTGGCTGGAGTAGTACATCTGCATGCGCCATGGCGCGTATAAATTTTTAAGCAGAGTTTTGTTAATGTTACGGTCTAATGTCATGAACAAATGAGAAAACCGACATTCAGAGACGACAAATAAACACTCGGTCCTCATGGTCTCTAATAGCCATGCACAACAGCACGTGCACTACTTTGACGCACTTTACTCTTATCCCGTTGAATCTTTACATTTCTAAGCGGCGAAGAGCTTTACTGTCAGGGAGAGCTTCTTGAATCAGTGGTTGTTGCAGTGATTTGTCATGGCACAAGGCTTTGAGCTTGTCTGCCATCACGGCACAGTTTGTCTCTAGGATAAAAGGACAGTTAGGCCAGCAAGCTGCTAGAATGATTCCTTGAAGCCTTGAAGGCAAACCTCCGCCTTTTGAGGTTCCTGCAATGGATAAGAAACTGCCATGAAGTTAGCTTCCATTGGCCCTTCCAGTGCAGGTCTTGCATCATGTTTCTTTGGTTTTAGCAGGGTGTTAACGATATCAGAGTATCAGATTCTTCCCTTTGCAATTGCAGTCCACCTTCTGTCATTGTTGTCGGATAAGAAACAGAGAATCCATATATCGGGTTAGGAACATGACTGAGTTTTTAATGCATGACTTGCCATTAGCTTTTAAAATATCGTACTAAGGAACCATGCCTCCGAATGAGCACTAAGAAAATTTGGTTTTACCTCCTTTGAGCAGGTAGACAGAAGCACAAGCAGCCAGTTCGGGTGCAAAGCTCTGTTCAACTGATGTCATTATCTTCAGGCAGAATCCAGTGTCTACGCATTTCAAATCCAAGGCTGTCTACGCATTTCAAATCCAAGGCCGTCTGCATGTGCAAACAAGAAACACGCATGGAAGTAGTCCTCTTTAACATGATCACACAATTTACAGTTAGCCTGTGGAAATACATGTTGGAAGCATTGGAAGTTATGCAATAAAAATTCGTGTGCCAATTAAGACTGCAAAAATGATTATTTGTTGCATGGAAAATGTATGGTAAATAATCAAGCTAAGCTAAACTGTTGATATCCCCGTTCATTCTTGTAACTAATTAATTATTTGCAAAATAAATATATCTTCAAAAAAGTTGGTATTCAAGTTCATAACCATGTCCTCCACTTTGGGTGACAAACACTATTGCCATGCACGCATTAGTTGATATATTGATGCTTCTTATCAATCAAGAAACACAATGCTCTGTACGTAAGTTAGGGAGAGTATTGTATGTAGATAATGGATTGTATTTGCATGCTTAATATTAAAAGAAATCGTATGGCCTTTGTACTTGTCTTACGTGGTAAGGATTAAACCATAAATATATACACGATTAAACCACTCTTTGGTAATCTTGACATGGTACGTAACAATAGATGGTGGCATTAGCCGCAGGAAGGAGCAGGGAACAAACCAAAATATGAGAAAAAGGAAAAGGGTAATCAATAGCAGATAACACAACAACTGACTGAAAGTAAAATTACTTCTACAAGAGATCTGCTAGAAAAAGCAATGCTCACAGCAGCAATTGGCATTGTGCATCTGTGTAACTGCAGGATTTCTATATTTTTATTTTAATTTAAATGAGTCCATCGTCAAATATTATTTCAAAGCTACACTGCATCCACTACCACAATCTGGTGTCATAGCCAACAAACACAAATAGCTACATCTGCTCCATTCATGTGTGCGCACAAAGCTATTAAGCTATCTAAGGAGGTACCTAAACACATAAAGTATACAACTAAGAACTGGACAGTGGTAGATTGTATGGAGGACAACAACAGCACTCACCAGCACACAAAATAATGAGGTGGACATAGCAAGTTCAGGTAACAGCAAGAAAGTTAAAAGGCTCGGCAATACCTTAGTTAAAAGGCTCAGCAATGCATTGGAGGTATCAACTATGATCCCATGTCCAACATGTTGACGAACATGAAACATGGATGATTTTGTCTAGTCCGCACCTTGCATAATAAAAGAAGAAACAAGAATTGTAAATTTCAAGTGAAACGAATGAAAGCAGAAGGAATTCTTGCAGAACAGTTAAAAAACGATAAATTGCAGCACTGGTTCTTTTGTGCACCTAAATTTTAACCTTGCATATTGAGTTGAAATGAATCAAGAATATAGGTGAAAGGTACGTCACATAGGAAACAAAAAAAAGTAGCATGAAAGGGCACTGCTTGTAGGAAACTGTAATAAATTTGAAGAAAAAGGCATCCGGTAATTGGTGACCGCAGGTGTAGGACCTCAAAAGTAAAGGAAAAGAAGGGTTATACTCTTGCTTCTGTCAGGGCATAAGGACTGTGGCTTCATGCAAGCTGATTTATCTGCAAGTGTTTAGCAATATCATTAGGTTTTAACAAAGCTTCTATATCAGTGTTCATATCAAGTTCAGGGGTGTGCACACAGGAAAAAGAACCTAGCCAAATTTAGATAGTCCTGCAAGAGGGCAACAGGTTGCTGGTAAAGGCATAAAAGGTCATAGTTGTCTTATGACTGAAGAGACCAACATTCAGTTTTGGATTTCCATGTGGATCCAGCATATAGCATGTAAGAGGATTGGATCGAATTCATTATGGGAAAATGATCGTAAGAATACAAATTTATTCAATAACACTAGTTGTCCGGTAACTAAGAATGCAATTTCTCCAAGACCAGCACCATGACTACTATGATGGGGAGGGAATAGCCTAGCTTCACCCTCGACCATCCAACTATTCAAATGTACATCGATATGGTTGTCAAACTATTTTTGTAGGGAAACAGTGAAATCAGTAGTTTAATTTTGTTGTCATTGGTTATAATCTCCCAGGTATATTAGGCATCATGCCTTACCTCATGTAGCATCCCTACAATTCTGAATGATTTGTTGTTGACATTGCCAAAATAATGAAGGCTTAGACAAAAAAGGGGGAAATATATAACAATGGTGAAACCTCGTTGAATCTTTCTCCCCTGTGCTGCACAACAACTTCATGAACCTGAAAACATGTACAATACGACATTTACTTGCTTTAACACTATGAACTGAAGTAGAGGAAAAACATAAAAAATAGCGTTTTTTGTGCAATACTAAAAAAACAGTGCTATGGAGACAATTGTAGATTATAATCCTAGCTTTTGTAAGAAAATGCAACAGACTAAATATCTAATCGGAAACTGTATCGTCTAATACATGCACTGCTATCTTCTCATGGAGGACTCGCTTGACCACAAGCGATCATGGATTGATTCCATAATTAACTTATGTAATTGGCAAATCTAAAGTAACTGGGTTCATAATCCACAAGCAAGTAGCACCTGTAGCAGATGTACTAAACTACAATCCACCAAAAGTGTAATATAAATTTAAAAAATCAAAGTAAAGATCAACCAAATCGATGTACATACAAATGTATAAGATTGAGGATGCAAAAATATAAAGCTTCATGATGCATGAAGGTAATTGGTGCCCAAAGGAGGTTGAAGAATGGCGTGTTACCTATATGTAGTTTGCATGTCGGAGGGTCGGCAACACCCGTAGCGGCTGCATTGAACTACAATAAAAAAATATAATACAAATTTACAAAATCAAGCTAAAGGTCCACCAAATTGATCTACATATGTATTACATCAAGGAAGCACAAATAAAAGTTTCATGGTACAGGAAGGTAACTGGTGCCCAAAGGATGCTGAAGAATATTGCATTACCTATTGCAGTTTGCATGTCAGAGGGCGAGGCTGGTGACAGCACGCTGAACACAGACACCACAACTCGGCATCTTGTGGACGCAATTCAGCATATGTTGGTAAATCCAAGAAAGCGAAGCAGACAATGATAGTAGGCAAGAGCAATAGCTTAAGTCTGCACACAAAAAAAAAAAAGAGCGACAAAAAAGAATAAACTTGTTTGAGCAACACAGCTGAGTTCTGAAAGGAAAATTGAGATATGCAGGTACCATCATAAAATAAAGGTAGCAGAATATATGTTCACGTAGATAAATTAGAAAGGCACAATGCGGAATCTATCTATGGCTTGTAGGCACAACCATAAAGCAAAGGAACATTATATATAAGGGTCCTTAGAGCATCTCTAGCAGTCCCCCAATACAACTCCTCCAATAAGATGGTATTGGGGTAGCCCAATATCACTTTCTAGATTTATTGGGGGAGATGCTGTAAGGTCCTAGATGGCTAGAGGGGGGGTGAATAGCCTATAAAAAAAATCTACACAAACCACTAAGCAAACTTGTTAGAATAACAAACGGCGTAAAGCGAGTTTTGCTTAGCCTACGGTTGTGATGCAAGCCTCCTATCCACAAGTCTAGTAGATTATGATCTCTAGTTCACACAAGGGCTATGTCACTAAACTTACACTAGAGAGCAAGCTAACAACTACTAGCAAAGGCTACCACTAGAGCTACACAAGATAATCTAGTAAAAGTATATGCAAGAGAGAGGATTGTGAATCTTATACCGACGGTGGAGTGAAGATGTTGCCAATCACCAAGATGATATACAATCAATCAATATTGACAACAACACAATATGAAGACCAATCACCGGGAGACAAGAGACACAATATTTTTGTTCACCCGGTGTTCACTTGTGCACCGACAAGCTACGTCACCGGTTGTGTCGACCAACACTTAGATGGTCCCTCGGTGTGACCCTCAAGTCACTTGCCCCTCAAGGCACGCCCCGCAAGGCACCGCAAGACACCACTCTCAAGTGAGGTAACTCAATGACACGCGCAATGTAATAGAGTTGCTTTTGGCGCTCCGCCGAGGAAAGCACAAGAACCTCTTACAATCAACCGGAGGTGGCCAAGAACAATCACCTTCTCTTGCCAACGCCTCCAACAATCTCCAAGCCGGCTAGGAGCGGTACTCTCCAAGAGTAACAAGAAATCCACCGGCTAAACCACCCACAAGTGCCACTAGATGCCCTCAAGCTATGCAATGCACTTTGGGATCACTCAATCTCACTTTTGATTTGCAATCAAGCAAGAGAGATGAGTGGGAGGAGAAGCTCTAGCTCAAAGGATGCACAAGAGTGTTAGAAGTCATGAGAGACCTCCCCAAGGGCCGGCCAACAAGTATTTATAAGCATCCCAAATGAATAGAGCCGTTGTACCCCTTCACTGGGCACTTTTCGGGACGACCGGACGCGCCGGTCGTAACTGACCGGACGCGCTCAACCGCGTCCGATCCTCCAACGGTCACTGCGCCAACGGTCAAACGCAACGACCGGACGCGCCGCTCAACTGACCGGACGCGCCGATCGCACAGTACCGCGCGCCTGCGAAGCATCGACCGGACGCGCTCCAGGCAACGACCGGACGCGACAGTGCCAGCGTCCGGTTGGAGTCTAGTAAGCTCCCTCAACGACCGGACGCGTCCGATCGCGTGTGACCGGACGCGCCGCGCGTCCGATCGACCTTGCGAACTTCAGTTCCCTCTGGGCGCCTGACCGGACGCGCCGGTCCCGCGAGTGACCGGACGCGCCGGTTGCAAACCCTAACACCCGCGCGCCTAACTGCTGCGTTGAACTGACCGGACGCGTCCGGTCAAACCATGACCGCGTCCGGTGCAGCGTCCGGTCACCTCTGTGACCTCCGTTTCTTTTCCGACTTCCGGCGTAGTGGAAAATAGGCATTTCAACTCCTCGAAAACGCCTGAATCCCGCGCTCGCAAGCTCGGCGGGAGGGAGAGAAGGACCCAAACCCTCTCTACCGCTCAAACTCCAACGCCTTCGCAAAAGTGCCAACACCAACAAGTGATCACCACCTTGTGCACGTGTGTTAGCATTTTCATAATCATTTTCGAAGGTTTTCCAATTAGCTCACTAGGCCCTACATGCAATGCACTTCATGAATTCACCTAGTGGCACCCGTGCGTCGAATAACCGATAAGACTTCCCCTCTTAATAGTTCGGCTATCGATCCTAAACCACTCACACCCTCTATGGTGTCTTGAGTGCAAAACAAAATGGCCTTATGGTTATACCTTTGCCTTGAGCCCATTTTGTTTTTTCAAAAGATATGATCCACTTCATATCATCACATGACCGTCTCGATCCATCGACCTTGACTTCACTTGCTCTTCACCGTTGCATCGGTCCGTCGGAGCCAAGTCTTGCTCAAGCTTCACCATCGCATGGTCCTTCGCTTCGAAGCCTCGACTTGCCCTTCACCTTCACAACCGGTCCATCGAGCCAAGCATCATCTTGGTCTTCATCATCTTGGTCACATGAGTCAATGTCATGTCTCATACTCAATGACCACCTTTATCTAAATCATCTACTTAGATACAAAGGTTAGTCCTAGGTTTCATCAATTAGCCAAAACCAAACTAGGGACTTTCAGATGCTGCAGTAGTACCCCAATATATCTCCCCCAATACCCATATGAAAGGTGGGTTCCATAGGAGTGTAAGAGAAAATATGACTGAAAAGTGGTAGTTGGGATTGTCTCCATGATATTGGGGGAGTTGTATCTCCCCCTTTCTTTGAGGGGGAGATGAGGGAAATATTGGTGGCCACCAAAAAAAGAGAGAGGTATTGGGGGGACTGTTGGAGAAGAAGTAGCACATTTACTCCAATATGACAGTTTTATGGGGATGAGGAGTGGTATTAGGGGACTGCTAGAGATGCTCTTATGAATTAAGAGGCACCATATAACCAAGCCGTTGTAATAGAGTGTTTGGACACCTGGTCAATAGATATAGGCAGGATTCAATGTACCAACCATTATAAAGAAAACATGTCCCAAAATTAGCTTGAGGATGGGCTCACCGGCTGAGTGAATTTGGATAGAGCACTTGTTTCATCATGAACTTGTATTTGCAACCAGGCACCTCATCTTGACAGCATTGTCTCCTAAACGAAGCGAGTCCCATAGCAACTTCTATCTGCAACACCATGACCAAATCATCACCTCTCACACCACACCACCAGAAGGCATGGATACAACTGCTCTATGTTTTTGGATCTACGACGACTTTGTGTAGTACACAATAATTAGGGACAAATGAAGGAGAAAAGGAAGCTTGGAAAATGTGATTACCTCTGGTCAAGCAAACTCGCAAAATCGAGTTGGACTACTTGGCGATGTCGATGACAGATACAGTGCACTGGATCTGTCCCTTTTGGTCGTGCTGGCATCATCTCATGAAACCCAATCAAAAGAAATAGCCATCTCACGAAACCCTATCAAAAGAAATAGCTAGGGTTTCATGGAGGAGCGAAGCACACGCTCACCATCGGGAGGAGGCGTTGCGGAGCCCATGGGGAGGATGGGGGAGAGGCATGGGGACCGCCGGGGTCCACCCGCGCCGGAGCGCCGCCCGCTGGGGGCGCTGCCTCGGCTGGCGGCCGCCGCCGCACCGGGAGGGAAGGAGAGAGGGAGATAGGAAGGGGAGGGAGGCGAGAGGTAGGAGAGGTAGGAGAGGGAGAGAGGGAGGGAGGACGAGGAGGAGGAGGAGGAGACGGAGGAGGGGGAGGGTGGCCTGCGCCGCCGTGCCGCGCTCCGCCCGTTTCCACGTCGGGAGGAAGAGGCCGGGAGAGAGAGAGGACGGGGTGAGAAGAAGAATCGGGAAGGAGAAGCTAAAGTTGTTGTATATATTTGACTGTCCGGATTCGGACGAGAAGCGAGAGAAGCAGATGAGAAACGAGAGAAGCCAACTAGAAGCACGAGAATCGGTTGTCGTCGAGAATCCGCTTCGAGCAATCTGGGATGTTGAACTGAAGATCGGACGGCCAGGAACATTTGGAGCGACGTGGACAGGGCTTCTACTCGAGAACCCTATGCAGTCCATAGAGTTAAAATTGGAAAGAGCATGATCAGGAAAAGTATATTGCTGCATATTGAGTAATCTTAATAGGTAGTCTTAGGATTCTTTGTGACATGCTGTAATGAGAGGAGGTAAAAGAAAGATGTCGTTATTTTGCGTGACAACTACCTCATGTAAAAGCTACATGAACCCGTCCATAAAACAACGTCAGTATACCTGAAAATACGGATAACTGACGTAAAGGCAACATATGGTCGGTAGCCGCGCCATGAATGAATCAACATCCTCCGCAAAGGCTACATCTGGCCCCACATACTGTCCCATTATAGCACTGGTACTAGGACTACTTGTATTCCAACAGTGCCTCGTAATCCAGTTCACAGTCGCTAGCCGCGCCATGATCCCATGAATCGACTGCTCGCTGCCAACTAACAATTGTACCATACCAGGTATGAATCCGATGGCTTATGACTGGCAGACCAATATAATCCACTTACCAATAACCTGTCAAGTGTCAACTGCTGGACGCTCGTGATGAAATTAGAGGCGACGTATCCACGTGCTGGTCTTGTTGCTGCAGCCTGCGGCCCTGCAGGGATGATCCTTCTGCTCTCCCCACCGATTGTAAGGTCCTGTACTACTGAACAGAATTTTTCAGCGAATGAACAATATTTTTCTCTCATAATAAATTAGCATAAGCTAAATTTCAGCGAAACAAACAAGGCAATTTGTTGGCAGGATGCACGAGCACATTTCCTTTGCGTACAATAATAATTGTGTGTAGGCTAAAAGTTGAGAGCTGCCGTATCAATAAATTATCTCCGGTGTTAATCAATCAAACTGTGACTCTGTGAGTCTTTCCCTGTTCGCTCGGTTGGAAAATCATGACTGAAAGTACTGTTTGCTAATTTGTGGTGAGAGAAAAATATTGTTGAATGGCTGACAGATTTGGCTGATAAGCTCAAACGAACACGACGTTTGTTGGCTTGCTGCGTCAGCGTCATGAGAAACAGTGAATCAAGGTTGCGGGTTGGGGCTATCCACAGTCCCTTCAACCGCTTGTTCCAGGATGCTCCAGCTTCACGAGAGAAAATAAAAGTACTTATCTTTTTACATGGAATCTCGGGTGCAAGCTCTAACCAGAGGAGCAGGCCACGTCGCCTGCAAAAACATCGACGTTGGATCACGATCGGACGGCTCAAACCACACCGCAACTCACTTTCATAAGCACTGTCCAAGTACTGTTCATCTAGTGCTTTTACTGTTCATGCATCAGCCAGAGGGAGAATTGCTACGCGTACACGAGAAATGTAGCTAGAAGATTAAAGTAAGCCCTTTTCCTTTTCAGAAAATTCCTAAATAAACTAGGACCATTTTAGAGCCTACCTAAATATTTTTCACCCCTTGTTCATCATCCAAAAATCCAAAATAATTTTCAAATTCCTCTCATTCGTGTTTTGTCGATAAACGTAGGAAGTTTATATCTCATCCATCCTAACTCCGAATCCCGTAATTCTTCCTCAAAAAATCTTCTAAAATAAATTCCTACATATTCAATTCATTTTTCCTAATTTTCGGTGATTGTCAAAAATACAAATAGCCCTCCTTTTGAATAATTCCATTTGCAGCATAATCTACATATACCAAGAATTTGTCTCTTTTCCATCAAACTTCAACATCTATACTCAGCTATGAGGAAATTTTAGATGTATCAGCAGTCATCTCTTCTTCAATTATAACATAGTACGACGCGGACCTACAATTAATATGATTACGATCATCCTCTGTTTTAAAATTTTCACTACAATGATCGAAAAATCAATAACACTGTTGCTGGGTTTTGATGTTATACACATTTAACTGATATATCCTTTATTTTGTGTATACTCAAATTATATATTGCAAAAAAATGTACTGGACACAAATATACATTGTAATGCCAAATAATACTACAAAGTGAACTACGTAGAGACAACCTAGTACAATTTTTTTGCGACCGTGCAATGCGAATTTGCGGAATTGTCATAGACACAGGTTACTTATTTCACCTTCTTCTATACTTCGTCACACTACACAGTGTAAGCTATGCCAACAATCTTATTCTGCTAATAGAATAAAATATAAAAAATAGGACAACATATTTGCAACAAAAACAATATAAAAATATTCATATAGTTTGTATTATATTCAACTATAACATATGGCATATCTGTTTTACTATAATATAGAATATATAACACTGTAGAATGGTTTCTAGTTACGGTAGGCGCGGCAGCGCTGGGTTTCTAGTTAAAAGCAAATGTGAGTTGCGTCAGAGAACGGTTCTGGATTTGTACCAGGTTTTGGGCCTCTGTTATCAATGTCTGATGCACGTGGAGAATTGGAGGAGGAGGATTATACGGAGAGGCCCAATTCTCTTGGAACCGGCGTAATCTCGTGCTTGGTCCACGTACGTTGAGTTACTGCCTCATGGGCTTCCACTTGGGCTTACGGGCCGAAAGCCGAGTCTTTATACGAGCCAGGTTCACACTCCACACAAGCTGAGCCTTTCTTGTACGGTTGTACCACCTGTTCTCTGTCTGGAGCTAATCGCAGCTTAACACGAGCTCAAATCCGATTTTAATTACTTTCAAAAAAATCCGATTTTAATTTAACACGCATCCGTGAACCGTGATCCCTGTTAACACGCTCTAGATTGGCGGTGAACCCTTCAACGTGTCCGTTAAACGCGAACGAAACCAAGCGGGGAGCCGCGTCCGCCTCCGCCTCCGCCGCCACCATTCCGCCACCCATCCACCGTCTCGTCGGCTCGTCGCTCTCCCACGCGATCGCCGGAGGATCGGGGGCCGAACCCTAGGACAAGCCCTGCCTCCCTTCCAATGCCCTGCGCGCCATCGCCGCCATGAGCCTCTCCTCCCTCTCCCGTGCCCTCGCCCGGTCCGCGCGCTCCTCCCGGCCGCTGCGGCAGGTAAGTCACACGGTTCGAGCCGCGCCCCCCTCTTCTCCGTACAGCCCTGTATTCTTATGGCGTGTCATCTCTGGTGTTACCCTAGGGTTCTCTGCTCGAGGGGCATGCCGGCCTCCGCGCGGCGCCGACGCCGCGGCCGACGATCCCTGGTGGTGATGACCGCGGCTTGGGGTTTGCGCGCAGCTACTTGACGTCAGCGCTAGGGAGCCGGGCCGCCGCGCCCACCGGGGCGGAAAAAGTCGGGGATTGGAGGTTCCTGCTCGCCAGCTCGCAGTTCCGGCGGTTATTCGCTGATGGGTCCAACAAGAGTGAGCTTTCTTTCTGGGTTTGGGTTGTCATTTGGTCGGCTTATGTTCTGTATATATACACAATATATAACGCGTTCCTTTCTGCTTTAGATTATGAGAAGTACCATCCAAAGGAGAAGGAGCAGAAGCCAGAGGGGGACGGGAGTGACGAGTCTGAGCCCAAAAGTAAGTAGTGCCAATTTAGTTCGTTCAATGCACGTTATTGTAGAGGAAGAAAAAAAAAGTTGTTCTGCGTTTTTGTATTTATTCATTGGTAGCAATTGATCTTACCGGATTCTAAATCTACAATGAGGATTCATAGACATATTACCAGTGGTTTGGCGTATTATTTATCATGAAAACACAGCAAACATATGGAGAGCTAGATAAAGCTGAAATTTCATAATGTTGTTCTACCATAATTACCTGATTGGAAATTGGATAGATATACAAACTGTACTGCAATCAGACAATTCTTATATTGAAAGGAAATGATGGGTTATTGCTCGCTCACCACGCACCTCACTCTGGCACCTATGGATAAAAGAGGGCGATAACAGTAGCACAAATAGATATTTTGGTTTTCTTGGGGGGTGATGGTACTTTGCAGACATGTTTATCCATTTTGCAACTTGTATATGGGCAGTGCGGGCCATGCACATAACTTGGTTGCATTTTTTTATGTTCAGAGGATTCAAATTCAAAAAATCAGTGGAATTTCCTGGAGGATGTCATGAAAAAATTCCAGGAATTCCTTGCTCCTCTACTTCTTCTTGGGCTAATGTTGGCAACCTTACCCAAGGGGTCATCTGCGCAGGAGGTATGATGCTTACTGGCAGACTACTATTTTTCTTGAACACACAAGAAAGTTGTGAATCATTTTATTAAGAGAGAAAGAAGAATAGTACAAAGGAGGGAGAAGAATCCCCCTCCCCAAGGGAAACACTAGACCAGAGCAACTAGCGGCAGACCTACTATTAAACACACTTATAAGTTGTAAACCATTCTTGTTTGTCTGTGGGTGCGTTCTTGTTTGTTCAAACCATTCTTTCCAGAAAAGTTTAGACAAATGTTGTTATCTTTTGATTTTGCTGTATAGGTTCTATGATAACAGAGAATTAGTTTGAATTCAATTTGAGTGGTGACAGGCAGATGCCACTCCCACCTTGAAGTTTAAATATTCAAACTATATCACCTTAGATTTCGTAGTTCATACATATGAACTGGATTGTGATTAATTCACATTTTGTGATGTTATAGACGACTGAAAAGGGTAACTGCACTATAAGCCTGTAGAGATGATCTCATTACATGCTATTGCTTAAAAGCATTATGTGCTCAACAGCACAAGTACCTATAAGTAGAAGTAAAAAAACTGATGACATTCCCATACTTAAAATCATTATGACCCAGGCAGCATAGGCAGGTGCTTTATTTAGTCTCATATCAGTGTGGATTTAGTATGATGTTAATTTACCTTTTTATTTCTTGCTAACCAATTTATCTGATCAAACTACTGCAGGCTGCTTTTTCCTGCCTGTCTCCATTACTATGGCTCACAGTTCCTCTAGCTTATTAGACCATTATCAGGTTCATTTCTTTTAACTTTTGCAGATAAGCTTCCAAGAATTCAAGAACAAGTTATTGGAACCTGGTTTAGTTGATCACATTGTTGTTGCAAACAAATCAGTTGCAAAAGTTTATGTCAGGAGTTCACCCTCAAGCAACCAAGGCCAGGATGGTAATATCCATATCACAACCAGTCATCTCCCTGGTACAGGCTCTCCTAGCAAATACAAGTACTACTTCAATATTGGAAGTGTAGACTCCTTTGAAGAGAAGTTAGAAGAGGCCCAACAAGCAATGGGGAGAGATCCGCATGTCTATGTTCCAGTAACTTACACTTCTGAAGTCAATTGGTTCCAGGAATTGATGAGGTTTGCCCCAACAGTTTTGCTTGTTGGATTAATTTATGTGGCGGGGAAAAAGATGAAAGGTGGAATTAGTATTGGGGGCCCTGGGGGAGGAGCTCGTGGTATTTTTAATATTGGAAAAGCCCAAGTGACAAAGATGGACAAAAATTCAAAAAACAAGGTAGTTTTTGTTTGCTGTTCATTCCATGGCTATTTCAATCTGGCACCCGATACTCCCCTTTTTTTTGGTAAAGTTTGCACTTTTATAGTGCTATATCAGGTGTGCAGTTGTTCAGGAGTCATGGCTTGGCTCATCATCATCATCAACGATGCAGAATATCATGTACATGTGATGCTGATCCTTATATTTGTTGAATGTTGCAGGTGTTCTTTAAGGACGTAGCTAGCTGTGATGAAGCTAAACAAGAAATAATGGAATTTGTGCATTTCCTGAAAAATCCCAAGAAATATGAAGAACTGGGAGCTAAAATACCAAAGGGTGCTCTTCTTGTGGGCCCCCCTGGTACAGGGAAAACACTCCTTGCTAAAGCTACTGCAGGAGAGTCTGATGTGCCCTTCTTGTCTATTTCTGGCTCAGACTTCATGGAGATGTTTGTTGGTGTTGGACCATCCAGGGTGCGGAATTTATTTCAAGAAGCTCGACAATGTGCACCGAGCATTGTATTCATTGATGAAATTGATGCAATTGGTCGTGCAAGGGGCCGTGGGGGATTTTCTGGGGGAAACGATGAGCGTGAAAGCACATTGAACCAGTTGCTTGTAGAGATGGATGGATTTGGAACAACATCTGGAGTTGTTGTTCTTGCTGGTACCAACAGACCTGACATTCTAGATAAGGCTTTGCTCAGACCTGGGAGATTTGACCGTCAGATAAGCATTGATAAACCAGACATAAATGGTCGTGATCAAATATTTCGCATTTACCTTAAAAAACTTAAACTGGACAAGGAGCCATCATTTTATTCTCAAAGATTAGCAGCTTTGACACCTGGGTTTGCTGGGGCAGATATTGCTAATGTTTGTAATGAGGCTGCTCTAATTGCTGCAAGAAGAGAGGATGCCCAAATTACAATTCAGCATTTTGAAGCTGCAATTGACAGGGTCATCGGAGGACTAGAGAAGAAAAATAAGGTAGCTTTTTTGCCACTTTTCTTTTGCCAACACACATGTGCAAACCCAAATCAATATCTGTGTCCCCTTATAGGCACATCAAAACATAGATAATTCTTATCTGCAATGCAACCAGAGTTCCTGTACAAGTATTTTGACTAATTTGCAAAAGAGTTACTGGATCCCTTACAATTTCGATTCTGCTGATTAGTTAGGGGCCTGCTTATTTGTTAGCCTGTAGGTTATATAATATTAGTGCTGGCTAAGGCACAGTTTGTGTAGTCTGGATAAATATTTTAACATCCATGCCATCCTAGGTGTAGATAGTAGGGCACACTTCAAACAGCTCTGAAGAGCATTGAGATATTAATGCCTACTATCTGTTTTTTTGGATACTTTTCTTGAGATGTTTAGGCGTGGCTAGTTGAGCTATGGAAATATGCTAATGATAGTCTCATTTAGTAGCAGTAATTGTAACGTTATTGGACTGTTTGCAGGTTATTAGCAAGCTGGAGCGCCGAACTGTTGCATATCATGAATCTGGCCATGCCGTTGCTGGATGGTTTTTGGAGCATGCAGAACCACTCCTTAAAGTTACAATTGTTCCTCGTGGAACAGCTGCTTTAGGATTTGCTCAGTATGTCCCAATTCCCAAATGATAGTCTTTTGATGACAAAAGAGCAGCTTTTTGACATACTAGGTGGCAGAGCTGCTGAGGAGGTACTAAACATTTATTAGATGTCATATATAAGCAAGTTTTCTTTTTAATCTTAATTGCAAGCGATATCAATTGTTCTATGTTTCAGGTTTTGATCGGGAAGATCTCTACTGGTGCTCAAAATGACCTGGAGAAAGTTACCCAGATGACTTATGCTCAAGTTGCAGTATACGGCTTTAGTGAAAAGGTTGGGCTTCTTTCCTTCCCACAAAAGGGTTTTGAAATGAGCAAGCCATATAGCAGCCATACTGCATCCATCATTGACACAGAGGTGAGGGAATGGGTGGCCAAGGCCTACCGAAGGACCGTGGACCTGATCAAGACGCACAAGGAGCAGGTTGCACAGATTGCAGAATTGCTGCTTGAGAAGGAGGTTCTCCACCATGATGATCTAGTTCGGGTCCTAGGGGAACGCCCATTTAAGACGGCTGAGCCAACAAACTACGATCGTTTCAAACAAGGTTTCCAGGATGAAGTGGTTGACAAGAGTTCTGAAGTCACAGATGCTAATCCATCACCCCTGGGTGTTGTGCCAACATAAATCTTGAGAGCTCATACGTGTTAAAGTGTATATAGCATCGCCCCTGCCCCCAATTTCTACGCTTATTTGGCATAGCCTGTATTAAATTTTTCCATCGAGATTTGCCCGAGACAGAAATGCTCCAATTGGGTGCTTGTACGGTGTTCTGGACCTGGCTTTGCTCATGCAAAAAGCCCTCAGCCAGGCTTTGGATACACAGATTTTGGACGTTTCTCCAGAGGCAGGCTCGCTAGATGCGAGCAATTACTTACATAACGATATTGTTAGTGAATGATTAGTGTATACTAATTGGTATTAATGAATAAGGTAAATTAAGAGCAAGGGCAATAAGAAAATTAGTGAATATCATGATTATGTTTATTTTGACTTAAGCCATAATAATTTATCTCATGCAATATATTCTCGTGTAAACAACCAAACACTATCTTAGCTAGGCTAACTAGATGCAAGCAACCAAACATGACAGTGCTATATGCGAGCAGCCAGTCAATAATGCCTCATTTGTCTCCGCATGCGATGTGCCCTGCGTTAGGAGGTGTACGGTTTAAGGAATGTTGTAGTTTATAATTTCTTTACTTGTCACTTTTTTGTTTGTTGAAATAAAATGAATTGATACACCTCTTTTTAATAAGTTAACAGTAGTATAAAAATGAGAGATGAAGTTGGTCCACTAAATTTACAACGTTTTTGTTCGAGGGTTGGCTCCGTCGGGCATGGATCGATATAGAATATGCCATGATTTTTATTGATGGACTAGTTATGTAGATTGACCTTAGTGCTTCTTTAACACCCGCATCCAATCCAAAAAACTACTTATACGGACTCCGCATGTGGAACGGGTCTGCATACGCTTATATGGGCTCTAACATGTCATGGTGTGTGTGTATGACGCTTGTACTTCACTTGTCACGTCGGTTTGCCTTGAATGTGGGCCCATGGATCCATGTGAGTTGATCCACTACCATTGAGAGAAAACATAAGTGTGATCCAAGGGTGGAGAATGACTTTGATCCGAAGCTGTTGATGGTGCTTTAAGTATACGAATTTATGACATTTTCACCGCCAACACAAGTGTATATGCTATGTAGAGTTGATGGATCTATATGTATAGCCGTGTCCACGGTTATGGATATTTCCTATGTTTCACGCTTCACTTGGCTATAGAGTGTGGTGTCTTCTTCTCTTCCCCCTGGGTTGGATAAGGACCTGGCCCGAGGCTTGAGGCAAGGACGAGTGGGAGTTGGCCTTGTCGACTAGACAGAGTGGTGGTGAGATGTGAGAGTGTGGTGTGACTGTGTGGATATGGGATGGGATGAATGGATGACTTAAAACTTGAGAACATAATACTACCTCCGTCCCTAAAAGAATACAATTCTAGCACAGTATCACGTTTTACTACCTTAAGTTTGACCAATTATAGATAAAAAAATATCCATGTTTATGATACCAAATAAATACCATCAGATCAATTACGAAATATATTTTCATAATAAATTAATTTAAAGCCATAAATGTGAATATTATTCACTAAAAACTTGGTCAAACGTAAACCACTTTTCTGACACGCAACCCGTAGTTGCATTCTTTTGAGGACGGAGGTAGTACTACTTAATGATGAGATTTGCATAGGAAACCACAACCAAATATAGGTTCATTTCTCTTACCTTTGCATATCACTTTCCACAAAGCAAAATCAAAGCATAGGATGAGAGCTAGTGGCCAGTACAAATCATACTGAAAATTGTTTAGCAGGTGATGAGCCTATTGGGCTTCGCTAGAAAATACAGCCCCAAAACTTTGGAATTGATTAACAAAACATTATACCAAAGTTTGTTTGCAGGAGTCAAAGGCGAAGAAGAGATCTCGACTTCGCTCGAAACAAACAAAAGGTCAGAGACATTCAAGAGCGAAGACAACTTTCGACTTCGCCTGACTTACGAAGTCAAAAGGAACCAGAGCAAGGATTCTCAAGCTGAGGAAATGAAGACGTTGCTGGTAAACGTAACTTTAAGCATTAACAAGACAACTTGAAGAATGAAGCATCGAAGTGTAAAAGGACTACTTCGCCCCTATAGATTAAAGGGGTTGTATTGAATAAGAGAGGGATATAATAGTCATTTGTATACAAATTGCGAAGGTTAGGACCTCTATAAATACCCCCTCTGACATGTACTGCACGATCATGAAATGAATACAACTTTACACTTGTGTTCAAATTTGATGTTTGAGTGGTTGTTTTACCCAACAGAGCCCGAGTACAACTATCATCGCCGACAAATTGGAGGATTAGAGGGTCTTGTCCTACACTCCAGTCTTCCTGTGGAGATGGTATCTTCACCCGCTAAGGTGCTACGTCTACTCTGATGCTATTCTGGATGTGTGTGTAATGTGTTAATGTGTGATTCCGCCAAGTGGCATAATAAAGTATGGATAAACCTCTCTATTGTACCCTTCTAAAATAGGTATTTGATATGTATGAACTGTGATATCCGCTAGAGTTCGATAATGTGATGGCATGATCTCCTGGGACTATCACATTATGAATTGTTCTGTGGATTTCCCTTCGAGGAAATCGTGAATCGTTTCACCCGTCGAGGGCGTACTCGAGCGTCGTTGCCAATGACAGCCGGAGGCGGAGTGACCGACTTGAGGTAGCCCATCGAGGGCAAACTTGAGCGTCGTTGCTGACGGTGTAGTCTTTATTGTATACTTGTCGAATGTTACGAATTTCATAAATAAAGAGTTTCTTTCATGATGTTATTACTGTGTACTCAACTCGTTTGAGTCTTTTTTCTCTCTACCTCATCGAGCGTTTTATGCATTTTCAAGTATTTAGTGGATGTTTCGTGCTGTGGTTGCTTTCTTAAAGCATTTCAAGTGTTCAACAAAAGTCTAACATCTGTTATAGACGCATAATAGAAATTTGACTAGACTAGAAAAAAGTTGCAAGCACAAGGTAGACCAAAACCACCTATGCGCCTGCTGCTGAATGCCTAAGCCGCCTAAGGCCTAAACAATGATATGTAAACCACACCATGTGGACAGTACTACTAACTTATGCGGGTGACATATATGCTAGCATAATGTGGAATGGTTCACATTTAAACCAAACAAATAGACGTGAAAGGAATGGTTTAAAAAGGGTAATATTTTATATGTTATTTGATACAACAAATGAGTAGCAAGTTTGGCAACAACAAGCACAAAGAGCATGGAACAAGCAAACCAGTAAAACCATACCGGCCATGATTTGCAAGACAAGAAAAGCGACCATAGCACAAGTGATCAAGAATGTTTAGAAGTCCTGAACTCAGCCTAAAGGAACCACGCAATAAATATCACCCAAAAAGTTCAATAAGTATCTTTGAAGAGTGGATCGCTGTGTGATCTGCCAAATTTAAAAAGACTAATCTTTTGAGTTATTCTCGTAGGTCCAGTGTCCTCCTAGTCATAAGTTTCACTATCTATTTTCAGGTTCAAAATTACTTCGACTTCTCACCTCAGTGGCTTCAAGCGAATCTGATAAATCATAATTCCTTTACCTTAGTGAAACAATCTGACCCAAGTAATAGAAATTGATCATAGGAAATCGTGTGTTGCTAGAATCGTGAGGAAGTCATATAGCTCTTCACAAACAAGGTGATTAACTTCGCAGATGTTGAAACAATCCAATTTTCTCATCCAGTTCTTGATATATAAAGAGAAGGGTCAAAGGTGGTCAACATACAACATTTTACAAAAAATTATAAACCTCCTATTAGATATGTATATATCTAGGGGTCTAATGATAACTATAATGAACTCCTTTGTGACTATATACATATGAAAGCCACTCAACCCAAGGGGTGTGAGCTGTTCTCCCTATTCCATTCTACGTGGTATCAGCCGCTCAAGTTCTCTAACTCCCAACTCTAGAATTTCCTACTAGCACTAAGGTACAAGTGGAGCTCTCTACTTCTTAGAGTGGTGTTCTTGCTTTGGAGAGGGGGTGCCTCCTATTTATAGTGGTGGAAGTAGGCCCATGAATCCAAGTGCTTTCCACCTCATCTCTTGGATCAAACCGCCATATAATTAAGGGTGGAGAAATCCCACAATTGTAATTCTTTCCATGGTGGGAGGTGGAAGGCGGTGGAGAAACTAGGGATGTCGGGCGACCACCAGGGGGTCAGTCAACCCCACCCTCAATGACAGGTGGGGCCACCCCCTCTGGTGTGATGCTTTGTCCTTCCTTCTTGAGTGGGTTTGAGTTGGTGGGGCCACTTGGATAATTCAGATATATGATGTGGGCCATTCGATCCTCGTGGGATGAATATGAGCCATCCATAGAAAACACACTTTTCATCCAATAGTTAAAAATCACTTGAAAGTGTGTTTCTTGGATCCACACAATATTGGGGGCAGTGGGCCCACTAGGGTGGTCGGTCAACCCGGCTCACTAGCCCAGCTTCTCCTTTTTCTTACATCCTATAGAGAAATAGTCCATGTACATGTGAAACTTGTTTTTAATAAAACATGCTCATTTCCTTTTAATCCAAGATATGTTGATGATGTTTTTCAAGTATAAAACTATGACATTTTACCATCAATAGTGACCCCGCTGAATACCTAGGCAGTGTTTAGCGTGATGGGGAAACATGACTAGGGGTAAAAATGCGTAACCTTTGTAGAGCATAACATTGATATATCAGTCGTGTTCATGGTCAAGAGCGGCCTGAACTTCTTTGTGATTTGTAGATCTTTGTGGGGATCCCTATATGGATATTAGTCTCATGGTGACATGGGTCACGGAAGATTTCTTGTATGCGTGTTTTGTGAGGACTAATACATATGGGTGGACCCTTTGGGTGGGTTCAAATGAGAACTTTGATGGAATCCAAGTGCTGGAGATGGTTTGGTTCTCTGAGGAGATGATGGTTTCACCTAGTAAATAGGTGCTAAGGATTTAAAGTAAATTAGGATGTGTTGCTTAAGCGCTGGTGTCAATCTCATAAGTTTTTCCTTGCTTTAAGTCTCATGTCATACTTTCCTACACTTACAAAGTACATTTTAATGTACTAACCCTTCTGTTTGTCCCCTTTGCTACCCCACCTAGCTCTTCAAACTAGAAGATGGAGTTTTTCCTGAAGACCATGCTGATGCTAGGCTAGTGTACCCCCGATCAGCTGCCTGTGGGGATAGAGACCCTGCTTCGCTAGAACTCTAATGTATTTTCTTTTAGACCCTCTGGTAATTTTGTAACAAGTTATCGCTTCTGTAATAAACACCGCAATGTATTACTATATAGTCGTCGCATGCATGAATAAACTAATCCTAGCATACATGTGATATGCATTCGGTTTTGTTGTTAAAACTAGGTGTGACAGCCAAGAAGGACCTAAAACTACTTTTTGTACTCCCCTTGCTCTCCGAACATACAAGTCAGGGGCAAGGGACCTCATAAGGGGGATCAAACCCTAGATCAACTCTTTCTTCCTTCCATTAAAGAACGAGCTCTTTGCTCTCCTACCCCCGTTTGTAAACTCTCGAACACTCCAACACGAAATGTCTCTGCAAGACGTAGGGCTCGATGCGCGTGTAACAGAACCGACCAATTATACGAAATTAAGTAAGAAAATCACCCGCCGAGGCAGACAATTTAACAAACTTAAGCCCGTATAACCCGGTAGTCCGTGAAACCACGAAGGATTTCAAACCAACCAACATACAAACCAAGATCGTACAAGTTTAGCAGCCACAGTCACATATTACATAAAGTTCGCAACGACAGTTGAATACATCGGAGTTTAGAACAGAAAGTTATTACAAACCAAGTTCAAAATAAAGTAGCGGAAACAAATAGTTTCATAAAACACACACACGCTCTTAACTCAAATACAGTACCAGTAGGTAGCCATCCTCAACAAAAGCATGAGATAAGACATACGGAGTGACCATTGCCCTTGGTCCTAGTTGTCACCCATCGCCGAATACAGACAGTTGACGCAATAGCCGTAGTACATCTGACCATCTGTAACAACAATGGGAACAACGTCCTGAGTACGAGAAGGTACTCAGCTAGACTTACCCGTCTTAAACCAAAATAAAGTGACACCAAGGATTGTGCAAGGTTTTCTTTTAGTGGACTAGCTGACTCATTTGCGAAAAGCGTGAGCTATCCTGACTAAACCATTTTAAGTAATTTGCCTCAGGTTTATTATACCTATCCATCTAGGTAAGCACCTACACTATAGCAATCACTTGATTAACCAAAACATCATGTTACCACTTGAATTTAGCATTTTCCAACATCATCCACATAACCATACGTGTTCCATCATCATTACTACGATGCCGTAACTCAAGTCAAGTGCTCACTATCCAGGAGCGATGGCGATTCGAATCGATTCCTAACCAGCTGGTGATTTATTACTCACACAAACCACACTCACCGATCAAGTGAGCTACAGGTCACCAAGGACACTTTCTAGGTAAACGTCGCGGTGTAACAATCATGGACCGCACTACCCAGGGACCGCCCGACTGCCAGGACGCACCTTGGGCATACTCTTCGTGTCCCCGTACAACCCCCTTCGGCACCAGTCTGCCAATCCGAGTTTACCCCGGCCCGAAAAGTGCCACTAGCTTCGCGGTCGAAATGTACTTTATTCGGCCAGCTAAATGTGAGGCATGCGTTCAACATGACAAGAGGGACGAGCAACGATCGGTCCTTAACCGACACAGGCGGAAAACTACTAGCACCCTAGAACCCTGTTTGGTTGCCTCCAACTTTTCCGTCCGGTCTCCAGTTATCCATCAACACATGGTTATTTTCCCGGATATCCACCATTTCATAGCTAAAACCTTCCAGTGATCACCTATCATTTCAGGTGACCGGAAATCACCGATCGCTACCGGTCTAAGCAAGGCTAAGCAATTATTCGATCCTGACCTAACAGGGTAACAGGTAACCGGGTGGGCAAGGATAGTAATAAATGCAACAACGGTTCCACTCCACTCCTATAACCTAATGCAACAATATATAACTCATATAAAAAGAATTGCTTGAATAAAGTAGGGATTTTAGAATGCTCCGGGGCTTGCCTCTTTCAAACGAACTAGGCTGGTGATCTACGCACTCGGGCAAGTCCTCTCCTTGCTCCTCTTCCTCGGGCACCTCCTGTGCCTGGAGTTCTTGCGGATCTGCCCCGGTCTGCTCTTTCGGCACTGCTACTGGCGGCTCCTCCTGCGATCCTGTATGATGCAATTCCATAAGTAAACATGCAAGCGGTGCATCGGATGCGGTGGAAGGCCATGATCATGATGACATGATATGCAGATGAGCACATTGAAACTTATAGTATAGACGAATGACAAACCTTTCTACAAGATAGTCAACGTCATCCAAGAACATGTACTACAAAACATGTCATCTACTGTATTCACCTATGCTAACAATTCTCCTCTATTTTCACACTAGCTAGCATATAACCCTAACAAGAGTGCTACTACACTTTATCAACACCACTACACTAACTTTTCAAGTGACACCAGCAAGGTGGTTGGGTGCTTCAAAGATACACCAAACACTCCTTATCACTCTAATTACTCATAAAGAATGACTTTTTATTTCCGATTTAAACTAGGGTTACACAGCAACATCTGTTTCTGATGCATAGAAAAATCTACAAAAATTCCTATAGCATAGTACTACTCCAAATAGCACACCACAAAAATTTCATGGGATTTGGATAAGTAACATAGCCTACACAAAAATGACAAGCTCTAGAATGATATTGAGCATGAAAATACTTTATACTATGAAAAGTATCAAACAATAGATTTAGCATTTTTTCTATGTTCTACCCATCAAACAATCACTGTACAAAAATTATCACAAGCATGTTTTATACAACTTTTGCCCTCTAGCAAAAATAACAAAAATCAGCCCTATTTAGCACTTAAACTACACCTCAATATTTTTCCACAGAACATGAATCACATATATTTTTCTTAGAAACTAAAGTACACAAGAAGAGCAACAAACTTGGAATCATATTTTTCTGATTTTTCTTTGATTTACTACACATTTTCTAAGATATCAGCAAATACAAAGATTAAACAAATCTCCATAGAAAAGTACCACAAAAACATCATGCAATATTTTTACACTGTAGATATACTCATGAGGATCACTACAAAATTTGTTTCACAATTTTTGGAGCTAAAATGGATACACAACATTTTCCCCAAGCATTTCTCTTTTCAAATAAAAAAGGAAAACAGAAATCATTTTCTTTCTCTGCCTAACAGGCCGGCCCACGAGATCCACCGGCCCGCTGCCGAAATCGGCCTCGGCAGCCAGCGCGGGAAGATTGGCCTGGCTCGGTGGCGCGGCCCACGGACGCGGCCCAAGGGAAAAACAGAGGGGGAGAGGAGATGGCGTGGCCACGACACTGGTGCCCGCGACGTCGCGGCGGTGCGGTGCCCGTCGGCGGCCAACGGCCAACTCCGGCCAAGCGGGGACCAGCCAGCGGGCGCACGGGATTCGCGAGAAGATGGCGAACACCGGAGAGCAACGCGCGGGGGTAGAGAGAGGGCGAGGACGCCGGAGGGGTGGAGCGCGAGCTCGGCGGGCCGGAAATGGTGGCGTGGCGGGGAGCGCTCGATTGAGCCTTACCGGAGGCGAGGAAGGAGCGCTGAGGCGTGTTCGGAGGAGAGGAGGAGATGGCGGAGCGTGAGGCGCGAGCAATCGCTCAGAGGAAGCTCGCCGGCGTCGGAACGCGGCGGCGGAACTGGCGGCAGTGGTGGCGAGCGGGGGAGAGGACGCGAGGGCGTTCGGCTTTCTCACGATGGGCGAGAGAGTGAACGAGTGAGGAGTGGGGAGGAAGCAGAGGCGCGGGCGTGTTGCCGTGGAGTCGGGCGCGCGGGGGCCACGGACGTCCACGCGGAGGGCGGCGCCGGCGCATGGCGGCCACGGGGGCGCACGGCGTCTGCCGCGGCAGGCGCGACGCGCGCAGGAGGGAGAGGAGGCGCGCTGCTGGGCCGCGGAGCAGGCCGGGCCAAGCGGGGCGCGGGCGCGGGCGCACGCGCGCTGAGCTGGGCGGCTTTGGCGGCTGGGCCGAAAGTGAGGCGGCGGCCCGCTAAGACGAGAAAAGCTTTTTCTTTTCAAATTTCAATTTTCAGAAATTCTAAACTATTTCAAATTCAAATTTTGAAGATGAAAAAGGCATTTTCAAGATTTGAACCCAAAATAGAAGTTGTTCAAAATTTAATTCTCTACAACTTTGCTTTTGGGCACATTTTGAAATTCCAAACAGATTTTGAATTAAGGATTTAAAGTCCATTTTTCAATTAAAAACCCATTTTCTAGAATATTTTTAAAAGCAAAATTTGGGGAAATTTTGAAAACAAAAGTTGCTCCAAAAATCATGCTAAATAATCCTAGATGATTTAAAGCTATAGCCAAACATGTGTTACTAACCTAGCAAGCATAATTAGGGCAAAAGTACAACTAACAAGCATATGCAACATGCATGTTTCAAAATGATGTTTCAAAAGTTTCAATTCGGCTTTAAACTTACATTGCATGTGATTATGAAATGCATTTGATGCTAATGCTCATGATTTGAGATGCTAATGCGATGCTTAACACCTAGGGTGTTACAGCGCGAACCAGGATAAATCCTCTTGTTACTTGAGTGTTAACCGCTGAAGTCCCACACGTCAACCATCTAATCACTAGTCATGGTTATGAACCATGACAGATAGATTTAGCTAGGCTAAGATGGAGATTGAAATCAACACCTCAAATGAAGATCAAATGGAAGCCTTGGAGACCCTAGCTAAAGACCATCAAGAAGCTTAAAACATCAAAAGAACTTGAAGCCATCGAAGCTCGAGAGAAGATATGAATGAATTGGTCTTGCCTCATGATTTTGGATAAGCTCAAATTGATAGGATATCAAATCAAGGTTGTATAGCTCTTCATTAGCTTTCCAAAAAGTCTAATATCATCAAAATCAGAGTTCATAGCAAAATGTTACGCCCAAAATACGAAATTGCATCGTGCTGAAAATAGAGCAAAGAAAATCTCCAGTGCTATAACTCTGGTGCACAAATAAAAGCTCTAGTGCAAGAACTCCGGTGACGACTAGAATATGGGTGATATACATTCGTCCAATGCAGAAAAGCTACGGTGCATAACTCCAGTGCACATAGGAGAAAACTGGTGACTCGTTCACCTTCTTGGAACTGTGCTCAGTTTTTGTACATACAAAAGATGCACACAGGAGAAATCCGGTGCTCCGCCAATTACCCTCTTCTGAATCCGATTTTAACATTATTGTCAGGTTTGGACTCGACAATGATCCATGGATCTGGAGAGCGAGAGAACATATTAATATATGTAGAATAATATCGTAGCTAATTCTCTACGTCTACCCTAGTGCAAGAAAAAACAAGAGACAAGGTTGTTCAGGCTAATCAGGCATCCTTCTCCGGTTCTCCCCCTTTGGGGACTTGCCGAAAGGAGGAACAGTTCAAACCTAGCTCCGTGACCCCCTAACCTACGCAGCTTCGTGAGACGCGTGTTGACACTCAAATTTGTCCTAATACGTAATGTATGTATTGCTCAGCTTGGTTGTCTGAGTGCATATATATTTCACTCGGCTCGTTTAGATGCATATATGTATATTCATTCGGTCTCTTGAGGAGGATCTTGTGCATTTATCAACCAAGATACTCAGGATCAAGTTGGAAATAGAAGATGAGGATTTGAGCTACGATCGATTGCATCAAGTTGGAATTTTATTATAATGGACCATATCGCAGTCAAAGGATGACGTGACCTGGTCTGCTGTTCAAGGAATATGCACTACTGAATGCTTAAATCGTTCTACGCCAACTCCTGCACGTTTGAGATGCTCTGGTGTTCATCTGACAGTTGGAGAAGCTAACATGTGTCTGCTCTGCTCTCTAGGGTGGGACTGTCCGCAGAGCCACGTATAATACGAACCAAACAAGAACCTGAGTGAAGCGCATGTACATGATGAACTGGTGGCGACTTGCTTGGTTGGCATGCGTTCTAGTTTAGATGATCGGAAGTTGGAACAGAGGTCGGGATGTGTTGATGAATACAGGAGCCGGAGATTCACGTTTTTCGAATCTGTGCTTGGTTTTTTACAAGGTTTTAAATCTCCGGCTAAAGGTATTTAGCGGATGACCTCTAAAACAGCTATAGCGGAGGCTAAATGGAGCTATAACGGGCTATAGCTGCTAAGTTCTAGGTAAACACAAATAGCTTGATCCACCTCAAACAGTTATAGCCAACTATTGCAACAGCTATAGCCGTAGATTTAAAACCTTAGTTTTCGTACATAGCTCTCGTGCACACAGGAAAAACTGGTGCCTTGCCGATTATCCTCTCTCGAACCCAATTCTGGGATTGATGTTTGGACCCGGCAAATGATCCATGAATGTGGAGCAGTGAGAGAGCATATAATATACGGTAGAATAATATCCAATTTTCTACGTCTACTCTAGTGCAAGAAAAAGCAAGAGGAGAGTTGGGTCAGGCATCCTTCTCCCCCTTTGGAGACTTGCCAAAAAGAGGAACAGTGTTCGAAGCCAGCTCAGTGACCAATTAACCGGCGCAGCTTCAGCGCCACGGAGCTCACGGTTCATATCCTTTCCCTAATCATATGCGACACGGAGTCACGCCTGGTCACGGAACATAACAGACCACCCTCCGCCGATCGATCCTCCTCCAGCTCTGGTCGCTGTCCTCACTGGCTCCGGCGGCTATCCCTTGGCATGCAAGGATACGTCTGGAAACCCTGCAAAAATTGTGATCCGCAACAGGGCCACTCGGTGTCGCCTCTGACCTTTTGCTCCGGGGGCAGCTGGAATTCAACCACTCCTGATTTGAACACATTATCTGGGGGTGGTAGGTGAAGCATGTCCAGCCAACTCGATCCAAAGGCCCGGTGAAAATGGCATGTTTGTGTTATGTGTGTGTGGTTAGCTCAACGTAGCCCTCGGTATTGGAAAGTGAAATGTAGAATTTCTTACTAGACACATGTGTGCCCTTTTTTTTTCCCTTGATTGAGTAAATCGCACTTAATTCATGTCCATTAATTTAGCGTAAATCAGGTTCCGGCTATTTCTTCCTCCTTTTCTCTCATGAAAAGCAAAAGTTGCTGATGAATCATTCTTTTTTAACTATATATTGGCCGTTCAAGTCAATAAGAAATCAATGCAGTGAAACGGCTTTACTGCCGTACCAAATATTTGATATTTCTATTCCAAATATAATGGTGTACGTACGCGTAGTACATTCGGCGTGTTAACTAAGTCAGGAAAAAGGCTATGTAAGAGGGTGGTCAATAATGTGACATACAAACAGACGAGCGGTTGACTTTAGCTACACTCCGAAGCTACTACACTATAGCAGCTAGTAGCCGTGTTCCGCAAGGGCCCCGCCGGCAGTGTTGCCTTGAGGCGACCTCGTGCTCGATCAATAACCAACCCTGCACCAAACAAAGCATGCATACAGTACTGAACTCAGCACAAACATTTGAACTAGGCGCATGCATAGCCAAAAAGTTCCAGAAGCGTACAGGCTAATCATCTCATGCAGTCGTGCCTGCACTTGCAACATCTACTATCCTACTATATATATATATATATAGGAACCTCTCTGGGGCATTACTACCACCTCTAACGCAGTGATCCATCCAACATTTAGCCAACAAAGGATCATCGGAGGCTCGGGCTCAAGTACTTAATTGTTCTTAGCTTGCTTCGCTGTAGGATCGGAACAGCAACAATGGCTACCTCCTATCTGCTGCCTTGCTATGTCGTCATCACTGCTCTCGTGCTCTTCTTCTCCGTCGCAGTTACGGAGGGGGCCATCAAGGAGTACCAGTTCGATGTAAGCATGCATGTCCGCATGTGTGTGTGCAACAAGCAGCATATGCATGCCTCATCCATCAATGACTAGCTCATTAGTAGTGTTAGTTACATGCAGTTGCAATCTTATTAGCAATGCATCTAATAATTAATTAACGTTGCGACGATAATGCATGCAGGTGCAAATGACGAATGTGATGCGGCTGTGCAGCAGCAAGAGCATCGTGACGGTGAACGGTCAGTTCCCGGGGCCGACGGTGTTCGCGAGGGAGGGCGACTTCGTCGTCATCCGCGTCGTCAACCACGTCCCCTACAACATGAGCATCCACTGGTAACGTGCACTGCATGCATTGACTGTGTCACCGGCGGGCGACTGATCACCGGCGCGCGCGCGTGCAGGCACGGCATCCGGCAGCTGCGGAGCGGGTGGGCGGACGGGCCGGCGTACATCACGCAGTGCCCGATCCAGAGCGGGCAGAGCTACGTGTACAAGTTCACCGTCACGGGGCAGCGCGGCACGCTGTGGTGGCACGCGCACATCTCCTGGCTGCGCGCCACCGTCTACGGCGCCATCGTCATCCTGCCCAAGCCCGGCGTCCCTTACCCGTTCCCGGCGCCCTACAAGGAGGTCCCCGTCATCTTTGGTGAGTGGTGGACGGCGGACACGGAGGCGGTGATCAGCCAGGCGCTCCAGACCGGCGGAGGCCCCAACGTCTCCGACGCCTTCACCATCAACGGGCTGCCTGGGCCGCTATACAACTGCTCTGCAAAAGGTTACAGTTTTTTAGATGCATGCATGTCCAGCCTTGTGCATGCATATGCGACGACTACACCAACACACATATACTAGTTTTAGTGAGCTAACGGCTTTGGATTGTTTTATGATGCAGACACGTTCAAGCTGAAGGTGAAGCCCGGGAAGACATACATGCTCCGCATCATCAACGCTGCGCTCAATGACGAGCTCTTCTTCTCCATCGCCGGCCACCCGCTCACCGTCGTCGACGTCGACGCGGTCTACATCAAGCCCATCACCGTGGAGACCATCCTCATCACCCCCGGGCAGACCACCAACGTGCTCCTCACCACCAAGCCGTCCTACCCCGGCGCCACCTACTACATGCTGGCCGCGCCCTACTCCACCGCCAGGCCGGGCACCTTCGACAACACCACCATGGCCGGCATCCTCGAGTACGAGGACCCCACATCCCCTCCCCCGCACGCGGCCTTCAACAAGAACCTCCCGGTCTTGAAGCCGACCCTGCCGCAGATCAACGACACGAGCTTCGTCGCCAACTACACGGCCAAGCTCCGCAGCCTTGCCACCGCGGAGTACCCGGCGGCCGTGCCGCAGGAGGTGGACCGGCGGTTCTTCTTCACGGTCGGGCTGGGCACGCACCCGTGCGCCGTGAACGGGACGTGCCAGGGCCCCACCAACAGCAGCCGGTTCGCGGCGTCCGTGAACAACGTCTCCTTCGTGCTCCCGACGACGGCGCTGCTGCAGTCGCACTTCGCCGGCAAGTCCAAGGGGGTGTACTCGTCCAACTTCCCGGCCGCGCCGCTGGTCCCGTTCAACTACACGGGGACGCCGCCCAACAACACCAACGTGGCCAACGGCACCAAGCTGGTGGTGCTGCCGTACGGCGCCAGCGTGGAGCTGGTGATGCAGGGCACCAGCATCCTCGGCGCCGAGAGCCACCCGCTGCACCTCCACGGCTTCAACTTCTTCGTGGTCGGCCAAGGGTTCGGCAACTTCGACCCTGCCAAGGACCCGGCCAAGTACAACCTCGTCGACCCCGTCGAGCGGAACACCGTCGGCGTGCCGGCGGCCGGGTGGGTGGCCATCCGGTTCCGCGCAGACAATCCAGGTGAGACTTTGTTAAGAAAGATCGTAGTGACATACTAACTGCATGCAACAGGTCAGCAACAACGATCTGAGCAAGGGAATGAAAGGTTACTTCGGTTAGGGATAACCCAAGCTTCGTGGAGAAATAATCTTGACCGCGTGTCGATCTGTGTTGCACGTGTGCAGGGGTATGGTTCATGCATTGCCACTTGGAGGTTCACGTCAGCTGGGGCCTGAAAATGGCATGGCTGGTGCTGGATGGAGACCGCCCCAACGAGAAGCTGCTGCCTCCGCCGTCTGATCTCCCCAGGTGCTAGACGAGACGAGACGAGGAATTGCTGCCCTGCAGGTCGCCATCAACGGCCGTGATTGATTGGGCCCGGCCATCTTGGAACAGGGATTGCGTGCTCTCTAATTTGCATAGGATATCTTAATCATCTTTTGCTTGTGCTGGGGTTGGTGTTATGCGATGCTTTAGCGGTGTGCTTTTCCGGGTTGAGTCGTCATCTGGTTAGCTGTGTGAGTGAGAGTCACGGGCAGGAAGGTTCATACTACTTACTCAGTTTGTATAAGGCAAACGCCATTTATTTTTTGATTGCTTATGAGTTACTACCATCTTTTGTAAATCAGATTCTTGTCGGAGAACGAACTGGACAGTGTAATCAGGCGTGCCTCTCAAATACTCCCCACGTTCCTAATTATAAGACGTTTTGACTTTTCTAGATTTATAGCTTTTGTTACGCACCTAGAAATATGTTATATCCAGATACATAACACATGCTATGAATCTAGATATGTCAAAACATTTTATAATTTGGGATAGAAGAAGTAATATGTATTACCACCAGCATTGGAATTCAGTTTTGAAAGGAGCATTGGAATTTAGTTTTGAAAGGAGCATTGGAATTTATTGACGCAAAATTGTTATCACCGTTCAAATATCATCACGCTAGTCGGCTAGCGTTTGCCATACACCACTCCGCATTTCGAATCGTCTTGTGTTGCATGTCCTATCAATTGTTGTTATAAGTTCTCACTTGTTATATGTCCTTGTCGATGTGGGACTCACAGGGTTCCCTAGCAATGTGACTACAAGCCGTGGGCCCTGGCCTGGCCCTCGGACAGAAGCAAGAAGAGGAGCAGCGTCCGCTACACCGAACCTGAGTAGAATAGGCCAGACTAGCTGGATTCCTAAGGAAAGTACCTTCTGTATTTAGTTCAGGACACCTTCTTTGGATCCGACTAGGATTATAACCGTACCACAGCCTTCTCTATCGATATAAAGAGAGGTCGTGGGCACCCCTGTAAGAACACACAACATAACACAATCAATCCAACGCAAAGGCTAACGCCGACTAGACGTAAAGGCTATTACTCGATCATGATCGAGGGCCCGAACCAGTATAAATCGACTGTCTCTGCGTTCACCATCGAGTATCGAGTTTCAGCATACGCTGAAGCCCGAACAACTGTCCCGGGTACCCCCGTGGCAGGCTATCAGTGGTAAAACATCGACAGCTGGCGCGCCAGGTAGCGGCTTCCGGCGAATTTGCGATCGAGAGCTCGATGGACCTCGACAACACGATCTTCTCGACGGGGTCAACTTTCACCTTCGGATCGTGGATCTGTGAGGCGGACAACCAAGGCAAGCTCCAAGGACGCCTCCTCAAGGATCGAAAAGACCAAGAAGACCTCACTCTTTCGACAAGATTGACAGAAGAACTCGCCGGGAGGTTTTCGCGTCTTGCGATGTCTGAATTAGTTCAGGTCTCGCCGACGATCGAATTCAACTCAGACTCTGAAACGGAATCCGCCTCGGAAACCAATCTGGGTTCTTCTCATGATAAACCAGGTTCTTTTTCGATGGATCTCCGGAATTCAGCTTCAATCCATCAGGAGATCAATTCAAGCTTACTTCAGAACCCTTCCATGAAGTTAGGTTCTTTCCTAATCGGACTCAACAACATGGCAAGATCTTACCAAGACTTGCTCCAAGAAATAGACGGACCAGTGCGAGGGCTACGGTTGACCGGAGCACATGAAGGCCTCATACTAACCATGATATCTCAAGATTACCTCGTCTACTGGCCGGGTTCTATTTCCGAAAGCAACAACGCCCGACTAGTTAATGAGACAGCCGTTCTACCCTATCAAGAGGGGAGTACGCTTTACGACACCGACACCTCTACAGAGATTATTAGCAACTCTAATGGCGCAGTCACAGATACAGAAGCAGCACACGCCCGAGAAGTATTCATGATTCGGCGACCACCTTTGATCCCACCAAGAGCACCCGATGTCAGATCTTCGGACGAATCAGAATCCAACATATCACCCAACGCTCTAGAATACGATGGCGAGACAGAGAACCAGAAGTGTGCCAGGAAAAGGAAGAATAAGTTGAAAGAAGATCGCAGATGCCGCGCAAGGCAACGCAAAGAAGCCTGGACAAGATACGAGTCTGACCTGGCTGAATATGATAGAAAGAAGTCAGAAAAGAAGCAGAAGAAAGATACACAGCTAGGAAGACAAACAACTCTCCACACGACAAGATCAGAGAACTTGCCGAAGAACTCGAAGCTATTTCTCACCCCCAATGAAGAACAAGAGCGACTCAGGGAGGTTCTCCGGTTGACAGCCTTAAGAGCGCACGACGGGATGACCCGCTCAAGACTACCCGCAAGATCAGCATCTCACAGACAAGAAAATCAGAGTCAAAGGAGGTCCGCTTTCGAAAGATTAGGGCCAAACGGAAGCCACAACAGAGAAAGCAGAAGGAACCATAGTCAAAGCAATTGAGTTGAGCAACCGAGGAAAAGCAGGAGTAGAGTACCTGTCTAAACAGCCCCACGGAACTACTCTCATCAAAACGATAGCTGGCACGAAGAAGGGGCTGAATCATAGTATAGAAAAGCCAGAGCACACGACAGATTCCCTTGCTTTGCAAGCCGACTTGCTTCGGTACGGCTACCTCACAAATTCAAGTCTTCCAATCACTCCAAATACGATGGCAAAACCGAAACCAAGCAGTGGCTCAGAATCTACTCTCAGTTAATCGAACTGGCCGGAGGAGATGACGACATCAATGCGCTCTTCTTCCCTATGGCATTAGAGACTATGCCCCTCCAATGGTTTGACAAGCTAAGCCCTGGATCAATTAGGGGATGTGGGGACTTGCAAAGAGTTTTTTGTGAAAATTTCGTAGGTATCATCACGCACCCTATCACCCATGCAGAACTAAAGGGACTCAAACAGAAAGGTGGCGAAAGCCTCAGAGATTATTATCATTGATTTGGTGAGCTACGTGCTCAAGTACATAACATCACTGAACGAGAAGTAATCGAAGCTTTCTCCCACGGGATCATGGCCAAGTGGCAGTTTTAAGACTTTTGTAAAGAAAACCCGAGAAACAATGAAGAGTTCAGACGTACAGTAGAAAAGATGATCACCGCAGAAGAAAAGACTCGAAAAAGATTTCCAGATAGAAACAATCGAGATAACAACCGAGACAACTCTGATAGACAAAATTATCGAAACAACGGGCATCAAGACAGAAAGCGTGAGTCTGACAACACCGTAGCCATGGCTGACAGATCAAAGAAGTTCTCAAAATTCAAGAGATTTGAAGACATTGAAAATATGCATTATGTATGGCATCCGCAGGAAAATCATACAACTGGAGATTGCCGTATCTTTATTGATCGGTATACAAGAAAGGGCAACAAGGGAGATAAGAAAGAAGACGACCAGAAAAAAGGAGAAGATAGTATTGAAGACAAGGGATTTTAGCAATCAAAAGGGACAGTCGTGGTCATCTTTTCAGGAGTTCTAGGCTCCAGAAGCAAGCACCAGGATAAGTTGGCTCTCCGCAGCATCATGATAGCAGAACCAGCCGTCCCCAAGTAACTTAATTGGTCACAATACCCAATCCAATTTTCTAGAGAAGATCAATGGACCAGTGTTGAGAACGTCGGCCTATATCCACTTGTTTTAGATCCAACTATCGCGGGAATGACAGTCACCAAGGTTCTGATCGATGGAGGAGCGGGGCTCAATATCATATTTTCAGAAACACTAAGGAAGATGGGACTAAACCTTGCCAGGTTGATTACCCCAACAGGTGTACCTTTCTATGGAATAGTACCCGGCAAAGCCGCCATGCCGCTCGAACAAATCACTCTACCAGTTACATTTTGAACACTGACCAATTACCGAACCGAATTCATTCAGTTTGAAGTAGCAGACTTCGAGACATCATATCATGCCATCCTTGGAAGACTAGCACTTGCCAAGTTCATGGCTATTCCTCACTACCCATATCTCCTGCTCAAAATGTCAGGACCCCACGGGGTACTCTCCCTCCGGGGTGACTTGAAGCGCGCTTTCGATTGCGACATACAAGCAATCCAAATCACAGTCGACGGCAGAGAAGAAATAGCCACCGTTGCTGCACAGATGAACCCGGAGGAACTAGAGATCCCAGCTAAGAAACCTTACATCCTTGCACCTCCAAAAGAAGCCAACGTGAAGTAAATTGACCTGGGTACTGGTGATCCCTCCAAAACGACGACCATCAGTGTCCACATATTGACAAAATAGGAACTCACGTTCACCAACTTTCTTCGGAACAACAAAGATATCTTCGCTTGGAAGCCGGCCGACATGCCAGGTGTCCCGAGAGAGTTGGCCGAGCACAGAATTGATGTTAATGAAGGCTCCAAGCCCGTGAAGCAACGACTACGACGATTCTCACCCGATAAAAAGGCGGCGATTAAAAAGGAGATTGCAAAGTTGATGGCGACAGGGTTCATAAAAGAAATCCTTCATCCAGATTGGCTCAGATTTAGTACAGAAAAAGAACACGGTCGAGTGGCGCATGTGCGTCGACTACACAGATCTCAACAAATATTGCCCGAAAGATCCATTTGGACTACCATGCATTGATCAGATAGTTGATTCAATAGCAGGATCTGCCCTATTGTCTTTTCTTGATTGCTATTCATGATATCATCAGATCGCATTAAAGGAAGAAGACCAGAGCAAGACATCTTTCATCACTCCGTTCGGCGCCTACTGCTACAAAACCATGTCGTTTGGACTCAAGAACGCTGGCGCTACTTACCAGAGAGCTATCCAGACATGCCTTGGTGAGCAAATTGGCGAGAACACAGAAGCATATGTGGATGACGTAGTAATAAAGACAAAAAAAAACCCAGACACACTAATTGAAGACTTGAAACAAACTTTCGAGAATCTGAAGAAGTGGAAGTAAAAATTGAACCCAAACAAGTGTGTATTTGGAGTACTATCAGGACAACTACTCGAATTCTTGGTCAGTCATCGTGGAATCGAGGCCAGTACCAAGCAAATACGAGCCATAACAGAGATGGGCCCTCCTCGATGTGTCAAAGATGTGCAAAAACTAACATGTTGCATGGTAGCCCTCAATCGTTTCATATCACGACTTGGTGAAAAAGGGTTACCTTTCTTCAAGTTACTAAAGAAGACGGGCAAGTTTGAATGGACAGAGGAAGCCAAGGAGGCTTTCGAAAGCCTTAAGGCATACCTCACCTCCTCGCCCGTCCTCACACCTCCAAAGAAACACGAAGACATGATGCTATACATTGCGGAAAATTCTATGGTGGTCATCGCAGCGATCGTCGTGGAGAGAGGAAGAAGGACGCGCGTACAAAGTACAGCAGCCAGTTTACTACATCAGTGAGGTACTATCAGATTCCGAAATCGGGTACCCGCATGTGCAAAAACTACTCTACGCTCTCCTGATCACCTCCCGCAAGCTTCGCCACTACTTTGAAAGCCACAAGATTACTGTGGTAATAGATTTTCCACTCGGAGACATCCTACATAATAGAGACACAACAGGGCGCATATCTAAGTGGGCAGTTGAACTTGGCGCTCTCAACGTTGATTTTACCCCATGAAAAGCGATCAAATCTCAAGCCCTAGCTGATTTTGTTGCCGAATGGACAGAAATCCAACGACCCATGCCAGACGTCATCCTCGACCATTAGAAGTGTACTTTGATGGATCACTCAAACTAGGCGGAGCTGGCGCAGGCGTTCTCTTCATCTCCCCAGATGGGAAACAACTCAAATATGTCCTTCAGATATTATGGCAAGCCATGAACAATGAAGCAGAGTACGAAGCACTCATCCATAGGCTCCGGGTAGCCATCTCCCTTGGAATCAAGATACTTCTCGTCTACGGTGATTCAGCAGTAGTTGTCAATCAAGTCAACAAGGATTAGGATTGCATCAAAGATAACATGGATGCTTACTGTGCCGAAGTACACAAACTAGAGAAAAACTTTCAAGGATTACAAATTCTATATGTTATGCGTGACTCAAATGTCACAGCAGACATCCTCGCAAAGCTAAGATCGAACAGGGCGAAGGTCCCACCCGATGTGTCCATAGAGGAGTTGTCAGCACCTTCTATCAAACAACCCGGTGAGATAACCCTTGAACTCCCAGCACTAGCTACTCAGATTTTGGTAATCACCCAGTCGTGGACTCAAGACTTCATCAATTACATCAAAGAAAATAAGTTACCGGCAAATAAAGAAGAAGCTACTCGGATAATTCAAAGAAGAAAGAACTATGTCCTTGTGGGAGACAACCTATATAGAAGAGCCACATCATTAGGAGTACTCCTCAAATGTGTCTCATCAAAAAAAAGGCAAAGAGATCTTAGATAAAATTCACTCAGGTTGCTGTGGAAATCACGCCGCTTCAAAAACGTTGGTCGGTAAAGCATTCCGCACCAGATTCTACTGGCCAACTGCTTTGAAAGACGCAGAAGAACTCTTCAGAAAATGTAAAGGTTGCCAAATATTTGTAAGACAGACTCACGTCCCAGCACACAATCTCATCTGCATCCCACCCGCTTGGTCGTTCTCCTGCTAGGGCTGGATCAAGTAGGACCTCTCAAGAAAGCTAAAGGCGGTGTTGAGTACATCTTTGTGGCTATTGACAAGTTCACCAAATGGATCAAGTACAAGCCACTCATAAAATACAGCACAGCCAAAGCAGTTGAGTTCATCCAGGACATCATGCACCGTTTCAGAATGCCCAATCGAGTCATCACAGATTTGGGTTCTCCCTTCACGGCTATAGAATTCAAAAGTTGAGCACAGGATTGCGGGATCAACATAGATTACGCATCAGTCGCTCACCCAGAGGCCAATGGGCAAGTAGAGAGAGCTAATGGACTCATACTAGCCGGATTAAAACTCAGGTTGTATGAAGAACTAGAGGACTATGGATCCAAATGGATTGAAGAGTTGCCTAAAGTAGTATAGGGCTATGAACTCAAGTAAGCAGAGCTACCGGATACTCACCTTTTTTCCTAGTCTACAGATCAGAAGCTGTATTACTTGCCGACCTAATCTGGACATCACTAAGAATTGAGCAATATGATGAAGGAGAAACCGAACATACCAGAAGACTAGAGCTAGACAGCACAAAAGAAGTCAGAGTCAATGCTATTCTACAATCCGCTCGTTATCTTCAGGGTTTAAGATGCCATTACAACAAAAGTACCTAACCTCGTTCTGTCCAAGTCGGGGATCTGGTACTACGAAGAATACAAAAAGCAGATGGACGTCAAAAACTACTTAGCCCATGGGAAGGCCCTTTCATCGTCACCAAGGTCACCGGACCAGGAACATATGAGTTAATGACCGAGGACGGGGTATAAGTCAGAAATTCTTGGCACATCAGCCAATTAAGAAGATTCTACATCTGAAGAGCACAAGACAGATTTTATGTAGCAAGAAAACCTTATGTAATCAAGATTCCTGATCAAAGAAATAAAGATAATTTTCCTCATCAACGTTCGCCCTACTAAGATCTACAAAATCTATCCCGGAGTTATTCAACCCAGATAAGAGCAAAAGAACTGAAAAGATGCTTGAGCTCGCCTATCCCAAGTCTTTTCAAGCTTGGATAAGAGTAAGAAAGCTGACAGGCTAACACTCGACCTATCCTGGGTTATTTTCATGGCCTAAATGAGAGCTAGATAGAGCTCGCCCTATCCCAGAGTTATTCAACCTGGATGAGAGCAAAAGAGCTGAAAAGATGCTTGAGCTCGCCTATCCCAAATCTTTTCAGGCTTAGATGAGAGTAAGAAAGCCGACAGGCTAACACTCGACCTATACTGGGTTGTTTTCACGGCCTGGATGAGAGCCAGATAGCGCTCGCCCTATCCCAAAGTTATTCAATCTGAATGAGAGCAAAAGAGCTGAAAGGGTGCTTGAACTCGCCTATCCCAAGTCTTTTCAGGCTGGATGAGAGTAAGAAAGCTGACAGGCTAACTCGACCAATCCTGGGTTGGTTTCATGGCCTGGATGAGAGCCAGATAGCGCTCGCCCTATCCCAGAGTTATGCAACCCGGATGAGAGCAAAAGAGTTGAAAAAATGCTTAAGCTCGCCTATCTCAAGTCTTTTCAGGCTTGGATGATAGTAAGAAAGCTGACAAGCTAACACTAGACCTATCTTGGGTTGTTTTCACGGCCTGGATGAGAGCCAGATAGCGCTCGCCCTATCCTGTGTTGTTCTCACAACCCGGATGAGGGCAAAAGAACTGAAAAAACGCTTGAGTTCGCCCTATCTCAAGTCTCTTCAGGCTAAGACGAAATAAAAGGCTCGCAGAAGTCGACACTAATCCTATATCGAGTTGCTATCTTAGCCTAGATAAGAACCAGATAGCGCTTTACTACGTCCAAAGAGTTGTTCAACATAAACAAGGGCAAAAAAGGCTAAGAAGAAGCCTGAAGCTCATCCAATCTACTCTTATCAAGCCCAAAACGTTGTTACTTGCCAAGATTCGCAAAAAGAAGAAGATTCCATCATCAACAGACAAAGACAAACACAAGTCATGAAGAAACATTCAAAAAGATACAAGTTAGAGCAAGCATATTTAAAGAACAAAAGTTTCTTGCAAACCACAATTACAAAGACTTTACAAGAAAGAGGGGGCCTAGCTATCTCCCTCATCATCAGAAGCAAAGGTGACAGTAACATTTTCAGCGACCCTCCTAGCCAACTCCTCGAACTCGGGCTCTGCCTGCGCCACTGCGTCCAGGAATTTTTGATCGCCATCCTCCGCCACTCTCGCCAAGGGAACATCTAGAGAACGCACCCGGACTTGAGCCAAAACATTCCTAACGACGACCTGGGTGCTCCTCCTGAGGAACTCCTAAAGACGAGCCAGGATGTTCGGGATAAATTGAGCCCAGGACTGCCCCTCATCCGCCAGAGTGCGCAAGACTTCGGCCACCCGGCGAAAGGACCTCCACAAGGAAGCCCACTGCTTTTTGGCCACCGTCAGCTGGCTAGACAGATCCTCGATCATCTTCTGCACGTGCACAAGATCTCTGTCAGCTCCCCGCCTAATCAACCTGGCAAGGGCAAGATCCTCTTCGGCTCAAGCAGTTACCTCCTCAGCCCTATTGTGGTTGTGGAGAACAGTAACCTTCATCTCCTTGACGTTGTCCAAGAGCTTCTTTTTATCCCTTCGGAGAGCTGGTCAAAACAACAGATTAAAGCAAATACAAAGCAAAGATACAAAAGCCCGATAAAAATCCACAAAGAACCCGGAGTACCATCACACTCTCTCTTTAGGGATTCGGCCTTCTCGGAAGCCTCTTGCACGGCGGCCATGGCGTCGTCCCTTCTCTTTCCCGCTTCAACTACTTGGGCGTGAAGAGCTTGTTCGACCATCCGACAGTCCTGGCGCTCCAATTCGAGCTTAGCCTGACAGAGGACAAGCTCCGTCTTTAGGCTGCTCACCTCGAAGGACAACTTCTTCTCGGTTTCACCCGAGCCAAAGAAGTTGGAGTGATCCCGAGAGAAGGACTTCTCCAACACGAATAATAAGAAGATAAGAAAAAGAAACATAAGAAGTCGAAGGACCATGGAACAAAAATAAACAGAAGAAGCTCTAACCTGGAGTCGCTCTCCAAAGGAAGCCGCGCCAGCTGCAAGCCTTCCCCAAGATGTGGTCAACTTGGAGAGACGGTGGGTGGCATCAAATTGTAGCACCACATCGTCCTCTAGACGGAGACTGCTGGAAGCATGGCCAGCAGGGGAAGAAGTTGGTTGAGCCATGGAGACCACCACCAGAGCCGAAGCCGCAGCAGTAGAAGCCCTGGCTACCTCCATAGCTGGATCCACCGCCACGGTCACGGTCACCTCCAGAGTTGGCGACTCCACAACAGCTTGATCATCAGTGGCCCCCGTCTCTCCCACAGCCGCCTCGCTGACCGTACGCTCCGAGTCCTGAGACTCAGCACGCAGGGGCACACCAGCAGACTAGGAAGAAGCCGACTGGGGATTAGGGAAAGGTGAGGGTGAAGACCTGCAAGATGGTGAAGAACTCAACAATAAGAGGATGAACTAGAAGAAGGGAGAATGGATACAAACAACCTAACCGGAATTCACTTACTTGGCCGTCTTCCTCCTCAGACTGACACCCCCAAGCCGAACCGATGACTTTGGCGGGGGCATGGTGGCGGTAAAAATGTCATCACCACCCTGCGCCAGGGATAGCATGATTGGCGCCTGAGCCCCAGAAGAACTCAGGCTCGACCCCCGTTTACTACAAGGAACAAAGACGAAACAAATCAGAAAAAGAACTCGGACCAATACAAGATAACATAAGGAGGACGTTATAACAACTCACCGACGGGTATCGAGGGCCGCATCATCATCCTCGCCCTCATCCTCGATAATTTCCACCGCACTGCCATCTGAAGAGAAAGAAGTACACGAGTAAAGATACGAATAGGAAAATCAAAGGAAAATAAGGAACACTCACCTAGGAGCGTGATACCTATGACTTGAGTACCTGGACGAGTACTCGGAGGACAGGGCTTCTTGGTAGCAGACGCGCTGGCGGAAGCATCATCCACCCGCACCCCCTTGCTAGTGGAACGAGGAGCTCGAGAAACTGGGCGCGGCACATATTCAACATATTGGACGATTTCACTGGAGAAAGCATCAGGAAGAATTGTGACGACTGGAGACTTACTAATTGAAGACAATCTAGTAGGGTTCTCATCAACCCCCGCCCCAACTAGGTTGCTCTCAGAAGGGATCGGATCGACGAAATTCCACCCCAAGTCCTGCAAACGACCAACAACAACAAGATAAGCAGAAGAAGCAAAGATAGAAAGTACTCACACAACAAAAAACAACGGAAGAAAGTACTCGCGAAGCAGAAACAAAAGCAACTTATAGCAGGAGGCAGGTGATCTGCATCATATTCAAGAACTGTGTGGGGGACGATGGTCACCCCCTTCAGAACCTTCTTCAGGCGCTCTAGCACCTCTTCTTCAGTCAACTCAAGAGCTGGGACCATCCGAGATGGGTCCTCAGCCCTAGAGTACTCAAAACCGTAGTGCTCCCTCTCCTTCAGGGGCTGAACTCGGCGACGCAAGTAGCTGGCGATGATCCCAAAGCCAGTCAAGCCCTGTTGCTTCAGAGTCCGAATCCTCTCAAGCAGCGGCTGGATCGCCTTGAGCTCCTCACTAGTCACAAGGTTCTTTTCCCAACGATCATTGACCGTGGGTCCAGAATTGGAATGTACAGCAAGGGGAGGGATCATATTCGCGGCATAGAACCACTCAGAACGCCAGTCCTAAACAGAATCAACCAGATCATAATCAAAAAAGAGATTTTTCTTCCCTTGACGGAATTGAATGCCACAACCACCTAGTGGAGAAGTATTGTCACTCTAGGGGTGCGGCTTCAAACAGAAAAAGTAACAAAACAGGGAGATTGAAGGAATGATGCCAAGAAAAGCTTCACAGAGATGGACGAACACTGACAGATGAAGGACAGTGTTTGGAGTTAAGTGGTTCAGAGAGATGTCAAAATAATAAAGGAAACAATGAAGAAAAGCAGAAGCGGGCAGGCAGAGACCGGCTCGAATGAAAGAGATAAATAGAACAATCTCACCAGGACCAGGAGTAGGAACCCGGTGCTGGCCTGGGATCTTCCAGTCAGCGAAGCCCTTCTCCTGGATGAGGCCGTCGCTGACTAACTCGCGCAGCTGGTCCTCCGTCGTGGTTAGAGCTGGCCAGAGCTTCTCCGCAGCCCTCATAGCGACGAACTCTTGATTCTCGATGATCGAGAGCAATGCCTCCTCGTCCAAGACCCCTTTCGACTTGCTTGACGACTTCTTCTTGCCCATGCAATGACGGGGCTCTAAGTCGACGGCAAAAGTACAAACAACAGCGGCGCTCGAATGACGGCGGCGGTAGAGCTCTGAAGACTAGGGTTTTGCAAAGGCTGAATGCTAGAAGGCAAAGGCAGGGTGAGAAAGAAGAAGGAGAAAGGCCCTTAAATAGATTTACAGCGGTAAAAACGCGGCCCACCAGGCCCGTTTAACGCGGCATGAGAACGCAACGGTCTTTTTCCTGCCATAATTGATACAGCTGAAATGACGGATTGCACGCCTTTTCACAACGGAACAGTACAACGGGCGGATTTTAGACTTATCCGTTCACACTATGCCGCTGCCGAATTGTTACAACTCGTACAAACTCAGAAAGAACTTGCCATTCGCAAGATACATAGAAGAGATTACAAAACGCTACCAAAAAGAACCTGGATTTTCCAGAAACAACCCGGATGAAACTCAATAGCAATCAGACAAGCAAAAAAGAAGACAACAACTCAGAAAGCGAGATTTTTCTATTACAAATATCTTTAAAAGATACAAGATTACAGATCTCACAAGACCCAACGAATTCAGAACTACCACGAACAAGCTAGCAACAAGAATCACAGAAAGAACACGGCTCTAGAAACGACTACGTGCCCCTAGTCGCTACTCGGCAGAACACACCCTACTCAGCTACACTATTTTCTTCAAAGGAGAAGCGCAGTGCATCCAAGATTGGTGTCAGCGGCACAGCGTGACAACTTGGACCAGGTGAGGCTCACAGACATCGGTCTATCCAAGCCCGATGTGATCCTGGATTTGATGCTGATCTGCACCAGACAGTCGCAAGACAGAGTGGAAGGATCAACTCGGAACTGCTGGATGAGAGAATGCATCCCACATCACAAGACTTCTTCCACCTGCCAGGATGGACTACCCGGCGCAATGCCGCCGCGAGATTAGTCTAACTCTAATCTCGATCACAAGACTTCTTTCATCTACTACAAGATCTAACAAGACTTGCAACTCATGCCTGGGGGCTGCTCTACTTCACAAACTACCATATTTATAACTACAAAACTTCAAGAACTACAACAGGACCTTTTCGGTATGCAGCAGCTCATCAGGGGGTATTTATAGGCCAAGGAGCGACGTACATAGAATAAATGCACCAAACAAATCTAACCTGACGAAGCATTCAAAGAAGTGACAGAAAGCAGTAAAGGAAAAGCTACCACATATGAAGACACAGTATTCAAGAACGGTATATCCAAAGGAATATGCCAACACTATACAACCCGTGACTACGCAGCATTTAACCAACCCAACAGCCAACTACCACCTACCACTCACAAAAAGAAGGTTACTTGAGAATATGACAAAAGACCATATATCCGAGTTCTTCTTAAATAAAAAGAACTCGGATATATGCTCGGGGGCTGCAAGGTACATATCCACAGATGAGATTTTTAGTTTTTCCAATGATAAAAATTCAAGACCCTCCAACTTTTTGTTCCAAATAGCAAGAGGCTCGGGAGCTACACTCAGTGAGTGCCCTTTTTCTTCGAAAAAGCGCACGTCACTCAAAAGACTTCTTCAAGACAGGACCACTTCAAGGCTTCACGTTGAAAGAACCCGGACCAAGCTCGCTTCACCAGGCAAAGCCGAAGAAACAAGGAGGCCTTCGAGTTCAATCATAAAATGCTCAGGGGCTTGTCGATGCAGGACTCACAGGGTTCCCCAGCAATGTGACTACAAGCCATAGGCCCTGGCCTGGCCCTCGGACAGAAGCAAGAAGAGGAGCAGCGTCCGCTACATCGAATCTGAATAGAATAGGCCAGACTAGCTGGATTCCTATAGAAAGTACCTTCTGTATTTAGTTCAGGACACCTTCTTTGGATCCGACTAGAATTGTAATCGCACCACAGCCTTCTTTATCGATATAAAGAAGGCTGTGGGCACCCCTGTAAGAACACACAACATAACACAATCAATCCAACGCAAAGGCTAACGCCGACTGTAAGTAAAGGTTATTACTCGATCACGATCGAGGGCCCGAACCAGTATAAATCGACTGTCTCTGCGTTCACCATCGAGTTTCAGCATATGCCGAAGCCCGAACAACTGTTCCGGATACTCCCGCGGCAAGCTATCGGTGGTAAAACATCGACATTCCTATCTGTTGTCGTGCTCATCCAATTTGCTACTTTCTCCATGTGTTTTGAGTAAAAAAACCTAATAAATAGTCAAGATATATGCATTGAAAAATCAGTCCAGAGTCACGTATTGTTTACTCCCTTTAAATAAGTTCATTTCTAGCTCTGTTCAAAGACAATGTTTTAATTTAAAAAAAATGTCTAGAGAAAAGTATTAACACTTACATCAGATATGTGTACTATAAAAGCATCTTAATTTTTAAAAGTAAAGTCCACCAAATTAACACCCCTATGGACTTCTTATAACACCCCAGCTCGTTAGAAACATATAGTAGTTGTGTGTTGTTGGCCCATGGCACATTAGGAGTTATAGTTTGTGGGTTTAGTACCACCTTGAAAGTTTATTTAGGAGGGCTAGGGCCAGCTTATAACCCTTGTCGTTCCAAACGTAGCATCACTCTGGGTTAACCCTTTTACACGAAGCAAGAACAAAAGTGTAAGAGATGTGTTACGCGTATGCTGACTCATTCCACGTGCCGAGCTATGCCATATAAAAAGATTTTGAACGCGGGGTGTTATACTTCAACACCAAACAACATACACACCTTAAATTTTAAACTAGATATATAAACACCCTCTTGACATTTTAAAGTGATTTCTTGAGTGGTTTTGCTGATGTGGGAGTGGGCCCACATGTCCGGTGATCTCTCTTTCTCTTATATCAAAAGGTCATAATTTTTTAATATGAAGTCGAATGAATATAAAATTTATATAAAAATTGTAGAGCTCGATGTGATCTATATTTTTCTAGTTGATAAGTTTTTTATTTAAATTTTTTAATGCTCAAACCTTCGTTTTAAGTTAACAAATTTTGAAATTAAACTTTTCAAAATCGTGAAATGATCTGGGACATTGACATGGTCTATACCAATGTGTCTCTCAATGAGATCTATAACTTTGTTATTGAATTTCTTACCTGAAATCATTTAGAGGCCCAAATATTCATTTAAGTTCTCAGATTTTGAAATTCTTTTTTTATTTTTTCAAAAGACCTTGGATGTTGACATGGTCTATACTAAAGTTGCAGCTATAAATGTGTTCTACAACTTTATAGTTGAAAACATTTTTATTTGAGATCATTTAGAGGCGCAAATATTTGTTTTATTTATCATATTTTAAAATTCATTTTTTTTATAATTTTGTAACGACCTCAAACATTAACATGGTCTAAACTAAAGCTATAGATCTCAGTGCAATCTATAATTTTATGGTTGAAAACTTTTTTATTTAAGATAGTTTAGAGGCCCAAATATTTGTTTTAAGTTCTATGATTATGATTTTTTAGTATTTTTTAAATTGTCTCAGATGGAGACATGTTCTATATTAAATTTATAGTGCTTGAAGAGATCCAAAACTTTCTAGTTCACGTCATTTTCATTTGAGATCATTTAGTATCCCAAATATTCATTAAAAGATGACATGATAAACAAAACTAAAAACATGTGGAGCCCACATGCCACATCAGCCAAAACATCCATCAAAACCACTACAAAGTATGAACTATTTTAGGGGGGACGGTAGTTTGCCTGATTTTGAAAGTAAAGGAGGTAAGTTTGTGTGGTATTCGAGTTAAGGATATTTGAAAAATTCAGTGACAAGTCCAGGGCAAATCATAGTTTACTCTTTTTTAATGTATTTGGCATTACAAATGTGATATTTTTCTTACAAACTTAATGGAACGCAAAATAGTCCAACTTAGGACAAAAATAAATATGCATTAACTGAAGGATGTAATGCTATGCCTTTGTTCTTTTTCTATCCTTTTTTTTTCCTTTTGTTCTATTCTTTGTGTGCCTAGGATGTGAGTCATACTATTGGGCTTGCAACAAACGTTTATGTTTGCCTTTATGCATGTAAAATTTGTTATTTTTATAAACTTCTCTAGTTTTGGTTTTACATCTCAACTTTTACATGGACGTGAGTACATATATGAATGCACTATGGACGTACGAAGTTTCAATTTTTTTCTGAATACTCGATGTATTCTTTTTTAAATGGTTTGTATATTTACACCTAATATGTAGTTTGCACTACATAAATTCCCCCCTCCCCATCCTGAATTTTCAAAAAAGTATACTTAGAGAGATGAACCTTTTGATTTTGCGTTGACACATGTTTATCTATATCTGTAATTGCTAAAAATGTGGTAAATTCTATTCTAGGCCATGAATATGCTACCACATCTAAACTGCAACTATAGGCTTCTCAAACCACACCTAAATTGGTCTTTTAGTTTTGTATAATTGTGCTAACTATTATTGTTTTTACACCTAAAAACTATTTCATGACCTAAACATTCTACCTCAAACTTGTAGTACATAGAATAAATAATGATACGGTGGTACTTCAGGAAATCAGATATATGGAGCCAGTGGCGGATCCAGGACAAAATCCTAGGGGGGCTAAACTTTACGGCTGGCTCGACCTTCGTCTTCAACCTTTGTCCAGTGTCCAACGCCTCCTTACTAAGCTCCAATGGCCGAACTTTCATGGGGGGCTCAGGGGGGGCTGGTCTCTTCTTCTTCCTCTCTTTCTCTCCATTTTTCTTCTTTCCTCCACCTCTTCTTCTCCCTCACCCTCCCCATATTTCCATTATGCACCAGCTGTAGGGGGGGCTGGAGCCCCCCCAGCCCCCCTGTAGATCCGCCCCTGTGTGGAGCCAACCCAATTGTGTGGCATTCTGGCAGAGATCATCATTAGGGAATACTCAAGGCACACAACGCATACATATAAATAAAACTAGTCAGTGCCATTTATCACCTTTTTGTTCAGTAGATATATATGGATTACAAATAGAGCCATGAAACACTATGGCATGTTACATTTACATCAGTAAATAATATAAATTTAGAGAGACGCCCCATCCCCACATCGAATTGATAAAAGTAAATAAATCTAGAGACATTGACCTTATGAACCTGCATTGACTTTGGCTATACTAGTGATACGGAACTTCTCACTATACTAAATGGAGTCCCGGCCACATGAGTCTCCATGTAATCCTCATATAGACACACTAGAAAAAGTAAATACTAGGCATTCTCATAAAAATTAGAATCATGCCATCAGTTCGATAAAATATAATCATCACTGAAAATGATAGCAATTGGATTTTACTTTTCCTGAAAGATACAAGCCTCTACATTGAAAACGATATAAATCAATCCCTAAATATGCATCTAATTACTCACATTTAACCTAATGAAAGATAATCTAAAGTAGTCTCCTAAATTTGCATTTACATTACACAGATGTCATGATTTATAAATAAACTAAGATATCCCTCAAATGTACATCTAAATAATCAACATATGTTACTGTAAAAGGTAAATAGCTAGAAAGTACACCTACATTTTTAATCCACATCTACTACTATCAATATATAAGATACAAACTCAAAGTAAATGTGCATGTTGTGTGCTACTATGGAGATACTAAGCATACATATTACATACATTCATGGCAGCGGAATATATATTTCTTTAATGTAACAATCATAGAAAATGCTATAATAGCATATCATTGAACTTGAAATTTTATTTTATGTTAAATTAATTCTCCAGGACAATGAGTTATGCTTAACAAATCACATACTAGTGACCCTAAAAATTTATTTTAAGTTAATTCTCCATGCCAATGAGTTAAGGAAATTGTTGTTTTAGATAAATGTACACATTTTGGTTGAAACATTACAACATATTACATTGATAGTTTAATTTTAAAAAGTATTATTTTAGAAGAAAAAAAATACTACTAAACTCATAAGTCCTAACTCTTTGATAGAGGAAAATGAACATCTTGATTCTGGAGGTGCAAGTTGAAATAACTATAAATATGAAATAAGTATGTGATAGAGAACTTAGAATAGTTATTTTAACAAAATACAAAAGAATAATATTGAATAAAGGGTAATATGCAATACCATAACATATGTAAAAAATTGTAGGCATTAATAAGATCAAAATTTGAAAGTGCGGATCTAGATTGATGACTTGACACATGGGTGGTTGCAACAAAAGTTGACATAACTTAAACTACCATTTCAACTAATAAACAAATATTGAAGACATGGAGGAGATGCAGTGCAAAGAGAAAAAAAAACTATAAATATGGATCAAAACATATAAAATAATTGATAAGTTTATCATAACTCTATATATGGTTATTGTGTTGAAAATGGAGAGAGAGAAGCAATTTTGAATAGTTGTAAGTACTGAATTTACACAAACTTCTAATGTTTAAATCTCAAGATTCTATCATGAGCACGGGTTTGTGGACTAGTGGTAGAAAAATAATAGGAAATTAATTGCAATCACATGGGTCTAATTGGTTGCTTGCATTAACCTTAGCTTGCATTAGACCTTACACAACATAAGCTATGCCGAGGTAAACATTTGCAGTTTCTTTTTATTTGGTAGTTCTGCTCAGACAAACCGCATTTGATAAAATTGTATTTGGTTCTTTATATTTGTTGCATGTAGTCACCTCTATGTTCTAGTTGAGATCGCAAATTTCTAGTTGACGTATGGGGATGAGAATATTTTATTTATTTATGTGCACATCAGCTCATACAAACTTGCGTTGTCTAATATGACAAAATCCGGTGTACTAACTAATGCAGCATCGAATCTACTTTGAGCATTGTGCAAGCCTGCATAAGAGTCTATGCAACCAAACAAATACGAGCAAACTACACTACACAAGCCTAGATACAGGTTAATACATACAACCAATAAATGTATGTGGTTATTTTATTTTAGGCCATGGATCTGCTATCATACTTAAACTGCGACTATAGGCGTATGGGACCACACATGCCCCACTTTTGTGAGAAAACGGGGAAAATGATCAATATTGTGATTTGTAAATATGCATTGACTATCACTGTTTTTACACCTAACAAATTATTTCATGACCTACTCTTTACCTCAGTATTAATGCATATGAATTAATGATAATGTGCTTGGGGATGCTTCAGAAATACGGGCCCAACCTAAAATCAACACAACTGTGTGGCAGCCTTAAAACGATGGTCGTTAGGAAATGTTAAGGAACGTACTCGCTCCATCTCAAAATAAACAACTTTCTCTCTAAGGTTTAAAATTTTTGTAAGAAACAACGTCCTATAAAAATACGGGACAATGCCTCCTAATACAAAAGCTAATTACGGATGCATACAACAATAATAGCCAAATTCACAAGATATCATCCAGAAAAGAAAAGAAGATGAGGGTATATGTGTCTTTTGCCATCGTCCTTAATCTGTCTAAAAATTTATAGAAAATTATTTATTTTGGGACAGAGATAGTATGAAAATAGATGTACTACATAAACAAGATTGGTAATTGTCCTTCACCACCTTTCTGTTCAGTACATATATAGATCACCGATAGAGACATGAAAAATTGAGGCAGTGGATATTATGTTACTTGGTGTGTTTTTAACAAACCAACACCGACAGTATACTCTAGAAGAAAATACAAGCAAATAGTCTTGGGAGACTAGTACTAACTAAAGGAACAGAAAGAAAAAAATATTAATTTTAATTTACATGTACTACCAGTTATTCTTTATGATTTTGATGAGAAAAAGAACAAACTTAAATCGAAGAGATGCCTCAGGGGACTTGGGAGTAGGGCCGGGAGAGTTGCAAGATCCAATTCCGTGCATGTCTTTTTACATGTTCCTGTTCGTGTTCGCTCCTTCGTTCTTTTTAAGTCAATAAAGTATGTGATGAGGAAACGTTGCATCGCTCAATCGTGTTGGGTCAAGCATCCTTCTCTCCGTTGGGAATTGGGAATTGTACAAGGAAAGAAGACACGCTAAGACACCAACCATGCAGGTTGCACCTACTGGATAGATGGGTGTCTTGCTATCCATGCATTCCATTCTTAAACACACACCCCTACAGCAACTCGTAGATTCACTGAACTGTAGGTGGAAAACCCTGCGTCGACCGATTTCTGAACTTGCAGAAATGGGAACGTAGTAGGAAGTTACTTACCATGTTGGTGACAGCGACGACCATGATTACTTTTCAATTGAATCAATATTTAACAAGAAAAAAGATCCCCATTCCAAGAATTATTTGTGGCCCCCGTGAATCATGCATTGTTTGTGTGCGATGTTTTGATTAAGCCGCACAACCTAACTAGGAAGTAACATTCGCAGATAGTATCTAGAAGACCAGCTTTTCTTCTTCTTTTTCTTGGTGCCAAAATCTAGATGGCACTGTCAAAATGCAGGTGAACATGCTATTTTTCAACATCGAGGCCTGTGTGCAATCAATTTGCTTTATTAAGTGTGAAGGATGATATGTGATATTTGCTTCAAAAAAACAATTGATTTCCAATCGCTTGTAGAGCATATATGATCTGTAGATTTTGACACTTGACCTCACTGATTTTGTTCAGGTTCTAAACCAGCAAGTACGGGTTAGGGACCAATGAACCATATGCATGAACACATTCAATTGTCAATGTCAGATATATCAAATGCAGGACTATCCTACTAGGACAAGATCTTTCGAGGGACATGTATGCAGAGCAAGCTGTTTTATTTAATTTCTGGGAAAATTGCGAGACAAGATTTTTCCTGACAGTTGAGAATTCATAGCACAGTGTAGCGGTGATTTTCTTCATCATTACCATGGAGACGACAACGGTTTTTTACTCTTTGTGTATACAGTTTACCTTTCGGTTTTCGGCAAACTTTTGCACCAGAAAAGCTACGCGACGGCATGCAAAATCACCAGAATTAAACTAGCAGCGATCCAGTGGCTCAGTGCCTGCATGGTCAAAAGAGATGGATCGTTGCCGCATACTTTGGCCACACTCTAAAGCTAGAGCCCTCCAGCAGTCCAGCTAGCTCGAGCAGCTCGCCTGCCTGCCCTTGATCGTTCATCTACCGAATCACCAAACTTTCTATAGTTCTGCCCAAGCTGCGTTTCTGTCGACCATGTAGAAAGCCTAAGAAAATGGCGGTGGTAGTTGACATGCTACTAGCACATTGCTTGCCATGCCCTATATATGGAGAGGGGACCCTGGTGGCTGTCCCAACGCACACACACAAATACATTATTCCTCCGTCTCTTCGATCGCCTGGCCGGCCGTCTTGGTTGTCCTCTAGAGCTCAAGAGCAACTCTAGATAGCTGCTCATCGGAGCCTCAAGAGGTTTAACCATAAGTTAGCAATCTAGCATGGCCATGGCAATCTCCTCTGCTCTTCCCTGCTCCCTCCTCATGGCGGCCCTGATGCTCCTCGCCTCCGCCGTCGAAGTGCAAGGCGTCACGAGGCACTACGACTTCAATGTACGTCGTCGTTCGATCGAGCGTACAACATGTCTCCATATATCATGCTACGTACTGCTGCATAAAATGCATGGACGCATGCATGCCTATGTATATATGTTGATTCCTCTTGTATATATATCATGCATGCTTGGCATGGCATGTATGCATGTGCAGGTGACAATGGCGAACGTGACACGGCTGTGCGCCAGCAAGAGCATCATCACGGTGAACGGGCAGTTCCCCGGCCCCAAGATCGTCGCAAGGGAAGGAGACCGTCTCGTCATCCGCGTGACCAACCACGCCCAGCACAACATCTCGCTGCACTGGTAAGTGCATCGTACTCGTACCGGCGTCCGTGGAAGTCAAAAGTGCGCGCGTTGGTGCACCCACTTATCACCACACAAGTACATACACCAGCAGAATTTCGCTAACTAATTCGAAGCATCTTTTCGTTACACACCATCATATTATACTATAATCTGCCTCTTGATCGAACGACGAACACGAACGCTCGCTGATCGCTGCTGCATGCATGCAGGCACGGCATCCGGCAGCTGCGCACGGGGTGGGCGGACGGGCCGGCGTACATCACGCAGTGCCCGATCCAGACGGGGCAGAGCTACGTGTACAACTACACCATCGTCGGGCAGCGTGGCACGCTGTGGTGGCACGCGCACATCTCCTGGCTGCGCGCCACCGTCTACGGGCCCCTCGTCATCCTGCCCAAGCTCGGCGTCCCCTACCCGTTCCCGGCTCCGTACAAGGAGGCCCCCGTCATCTTCGGTGAGTGTCGTTGGTCTACTTGCAGCTAGCTAGCTAGCCCCGCAGGCCGGCCGACGTGAACGGCCGAACGCCGGGAGAAAACGACCGCATTGCTAGCTGTTGCTGGCCTGTAATCCTGTGCTGATAATTTTGTGCGCGCGCGGTTGCATTCGATATTTCGATTGGTCGCGAAATTGGATTGGTAGGTGAGTGGTGGCTGGCGGACACGGAGGTGGTGATCAATCAGGCGCTTCAGGTCGGCGCTGGTCCAAATGTCTCTGACGCCCACACCATCAACGGCCTACCAGGACCGCTCTACAACTGCTCTGCCAAAGGTACATTATATTCTTTCTTTCTTTCTTGTTTTTTTTAATTCGCAAGCACACTAAGGCCTAAACTCTAAACTCACACGCGCGCCTACACTATATACGTACGAGAGAGCTAGTGTTGCTGTGTTTTGAAGGATGATCTAGGCGTTAGTTCTTATATATCTTAAGAGTTCTCGAAACAAAGGGAACAAAAACAAACGACAGAACGAGAGGTTACGTACCGCTCGAGTAGTCTTCCTAGTCTAGTCCTAACAGAAAGCGAAAAAGGTGACGTTCACGGGCGCTCTGTTTTTCCATTTCCCAAGCATGCACCTCTAAGTTTTCAAACGCAACCATAAATCAAAAGAGGCCTCGTTTTCACGAAGGTGTGGTGAGTAGTTCAGATCACCAAAGGTGAGCGTGAGAAGATTCCGAGTTCCTTTCTGGAAACGGAATCTTTCAACTGGCTGTGGCGCCCCTGTGTGGGAATGTTCGCACGACGTCGCTGTCATGGGATCCAATCCCACTCGTACTTGACCTAACACATCCGGTGGACTTAAGCAACCTAGCTTAGCTTGCCGGCGGCGGGGCCCGCGGGGCCGGTGTTATTACGTAAACAAAATCTTAGTTACGCCTCCAGATAGGTGTGCTTTCTCATTCCGTCGATCACGTCTCGATCGCCGTCGATGTCTGTCTATTCCGTCGATCACGTCGATCACTCACCCTGTGTGTGGCCTGCATGCATGTGTGGCGCGCGCGAACGCCCGCAGACACGTTCAAGCTGAAGGTGAAGCCAGGGAAGACGTACATGCTCCGCCTCATCAACGCGGCGCTCAACGACGAGCTCTTCTTCTCCATCGCCAACCACTCGCTCACCGTCGTCGAGGTCGACGCCGTCTACGTCAAGCCCTTCACGGTCGACACCCTGCTCATCGCCCCGGGCCAGACCACCAACGTGCTCCTCGCCGCCAAGCCGTTCTACCCGGGCGCCAACTACTACATGTCCGCCAGGACCTACTCCACCGGCAGGCCGGCCACCTTCGACAACACCACCGTCGCCGGCATCCTCGAGTACGAGTACCCCGACGCGCCCTCCTCCGCGGCGAGCTTCAACAAGGCCCTGCCGCTCTACAGGCCGGCGCTGCCGCAGCTCAACGATACCAGCTTCGTCGGCAACTTCACGGCCAAGCTCCGCAGCCTCGCGACGCCGCAGTACCCGGCGGCCGTGCCGCAGACGGTGGACAAGCGGTTCTTCTTCACGGTGGGGCTGGGCACGCACCCGTGCCCCGCCAACACCACGTGCCAGGGCCCCACCAACACGACGAAGTTCGCGGCGTCCGTGAACAACGTCTCCTTCGTGCTCCCCACCAAGGCGCTGCTGCACTCGCACTTCACCGGCCTGTCCAGCGGCGTCTACGAGTCCGACTTCCCCGTCGCGCCGCTGACGCCGTTCAACTACACGGGGACGCCGCCCAACAACACCAACGTGGCCAACGGGACCAAGCTCATGGTCATCCCGTACGGTACCAACGTGGAGCTGGTGATGCAGGGCACCAGCATCCTCGGCATCGAGAGCCACCCGCTGCACCTGCACGGCTTCAACTTCTTCGTCGTCGGCCAAGGCTACGGCAACTACGACCCGGTGAACGACCCGGCCAAGTTCAACCTCGTCGACCCCGTCGAGCGCAACACCGTCGGCGTGCCGGCCGGCGGCTGGGTGGCCATCCGCTTCCTTGCCGACAACCCCGGTAAGATTACTCTGATCGACTAATGACTCCTGTCCTGTATAAGAGCCCAGGAAACAAGCTCTGCATGCGTGCCTTTGTCTTACACATGTGCGTACGTGCTCTATGAACGTGCAGGGGTATGGTTTATGCATTGCCATTTGGAGGTGCACACGACATGGGGCCTCAGGATGGCTTGGTTGGTGCTCGACGGCAACCTCCCGCACCAGAAGCTGCTCCCGCCGCCGTCCGATCTTCCCAAATGCTGATTAGACTCCCTCTCTCTCTCTCCCTCCCTCCCTCTCTCTCTCTCTCTCTCTCTCTCTCTCTCTCTCTCCTGCCGGTCGCTTTCAAAGGGAATTGTGAATTAGACTTGATCACAAATGTTGATTTTTTTTTGTTTACTTTCTTCATTGCCAATTGCAATTCTTTCAACTTCCATTTAAACTAGTCCGTTCCTAGCTGACCTGGACTTTTTGTAATCTTTTCTTCCATTTGTTTGCCAACCTGTAATGACAAAATGTTTTTGTACACTCTTTTGAGAATAAAGAATGGCCGACTTGCACCAGATCCATAGAATTTCATCTGTGTCTGCATTGTTCCAGCTGGTTATTAATTACGAGGTGGCTTCTCTAGGATAGAAGAGAAAAGTGTTATTTAAGTACGGGCCACTTTCTGTATTACTACCAAACTCTTGAAAGGTGCTAATGACCTTTCAAAGGGTTTAATAATACAGAAAAAAGATCCATTTTGATTTTATAAATTTGCTATAAAGGTACGAAATAGTTAGGTAAAACCAGGAAAGTAATCTTATCACGTGATCAAGCCACTCACCTATAGGAAAGGGTCCGGAGTATAACACTATCAATTTTGTAATACCTGTTAATCCCTTTTGTGAATATCAACTTGAAGTCGATATAGTGATTTGGCTACTGCATGAAGTACGCAACCAATCTTTTACTTGACGAATTTCGCACCACGCACTCCGGCATCACATTTTGCCACGTCTCCGGCATGATATGTGGCCACGTCATCTATATTTTCTTCACCGTTTGATCTAATTCGAGGTACATCTACAGCCATTGATTCCTTTGCATGTGCAGCCACTAATCTAGAAAGTACGTCATATGTCCAGAACAGGCGAAACCGCGGTCATACATAGGCTTGGGTTCGCTGCCAGGAGCGCGCAAGTCTCCAACCCGCGCTACTCCCGCTGCGTCAACTGGGCCAACCTGAGAACGGACGCGTAGTCCAGTGGCAGCGACTCCAGGTGTGAGCGCTGCCCGCCGATGTTCGATCCCTGGATCTGATCTGGATGTCCCACCGGGGATTTATTTTCTAAAAAATAATGTTGTAGGTTTTGGATGTACACGTAAAGTCACAATGGTACTACGACGTGCCCCATCGCCTGTGAAGCTCTGTTGGACTTCGTCAATCTTCAGAAGAACATGTGGTGTATATAGTTGTTAAGTCTAGCATGCGCACTGGGTGTGCGTTGTGTGCGTGTGGTGGGGTGAGTGTGTGTTCATGCGTATGTTCGGATACTAAAGCTGTACCTCATGCTAAAATAAAAAAAAAAATACTGAGCCCAACCTCGGCCCCAGACCCCGGCAAGAGCTACCTCCGATGTAAGCTCTGGCCATGACAGCGAGCATGCGCGAACAAGCCTCGCGGCCCGCCGGCGGCCGGCCTCTTCCATGGCACTCCTCCGGGACCTGATCACCTGACACCTTCCACAGCGACGCAAGATTAAGATCATCCTCGAGCCGCGGGCGGCCGCCGCCACACCCCGACGCCCATGGATAAGCGCGGGCGTAGCCGCGCAGAGGCACGCGGTGCTCGCGGAGGTGAGCAGCGACCAGCTGATGGCCGGGAACAATCGAGGGCTTGCGTTGCTCGATCTGCAGACTGGGGGAAGAACCTCTCGACCAGATCAAGAGACGTGCGACAGCGGCTCGCTACAGTGGCAGTAGCTCGATGCAAGGGCTCGCTACAGTGGCAGTAGCTCGATGAGGCACACATACAGTACAGATTTGGCCCGGGAGCGAGCAAATCCAAGCCGTGTTGCTGCTGCTCGATAAGTAACAAGATTTTGCACCAAAACTCCATGGTCTTCAGCATTAAGCTGCCAGCCTTTGATAATTTGATTAGTCGATCGATTCCATCCTTCAGTAGGCGCCAAAGGTTTGCATCCTTGTATTGCTTCAAAATTTTCCTCAATTAAATGTCCTGCTCTTGCACTTCCAATTTTGCTCTCTTCACAGGCTCACTTCACTTTCAGATACCATGTATGATGTATCCCTCTTCTTTATGTCATTGCTCTTATGTCTTTGGTTTCTAAATTGCATCTATAATCATTGACAAGCCACTTAATTAATTTCCTGGCCAGAGCACAGATGTTTTCCCGAATAGATAATTATCCTTTGATCCGTGTACATTTAAATAGTGTAATTTTGTTTTTGTTTTCCTTCTTTCCAGGCTGCTGCATACTTTTTCCACGGATTGATTCTTGATGAGGAAGAGACTGAAGTCCAAAGGGATGGCCATAGCTGCTGTGCAAGCATCAGAAGAATAGATGTGTAGTTTCAGCTTGTGCTACAAATGCTCTCAATAAAACTATCTTTGCAAGCCTAAAATTGCAGACCTTGGATATCCCTTATTTCTATCGTTTTAACTGTATTCTTATGTTGAATATGCTTCCAGAAAATCTACAAGTGATGAATTTCTGAGATATGCTTTCATCACCTCTTCAGGCCTTTTCTAGCATCGGTAACATAAAGTTTATTTTTTTTAGTATCTCTACACTTATATTTATCCACAATAGTGAAAACACCACTAGCCATCTCAAAGGTGGCGCGGCAACACCGCGCCCTGAGTTTTCTAGTCAATTCGTAAAGAGGCATACTAACACGCTGAACCAATAGATGCATGCAACCAAACCTACTCCTTGCGGAGAAAAACCAACAGTACGCTAATCCACCTCCCTTACAACAGGCTAAATGTTGTTGCCATCTTCATCCTTTCATAATGATGGCGCGTAAATCAACATCTATAAGAATGACCTAATCTTAACAGAGAACCAGATTTCAATAAAGCAGGTCAGTTTTTAGTCTAATCTGTCCTGACCGCTTGACAACCTGATGGGGGCAAAAACTTCAGCTCTGCCTCTTGCCATAAATAACATCTTTTTCAACCTCAATTTTGTATAGAGAAACTGGAGGTGTCCGTATCGGGGGTTTAAATAGCTGCGTCCATATGAATAAGAGCGCTAAGATCATAAGTACTCCCTCTATTCCAAATTATAAGACGTTTTGGTTTTCTAGATACATAGTTTTTATTATGCACTTAGATATATACTATGTCAAAATACATAATAAAAGCAGTGTATCTAAAACTGCCAAAACATCTTATAATTTAGAACGATGGAGTATTTATTTATCGAAGTGACTACAGCCAATTCGTTGTAAAGTTACTGAAATTTTCTGCACTAGGACTATTGTTTGTTATTTCCTGGTTTTAGTATGACTCTTTTTTCATATGGAGAATCAATATAACAATTTATGTTAACTCACAACTATAATGCTTAAGGGGTTGTTTGGATCTCCAATTTTACAAAAACTGACTTCCATAAAACTTGTTTTGTTGTAACCGCCTCTAAAATCTTGTTTGGATCACCCAACAGCCCGTGCAAGGAAAACCCAATTTCTACAAAACCTTAAGCGCGTATTAAGAAAAATGTCTTACAAACATTTTTGTGAAAACCAATATTGGATAAATACAATTTTGACGGGAGTGGATATCTTTTTCCATAATCTTGCTTTTGTGGCCGATAGGATCCGAACGCATCTTTAACAAAAAAAAACACGCTAACTGGCATACCTACCTATGACTCATTTTTCCTAAAAACATAATTAGAACACATTTAACTAAAACCTATTTATATTTTAGAGATCCAAACAACCACTACAAGTGATTGGAAGGCTGACTTGCGAAATCATACCATTTGATCTTCAACATGAGAAGGATAATATGTTGAATTAATATGCATAATAAGAAAATGAATTAATAAACTACTGGCTAGTGGCTACTTATATAGCTAACAAAAAAACTACTGTCTAAGTCCTGAAATATAAGGGATCTAAATTTGTCCTGAGTCAAACTATGCAAAGGTTGACCAAATTTATAAAGAAGAGTATTAATATCTATTATATCAAAAATGTATACGAAAATATATTTTATAACATATACAATGATGCTAATTTGATGTTTGACTTAGGACAAATTTAAACCTCTTGTATTTCAGAGGGAGTATGTTATTCGGTGCTACAATAAACTTTCAGTAATGGCAATGTTTGGGTACTTTTGACACAATAAAGAATTGCATGCAAATTCATAAAATTTTATGTGTCTTCTTTGTTCCAAGTTACTTATTTTAGAGGTGGTTTCTCACGGTAGAAGAGGTAAGTATTATTTAAGGAGGAAAAAACAATGAGCACGGGGCCTCTTTCTCTATTATTGAACTTTGAAAGGTGCTAATGACCTTACAAGGGACTAATGCAGAAAATGACCCGTAGACTTTAGTATCAACTCAAACAAGTTTATATCGAGTCGTGTGATCAAGACCCCTATTGGAATGGGTCAGGAGTATAACATTATCGATTTGTAATAACTAGTATTAATACATTGTGAATGTCATTATGCCAACAAAAAAAATGGATTTTAAGATTTCGCTACTACAAGTCTGCAACCAAACTTGTTTCGGTACCCCAAAAAGCCTCGCACCAACTTTGTTCAAAAAAAAGCGAAAAGAAAGAATATTTTGGTAAAAAAGCCCTACAGGATAATAGATGGATAAACCACATCACTCCAGTCATTACACCGCAGGAAATATGTCACACTATATGAAGCCGTGGGTCAAATACAGTCAGATGAAAACAGAGAAGACAGCATTATTTAGCATTGGATGGTAGATGGAGAATATACAACCAAGAGCACTTACTGCATTCAATTCCAAAGGACCTTCAGTAAGTTGAAAATAATGCCGATATGGAAAGCAAAGGCGGAACCTAAATGCAATTTTTTTTGCTTGGACTTTGCTGCATAAAAAGATCCTGACTGCTAACAATTTGATGAAACACTATTGGCCAAATGACCCAATATGCAAGCTTTGCGGCAGTGATCCAGAAACTCTGACACACCTATGCAAGGATTGTGTTTTCTCAAAGCAAAGTTTGATCTTTCTTAAAACAGTGGCTTGATTTATCAATGATCGACACAGTTGGATCAAACAGATCATTGCACAACTATTGGCATAGATGTTGTGCTAACATTGATAGAAGCCAGAGGAAAGTGTTCAATGGCATCATGATCTATTTTTGGTGGAATGTTTGAAAGGATAAGAATAGAAGAACTTTTCAGAACAAGACCTTGCAACCAAGACAAGAGGAAGAAGTGGAGCAGTACCAGTTGGCGACAAGACCAAAGGTGCAAATCGATTAGTCACAGTTGTATAGGCTTTGGTTTTTTTCGTTTTCTGTCCGCCTAGGGGTGGTTTTGTCTTGTGTCTTTAGGTTTTTTTCAATTCAAGGGGATCGCCTCTTTGGGCTTTCCATGTGGTGTACAGAGTTGAGTGGTGGGCCTGCAGGCCTTAGGGTGAGTTTAGCCTCACTTTTATAAATCTGTCTTTTTGTTTTCTCTTTTCCTCGTGCAATAAAACTCCAGCAAGACTATCGCCGCCTTCATAAAAAAGTCTGGAACCAAACAATTAGTTCAGAGAGGCATATACTAACAGGTTGAACCAATAGATGCAACCAAAACAACCCCTTGCAGAAGAAAACCGGCAGTATGCGGCACTAATCCACCTCCCTTCCAACAGGCTACATATTATTACGACCAAAATTTTCACATAAGTAGCTAGATTCCAACCCTGCTTGCCATCTGGTGCCTTCGCCAAATCATGAAATGGACTTTACCATTACGTAGGTCTCATCGAAACGATCAAAATGCAAATCCTTCTATAGAATCCACACGTAAGAAAATTGGCCAAGCCATCTTTCAAAATCAGCTAAGCCAAGTTTAGAGCAAGTCTGAGATAGAATTGTAATTTGACATGATTGTACGAGATTAGAGTTTTATCCAAGGTAAGATCTCTCTAACGTAAAATATAAAGAGACACAACCAATTGAGGGTACCCAATTGCATCTATCAAGTAGTTTATCCTTTTATCTTCTTTTACCCTACTCTTTTTTTAGTGTTCTTATCTGTCTCCGTGGCATTAGGATGTGCCCTAGCTAGCCTACCAAGCCTAAGGCACACCGGCATGCGCTTTCCCCGACAGGGTCCCTTCTAGGTGTGCATTCAGTGAACTGACAGACAAACCAATCTTTAAAAACCATCAAAGGCAGGTTACAAAACAGGCTAAGCCTGAGTTCGCAAAGGCACTACAAGGGGCCCTTTGTGATTTGCACATGATGTGCTCGTGGGACGGCGTGTTTTACCGTCAATACACTTTTTGACAACTCCACTTAGACGAAGGTGGTTCGGTTTTGATGGCCGAAATCAACTCGAGCATTATGTTGTTGTTTGAAGAATTACCTAAAGAACTATAGATCAGGAGTATATGCGAGAATTTATGCAGGCAACTGAAAATTGCTTCGTCCTGTTACTTGAAAAAAAAACATCGTTAAGTTAAAGGAATGGGCTATGTGTGTGATCCGAATTTCTTGTTCAGGCTAGGAGAGAGCTGTCTCTAGTGTAAAATTTGAATCTGAGAAGTAGTTCTTCAGCACCAAGCGTCCAAGCCGTATTCACGACTCGGCCATCTCCGCAACGGCGCAAAGCTTCGATTCAGTGTAATTCATTCAGAAGAGATTGACAGCGAGGTGAAAGAATACTAACCTTCCAGCTAATGCAGGAGGCAGTATTATGAGATGAGGCTGGTATTAATTTAACGGAAATATATAATGGAGTTTCTTAAGATCGTTTTTGCATTACGACCAGATCCTACCCTTTGCGGTACAGATCCAACCCGATCGGTTCGTTACTGCATTTTTTTTATCTTTTATAAAATTATTAAATGACAATGCAAGGTAGAATCATTGCGCTTTGTCCTACTAATTGAATCATTTAAATCATAGAAAAAACTTAATACGGTTCAAATTTCAGTGTCAGTAATTTGTGAAGCTGAGTGGTTTCTTTCCAGAGTGTAATTCAAGCACAGTCAAGGTGTCATATGAAGGGCTAAAGGTCGTACGGGTTGTTCTTTTCAGCCCAACTGATGGCCGTCCAATCCAAGCAAGCAAGGCGGCCAGTAATGCGTGAAGGCCCAACTATCAAGGGCCTGTTGTCAAAAAAAAAAACTATCAAGGGCCTAGGCATTGGAGTGGCCCAGGTCATCCAAAAGTCCTAGTCGTTGCTTTCCGTTCGTGTGAAATTGTGAACGGAAAGGCCGCGACTGCGAGACGTATTGCAATTTGCAGAGCCTGTACATGTATTTCGTGCGCCCATGCGCCTGTGCCTACATGATCCGTACGCTTATTTGTCATAGCCAAGTTGGCAACCAAGTTACCAAGGCCTGGTTTAGTTCTCAAAAATTTTTGCCTTCACCCATTACATTAAATGTTTGGACGCATGTATGGAGTACTAAACGTAGGTGAAAAAAACTAATTGCACAGTTCTCGAGGAAATCGCGAGACGAATCTTTTAAGCCTAATTAGTCTATGAAAAGGCTTGAGTGCTACAGTAAACAACATGTGTTAGTAACGGATTAATTAGTATCATTAGATTCGTCTTGCAGTTTCCTGACGGGTTCTGTAATTTATTTTTTTATTAGTATCTGAAAACCCTTCCCGACATCCTTCCGACACATCCAATGTGACACCAAAAATTTTCTTTTTGTGAACTAAACGTAGCCCAAGTGTCACTTCTTTTTTGCTCAGCGCTGACAGCCTAACATGGACAATTGGAAATATCAGTCGCTCCACACCTTTCACTTTCAAATTTTCAATCAAAGGACGGATGGGGCGAGCAAGAACGATATGGCACATTCTTCCCCCCATTGACCTTACCCAAGCCAGGCTTAGGTTTCCCTGGACGACGACAGTGCAATGACACGTAGAATATACTCACTTGTTACTTTGTTATTATAAGTTTATATACATATATACTCCCTGTTTGCTTCCTCATTCTCCTATGGGCAGACAGAACTTCCCAACTTAAGCCTAACTTGTCAGCCGAGGGCACATCATGTTCGGCAATCAGGGGCTTCACGCGGCATGACCACTGCTTGCTTTTTTTTTTACCCATTTTTGTTAAAATTTAATAAAAAAAAATTATAAAACTCAATTTTCATAAAGAACTGATAAATGTTATTTTTTTTATGAAACATGAGGGGTTGGGACCCTACTGGAGATTTATATTAAATAAAAGTAAAGATTGTTACAAAGCAGGTTCAAGAGACAAAAAAAAATGTCAAAGAAAATAGCTAAAATTACACAAAGCCTTCTAGCCATAAATCTATAAGGCCTTTCCCAACGCCATGCTTTTACTTATAGCCTCAAGTGTCATGTAGGATCGAATAAAAAAAGTAGGTGCTCTACACTTTCACAGTGGCTTACAGAAGCTACATATGCTTGATGAGAGAGAAGGTGGTCCATGCTAAAAAGAAGAGGGAGAGAAAATAAAGGTGAGGCATGATAAAAGCAAAAAGTTTATGTGAAAACTACAAATAGTGATAGTTTGCATTGTGTGAATAGTAGTCTCAATATTTCCTAGTCTATGTGAATCACTTTATTGATACTAGAACCACTAAGAGTGTTAGCCGTCATTGGTGGTGTCCGATTGAGTGCTGCTTTTGCTCTTAGAATAACTAGAGCAAATTCTTTCTTAAAGACAGACTTGCATGTTTGGACTGAATGAGAGATGTTCTTGAAGATGATGTTGTTTCGCATGATCCATATAGCCTAGCACATCGTGATGATTATTTCCGAGAAGAAAGGCTGATTTTATCTTATCTTTGATGCTCTCCACAAGATGATGTCGTTTCGCATGATCCATATAGCCTAGCACATCTGAGAGATGAATGTTTCCCCATCTCAAGAGGGATCTAGTGCTCAATCAATCCTTCAAAATGAACCAAAAAAAGAACTTTCTTTTGTTCTAACAAGCTAATTTCCATAACCAGCTATAAACTCTGCGCACAGAACGATGGCCCAGGTAATAAACGTTTTTGCTCACATCAAAGAGCTTGATGACATGTCTTTAAACTAAGTCACTGACGAGTCACGCCCAATAGATGAGACTCAAAAAATGGTCGAGATGAGTCACATTCTTCCCATTCACCTTACCCACAAATAGTGTCAAAATGCTTGTAGAACAATAATTTTTAAGGTCGGAAAACTTAGGGTTTGAAGAAGGTAATAACAGCAGATTGATCGTATTTGATCGATCAAATACTCTTAATTGACTGTATTTTTTTATATTTATAAGGTGAGGTGGAACTATCACGCTTGGAGTTGTTACAAGTGGAATTCTACACGAAACCCCAAGTTCAGCGCTTGTATTCTCCAGAGAGGTCACAATTCAGCTCTTTTAGGTCATCACTCCCAGTTGTTAGATGAAATTGTGGATCTAAAATCATATCATGACAAAAACAAACTAAGGACGATACTACAACAGAATACATCAGCTATATTTTGTTCCTAAAGGCAATATTCACATAATCACATATAGGGGGGTGTTTAGTTCCCACCAAAAACTTTACACTTCATCCCATCAAAAGTTAGGAGACATGCATGGAGCATTAAATATAGATTAAAAATAACTAATTGCACAGTTTGCATGTATTTTGCGAGACGAATCTTTTAAGTCCAATTAGTCTATGATTGGACACTGATTGCTATAGTTACACATGTGCTACAGTACCCCCGAAAACTTTACAGCCCCTAAACTAAACACGCCCATACTTTCTTGGTCTAAAAAAAATGTAACTCTCGCTTCTCAAGAAGTATATTAATATTTTTACGTATAAATCTAGTGGAATTTAAGATTCTTTTTTACTCATCGCGAAACTAGATTTATATATTTTTTGAGATAGAGGGAGTATCAGATATCTTTACGTTCTAAGCTTCTTGCCACAAGCTGGATGGTGCTTCGAGTATCTTCCATGTAGTGCAGGATTGGAATATTACGCACCGTCACCTGTGTGCCCATGTTCCGAGCGCATACGTGTCTGCATACACAATCAAAGTTCACGACAACGAACCAAAACTGGGCCACATGCCCATGTATGTATATATAAAGTAGAAGTTGAATCACGAAATCTAGTGGAATCGTAGAAAACTCTGTCTGTCGCACAAGACTCTCCTGTTTGATTCGCTCGCTCGTGACCGGGGCAGCAGATGTGATCCCTCCGCAATCTTCAAGTTCACTGAACCTGAATGCCTCTGCTGACCTAGTGTGAACGGCATATTATTTGGCGCACCAGCGCGGCGCTCAGGGCGTGCGCTAGTAGTACGTCGGTAGCCGCTATGCTATATCCGGAGGCCTGAGCACCTGACTATCTATCCGGCGTCGTGACCTGCGCCCGGTTCGTTCCCGCCAGCGGCGACGGCGACCTGCCTTGTCCCTAACCGCTATCGCCGAGCTGCCGTAACTTTCTGCCGCGATTGCTGATAAGTGTTGTGTTGGATATGGATTCTTCTTGGTGTGTAGTTGCTGCAAGCCACATCTGATACCACCAATATGTTTCGTGTTTTTTTCTTTCAAAAAGAAGAAAGAAAAAGACTGTCATGTGTACTGTATCTACGAGGATTTAAAGATTCGCTAGCTGCACTAACTATCGCTGTTAGGATTTTTGGGGGTTTCTTCGCCGATCTTGCCTCCACTGTTCATGACGAGAGAGCACACACAGCGGCGATGCAATACGGCAGAGGTGGAGCCAGCGATGCATACGGCAGTGGTGGGATGGGCTGCTCCAGTTCGGCAGATACGCTGGGCTTTTCACAATAAAAGTGATGTCCACTGTACGTGGGCGATCGATCGGCATCCGCGATGCCAAAACCCAATCCTCCCCTGCCATCTCCGTGTCGATCAGCTCAGGCCGCCGCCTGCCGCCTGCCGGGCAACGTTCTAGACGCTCCAACGATGGCCATGTATATCAGTATGATGTGAGTAGCGATTTGGACTTTTCTAGCTGAGATGTTGTCTTCTTTTGCAGTTTGCGCGACGTGTGGCCTTATGGTTCCAGATACAATCATGCAGGCCGCCATCACTGCATTTCAGCTTCAAGGGAAGCAGATAGCTGCAAGTCTGAACACACCCAATGGTCAGTTTCCTCACATAGTTGTGTTTTGTTCCACCAATACAAGAAAGTTACAGAACCAGCTAGCTCTGCTCACCTGCTCAGAGAAGGACTGGAAAGTTGATCGGGCCACGATGGCATCACTTGCCTAACTCGGCACTGGCTAGTAGCTCATGGAGGTGTACGAAAGTATGTAGAACCAAACAAACCCAAAACTTTGACAGCACTGGTTCATGGGGAACAAATATAATACAAGATTCCATAAGACTGATCCATGCATGAAACAATCCTAGGTCTACCGCGTAACTAACATACCTAGCCTGCTCCATCAAAGAATGCACTAACTGTTCCTGTCCAAAACTGAACCATAACGGCCATAACCTAACATGCAGCCATGCAGGGACCCTTGATCGCATCACTATATATAGTAGAAGTAGTTCAAATAGCATAGCATAGCTATATGTTGCAGTCCAGGAACAATCAGCCCAAGCATCCACGAACAGGTCTCCAGTTACAGTGCTCTGCGGTCATGTAAGCACAAGGAGCTAGGAAGAAGATTTGTGATCTGGCTTCCATGTTGAGAGCGCCAGTATGATGCGCCCTTTCCACCCTTGCAGTAACCACCTGTTGTCTTCGTCGATGATGAAGTCCTTGTGGTAGCACCTAACCTTCTCCCGAGCACGCTTCATGATGTCCTGGTTGATTGGGAGCTGCTTGAACCCAGCTCTCTGATTCCTCACCTGCCATTGCTTGTATGTCTCGGGCCTTTCCATCCTTTCCAGACCCTCGCAGGAGATTACATTGGCTGCCTCTCGACCGAACAGAGCTGACTCAATAAGCAGCCTCTGCTCGTTGTCCCTCGGAATGTTTGTCTCCAGCATGTCAAAGATAGCAGAGTAGTGGTATAAGGCCTCCCGGAAGCGAGACACGAAGAATGGTGCATTGTAAGAGCCATTGACGATCCCATGAATGAACAAATGTGGGTTCATCTTCTTGATTGTGTTCAAGACCATGTTCCTTGGACTCTCAGCCACCACACTCTCGTCCATCAGTGTCTTGAATTTGAACATGCTGTTGACAATCAGCAGCTCATCCTTCTCAATGTGGAGATCCTCTATCTGAACCGCCTCAAACCTAGATGGAATGGCTCGGAACTCAAAGGGCACATTGAAGGTCTGAGCATAATCTTTTAGATACCTTCCTGTCTCCTCTATGCGCTCTGCTGGGCGAAAACCAGGGTGTGGTGTGTCAATTCCGGTGATCCGGAGTCTTGGAGGGCCACCACGCCTTGTAGAGAGCCGTTGAATGAGGCACGGCCACTGAAAGCCATAGTATATACCGTAGTCGACAATGTGAACTTTCTTTGCCTTCTCCACGGCATTCATAATGGTTTGATTGGCAAAGAAATGAGAGATCTTCTTGAATGGGCAAGCTGCCAAATAAAGCTGGTAGGCCTTCAGCACATCTGTGCAGGGAAACCTCGTCATTATAACAGACTTGTAAATCTGACTTCCATTACCAGCAAGCCTCGCCTCAAGGCCATTGGCGAAGCAGTGCGCCAAACGCTGGTCACCATCACCATTGGGCGATGCATGCTGTCTGATCTGCTTCAGGAGCTCAGTTGCACCACGTCGATCATCGGTGGCCACAGACTGAGCACAGTGGACGAGGAGAGTCTCCAAGTCAACCACCTCCTTCTTCGGCTGTTTCTTGCCACGGCCCCTGCCATGTCCGGACCCTTTTCCATGAACCCCATGCGAATTCTTTGCGACGTCATGCTGCAGGGCTTCACGCAGCTCCTTGACGCCTTTTGAACACATCTCACCATTGCACAACAAGACCTTGTCCATCATCTCCCGCACAAGGTGATCAGTGTCAATAGCTGGTGCTGAATGTTTACTGCACCTCCCCTCCTCTGCATCCAAGTCATCACCATAGAAATGCTTCTTTCCTCTGTGAATTGCTGCCTCAACATCAGCCTTCTCTGTCTTGACCTCTGCAAACCTGTTCTCCCCTTTGATGTTAGCCAACAAGCTTGTAACAGATGCTGGCTTCTCAAGATCAATCACCAGCTTACTCTCATCAGGCAGAAACTTGCTTGCTTCTTCAAGCCCGCGGCAGAACTGCATAGCCTGCTGGCTCTGCACCGCAAAATCGGTGAAGCCAACATCCGGCATGACACCAGGCGAGCTCAGCAACGACTCAAAGCCATCTGATAATGTAACACCGCTGCCGTTGGATGACGCGAATGACGATGACTGCGAGAGCAGGTTGCTCTGCAGCTGGTAGAATTCCATCGAGTCGTACGGCCACGCGCCGCCTGCTTCCACCACGCTGCTCTCAGGGCTTAGATCCTGATACAGCTGTGGCGGCTGCAGGAACGCGGCCGATGTGAAGTCAAGCGCCGGCGTCAGCACGGCGTCGAAGGCATCCGACGCCGCCGTGGCGGTGGCGCAGGTGCAGGAGCCCGCGCTGTAGCAGGAGTTGCCGACACTGCTGCCGCCGGGGCTGTCAACCGCGCTGCCGCCGGAGCTCGAGGGCCGTTCGGCGAGGATCTCGAGGAACGGCTTCTCGGCGGCGAGCAGCGCGGGGTGCTCCGGGTAGTGCTCGAACTTATCGTCGATGTCCTCGGCCATGAGCATGCGGTTGATGTAGCCCAGCACGATGTCCGAGAACGCCTCCGAATCGTCCGGCTGCGCCACCGAGGGCGGCGCGGCGGACGCATCCCGCGGCGGCGACGCGCGGTTGGTGCGGGCGGGCGGAACCACAGTAGTAGGCGCGACATTCAGATAGCTGCCGCCAACGCCGCCCGCAGCCGAAGCAATCCCATCAGGCGACAGGAACAGCAGCGACTCGAGCTCCTCCGCCGTGAACCCATTTGCGGCGGCGGCGGCGATTTGGGGGTAGATTGGCATGTGGCCGTCGCGCTTGGATCCCGGCAGCAGCGCGCACGGCTCGTGCAGGCCAGCGTCCATGACCATCGATGTGCACTCCGCGCCGCAAAACCACCAGCGCAGCGCATAAAAATGCACCAGTGCCCGCGACCTGGCGAATGCACAAAAATACGAGAAGAATCAGAACTGGAGGCAAAGGAGATATCAGATATCCACCATGTCCACGAGTTGAAACGCGCTGACTAATCCGACGGATCAGTGGGCGTACGCAGCGCACTCGTGGAGATGCGTGAGCTCGTCAAGGGGCGCGTACCTGCGTCTGCGTGCGACCGCGAGCGCCCCCGGACCGGGATGGAGGCGAGAGAAAGAAGAGAGACCCGAGACGCGCGAGACGGGAAGGATAAGAGGAAGGGCTCCGCAGAGAGGCGGACGTGAACCAGTGTTTTTCGAGAGGCGCAGAGGTGGCCGGACCCGGGCTTTTGTATCAGCACACATGGATGCGGGCAGGAATGTCGACACCCAGGCCCGGTCGCCAGGGGCCCGGGCCCGTGCGCCCCGTCCACGCTCTGCGGCGTGCGATCTCACGCGGGCGGGTTCGCGGGACGGCGAGGATAGGCCTCGGTGCACGGGGTCGGTTCACGGAGGGCGTGCCCGTGCAGCGCAACGAAGGAAGTTTCCTGGAAGCGGGCTATCTGGGATGATCTGGGGCGGGTGGACTGTGTCTGTGGACCGACTGCGACTGGGGGCCGGTTTAGATCCATTTTTTTTTTTGCAAAATGGCACTGTAGCAAGTTTCGTTATTATTTGGCAATTAGTGTCCAATCATGGTCTAATTAGGCTTAAAAGATTCGTCTCGTCCATTTCGTCTAAACTGTGTAATTAGTTTTATTTTTTATTTATATTTAATGCTTCATGTATGTGTCTAAAGATTCGATGTGACGGGCTGAAAAATTTTGCAAAATTTTTGGGGAAACAGGGCCTGAGTTAAAATAATCGTCGGAGGCCGGGCCAGTAACAGGAAGCAGCGTTGTGTCGTGAGTCGTCCGTCGCCCGGACTGTCTTTGGGCACTTTGACTACCTTGACAGCCCAGCGACCTTAAAAATGATTTATGTTGCCATCGGTTCGCGATTAGGGACTTGGGTGGTCCCACGTGTCGGCGGCTCAGTTGCGCAGATCGCACGTGCATTTAGCATCTCTGGCTCTGGCTCTCCGCGCGACGCGGCCGTAGCTGATGGGTGATGGCATCATGTGCCGTGCAGAAGGAAAATCTTGATCGTCAGTGGGGGCTGGGCACCGGCGCATGGAGCGGGTCCGCGGTCCGCCGGCGTTCGGGTCCGGCTACCTTGGTCTCCAAGTTCTTCTCTTCACGGCCACGTGGTGGTCCCGAGCTATCCACGCCGCCTCCACAGACGAGCGCGAGGCGGTGTGTGGCAGGGTCGTCGCAGCCGACCGACACGTCAGCTAGTGGGCGTGCGGTGCAGGGCCCTCGCCACGTCGTCCTACACTCATCACTTGCGCACGGCAGCACAGCGGTGGGGCCCGCGAGCAGCACACTGTTACAGTACTCTACTGGTGTACCCAGGCCGGCTAAACTGAAACGTAGTACTAGCAACATGTGGAGACAGCTTTTGCTGCGAAAGAACATGGCATGCAACATCCCGAATTCCCGATCCAGGCAAATACAGTGCGAGCAGCAGAGTGGTGACACATGCAAAGCACATTGAGATAGATAGGCATAGGCCACACCCCTACTAGCAACGATGCTGAGAGGGAAGCAAGGAAGATAGTAATCTCGCTGCACTGGTTCCGTAAATCTGTAGGAGACTTTGACTCTTTCGTCCCGTAATCTCGCTAGAGATTGTGGTCACCCATTGTATGATTCCAACTGCATCACATGCATGCATGCAGTGTACTGGGCCCCAAGGATTCCATCTAGATGGTCTCGGTACATTGGGAACGGTTAGACATGAATAACAATTACTCCCTTGGTCCTATAACGTGCTAAAATTTGTTCTGAAATAAATATTTAGTTTTTCTCTATTCACAAAATACCTATACGTTGGAGTAACTTTTCATAGAGATATATAATTTGTTCTACTATTATCGAATCTCTTCAACAAATCCTACGGGTTCACTTTTTTTAGGATGGAGAAAACACTTGACTTGAATCTTTCTCCCTCCCCTAAGAAGCTCCCCAAAACAAGCTAACAATCCCCCTAAAGGAACTAAGATGAATGCGAAGTTAAGCTCCAAACAAAATATGAGATAAAAGCATAAAGTAAATCTTACTACAACATGAGTTTTTTTTTAATCACAGTATAGACGCGCAGACATTTATATGTATGCACACACATTCATCTCTATGAACATATGTAGGCACGTCTTATCTCATGATCACTTGTGAAAGACTACACCGATTGATTTAGAAATTGACAAAATCACTACAGGTGTCTCGTTGTTGATGAGCATGTCGCCTGCCCTGAAATAATACATCTTCAATTTTGGAAATAAATATAGAAAATAAAAGCACCCACGTCAAGTCGTCAAAAATTTAAATCCCGATGGACAGGTCACCACAAGTAATAACCTATATCAGCAGAGCTACGCTAAGAGACAACATGAACTTGTTATGTCGGGAACTGCCTTGAGTGGATGTTCAAACATGACAATACAATTATACCTATAACAGTGTAAATAGGCAAGGCAGAGTAGATATATAGTTCTCACCACAAAAGTGTCCAGGGTTTGTCGGATCATTGCATCTAGCACAAAAAAATTGCATGGAGTAATTATGCCCTTTTCCTTTCGACAGCGACGGCAAATAATGCGTATTGGCCAGTGGGATATGTGTACCTGAGAAAGTTAGAAATCATGTTTGCCCAGTGCCAGCCATCGCCGTCCACGGGGAGCAAACGTCAATTTACTTATTTACATGCCTTCACATCTAGGCATGACGCTGCTAGATCCACCGCGTAAAATACACCGATTAATGCAAACGTCGACAGATCATCGCGGTGAATTGTGAGACGAGATAAGTTAAATAATGTATGTGATTGATGGATGATCCCTGAACTGATCTTTTTCTCGTCGTTGCGTTTGTCGTCGTCTTATAAAGTCCTTGTTACATTATGTGTTGTGTCATGCATGTCCCTCTCGCCCTTCAATTTTCAGCCACATTTTTGTTGTTTGCTTACTTATTTTTTGATGATCAATCTAATAATTATCATAGCATCAATCGTGATAACGTTTGATCAATCACCTAGAGCCTAGAGGAAACTATAAAAAATGATGTTGATATGATATGACGCAATTATTTAAATTAATTTGCTCCTTCCATGCATTGGCAGAACTTGCATGGTTCATCCTAAATAAGCAGAGCTACCATAGTTACGTGGTTGACTTCAGCTTGTTCTGTTTAACTGGTCAACACAATTGTTTTGTTTATCAAGGCAATAAGAGAGAATCTTCAGGGCATGCACGAAGGCCATAAAACTATGCTCTGTTTTGCGGCACTACTTCAGCAGCATTTTTTAGTGAACGAACAATGTTTTTCTCTCACAACAAATCAGTGTAAGTATCAGCATAAGCCAAATTTCGGCGAAACGAACAGAGCGTACGATCAACCACATGCAAAATTTGTGCACTTCGTTTGAGGGCGCGTACAGGACTAGAGGGTCATGTATTTGCTTCCTATTTTTGTTGTGTCTCTTAGCTCAACGTTGTTGATAAAAGTCGCTATCACGTCTCTATCCTTCCCAGGAATCCTCTTCTTTCCTTTCTTTTCCTCTTCTTTCCTTTCTTTTCGGATCAATGAGACCAAAAAAAAAACAGCTCCCTCCCGTGCACCAATTCGTGCCCGTGCACGGTAAGTACAGTGAGAACGCATGTTTCACAATTTCCGAACCTACATGCATAATTCAACTCATCAAACCTCGACTACCATCCAGCTTCCTGGTTTTTATATCAGGGTCAGAAACAGCCTCGTACCTCCATGCAAGTCCCAGGAAACCTCCCGGACGAGTAAACAAACGTTTCCATGCACCATTATGCACCTAATAACCAAACATCATCATATCCGCACCACTGCTGATGCGTACCCGACCTATATATAATATATAATAGTAGTACTGGTAACCACTGATCATGCATCAAGCGATTGTATACTTAGCGGCAAAGCACCCCCGTTCCGGTGTCGAATACGTATATACACTACTGCTACTGCTACCAACAATAGTACGCATCAAACAGCGTCCAGGTTCATTGCATTCGTACTGCATAAGCTTTGAGCAGTGCGTCCTTTTTGGTTGGGTGAGGGTTTGACTTGGCTTTGCATGCGGCGCAGCTTCGGATCTCCGGGGAGGAGTGCATGGCCAAGCACGTAGTCCGATATCTATACGACGATGTACTTTCTCCGTTCATAAAAACATACAATTATGGGTTACATGTCAAAAAAAAAATAGTTCACGTTTGATTAAGTTAGAGTAAATAGTATTCATATTTATGGCTCCAAATTAATTTATTATAAAAATATATTTTATAATTAATCTAATTATATTTATTTGATATCATAAACATTGATACTTTTTTTTATCTATAATTGGTCAAAGTTAAGATACTAGAACGTGACGCTGTGTTAGAATTGCATGTTTTCCTTAATGGAGGGAGCATATACGAGTATCATAAACATTGAACCAGAAAACTTCACTGGTTCGGCCTGATACTACTGCAGATCGATCTATTTCTCTACATTTCGAATCCATCACGTCAATTGCTTCACCACTACTCCAGAGTGTTAAGCAGTTGACTGCACTAATTCCCAATTGTCTGTTTCCTCAAAAAGGTCCAAATCTATGTTACTAGTACGTTACTACTGTTAACTACTCTGTTAGTAAAAGTTTTGCGCGTGCAGCCATCAAGGAACTCGATCTCAGAACATGTAGTGCGTATATACAGTGAGAAATGGCTCTAATTTAGTGATAAGTCATCTAGAAGACGCGGCATTTCACACTGTTTCTGTACTGGCCGAGACGCTGTCTGCTTCTTGGTCCCTTGTCCGGGCACTCCGCCACACAGGCGTAGCAGTACAGGCACGGCCAGTGGCGGATCTATAGGGGGCTGGGTGGGCTCCAACCCCTAATAACTTGATTTACCACTAAAAAACACTATAGTAAAAATCTCAAATCATCTTCATGCAAATCAACATCTCCATTGTTTTAGCCTCCCTTGATTCTCATCCTGCATCCGCCACTGGGCACGGCGGGTGCCCGGGCCATTTTGCCCGTTGCCAGCCCCTCTCTGTAGAGCCATGATAGGATACCACATGCTTGGCTTCTAGAAGGTCGTCAGCGTGTTGGCCAGAATTAAAGCGAGTGAGCTCGGGCATCGCTCTCGCATTAATTAACTGCGGATATGGCCATGCAGTGCATCCTAGATTGATTCGGTATGTGCTGCCACGGGACGAGAGGGACATGTGCCTGTGCGTGCTCGGATCCAGAAGACGCCGAAAGGAATCGATCGCTGCCTGAAAACCAACCAGCAGGTGCTACTGTATTCGGAGAAATTTGACATATCTGCAGAAAGGCAGAACATGACATTAAACGCTTTGGTCCCGTTCGGCTGTGCTGATAAGCCGGCTGAAAAACACTATTGGCTGATTTGTTGGGAAAGAAAAACACTGTTCTGACTGAAAAAACAAGCTGAAAAGTACGGATTATAAGTCAGATGAACAGAGCCTTTTCCAGTACGTATATCAGGAATTCAGGGTTGATGGATGGAACCTGTAGCTAATGGTCAATGATACTTTCATCATGTGATATTAACAGTTTAACACTCTCCCACTGTCGGACCATCTCATAAAACGCGTGCCATAGAATTGGTATGCAAAAATGTAGAAATCACACATCTCACAACCGCAATTTTATCTGATCAAAGTCAACCGTAGTCTCTTGCCATTGTCTCTTACTCTTCGAAAAATACATAGAACCACTCCTTGTACAGGCGCCTCACGAGACACGGAGGTCTTTTTTTTTGTAGAGGAACGAGATACGGAGGTTTTTTTATTTTTTTTAGCAAAACGAGATAGTTACGGACCATATATGGGAGCTTCCCGCTAAGCCCAAACACGAGCGGAACAGAAAGGCCAGGAGGCGAGCTGCCAGAGCCTTGGAGCCCACTGGTGACAATGGTAGAGAGGGAAATTGAGAGCCCACTTACAACATCTAGGTATATGTAGATCCCTAATATTGTGAGAGATTATTGATGACATGCAAAAGTATATATATTTTATAAAAATCTAAAATGTGATTATTGGCCAAGTTGTATCGAGAACCTGCTAGAGATGCTCTTATCACAGCAGTTGAGGGGTGGAATGAATCGACGGTGTTGTGTCATGCATGTCCCTCTCGCCCTTTAATCTTCAGCCACTTTTTTTTTGTTTCCTTACTTATTTTTTGATGATTAATCTAATACTAATTATCATAGCATCAATCATGATACCGTTTGATCAATCACCTAGAGCCTAGAGGAAACTATAAAAACTAGTATAATGCCCGTGCTAACGCTACGGTGACATTTGGTAATCCAAATCAAACAACAAAAAGTGATTTACCTGCATAATACTTAGTTTGAAAAGATCTGTATCCAATATTACTACGGAAACACCCATCTCTTTGTGAAAGAGAGCTTTATTATCACGGATTCAACAATATCATTATAAGACAAGACTCTTGACATAAAACTGAAAACAATAGTTAGTCTTTGACATGACATATTGGCAAAGCGTGCACGTTCATGCACTTATTTCGCTCCACTCGAAACTTCTTAATTCATGACCTTTGCAGCTACCGGCCTTCCTGCTGAGCTCATGAGCGATCGATGCCACCAAGGAGCGATCAGGTTATACTTGCACGTGTCAACAAAAGAAAAAAAAAAGAAAACTCACGAACTGTTACTCAAGCATGTTGCAGCTTCTGTTTCAGCTTCTACCGTATCCCCTCCAAGCATGCTGCACCCTGCAATGTTACACAGATCACACCACTCAGTTAATTTTGGTAGCCCATCTCTTATCTCCAGACTATAGTGTCTATTACACTCAATAGCAGCCAGATAAGCTAGAATTTGTTTGCATTATTTTTGCACTCCATAATTGCAGAAAAGAAAATTCCAAGATGCCATTTAAAACATAGTATAGTGCCCGTGCTAACACTATGGCATCATTTTAGGGATGCACATGAAAACAACAAAACAATGATATAACAATAACATGGTTTTATGTCTGATCTTACAAGAATCACTGGCTACACTTGAGGTATCAAGAGAACAAACCTTACAAGAATCACTGGCTATAGTTGAGGGATCAAGAGAAACTGAGATATGCTTCACTTTAGAAGAGGCTATGGATACAATTCTCTTCTGCAGTTCCATTGCCCGTGACATTGCATAGAGGTCTGTGACAATTTAACTGGAGCATGAGCAGCAATCAGGACTTCCTTCTGCTCTTCGCCCAACAGTTAGTATAGTAGGACAATCCATTTCAGTGAGTGATGTTTCACTGAAACCACCCCACACACGAGCGTCAAGAAATAGGAAACAGTCACAGAAACTATCAAAATGGAAGTGGTCGCTAAAGATTATATACTTGTGCAGCCAGTTCCTGAATTTTGACACATCAGGCAGCATGAAGCCTCCAAAGGTCGAATCAAGTCATTTGGTTTTAGCTTGTGCCGAGTGTGCAATGTGAGTTCCTCGCAGAGGGAGTTGCAGGCAAATGGACATAGTTCAGAACCATACAAGAAGTATTATAGCTAAATGTAACAATTCACCAAATTTTTACCACAGTGCACAGTTCAAAAACTGAATAAGCGATAGAAATAAAATATTATTATATAAAAATCTGAATATGTACTGTCAAGTATAAACTCATAGCAGAAAATGTACCTTAACTTCTGGTGACCAGTGATCGATCCAAGGATGTCAGGGCACATGGAATGACTAACCAACACAAATCAGCAAGCTTAGGGTAACTTACCAGAAATACAAAAATAGAAACTGAAGTAAACATACCGTGTCTGTATGTAGTGAATTGTAGGAGTGTCCGATGCACCAAAAAATGAGATGCAAAAAATAGGCATTGTATAACACAGGCTATCCCTTCCCCTGAAATGTCAGGCAATAAACAAACATTCCAATAAGCCCAAAGTTTCAGAAACACACATGCTTGAATAAGCATGTATGTCAGAAAGTAAAGGATCTGATCTTTTGAAAAAAAATTAAAGGATCTGACATCTTTTAGTTCTTTCGAGCAACCAAATGACTATTAATTGTCATGATACAGTAGACAGATAATTTCACCTTGCAGTTTATTCAAGTCATGCAAAAACCTGCTTTTCCATCTCTTTGGTGGCAGACAGACAAAGAATCTATCTGCATTTGCACCAATCTGGTCATGTGTCCTTTTTCATTGTGATCTCTGTGATTTTTTATTTAGCTAAATAAACTGACAGTTCATTTCAGAGTGACATTTATAAACGTAGTAGAAGAGCACCTGGAGAAACCCTGAAATGAAAGGACAGCTGAAATAAACCATAGCTTTAATTTTTAACTTCAAATGAGAGCAAAATCACAGAAATTCATCGTGGGCAACCTACCGTTACACAAGCATATAAGCAACTAAGCAAAAGGTTTGGTTCTGTTCCTGCCACAGCTGTTACCCCCTTTTATAAGAAATTACATTGAATTATTTGTGACCACCACAGGAGTGGTGCTCTGCTCAAGCTCATGCTGGCCTCCAGAAAAAATGAAAATGGTATGAATCTACACTGAAATATTTGTGACCACCACACAGAAGAAGCCTCTTTACTGCACAACAGAGCTCTTCACTACACCAATCCATACAAGGCCATGCGAATTTCCCCCAAAATATTCATTCAACATCTTCAAGAGAGTACATTGTGTCCAAAGCATTTGTAATGAGTTAATTAAAGTCAGAAAAATAAAAAGTTATCCCCCAAGCATAGGAAAAAAGTTCAGGTTGGTACAGATAACTGAATTCATCTATCGCACATCGTTATTCACACACAAGTTCTAGGCCTCATCTGTATATATGATTTGGGCATTGTTAAATGAAAATCTATTATATGCCCTCCCATGGTATTGATTTTGAAAATAGAAACAAACATTACTTTACAGCTCGCATGGTGCTAATTCAACAACAACCACGGCAATACTACAGGTGATTGCACACATTTGTTTTGCATAGAGTAGGGCAAGAGAATATATATTTTGCCAGAGTTCAATATAGGGCAAACCAAAAAAAAAAAAGAATGCCCCAACAGAGACCTTGCCGTGGAGGGATGGTTAGGCATCAAACCTGTACACCACAAGGTCCTCAATTCTTTCCTGGCCTTCGATTATGCAAAAGCTGTACCAAATAAACTTAATTGAGCCTGTAAGATAGAGGCAGGGCGGCGGCGGGGAACCCTAGTCGCGAGTCACGGGACGGGGAGGGGAGAGGATGATGTTTCATTTTTTTCGGAGAAAAAAAGTAGACAGCCAAGGAAGCCTCGCGTGATGAGGCGGAGGGTGCACGGGGTGCGGCTACGTTAGAAGCCTGGCATCAAACATCGAACAGTGGCCATCGGATTTGGTTGGGGTGTTTTATTAGCCCTTGATTTTAATGGAGACAAATTCCTGTGTGCATTTTTCTAGGTGCATAATAGATCCTAAGAGTCTTTTGTCTGAAGCACATAAGTAGTCCCTAATGTTGCGTATTAGCATAGACATACTGTAATTCTGACCTGTTTTGTTAGGTTCTGACATAACCTCATTATTAATAGTATTCAGCAACTAATCATAAATAAATATTTCCAATGCGACGTAATTCTAAGATGGAAAATTTACTACATTCTTCTTGTAATAAGTGCAACAATATGGACTGACATAAACAGTTTGCATCCTAATCAAAGGCCATAGCATCAGAAAGAATGAAAAGAAGAACAAATGAAAATCAATAACATAATTAGCAAACAGATATGTTAACGTTAGTTCACAAGCATGGAAAATTAACAAATGCCATAATAACTAACCTACATATGTAAAACCATCCAGACGATAAATAATGGATAACAGATACCTAAGCCACGGTGGAGTACTTTGGTCCATCAGTATGCAAGGTTCCCCATCAGTACCTTGTCACCAGTGCCAATCTGAAATTTCAGAAATTAAAAAGCATAAACAAGCAACAAGATCCACTGTGGTCAGTCGACGAACAAGCTAGCAGGAGCAGATGGAGTAGTTGTACTCGGGCGGGCCGAAGAGGAAGCATTCGTCCTGGCAGAACATGGCGCGGAAGGCCTCGAGCGGTCCTGACGGGGACGCGGCGCGAGAACAGGGAGCCGAGCCTGGCAACCTCGACGTAGAACCTCCACCACGGCGCCTGCAGGCCGCCGCCTCCACACTTGCCGAGCGCCGCGGCTTTGGGAGGTCTCGAGTCTCCACGAAGCGGCAAACTCGCTGCCGAGGGGCAGATCCCAAGTCACCCCCTGCCCTGCCGGTGGATCTGTTGGAAGACGAGTTGGTCGATGGACGGTGATGGAGGAAAACTGGGGATCGAAGCGGAGAAGGAAATCCCCCATGCATGAGCAGGAGGTCCTCAGAGCCAGCGGAGATTGCGGGCGGCCGGGTATGCTTACCATGGGTACGGGAGGGATCCATGGTATCCTCGACGCGTCCATCGGCGGCGGCGGTGCTGAGCATTGGGAGTCGGGCCTTTTCTGTGATCGCAGCGTGCGTGTGATTTTTTTTCCGTGATCGCAGCTTGCGTGGGTGAGAAGCCTGCATCACACATGCAACGTTGGCCGTCGGATTTGGTTGGTGTGGTTTATTAGCCTTTGATGTTAACGGAGACGAATTTTTGTGTGTATTTTTCTGGGTACACAATGGTGGAGACTCTCAGCGGGGGACGTTTTCTTGAGGGGCCTAATATAATTTTGATTAGTGCATTATAGTAGAGATGATGTTGATATGATATGACGCAATTATTTAAATTAATTTGCTCCTTCCATTGCATCGGCAGAACTTGCGTGGTTCATCCTAGTTAAATAAGCAGAGCTACTATAGTTACGTGGTTGACTTCAGCTTGTTCTGTTTAACTGGGCAACACAATTGTTTTGTTTATGCAGGCAATAAGAGAGAATCTCCAGGGCATGCATGAAGGCCATAAAACTGGCCAACCACATGCAAAATTTGTGCACTTCGTTTGAGGGCGCGTACGTACTAGAGGGTCGTGTATTTGCTTCCTATTTTTGTTGTCTCTCTTAGCTCAACGTTGTTGATAAAAGTCGCTATCACGTCTCTATCCTTCCCAGGAATCCTCTTCTTTCCTTTCTTTTCGGATCAATGAGACCAAAAAAGAAAAGAAAAAAAACACGCTCCCTCCCGTGCACCAATTCGTGCCCGTGCACGGTAAGTACAGTGAGAACGCATGTTTCGCAATTTCCGAACCTACATGCATAATTCAACTCACCAAACCTCGACTACCATCCAGCTTCCTGGTTTATATCAGGGTCAGAAACAGCCTCGTCCCTCCATGCACGTCCCAGGAAACCTCCCGGCCGGATGAGTAAACAAACGTTCCATGCACCATTATGTTATGCACGTGCACCTAACCAGACATCATCATATCAGCACCACTGCTGATGCGTAACCGACCTATATATAATAATAATACTGGTAACCACTGCCCATGCATCAAGCGATTGTACTTAGCGGCACAGCGCCCCCGTTCCGGTGTCGAATATGTTTATACTACTGCTACAACTCCAACGGTTCCCCATCCAGGTTGTCATCCTTGTTTTTTTTTTTGGCAAAAACAAAAAAAACCCTCCTCCAACAGTTCCCCATCCCAGGTTACCATTTATCCCAACTTGGTAAAAACAGCCCCTCAGCGCGCATATATGCGCGCTCGACTCCGCGCGCACATCTGGATTTGCCGTGGGCTCCACCTCGCGTCGCTGGGGCCTTCCTCCGTCTTCGCTCGTGGAAATCGCTCGGAGCTCGCCGGCGGGGTGCCGCTTGCGCTCGATTCGGGAGAGGGGGGCGGTGGAGCGCCCTGCTCCCTTCGATTCCGGCGTCCACTCCTCGCTCGCGGCTAATTGGCGACCCTCCTGCGGAGTAGGTACCGCCCCGAGCCGCTCGTCGTCCCCACGAAGCGCGGCGCGGCGACCTGCTGGTCCGCGGCAAGGACCGGCGGCCTCGCGGGGGATGGAGGGGCGGACCGCGGGAAGCGCGGCGCGGCGGCCTGCTGGGATTTTGAACAAACCACACAGCCACAGTAGCGTCGTGATGGTGAGCCTTGTCCACCGTGCCGGAGCAGCGCGCATCGCCGTGGCGGCCGCGGAGGCGCCGTCGAGCTGGGACAGCCGTAGCTGCGACGGGCACTGCAGCTTGGATCCGATTTTTTAAAAAAAAGTAGTTTGTGGGCCTTATTTTATTTTACCAAGTCAAGAATGTCAAACTCTTGCAGAGAGACTGTTTTTTTATTTGACATATAGTTTTAGGAGTTGCTAAATCATAAGATTTGCTAAGTAAAATTTGGTGAACTCTTGCCAAACAGCGGTCAGGTTCATTGCATTCGTACTGCATAAGCATTTGAGCAGTAGGAGTACGTCCTTTTTGGTTGGGTGAGGGTGGAGTAGCGCCTTGACCTGTGTGAGCTGATTGCTTGCCTGCAGATGTCGCGTTTGACTTGGCTTGCATGCGGTGCGGCGCAGCTTCGAGTCTCCGGGGAGGAGTTGGCCCAGCACGTAGTCCCATATATATATATATATATATATATATATATATATATATATATATATATATATATTGAAAGATCCGGATACCGGCTTGATTGATAATAAAAAAGAGGTAGCATACAACATTTGATTACATGCGCGAGAGGCGTTCCCTACTGCAGCATGGGTTGCAGAGGTTTTAGAATTTTAGGAACTGATTACTCGTTACTGGTTTGGGCGACCATTGGGGGCTCTAGAGCTGTCCCCCTTGCTAAGGACCAGCTGCACTTCTTCAGTTCTTGATCCCAGGCAATCAGATGCTCACCCCTCGATTCATCTGCAAGTAGGTATGCAGAACTATCACTGAAATTTTGTTCTCTTCTTTCCACATTATTAAGTAACTCTGACGCTGGCACCGAGCTAGTCAACATTGATCAAACTGACGCTATAGCTTTCTGGCCGCAAAAGCTCACTAGGCCTCCATCTCCGCTGCATCTGATTCGTCAACCATCACCGCTAAGCCCTTCGCCAACTCCTTGCTGTCCAGGCGTGTTGCTGCCCTGATTGCCTTGATGGCCTGTTCTAGGAGATCAGCACCATACAAGTCAATGTATTCATTCACTGCTGCATCTGGCGCCGGTTGTTGTGGATTGATGAACTCTAATTCGCGCATCAGCTTGCGCTGCATTGCAGTACGTACTGGCATTAGACGCCAGAATTCCTGATATACGTTCTAGGCCTCGTTTAGATCACCAAATTGGAGAACGCCAAATCACTGCTTTGGCACTGTAGCATTTTTGTTTTTATTTGGTAATAATTGTCCAAACATTGATTAATTAGGCTTAAAATATTCGTCTCGCAAAGTACAATAAAATTGTGCAATTAGTTTTTGATTTCATCTACATTTAGTACTCCATGCATGTGCCGGTATTTTGATGTGATGGGTAATCTTCTTTTTGCATAGTGGAATTTGAGTGTGAATTTAGTGATCTAAACAAGCCCTACGAGATCAACACCCTTGCTGCCGACACCAGAATCTCCTCCACCCCGAGCGACCCTCCCCCACACACGCAAGCCGAGGAACAGGAAGACATTGCAAGCCACGCGCTCGAGCTTATGCCTGGCTGCCAAACCATCTGCAATGCCAGTACGTATATCAGGAATTCAGGGTTGATGCATGGAACCTGTAGCTAGTGGTCAATGATACTTTCATCATGTGATATTAACAGTTTAACACTCTCCCACTGTCGGACCATCTCATGAAACGCGTGCCATAGAATTGGTATGCAAAAATGTAGAAATCACACATCTCACAACCGCAATTTTATCTGACCAAGGTCAACCGTAGTCTCTTGCCATTATCTCTCACTCTTCGAAAAATACATAGAACCACTCCTTGTACAGGCGCCTCACGAGACACGGAGGTCTTTTTTGCAGAGCTCCGAGATACGGAGGTTTTTTTTTTGAGCAAAACGAGATTTTTTTTTTGAGAAACCGGGAGAATATATTACATAAACTGCTTAATGTTTACATCAAATCTTACAAAGAAATTTTGGAAGAAATGGAAGTACAACCCAGTCTTTGCAAGATCATGGTCCTCCCGGTTGACCTCGTCGCCGGTGATCGGAGCCATCTGCAGCTTGAAGCCGATCTCCTTCCGGACGATAGCTCTTCATAATTTTTCGATGCCACCATGAGTCTCATATCGAGAGCATCGACATGCTGTAAGCTCATTGAACGTCCTGGCTGAAGACGATGGCCGACGACCATCATATCGCCGGTAAAAAAGGAATCTGGCGCCTCAAAGGCCACCAGCAGCCCTGACTCACCGGAGAAAGATACAACCCGAAGGGAAACAAAACCACCAAAGAAGGTGGGATCGAAACCCAACCCGGTTTCTCTACGAGTTGGTAGACATACCTTCCAAAATTTCCCCATACATCCATTGCCGTATTCTGGATTACAGGTCCAGCGCTATCGTTGGCACCATGGGCACCAACGGCACAAAGAAAAACACAGGGAAACTGAACACCAACGCAGAAGATAAAATCGATGACATACCCATCGATGTTGAGACCCCCGCAAAAGATATCACCATCAATCACCACATGCACCTCAGACAGCACCAGGACTCGCTCACCACGAACACAGACAATAGCTGAGAAACTCTGGAAGGGATAAAAACTTACCGACGATATATCCACCGGTAAGAAATCCAACCTTATTCTAGGTAAAACTACTATGCTAGAAGAGGATACGTACATTACCCACCGGATCCGCCGTTCCCTAAGCACATCGGTGCCAAAAAGGTCACCGACGGCGAGGGAAAGCAGCAGATCCGGCGGGCAATCGAGAAATCGCCGGCGCGTCGCCTCTTTCTACTGTTGGGGAAACCTGCAGTTTAGCAAAACGAGATAGTTACGGACCATATATGGGTCTCCATTCTCCAAGGTGCAAGGCCCATGTAAAGACCCATCCTTAAGGCCCACGTAGAAATAGCCGAATCGCTGCTTTCGCTGACTCGCTGTCGTGGCTTTCTGACATGACGGCCCCATAGCAAGCGGCCCATATGTCAGAAATTCACGACAGATGGAAATGGAAGTGACTCATCCCCCACTTCATCGTCGCCTTTCCACTCACGGCCGCGGGAGTTCGTCGTCTCTTATCACCAGCCAAAGCCCCACCCGAGAGGGGGAGGCGGAGATTGCGTGGCCGGCGAACTAAACCCTACCGGCCTACCCCCAACCGCCATTCGTCGCGGGTCCATGGGGCCCTTGCCCATGGCGGCGCGGGCAGCGGGCGGCTGCTCCTCGGCGGCGCTCGCCTTCTTCCGTCTCTACCCCCTCCGACGCGCCATCCGCCCAGCCGCCGCTTTCGCTGGAGGGTGCTCCTCTGGCCTCCACGGCGGCTGCCGGAGCCGCATGGCGCATACTGTAGTAGACATCGTTATGGATGAGCTCCGCTCCCGCCGGCGCATCCGGGTCTCGGCAAAGTAATTCGCCCTACACATTTAGGCTCTCCATATATCGCTGGTACTATATTTGGAGCCAATGCATCGCTTGAGCTGCATGTATGTGTGTGCTTGTGCCGCTAGATACTGACTTCTGTTGAACTAATATTATGATAATAGTAGCATTGATCCTTATGGAACTGTGAATGCTTTATTTGAACACTGAAACAGTTAAACTAACTTAGTGGGGCAATGGTTGAACCACTGAATTTCTGTCAGGACATTTGACCTTATGCATTATGAGTGGCTGCACACTCAAACTCCTGATTTCCCCCCTCCGTTGGTGCATGAGGAACTTGTGGTGAACTATTGCATCGTAACAGGACTACTCTTGGGATTTCTTCAAAAATTTATGCAATGGGCATTATCATTTCTACAATTATGTCCACGACAGAATTCCAGAAAGCATATAATGATGTATGTTAGTAGCTGGGCTTATAATGAGGTAATTTAGGCCAGTCTCAGCAGGAGTTTTACCCAAGTTTCATCTGCATTTAATAGGTTGCCACATAAGAATTTCTAATGGCATGGCAATGTTTTTAGAAGAGAGATAAGAATTGAGTTTAATGTAGATAAATCTCTCTTGGCTCGGTTTCTAACTCTAAATGAGTACGTAACAATAGAATGAAACCATGCATTAAGGGTGGTTGTTTCATCCATGTTTCATTGCATTCTATCTGACATGGCATTCTTGGAAACAACATCACGAAACTCTCCACTAGAATGGCTTCAGCCAGCTAATCCAATACCACGGCCATTTTATGTGGGTAATATATACCATGATGTTGCCCATGACATGGTGTTTTCTCCTCTTCTTACTTTCATTCTGCAAGATGTTTATCGTAATTTCTGAATATGGCTATTAAAATTTGTTACCACTATTTCATTTCTTCTAACAATAAAAGCTCACTGAAACTTACTGTTAGAATTTCTTATTCTACTTCAGGATAGGATTACAGGGCACAAAGGAATTGCCTGACAATAAGATAGACAAGAGAACATTACAGAAAGGATTGCTGCTTGAATTTCAGAAAGATTCCCAGAGATCTTTGCTTGCCGTTGTTGAAAGGCCTGATGGAAAGAAAAACTGGATGGTGACTGATCAGGTCCTTTTTGAATGGATAGCTATAACTTGTCCAGTAGACTATCCAGCTTAGTTAATATATACCTGAACATACATGTATTATTGTTGTTCTTATGGATTCTCTAGTGACATGACTTTTACTTTTGTACAGAATGGTATCTTGTCTTCGATAAAGCCCCAGCAGGTTACATATGTTGTACCTGGTATCATGAATTTTGACTATTCAAGAATAGATGAGTTTCTTGAGAAAACACAAGATCTTTTGGTAAGTACTGCTGCATGAGCTGTACATGTGTATAATGTGCTTTAGGATGATCATATTATCTATTAACAGGACCCAACTGTTTTGGAATGTGCTTGGATGGAGCTGTCTGAGAAGGATAAATCAATAACAGTTGAGGAATTTGCAGAGGTCAGAGGTTCTCCAAATTTTTCTGATTTCCTATTTTTTTCCCTTTCCTGCTCATATTTGGTTCTTGTGATGTCCCCAGATAGTGTATGGTACCAAGGAGTCTCTGGAAAGCTACTGTGCACATCTCTTGTTGTCAAGGGATGTAGTATATTTTGTCAAGGTAGAGAACAGAGATTATTCCATGTACCAACCTCGTTCACCTGCTCAGGTATATTTTCTAAATATATGTGTGACTAACATCATGTTAATATTTTAGATGATTTTGGCAAGTAAGATGGCACATCTTTTATTGTAGCACCATCTCAGGGAGCTCTGTCTAGTTGATCTTGTGATAACTTGAGTTTTATGTCCGTGGGGCCACCTGTAGTGCAGTCAATTCTATACTAACTTCAATTCTTCCTAGAAACATATTTCGAGGCCATATATTTACTTTCATCTTATTCGTCTGGCTTCACAATTGAGTGCTATCTACTATGTAACGTCCAACATTGTAATCTGGCATGTTTCTTTGCATACATATTTCAACTTATGTATATTTAATGACCACGGATTTCCTTAAATTACTCTTATTGCTTAATGTCTGCATTGTTGCATTGGTTGGTAGACTTATTTTCTTTTATCTGGTAGTAGGTAGAGGAACTCCTACGATGGAAGCTTGCTAAAGAGGCAGCTGAGAAGGAACTGGAAGAATTTGTCCACTTACTCAAGTCTGCCAAAGAATTGCCTGTGGAGTCCAAGCCTCCTAAAACTTCATGGTTGGTTGAAGAAAAAGTCAGGAAAAAAATTGAGGCTCTTCAAGCATATGCAGTTGATGCATGTGACGACGAACAAAGAAGACTAGCAGGAAATGTAATACATCAGATCACACTATCTTTTTTTTTACCATACTCATTATCGTATTTAAGTATTCAATTTGCTTACAATACGATAGTCTGTTGAATGTCCAGAAATGAGAAACCTAATTTATAATAAAATTATCCTAATGAGTATTAATTTGTTCATAAAAGTCTGTAGTCTAAACATTTTTTTATTTATACTCCCTCCGTCCAGAAAAGAATGCAATTCTAGCACAATAACAAGTTAAAATATCTCAAGTTTGGCTAACTATATATAAAAGAGTATAAATAGTTATGATACTAAATAAGCATCATTAGATTTGTCATGAGATATATTTTCATAATATACTTATTTGGCATCATAAGTGTTAACACTTTTACCTATACATTTGGTCAAACTTTGGGCACTTTAACCAAGAATGCACCTAGAATTGCATTCTTTTCTGGACAAAGGTAGTACCATTCTTTATTGAATGGGGTTGTTAAGTTTTCCACCTTTTGATGTTTGTGAAATTGGTCTTTTATGTGGTGGCAGATTCTCAAAGCTATGGGATTCACGAGGACATCATCAGCTGCTCTAAAGCTCCTTATAAATGTTGGATACTTCCCTGTGCATGTCAATCTTGACCTTTTCAGGTACGATGTCCGTATAAGGTACACGGATGAAGTTTTGTCAGCTGCAGAGGAGCTTCTGGTGGACAGCCCTGATGCAGACATGGTATAGTTAGTTACTACTGGATGCTTCCACTATATATACACACACATACATTTCCTCATTTCGATGTTTTATCTTTTCAGCATATCAGGAAGGATCTTTCAACTTTGAAAGTGTACGCCATTGATGTGGATGAGGCTGATGAAGTATGTTTTTATTTCTTCTACCATAGAATCTTTCCACAGAGAATGAATTGTTAGTTACCACCAATAAATCTATTAAACATTTGGAATTCTTGGTGACTCAGCTTGATGATGCATTGAGCGCAACTAGGCTTCCTGATGGTAGGATAAAGGTCTGGATACATGTTGCTGACCCAACATGCTTGGTCAAACCTCGTAGCATCATTGATAGGTCATTGCTGCTCTTCTGTTCTATACTTTCTATCACTGCATTTGGTATTTGTTACAAAACCATGTCTCTTGTCGACAGGGAGGCAATGCACAGAGGAACCTCAATCTTTCTACCAACTGCTACCATTCCTATGTTCCCAGAGAGGCTTGCCATGAATGCTATGAGCTTGCAGCAGGGTAAAAAATGCAAATCTGTAACCGTATCTGTTATTTTAAACCCAGATGGGAGGTAATTTTCCACTTAACAACCCCTCCCCTCCTTGTTGATTTCTGAGTCAGTTCTTTTCTTTCTTGTTTCCCTTGAGATTGGCTTTCCTTTGTTTTTGAAAATGAATTTCTTAAGAGTGTATCACATTCATTGACATTCCACATTCCATTTGTGCTGTGAATAGTATTGCAGAATATACTCTAGAGAATTCAGTCATCAAACCTACCTATATGTTGACATATGAGAGTGCAACTGAATTGCTTTACATGAACCTGGAAGAAGAGGAAGAACTAAGGATTCTTCAAGAAGCTGCTTCCATTCGTGCACAGTGGCGTCATAGCCAGGTATGTGCAAAATCGGCTTTTCTACTGATCTATAATGCGTCATTGCACAGGTCACATGGCATGCAAATGAAAGCACCACTCAGTGTACGTATAAATCTTGGAACGATAACACTTTAACATGACATAGATGCTGTTTGGACAATCCCCTACATGTTTCTTGGGGAAAACAAACTAATTTGTACTCTTACACATTTCACCAGCTGACAATAAAGTATATTAGAAAGTAGATTCCTAAAAGTTGCTGGATATTTTCCATTGTCCATCGGCAGTATTTATTTTCTTATTTTGGTTCTCACTTGAGCCTGTAATGCCACTTTTGTCAAAAGTTTGTATTTCTGGAAACCGCTTGCCGCATTTTGTTTCCCCTAAAGTTGACTTTTAAGCCTGCAGGGTTCAATAGACACTGCAATGATAGAGCCACGTATCAAGGTGTCAAATCCTGATGATACTGAACCAAATATCAATCTATATGTTGAAGATCAAGCCAATCCAGCAATGCAGCTTGTATCTGAAATGATGATACTTTGTGGCGAGGCAGTGGCTGCTTTTGGTTCTGACAACAACCTCCCTTTGCCATATAGAGGTCACCCCCAGTCCAACACAGCAGTGTCAGTGTTCTCTCATCTACCTGAGGGGCCTGCAAGGAGCTTTGCCAATATCAGTGTGCTCCGTGCTGCAGAAATGGATTTTCAAAAACCTGTACCACATGGTGTACTTGGTATTCCTGGTTACGTGCAGTTCACCTCTCCTATTCGAAGATATGTTGATCTGCTAGCTCATTATCAGGTAAATATGCTTATGAATCAGGAAAAGTTTTATAGCATGCAAGAAATTTGGAAATTGTGCATTTTTATTTTGATGTCTCCAGCTTTCTGATAGTGTCATCAAATTCATAATTTAATCATTGTACCTTGATCCAAAGAATATATTAACAGTTTGACTTAATTTCAAATATTATGGGGAACTAAATTGTAGGTAAAAGCTTTTCTTAGAGGTGATTCTCCACCATATTCAGCTGGTGATCTAGAAGGAATGACATTTATTGCGAGCATGCATGTTAAAGTAGCTAGGAGGCTTCATAGCAACAGCTTGCGGTACTGGCTGTTGGAATACTTGAGGCGACAACCGAAGGGGAGGAAGTACAGAGCACTGATTCTGAAGTTTAGCAAGGATCGTATGGGAGCTCTGCTTTTGGTGGAGGTGAACTGACGTTCTCCTTATGATAAGTTTTTACTTGCTGTTTCAGATTTTCATATAAAACTATTTGTGCTTTCACCAATATGGTATTTGGAGCAGTATATGCTCCAAGTAACCGATATCCTAAATTGCTCTGGGTTTACCAAGTCTGGCTTATCCTGGATGATGTGTGCCACTTCTGGTCGATTTGTGGTCTTTTCTTTAATTCCAGGAACTTTGTTACTGACTGGTATCTGGCAAATTTGTAGCACGTACAAACCAAATTTATTCCTTCCCCATTTTAAATAAGAAAAAAATTGGTTCTACCTTCTGAATGTGGTGACCAAAAAAACATGCTGTGGAATAGGGGGAAAAGGACATGGTATACCTGTTAGTGGTAGTCAGTTTACTGAGCTTATTGTACATAATTGAACCACTAGTGCCATTTTTTATTTTAGTCTGATTCTGATTGTATGGATTTTGTACTTCATAGTTTTTGGTAACTACTTAGGCCCTGTTTGGTTTTCGTTTGTTAAAGTTTAACTCTCGTCACATCGAATTTGCGGCAAATGCATGAAGTACTAAATGTAGACTAATTGCATGCATGTCGGCACAAATTAGGAGTAATTTACGAGACGAATCTATTAAACCTAATTAGTCTAAGATTGGAAACTTTTTGTCAAATAAAACGAAAGTGCTACAGTGTTTGTTAAACTTTAACATGTGTAACCAAACAGGGCCTTAAGCAAGTAATTCTAGCCAAACTTATTGAAACTGGCTAAAGAGAAGCAAATGACACCCTTCTCCCATTACAACCAATAATGAAGATAGCCAATTAGAGTAGTAAAGATCCAACCTATGGATGGTCAGTGGGGGAGTCCTAGGATCACCTTGGATGCTCTTGAGTTCCAGAGCTTCTGGACAGTTCTAGGAAAACTATGGTTTTTACTTGCAGCGATGGTTAACCGAGCTATTAGTTCTGCTGGTTGTATCGTGAATCAGAGCGAATAGCTGTAACCTGTCTCCGTTTGTTTTCCATTTTCCTCTCACGAGTATCGTTCTTCCAATGCTAATGGCTAATGCCACTTACAGGTTGGGATGCAAGTTACAACGACAATTTCACGTGGGAAAGTGGGAGATGAAGTTAGTGTTACTGTGGAAACAGCTCATCCACGTGATGATATCTTATCAGTCAGAGAGGTTGTAGAGGACACCGAGGATTCTGAGTAAATGCATGTGACAATGTCTTATCGGGCAGAGAGGTTATAGAGGACACCATGGATTCTGAGTAAATGCATGGGAAGCTCACTCATCGCACTTCAATCTTAGAGCACTCAGCAAGTACTACATGGAACTGAGATGAGAATTTTTGCGGTTTTCTGTTCCTTGCCGTTTACTGCTGTTCATTTTTGTGGCAGTGGTATAGGCAACATAGGCGATTTGTTGCCATGGAAAATGTCTGCTGATTTCTCAGTGGGACCATGTCCTTCAACTCTTTGGTCAAGTTAGTGACTTTGCGTAGCATGGCTGCAAATGGTTAAGTGCTAGGGTCTTGGTCTTGGTACCATTAACTCATTCCATTTTGAGGACGGAATGATGAAAGCATAGATGGACATCATTGATAATACAATCTGACAGTAAGATTCTTTTGAGGTAGGTTCTCTTTGTGGCGAACAAGGTTCCAAGTGCTGATAACTGGGAATTCTGTATAGATGAACAGCATGAAGCATTGTTATTCCTGAATTTGGTACCACCGACGGTGTCGGCACATTCATTTCTTGCACCATTTCTGCTATATCTGAACCACTGAGGTGGATACTCGATGTATAGAATAGTAATAATACCAATAACATCATTTCAAAAAAATAATAATACTAATAACATTTCCTTATATTTCCCAAGTATTTAATTGTAATATACTAGTTTGGACACTATAGGGGTTGTCCTATTATTCAGCACTTTCTTAGGGATGGCCACATGTGGTGCTATGAGCATTGGACTGAAAAATACCCCCCCCCCCCCCCCCCCCCCCCCCCCCCCCCCCCCCTCATCTCTACCATTCTCACGCATACAAGTTTCCTTTTTAATTGGGCTGCTTGTATGTTTCTTTTTAAATTTGGCAGGCAATGCTGAACGAAGGTTAATTTAGATCTTTATAGTATTCTTCTTATTAGTCTGTTGCAAAAGTCTATAACTAGCTATATTAGGGCATGAGTATATGCTTTTAGTTTTTTTTTTTCTGGTTTCTGTCAGCCAGAAACTGAAACAAACAACTCAAGTGCTTTCGAAAAGCTAGGAAGCTGGTTTCTGAGGAAATTTACTAAAAATTTAAAAGCATGTCGAGGGGAGCGCTTCTGACTTTTGGTGTGCTGAGAAACTAAAAAATTATTATATTATAAAAGTTAATAGCAGTAAGATTAAAGCTAGAAAGTCGGCTTTTGAGCCAACTTCGTCGGAGACCTGCTTTCTCTATTGTGTTCTTGCCTTCTTGGACTCACCATTGACCCGCTGGAGCCAACATCACGCATCCTTCACAAAACGATATATATAACTTACAATAGTATGCTCCACAAAAAAAGAAGCGGGCTGTCATTTTTCCATGCTGTTTCGCGCGACCATATAGGGCCAGCGCTGCTCCGAACATCACCAACATCGAGAAGAGAGGGAGGAGGCGGCAGATGCCCAGTCGGCACCAGGAGGAGACACTGATGCGAGGCAGCAGAAGGCAAAGAGGGAGACGCAACACCCAATCTACTTTTGATACATTCAGAGACAACACTTGCAACATACGTCTAAAGACAGATCTGAAACAGTTGCAAAAGCATATGAAAAACAGTTGAAACCATTGCCAAAATATACGCAAAATCCAGATAAAACATTTGCAAACATATGTGTGAAACATATGCAACAATCAGATAAACATAATTACAACATACGTCTAAAAAAACAGATAAAACATTAGGAACAAGAGCTTACAAAATACGTGTACAACCCTTGCAACATATGCCACATCTCGATCTCTTTGCAACATTCATATGAAACACTTGCAACGTACCTCTGAAACATCTGAAACACTTGAAATAGATGCTTCCAACATGCGCTTTTAAGTGCCACATCTACTTGCTGCTTGGACGAAAATGGAGGCTCGTCGACGCAGAGCTCGATGCCGGCGTGGAGTTCGATGCTACGGAGTGATGCGGAGGTCGGTAGCGGCACGGACCTCGGTAGGGGCCGCGGCAGGGGATGGAGCGCGGCTGCAACGGGAGGCATGAGTACGGGCGGGACGGCGTGGAGGGCAAGATCCGTCCCGCGAGTAGGGGCGTGCGGCGCGAGTGGGGGAGGGCGGGATCCATCCCGCGTGTAGGGGCACGCAGCGCGCAGACGCCGCAGAACGAGTGGGCAATGCGGACAGGGCGGTACGGGCAGGGTTTGTTCTACGAGTGGACGACTTGGGCAAGGTTCGTCCGGCCGGACGGACGACTGAACAGAGCATTACCGAAAAAGAATCGGTCCATCAACGATTGCTAAATTCTTGATGTCTTAAAAGTCATACGGATTTGACGGTTTTAACCAGTCTTCAATACAGAATTACAGATGTGCTCGTGTAGATAAACAAAACTTTACATTCAACCGAAACACTACCAAGCTACTAGCAACCAAAGAACTTGAGAGTTCAGTTCACCACGGCCTTCGCCTTTCACTGATTAAAGCTACTGTGCCTCCACCCTCCCATTGCTCCTCCATCTTCCTGAACCTGAAATCCGGCGTCGACAGACATCCGATTAAACTCCAAGCCTCCAATACGCTGGCAATGCAAGTGGCATCCATGACCATGACGCTTCGAAACAAATACCGTACCTGGGTGGCAGTGAAGGTGATGCCGACCTTGATCTCGCCCTGGTACGTCTTGTCGGCGAGCACCACGTTGTGCTTGGCCGCGTTGAGGTGGTACGTGCCGCGCTCCGCGCCCAGGCTGACGATGTCCGTCACGTCGATCCTGCAAGCAATAGCGCGGAGGGAGAAGGAGAGAAATCCCAGCGGTCAGTTCAGTCGTTTACTCGACCGCGGGTGCGGTTGCAGTTGCATGTCAACTGGTCCTCTCATGACTCATTCGGGTAGGCAGGCAGGCAGTAGGCACTCACGTCGCCTCGCCGAGGAAGTCGTCGCTGGAGAAGTTGTCGTGGTCCATGATGCGGAGGATGAGCTTGTGCTGCGCGTTGGCCGCGGCGGAGTTGATCTGGAACTTGAACACCTCGTTCCAGCACGGGTTTCTCCCTTGGTCTGCCGGGGAATAATCGGGATATACACGCACAAAGGTCAGGGTTCAGTTAGGGGAGATCACCGGATCGGAACCCTGATAGGATCGGAATACAAGAAGAGAAGAGGTGCGCTAGCACTGACCTCGGGCGACGCTGCTCTTGCGCTCCTGGCTCCGGTACTGCACGATCACGTAGGGGTCCAGCTTCCCTGCAGGATCGGAGCACAGCGGCGACGCGATGCGCAACTCAACGTCAGGACACCGGATGAAAGAGTACGACTCTATGGATGAACAACCAAGAACACACGCCAGTGAACGAAATTCACGCGCACGCAACTACACGCACCTAAGAAATCGTTGCCGGAGAGGCCCTTGGCGTCGACGAGGTGCACTTCCAGTACGCCCTTCCCCATGTTCGTCCGTTCCCCTCCTTCCTTCTCCCCCGGCGCGCGCGCTGTCCTTCCGGCGTTGGATTGGAGCTGCTCTCCTCCTCTCTCCTCTACCGGCTGTAAGTAACAAGGCTAAGATGCCTGACCGGGCGCGGGCGCGCGTATTTATCGAGGCTGCCTTGGCTGGCTCTGTCCAAGTCAAAGCTCTGAAGCGGTCGCAAGACTCGCCATCGCCGAATTAAAAAGCAGAGAGAATGCACGCCTTCAATACTACTAGTAGTCCGCATCATCAACCCTTCTCATCCCACGCAAGATGCGCGCCTTCCGTTTGTTCTGCCAACTTGGCGCTTGGCCTCGTCTGCACGAGCAAATTGCCGTGCGTCGTCGTCTTCGTGGAAACGACGGCCCCAACTACCGGCTGCCTCGTTGTACATTGACCCGCGGCGAATACATACAGCGCGCCTGTGGGTCCGTCGTCCCATGTGATTCCAGTTCCAGATTCATACGGCGAATACTCCAGGAATTCTACCGAAGTGTCTTAAATTTGATCACATTTTAATCCCAAAAAATTGATCACATTTATTTAGAAAAATATTAATATATAGTACTACTGGTTTTTTATTAAATATATTTTATCAGTATACCTATTCTTGTCAAAAAATAATAATTTTTATACAGTTTAAATTAAATTTTAGATAATTTTATTAGTTAATAAATAAAAGAAATAAAATTGTAAGTTTTTCAGGAACAGCGACTCGATTTGTCGTCACGAGTCACGAGTCGGGACGCAGGACGATCCGTATGTAGTACGCACGCGCAACCTCTACAGCGGCTCCGTTGAAGATGAGGGCGACAACGTCGGCGTCAGCATCTTGATCGACATGACGACATGGAGACTTTTATTTCCGGACGGCGGCATCAAGGCGGAGATGATATCGCCGCCATGGAATAATTTTCTCCGGTCTCTTCTCCGTTTTGCTGTGGTTAGATCTGGCCACGATGAAGGACTAGGGAGAATAATTTTCAGATCAGTCTTCCTCGCTCTTCGGTGGCAGAAAGAAGAAGAAGGAAGACACCAGAAAGAAGAAGTTCCTCAATTCCGCCTACAGGAATGTTGGCCGTTGTTTGTTGGGCATTTGTTCTCAGGCCATTTGCCGAGTGTTTGCCTGTGCGGTCATCCATACTGCAAAGCATCTAACAGGTTAGATTTTGAGTTGTGCTATTCACAGCGTGGGTACTATTTTATAATCCAGAGTGTTTGTAATGTGTTGATGTACCCAGCTATCATATAATATAATTCTTCTTTCGTCGAAAAAAAAATATGGCGGATTAACGATGAAACTGCCTGCCGTGGTCACTAGCTAGCTGCGTGCTGGCTTTTATCACGGCTTGTTATGTATTAATAGTAATGTATATTTATATCTGGTAACATTATTAGAGTAGCGATGCAGAGCTAATAAGGCGACAAATGTTTGACAACCGTCGCTCACCGATCCAACTGAATCTAGCAAGGCAGTACTAGTGTCCGGGCGTGCGTCCGGACAACCGCGACTGCTGCACGCCCGCGTCGCATCCCACGGCCACAGCCGCGCAACGCTCCACAGGCTTCGTTCGGCTGCGCTGATAAGCCGGTTGAAAAACACTGTTGACCGAATTTTCGTGAGAGAAAAACACTGTTCTGGTTGAAAAAACAAACTGAAAAGTACGGATTATAAGCCGGATGAACAGTGTCATACCTGTGCTTCTCACACGCATGCATAGTGCCCAAGCAGCTGCAACAGGCAGCTATGGCAGGTGAATCATATTGCAACATATAAAACATCTGATCTATTTTTAAAACATCAAGATGAAACTTTTGCAACATGCGTCTGAAGAAAGATGAAACACTTGCGAAAACACCTAAAAACACTTGAAAAGTCATTGCAACACATATGCAACATCCTGATAAAAACACTTACAAACATATGTGTGAAACATACACAACACTCAAATAAAAACACTTGCAACATATGTCTGAAAAACAGATAAAACATTTAAAACAGACTCTTGCAGCATACGTGTATAACCAATGCAACATATGTAATATCCCGATCTACTTTTGCAACATATCTCTGAAACATCTGAACAATTGAAACATACGTTTGCAATGTAGGGGGAGAGAGAACGAGGCCGGAATCGGGAGCCGGCGGCGTGCGAGCACCACTAGCACCGGCCGCGCTCGTGGGTGCCCCTTGACTCGGTTGGAGATGACCTGAGGCGTCCTGGCACCTGTGCCTAGCCGCCATCAGTAGGGTTAGCGGCCACGGCACGCGGCGGCGACACATCCTGATAGCGTCGGGTTAGAGAAGAGGCCTGGGAGGCACTGCACGAACTAAGTGAGGAAACGGCATGGTCCACTTGGGTGGAGGAAGGAAGCAATAGTGGCAACACGGGGCTCTGCTACTGCCAGCAGACATGAGAGAGGGAGACTCAGAGATGAGGAGGGCGAGACCGAGCGGAGAAATAGAGAGACGGGCGAGGCGGAGTGGAAGCTTCATCTGAACCGATGCGAGCGGACGGACTCCCGTGACTGAGTATTTCCAAACTAGCAAGGGCAAGGTGACACGTGCAAATTGCAAGACTTATATGTGCTTCATTTTTTTATGCAACTCCTAAAGATTGTGAGAATCTGGATTCTATATAGTGATTTAATCATGGCATGTGTTGGTAATAGAGAAATAGTATATCATCTCTCGAACTATTCAGCCTATTCGCTTGAGCTGAAAATAAGCGACTGAAAGTACTGTTGGTTGATTTGTTGTGAGAGAAAAACACTGCTGGCTGGCTGAAAATAAGCGGCTGAAAGCTCAAACGAAGAGGTTGTATATCTCTCCATCTTGGCATGCATCTTTTCTCTCCTGTGCAACGGCGAGGTTTCACCAACTTCTCTGAACCTAGACACCTATCTAGCCTAGTGGGTCATCTCGTTGCTTATTCATTTCATGTGAGTTTCATGGACACTAAATAAGGCGACATGTCATAATATACATGAAGAAAGATAATGAAAGTTTAATGGGATAAAAACTTATTTACACTGTTTCCAACACATGAAAGTCTTAAAAACTGTGACATAAAAACTGGCCCGAGGCCTTGTTTAGTTCCTCCCCCTATAGTTGAGTCCATATCCCATCGGATGTTTAGACACATGCATGGAGTATGAAATATCTAAAAAATAACTAATTGTACAGATTGTGTCTAATTTGCGAGACGATTCTTTTAAGCCTAATTAGTCCATGATTTGATAATGCGGTACTACAACAAAGCTACAGTACATGTGCTAATAACAAATTAATTAGGCTTAATAAATTCGTCACGCGGAGTACTAAGGACTTCTGTAATTTGTTTTATTATTACTATTCAAACAATCCTATGTGACACCCCGATGTAACAGCTGATATGACACTCCAAAACTTTACACCCTGAATTTAAATAAGGTCTTAAGGCAATAGGACCAACACACATGGCCAATCAAGTAGTGCTCTATCTATACTCTACAGTCAAACTTTTTAGATTTAGCTAAACTTCTAAAGAGTCTTAACATCTATGTCACCAAATTAGTTTTGTTAAACTTACCATAATTATACTTTTACACCGTATTTATACTTTTACATGGTATACTTCTTTTGTGCTGAAAATGTTGCTACACTTTTTCTCATAAATTTGAACAAACTTAGGACAAACCATAAATTTGGACAAAGTTAAAACAAACATAAAACACAACATAGAAAAAGTTAGAAGGCTGCATATTCGAACAAATGTACTTCACGCCCTTTATTTCTAGCTATTGCAACCATATGGAACCACCACGCACCAATCGCTTAGGCAAGCAAAATAGGGTGACGGGGCAAACAAGACACTTTGGTTTGAAGAATAAAGTAGTCCATTATCTCTCCCCTCAACTTTTTTTTTGTTTGGTTTGCAATAAGGAATTAATTGAATGAGTTGATGCATCATCATCTCGCTCCTCACAAGTTAATAATTAATAATAGTATGAGAAATGGAACCATTCCACCAAATTTGAAAAATTGACTCATGCATGATACACCACCTTATCCTCAAACCAAACACCCTATAAATTCAAGCAACCATGAGAAAACAGATCTAGAATAGCAAGGTTCGATTATGCAGTTCCAAGCTGATAAGGGTGATTTTCTCTGTGCACATAGGCAGCAGAAGAGCATTGGCATGATACACAAACGATGCACTGGAGTTAGAATACCAAAACAAGATGGTAAAATGGCAATAACTTTAAAAGATCAGCATTCTGTACTACAAGCATCCGGGTGCATTCAAAGTCGGAACACTAGGCAGATGAAGACTTGACAGTGGCAGACTTGATAATGTCCACGAACTCAGGCTGTAAAAAAATGAAAAATAGACGTCAGAATGGTGGAGTTCAAACATAGATGCACGATGCCTTCAGTTGACTTTATGAACAAACATTTCACACTTTACCAGCTACTCTACAAGAATAGCTCTGCTCATGCATTGTTTCGTTTAAGTTGACTACTTGGATTTCATTGTATAGAGCATCTTTACGGTCCAAAAACATACTAAAAGGTACCACTGATTAGTGATTACAACAGGGGTACCAAAATTTGGTGCATGTGGTACTATTTTCCCGTATCTTAGGAAACAAAATTAAAGTTATAAATGTTGGTACCTCCTGATAGTTTCTAATCGACCAGAAAAGGGCTCAATTATAGATATTTTCATGAGGATGACACAAGGATCATACCTTCAATGAGGCTCCACCAACAAGGAACCCATCAACATCTGGTTGAGCTGCAAGTTCTTTGCAGTTGGCTCCATTTACAGACCCTGGAGAGAAGAGATTGTAATACAAAGTGGCAAGCCCTAGTTCAGAGCAATGATAAGCTAACTGTGAACTGTGTATGCAAGAATTTGACATTCTAAAAAAATAGGTTATGCTTAGTTTCCCGGTTCCACAACCAAGTCCTAAGAGGACTTTCAACATATTGTAAAGCAACTGGGATGCAATACAATTAAAAATATTGGCAGTAATACTACCTCCATAAATTATCCTGGTCGATTCAGCAACTGCTGGGCTAACATTGGAGTGGAGCCACTTTCTCAGACCATCATGAACCTACAATACCATGCACATCTCATATGTTACACAAAGCAGAATTAAGAACATTGATATCAATATGTCAATCTCAATACTGTGAGACACAATGGAAGCCACTATATACCATGTGAAAAAAAAATCATGCAGTTATTGCTCCTATTTAAGAAGTTATACCTCCTGAGCTTGAGCAGGGGTCGCAACCTTGCCAGTCCCAATAGCCCACACTGGTTCATATGCCAACACAACATTTGTCCAATCTGATATTTTTTCTGGAAAACAAAAGGAGAGGCAGTAAACAGTGAATTGGAGAAATTCTTAAGTCCTTCATTTTTGCATGAAGACATAAAATTCAAAACAGCAGCCAGAATGAACAGATGAAAATAAAAAGGATTGAAATGTTGAAAAATTGTGTTTACTTAGGTATAAAAACCAATGAAGTATTTTAATATCTGTGTCATGTATAATGTAGTTCCTTTTCAAAATGACAATAGCTTTCAGATTTATTTCTGTGTCCGATTCAAAAAAAAAACACCAACCCTCCCACCATGATTTTTACTATTTAATGTAAAGAAAGAATAAAAGAGCATTTTCATCCTGAAACCTATATTGAAAGAGCAAATGCCTGTTCCATATAATCTGCTTAACTAATATAACAGCAAGTACAAGTTACCAGCAATAGCCTTTGTTTGTGCAGCAACAACATCCATTGTTGTTCCTGCCTCTCTCTGCTCAAGGGTCTCACCAATGCATGCAATTACCTTGAGACCTTGGGTGAGTGCATATGCAACTTTATCAGCAACAAACTGTCATGAATTGAAATAAATAAGTAATTCACTTCTCTATATTTCAGATGCCTAAATTTTAAAATGATTTTAGGCAACACTCTAGTACAACCAACTAGTACAAGTAAATTGTTACTTTAGTGATTTGTTATTTGTCTTGTGCGTCATAACATATCAATTTTTTGTCCTTGTCTGCCTATAGAAACAATTATAAATAAATTGTAAGTTGTCTTTCTACCAACGTAGATCAAATTTTGTCAGGTCTGTGGTTTTGTCTAAAGGGTTTTTATTTTCGGAACTGAAAATTGCAGATTATGCCTACATAAATTGCAATGAACTAAAGCTGCAATTTTAGTATAAAATACATGCAATAACCGTCGCCTGAAAGGCACCTGAAGTTTAGCAAGTCCCCCAGCTAGTGTGCTAATTTAGGGACAAACTACATAGGGTTACTGCAGAATCCGAATATACTCACACATAATTTCACAGCACTGCACAAATGTGAAAAGATAAAAATCTGATCACATGGCCTACTTAGGTCAAATTATAGCAAATCTAATCTTAAACCATCTTAGCCTAACAACAGCCATTGTGTCACCAAGGGAAATCTGGTTCCAGTGAGTAGTGACCACAAGTTTTTGAACCTAAATGCTGATATGATAGTAAATTGATTTCAACTGTTAAGTAGAGAATCAAATGTGGCATGAAAAGCTCAAATCATTTCAAATAATTCCATTAATTTTCACGACGGCTTCTTCCAAGCATATAGCAGAATAACACATGAATGTATACAATAGATAAACCAGACAACAAATTCTTCCAAGCATCAAGCAAAATAACACAGGAGTGTGAGTTGCCAATAGAGAAGATAAATCAGACCAGGTCAGCTAAAATAAATCAACAGCAACTTAGAGTTTAAACGGTACTCACATCACTGGATTCACCCAACAGAGCTCTGCACTCAGAATGCCCCAAAATGACCCAGGGCACCTGCAGGTTCACCAGCATCTCAGCACTGAAACAAGAAAACTGACACATATTAGCGAATTGGAAGAAATACTCCAGTTACTATTCAATTGGTAAGTTGGACCAACGAAATGGATCACTCTGGACATTACAGGATCCAATCCATGACCAAATACAGAGATTCAGTGCAATTACTCGACTCAAAAACGAAAGCATTGAAGATCTCGACTCAAAGGGCCTGACTCAAATACGAAAGCATTGAAGATCTTGACACTCAAAATCATCCGGATGTTTAATAAAGCATGTCAATCTTGCCTAGTGAACAAATCTAGAACCTTTTTGAAATAATCAAGCCACATTTCCACGAACAAAAGCCAGAGGAGCTAAAGGGGCATGAAATTCGCACCACTATACACTATACTCCTCCGAGAGACCGACTACATTAGATGCTATTGAACCAATCTGACCGAACGGGCAAGCACTCAATTCTACTGCTTCTACCACGACGCTGAAGCATGACAGATGAAAACAAGAGGGAGAAGCAACCTGATCTCGCCGGTGAAGGCGCCGCCCTTGCGCACCCAGCAGTTCTGCGCTGCGACGGCGAAGTCCAGCCGCAACAGCCCCTTGACCTGCTGCAGAAAAACGAACGGCGGGCTCACCACCACCTCTGCACACCACCCCCGAGTTCCAACCAACCAGGAGATCAGCACATAGATCGATCCAGTCAAAAACCAAACCACAGCCGAAACGGCCCCGCAACTGCAGACGAGGGGAGATCAAATCATGATTAGTGAGACGACTCACCGACGACGTCCTCAGAGGGCACCTCGGCTTCATTGAGCACGGTGACGATCTTCTTCACGTCCTCGCCGGTGCCGTTCTGCGCACGGGGGAGCGGATGCCATCAGAGATCAAACCAAAACTCCGCCGTAACGTCGAAATCAAATCGAGAGAACGATGGTGCCTGGGCCCTGGGGAGGAACTTGCGCATTTCCAGTTGCCGCCCACGAAGAACTTCCTGGAAGCCATGGGTCGTCCTGCGCGTGCGCGAGAGGCGTGGCAGCCGCGATGGAGACACTGGAGTTTGGTTGGTGACTTGATGCGTTCGTGATCGTGAGTAACGAGGCGGATCGAATCGAGATGCACGGTTATATCAAGGGAGCCGAACAGGTGGCGGCGGCGGCTGGCCTTCTTGCGGCGGAAGAAAGAAACTTTGGATATGCTGCGGGCGCCTATGGGCTATGGCAGGGCGGAAGCAGCGGAGCCAACCGGTTTGGAGCACACGCCGCCGGGTTTCGGCTCGAACCGCGGGCAAGCGGCACCTCCGAGCCGCGGGCCCAGTGACCAAGCGGCAACCCCTGTTTTCCCGTTTTTCCAATGAAAAGAAACGGATTTTATAAAATTACTTTATGATTCATACATATGAAATTACTATGTTCCAAAGCAGCCGATTCATGTGAAACTAAAAACCGGGGCACGGCGTTGCCGCGCCATATTTTCGATGTCTAGTGTTGATCTTGTTGGGGTGTAAGACCTTATTTTGATAAAATTGTTAGTTTTGTTGTTTTATAATATATTTATTTGTAAGAATGTCCATTATATATGTTATTTTATAAGGTTTTGTTATTTACAGAGGTTATATAATTATGTTGTTTGCATACATAATAATTTCGCTGTACTAAAACTATTGATCTGAAAATGGATATATGTTATCGTCAAAACCCAGTAGATATCCGAGTTAGAGAAATTCGCTTTGTATTCGTTTTCGATAATATATGTATTCATATTAGAATTCGTATTTAAATATGGTAAATAGTGCTATCCGTATTTGATTCTGTGTGGATTCGATTGGAATACATCGGTGTGAAGTGCCAATGGAGACTTATTCACCCTGTTCGGCTGATGGTTTCTGCGGCTGATAAGCCGGCTAATGCTGTTTTGTTGTGAGAGAAAAACACTGTACCATGGCTGATAAGTTCAAGCGAACAGGACGATTTTTATCAGCAGTTGTCATCATATTCTCGCCAGTATAAAACGCTTTGAATTTTAATTTTTGTTGTATAGCGAAACTTCAGGTTTTGAAATTTTGAGCAATTTTTTGTATTCAAAACTTTTTAGCATAAAGACGTTTCAGTGCCCGAACCGCAGGTACAATGGATCCTATGTAAACATTTGTGCAGATAAATTTTAAAAGCTCTTTGAATTTGAAATTTTGCTCTATAATGAAGCTGTAGATTTTGAAATTCTGAACAACTTTTGTATTGGACACTTTTTAATTTGAAAACGTTTCGGCGTCCAAATTGTAGGTACGACAGATCGCATGTAAACATTTATGCAAACGTATTGCGAAAGCGTTTTGAATTTTAAAAAAATGCTTTATAATGAAGTTATAGTTTTTGATTTTTTTTTATCAAATTTTATATTGGACAATTTTTTATTTGAACGCGTTTTGGTGCTCAAATTGTACATATAATGTTGCTCGTGTAAAAAAAACACATAGAACGAGTTGTGGTTTGATTTAAATTTAAATCTGAGGGTTTTTCTAAAAAAAAGACTGAGAGAGGACCAGGACGGCGGGTTAATTTTATGTAAACATTAGGGTTCCTTTGCAAATCTTCCTAAAACCTGGAGATTGGACTGCGGGTTGATTTAGGAAAAGTTCAAGGGCTCTTTCGCTAAAAATTCTAAGAGAGAAGACCGGATTGCGGGTTGATTTCGTAAAATAGCAAGAACTTTTTTGCAAAATGACCGAGGCTCGCCCAATCCGGGCCGTCCGCGCGCCCGATCCGATGGACGGGAATGACCGGCGACGTGGCCACGCCGGTTGGCCAGAGCTTGTCCGCAGCTTTCGTTATTAGAATATTACTGTGTTCCAAAGCAGCCTTTGAATGCAGGATTGGTTTAGCGCATTCAAACAAAATCAGAGAACTATAGCAAACAGTTGGCAGTGGCAGCAGAGGACTATGGCATGCCTCTTTTAACAATAGAAGCACAGAAGATTCAGCCAACCATGAAACCAAGCCTGTCATAACTAGTTTCTTGACAAACCCTTGCAAGAATTTAGCCCACAAATCAGGCTTTATTGTTACAAAATGAGCAGACCCTTGCTGTTTCGCAACATGTGGGGTGCACAGAATAAAAGAAACTGAGAAAACAATTTGACATTCCACTGTGAAGCTCTTATTCAGCTATATATGTTTCTAAAGCTATGTTTTCTTCTTTGTACACAGCTGTGGGCTTCTACAATCTGAACTCCTAGCTGTAAGTTCACAAAATGCAGCAAACAATGTAATCTTCTATGGAATGTGCTTTCAATTTAGACAGTATTTTGTACACCCTGATTACATGAGATGACAGGGTAACTGTTGGCCTGTGCTCCGTATGTCATTTCCATCGCGGGAGGCTCTTATCTCCACTGAAGGTGTTTGATTTGGATTTTGGCTTGAACCGGGACATTTGCATGAGGCTGGTTAGTTCGGAGGGGATTCCATAAGTCCTGTTTGGCTACGTAAGATTGAGATCAGTTCCAGAAAGGTGAGGAAGAATAAATTATATTATGGAAAAAAGGGTACACATAAGCAGAAATAATTGCTCAGTGAGTTTGATTGGGAAACTCAAATTCTCCATGCTGGTACAAAACACATCAAGCCATCTACTGTTCTACACAAATATGCACCTAAAGTGAGGAATGCACAGTTGATGATGTTCAAGATACCATACCTGCACATTATGGAATTAGATTCATTCAAATCAGCTGTATGTGCTACGTCCTGTTAGAATTTGTGCCTTGGGAATTATGGCAAGGAGAGTTCATCATCTCAGAACCAGAAGTATCCAGTCCATCTGCTGAAAAATCTAGCTGTTTCTCAACTGATTTGATGGTAGCCATTCTTTTTGACCTTTTCTGATAGGGTGGTGAAGAATCAAAGCTCCTTACAGAAGTCAATAACCCATCAACAGAACCCAGCGACAAAAAGGATGCAGCAGTTTTAAACGACCGTGGAGAAGTAGTGTCCTTCCCATTAGTTCCATTAGGAGTGTAAAAGCTATCATTGCTTACTCCACCCGTCTTCATCTCATTACCTGAAGCAGGTGTTGCTTTATCACGTTTTGTTTTTCTTAGTATTGAAGGAGTACCTGGAAAGCTGTCAGCAGCAATCCTCAAAATTGAATCAACAGTTAGCTGACTTGATACTTTTCCAATCGTTGGAGAGGGAGAAGTATAACCATTGGGTGACATGAAATGTTGTGTTGTTTGATGTGAACCATTACGTTCAGAACGGAGTGGGGTATGGATTGGGGCCACATCTTCCATGTTTGGAATCTGATAACAAAGAGGACCAAGGGTAGAATGCAACTCGTTCTTTGAAGATAATTCTGCACCTCTTTTGGCTGGTGCAGATTCTAATTCAACCCCAACAGGATCAGGTGTTGAGCTAACCTCAACACCCTTCTCATGAACAGAGTCAATTTCTAGGCCCTTGTCACGGACAGAGTCACTTTCCAGACCTTGTACCGCCAAAGTAACAGCAGAACCATCAACTAGTGATGACATTTCATATGAAGTTAGAGGCTGCGTAGTTGGTATAGAAAGAGAAAGGAAGCCTGAGGAGTCCAAATTGTATGCCTGTGAAGGTGAGTTCAAAATGGAACGGTAAGCTCTTCCAGGGACATCTTTTGAACCAATGCTTGGCATTTGGTTCAGATCAAGATGGCTATCAGTACCCATGGGCTTCATTTTATCCTTGAAATCATCATGAACAAACAGCTTCGGAGCTGAAAGAACACTGCTGTTACCATAAGCCTCTAACTTCTTTCTCAAAGAACTGTTCCAATGATTCTTTATGGAATTATCGGTCCTGGAAACAAAAGATATTATGAGCATGGTACCAGAATCCAGAGACGGACTCTAATAAAGTGCAAAGGGAAAAGTGACGATCAGTATAAGTACACCTTCTCCAAAATAGCAATGCAATTTTATACTTACAAGGGACCTTCAGGGAGATTTTTCAGTGTGGTAACCAAAACTACGAAAATTGAACAATGGATATCGCAGTGATGGATTCACAAGAAGGAAGCGAAGCCTATATAACTACAAGAGAATATAATGGCATTCACATGACGCGACTCCCTGGAGCATCCTGAGATAGTCTTTGGAGAATTCTATTTGTTGTTGAAATCTAGCATCGATGGTATTTATATTATGATGATTTTGTAACTGCATTTCCTTATGATCTGAACAAACAGGGAACTAACATCCAATCCTTGTGAAGCATAACTAGAAAGCATGCCATAGAACATTTTTTGGACATAGCTAAGAGAGACATCCCTTACAGCATACACAGTGGAACTCCACTAGAATGATCTCGTGGTTTTACAACTTCATACAACTAAAGTACAGTTCATGCTCCGTTATAATGTATCACCATTGTCTTAATTTTGCATTAAAAAAACTAATGACTCATGATTATGTTCCCGCATTTTAACGAGTCATCAGATAATCGCAGAAAAAAATCAAGAATGACATCCAAAAGTAATCCACCTTTTTCATGAGGTTTACTGACATAAGTGATTTTGTATAAACTGAACCGATGAAGTAAGCAGTGTATAAGTACCTTCCAGGAAGAGCTTTTGCTATTTCTGCCCATTTATTCCCAAACACTTTATGAGCATTAATAAGTGCCCTTTCCTCCTCAGGAGTCCAAGCATCTTTCCTTATTTCTGGATTCAGATGATTATGCCACCTGCAATTTTTTGAGTTTAGAACAGAGTCCATAGGTACACATTATGTATAGTATCACATCAATCTTAGGTACAATACAATGTATGAAACAGCCAATAAAACTTTTAGACAAAATGGGACCAGAACAGCCCGGCATAAGTTTGTAATCCAAAGATCACAGTTAAAGGGAGGATGCTGACATCAAGCCATTCCAGAGAGCTAAAAGAAAAAGGGAGAGCAGTTTTCACACAGGAGCACAAGCTTCAACCATCATAAATATATGAAATATCAATTGCGCACATGTTTTGATAAGTATGATACACACAACTTCGCAAATGAGCAGATATTCACCTCTCTCGGCATTGCTTGCCTATGCGGCCAGGCAATGATTTTGCGATGATAGACCATTTTGTTGGTCCATACTTGCCCACAAGGTCAATGATTTTTTCATCTTCCTGCAGAAAATAATGTAGACATAACATCTTCCTCCAAAAATTTAATTTTATATAGATGCAACATGCACAAGTAATTTTCAGCGGAAGTAAAGTAAACACTGCAGTTGCAAACCTCTTGAGTCCAAGGGCCTTTGATAAGTTCCGGATTAAGAACCTTCTGCCAACGATGCAAACATTGAACCTCAGTCCTGTCCTGAAAGAATTCAGCTGCATGAATAGATACAGATCCTTTTGTTAGTTCACCATGCACCTAAAATTGAAGGAAAAACTTCTCAAAATAATTTGAAAGTTCTTTATATATAGGAAAATAAGAATTTCGCATACCCCTACTGCAGCTACCACACATGCAAAATAGAGCTAATTGACATAGTTCAGTATTAAACAGCTAGATCTACTATCAGAGCACCAATAACTACTAGATCTACTATCAGAGCACCAATAACTAACTGCTCTTAAATTTCACTACCCCTTTTTTCCTCAGTTCGACCCTAAAGAAACACAGAAAGCAGGCAACTAGGCCCATGTTAACAGAACCAACAATGCTAAATATAGCTCCTTAGTGCAGTAACTGTGGAGCGTCGACAGTGACAGGAGAGAAATTTTTGTAGTATACAGGACCATATTCATGTCACAAATTCTCAGGCCTTGTGGTAACTGTTCACATTCGAAGTTAATTTCATGTAAACTTACACAATGCTAGCATTTCCTGATTCATGTTCATTTCTAGATTCTAGGTTCACAATATAAATACATGTAAACAGCTGACAAGTAGAAAGGTACAATAGCATATTCTGCAGTGTTCAATGCAACACTTTGTTAATAAAAAAATAGACAGTCAAGTAGAAAAAACAAGGGGAAACCATGCTTGACTTCAAATGATACAGTGATACACAGTGACACCCCCCAGTGAAAAGCATAATAATGCCATATCAGACAGATAGTTGGCTCTCTATTTAATGCAATGCAAAAGAAAAGTAAAAAGGAAACCTTATTTCTACAAGGGCAACTGAGTACATAAATTATACAATGGAAAGAGGAGGCAACCTATTTTTTTCCAATTTCTACCCTTGAAAGCTTCAACTGCCTTCCGCAGTGTTTCATCCTGTTGACATATTTTGAAGCCAATTAGTAACATTTCATAGATATGCTAGAAGGGGAAAAAACACACACTTCTAGCACATGTGCATATCATCATTTCTTGGTCTTTATAATAGAGAATGTGAGATACTGACCTCTTCCGGCGTCCAGCCACCCTTAGCTCTTCTTATCGGTCCACTTGTTCGCCTATCATAATAATGAAAAAACTCATTAGCAAAAAAAAAAATAATAATAAAGAAAGAAAGAAAGAAAGAAGAAAAGGAGTATATCTATTAACTGGGTGGGGTGTGCGCGTAAAACATAACATAATAGATGCCAGAAGTTACTGATACAGCACAGATATACATTAGCTGACTAGCCCAAATAGGAGGGTAGTTTTCAAATAGGCCTTTATATCAGGTATAATTAGAAACACTCACTATTCTTATTAGATCAAGGCATCAAGCCTGCAGATCATCCCTCTAGCTTACATCTTCATAGATAGGCATTTAATTTGCACAGAAGATGCACTTATAAATACACAAAAAAAATTCACACCTACATTGCAACCTTAAGATGCCTTAATTGAGGATCCACTTTCCAGACACCAATGTGAGCAAATCCCAACATAATATGTGCATGCTGCAATTACTGAAAGGTACTTGCAAACATCTCATTCAGGTGAAGATTGGGAACAAGGCACTGCCAAACAATCATAACAATACAAGTAATCCCTCGCAAATTTATAAAGTACTAACACACAACTATTAATTTTACACCAACGAAATGACTCTTGTGTACTCAATCACACGTCACTTCCTGCCACAGTTGGTGACCAGAAAAATGTTGACATTTTGTGGCACCATTCATCATTAAGGGTATGTTTTTGTGGGGTAGTCCCCACCATGCCTAATTCTTTAGGATGGGCTAGAGCAACAACTGCCAAATGAAACTAGAGCCAAGGTTCTACATAGCGGATAATGGGACATAGTGGACTAGCTTCAGTAACAGCACAAGAAGCTGTATTCCTACACTGAAATAGTATTCATAATCTGAGTTACATGTGTGTATTTATAGCCTTCCTATAGAATTCAGATGTAATAAGCAATTAAGCAAAGCATAGAATTAAAGAAGAATAATTATATATTTCGAGAAAATATTTGCAACACTGCACTAAACACAAACTCAGCTGGCAGAAATGCTATATCATCCACAACCATCACTACAGATGACTCCATCTTTACACGCTCTGCTGCTCGTACCTCGCTAACACTCCACCACCAGTCCACCATCACTACCAATTTAAAATGCAGTCTATGGAACCATATAAACTCAGCAACCATCGCGACTGAATTCAGAAGGCAAGCAAACTGCAACAGCTAAAACCTCAGGAACCCGATTGATCCAACAAAGACACGGATCCTACTATTAAAAATCACCACAGAGCACCTGTTCCAAGCTCTAGTAAGACAGCATTCCTAGCAGCGAAAATTTCTCGAAAGTACCAGGGAAACGCTAATCACATCAAAAACCAGGCAAATTACCAACGAGAGAACCACACAACCACAGTGCAATGCAAAAAAGGTTCGTTCTTCTCACCCAGAACACCTACCACTCTAGGGCACAACACGAGTAAGGATCCAAACAAGGTAAAACAAACGGTACTATTCAACGGTTAAGAGCCCAGATCCCTCCCCGGATAGGAGCAGCTACGGGCAAAGGCCTCACCTCAGAACGGAGATGGAATTCCCAGAGCTTGACACCGGCGGCGACGTCCCCGCCCGCCCACCGCCGCCACAGCTGCTGCCATCCGACACGGACGAGCTCGAAGCCGCCAGGGGCTGCCGATTCTCCACGCACCCCTCCTGCACCACATCCGCCATCGCCCCCATCACCTCCTCATCACCGCCCAGACCTAAAACCGCAAAATCACCACAAAAAAAACGAACTTCAGATCAAATCCCCCACGGCAATCAGTCCCCAAAACAGATCGAACGAAACGCCGCCTTACGAATCTAGCGGATCCCGAACAGCCGGGGTATAGAATTGGGGCTCCGGGCGGCGAATCGATAGGCGGCGGGGGAGGCGGGACCGCGGGAGATGGCGCGAAGAGAGGGAGGCTACTCCCGAAACCCTAGGAAGGTATAAAAGAGTAAGCTTTCGCTGCCCCTCTCTACGGCTTCGGTTGGGTGTCGGGGGAGTTGAAGGGGGAGACGCGAGAGGATGCTTTCAAAAAACCTCGCCCGTTGAAGGTCAGGGGAAGAGCCGAAGAGGAGGAGGAACACAAGAATAAATTATGGCCGCCTTATTTTACTAATCGGACCCTAAAGTATAACGTTATTCCTAACCCTATACTTCGGCAAAAGAAACGGGCAAATAGGCATGTCCAGCTTAGGACCGTTTTCCGTTAAAAAAACATAGGACCTCTGTGACACTTGGGCTAATTGTTAGCTACCTAAAAATTAGCCTAAATTAACTATAGTACATCTAAATAATAGTCAATATTTAACGGCATTGTGCATTCATTGGTAGACGATATTTCCACCAACAGTAAAGCGCCTTTGATACTTCATCAATCTCGAGAATTTATCGGTTCAATCTTCGAATAAGCTCATAGAGGTATGGTTCATGTGCGTACCTTCGTAGAGTGAGTGTACGTGCGTTGTGAGCATTTACGCGGTACTATGTAACTCTAAAAAAATAGAACTGATAAATAGACTAATTCCTTAAATAAATCTTTAATTAGTTATTAGCCAGCTAGTCATATCCAAGATGCCCTTAAAACGTCATACCTGTGGTTACAAAAAAACATGAGAGTCGCTTTCATCTTTGTTCAAGAGGATTTAAAACGTGCGAACATCGTATAACTGCATGTCTAAAGTTATGTAAATGGACGCCAGGTTGAGACATCTATTTGCACTGTCTTTTTGTGATTTGCTAAAGTTAAGGGGTGTGATACAGAAACAGGGGCAAGGCGACTCGGAGACGGAACGAAACGTACGACGGACGCCACGGCCTTGTGACGGAGGGCCTGACGGCGGCGTCGGTTGCCGTGCCAGCCTGGATCATGAAAGGCCGCGGTTTGTTGTGTTTGGTAACGCCGCGCGGTTACCGTTGCGGGCCAGGAGTTTGAACCCCTAACGGCTCGCCGTCTTGGGCGCTGGTGCGGCGGACCGAACTTGGACCCGCCCGCCGCATCCAGCCGCCGTTCGATCTCAATCTCAGTTAGGGTATTACACATTTACACCTGTGATGTTTTTTTTTATTTTTGTAATAATGTTTTTCTAAATCTTTTTTTAAAGATAACCTCATCCGCTTTTTATTTCTATATAACCACTTTGGTCCAACGCGTGCAAAATCACGTTACCGCGTCACAAGGGTTAGCACAGTAAAATTTGTCATGCTGGACATCAATTTCCACGTTAAAAAATCATAGTTTGGCTGCACCTACGTGGCAAGGCTCTACATTATAAAAATGGTATTTTTCATATAATGTTGAATGAAGATACTTTTTATATAAAAAATTATAGTTTTGAGTTTTTCATTTGAGATCTTTAAAATAGTAAAAAAAACTAATAGAAATTTTCAACAGCATATTAATCGTGTACCAGGACTTGTCGCCTCACAAAATGATTCTTCTATGACGTCATGTAAAGATAATTATTATACAAAAACTATAGTTTTTGATGTGATCTATAATTTTGAATTATTTTTAAACAAAGATTTAAAACGAATTAATAATAAAAATCACACCTATTTCGTGATTAATGTCTTTTTTTGCGATTACACAATATAACGCAGACACTCACAACGCACGCGAAACGTCGGCTACCACTGAGCGGGGAGTCAAACCCAGGACCTAAGGTGCTACTGAGGCTCTTATAACTACACCCTCCATCCCAAATTATAAGTCATTCCAAGAATCTTGGAGATTCAAAGGATCTCAAGTTTGACCCAAGTTATATGAGAAGATAATAATATTTATGATACTAACTAAGTATCATTAGATTCTTCATTAATTATATTTTCATAGTATATCTATTTGATGTTATAAATGTTTGTAACTTTTGTTATAGTTTTGGTCAAATTTAGGATGCTTTGACTCTCAAGATTCTTAGAATGACTTATAATTTGGAATAGAGGGAGTACCAAGTTATAAGCCCTTTTGCAGTGATCAACGCCTTAAAACGCACTATTAGCTGTGTGTTGTTATGGCATATACAATAACTCATATGCTACGAACAAGATATACGAGACATAAATTTGTATACTCCCCTCAAATTTGAATATTCATTTTTTTTTTAATTTTGATCCAATATGTATAAATATACATTAATACATATTAATAGATATAAATGTTGATAAATTTTTTATAAATCTGATTAAATGTAAAAAAATGGTTTATTATAAAACAAGATGTGCAATTGTTGGGAGTGAGGAGTACATAATTATACAATAGTTATTAAACTCAACATCTGTAAGAGAACATTACATTTGGTGAATCGGTACATATCAAAACTTGAAAAAGGAAACTCAAGATTCACGATATTATTGACGGCAGATGATAATTAGTTGCAGCTCCGAAAAAGCTCAAATTCATTCAGCAACCGGCCGGTGTCCCATAACTTGCATCGTTGGCTTATAATACACTTTCAGAAAACAAGCACCAAACAAAACCAAGCCCCCATTTTATCAAAAAAAAAACATCAATCTGGCTTTAAAATGCAACAAATTTACAACACTTTTTTCTCAATACAAACCACGTACAACCAAAATCGCACGTATAGCACTACACCACTACCCACTGGTGCAGCAAATACATTAGCGGGAGGGGGCAGAAATGCAGAATGACAGTTGACAGGCTTGGCGGAGTCATCTCTCATTTCTGAAGGGGGTTGGAGCATGCAGGGCATCCAGGGCGTGTTTGCTTCGCAGTCTCCCAGACGAGCAGCCACGTCTCGGAGCAGTGCTCGCGCCAGGCAGCTCTGCTTGGGTGCAAAGCAAACAGCCCCTCAGCAACTGACAACTGCAGACCTATAGAACAAATCATTGCCAGGTTCAGGCATTTAGCTTGTCACAGGCTAAATCCAACCTCATGTTACATGTGGCTTTAAGTAACATTAATGTTCAAGAACTAGCTCAACAATATTATGCTACTTTGTCAAAAAAAAAAAAAAAAAACTCCGCTAGATATGCCTTTGCTCTATAATTTGATTTGATATACCTGTTTGCTGACAAAGACAGCAATCTAAAAGGCTATTCTAATCAAAATCACATGGATAGGTTAAGGTGAAATACTGTATAAACAGGAATAGTTGCATTTTCGTCTGGAGTCTGGACAAAATGGCAGGTAGTTAACAAAAGATGACAGAGATGGTAGGCAACCAATCAATCATTTGAGTTCAGCAGGAAGTAATTGAGCGTGCCTGTTTGACCTTCTATTAACAAGGGAAAAATCAGACTTGACAAACTCGGTACATCCAGAACAAACTAATTGATGGTACTTGAATAAAATTGACTTTGGAAAATAAAATGAACTGACATTTGTCTGGCAAGAAATTGTCTCAGCACGTGGGGTCTTCATCTTTCACTTCTGTGCAAATAGGATCCAACCACTCTAGCCTATTGCAAAGGAGAACTACAGTAATCCACCGAAATGTTTCGACAAGACATATTGCAGTAGACCTTCCCCAGTGCTTTGCATATCATCTTCCCACTGTCATGAACCCGTGACAGATATAGCAACATATGACTCATCAGATAACAAAAGCAATGTGCCAAACTACTTTAAGTAAAAGGTTCATTGGCAGAATCACCCAGTCTTGCCTCATCCAATAATACTCTGCAGATGAATTCACTTGTTTGCATACCACTCTCGCCTTTGCATCCACTCGCTTGTTTGCAGATGGATACACTTGGCAGGAAAATGTCTCAGCACGTGGATTTTCATCTTTCACTGCTGTGCAAATAGGGACCAACCAACCACGCTCATTGTGAGGGTAAGTTCAATAAAACACCAAAATGTTGGTACAGGACAGGATTCAGAAGATCTTTTCCCTCTCTATCAGAGTGTCAGTCCTTCTTTGCCTACCACTTTGCCACTTCCACAAGATAACTATAGTAACCTATTCCCTGGCAGATAACAGAAACAATGTGCCTGGCTACTTTAAGTAAAAGGGTCATCAGTAGAACTATGCAATCTTGCCTTAGCATCGAATAGTACTCTGCGGATGGATTCACTTGTTTGCAAACCAGCATGCTCCATATCATCAATCAAAGCCTCAGCTTCCTGGCACTTCCCTTCATTGCAGAGAAGACGGATTGTTAGGCAATAGCTAGCAACATTCGGAATCAAACCACTCTTCCTCATTTCCATGATCAATCTCAAAGCCTTATATGAGCTCCCTTCCCGCCCATATCCGTAGATCATCATGTCATATAACACACTATTCGGTTCGACACCTTTCGAATCCATTGACTGAAACAGTTTCCTGGCATGCATCATCTTCCCTTCCATGCAGAGCGCATGCAGGAGAACACCATAACTCTGCACATCCACTTCCAACCCAGCCTTCTCCATCTCTGAAAGCATCTCGAATGCCCTGTCCATTTCATTTTCCTTAGCAAATGCACCAATGAGTATGGTGTACGTCACTTTTGTGGGTGCCAAACCGCGCTCCTTCATGTCTGAGAAAGCCCTGATTGCCCGGGCTATATCTCTAACACGACAGAATCCACCAATAAGCTCATTGTACGTCACCACACTAGGTTGCAGCCCTGCCACCTTCATCTGATTGAAGAAATGTAAGGCATTAGACATCTTCCCAGCCTTGCCATAGCCATCAATTAGAAGATTGAACGTCACCATGCTTGGACGGATACCCTCCCTTCTCATCACTTCAAACAGCTGGGCAGCATCTTTCAGCTTCCCGTGCCTGCATAGGCCTGCAATCAGGATGTTGTAGCTGACAACATTACGCACAACACCCTTCACAGGCATTTCGTCGAATAGCAGTCGGGCGCTCTTGAACTCCCCTGTCCTGCACCATTCCCCGATCAAGCAGTTGTAGGTGTAGAGGTTCGGCTCGACTCCACCTCTCCTCATCTCGTCAAACAAGGAGAAACCCATCTCTCTGTGTCCGCGAACGAAGTAGCCGTGGATCAACGCTGTGTACGTGACCTCGTTAGGGGGCACGCCCAAGCGCGGCATTACGTCGAACACTCTGCGTGCCTCCGCGACGTCGCCGCTCTGGCAGCAGCCGTGGACCAGCGCGGTGCACGCGGCCACGTCCAGCGCCGCGTCGCCGGACTTCGTCCCGCGGGCGAGCACCGCCAGAGCAGACCGCACCTCGGTGGCCGCGCAGAGCCGACGCACAGCCGCGGCCGTGGTCGCCGCCATCGGAGCTCGCGTGAAACCCTCTGGCTTGTGTTACGTTCAGGTCAGAGCGGACAGCGGCGAGGCCGCGAAGGGCACCTCAGTCTCAATTCTCATTCAAGGTTTTTTTTTTAATGACAAACCCTTAGGCAAGCTTTATTGATTGAAGACAATTACATCATTGGCTAAAAAATCAACAATAAAACTAGGGGATCATTGTCTCCGATACAATTTCTTTTGTAAGCATAGCTTGCCTAGCTAGTTCATGTGCCACTTGGTTTGCTTCCCTGCTTAGGTGCTTAATAGAAATCTCGTCGAAACCACTCCAAACAATGTTATATTCATCGTATATTGCGGCCGCCGAATTTGCCGTAAAACCTCCATTCCCCATAATTTCAACGACCTCCATACAATCAGACTGAACGATCAGGCGGTTTCCTCCAATGTGTTGAGCTAACATCAACCCCTCCTTCAGAGCAAATGCCTCCGCCATTGGCGCATCTACAGGATGGGAAATAAAAAGCACTTGTTGCTGCAATCATACCACCTGAAACATCTCTGATAATTGCACTTGTACTTCCGCATCCCCTATGTTCAACATAATATAACCTTCTGGAGGTTTTCTCCATCCTTGTCGCAACTTAGCTCTTTTTCTTGCCGCCATCTTATAATTCTTTGCTAGGGAAACAATAGCTAATCCTGATCTTGATGGAGGTTGTATATTTTCTCCATGCGTTAGTTGCCGCCTTTCCCACCACAGGTACCTGCCACCAGTTAGGATAAGTGCGGCCAGTCCTATTCCGAGCCCATGGACTTGCTCTCCTCTATAGATAATTTCTTCCAACACAATAGACCCCGAACGATCAGTGTCCAGCATATATCTAAGATTCTCCCAAACTCCTATCGAACTCCATACTGCTCTAGCCCGATCACAAGAAAAGATCATGTGTTTAATATCTTGTACCCCATTATGACACACCGGACACCCCCCATCAGGGATAATATGTCTATTTGCCAATATTGATCTGCACGGCATCAACCCATGAAAAGCTCTCCAACCAAAAAATTTAATTTTGCCCGGCACTTGGAGCTTCCATAGATTTCGCCATACCTGACGATTACTAGTCCCACAGCCCTGCACAACAGCTTGTCTAGCTCCAAATTTCTTTTCCATTGGCCATGATAAGCTGATCTCACCGAAAACAAACCGTTTCTATTATAATGCCATCCCCAACACAATCTTCTCTCCCTTGAGTAATCGATATCTGTAAAATACGATTAGCATCAACACGCTCAAAAATAGAACGCACCAGATCAGCATCCCATGTTGAGTCCACGGGATTGATTAATTCATCCACAATAAATATTATGTTATTGCCTCTCCGTGTCATAACTTTCATATTGTGGCTGCCTGGGATCCAATTATCCTCCCAGATCTTGATCTGCGTGCCATCCCCAACGCGCCATATGTACCCAAGTTTAAAGCAGTCGATCCCTGCTAAAACACTTTGCCAAGTATAAGAGCTTCCACCGTTCATTCTCGCATTTAGCAATTTTCCATCAGGATAGTAACGAGCTCTTAACACTCTGGCACATAATGATTCTGGTTTACATAGAAGTCTCCAAACTTGCTTTGCCAACATTTCCATATTGAAGGATTGTAAATCTCTAAACCCCATACCTCCTTTTCCTTTTGGCATACAAAGTTTCCACCACTCTTGCCAATGGATCCTCTTATGCTCATTGTCATCACCCCACCAGTATTGTGAAATAGCATTTGTTATTCTTTGCAAATGTTTTTAGGAATTTTAAACACCATCATCGCATACACTGGAACAACTTGAGCAATAGATTTAATAAGGATCTCCTTTCCTCCCAAACTCAGCAATTTCTCCTTCCACCCATTGATTCTAGAATTCACCCAATCAATAAGATGGCGAAAACAGTCACTATGGTCTGCCCCCACCATCGCCGGTAAGCCCAAATATTTGTCACTGAGAGATTCAGTCATTATGTTCAGCACTTCACACACCTCTGTCTTCACATTCACTTCTGTATTGCTGAAAAAGTATATACTCGACTTAGCTTCGCTGACTTTTTGCCCTGAGTTTGCACAGTATCTATTCAAAATATCAATCAAGCAATCTGCATTTTTCTTGTCAACATGCATTAAAATGAGTTAGTCGTCTGCAAAAAGCAAATGTGAAATAACAGGGGCTTCCCTGTAGCAGAACCTCCTAAATTATATGGCCCACGTGCACCTGTCATTGTCCCTAAGACCTCTGACGGCTATGCATGTACACCAGATAACCTAAGAAGATCTGTCAGGTGCACTCGCAGGACCCCGATTCAACTACGATTAACAACTCATACCAGGATCAACAAAGGAGTAACTACAACATTACAAAATTTGTTACAAAACTTTGCATCAGAGTGCGGAAGAATAACAACAATGAATTTATAAATCATGATTAAGTTAACTTTTTACAAACTTAACTTGTATTGCGGAAGTCAAGTAGAACTACCGAAGACAACTTAGGTAGAGCACCTAAGTCAAGAGAGGACAACCAGATCATATCGAGCCCGCCGACATGACCCCGGTTAACAGCACCAGTCAGTACCTGCAACAGGGTTTAACAAACCCTGAGTACTCAATTGTACTCCGCAAGACTTACCCGACGAAAGGAAATGACTCCAAGGATATGCTGGTTTTAGGGAATTAAGGTACGGGTATTCAAAAATCAAAATTATTTTGCAGAAAAGCTTACTAAAGTAAGTCCTTGCTTTCAACATTTTATTTTTATCATTGATAGTTCATTAATCAATTCTAAGTGATCCTAATCTAGATCAAAGTAATTCTCATCAAGATTATTTCCTTATTCTTTCTTCCAATTCCAGTTCTTAACTACGATGTAGGTCAGGCGATCGAGTCTCCATAACCGAGGAGCAACGACGATTCGAACCGATTATACCCAGCTGGGGATCTCTAACCTCACGACATATGTAGAACCAAATCTTGCATATGTCAACCCTCATTTAGATCTCCCAAGACCAGAACGTGTCCATCGCCACCCGAGAGTACAGTACCCCTCGAACCCGGCCCAATTCTAGCCCCGAGGGTACACGCTACTCTCGCCATCTCTCCACTCCCAGTGCGAGGTTGGACGTTCTAGAAATGGAATCACTAATATCTTGGGCTTACCCAAGGCATGAGGCTAGTTGCAAAGTCTCGAAACACAAGCGGGCCTACAACGAACGGTCCTTAATTGACAAGGCGGAAACACTACATTGAGACTCCTTTCTCAATGCAAGTTAGTAGTGGTCAAACCACCCGCCCGATCTTCAAGTTCATTCTTAAATTTCATTATTCATCGAGTATACCATCGTGGCCATATAAGCATTTCATTTAAAAGCCTAACTTATGAAGCATAGCGAAGCATACTACGCATTTTTCAATAAAACAGGTACCAAGGGTGATATCACAAGAATCAAGGATGATAATGCAGTAACTGGGTTATCACTCAATTCCTAATTACTTAATGCGATAAACCATAGTACGAGTAATAAAGATTTGTAAAACTCAAGGAAAGGTTTAAATGCACCGGGGCTTGCCTTCGTTGCAGCGGTGGTTAGTTCTCGTAGAAGTCAAGTTTGACACCAACACCATGGGTGGACGACACCTTTCCGAAGATTGATCAACACCAACCTCGTTAACACTTGTTCAACACGAACCTTCTCATTCTCGTAATCACTACACGTAATAAATGATGCATGCTTTAACATAATGGAATGGATGCCACGATGCATGATGATGAACAAGGCACAGTATACAAGAGACATTTAGAAAGGATAAACATTAGTTATCTACTTGAGTACAACTTTCCTTCGCGGTACAGTTGCAATCCAACAGAACTATTTAACAACTTCAATCACATTAAGATGTTGTTAAGAAAACTACTTAACTTTACTTTTTACCCAAGATGTTGCATCTAATAACAAGTTATATTTTCATAAAGCCATTAAACATTAACATAAAAAAATCATTAACTACTAATGACCTATGTTTATTATATTGATTACTATTAACAATTCTTGATTAATAAGTTAATCATGAACTCAAACAACTAATTAAAGTGCCAGGGGTCATCCCTTGTTAATGACCCAATGTCTTCACTCAATTCCAAAAGTTACACAAATAAAAATTATGATATATTCTCATCAATTAAGCATTTATTATATAATAAATAAAAGACATATAATAAAGTATATAATTAAAAGTTATCAAAACAGTACCATAATTTTTGTGAAGGTAATTCTAATCATATAAAGCATACTCACAAAGTTTCAAGATTTTTGGATACTTATTTTGATCTATAAAAATCATGCAAGAGGCATTTCTTATTTAAAAGGGCTAATTTCTATTCATAGGAAAAGTACTGAAAATTACCAGTCTATATTTTTCCATGAAAGATCACATCATGAACAAGCTACACATCAATTTTTATAATTTTATCATGCTTCCATAATTAGTTATAAAAATAACAAATATCAGCAATTATGGAAATTAACAAATCACAGAAAAAGGAAAAAGAGCCTCGGGCCCGGAGTGGCCCAACTCGGCCTGGTCCAGCGGGGATGCCAGCCCAGGCGCGGAGGTGCACGCGCGGCTGAAGGGTCGAGATGGCGGACTAGAGGGGGGTAAATAGTTCTTTCTAAAACTTAAACGTGTTGGCTAACCAAAACAAATGCGGAATTAAACTTATCGGTCTAGCCAAGACTACACCCCTATAACTAAGTTCACAAGCACCTCACAAAGATCCTAATTAAGCAACTAAGATGCTTTCCTTAGCAAGAGCTCTCCTATTTAATTCTAGAGCAAGGTCACACAAACCTATGCACTAGTACTTTGCCAACCGAGAGAGCTCCTACACAACTAGTGAAGCAAAAGCACAAAGCTCCTAAGCTCACTAGCAATGCTCAAAAACAAGGTAACCAATGCCAAATTAGAGAGCGCAAAACACTTAGCTACACAAACTGAGCAATGTGACTAACAAGGTTACACAAACCAAATTAGCCACGCAAGGGAAAGCTTCTAGTTACACAAGCAAGAAGACAACTAGCAATCTACACAAGCAAACTAGTTACGAGAGCAACTACACAAGCACAAGTATATATGAAAGTAAATACAAGCTTGTGTTGCACGAAGACAAACCACCGAGAAGATGAAGAACGATGTTGACACGGTGATTTTTCTCCCGAGGTTCACTTGGTTGCCACCAAGCTACGTCCCTGTTGTGTCAACCAACACTTCGTGGTTCGGCGGCTAATCGGTCACACACCGAGCCTCTCAAAAGGCGCCGCGAGAACCCACCATCAAGTGTGGTAGCTCAATGACACGCTCAACTAGAGTTGCTCTTCGCGATCCCCGCGGGGTGAGCACAATCCCCCTCACAAAGCTTCTCCGGAGCCTCGCACAATCTTCTTGCGAGCTTCGACGGAGCCACAAGCCACCAAGCCGTCTAGGAGGTGGCAACCTCCAAGAGTAACAAGCACCACCGGCTTGCAACACGATCACCTAGTGCCACACGATGCAATCTCTCAAAGCAACGCACTAGAATCGCTCTCTCACTCGATCCGATGAACACTATCAAGCATGAGTGAGTTAGAGGGCTCCCAAGCACTACCACACAAGTCACAAAGACTATAGTGTGCTCAGCTACCGGCCATGGCCGGCCAAGGCATCTATTTATAACCCCACGGTCAAATAGAGCCGTTACCCCTTCACTGGGCAGATTTCGGGACGACCGGACGCGCCGGTCGAACTGACCGGACGCGCCCAACCGCGTCCGATCCTCCAACGGTCACTGCGCGCCAACGGTCAAACGCAACGACCGGACGCGCCGCTCAACCGACCGGACGCGCCGATCGCACTGCACCGCGCGCCCGAGAAGCAACGACCGGACGCGCCCCAGACAACGACCGGACGCGACAGTGCCAACGTCCGGTTGGAGTCCAGTAAGCTCCCTCAACGACCGGACGCGTCCGATCGCGTGTGACCGGACGCGCCGCGCGTCCGATCAGCTCTTGGCCACGCACTGCGCTTCTGGGTGCCTGACCGGACGCACCGGTCCCGCGAGTGACCGGACGCGCCGGTTGCAAACCCTAAACCCCCGCGCGCCTGACTGCTGCGTTGAACTGACCGGACGCGTCCGGTCAAACCGTGACCGCGTCCGGTGCAGCGTCCGGTCACCTCTGTGACCTCCGTTCGCCTCCGTTTCTTTTCCGACTTCCGGCGTAGTGGAAAATAGTCGTTTCAACTCCTCGAAAACGCCTGAATCCCGCCTCGGCGGGAGGGAGAGAGGGACACAAACCCTCTCTACCGCTCAAACTCCACCGCCTTCGCAAATGTGCCAACACCAACAAGTGATCACCACCTTGTGCACGTGTGTTAGCATTTTCATAATCATTTTACCGAAGGAATTAACCACTCAACTTGCCACGCCACTTGATCCTAGCAACGAAGCATAGTTAGATCACTCGAGTGGCACTAGATGACCGATATGCAAACAAGTTTGCCCCTCTTAATAGTACGGCCATCTATCCTAAATCCGGTCATCAACTTCTCTACACACCTATGACCGGTGAAATGGAAATGCCCTAGGTTATACCTTTGCCTTGCGCATTCCACTTCATCTCCTCCGACGTTGATGCAACACATGCACCAACCAATCACCAAATGATATGATCCACTTCATATCATCACGTGACCGTATTGATTCATCGATCTTGACCTCACTTGCTCTTCACCGTTGCCTCGGTCCTTCGGCGCCAAGCCATCACACAACTTGCCCTTCACCCTAGCAACCGGTCCATCAAGCCAAGCCTCATCTTGATCTTCTTCACCTTGGTCACATGACTCCATGTCATGTCTCATATGCAATGAGCTCCTTCATGACACAATCATCTATGGACTAATTCCCTGTGTATCTCACATAAACACAATTAGTCCACCTAAGGTTGTCACTCAATTACCAAAACCAAAAAAGGACCTTTCAATCTCCTCCTTTTTGGTAATTGATGACAACTCTACAAAGATATGGAAATTAAGTATTTTCAAGCTAGCACTTCACACAAGTGTAAATTGCTAACTTGTTTTGGATTTAATGCTACTTATCCAACATTTAAGCTCTATGTCAAGATTTGGATAAGCACCATAAAACCCGACTTGGTAGTGATAACTCCCCCTACATATGTGCTCAAAAGGTTTGGTTTCAAGCTTGCACATATGCATAAATATGAAATTTGTGGGAGGGTTAGCACTACTAAGTGATGCTAAGGTGTATAGAATAAACCTTTGTAGCTCGATACCAATTAGTAGCTTGATACCATTTGAAAATCACAAGTTTGCCATCATCCTTAACATCATGAGTAGCTAGACATCAAAAACACTAGAAACCCCGTGAGATCAACATTATAAGCATGGTTCTAGTTTTTGCATGATAATCACAAGTCTAGCTAACATCCTATGCATGCTAGTCATCAAATCATCATTCAAGTTCTATAACTAGCATACACCACACAAGCAAGCATATTGAATTTAAGAACTTTATGCAATGCAAGCAAGCACATGAATTATGCACATATCAAATGCAATCATTCAATGTTCATGAGCTTGCTCCCCCTACTTGTGTGCTTTCTTTGTCCAAGAATTTTTGATCCCCTTACATTCTTCAAAGTTGCTCCCTCTTTGTCCATATCCATGTCCAATATTATCTATCTCTCTCCAAAGCAATCTCTCCTCAAAAGGAAAATCTTGCATATCTTTGTCCAATCTCTCCCCCTTTGTCATCAATTTCCATAAAAGGTGTGCTTTTCATTGATGTAAAGGCTAGCATTGGGGTAGATGGTTGAGACTTGAATCTTGTATTTTTTATGGACATTACCACATATGTTGGAATGACAAACTTTACGGTTGCTCTTAAGATACCACATAGGATCTTTGACCTTGATACCAATCGGTGGGGCTCCTCCCCCTATGTCATAGCATGTGTCATTCACTTGAGATACCACTTGAAGATGAGGGTAGCATTTCTTGATTTGATCACTTAAAGTTGAGGATCACTTGTGAAACTATCGTCTTGCATGAATGATACCACGTGAAGATACCATGAGTAGGAATGCGATACCATTTGAAAGATTTTTCTAGTATGGATCCACTTTGAAGGATTTGACAATAATATTCACTTCTTGAACATTTGCTATCTTCATGAGTACCACTTGTAAGATATCACTTGTAGATCATGATCTAGACACCACTAGTGAATACCACTTGGAAGATCAATTTGAGTCTAGATACCACTTGAAACAAACTAGATATCCATTTTCATTGTTGTCTTGTGCTTGTACTCTTATCATTGTCATGAGCTTCTTGCATAACTTGAACTATGTTGATTTGCCTAAGATTCCAAGTCCGGTTTGATCCAATGACAAGCTTCTTCACACCTCATGCTAAGGGTTATCTTGCCAATGTTGTACTTGTCACTTGTTAGCAATCCAAAGTAGATCAAGTACTTGGGTTCACTAGCTCATGAACAAACTCATATCCATACCACTAGATCAATTAATCAATTAAGCAATAATGGTAGGCTATGAATTTAAAATTTTCATTTGTTATGCATGATCCTAATAAACATGTACTATATGCACTAACCGCATACTAGTAAAGGATGATATGATCATGCACATTACAATGATACCTTTGCTATGTTGGAGTAGATGATAGTCACATAGATTCCAATTCATTACTCCAATAGCAATGTGAAGTCCAATTTATGGCTTGGTGAAGACCAATCATCATAGATAAATCCATTCTTCACCCATATGAAATGAAAACCACTTATGATCAAGTGCACTTTCTTGTTGTGGTTGGCTTGCTTCATTATATCATCTTTGCTTGCATGAGAGAATCATTTAGAATACCAATTGAATTGCAATGACTAACTCTCTTTTGGGTGTTGCTTGCTCTTTAGATCAATTCTTTTGATTGCCTCAACTAAGCATCACAGGTTCCTCGGATCACCACTTCCATGTTAGCCTTCCAAGTCCCAAACTTGGTTTCACCTACACACGGCGGCAAGTCCCTCACTAGGGAGAAGTGACCTTTCTCCAAAGAGCCACTCTTGATACTCACTTGAAATGATATAGTTTGATTGATCCAAATGATGAACTCAATCTTGATGAATAATCCTTGAATCTACATTTGAGTCCAATTCTTTCTACTTGTTTAAGTCCTTTTCTTTCTACCAAATGATCTCCAATTATCACTAGAACTTAAACTTCATCTTCATCTTAAGTTTGATCTTGATCTTCAAATTTGAGTACTAAACATGTACACCAAGTACTTTCCACAATCAAATGTTCTTGTACTCATTGCTTTTCATGCTTCTAGATCAAACCAAAACCAAACTTAGGTACCTCAACCACTTATAAACATGTTTCCAACTTGAGGACCTTTCAATCAAAGTGACTCTAGATTAATCCAATGATTGTCACTTTTCTGGCAGATTCTGTACCCTTCAAAGAATAATTCATATCTCACAATGTACGGATCCAAATGCCATAAAATTTGGTGGAGATGTGCTTAACTAAGTCATATAGCAGCTGTAAAAATTTGAGATTCATTTGACATCTAGATTGCTACCAGATTTCAAATCTTTCACCACTGCTACATGTTGAAAACTGCTGCACTATAGCTGACAAGATCCACTCCAAAACCGAAGCATCTCTTATCCAATTCTTATGAAATTTGTACAGCATATCATATCATAAGCCTAGAGCACGTATACCAAATTTCAAGCCAATCCAAATAGATTTGATCACTCAAACATGGCTAAGATCACAGCTAGCTCAGATTTTCAACTTTGGACAGATTTCAATACATGAGCTATTCTTCATCAAATGTGAATCAAACTTGAGATTAACTTGTTTGAACACTCTCACAAGACATATATATCCATTCAATTCACTTACTAAATGTCATCTCATGAATTTATCCAGCACAAATCAATTCAAACTTGATTGCTAAGCATTTAATCCATTCAATTATCTCATAGCAAACAATATTGCATATATATCCAATTCAATCAACTCATATGCACCCAAATGAAATGATCAACAAGAGATATACCTTGGTTAGCTCATGATCATCCAATAGCAAGCTTTCAACTTGAATATTTGCAAGCCATCAAATATATCCAATAAATCACCACAATCTTTAACATTGCACTTGTATGTTGTAGCACTTGGACTTCACTTATTTTGACTTGGCATTGGGATTGGATATGCATTGAGCTTCATAACTTGACTCAATATATGATGAACAAAATGAAACCAATTGAATCAAGCCTCCAATGCCAATGGTACCTACAAACAATCATCCACTCTTTGATGGTACCCAAACAAGTTTGGGTCCTCTCAAATTAGGTGCAACATACTTAGGCATAGCCTTAGTATGAGTAGCGGGATGTTTTGCAATTCCAACCAATGAGGTACCATTGCCATCCTTTCTAAGCATATTAGTATTATCAATTGAAATAGGCTTAGAATTGTTACCTAGGGGACATGAATGAGCATTGTGTCCCCTTTCCCGACATGAGTAGCATCTTCTCTTTTGTTGAGCCTTTTCTTCCTTGCTCATGTGATGCTCTTCATTGCCTTGCCTCTCATAAGTTGCTTGAATCTTATTTTCAAGCTTAGTAGGACACCCCGAGGCAAAGTGTCCCATATCTCCACACTTGAAGCATTTGATGTGAGCATGTACTTTCTTCTCGATTTGATTCTTGCTCATCATCTTGGCATCTTGGATTTGCATTCGATGCCTTGCTCTACCACCCCTTCTTGTTTTCTTCTTCTTCATCAAGTCATCATCATCTTCATGGTTGATCTTGACTTGAGCTTGGGGCTTTGCTTTTGGCTCAACTTGAGACTTCTTGGTAGGGCAACACTTGGCAATATGTCCCACTTCATGGCATCGGTAGCACATGAGTTGGGATAGCTTCTTTGCATCTTGCTTCTTCATAATCTTGCCCTTGCTCTTGTTGTAGCCAATACCACTCTTATCACCATATCTTCTTTGATTGGTCATGATATGCTCAATGGCGATTTTAGAGTTATAGCACCTCTCCAACTTGTTGCTCAAATTCTTCACTTCACTTTTGAGCTCATTGTTCTTCAAAAGGTTAGTCTCACAAGACATAGAAGTAGAACAAGCATCTAATTGTGAAGAACATGGCATATATAATAAATCATCACAAGAGGTGGATACATGCTTCTTGCCTACATCACAAGGGTTAGTCATATGTGATTGATCATTTGACCCAAATGATAAGCTCTCACTAGATTTGGTTTCTTCATTAGAAAGCTTCTTAGTGAGTAAAGCATGTTCTTGTACCAAGTTATCATGAGCAACACTAAGTTCCTCATGAGCCAATTTTAGCTCCTCATGTGAACAAGTAGTAACATAAAGTAGATGCTTTTGTTGTTCACATGTGGTTTTTAGAAATGAGTTTTCATTTCTCAATTTACTTGTTTTTGCCATCTCATTTCTTAGGGCCTTTGAGAGTTTATATAGAAGCTCAAAATTTGGATCATCACAATCAACAACAAAACCACCAATAGATACCTTAGTATCACCATGTGACATGGAACAATGTGGTGATGTTGAAGAGCTTGTTGAAGCATCACTCTCATAGCCATCATCTTCACCATCAAGTGTGCATGGAGTAGAATCATTGCTTGCATTACTTGTGGCATTATCATCATTCTTGTCAAGTGATCTTGTGGCATGATCATCATCATCATCATCACTTGACATTGAGGTGGAGCAATCCTCTACAACCACCTCGTTGTGGTCATGCTCAACATCCTCATGTACCTCCATCACTATGTGATCATCCTTCTTGAATTTTCCATCATCCCAAATTGCGGAGCCACAATAGTGATGCTTGAGTGCCGTCCACATGCTATGTGCACTTGAGAGACCCCTCACCTTGTCAAAAATCTCATCATTCAAAGCTTTGATTAGATAAAACTTAGCTTGTGCATTAAGTGTTCGGCAATCCTTTTGAGCTTGGGTACGGTTACCACACCCATCCAAGTCATGAGAAAAGCCAACAACTATGATCCACCAAAACTTAGGGCCAAGAGCACGAAAATGATCAAGCATGTGATTTTTCCACCGTGCATAGTGAGTGCCATCAAAAATGTGTTCCACACAATCATCTAGCCCATAAGCCGCCATCCTCTCGGGTCGGTGAAGACCACAAATGAGAGACCCGGCTCCGATACCACTTGAAGGGTCGAGATGGCAGACTAGAGGGGGGGTGAATAGTCCTTTCTAAAACTTAAACGTGTTGGCTAACCAAAACAAATGCGGAATTAAACTTATCGGTCTAGCCAAGACTACACCCCTCTAACTAAGTTCACAAGCACCTCACAAAGATCCTAATTAAGCAACTAAGGTGCTTTCCTTAGCAAGAGCTCTCCTATTTAATTCTAGAGCAAGGTCACACAAACCTATGCACTAGTACTTTGCCAACCGAGGGAGCTCCTACACAACTAGTGAAGCAAAAGCACAAAGCTCCTAAGCTCACTAGCAATGCTCAAAAACAAGACAACCAATGCCAAATTAGAGAGCGCAAAACACTTAGCTACACAAACTAAGCAATGTGACTAACAAGGTTACACAAACCAAATTAGCCACGCAAGGGAAAGCTTCTAGTTACACAAGCAAGAAGACAACTAGCAATCTACACAAGCAAACTAGTTACGAGAGCAACTACACAAGCACAAGTATATATGAAAGTAAATACAAGCTTGTGTTGCACGAAGACAAACCACCGAGAAGATGAAGAACGATGTTGACACGGTGATTTTTCTCCCGAGGTTCACTTGGTTGCCACCAAGCTACGTCCCTGTTGTGTCAACCAACACTTCGTGGTTCGGCGGCTAATCGGTCACACACCGAGCCTCTCAAAAGGCGCCGCGAGAACCCACCATCAAGTGTGGTAGCTCAATGACACGCTCAACTAGAGTTGCTCTTCACGATCCCCGCGGGGTGAGCACAATCCCCCTCACAAAGCTTCTCCGGAGCCTCGCACAATCTTCTTGCGAGCTTCGACGGAGCCACAAGCCACCAAGCCGTCTAGGAGGTGGCAACCTCCAAGAGTAACAAGCACCACCGGCTTGCAACACGATCACCTAGTGCCACACGATGCAATCTCTCAAAGCAACGCACTAGAATCGCTCTCTCACTCGATCCGATGAACACTATCAAGCATGAGTGAGTTAGAGGGCTCCCAAGCACTACCACACAAGTCACAAAAGACTACAGTGTGCTCAGCTACCGGCCATGGCCGGCCAAGGCATCTATTTATAACCCCACGGTCAAATAGAGCCGTTACCCCTTCACTGGGCAGATTTCGGGACGACCGGACGCGCCCAACCGCGTCCGATCCTCCAACGGTCACTGCGCGCCAACGGTCAAACGCAACGACCGGACGCGCCGCTCAACCGACCGGACGTGCCGATCGCACTGCACCGCGCGCCCGCGAAGCAACGACCGGACGCGCCCCAGACAACGACCGGACGCGACAGTGCCAACGTCCGGTTGGAGTCCAGTAAGCTCCCTCAACGACCGGACGCGTCCGATCGCGTGTGATCGGACGCGCCGCGCGTCCGATCAGCTCTTGGCCACGCACTGCGCTTCTGGGTGCCTGACCGGACGTGCCGGTCCCGCGAGTGACCGGACGCGCCGGTTGCAAACCCTAAACCCCCGCGCGCCTGACTGCTGCGTTGAACTGACCGGACGCGTCCGGTCAAACCATGACCGCGTCCGGTGCAGCGTCCGGTCACCTCTGTGACCTCCGTTCGCCTCCGTTTCTTTTCTGACTTCCGGCGTAGTGGAAAATAGTCGTTTCAACTCCTCGAAAACGCCTGAATCCCGCCTCGGCGGGAGGGAGAGAGGGACCCAAACCCTCTCTACCGCTCAAGCTCCACCGCCTTCGCAAATGTGCCAACACCAACAAGTGATCACCACCTTGTGCACGTGTGTTAGCATTTTCATAATCATTTTACCGAAGGAATTAACCACTCAACTTGCCACGCCACTTGATCCTAGCAACGAAGCATAGTTAGATCACTCGAGTGGCACTAGATGACCGATATGCAAATAAGTTTGCCCCTCTTAATAGTACGACCATCTATCCTAAATCCGGTCATCAACTTCTCTACACACCTATGACCGGTGAAATGGAAATGCCCTAGGTTATACCTTTGCCTTGCGCATTCCACTTCATCTCCTCCGACGTTGATGCAACACATGCACCAACCAATCACCAAATGATATGATCCACTTCATATCATCACGTGACTGTATTGATTCATCGATCTTGACCTCACTTGCTCTTCACCGTTGCCTCGGTCCTTCGGCGCCAAGCCATCACACAACTTGCCCTTCACCCTAGCAACCGGTCCATCAAGCCAAGCCTCATCTTGATCTTCTCCACCTTGGTCACATGACTCCATGTCATGTCTCATATGCAATGAGCTCCTTCATGACACAATCATCTATGGACTAATTCCCTGTGTATCTCACATAAACACAATTAGTCCACCTAAGGTTGTCACTCAATTACCAAAACCAAACAAGGACCTTTCAGCGGCCCAACAGCGGGCAGGCCGGCCCAGCAGCGAAGGCGGCTCGGTAAATTACAAAAAGGCCCCTACGTTATTCATAAATCAACCCGCAGTACAATATTACTATTCATATGAGTCAGTGAGTTTGCAGAAAGGACCTTGATGTAGCTTCTATTTACGCGCGAGGTCCTTCCCTCTTCTTCAAAACGCCAGAACAGAGGAGATGGCCGGCCGGCGGCCAAATCCGGCCGGGGGGGTGGTCACCGGCGGCGAACTACAGGGACACGGCAAGCCATGGCTTGCGCGCAACTGCGGGTGGCAGCGGATTCACTGGAGGTGGCCCAAGGCGGTCCAGCCGCGGACGCCGGCGACGAGCGGCTGTGGCGGCAGGCAGCAGCGGCGCTGCGAGGTGTGGCGGAGCTAAAGGAGGACTGCGGGAGGGGCGGCGCAGGTATGGAGAAGTGGTGGCGCAGTCAGCTTGACCCGGCGCGGCCGGTGGTGGCCTGGCCACACGCACGACGGCCATGGCGGGCGGCTGCACGGCGGCTGCGGCATAGCCGGTGGCTCCAGACTAGGCGGGCGCGTGCGGGGCGATGAGGGAAGCGAGGCGGAGGTGGTGGTCAGCTTATCTCGGCCCACAACTGAGCGTAGCAGCGGGAATAACAGCGACGGTGGGAGCTTGGCTGGTGATGGCGGCGCAGCCGGTGGCTACGGCGGGTGCTCGGCTCGCAGAGGCAAAGAGAGGGAGGGAGAGCGCGCGAGAGAGAGGCAGCGTGGAGCGGCTGGGCGCCTTCTGTAGGCAGGGATGGCGCGGCATGGGCGCGGGACGCGCGGCACCAGCAGCATGCCTGGGTGGCGCCGTGATCAAATTGGTCACGGTGACCACGTGCAAGGCAAGGCCAGTGGCCATGTGCTCCTCTTTGAAGCACCGTGTAGCATCTTCCAAGCAAAACCAGACCAAGAGCACTATACAAAAGATCTTTCTCCCCCTACACTCTCCACTTCTCATTAAGGGACCGGGGTCATTAGTCAATTGGATTAGGAAATAAACAGTGCCCAAAATTGCAGTGTCAGTGAAATCACAGAACTTAACAATTCAAAGTTTTCTTTGCAAAACTGAGTTTGATTCAAACTTTTGAGCAATTAATTAGTGCATCACCGGTGATCAAACATCCCAACCAATACACCATGTCATAGATCAAACATTTCTCCAATCAATGAAATAAAAGTTGTACCACTTTTATGTATGAAAATTCATTTAATAATTTGTCAAAGATTGAACTTAACAACTGTTATTCAAAGACTTAGAAACATTTTGAAGGCTTAAAATAGTATCACATTCAAACTTTGAGCTACTATTAGGACATGTTAGAGATGGATATAGTCCTAGGTCCTTAAACAAAGTTTGTAGTACACAGCTAATAATTCAACTTTTATTTATGGCAAAACTTCAGAACTAGTATGAAAATCAAAGTTCTCTATTGATCAAAGAAGTAACCTGTAAAGGTTTAAACTAGAGTTTTAGGCATTTTAAAGCATTTTCTTCACACTTTTCCAAAAGAAACCCTAAACAACTTTTGTTCAAGAGTTGAAATAGAGTTGTTTGAACATGATTGCAAGGTTTAGTTAACATCACATATTTCCACTTTATTAACAAAAGTGTTTTTAAGCAAAGTTGAAACTATCATTTCAACATCGACATGCAACACTTGAAACATACGCAACAGTGATACTTGCTTGTGAAACATTACTTAAACAACATAATATGACATGTGGAACATTTCAAGTACTTTATTTGAAACATAAACAACATTAGAAACATTACCATGCTATGCATGAAACATGTGCAACATTGACACATAAAATGTGACATGAAATGCTTGTTTGATAAGATAACTGATGCTTATGCTCTAATTATGCTCATGATCAAATTTTTAATTATTCTTAACATCTAGGATGTTACATTCCCTGCACACCCTAACACCCTCCAATTCCCCTCTCTCTTCGGCTCCCTTCAGCATATAAGATAGACCTTCAGCAACTAGCAGAAAAAGATACGGTGACAAAGGGTCACCCTGCCTCAAACCCCTTGTTGGTAAGATAGTATCTGTTTCAATAGAATTGAATCAGACCTTATACTTCACCGATTTGACACAAGCCATAATGAGATTCACCCATCTCCTGTCAAAACCAAGCTTCATCATAATTTTCTCCAGGAAAATCCATTCAACTCTATCATATGCTTTATGCATATCAAGTTTTACAGCACACAGCCCCCTCTTTCCTTTCTTCTTTTTCATTGTATGGATGCATTCATATGCCAGTAAGATGTTATCTGTAATCAATCTTCCTGGAATGAATGCACTTTGGTGGTGGCTGATAATTTCTGGTAAAATAACTTTAAGTCTACTCGAAAGTAATCTTGATATTACCTTATAGACCACGTTATATAAAGAGATTGGTCTGAACTGAACAACTTTATCTGGGTTCTCTACCTTCGGGATCATGACTATGGTAGTATCATTCCAACCTTTCAGAATAGATGCATTATTAACTGCGTGCAGCACTTCGTCGGTCAAATCCTCTCCCAACATATTCCAGAATTTTTTTTAAAGAAAATAGCATGTAAACCATCAGGGCCTGAGGCTTTAAGATCACTAATACTAAAGAGAGCTTTCTTCACCTCCTCTCTTGAAAAAGGAGCCATAAGAAGCTGATTCATATCGGTAGTAACCCTACGATTTACATCCATCATTACTCCTTGATCTACCTCCTGAACTTCCGATGTAAAGATATTATCAAAGTACTCCTTCACCATCACATTCATCTCTTCAATGTTCTCATGTCTTACCCCTTGTTCATCAACAAGCCCCTTAACCATGTTTCTTCTCCTCTGGGTCGACGCAAAATGATGGAAAAAGCTAGTGTTCCGATCTTCATGCTTAAGCCAATTTGCTCTAACTCTCTAGACCCAGGTAATTTCTTCTTGCTCAAGAAGTAGCTCCAACCGCAGGAGTATCTCCTTCTGTGCCGCTAACGACTCATCAGTCAGCGGCCCACGCCTCAGGCTTTCAAGCTCTCTCTTCAAATTCTTCATACGTTGGACATGCTTCTTCAGAACTTCACGGTCCCAGGAATGCAAATCATCGTGCACCGCATTCACCTTGTCATCAGCTTTGGACCGTTGCCTATCGCCACAGCCCGTGCCCAGGCTGCCTGCACTATTACCTCCACCGCTTCCTCCTTCAACCATCTAGCTTCAAATCTCCTCGGACCCTCCCTGTTAACAGATTGCCCACCGCCAGTCTGTTTCAACAATGATTGGGCGGTGGTCAGATTTGACCATCTCCCCATTCACAAGCTGTGCTTCTGGAAATAAAATATTCCATTGTGTATTAGAAACTCCCCGATCCAATCGTTCTCTGATCCTCCCTCTCTGCCAAGTGAACACATCACCTGAAAAACCAATATCAGCTAACTCGCAGTCCATAAGAGTATACTGGAAAGCTTGCAGCTGTACTTGCGATCTTGCTCGGCCCCCTTCCTTTTCATGATGGAATAATATTTCATTAAAATCCCCTAGAGCCAACCACGGGAGGGATAGATTACCATGCAAAGACCGCAACGCCTCCCATGTCAAATGTTTATACTCCCATCTCGGCTCTCCATAAATTCCTGTCAACCTCCACTCCTCATTGCCTCTAACCACCACATCTATGAAATACTGTGAAACACCTTGACATTGAATCACTATCTCCTTCCTCCACATCATAAGCAAACCCCCGCTTCGACCATCACTTTCGTTGATGATAAAGTGATCACATCCTAGCCTTCGTTTCAAACTTTCTGCCTTTGCTTTTCCCACATGTGTTTCAGACAGAAAAAACACGTCTGGTTTCTCCCGCTTCTGGATTTTCAAAAGCGCATGCACTGCCCAGGCACTAGCAAGGCCCTGGCAGTTCCAGGCCAAGATTTTCATTGTGCCCAGTCACTCTCCTCGAAGGAGAGCGCCGATCTAATATTTGTGTTTGACAAATCATCGTCCTTCCCTCCTCCGTTCCTCCTAGGCCTCTTCTTCTCCTGCTCTTTCAAAGGACTTATAGATGCATCCTTCTGGGCTGGATGCTCCAGAAGATTAACTTGCTTAGCTACACGTCCTGTACCATCCCCATCCATTCCCTCCCTCAGCTTGGACAGTGTACTGTCCAGGTTTTCATCATTACCCCAAGAAGTTTCCATGTCTTCAGCTTCATCATCCACCCAATCTCCTCTTCCTCCTCCTCTTCCTCACCCTCTGCCACGACCTCTGCCCCTACCTCCACGTGAATCATCCCTCCTTAATACCGGCAAGTAAGGGACACGCAACCAATCACCCACTCACAGCTTTCTTTGCTATGAATTCCATCTCCGCATTCAGTAACTTCATGCCCCATACAACCACAGAAAAAACAAAAAGCCGGTAGCTTTTCATATTGCACTAAGTATTTCATTCGTTCTTTAAGCGTGATTGGCACCATGCGCACCAGCGGTTTCTTGAGATCAAGCCAAACCTTAGTATGCAGGTATAGCATAGAGTTGATCTTGCCCTCATTCACCACTACCGTGATAGGATCTCCAACCTTCTTCGCTACCTTCTCCACCAACTCCCTCTTCTTCATAAGACCCTCTGGGACCCCTTGAATTCTCGCCCAGACTGGTATCTTATCTAGCTTGTACGCATGAACGTTGGAGAAGCCGTCATACTCTTCCATCACAATAGCTGCACCTCGAAACAGGCATGGACTTCCTTCCATCACCCTCGACCAATCGCCGAGGCAATGGAGTTGTACCAGGAACAGATTCAGACCCAATGCCTTGAAAGTCACATCTTTTGCCGCAGACCAAGCGTTCCTTAGATCGCTAAACAGCGCAGCGTGGCTGAACGGCTTTGTCGTGTGAACCCTAAAAAGGGCAAGCCAACGAATCTCCTTCACGAGCTCTTCAAATTCACCAGAGAAATCAAGATCATCTTCCTCTTCCCCTTGCAACTTCAGACCCTTCAGGCGCTCCTCCAAACTAGGCGTCCTGCCATCGTCCTCCATCTTCGTCCCCCCATGCAAGATCGCCGGTAGCACTCAGGCTCCTTGCGGAGGAGAGCGCAGCACGGGCGTAGTGTTTGGGTGGCGAGGTCATGCCGATCTCGGCACTTTTCTGGGTGGACTCCGGCGTCGCCGCTAGAGGAGTAGGAAACCCTAGTTTAGGGGGAAATGTTGTTGTTCTAGTGGCTACAACTCTCATTCAAGGTTTGTGTTATGCACGGCTGGACCTGGGAAACGAATTCCACGGAACGGTTGCCAGCAGACTGCTCGATCACCTTTGGCCGAACAGGCGAACAAGGTTGAGCTTGTGACGGAAGTAGGCAAGCCTAATAAGTCTGGTAATGGTAACTTTTTTTTTTGTCTTTCCCCTATGCACTCTACTCTAATTTATATACAACAAACATTGTTCAAATAACTCATCATGTTTTTTGGGATGATATAAAAATTATGAGTTTAATTGGAAATAGAAAATAACACACACCATTGGATTTATAATAATCTAACAGATTAAATAAATCAAAGAATCCGAGCCCAATACAATTAATACATAATAATATTGAAATCATAAATAAGAAAAAAAAATAGCTGTTTGATTTACGTCCATTTTGGAACAAAAATATCTAAATAAATAAAGAGTCCATGTAAAACACATTTATGAAATTTGAATAAAAGATTATGAAAAATTAATAGTTTGATCTCCAATTTAATTGGAAAAAACAACTTATTATGAGGATAGTTATAGTCAAACAAAGAAAAGCTTTATGTTAAAACTACTTTTAAGTAAAAAAAAATTCTCAGTGGGTATAATGAGAAAAAAAAACTAGCTATCATGTGTGGTCATCTTGCTACTTTGTATTAAAACATAGAAACTGAGTTAGATCAACTTATTATATATTTTCCCAAAAAACTATACCAAACAAGACCATAGTTTCCCTCTTTGGTCGTATGGTGTCATGGTGTGATGACTTACGAGTAGCTTTCACTCGTGCTCTATACATCCCATAAAGAAAACTAAGAAATTGTCACATAAAAAAGACACTATAATATTGTTTGGCATTATATTGACATTGTTCAGAACTGTTTATCAGTTTCCACTATTTTTTTAATGAAGGGTATACATATTATTTTGTTTGATCCTTAATTTCTGCTACAAATCCTGTAATGTTTAATTCGGGGAAAAAAAAAATTCTACAGTATTTTCTTTATGCATGGAGGGAGAGCACAGTAGAACCGCTCAGTACATAGCCGAGCCCGATGTTTGCTTGCTTGTAATTGCAATTTCCTGTTTCGTTTCGAATCAATTAGGCACCGTTCGGTTCGCAGCGAATGATGCCCAGAAACCATTCCTACCAGGAATCCTTGTGTGATTTATATAGCAAGTCTTCACCAGGAATAATTTTCCACCAGGAACGAGCCTAACCAAACGAGCCCTTACTGATCTCAGTGTGTTGCTCTGAATGAGACCAGTTCATGGTTCGCCAACACCAACCTGTGTCGGTGCCGCGTTCCAGGTCCCGGACTTGAAACAACCTGTTCGTTGATCTAGGACGTATCTCGTCGGTTATCGTTGATTTAGGATACAATCTTTTTCTCGATCACGCAAAAGGTTTGCGCGTCTTTGTATTAAGGTAGAGAAAAAGTTCGATACAATACGTCTTTGGACGCCTAGGGGTCTCAAAGGATTTATATGGTTTACTGTAAGATTTAAGATTTAGGATACAATCTCGTTGGTCATCAGCGCCCAGTTTCAGTTCGACTTGATCCCTTCACTCCTTCAGTTCGGTTGACCGTTGCTTAGTTGTGAAATCATTCGCTGACGACTTCGTCAACAGGTGCAGGTGTAGACTATGCTCAAATGGAGACACTGGACAGTGGATACCTGCTGGCGTCTCAAACTGCAATCATGCAATGACGGTGAAAAAAAATAATGCAACGCCAAGCCAGGAAGTGCATAAACAAAAATAATGCAACGCCAAGCAAGGAAGTGCAAAAACAAAAATGCGACGCCCACCGTGGGGCTCGAACCCACGACCACAAGGTTAAGAGCCTTGCGCTCTACCGACTGAGCTAGACGGGCTGATGTTTTTATATTCAATTTTACAATTGTTGACACTTTGTCGAATGTTTAGCCTGTTGATCACCTTTCAGTCAACGTGTACGGTGCTCCCGGTATTAGAAATACACATCTGCGAACTGATTGGATTCTTTCTGGTGCAACCTGCCACCTCGGTCTAAGTATTCAACTTGGTATGGGTGCTCGTATTTTTTTTGATTTATTTCAGAATTTAACGGCGCTACTTTCAGTGGTGCTGACGTCCCTGTCAATAGCGAGACGCCTGTGGTGACTTCGTGAATCTCGAAATTTATCGGCTCAGTTCTTTGGAGGTGCTCATATGGGTAGAGTTTGCGTATATGTGTTCATAGGGATGAGTGTGGGTACATATGTGGGCGTCTACATTGTATTGTGTAATTCTAAAAAAGAAAATTAGAAATTCCATAATATTTATGATGCATAAGTATTAGTGTTAGGTTAGTACTGGAATGCATTTTCATAAACAAGTATATTTTAATACGATTTTATATTAACTTTAAATTTAAATAGTTTGATTACTTGAAAATCGAGGTGGATATATATTTTAGGGTGGACGGAGTAAAGAGAGTACCGAGAGCAAAACACTTTTTGCTACTTCTTTCCTTCACCATGTAGACAAAGACATAGGAGTATTCTGGAAAGAATGTCATGGCACTCAAGACAAAACTTTGACACGACGAAATAGATCAATCCAAGAACCTGCTTCTCAACGCCTCCACGAGGGTTCAGAAATCAGAACGAAGGAAGCATGTGGGCTTTTGGCTGTCGGTAACGTCGCACCTCCGCAGTCCGCACGCCTCACGCGCATTTAGACTGTCTGCACTGGCATACTGCAAAGCATCCTGGCGAAGACTTTTATAGTAAAATGAGCTACAGCGGCGTACGCTAAAAGCTACGCTACCATCCAGGAGCGGCCGGCACCCTCTAAATTTAGCGCTGTGCCGTTCATCCGCTACAAGCCCATGTAGGGCCCGCGCTCGTCCTGCACGCTTGTGTGACTGAGAGAGGAGGGAAAAGGTGGAGAGAGAGCGCGCATGCAGGGTGGACCCTACTATTTTAACTAACTAAAAAAATGTTATAACTCACAAACCAAAAAACCAAATTAAATTCCGATTACACCATTGAATTCGTTTCAATAAATCATCCAAAACAAGATCTCACATGGATATATTTAGATTAAATTTATTTATAAGCATGCGGGCCCCACTATTGGTAATTGATATAGAGTATGAGATATAGAGGATGGATGAGTGCGGAAGAAAGTGATATAGAGGAGAGAATCTTGATGACCAGGACGGAATATTCTTTTTAAAGGATGGATTTAGAGTATGAAGAGTGCGGATAGTCTTAGGTTCGAAACTGCATTGACATGGCACGCTGAAACCATATTTGTAAAATGGCATGGCTAGCGTTCGAATGTCCGGACGTCGGCATTCGCTGCTTCTTCACGCGGACCGGCGCCTCTCGTTGGAACGTGCGCCCCCGCTGTGCTTCTCACCTGCGCCACCTTCGCTTCCCACACCCGCACCCGCACCCGCACCCGCACCGCCACCCCCCTCGACTGCGTCGTCTCGGGAGGCTGCACTGCCATCCCCTTCGACTGCGTCGTCCTAGGAGGCCAAACGCCGGAGCTACTGCCTACTGGTGACCCACGATAGAGCCATGGCGCTGGTCGCCTAGTCAGGGAGTTCGCAGACAAGGGGAAGGTGGTGGCAAGCCACCGGCCCTATTGCAACATACGCAACACCCGACCTACTTTTAAAACATCTAAATGAAACATTTGCAACATACGTCTGAAGACTGATAAAACACTTGAAACATGTATCTGAAACACTTGCAAAAAAAACACGTGAAAACACTTGAAAAGCTATTGCAAAACATACGTAACATCCAGATAAACACACTACAACATATGTGTGAAACATATGCAACATACAGATGAAACACTTGCAAACACACGTCTAAAAACATACGAAACATTTAGAACATACATTTGCAACAAACGTATATAGCCATTGCAACATGAGCAACATCCCGATCTACCTTTGCAACATCCATATAAACACACTTGCAACATACCTTTGAAATATATGAAACACTTGAACATACGCTTGCAACATGCGCTTTTTGCACAATGTCGCCTTGTTGCTTGGATGAATGTAGGCTCGTCGTTGTGGAGCTTGACGCCGGCGCGAGCGGTCAACGGTAGTGCGTGGAGGTTGTTGGTGCGGCAGCGGCGCGAGCAATTTGCCTGTGGGGCGGCGTCACAAGAAGCTCCTTTCCTCACCTGCTTGCTGGAGCATTTGTCGTGGAGGCGGCCACGACAAGTGAGCAACGTGGTGCGGCCGTGGCGGGTGGAGGCGAAACACTGTAGCGCAAGAATTATTTTTTCGTAAGGGGTGCGGACGGGAGCGAGTGGGGAAACCGCGTTCGTCCATTCAGACCCTCACGAGAGCATTACGTAATGTAAAACCATGCTAAAAACAGTCCGTATATACTCTAGTAAAAAAATTATAGGAGTAATACTTAAGATTAGTCGGAAGTTTCATGTCTCAGTTTTCAAGACTCACACGTGTTGTGAACAATATAGACTAATTTCACTCTAGTTTTATGGAACTTTGATCATTTCTCTTAATTTATATTGTACCATGCCAAGATATTTGCTAAGTTAGTAGCTTATTCGGTGCCTATAAAATTATATTATGAAACTTATACAGATGTTGACGAGCCACATGAATCTAGCGACATTGCATAATTAATGCATACAATTTACCCGTCATGTGGTGACGTGATGAAGCAGTCCCTGTCAATTCACTAACGAATGATCATTGATAGCCCACGGCGAGCCACCATGGAACCTTTCCATCTTCCATGGCGTACCTCACCAAAGTCACCCGTCGCATTCAGCATCTATGACCGTGAGACCGCCGTGTTCCCATCACGACGCAGGCGAGCGAGATCGCAGCGCACCTACTACCAAAAACACAACTGTCCGCCACCCACGCGAGATAAAGCCGCCTCCCCAAATCCAAGCGTTAAACCTTCCACAAAGCGTTAAACCAAATCCACGTCAATCTATTCCTTGTGGCGCCCGCCCCCCGAAGCCCCGAATGAACCAAAAAGCCAAATATCCCCATCCCCGGTCAGCGCAAGGGCGTGCGACCGAACCCACGCCTCAAAAGCACAATTTTTCTGAAAAAATCCGACGCACCGAAACCACCACCCCCACCGCACCGGGCCACTAACCAGCACTGAGCTGAAGCTGAGCCACCCCACCCGAGAGGCGAGAGCGGTCGAGTCGAGCTCCGAGCCCGCACGGCGCACGCGGACGCGGTCACGCGCCGCGCACGTGCGCCCCCGCCGTCCCTCCGCAAAAGCGCATCGCAGCGCCACCGTCCCGCCGCCGCCGCCGCCGGTTCCCTCCGTTTGTCCCGCTCCACACCGCCGCGGAGGCGCGATCACGTGGGAGAAGCCCTAACTCGAGCTCTGGACTCGAGCTCAGAGCCTGGGCGGCGCGAGGTCGCCCATACTAGGAGGTCCCGGGCCCGGAGGTTTCGATGCAGAACCACGCGTACAGCCGGCTGGGCATCTCGGGGGCCGGGGCGGCCGTGCCGTCGCCTCCGTCGTCGCCGCGGCGCGCGTGGGGGAGGAGGGCCTCGGCGAAGGGAGGATGGTCGGCGAGGGCCAGCGCGGGCGCGGTGCGGAGGGTGGCGCGGGCGGTGCTTGCGGCGCTGCTGCGGCGGCAGGCGGTGTTCCTCTTCGCGCCACTGCTGTACGTGGCGGCGATGCTGCTCTACATGGGCTCCATCTCGCTCGACAGTGTGCCCCGCATCATCTCGCGCCCGGCGCCCGGGTCAGTGTACCGCAGCCCGCAGCTCTACGCCCGCCTCCGCGCCGATATGGACGCCGATAATGCCACCGACGCGGTAAGCAACTCCTGCGCATCGGCGCCCCCATCTATTGGACTGGGAATTTGTGCTTGCGATGGAAGTATTTGGTGGTTTTGTTTGATTCGTGGGTTTAAAGCTTGCTCGGATGTCAAAGTTCTGGTGTTCCGTACTTGGATCGTCTGATACAACTAAGATTCAGCATGTTAACTAACCGAGCAGAGACAGTGAAGTGTGTTCTCGTGAATAGTAGTCGGTGTTCTGATTATTCTAGTGACGGCTGATTTGGTCGAAGTTTTGGATTAAGTTATCTTCTAGTTGTTGGAGAATGGCAGTAAACTCATAGAAGTATGTGTGGTGTACCGATTTTATATTTCTTGTTAAGCTAGCTCGGGCATGTGTGTAGTGAATGACAGCACCAAACCAATGACATTTCACCAGTTGATACCTGCTTCAGATTGTGGGGGTCATGGAATATTATTATTCAATCAACAGACAATGGTTGGCTTGGTCAGAGATATGGGAATTTTGTCAGATCAACTGGTGCGACCGATAATACGCATGCTGTCTTTACATATCGCCTTTTTGTGTATAGTTCAAAAACATATTGTAAGATACATAGGTTTATGTGTTTACATGGTCCTTACGAGGATTTGTGTAATAGCTCCCATTTGCGTTTTTTTAATCCACCTTTTTTTTTGCGGTTATAGCACCCTCAATGCTTGACATTGTCCTCGATGAATTGCCAAATTCATTATAGTGCAAAAACAGAACAAGTTTTCCTGAGATTATTATTCAAATGCATGGAACTTTTGTAAATCAAATTACCTTCTCAATTCCTAGATACTTGGTATCTTAGGATAACTAAGTGATAGACTAATTTCCCTATAGTTCAAGGGAAATGGCCTAGGTCTATGGCAGATAATAACATATGCATCTGCCCTGTTGTTGTATCAATACCTAACTCTCTCGGTAAGAAGGCATATGTGCTATGCTATCTTCACATATGGTGTCTAAACTATGCAACATTTTGTCTGCCCTTGTGGAATGGTTTAGAGCTGGGGTAATGATATTTTACTGTTTATTGGATTTGTTGTATTAGTTTACATCAGGTGTCAGCTGGCAGATGTTTTATTTATTCTGCATGGTAGTGTCAGCTGGCGGTGTAGTATATTCTGCATGGTAGAAAATTGTTGTTTTATTTATTCTATTGATTGGAAATTGTCATTTTAACTTGTCCTGCACCTATTTGCATGTTTTTCTTAAGTTCAGTGTGGATGCTTTGTATTTGTGTTTCATTTTATTCATAGTGATATTGCTAACTTTTGTAGCTAGCAACTGTATGGCGGCATGCTTACAGAGGTGGTGTTTGGAGACCTTGCATAAGCAATAATACCAACGGTACGCCATTTTTTTCATTTTGCAAGTTGTTTTTAATAATTCACAGGTTGGGACTGTTTGTTGATATTTCTAATTTCAAATGGTAGTCTATTCATGCTGGTATGCTGATTTTGAACGAAGCTAGCTTGTTCCATTCCTCAATGTACCATTCAATGTTTTCTGGTTTGGGTTGCCTTATTATTTCATGATGACCCAGTTTGACAGATCTTATGTGCAGTTGTGTATAGCCAAGTTCCAAAGGTGCATGCATATGGTACCTTTTATTGGCTCATCAGTTGCAGGCTTATGGCTTCTAAAATATCTTTTTCACAAAAAAAAAAAATGGAATGTTCTTAGCGTGATTTTTGTATTACAACTTACATCACAACATAGGCTTGGGCCTTATGTTGAATTGTATTTCTTATTAAAATGTTTTTTTTGTATCGAAGATTGTCTAAGATATACGTTTTCATCAATATTATCGGGCTATTTTGGCCTTTGGCCGGCCTAAAGAGCAAGGTCTGGCATTTCCAGACCTGGTTGGTGCATGTCCTGACTCCTGAGATCAGTGTAGCTCAGGTTTTGAGCATTTTGCTTATACAAGTACATTTTATGAGCAAGTACACTTAATGCTAAATTGCTAATGAGCTGTTGATAGACACATGTCAACCTTTGGATTGCAATACTATATTTTGTGGATGACATTTTACTTTACTTTTACATATCACTCTATTTTGTGTGTTTTATTAAGAGGTGCCATTTTGTATTATGCATTTTATCTTGAGGGAAGTATAAAATGATATTTGATTAACTTTGGTAGGTTTGCCTGAATCAAATGGGTACATATACATTGAGGCCAATGGTGGTTTGAATCAACAACGAACATCGGTATTTAGCTTCCATCTGAGGGCCTTCCTTACCATTATCACTTTGTATAGTTTACGTTGTAATCCTGTTTGCTGATTTCACTCCTATTGTTTTTTTTAAAAATGTTTTGCAGATTTGCAATGCAGTTGCTGTTGCCGGTTTTCTGAATGCAACTCTTGTAATCCCAAACTTCCACTATCACAGCATTTGGAGGGATCCCAGGTGTTCCTCCTACTGACTTTTATGTGTCCTGTCATTATCTCTGTGTTCCCATCATTGCATCCTTGGGTTAGTTTCTGAATGTTGAATTTATCATCACCCCCAAAATAGTCAGAACTAACACCAACTGTAGCAGTCCTTACCAGGGTTCTGGGATTCAAAACAAGAAAAATTTCATATCCATCCAAAAGAGTGAATTTCAGAAAATTCAGACTGGAATTCAGTTATGTTGACTGGTCAAAATGTTCACATTTAGATGATATTTGGCTGAATTTGTTCACAGCTTAACCTAAAGGCATGAGGATGAAACAAATGGAATAGAGCTTGATAGGTTTGCACTTTTATATCAAAGGAAGGACTTGTTTGAACTAGACTAGACTAAAAAATTCAAACTGGACTGAAATTTTTGACCGGTACGATGTTGTTCGGGCCTCACCGAAATGTGCGTCCAGCAACGGTATGGAGCCCGATTCCAAGACGCGTCCAACAACCTTACGTAGTCCGATTCCAAGACGTATTAGAACAGATGACGTGATCGTTAAATAAATGTCCCTGACACAAATCATCCAGGTGACCGCGCCACAAGCTGTGGGCACATTTGCTAGTTATGTTTAATGTCTGATACTTCATTGAGTTGAATACTGAGTTTTAAAGTGCTAGCTTATACCAGTAAGCCACTTGAAAGACCACCGTACATATGCTCATCTTTCTCTAACATCTATTATGTGCATGGTTTGTGGTTTCATTCGTAAACCTCCTGTTAACATTCTGGTGATTTTGAAAATAATTAACCTTTTTTATCCGGTGACATGCCAAATGATAAAAACCTCCCAACTAATAACATGTTTTTTTGCATGATACAGCGCAAATAAAGCTACTTACATCTATATTTTTATACAGCAAATTTAATGATATTTATGATGAGGATTACTTTATCCAACGCTTAAAAAATGATGTCCGGGTGGTTGACAAGGTGCCTGAGTTCATAATGGAGCGATTTGGTCACAATCTGAGTAATGCATTTAATTTCAAGATAAAGGCTTGGTCTCCTATTCAGTTCTATGAAGATATTGTTCTCCCTAAGTTGATCGAAGAAAGGTTGGTTGAAGCCAATACTGATTTGCAGTTTTGAGGTCATCTGCTATTTTATCATATCCCCAAGTACTAGTTATTATTTGCTTATGTGAACTTTGAACTTGTCTCTCAATTTCAGGCTCATAAGGATATCACCTTTTGCGAATCGGCTGTCATTCGATGCGCCTCCTGCTGTTCAACGTCTACGATGTCTAGCAAATTTTGAAGCCTTAAAATTTTCTAAACCAATCACAACTATATCAAATATTTTAGTTTCTCGGATGAGAGAAAAAAGTGTTGAAAACAATGGGAAATACGTAGCAGTGCATCTCCGCTTTGAAGAGGTTAGTTTTCTATCCTCAATTGTTCATGAAACAATTAAAAATTCCAAGGGTGTAGATGAACAACCAGGATACTTCAGATGCTGCTAGGTCTCAGACCCATATTTATCAGAAGTACATGAAACAAACAAGTTCACTTTTCAGCTTGTTTTTTCTTTTCTGATGGTATGTCCATGGTGAGTAGACTGGAGAATTCTCAACCACTAATCATTCCTTTTTCAGGACATGGTTGCCTTCTCTTGTTGTGTCTTTGATGGCGGTGACGATGAGAAGAAGGAACTGGATGCAGCCAGGGAAAAAGGTTGGAAGGGGAAATTTACTAGGCCAGGACGTGTAATAAGGCCTGGAGCAATAAGGATGAATGGGAAATGTCCACTGACCCCTTTGGAGGTACTACCTCTGTCCCTAAAAGAATGCAATTCTAGCACAGTGTCACGTTTTAGTACCTTACTAGCAGATGCCCATGCTTTGCTACGGGAGTCTCTAAATTTTCGACATAATGAGTCCCGACTTAGGAGCCAAAAAAAAATATTAACACAATAAGAGTAAGAAAAAATAATGATTCAAAAATCAACAGACAAATAAATTAGTAAAATCTCCATCGTTTTGCTTGATTGCCATGTAGGAGTATATATGGACAACAAACACTTGCAGAAAGATGGCGAGTCATTCATGACTACAATCATATGTAAGGGATTATCTATTCCGGTGTTTCTATAAAAGAATCGACTCAACGTAAGTACCAGCCCATGATTTAGAAGACTAACTAACAAGTAACTCAGTACAATATTTCATCACGAAAAAATCCAAATAAAATATTTATTTCAAATTAGACAAAATATTTTTGGTTGAAACAGACATATGTGAATGCTAGCGAGTAGCCCACTCTGCTATTTGCTTCTCTTTAAATAGCTCACAAAATCAGTATCCTCTGCCTCTTGGATAAGAGCTCCTGCTGGTCCAGACTCCAGAGCCTGAAGGTAGAACCCTGTTATGGTGGGCAACGTGTATCAGCGACGCGGCAAAGCAAGTGGCTGAGCAGAGACCGCGCCAAGCAGGCCAGAGCGCGGTCACCAGCCACGGCGCGCGCCAGCGGGTCATCCAGTTAGTTCAGTCAGTTGCTTGATCCAAGTATTTAGGAGAATTACTTTGTTATTTCCTTAAAACTAGCAGTGAGGTTTGTTACGATTGAGTATAAGTATGGAACATTCAGTTAATAGAGAAGCTAGCCTGGGATTGGAGTTTATCTCCCCTTGGGCCCCCAGCTCTACTGTTTCACGTATCCTGTTGTCGTGAGTTCCATCTATTTTCCCAGGCGCCGAGCACGGCGCCGCCAACTCGTCGCCGTAGCATATTCAAGCCGCGCCCCCCGATCATCCACTCCTATGCCCTGAGATCCTTGGCGCATAACAACCTGGTATCAATGTCAGGCCCTGGATCCTCCTCCCCCGCCGACATCGCCTCCGTCGAGGCATCTGCGTCGGCTCCACTGACCACCTCCGCCGCCCTGATTCCCTCCTCGTCCCCACTGCCGATGGCCACCACGGTTTCCACCACCGCGCTGGACGCGCTCACCACGGCCATCCTGGGCATGCAGCGCCAGATCGGCGACCTGGCTCTGCGCGTCGCGGCGATTGAGGGCGCGCCGTCCGGATCGTCACCACCACAGCCATCCCTTGGCTTGCCCGGGTTCGGTGGCGTCCCTCTGCTGCAGAATTCGGTCGTGTCCGAGGTTACCACCACCCAAGCGCCAGCGGCCACGCTGCCGGCGTCCTCCACTGACACGCCGGTTTCCACCGTTCAGCCGCGGTGCCCCCATCAGCCCCGGTGCCTATCACCCAGATCAACTTCCCACACTCACCTTCGCCGGTGCCCTCGCTGTCGTCCATCATGACCGGCGGCCACGTCGATGTGATGCCGCCACCGCGCGTCCATGTGCCCCTAGAGCCTGAAGCAGCCGGCGTGCCGCGGTATCACAAGTTGTCCTTCCCGACCTATGAGGGCAAGGAGGACCCTCTCAGCTGGCTCAATCGTTGTGAGCGGTTCTTCAATGCCCAGCGCACCCGGGAGGCTGATAAGGTGTGGCTGGCCTCTTTCCATCTGCTCGGATCAGCACAACAGTGGTACTATGTCATCGAGCGTGACGCCGGCACACCATCCTGGGAGGAATTCAAGCAGCTTTGTCATCAGCGCTTCGGTCCGCCACTCACTACCAATCATCTGGCGGAGTTGGCGCGTCTGCCGTTCACCGCGGACGTCGCCACGTATCTGGACGCGTTCCTGGCATGCCTGGCGCACGCTGGACGCCTCACACCATACCAGCAAGCACAGCTGTTCACGAGTGGCTTGCCGGAGCACATCTGGATCGATGTCGAGCTCCATGACCCTCAGGACCTGCAGCGGGCTATGCGCTTGGCGCGCGCTTATGAATGTCGCAACTCCACCCCGTAGCTCGCTCTTCCAGCGCCTCCACCCCGCCCACCTCGCCGCACCGCGTCAGGCTCGGTGCCGGCGCTGCCAAGCACAGGATCGTCGCCATTGACCCCTGCGTCGTCCACACCGAGACCCTTCAAGAGACTCTCACCGGCAGAGATGGCAGAGCGCCGCAAACAGGGTCTCTGTTACAATTGCGACGAGCCCTACGTCCAAGGCCATAAGTGTGCCCGCCTCTTTTATCTTGAGGCCTCGGACTACATTGTTGAAGAGCCTGATGACGGTGATGAGGAAGCAGCGGTGCCAGCCGCCCCAGCGCAGTCCGATCAGAACCTGGCAGTCATCTCGCTGGGCGCCATCACTGGTATACGCACTCAAGATACTATGCAGATTTATGTTACCATCGGCAACGAGCAATTCATCGCTCTCCTGGACTCCGGATCGACTCACAATTTTGTTCGCGAAGACGTCGCTCGCAGTGTGGGCCTCCAGTTCGCCCCATGTCTGGGCACCGGCGTGATAGTCGCCAATGGTGACCGCGTTGCCTGCCGTGGTTTGGCACACGATGTGGGCATTCGCATTGCGGATGAGTTCTTCACGGTGGACTGCTACTCGATTCCGCTCGACAAATGGGACATGATCCTCGGCGTCACCTTCCTCCGCACCCTAGGGCCGATCCTCTGGGATTTCGACGACTTATGCATGGCCTTCACACGTGACGGTCGGCGTGTGTTCTGGCGGGGCATTGGCTCCACCCGCCATGACGTACAGTCGACGCGTCGCCTCAACGTCATCCACAACGAGCCGGAGCTGCTGGACACCTTGCTGCACTCTTTTGAGGATGTGTTTGCTGAGCCGCAAGGACTGCCGCCGGCGAGGGCTTGCGACCATCGCATTCATCTACTGCCCAACACACCTCCGGTAGCTGTTCGTCCCTATCGCTACCCTCAACTTCAAAAAGATGAATTGGAAAAGCAATGTGCCACCATGCTGCAGCAGGGTATTATTCGGCCAAGTACATCGGCGTTCTCCGCACCAGTGCTCCTAGTGAAGAAGCATGACGGTTCATGGAGGTTTTGCGTGGATTATCGCGCACTGAATCAGCAGACAGTTAAGGACAAGTTCCCCATTCCCGTGGTTGAAGAACTGCTCGATGAATTGAAAGGCGCCAGATTCTTTACTAAGTTGGATTTGCGCTCCGGGTACCACCAAGTGCGCATGAGCGCCGCTGACATTGAGAAAACGGCGTTCAGAACACATGAGGGCCACTTCGAGTTTTTGGTGATGCCATTCGGCTTGACGAATGCGCCGGCCACGTTCCAGAGTTTGATGAACGCTGTGCTCCGGCCATTCCTTCGAAAGTTTGTGCTTGTGTTCTTTGACGACATCCTCATCTACAGCCCATCGTGGTCCTCCCATTTGCAGCACGTCAAAGCCGTTATGTCTGCTCTCCGTGCTCACCAGCTTCACCTCAAACGCAGCAAGTGCTCCTTCGCTCAGCCGACTGTACAGTACCTTGGCCATGTTATTTCAGCGGGCGGCGTTGCCATGGATCAGGACAAGGTGGCAGCGATCACTACATGGCCACAGCCAAGGTCAGTGCGCGGCCTCCGCGGATTTTTGGGGCTGGCTGGCTACTATCGCCGGTTCATCAAGGACTACGGCGCGATAGCAGCCCCGCTGACCCAGCTACTCAAGAAGGATGGGTTCCTGTGGTCTCCGGAAGCGGCAGCGACATTCGAATCACTGAAAAGGGCATTGTCCGGTGCACCAGTTTTGCAGCTACCAGAGTTCACCAAACCCTTCATCGTTGATTGTGATGCCTCCGGCTCAGGATTCGGTGCAGTCCTACATCAAGGCGACGGTGCGCTCGCTTTCTTCAGCCGCCCGTTCGCAGCCCGACACATGAAGCTTGCGGCATATGAGCGCGAGCTCATTGGATTGGTGCAGGCAGTGCGCCATTGGCGCCCCTATCTTTGGGGCCGTTCATTTGTCGTCAGAACCGACCACTACGCTCTCAAATTTATGCTCGATCAGCGCCTCTCCACCGTGCCCCAACATCAGTGGGAAGCAAGTTATTTGGCTATGATTTCAGTGTGGGGTATCGCTCGGGTCGGCTCAATACGGTTGTCGATGCTCTATCTCGCCGGGGGGATGATGATGCGTCCCTCGCTGCGACCAGCGTGCCCTCCTTCCAGCTGTACGACGACCTGCGCCGTGAACTCCAGGAGGACCCCGCGCTGCGTGCTTTTACCGTGATGGCGTGGTGGCTGAGCGTGGCGACCCATGGCGCGTCGTCGACGGTTTGGTGCTCCACGGCAACCGTGTCGTGGTGCCGGAGTCTTCTGCAGTACTACCAGCAGTCCTACAGCTGGCCCATGCCGGTCATGAAGGAATCCAGAAGACGCTACAACGGCTGCGCCGCGACTTCGTCATTGACCACGATCGCCGGCTGGTATAGGACCTTGTCAGCGCGTGCGCCGTGTCAACGAAACAAGACTGAGGCGCTGCACCCGGCCGGCCTTCTCCAGCCCCTCGAGGTGCCCTCCCAGGTCTGGGCGGACATCTCGCTCGACTTCATCGAGGGGCTGCCGCGCGTCAACGGCAAGAGCGTCATCTTGACGGTGGTGGATCGTTTCTCGAAGCATGCTCACTTTATTCCGCTGAGCCATCCTTACACAGCAGCAACGGTGGCCAAGGCGTTCTTCGACGCCATCGTTCGTCTTCACGGCTTCCCAGCGTTTATCGTCAGCGATCGTGACCCCGTGTTCACGGGTCATGTATGGCGGGATCTCTTTAAGATGGCCGGCGTGCAGCTCCGGATGAGCACGGCGTTCCACCCGCAAACCGACGGCCAGTCGGAAATTGTTAACAAGATTATTGCTATGTATCTCAGGTGCCTTACTAGTGATCGCCCGCGCAAATGGCTGGATTGGCTGCCATGGGCGGAATACTGCTATAATACGTCCTACCACTCGGCGCTGCGAGCGACGCCGTTTGAGGTTGTCTTTGGGCGGCCTCCCCCTGCTCTCCTGCCATACGCAGCTGGGTCTGTGGCCACGGAGACAGTGGATGCTCTTCTCCGGGACCGCGACGCCTTCATTGCCGAGGTGCGGGATCGTCTTCTTCAAGCCCAAGCTTACGCCAAGAAGTATTACGACGCCAAGCATCGTCCACTGGAGTTCAGCGTTGGTGATTGGGTGCTCCTCCGCCTCCTTCATCGCCCGGCGCAGTCACTGGTGCCTGGTTTCCGCGGGAAGCTAAGCCCGCGGTACGCCGGGCCGTTTCAAGTCACCGAGCGCATCGGACCAGTCGCATACAGGCTTCAGCTTCCTGAGGGCGCCCGCATTCATGATGTGTTTCATGTGGGCGTTCTCAAGCCGTTCCGGGGACAGACGCCGTCTACACCGCCGGGTCTGCCTCCTCTTCACAATGGGCGTCTGCTGCATCAACCAGCTTGTGCGCTGCGCGCCCAGCTTCGCCGGGGTGCATGGTACGTGCTCATCCAGTGGACCGACATGGCGGCGTCCGACGCGACGTGGGAGCGCGTCGACGAATTCAAGGCTCGCTTCCCTGAATTCCAGCTCGAGGACGAGCTATTTCTCGAGGGAGGGAGAGATGTTATGGTGGGCAACGTGTATCAGCGACGCGGCAAAGCAAGTGGCTGAGCAGAGACCGCGCCAAGCAGGCCAGAGCGCGGTCACCAGCCACGGCGCGCGCCAGCGGGTCGTCCAGTTAGTTCAGTCAGTTGCTTGATCCAAGTATTTAGGAGAATTACTTTGTTATTTCCTTAAAACTAGCAGTGAGGTTTGTTACGATTGAGTATAAGTATGGAACATTCAGTTAATAGAGAAGCTAGCCTGGGATTGGAGTTTATCTCCCCTTGGGCCCCCAGCTCTACTGTTTCACGTATCCTGTTGCCGTGAGTTCCATCTATTTTCCCAGGCGCCGAGCACGGCGCCACCAACTCGTCGCCGCGGCATATTCAAGCCGCGCCCCCCGATCATCCACTCCTATGCCCTGAGATCCTTGGCGCATAACAAACCCATAATGCAGAAACATTAGTTCCGAAAGCTGCACTCACTCCCCGAAAAGTAACGCCATACATGAGGTTGTATAGTCTCCAAAAGCTACACTGCATATAGACATCTAAAAACACCAACAGCTAAAACCTTATACCTCTTGTACATCTAAAAAACACCAGCAGCTGTAAATCCTTATGCCTCTTGTACAGTACTATTATTGGAGCTGGAGGCTGGAACTATAATAAGCTCCAGACTGGATTTCGTGAAGCCCAATTACAAGATTCATCATAGTGAAGGATTTGAACACATTAAAAGGTTGCTGCATAATTGATCAATCATAACAAGATCGAACAATCCATATAAAATTTGATGGCTCCAACAAGGTCCGGCTGATTGGCAATAGGAAGATGCTAGAATAGAAGTACAAATTTATTTCAATCTTTCTTGATGGAAGGACAAATCTTTGTGCTGCTCTGCAAGTGCTACTAGAGAACAAGTAGATGCAAAAACAGTTAGCCAAAGGAAATGATTGCAAATCTCTTTATAACATGTGTTGTAATTTTAGAGCATAATCATGGTCTAGAGTTGATAAATGTTTCTTGCATATCATAAACATGGTAGTCTCATGTCTCATCCCTTAACCTATCACTCGTCTGGGCAAACACTGCTCTTGTTATACAGGACATTTCACCCCTTTTGGGCAATAGAGTTTTTAACTCAAATATGTGTTTATCATGCTGTTAAAAAAATGATAAGATCATGGCTATATTTCACACAACTTCAGCTCTATTGCCATTACTGAAACCTAGGGGTACTTAGGATGTTTGCTTTGCCTGATAGTGAAGGAATAATATTTCACAGCTATATTTTACAGTTTCCTATAGTGTAGTGCATGTTTCTCTTTGTTAATAGTCAGTGACACCTCGACTTTCGCTGACATATTTAATATTCATACTTGAGCTATTTGACCATTTGGGATCTCTAATCATTCTAAATGATTCATGGCACATTGTTTGCTTCTAAGTGGAAAAGAAGAGAATGAAATACTGACGGAGGGAAACAATAGGCTTAGGCACCTAAATTTACTCTGATTTCTGATAGCTACCAAAGAGCAGCTTGTATGAAAGGATACCTGCACCCCTTGGGTGCCTTTTGGCCTCTTTCTCAGGAACACTTACAACCTATCTTGTAAGTGTTGTCATTCTAGAAGAAAGCAGTTTGCAAAAAGTTATCTGCATGTTCCATGATGACCCATGGCAAGTTATCACGGACATAATGGGTAGCATCTTTGCCATTATGGCCATCAAACACCTAAACAGGAATCAAAGCGGGTGAGAGAATAGAAACATAGGACGATTTTTTTTCATATTCCTGCAAGTGTGAAACTACAGGGAAGCAAATCTCTAACTCGTGATGCTACAAGGGGTTAACACACACAAACTCCTAATTTAAGAAAAGGTATGGATTTTTTTTGCTATGCTGGGCACATTCTAGCATGAGTGCATCAAAATTTACAATGAAGGTAGATATATAGCTTCATAAGAACCAAAAGCCATATGATTTCCTTGTTGAAGGAATTGGATATTTAAGAGTGGACAGGTAATTACCTCAGCAGGAAATTACTTCCATCATTAGTTATAGCCAAAATTATTTCAGATCAGAGTGCACACATGGGCATCTTCCATGTAATCAAGACCTCCAATATTAGACCACTCCACTGACCGGATGAACGGGACAAAGTTGTTCAGCTTAGTTTGATTGAATCAACAGACACTGTGTTCTCACAAACTCTCTCCATCTGTCTGCACGTTATCCAAAAAGGATTGGAGCCTAGCGAAAAAGATAAACAACTTGTCCTCACAAACACACACACACACACACACACACACACTCACTCACAGAACTCCATCCGACTCATCCTCATCCACTGTCTCCCAACATCAGCGTGATAGGTGTTGGGGTAGTACGCCGCAGGGCAGGAGCTGTGCGTGGAGCTTGTGCCGATGCTTGGGGGGTGGTTCTTGCTGCCCATCGCCAGCGCCAGTGGAGCGGAGGCCGGCTCGGTGAGGGACGCAGAGAATGGCAGTCGCTGCAACCATGGTGGCGTGTGGTGGCGCCGCTTGCCGCAGCTTGCTCGAATCGTTCAGCGAGTCAGCCTCTCGGACGGACGCGACTGCGTGCGGTCCTCACCAAGCCGTCTTCTCCCTCGGCGGTGGCTGCAGAGGAGCCTTCCTCGCTGGCGGCATGAGCACCGGGGCACGGATGGTGGCGGCATGCAGCACGAGGACGCCGGCAATCGAGGCAAGCAGAATCGCGGCTGGGGCTTGCGCATCGACGGCGGGTCGGCCCCTTTCTCCTCGCTATGCTCGGTGACAGCCTCAACAACGGTGGCGGCTACCCGAGTTGCGTGTGAGGGAGACGAACGGCAACGTGGGTTAGCCAAGGCAGATTTCATCCTGGGTCGGGCGGACTCGCCGGGGAGCTCCTCTCTCAGGCAGCCACAGTGTTGGGGAAGGAGGATGGGCAAGGCAAGAGGAAGGAGAGAGAGGCAGTCAGGCGGGATGTGTGGGGAGCCGGGGAGGCCAGAAGGGGCGGCCGGGCGGGCGACCTTGGAGCGCGAGGGCAATTGGCCCACTTGTCCTACTCCCAGGGTCGTGCAGAGTGGGGTGTAGCCATGGGTACGGCACATAAATCGACGCGGCTTCACCACGGGAAGTGAACGGGTCCTGTTTCATCTTTTTAGAAGTAAAGAAGTTTGACCAATTGTAGATAAAAAAATATTCATGTTTATGATACCAAATAAATACCATCAGATTAGTTACGAAATGTATTTTGATAATAAATTAATTTAAAGACATAACTGTGAATATTATTCACTAAAAACTTGGTCAAACGTGAACCACTTTTCGTGGCACACAACCCATAGTTGCATCCTTTTCAGGATGGAGGTAGTATGTCTGTACTTAAAAGATGGTGTTTCTGCTTCAGGAACTTTTTTTTTGTGTGAATTTTCTGCTTCAGGAACTTTATCCTCAAGCAATATAACAGGTGATCCTGAACCATTACATGCTTATATTTGTGATGTTTAGGTTGGATTAATGCTGCGTGGAATGGGTTTCAGCAATAATACTGCAATATATTTGGCTTCTGGAAGGATATATAAAGCAGAAAAGAACATGTCTCCTCTCCTTGAAATGTTCCCTCTCTTGCAGACAAAAGAAACATTGGCACTGGATGAAGAACTTGCTCCATTCAAGGTATATAGGATAACTGCATTTTTCCCCTTTACTGACCTTTTCTTTTAAGTATTTACTCATATAATGCATGTCTGCAGAACTTCTCCTCAAGGATGGCAGCTATTGACTACAGTGTCTGTGTTCATAGTGAGGTTTTTGTGACTACGCAAGGTGGAAATTTCCCTCATTTCCTTATTGGGCATAGAAGATACTTGTATGGTGGCCATGCGAAGACAATTAAGCCTGATAAAAGAAGATTGGCCATACTCTTTGATAGTCCACGTATTGGGTATGTCATTACCGTCATTATTAGATGATTGGTTCTCTTTCAGTGCCCTTATGTTCTTAACTCTCAAACATGAAATTTTCAACTTGTTAAATTTCAGCTTTGGTTGTGTGCAGATGGAAGTCACTGAAACGGCAACTGTTCAATATGAGAGCACATAGTGACGTGAAGGGTATTGAAATAAAAAGAGCAAATGAATCTGTATACACATTTCCATGCCCTGATTGCATGTGCCGTTCAAACAAACCAGAACACTCCAAATCCATCCTGGCCAGATAGCATCTAATAGTTGTATCTTGACTCGATTCACTGACCCCAATTCTTTCTTGGCGTCATGGCATACCCACTCCTTATTCTCCATATGCCGTTTGGTGGTGAGATGTTTCATGTCCTCCAAGCACCCCTACTGAACCGTTGCTCATCCATTCCATCCTTCCCAGGGTGGCCTCTGGCTGTATAGCCTCGAGCGACTGAGATATGTCAAATTCTTTACATCTAACCCTGGCACTAACAATACACTGATCCATGTCTAGAATAGATGTATGTAACCATACCTAGGGCTATTCCTTAACAGCCATAGTGTTAATCTGTTTGTGTAGTACTAAGATCCCTTGTACCATGTACATTGCTCAACTATGAAGAAATTGTCATACACAATTTTGTAGCAAGACGAATATTGTTTATTTTGGCTTAACTTTTTTTTATCAATTCTCAACTATACTGTCTCAATGACTTGTCCTCTTTTCTGTCACTTATTTAATGTATTCCTTGCTTTTACTTTTAAACTTGCTTTTTGCTGTTACTTGGTTGGATACTAAGCAATCACTATCAGTTCAAAGATGGAAACCGCCTAAAAGTAAGTGGTATACTATTAGATTCTTGTTCGTTATTACTGGAGAAACAAACAGGGTATGTTAGTGCATTGCATTTGTAGTGAGATATTGCCAGAATGATCAAGTATTGTTAACTGCGGTGATCTGAAGCAGGTTTTACGATCAGGGCTGGTCCTCCATCTTCATACACGCCATCCACCAGCACTTAAAAAGAAAGCTGGTGAGCTGCATTTTTTTTCCCTCGTGAAATCACTTGCGTATGAAGTTGACTTCCTCGCTTGCTTATTTGTTCTTGCTTGTGATGATCCATTTTTTGCCAGGTGCTTTTACGATTGGATCATGGTTTCATTCCTAACTAAAGTAATCAGCTCTTTCTAGAGCCATACTCGCACCACCTTTACAGTTCATTTGGCCAATTTGGACGCTATGGCATGCCCATGAAAGCGGCAGAAAATTTCTAGATAAACGGGATCAGAGTATTATTTTTTTCTAGGTAAACGGGATATAGGGCCCCCAATATTAAGGTGGGTTCCTATGTAGTAGTAGTAACATTTTGCTTTTTAGATTGTATCAGCATATCTGAAGGATGATATAAGCATCAAAAGAGTGGTGGAGAGTACTGGTCCCTAGCTTTAGAGCCTAGAATGACGACTCGGTGAGAGCCAATTTGCCGAAGAGAAGAACCAAGGCACACGTGACGAGACCAACATCAGGCTATCCGCACCCGGCAGACAGGAAACTGGCCTGTACAGGGGTCGGGCCCACATGTCAGGGCACCCTATACATGCCGGTGCGGGGCTGGAGCCGCACCGCGACGGCCTCCAAATCGGCCTCCAAATCTCGGCCTCCTCTCCCTCGTCGCCGGCCGCCGCGCGCTTTCCCCGGATCCGGCGCCGTCGTCGCGTCCTCCTGCTAACCTGGCGTCCTCACCCCCCTCGCCGCTCTCCTGCTTGCCCTGACACCCTCGCCACGACTCGCCCGGCGGCGCAGCGGCCTCCCCAGCGGCGCCCTCGGCCTCCCCGGCGCGCCCTCGCCGGCGAGTCGACCTCCGGGCCCGGAGGCTGGAGCAAGGCGGTCGGCGCCCGGCGGCTCCCCTCCCTCCGAAACCTCTCTCCTCCCCGCCGGCCCTCTCTCTCCTCCGGCGTGAGGCGTGGGCCACGCACCGAGCGTGGATACAGGCCGAACTCGAAGCCTCTGCCTGTAGAGGTTTCCTGTAGCCACCTCTACGGTAGCGGCTTGTTTGCCGTAGCGCGGTGCAGGGAGACGACCGCCATACCTGGCGTACCGGTGGGTTTGGCGTCCACCGGTGCAGATAGCCTCATGGTACAAACTTCGCAAACGCCTGGCCGGCTGGGAGCTGGCGTAGTTGCTACAGTCCAAGGCACCTACACACCCACGCCATTAATTCCCACCGCTCTACTCATTCACATTCAGACAGCAAAGAAAAGAAAACCTCAAGCAGCGAAACCGTAAACCACCGAAGAGGAAAGGTGGAGGGAGAAAAGACCAAAAATATTCCCCTCTCATCAGGCAACCCGTCCCTCTCCCCGTCGTCATCTATCTGCTCCTCACTCCCCAGTCCCCCGCTCCACTGCTCCTCCACTGGCGAGATGGGGAGAGGCTTGAGCGCCGCTCCCGTCTCGCCGCGCCTCGCGCTCGGGGCAGCGGCGCTGGTGCTGCTCGCGGCGGCGGCGCTGCCTTCCCCAGCAGCTGGGGTCAACGTGACGGCCGTGCTCTCGGCGTTCCCCAACTTCGCCGACTTCGCGCGGCTGCTGGCATCCACCCCCGTGGCCGGGGAGCTGGCCGGGAGGTCGTCCCTGACGCTCCTGGCCGTGCCGAATGCCAACCTGCCGCAGTCACCCTCAGCTTTCGTAGCTGGCGCCGGCGCCGACATCGCCGACGTGCTGAGGTACCACGTCCTGCTGGAGTACCTCTCCCCGTCCGACCTCGCCCACCTCTCCCCCTCCGGGAAGCTCGTGACGACGCTGTTTCAGACCACGGGCCGCGCGCCCTCCGACTTCGGCGCCGTCAACCTCACCGTGGGGGCCAACTCCACTGTCGTGGTCCGCTCGCCGGCGCCGTCCCCGGGATCGAACGCCACGGTCCTCGGCTCCGTGACCGCGGTTCCGTACAATCTCAGCGTGCTCGCGGTGGGTGGCCTTATCCTACCCTCCGGATTCGACCTCGCGGCCTCTGAGACCCGCCCGCCACCGCCGGTGAACATCACCCGGGTTCTCACCGACGCGCGGGGGTTCAACGTGGCGGCCTCCATGCTGCAGGCTTCCGGTGTGGCCAGCGAGTTTGAGGCCGACGAGCACGGTGCTGGCATCACCGTCTTCGTCCCCACCGACGACGCCTTTGCCGGCCTCCCCGCCACCGACCGCCTCCAGTCCCTACCCGCTGAGCGCAAGGCCGTCGTGCTCCGCTTCCATGTGCTGCACTCTTACTACCCGCTGGGTTCCCTCGAGTCCATCGTGAACCCCGTCCAGCCCACTCTCGCGACAGAGCACACCGAGGCTGGCCACTTCACACTAAACATAACCCGCGTCAATGGCTCCATTGCCATTGACACAGGCATCGTGCAGGCATCCATCACCCGCACAGTGTTCGACCAAAATCCTGTGGCAGTCTTTGCCGTCTCCAAGGTTCTACTGCCCAAGGAAATGTTCAGTCGGGGCGATTCAGGCAGCACCGCCATGGTGCCACCTTCGGTTGCGATGGCGCCCGGCGACGCCGGGAGCGAACAGACACCACAGACGAGGCTCTCATCCCCGCCTGACCTCCACGGCGAAGATAGCGAGTCGTCAGCTGCTTTGGCGACAGCAAAGGGGACTTCTTGGTGGTGTATAGTACTCGTGTATCTACAGCTGCATCTTTTATCTCTGGTATGAGATTCTGGTCGTGCTTGCTGCTTGCTTCCTTGTGCTCAGTTTTTGTACTTCTTACTGTCTAGAATGTTTACACCGGGAAAGGGATGGATTGAGGAGAGAATTCCGCAGATGCAAAGTAGCAAAAAAAAAAAAAATAGTTGCTTCACCTGATTATTCTATTTTCTTTTCATTTTGTCATGTGGCAAGGGGAAATAATATCATGTGTACAAATCTATGCAGTCCTTTTGCTCCACAGTGAATAGTATTTTCTATTTTGACCATCCTTCTCTTTTTATTTGTGCTTGAACTCAAGTTTGGAGGTTAAAATGGGGGGATTTTGCATCAGATCTGAAGGAGTGAATTCGATAGATCCGGATTACTAGGGTGAGGGATATATATCACCATGGAATGTATGGGTAGTTGCTTCTGCCCAGGCTGAGTTTTTCATGATCTTGCAATGCCGCTATGGTTTGAATGCTCATGATAGAACGAAGTTATTCTACTATGTTAGAATTAGATCACTTGACTATTTTGATTCTAGTGGCAGAACTCAGGTCTCATGAATGACTAGTTGGTTGTCAGCTGAGATCCAAAGTGTAAAAGCTTTTTTATGGGAACTTATTAGCAGCAGACACCTCTGGCTACCAAAGAAATTTGGTGGGGTAAATTTACATACTTCCGTTGAGCACTCTAGGTGGACACACTGAATCTCATCTCAAGATCCAGCACTTTATTCGTGTCTTGGTCGTTACTGGTTTGAGATATATAACAGAATGTTGCATGACTAGCAACACATTGTGAAGTTGGGAATAAAAACTATTTTCCTTTGTTTGGAGATTACAAATGTGTAGTGGTTGATCATAAAATACCCGGCTGCACCGTTGTAGTACCAACTACCCATCAAATATCTGTAGTACCACATACAGAGGGAGAGAATATCAGAGTGAGAAATACTTGTTCATGTCATTGCTACATGTTAGGACTGATATGCCTGGCATTCTGTGGTGCTTCACTGTTCAGCACGAGCAGTAGTTTTCTTTGCTGGACCACTAGCAATGCATATAATTCGTTTGTAGTTGGAAAAAGTCTACTTTTGGTCCCTCAACTTTAAAACCGGACAAACAAGCCCCTCAACTTTTGAAACCACGCAAATTTAGTCCCTCGGCTGTATTGTCCGGCGGTTTTACTACAATGACCACGGGTTTGCTACAGTAGCCGCGCAGATTTATTTCGGTTGAATCTTTGAAAAATCATAGTAAATCACAGAAAATTCATAAAATGGAAAATCTAATTTTGTTGGACTCCACATGAGTAGAGCTACACAGTGATTATATAATATAGTATGCTTTAGTACAAAGTTTTTGCCTTTTTCTTTTTTATTTATTTCAGCTCAATCTTTGAAAAATCATAGTAAAAACTTTATACTAAAGCATACCATATTATATGTTCACTGTGTAGCTCTACTCATGTGGAGTCCAACAAAATTAGATTTTTCATTTTATGAATTTACTATGATTTTTCAAAGAGGCAGCCGAAATAAATCTGCGCGGTCACTGTAGCAAACCCGTGTTCACTGTAGCAATCCCGTGGTTACTGTAGTAAAACCACCGGAACAAACGGCCGAGGGACTAAATCTGCGCGGTTTCAAAAGTTGAGGGGCTTGTTTGTCCAGTTTTAGAGTTGAGGGATCAAAAATGGACTTTCGCGATAGTTGGGGGACCAAAAGTAGACTTTTTCCTTTGTAGTTTCCTGGAGAGGTGGCCCATGTTTTAGTTGATTCGTTACTGAGCCTGTTCCGTCATGTGCAGCTCATGCGTACTTTGCAGGAGTCATGACCTCATGTGACCCAATCCCGAAATGAGATGTTGGGGATGACTATGATGTCTCACCACATTTGATCTATTCTTTGCAAACATGAGTTTGATCTGTTCAGACTATAGATACTTATGATTAGAGCTAAAGATAGAATCCAAGAGATATTACAACTTGAGTAACAAAGTCTTACTAGGACATGTATCATTTGTGCTGACTATATAATGAACATGGGCAGCAATCTAAGGACTTAAGGTCTTAAGCCGTACCAATTATTTCCACACGATCAATCAAGCATTGCTGCATAATGAAATTTGTTGCACAATTTGGAATAATTGAAAATTGACTAAAACCTGATATAACTAAAACTGATTTACAGTCCTAAGTACTATTCAGTGTGGCACCCCCTCTTTGCCACTCGAAAAGGTGAGCAGAATAGCAGATCCTTGAGGTATTTGGATACCATTTGCCATATAAGTGTTCACAGTGAACAGTAGAGTTTGGATGGTTTTCACCAAAGAAATGGAATGGAGTGCCATTTGTGGCATGCAGAAAAACCATGTCAGGCATTGTTTGGATGCACATGTATCCATCTCAATCCACATATGTTGAAGTGGATTGGAGTGGAATTAAACTAAGTTCCATTTCAATCCACTCTAACACACGTGGATTCATGCATCCAAACAAGGCCTAAGGTGTATTCTGGGGGTTCGAGGCTTATTCATGTTAATAATAGGTACGATGAACAAGTGACAGATGACTGGTTTACGCTAGTCTTGTGGGGCTGCTCACTCAGAGCCTGCAGAAGCAAAAAAGGTCTACGCAGGAACTGTTTATTGCATTTGCATCTATGTCCTGCACACTCATAGGTCTTGTCACCAAGAGCTGTCTTACTATAGCTTGCTGTTTAGACCACCATTGTGATCTACCGCATGCACTGCACTTGTCAACTATTGGTACAGCCAACTGTTCTGATATAACTATCTTCATTAATACTGAATATGGAACTGGAATTTACCAGTTGTTTTTTTAGTATTTATAGCATCGGAATCTGATCATTTCGCCCATACCACTGTTGGTCTGCTCTCTCTTATTTATGTCAAGATCAGCACATGATTCTCCATTTTCTTTATGATATTCACAATTTTGCATTTGCCCATATATCAAGACTACGGTAGTAACACAGTAGGTTCAGTTAGTCGAAGCTACCTTTTTCTTTACCATTGCTGTAAAATTGCATTATCAAAGGATTTGAAAGATGTGAAAGGAGACATGTCACATGCTAAAAATTCTTGGGAAAGCAAAAAACTGGAGCAACTTCAAATGATCCAAAGTGGTAGGACAGGTTTGATGTCAGCGGAGGCTTTTGTTCGATGCAGCTGTGTAAGTTAGCGTGTGACTTTGTGATCACATGTTGGCTTCATGTATATTATTGTACTTTCTGTTTTCTGATATTATTAGCTATATATGTACGAAGGTAAAATGTAAAAAGGCACTCTTAAAATACATAGCCATATGCTGCAATGACATCAGTAAAGCATTGTTTGTTATACAAATTCAAGAGGTAGCAGCATCTCCTTATCGCTGGTTATTGATCTGATAGCCAGAGGGGGAATTCAACTAGCAGAAGCTGACCAGAAAGTTGCTGTATTTCTGGTTACTTCGACAGGTGATTTACCACTAGCTACTGGTTTATGGAACTGTGGACCCTCCCAACACATCCCTTTTCGTAAAATTGTTCTTTTTTTTAGCGGAGACAATGCACTTTATAGGATTGCTGGTACTAGTTGTCGGATTATGTCTCTGACAGTTCCTGGTATGACAATCTTGCAAGCTTGTTAGATGCTAGATGGTTGGCAATCAGTAATTCTTCTGTTGATCTGTGTCTAACGCCATCAGTGATTGTTTGTACTTTGTACACAGGTTGGTCTAGAAAGAACTGTATGCATGATTAATTTTACAGGCAATTATGCTATACTCTGGTAGGGGACAGATGATTATACAAACATGATAGCAGAGTCAAAAAAGGCGTGTCACTGGTCCACAACCACATCGTAGTTTTTATGTTGCCTGAGGAATCTATTCATATCATCCTGCTATGCAACACATGTGGTTGTCCTAGACCTGAACTTGAGAGCCTTTGTGCTGTAGCAAAGGGTCCATCGTGCTTTTACTCAACCCCTAGCAAGTATTGATGTGTCCATAGGGCAGAAAATAACTGGAACCCTGTGATGGTAAACAGTGCAATAATGGCAACCGAACGGTATGTAGATACAGTACACAAAGATCGGCTTTTAGGCAATGTTTATCACAGTACAATTTTACTGGCTGTGCTTCCATTGTGATAATCTTGGAATGTTACCTCGATAGTGGCCCTGAATGGATAGTGTGGACTGTATTATCATACTTTCCCTAGCTTTACACCTTTGCGCCTTTACTGAAGATGGATTGTCAGTAGGAACTGGATTAGGAATACTTCTGCTGCTTTCCTTCAGTATATGGTTCAGACAATCAGACTAAGGGCTCGTTCGGTTGTGGCTTATTCCTGGAGGAATAGTTCCTGGTGATGGATGGCTATACAAATTGTACGAGTGTTCCCGGTAGGATTGCTTTCAGGTCTTGAATCCCTGGAAACCGAACGGGGCCTAAAAGATTAGCCCAGATGCACTTGGGCAGGAGGATATCATTGTCACTCTTCGAATACGTGGTTTCCAGAGCTTTGCTGGAAGCTTGAGACTTGCCTGTATGTTCTCTCGTAGTACATCCTGGCATCAGAACTCAAGGATAGAAATTTACAAGGCCAAGCAGCCATTCATGGCGCATGGCTAACAGAAACCATGAGGACATCGAAGTCCTCATGCATGATGCACCTAGCAGTGTCAGTAAAATACTGACCCTGCAACCTTCGAGAACGGGAGAAAAGCTAGTTGAGCACACGGTTCTTTTCACATCACCATGACACGAACCGGCTGATCCCATCACTGGCTCAGGAGCAGCATCGCCTCCGGCCGCTGTTGCCCGAACCCGTGGAACGGGTGGTGGTGGTGGAGCTCCTCCGCCTCCGCCTCCACTTCCCGCGCGACCCGCGTCGTTGGCTCCGGGCTCTGTATCAGATTCTCCTTGTCGCTGTCGTCGCCATCCTTGTGCCTCCACCGCTCCTCGAACTGCGAGTCGTTGCTCCGCCCGAAACGGTCTCCGTCATCGTGCCTCCACCGCTCCTCGTACTGCGAGTTGCTCCGGCCGTAGCCGCGGCTTCCGTCGTCACCGGGCTGCGACACGGCGTGGGAGGCACTGCTGAGGTTGAAGCCGCCGAAGCCCTTGATCTCGCGCGCGATCTTGCGCGCCCGCTCGCGCTCCTCCTCCAGGAACGGGCCGCGCTCCAGCAGCTTGAGCACGCGCTCCGACTTGCTCTTCACCGTCAGGCCCCAGTTGAAGCTGCAGCGAGTTCATCGATCGCGTCAGCATCAGGTGAGCAAGCACGCGCGCGGGTGTATGGTATGGGCGTCAGACAGAGCACGGTTATTACCCTTTCTCGTCGATGTGTTGGAAGGTGGCCATCTGCTCGATGGCCTCCCTGTCCTTCTGGAACTCCACCGCGACGCTGCGGGGCCCGTGCGTGAGGAGGTGCTCGAGGAGGAGCAGCGCCTTGTACGCCTCCCGCCACTGCCTGCGGTCGAAACTCGCGAAGCGCCGGTGCAGGATGTCCGTGATCCTGACGTACTCGTCCACCTCGAACGCCTGCCGGGCTATGAGGCCCATCGTCTTGACGTTCGGCGGCGACGCGTCCCCGTTCGTCGCCTCCTCCGTCATGCTACGCGCACGAACGCCAGAGAGAGATGAGATCGACCGACCGTCAGTCATCAGAGCGAACGCCCCGGCGCGCCACAGGTAATAAATTAAGGAAGGCGACTTACAGCTGCGTCGGGGTGACGTCGGTGAGCGCCAGCCGCGCGGAGCGGATCTTGCCGGTGAGGTAGGAGGAGGCCTGCCGCCTGAGCTCGTGGAAGAAGGGCGCGTCCATGGCAGCGCACAACGCTCGCGACTCGCGTATCGTCCGCCCTCCCCTTTCTATGTCCCGATCGATGTCCGCTGTCGAAGCCGAGACTGAGAGACAACGAGCGATACAGACGGACGCTAGCACGGATGAGACAACGCCTTCGATCTCTCGCCTTTATCGGTATGCCCGCCGGCCAGCAACCACTCCGCACAACCTCGCAAGCGAACAAGAGCCGTTGGCTGCGCAACCGAACCACTCACCTCTCGAGCGCGGGTGACGCACGCACGGCGGAGCAGTCAGAGCAACGGGGGTGGGAATGGGACGAGGACGACGGACGAGGCTCTCTGGCTGCTCACTGGACGAGCTTAATTGGTGGGGAGAGCACCGTTCTGGCTCTGAGGTCCTTTGAAACGTTCAAAAGGGGGGACGGACGGCGACCGTGACAAAACGTCAACAGGGAGAAGGAGAACGGGGCCTTGTTTAGTTCTCCCAATTCTCCCCCAAATTTCACTATGCAAAAAGAAGATTCCCCGTCACATCAAAATGTCGGTAAATGCATGGAATACTAAATGTTGATGAAATCAAAAACTAATTGCACAGTTTTGTTGTACTTTGCGAGACGAACATTTTAAGCCTAGTTAGTCAAAATTTGGATAATTTTTACCAAATACAAACGAAATGCTACAGGAATTCTGATACAGTGTTTTTCTCCCCAATTCACTGAACTAAACAAGGCCCGGGCATTTGAATTTTGAATCCGCCAGCATTCCGTGGTGCCGGCCCAGCACAGGAGGCAGGAGTCAGCCGTGGTGGTGGCGGGCGCGGCTGAGGTCACGTGGTGCGTCCTGCCTGCGCGTGGCGCTCTCGAAGTGTGCCGACGGCTTGGATCAGAAGGAGGGGCATGGACAGGTGGCGGTGCCTGCTCTATTTATATTTGCTTGCTCGTGTGGCTGTGCGGCGTCGTCCGGCCACGCCGTATCGCATCGGCGACGTCAGGCATGTCATGTGTTCTGATCTGCGTGCAGCGTGCTGCTTCGTTTCAGGATGATGACTACGCCGTTCTTTTATAATGACGATGAATGGAAAGTTTGTGTTAGGATCCACGAATTGGCGTCTAGAAGAATGCAAAAGGAGCCGCGGAGACTTGGTGGACTCTGGACTCATCTACCCCATGCCACTGGGGCACACAGCACACTCATCAGCACGTAGAATTTAAGGGACAATCCGTGGACTCTTGCCGTGTGTTTGGTTGGAGAGCGGGGCGAGCCGGGTCGGAGCGAACCCGTTCCGTGGCTGTTTGGTTGGAGGATGGGAGGGTTGGGTTGGCTCCATGGTGGAATATTCCTCTCAGATGCGGGTTGGCTCCGTCCGTCAAAATCTGAGGGACGGAGCCGCTCCAGCCGGGTTGGCTCCTTCAACCCGTGTTTTCATTCAACTTCCTTCAACCAAACACTGAACGGGTTGGTTCCGTCCCCAAAATCAGAAGTGCAACCAAACACTGGACGGGTTAGCTCCGTCCCCAGAAACTGGGTTGGATCCGACCCAACCCACCCAACCCCAACCAAACACACGGTTGGTTGGGCAGTCAGGATCAGGACTCTCCCTGACTCCCTCGCGTGCGGAAATAAATGGGTTTGCCACGGAAGGTCTGCTAGCGGAAAGAAACAAATGGGTTTATTTGCTCCTGTCAGAGTGTCAAGTACCCCCGTCGTAGTATCGAATTTGTCAACAAAGAGACCATTTGTTTTGCAGCTGTTGTTGAGTTGTTCAATGCAGTGCCCGCACAGCGGCACAGCACGCCGTCCACGTCCACGACGCCGAGGGGATCGAGGGATTTGCTGAAGTGAAGTTGGGCAGCGACATTGTCGTTGTGCCATCTGCTGGCCAGGCCGCACAAGGTTTCGGATCTGCTGGAGCTGGACAAGCACGAAATGCTCGGCCTGTTCGAGCGGTGATGGCCGATGGGCCTGAAGGCCTTTCGTTCAAGCCGTTGTCCGCCAGTTTCTCTCCCTCTCTCTTTTTTCTCAAAGAAGAAGAAACCATGTGTTAACGAGTCGTTTTAGATATCATCACGCATCACGCGATCTGATAGCATCGAACCACAAGTGTAACTGTGTAAGGTTGGCGATGCCATCGTTCGCCGGGTTTGATGAGAAAGCAAAGAGCTCGAGATCAGGGTTTTTTTTACCGACCGGTTTCCGGTAACCGCCGGCCTCCGGTAGCGGTAAACCGGCCCGGTTTACCGGTAACCGGCCGGTAACCGGCCGAATTCAAATTTAAATTCAAACGCTCCTTCAGTTCGGTTCGGGTCCGGTTTACCGGCCGGTTTGGAGCGGTAACCGGCCGGTTTGACCGGTTTACCGCTCGGTTTGAGTTTAGAATTTTCTTTTTTCTTTTTTTTCAAACTTCTATACGTATAAATAAATACTAAACGAACTCGAATTTGAAAAATTTTTACACCATTGGCTTCTATAAATCATGAACTATTTTTAGGAATTTTTTCAGCATTTTTTGTTTTTTTTCAAATTTTAAATTTGAATTTGGGGGTCTTAACGGGCCGGGACCGGGATTTTTTTTTCTTTTTTTTCAAACTTTTATACGTATAAATAAATACTAAACGAACTCGAATTTGAAAAAATTTTACACCATTGGCTTCTATAAATCATAAACTATTTTTAGGAATTTTTTCAGCATTTTTTTTTTCAAATTTTAAATTTGAATTTGGGAAATACCTAACCGGACCGGACCGGCCCGGTTAGGGCGGTAACCGCGGTTTACCGCGGTAAACCGAGCGGTATTTTTAACCCTGCTCGAGATAGGCCGTGCCCACGTGTAGGCGAGGTCAATGGACGGCCGCCCCCAGCTATTGACCGTCCAGCACCAGTCAACTCCTTTCCTACATCATCTCCATGACTGCGGCAACCTGCACAGCTCCAACAGACCGGCGTTGGATAGTTTTTTTTTTTTTGATAGAAGGCCAACTCAGGCAACAAAGTCAACAAACCGGTATGGCCTATATGGGCTATAGTGGTGGACTGGTGTCTACTCGGGTAGTGGGCCAACAGCCCAACGTATATAGCCTAGTAACAACTTGAACTTATAAACTGTACAGCCCTGGAGCATGCTAAGATTTTCCCTTTTCGCTATGTGCGCAGAGTCCAAATTTCTAATTTACTCATTTAAGAGGTAGGGCCCATAATAGTTTATAAACAAAAATAGGAGCAGTACTATCCGGTAATCTGCATGCTTACCTAAAAAAACGAGAATGACATAGCCCGAGTGTCCGGACGGACGGACGTCGCTTCTCACCGAATCGTTATTATCCATTTGTTCCGAGCCCGACCAAATCGTTTTTATCCATTTGTTATGAGCCTGACGACATAGCCAACTCCTAGGAGCCTAGCACTAGCTCCTCCCTCTCCCTTTGATACGCCCTAACCTCACTACCTCCCTCACCCCCGAAACGAGCCGAGCGGCGGTGCAGACGACCAACAAAGCGCCGGCCGCAGGGCAAGCAGGAGCGCGACAGCGGTCGTGCGAGCGCTACAGGCCAGGCCACGTCGTCAATGACTTCAACTAGGAACAATGGGACAGAGGTTGCGGCGCCCGTGCCGACAAGCTTTGCGCACGCTACCAGCCGCCAGCGCGCCGCCAAGCTCCAAGCATGCGCCACTGAACCGGCGAGCCTCCACGATGGATGCTCCAGCAAGTAGATGAAAGGAGCTTCCTGTGATGCCGCCCCACTTGTGAGTTGCCTACGCCGCTACCGCATCGGCGAGCTCCGCGTCGGCATTGAGCTCGGCAACAACGAGTATCCACCCACCCAAGCAGCATTGCAACCCCCATGTTGCAAGTGTATGTTCCAGGTGTTTCAACTGTTTGAGATGAATGTTGCAAGTTATTTACCTGGATATTGCAAAAATAGATCTAGATGTTGCAATACTTATATAAAAATATTTCATCTGTTTCAGATGTATGTTGCAAGTGTTTTATCTAGATATTGCATATGTTTCACGCATATGTTGCAAGTGCATGTTTCGAATGTTACAATTTTTTTAGACGTATATTGCATTTATTTCATACTGAGTGTTTCATGTTTTAGAGCTAGGTTCGGAGGGGTGCATGGATTCCTATGTGCGCACAAAATGGAGAACACGCAGCGGTCCCCAGTGTGGGCAGGCGACGAGGGCAGTCCCCGCGTGGCCTTCTTCCTCGGCAGCACAGTCCGCCGTCGGCATACACACGACAGGCTGGGGCTAGGAATGGACTGTGGAGTAAAAAGCGCGCGCATGCAGCCGCAATGCGGTGGGAGGTGGTTTCCTTTCCCACCGTCTCCTTGTGTTGTAATTTAGCGCGTTCCATAGGAAACAGAGCCGCGAATCGGAGTGGACAGGGCACGCGACATAGAGCAGGCACAAGCTCAGAAAGCGGCCATCCGTCCAAACGTATGGGCGCCAGCTCTACCAAAAACGAAAGGTAATGTGCATGCTCTTCGTCCATCCAAGAGCAATGCATGCCCGCTTTGCTGAAAAGTCATGGCTAAAAGTACTGTTCGCTGATTTATTGTGAGAGAAAAATATTGTTCCTTCGCTGAAACAGTACGGCTCATAAGACAAACGAACAGGGCTATATTGATGCCTGACATGCCCTGTGACTAAGTTTTCTTAGCTAAGCGACTATCCCTGAAATGGGCGCGCGCGCGCGCGCGCGCGCGCACACACACACACACATATATATATATATATATATATATATATATATATATATATATATATATATATATATATATATATATATATACACCTCGGATGTCCAACATGTGATCATCCAGCATGTCATTATTATTGTCATCATTATTATCATCCTCAGATATTTGTATATTTATTTTTGACTCATAGTCTTTCTTTATATATTCATCATAATCTCTCTTTATATTTTCTTCATAATCTTGATTTATATCTTCAAACTTCCTATTTATTTCATGTCTTACTTCCTGCAAGACTTCTTCCATTATATTTTTCTTTAACTAAGGAATTATTGATTCCAACTTTTCTTTTACCTTTTTCTCAATAATTTCATTATTTTGCAATTCTGTCTCTTTTTTTACAATATCTTTATATGTGGGTATTCTTGAAGATCCTTCTTCTCTTATATTTACTCCTGGCAAATTTATTTTCACATCTTTTGCCCTTTTATATTTTTGAATATAGTCTTTTGCTGCTGGTTCTATGAAATAATTTATTCCCAAAATACTTCTCGCATATGAAAGAGCTTGATCAATATCTGTATATTTTTTCCATGATACTCCTCCATCATTTTCTCTTTCTACTTGTTGGGCTATGATTGATTCAAATGTTATATATATTCCTGGTGTTTTTCCCCTATATATAACATATATGGGCTTTTTCTCCATATTTCCAGATAGTTCGTTTGGCTGCAGCTTCCCATTGATCATATGAAAATATTCAGCTAAGCTATTTAGTATTGCTAGCATATATCCTCTGTCTTCTCTCTTATTATTATATTGAAACCAGCAATTGTCTAGTATGCATTCTTGTATTTCATCTAAAACAATATGGTCTCGTGGCTTAAATTTAAATGTATTTGGTGGGAAAATTCTTAATTTATTATCAGTTCCAAAACTGAAATATTCACCGCCGACAGGGCTTGTTCCTTTCTTCATTCCTGCAAAATAGATGATCGTGAAAATATATCAGGTAAAGTATTATCTTTTCCTTTTATATGCTCAAATATGACTTTATAACCATTTCCAGTAATAATATCTTCAAATAGAACCCATCTCCTAGTTGAACTTTTCTTACTATTGACTTTATTATAATACTTGCATATGGCTTCACAGTCTGTCCTTACTGTGAACTCTTTGAATCCTAGATATAATCTAAAAGCATTTATTGCATTGATAACAGCCAAGATTTCTCTATCTGTATTATTTATTGCTTTTAACTTATATTTACCTGAAGCATATCTACATATTTTTTCTTCTAACTTTGATGAGTATTTGTGCGGCTTTTGTTTAAGTATTGCACCCCATTCTGATGCATCTGTCTCTATAATAAAATAATTATCATCTAAAGGTAGCTCTAAGGGTTTTAAATCTTTGACCATTTCTTTTATATTTTTTACTAATTTTATATCTTCAGAGTTAAAATGTCTTTGCCCGTTTTTTCTTAACTTTGCATATAACGGACCAGCTAGCTTTGCTAAATTCTCAATATAATTTCTAGCATAATTTACTATTCCTAAGAATTGTTGTAGAGTCTTTTTATCATTCATCACATCAGGAAATTGTAAAATTTTCTTTGCAATATGATCTTGTAAATGAATTTTTCCGTCTCCAATTTCATGACCTAGAAAATTTATCTTTTCTTTGTATATTTCCATTTTTCTTTTAGAAAGTATCAACCCATGCTGTTCTACCTTTCTAAAAAATGTTTCTAAATGAGCTATATGCTCCTTGTAGGATTTTGAAAAGATTAAAAGATCATCAATATAGACCAATATGAATTCTTGATTTTCATTAAAGATATTTTGCATTTTTCTTTGAAATAAAGCAGGGGCATTTTTTAATCCTAGCGGCATTACTAGCCATTCAAAATGACCTTGAGGGCATGTGAAAGCCGTCCATTCTATTGATTCTTCTGCCATTTTTACTTGCCAAAACCCAGCTTTTAAATCAAATTTTGAGAAATATTTACATCCTTGTATTCTATTTATCCATTCTTGCTTATTTGGAATATTATATCCATCTTCTATAGTATTATCATTTAGTCTTTTATAATTAATAACCATTCTTGATCTTCCTCTAGCTATTTCAGCATGATTTCTAACTATAAATGCTGCTGATCTATGAGGACTTTGGCTTTCTCTTATTGCTCCTAATTTTAGTAGTTCTTCTGCATTTTAAATTCTTCTATGTCTTTAGGTGTTGCTTCTATAGGACTAGTCTTAATTATATAGTTTGGGTTTATTATATTAATTCTACAAACTATACCATTCTTATCCCAATGCTTCATTGGTATTTCTCCAATTATTTGAATATCTTCTAATCTTTGTACTATTTTATCTATGTCTTTTTTAGATTTTATATCTCTATACCAATTTGGTGCTAGTGATTGCAAACTGATGCATTCTATACTTGAATTTATTATATGAAATATTTCTATATTTTCGCCTAACTCTTCATCTCTATAATTTTCAGATTCTTCAATTAAATTAGAATTTATAGATTTACGTATCTCTGTCATATATGGAATGTTATCTTGATGAGGAATGAATATAATTCCCTGTTCATGTATGATCGTTGTTTGTACTGAATATTGTAAAAATCTTAATCCTAATAACATATCAACATTTATCATAGATAGATCTCTTATTGTAATTTCGTCTATTATGTATTTTGTATTATTTATTTGTATTTCAACATTATAAGCTAATTGATTATGAGGCCTTTTTATTCCAGACATATCAGTAGATATTTCTGCTTTATCTTGGTCTATTGTATGAACTATTTCTGGACATCTTGTAAAATATTTATCATGTATAATATTCTTAGTACAACCAGTATCTACCAATGCTAATATTTTATAAGCGACGGTAGGAGTTAAGTTTAATTTTATAGGTATTCTTATTCCTACTATCTCTCTAAATGGTAGCTTAACTATATATTTGCTCACAAAGCTTATTATGGCATCTTTTAATTGTATAGTCTTATCATTTTTTCTGGTGGTTATTGCTTGATCCCTAAGCTCAGTATTACCAGTAACATTTTCTACTGCCTTACTTTCTTCATTAAGTTCTATCTTAATTCTTAGCTCTTCTAGTTCTGCTTCTAAGTTATTTATTCTGTTTTCTAAATTTCTAACTCTACTTGCTAATATTTTATCATCTGGTTCTAACTCTACCTCTTGTCTCCATTTTTGATTATTTTCTTTTAAGCATGAAATACAAGCTTGCTTTAAGCATTTACTACATGTAAATCTATTTTCTTGACTAGGGTAGTATATACAGAAAATACATTTTATATTATAGTCACACCTTCCTTTTATCCAGTCATGCTTACAGCTTTCTTGATCCATTAATTCAATTTTTGCTTCTGCTTGACTATTAATATTATTATTAGTGATTATATCTAATCCTTCCATAGCATTATCTAAATTACATAGTTCTTCATCACCTAAAGAATCAATATAACTCTGACCATTATCTTCTTCTTCTTCTACATAACTTTCTAATAAAAACTGTTGACTACTTTCCAATTGTTCTTCTTTTTTATGATATATTCGGTATTACTACTTTGCACCACGTCTTCATTTGTAGTACAATCTAAGCTATTATTCTGCACAACTTCTTTAATATTATTATTCTTTTCTTCCTTCTTATTCACCTTAGCTTCCTGTTCCTTTATCACAACAGGTGCTTCAACATATTTATTTTCTAGCTTTCTATCCTCCTTGATATTATTAAGATAATATATTTTTCGTATAAAATAAAGTTCTTTATCTCTAATCGCATTCCATTCACATATCATAGAGTTTTTGTATTCATCACGAACTTTGCTTAACTTTTGTTCATAATATTTTATTTCATTGTCTAAATCTAAATTATCCATTATCAATAATTTTAATATATACCTTAAATTCAAATTTTATTAACCAGGCTCTGATACCACTGCCTAGGGGGGGACGCCGGAAACGGACGCAAAAAACTCAAACTCGAAATTCAAATTTAGGATTCACGAGTTACTATTCACAGCACTATTCAAATTCAGCGGCTACTATTCAAATTCACGGCACTATTCAAATTACCGGGTACTATTCAAATTCGGAATATGAACAGTGCACGAGCACTTCACCCGAGTGGCCCAGGCACCCAAATGCTTTACTATTCAGCCTACTATTCGAGACACTATGCGGAGCACTTCGAGACACTATGAGTGACTGAATGAATTCGTGCGTGATTAACGAGTGCACGTGATTAGCGAATATGCAGTATGCGAAAGTAAATATTCTCAGGATCTTGTGCAGGCTGGCGAGACCAAAGATTCAGCCGGTGGTGAGACTATGCTTGTGTCAGTCCTACTCGGTACTCACCGTATGCATCACTAGCTCGCTTCAGAACCGGGCCAACCAGTTCTTCTCCCTCGCTATCCCCAGCCACGATCACACAGGACTCAGGCTCTATCGTCTCCCCAGGCAGTTCCACCCGAAGGGAACACTTCTCTGCGCAAACAAGGTTCTCTATAAACGCCACTACCAGGGCTAACACGAGAACAACACACGCAGAGGTTTCTCCTCTAGGGTCCCTAGCATAGAGACATCGCCCCATATGAACGAGCTTAAAGGAAAACAGGGATTAAAACAGGAAAGCTTAATTCATTTCCACAGAGCAAGCTTACATACGGCTTTCCCTTTCGGGAAACCCCAAGCACTTACCACAAACCTTACCTTACAAGCTCAGGAAGATCACGGGGACTTTCTTTATTCTCTAATTTACAACACTGGTGGAGTAGTACTAATTAGGTGGCTAATTTACAGGAGTGGTGGATGAGCTCAGAGGGTCTCTGAGATCATGTCTTCATGGTTGAGTGGGTGGTTGTTGGTGGTGGTCGTCGTGGTGGTGGTGGTTCTCCGTGGTTCTGGTGGTGGTGGTGGTGAATGCAGGCGTCGGGCTTCTGCTTTTTAAAGAGCAGAGGGAGCCTTCTGGAGTGTCCTTCGAGTTTATCGTCTGGCGTCCTTTGAGGCGAAGGCTTCTGTCTTCTGGAGGATAAGGATGCTGCGTCTTCAATTATCTTCTAGTACTGTTGCCTGGACAGCTGGACGGTGCTGCTGTCTTCAATAATTGTCCTGGCTACAGTAGTGTCACTGTATATTCCTTTTTCGCTGTCCTCTGACAGACTTATCTTCACGTGTATTTTTTGGAATTTTCTGAGTATGGTCTTCCACGCCCGAATGATTGATGTGCAAACATCAAATCACAAATCTAGGCATGCGTATAATATCTTCACACGGCCAATTTGTTGATAACACCTTATCAACATAAGGAATATATTTCTTGTATATAGATACTAAATTAAAACTATATTGACTTCATCTAATAGTAGCCGCTGAATTTGAATAGTGCTGTGAATAGTAACTCGTGAATCTTAAATTTGAATTTCGAGTTCGAGTTTGCTGCGTCGGTTTCCCGGCGTGTCCCCCTAGGCAGTGGTATCAGAGCCTGGTTAATAATAGTTTGAATTTAAGAGATATACTAGAATTATTGAAAATTGAAAAGTTACATTATTTAAATTTAGAAGTTAATACAGGAAAGACTGTTAAAACTAAAGAGAATATAAATATTAAGTGCAGAATAAATAGCTCTGAAGATCATACTTGGCATACTTCACACGGGCAAATAAATTTATTAGTTGACTTAATACATAATTTTTATATATCTTGGGGTAAAAGACAAGACGATCTAGAATTAAAATTTGAAAGTCTGCAAAAAGAGCATAAGCAGTTAATAGAGTTATATTCAGCTACCAATAATAAGTTAGAATTAGCTCTACGAGCTTTGGAAGAAAGTAAAGGTTCTCTAGGAAGAATTAGTCAAAATAGTGATTATATTAAAAAGGATATATCTTATTTGTATAAGAAACTTGAGCATATTAATATTATCGAGAATAATAAAGAAATTGTGTTATCATCTACAGGAGTAGTTGAAGTTAATAGATCACTAAATTCAGAAAAATGGCAGTATCTGAAAGTCTCTCTAGAAGAGACAAGTCACTCCAACTAGTGAATAGAGATGTAAGACCCTTAGGCCTTATAGACAGAATAAAAGGAGGTTGTGATGATATTGAAACCTTGGAAGAAATGATAGATGTAGATAGAGATCTTGAAAAATATCAGAAAGATGCTTTAAGAAAAATAAGACCTCAACAAATATATCAAATGAGTTGGTTTGAAAATAAAAATGGATTATACAGAATATCTAGAGAAGTAGAATTAAGTGTATTAACTGAACCTGTTCAGTTAAGAATAGTTAATAAACAAATTGAAAATGAATTAAAATATTGTGGGTATAAATATATACATCAAGGAATGTATATTATAGGAATTAAAGGTATGACAAGAAAGAAATTAGGAACAAAGGTCTTAACAACTTTGCTAGATAAAAGATGGGATTCAATAAATAAAGCAGCATTAGGATTTTTAGAAGGTGATATGAATGAAAACATGCTAATAACATATATAGCTCCAGACTTATTAATGCCAGTAAAAGAATTCATAGACAAGATGGCTTTTGGATTTCAAACCAAAGGCTATGAAGATTTTAAAGGAACTAATTTATTAATAAGCATAGAATTTCTAGGTAGATTAACTAATAGAAGTGGAACCAAATATAAGATAAATGTGAATAATGTGATAGAAAGCATGCAGTCTAAAGGGATAAAATTTATGAGTCCTCTAAAGATTAGTTCTGAAGAAAGGGCAGGTGAAGAATGGAATATAAGTGCTTTAATAGAACCAAAGGTTTTAAAGCAACCTAAAGATTATATAAGTTACGAAAATAAAAAGGGATCAACTAGTATTAGGTTTGTAGGATATGAAGAAAGAAGCCTAGATGATTTAGAAACATCTAGTTCAGAAGTAAAGTTAGAGGAAAATAGAAGAAATAGTGTATGCGAATTTGTGGATATAGACAATGAAATAAAACATTATGAAATTAAGTTAAGTAAAATCCATGATGAATATAAAAACTCTATGATATGTGAATGGAATGCTATAAGAGAAAAGGAAATCTATTTTAGAAGACAAATATATAGACTTAATAATATTAAGCAAGAAAGAGAGTTAAATAGCAAAAAATTTAGTGTTCCAATAAAGAAAAATAATGTAGAGTCAAAAAGGATAGAAGATAAAGATAACAAGGCTCAAAAGGAAGTAGAGAATAGTAAAATTAAAATAATAGGCAATATAGATGATGATATAAGTGAAGAAGAGCAATGAGAAATTAATAATAAGATCCTACAAGAAAGCTATGAGGAAGAAGATGAAGATATAATTGAAATAGGTAATAATAATTCGGTAAATTATATGAAATCCTTAGAATATGTAGAGTCACATAGAAAAGATAATGCTATAGAGGCAATGGAAATAGATCCAAGTTCGTCAAAAAGAAAACGAGGTCCAGAAATAAAGGTTGAAGAAGGAATAGAAAGGCCTACTAGAAATCCAGGAACATGGCCACCAGTGAAAGAAGAATCTTCATATAGTTATATACCTGGACAATATACACATATGGGTTCAAAAAGAAGAGAATTTGAAAAGAAGATTCAATTTCAGAATTATAAAAGTGATGGTGCTATATTAAATCTAGCAGCACATGATCCTATAGATTGGCCAAATATAATCAGCATATGGAAAGGGTTGATAGTGCAAAAATATATACAAAATCAACATAATATTGGAAACAAAGTAGAAGATATGATTACATATTTAGAGACATTTCTAGGAGAATCAGTTAAAGTTTTATGGGAACAATGGGTAGAATCTTTTCCTACTTATTATGCGCAATTAAAAAGAGCTGGCAATAACCCATATAATTTTGCAAATATCATATCAAGTATTATAATAGGTGAAGATCCTGAAATAGGATATACTGTCTTACAAAATGAAAGATTAAAAGAATTAGAAAAATTATCATTAACAAATTGGAAAAGAATAAAAGAATTTTCTCAGCATTATTTGTACAATGCCACAACTGCTAAACAAGGGTATAATAAAGGAATTGTTGAAAAATATTTTAACAAATTGCCAGACCCATTAGGCTCTATGATATTCGAAGAATATATAAAGGAAACAGAGGGTACTAAAGAATATAATATAACTCAGGCTATAACATTTGTTTTTAAACAGTTAAGAAAGATATGCACAAATATACAAGCCCAAAGATCAATGAAACAGTCTGATTATAATTTCTGTAATAAAATAGTTCAAATACCATTGACATATGGAGAAGAAAGATCTAGAAATAAGAAATATTATAAGTGTAACAGAACCGTCCAAATTATAAGAGCACAAGTATAAAAACAATCACCGAAGTGATCAAATTCTCACACTTGAGCCTATATAACTCCGGTAGTCCAATGAAATCACGAGGGATTTCAAACCAACCAACATACAAGCCAAGATCGTAGTGATTCAACATAACAAGTCACATGTTACAACCATTTCACAAGTAATTCAATATACAACGGAGTTCAACATAGTTATTACAACTTACATTGAAAAGTAGCGGAAGCAAAGTAATTTGAAACTAACATTAATCTTATTTCAAATACATGCCAGTACCACGGTCGACTTCCAACAAAAGCATTAGAGATAAGGTAAATAAGAAGGATCATGCCCATGATCACACTCCGCCACTAAGGCAGGAGCCAACCAACTCTTGCAGTCACCAAGATACGGCATAACCTGCAACAAGTGGGGATAAAACCCTGAGTACAAGAAGGTACTCAGCTAGACTTACCCGTTAGAAACCAGAAATAAAGTGACTCCAAGGATCATGCAAGGCTGATATAAAGTGGGCTAGCTTGACACATTTTGCGTAAAAGCTTAATACAGATAAGTAATCATTAATGCTTAAGCATCAAGTTAATTATCATTAACCTATCATCTATATTAGAACCTGTACTAGAGCACTCACTTTATTAGGAGAAAACAATATTAACCATAGCAGGTATAAATTGAGGCAACCTTTCCATCGTTATCCAATTAACCATCCGTTCAATTTAATGGAATCTACGTTGCCGCTGCTCAAGTCAAGTGCTCACTAACCGGGAGCGACGGCGATTCGAATCGAATTCCTATCCAGCTGGAGGGGTATTTCTAACACTCACCGCGCAGGCCCCTGCCAGGGTCGCACAAGCCACCTTTTCATATGATTCAGGAATCGCGGGTCCGAATGATGTCGCGACCCCAAGGGCGACACTCTGCCAGGTGATAGGGACTCTAACCCCCCTTGGTCTCACGCCAATGTCCCCAAGCACATCCTTTCTCTCCTCCAAGAAGCAACCTACCATTCGATTCCCGACCTGAATCACATTACTCGGCTTCGCGGTCGGAACGACTTATCTGGCCAACTAAGTGTTAGACTGCGTTCAACATGACTCAAGGACGTACAGCGAATCGGTCCTTAAACGACTCAGACGGGGATAGATCCACACCCAAGACCTCCATGCCTTGTTGCTTCACTATCGTCATCCCGCCCAGTCTCATTTCATTTTATTAACACATGGTTCCATTCCACGATAGCAATATAGTCAACCGTGCCATATATGAATATCCCTACATCTCGCAGGTGACAGGAAATCACCTGACTTCTACCGCTTAAAGCAGGGCTAAGCATCTATTCGATCCTAGTCTATGTAGGATTCAAGGATTCATATAACTGGACAAGGAATGATATAATGCAGCAAGGGTTTCCAACCAACTCCTACCACTTAATGCAACAATACTTATAACATATATATATAATTAATTGCTTTGAAGATAGGAGGCTTATAATGCTCCGGGGCTTGCCTGGGATCCGACTCAAGTTAGAGTATGTCAGATGAATTCACTTGGCGAGCATCCTCCCATCTAGCACTTGCCCGATCCTTCTATCTTCGGGATGGATCCACCAAACACCGTCTTCGGGTTTGGCTCCAACGCCACATCCTTCACACGTTTCTGCTAGCGTACCTATATGAGATGCAACCATGCACATGTGTGAATGCATAGAAGTGCAATAAACAGAGTAATCAAACAAGCATACCAAGGTTCTCATAAACACCTAGAGCTAATTAACTTAATCCTCACATCAATCAAGACACAAGTCTTATAAGATCCTAGGGTACCAAACCAAGTACCAACAAAGACATGTGTCACACTTCAATACACAAGCATGGCAAAGTTAATCAAAGCACTACAACTAAAATCTGTCACTTTCTGGACATACATACAGTAGCTCAGTAAATTAATCATAACTGGAGATCCCTAAATCCAAATGACTTGCAAGAAGACATTCTGGAAAGCTTATGAAATTCTATACATTTCATTTAATATCATCTAAACCTGATTCTAACATTTACCAGGTCGAAATACAGAAGGTACAGAATCTGTCCTGGAAGGACAGAGAGCAACATAAATCTGAACCCAACTTAGAACAGCTGTAGTTTCTAAACCATATGGCCAAATGCCACCAAATTTTAACAGCAACTAGATACATAAATTATCTACAACTTTTGTATAAATAAGTTTCACAACAAAGCACATTATCATGAAGAACTTTGTTAAGTTCCCAGATCTGTCTAGAAACCTCATTTGCAAGAAATAATTATTAACTTCCGTTGCAAACATATAATTGGACAAAACCAACTTTACCAACATTTCATACATGACTAATGAACATCAGAAAACATAGTGTCCGTTCCTAAATAATTTCTTTTAATGCATTTTCTTAATTTATTTAGATAATTTGGTGGAATTATGAACACATATCAAAAGTGCATAATAAATACTACAAAAATTACAGTGGCCTAAATATCCTCTCAAAAGTCTACTGTCCAAATTTCAATCCATTTGGGCAATTATATCAACCTCTATGAAAAAGACAAATAGCTATTGCAATAATCATGTGAGAGCAAGTTAAACTTAACACTCAATATTTTCTGTGAACACAAGGCCATATTATGAATCAATATGATAGAGAAACATTATACTAAGGTAATGGAACAACATTTTCTATTTTATCATTTATATATTATTTATAAGCTATTTATCAAGCTATAAACAAGTTAAATCAATAACTTGAGCATATAGTAAGCAATGACCATGAAATTTATACCACAGTACATCCATAGCATTACAATCCTACCATAAAAATTTCACATCAATTGGAGCACCACAACTCAAGATATAAAAATAACAAGGAAAACAAGCATTTATTTTCCATTTAACAAGATCTAGGTAAAACATCCTGAAACCCGGAAACAACCTATAAGTTTTATATTTTTCTTAGACAGTGCATATTACTAGAAGACCTACAAAATTGGAATCACTAACTTTGGACTTCTAAAACTCCAAATATTGATGAAAGCAAGTTAATCCATTTCCAAAACCACTTTTCACTAATGAATTTCTACAGCACAAACACATGCATGCATGGCACAACCGATTACCCTAACCTGCAGAGCACTTCACAAGGATTCCAACAAAACAAATTGCACAATTTTTGGAGCTACCAAATATGAGATATAGATTTGACAAGATAAAAGAAAATCTGTAGATTTGATGTGGTATTGCTCTTTTAGGTGGGGCCCACTCGTCATAGGGACAGAACAATCTTCTTCTTCACATAGACACAGAGCGGACGAACAGGGGAGGAAGCTGGCCGGGTCTCCGGCGAAGGGGGGGGGGGGGGGGGGGGGGGTCGCCGGCGGCGAGGGCGCCCGTGCGGCACCTGGGACCCACACGCACCCAAGGGACCTCTCAGCTCGGCTTGAGATGACCCCCGGCCGGCTGGCCATGGAGGCGGGCGGCGCCGGTGGCCGGTGCTCCGGCGGCAGCATGTGCAGGCGGCTGCGCGACCGAGGAAGCGGCGCACAAGATGCAGTAAGGCCCGGCGGTGCTGCTACGGGCTTCAGGGGGATGCGAGGACATGCTCGGTGGAGGAACGACAGTGGCCCTCGAGCTCGGCCCGGTGGCCATGGCGGCGAGCTCCGAAGCTCGAGCTGGACGCGCGAGGAGGAGAGGAAATGGACTGAAGGGGGATGGGAAGGAGCTCGGGCGGTCGCTCAGTTGCTCCACCATGCCAAGTGAGGCGCGGACGCACGGCAGAGAGGAGGACACGCGGCATCCATGGTGAAGGTGCACTGGTGCATGGCCGCCACGCCCAGAGCACGTGTCGGTGGTTCGGACATTTCATCGAATACGTGTCACGCGTCGCGGTGCCTGACTTGGAGACCGTTTTTGGGCCTTCTTGGGTCCGAATTTGGACATGAGCCCAAAAGCAAAGTTGCAGCCCGCATAATTCTCTACATTTCTTATTTAGGGTGCCACGCCATTAGAGCAACAGATTAGAGTCTAATCAAACCCCAAGATGGCAATGTCAACATATTAAGCTAGGGCTCGGTTTTGGGATTTTGCAATGCCAAACTTGGTCAAATTGATCCCAACTTTTTACATGTTGTTCTCCATAACATAAACTCCAACTTTTGTTAAGGGGTCAAATCATGTTGGTTAGCAAAATCACGAGAACGCGGGATGCCAACGTCGATGTTACTGGAATTAGGGCTTAAAAATGGCTAAGTGCTGAAATCAGCCCTAAAACTGACTTGTGGGCCCTGTTTGAGCATGTTCCACACATTTTCATGGCTTGACTCTTAAACAAAGTTTGTTCCTTATAAAATTCTCTACAACTTTGTCAAAGGATGCACAGTCATGCAAAGCTTCTAGGTCACACTTTTGAAACGGTCAAACAAAAGGGTTCTAGGGTCCATACATGGTCAACCATCACTTAGAAGCACCTTTAGGCAAAATGATCAACATGAACATTGTTCCATTAAGTGTCCTAAGTGTAGTTAAGGTGTTGTAGAGTCCAAACATACACACCATGCATAGGTTGCACAAAAGTGTAGGCCTCACATGCATTGAAACATAGAAGTCACTATAATTGTAGTGCTTGTTTCAAGGCCATGTTACAAATGTTTCCTGTGTTTGCTTCAAGGTACATGCTACTCATGCTTCCCTAGGTTGTTCCACATGTTGCAAAGGTTTGTTGCACATGTTGCACTTGTAGGTTGCATAAGCACTAGTTCCCATGGGATGTAAGGCAGGTTTTAGTTATAATCCAAACAAGCATATAACTTATCATTTCATGTGACTTTTTGATTCCAAACTTCATGAAACTTTTCCAGAGATCAATATAGATAGGTACTAAGGTGAGACACATGAAGATATTGCCATAACACTATCCAAGCATATATCTTTGAAAATGGCCTATATGTAAAACAATGGTGCAACATCCAACTTTAGGTCAGGCTCATCTCCATAGGCTGACCTTGACATTGTCATCTCCACTTAATCTATCATGTTTAAGCTCAAACCCACTGCTTAATGAGTGACAAACACCTGGGGTGTTACAGCCCTCCCCCCTTAAAAGAATCGCGTCCCGAGATTCGGAATGGAAGACCTTTTAAGGAAGAGAGACACGTTATCTAGCTCCCAATATCTGCTATAGCATTCAGCTAAAAGCTTCAACATCGGTGAACAATTTTACCAAAGGCACTTTCTGATACTTACTCTTCATGGTAAAATTTGTCTGAAGAATTTCCTTCATTGACTTCCATGAAGTATTGTTACTTTGGGAGGAATCCAAGATAGCATATACTGCATTCTCAGTGTACGGAGATCATTTGGTCCATGAGTGAACCACTCACAAGTATCTGACTTTCTAATGACCACAACATAGGCCATATGAACTTGACTCTAGACCGAAATATTCAGAAGTATATTCGTTGAAATGACCCTATGTTCACAATTTTTGAAAAGTAGTCCTCTACCAAAAAGGCTTGAGTACAACCTTCCAAAAGGGTGAGATCATAGATGACAAATATACTCTGAGGCCATAGAATACTGACTAACCAATAGACAAGGTCTATGTTGGTCGTAAATGTTCATTCATTTAGACACCAACTAATGGAAAACTACTTGCGGTTCCATGTGTGCAGTTCTCTTTCTCTGACGACAACACTGTATTATCTGAGTCTATCGATGGTCAGTGAATGTGATAGCTGACTCTGTCGGCTTCCTATTTCTGCCAACAGTTATCTAAGAAGATTCTTCTATCCAAGACAACAGTTATCTGGGTTGAATCAGATGCAACCTCTTGGGTAAAAACATTTATAAGGTACCAAAGTATGTCATCATTGAAAAAAATAATTCCCAAAGAAAGATGTAGCGAGGCCTTAAGGACAACAACAGTTGTAAATATTCACTAAACCGTGGGGCGTAGTCTACCACCAAGCGATTGAGTAAAATTTTCCTTGGTGACTTAGTTGTACTGTAAGTTGAGTTGACTTGCAGCATAACAACTTTGTTAAGCCAACCACTTTGGGATCAAACAGCAGTTCTAAGATAGGAAATCTATTGTTTGACACTTCTCAAATTGCTTTCACAGTTATGGACAAACCGTTTGTGGCACCTAAGGGCACAAGGATGCTAATTGAAGCTAGGTCATGCTTTCTCTAATTCTTCGCTTTAGCTGATAGAACACCTTGCACTATTTGTGTGATTGTCCAAGACGGAATTGACTTGGTCACGATGGCTCTAGAAGATAGAATATCACTCAAGTTGTTGGCTAGTTGATTTCCTTCTTGTTGGTTATTGCTCTATAAGACATAGCCTTCGTAGCTACCAAAGAGTCGTTACCTAGCTGGAGATTAACCTTCCTATTGGTAACTAATCAGTTGTCTCTCAACACTAAAAAGTTCCAAATCTTCATTCTGGATCACAATAATTGTGGTTGACTTATAGCAGAGGGTTGCCATCGAAGTCAGCAGATAAGGAGTCATATCAGAGATGGTTGATTTCGACGGTATGGCCATTATGCATACAAAGGTTAAAATTTGCATAATGTGACGATCGAGTCTTATCCAACGGATGACTTGTCCAACATTAAGTGTTGGGTGTCCTTTTTATCCAACAGAAATGAGATACGTTGCTCACTAAATTGAGTTGTCAATACTGGAACAACTAAGTAGGGTCACTTGTCTACCACCTATTGTAGTCTGTTAATGTTTATGTCAGTAACCTGTTCTTCAAAGATTATCCTTTATATAACTTCAAATGGAAGTTCTACTACTTTCGGTCCAATATAAGAATCTTACGATACGATATGGGAAGATAACCAAGGAAAAGTTCACATGAGAATAACACGTTGATGTTGTTTCGTAATGGATCATGACTAGAACCCACGATACCAGCGCGTGCCGAGCAGCACAACCTTGTGTCGGCCGCCCACAGGAGGCTCTCGGTTTCGTCGCGGCACCGTTAGTTGCTACTCATAACCATTACCGATCACATCACCAAGATGAAATTTCAAGTGACACATTTTGGGTGGTAAAAACAAGCATTATACAAGGAAAGAATAGCAAGCAAAGGTAGTCATAAAGTTTAGAATCAATAGAGAAGCTATTCGTAGATCAAAACGCCTCACAAGAGAACATAGCTCCATTGCCGAAGGCGACTGAGCTGGCGATTTTTGCGTAATTCCTACGCACGACTTGCGTCCACCGAGGGGAGTACCAGATAAAAGATTAATAGGAGATTCGATCATGTTGAGCAACAACATGAGATCAAGACTGATAATCATCTCGAGACTTGGGAAGGTTGGGGACAGATTCGGCAAATTTCAAGGTGAAAACCGATATGTAGTTCTAGATTGAGTTGATAAGGTAGATGCATGAATTTGCAAGCACACGATTTAGAGGCCATAGCAGAGAGACGTTGTGTCACACTAGCTAACCTTTGGGAGAGGTAACCGGAAGGTCCAACATGGATTTGGGTACAGTCTCCACAACTGGCAACATACGAACCATGGTCAAAGGCTAGCGTTGATGGAAATTAACTTGGTGGGTCAGTCGACAAGGGTCTTCACAAAAAGAGTTGCAAAACATCCACGGCTTATGCAAACATATAGGAGAACTAAACTTTTGGACTTTCGGTCAAGCAAAGGCAATGATACAAACAATCAAGGGCTAACCACCAAGTCTACAGGCTCAGACTCCCAAGAGAGAACCTAATTGAAGACAACAACCATACAATTACATACGTGAAATTTGTTCTAGGATAAAGCTATGTGACCCTCGTATGCTCACCGAGGACAAACGAGGTGACAACTAGAGCACTACCTAGGTAACAATCATACATACAACATCACAATCAAGCAATCATTTGAGAAAATTCAAACGAATGGGCTTAAGCAACCAATACAAGGCACAAGGCTCACCCAAAATAAGCATTTATCTCAAGCATGAACTAACTACAAGTTTAGCTCTAAACAAATGCTAGCTAAGGGAGCCAACTTAGCATGTGCATAGAATCTGGACAGCAACACAGTAGTTACTTGTTTCAACCATAACTGAGGTTGTAGACCTTCTATAAAGGTGATCCTAGACTTTCTAGATAGCTTAAGAAGATTACTACACTTTAGTTATTCATACCAAAAGCTAATTCATAGATTAACATGGTCAAACATGCTGATGTTTCAGATCTGTACCAATAGGGACAGAAAACTGACAAGAACTTCAAAATTGCATAACTGGAGTTCTAGGGATACAACAAGGCTGAGCCTTAACTTTATGTAAATATTATTAAGTTGTCTATAACTTTCTTATTATCATATTAAGATGATTCTATATCTAACAAGGCCAAACAAGACAAAGAAGACATCTCTGCCCAGATTTGGACAGATTCCGTCATTCCACTTTATAAGCTCATAACTAGAAATTTAGACCACCAAAATTAGTTCTATAGGACACTTTGGAAAGCTTAGAAAAAGTAGTACACTTCTTCTATTATCTCCAAGACATGATTCCATATGCACACAGGTCAAACAAACCAAACATTCAGATCTACTCAAAGCATAAGCAAAACCTGATAGTAAACTTCTAAAAGTTATAACTCTCAAACCATAAGACCTAGGGTCATGAAATTTTAGGACAAGCTATATAAGTAAGTTAGCTACAACTTTGGTATTCTCCATAACTACAGAAAACACCATTATGAGCACGAAAGCATCACTACAACTGAAACTATTCTAGCAGCCAACATTCAACAAGCAAAACAAAGCTTGCCTTTGTTCTACTTAACAAGAGAGCACACAAACATGTTATTTTAGTAGCTCTAAATTTTTGTTACCTTAGACCAACACGAATTTAATTCATTCATGAGAATCCATATTACTGAAATGAGGTCTAAAGCACTTGCAATTGCTTATATGAACAACATATCCACCGCTTGGATAAACTAGAGAACATTTACAGATTCAAGCATGTAACCACAACTATTTTCAGCAAGGCTAAGCACACACTTTTCTCAAACAACATGGATTAAGACATTCTTGTTTTACTCCACCCTAGGAAAATAGCGTAACACATTGATCACAAGTTACTAATTATAGAACAAGGGTGAGAGGAGCATAGCTATGCATAAAGCAACAATCATGATAATGCATGCTTCGTCCTATTCGTCCTCACAAGATTGCCAACCTAAGGTGGCGATCACGTTCTATGTCGGTGGCATAACACGCACTCTCTCGATATATAGCTAGTCGACAACTACATTCGACTTACGCATTCGTGGTTAGCGTACCTGCATAAGAGTTTCATTGCAGCCCAACAATTCCCCAATATATGGCACACAATGAAAGCAGTAAGTAAAACTTTTAAGTACTCCCATATACATATACCCCTGTATATATACATGTAGCACCAAAACTACCCGAATCATTCGATCACCCACAATTAAGTACCTTCATATATACATGTGTGTAACATGTAAATAATTCAGTAACCAAAACTAGCTCTCCCCTAGACCGCTGGTTGGACGGTCATGCTCTCACAACTCACACTTACCTGAGCGTGGGTACGACGTTGCATAAAAGTAAACTAGCACATATATGGCTATTTCATATATGAAGGCTACCTCTAATCTGACACACCGGGTAGCATAGTGTGGGAGAGTTATCACACATACATACCTTAGCCTGGGCGTAGATGCATAAATGAAAAACCCCCAAGTTAGTACTTATATAAGCCACCTAATAATCCTTATATGGGCATAAGGAAATTGACCACTGGCATACTTAGGTTTAAAATTCAGATTTGACAAACCTATATATATAGCTATAAGTTGATAAAACAGATTTTATAAAACAAAACCTTTGTTTTAAATACACATACGACATGTTTAATGTTGAATCTTGCTCCGATACCAGCTGTAACAGAACCGTCCAAATTATAAGAGCACAAGTATAAAAACAATCACCGAAGTGATCAAATTCTCACACTTGAGCCCATATAACTCCGGTAGTCCAATGAAATCACGAGGGATTTCAAACCAACCAACATACAAGCCAAGATCGTAGTGATTCAACATAACAAGTCACATGTTACAACCATTTCACAAGTAATTCAATATACAACGGAGTTCAACATAGTTATTACAACTTACATTGAAAAGTAGCGGAAGCAAAGTAATTTGAAACTAACATTAATCTTATTTCAAATACATGCCAGTACCACGGTCGACTTCCAACAAAAGCATTAGAGATAAGGTAAATAAGAAGGATCATGCCCATGATCACACTCCGCCACTAAGGCAGGAGCCAACCAACTCTTGCAGTCACCAAGATACGGCATAACCTGCAACAAGTGGGGATAAAACCCTGAGTACAAGAAGGTACTCAGCTAGACTTACCCGTCAGAAACCAGAAATAAAGTGACTCCAAGGATCATGCAAGGCTGATATAAAGTGGGCTAGCTTGACACATTTTGCGTAAAAGCTTAATACAGATAAGTAATCATTAATGCTTAAGCATCAAGTTAATTATCATTAACCTATCATCTATATTAGAACCTGTACTAGAGCACTCACTTTATTAGGAGAAAACAATATTAACCATAGCAGGTATAAATTGAGGCAACCTTTCCATCGTTATCCAATTAACCATCCGTTCAATTTAATGGAATCTACGTTGCCGCTGCTCAAGTCAAGTGCTCACTAACCGGGAGCGACGGCGATTCGAATCGAATTCCTATCCAGCTGGAGGGGTATTTCTAACACTCACCGCGCAGGCCCCTGCCAGGGTCGCACAAGCCACCTTTTCATATGATTCAGGAATCGCGGGTCCGAATGATGTCGCGACCCCAAGGGCGACACTCTGCCAGGTGATAGGGACTCTAACCCCCCCTTGGTCTCACGCCAATGTCCCCAAGCACATCCTTTCTCTCCTCCAAGAAGCAACCTACCATTCGATTCCCGGCCTGAATCACATTACTCGGCTTCGCGGTCGGAACGACTTATCTGGCCAACTAAGTGTTAGACTGCGTTCAACATGACTCAAGGACGTACAGCGAATCGGTCCTTAAACGACTCAGACGGGGATAGATCCACACCCAAGACCTCCATGCCTTGTTGCTTCACTATCGTCATCCCGCCCAGTCTCATTTCATTTTATTAACACATGGTTCCATTCCACGATAGCAATATAGTCAACCGTGCCATATATGAATATCCCTACATCTCGCAGGTGACAGGAAATCACCTGACTTCTACCGCTTAAAGCAGGGCTAAGCATCTATTCGATCCTAGTCTATGTAGGATTCAAGGATTCATATAACTGGACAAGGAATGATATAATGCAGCAAGGGTTTCCAACCAACTCCTACCACTTAATGCAACAATACTTATAACATATATATATAATTAATTGCTTTGAAGATAGGAGGCTTATAATGCTCCGGGGCTTGCCTGGGATCCGACTCAAGTTAGAGTATGTCAGATGAATTCACTTGGCGAGCATCCTCCCATCTAGCACTTGCCCGATCCTTCTATCTTCGGGATGGATCCACCAAACACCGTCTTCGGGTTTGGCTCCAACGCCACATCCTTCACACGTTTCTGCTAGCGTACCTATATGAGATGCAACCATGCACATGTGTGAATGCATAGAAGTGCAATAAACAGAGTAATCAAACAAGCATACCAAGGTTCTCATAAACACCTAGAGCTAATTAACTTAATCCTCACATCAATCAAGACACAAGTCTTATAAGATCCTAGGGTACCAAACCAAGTACCAACAAAGACATGTGTCACACTTCAATACACAAGCATGGCAAAGTTAATCAAAGCACTACAACTAAAATCTGTCACTTTCTGGACATACATACAGTAGCTCAGTAAATTAATCATAACTGGAGATCCCTAAATCCAAATGACTTGCAAGAAGACATTCTGGAAAGCTTATGAAATTCTATACATTTCATTTAATATCATCTAAACCTGATTCTAACATTTACCAGGTCGAAATACAGAAGGTACAGAATCTGTCCTGGAAGGACAGAGAGCAACATAAATCTGAACCCAACTTAGAACAGCTGTAGTTTCTAAACCATATGGCCAAATGCCACCAAATTTTAACAGCAACTAGATACATAAATTATCTACAACTTTTGTATAAATAAGTTTCACAACAAAGCACATTATCATGAAGAACTTTGTTAAGTTCCCAGATCTGTCTAGAAACCTCATTTGCAAGAAATAATTATTAACTTCCGTTGCAAACATATAATTGGACAAAACCAACTTTACCAACATTTCATACATGACTAATGAACATCAGAAAACATAGTGTCCGTTCCTAAATAATTTCTTTTAATGCATTTTCTTAATTTATTTAGATAATTTGGTGGAATTATGAACACATATCAAAAGTGCATAATAAATACTACAAAAATTACAGTGGCCTAAATATCCTCTCAAAAGTCTACTGTCCAAATTTCAATCCATTTGGGCAATTATATCAACCTCTATGAAAAAGACAAATAGCTATTGCAATAATCATGTGAGAGCAAGTTAAACTTAACACTCAATATTTTCTGTGAACACAAGGCCATATTATGAATCAATATGATAGAGAAACATTATACTAAGGTAATGGAACAACATTTTCTATTTTATCATTTATATATTATTTATAAGCTATTTATCAAGCTATAAACAAGTTAAATCAATAACTTGAGCATATAGTAAGCAATGACCATGAAATTTATACCACAGTACATCCATAGCATTACAATCCTACCATAAAAATTTCACATCAATTGGAGCACCACAACTCAAGATATAAAAATAACAAGGAAAACAAGCATTTATTTTCCATTTAACAAGATCTAGGTAAAACATCCTGAAACCCGGAAACAACCTATAAGTTTTATATTTTTCTTAGACAGTGCATATTACTAGAAGACCTACAAAATTGGAATCACTAACTTTGGACTTCTAAAACTCCAAATATTGATGAAAGCAAGTTAATCCATTTCCAAAACCACTTTTCACTAATGAATTTCTACAGCACAAACACATGCATGCATGGCACAACCGATTACCCTAACCTGCAGAGCACTTCACAAGGATTCCAACAAAACAAATTGCACAATTTTTGGAGCTACCAAATATGAGATATAGATTTGACAAGATAAAAGAAAATCTGTAGATTTGATGTGGTATTGCTCTTTTAGGTGGGGCCCACTCGTCATAGGGACAGAACAATCTTCTTCTTCACATAGACACAGAGCGGACGAACAGGGGAGGAAGCTGGCCGGGTCTCCGGCGAAGGGGGGGGGGGGGGGGGGGGGGGGGGGGGGGGGGTCGCCGGCGGCGAGGGCGCCCGTGCGGCACCTGGGACCCACACGCACCCAAGGGACCTCTCAGCTCGGCTTGAGATGACCCCCGGCCGGCTGGCCATGGAGGCGGGCGGCGCCGGTGGCCGGTGCTCCGGCGGCAGCATGTGCAGGCGGCTGCGCGACCGAGGAAGCGGCGCACAAGATGCAGTAAGGCCCGGCGGTGCTGCTACGGGCTTCAGGGGGATGCGAGGACATGCTCGGTGGAGGAACGACAGTGGCCCTCGAGCTCGGCCCGGTGGCCATGGCGGCGAGCTCCGAAGCTCGAGCTGGACGCGCGAGGAGGAGAGGAAATGGACTGAAGGGGGATGGGAAGGAGCTCGGGCGGTCGCTCAGTTGCTCCACCATGCCAAGTGAGGCGCGGACGCACGGCAGAGAGGAGGACACGCGGCATCCATGGTGAAGGTGCACTGGTGCATGGCCGCCACGCCCAGAGCACGTGTCGGTGGTTCGGACATTTCATCGAATACGTGTCACGCGTCGCGGTGCCTGACTTGGAGACCGTTTTTGGGCCTTCTTGGGTCCGAATTTGGACATGAGCCCAAAAGCAAAGTTGCAGCCCGCATAATTCTCTACATTTCTTATTTAGGGTGCCACGCCATTAGAGCAACAGATTAGAGTCTAATCAAACCCCAAGATGGCAATGTCAACATATTAAGCTAGGGCTCGGTTTTGGGATTTTGCAATGCCAAACTTGGTCAAATTGATCCCAACTTTTTACATGTTGTTCTCCATAACATAAACTCCAACTTTTGTTAAGGGGTCAAATCATGTTGGTTAGCAAAATCACGAGAACGCGGGATGCCAACGTCGATGTTACTGGAATTAGGGCTTAAAAATGGCTAAGTGCTGAAATCAGCCCTAAAACTGACTTGTGGGCCCTGTTTGAGCATGTTCCACACATTTTCATGGCTTGACTCTTAAACAAAGTTTGTTCCTTATAAAATTCTCTACAACTTTGTCAAAGGATGCACAGTCATGCAAAGCTTCTAGGTCACACTTTTGAAACGGTCAAACAAAAGGGTTCTAGGGTCCATACATGGTCAACCATCACTTAGAAGCACCTTTAGGCAAAATGATCAACATGAACATTGTTCCATTAAGTGTCCTAAGTGTAGTTAAGGTGTTGTAGAGTCCAAACATACACACCATGCATAGGTTGCACAAAAGTGTAGGCCTCACATGCATTGAAACATAGAAGTCACTATAATTGTAGTGCTTGTTTCAAGGCCATGTTACAAATGTTTCCTGTGTTTGCTTCAAGGTACATGCTACTCATGCTTCCCTAGGTTGTTCCACATGTTGCAAAGGTTTGTTGCACATGTTGCACTTGTAGGTTGCATAAGCACTAGTTCCCATGGGATGTAAGGCAGGTTTTAGTTATAATCCAAACAAGCATATAACTTATCATTTCATGTGACTTTTTGATTCCAAACTTCATGAAACTTTTCCAGAGATCAATATAGATAGGTACTAAGGTGAGACACATGAAGATATTGCCATAACACTATCCAAGCATATATCTTTGAAAATGGCCTATATGTAAAACAATGGTGCAACATCCAACTTTAGGTCAGGCTCATCTCCATAGGCTGACCTTGACATTGTCATCTCCACTTAATCTATCATGTTTAAGCTCAAACCCACTGCTTAATAAGTGACAAACACCTGGGGTGTTACAATAAGTATCCTAAGAATTATGAAAAAGGAAAGGTAAGAACTAAGAAACGATATTTCTTACGAAGATCAGATAATAGAGCTCCTTTCTTACATAAGAGAAATGTAAGGAGATATAATCCTAGAAAGAATTATGATAATACTTGCAGATGTTTTATCTGTAATTCACCAGATCACTTAAGTAAAACTTGTCCTAATAAAGACAAGAAGAGGTATTCCAATAAGCAAGAAGAACAAGAAAAGGTTCTAATTATAGATAGTGTAAATGAAAATATTTTAGTATGTGATGATGATATAATGGATGATGAGTCAATATATTCAATTATAGAGACAGATGAAATAGAATATGATGTAGAAAATGAATCAAGTGATGAAGAATTAGATTTAATTGATGAGTTAGCTGGATTAAAGATAGAAATGATGGATCAAGTAGAGGAATCTAAAAAGAGTGATCTTAACATAAGGTGTGTGTTTTGCATATATTATCAAGATCCCGAAGATAGAGCAACATGTAGTCTATGTTTAAGACAAGCATGTATACTATGCTTAAATCCACAGAAAGATAGGACAAATGAAGTAGTAAATACAAAATATGAGAAAAATAAAGAAGAAGTAAGCTTAGAGAAGGAAGGAAGCAAATATATAAATAATATTGCACAAGAATTCCTTATTCCTAGATTAAGCTTTAAAACTGACCAAACTCTGTCATATTTTACTCAAGATATTATAGATTTAATATGGAAGAAATATGCTGAAAGGCATTACAAAACCTTTCAAAATATTTAAAATTATTTCATGCAGATATATCAAGGGAAAGAAAGGCATTTAGGAATAACTGTAAATGCAAATATTTTTCCCTTACTTCATTTTGATGATAAATTTATTGTCAAGCCTCATCAACAATTTATAATACTCAGGGCTGACATAAATTTAAAATATTTTAGAAATATACAAATAAACAATGAAGATCATATCTCTTTACAAACCATTATAGATCATGGGTTAATCCATGATATTTACGGTACAATTGAAGAAATTCTTCAATCTGACCTTGGAAAGGCTATTAAAGAAGCATGCAAGAAATTAGCATGTATTCAAGGAAAATATAAAATTAAATTCTGTTCTAATCCTCCAAAATTTATGAGACCAATAAGACCAGCATGCCATGATATATATATTACTAAAGGTCAATACAAATTCCCTAATTCATGGAGAATCATAGAGGATTATGAAGAATTGTTTGCCAAGAATACGAATCATGATAACTGGAGAATTTTTAGTGAAGCAAAAGAATTAGAAGGGAATACCAAATTTGCTCCTGAATATCATATGATGTATCAAAATAAAATAATAAGAGTATTCTTACGAGAGTACTATAATAGATATAGTATATTGCAAAGAGAAGTTGGAAGATTGATCAAGCCCAATTATGGTGCAGAATGCCAACTAAGAAAAGAATATAGAGATTTGTTGTCTTGGTATGAAATATGGCAACCAGATGAACCAGACAACGAAGAAGATATTGATTAATAAGAAAATCAATACAGCTTCAAATTAATACCTATATACAAGAAATATATTCCTTATGTTGATAAGGTGTTATCAACAAATTGGCCATGGGAAAATATTATACGCATGCCTTGATTTGTGATTTGATGTTTGCACATCAATCATTCGGGCGTGGAAGACACTACTCAGAAAATTCCAAGAAATACACGTGAAGATAAGTCTGTCAGAGGACAGCGAAAAAGGAATATACAGTGACACTACTGTAGCCAGGACAATTATTGAAGACAGCAGCACCGTCCAGCTGTCTAGGCAACAGTACAAGAAGATAATTGAAGACGCCGCATCCTTATCCTCCAGAAGGCAGAAGACTTCGACTCGAAGTAAGCCAGACGATAAGCGCGAAGGCACTCCAGAAGGCTCCACTCAGTCTTTAAAAGGAGAAGCCCGACGCCTGCATTCATCATCGAAAATCAAGAGAGAAGAAGAACCACGACGAGAAGAAGAAGGACGACCACCACCACCACGACGACCATCACCAACAACCACCCACTCCACCATGAAGACATGATCTCAGAGACCCTCTGAGCTCATCCACCACTCCTGTAAATTAGCCACCTAATTAGTACTACTCCACCAGTGTTGTAAATTAGAGAATAAAGGAAGTCCCCGTGATCTTCCTGAGCTTGTAAGGTAAGGTTTGTGGTAAGTGCTTGGGGTTTCCCGAAAGGGAAAGCCGTATGTAAGCTTGCTCTGTGGAAATGAATTAAGCTTTCCTGTTTTAATCCCTGTTTTCCTTTAAGCTCGTTCATATGGGGCGATGTCTCTATGCTAGGGACCCTAGAGGAGAAACCTCTGCGTGTGTTGTTCTCGTGTTAGCCCTGGTAGTGGCGTTTGTAGAGAACCTTGTTTGCGCAGAGAAGTGTTCCCTTCGGGTGGAACTGCCTGGGGAGACGATAGAGCCTGAGTCCTGTGTGATCGTGGCTGGGGATAGCGAGGGAGAAGAACTGATTGGCCCGGTTCTGAAGCGAGCTAGTGATGCATACGGTGAGTACCGAGTAGGACTGACACAAGCATAGTCTCACCACCGGCTGAATCTTTGGTCTCGCCAGCATGCACAAGATCCTAAGAATATTTACTTCCGCATACTGCATATTCGCTAATCACGCGCACTCGTTAATCACGCACGAATTCATTCAGTCACTCATAGTGTCTCGAAGTGCTCCGCATAGTGTCTCGAATAGTAGGCTGAATAGTAAAGCATTTGGGTGCCTGAGCCACTCGGGTGAAGTGCTCGTGCACTGTTCATATTCCGAATTTGAATAGTAGCCGCTGAATTTTGAATAGTGCTGTGAATAGTAACTCGTGAATCTTATATATATATATATATATATATATATATATATATATATATATATATATATATATAGTTAACCCTCATGCAGGAATAAATTCCTGACTCCTCCGCGCTCCAGCAACCGTTAAACATTGCTCATGACACTGAGGTTTTACTGTTTTGACAATGTCCATACGAATATTAAATGTACTCCCCGGTTACCATTCAACCGAATTTTTCTGTTTATTCAAGTTTTAAATATTTCCCATCACTATTCATGTGTTTTCAGAACGGACGCGGCAGCAGCGCACCTACCGAGCTAGTATAGCATGTAAACGGATGAGTCGCTTGCATTGCCACCCGTCTCATGGCGCGCAACGCCCTTTTTCCTCCTCTTGTCCAAGCAAGCCCTAGCGGCGGCGTGGCTGGCAGCCGGCTTGAATCGTGGTGCTTGGGCATTGGGCAATGTCTGTTTGACTTCTCTAGACTAACCCACTCGCTTGGCTGATAAGCCGGCTGAAAAGTACTGTTCGCTGATTTATTGTGAGAGAAAAATATTATACCATGACTGATAAACCAGGCTGATAAGTTTAAGCGAACAGGGGCGCTGCAATTCTCAAATTCTTCCTTGTATTATCTTAAAATTATGAGTTAAATGCATCAGAGGGTCATTAACTTGTGAGGAGGTTTCGGTTAAGTCATCAACTTTTAAAGTGTTTTTTTGGGTCCATAAACTTTGTATGTCATATTACTTAGGTTCATATCCCTCCATGTGGACTTCTTATGTTGACATGGCTTGCTGACTTGTGCACCTAAAGCAACTATTGACCCTTCATTTCGTTAAACACGTTGTGGCAGTGGCGGACCTACAGGGTATGCCGGGTATGCCCCGGCATACCCTGTGCCCAGCGTATATGTACATGTATACAAGTATATATTTGTAAAAGAAAATAAAAGCGGAGGAAGGATGCTGCGCCAGCGGCCTTGTAGGTTGCGTTCCTTAGCGTTCAGGCCCACTGCCCCACGACCCACGTGACAAAGTCTTGGGCTGGCATGCTGGCTGGACGACGCGAGGCAGTCCAACGCTCAGTCAATCGGAGTCCTGGACGGACGCGACTCGCGAGATGCCGCCGGACGCCTGACTGCTGGGTGCAGGCTCGCAGAAACAGCGAAACGCCGGGGTGTTCGGATCTAGAGACTAAAGTTTAGATGTCACATCGGATATTTGGATACTAATTAGAAAGACTAAACATAAGCCTAATTAGACTTAATAGATTCGTCTCGTAAATTAGTCTAAATCTGTGCAATTAGTTTTGTAATTAGTTTACGTTTAATACTCTAAATTAGTGTCCAAACATCCGATGTGATAGGGACTAAACTTTAGTAAAGGAAAACTATATGTTTTTCTTTCATGTGGATGAAGACGATGTAATCTTGACATTCGTCGTGTCCCTTAGAAAGCCTTGGCTAAAAAGTTAGGTAAGTATAGTAGTGTAAGACTCTGTTATGCCTATATTTTAAATTACCAGTACGGAGTTTGATCTATTCATATTATAATTTGTGCATATTTTTAACTTAATCTTCAAATTAAGACTTATTGTGTAGTAATTTAGTATATGTATACCAAATTACGTCAAATTTTACAACTATCACCGAATTGTCATATAGTTTTACCGAATTGTATATAAAAATTTTTGGATTGCATACCCTCAGGTAAAATCCTGGGTCCGCCACTGCGTTGTGGGCGCGCGAGCAGGCCCGCCGCGGCCTTGCGGGCGCACAAGCAGGCGCCACTACCGCCGCGGCCACGCGGGTGATGTCGTGCACGTGTGTAGGGTCGAGATGACGGACTAGAGGGGGATGAATAGTCCTTTCTAAAATTTAATTACGTTGGCTAACCGAAACAAGTGTGGAATTAAATCTATCGGTCTAGCCAAGACTACACCCCTCTATCTATAACTCTAGCACCTTACAAAAGATCCTAATCAAGCAAATAAGGTGCCTTCCTAGCAAGAGCCCACTTAAACAATTCTAGCTTACAAGGTCACACAAACCTATGCAAATAGTACTTCAAGCACTGAGGAGCTCCTACACAATTCTAGTAAGCAAAAGCACAAAGCTCTTAGGCTCACTAGCAATGCTCAATAACAAGACAACCAATGCCAAATTATAAAGCGCAAAATACTTAGCTACACAAACTAAGCAATGTGACTAACAAGGTTACACAAACCAAATTAGCCACGCAAAAGGGGATACTTCTAGCTACACAAGCAAGAAGATATCTAGCTAGCTACACAAGCACAACTAGATATAAGAGCAACTATACAAGCAAGATAAATATGAAAGTAAATACAAGCTTGTGTTGCATGAAGGCAAACCACCGAGAAGAGTAGACAATGTTGATACAGTGATTTTCTTCCGAGGTTCACTTGGTTGCCACCAAGCTACGTCCTCATTGTGTCGACCAACACTTCGTGGTTCGGTGGCTAATCGGTATCCACAACCGAGCTCTCCCAAAGAGCGCCGCAAGAACCCACCATCAAGTGTGGTAGCTCAGTGACACGCTCTACTAGAGTTGCTCTTCGCGATCCCCGTGGGGTGAGCACAATCCCCCTCACAAAGCTTCTCTGGAGCCTCGCACAATCTTCTTGCGAGCTTCGATGGAACCACAAGCCACCAAGCCGTCTAGGAGGTGGCAACCTCCAAGAGTAACAAGCACCACCGGCTTGCACACACGAACACCTAGTGCCACTCGATGCAACCTCACGATGCAATTGCACTAGAATCACTCACTCGCTTATTGATTCGCAATCTAACAAGCACAAGTGAGTTGAAGGATTCTCAAACCAGGCACACACAAGGGCAACACATTTTCAAGGTGCTCAGCCACTGCCAAGGCCTACCACCACTTCTATTTATAACCCCACGAACAAATAGAGCCGTTACCCCTTCACTGGGCAATTTTTGCAACGATCGGACGCGCTGGTCGAACTGACCGGACACGCTGCACCGCGTCCGGTTGCCCTGCGCCGTCCACGTGTCCTCTCGGATTCAACCACGACCGCTCGATCCTCCAACGGTCACCACACGCCAACGGTCATCAAGCGACTGGACTCGCTGCTCAACTGACCGGACGCGCCACGTCACGTCCGATCACGCACAGCCGTGCGCCAGCGAGTCAGCGACCGGACGCGCCGCAAGATGAACCAGACGCCACAGTGCCAGCGTCCAGTCGTTTCCAGTAAGCTTCCACTCGCAACCGGACGACGATCGACCGGACGCGCCACAGCGTCCGATCGACCTCGCGCTCTTTGCAGTTTCTCTCGGGCTTGACTGGACGCGCCGGTTGCAAACCCTAGTGCCCCGCGCCGCGCACAGCAGCTGTCACTAACCGGACGCGTTCGGTCAAGCCAAGACCGCGTCCGATTCAGCGTCCGGTCACCCTAGTGACCTCCGTTCGCCTCCGTTTCTATCCACGACGACTTAGAGAAAATCTCCGCCTCCGGCGTAGTGGAAAAAATACATTTCACTTCCACGAAAAGCGCCGAATTCCGCCTCGCAAGCTCGGCGGGAGGGAGAGGGCCCCAAACCCATCTCTACTGCTCAAACTTCATCTCCTTTGCAAATGTGCTAACACCACCAAGTGTACACCACCATGTGCATGTGTGTTAGCTTTTTCACAATCATTTTCTTCAAAGGAGTTAGCCACTAAACTTGCCACGCCACTCGATTCTAGCAACGATGCAAAGTTAGATCACTCGAGTAGCACTAGATGACCGATATGCAAACAAGTTTGCCCCTCTTAATAGTACGGTCATTTATCATAAATCCGGTCATAAACTTCTCTACACACCTATGACCGGTGAAATAGAAATGCCCTAGGTTATACCTTTGCCTTGCGCATTCCATTCCATCTCCTCTAATGTTGATGCAACACATGCACTAACCAATCACCAAATGATATGATCCACTTCATATCATCACGTGACCGTATTGGTTCATCGATCTTGACCTCACTTGCTCTTCACCGTTGCGTCGGTCCATCGGCGCCAAGTCTTGCTCAAGTTTCACCGTCACACGCGGTCCTTCGCTTCAAAGCCTCCGACTTGCCCTTCACACTTGCAACCGGTCCGTCGAGCCAAGTTATGTCTTGATCTTCTCCACCTTGATCACATGACTCAATGTCATGTCTCACGTGCAATAAGCTCCTCCATCATCACATGTGCAAGCTTTGCAACATCTCCAAGCCATTTCCACCTCCATGGCATATGTTGCTCACACACATGTACCTGTGGACTAATCACCTGTGTATCTCACATAAACACAATTAGTCCACCTAAGATTGTCACTCAGTTACCAAAACCAAACAAGGACCTTTCAACGTGGCTATCGGTGACGACCAGCGGCCTGAGCTCGTCGCCAGAGATGGCGAGCACGCGGACGAGATCAAGTCCGGCCTTGATGGCGCGCGTGATCTTAAGCTGCTGCTCCTCTGGTGTCCGGGATAGGCACCCTTGACCTCGCTGCCGATCGACACGATGGCGCGGAGCACGCGCTGGAGCACACCAGCGTCCACCACCATGTGCCGCCAAGGCGCGTCGCTCTCGAATGCAACCTCCGCGGCCTTGCGGAGCACGTCGACGGTCCGTGGCGGCACCTGCTCGCGTGCCCACTGCGTGTTTGACGAAATGAAGGGTCAATAGTTGCTTTAGATGGACAAGTCAGCAGACTACGTCAGCATGAGAAGCTCACGTGGAGGGATATGGACATAAGTGATACGACATATAAATTTTATAGACCCAAAAAACTACTTTAAAAGTTGATGGACTTAACTGAAATCTCTTCACAAGTTAACTGACCTCTGGTGCATTTAACTCTAAAATTATTAATCGTCCGTTACGTTTCTATAATTTACACGATTGTATTTGTATCGTCCTGTGCCTAAAATTCGCCTCAGCTTAAAAAAAGGTGTTGGGTCCGCTGGGGTCGAGAAGGAAATAGGAAAAGAAATAGACCTGACTGCACGCAAGCAGTCCAACACAGCGTGCGATGCAGCTGCAGAATGGACTCTACCACCTGTGTACGCTTTCCGTGGTCTCGGTCTCGGGCGCCCATTTGTCCGATTAAGCCGTCAATGATTCCTACCGTCTTTCCATGCTTTTTCCCCGGATTATTAACTTTACCCTCCTAATTTCGCTTCGTGCACGCGGTACAGCCGATGCGGCTTCCACTTGGCTGAACGTGGCAATTGGCATCATGGCAGGCCGCACGCAATGGTGCAAGCATAGGACCCGTTTCATCGCGTCCATGTTGCAATGGCATTTCTATATCCTCCTCCACTTTAAGCCTCGAATGGTCAATAAATTAGCTAATCAATCGGTAGCTTTTTCACGTGATCTCCCTTTCCCCTCTAGTACATAAAATGGAACCTCTAGACGTCTGGAGTCCTCTTCAGTTACACCTGCATCCTGTGTCTCGTGGTTGGGCAACCTGCAAAGCAGTCACAGCCATGGCCGAGGTTCGGTTATCTGAACTTCTCTTACGATCCCAGTTTCCATCGTTTGTAGGGTAACATCTCATTTTAGGTGTCATAAGTGTTGCGGTTAATCCGGTGACATGACAGGACGGTTGGCCTCTCGGCCTTGGGGCTTTGAATGCACGAGCTGGGCTGCTCGGAGCTGCCAATCGATCTGGTTCATCGGCCTCCTTCTGCACGAACTTCACCTCTTCTCGCTGCGCTTCTTCCTTGCCTTCGACTGATTTCGACACCGAGGTATGACGTCCGGATCGATCCACACCCTGCCCCTGGTCGCTAATTCACAAATCCAATTGAATTCATGCCACAACGGTTTCACTGACAATTTTGTACTTACTAGCGTCGTAGGAATTACAGAGTTTTCTTTCTAGCATCTCAAAATGTAATGATCTTACGTTAATTTTACTGCCTGGTGTAGTCGGCCTGGTCCTTGCCGCGCGGCAGAGGCGGCGTGACGCTGGCGAGCCTCATCGGCCTCGTGGACGCCATGGAGAGCCGGCGCCGCCAAAGCGCGAGGTCGGCCAGGAGCGGCAGCAAGCTCAGGGCCCTGCTGCTCTCGCTCTGCCTCCGGAGCCACCTGGAGAACGGCAGCGGGGCGCCGTCGCTTGGCCAATTCCTCGAGATGGAGAGGAGAGCTAGTGGTGGTAGTAGTCATGTCCATGGAATCTAAGCGCCTATTTGTATTGGACATCAAAACGCTGCCTAGCAATCTCATGTTGTGTTTACTTGCAATTGTCTGCTGTTTAAGTCACGTTCGTTTGAACTTATCAACCTGGCTTATCAGTTATGACACAGTATTTTTTTCACAATAAATCAGTTAACAGTACTTTCAGCCGTAACGACGTTTAAATATCCCCGAGATGCCCCGTGGGATCAGGTTTGAATCTGCACAACTGCACCGCACGTCATTGGCTCATTGCCCAAGATTTGAACGGTTTCGAGCACTGCGTACACACCTGTCAGTGTTGTCCAGCAAGGGGGTGTTTAGTTGCTGGGCGAAAAAATTTTGGGAGTCATGTTGAATATTTTATGGGATGTCGGAAGAGGTACTCAGATACTAATAAAAAAAAACTAATTACATAACTCGTCTGAAAACCGCGAGATGAATTTATTAAGCCTAATTAATCCGTCATTAGCACATGGTACTGTAGCATGACATTATCAAATCATGGATTAATTAGGCTTAAAAATTCATCTCGCAAATTTATCGCAATCTGTGTAATTAGTTATTTTTTCGTCTACATTTAATACTTCATGCATGTGTCTAAACATCTGATGTGACAGGATGAAAAATTTTGGAGAGGAACTAAACACCCCCTAAAGGCGATTTTTTCTCATCGGTTAAAGAAGCGATTTTTCCAAACAACGTCTGAGTTATTAAGGGCATGTTTGATGAGTTTCGGATTCTTAAAAACCAGTTTTTGCCTCTATTTAATAAAACCTGAATTATGAGTAAAAACTGGTGGGATGTTTGGATCTCTCAGTTTTTAAGAATCTGACTACATTTATTGTCACGGGATCACAAGAAACTGACAAAAACAGAGTATCAAATAGTTTCTTGGTTTTTAAGAATCTGGCAAAAACTGACACAAGAAACTAGGCAAAAACTAGCCTGTTTGGATTCCACCTAGTTTTTAAAAACCATATTCAGCCTGTTCGCTGGATGACTAGTGCTGGTGCTGATTTATCATGAGAGAAAAATACTGCTGAATAGTTGGCTGATTCTGTCTGTTAAGTTCAAACAAACAGTGTGATTCTTAAAAACCGGAGGGATCCAAACAGGCCTAACTCATACTCATAGACAACATCGAGATAGGCTGACACCTATAGAGAAGACAGAACATTAACTACAATGGGGCAAAAAGGAGAAGAAAAATGCAAAGCTTATTCGCTTGGGCTGAAAGTACTGTTGGCTGATTTATGAGAGAGAGAAATACTGCTGACTGGTTGAAAATAAGCGGCTGAAAGCTCAAGCGAACAGGGTAATATAAGAATAGAACTAATCACGAAAATAAGCTTCCATCATATTTGTGCTATAAAAATCAAGTGTTTGGTCTGAATTACCTATGTTGTTATGGTTATACACGAATGTTTTAAGTGTATGTTCTAAATGTTTCAGACATTTTCAGACTTCTGTTGCAAGTGTTTTCTCTAGAAGTTATAAGTAGATCTGAATGTTGCATATGTTGTTATGACTATACACGCATGTTTCAAGTGTTTAATCTGTTTTCAGACGTATGTTGTGAATGTTTTATCTATCTAGATATTGCATATATTGCAAGTGTATGTTCCCAATGTTTCATCTGTTTCTGGCGTATGCTGTAATTGTTTTATCTGAGTGTTACAAAAGTAGATTTGAATGTAGATGTGAAGGGAGCCTAAGCCCTCAGTGGTCTAACTGCTAGAGCTCCCTGGTGTGGCGAAGACGGAGGCCGCGGATATGAGAGCAGCGGGGACCGGATGCCGTGGCGAATCGGCCAGGATGTGGAGCGAGAATGGCGCAGGCGCGGCCAAGGATGAAAACGGACGGGATGAATCCCGTTTCGTCCGCAACCGTATACCGTTTTTTCCCGACCGTTTTCGTTTTTTCCGGGATAAACGGAAACGGGACCGAAAACGGGACGGCGTAAACGGAAACGGGACCGAAAACGGTAGAGCATTTGTCCGTCCGTATTTGCGGTATCCCGTTTTTAACCGGGATATCCCGTTTTTCGTCCCGTTTTTCTTCAAAACGGGATGGGCCTGTTGGGCCTGTTTTTTTAGGAGATGTTGGGCCTGTTGGGCCATGAAAGCACATGTCTGAGTTGTTTTTATTTTTCTTTTCATCTGTGTGGACATGTCACATATATATTAAAGTCATCATTTTTTTTTGTTTTGGTAGAGTGCACAGCAGTGTGACAGTGTCCGCCCTTTCATCATCTGATAATTCATTCATCTACGAGCGTATTTATGTGTGGGCACTGGGCAATATATATTTTATATGCGGCATACATGTTCCGGCTTAAGTTTCCGCTTACCGTTCGTTTCCGTCTATTTTCCGACCGTATTTACCCGTTTTCGTATTACCGTTTATCCCGCTACCGTTTTCGTTTCCGGCTGTCCGGCTCCCGCTCCCGTTTTCGTTTAAAAATATGAAAATAAAAACGGTAGAGCGATTTTCCGTTCGTTTCCGTCCGCTTTCATCACTAGGCGCGGCGCATCGCGTGGGATGGGACGCCAGCCTCCATGCTGCGTGCGTCAGGCGCAGACGCGGGAAGTTCCATCCGTACAGATGCTGCCTCTGGAGCAGGGATGGATGCGGGTGTGGACGTGCGTCGGACAGGTCTGGACGTGCATCGGGCGTAGGTCTGAACATGCGTCGGGCAAGGGGTTCAGGAGCAGCGTCCAGATGTCCACGCTCTAGTCGCTCCTATCCGAGAAAGACCACGCCGAAATGGAGAAGTAATTGCAGGACATGTATACTGGGCCTCCGTAGCGAGACATCGAGGATTTCCCATCCGGAACGCCCCCACAGGACACCGGCACCGCCTCACGCCCCCACCGGACACCGGCACCACCTCTCCCCGTCTCCCGCGTTAGTCTTGGCACCTGTCTTCCGATTCGTGGTCAGGCTGAAGCGCTGATCCTAACTCCAAAAACCGGATCCCAGCAGATTGATTTGTTGCCCACACTTATGAATTAGACAAGGCAGTATTCGACGAGACCAACCCTATGGCCGGGTGCGCATATATTCATTTTAATCCATGTGCGTTAAAGTGAATTAGAGTGGAATTGAACTAAATTTTATTTCATTCCACTTTATCGCACGTGGATTGAGGTAATCGTGCATTCAAACCAGGCCTATACGGTCGCGCGCGTTCGAGTGGCTGCAGTCTGCTATACCGGATCGGATCGAACCGCGGCGATGGGATCCGTGCTGTCCTCCGCTACGCTGTACGTTTAGTCCCTATATATTATTCTCGACCTGATCTGAATATCTGATCTGATAATACTACTAGTTTATGATCTGATAATACTACTATGCTCCGTATATGCTTCGATTGATACATCCTCTCTGTGACCTGACTTGAATCAGGTCGGCTGGTTTTGGTTTCAAGAATCTCCGGAAGAGGCGCCGCTGCAATTACTGACATCCGTGCTACAGGGACAAGGTTGATAATTAGAGGAGAGACCAATTGCATACCGTATCTGCATTTTACTATTTTGAGCAGCTCTAAGAGAGTCTGAACATCTTTAGGAATAGATATTTTGATGAGAAAAAGTCATCCAACAACTTATTCAATAGATCTCCAAACATTGAAGATATAGAGAGCAATTTTTTTAATTAAAATTGCTCTTCCAATAATGATTTAAAGAGTGAGTTTGATAAAGACTGTTGGAGATAGATGTTTTTACTATTCAATTCAATGCCCAGTGCATTACACGTAGAACGTAGAAGTTACATGGGATAACAATTCTTCAAAACAAAATCGAGCAAAATAAAACAACTATACAAATTTCATGGTGCCAGCCCATTGCCACCGGCCATGCACCGCAGCAAACCATTGCGGCCGGCCATATGCGACCGGCAGGCACTGGACAGCCGGCCAGGCTCCAGCAGGCAGCAGCAGCCAAGCACCCCATTGCCTGCAGCGCGGCGGCTCGGTGCTCTGCTCGAGCTTTCCACGATTGTTGTCTACGCACTGGACAGTGAGTGTTATTCAGTAATGAACTAATGATTATTATTGGACCCATTTTTGATTGATGAATGCCCGTTGTTAATTGTCAGTGTCTAATATACGTAATTTCGTTGCAGTACTGCAAATCACAGGGCATAGCATGCTAATTATGATGCAAAGTATAGCCTTTTAATTCCTCCCTAAAAGTTTACACCATATCCCATCGAATATTTAGACACATGCATGGAGTATTAAATATAGACTAAAAAAAATAACTAATTGCACATATTGCGACTACTTTGCGAGACGAATCTTTTAAGTCTAATTAGTCCATGATTTGACAATAAAATGCTACAGTGACACATGTGCTAATGACGGATTAATTAGGCTTAATAAATTCGTCTCGCGTTTTACTGACAGATTCTGTAATTTATTTTTTTATTAGTATCCGAACACCCCCATGTGACACCCAAAACTTTACACCCTGGAACTAAACGAGTCCTATATGTTATAAATAAAGATGTGTCCAACCACACGTTTTAAATTTTATAATGTAGAATTGAAGATGGCAGCTAAAGTGGTGTGAAATTGTCAAAACGTACATAGTCTTTTGATTATCAAAGTCACCGGAGCCACGATTTTTTGAATTGAACCTCAATAATTGGACGTGGACTTGTGAGCTCCGAGGACTTCGTATCGTACATGGACATATGGATCCAGTCTTCGTATCGGAACCTGGTAGAACGCAGATACATGAGCTCTGAGAACTTTGTATCGGACACGGACACGGACACGTGGATCCGATCTTCGTATCGGAACCAGGTAGGAGCGAATGTGTGAGCTCTAAATAAAGGATAATTCGTATTGGACGCGTGAACAGGGATCGAGATTTGGTAATGGCCGGGTAGATTTGTTACAGTCTTTTTAGGTGTATATATGTAGAAGAAGACTAGGTTTATGCCTGTGAGTTGCTATGGGTTTTAAAATTCACACCGTCATATACATTTTTCAGCTAATGCATATATGAAAGGAATGTCTTATGTGCACCATGGTTTTGATTCAAGTATAGGTGTAGGTAACCGAAACACTTTGCATGATTAAAGATCTTGCTAGAACAGCTTGTAGTTCACTTCACTAAGCACCTCCTTAGAAGCCAATGATTGTCCACCAACAATACCTAAGCTGTTTAGATTGCAGTGGAGATATGACCTTTTGTGAACTGCAAATCTTTTGGATCCACCTTCAAACTAATAATAAAGTATATAAGACAATCTAAGATGCACTTCCATAAACATACATGGTCAAGTAAGTCCAATCTGTAAGCTAGGATCTTTTACCGCTGGGCCATGATAATCTCTACAAGACTACAACTAAATCTACTAAGAGCAATTGACTTGTTCAAAATAAAAATGTTCGGGTAAATTCAATAGGAACCCATGCAAGGGCAAAACACTGTTTCATGAAATGTTGCAATCTACATTTGAAACATGCTCATTGAGGCTCTCTTCTTATTTCCATCACTTTTTATTTGCACCATGCAACCAGTAAAGGACAGATATTACATACATGCAAATTTGAGAGGGCATCACTGAGAATTTCTTTAAATGGGTTATAAGGCCAATGAAAGCGAACCATCCTACAAGGAAGAACCACTTGATGAGACACAAGAACATGTAAGGGCTTGAAAAAAAAGTAGATTATTTTCTAGTTCAAAGCTCAAGGTCCCCTTAATACCCCTCTGAATCTCTACTGAAAACAGAAGTGCAAGTTTACAGACACACAAAATTCCTAACCAGAACATGCTATGGGTGTGCACTATACATGGATGGAAAAGCTTGAATGAATCTCTATAGCCTTGCGAGTGTCATCAATTTTTTCAGGGCTATTAGGGCCATTAGTTTAGAGGACTGTAGCTGAATCAAAACCTTGTTAATGTGCTGAACTGTAGCAAATTAACTTTAGAGTGTGTGATTGTGTGACTGTGCTTAGCCAATGACGACTGAGTTAGTTTTTTTAATAAGGGAATCAAGTTCCAGCCTCTAGACGACTGAGATAGTTTAGCAGAAGCATATATTTGTTTTGGAGTTCTTCTCTCCAAAAGTCCTATCGTGCAATTCTTTTAGACATTTTTCCTAGCACGATCCGAATAGGATTAGATATTTGGTTGACGTAATAGCTGGCAGGTCTAAGGTCTTCATACGAAATCACAAGGGTACCTAAGGTGCGGAAGGTGAAGTGACACTGTTAGATGCACCTTGCTGGATAAGGCATCTAGTGTTTTCCTTGATGATGCCCTAACTGCTGATACGTCAGAGTGGGTGATAGTAGCATTCTGTTGCTTAGGCAAAAAAAAACAATATGCATATGAAAGCACCCCATGATTTCCGTTATGAATTAAGGATAAAAAAAATTATGTACATACAGAGGGGGGGGGGGAATGTAGACACAACTAAACTTTTCAGAATCGGGATAAAAAAAGAAAATAATATCAAAATAAAGAAAAGCGAAAAAACTAACTTAAAATCTGAACTAGCCCAACAAGCCCTAGCCGCCCCGGCCTAGCCCATTAGTATCCCATGAAGAATATATCTGACCGCGAGGGTGCGTCCGTGCGTGTATATAATCTGACTCTTCCCAGCTCTAGGTTTTTTCGACAGACTTGAGCCGGCGGCGTAGGGTTTCGCTCGCGCCCACTCAGGTAACTTCAAGCGCCGCCTTCCATCCAAATGCACCCAAACCAACAAGTCTCTCGCTTCATTTTGTGTCTAAGGGCGTGTTTAGATTCAAAAATTTTTGGGAAAAATTATTGTAGCACTTTTTGTTGTTATTTGGTAAAAATTATCTAACCATGGACTAACTAGGCTCAAAAGATTCGTCTCGACATTTACAGACAAACTGTGTAATTAGTTTTTTTTTATCTACATTTAATGCTCCATGCAGCGAAAGATTCGATGTGACGGGTACTGTACAAAAAAAAAAATTTTAGGTGTTTTTAGGCATCTATACAGGCCCTAAATTACGATTTGGTTTCTTCGATTGCGTTCATTTCAGGTCAGCGGAGCTAGCACGAGACAGGCCATGGCACCGACGCAGGCCAAGTCAGGTCTCTTCGTCGGCATAAACAAGGGACACGTCGTCACCAAGCGCGAGCTTCCGCTTCGCCCGTCCGACCGCAAGGGGGTAAGTTCATAAGCCAATTGCGGGTGTAATCCAGCCTAAAGGAGCCAATTCCTGTTATTTTGCCCGGTGTTTCTTGCATAGATCTGAGTAGAATTACAGGTTATGATTGGACATAAAGGAATGCTGTCTGTTCTGTGCATAATTTTTATTTTGACTTGGTAAGAGATTGGCATTTTGATATGGTGGATTCTGCTGGATTAAATACTCTAGTGGTTGACTTGCTGGTTTTTGCGTATTTGAACTGCAATGTTGCTTTTGGTGTATCGTTAGATAATTGAGGTTTAATGATTGAATAATCCAAATTGTTAGGCCAAACATGCCTGCTTTTGGACGAAAAAGCTATGGACGTAGAAACATTTGTACATTGAATAGTCCTTTTTTTTAAACAGCTTTGTTGTGTTTCTTGCCTCGTCTCACCTTTGGCAATCTGGAGATTTTCCAATACTCCAAGTTGCTAGTCCTGGAGGCAGATATTAATTGGTGAGACATAACGTGGAATGGAAGCTTAGTCACATTGTGATTTTGTTTCTAAAACTTCTCACTAAATGCACCTTCTTAACACATGATTCCTAAGCAGAAGTTTTACCTAATTTACATTATGACTATGGGTTTGGGTTGTAAAATTGAGGCATAATGTGAGTTTGCCGTTGAATGATCTGAATTGGTCAGTCTACTAAGCTAGGTGTGTTGCTTTGGGCATGGCAAAACTACAGTTTTAAAACATTTGTGGAAATGATACCAGGATCATTACTGTAACTAATAAGCAGCCCCAAAGTTCATAGTGATCATCTTGCATCATCTCACCTTTGGCAATCTGAGGATTTCATTACTTTAATGTCAACTAGTTCTGGAGGCAGATATTTATTGGCGAAACATGACATATAAGCTAAGTCACATTTTGATTTTGTTTCTAAAACATCTCGCTAAATGCAACTTCCTGAATCGGTTGATGGAATTTTGACATGATGCTATCTTAGTTTTTCTAAATGTTTTCTGGTTGTTAATGACTTCTTATTTTTATTATTTAGCATCATGGTCTTATATCTTTGTTATGTCCCTTATATTTCAGAAAGCTACCAAGAGGGTGACATTCGTCAGAAGCTTGATTAGGGAGGTTGCTGGTTTTGCTCCCTATGAGAAACGCATCACTGAGCTTCTCAAAGTTGGGAAGGACAAGCGTGCACTCAAGTTGGCTAAGAGGAAGCTTGGTACTCACAAGAGAGCAAAGAAGAAGAGAGAGGAGATGGCGAATGTCGTTAGGAAGATGAGGTGCAGGACCTTCTCTATCCCATTTTATACTGTCCTTACTGTTTCATTTGGTTTCGTCATGATGCTGTTTACTATGCAAGTGCGAACTTCTTTGTATTGTGTCATGAGTCTGCAATGAATCCTTTGGCACTATCTTGGTAGCAGACCTGTTAAATTCATGGGTGAATGTATGATATGTTCTGTGGACAACACGATAGTAGATTCGTACCATCTCAGGGCAGGCTGGCTCATAACTGACTGATTATATGTGTTTTTTTTCATTAGTAGTTATCTGCCAAAGATTGTCGGTACTGTAGCCCATAGAGTCTAAACACATTGCTCTGGGTACAATGGTTTGCTTCCGAGACCACATACAACTGAAATAATGTACTAGCGATAGCTACTTGGTATTGGTGTTTTAAATATAACTATGTTTAGTACAAATTAAGTAGATGAAAAAATTATATAGTTATTTTGTTTGATATTTTAATATAGATGGAGTACTTATTTCATTTTACTGATTTATGCTACTGGAAACATGAAGCTTCTATGGATTTCTCAACAAACATAAATAATCTTTATTTTTTGTCATGGTTTGCAGGTCTGGTGGTGGTGGTGTTGCCGACAAGAAGAAATAGATTTTGCACAATCATGATTTAGTTGCATTCGGTGTTTAAGTGCTTCAGTACTCAGTAGCTCCTGATAATAGAATCTTTCTAGCTTTGGCACTGTTTTGGCCCCTAGAACAACCCAATGGTTGTTCCGAGTAAACGTATGAAGTTTTGGCACTATACCACAACAGAGATTCTTTTTTTGAGCGCTCCTACCTTGTCTTTGATAGTTGACGAACTTCAGTTATATCGGTTGCTTGGGTTACCAAATTAGTTCGAATGTACTTACCAAGCTTATGCTTATATTGTCCGTTATGTTATTTGCATTGTCTGGTGTGGTCTGAGATGCCTCATTATTAGGTTTGCACTCTCTGCGCCTTCTGTCAGAATGGTTGCAATCAGATTGTGTTCAGGTGTCACTGTTGTCCAGTAAGGTTATCTTTTGCTCGCTATGATTATCAAGATTGGGATTTTCACAATAGCTACGATTCATTTCCCCCTCAACTGCCGTGATAAGAGTAACTCTAGCAACTGCCATAAGAGCATGGTCAATAAAGCCAAGATGCTCGGCTATAAGTCAAGTTATAAGAGTTAAGTTATACAATAAGGGCGTGTTTGGCAGGGTTTCTCGTTGCTCCGGCTCCTCCTACATTTTGTATTGTAGCAACACTATTTACAGGAGCCGTTTTTCTCTCTCCGGTCAAAATGAACTGAGAGCCGGGAAAAGCCACGATTTGTAGCTCCTCCGGTACTGTAGTGAGGAGCCGGCTCCAGAAGGAGCCTCGTCAAATACGCCCTAAGTGTCTCCTATTTATTTTAAAAAGGTCTCTTTCTCCTATTCCTTCTCACAACACTTGCTACTTGGGCCACTAATACATATGCTTCCGTGTCCAACTTGGTGCTTACATGGGAGTCAAGCTCTCATCCTCTCATCTCTTCTCTCCTCCACATCAGCATTAGCTCGGCTATAAGCCCATTATTGTACCTGCTCTAATTGTAGCATCTCAATATAACTCCGTCAATAAGGCTTTGTTTGATGCACATGTATTCACCTCAACCCACATGTGTTAAAGTGGATTGGAGTGGAATTAAACTAAGTTTCATTCTAATCCACTCCAACACATGTGAATTGAAGTGGATATACATGGATTCAAACAAGGCCTAAGATGGTCTAATATCACATTTTAGATTTTTATAAGACTTTTGCAGGTCTCCAATGATCTCTCTCAATATGTGGGATCTACCTATTCCTAGATGTTGTGGCTCGCCTCCTCCCTCCATGTGAGCTCGGGCTATGCCCCAGGCCTCGACCCATGTCGCACTGTCCCGTTTCCAGCTAGGTTGGATCCTTAGCCACCTCGAGGCCATGGCCTCGTTGAGGTCCTCGCCAGGGCAATAAGGCAGAAGTCCTTGCGCATAGGCGCGTATCGTCCATGACAAGACCGGTCTCCCCACCGCCACCATCCATGACAACTTGGTTTAGCACGCGCAGCGTGCAGGTTGATCTCCATGGGTGACATCATTGGCATGAGGGAGCGTGAGCGCGGGGCTATGTACCATGTCATGGCGTGTCACGCTTGCCAAGGGCAGATGTGGACATAGAGTGTCGTGGTCTGAGCCAATGGCTATGGCTCAATACTGTGTAGGGAAGGAGTGCTAATTACTCTCGGTCCATGTTATTGGGCGGTGGGGGAAGGGAGATGTAAGAGGTACTGCTGACCATCCAAAAAGGAAGATCTATTGGGGTCTGTTGAACACGAGAAAAAACCACATCTCCCTCCAATATGACTATTTTATAGGGATGATGGGTCATATTGAAGGACTGTTGGAGATGGTCTATTTAAGATATCATATATATATATATATATATATATATATATATATATATATATATATATATATATATATATATATATATATAGAGCTTCGTTGTACTTCACCGTAAACGAAAAATGACTTTCATATCCAAGTTTAGCTCAGATATAGGTGCCTTCTTTTTGTGCATGAAACAATGCTAAACTAAAATACAGAATAAACATAAGCATTAGCTCTACCTATAAAAGAGGTGATCTAGCGATATCTCTCTCTAAAAAAGAGGTGATTCAGCCGTAACTTCCGGTACGACTACCTCTTGTTATGACTTCACTTTGGTCGCAAGCCTAGCCTTAGACATCTTCTTCTTTACGGTTATATATGCTTAAGGGTATCTTCAATAATAGAGTCAACTTGCTAGCTCATATGAACTTAAAATAATAAAAAATAGAGCAACCTAACATGCTAGTATAGACAAATGCATAAGTATGATATACGAATTATAGAAAAGTGTGAGATTAGCTCTTCATGAAGTGGAACCTTATTATTCTCTCTTTCTTACTAAATAAAATTTTCTATGAACTAGCTGTCTAGCAATGTTGGAGCTGTCGTAAGGGTCAAAGCTGAGGTGAAAATAAGGATGAGCAACGATTTATTCTTTGTTGTGTAGTGACGTGCCCTCCTAGTTTATGGTTGCAAAATTTACGCTGGATCAAGGAGCTACTCTTTAACCCAGCATGCATTAGGGCTTGTTTGGTTTGCACTCTGGAGCATTTGATTGGAGCCCTAGATACATGTCTGTTCTAGGCAAGGACAACCTCAGCCAGGCCACAAAAATGACCGTCTGACTGTTGGAAGTTGCTGCCTGGGCTAATCACTACGGTAATGTATTATAGTCTCTTCTGCCTTTTTCCTTGCTTTTTTTCCTTATCATTTACTCAGTGGTAGGTGTGGCCTAAACACCTTTCTATGTTTTCTTACGTATCCATACCTTAATTATATTGTAAATTGTTAGTAAGTTAAATATATTAATTTTTTTTTATTTTGTTATTAATTCATAAAACATGGATTTATTTTTTCATTTATTTTAATTGTGTATGTTACTCAAATGATAATTTATAAGTAAGGTTATATACACAAGAAAACATATTCTCTCTTTATTAAACTTCTCAGGCACATGCTTCTAACCAAACGGACTATCTGTTTACTTGTCTAGAGAGGCAAATTTTATTAAAATTTCAAACAACTCCTTTTTTTAGCAAAATTTCAAAGAATTCCTAAAGAACACTTTTTACTAATATAAGTCATCAAGGCCTCGAACCAAAATAGTCTCTACATATATGAGGCCCATTTTCCCTGTTTGGACTTTGGAACAAGGACTTTTTTTTTATAGCATCCAAGGACTTGATCTGGGCTAAAGTTTGAGCGTTGCCTTGAACGCTTGATCTGGGGCTCTGGCCTCTGGTAGTAGTAATGGTTTTGGATGATCCGAAATTGCCAAAGAAGTCAAAACTAAAATATGGACACTGAAAACATGGTTGTACGTACGCTTCTCGTGTCCCTGGTCTCACCCATTCAGAATGTCTGCTCTGAATCTGCTCCAAGGGGTCCCTGTTCCACTGCTTTGTTTGATCCGATCGAGCTTGTTGTTGCGCACGGCACACGCTCCACCGCGCTGCGCTGCATACATGTCCGGATTTTCAGGATGTTTGATTCGGACGCCTCATGTCGTGTCGCCTTGCAGCGTCGTCTAGCTCACGGGCGTTGGATCTGACGGTCCCTGTGATGTGCGTGCATACGAGCAAAGCCATGGCCGCCGATGGCTCGCGGCCCTCTCTCGCTCGACTGTTTCCCTGCCCCGTGCTGTTCACATCGCCTAATGGCACGGCGTCGCGTTTCCCAACCGGCTCGGGCAGGCAGAGGCAGGCAGCGCAGCAGTTTTTAATTCGGATCGGCGAGGGGCGATGCCGATGCCGATGCCGATCCTTCCTCGCCTCGCCTCAAATGAGGCAAATCTTTTGCGCGGATCCTGCCGTGACCGTGAGCCGAAGTCAATCCACTCCATGTCCATGCCAGCCCTATCTAGTCAGAACGATGCAATGGATGCATGGCACACAGAAGTTTTCGCCATCCGGAGGCGATTGGCCGCAGGCGCGGGTAGGGTAGCCTCCTGCCCCGGCTCTACCTCTAGCCCTCTACGGCTCTACGCAGGGCCAGGCACGCCCACGCCATGGCAGTGGGCAGTGGCACTTCCCAACGCGGCAATGCAAGCGCCAATTTGCAGTGCCCCAGCCCGGCTTGTGAGGAGTAATGGCATATGGCGCGGCGACGTCTCGGCTCCGCTCCACTTCACCGTCACATTCGCTCCACCTGCCGAACCGTCTGGTCTGCTGCCCTATCGGTTTTCGGCTCCCGCCTCGCATGCATCTGCATGCCCCCAGCAAACACAGTGCACCACACCCCCACATTAATCCTGATCCTGGCCCGGCCTGCCTCCATTTCCCAATGTGCCTTGCCATTTCAATCCCTACCTGTGGCGGCATGCCTAGCTAGCTCCTCGCCTACGAAGGGCCGGTTTAGTTGGGGAATTTTTTTTGGTTTGGCTACTGTAGCACTTTTCGTTCTATTTGGTAATTTGTGTCCAATCATGGACTAATTAGGCTCAAAAGATTTGTCTCATGATTTACAACTAAACTGTGTAATTAGTTTTTTTTCTTTCGTCTACATTTAGTACTCCATGCATGTGCCACAAGATTTGATGTGACAGGTAATGTAGCACTTTTTTTTTGTTCCTTTTTTGGAACTAAACAGGCTCGAATATGTAAAAGCCATGGCCTCCTGGCTCCTGCTTCTGTCTCGATATTAATCGGCTCGTCGTCACTGCTTCTCTGTTTGTAAGCTGATTACCATGCGCACAGTATGCAGTGACCTTTTATGATGGGAAATTGATATGCTGTGATAGCGAAAAAGATATCTAGAGCCCGTTCGCTTCGCTGAAAAACTATAGCTGAAAGTATTGTTCGCTGATTTGTTGTGAGAGAAAAACATTGTTCTGGCTGAAAAAATAAACTGAAAAGTACGGATTATAAGACAAGCGAACAGTGCCCTAATCATTATTTTCTACTTCCGCGCATTCGACTAGGCCCTACGGAGTATTTAGGCCGCGTTTGGCTGGGCTCCATCTGCAGTTCTCCGACGCGAGAGCCGGAGCCAGAGCGGCGAAGCCACAAATCGAGGCTCCGCGTCTGTATGCACAAAAGGGCTCCGGCTCCTCTGGAGCACGGGCAGAAGCCGCTCCTTCGCCGGAGCTGCTGTGGAGCCAGAGCCGGAGCCCGGCCAAACACGGCCTTAGATCTCATATCTGCTCCAAACAGTGGTTTCGATTTTTCTAGATGCACGACACCTATACACTGTATTTAGATGCATATCAAAATATAGGTACTTTTATCTAAAATGACAAAACACTTAGGCCCCGTTTTGATCGGAGTATTTTCACAGGAATTTTGGAGGAAACCAGTTCCTCTGTTTTGGTGACGTCAGGGAGTGTTCGGACCAGAGGAACGCTCGTTCCAATTCCAAAGAAAAGGTTCAGTCCCCTTCACAAAAAGTAGGAAAAATACATCCAAACTGAACTTTGGTTTCACGTAAGACCGAGGCGAAAAGAGCAAAGAGGAAATAAGAGCCGGTATAATAACCGTGTTTCAGAAGGCGAAAAGGATCCACATCATTGAAAAAAACAGACACGTTGAGAGAGAACGTGGAGTGAACCCTAAACTTCTCGCTGGGTGCAGCGCAAGGTATGACAAAAAAAACATATTTTCCGAGCCGGTTGCTAGCGAAGCCAACGTTTCTTTTGACCTTCACAATACTCCTAGATTGTATGCACATATGCTCGTTAAATGCTTACAATCTCTACTGCAGCCAGTCAAATAAGCTAAGACATAACATGAGGCCTGTTTGGTTCATGAATGTTAAAGTTTAACTCTTATCACATCAATATTGCGGTAAATGCATGAAGTATTAAATGTAGACTAATTGCATGCATGTCGGCACAGATTAGGAGTAATTTACGAGACAAATCTATTAAGCCTAATTAGTCTAAAATTGAAAACTTTTTGTCAAATAAGACGAAAGTGCTACAGTGTTTGTTAAACTTTAACACCTCTAACCAAATAGGCCCTGAGTTGGCTTCAAGTAACAGCTGGCTACATTATTAGCCTTGCTCTAGACAAAAGAGCTCTAGCTCATTCCTCAGTATTGTTGTTGTCCAGATGCATGGGATCATTGGTCTAAGGCCTATTTTGCTGATTATTATAATAGAAAAAAATATCATCACCGTACCCCATTTTTCACGTTCAAGTGTGCTCACAAGGGTAGGATGTGCGGGTATGCGTTCATAGGGGTTGAGTGTGCGTTCATGTATGTGAGCGTCTGCGTCTGTAATTGGGTCCTGCAAAAAATGTTCTGACTGAAATTTTCGGTGCCTCCATTCCAAACACTCTTTCCCACAAAATTCCTACTTTTCAATCCTCTGCTCTGAACCTCTACTCACTTTGTATTCATGTGTTCTTTTTCTATTCCTATGTTTTTTATTCATGCGTTCCAAAGAGGACCTTAGAATTTGAAATGAAAGGAGTAATAAACTTTAGTACGCTTGAGAGTTGGATCCAAATAATTATTCTATACTAAAAAGAGTTAACTACTACTCTCCCCATTTCATGCCGTCTTTTTTGTTTTTTAGTCCTTTTTCGAAAGATTTTCTCAAATACGTCCCTGACAGAAATATTTCAAGGCTTGGCGCCATCCACGCTGGCGCCAAGGTAACACACCTTGACGCCGTTAACGTTAGCGCCAAGCCCCCATGCCACTTGGCCGACGACGCTGACGTGGCAGCACCTTGGCGCCAAGCTTGGCGCTATCGTCATTGGCGCCAAGCCTGGCGCCACATATCTGTTATCATGTATATCATTTTTTATCCTAAGTATTTCTAGGTTGTTCTAAGTGATCAAACAGAAAGTCACTGTAAAAACTTTAGAGTTAGTCACATTTCTCAATATCCAAGTCATGGTAAAATTTCAAATTTGTAAATGTCCAAGTCATGTTAAAAAAACTATTTTTTCATATGTCTACCACATGGTAGTTGGTATTCTAACATATCCAAGCCGTAGCAAAAATCCAGATTTATTTGGCTAAGTCTTTAAATTTATTTGGCTAAGTCTGGATTTTTACTATGATTTGGACATTGACAAATTTAAAATTTTACCATGACTTGGATATTGAAAAAGGGTTTCATATTTTGGACTTGGATATTTAAAATTTTACCATGACTTGGATCCTAATTTTACTATAAGATGGAATTTTAAGTCACGTAAAAAGGGCTTCATGTTAAGTCATGGAATTAGGGTCCAAGTCATGGTAAAATTTTAAATATCCAAATTCAAGACTTAGCCAAATTCTAAATTATTCATGTTTTGGATTTGGGTCCAAGTCATGGTAAAATTTTATAGTAAAATTAACATGAAACCCTAATTCCATAACTTAACATGAAGCCCTTTTTACCATGACTTAAAATTCCATCTTATAGTAAAATTAGGGTCCAAGTCATGGTAAAATTTTAAATATCCAAGTCCAAAACATGAAGCCCCTTTTCAATATCCAACTCATGGTAAAATTTTAAATTTGTCAATGTCCAAATCATAGCAAAAATCCAGACTTAGCGAAATTCTAGCATGGTCAAGTGATAGTAAAATTCAAGACTTAGCCAATTTCTAGGTTGACCATCATATGGTAAATATCAAGACTTATGTTAGTAAAAATTAGGGTTCAAGTCATGTTAATTTAGAGCTTTGTATGTCAATCTCACGGTAAAATTAGGTAGTCAGGATTTTTGCTGCGGCCTGGATATGTTAGAATACGAACTACCTTGCGATAGCATCAAATTTATCAATGTCATGGTAAAATTCCAGACTTAACAAATTCCAACATGTCCCATCTCATGGTAAATTTATAGACTTAACAAATTTTCATATGTTCATCTCATGATAAAATTCCAAACATAAGAAATTCCAACAGCTCGACGCCAAGATCCGTGGCGCCAGACTTGACGCCAATGGTGACGGCGCCAAGGTGCTGCCACGTCAGCGCCAGCTCGGCGTCGTCGGCCAAGTGGCATGGGGGCTTGGCGCCAACGTCAACGGCGCCAAGCTGTGTTACCTTGGCGCCAGCGTGGATGACGCCAAGCCCTGGGTCTATTTCCTGAAATCTTTCCATCAGGGGCGTATTTGAGAAAATCTTTCGAAAAAAGTGCTAAAAAACAAAAAAGACGGGCCATTTCATGTCATAAGATATTTTAGATTTTCTAGACACATACTCCCTCCGTCCCAAAATACGTGATGTTTTTTACTTTTAAACTTCTTGTTTGACCGTTCGTCTTATTCAATTTTTATGTAAATAATAAAAAAAGTTATTATTAAAGTATCTCTAATGATAGAATAAGTCATAATAAAATAAATAATATTTATACAAAAATTTTGAATAAGACGAACGGTCAATTAAGAAGTCCAGAAATAAAAAACGTCACTTATTTTGGGACTGAGTGAGTAGTTTTTGTTACGTACTTAGATATGTACTATGTTTAGATACATAATAAATACAGTATATGGCAAAAGTTGTATATATCTAGAAATTTCAAAGTATCTTATAATTTGAAATGGAGGGAGTAGCAAGTAAACTCGCTAACCAATGCTAAAAATTAGTATGCTAAACTAGAGGATCCAAACAAAGGCAAATAATAGACCAATACAAAAAACAGAAGATTATCGAATGTTACCAATAGACACGCAACGCAGAGAAAAGGTATCTCAATCAAGCCTCACAATTGTATGAAATCGTAGGTTCCATTGGACGAGCAACAACCTGTCCGTGAAATCAAACGCAAAAGCCCGTTTCTTTCTTTCTTTGAAGCTCTCCATATTAGTAATATTCAGTTCCTTAAAGTAATATAATAACAAAAGTAAAAAAAGGAAATGCGACGGAACAACTCACTCCAGTCTGCTCCTAGACACGCTTTTCCATTCCATAAAGAAAAGACTTTCACAAGGATCGCAAAAACTGTACGGCGCCAACAGCAGCCAAGCTAGGCGAGCAGGTGCTTGCGTTCGACTGCCACGTTTAGATGCCAAATTTTCCCCTAAATTTCACTATGTAAAAAGAAGATTCTTCATCACATCAAAATACCGGCACATGTATGGAGTACTAAATGTAGATAAAATCAAAAACTAATTGCACAGTTTAGTTGTACTTTGCGAGACGAATCTTTTGAACCTAATTAGTCAATGTTTGGACAAAAATTCACAAATACAAACGAAACACTACAGTGCGGAATCTTGCACTGTGCAGATTTTGGACATCCAAAATCGGGCCAACTAAACACGGCCTGGCGCAATTACTTTTAACACTGCCGAAATAGGCCAGGCACACGAAATCCCCGTAAAACGAAAAGCCCGGTGCTGGCACAAGCAAAGAATTTCCTTTCATTCCCGAGGCGCCGATGGAGCTTCGTGCCGTCGAGCACGCAGTCACGCACTTGCCATCTCCGGCGCGCTCGATCGCCTGCGTTGCGCAGCCTTCCTGGCCCCGGTCACCGGCCAGCCCATTGTTTTCAGTGCCCGCGTTGCGCAGTCTTCACACCGGTGGTTACGTGCACCGATCGGAATTCGGATCCGATGATCGACACGGGACGGGCCACGCTTGCTTCGTGACCGTTACACATCCTCTACGCCTGGCAGAGGGTTGTTATCAGTCAAAAGCCAGGAAACGTACACGCTCGCCTGGCTGGCCGCGGCGCCGTGCACGCTCGCGATCAATGCACCGTGCATCAGCACCCACGCGCCGGCCGAGTAGTCGGACGTCCCGGTGCTTATCGCGAAGTCATGGTTGCACCTGCACGGCGCGCGTGCGGGAACACGAGAGGGCTGCAGCCTCCAGGCCGATCCCAGGCCTTTGACTACAAGGCGACAGCCCACACCGAAACGCGGCTGCCGTTACAGCGCACGAGCACGCGCCCCGCCACACCCCCCTCAGGCCCTCACACTCTCATGCACGCTTTAAAACCCCGCACGCCCCCACGCCGGCCGCGCACACATCGCCTCCTCCTCCCCCTCCTTCCTCCCCAAGAGCCGGCAGGCAGGCCGCAGGCACAGAGACAGGTCGAGCCATGGAGATGCCGCAGCAGCAAGCCGCCGCCGCCGCCAACGCCGCCCATCAGGACGAGGGCGGGTCGCCGCCGCCGCTGTCCCCGGCGTCCGCCGCGGCGGCCGCGCTGGCGAACGCGCGGTGGAACCCGACCAAGGAGCAGGTGGCGGTGCTGGAGGGGCTGTACGAGCACGGCCTGCGCACTCCCAGTGCGGAGCAGATACAGCAGATCACGGGCCGGCTGCGGGAGCACGGCGCCATCGAGGGCAAGAACGTCTTCTACTGGTTCCAGAACCACAAGGCCCGCCAGCGCCAGCGCCAGAAGCAGGACAGCTTCGCCTACTTCACCAGGCTCCTCCGCCGGCCCCCGCCGCTGCCCGTGCTCTCCATGCCGCCCGCGCCGCCGTACCATCACGGCCGCGTCCCGTCGCCGGCGCCGGCGCCGCCCGCGATCGCGATGCCGCCTCCTCCGTCGCCCGCTGCATGCAACAACAACAACGGCGGCGCGCGTGGTACGTATACTATCATCACCTCATGATTGCTTGGTCTCTGTACTTTCTTTTACTATTAGCACAGCTAGCGTCGCAGATTTAACTTTCCTGTCGATCGTCTTCCATCCATATCGATTGTTGCCTCAAGGTGTTGCTCGTGAGTTGTCGTAGCTTTTGCGCGTAGAGTTTAGAATGGAAGGATAGGATTGAAGGCTTGCCATTCCATTCCGGCCGACTCATGGGCTCATGGCTTTCACGCACGCGTGCGATAGTCAACGCTGACGTGGTGGCGTTTGCAGTGCTCACTGCTGCATATTCCTTGTCAATAGACGTCTTTTTCTTGGCTGTTTCCTTGTCAAATGTTTTCTTTTGTGAGCGAGCGTGCGTGTGGGTTCAGGGTTGCATGCCAACCGGGCAATTGACGTGCATGGTCATCTGTGGGCCCACTGGTGCAGGGACACGAGGCGAACATGGTCGTGGCAGCACTAGCCACACTAGCAGTCCACTCTATTTTGTGCTCATCCACGGCGCATGCGTGCGTTGCATGCACACGCCTGCTTCTTGTGCTCATCCACGGCGCATGCGTGTGCATGACTTGCCTGTACTGTACTGTATGCTTTTTTAGTAGCTGCTCAAAGTGTTACAGCTTCCTGTTTCTCTTTCACCTGGTGTGGCTCCGTAGTAGCTAGGGCCTGCCCCTTGTTTCTCCATCTTCACGCTCTGAGCACTGTGCTAGCGAAGCGAGCCCTCGTAGTCATGGTCACACGATTTAACGCTGCCGGCCTGCCTATGGTAGCTGCTGCTACCCTTTTGTAGCTCCTGTCCCCCGTGCATGCCTTGCTTTGCCCCAGGTTTGAAGGAATTCAAAGCAGCCTGCGGAGCTCAGCTGCCACCGAAGCGGCCAGACACAGCCTTCGACATCATTCCTCAGCCTGCTTCTTTTTCCCATCGTCCATTCAATGCCTGTCAGCCGACCCGTAATGACGAGCAAACATTTCCCCGTAAAAAAATGATCGGTACGTTTTGTTGCGTCTAGTCTGCTCATAGTATGAGTAGCATTGAATTCTTTGCAGATACGCAGGCTGGTAAATCTGGCTTCCATTGAAAGTGTTCGTCTCGTCGGTTCGCTCAACCATCATCAGATGCATGCTTGGGCCTGTTTAGTTGCCAGAAATTTTGCAAAAATTTTCAACATTCTCCGTCACATCAAATTTTCGGACGCATGCATGAAGCATTAAATATAGATAAAAAATAAAACTAATTACACAGTTTAGACGAAATGGACGAGACGAATCTTTTAAGCCTAGTTAGACCATGATTGGACACTAATTGCCAAATAACAACGAAATTTGCTACAGTGTCATTTTGCAAAATATTTTGCATCTAAACCGGCCCTTGGTTTCGTTTAGGTGGTGTTAAGATCAAAAACTTTTCACGAAAAACTATACAAACGAATCTTACGACACATGTATGGAGTATTAAATATAGACGAAAAAAAACTAATTACACAGTTTGGTTGGAAATCGTGAGATGAACGTTTTGAACCTAATTAGTCCGTGATTTAACAGTAAATTACTACAGTAACAAATGTGCTAATGACGGATTAATTAGGCTTAATAAATTCGTCTCGCGGTTTGCAGACAAGCTATGTAATTAGTTTTTTTTATTAGTATCCGAAAACCCCTTCCGACATCACACGAAACGTCCGATGTGATATTTTTTTAAAAAACTTTTCACCAACTAAACCCACACTCTATAGTCTCGCTACGTTATGCTTGAAAATGGCATCGATTAATCTGTTCGCTAACTTGCTGTCAAATGGATCGTCACACGTTTCCTGCAGTGATGTACAGGAATGCATTCTACATGCCTGCGCCGCAGGCGCCCCCTGCAAATGCTGCCTACTACTACCCGCCACCGCAGCAGCAAGTGACAGTCATGTACCAGTACCCGAGAATGGAGGTCGGCCAGGACAAGATGATGGCCACGGCCGCGTCGCAGCAGCACCCGGCCGCCATGTTCCAGCAGGCCGCCGCAGAACCGCACTTCCCGTCTGCCAACGGCGGCGGCGCCGGGCCAGCTGAACGCGTCGGCCCCCGCCGCGAGACGCTCGAGCTGTTCCCGCTCCAGCCCACCTTCGTGCTGCTTCGCGACAAGGGACGCGCCGCCGCTGGCGGCAGCAGCGCCTCCGCCCTGACGTCGGCGTCGACGGCGACGGCGTCCGCTTCCGTCTCCGAGGAGTCCGAGGGCCTGGAGAGCGGCAACTGCAACGGCGAGGAGGCGCCCGCGCTGCCGTTCTATGACTTCTTCGGTCTCCAGTCCGGAGGCCGCTGATGAGATCAGGTGGTGTGGGGCTCGAGTGATGACTGATGAATGGAAGCTGAGCCAGATGTTCGTGCGATCTGACTCTGAGCCGATGGACCCGTTGGCCGTTGCCTTTTGTTGATTCATTGGTGTGCTTCATCAACTCGAAGCCACATGTGCCGAACCAAAACTGTTTACATTGTTAAGTTTCGTACCGGTCTGTAGCAACAATGTAGTTGGCTTCTTGAAAATGCTACTAGTAGGTGCCTTTTCATTCCCCCCTCTTGTTGATCATTTCTTCGCATGTTCAGTTCTACTCATGCATGTTTGCTAGTAAGTTGACATTCCTTCTATATAGTTCTATCTATTTGCTTCTTCAGAAAACGTAACTATGCACTGCTCGGATCGACCCGTACTTTTTTCTGTTTTTTGAGTAGGGATGATTTCATTCATTCATACCTATAATGAGTACAAGTTACATAAAAGAGCCTGATAAAAAGAAATTATATTGGTGCTACCATAGGTCCTATCCATCAACATCCCTGTTCTTCTTCCTCTCTGATCGTCAATGCCATGCTAGGTCTAAGGAATCGGAGTTGACATATCCTCAGTTGACAAGGTATGGCCACTAAAGACCATTATAGTTTTTGAAGACACAAGAGTAGTGCCAGGGAGACACATTGAGACCATTGAACGAACAAGACAATATCGCCAGATGAATAAAAGAAACCTTCCTTCTAAGAAAGTATGAGCGACGGCACTGCCGGGCATCAACTAGACAGAACCGGTAGGCCGAAGAAGAACCTCAACCAAGGGAGTAGATCGAACACCACTCCCTCCATTATTAGAGGAAGCAAATCATACCTCACTGCTGTTTCATTGAAGAAGATACCCTAAATGCTGCATCCTCACCGTAGAAGTAGAGGAACCAGAAAAATCCCATGAGAATGCAACACCTGCATTGTCATGGGCAAAGCTAACCCTAACTGACATAAAACTACTTAAAAATACTTATTAGGTCTTATTTAGACGGTGTCGGATTCACCCTAATCCACTTATGTTGAGGTGGATGTGGATTGGAGTGAGAAGTATATATAATTAGGTGAATTCCTCGCACGTTGCTGTGGAAAACTTGAGAATAATAGCAAGTGGATATTGGGTGAAACAAAGAGTAAAGTACCATGAAATTGAGAATGGCGATGGAGTATGATATGGCCAAATGTTAAAATAAAAGCAATAGCTTGGAGAGTAGTAGGAATAGTATACCATAACACTTTGATTCTTAGTTCATGTCATCATGTGTCTGCGCGCTTTGGTAAAAAAAACACTGAGATATATACATGGTTCTCCGTTTTCTATTTAAGCAACTGTGAAATATATCATGTTAAGATACTTAAGTGATAGTCAATTGGTGATCTATTGACAGGGCGATTTATTTTCCAGGGTTAAACATACTACGCTTTTTAGAAATCTTGTGGTTTATTGACATCATTCATCATGTATCTATTGCATAACTCTGATCCCTGGGAGAGGTGATGAAAGAGTGATAACTGATAAGCATGCCCTAATAGTTTCATTAAAAGATGAAATGGAAGTTAAAACTGAAAAAAAAATAGTAAGCAATAGATTAAAAAAGCAACAACTACGCAGAGGTATATATAGTTGTTTACCGGCTCTGATACTGGTTGCCATTCCGTATTGCTGCACGTCGCGTTGCATCGATACAGACTAACTGTGAAGAGGAAGAGAGAAATTAAACTAAAAACGTGCCAAGAGAAACAGAGATATAAGAATTATTTGGATATGATTGCTCGCAATTCAGAGATCTGCCAGTAATAGCAATTGCAATTCCCATTAAAAATACAATGTGAAGAAAAATCTATCATAGCAACTTTGATTCCTTACCAACAAAATTAATCACTACCGCACATGCAAATCTAATACAGGGCAGAAGGATGCTCCAATGGATGATATATAATTATACAACAGGTCTTGATAATGGATAAATCGACCTTAGTCCATTAGTGGACAGTTCTGGACGTTGGCTGGCGCTTGAATCACCAAGGACCGTGGTGCCTTAGGCCAGTCTCAATGCCAATTTCATATCTCAGTTTCCAACACACTTATATTTTGGAAACAGTGCAGAAGAGTTTCATCCCCATGAAACTCTCTCTACTCCCATAAAACTCTTATCATCTCTCTCTTCATTAACGCGGTGACATGTCAGCATATTTAATGCCCATGAAACTCTATGAAATCCTCATTGAGACCGTCCTTAGGGCACTTCCAATGGAGAATTAATGGTAATTTCTATCTCTATTAAATGACTTACCAGCTAAACAAAACGCTGACATGACAGTCTAATTAACGAGAAAAGAGATGAAAAACAGATGAAACCCTTTCTTTCAGAGGAAACGGCGTCGGCTCTTGAACCGATGCATGAAGAAACGGGGATTTTAGCGTGGGAAGAAACCAGTCATTTCATCGAGGTGGGGCCGTGCTGCCTAGCGGGCAACGGCGTGTGCTTGCCCGCGTCGCCGCTGCACTGGCCGCGCGCTCGCCCGCGCCACCACCGCGTTCGTCCGCTGCCGCTACGCACGCTCGCCGGCCGCCATTGCGCTCGTCCGCGCCGCCGCGAAAGCTCGCCGGCTGCCGCGAGTGCTCGCCCGCGCCGCTGCAACTCGCGCTCGCCCGCGCTTCCGCAGCGCGTTGCTGTGCTCGCCGGCCGCCTTGAGTGCTCGCTCGCTGCGTCTGCGTCGTGACGGAATCGTTGGATCCAAACCGAAGATGAGAAAGCTGCCGGGGTCGATGGGCACGGGGAAGCCAGGGTTGAGCCGGCGCTCGTTGATGTAGGTGCCGTTGGTGCTGTCCAGGTCCGTCACCAGCAGGCTCCCGGCCTTCTTCTCCAGCCGAGCATGCGTGCCTGAAACTGACAGAGGACAAACAGAGCTGCTTGTTTGGCCGTGGCTTGTTTGATCCATTGCGTTGTTACATCCATGGTTGCTTATCATCGATTGCAAGCTGAACTGACAGAGGACAAACAGAGCTAGTGACTGAACTTTGGAAAGAACTGACCTGTGGCAACGGGGAGGACGATGTAGAGGAGAGAGAGTAACGGGAGAACGGATAAGGGAGAGAAAAAAAAAGTCTAATATTTACTGCATTGGGGGAGATATATTAGTGACGTATACCGTGCAAAAAGCCTTTCCCGTTCATTTTTTTTATGAGTTCAAGGGCATTAGCCCCGGCCTTTTCATTAACATGAAAAGACCACAAGTCAATACAGCACCAGATTTTAAAAAACCAGAAATAAACGTCCACCCGGACTGAAAGAAGCCTCCGAACATCAACAGACTAAACCAACAACCAGACAACCGGACCTACGCAGCGACAAGGAACCAGATTTCAGACCACCATAAACCTAGATCATCGAGACATTCAGTGCGTTCCACCAGGGCAGCTCCGGCGACTCTTGATCAGCGACAGAATCTCCACGTGATGTGTACTTCCAGATCTCCTCCTCATCAGCTCTCCTGTGGAACTTCAAGTGATGCCTTGATGCACAAATGGTAGCCAAAGGATCTGGCCAGCAGCAGATTTGATCTTGTTGATGTAATCCACCAGCAACTCCCTCTTGTCGGCTGGGCAGAGAATCACCCAGTTCTGTAAAAGACCAGAAATCCTGTAGAGGAGCATATCCATGCTTCTCTAGCCAATCTTCTGAAAACACAAATCATTTCTAAGCTTCCAAATAGACCAAATGACAGCAGAAGTGATCATATTCAAGATACAATTTTTTTATTGCTTAACCAAAAATTCCCTACTTCTACCATATCTCCCCCAACCTGGCAGCCTACTATCTCAGAAATAATTGTCCAGCACTGCTTAACTACCACACAATCAAAGAAAAGATGATGAATAGACTCCCTCTCTAAGCAGAACATACAATTTTCATCTTCTACTTTCCTTCTCTTTGTCAAATTATCTCTAGTTAAAGCCCTATTATTAATGACTAACCACAAAAAGAAATGAACTCTGGGTGGGATTTTTAAACTCCAAACAGCTGAAACATGAACATTTGTAATCCCTCTAAAGTTAATAACTCTATAGAGAGATTGGGAAGAATAAACACCAGAAGTGTTAAAATTCCAGACCATCTCGTCCTCCTCTTCTGAAAACTGCACAGTGGAAACAAGTTCTACAATATCTAACCAAGATTGATACATCTCTTCAGACATAGTCCTTCTAAGTGCATTTCAAATCAACTCCATCCCAGAGATCAGCTAGAGTTTTACCCTTTTCATTGACAATTCTGTAAATGGGCCAAAATTGAATGGTCAGGCTAGATGAGTCTAACCAATTATCCTCCCAAAATCTAATTTTCCTACCATTACCTATTTTCCATCTATAACCCATTCTAGCAGCCTGAGCAGCCCACATGAAACCCTTAAAAAAACTAGAAGCCCCTACTGTGCTAGAAAGAAAAATGTTTGGGTTGGCAGTATCATACTTAAAATCAAGGAGCTCTTTCCAGAGCTTTTCCTTGTCTAAATTGTACCTCCTAATCCAAGAGGCCAGCAAACTGATATTGAGATCCCTAAGATTTGGCAAGACTAGCCCACCATGTTCCTTACACATGGACACTGGTTCCCAATTAGCTAAATGATACTTGTGATTTTCTACCGAATCATTCCACAGATAATTACCCATATGAGTATTGAGAATCTTTATAGCCCACTTTGGAAACTTAATGAAAGACAAAAGATACACTGGAATACTTGCTAGGCAAGTTTTCAGTAACATGGCTCTGGCAGCTAAAGAAAGGAGTTTCCCCCTCCAACCTGATACCTTTTTTAAAATCTTATCCACCAAGGGCTGAATATCATCTCTAGATAAATTATCATAGTGAAGGGGTACTCCTAAGTATTTAATAGGAAAAGAACCCAAAGGACAGGAAAACAGGTGTGCTAGCCTATGTGCTTCAGATGGCTCTAAATTCAGCGGAACCAATTCACTCTTATGGAAGTTAATCCGCATACCAGAGATCTGCTCATACCACATTAGAAAACCTTTGAGATTTCTTAAGGTCAAATCATCTACGTTAGAGAAAACAATAGTGTCATCTGCATATTGCAGAGATACTATGCCACCAGGTCTGAAGTCTTGTAGGAGCCCTTTCACCAGCCCTTGGTTGATAGCTTTATCTAACATTCTAGAGAGGCCATCACCAACAAGATTAAACAAAAAGGGCGATAGGGGGTCACCCTGTCTGAGGCCCTTCCCAGTCTTGAAATAAGAACTATCTTCCCCATTAAGAAGAATGCCCACAGATCCACCAACTACTATTTGTTTTATCCATTTAACCAAACCTAGAGCAAAATTACTAGATTCTAACATTTCAAAAAGGAAAGTCCAACTGACTATGTCATAGGCTTTTTCATAGTCCAATTTTAGAACAACTCCTTGTTCACCTAATTTATTAATACTGTGTACAATTTCATGAGCTACAACTACACTTTCAAGGATATACCTACCCTTAATGAAGGCAGATTGGGTAGGAGCAACAATCCTTTGCATTATAGAGCTAAGCCTAAGAGTGAGGATTTTTGGAAAAAAAAATCTTAAAACTACAATTTAGAAGACTAATTGGCCTGAATTGTTTCATGTTAGAGGCATCATCTACGTTAGGGATCAGAGTGACTAAAGCACATTTAAGTCTATAAAGATCTAGTTTACCATTATGAAAATCTTCAAACATCTCCACTAAATCCTTTTTTATAAGATCCCAGAACTTTTGGTAGAACAGGAAAGGGAGACCATCTGGTCCAGGGGCTCCCTCAGAGTAGCAACTAAAAATGGCCTCCTTAATTTCAGATTCAGAAAACAGGGTTAATAACAGACTATTTTCTTCCTCTGAGACTTTGTCTTTGTCTTCCCAAAAGTTGGACCCTAACTTAACCCCAACATCAGGTTCCTTGGCAAAAATTTTTTTGTAAAAATCTACTGCTATTTTCATCATACCCTTCTGGTCATAAACTAACCCTGTGGGACCCTGAAGACGATCAACCCTCTTTTCCTACTTCTTTGGTTAGCAATAGCCTGGAAGTAGACAGTATTCCTATCTCCCTCTAACAGATTCCTCTCCCTAGACCTCTGTCTAGCCTTTATCTCTTCTAAAGCCCAAATATGCTCTAACTCCTTTTCTACATCCCTCATTTATATAGCTTCTTTATTTGTGAGCTCTCTAAATTCAGCCAGATTCTCTAGTTTACTAAATTTATCCACAAGAACAACTTTGTTTTTGTTAAGGGCAGCTACCTCATTAGCTGCCCAACCCCTAACCATCCTTCTAAGAGTTCAAATCTTGAACTGCCATCTGTCAATGCTTTTATTATAGCCAGTTGGGGTGTTCCAAGCTTTTTCAACCATCCCTCTAAATGTATCCTTCTCTAACCACCATTTTTCGAACCTAAATCTCTTCTTCCCAAAACTAACATTATCTCCAGAAGTGAGAAGAAGCGGATTATGGTCACTGGGTAGTCTATCTAAAGCCTTAACACTAGCCAAAGGAAAAGCCGCCTTCCACTCGGTTGATACAAAGATTCTATCAATCTTAGCTAAAATAGGAATCTCTTGATTATTAGTCCAAGTGAACTTCTTATTACTAGCACTTAACTCAATGAGACCCCATTTATCTACCCAGCTATTGAAGCAATCAGCCCATCTATGATTAATCAAACCATTACTCTTGTCACTAATAAATCTAACAAGATTAAAGTCTCCTCCAATTAAAAGAGGTCCCTGCCAACTATTCATAATAGCCTCCAACTCATCTAGAAACTCCTGTTTCTACTCATCATAAGCAGGACCGTAAACAACAACTAGTTTCTATGAGAAACCAGTTCTCTTACAGGACATCATGACACTAACCGAGTAAGATAGAACATCCCCTACTGACATAGTGAACATATCAGAATTAGCTCCAACCAAGATTCCTCCTGCTGAGCCTTTAGCTTCTAAATGATACCAATAAAAAGGTGTGTTCCAAGACAAGGAATTTAGAAGGCCACTAGAAAGCTTGTTTTTCTTAGTTTCCATAATTCCAACAAAATCAACATGATGATCCCTTATCCTATTTCTAAGGGCAGGTATTGTATCAATTTTCCCCATACCTCTAATATTCCAAAGTAATCCTATCATTTCTTATTTTTCTTTTTTTCCTAGGACCTACCTTGGACCAACCTGTTCCTGGTCAGATCCGTGAATGTCAGGATTTCCATCCTGACAATTATTTGGAGGAATTATAATAACATTACTGCTAGATGCAATTTCAGAGCCTGTCTCCTCTCCTTCTTTGCTGCACCTTCTCTTCCAAAGCTTGGATCTCTTCCTCACTCTTGTCAGTCTCTCTCCCCTTAGTCAGATCAGAAACAATCCCCATAGTGAAATCCATCTGACTGCTAGATTGAGAACCCACTCTATCCTCAGTGATATTAAAAACCCACTCCTCTGGTAGTTGACATGTTTCATCATCCTCTTGTATTAGGGTATCAAAATTGTCTTCTAGCTCCTCCACTAACCCTTCTTCCTCATCAAGCTCCGTGGCTTTCAGGAGATTGGCACACTCTAAAGTTTGAGCTTGGTTATCAAATTCAGCATCATCAAACTGCAACAGTCTTCTAACACATTTATTACCAGCAGGAGCACTTTTGTTCCCCTGAGGCAGAGTTGAAGATTGATCCTTCTCCTTTTCCTTACTTTTCTCCTTAGGGCTGTTACTTCCTCCTTTTCCTGAGGCAGATAGATCATCTTCCAGTGGATCTTCCCCTTTCTTCTCTTCACCACCACCTTTATCAGAGCCCCCATCAGAGACCTCAGCTTGTTCATAACCTTCAGGTGTAAAGACTATCAGATGAACATTGCTCTTGAACACAAAAATCCTTTCTCTTGGAATTCTGGTAGGATCTTTGCACTAAATCTTTACTCTCACTGTGCTGAAAAAGCTATTGAATAATTCTTGCCAATCCACTTCTATCATTCTACCCAGACTTGAAGAGACTTCCCATAGAGTTTTCCAATCAACCCATTTAGGTGGGATACCTTGGATCTGTACCCAGACATCAATTAAGCTCCCAATGGGCTCCACTTCACCATTCCACACACTGAGAGACCCAACAACACCCGGCCTGTTGAGATCAAATACAGAGGCTTTCCCAATCACCAGATTCTCCACTTTTCTGTCAGGTGGGAACCTCACTATATATTTGTATTCATCTGATTTCTTCAGCTGCCATTTCCAGATCTTATCAAATAATTCCCTCAGATTTTCCAGAATACCTTCCTCATCAATGTCACCCTCCTCAATAGTAATGACTCCAAAATTGTCCATCCCAACCCAGTGACGGAACCTATCATCTCTATCTTCCACATCAATGTAGCAGAATCCCAATCCTTGCTTGCACTACCAAAGTACTGTGCTGTTTGAGCAGGTTTCTTCCATTCCGGACACACATCAACCATATGTTCAGTGCTATGATAGATAAAACAGACCCTAGGTCTAGTACAAGCAGAGCTAAAATGTCTAATCTGAGTACAATTGAAGCAGACGACCTGCAAATTACTTTCCTTAGTGGAATCAGCAGCACCTTCAGCATTTTGCAACGTGAATATCTTCATCAGCCATAGGAGCAACATCGCGAGCAGGTTCTCTATTCACTTGAGCTTGGTGCTGAGCTTGATTCTGAGGTATCCGGGGGTTGTTGCTGCCTTCCCCTTCCCCTGACGACTTATTCCTGTCCCAGCGAGGAACTACGGCATGTTTCGAGCTAAAAGCTCTACCACAACAATGAAGAGGGTGTAAGGTCCAAATGGCTAGAGGGAGGTGAATAGCCTATTTAAAAATCTACAAGCTTCACTAAACAACAATGGTTAGTATAAAAGATGGCGATGCTAATTCTAGCACTAGCTCAACTATACTAAGCAAGCCACCTATACAATTCTAGTGAACAAGACTATGATCTCTAATTCACACCAACAAAGCTAAGTCACTAAGCTACTTACTCCTATATGATACAAACTACGCTAAGCACACTAGACAAGATAAAGTGCAAGAATGAAAAAAGGGAAGTGAATTGATTCTTATACCAACGGTGTAGAGAAGAGATGTATCCAAAGAATCAATCACACACAATCATAAAGAGAATCCTCGGCAAGAGATGACACAAGATTTTTTACCGAGGTTCACTTGCTTCCCGGCAAGCTACTCCTCGTTGTGGCGATGCACCCACTTGATGGATCACGAGCTAATTGATTATCAAGAGTCAAACCCTCAGCGGGTGCCGCACATCTACTCACAAGATGAGGATCCTCCAAGCCACAAGCTCTACTAGAGTAGCCAATTCGCGAACTCCCGCAGGGAAGGCTCAAGAACCCCTCACAAACACTTGGTGAGGCTCGAAACAATCTCCAATTACGAGCTCAACACCACCGCTGCTCCAAGCCGTCTAGGATGTCGGGAAACACCCAAGAGTAATAAGAAATCCGCATCCAACTCAAGGAACAATTGCCACTAGATGCAAATCACTAAGCAATGCACTTGAATCTCACTCAATCTCACTAGAGTATGCAACCAAGTAAGGAGATGAGTGGAAAGGAAGTTCTCTAGCTCAAAGTATGTCTCAAGTGTTCAAAGAGTCAAGAGAGAGAACCCAAAACCGACCGAACAAGTATATATAGAGATACCCTTTCGAATAGAGCCGTTGAGCAGAAATCAGGGGCACCGGACACTCCGACGCACAGGCATCGGACGCACTCAGCAGCGTCCGGTGCACCAGATCTCGCCACGTGTCTTGCGCATTCAAAGTTCAACGGTCGTTTCAGCGAACACCGGACGCTCCAGTGCTTTTCATCGGACGCACCACACGCGGTGTCCGATGCGGTCCAGTAAGCTCCTCGAGCTCGAAAACGCGCATTGGACGCGTCAGACGCAGCACCATCGGACGCGCCACCATGTCCTGTGCTCTCTAGCTCTTCTGCCACGCGCCACGCCAGTAGGCACCGGACGCTGAACAGTGTTCAGCCAGCGTCCGATGCAAGACCGTCGGACGCGCCGGTGCAGCCATCCAACTGCGCAGCACCTAAGGTTAGCCACCGGACGCGTCCGGTGACTCCGCCTCCGGCGCAGTGGAAAATAGACGGTTTCACTTCCACCCAAACCCCTCTCTACACTTCAAACTCCACCTCCTTCGTAAATGTGCTAACACCACCAAGTGTTCACCATCATGTGCAAGTGTGTTAGCATTTTCATAATTATTTTTCAAGGCGTTATGTTAGCCCTCTGCTAGATCCTAATGCATATGCTCAAGATGATGACCTAGTAGCACTTGATTCACGAGCTAACTGTGATTGCCCCCTCTTGATAGTCGGCTATCAATCCTAAACCCGGTCAATCACTTCTCTACTCATCTTAGACCGGCAAAAACAAACCCTATGATTATACATTTGCCTTGATCACTTTGTTCCATGTCCATCTCCTCATGCTTGATCACCATGATCATCATTTCATGTGCATCTCCACCATGATCATCATTTCATGTCCATGCACCATCATGCTCCTTGCTCCTTCATCACATGTGTTGCTATGCCTAACTCAATTCACTTGACACAATGGCATTAACAACTTGGTGTCATTAATTACCAAAACCAAACTTGGGCTTTCAGAGGGGCCATTGATACCCACATCCCCTGAGGAACTCAAGAAAGATCAAAGTATTTCTCACACTGTCTTGTCCATCCTACTGGATTATCACCCTAAAAAAAAGTAGGAAAATCCATTTTGGGCCTGGATATAGTTAAGCTGAAAGACCTATCAGATTCAATGGTTCACTTCTCCTTCTCCAGTTCCTTACTTATGAATTGGGTTCCAGAGTGATGTGGTGCAGGGATTTCTATAGATGATTTTTTTTTGCTGATGTGGTCGTTTTGGACATCGCACATAATTTCAGCCATTGGCATTGCCTGGAGTCTCCGACTGGTGGCTATGCTGGTTTGGATTGTGAGAGGCTGCCACAATATATGTACAGTAGGCAAACTGGGGAGAAGGCGAGAAGCTGAGTAGCTGAAGGGGCAAAATTATTGGTGAAAGGAAAGTGGAAGGACTGGGAGGCGGAGACGAATGCATGACGCGTCTGCTCACTTCATTACTGGTGATAAAGATCCAACAAAGCCACCCGTGAAGAATACCCCTATATGCTCAGGCCATGCATTGAATGTAATGCTTTACACTGGTTTATTAGATGGAGGAACCGAGAAGTCTGGAAACTAACAAAGGAATGCGTGGGTCAGGAGTGAATGATGACGTGGAGTACTATAGATTGAGAAAAATTGGTAGTAGGGTTTTGCTTTATAAAAGTATAGGATAGCCAGGGTTCACTGCTTCAGATCTCGGTTGTGCGCACCCCTGCAATCCGGAAGGCCACCGACAAGGATGGCCCGGATCAACCCGTACTTAGTCTATCCCATCATTTATGTGAGGAAAAAGTCCACATTACCTCCCTCAACTTTCGCAAAAGTTCGTTTTTCCTCCCTGAACTTCAAAATAGGGCAAAACACCTCCCTTAACTTTTAAAATTGTTCATCTTACCTCCCTGGCCCGATTATAAGCGGTTTTGAAGGTGGTTTTGTCTTTTTCTTTTTTATTTATTTTGACTGAATCTTTGAAAAATCATAGTAATTCACAGAAAAATCATAAAATAAAAAATCCAATTTTGTTGGATTCCACATGAGTAGATCTACACAGTAAACATATAATAATTAGCTCACCATAAAAAATTTCACCACAATTGGACCATAGAAACTGCAGCTATGAATTATTCTATTTAATTATAGAAAAACATACCATATTACATGTTCACTTTGTATATCTACTTATGTGCAGTCCAACAAAATTAGATTTTCTATTTTATGATTTTCTGTGATTTACTATGATTTTTCAAAATTCAGCCGATATAAATAAAAAAGAAAAAAGACAAAACCGCCTTCAAAACTACTTATAACAGGGTCAGGGTGGTAAGATGAACAGTTTTAAAAGTTGAGGGAAGTGTTTTGCCTGGTTTTGAAGTTCAAGGAGGAAAAGCGAACTTTCGTAAAAGTTGAGGGAGGCAAGGTGGACTATTTCTAGTAACTTAGTAAGGCATCAGAATTGCGAAGCGATATATTTGTGGTGGGCTAACTTCTCCAGCAGTCTAGTAAGGTTTCAGCCCACTAGAGAAAGCCATAGGCCCGCGAAACCAGGCACCGTACCAGCTTCACATTTATCGGCCCGATCCTGCATTCCCAATTTCGCGCTTCCCAGCCCGCGTCCTGGCTGATCAGCCATTTCGCAGCGGTGCAACGATATGAACCGGTAGCTTGTGCTTTGAAATGTCTAATCGCTCTTTAGCTGCGATATTAATAAAAGATTAAAAAGTTGCTAGTAGTTCACAAAAGGTGATCGATGGGCTGAACTAGCCCACTACTAGCGAGGCAATTTGCAGCCGAGGATAATTCGTTTTTTTTTTTTGACAACACCGAGGATAATTCGTTGCGGAGCCAAAAGATTCTGCACTGCACGATGAACCTGCGATGAGTCTGCTGCGTACTGGACTCCCCAAGAGGCAGATTGGCTCATCATCACCAAAGGTCACGCTTGGCCTCAAGAGGTTCCATGGGGCACAATGCAAAACACGACACGTAACAAACCACTTCCACGAGGATATCTTAAAATAGAGGCGGTTAAAAGCTCATCTTTGCAACCACACGAGAATTTGGGTCTGATTGGTTTGCGACCAAAATTTGTCACGCCAAAAATTTGGCAAACCAAAGCTAGGTAAAAATCATTGCCATGCATTTGGCAAGCCAAATGTGAGAGGTTAGCAAGTTTTTGTCGCCAGCCAAATAATAGCCAAAACCATGACACGCTAAATCTTTTTTTGGCAAATTTTAGAAGCCAACCAATCAGGCTCTCTGTGACCACAGTTCCACAAACATAACAATGACATGATTACAAGCGCCTGTATTTGTGCCAAAAAAAAAGATGAACTACTGGATTAGTTAGATGCTAATCAACGGCGAACTATTTTCAGTGGATCGCTAAATGAAATGAGTATTAATGAAGATACTCCGTAGATGGCACTGTACAACAAAAGGGGAGAGTACCACATTACACTAACAGCAGATGCAGGAAAGGGTTTCGTTCAATCCATAGGGATTGGAGGGGATTGAAAGGGATTTGATCCCCTACAAGTCAAAATCCTCTTGGATCCCCTCCAATCCACTTGGATTGAAGATAAACGAACAGGCCCAGCATATCTTTCAGAACGTGCAGGGTTCCAGTGTCGTCCTTCATCTACTTTAAGCATATCTTTCAGAGCGTGCATTGGCGTGTCCTTCTTCATCTACTTCTCACAAGAAAAGCAAGCCACCAACCTAATTGACGCGTCGTCGCCGGAGTTGTTGTTGGCATCGATCGATCAGCCTGCCTGAGCATCATCGATCGATCACGTGTTTGTCGTTGGTTTGGAGGTCATGTCCAAAACCAAAAGAACAAAGACTAGGCTTCATTGCGGTCATGGATCTGTCAAACGGCTAGAGGAGGCTGCATAGCTTTTGTGGACGGCGATGGGAACCTAACCATCCGTAATTTCTGCCCTTGACACGCACGGCTCAAAGGTGCTAATTGCTAAACCAAGCCAGAGCGGAAAGATCACAGCTTTGTCTTCTGAAAGATTGAAAGCGTAGCATGGCCTTTGATTTATTCTTCAGCCTCTGTCAGATCATCTTTGAAGTGCCATGAAATCAGGCCTCTGCTTTTGGGGAAACAAACAAGATGCCGAGTTGAAGTCAGGTGGTTTTGTGCTTTTCCAGGACCAGGAGATATATATTGGACTAAAATCTCACATCAAGCTAGATGAATGCAACTTCCCTTTTTCTTGCCATTTCTATTTTACTACTGCATTACAGCAATGTTCTCGATCATTTTACAGGAGTACAGACAGGGCCGGGGAGTTTACATGGATCTCGTTAGATCCATTACATGGATCTCGTTAGATCCATGGGACCAGTGGACAGCAGGACAGGTGGCCATCAGCCTCCTAAAGTAACACCAGAGATTCCTTCAGATCTCCATCATTTCTGGAGCTTTTGCACGCTAGGGTGCTCCTTAATCATGTTACTATTATAAAACCAATTCTGCCTCCAATTTGCACCAAAGATATTGTATCTTTTGTGCCATTCGATGCTGCAATATTCTTCTGGTTCCTGTACTAAGGGTTTGTTTGGATCACTTGGACTTGTTGATAGTCTAACTAAAGTTTAGTCATATGGACTACTGAGAGGCACAAACAACCAGTTGAGCTGGTCTAGGTGAGTAAGTTTAATTCAGGGCGTGTTCAGATTCCAAATTTTTTGGGGAAAAATTCCTATAGCACTTTCGTTGTTATTTGGCAAAATTTGTTCAACCATGGACTAATTAGGCTCAAAAGATTCATCTCGACATTTACAGACAAACTATGCAATTAGTTATTTTTTTACCTACATTTAATGCTTCATGCATGCGTCCAAAGATTCGATGTGATAGGTGGAAGAGGAAATATTTTGGGTTTGCATGGGAAGTGAACGGGACCTCAGTGATCCAAACAGACCTTAAGTAGCAGCAGCTGGAAACGGAAACAGCCGTACACATCCTTGAGTAGTCTGCAGTAAGTACAGTCCTTCTGTTCACCGTAGTGCAAGCACATCAGAAAGCCAGAAACTAGTAGTACCACCAAAAGTCCAGTCTTTTATTATCAAGAGAAAAAGTAGAACGACGACAACAGAACAGACGATCAGATACTACAGTAGGGGATCTCAAACCACAACCCTATCAGATCGAAAGGGTGTGGTTATTGTACACCATTATTGCAGCCTAGGATAGGAGTAGCTAGTATCAGATTCAGAAGCTGTTCTGATATGCAGCACCTGAGTGATGCGGATTGGAGCAAAGCGAGCACGATGGCGCTGCTGCGCCCTGAAATGGGAGGTTCTGTGCAAACGAATCTCCTTTTCTCTCCTCCATGGACACAACTGTACAACGCCCACCCCAATAATTCACGTATAAAAAAGCTTACAAAGGCAAAAGATGAAGCGTGATCGCAACAAGACCTGGCCATTCGTTTCCAATTTGGAAGTACGTGCGTTTCAGTGTCACCTTTTCTCCGCCAAATCGTGTGGCATTTTTGAAGGTAAGGCCCTGTTTGGTTTGCACAGGTTAAAGTTTAACTCTCATCACATCAATGTTGCGGCAAATGTATAGAGTACTAAATGTAGACTAATTGCATGCATGTCGGCACAGATTAGGAGTAATTTACGAGACGAATCTATTAAGCCTAATTAGTCCAAGATTAGAAACTTTTTATCAAATAAGATGAAAGTGCTACAGTATTTATTAAACTTTAACACCCCAAACCAAACAGGCTCTACAGTGGGAGTTATTATGGGTCAATTAATAGGCTCCTAGGAGAGAGCGAGAGCGCCTCAAAGCCTCAAAGAAGGTTGCCAGTGAAGTTTCGAGGGGGCTTTTTCCCTTGCGCCTGCAACGTGTCTTTTGTGTAGTACTACTCTCTTGCTAGGCTGCTATCGATATTAGTTCTTATGCAGCATGATTGGGATATACTCTACAGTATTCTTTTGGGAGGAAAAAAAAGAAAAGAAAGGGCTATACATGGGATCGGGTCATGCATGGTCTCATGGAATCTGATGCTGCTCGCGTCAAACGCGAGCCCACGGTATCTGAAAACATCGTGGCAATGGCAATTGGCAAACATTGGTCAGTGTACGTGACGTTGTCTTTCGTGCACACACCGGCGCTCTGAAACAGATTTGCTACCTAACAACCGGTTGTTTTAGGAGCTGTCAACAACCGGTTTTTGGGCCTTCCGATCGGGATCGGTTGGTTCAGGTGGGCGGGACGCGGGCGCATATGCAGCCTCTCTGTCCGCTGCCTTTTGTCCAGCCAGGGCGTGGGCCCTACCTCTCTCTCATGCGGTCAACAGAGGGAGCAGCGCCTCCTGCACCTCGCCCAGCGCAGGCACGCGGCTGCAGCAGGCCAGCAGCGCGTGCAGCGGTCCCCGCCGGTTGTAGGCCTCACGAGCGCGTGCAGCAATTGATGGATCCCACAACAATTTGCGGACAATTTATTATTTGCTCTGAAATTTGTGAATAATTTGTAAATAATTTGATATATATTTTCTGTTATTTGTAATTTATAGAAATAATTTGTAAGTTTTTCTGAAAAATCTGGCATGAGATCTTCAATCCATAGAAATAAAAGTTGTGTTATATCCAAATTACATCACTCAGTCCAATAAATTACACTAAAAAATCATTGTAAATATAGTAATAAAGCGGTGTAAATATAGTTATAAGACAGTATAAGTGTATGGAAAAAATCTAGTTGTTGAAAAGGGCTAAAACAACCAGTTGTTAGCTATAGATAGATTCCTCTGAAAACGTTCTAAATGCTGGCAAACCGCAAGTGCAGCTGCCATCTGCACTGAAACAAACAAAACTGAAAACCTATCACTAGTCTAGGCGTCTTCACCAGATCTGCACGGAAGGAAGAGCAGACAAACATGGGGCAGACCACGGCGCCCCGCTCGGATCCGGGGGAGCTCGCTTCTGAAGCTTCCATGCAGCTTGCAGCAGGACACATCACGCTCGCACTGCACAGCGCTCGGTGCGCCTTGCCCCCCCCCTCTACTCAGTACTCGCCATGGGCAGGCACTGCCAAATCGTGAAAATCCACCGCCACCACCAATAATGCAGAGAGGCTATCACTATAATACTCGCGTCGCCAACAGAGCGCGCGCGGCGAAAGTTCAGCGACGAAGAAAAGAACAGGTGCCGCCGCGCACTGAGCTTGCAGTCTTGTGTGCCTGGTGGCGAGGTCGCCAGCGGGGGCCGCCGGCCGGGGAGCCAGCGATCTGCTCGCGCTTTCGCACTGCGCGGCTTTCCGGCAACCATTTTTTGGGGGCGTGTAGATCAGTGGGAGCTGAAAAACCATGGGCAATTGTGTGCGGCTGGCATGGAGAGAAAGCGTCTCGATCGTGCACCAGTGGACGGTGCGTCACTGCTCCTTCTCCAGCCATAACTGATCACCCGTGATTGTTTCTTGGGCAAGCACGCACGTTGGTCTCAACACACGCGCGGGCGCGGATGATTCTTCGCAGTTGCGTGTCGAGACGAGGGACTCGCGATCGCCGATCGCTTGAGAGGAGAGCCGGCCGGCTGGTTGTTCGTTGGGGGCTCGACACGTTGGAAGCAAGCGCGCGGGTGCCACTCACCACCTATTTGGCCTTCGGCTTTCTGTTTCATCCGAGAGTGAGAGCAGTCCGTCCGCTTGCGCGGAGCCAAGAATCTCGAGACATGCCGCTGTAAACAAGAGCAAGATGACAATATTGTATGGGCGATCGAGCTCCTGCTCCGTTTTCTACTGCTGACTGCCGCCCAAGTCTTCGACACCAATCGAGCCGGGAGCCCGGGACCGAGTAATTTACACCTCGGCAACGTGGTAAGCACTAGGACAAAGTCGTAGAGGCTCCGATCCCCTCCCCTGGATCCACCGATCTGCGGAAGAACTGAAGAATCATATAAGCTAGTATTCAGTTTGCAGTTGAGGTCCGTTCTTTCTTACGTTGCCAGAAAGCAGCGCATAGAGAATTTAATATTCAAAACCAGGTAGCTGGAACATTATGGCAGTGGTCCATAACAGGAAAGAAATAACAAAAGCTATACATAGCACTATGGCAAGCGCATAAGACAATAAAAAATACTAGTTACACTATATACATAAAAGAAACAAGGAGTTGTTGGCTTGTGCGGGTAGTTGTGGGACCTATCCTTATTGACAACTAGTCTAGATACGCTGTGACATGTAACTTAATTGTAGAATCCTGCTATAGGACTCACCTGTATGGACTGGCTGATCCAGATACATTGTGGTTGCTCTTATAGATCGCTGTGGCTTTTCTAGATACATAATTTGTATTATGTATATAGACATAACGTATATCTAGGTACATAAAAAAAACTAGGTATCTACTATCTAGAAAGCCAAAACGACCTAGAATTTAGAACAAATGGTATACTTGTTATTGTATATAAATAATTTCTATGGGCAAACCAGCTAGCAACCAGGATGTCACGCAACTGTTGCCATACAGTAGTGGTGGTCCTCTTTTTTCGGTGTTCAACATGATAATTACCGTTTAAGGGAGTAGTGGTTGTTTGTTTCCTTGCACCATCAGTGGAGTGTGGATGCATGATTTCCCCCTTGACAGCTACTCCCTCCCCCTCAGTTTCAAATTGTGTGTTGTTTTAGTTTCATCTTAAATTAAACTTGTCTAACTATAATAAAATTTTATAAAAAAATATATTGACATCTACATATCAGTAAATACACGATCAAAATATATTTAATGAGGTATCTAATAGGACATTTTAGATGTTTGTGTATTTTTCTATAAACTTACTTAAAGTTAGAGAAGTTTGATTTAGAAAAAAAACTAAAACGATTTATGGCGTGTTTAGATCCCAAAATTTTTTGGGTAAAATTCCTGTAGCACTTTCGTTGTTATTTGGCAAAATTTATCCAACCATGGACTAACTAGGCTCAAAAGATTCGTCTCGACATTTACAGACAAACTGTGCAATTAGTTTTTTTTACCTATATTTAATGCTCCATGCATGCGTCCAAAGATTCGATGTGATGGGTACTATGCAAAATTTTTAGGATCTTTTTGGAATCTAAACATGGCCTTACAATTTCTTTTAGTAAAAAAAGCACGCCTCCAACTGCTGCACTGGACTCCTATAAGGCTATAAGGCTAGACTGATGTCGATTATTTCTAAGCCAGAGGCTGCATAAGGGCAGGGCCAACGGATGCGGCCAGCAGCGTTGGCCTCAGTAAAAAGGTCACAATCCACCTAGAGCCCTGTTTAGTTCCTAGAAAATTTTGTAAAATTTTTCAGATTTTCCGTCACATCGAATATTTGGACACATGCATGAAGCATTAAATATAGATAAAAAATAAAACTAATTACACAGTTTAGACGAAATGGACAAGACGAATCTTTTAAGTCGGACAATATTTGCCAAATAACAACGAAAAGCGCTACAGTGCCATTTTGCCAAAAAAATTTGGATCTAAACCAGCCCTTGGCCGGAAGGATTGGGATGTCAATCTCCACAACGCAGGCAAAGCTCCAACTTTAATTTGCGCAGAACATTGGGTGTGTTTAGTTGTGTAAAAAGGTGTTAAAAAAGTACTGTAGCACGTTTTGGCTTTATTTGGCAAATAGTGTCCAACCGTTGACTAATTAGGTTCAAAACGTTCGTCTCGCAAAGTACAACAAAACTGTGCAATTAGTTTTTTATTTCATCTACATTTAGTACTCCATGCATGTATCGCAAGTTTGATGTGACGGGGAATCTTTTGTTTGCACAGTACTTTTTTTTTGAGGAAGTAAACACAGCCATTGTCTTCTTGTCCGTCCTCTTGTCAGGCCAAAACCTGTGATGGGGCTTTCATTTTCATGCTGTGTTTAGTTCCTCCAAAAATGCACTATGTAAAAAAAGATTCTCCGTCACATCAAACTTGTGATACATGCATGAAGTACTAAATGTAGATGAAATCAAAAACTAATTATACAGCTTGGTTGTACTTTGCGAGACGAACGTTTTGAACCTAATTAGTCAACGGTTAGACACTATTTGCCAAATAAAACCAAAATATGCTACAGTGTATTTTTCACTTTTTTCAGGGTAACTAAACACAGCCTCAGCCTCCCACGCTCGCCTCGGAGATGGCTTCAGCTTTACGTCAGACCAAGCATATGCCGCTCCTGCAGGAGCCCCTGACACCCTGCGGAGCTGCTGTTTGTGCTGAATCGGCTGGTTGGTGCGGACGTGGAAGCCGGGGCTAACAGCCACGCTGTAGCGATGGGGGTGGCCTAATGCGCTCAATTATGAGCTTAAAATAATGCTAGGAACATGTGGGTGATGACCTCACTCACAGTACTTCTCTCAATCCTGATTGAACGAGCAGAAACTCGAAAAGGGACATCAAAACTCATTTGCTCAAGAAAGTGTTTTAATTAGTCTTTTTTAGCCATGATAGTTGAGAAGACTAAAACGATCCAGCCATATCGTCACACTCATGGACTAATAATTCACTCAACTTGAGATGACATGTATAATATATTAACAAGGTGCATGGTTCTTAGCCGCCCTCCACAGAAAACAAAGAACATCGGAGAACAAATGCCGTCATTATTCAGTAGAAAATAATACTACCAAGTGACATAGTGCCAAACAAATTCGAAGTGATCATTTCATGGCGTGACACCGGTTTCTATCTTGCTGAGTACAGTGTACTCCATCTGTCCCAAAATACAAGACGTTTTTTACTTTTAGACATCTTGTTTGACTGTTCGTCTTATTTAAAATTTTTATGTAAACATTTTTTATTTTATTATGACTTATTTTATCATTAGTTCTACTTTAATGATGTTTTATTTATTTTATTTTTCACACAAAAAAATTGAATAAGATAAATGGTCAAACATGTATCTAAAAGTAAAAACATCGTCTTCGGTATGGAGGGAGTACACATCATCTTTGTACGTTTGGAATGGAACACGTCGCCATCCAATCCAAGTGCCATGTTTGCCATCATGTCCCAGTTAATCCACTGCTAATCGAGATGATAATCGATAAACAAACGCGTTCTTGGAATCTTAGGGGACCAATAATGTAACCCAAAGTGGCATAAGTTAATATATAATTGTGTTGTTGCTCGCTAGCTCAAGGCCCACCACTGCCAAAACTTTTTCTACCTACTCCCATGATAAGAGAGGAGGGCGATAGGTTGCTTTAGCTTTCCTGTGCTGGATAAATACTCCCTCTGTCCCAAAATGTTTGTCTCTAGAAAACTGTGTTTCCCTCACAGATACGCTTTCCGGACGACTAACGTTAAGGGACGGAGTAGTAAACCAGTAACGTGCAGCGCTGGCTAAAGAGATAAGAGGAGGACCATACCGAAGTCAAAGCTGCCGAACGCTTCTCTCCACAGCCACACTGTTTTCAGACTTTGGTGTATGTATATGGGTGTATATGCTTGACGTTGATAGGTCCATCTCAACGATCGAGCAATATATAGGGCATAGTATCATTAATTTCCTTTTGCTTGTTTGAAAGATGGTTTATATTGTTTAGTTTTCTGGCTGTGAATCTTTACTTGGATGTAGTCTAGGAGCTATATAGGGCATGTTTGAATCAGCTATAGAATATATTTTATGAAGACGAGCTAAAACATGTCGTTCATCCAAACAGTCCATATTATTGTGCAATTAGTCATAAGTCATTTCTTTATAAATCTGCAAGTGATTCAAATAGGTCCGTAGTTGATGCTCAAACCAGCTCAATCTATGGGCTTCGCACATAGGTTGCCACGTAAACATGGCCACTGATCACATGAAACACAAATGTCCTTATCATGGACTGAATAATTGCCTCATCTCGAAACCTTATTGAATCCAGGAACATGGTTATAGTACACAATTATTGAAGATACGAGACACTACTGCTGCGGCAAAATCAACATCACTGCCAACTCCAAAACCCCTATCACTATCGATTTCGCACATAAGCAGTGAAAATAGGTGGTGAAGATCATCTTCATTAGCCTTGATTTCAAACCGATGATAAAAACCAATTATTTTCTTAAAAAAATACCTGACCGCTTGCCCTTCTATGCCGCATCGTAGTCCACCCGCTAGGTTGTGCCCTCGCCCGCTAGGTCGCAGATTGACGTCGTAGGGCCTCCTCCCCCACCGAGTCCGCCAGGGGGGGGGGGGGGGGCGCTCATGCGATAAGGGAGCCACCCGCACGTCGAGTGAGAGAGGGCAGTGTCCATGCTAGGGCATGTCGCACTAGGAAGGGAGGAGGGTGGCCACCATGTTATGAGGGCCGGTGTGCCCGCGCCGTGGGCTGCTTGCACTACGGGCGTCGTGTCGGGGCCACTTGTGCTGGGAGGGCTAGCGCTGCCATGCGTTGGAATGGGTGGCACCGTCACGGGGCGCCGAGAGAGAGAGAGAGAGTTGATGCAGTCAGACACGAGCAAGGACAAGATCGTCGGTAGCAGAGGGAGGGCCTAAAACAGCTAGGCTAGCCAGGGGATTGGTGAGACCGATTTGAGATATGCTTTAGTTACAAGTTACTTTAAGTATTCTTCGAACCTTTCATATTTTCGGATTTAGGTCACACCTTCATGTGTGCTAAACATGTGCTCAACATATATGGTTTGTATAGTGATGCACGTCCATGCATATCTTGAGTTTTCTTTCTATGCTAACTGTTATGAATCACTTTTATTAGTGATCAACCGCTCTCTTAGAAGGTGCCTCTTCAGAAGTGTCCTTTCACATGTATATATATACGTGCAACCATGGATCAATGAAATAACAACAATTTCCATTCTCACTTGTCTCATTGGTCTCTTGCTTTACATCAAAGACACTCTATGTTAAACACTACCAATGACAAAAGTGACTAGTTTAGGAGCACTATAGGAGAATTTTGGTATATTTGTATAACTATGTGTTTAAGTGATTTAAATTTAGTTGTTACTTGGGGCATCTGATTATTTTTCATAAAAACAGAGGTAAGTAATTTAGATGCAAAATTATGGGATACTTTATATTGTTTTTCATAATGGTATATGTTGGTAATTTAGATGAAGATTACAGATTACTTTAGGTTATTTTACATGATGGCAATGGTGGATAATTTAGATCAATATTTAAAGGATTATTTTAGACTATTTTCTATCTAATAGCAAAGGTGGATACTTTTGAGAAATAGATTTGATCCTACGTCTATTATAGCGTCAACGATGGTTAGAGATTATGGAATAGATGACCAAAATGATTCTGAATTTTAAAGAATTTTAGAATTTATCTTTTTTCAAATAACGCGTCCGAAGATGATTAACGTTGTTGGTGTCTCTAATTAGTATTACGAAGATTGCTGGTCCAAATTTATTATGTTCGACTCATATTTTGAAATGCAGGGAGTAGCATTTGCAATATTTGGGCAATTTTACTCTTTCAGCTTCAACATAGTAACCTCTCCTTTGAATATATCATCTTCCGTCTGGTGTTCAGTGTTGGTCCCTTCTGTTTTTGTGACCACAAGCTCTACCAGCAGCTGTTTGGACATACGAATTTCTATTCTACTCTGTTGCGCCCACATCGCTGCTTTGAAAACCGAATCAGACGCGGACAAATTATAAGTGCAGCTTGTCAAAGAAAACTGAAAGCCTGTCATCGCTTCACCGGCCTCACTCGTAGCAGATCTGCTATGGGTACTTACAAAACAAAGCATGCCGGGTCAGAGATACTCCACACACACACGGCGCCCCACGCCCGTATCCGGGGGAGCTCCTATTCAGCTGCAGTACACATCACGGTTGCACTGCCGCTCGGCTCGGTGCCCTGCATCTGCAGGCATGCATCCCAGGCACTGACAAAAAATCATCCCCAATAATGCAGCAAACTATACTATATACTACTGTATACTTTGTCTCGGCAACAGAGCGAGGGGGGCGGTAGAGTCCGGAGAAGAAAACACGCGGCCGCGCACTGTGCTGTCATCGTCTGGTCGCCGCCGCACTTGGCTTCGTCGTGCGGCGATCTGTTTGGACAGGGCACCAACGAGAACGAGAACGAGCTGCTGTGTTGACGATCGGACATGGGAGCCGGAGACTATTGCTTTTTTCCCTTTCTTTTTTCGTGCATGGGCGCTTTTCCGGCAATCATTTTGGCTTTGGAGGGGGGACTGAAACCCAACTTTTTGTAATTTGGCCCCTTTTTTTGAACTAAGCTCTCATTTAGACCCCCGGAAAACCTAAATCAACTCCAGGGGTCGGCGCCGTAGGTCATGACGCGTCGGTCATGGCGCCGAGGTGTTTGGGCTTGGTAACGCCGTGAGCACGCATGGCAGGGACCTCGGCGCCGTAGGTCACGGCGCCGAGCTTGGATTCCATATGGCCCCGAACCTCTTCTTCTCCAAACCTTGTTTCATTTGTTCCTCCCTGCCTCCCTCTCGGGTTCTTCCTCTCCCAAGCCGGCCAATCTCTTGAATCGACGGATTGCACCTTGGAAATTTCTATTTGATCCACACATCTTCACTAACAAGGTAATATCTCTCTCCTCCTCAATTTTTGTGCATTGATTTGGTATAAAATGCGTTGATTTTGGAACCCTAGTATTTGAATTGATTTTAAGTTTTTGTTACATTTGTAATGGTAGGATGCCAAGGCGTGGCAAAGCTAAGAAACCAAGGTAATGGTCATATTAGGTTTTCATTATTTGCGCAACAAATGGAAAACCCTATGTTTAGGGTTTAATGTAATTAGGTTTCGGTTAGTATGATGAAATTGTTTTGATTGTAGCTATTGTCGTCGGTGGGAAAGTCCATATGCCCTAAAGCCTCTCCTCAGCGGTGTTCCTGTACCCATGTGTTTTTGTGGCGATCCTTGCAAGGTAGACATTTCCGAGGAAGAGGAAACCTATAGGCAGAGGTATTGGATGTGTTCGAATTTTGCATGGGAGCCTACCGAGCAACAACGTCGCAGTGACTTTATTGTGAGAAATGTTTTTATTGTGTATTGATTTCTTTTGTCATATGAAGTCTTCCAGGATTTATTTGTTCGGTATCAATTATATATGTTGCAGACCTCTCCACCGCTTTGTGATTTTGAGCAGTGGATCGACACTAAGATCAAGGAGTCGGACAAGGAGTCCCTACAACGCATGAAAGAGTGGGAGGAGGAGTGCAGGCAGAGGTATGAGATGAGGCGCAAATAGGAGGCTGTAGAGAAGGAGCACAAGGAAGAGGAGCAAAGGAGGAAAGCTGCTGCGGCTAGGGAGAAGAGGGAGAGGAAGCTTGAGCGTGCGCGCCGAGCGAAGGCAGCGATGGAGGAGAATCCTGATGCCCAGAAGAAGGGAAAGTGGTCTCATTGCACTCAGTAGCTATTTGGTTTATGCATGAGCAATGTCTTGTAGTACTGGACTTTTTAATCATGTAGTGCACTTTTAGTTAGGACGTACTTAGACCATGTTCTACGTTATCTAGTTCGGCGGTATGTACTCTTATGAACCTTATTTAGTTAACTATGGCGTACTATTGCACTCAGTACATCTTGTATTGGACTCAATGATCATTGTGTCGTTTTTCCACTCGTTGTGGTGATAATATTCGACATAGTTAAACCGTAAAGTAGTGCATTACATAGCTGGACACGCACAACACACAAATTGGCATGTGAGAACATGTACCAAACAAGGGTACAGAGGTCCTTGACTAAACCTAACACGCCTTAAGTAATTAATTCAAACATCAGATACACGAGATGACATGTGAGAACATGTAGCTGACAAGGGTACATAGCTCTTGGACTAAACCTAACATGCCTTAGGTAGGTTCCTCCTAGTAGTGCGGCCACATAGCGAACTGGGTAGACCCTTCTCCATAGTATCCACCCATTGGTGGTGGTGGCGGCGGCGGTGGTGGTGGCGATGGTGTTGGCCCCTTGTTTTGGTGACAAGGGCAGCAACAATATGGATCGGTGCACGGTGGCTCCTGTGAACTTGCACCATTGTTGTTGTCATCCTCTTCGTAGTTCTTTGTGCCTGCGCTAACTTCCCTCTCTAGTTAGGGATTCTAGAAAAATTCTAGAAATTCTAGAAACGTCGACCTCCTTCCATTGCCTCGTCATACATCTGCACTAAGCAATCCTCACCATGCATACATTTTGGCCAATCTTCCCTCCGCTTGTCGTAGTTCTTGAGAGGCATATCTCTATTGAACTCGATCTTGCTCTGCTCAGGGAAACGCTCTAAGGCTTTAGTAAACTGTTCGGGACCTAAACCCCCTTCCCACGCATTTGGATTTCCCTTTTTCACCCCCTTCCCTCTCCCTCCAGACGCACTTGCGGACATTACTACTTGAATGAAATGCTCGTTGTGGACTTGTGGCTACTGATCCATCCAGCAATGCATATATATAGGCGGTGGCATGTATAGTAGTCGTTGCGATGTGGCGTAAATGCTCCCGATCAGCATACTTATTGGCACTTAATAGCTGACGTGAAAGGACCCTGAAAAGCCTACAGTCGTCCACTGAAAAGGCTACATACGTCGATTGAAAAGCCTATTTGAAAACTCACTGAAAATGCTACATACGTCGACTGAAAAGCCTATTAATGCCACTGAAAAGGCTAAAGGCTAGATTAGAGTACTGAAAACACTATTTGACATTGAAATGAGTAATCACTGAAAAACTGGATGCTATAGGTGTACTGTGTTCATGATAAGTCGCTTTCATCTTTGTCGTTGTTGTTCATGATAAGTCCCTTTCATCTTTGTACTGTGTTCATGATAAGCCTAGATGCTGTAGGTGTTTCGTGTCCATGATAAATCGTTGTCGTCATTGTTCTTATAATTGCAAAGTTAAATGTATTATAATGAATAAATAAAAAAATTCGTCAGAGTTTCCCTTGTATTTGGACCATCCACAATGACAAGCATGCAATATAATAAGATCGAAACATATAGTCATGCATATAGCTTAAGACAATCACATAGAACCTCACAACCACCATAACATGTCATACATAAGAGTCCATAATGTCCATACAGTCCGATGAGTTGTAGCAAATAAAGTCCATACATTCCATAAAGTCCATACAAGCAAAATAAGCAAAGTCTATGCATATGTCCTCGTCACTGCCTCCTAGACTTACCCTTCCCCTTGTGTCCAAGAGCGTTGGTGCCTGGAGTGTAGTGTTGCGGCGGCCGGCGTCTGCGTGTTCCCACAGGCTGAGAAGGCTGAGTCGAAGGAGCGTCTTGTAGTCGCGACGGTCCAAGCTCCTCGTATCCGCCTTGGTCCTCCTCTGACTCCTCGTCCCCTCCCTGGTGGCCTTGGAAAGTGTCCGCAGTACTACAGGAGGAGCTCTGCCCTCCGAAACCTGTACACCATGCATCAGCCAAGATGATTATACATTACTATTTGCCTATGGTTTGATTGAAACATGAATCCGAAAAAACAAAAAAACATCAATATAGTCTTACCAGAAGCACTGACGCCGGACGTATAGGCCCACTGGTGTCCTTGTGCCCTTTGTTCGTCCATCATGGCACTAGTCCCACAACCACAACGAGCTGTAGCACGACGAAGCCTACGTGCTAGCCTCTGTCATGCAAAGGTGATATTACTAAGTATGGAGATAAGGCTATGCAATCACTTATATTCCTAGTGTGTGATTCAAAACTTATTCCAAGGAAGTTGTTCAATGAGTTCTCATCCACGCCAGTCCTTGGAAATTGTTCGATTTCAATCACGGACTGCCTTAGCGCGTTGCTCTACAAAAGAGAGAGAGTGAGGTTAGGGCAATTATAGCTATTACACCGCTCGCAACTAATGAAATGTGAAAACATCACTTACCACTCGATCCAAGATAGGTGCAGCCTCGATAATCATCCCAGATCTTGCAGCAAGGTCATAGGAGGTCTCTTCATCTTCGGAGGAACCAATGTCGGCGTAGTCGGCCGCGGTCCATTCCTTCTTCAACTTCGTCCTTGTGACGCCACGGTACCAAGCTAAGTACGCTCGAAAGTTGGAGTTGGAGTGCGGCTCGTCGTTTTCATACAAGTTGTCATGAAAACTGTCCCATATCTCAATGTGCTCATGATGCAGGTTCTCAAACTCAACTGTCTTCTTTTGTTTCTGATGATCAATCCTGCAAAAGTTTGATTACTTGTGACACACAATTTAATGGATAAACTACATGTGAAAATGGTGTAATAAGCGTAAATGGTTTGCAAGGGCAAACTTACTTGTGCAACTCTTGGGACGTCGAGAATGGCTCTACTGGCCACTCTTGACGCAAGCCAAACTAGCGTGCAACTCTGTTGGGAGGTGGTACTCAACAGCATAGAAGCAAATCAGCGGGCACCTCATCAAGTACAGGTCCTCGTCGGAGCTGCACATGTTGCTAACACGAAGATCCTTCACCTATTTTTCCTCGTACGGCTGCCAAGTAACCTTCAAAAGTAGAAGTCAAGGGCGTTTGTTTCAAAGGGTAACAAATGATGTACTACAAACTAATGAATTAGAATTAGCTTACCATTGAAGGCCTCAGATTGTCTAGCTCGTTGCCATACTCGATGTAGGCACGGGGAGTCCTGACGAAGGGTACCTAGGCTTTGTCTCAGAGGTGGGCAACAGTGGGTAGGTGTCGAGGGTTGGTCACTTCGAACTAGTCACGAGGCGGCTGCACAATGGGCTGGCCCACTGGTATAGGAGACCACATCCAAAGCTAGAGAAGGTACACACACACACACACCCAATGGAGGCAGCGGTAGAAGTCCGTCAACAAGCCTCGCAGAGGTGGCGGTACAAGAACGCCAACACTGCTGAAGCCCAACTGTACCCCCCTGTTGTGTCCAAGTCAGTAAGGCAGGGGATGTACATCCATGACGCGGTGTCTCCAGTCGCGTCTGGGAAAAAAAACACACCCAAACAAGTGCATCACCCAAGCCCTGCAGTAGTAGGTAAGTGTCTGTGGATCTGCATGTTGCGGACACTGACCAAAGTTCTGCCTGAGCCAAGAAAGAGATACCCCTGTGGTGCGGCTACTAGTTGCCTCTAGAGGAAGTGGTCTCCCAAGAAAGGCCTCAACTCTTTCTCTCCAACCGTCAGACCTGCAGTGCCCGATAACTGGACGACCTCTAACACTCAGACCAAGGAACTTCTGGGCATCCTCAAGCGTAGGAGTCATCTCTCCACAAGGTAGGTGGAAAGTATGAGTTTCTGGCCTCCACCTACATAAAGGAATAGTATTGTTCATAAAGGCAGTGTATAATGAACAACTTGGATGATAAAAGATTAGTACAAGCAATGTGTGTACCTATCAACCATAGCTGAAATCACCGCAGGGTTAATGTCGGGGAACCCACGGCGAAGCTGGTACAATACGACGTCCAGGCCAGCCCTCTGTAGTAGAGGCGTGTACTAGTCGTCGTACCGCATGTCCTCGAACTTATCATGGGTTCGAGGACGGAGAGGGGGCAGCTCCTGCAAACATTGCAATTGTTAGTAAAAGTGCATTGTACAAATATGAAATAGACGAACACAACAAAAAGATGATGTACTAAGTAACTCCCCCTCCGCGGTGCGTCGTCCTCGGTGGTTCTCCTCGTAGTACGGCTCCATCCTGCACAAGAACATGAAGCAAATGTCAATAAAGCATATGGAAGAAAGCATATATATTAAGACAAGCTGTAAAATGAGACATGCATCTACACATATTTCCACCTGACTAATCGGCCAATGACATGTACATGATTTGTGGCCAAGTCGTCCACATGTCCCACATTGGTTCTGATCGGGGTCAGCAAGAAAGGGGGTTGCTCTCCCTCGCCTAGTTCTACCGGAAACCTGATCCATGGTCATCTTGTATCTCGTCCTCTTCCTGGTTCCACGTTTGTCCCAACGTGCACCTGCATCTGCAATATATTTTGGACCATTGTACTATGGCCACTGACCCTCATCTAGATATGGCTCGAAACGGGGAGACCATGTCTGTACTAAGCTGTGAACACTGTACTCATGCGGTATCATGGACTCGTAGTTAAGTTGTGATGTTGAGATGCCGCAACAAAATGAGAACAAGGAAAGTGATACTGCCTTGGCTTCCCACACTTGCATGAAAAAGTACTGAGTACTACAACATACTTCCTAGATGGAAGCCGCTCCCCATCGGAAGTTGTTCCACCCATTTGCGTGACCAAGTACTTGCCGGTGATGTGGTCATAGCATTCAACATCATGTGTGCGAACCCTCTCCTTTGCCTTCGCCAGGTGATGTGACGGTTTTGGTGCCCAAGCCTGATTCCTGCTCTGTAGTTCCAACCGTGAGCATGTCTCTCATTGAACCATGCTACAAGCCTAGAGAAGGTGAATATCACAATAGCATTAACTGGCATGCCACGTATACCCTTGAGGACACTGCTAAATGACTCCGCCATGTTGCTAGTCTGAAACTCATACCTCCATCCACCTTCGTCGTAGGCTCTTGTCCACTTCTCTGGTTCCCTCAGCAACCCTCTTATCTACTGCCTACCTTCTGCGTTTGTTGCCGTTCTCAGCTGCTCCAACATCTCCTCAAAGAACTGTACCTCGAGCAGGCGACAAACCTCCTCGAACAATGGGAAGTTGTCCTTCGTGCCATCCTTCCGAAGTAGATTCTCGGCTAGGTGCCGAGTGCACCAACGATGGTGCAAAGGGGCATACCCTGGAATCTGCTCCTGCATGGCACTGAGTATACCCTGGTGTATGTCAGATATGACACCAACCTCCCTATGAGGGCCTATAACGTGGATCCAAACAAGGTGCATGAACCACCCCCAGTTGTCTTTGTTCTCCCTCTCCACCAAAGCAAACGCCAAAGGAACCAATGCATTGTCTGTGTCACAAGAAATGGCAACCAGTAGTGTGCCCATGTACTTGCCTAGAAGGAAAGTACCATCAATGGATAACACCAGACGACAGTGCCTGAAGGCCTCCACGCACTGGGGAAAGCACCAGAATGCTCGGAAGAATATCTGCCTCCCGTTCCTCGTTTCATCTGGCTTGGGGATGTACTCATAATGCATGCCTATATTAACTGCTTTTATTGCATTGAACAATGCCGGCAACTTTTCGTACCCCTCCTCCCAATCCCTATATATAATCTTCCACGCCCGTTGCTTTGCTCTCCATGCCTTGCCATACTTTATGTCATAGTTGAAGATTTTTCTGGTCATCTGTATAATTGACTTAACCTTCAAGTTGGGCTGCCCCTTCAAAATATCCAATAGTGAACTGGCTATGAGGGTAGAGGTCAACTGCCGATGCTTGTGCTTCGAGTCTTTCTCGGCACAAGTGTGTGGACCTTCAATTTTGGTGATCTTGAACTTCCCTGTGGCCTTCTGTTTACGAGCACACACCCTCCAACTGCAATCATCCTTCTCACACACCACTGTGTAATGCCGATCCACAAAGGAATGCCTCACCTTGAATGGTCTCTTACGTCTCACAGAGTGTTCCTGTAACCACCTTCTCAAGGTAGGCAAGTCCTTGAACAGCAAACCCTTCTGAATCTCCACATTGCCATCGGCCTCAGGAGCCTCTAGCAGCTCATGATCCCTTCTTTCTGCATAAGCACTCTGAGATTGTCTAAGATCGCTGAATTCATGAACTAGTGGATCACGATCAAGACAAATGGATCTGATGAGGTCCATATCTTGTTCGCTCAATGGTGCAACCGGACAGTCATCATCAGAATCAACAGCCCTTGCAGTGGCATAAGGCTCCTCATCATCATCGATGTTGACATCCACACTATTTGATGATCCAAACCCTAGAGGCACGTCGGCTGATGGAGGCACAGGAGGACCACCAATATTGTCAGGAAGGTCTCCTGTATTTGAAGCAAGAATATGGATACCATTAATACAAGGGTCATGAAGGTGGTGCTGGTGGGGAATTAAAGAAAGACAATGTGCTAAGTACGACACTTACTTGGATGGTTTTGGGTCAAAGGGATCTCCTGAGGGGCAGCACCGACATCAGGACAAATTCCAACCTTATTGGGGGTGGATTGTGCATCTGTAACCACAAGCACATCTTCCACATCCACCTCAAGGTTGGCTAACGAAGGATGAGAAGGTGCTTGATTCTCCGGTTCAGGCAAGAAGTAACGCTGGGGTGAATACCCATGAGGGGTGGGATCATTGGACAACTTCCGCACCACCAAATCCAAACTTTGAAACTCATTCTTCATGACAGTTTTGACATATTTCTCCCATTGACCCTCGGATGCAATTGGGACCAACCTATGGTAGAAGATCTGGCCTGATTTACCATAGTGAAGTATCCCCTCAACTGAGATGGCGTCTCCAGTGGAACTACAGTCAAGCTCATCACGAGCCCTAGCCAACAACTCAGAAAACAACGGCCGGTCATCGAACATCAGAGGCACCCTTTGTATTCCAACAAAACTGACATTCCCAATTTCATCTTCCTCCACACTTCCTCCATGATAAAGGGTGACTACGTTGTCCATCTAGTTGGAATGCACAACATAAAAGTCATTTCGGGTCTACTATAGAAAAAATTTGATAACTACTATATATATACTCCTAAATAAGATACATAAACAAGGTACATATATATACTCCTAAATACTATAGTTATCTACCTAACTGCTTCAATATCTCTCTAACATACTAACTAAAAAAGTATATCTAACTATTTATAAAATATATATAGTAAATGTATATATTACCTTGTGTGTGTGTAAGTATACACAATATCTAAGTAAATTTGCTACCAACATTACCATGCTACATTTGCTAACTACATTACCATTCTAACTAAATTTGTACATTAGTATCTAACTAAATTTGCTAACTACATTTCCATGGTAACTAACTAAATTTGCAAAAAAAACCTTCGCTGCAGGACGACGAGCGGCAAAGGTGGACGGACAGGGGCCGGGCGGCGCCCGTAGGCACACTGGAGTAGGAGGAGAGCGGGGCTGCTGCGCGGGGGGCAGCTGCCATGTGGGCCCGTGGCCCGACAGGCCGCCACCGACCGCGGGGTGGCCGCCCTTGCCGCCGGTGCTCGCGCGAGTTTGCGGAGGTGGGTGCGGCTGCGACGACAACGGTCGGGGACGGTGCTGCCAGGGACGACGGTGCCGGGGACGACGAGGGCGGCGAGCGGCTCCGAGAGGCGGGGACGACGGTGGTCGGAGGCGGCGACGGTGCCGGCCGCGGCTGGACGCGGCAACGGGGGCGCGGGCGGCCTGGGATGGCCTGAGGACGAGGGGACGGCGGTGGTGGCGCGCGCGGGCAGGACGGTCAAGGCGGGGACGGCGAGCGCCGGCAGGATGGGCAGCGGCGGCGGGATGGCGGCGGCGGCGGTTTTGACTTCGGGAACGAATGACAACGACAGAGAAGGAAGAAGATTCACCGCGGGGTATGGTTTTGTTAGGGATTCAACTTCGCCACAAAAACACAGCCCCAAACTCTGGAGTAGAAAAGACTATGAAACTTTATAACAATATTTTGTTGCATGAAATAAGGAAGGCAAAGACATCTTTCACACCACAAGGTTAAATCTAACTTCGCCAAGAAGTAAAAGACCAAAAAGCAAGATTCAAGCGAAGGTGAAGATTTGACTTCGCGGTTATGAAAACTAACTTCGCTAACCGGCGAAGTCAAAAGCAGAGCAGAAATCAGAAGACCAAAATTAGAGCGAAGACAAAGTTTGGCTTCGCAATATTAAATATCAACTTCGTCAGCCAGAGATGTCGAAAGAAAATAAAGCCAAGAGGAGCGAAGGCGGAAGTTCGACTTCGTCTTAAATTCTGAAGAGTTGAAGAATCAACTAAAGTTCGAATGAAGATCAGGAAAACTGGAGACTGGAAATAGAAGAACAAGTGCTTAGAAAGAGGAAATTACCACTTCACCCTCATAATCAAGAAGGGTTGTAAATATTTAGGTTGAGGGCATAATAGTCATTTTTATGTAAAATACGAAGACCGGGGCCCTATAAATACCCCTCTGACATGTACAGTGGGGGATGAAAATGAATACAACTTTGCACGTAATTTTGTCTTATCTGAAATTTTTCTAATGATTGTGTGAATTGTGTCGTCCGACCTGAACTTTTCACCCAACAGGTTTAAAGCTCGGCGCCGAGATTTGTGGCGCCGAGATGCCAGACACGTATGCAGACGCCGTAAACGGTGGTAATTTTCTCGGCGCCGTGACCGACGGCGTCCAGACGTGTTACCTCGACGCCGTGGTCCACGGCGTCGACCTTCAGGGTCCAAACACTTATATAAGTTTTCTAGGGGTCCGAATGAGAATATAGTTCAAAAAAAAGGGCCAAATTGCAAAAATTTGGGGGACTGAAAACTATGGGCAATCACATATCTACGGCTGGCATGACATGTGTGAATTTTTCCATGTCGCCGTGTGTCATTCATTCTCGCACTCGAGCCATCGCGCGACGCCCGTCCAACGTGCTCTGCCCCCCCCCCCCCCCCACTATTTTTTTTTGGCTCGTCTTGCTTATCTAGTGGTTCGTCTCTTTTCTTTTGTTGTTTGATGAATGAATGGTCTCGCTCTCACCATTTGATGTGTGGCGATCTTGCTAGCACAAATGCGTCTTTGCTTCTGCGTCTTGAGTCCATAGAATGATTTTCTTCGCGTGTAGAGGAGCTAGCCAAGAAGAGAGCATTATTTTGTTTAAAAAATGTTCCTTGTTAGCTTTCAGTTGAAACATTCTCAGTTTCTTCCGTGACGTTCGTCATGGGCGAGCAAAGGTTCATCTGAACTAGACTAGCTTAGCTACCACACTGTTTGCACCCACCAATCCACCATGTTGTTATTCGCTGACTGCTTGATCTAGTAGTATTATTATTATATACTCCGACCAACCAGCAGTCATCTAGCGCAACAAAACTTCCACACGTTGTCATCGCTGTAACTCATGCTAAATTACCGCCGGTGGTGGTGGTGGTAACTGGTAAGTTTCCTTGCATCGTCACCGGCGGAGGAAACGTTTCTCTTCTAGTGCTTAGAAAAGCATGCCTCCAACTACTGGATCATCAGAGACCTAGTAGATGGCTACGCGGCGATATTCTTTCTACCAGTGCCAGCATGATGCCCTAAAAACAATACTAGCTGTTTCATCAAAGGAATTTTTTTTAGCTACATGGACTTGATGAGCCTACCCACGTCTGTATTTTTCTCACTTCTGATTGCTAGAGGAGAAAGTGTTTGGAATATAGTACTATCATAGTCCTGGGCATGATAATTGAGCTGACTGCTTGCGATGTAGCCCCGGTCGCACGATAAGCCATCCAATCATATCGTGGCACATAGGAGCTAATAATTCACCCAACTTTTTTGATAGCAAATAATTCACCCAACTTTGAGAATGACTAGCACACGGATGAAAGGAACGTAGAGAAGGAAGGCTTGTTACGGTATTCCTACAGTCCTATTCACCAAGAAAAATAGGATTGTCTTTTTTTTTCCTATCATCTTAGGTGATAAATTCCCTATATTTCTTGTGGTATAACCTGTACATTAACTTGGTACAGGTGTTTGCATTTTTATGGATTTATTTATGGATTTAATGTCACTGTTCTTTTAGTTATAGGCGTGTCCATTGACAATTGGACATCTGTGGTGAATTAATGAATCTTGAGATCCGTTGGCCGGTCTCAGTCTTTCAGAGATGCTCATGGAGGTAGCTAGTGTGTGTGCATACGTTCATAGGAGCAAGTGTGTTACATATACGAGTGTCAATGTCTATACTATATATGATTCGAAAAAGACATCTGACATCCCTTGTGCCTTTCTCCTCCTTTCGTTTGTGTTTCATCAAGCATTTGACACGTTCTTTTGTGTAGCTAGATGGAGAAAGTATACTTTCCTATCTCCACCCATCTCTGGCGATCTTTCTACTGACGGATCTACTATTGCCACCTCGTTGCACTGACTCATTGTGATACTCTGTTTGGCATGGCTCTAAATGACTCCGGCTCCTTACTATGTGTGGAGGAGCTGGAGCTGGTGAATCAAAAAATAATGGCTTCATTGACTTCAAGTTCATTTTGAGATTAGAGAAAAATGGCACCTTATTACGATGCACGGAGGAGGCAGAAGCGGAGCCACGTCCACCCCTCCCCTCCCCTCCCCCCCCCCCCCCCCCCACACACCAACCCAATCAACCAACCACAACTATCCATTCTTGTTGTCCACTCGTCATGCCTCGTGTCGTCCCTGCTGCGTCTGCCTCAATTGTTTGGTAGTCAAATGTCCCTCAAATCTTTCTATAAACCTGTCTGGGCCAACATCCTTCTTGGATTGAGAATAATCCTTCAATTGAGAACATTATCATTTCAAGCACATAATCTATATCTAGCAACAGGAAGAGTGCAATTACAATAATGGCAATAGTTAACTATAAACCTCAAAAAAACTTCATATGGTCTTTCAGTGGCATGACACAGTGCCAAATGCGCCTAGCTAAGCACCTATTATTTTTTTTTGCTAGGATTTTTGTTTTTTTGGCTAGGATTTGGAATGGAAACCATCGCCATCCAAGTGCCATGGTTGTGAGATAAAAAAAACAATGGGTGCTTATTGAATCTTATTCAGAGAGCGACAAAGAAATCCAAAGTACCATAATTTAATTGTCTTGTTGGCTAGGTCAATCCCCACCAGCTACTCCTCTGTCACCAAATAATTGTCGATTTTAGTTTCCGTGCCGTAAGTTTGACTAGATTTGTAGAAAATACGTGTAACATTTGTATCTCTAAATACATTTATTATGAAAATAGATTCAACAATCTATCTATTGATATTAATTATGTACCATGAATATTAATATTTTTTATATAAAATTAGTCAAAGTTATTTCTCGAAAAGCGATAACGATAGTTATTTAAGGACGGACGGAGTATACTCCATTGCCTGCCCTTCTCGGTGTACCAACCACCATGATAAGAGCGGAGAAGGCAGGCGATAGGTTGCTTTAGTTTTTTTCTCGGTTTGATAAATAAACCAACTGCCAACAGACAAGTCAAATAAGAACGCTTCCTTGGTACACTATTTTCAAACTTTGGCACGAGTCTGACTAAAAGAGATTCGGCAACCGAGCGACATTTTTTCCCTTTGTTATTTTATAAGAACGTTTCCTTTTTTTATATATATAGTCTTGCATGATTGTTTGAAACATGCCATTAAAGAACAGTTTAGGAGGCAGCTATGGGCATGGGCGACTAGTTTCATCACCGTGGGCTTTGCACATAGGTTCCTAACCGAAACCTTGGGCAGTGATGCACATGAAACTATGAGCCTATCATGCACTTATATAATACTAGTATATACTAAAGCGGGGTCATGATAAGTGATTATCCTAGCTGGGTCCGTCATGGGTTTTTGTCGATACGAGAATATGGTTTTGTTGTCACCATCCCGTGTTTGGAAGTAACACGGTGGTGGTCCGCACCACAGAATCGAAACGCTGGCTGGTCAGCGGGCGCCGGGCGGTGAGGTTGAAAACAGGGACACCGGACACGACACGATGGATCAGTCGAAGGCTCGGCTGTCAACTGACATAACAGATAACTGAGCATCGCTCGTTGCTGCAAGACTGGTCACATTAATAGGGATATTGAGCAACGCACAATTCCTTTTCTCCGGTTAAGAGAAATACGTACCCAGCAAAGAGGTGCAGAACGTTTAGACACGTGCCTAAAAAAACAGTTGAGAAGGGCATTTCCACCGACCCAGCTGCTAACGAGTGTAGGCAAGGCAACGCATTGCGTGTGTGACGGCCGTCGCTTGCCACGCCGATTCCACATGATCCGATCAGGAGCCGTGTAGACGACGCAGCTCGGCCACCAGAAAGTGATGGGCCGCGACCGGAATCACACGCTATGCTTTTGCTCAAAGCCCTCAAAGCGACGCGAGGCCAGGCAGGAGGGGACAAGTATCGCGCGCCCTGGCCCACCAAATAGATAGAAGCTGCGCGAAAGGAGAGGAGCACAGCGGCGGTGCGGAGGGCCAGGCCAGCCAGCCACAGAGCCACTCGCACCGTGTCGTTCCACAAAAGCCACCCGAACCGGCGAACGGCGACGCAATCTTCCAGTTCGTTGGCTTAAATTTATCAACTGTCTCATAACAAATCAGCTGCCGGCTTATTAGTCGCATGAGCCATCGGCCAAACAGCTCGGGGCTCTGCTTGCCTCGTGACGCCGTACTCCTCCGGCTCCGGTCCCGTCCCGTCCTTCGTCGATAGCTAGTACCACTGGCGGAGCCAAGGGGTGTGGCAGAATCGCCCAAAATAACACACTAACGGAGGTACTTGCCCCTTCCTCTAGGCACTGAGTACTCCGCCAGCGGCTATTCCAGCCGTTTCTGTTGAGCACACCCAATGGGAGAACTCGAAACCATCCACATTTTCATCCAGGATCCAATAATGAAAACGAGTACAATACTTAGTTTATCCCATACAACATAGTCTTCAGAAATAAGTTATTACAATACCAAGTTCAGAGTGCGGAATTAAAACAGCGGAAGTAAATATCTAGCGAGCGTAGCAAAGATCCATCTGAGCCCAGCAGACGATCCTCCACACAAAGCCTCAAGCAGCACCTGCAACAGGGGTAAAATAAACCCTAAGTACACAATGTACTCGCAAGACTTACCCGACTGGGAATAATTTCCTGACTCCAAGGATCATGATAGGTTTTTTGGCTACTGGTTCAAGTTTGCAGAAAAGCATTACTACTAGTGGATCCTTATTGCAGTTCTTTTATTTGCCATCTTTTAGTTTATCAGCTAACCATCTATGTAAGCACTTATGCTATTTTCAAACAAGAGTTGGTCAATACAAATCCATCATTATTCACCTTTTCTCTTTCAGTTCTTACTACGATGCCCGGATCAAGTCATATCGGACCGCTTACGCGGCGATTCGCGAATCAATGTAGCCCAGCTGGGTACCCCGAAAAACACACGCCCCGCCCGTACCGAGGTACAAACGGGACCAACCCATTATCCTCCTGTCAAGAGAACCGAGTCCCCGTCCATACTGGGACTCCAAGCCCCCGCCCTCTCGCGGTGCTTAGACCTCCTAATACCCATATATAATCCACCTTCAGTTGGTCCGGATGGAGCCGGAACCCATGACAAGAGAATAACAAGTCTTTCTAGCCCCTATCCGCTAGTATATGCTCGGGATAAGGAGATCTGTGACCTGACAACCATCCAAATGCAACGATCGTTCCTTAACCGACTCAGACAGGAAAACAATGTAACCCAGTGATGCCCTGTTGACCGCAGGACACCCCTTGTCACATCCACCACTACCAAACCACATCCCTGCCCGGTCACCATTTCACCTGTCTTTATTTCCATGTTAACCATAGTGATAATAATGATCACCTATCGTGAACAACACCATGTTGTTCACGCTAACGAAATCTAAGCATGGCACTACACGGCCTAAACTAGTAAGACTCTTGTGTAGTAATATTTATGCAAGTGGGTTTCAACAGAACTCCTGAAACGTAAATGCACATATAACATAGATATCCTATTATCATTTTAAAATAAAGGTTATGCACCGGGGCTTGTCTTGGGCATCCTGGTGTGCAGCAAAGTTAGTGGTTGATGGCTCCGGGGCTCCTTCCTGCACGGGGACCTCCTCCTCGTACACCTCCACGATCTCCTCGTACTCTGGCTCCTCCGCAGCCACGTACTCCACTATCTCGTGATCTATATGCAAGAATGATGACATGACTTAATGCAATGACAACAACAGCTCTTAAAAAACAACTACTACTACTAAGCTACTAAGCTAGCTCTAATGACTAACATACCAGTGTGGCTACTATTCTTACTAAGCAAGAGTAAACTGATCCAATTAATCTTTACTCATTAAATTGCATACTCTTCATTTGTTTTCGATTTAATTTTTACTACGGCTAGGGAAACTTAGCTATCACATCTAGTAAGCTATTCAAAGACTACAACACTACAGCAAGCACCTAATAAAAACCATGAAGCTACCGCAAAAGTTTCAAAGCTAAAGCTATTACCCATTTGCCACAAAAATTTCTACAAGATTTATCATATTAATATTAAGCGCTTTTGATTGATTTAATAGACTTTAGCATCACCACAGATAGGTATGATCTAACTACACTAACAGGCAGATAATGATTTTAGAAAGAAGAATCGAGTGATTCGGATATCGTATGGTGGAGATATCGATCGCGTACGGTGGCTGTTGATAATCTCTGAAAAATCAAAGGGGATTAATTAACTCATGACTTAATCCTTCGTGACATGCTCATGGTTGTACTGGATGAGACTTGGTGGTCTTTAATCAAAGAATAATAAAGAAGGATGGCGATGCTAGGGAGACAGAGGAAATACTGAGGGACTCACGAGATACTCACCGCAATCGACTGGTGCTTCGGAGAGAAATCGATAGACGCAGCTTACACGGGCAAGAACAGAGAAACTTGATTTGGGAGGAAGAAGAAATGAGCAACGGAGCAGGACGACTCAGCGGCTCGCAGAAGAAGGATGACTGACGCGCGCGACACACTTCAGTGGAGGCAGCACTCTAAATAACCCCGCAGCGCACCGGCTTCCTCTGCTCAGTGCGACGTGTGCTCCGGTTTCTGGTGCTCAGCACGATGTACCAGTAAGTTCTACGAGCTGCAGTCGGTCGTCGGGCAGGGTGAAATTTTTGCAAGGGACTAATAAAGACTCGTGTACTCTGGGAGTAGACTTGGCATAGAGAAAATAATTTAGGCGTGCTGCACACTCTCCCCTTTCTCCTTCCTGCTCGGTTGAGCAGCTTTGATTACTCGATGTGAAAACCGGTTGAGGAGGAAGCATGCAGCAGCTTTGATTGCTCGACGTGGAGACTGGGTGAGGAGGTAGCAAGCAGCAGCAAGCAAACAGTATGTGCATGTCAGGGTGCAAGTGGCCGGTGACTTGTGTCGGAGCGTGTCATTCACGAGTAATTGATCTTTCCTGCTTTGGTTTGATAAAATTCGTGAATATTCGCGCTTGATAATTTTAGTTAGCGAATTCTTGCTGATCTAGGTTTTATATTATTCGTTTTCTGTTTTTCATTTCCGAGACTCGAATTGCATTTCGATTTTTATTTCCAGCTTATACACTTTAACTAAATGCAATGCTCATGAATATTTTTAACATGTGATTTACAACGTAACACCAAGGGTGTTACAGGGGTCAGCAGGGGCCATGGCCCCCCCTGACAATACAAACTTCTTTATAATATACAAAGAGTTTAATAGTCTATGTTTATATTAAAAGGTTATAATAAATAAAATCATGTTATATATGTCTACTAATATCCTCTAGACAACAAAATTGAATAGAATATAATTATAATAAAATATTTTGATTTATCTAAGTTTGTTTGTCTATCATAATAGGGCATATATATCTATTGAAATTGTTGGTTCTACTATAATACTTATGTTTCATTATACTTTATATTTTACTGAACGCATACTTGACTAGCAACAACAATTCAGTGATCATCTCTTTTTTATTGTGAATCGCATTATAGATGTAGACGCTAATATACATGCATGCACATCACTTCTACCAACAAACACACATCTCCTACTCTACTGTGAGCACTTTCGAAATACTCGGACGATATATTTTAAGATTTATGAGTCATCACATGCACCACATTGTTGACAAAACACTCACCATGGGTATGAGCACTTCCGAAATACTAAGCTGGTAGATTTTAATATTCATGAGTCATCATATGCACCCCAATGTCAACAGATACGGTCGTCTACCACGGGAAAAATAGCGAGCATGTTAAATCATCAAATACTGAAATAAAACTAGGAAAATAGAGCTTAACCCCGGAACAAAAATCTAAACAATTAAGCTACAGTCAATTCTCATATGTCGAAACTCTTTGACCGCCCCCTATGCATAATTCCTGGCTCCGCCACTGGCTAGTACTACTACAAGTACGTACCACGTTTAGATTGCAATTTTTTTTAACCCGATAAATAGTACCACTTTCGTCTTATTTGACAAATATTGTCCCATCGTGGACCAACTAGGCTCAAAAGATTCATCTCGTGATTTCCAACTAAACTGTGTAATAAGTTATTTTTTACCTACATTTAATACTCCATGTAAGCGGCTAAAAATTAATGTAATGAAGAGAGAGTGAAAAAATTCTAACTTTTAGGTGCATCTAAACAAGGACCTAGTCCACTCGATTCAGTCGAGACCCAGGAAGCGTAGACGAATGGAAGGGACAAAAGCAGGCGGATAATGCTGCTCGCTTTTGGAAATTCCGTCAGAATCTGACGATGAAATTCGTTCTCCCAACCGGGAATTTTCCTGCGTCTTAAAAGCTAGATTAAATGGCCTCTCCCTTATTATGCGTTCCGCCAGAACAAAACAGTGGACAAGTCGTGGCAGTTTGATACCAAGGCAACCAACCAGCACCATGCTTTGCCCATTGACGCCGGCGAAGAGCTTTGTTGAGCTACGAAGGATAACTAGGTCTGTTGCCAAAAACAAAAAGAAATATAAAATAAGGTAATTGATAACTCGCCGACGATATCAAGTCCTCCCAAGTCACTGACAGTTGGCTTATTATTAGAGCACATATCAACTAGTAGAGTATATTATCTGCAAGCATCCAGGCTGTGTGAACCGCCGGTTTTCCACAAAAGAAAAAAGAATGACAAAACGGGCGGACGGCACGGCACGGCCTGGCTTGGAGTTGGAGACCGCGTGGCGTGCGTGTGCGGTGTGCCCTAACGGCGTGGCCGTCAAAAGGGACGGCGCCAGGGCTGCCGGTCCTATCCGGTGGAGGGCTCTTCCGCGTCGCGTCCCAGAGAGGCCATTAAAATCGGCCGCCCCCGGCAACCATCCCTTCTTCCCCTTTCCCAACCTCCCATCCCATCCCACCCCCTCATGTCGTCGCCTTCCTCCCCGCGCTCTTGCCCCCGCATCTCCTCGCTCCCCACCACGCCCTCGCAGGCTCATCTCTGATGATGGAGGTAACAGTCGGCTAGCACACCGCACCGCCGTGCGTCCCTCTCTGTTGCCCGTCCCTTCATTCCCAGTTTAGAAGAGTTTTTGTTTCGGTTTCGTCGTTCCATCGAGCGCGGCATTCTGTGGATCGCGTGGATTTGGCCCGGGGGAGGAGGAGGAGGAGGCTGGTCAAAGATTTGTGGTGGAGTTGATGGTGGGGTTCATGGAATGGGTGCATGACTGGTTGCTGTGGGACGCCTTCTTGGAGTGCGGAGGGATCATGAGGCCACCGATTAGATAGCGGCTGGGGAGCGAGGGACCACAGGAGGCGGAGGCCGCCGTTAGCACCCCCCACCACCCCGCGGCGCGAGTCAGCAGCCATGGGGGAAGACCTCGTCACCACCCTGTCCATGGAGAACGGCGGCGGCGGCGGCCACGGCCCCTGCACGCTCCTCTCCATGGACCCGTCGGGCCACCTCTCCGCGCCGGACGACCGCGCCGTCGGCGTCATGGTGCAGGCCCTCATCGGAGGGGGCGCCGGCATCGGCGCCCGCGCCCACGCCGTGTCGCCCTCCGGCGCGCCTCCGCCCGACATCAACCAGCCCTGGCAGACGGACCTCTGCGACATGCTGGACGTCGGCCTCGGCCCGCAGGTCTACAGCGCCGAGGCCGTGCTCAGCTGCGCTCCCAAGGCCGGGAGCCGGAAGGCCGCCAAGCGCGGGGACACCATCTGGGGCGCCTGGTTCTTCTTCACCTTCTATTTCAAGCCCCTGCTGTCCGACAAGTGCAAGGACAAGGTCGTCCGGGACAACAGCGGCGTCTCGGGGTTCGACAAGTCGGACCTCCGCCTTGACATGTTCCTGGTGCAGCACGACATGGAGAACATGTACATGTGGGTGTTTAAGGAGCGCCCGGAGAATGCTCTGGGGAAGATGCAGCTGAGGAGCTACATGAACGGGCACTCCAGGCCTGGTGAGCCACAGTTCCCATTCAGTGTGGACAGGGGATTCGTGCGATCGCACCGGATGCAGCGTAAGCACTACCGGGGGCTGTCAAACCCGCAATGTATTCATGGGATTGAGGTGGTCAGGTCACCAAATCTTGCGGGGCTCACTGAGGCAGACCTTAGGAGGTGGGCAGAGCTTACAGGGCGGGAGCTCAATTTCATCATCCCGCAGGAAGCCAGTGATTTTGGGACATGGAGGACCATTCCGAACTCAGAGCTTGAGCTTGAGAAGCCACACCCTGTCATGAAGAGCAATGGTACCCAAAACCCTAAGAAAGCAGGCTTGAATTTGTCATCACCGTCCAATCATTCAGGCGAAGATGGTATGGATCTCTCCCCAGTTAGCAGCAAGCGTAGGAAGGAATTATCCCCACAAGCCATGGATGAGGAAGTATTCTTCCCACTGAATTCTTGCCCTCAGAAGACGCAACAAGATGTGGAGATGCATTCACCAGCACAACCTGCATGGCTCCATGAGTTTGCTGGGGTGATGAGAAACGCTTGTGGGCCAGTGACTGCTGCCAAGTCTATCTATGAGGATGACCAGGGCTACTTAATAATGGTCAGCTTGCCATTTGTTGATCAGCAGAGGGTGAAGGTTTCATGGAGGAACACTCTGACTCATGGCATTGTGAAGATCGTTTGTGTTAGTACTGCTAGGATGCAACATATAAGGAGACATGGTAGGATGTTCACACTTGCCGATCCTTCCCCCGAGCACTGCCCTCCCGGGGATTTCATTCGTGAAATACCTCTAGCTACTCGTATCCCAGAAGATGCTAAGCTGGAGGCTTGTTTTGATGAGGCTGCCTCAGTGCTTGAGATCATGGTCCCAAAACGAGGAAATGAACCTGAAGAACATGAAGTTAGGGTCTCTCTGCGACCCCCTCACTTTGGAGCTAATGATCTACTTTTGACCTAAGCTAAGTAAGGTCTCTGCACCATGTTCTGTCTTGTTTGTAACCCCAGATTAATGCCAAATTTAGCTGAGAATCAAGGTTTCAGTATGCTCATTCTCTGCCTAATGTTTTCAGTACCTGTGCCATACTAAGTCTCTTCAGCAACAAAGACTGGGCTGAAGACTAGTTTGTTCTAGCTTTTGTGTTATGGGTGTCTTTTTAACCCTCATGTTTAGATTTTGTACCAAGTTCAATGAAAGAAAATAATATTCTGAGTTGTCACTTGTTTGATTGTGTTGGATTGTGATTATCTGTTTGTACCAGTTTCTTGTCTCTACCGTCCAAAATCTACACTGTATCGCTTGATTCACTTCAGTTATGAAGGAAAAACAACAGGGGATTGAATATTTGATCAAACACATCAGACACAGGTGTTCCTTTTTTGTAAGCAGATAAACAAGTAGTAGCAGAGAAGAGAGATTATTGTGGTGCTCTGTTCCTTTTTTGTAAGCAGAGAAACAAGTCGTAGCAGAGAGAGAGATTGCGATGCTCAGTGAGCAAGAACATACTTCTATTTATATATGTCAAGGGCACGGTGATCCAAGGTAGCAGGCACTCGACTACGGAGCTCGTAGTCTCCGGCCAAGTCTTCCAGGGAGGAGGTTATACCCCTCACGGCCGCCTGGGCTTAAGCACGAGAGGGAGAAATGAGATTGGTAATTGATCTTGCTTAATCCTTAATAATCCGAGTACAAGGCATATAAGGGCCAACCGGCCAACTAATTTTGGAAACAAACTCCTAATTTTGTGGCCTGATCTCCTCCTAGCCACTAGGATCGGCCCTGCCATCTGCGTTCGCGGTAATCGCGGCTGCTGCTTCGCGCGCGCTCCTGGCGCTCCGCGGCCCGCTTTGCTGCTCTGCGGACGTCGCGTGCCCTGTGGCGTCTCGCGTACGCCGTGCCCCACATGACATCTCTCCCCTCCTCGCGAAGCAGCTCGTCCTCGAGCTGGAAGAGTGGGAACTGCTCGCGGAAGGTATCGAAGTCCTCCCAAGTTGCAGACTCCGGTGGTTCGCCACGCCAATGGACGAGCAGCTGGCGTACTCCGCGCGCACTACAAGAAATCTGGGCTTCTGTGACGATTGCTAGATGACAAAACACCTATCTGTCATAAACAGCCTCTGTTTATGACGACTATTCACACGATGACAACTGTTTATGACCCAACTATGTCTTTGTCATAAACATCGTCATAATATCAGTATGCATGGGATTTGTGACGATAGATCGTGACAATAGTTAATTGTCATAAAATATAAATCTATTGTAATTATTTTTAAAATGTCTTGTTATCCTAACTGGCCGCTGGTCCACACAATCATGTCCTAGGTGGCGTCTTCCCGTCCACGTCAGCTCCTAGTCTCATGTCGGATTGGAGGGGAATTTTTTTTCCCAAAAGCCACTAAAATATGGCCAGTGCATGGTTTGAACCTAGGACCTCCTAGTCCTAAACCACCTGAACTAACCAGTTAAGACAAGCTTCGGTTGGTGACTATAAAGTGTTCAAGTTTTTTTAATCATTTCAATTTCAGAATTAAAGGAGAAAAATGGTGCACCTTGGAGGGTTCGAACCTGCGACCTCGCGGTACTATACCAACTGCGCTAACCAGTGTAGACAAATTGCCACTAATTGTGGGAAGAGTGTTTGACTCATTTTGTACGCTGAAGTCTGGATGCAGGCAAAAAGAGCAAAAATGTGCAATTTCAGTCTGCTGCCCGCATCAGGCTGCAGATCCACGCCGCCGGCCGTCGCCGTCGCCGTCTCCGGCTGTTTCATGCCCCTCGCCATGGCGTCGCTCCGCTGCCGCCCGCTAGGTGCCAACCGAGGCTGCAGAGCAGAGACAGCAGACGGCAGCCGCTCTGCTCGTGACTCGCTGTGACATCATCACCATCGTCCTAACTCCTGCGGTCTAGCAGCGGTCGTGGTCGTCTCGTCGTCGTCGCCACGCTTCTCTCTGCTCTCGTCGTCGTCGCCACGCTTTTGTGTAGTTTGGTGGCCGGAATGTTTTTGGTGTATGTAACATGTATTCTGGAACATGCGCTTTTGTAGGTTGGAATATTATTTATGGCTGCAATATATTTTTTTGTACGAGCTGGTTATTACAATTATGCAATTGCTTTTGTGGTTTATAATATGTGATTATTTTATTGGGCTGGCCTATAATATGGGCTTGAATTGTAATGTTGGGCTATAATGAAAAAAGTAAAAGCTAATTTGTAGCTGGGCCAAAAAAACCTTTGGACCAATTGGGCTGATTGTAATCGAAAATAAAAAAGAAAAAAAGCCTATGCCATATGGGCCAAATGTGAATTGCCATGTCATCTGACACATCACCCGCCATGTCATCTGCCACGTCACATGTGCCATGTCATTATACATGTGGCGTTATTTGGTTCAATTTGTTATGACGAGTTTAGTTTTGTCATTGCATCAATGACAGGAGAACTATTGTCACTGTATCAATGACGATGTCTTCTGGTGGTCACAGAAGCCCTTTAGTGACCCACCTTCTGTGACGACAGCCACTTCATCACTGTAGGCAGGTAGTGACAGGAAACATGCTGTTATCGTCATAATCTGATTGTCACAGAAGCCCACAATTCCTGTAGTGGCGCCAGGCGAGCGCGCTCCACCCGAACAGGTGAAAGTCATATGTTTGGTGTTGGTAATTAGTGACAATGCATAAGTACTAATCCTATGCCTAAGTTATATGTAGCATATGAGGATTAGTACATTCCAAGGTTGGTGGCAAGATGGACATGGTGATCATGATGGCCACACTTGGATTTGGAGGCAACCCTACGTGATCAAGGCAAAGGTATATGCTTAAGGGTTGTGTTTTAGTAACCAAGACACCTAGTGGGTGTGGTTATATTATAGGATAGATAGCCGTACTATAAAGAGGGGGAATGACGCGGCTATTGGACTCCTAAGTGCCTCTAGATGTGCATTTCATAATCATATGCATTTGGATAGAACTAATAACGCCTCGATAAATGATTGTGAAAATGCTAAACACACTCGCACATGACGTGATCACTTGGTGGTGTTAGCACGTTTGCAAAGGCGGTGGAGTTTGAGTGGTAGAGAGGAGTTGAAACGACTATTTTCCACTACGCCGGAAGTCGGAAAAGAAACGGAGGCGAACGGAGGTCACAGAGGTGACCGGACGCTGGACCGGACGCGGTCTCTGTTTGACCGGACGCGTCCGGTCAGTGTTCAGCGTCTGCGTTTGTTTTAGTTTGTTGATCGGACGCGCTGCGCGTCTGGTCATAGTCGACCGGACGCGTCCGGTCGATCAGGGAGCTTACTGGACTCCAACCGGACGCTGGCACTGTGGCGTCCGGTCAGTTCTGCAGCGCGTCCGGTCGCTGTTTCGTTGTGCGCTGCTCAGGCTTGACCAGCGCGTCCGGTCCGTTACGGGACTAGCGCGTCCGGTCGAGCTTCGCGCGTCCGGTCGGTGGTTCACGAGCGTAGTCGCTGTGTGATCGGCGTGTCCGGTCAGTTTGACCAGCGCGTCCGGTCAGCGTGACTTCGGCTGTTTCAAGTTTCTAACGGCTATATTCGAAGGGGTACGTCTATAAATACTCGTTGGCCGGCTCAAAGCTCTATCTCTTTGACATTTGACATACTTGTGAGCACTTTGAGCTAAGCTACTCCCCTCCCACTCATCTCTCTTACTTCGAATATGCAAAGAAGCAAGAGAGATGAGTGGGAGGGGAGTTGCTTAGCTCAAAGTGCTCACAAGTATGTCAAATGTTCAAGAGAGGGAGCCTTGAGCCGGCCAACGAGTATTTATAGACGTACCCCTTCGAATATAGCCGTTAGAAACTTGAAACAGCCGAAATCGCGCTGACCGGACGCGTTGGTCACACTGACCGGACGCGCCGATCGCGCAACGGCTAAACTGCGAAGCACTGACCGGACGCGCTCGTCGCGCAGACCGGACGCGTTGGGATCGACCGGACGCGCTGGTCCCGTGACTGACCGGACGCGCTGGTCAAGCCTGAGCAGCGCTCAACGAAACAGCGACCGGACGCGCTGTAGAACTGACCGGACGCCACAGTGCCAGCGTCCGGTTGGAGTCCAGTAAGCTCCCTGAACGACCGGACGCGTCCGGTCAACAGTGACCGGACGCGCTGCGCGTCCGATCATCAAACTAAAACTCGCGCAGACGCTGAACGCTGACCGGACACGTCCGGTCACTTCTGTGACCTCCGTTCGCCTCCGTTTGTTTTCCGACTTCCGGCGTAGTGGAAAATAGTCGTTTCAACTTCTCGAAAACGCCTGAATCCCGCCTCGCAAGCTCGACGGGAGGGAGAGAGGGACCCAAACCCTCTCTACCACTCAAACTCCACCGCCATCGCAAATGTGCTAACACCAGCAAGAGATCACGTCATGTGCGAGTGTGTTAGCATTTTCACAATCATTTTTCGAGGCGTTATTAGTTCTATCCAAATGCATATGATTATGAAATGCACACCTAGAGGCACTTAGGAGTTCAATAGCCGCGTTATTCCCCTCTTTATAGTACGGCTATCTATCCTATAATGTAACCACACCCACTAGGTGTCTTGGTTACTAAAATACAACCCTTAAGCATATACATTTGCCTTGATCACGTAGGGTTGCGTCCAAATCCAAGTGTGGCCATCATGATCACCATGTCCAACTTGCCACCAACCTTGGAATGTACTAATCCTCATATGCTATATACAACTTAGGCATAGGATTAGTACTTAGGCATTGTCACTAATTACCAACACCAAACATAGGACTTTCAATAAGGCTTGAAGAAACATATGAAGGCACTTCAACGGTAAAAAGTGCCAAACTATATATGATCAAGGACAAGTTCTCCACTTTCAAGATGAAGGATGATGAATCCATCTCGGAGATGTTCTATAGGCTCCAAGTCATTGTCAATGATCTCAAGGGGCTTGGGGAGAAGGTTGAGGACAAGGACTTCTCACACAAGTTCTTGATGTGTTTACCCAAGAAGTTTGCTACCTTGAGAAGAATGATCTTTAGAGAGGGATTGGACAAAGTCAAACCAACCGATGTGCTTGGAGATATCATGACCGATGCTCAATACAATGATGATGAAGATGAGGTAGAAGAGAAGAAGGAGACCAAGATCAATCAAGAGAAGCCCATTGCATTCAAGGCTTCATCTTCTAAGGGCAAGAGCAAGGTGGAGAGCGATGATGATGATCCATTCGATGATGAGACCATGGCCCTCCTAGTGCACAAGATGGGGAGGTTCATGAAGAAGAAAGGATATGGTGCAAGAAAGAGAAGGGACTTCATGAAGGCAAAGGAGGTGCTTTGCTACAATTGCAATAGCCCTGATCATGTAGTGGCAAAGTGCCCCTATGAAGACAAAAAGATATCATGATAGGGAGTTAAAGTTGAAGAAGAACAAGAAGGACAAGAAGGAGAAGAAAGAGAAGAAGAGCTTCACTATCAACAAGAAGAAGAAGGGTGGTGGCTATGTGGTCACTTGGGATAGTGATAACTCCGATAGTGATGATGATAGCTCTAGTGATGATGAGAGGACCACTCGGCGAGCCATTGCAAGCATCGCCCTCTCCAACAAGCCATCCATCTTCGACACTACATCGACATGCCTTATGGCCAAGCCTACCAAGGTAAAATATGATGATAGTGATTATGATTCTTGTGCTAGTGATGGTTGTAGGAGTGATGATGAGGAGGATGGGGACTACTCCAAGGATGATCTATTGGGCATAATAGATCAAATGAGCAAGGGCTACAAGAGGACAACCAAGAAATACAAAACCTTGGAACAAAAGCTCATTGCGAAGAGCAATGAAAATGATGCCTTGATGGAGGAACTTGTTGGTCCTACTAATGCTTCATGTAGCTCATCATCATCCACCACAACCAACTCTATCTCTACTACTAGTGATTCATCACTTGTGGTTGAGAATGAGACTCTCAAGAGAGAGGTGGATGGTCTCACCCGCGCATTAGGCAATGCCTATGGTGGGGATGCCCGCTTGCTAAAATACTTGGGTAGCCAAAGGTTCTCTCTTAACAAAGAGGGTTTGGGCTATACTCCCAAGAAGGGCAAGGCGGCCTTTGCTACTCCAAAGCATCGCTTTGTGAAGAGCAATGGTCGTTATTGCAATAGATGCAAGCAAGTTGGGCATCTAGAGATTAATTGCAACAAAATGAACAAGAACAAGAAAAATGCTAATGTACCTTACATTCCTTTTGATTCTTGTTATGTGCTTACCAAGGGTGAGAAAGGTGTGCATGCTAGGTTTATTGGTACACCAATTGTGGGCCCAAAGAAGAAGGCCATTTGGGTACCAAAGAGCTTAGTTACTAACCTCCAAGGACCCAAGCAAGTATGGGTACCTAAAAGACATTAATTTATTTTGTAGGTAAATTACAAGGCCGGAGGAAGGCATTGGGTGCTTGATAGTGGGTGCTCTCAACATATGACCGGTGATTCAAGAATGTTCAACTCTCTCAAATCAAATGATAGTGGCATTGATAGTATCACATTTCGTGACAATAGCAAGGGTGATGTAAAGGCTCTTGGAAGGATTGCAATCTCAAATGATCATAGCATTTTCAATGTGCTCTTAGTTGAAAAGTTGAACTTCAATCTTCTCTCGGTTGCTCAATTGTGTGATCTCGGTTTCAAGTGCATATTTGGTGTTGATGATGTGGAGATAATTAGTGTTGATGGCTCTAACTTGATTTTCAAAGGGTTTAGATATGAGAATCTATACTTGGTTGATTTCAATGCTAGTGACACTCAACTTTCAACATGCTTGCTCACCAAATCAAGTATGGGTTGGTTATGGCATAGAAGACTTGGTCATGTTGGCATGAAGCAATTGAACAAATTAGTGAAGCATGACTTAGTTAGAGGCTTGAAGGATGTCACATTCGAGAAGGATAAGCTATGTAGTGCATGTCAAGCTGGAAAGCAAGTGGGCAACACTCATCCATTGAAGAGCATTATGAGTACTTCCAAGGCATTTGAGTTGTTGCACATGGATCTATTTGGGCCAACTACATACACAAGCATTGGTGGCAACAAGTATGGCTTTGTGATTGTGGATGATTTCACTAGATACACATGGGTATTCTTTCTTGTGGACAAGAGTGATGTATTTGACATATTCAAGAAGTTCATCAAGAGAGTGCAAAATGAGTTTGAGACCACAATCAAGAAAGTAAGAAGTGACAATGGAAGTGAGTTTAGAAACACAAGAGTTGATGAGCTATGTGATGAGCTTGGAATCAAACATCAATTCTCGGCCAAGTATACACCTCAATCAAATGGCTTAGTTGAGAGGAAGAATAGAACCTTAATTGATATGGCAAGATCAATGTTGAATGAGTATAATGTGAGTCATTCATTTTGGGCCGAAGCAATCAACACGGCTTGCTTCTATAGCAACCGCCTCTATTGCCACAAATTCCTAGAGAAGACACCATATGAGATATTGAATGAAAGAAAGCCCAACATTGCATACTTTCGGGTATTTGGTTGCAAATGCTATATCTTGAAGAAAGGCACTAGATTGAGCAAGTTTGAGAAGAAATGTGATGAAGGATTCCTACTTGGTTACTCCACTACTAGCAAAGCTTATAGAGTTTGGAATTTGGCTAGTGGTTTACTTGAAGAAGTGCATAATGTTGAGTTTGATGAAACAAATGGCTCTCAAAATAAAGAAGAAAACTTGGATGATGTGAGAGGAACTCAATTGACAAATGCTATGAAAGGAATGGACATTGGTGATATTAGGCCAAAGCAAGTGATTGATGTGAATGATGACAAAGATCAAGTGCTCCAAAGACCAATTACACAAGCTAGTGGTTCTCTAATGCAAAATCAAGCTAGTACATCATCTCAAGTGCAACAAGACCAACAAGTGGCTAGTTCATCATCTCCAACTCATGATCAACATCAACATCCAAGCAATCAAGTCCAAGTGCTTCAACCAACTAACATTGCAAGAGACCATCCATTGGATTCCATCATTGGTGACATACAAAGGGGAGTTCAAACTAGATCAAGATTGACATCATTTTGTGCTCACTCTTCTTTTGTGTCAATGGAAGAACCCAAGGACATTGATAGAGCATTGAGAGATCCGGATTGGGTAAATGGAATGCATGAAGAGCTCAACAACTTCAAGAGAAATGAAGTATGGGAATTAGTTGAGAGACCTAAGGATCACAATGCCATTGGAACAAGATGGGTCTTTCGCAACAAGCAAGATCAAGATGGGGTAGTAGTAAGGAACAAAGCAAGACTAGTGGCTCAGGGTTACACACAAATAGAGGGTCTTGACTTTGGTGAAACTTATGCCCTGGTTGCAAGATTGGAAGCAATTAGGATCTTACTTGCCTATGCTTGTGCTCACAATATCAAGCTATATTAAATGGATGTGAAGAGTGCATTTCTCAATGGGTACATCCAAGAGGAGGTGTATGTGGAGCAACCTCCTGGTTTTGAAGATGATAAGAAACTCAATCATGTCTACAAATTGAGAAAAACTTTGTATGGATTGAAGCAAGCACCTAGAGCATGGTATGAAAGATTTAGGAACTTCTTGCTATCCAAAGGATTTGTTATGGGCAAAGTGGATACTACTCTCTTCACCAAGAAGATTGGGAAAGACTTGTTTGTGTTGCAAATATATGTTGATGATATCATATTCGGTTCAACCAATCAAGATTATTGTGATGAGTTTGGGAAAATGATGGCAAAGGAATTTGAAATGTCAATGATTGGTGAACTTAGTTTCTTTCTTGGACTTTAAATCAAACAAATGAAGGAAGGAACATTTGTGAGCCAAACCAAATACATAAAGGATATGCTAAAGAAGTTTGGTATGGAAGATGCAAAAGGAATCACTACTCCAATGAGCACTAATGGAAGCTTGAATAGTGACAAGAATGGCAACATGGTGGATCAAAAGCTATATAGATCAATGATTGGTAGCCTACTCTATGTGACGGCATCAAGACCCGATGTGATGTTTAGTGTATGCATGTGTGCAAGATTTCAAGCCTCACCAAGAGAAAGTCATTTGAAGGCAACAAAGAGAATATTGAGGTACTTAAAGCATACACAAGATGTTGGATTGTGGTATCCCAAGGGTGCAAGCTTTGAGCTAGTTGGATATTCGGATTCCGACTATGCCGGTGATAAAGTTGAGAGAAAGAGCACTTCCGGGACTTGTCAATTGTTGGGAAGATCACTTGTCTCATGGTCATCCAAGAAACAAAATAGTATTGCACTATCTACCGCCGAGGCCGAATACATCGCCGCGGGTAGTTGTGCACAAATCTTGTGGATGAAGGCAACATTGAAGGATTTTGGAATCAACTTCAAGAATGTGCCATTGCTATGTGACAATGAAAGTGTCGTGAAGCTAACCAACAATCCGGTTCAACATCAAAGAACAAAGCATATTGATGTTCGCCATCACTTTATTAGAGATCATCAACAAAAGGGTGACATTGCTATTGAGAGTGTGGGCACCGAAGATCAATTAGCCGATCTATTCACCAAGCCACTTGATGAGAAGAGATTTCATAAGCTAAAGAATGAGTTGAACATACTTGACTTCTCTAACATGAGTTGATGCACCCCATATATGACATGCCTCTCCTTCGAGCCCCAAGGTACAATTGGTTGACATGTCATACATTCTATGCTAAGGACTTGTTTAGTGCATCTAGTTATAATTTACATGTTCTAGGCTCATTCATGAAAATCAAATGAATTTGAAGTTTATATGGTGCCACTATTGTTTCCATGACATGTATGATCTAGTGGTAGCATATAACTTGTTTAAGTAGCTTGTGATCCTAAGTGTTTAATCTAGATCACTTGTCTAAATATTTGCTTCCACATGGTGCATGATAACCCTTCTAGTGAGGTGTGAAGAAGCTTGCCCTTGGATCAAACCGAAGCATTTTATTTATGCAAGCAATCTAGGTTGAATCACAAACTTGATCCTCACCTCATAATTCAACATGATAATCTATCTAAAATTGGTCCCTTGTGGTCATTGGTGCCAAAGGGGGAGAAAATGTTGTTCACAAAGATAGATTCTAAAGGGGGAGAAAACCTAAAGATGGAGAATTGATAAAAGAAGGGGATCAACTAAAATTTTGAGCACACAAGTAGGGGGAGCAAGCTCTTAAACATGAATGTTGCATTTCTTTGTGCAATTCATATGTATGATGCATAGTTATGCATTTCTTTTTCTCCGATACATTGCTTGTGTGATGACTTGCTAATATAATTTGAATGGTATATTGAGGGACTAGCATGAATAGGAAGTAGTTAGATTTTTTGCTTCATGTTTTTCAAAGTGGTACTAGAGCCTTGCTTATAATGTTGATCTCACGAGGTTTCTAGTTATGTTTGTGCTTTTCCAAGTGGTATCTAACTACACAAGGTGCTAAGATGGTGTTTATCGCTACTCCGATGGTATCACGCTTCAAAGGTCTATAATCTTAAACACTTAGCACCTATTGGTAGTCAATGCTCCTAATCTTTCCTATCTAACATGTATGCTTCCAAAATCCAAACATATAGCATACATGTAGGGGGAGCCATTGCTATCAACTTGAATTCATGATCACATGTCCATATTTCTTACACATGGTAATATACTTGGACAATGTGACATGGGTTCAATCAAAATTTTTATCATAATATCTTTGTGAAAGGTTTGTCGCCAATTACCAACAAGGGGGAGATTGAAAGTCCTATGTTTGGTGTTGGTAATTAGTGACAATGCCTAAGTACTAATCCTATGCCTAAGTTGTATATAGCATATGAGGATTAGTACATTCCAAGGTTGGTGACAAGTTGGACATGGTGATCATGATGACCACACTTGGATTTGGACGCAACCCTACGTGATCAAGGCAAAGGTATATGCTTAAGGGTTGTGTTTTAGTAACCAAGACACCTAGTGGGTGTGGTTACATTATAGGATAGATAGCCGTACTATAAAGAGGGGAATGACGCGGCTATTGAACTCCTAAGTGCCTCTAGGTGTGCATTTCATAATCATATGCATTTGGATAGAACTAATAACGTCTCGAAAAATGATTGTGAAAATGCTAACACACTCGCACATGACGTGATCTCTTGCTGGTGTTAGCACATTTGCGATTGCGATGCTCAGTGAGCAAGAACATACTTCTATTTATATATGTCAAGGGCACGGTGATCCAAGGTAGCAGGCCCTCGACTACGGAGTTCGTAGTCTCCGGCCAAGTCTTCCAGGGCGGAGGTTATACCCCTCACGGCCGCCTGGGCTTAAGCACGAGAGGGAGAAAGGAGATTGGTAATTGATCTTGCTTAATCCTTAATAATCCGAGTACAAGGCATATAAGGGCCAACCGGCCAACTAATTTTGGAAACAAACTCCTAATTTTGTGGCCTGATCTCCTCCTAGCCACTAGGATCGGCCCTGCCATCTGCGTTCGCGGTAATCGCGGCTGCTGCTTCGCGCGCGCTCCTGGCGCTCCGCGGCCCGCTCTGCTGCTCTGCGGACGTCGCGCGCCCTGTGGCGTCTCGCGTACGCCGTGCCCCACATGACAATATATAGGTTACAGAAATGAATGCAGCTAGCCAGATAATGTTGAGCCTGCAACTATAAACTCAGCTTGTGCATACTGTGAATCAGCTGTGACGTTTCCAATGTGAGCATGCCCCTCTGCAAACGGTATTGCTCTTGAAGCATTTGTCAGGTGCAACTGTATAACCCAGATAAATGTGAAATGAGCTGATGAGTGTAGCCTTGTAAGTACCTCTGATGGTACTTTAGTGTGTTTTAACACTCTGGTGTCCTTTTAACCCTCTTGTTCTACACTTGTGGCATCCCTGGTCTGAGTTTATTACTTTATTCTTGTATCTTGGATTCTGATTATAGTACCAATTTATATCATCCAAATTTTATACTGCGATTTGCCTTAAAGACTGATCCAAAGTATAGGCCATTAGTTTTTCTACTATATATATAGTTTTATTATGTTTATAATAAAAACTTAACCTATACTGTATTTAGGTGCACATGTATTGCTTTATTTAGAAAACTATAGGCGTTCAAAACTGAGACGAGGCTCTGCAGCTCTTCGCTCTAGATGAGTTCTGCTGGCTTCACGCAGCTGTGAAAAAATTGACCAAACATAATAGACAGCATCACTGGCCATCTTCGGAAACAAAGATAAACAGTAACACTGGCCATCCCTTTGAAAACAATGATAAACAGTACTAAAGTTTTAAAGAAGCTTTCGTGACAGTACATGGAGATATAGCGAGGTAGACTTGTATGTTCTTGGGATCCAGAAACCAAATGACGCTTAATATGGCCACGCGCAGAATTTCAAACGACGCTGCTGCATTGCGTGTCCTAGGCAAATTGTGCAAACTATTCTTCTCTTTTCTTCGTCTCTTTCTTCATTATATATTCTATACGACTGAATTCGGCTATTCTATACGACTGAATTTGGCGCTCCTAACACTTCAGTATTTCTCTTCGTACAGTTTACGCTCTTGAATTCAGCTCTCATTAGCATGGCAAGAGAACAAATGTTTTAACTTGAAAGGCAACGATATAAACAACTCGAAGGCGATCAACTCATGATTTAAGAACAAATTACGGACACTTATTTCTGAAAAGTTTGACCACAGTCCACAGCTACTGCAACACCACTTCTCCCAAACAACCTTCAGAGTTCAGATGTACTTCACACCTCACCAAACCAAACCTCATACACTAACCAACTTAATCAACCTCCTCGATCTTAGGACCAGCACCGCTCCCACCAGACGGGGCATCCTCTTCCATGCCAGCAGCATCGCCCATGCCCGCGCCAGCGCCCTGGTACATCTTCGCGATGATGGGGTTGCAGATCCCCTCAAGCTCCTTCATCTTGTCTTCGAACTCGTCCACCTCAGCCAGCTGGTTGCTGTCCAGCCAGCTGATGGCGCTATCGACGGCGTCCTCGATCTTCTTCTTGTCCTCTGCCGGGAGCTTGGAGGCGATCTTGTCATCCTTGATGGTGTTCCTCATGTTGTAGGCGTAGTTCTCGAGCGTGTTCTTGGCGTCCACCTTCTTCTTGACCTCCTCGTCCTCGGCCTTGTACTTCTCAGCCTCCTGCACCATCTTCTCAATCTCCTCCTTGCTAAGCCGGCCCTTGTCGTTGGTGATCGTGATCTTGTTCTTCTGGCCGGTGGTCTTGTCCTCGGCAGAGACGTTGAGGATGCCGTTGGCGTCGATGTCAAAGGTGACCGTGATCTGGGGCACCCCGCGCGGAGCAGGAGGGATGCCGGAGAGCTCGAACTTGCCGAGGAGGTTATTGTCCTTGGTCCTCGCGCGCTCACCCTCGTACACCTGGATCAGGACGCCCGGCTGGTTGTCGGAGTACGTGGAGAAGACCTGCTCCTTCTTGGTCGGGATGGTGGTGTTCCTCGGGATGAGGACCGTCATGACACCACCTGCAGTCTCCAGGCCGAGTGACAGTGGCGTGACGTCGAGCAGGAGCAGGTCTTGCACCTTCTCGTTGCCCTCGCCGCTGAGGATGGCGGCCTGGACAGCCGCGCCGTACGCCACAGCCTCGTCGGGGTTGATGCTCTTGCACAGCTCCTTGCCGTTGAAGAAGTCCTGCAGCAGCTGCTGCACCTTGGGGATGCGGGTGGAGCCACCGACGAGCACGACGTCGTGCACGCTGCTCTTGTCCATCTTGGCGTCGCGCAGGCACTTCTCCACAGGTTCCATGCACTTGCGGAACAGGTCCATGTTGAGCTCCTCGAAGCGAGCCCTGGTGATCGTGGAGTAGAAGTCGATGCCCTCAAACAGGGAGTCGATCTCAATAGTCGTCTGGGCCGTCGATGACAGCGTGCGCTTGGCGCGCTCGCACGCCGTGCGCAGCCGGCGCAGTGCACGGGGGTTGCCGCTGAGGTCCTTCTTGTGCTTGCGCTTGAACTCTTGGACGAAGTGGTTCACCATGCGATTGTCGAAGTCCTCACCTCCAAGGTGAGTGTCACCTGCAGTGGCCTTCACCTCGAAGATACCCTCCTCGATGGTGAGGAGCGACACATCAAACGTGCCACCACCAAGGTCGAAGATGAGCACGTTCTTCTCGCCAGAGCTGGTGGCCTTCTTGTCAAGACCCTAGGCAATAGCAGCGGCAGTAGGCTCGTTGATGATACGCATCACATTGAGGCCCGCAATGACACCGGCGTCCTTGGTGGCCTGCCTCTGCGAGTCGTTGAAGTAGGCCGGCACCGTCACCACTGCGTTCTTGATCGTAGAGCCGAGGTAGGCTTCAGCAATCTCCCTCATCTTGATGAGCACCATGGAGGAGATCTCTTCTGCAGCGAACTGCTTCTCCTCACCCTTGTAGTTGACTACAATCATGGGCTTGTCTCCAGGGCCTGGGATGACCTTGAACGGCCATAGCTTCATGTCACTCTGCACTGACGGGTCAGAGAACCTCCTGCCGATCAACCGCTTGGCATCTGCATTACAATAAAATGAGCAAGATTGTGTGAGTAACAGTGGGCAGCATTAGGGAGAAGGCAACTTATTATGGGAAACAGGGAGCTACAATGTGTAAAAACAAGCATCCCAATATGCTATCAGTTTACCACGTTTCTCAGATACTAACGCAACAAAAATATTATAGCAAGGGAACTTTTCTTCTTTATTCTGTCAGAACAAATGAGCAGGGCAATGCATCAAAATACTGGCAGTTACTTATTTTTGCAGGCAACAATAATTTACAACAAGGACACTTCATCATAATTTCCCCACAACAAACGAGCATGGATAAACATCAAAATTACGTCAATTATTATTATATTTATTTTTCAGTCATTAATTAAAAATTAAACAGCACGCAAGCAAGAACAGATTAGGAGTATTTTGGCAAATAATAAGCTCTGCAGACGAACCAATTATAGTATTCACCTAGTATGAATCACTATCACTATAGTATGAAACCCTATCTCAAATTTAACAGCAAACTTCTGAATCTAAGTGCCCTATAACAGCAACAGGTGCTTAAATAACACTATGCAGACCTATAAGGAATCCTTATCGCAAATTTAACAGCAAACTTCAGAATCAAATTGCCCTATAACAGCAACAGGTGCCTATAGATACCACTAAGCACCAAATTACATATTTCTATCTTTGATTCGTACTACCATGTCCCTAATTTTGCTGGCTACAAATCATGGTAATTAAATTTTTTTTAGAAATACGCCATCTAGGCGCTGCCTCTCGGAGGCCAGGTGCGGTGCGGGGGTTCGAACCCCCGCCGGCTGCTTCCCACCGATGGGAGCTGGCCACTGGGCCACAGGCCCGTCCGCAATCATGGTAATTAATCAGCACAGAGAGAACACGATTTCACAGTTTGATCTGTAGATCCAACTAAACCACTCGGGCATACAAGAGGCTCTAAGCATTCAGAGAAACGTGGCACTAACAAAGGCAGAGGGAGGAGCGAGCACGTACCGAAGACGGTGTTGGTGGGGTTCATGGCGACCTGGTTCTTGGCGGCGTCGCCGATGAGCCGCTCGGTGTCGGTGAAGGCGACATAGGACGGCGTGGTGCGGTTGCCCTGGTCGTTGGCGATGATCTCCACCCGGTCGTGCTGCCACACGCCAACGCACGAGTAGGTGGTGCCGAGATCGATCCCGATCGCCGGACCCTCGCTCTTCGCCATTGCCACCAGAATCGCTCACTCGAACGCTAAGGAATCTACTAGTAGCGGAACTCGAGATCTGGAGAAAACGGAGAGAATTTGGATCGCTTGCTTTGCTTTTTGCAACGATAGCTGGGGAAGGGAGGAGGCAGGGCGTGGGGTTTTATCGGGGGTGACGTGGTTTCGAGAACGTTCGAGCGCGGCGAAGACCAACCGTTGGATTCAGATCGTAGGGGCGTTCGAGAAGGGTCTGGAGGGGCGGTTCGGCAGACGGGCTAGGGGCGTGACAAGTGGGCACACGTCGGCGAACAACCCCTGGCTGGGGCACTGGGGCCTGGGCCCTGGGGGAGACTCCGGTCTTTGGTCGCGTCATGGAATCACCTCTACACTCTAGTAGTGCCTTCCACTGTGTTCTTTTCCACGGGAGAAGAGACTAAAGACTAAATTTTAGTCCTAATTAGTTCATGTGAAGTGTGAACCAAACATCAGGGACTAAATTAGAGACCAGGGACTAAAATGGAGTAGTCCCTTGAGGGGCTGCTTATCGGGACTAAAGGGCCCAAATTGACACCCCTTGCCCTTCAATAATTGCTCCCAGCGCCTGCTGCGTCGCCCTCATCCACCCATCTCAAAACCCTTAGCGCCACTTGCTCCCTCGCCCTCTCTCTTGTCCCCGGCGCCGCTCTAGTCGTGTGGACCCCGGCGCCACCGCTCCCCCTCCTCCCCTAAGCCCTCACCGTCCTCAGTCGCTCCCCTCGCCGTCCTACTCGTCACCGCCCCTGCGCATCTGATCCGCTCGCCGCCGCGCATCTCGCCCGCACGCTGCCGCCGCATCTCGCCCGCATGCCGCCGCCGCGGCTCGCCCTCCTCCCCACACCGCATCCTCCATGGACGGCTATAGGAACAACTACAAGGATTACTTCGCCGGGTCTTCTTCATTCCCACCACCGGATCTGAGCCCTACCCTCAGTTCCCCGTCAACAACGAGTTTGGCGTGTACTCCCAAGCTCCTTCTTCTCCCTACGCCTCCCCCAGCCTCTCTACTCCACGGTCGCTGCTAGAGAGCCTGGATCTGAACTCCCAGGTCGAGTTCCCCCACCTCGACGTCTTCCCCAACCAGGAATCGTCGGAAGGATTTTGTGTGAGCATTGGGCTCCCTCCCCTTGGCCCTGACGATAGATCCTCTCAAGGCCAGTTCCAGCCTCCACGGCCGATGCAGACCAGATCACGTCCCAAAACTGGCTATGGAGGTAGCCAGGCTGCGCGCCCAGGAGGTAGCCGTCACGGAGCTCTGTTTACCAGAGCTAGATCCGGTAAACAGCTAGCAGCATTTGCTCCTCAAGGTTTGCCACTTTTCAGAATGGGCGGTGGTGGCCGCGGTGTCCCGTGGATCCATATCTGCCGCCAGCAACTCTGACACCATAGAGGATCTAGACGGAGAGGATGATGACGACAACGAACAATCCGATGAGAACGCCCCTGCGTCGGTAAGATCCATACCCTAAACCAAAATTTGTTGTAAATCTTATGCTAGATGTGTTTTGGTGATCTCCAGATGATTCTTAAGCATGGATATGTGATGAAAACTAAACCATTTTGTGTTTATGTTATCTGTTACATGAAAACTGTGGTTCATGGATGAAAGCTATTTTGATATGTGATGTCCTCTTTTCATTTTTTTAGAACATACAGATAAGGCCAATGGGTCCGATCAAAACATTACTACTTTGTGTGAACTCTACGTTGAGCAAATGAACGTTGAAAACTGGAATGCTGGGACAATGACAACTAGAGGTTACAATATAATTAAACGCCAATTTGAAAAGATAACTAAACTGAAGCATACTAGAAAACAATTGAAGAACCGAGTCAATCATTTGAAGCCTGTGTATCATTTTGGGGACAAACTGATAAAGAACACAGGGTTAGGCCGTAAGGCTGATGGAATAATTGATGCAACGCCGGAATGGTGGAAAAACGAATTGAAGGTAAAGTCGGTTCTATCAAACTTGTGTCAAACTTCTGTCAAACTGTGGATTCTGATTTCATTGTGACTAAATCTAGAAATTACAGGGATGGCCTACAGAGTGCAAGAAATTTCGATGGGGCTGGGGTTCACAGGACAGCGAAACCAGTGGCGATTCATCTTTAGCACCAAGTGATTATTCATCTTCAACTGATTTTGACGAAGAGGATGCAGTGGTGGAGTACTATGTGAGAGCCCAAAAGAGGAGGCGACAAATGGTCATTGCTGCTTCCACTCTAGGTATGTATCACCATGAGCTATACTTGAACAGAACCGAACGTAGAGTGGCGGCAGAATCTGGTTACCAATGGGTCACAAGAACCTTAGACCATAGGACACAATGCTACAGAATGTTTAGAACGAGGAGAGAGTGCTTTGATAAGCTTCATAGTGTGCTTTAGAGTTCATATGAATTGAAGTCAACATGTAAGATGACATCGGTTGAGGCTTTAGGGATGTTCTTATGGATGTGTGCATCTCAACAATCAGTTAGGCAAGCTGACATCCGGTTCACACGTTCACTATGCACAGTTAGTAGGAAGTTTGATAAGGTGTTGGCTTGTTTGTGCAAACTAGCAGCTGATATAATTAGGCCAAAATACCCTGAATTTAGAGTTGTGCATAAGAGGCTACAGTCTCCTAGGTTTGCTCCTTTCTTTGATAAGTGCATTGGAGCACAAGACGGAACAAATGTGAAGGTAGTGGTGCCAGCAAATCAAGCAGTACCTCATATGGAAAGACATGGGTACACTAGTCAGAATGTGTTGGCCCTTTGTGATTTCGATATGAGATTCACATTTGCTATTGCGGGATGGCCTGGATCGGTTAATGATATGCGGGTATTCAAAGATGCAATCGACAAGTATGGCGATAGGTTTCCACATCCACCAGAAGGTATTGATTTGTCCTGTTGTTTCTTGTTTCATCTAGATGCTCTTACTTTGCATTTGGCTTACAAGTAATTGCAACTGTGTAGGAAAGTTCTATCTTGTCGACTCGTGTTACCCAAACCGACCGGGTTATCTTGCACCCTACAAGGGTACAAAGTATCATGTCCAGGAGTATCGATAAGGACCCGCCCCAAGAGGTAGAAAAGAGATCTATAATTATGCATATTCTTCACTTCGAAATGTCATCGAGTGGTCATTTGGAGTCTTGAAGATGAAGTGGAGGATTTTGTTGGACTTATCGAGTTATCGAATGCCAAAGCAAAGCAAAATAATTCTCGCGTGTATGGCCCTTCATAATTTAGTAAGAGAGAATGATAAAAAGGATAGGGACTTTGAGAGGTGTGATGAAGATGAAAACTACAATCCACTCGAAGAACCATCGTCTAGCCAAGCTAATGGAGCTAGTACTGCTCATGGCGATGAAGATCAAAGTATGAATCAGTTTCGGGATTGGATAGCCGATGGTTTGTATGCTAGAAGGTAGCTTTAGTGATTTGTAATAATGGAGATTGTTGAACTGCATGAACAATGGGGTTGAATAAATGAAATTTGGTAATTTTTAAATCCTGACCAGCAGCGCGGCCGGGAGCATCAGTGAGCAACGTAGGCGCGCGAGCAGCTGGCTTTAGCGCGGGAGCAGCCAGCGCGCCAGCGCGGGAACACACCAGCGCGGGAGCAGCCAGCAGGCCAGCGCGGGTGAGTGAGCATAAGCATCATTGATTAGAGTCTCTTTGGTCATTGTTCGGGTGCATTAATGATGTTTAGTCTCTTCTAGTCCGCGAATGTTTCATTTGGATGTTTTAAAAGTAGATCGGGGTGTTACACATGTTGCCATGACGCCGGTGGCTGGCCACCACCTTCCCCTTGTGCCACGGCCCTGTCGTGGGTCACCAGCAGCTCCGGCGCCCGGCTTCCCAGGACGACGCAGTCGAAGGGGACGGTGGCGCGGGCTCCAGAGATGACGCAGTCGAGGGGGATGGCGGCGTGGGTGTAGGAAGCGGAGGGGGCACAGGCGTCCAAACGGGAGGCACAGAGGGGCCGCGGGTTCACGTGAAATGGAGCAACAAGCGCCGGCGTCCAGACGCAGGCTTTCGTCCGGATGTCCGGACGCTTGCCACGGTAGTATGAAAAATATATATTTGTAATTTATTTTTTAATATGGTAAATGTTAATACTTTTCTCTATAACCTAGTACAGTCTAAAATAGTTTTACTCACTTAAAACCAAACAGAAGAATTAATGGTTTTCTTCTTAAAGAAACCTGCTTTCATACTAACGTTCTACTGAAGTTATACTTATTAAAAAAAATGTCTTTCGGTAAAAAAATGTTCACGGACAGTTACAACTTACAACAATGTCTGGAGGTTCCTAACTAAATTGCCATTGACTGCAATATGTCTTTTGAATTGGTAGGAAAATTGCGAGATGATTCAACATGTTCTGTATGGTACATGACACTGACACGGCATGTTCAGGCCTTCAGGATGTGCTTGGCTGAACAAAGGGCCTTCCCAAGAGAAGGGCAAACGGATGTTCGGGGCAGCCGCCTTTCCCAAGAGAGGGCAAACATGGATGTTCGATTATTTTTAGCAATGTTATCCATTACCTTCTCGCTACTCACTTTTTGTTTGTTAGGGTTTTGATTGAATGAAAAATAGAATAAGTTGATCTATCGTTACATCATTCTTCACAAGCTAACGAGGAAAGAAGCCAGCAAATTTGAAGGGTGAATTATGATGCACCACTGATGTACACGATCAAGCATGCACAAGTAGATGTTCCAAAGCATGCTAACCACCACGAATTCATGCTTTAAAAAGATTGTTCATCGCAGGATTCAAAGTGCCCCAACGTGAAAGATGACAACACACCGGGTCATTTTTACACTGTAAATGACAAACTGGTGCTACAAATTTGTCCAACACCCGTTTTAGTTGCTATACGGATATATGATATCTAAAGCTAAAACATTGTCTCTAGATTTAGCCTTTCAGGAACAGTCGTATTCACAATCCAGACAAGCTGGGTGACCTCAACGAACAATTTTGAAGCATATCCAACCAGATCGTATTTGCTGCATCAGAGATCGTGAGCAGAGATAGAAAGTTCAGCTTAAGTTTCAGTTCCTGACACACCAGCTTCTTCCGTCACAGTTGTATTTGGACCTTCAATTGTATTGACCGCTTCTGTTTCTTCTGGTTGGTCGAGGCCATTTACAATGTAGTTAGCTGTCGCAAACAAAAGCAGCATAAACTGATTTTCCTTCAAATCTAGGTATTCTAAAGTCACAAAGCACGATTGTGAGAAATGCTATGTGCAGAAGAATGTGCATATGAAGTCATGTTGAGGGCACAGGCAACAATAACAGCACACCATGCGAGCATTTGAGCCATAAAACATATCAATCTTAACACGTTGAGATCCAAATTGTGACTAGATCTTTATTATTTATGGTCTAAACCCAACTTTAGAAATTATCTTTACTTCGTTTTCCTGAGCAGTTAGTCTATTGTCTGTGCATGCATGATGTTTTAGTTCATTGTATTATACAGGGTGTTCCCAGTTGTATACCTGTTGTAGCGCCTCTGATGGCCATGTTCTCTATAAAACGAATTTCATCTTCATGGCTGCTCACAAACTTCGTCTGGTTTTGTACATTATACTTTCATCAGTATATATCCATGAACTACAATGTCTATGCGATGCACAGTGAGCACACTTACAAGTTCCTTTGACAGAATATTCAGAAACCTATCAATCTTTGCTTGATGTTTCAGGAAAAATGGACGCAGGTATCTTTTGTATACATGCTTTGATCCCTGAAAACAAATGACACAAATTCAATCAAAACAATCATCAAAGATACAGCAAGCAACATAATAGTTAAACTTTTTTGTCCAAAAGGCAGCATGTGTCGTCTCACAAGAAAACATGGATACGATGTTTAAAATAAGCCAAGAGTATGTACTTCATAAGTGATAGAAAGGAAAACATATATAAAGCTGATGGAAAGTTCTTGATAAACTCCCACTACAAGAGAACTGGAATGGTTTATGGGTCAGAGCAGAGCAACAAAGCTCATGGAAGTAGAAAATGGGCAATTCAAAGAACAAGTGTCACTAATATCATGCATTTGAACTAAAGCCATATCACAGAGTGGTAAAATTGAACAGTATATGAAATTTAGACGAAGGGATGGAAGGGGCAAGGGAAACTTACACTGTTTGAAGGGAACTGGAGCCACACAAGGATAGCAAACTTCACATGATAATAGAGAGGAACACTGGAGAACAGCAGCAGACACATGTTCAAATAGTTTCTAAGGTAGGATTAAAAACACTTAACTGATGCTAAACGAATAGCACAAAAAGAAGGCATGTTGCTTTTTTTTTTTTTTGGAACTGGAGGTAACCCCATTTCCATTATGTGATGGCATGTTGCTTATGGCAAATGTAAAGTAAAATAATCAAGTGCGTACACAAATGTTCAGAAATAAGAATGCCATTAAGGCAAACAGAATGATACTTTGTCAAATGTAAAGCACAAAAACAAAATAAAAATGTAGCAAGTTACTTAAGGATTTTCTTAAAAGAAACAGACTCTCAATGCATCATTTCCTAAAAAATAATTCTAGCCAGAACGTCTTCCTTAGAGATAATAACGAGAGTACATGGAGTCTAATAATGCAAGGCTGCAGAACAAAATGTTACAACCAATGCTCAATGAATAGTGGCATTGCTATTCATGGTCATGACAAAAAACAAGAAATAGTTCTTCAATTAACATGTCAAACACTTCAATAATGTCAGATATTCATACCTTGAAAGAAGCTTATCTGCAAACACTTCAGCAATGCTAAAAGATCCATATGCTGCAAAAACATTTTGCAAAGGAGTTATGTTCAGATATCAATGTAATATAAGCAACAAGCAACGGGAAACAAAATGCAGATATTTTTAGATTTGTCGCTTGGCTACACTAAAATTTCTCATTCTTATGGTATTATTAAGGACCTGGTTGAATGCAAAATATTTTGGAATTTTCAGAAAACACTATAGTTTCGCTAAAAGAATTTTTTGGTTTTAAAAACTATAAGGTGTTGGATATAATAAATAATAAATTTGTAGTTTTCAAAACAATACTATTGCCAAAACGTAGCCTTTTTTAGAATTTAAGAAACTTGAACCCGGGCCTCTTTTTTTTTTCTAAACTGTGATATTACATAGGTTTCTAAAATTGTAGTTTATGAACACCATGGTTTTCCCCTTTCTGAGAACTATGACACCCAAACAGGATCCAAGTCTATAACTTGTTAAATCAAGAGAAGGCAAGTTTGTGCCCATGCAATATTAGCTAAGACTATTTATGACAGGGAAAAAAAACAGTGGGTACTAAATCCAGAATATTACTTGAATATCAAATACAACCAGCTGAATAACTCCATAAAGTACAACAACATATGCACAGCTTTGCTGCATAATGCTAAAAGTAGCAAAAGTTTGTACAGCATTTTCATCAATATACTTAGTACTAAAATAAGTTGATTAGCTACTGTTGAAAAATACTAAAAAATTCATCTCGTTACAGACCTGCCCAATACAAAAGCAACCGCTCTTTCTCTTTTTCATCCTTCTTCTCTATAGCTCTGAAAGTGGAGTATACAGGTAGACCGATCCCCACAGCACAACTGCAGCAGCATGAGGTAAGAATAAAAAAACGTGAATTAAATCATTACCCATACAATGATGGTAGCACACTTTTGAAAAGGAAAGCCAAAATAATGTATATTTTATCATTTATTACATTAAATAAGGCAACCAAGCAATTTAACATGAAAATATCGTGCCTAATAGCAGACAAAAATGTTCTAGTTACAGATGATGCCCAGCTCACATAGATTGAAGTTGTAGCTATTGACTATTGCCAGCATAAACTGTTTGCAGAAAAATATAAACCTGATAAACTACAAGGAATGGGCATCTGTATGGCCATTGGACAGTTTATAACATATACTATTTTATTGGCACAGCATAAGCTATCGACCTTTTCTAGTATCATACCTCATACCAATACCAAAGGGCTGGACAAAAAAGCTTGTTAAGCTGACTTGGTGGCTCGTTTCAAAAGTGCTCGGATTGAACTCGTTTTTCTTTTTTAAAATGAAAATGACTTGATTTTGAATGACTTTCAACTTTGGCTCGGCTCATTAAGCTCAGTTTGAAGTTGGGTCTCAAACAATTCAGGAGACTATAATAAATAAGATTATGCCAATTTCAAAGAAAGCTCGAAAAAAAAGTGCAGTTGACTCATTATCCACCCTAGTACCAACTTCCAGGGAGCACAACACAGAGATAAACATGTTAACATATCACAATGTCTAAGTACCTGGCTGTACGGATGACTATGTTAGAGCTTAGCGGCGCCAATAAGAGCCGCAAACCAACCTGCGAATACAGTTTTAACACAAATCATAAATAACGTTTATGTTGCAATGAATATTTTTGGAAATTGTGAAATCTATGAAGAATCTATCCTGAAATCTTTAGAAAAGTTAAGTATCAACACAATCCACGACTCAGGAATTTGAATATTCAAGTGTCCATATTCAGATGCACTAAGAGCACTTGAATTCCATGGATCAACCATTAAATTTTGGATCATAGGATAAAAGGAACGAGCAAAATGAAGAATGTTTCGTAAATAAGAAAATACCCTGGTGCTAGTGGAGCAAGATACTCTTGACATGTGACTGGGTGTTACAAATTTGCTACACAAAGGGTATTTTAAATTCAAGTCATGTGCACTCTTGAAAGGCATCAAATACAAAAAAACTGAACACATTAAAACACAAAAGTCATTATCTATTCAGTCAGCTTTGGCGAATATGAGTATGTAACCAGGTGGGTTCATATCAGATATCACGAATAAGCTCACATGATGATTGACAAATGGATTAATACTTGAAACTCATATCTTCCCCCCTAAGAGCATCTCCAAGAGTTACCAAAAATTTCTTCCTAAAACCATGGAGTTTTTCAAGTCGCCAAAAAGTATTGGGAGAAATAAATAAGACCATCTCCAACAGTTTCCAATAATTCAATCCTAAAATATAGAAGACAATTTTGCATCAGCAATCCTAAAATATAGAAGACAATTTCTAAATTATTCTAACCACTTTTATATATTCTTTCTCTGTTGTACATTTGCATAGAAACCATTTCCTACTCTTTATTCTTTCCCACGCCCTTCCACCTCAGATTGGCCGACTGATACACGCGTGGAAGAAGTGCGGATATATCCGCGCATTCGGTGATTTTTTCCGTGCCAAAAGATTGGGAGGTGGGATTGGGAACTCTTGGAGATAGGTTTTTCTATTCTTACCAAAAATCCTAGATTGGGAGGCTTTATAGGCAACTCTTGGAGATGCTGTCATTTCCGCTAATATAATAATATAATACTGATTTTCTAACCATATTGACAAAATACACTGCAAGATCAATGGCGGTTACAGGACTGTCCCAGTTCTCACAATAATCAATTCAGCCCTTCAGTGACGGGGAAGAAGGTAAATTTTGGGGAACAATGGCTAGGATTCCCTCATTCCCTGGGAAAGGCAACCATACTTGGCTCAACCCGCACGGAAGCTCCATAACCACCGAACAGAAACTCCCTGTTTTGTTCCACGATCTGCCACAGCCCTTCGGTACAAAACATTCAGCCGCGCCCAACCCCCAATCTGCACATTCGTCCCCCTACCCAAACCCAGCTGACAGAAACCATACACGATTAATCAATTAGCATAGAGTAGCTGCACGACAACGACACCCCGATCCTTCCGGTGAACGCGCGAACGAACGGGAGCGAGATCGCTCGAGAGGCACGGACGATCCAGGTTTCCGAGGGAAAGCAGAGCGGGAAGGGCGCGTACCTCGCCGGAGATGGCGGGGGCGAGGAGAGCCATGGTTCGCCGCCGAGGACGCGGAGGCGGGCAAACAAGTCGGTGCACGAAACCCGGCGCCGCAGCGGCTCCCTGGAGGGCGGAGGTCGAGGAATCCGCCGCGATTTGGGCAGAAGGGAGGGGGGAGGCGGCAGTTAACGCGACGGCTGGAACCTGAAAGCTAGGGAAGATGGGCTATTTACGACTCGGTCCCTGAGCTGTCCATGATTTACATGTGTGTTAGTTCGTTTAGTTCCGATTCCTTTCGGCGGTTCGGCCCTTCGAGTACTTCAGAATATCGGTCCCGGTTTGGAATTTTTTATCTCAGCCTCAGCGGATTTTGAGAAGCTGATGAAAAAAAGATCTCATAATAATCATATCCAAACAAGCGAGATACAGGATTATAATGATCACCCAATCTTTACGTCTCACTACAGTTTGAATAAATGGATTGGGCAGGTGGGTACCGTTTGTTTCGATGAAATTTTCTATTCTGGCCTTTCTTATTTATACAAAAAAAATTAATCAAGACAATAAGCTTTTTAGAAGCACTTTTAAATGCAAATCGAACATAATGTTCATCGCAAATGGTAAGAACCTATCTAAAGAGATTCACACCAGAGTGAATGAAAATAGTGTGGGATACGAATGGGACATCTGATATATTCCGCAAGTGCATAACGCATACACTCTAGCAGCGTGAAGACTTGTACGAATGCGATAGACATCCAGAAGTATTGCATCGGTTTCTCCTAAGAGCATCTAGTAGAATGGTATTGGTGGCCACCAATACTACTTTTTTAATTATTGGTGGAGATGCTCCAGCAGATCGCCAAAAAATCTCTCCCAATATGTAAGACTCACCGGTCAGTAACATTTTTTATTTTTTCCCTTTCCTTTTCTCTCCCCTCGGTTCATCTCTCCCGCACTCGTAGGCTCAAAAAAAAAAGGCTCGTAGCAGATCCGGTCTTCACCGACTCCGGTTGCGGGCGTTGGCGGTGGCGTCCCCAACTCCGGCATCACCACACGATGCCTGCCCTCTTCCTCTCTCCGCCTACCTCCTCCTCCCCACGAGATCTACGCGGGCCTGGTTGGGGGAGGCGGCGGCCATGGCAGCGGCGGTGCGCGGACCTGACCGGGGGCGGCGGCTGCCATGGCCATGGCAGGTCGAGGTGCGGCGACACGCGGACTTGGCCAGGGCCGGCGGTTGCCTTGGCCACGGGGGGCCGATGCGCGTGACGCACGGGACTGGCCGGGGGCGGCGGTGGGTCGAGGCGCGGCGCCGTGCGGGCCTACCTAGGGATGGCGGCGGCCATGGCAGAGAGAGTCGAGAGGCAACGGTGTGCTCGACACCATGGGAGAGAGAGAGGCGAGAGGGAGGAGAGTGACAGTTACAGTGGGCCCCGGCTATTGGGGAGATGTAACTCTCCCTCTATTTGAGGGGAGATGGGGTGTTTTTTTTTGTGGCCAAATAAAAAGGGACCATATTGAGAAGAAAAAGTGATCATCTCCTGCAATATATATGACAGTTTTATGGAGACGAGAGACCATATTAGAATTTGGGGACTATTGGAGATGCTCTACACGGTGTTTAGCACCCAGGTAGGATACGCTGGATCACATAGAACCTCAGAAAGTGCAAGGAGCATGAGGTCATCGTCGCCGCTCTCCGACATGTGGGCCGGACGGCTCCACCCCCGACCGCCGAACGCGAAAAATTGAAAAGGTAAAGCGAACAAAGCCAAAGCATTCGCGATGCAGGCCTCACGTCATGATACCATCCGTGAAGCTACAAGATCGGGGCCCGGCGGTGGCAGGATTCGCCTGCCCGCTGCAGGAAACAACTATTCTTGTGCGAACAAAGCCGCTGTTGTTGACTGTTGTGCTGCACCACACGTACCGTGCGCCCTGTTGCAAGAAAGGTGGCACACCTCTCGCCCAGCCCCAGGCCGGAATAAAATTGGATGGACACCACGCCCATGGTGTACCCCATGACCCATGCGACCCCACCCTGACCGTCCGATGGCCCTGCGGCCTGGGTCTCCTTTGCGGAGGTCGTGCAGTCGTGCTATGTACTTATGATGGCACGTGTGACGTGCTTATCCACAGACCACAGGATAGCTTTGCTCAGGAGAAAAAGGTCATGTTAGAACACGGAGTGCATTGCCATTGCCAAGAAAGCTACCACGTAAAGTACCGCGGATGCTAGCTCAACTTTAGGACCCTGTTTTCAATGCGAGTTTTTCAAGTTTCATATGTTTTTTTTTATATAAAATGATTTATACAAACTTTTTGCATATAAAATTGGTCTACAGTGATCCCGCTCGCATGGCAATCCTTACTTCCGAAGTATTGCCATCTGCATTTACAAACCTAGTAGATAGATAGCTACTAGGTGTCGTCCTCGATCTATACATTGGATAGCTTTTGCTTGTTTTCTTTAAAGCTGCTTTGAAAAAGTAAGTTCAAGGATAGGCATCTTCAAGGTAGCAAGTTTAAAACACGGACGTGACACGTCTTCTTCGGCTGGTCATGGTTACAAGGCCAAGATAAAAGCCAGCATCATAGGGACAATTGTCATGTTTGATTCTATCGCCGAGTCCTGCCGAGCAATATAATCTTTGAAAACAGTCTCTAACGCATTTACCAGGTTATTAACTTATGAAATGCAACACCAAAAACTGAACTTGTGAACACTCGTATTTTTCCATAGCAAACCTGAATAGAATAGTGTGATAGTAAAAGGACAATATAGCCTTGACACCAAACATGGAATAGATGTGACTGAACAATCATTCTGAGGCAGATATTTTTTTCCCAGTGGACAAAGTGTTCGCGTACATCTTGAATTCTGGATGGAATTACAGCCAAATTGGTGACACGAGTCCAGTGAGAAAACATTCGTGTACGTATTACTGCGGTGAAGAACAGGTGCTGCGTTTATCCTCGGATGGAATCATGGAAGGTGTGGGTGGAAGCTCCGAAGCTGAAGCGAGAGGTTTGTCGTTGTTCGCTGCTTGCAAAATGCAAAGGCAACCGATGCATGAAGAGTTCGAGACACGGACACGCCCGCACCAGTTCGCCGCAGCTCGAGCCAAACAAAACCCGCGACGCCCACTGGACCAACAGCCCCCACGTTCTATAAAACCACCCCACCCGCTAAAACCCCGGTCCTCACTTCACTTGTCAGTTGTCACGGCCACAACTCACAACCAGCTCGAGAACAAGAACCCACTCAACCATGGCTTCTCCCAAGCTGCTCCTCCTGCTCGCCACCTCGCTCCTGAGCTGCGGCCTCCTGGTGGCCGCCGACTACGCCCCAATGACCCTGACCGTGGTGAACAACTGCCCCTACCCGGTGTGGCCGGGCATCCAGGCCAACTCCGGCCACGACGTCCTGGAGGGCGGTGGCTTCTTCCTCCCGCCGCTCTCCCACAAGTCGTTCCCGGCGCCGGCCCACCCCTGGTCGGGCCGCATCTGGGCGCGCACGGGCTGCGCGGGCGCCGGCGCGCAGCTCCACTGCGCCACGGGCGACTGCGGCGGGCGGCTCCAGTGCGGCGGGCTCGGCGGCGCGGCGCCCGCGACGCTGGCGCAGGTGAACCTCCACCACGGCAGCGGCAACAGCGACCAGACCTCGTACGGCGTGAGCGTGGTGGACGGCTTCAACGTGGGCCTGTCCGTGACCCCGCACGAGGGCCGGGGCAACTGTCCCGTCCTCGCCTGCCGCAAGAACCTCACCGAGACCTGCCCCGGCGAGCTGCAGCTGCGGTCCCCGGCGGGGAGCGTCCTCGCGTGCAAGAGCGGCTGCGAGGCCTTCCGCACCGACGAGCTGTGCTGCCGCAACATGTACAACAGCCCGCGCACCTGCCGCGCGTCCAAGTACTCGGAGTTCTTCAAGCGCGAGTGCCCGCAGGCCTTCACCTACGCGCACGACAGCCCCTCGCTCACCCACGAGTGCGCCGCGCCGCGCGAGCTCAAGGTCATCTTCTGCCACTAGAGCTCCGAGCTCGGAGCTCGGAGATCGGAGGGGTGGGCGCGCGCCCGTGCGCCGTCGCCGTCGACAAGTGTCGCTAGTAGTGCTAGGATTTGCGGTGTGCGTGTTGTCTAGTGTGTGCGCTTCTGTGCTGGAATAGCTATGGGCCTGTCGCCTGTGGGCTGTGCTGTGTTCTTCTGTAGGCTGTAGGTACTGGTCTACTGGCCGTTGGTGCTGCATACAGTTTGCAGTCTGAAATAAAACTCGTTCGATGAGCAATGATCGTTCGCGCATGTTCGAATGTTGAATCACTTGCTAAACTCCATAGGGCCTGATTGTTTCGCTTCCAAAATTTATCATGTTAAATATTTGTCGAGCCATGATTTTGGTTAGTATTTGGTTTGTCACCAAAACTTATTAAACTCTTATATTTTTCTTGCTAAATCTATGGCAATGTTTTTATCTAAATTTTGGCTTGTCAAATCTTTAGTACGGCAAAGAACTCCGACCGAGTACATTCATGGCGCCTTCGATGAATTTCTGCGGTCTGCACCTTCTCTACTCTACTCATAAACTGCATCTTCTCTCTCTTGGCTCTTTTCGCTGTTCGGTCCTCGATGGCGGCTCGATGCATCCTGGTGACTGGTGCCGCCTGCCTTGTCCCTTTCCCATTCCAATTTTTGGCAGCCCTTTTTAGTTCCTTAAAAACTTTTTCAAAAAGTGTTACAGTAGCTATCACATCGAATGTTTAAACGTATGCATGGAGTATTAAATGTAGGTAAAAAAATAACTAATTATACAGTTTGTCTGTAAACGTCGAGACGAATCTTTTGAGCCTAGTTAGTCCATAATTGGACAAATTTTGTTAAATAACAACGAAAGTGCTGCAGGAATTTTTTTCAAAAACTTTTCGCAAGCCTTTTGATCATGGGATCCAGGGATCGGTGCGTCTCGGCGCCTGCCCGTCTGCCCGCTGCGTCGCTGCTCCAGTCATGTCTTTTCAGCTAAACGGAGCGTATGTCAAAAGTTCAACCAGAAACGGTGCAGTGAGATTGGCAATTTGGCAGGCTTCTACGGAGGTCTGTTAGTTCACGGCGCCGTTCAGAGCCATTTTTTTTCTTTTGTCCCCTAGAGTAGTGTACACACAGTGCGTAACAGTGAACTAGGAGCCGGAGCATGCAGAGCGCAAACAAACGGGGCCTAAGAGAACGTTGGCTAGTTATTTTGATATGCAAATATTCCCAACAGATATGTACTACTCTGTAGTATATATGCATGATTCCCAACAGACATGTGAGACTGATGAAGCCGGTGCATGAGCTTGGTTCATCCTCCCCGTGGCGGACGGTACGGTAGAGCAAGCTTTAGGAGGAGAGCATCGGAAGCGGTGAAAGGCAGGAGCGCGTGACTGCACGCAGAACTTGCTGTAGGTAGTAGCGCCGCTATAGGTGAAGGTGAAAGTGAAACCGCGAACGTGGGTGGTCCCTAGGAAGTGGATAAGAACGTACTGTACAGTACACGATCATAAGCAAATGGACAGTCTCAGCTGTGTGCCTGGGTGTGAGCAGCAACATGGAAGAAAGAGGTGAAAGCAAACGTGAGGAAGAAGAACAGCGATTTGAGCGAGAGGAACAGCTCTCGGAGGACAGGGTTCGAATTAGAAATATTGAGAGTTCAGTTAATCTCTGCAACTAAAAAGAACCAAATGTTATCGTGAGATTAGCCTAATCGCCCCGCTTACCCCTAATTACCTAGCACCGCGCGAAGGCTCCCCGCAAAAACCAAACTGCCGCGCCCCAGCCTCCCCACAACTCCACGCCTCCCACGCTCCGACGCCGCACCGCTCCGACGCCGCCGCCAGCACCGGCCCTGCACGCCCGCGCCGCCAGCCCGTGCACGCCGGCGCCCATACAGTCGGGGTCGTTCCCACCCATGCCGTCGGCGCAGCCTCGTCCGCACGCCGCCGCCAGCCCCTGCACGCCGGCTCCCCCACAGTCGGGGTCGTGCACGCCGGCGTTGCGGCAGCCTCTCCTGTGTCGCCCGGCGTAGCCTCATCCGTACCAAGCGGCAAGCCCGTGATCCGCCGCGGCCTCGTCCGACGTCGAGCCAGCGTCCACGGCCACGACTAGCACACAGAGTCTGAGGACGCGGCTCTGACATCCCTGCGCTGCACCGCCAAACATCCGCGGCCACGACACCCTGCTGCTCGGCCGCCCGGCGCGCCACCCCGGTTCTGCGACGTTCCTTCACTCCACCGGTGCGGTGAGCAGTCCGAACCCCAAACCCCCTGCCTTTCATTGGCGTAATTCCCTTTTAGTTCCCTGCAATTAGTAGTTTCAAGATTTCATAATAGCATATTTGATGGCCAATTACACATGTGATGTGGAAAATTAGTAGTTTCAGAGTCACTGTTGTTTCAGATTACAGCATATTTGATGGCCAATTACTCCGGGCCGTCAGTTATTGCTTGGTTGAAGGTTTGATTTTCTTCATCTTGTACATCTCTTAGGAAATATACAGGGTCCATATGGCAGTGGTAGAGGCCATGAGGGTTACTGCCTGTTAACCTGTGTTTTTTCAACATTACCCAGAGTTGAATGTAACAAGCGGTGCTTTACAATAGCACAGAGGAAATAAAGGTTTCGTTTTGTGTATATTGCGCTGCACATCTTTTGATGATGTGCAAGCAAGTAAACTTTGCTCCCTGCGGGAAAAATAATGACATAATCTGGAGCTGAAACCATGTTCCCAACCTGACAACAATGTGATAGTTCTATGAGGCAGCTTTCGTATGTTTTTAAGCTGTCATTCAAACTTAAAGACTAGGCTCGTAGATCGATTTAAGCTCATATGGTTCAAAACGAGCGGATAATTTGCTGCTCCCTTTTGATAGTGTCCTGCAGATCAGGAGTAGTGGCGACTCAGCTCTTTCTGTCCCTTCTTGCTTCTGTAGCAGTATGGCAATAGGCCATGTAGTGTAGTGGATTACTTCAGCCATATAGCTAAGTGGGAGCAGTATGGCGACACCTGAATAATATAGCTCCAGTGAATTTTTCTATGGTAAAAGAATGATAAATATTTTGCAGTTCACATTTTGTTTCGACTATTTTGGACAGGTGAAGTAGCAAAACTTTTGCAGAGAGATTGGGAGCTTAGGATTCATAGTATTGTCGTCACTGCATGTCCAGGTGGCGTGGCGTCCCGGCGGAGGCCGAGCGGCGTCCTAGCAGCGGAGGCGGAGCGGTGACCCTGCAGTAGAGGTGGCGCAGCGTCCCGATGATAGAGGCGGCGCGGCATCCCGGTGGCGCGGCGTCCTGTGCGCCCACCCTCCTGTCCAACGAGAAGGTGCTCCTTGTTTCTTCTTTTTTTTCTTTCTTTGGCTGTTGTGATTTTGTCAATCTTTCGGATCATAAGACAATTGTTGTTCTAGATATTCAATATGTACACGGGTTTTCCCTTCCCTTGAAGCATATTTTTATTCTTTTCTTCTTTGAATTGTTCTACTACTTTCTCCTATAATGAAATGGCAGAGCATCTGCAAAATTTGCTAAAAGCAAAACAACAGAGCACCCACTAAATTTGCTTAAAACAACGCTGGGAGTTCAATCATGCTATTTCAATTTAGTCGCATATATACAGTAAGATTCTCCTTAAATTGCTATCAAACTACTGTGATGTGGTAAATTAGTAGTTTCAGAGTCACTGCAGTTTCAGATTCACTGTGGTAATAAATCAGTAGTTTCAAAGTTATTGTGGCCAATTTCACATTTGGCATAGATGGTCGGGATAAGAATGTATACAGATTTAGTGCTTTGCTGAACTCCATCTAAACTGTCTACAAATTTGCATTTGCATCACTGTCGATTCTGCAGAATTGGGAACTAGAAGTTTGCTGCACTGATTTTCATCTGACTATCTACAACATGTTGCCAGTGGTGCACAAGTTGGGTGTCATCAGATCATCCATGTCGACAAGTATGTTTAAGAGTTGGACTTGGACTTGTTGATTTTCTGACTGATGAGAACTCCACACCCCTGGGTGGTAGAAAGGTTCTTCTTGTATGTGAGATTATGATTTTTGATAACCTGTCTCGCAAGAACAGCTCCACTGCTCTTGTTCATGCTGGGGTGGATGAACAGAAGGATGATAATATGTCTGATAGACTATAGACATATTCTACTTACTTGAGATGATTTTGACACACATGGTCATGCCTTTTAGTAGAGATTTTCTGAACATACCTTGTCACTCAGAACTGCCTTCACCAAATTTTGCACAATTAATGTTTGCTTTCAGTAAGTAAAGGCCATCCGCTATTCGCTAAACGATTAGTATTCCATGCTGATGATGGTTATTTTGATACAAAAAGTTTGGTGACTCACCTGGTATACATGTAAAATTACAGTACTGTGTGTTACACTCTGCATGATAACTATATATTCTCTCCTATTATTTTCAGACACCAAAAGAGGCACTTTAAAACTCTGCATAAACTTTTTTTTTGACCGAATCAGTAGGGGAACCCCCTACCTAATATTTTTTTTCAGATAAATGAAAGAATGTTCTGTACAAGGTGAAAGGAGAAAAACAGTTACAGGGCAGCTAGGCCCAAAAGCAAAAAAGGGGGGGTAAACTAAATGAAGCTATCTCTCCAAAGGTTAAGCGCAGGTTGCCGACTTGGCTTGGCCTTAGTGCACACAAGGCCGAGCTACTCCTTGAAGACCCTCTTCCAATTGGGAAGGCTGAAATGTTCATTGTCAAAGATGAAAACATTTCTTGTTGTCGAGATGGTCCAACAAGCTGTTATGAAGATTTCTCTGAAGACAGGATTACCAAAGGTTGTTCTAGCTTCAATGATCATATCTAGTGGCTGTAGATTTCTGTTCTAGATGATGGAGATTGAGTTCCAACAGGCTTGACTGAAGCTGCAGTCAAATAACAGGTGAAAGCTTGTTTCTTCACAACCAGTGTTGCACAGAACGCAGCTGTAATCATCAACTCTGCATAAACTCTTCCACAGTTATTAGTATGTCTTTTCAGACAGGTAGCTGCCAGCCTTAGAGTTAAGAAACAAACCCTGCTGACAGCCTTAAAGTTAAGAAACAAACTTAATGTCATAGCAATAATGATTATTGGCTACAGATAAAATGTACATTGTTTTTTGGTCAAGGTACAACACGTTCCTATTTTTGTTGTTTCCGTTTCAACGCACGGGTATAATCCTAGGTAGTGCTGATGGATTTAATTGTGCTGTCAAAACAGAGGTAAGAGAGTGTGTGCATCTGACAAACCACCTTGGGCTATTTATTGGTGCTCTATCTTAATAATGTAAGTTTGGTTAACTATGAGAATTTAATTATGTTCTACAATATCCGTCATGAGCCTAAAGTTTTTGAGATATTTTCAATGACTACACGATGATTCTTTTCCTTTTTCTGTTCATGGTTTCATTTTTTATTTCTGTATATTCAGATTGCAATATGAGAAAGGGAACTCGAATTATGAAGTTGCTAGGTGCTACATCATATTCTTATGGCATATGATTCCTGTTCATTGTTCAAATGATTCATGTTCATCGTTCAAGACTAGAGAGCTAGGATCAGCACCCTTTTAGTCATGTATGTTTATGCCTTTCTTCTACTCTGTTCCTCTCATTTACTAAATACTACTGTCCTTCCCACATTTTCTTGACCTTTTAGGATTTGATTCCTATTGGATTTGGATTAGTTTGATTTCCCAGCTTATTTATTTATTTCTTAATATTCAGTAACATGACCCCCTCCCAATTTAGCTGTGATAATGAACCTTTAGATTTTATTGGATTACATGTTCAAGAAAATGAAAAATCTTGCTTGGTTATCGAGTTAGTTCCACGTGTTTCATGTTCACCGGTTACCACCTATCTGGTTCATGCCTTCTTATTTACATCTTTTATTAGGTTTCTTGTTTAGATCTTTTATTAGGTTTGTTGTTATTTTTTATTATGTCATGTATGCAATGGAATTCCTAGAAATTTATTGACATAGCATTGTTCTACAGGATGCCCTGGCTATATAATCTCACTTTTGTGTCTTTGTGATTGCTGATGGCAGAACATAAGAAGCACTCAGATCATGCCTTTTTATTTTCCTGTACAATGGTTGGAACTGATTCCATACAATGTTTTTCTGTAGTATGCAATGGACCTGTCATTTGTATTTGAAAAAAAAAATACCAGCATGTTGGTGTATATTCTCTGTTATGTTCCTGTTATTTGTATAGCTAATTGTATAGAATGTGAACTGTAAAATATAAACTAGGGATCCTCAGCATACTCAGCTAAAACTCTATTTATGGGATGATAGCATATGTGTGAAGTTATTTGTATCCGAACAGTATTGGAAGTAGAATTTATAGTCATCAGAGCTTTGAATTTGAATTTTCCACTGAAGTATTGTAGCTTAGTGATGCTGCAGCTGTAGCAATGGGAAACGAGCAGGCTGATCATGTTTTGATAATAGTACAACACATTCATATTTAAGTTATCGGGTCATTATTTTTTATTCCCGATGCAACGGGCATTGAACCTAGTACATTTTGATACCCCAAAGTAGGCAGCTCGCAGGCTGCAAAATGGGCTACGACAACTAGATACGATACTCCTGGGCTGGGCCAGCTTAACTTGTCCACTCCTGCTTGGACTAGCGCGAGTTGGGCCTTCCAGTACGCGACCTGCGCCGAAGGCTGATACTCCTTGTTTGTCAACACGAGATCTCCAGACAATCAGACTGCGGCAAGGAGCGCCTTGAATTTGAATGAATTGAAACATTGAATTATGGAGGGCACGGTGTTCCAATAGGAAATATTTGGGGTTACTTGGAGATTTTTAGCTATAGTAAACAATCAAGGCTACAATTTACACGTGTCTATTGCATGCATGTCAAAACCTATACGCGGGTGAATCTAAATTTAGTGAGAGCAGTTTTATGGAGCAGTCGTGGACACCTCCGCTGTGATTCGTGAATTCACAATGTATCCACAATGCATCTAGCACATGGAATTGTTGCTTAGTGCATCCAGAGTGTGGGATTTTCGTCGGCCTTAAGTCCCAGGGTGGCAATCTTAGGGTTAGTCTTATACATATCACATACCAGAGCTCGACCTTAACCAAAATAGCTTAAGATCGAGCCTTAAGATTAGGACCCCATGTCAACAAATAAAAAACTTGGGTTGGTTGCTGTTGCCGATGTGAGTAGAGACGAGGTTGAGTTGGAGGGTGGCATGTGTCCTGGTCACTGCCCGCCGGGGAACTTGCAATGTAGATGAACGAAGAGGAGAAGGCGGTGCCGGCGTTCGCTAAGGGAGGGGGCTTCAGTGTGGCGAGGGGCGGCATTGTAAGTGGGTAAGGGGAGGAGCTTCAGCTGAGGAAGGGCGACGCTCGTAGTGGGCAAAGGGGTGGCGGTGGAAGCGGGTCGAGGGGTGGTGGTAGGGGGTAGATGGAGGGGTGGCGCTAGAAGCGAGGTGCGGGAAAACATCCAAGTGGTGGCCCCTCCGCTCCGTGGGGATAAGGATGAAAAGGAGATGGACTATTTTGTTAGGTACATGTGGGTCTCGCATTAAGATGTAGGTAAGACCTTACACATAACAAGTTTGATCTTATATTCAATTGGAAAAACTAGAGCTCTTTCATGTGTTAGATGCATACACATGGACACAGTTGAAAAGACGAGCTGAAAAGTACTATTCACTGATTTGTTACGAGAGAGACACTATTTCTTCACTGAAAAAGTACGGCTTACCAGACAAGCGAACAGGCATATCGTGAACTCACTGCAAGTGTCCACGGCTGCTACACGAGAACGTCAGTACTAGCTTTTTTCTCATGCAGGTTTATGAATCAGACCAAATGGCAATTAGCGAGTATTATTATATTCGGCTGTATTAAACAATACATGCTTGTACAAACCGATGGTACAATATGAAGATAGAGTCTTCTCACCTTCCTAACCTCTATCTCGCCAAAGTTGAGTTGGTGGAGGTAGAGGTAACCGTCGTCAACGCCACCCAAGCTGTCGTCATCGATCTTCAGGACGAGCCGCCTATTGTGGTGAGAAGTTCAGCACATACAAGTACAGCCCGTAGTTCCTGCAAATAACTACAGCTGCGATAACATACATGTACAGTGTGTTCCCAGACCTAGTGCAGCATGCAAAGCATAGATGCTGCAGACTGCAGTCCATGAAGACACCTTAAAGTACCTTGCCACGCTACATTTGTTGGCTAATTAACTGCGGTGCTGGTGTCATGGTTAATGGTTATGCAATACTAGTTCAGATTTCCCTTCGGATCACAAAAGTTCCTTCCTGCCAACAGCATCTCATGCATGCCTGCAAACGCTGACATATCTCAACTTCATGCAATTAGTAAACCTTGCAACAAACCTGTTCACATTAAGATACTTCTAGAAGTTGATTTATTTGCACCCGGACTTGTATCACACTCCTGTCTCCGTGGCTACGGACGATCCTATGGACTCCCGTTGTCCCGAAGTCAGCACACCAACGACGTCAGTCTTACGATGCCAGCCGATGTGATCAGGTCAGTCAGACCGGGAGGCTGCTGATCAAAAGAACGCTGAAAGATACGGGCTGCTTTTTTCCCCCTAACGCCCGGCTAGATTCGGCTTGCCTGAAAGACCCAAGATCCAAACAGCAAAGGTCACCGAAAAAAGAGAGGATCTGTGCCTCTGCGGGCTGCGGCCGACCGGGAAAACGATGGCCGTCCAATCGTTGCCTTGACGGAGAAAAGCGGCCCCGCCGAAATTGTACTGCTTGCTTGAGTTTTCAGCCGCTTATTTTTAGCCAGTCAGCAGTTTTTCTCTCACGTAAATCAGCCTTCAAGCGAACAAGCCCGCAGTTTTTGGTGACGTGCAGTGCATCACGTTTTTGGGGTTGCGAAAGTAGCGTCCTTTTTTGTGCTTCATGACTTGTTATTATTCGCTCTGTACCGGGGCTTTTTCGTGCTATATAGGCTTTGGCCGGCTGGTCACTACTGACTACTTGGACGTGAGCTAGTTCCGAGTTTGCCTGGCTGGCTGGCACGGTGGCATGCATTCTTGTATAATATAACTTCGATATTGGCACGGGCGTCCATCCCCTGACTTCCGTCTAGATGCGCTCTCAAAGAGAAGAAAAAAAAAACTTTCCACATGTGGCCGTCCGCTCGTCCCACTTCCTATGGCATCACCATCCAATGTCATCCCCCGCGGCGCCTCCGACAGCCAGCGTCCGCTGCCGGCCCCTTCTTCCCTCCCTCGCCCGGCCAGAGCTCCCCATCGGCCCCTTCTTCTCGCCCCTGCTCGACTCGAGCTTGCCGACAGCCGCCTGCGCCTGTGGCCGACCCCTTCCTCCCGTCCACAGCCCGCCCAGAGCCCACCGGCGGCCTACGCCCGCTGCTGGCCTGTCCCCGCCTCCCTCTCTGCCCGCCTGCGACGGTTGCAGCCCGCATCGCGGCCAAAGCTCGCCGACAACCTGTCCCCGTCGCCACCTCTGCTCGCCTCCAGAAGGAGTCGTGACGGCATTGTCCTCCGTCTGCCCATCTCCCGCTCCGTGCAGCGTCGTAGGGAAGGAGGGGTGAAAAGCGCATGTTATAAGTGTATATTTCTAGTGTTTCAAATGTTTCAGAGGTATATTGGAAGTGTTTCATGTGAATGTTGCAAAAGTAGATCGGGATGTTGCATATGTTGCAATGGTTGTACACGTATGTTAAAAAGTTTTTGTTTCTAATATTTCATTTGTTTTTCCAAACGTATGTTGCAAGTGTGTTTATTTGGATGTTGCATGTGTTTCACATATATGTTGCAAGTCTTTTATATGGATGTTGCGTATGTTTTATAATTGTTTTCAGGTGTTTTCAGTGTTTTTGCAAGTGTTTCAGACGCATGTTTCAAGTGTTTTATCTGTCTTCATACGTATGTTGCAATTGTTGCATTTAGTGTTTCAAAAGTAGATCGGGTGTTGTATCTTTCTCCTTGTTTTCTGCTGTCTTGTCTCGGTATCTCCTCTTCCTCCCAGCGCTGGCTGGTTATCCGTCGCCCTCTCCCCTCTTCTCGACGCTGGTGACATTCGGGGCGGCACAGGCCCAGTATGGACGCATGAAACAGCATAGGAAACAGATTGCAGGCACACTGTGTGGACGCGCGAAACGCATGGAAAACAGATTGCAGGCGCCGACGTCCGCGACGCCCCATCCGGTCCGAACGTCCGGACGCTAGCAAGCCCGTTATAACTTCGGCGGTTCGGTTTACCGAAACAACGTGGCAGAGTTACTACAAAAACTTGTGGAGAGGAACGAGGCGAAGTCAGTCACACTCAATTGCTCATATGATCATATCATCAAACTTCTAGAACTCGTTTCACGTCGTCCCAAAAAGAAACACACGGAAATTAGATGCAGGAAACTGCCCCTACTCTCGATGCTGGTGGGCTCCTCTTGGGCGAGCAAGTTGCCGATTCCGACCCGGGGGTCTGTTCCCTTACGCAAAGGGGAAGCGACGGCCGAGCACGGAACGCCACGGTGGTCGCCGGCTCATCATCATTTCGCGCTGGCCGGCGCGTTGCCGTCGACGTCTGCCTCCTGGCGTTCACGAGGAGGGCACCGCTCGGCGCCCGTCCGCAATCTTCCTGCCTGGCCCTGTCATGTGTAAACAGCCTCCTCCTATTGTGGCTCCAGGACGGTGATTCCGAGCTTCCGATCGGTCAGCCTTTTTCCAGGAAACGTTACAAATCTAGTGTGGGTTCAGTTTCCAAAATATTTCACCCAAAAATATCACATCGAATCTTGCGGCACATGCATAGAGTATTAAATGTAGACGAAATAAAAAACTAATTGCACAGTTTACCGTGAAATCGCGAGACGAATCTTTTAAGTCTAATTAGTCCATGATTAAATAGTAATTGTTAAATAAAACCCAAAAAAAAAAAAGCTACAGTATCCGTTCCCAAAATATTTTGGGAACTAAACACACCCTTACAGTTCCCCCTCTGATAGACTGAAACCGACGGTTCCACCTGTCAACATGGGCCAGCTGCCGTAGACGTATAGTGCTTGTGTTTTCCGTTTGTTGATTGTTTGGTGCGAAGTTTGATTAGTTTAGCTATTGGTAATACCATTTGCTATGTCAGTGCTCATGTGGGCTATAGCACATTTATGTCGTTGTGGGCCTTTTTGAGATAGAGACGCCAATTCTTTCCTGATGACAATTTCGTCGTGTTTGTAGAGAAGGAACACAGTAGTGGAACAGCATTCGTGCACTTCGCAGATTGAGTTCTTGAGCGCCAAATCCAAATGGAAGTACTCACGCTTATTAAGTGTAAAGTTACAAATAGGTTTTGCTACCTCTCTACCAAAAAGAATGATTATAGATTTAGTTAAAACCAAACTATTTTAAGTTTAACTAAGTTTATTAAAATAGCATCAACATTTACAACACCAATTAGACGTATGATGAAAATATGTTTCATGACGAATTTAGTGGTATCTGTTTATAATGATAAGTATTAGTATTTTTATATAAATTTAATCAAAATTGGCATACTTTAACAATGTTCTATAATTGCAACGCATGGAGTACCAAATAGCAGGAAAAAAAAGGGAGTACCAAATAGCAGTAATGCTTGAACGCGTGAGACTTGGGGAAGCTTCTTGTAGCATTTGCTTCTCTACAAAGCTCGAAAGCCAGAAGCTTCCTCAAACAAAGTTGCTTCTTTAAGTTGACAAATAGCTCCAAAAACTACACTTTATACTAAAAGTTGAGAAATTCCCTTAGAGCAGCTTCTTGACCTTTTTAAGAAAGATTGTTTAAAAGGTGCTTTTGGAAAAGCTACAGATCCCTCGACCAGGGCCTTTACCCGATTTTGGGTCTGTTCGTTTGCTGGTCATGCTCTCGCAAGAATCACAGCGGTAGCCAACGGCAGCCGAACAAAGCCTTTGTTTAAGAAATGGATCCCTCTAGTGCTATCTTAATGATAAAAGAGTCTGAAACCTCTATCTCCATTCTAATATTAAAGAGTGAAACGTTTCTTTCGACCTGTTTTTTTACCTCCTAAATTTATTTTTTCATCCTTTTTTTACTTTCTAAACTGTTCTCGTAGACATCGTAACCCGTATATAATTTGGATTAATGATCTCGTATATAACGCAAATTCATGTTCAAGTCCGATTCCAAACCGCTCAGTGCAACGCAGATGCTATCGCAATCTTCCCAGATTGACCCGTCTCCATAAATAGGCTATCCACTGGGTAGCAGAGCAGAGAACGCAGGCAGAGGCAGAGGCAGAGCAGGCACCCTACCAGTCAACCACCGCTTCGTTCTCCGTTCTCCCCCACACCGATCGCCGCCTCCTGATTCGGGATTCCCATCTTCCCCGAGCTCCACCGCACCTCACGTCTATAAATAAGGCGCCCGTGGTGCCCATCAATTGGCGTCACCGCGTCCCGAGAGCGCGAATCATTCCGCGCGACGCAAAACCCTAGCCCATCCACCGATCCCTGTCATGGCGGCCACCACCAGCCAGGCGAGCCTCCTCCTGCAGAAGCAGCTCAGAGGTGCGGCCCGCCGGAGTTCCCGTTCGTCTGTTTCCGCTCGATTTTTTCCCTTCTTGCGGATTGTTTGGCTGATTGACTTGGGGTTGGTTTGCGGTATGATGATTGGCGCAGATCTCGCGAAGCACCCGGTGGATGGGTTCTCGGCTGGGCTGGTCGACGACAGCAACGTCTTCGAGTGGCAGGTCACCATCATCGGACCACCTGACACCCTATAGTGAGTCAGATCCTCTCCATTCCAAGCGCGCTTCCATGCCTTGTCTGGATGAATTGCTTGTTTGTCGTGTCGGTGCCATGCCCTATGGACTATGAATCTATGATGGTGTTTGTGTGTTACTGTGGATCGGTAGCAGCGATTGAAAATCTTACTATAGGGGATTGATTTCTGGTGGAGGCTGGTGCGGGGCGGAATTTTCTTTGCTTTTTTATTGTTGTAGCGGGTAGCATACTCCTACTAGTACATCAACTTGGCGACATGTCCGGTGCCCAGTTCCATCGAGTTTGTTTGGTTCTAGGTGCGTGGCTGCTCTGTTATTCTGCTAATAGTTCTTTTTTTAAAAAATATGTTCATAGCTGTATCAGTACTTAGAATCGGGGTCTTTAATTGCTTATCAGGGCCTAGTGTATTGTTAATCGGAGTTCAGGGATACACTGTATATTCTGAATTGGGGTTTGTATTGAAAGATGGGGTAAAATAGGCACCATAGGCATGCTGCTGGCGACTGTCCCAAATCTCATGGTTGTTTAGAATAGGTTCTGCGTCATGTTAGGAAATGGGACTATGTATGTTTGGAGTTTGTAGCTGATAGTTGCGACAATTTCTCATTTCTGTAATTTATAATATTGAATGAATTTGTCCTACTTGACCCAAGTAGAGTCACCGTAATTTTGTCAACCTGTTTGGTGCATGAGCAGAATTTTAATAGCAGACACTGTCTTTCTGCCCAGGTTTGAAATTTGATTTTAGGTAGAGATAAAATACATGAATCCTAATTCCTATGTGAATTCTTTTACTAATAATTACTGAAATACATTATGAACTAGAATGGTCACTGTATGCTGTAAATATGCCTTCTATTTTTTGGAGTTCTGCATACACAAAAAACATTCGGGTCACTGATAATCTGATACTGATAAATTTGAAAGAACACTAGTGTTGGTACATGGGTTCACTGTATACACACATTTGAAAATGCCTGCTGTGTTGATAACTGTTATCTCATTCATAAAGATGGGTTGGTTTGTATTGAGAGAGCATGCAGCATACTAGGAACTTAGGAAGTCGCTTGAATAGCCTGCCACTAGTTGAAGTATGGCAAGTAGCAAAGCAACTTGGAATTTTTTGTGGTACATTAACTACATAATCAGAAGTAGTGTGCCTTTAGGTTTTTATTTTATCTGTCAGCTTTTTTCTGCTGCATATTTAAAATTGGTTATATAAAATTGAACATTTCCGATATTGACATGCTAGTTCAATTTTTTTACATTTTATGAAGAAAAATCAGTTCTTATTGATAGCAAAGTCAGGCTTAAAAGGTACCATGATTATTATAAATGCCTCTTAGTGCAACCAAGATGCATGAAAAGTTGTGCTGACACCAAATAAACAGGAATGTTAGACTGGAAGGGTTATTGTGAAGTATGTTCTCTTTGATAAATCCTGATCAAGCGATAGGATGAGTAACTTAATCATAATTCTACATTTGAACTAAGGGGCTAGCAAACAGTGGAGCTATTAGTTTTTTTTGGGGGGGGGGGGGGGGGTACTGCTGAAATGTCTATGTCCACTTTGTTGCAAAGAAAACAGAGTACTGCAAGGAAAGTTGAAGTGGAACCTAAAGAGTATTCCAAGGATTTTGGTTGTGTGTGATCAATGTATTTTCAAGTTTAATGCATTCCTTGATATTTTATTGGCTTCAAAGAGATGTTTACCTGTGCCGGTCTTGTCAATTGCCTGGTTACTCCAGTTGATCACATATCAATCTGAAATTAAACATGTGTCTGAGTTCTGAATGAAAAAAAATCAGCTAACACTTTCTGAACTACTAACAGACCTTAAACATAATACTGGTGTTTGCTGTCCTTGTATTTGTCTTGAAGCATTGCATTCATGCAGTCATGTAAATAGTATTTTGTTTATTTTCTGAGCAACACACTAATATTAACCTTTACTTTGCAGTGATGGAGGGTACTTTAATGCAATTATGAGCTTCCCACAAAATTACCCAAACAGCCCGCCATCAGTCAGATTTACCTCTGAAATGTGGCATCCAAATGGTCAGCTTGTTATTAGTGAACATTGTATTTATTTACTTGATCTGCAGTTATGTTTTCTGACATCATGCATAATATTTGGGGAAATGCCAGTTTATCCGGATGGGCGGGTATGTATCTCTATTCTTCATCCACCTGGTGAGGATCCAAACGGTTACGAGCTCGCAAGTGAGCGTTGGACACCTGTGCACACAGTATGGCTTCGTATACTATGTTTACATACCTTTTTTTTTTCTTTCCATTTTTATCTTATGTTCTCCACTACGAAGCGCTTGTTATATTACTGAAATTTACTGGGATTCATCATCAAAGCAACATTCAGAAGTTCACTGGTAAATCTGTAATCATGAATGTGGTCAATTGCCAGTGAATCATATTGAAATATTGTCGCATAGCCTGATATGATACAATGCTTCCCCACAACTAAGCAATTAGGAATCCTGAGTAGCTTGAGGTAGAACAGTGAATTCCTGATTTTTGGATTCATCATCAGGTCTTGAAGAGTTTGTTATATTTGCCTAGCTTCCACTAGATAGATAGAGAATGCTCTATTTTGGTCTCAAGGTAGAATAATAAACAGAAGACATCTTTCATGAGTGAATACTTTTGTATGCTATCACTAGTTATTAAGTTGATGATTGTTATCCATTTGCAGGTTGAAAGCATAGTTCTGAGCATTATTTCAATGCTCTCTAGTCCAAATGACGAGTCTCCAGCAAACATTGAGGCAGCTGTAAGTTCACCTAATTCACCTAACAATTTACTTTATACTTTGCGCGCAAAAAAAAAAAAAACCTTACTGATTTGGTTTACTGGACCTCTAGTTGTGGGCTGCTATAATATCAAATACTTCATGTTTGTCCTGTTGTATTTGCCTCCAATTCGTAGTTGTAAAATGACAAGTTTATTTGTGTTACAACAAGATAGCATGCTAGTATTAAAGAAGAAATCAGTGCTGAGATGTCTCAAACAAGTGTCTTAGCGTCACCGTTGCTGTGCCCAAACAAGTTTTGATTATATGTCCAGCATTGAAAGTGAGTTCCGAGAGTTCTCAAACAACTTGTGTTACTCCTGAAATGTCATGAATTTATTATTCACTTGTCCTATATTTCAGGAGCCTAAATTTTAAGTTGATTTCAGGCAACACTCTTGTACTATCAACTAGTACGAGTAAATTGTTACTTATGTTATTTGTTATTTGTCCTTGTGTCATAACACATTAAATTTTGTTGCGGATTGCGCATACAGAAATTGCAGTGAACGGAATCTGCAATTTTAATATAAAATATATGCAACTAGTACGAGTAAATTGTTACTTATGTTATTTGTTATTTGTCCTTGTGTCATAACACATTAAATTTTGTTGCGGATTGCGCATACAGAAATTGCAGTGAACGGAATCTGCAATTTTAATATAAAATATATGCAATAACCGTCGCTTGAAAGGAAACTAAAATTCTGAATTTTAGCAAATCCCTTTATTATTTGCTTAATTCCGTTGGACATCTCATGCATCGATGCATCATCACTTTCATCCAGATATCCTTACATTGTTGCGTGAGGACTTTCTGTCACTACAATGTTGCAAAGTGTGCCTCTTTGTTTCTGAAAACCAGTTATTTCTCGTGCAGAAGGACTGGAGGGAGAAGAGGGAGGATTTCAAGAAAAAGGTTCGGCGCATCGTGCGGAAATCACAGGAAATGTTCTGAAGAAAATGGGAGTACTGGGGAAGTTAACCATGCCATGTCAGGCTGCAAGATTTTGCTGCCAATCTCAAAATGGTCATCTGACACCAGCGTCTTGTGTATTTTCCATTTAGTGCCTGTCCATTGGTGATAGTTGCTCCAGAAATGCATTAGGACGTGGTCTGTTCTGAAGGGTCTGTTTGTATCGTGTGGCTTGGGCTCTACTAATGTTGACAAACCTGAAGTGCTACCAGTTATCGTAACTTTGGTGGTGAACCTGGTATAAGCAGGCGCCATTCATGCCAGCTAATAGTTGAGAAGACATATCAGTGAAATTGTGCAATTGTTAGTGTAATGAGGCAGTTCCATATTGTTACTATTGCTAATTGTCTACAGTTTCTTGAATGCGTTGCAGAATAACCGACGACGAAATTATTGAAAACAGATTTATACTTAACTACGAGCGCAGTATGAATGTCAAGGCTCGTGTAAAATTACATAATTAATTTAGCTGTGTTGAATGCAACAATTTGATGCTGCCTTTTCTGTTTCTATCCAATCACAAGAATAAAACGGAATCACACTGTTGTGCCGAGTATCATCATTTGATGAAACGAAACATAGACCACTGTCAACGTACGTAGCTTTTCAATGATTGAATGGTTACATTGTGGCAGAACCTCCTAAATAATATGGCCCACATGTACTTGTTATCGTCTTAAAGACCTCTAACCACTGTACACGTGTACCACAGAACTTAAGAAGTCTGTCGGGTGTCCTCGAGAAACCCGAATCATCCACGATCTTCCGAGCAGGATCACATTTCAGAGGCATTACAGTATTACAACAGTTTATATAATAAATTACATCAGAGTAGAAAAGCAGAAGTCTTACATAACATAGGTTCACAAACCCGTTGTTTCAAACTTACAAAGCTTAAGTTTAGTGTTACAACCGTAAGAGTGGAGTAGCATTATTAACATTATTACAAGCACCAAAACGCGACGCTCTGCCCAAGAGCCACACATCTTACTCATCGTCGCTTATCGCAAAGACGGTCATGCAACAGGGTCCGAAACACACCTGCTCATGAGACGCACCTGCAACAGGGGTTCAACAAACCCTGAGTACGAAAGTACTCAACAAGACTTAACCGACGAAACAGGGTGAAACGACTCAAGAATGCAGGCTCAGGGGAATCAAGGTGAGGTTCCAGCAAGAATCAAAGTTCTTTTGCATAAAAGCTACTAATAGTGAATCCTTAAGATCAAGGTTTTATTTCAGTATTATTTATCAACAGAATGTAAGTGATTCTAATCTAGATCATATAACTCATTCAATATCTTTCTGATTCTCCGACTAAAGTTCCATTTCTTAACTACGATGTTGAACAGAGAATAGAGTCTCCTTAACCGAGGAGCAGCGACGATTCGAATCGATTAAACCCAGCTGGGGATTCCTAACCACACGACATATGCAGGACTTTAACCTACAGATATCAACCTTCACTCGGATCCTCCAAAACATGACCGGGTCCAGCGCCACCCGAGAGTATAGTACGCCTCCAATCCAGCCCTTGGCTACGAGGGTACACACTACTCTCGTCATCTCTCCACTCCCAGTGCGCGGTTGGCCGTTTACATGTTGGCATTACCGAGGTCTTAGGCTTACCGGAGCATGTGATCAGTTGCAAAGTCTCGACGCACACAATTTAAACAACGGTACGGTCCTTAACTGACTCAGTCGGAGACACTACATGAGGACTCCTTTCCTGATGCAAGTCCACCGACCGGTCCCCAAATTATCATCATCATTTTTCATCAAGCGGTTGTCCAACAACCCTTCAAACTTTGCTTAATATTTTTAAAGTTTTCTCATTAAGCATGGCTAAGCATACTAAGCATTTTCAAATAAAAACAGTAACAAGGATGATATCGAAGTATCAAGGATGGTAATGCAGTAATTAGGTTATCACTCAACTCCTATCACTTAGTGCAATAAAGCAGTAATATAAGTGAAGTAAACTTTTCAAAACGCAAGGAAGGGTTAAATGTAACCAGGGCTTGCCTTGGTCGACGGGAAACTCAGGCTCTGGGTCAGTACCGCAAATGTCAAATCCCACTTCCACGGACGTCGGCTCTTCTTCGGGAACGGATTCGACTTCGGCAACCTCCTCGTTCACGGGGACTATACGCGACGATAATGCATGCTTAAGATGATGAAGTAATAAACATGATGCTCGATGGATGCATAACAAGGTTAACAACTTGAGTACAACTTTCCTTCGCGGTACAGTTGAACAACAAAAGCTTCTAACCTAACCCTAACCTAGGGTTCGATTACGTTAAAGACCTCATTAAGGAAATTCGTTAATCACATGAAATAACACTAATTAAGCCTTAACAACATAATTAAGAGAGCTTAAACAATCAATTAAGGATGCTAAAGGTCATTAAGTGTTAATGACCCAAAGTCAACACTCAATCACAAAGTCAAACAACCCTAATCATTAAACCTTAATGAAATGATTAACTAATTATTTAATAAAGCATAAATTAAGAATAAAATCAACTTGGTCTAATTAAGCTCAAATTTTTATTTTAGGAAGCCTATATCATAACTAAGTGGTAAAACAATTTTCATGATTTTTGGACAATTATTTAAGCCTAGAAAAATTATGAAAAAGCCATTTAATAATTAATTGAGCTATTTAAATCACTTACAAAAAGTAATCAAAATTGGCATTTAATATTTTTCTTAAATAGTACACAGTACATAGTGGTTACACAAAAATTTTCACTATTTTTGGAATTCTAATTAATTTAAAACAAAATAAATAAAACTGAATACTATTCGCATTTTTGGAAAAAGAAAAACAAAAAACATCAACTCGGGCCGACTCCTCTTCTCCCTCAGCTCAGCCCAGCAGCGCGGCCTGCCCGCGCGCCAGAGCTCTCCCTCGCTCGCTTGCTTGCCTGGCCTAGCAGAGCGCGCGACCCAACAGCGCGGCCCGCCCGCACGCGCGCTCTCGCTCCCTCTCCCGCTCTGACTGACAAGGCGACCCCGCCCGTCATCCTCTTCCTCCCACCGGCCGTGGCCAACGGTGGCCGCCGACCGCTACCTCGTCGGCGGTGGTGCTCCGGTGAGACTGAGATGGACCAGCGACACCCGACCGACCTCGCGAACTCACTGCGACCCTCAACACTTCAGCTCGCGCTCCGGTGACCTCTCCCCGACGGCCATGGCGGACCGGAGACGCGGCATCCCGGTGAAAACGCGCCACCGGTGAAGTAACGACTAAAACAAAGCGAGAAATACACTCAGGAGCTCACCGTGATCACAACGGTGCGCTCGGTGAAGACGGAGACGGACCGGAGAGGCCGGGCCACGGTGAGGGCGGTGCTCCGACCGTGCGCGGAGAAGACGACGGCTACGCGGGCGTCCCGGGCAGTAGAGGTGGGTGCAAGCGGCCGAGGAGGTGCGTGGGAGCGAGGCGATTGCGGTGGAGTGGTTTGCGTGGCTGGAGGTGACTCGACGGAGGCGACGGCGAGCGACGGAGCTTCGGTGGCGGCGAAAACAGAGAAAAAGAAAAACACGACGACGACGGTGCTCGGTATATATAGGGCGACGAAAACGACCTCAAGACGACGCGCGGCACGTCACGAACACGCTGAAGCCAGATCTGGCGGTCGAAGGCGCGCCTGGAAGCCGTTCGAAGCTCGCCGGCGTCGGGCGGGAGGTGTCGCCCTGCTGTTGGCTGAAGTTCAAAATATTTACATAAATGCCGCTGATAAATTTTTACAAATTACTCTCAAATTTTCTATAGAAGTTGAAAATCTGTAAATACAAAAGTTGCTCAATTTTCAAAGTTCTACAACTTTCTCGATATAAACATTTTCCAATTCGGCCTAGATTTTGAAATTTGAATTTGAATTGAAAAGGGGACATTTTCTGGAATTATGTAAATTCAAAATTACTTTGAATTTTATATTGAAACTTCAAAAACTCAAAATACCAAAGTTGTACATCCAGGTAAGACCTACAACTTTGCTATTCAAAACATTTTCAAATTATGCCTCCATTTTGAAATTGGATAGGGGAGATGAAAAGGGGTCAAATTTTAGATTTGAATCTTTTTAAAATTACTCCAAATTTTAGACTGAAACTTTGAAAACTCAAAACACCAAACTTGTAGCCCTTGAAAAGATCTACAAACTTGGTTTTACACTTTTTCCCAAATTTTGCTCAGATTTTGATTTATTCAAAAAGGGGTAAAATCAGGGTTTTGCTTTTCAGGGTTTTCGGAAAGATTTCAAATTGAAACTTGATACTCTATTAATTGGTGATTATTTAGTGATCACACCATCACCCAAGGGCATCATTGAGTCAAGCATCACATGTTTGACCAAATGTCACTCTTGGTTGACCAGTTTGACTTCGGAAATTCTTTTAATAATTCCTCAAATTTGAATTCGAATTCGAATCGGAAAACTTGCATTAAGTTTTTGGACTCCAAAAGCAAACTCAAACTTGAAGCTTTATTTTATAAGTTGGACTTGAGCTCATACCCTACACTTGGCACTAGTGTATAACACAGTCATACACCTCAATTTACGCAGGGCATAAACTAAGTATTTGCGGTGACATTCGAAATTAAGGTTTTCGGATTCGAGTCACACAACTAGAAACACATCCAACCTAAGAAGGTAAACTCATTTTAGTTAATGCATAACATAGGTAACCTAATCGTGGGTGCTTTGCAGTGCATATGATGACATGGCATGTTTTTAGTTACTATAACACCAAGGGTGTTACATACATCTTCCATAATCCATAAAAATAACACCATTAAGCACCGGTTACAAGCAGATAGCATGTTACAATAGTCAAAAGGAATATAAACTATGAACTAGGCTTTGTTTGTTTCCCTTCCAAATTCCAAATTTTTACACTCTCTCTCCATCACATCAATCTTTAGACGCATGCAGGTAAAAGAAATAACTAATTACACAGTTTGGTTGTAAATCACGAGACGAATCTTTTGAGCCTAATTAGTCCATGATTGGACACTAATTGCCAAATACAAACGAAAGTGCTACAGTAGCAAAATTCCAAAAAAATTTTTGCATCTAAACACCCCCCTAATATCTTTTTTTTTTTGCGATCAACACCCCCCTAATATCATGCAAGCCTACATACAACTGCAGGCCCATAAAACGTCAGCACTGCAACAGTACTGCACTCCGTTACAACTCTCACTGAAGGCAGCAGGCCTAATGGGACCACTGTTTTTCACAAGGAAGAGTGCAAGAGTGGACACCTTGTGGCAGTTGATGCCAAAATGTCACTTTCGGACGGAAAAAAAAAACAAAAACAGCAAGAATATTTGATCATATTTGATCATAGTGGGATTTGAACCCACGACCTTTAGATTCGGAATCTAACGCGATATCCGCTTCGCTATATGACCATGTTTGTCTTCCACACATTTACAAAATCTGAAATGCAAAGTTATCAGAATTCAGCAATTCACATGCTAGCCAATAAACATGGCTAAGGATTAGTTTCTTTCAAAATCTGAAACGAAATGCTTTGATATGCATATACTGCAAATATGGTGGATATTAGTTATCTCACAGGGAATAAAGCACATATGGCAGATATGAATTCCCAGTTGGCCAACATGTTGAAATTCTGGTACGTGACTATAGTAGAGTACATAAATAATACTACCTCGCCTCTATTTTTAGTTTTGTTATGAGTCAAACTTCTCTAACTTCAAATATGTTTATAATAAAATACACAAACATCTGCAACTTCAAATATGTTTTGATAGTGCATTATTTGCTATTATATATGTTTATATTTTTTCTATAAACTTTAAAGTTTAAGAACTTTGACTTAGTACAAAACTAAAATGAACTACAATTTAAAGGGGAAAAAAAAGAGGAAGTACACAATAAAATCACCCTAAATATGCAGCATATATAAGTGGAGACGGATTGTTCCAAGAAAGCACACTTAACAATATGAGTGTCTTCTGCATTCAGGGTGGGAATATGTTTGATTAAATGATTATAATAAACGAGTGGATGCGACAATAAGATGCACTGGAGATAAGGTATCAATCCAGTCGTGTATCTAAACAAAAGTATGAACAAGATAACACCCAGAATCTTACTGCAACATCCAGTGAATGCTAGAAGCAGCCATACCAATATGAGTTACAGCTTTGTTCCTCTTCCTCCGATGAGAGTGAGCATGTCAACCAACAAAGGCAGGCACAAACAGGCAAACTCGGCATCCCGAATCACCTAGTAGTAGAAGAGAGATTTAATATGTCAGAATGTCAGATATGGACTGCAAATGAGAGGTGCCAGGTTTCCTGGTGAAAACAAAGTGAGGGGCGTCCGGGACCGTGCGACTAAATGTGACGTCCAATTAGCATTCGCAAAATACTGACGTCCAAGTCCCATTTTTTTTTTAAAAAAAAAAGGGCCACAAATCCCAATAGCGAAGAGACAACTATTCAAGCAACCACGGCCACTACAGGATCTAACGATGCCTCCTAATCTGACACTAGCGTATCTGCAGTCTGCGTCTATAAGCCCGATCTGCGGAAGGGGATCCTGTGATGGGTCAATGGATTCAACAAGCCAGGGAAGATCGGATCACGGCGAAACCGAACAGATCATTGCAGATGAGATCCATTGATTGGTGTAGACGTCGGTGTAAGCTGCAGGGATGATAGGACGAGATTGGGGAGAAAAGAGAGACGAAGTCTGAAAGGATCGTACCGGTTCACCTGCAAAGCCGGCGAAGAGAAGAACGCCTAAGGCGTGCTGCTTGGGTACATGGGCTCACCCTTCACCGGTTGAGCACCGGGCCGCCGGTGCGCTTGAACATCTCGTCGATCCCGGTTGCCTGTCGCCGTTTGGGGTGAAGGAGCCGCCATCTGCGCCGGGGAGCGAAGCGAGCCAAGCGAAGTTGGTGCCTGCTGTCTGGTGGGGTGCTCGTGGGCAGCCCGGTGTCTGTCGGGTGGGGTACAGCCGTTGATCCCGTCGGCGCTCGTTTTCAGTCTAGGGGTGTCCCAAAATTTTAAGTAAAATGCATGCTGGGTCCTCAAACTTTTGGATCATTCCCATCCACGTCCTCCAACTAAAAAAACGACTATCGGCCCTTAATCTGTTGTCGTCATGCACCAAAGGTCCAAATCTGCCACGCCAGCGCAAACAGCCGACGTGGCCATGGCACAGTGGCAGCTGTATACACCGTGGCCATGCAAATTTTCCAAAAAAAACCCTATCTGTTGTGTCCCAAGCATGCAGCCGTGACCCACTCCAGAAATAGCGCCGCGCGCGCCCTAGACACCGCCGCCGCCGTCAGGACGTGCAACGCCGCCTGTCGTAGAACCAGCGAACGGGGGCGCGGGAAAAGGGGCCGAAGGCGGAGCAGGTGGCGCCGTTTGTTGTGCGCGGGGAGGTCTGGAGGTGGCGGGAACGCGGGCTAGAGCTCGGGCCGGCCAGCAATGGCGGCCACGGTGAGAACGAGCAGGGCACAGCAAGGGACAGCGCAGCAAGGGAGGGCGTGCGGCGAGGTGGCCACGGTCCTGGCCGCGTGCGCCAGTGGCACCTTGAGGGCGCAGGTTGCGGCAGACGGGGTGCTCTGGAACCTCGTTGCGTTCCTAGTTCTCCTCCCGGCGTTCCGCGACGAGGGCGCGATGCCACTGCTCCTGAACGCGTCGAGCGGCTGCCGGAAGGTGTTGCGCGACGGGGAGGCCAAACTGCACCAAGCTCGGCATGGACAGGCTCGGTGCAAATGCGGCACCGTCTACACCTAGTCGCAGTCTCGCAGATGACGCACCGGCTCTGCCTCCGCCTCCGCACTCGTCTCCCTCAGCGTCTCCCGCGGTGACATCGTGCTCTGCTCTCCTGCCTCAACTCTCCCGGAGAATGTATCGTTGGATTCCATCGAGGTGTCCGTGCTGCTGCCCAACGTGCCAGCCATGTACGAGATGCACTTCGGGGTGCCCATGAGGCAGCTCCAAGCTCGTCTTCACCCCGCAAGCCTGCCGCTAGTCCGGGACGCGTTGAGGCAGCTCCTGCGGGGCATCGGGCGCCGCGTGTTGTCCCCGTTGTGGACCCCCACAAGAAGGAGTTCACCACGGCGCCGTCCGGGACGCTGACGTACGCCGCCATCGCGAGGCGCGGGGTCGATCACCTCTGCGGCGCACTTGTCATGCTCAACATCCTGGCGGCCGAGGATACTGCTCAACATTCTCGACGGCGAGACCGGTCGTAGTGCGCCCCGCGACGGCCAATGCCGAGGATACTGCTGCAGGCCATGCCATCACGGGCACGGCTGCTGTCGCCACCACGGCAAGCCGGAGTGCAGCAGCTGCTGAGGCCAGTGCTGAAGGGCACGCCGCTCATCGTCTGCTCCACCTGCTTCAAGCTGTCCAGGTGCTCGCTGACTTCGCCGTGTCGACCAGGACAGTGCGCAAGCTGCGGTGCAGATCCTGCTCCACCGTCCTCTCCGGTGTTTCTCCCGGATGTGGGAGGGGTGCGGCAAGTGCGTGCGGGCGTGGGGAAGGATGGAGGCGTGCTTGGTTCGGCCTGAGGTGGCTTGCACGGGCAGGACTGCGTGGGCGCTGGTGGCATGCGAGCGATGGCGGCGGCAGCAGCGACGGCCAGGTGCGGGGGCAACCCGGACGCCGGCAGCGGACGTCCGTGCGCGCCCTCACGGACGCGGCGCGTGGCTGCGCAGGGCTGCCTGGCCAGGGCGGCGGCAACAGCAGCTCGGACACGGCTGGCCGCACACACGGGAGCGTGCAGCCGCGGCGCGGCAACGTGCGGCGCTCCCTAGCAGCACCCAACCTGGCGAGCGCGCGTAGGGCTCAGAGGAGGAGCAAAGAGCCGGCGCCTTCTGTTGCTACGCTGGCAGCGAGTCTGAGAAATGGGATAGTTTTTTTTTTTTGGAAAAGTTGGCACGTCCACGTTGTCCAATTGCCACCGTGGCATGGCCACGTCAGCCGGTGGCGCTGGCGTGGCGGATGTTGGACCTTTGGTGCAGGACGACAATAGATCAAGGAACTAGATATTCAGTTTTTTTTAGTTTAAGGACGTAGATGGAAATGTCTGAAAAGTTCGAGGATCTGGCGTGCATTTTACTCCAATTTTTTTTTAACCCATCACAACGGGTGTTTAGACATGCAGTATTAAATGTAGATGAAAAAATAACTAATTATATAGATTGCAATAAATTTGCGAGACGAATTTTTTTAGCCTAATTAATCCATGATTTGGCAATGTTGTGCTACAGTAAACATGTGCTAATGATGGATTAATTAGGCTTAATAAATTCGTCTCGCGGTTTCCACAAGAGTTATGTAATTAGTTTTTTTTATTAGTATCCGAACACCCCTTCCGACATTTCTTAAAACATCTGATGTGGCACCCTAAAATTTTTCACCCCACCAACTAAACACCCCCCAAGTTTTATTTCACTTCAACTTATCGGATCTACTCCCTCCGGCCCGCCTTGACTGTTGCTGGGGAGTAGCATTTGAGAGCATGTTCGCTTGGCTGAAAATAAGCGGCTGAAAGTACTGTTGGCTAGTTTGTTGTGATAGAAAAACACTGCTGGTTGGCTAAAAATAAGCGGCTGAAAGCTCAAGCGAACAGGCTGAATGTGTAGATTCCCTGCGTTTGTCATGCATCTGAACAACTCCTCTGCCTACACTCAGAGAATCTCTAATGAATCCACCCAGAAGCTACAACGACAAAAATAAAGGGACAGAGGGAGTATGGTACAATGTTTTTTCTCATAACAAATCAGCATCAGCCGGCTTATCAGCCGTAGAAACCATCAGCCGAACAGCTCCTTAAGTAAACGCTCGTGCGTGCCAACGAAATCCGATACATACAGGATTCAAACTCCTATATTCGTTTCACTGAAATTTGGCTTATGCTGATGTTTATGTTGATTTGCTGTGAGAGAAAAACACTGTTCGTCGCTAAAAAGTACCGCTGAATTAGTGCTGCAGAAAAGGGTGATTAATATCGTTAGATATGAGATATTATTGTTAGATATGAGTTGTTCTAACTCGTATGATCACAGATTATAACTTTAGGTTACCTACTAGACACGGAGGACACAAGTACCATTTTGAATGAAAAGCAAAACAAGAAGAAACGGAAGGACTTTCCAGTCCGGGTAGCTAGGATGGAGGTGAACAAAAAAAAGCAATTTTAGAGCTTTAATATTTAGTATATAGATGGATATGATCTGAATAATCAGTATATGATCACATCAACCGGTTCAAATGGGTTACCTTCCACAATCGGCGCTCTCTTGGGAGAGTGTAAAAGGATTCGTCGAGTCCATTTTAATTAGAGATCTTTCTAGGTTCTCGTTAGATCCAACTAAAAAAGGGCAGGGGAAGACCCAGTGCTGGAGGTTCCCACATGAGTAGGGTACGGGGAGGGGAAAAACCGAGGCAAGTCTTCTGAAAGCTCTATGTTTGGTGTTGGTAATTAGTGACAATGTCCAAGTGCTAATCATGTGCTTAAGATTGTATGTAGCAAAGGATGATTAACACATAGCATGGTGAAGCATGATGATCAAGTGTGGATGATGAAGTGCTTACCATGGTGATAAAGGAGGAACAAGGTGCAACCCTATGGAGCTCAAGACAAAGGTATTTTGCTAGGGTTTGCTTTTGGTGATCAAGACACCTAGTGGGTGTGATCACGTTTAGGTTTAGTAGCCGTACTATGAAGAGGGGAAATGGCGTATCATTTCATGTCCCACATGTGCCTCTAGGTGTCATTCTTTGATTATATGCATTTGGATAGAGCGCATCATCTTCGCACTATATGCTTAACTTGAAAATGAGCTAAAATGTGTGCTTGAATGATCTACATACTTGGACTAGCTCATACATGGATAGGGCAATCAAGAAATGAACTTAAAATCTTGAAATCAGCAAAGTCGTGAGTGTCGGACGCTGCACCGGACGCACCGCTTGGAGCATCGGACGCTGGTCGCGCGTCCGGTGACTGCGCCGCGCTGTAACCTCTCTGGAACCGAGCATCGGACGCAATGACGAGTTCACAACGGACGCTGGGTGAGCACTGTTCATGCGTCCGGTGAAATAATGACGTCGGCAGCCTCGTGAAGCTCTGTATGCACCGGACGCTGGAGCGTCCGATGACGTGCCGTCGGACGCGTCCGGTGCGTCAAAACCGGCTCTGGACCCTTACTGGACCGCATCGGACGTTGAGCGTCGGACGCTGAGCACAGATGTCGAACGCGTCCGGTAGCTGCTGGATCGACCGTTGATCTTTGAACGAGCAGGGACACGTGGCGGCTACAGGAGCACTGGAGGCTGCTGGGTGCGTCCGATGCATGGGCGTCGGAGCGTCCGGTGCCCCCGTAATTTGCCCAACGGCTCTATTTGAAGGGGTATCTCTATATATATGTGTTGGCCAGCCATGGGAGCTTCACTCTTGGCACTTTGACATACTTGTGAGCATCTTGAGCTAAGCCAACTCCCTCACACTTCTCCTCGCTCGTCTCCTTGCATTCAATTGCTATTCTTGAGTGAGATTGAGTGATTCAAGTGCATCGATCATTGATTTGCATCTAGAGGCACTTGGGGGATTGATTTGCCGCGGTGTTTCTTGTTACTCTTGGTGGTTGCCGCCACCTAGACGGCTTGGAGCAGCTTGGAGGAGGTCCGACACGTGTTGGTGATTGTTCGTGGCCGGCTCCGGTGATTGTCTTGTGAGGGGTTCTTGTGGTTCCCCGGCGGAGCGCCAAATTCCAACTCTAGTGGATTGCTCGTGTCATTGTAACCTCTTGCCATTTGGTAGGTTCTTGTGGCGCCTTTTGAGAGGCTCGGTGTGTGACCGATTAGCCACCGAACCACGTGGTTGAGGGGGGCACAACGGGGACTAGCGTTCCGGCAAGCACGTGAACCTCGGGATAAATCATCGTGTTTTCACTTCGTTGATTGTGATTGATTTGTCTCGGTGGATTGATTATCTTGAATATCATCACTTGGAATTATTTCTTGGTTGGCTCAATTCATCGCCCCTCGGTGAAACCCCTCTAACTCACACTTGCATTACTTTCATAGTTGTATCTTGATAGTTTGTTTAGTGTAGCTAGAATAGCTCTTTGCTTTGGTAGCTTGCTAGCTTTAGTTGTTTGTTCTTCTTGTGGTTTGACTTGTGCGGTTGAGTGAAATATATTAGAATTGTCTTTTGGATAGGTGGCTTGCAACACCCCATAGGCTAGGCAAAACTTGCTTCTCGCAATTTGTTATATTTTTTTTGAGCATTCACTATTTGTTATATTGATAAACTTGTTTAGCATACTTTGTAGGAATTTTTATTAGGCTATTCACTCCCCCTCTAGCCATCAAGACCTTTCACCTTCCCTCCGCAAAATCTGCAAAGAGGCCGCTTCGAACCCATGACCTGACGACTCAATTAGATCCAACTAAAATTATAAAATCAATCTTGTTGTTCACTGATGTCTCTTGTGTCCCTTGATGTCACTCGTGTTTCCTCAATGTTTCACGACATGTCTCAGTTTTACTTAGTGTCCCTCGTTGTTCTTCTACGTTACTCTACATCACTTAACACCTCTCATGGTTGGATCGTCCCTTAAAGTCACTCATCCTGACTTGGCGTCCTTCAACGTCGTGTGATGTCTATCAAGTCACGTCTAATCTCGACCCTCTCAATGTCCTCCAATGTCTCTCGGCATTCCTCGATGTCCCTCGACATCCCTCGTCAATGTCATCAGCTCAACTTCTCCAAGTTAGTAACGTCATTGCCGCTGTCACTGCCACCTCATTGAACCATTTAAGCCGCTTTTATAACTGATTTCTATATATCTTGATCTATATTTTTGTTTGTGACTTTCTACTAAGCTGGCATCCAACTTCTGTAAGAAAAGGATACCTAACAGGTGCGCTCAGTGGATGGGTGTTCTTCTTTCTAGGATTTGTGTACCTGTGTGATATACGTTTTGACTGTGAAGTTTTGTCCCCAGTGATGGCCCACACATATGGCATGGGCTATGATCTACTCTGTAGCTCACAATGAGGAAACAATAACAAGGATAGAAATTAGCAAACTTAATAGATGCTTATGTTTTGTAAACAAGTACTCACGTGACAAACTATGTGTAATAAGCTCTGTACATAGCGATGGCTTACTGCTAAAATCCAGTATCTCTAATTATACATAGCAATGCTCAGACATTTCCTATCATATTGAGAGTATGACACAATGTTGCACCGTATAAGAACGACGTAGACGAATCCGGTAGAAAATCCTAGAGCACAATGTTGAAGCAACCACAACAAGTAAATAGGATTTTGGAAAAAATGACCGCAAATTATATAAACATAGCTCCAAAAGAGTGCAAGTGATTGTCGTTCTCTCACAGCCCTGCTTGATCCTCTATGGCCCTCTAATTCTTGTCGTACATAAAAATCTAGTGCAATATAAATGTCTAGCCTAGTTTTCATGAACGCTCCTAATTGCTCCTTACAAGCCCTCTGTAGGGTTGGTTGATGACTATGTCCTCATCCCCCTTTGATTGTATAGTGCACTCCAAGATCCTCACACATACAAGTAGGAGTCCTATTTCTCATAGGACTTAACACTAAAGAACTACGACTAAAACCATGACATATAAGAGGGGGTAAATTAGATCACTTCAAAAAATCAAGGCTAAAACCACTTATAAAGAAACTATATAAGTTCTATCTAAATGTGCACCAGCCTTTTTATTATAAGTGTTACTATCTCTAACGCTAAAAAGTTTCACTCTAGGTTTCAGTTCTATCAACTAACCTAGCAACCTAGGCTATGAAGGTAAAGAGTACAACATAAAGGCATGCAAGAACATAAGTACGAAATGTAAATAGTTAGAAAAAGCAAACTCCCACTTGATGATGTTAGAAAGCTTATGACTTCCCATTGGTCCTCGTTGAAGCCCCTCCTAAGGACCAAGTTTCGACTCGCATAACTCTGCACAGGGGCGGATCCAGCACCAGGGCGGGGTGGGCTCGAGCCCCCGCTACCGCTGCTCGGACCATGGAGCCCCTCCTAAGCCCCCGCTATAAATTTGCACAGATTCAAGCTTAGAAGGAGAGGCTAGGGATGAAAGATTATAAGATAAGCCCCTCTTAACTTATTTCCTAGATCCGTCACTGACTCTGCAGATAGCTCATAGGCCTTCCCCACGTCCACGTGCTCTAGCAAAGCACCGAAATCTAGTTAATTTGTCAAGATTCAAGAACTCAATTGATTTTTCAGAAGCAGTATTAAATGTTTTCATTTTGCAACATATAAAAACTATATATAAATGCCTATTTTACAAAATCTAATAGGACACAATCCAATTCTACAATTGGATCCGGTAAAGCTGCTCGGGATGCGATCATTTTTGAAGCCGGAAGGTGGGCATTTTCGACGCTATTTTTTTTTTGAGAATTTTTCGACGTGATTGTTGCCATGTGTAAGCCGTGCGAAATCGTCCTGCACAGTAAACCTTCAAAAATTCCGAGCCAAAGCGCCCAAAGGCGCACGATTTCGCACGGCTTGGCGGCTTCCCGCTCACATTTTCGGCTCCAACACTCCCGCTTAGGCTATCCGCACTCATGGACCTCTATATTCATCCTCTATACGTCCTAGTCAGCAAGATTCTCTCATCTATACTCAATTCTCCCGCACTCATCCATCCTCTATATCATCCTCTATCCACTCTATCCACTGTGGGACCCACTTGTCACTTTATCTAAATATATCCATGTGTGATCTAGTTTTAAAGGATTTATTGAGACGAATTTAATGGTGCAATCAAAATTTAATTTGGATTTTTTTGGTTTGTGAGTTATAGCATTTTTTCCCTTTGTTTAGCTAATGGGGCCCGCCACTGCACACTATAGAGTAAGCACTGTACTACTCTAAATATAGAGTGAGAGAAAGGATAGAGTATCGTTTTAGAGTACCCAGTACAACAGTTTTTACTCTATATTCATACTCTATCCTTTACAGTATACCACTGCAGGTAAACCAACCCGGATCCGCGGCATCACGCGTCCCCACGCCAAACCGCCCCCGCGCGCTGAAATCCCAGCCGTCCCGCGCATCCAACGCCTCAGAGACCGCCATCTCAGCGATCCGCGCGGCCACCGCTTCCACCAATCACGCCCCGCCTCACCTTTCTATATAACCCACGGCATCGTCCATCCAGAGCACACAGCCAAAAGCCACGAGCACTCGCCGCTTCCCACCAGCAAATTCCCAATCCGCCGCTTCCCACCTCGCGTTCGCCGCTCCATTTGATCGATTCCTGATGGCGCCCAAGGCCGAGAAGAAGCCCGCCGAGAAGAAGCCGGCGGAGGAGAAGCCCGAGAAGAAGCCCAGGGCGGAGAAGCGCGTCCCCGGCAAGGAGGGCGGCGAGAAGAAGGGGAAGAAGAAGGCCAAGAAGAGCGTCGAGACGTACAAGATCTACATCTTCAAGGTGCTCAAGCAGGTGCACCCGGACATTGGTATCTCGTCCAAGGCCATGTCCATCATGAACTCCTTCATCAACGACATCTTCGAGAAGCTCGCCGCCGAGGCTGCCAAGCTCGCCCGCTACAACAAGAAGCCCACCATCACCTCCCGGGAGATCCAGACCTCGGTGCGCCTCGTCCTCCCCGGCGAGCTCGCCAAGCATGCCGTCTCCGAGGGCACCAAGGCTGTTACCAAGTTTACTTCCTCTTAGGTTGCTGCTGCACGGTGCTACGGTTCTGTTTCGTTTCCTCGTGTTAGGCCAATGCTAGGTTGTTAGCGGAACAATGTAGAATTTGTTGTATCTGCTAAAATGATGAATCAGTTACCCTTGTGGAAGTTTCTAATACATTGCAATCATGCTAATGTAATTTGCTTCAAATCTCGAGGAGGTTGTCAATTGTGCGTTATTGTTCCATTCGGTGGTGTTTAAATTTGCGACAGCCGCCAATTTTTCACCCCTTGAATCTGAATTGTGATGTGCTCAGAGGTTTATAAACTGCTCATAAATCAGCTGCCATTGCTATGCAAAATCTGATCGCCTGACTTGTTGCAATATTTGCCTCGGGGCCAATTTTCTTTATTCATCCGGACAAATTAATTTGCGCTCATGGACTTCTGGCTGAAACTACAATCACAAAGCAAGAGAACAATATAAAGCTTTGTGTCGTTTTCGGAGTTTGGACGATTTGTGGCACCTTGCACCTGGCAGGAGGCTCACCTTTGTTTGTTCTCGTCTTTAGGGCAGGAACTTGCAGCTTTCGTTTGCTGTTGGGATTGAGGGAGGGATTTTTGTCGCTGCTACGGTGCTACCGCAATGCATTGTGCATTGATGAAGGCTGAAATCTGATTATTCATTCTTCCATCACGCGACACCGAAGTGCAGTCTGGTCTGGTGTGTTCATCATGTAAGGTTCAAAAAGACGATGACAAGCAAACAAATTTACCAATAGCCTCTTGGATACTGATTTGTCATTATCACACAATTGAGTGTTCATGTTCATCTTCCATGGAATAAAAACAAGCTTCAAGCATCGAATAAATTTCATCACTCTGGTGGTGCCTACAGTCTCCATTGGAGAAGACATGGACCTTGTCCTGGACCTCAATCCAACTGCAGCCGGTGATCCTCTTCAGCCCCTTCTCCTTAATCTCCCTCCTGATCATAGACACACTTTGCCAGCTTCCAGACGCAGAGTAAACATTTGACAGAAGAATGTAGGAAGATGTGTCCTTTGGATCCAATGCATGAATGCGCTTTGCAACGCTCTCAGCCAGCTCCCTGTTCCAGTGAATCTGACAGCCCCCTACCAAAGCCTTCCAGAACCCAATGCCTGGCTCAAAGGGGAGCTCCTCAAGAAACCTCTTGGCATCGTCGAACCGCTTGGCACGAGATAGTAGATCAACCACACAAGCATAATGCTCAGGTTTCAGTATTCCGGGTTGCTCCATCTCTGCGGTCTTGAACAATGCATAACCTTCATCAACCAGACCAGCATGGTTGCAACCAAACAGCAAGCCGAGAAGAGTGACATTATCTGGCTTGAGGCCCGTTGCTCTCATCATCCTGTAAGCATCCAAAGCCTCCTCCCCCTTCCCATTCTGTGCATACCCGCAGATCAGTGCGTTCCAGGAGACCACGTTTTTCCGATTCATCTTTTTGAAAGCCAAAACACTGTCCTCCAAGCTACCGCACCTGGCATAGAAGCTCACAAGAGAATTACCTATATAAACGTCAAGCTTGCCAAAGAACTTGATGGCTGATGCATGAACGCTTCTGCCAACGCCAAGTGCCCCTGCATTGGCAACAGAAGTGAGTACACAGGGGAAAGTGCTCTCATTCGGTGTGACACCTTCTCGGCACATTTCCAGGAACAGATTGACAGCCTCCTCACTCAGACCAGCTTGACTGCACCCGCCGATCATCGCGTTCCAGGAGACCACGTTCCTCTCTGGCATGCGCCGGAACAATCGGTCTGCTTCATCAAACATCCCATTCTTCAGCAAACCGGCAATGAGGGCGGTGTAGGAGACCACATTTGGCTCACGGGTGTCATCGAGCGCGCCCTGGGCCTCCCTCATGGTCATGGCGCCCATCTTCGCATAGTGGTCGAGGAGGGCGCTGCCGACGAAGACGTTGGAGCAGAGGCCGAGCTTGGCAGTGCAGGCGTGGAGCTGCACGCCGACGCGCGGGGCTCGAAGAGCAGTGGCCGAGCGCAGGACGGTGCCGAAGGTGAACTCGTTGGGCGCGACGCCGTCGGCGAGCACTTGGGAAAACAGTGCCAGGGCGTCGCGGTGTCGGCCGCGGCGGGTGAGCGCACCGATGGCGGCCGTGGCAGAGACGACGTCCCGGTGCGGCATTCCGTCGAGCAAGTTGCGCGCGAGTGACAGGGCAGGGCGTCGTGGGCACTGGGCGCTGCACGACTAGTCGACTACCACATGAGTTGGGGAGCTCCCTCAGGATTTCGACGTACACGTACTGGGTGCGCGTGCGCCGATATGGAGGCCGACGCAGCGGGCCCAGGCTTGGAGATGGGGAGCCTCAGGAAGTGCGGCGACGGCTGCGCGTGTGCGCCCTCATGTGGGAACCGGCGGACTTTCAGCGCGGCGTCGCTGTGCGGCGCGGCGCCGCGTCGTTGCGCCACTTGCACAAGGGGTGGGGGCTGCACGCCGCGGATGTGCAGGCAGCGGTCTTCACAGTTCTGGTAAATATATGTAATATAATGAATATTATGGTCTATTTGGAACAAACTCTTTTGCATCAGTCAAATTGTTGGTGGATTCGCAACAACAACAGCAAAAAAAAAAAAACAGTCCAATTGTTGGTGCTGGTTTCAATCTGTTCTCTATTGGGTTTCTGCGTTTCTTATGGCTCATTTATTTATATCATAAATCTTTAAAACTGACCAAAACTGATCAGTGGCTCATTGCTTATTGCATGGTCCCATACTCGAGCTAAGCACTGCAGTATATCCCACTTGGTATTGGGCAGAGTAGGATATAGTGACGCCCACAGTTCGATCTAAATCTGATGCCCGTAAACTGCGTATTTGATTAGGTCATGTCCACAGTTCGGTCTAATCTGACGCCGGTAAACTGCGATCCGGAGCACAGAAGGAAGAAACAACCCAACAAACTACAGTTGAGGTTTATCAATGGTGCAAGACAGCATCAGAAACTAAACTGCGATAACGATCCACAGACACAGGACTGGTGTTGATGCATAAACGAATGCGAATATGTAGTTAGATCTGTTACAACTGCAATAAGCAAAACAGAGATACATCACTCTCATTCCAAACTTCCTCTATGGACAGCCTTCCAATCTTCAATTGGTGAATTAGAAGCATACAATATATGACAATAAAGTTTGAATTTTTCCTCAAAAAAAAATAAAGTTTGAATTATTCTATCGGCAGTTACCTCCAGAGAAAAAAAAAATCTCCAGCGACTCAAGCAAAATAACTGAAACTTTCTATGGAACATAGATACACTAGCTCATAAGCCGTTTGATTCCGAGGTCTTCGTGATTTTAGGTCCTGCCCACTGCTGGCTAGCACGTGACTTGGTCCATGGATCAAGAGGAACTCGTTGAGGCGGCGGCGGTGTTGCAGGTTTGGGCTCTCGAAGCTCATTCTCCCTGTCCACGAACCTGCATATGACATAACGGATAAATACATGACTACAAGGAATCTGCTGCGTCATTTGACGGATTACTGCAGTCTGATTCATATTGAACTATTTGGATGTAACAATGTCAAGCAAAGCCAATTACTCCCTCCATTTTTTTTAAATATATGACGTTTAGGACATGCAAAAATAAACTAATTAGCTTGTCCTAAACATCATATATTTAAAAAAACAGAGGGTGTACTTGGCTAGAAATATATAGTCAGCTCCTTTCACTAAAGGAAGTACCAAGGAACAATGAGCTTGCAATAAGCACCAAACTACAACACCCTGTGAGAAGCTGTATGGGTAAAATTGGTCTCCAAGAAATAGATAAAGAATGTTACTCGATGTATGCCATTGTTGAAGCATCACCAGTACGTATCTTGGTTCTTAACATTCTTGTGTATCCGCCAGCTCGATCTCTGGAATATAAGAATATGCAATTAATTTCAATCCACTCTGCTTCCAAATACATGGCATTCTATTCTACTTTTCACATTTGTGTTATCATACAAATCATTATACAACTTTTAGATGAGTAGTAAAAGTTTTTAATGCCAAAATCTTCATATTATTGCTAGAACTAAGGTTCTGGAATATACATTAAATATTGTACTATAGTTATTCTCCTTATGCCTTATTTCTTATTTCAGACATCAAAATGACAACATCACACCAATTCTGAAATAGGGCTAGTAACAAATCGAATGCAGATACAGTAAATTGTGTGAATCCATGCGTAGGTAAAACAGATTACCTGTAGCGGTAGGCCAGCTCAGTGAATAGCTTATGAACGACATCATCACCCCGAACAAAGGCAGCAGCACGTCTTGCTGCATGGTCAGTACCCTACATATCGTGTCATATATGATATAAGTTTCTGCATTGTTTGCTTCGAGACATCAAGTCACCAAAAATCAAAACAAGACCCAGGACAGATAAAAATAAGTTTGAGTTGCAAATAAGCTTCTAAGGGCATAGGACTCTAAATTATATGCCTATTGCATACACCTCTGGGAATTTTTTTTTCTGGTTCTGACAAAAGAATAACATATCTAGGATACTGGGTGTCCACAAAAAAGTATAATCCATGACTAAGGGCTCCTTTAACACAGATTCTTGCCGCTGATTCCTTTGAGAAACTAGCAAATCCCCGTCAAATGCATTTTCTTCTGTCGGCTCCATGTGGGAATCACAGTGAATTGATTCGCCATTTTGCACACGTGAGGCAAGTCAGTCAACACCTCATTTCATGGGCGACTAATCCACTCCACCTGTTTCACCGACCGCATTATCCCCTGTTGGTATGGTTGGCTCTCCTTGGCGCTGAGTTCTCCATCGGTGGGAAGCTCGTCCTCAGATGTGAGCTCCCTGTCGGGGTTAAGCTCGCCCTTCGTGCTTAGATCCCGGTCCCATCTCCCCTGCATGCCAAGCTCCTCCTTGATGGCAAGCTTGCCGTCCATGCTGAGCTCTCTTTCACAGCAAGCTTTCCCTCCATGCTGATCTCTCCCACGGTGAGCTTGCCCTCCGCGTTGAGCTCCTATGCATGGCAAGCTTGCCGTCTGCACTGAGTTCCCTTCCACGCCGAGCTTGTCCTACACGACGTCTCCCACGCAGCCAGTGAATCAATTCAATTTGTTGCCACCCTTTGCACAGATGGAGAAGGAATGTGGTCAATTTACCCTCTCTTTTAAGAATTAGAACCCAACCAGCTATTCAAACGATTGCACGGCTGAATTGATTAATCAAATAAACACTTTAAGGGCACTGCCGGACCCTCCTGGAGGTGAACCTGAGCAGTTGCCACCCCCCACGAACCCCACACCCCCCCCCCCCCCCCCCCCCCCCCCCCCCCCACACACACACACCTTTCTCTGCGTATACTTTGCCATCTACTTATTCCATGAGATAGGACTGTAAATTGAGGAGAGAAAAAGGCTAGTACTTGATAGATTGCTATGTTTTCTTTGATGAACACAATTACTAATTTCTAATAAGAGAAGGTATTAAGAAAACTAGACTGAAGCGGTAAAATTTGTCTATATATTGATTTGCACTGATCAATTTGGTTCCCCCTTGTTTATTCCCCACGCTCCGACACTATTTCAGGGTGAATTTGAATAACTTCCAAAGTGAATCAGAATCTGGAGCCATGCCAAATGGGTCCTAGGATGTTAGGGTTATTGGATCCTATATTACAAATTAGCATTGACAACAAAAGATGCTAAGTTCCATGCCAGAAACAAAGATGCTAGTCTGCATACTCGATTAAAACAAATGTGTTGGTCTGATTGCTTAAAACATTGCTTTGCTTGAGTCAATGAATCAGAGTGTCAAACAAATGGACAAGAAGCATTATTTCTAAAGTGGTAATCGGATAATCAGTGGCCAATAGTGTCCAACTCCAATTCAGGCAGTGGAGAAGCATCTCCAAATCTGAATTGTAGAGGTGAACCCTACCGGCTGCTGAGAAGCAGCAGCGGCCAAATATAGGAACACTGATTTCTTTCTTACAAATACTTCTAACCTATGCGCATACTTCGCAAAAACGATTGCTAGGTTGTTTACAGCCGCTGCCCTGCATAGATTCATGGATACCACGAAATGCCCCTATATTTTACGTTGGAATTTAATTAACATCAGGAGACGTGTGTTCCAATTACCTCCTTCCCTAGCTGCACCATCTGATCCGCCTTCCGCCGGACCTCCTTCGCCTGAAACGAACCCCGACAAAGGAAGCGCATTCAACGATCACCCCTCCTCGAACAGAAACCCTGCCCGCGCCACCACAACAAGCCCGTGGTCGAAGAAACGCCGGCATGCGAAAGAAAGTACCTTGGCGAGGGTGGTCTCGATGCGCTCGTGCTTCACCAGCTGCGACACCATCGTCCTGCCGAGGAGACAAATCCAGAGGGTCAGCGGCAAGGCGACGTAGAGGCTATAGCCATAGGATAGAGGCGTTGATGTGGGTTAAAAGCAAGACCTGAGCAGGGAGAGGCGGTGGGAGTAATCGCGGCCAAGCTTGCGGAATTTACCCATGGCGACGGCGGTGGCGAGGGTTGTGAGGGGTTTGCGAGCCGGCTCGGTGCGGACGGAACTCCCTGCGGTCTCGCTAGGTTTGGGGCCTTTTTTTTTTTTTTTTTTTTTGAGGAATGCCGTTCGACTCATGGGTCGAACCGGCCTGATGACCGGTGTTTAGATGGGCCTTCACTCGCTTCACCGATCAGTCGGCCTTCGGCCGCTGTCAGCTAGACGCGGTTTGTGGTTTGTGTAGACCACTAGGCCCAAACCGGACAAGCAGAAAAGGCGTTGGGTGATCTCAACTAAACACGAGTACTGGAGTAGAGTACAGTGTAGTACTGTCTTCGCATGTTGTCCCGTCCGACGTCCGAACCTCCGCTATGATCTCCTGCTACAACGGTGTGCGGCTGACGCATGTTCTCTGGAACTGCTGTACCGGATCGCATCGAAGAAAAGTAGAAAACCGATCCCATGCCCATCTCCCGTCCTCTCTCTTCACGGCGGCGTACGCTGGACCGACGCGGTACGTGAAGAAAAGGCGCGCAGCTGCAGAAAGCAAACGGATCAGCGGCAAGAGTACACTCTCCGTGACCCTGGCGATTCGACCGAGCTCTCTCTATGACGGTGCACGACTCCAGCTCTGTTCGGGCTGAGGCCTCGTCGTCGTCGGTTTCTGCAGCTCTTAAAACTCTAGCAAAGATCGGACGACACGTTGCATGTCTCCGACGCGTGCACTGCTCGGTTTGCACTTTGCAGATCCGCGCCACAAGCTTCCAGCTCTATCTAGGTCTCGCCAACGCACCGCACTAACAATAATAACTCTGGTGTTTTCCTGCACTTGGAGACGGATGTGGACTTTTTCCCCTAAACTCTAAGGCCTTGTTTAGTTCACAAGTTTTTTCAATTTTTTGCTACTGTAGCACTTCGTTTGTTTTTGTCCATTAGTGTCCCATCGTTAACTAATTAGGCTCAAAAGATTCGTCTCGTAAATTACAGACAAACTGTGCAATTAGTTATTTCTTTTACCTACATTTAGTGCTCCATGCATGCATCTAAAGATTCGATGTGATGGAGAGAGTTTGTAAAAATTTGGAATTTAGAAGGTAACTAAACAAGGTCTAAATCGCATGCCAGGAAAGGCAAGGCAGGAGTACCTGTATTTTCTGCTCCTACCGACCAAGCATCGTTGGCTCCGCCAAATCTGCCATCCTCCAAATTAAAGAAGAAACATGCGTCGGCGTCTAGTACGATGAGCTTCTCTGGACAGCAATGCAGGATACCGGACCGGCTGCGTGAACGCGAGCCATCGATTGCTCGCCTGACAGAAAGCTCGACTAGACACGGCGGTTAATCAGTGCGCTACGCTTGCCGGGGCGCGGTAAAGACGAGGAATTCTGTGAAAAAGGCGAAAACAAGCACACACGCGGGAGCGGGAGAGCAGCGCGACGAGCCGCGCGCGGATCTCGACGCCCGAACGGCCCAGCGCGGTCCGCCCCGTCCCGTTCGTCTCCGTCTCCGTGGGTCAAACGCAGTCGCGATCCCCCGCGCGCCCCGGTAGCAGCGGCCTGCCCTCCCCGGTGTCGCCGCCCGCCCGTCGTGCGCTCTCGCTTTCCGTACCTGGCGCGACATTGCCGTCTCATCCCGTAGCCGGTGGAGCCTCCCGCTTGTCCTCACCGCCTGTCTCCCGCGGCCCTGCCCCAGTAAATACTCCGCCTGGTGGCTTACTTTTCCAGTGCGATTTCAACTGCCCAGAGAGCCGCTGAGAGGTGGGCCACTGGGCACAGGGGGCCCAATCCTAAACGGCTTTTGATTAGCCTAAACGTGGTCTCTGGTGGCCCCTCATCTCTCACGTGGCTCGGATTAGCATTCTTGTCCCATCTTCTCCCATGCATGGTACGCAGAGGAGCGCAGGCAGAGCAGCGGGTCGGAACTCGGAGGCCCCAAGTGGGCAGGACAGGGATTGCAGCCTTCCCCTGCACGCAAATGCTTCCAAATGTTACCAACATCGGCGCGGCATACCCGTGCTCGATCCACTCACATGATGCACATCACAAGATCATTTTTGTATGCGCAGCGCAGACACGCATCAGACATCAAAGCAGAACGTAGAGCCACTAAACAAATCGTTGGAAACTTGGAACGGTCTGGACTCTGGGGGGGAGGGATTCTTAAGCATGAGGTACTACACACTTTTTACAGTGCGGTGGAGAGGCCTTGGACCTGGACCAGCAGGGACTGCCATTTTTCCGGGCCTTGGACTCGCCGGGGCGTCTGGTCAGCGTCGATTCGCCATGCCCCAGGCGTGTGTGTGTGGTGTGGGCCTCGTGAGTCAAAGGCGCAAGTTAAAACAAATTGCTCTGTAGTACTCACTGGCAGCGCTAATTAAATCGGCTGCCATTTTTTTCACCACCCTAAGTCTTTGCAACCCGGCAAGCCTCGTTAGCTAGTACTACTCCGTCCCAAAAAGAGTGACGTTTTTGACTTTTAGACATCGTGTTTGACCGTTCGTCTTATTCAAAAATTTTATACAAATTATAAAATAAATAAATCATTATTAAAGTATCTCTAATGATAAAATAAGTCATAACAAAATAAATGATATTTATACAAAAAATTTGAATAAGACGGATGGTTAAACAAGATGTCTGAAATTCTAAAACGACACTCTTTTTGGGACGGAGGGAGTAGTCAACACCGACAGTAATTAAGGTCATGTTAATAAGTACTAGCAGCAGCACTTCCCATCATAGCAGCAATTAACCCACAAGGACGGCCTGCCTGCCATACAAAAATGCACTGCTCCAGCAGCTAGTTGACCTCAAGAGCCATAGAGGAACCAAGGAGAAAACAACAAGATCAGGCAGAGTTTTCTACCAATCTTTTTTTCTCAATTGCCTTTCACAATCACAGGCTCCACAGTTTCACTTCGGTTAGTGTACACCAAGCCACACTCAGTGACACATCGCTACGGTTGCAGTGCAAGCTGGTCCTAGCACGATTTCAATGCCTGCATTGCACTGAGCCCTTTCTTTTCTTTTGCACCTTCCCTTGTGTCGCACTCGCGCCATTTAAACCGCTACTACGAGCTCGCTAGCTAAGCTAGCACTCCACCGACGAGACAACGCCAGCAGCTGCTCGTCCATTAGTCCAGCGACGGCGGCCGGCCGGTTTGGTAAAGCATGGCGGTGGTGGTGGCGGGCAGCAGGGCGAGAGCGGAGCAGGCGAGGCTGCAGTGGCGGGAGCAGGAGCCCAGGAGCCCCGAGATGGCCGCGCCGCCAAGGCCGCCCAGGCCGCGCCCGGCGAGGGCGGCGGTCGTCTACTACCTGGCGAGGAACGGGCACCTCGAACACCCGCACTTCATGGAGGTCGCGCTCTCCTGCCCCGACGGCCTCTACCTCCGAGGTTCGAATGCTACTTCCCTTGCGCCAGCTTCTCGTGATCTCGTCGCATTTTGCCTTCCGCTGTAATGGCGCTGAGCGTTTCTGTTCTGTGCTGCCGTTGCTTTTGTGCGCGTAGATGTGATCGACCGGCTCGACGCGCTGAGAGGCAAAGGGATGGCGCGCATGTACTCATGGGCGTCCAAGAGGTTGGGGGCGTCTTCTCTCGTTTTGGTCAATGCTGCAAAGTGCAGACCAGTGTGGTGCACCCACCACGCCGTGACATGCGTTCCTCGCGATTTCGCTGCAATGCAGGAGCTACCGGAACGGCTTCGTGTGGCACGACCTGGCGGACGACGACTACATCCACCCGGTGGTCGGCCGGGAGTACGTGCTCAAGGGCACCGAGCGCCTGCACCCGGTGCCGCCGGCGCTGCTCGACGCGGCGGCCGCGTCATCGTCGTCGTCCGGCTCGCAGGACACGCCCACCTCGTCGTCCTCTGCCAGGTGGGAGGCGCACGGCAGGCCGGCGCACCGGATGAAGAGCGCCAGCGCGGCTGACCTTGGCGAGTACGTGGTGTACAAGGGCGAGGAGCGCGCCGCGGACGCCGCGACGCAGACCGAGGACGGCGGCCGCGGCCACGGCCACAGACAGAGGCGCGTCCTGGCCCCCGCCGCGCAAGAGGAGCTGAGCAGAGCGGAGACGTCGCCGCCGACGGCGTCGACGAGCCCCGAGACGCTGGAGGCGCTGATCAAGGCGGACGGCCGCGTCGTGGCGGCCGTCAGCGGCAGCGTTCGGGCCAGGGCGTCCTCCGTGCTCATGCAGCTCATCTCGTGCGGGTCCGTGTCCGTGCGGGACGCGCGCGCCTCCCCGGTGATGCCGCGCGCGCACCACCACAGTCACCACCACCGCGCCCACGCCCGCCCGCCCCGCCCGCCGGCGTCGGCGGCCGTGGAGTTACCGTCGTACCGCGCTAAGATCGTGGAGGACAAGGAGTACTTCAGCGGGAGCATCATCGAGACCGCAAAGCGCTCGCCGGCCGACGACGTGACGTCCCAGGACCTGGCCGTTCTCCGGCGGTCGTCGTCGTACAACGCGGAGAGGTAAGGAACAACGAGACCCATCCCTCTCGCAATCAATGACGCGACGGCGCAAGCGGCAGGCGCCGGAGACTGATCCGTCGCTTACGCGAGACGCCTCTCTCGCTCATAGTCATATGCCGCCCAGGTGTAAGGATGAGCTGCCACTGTTACATTGAACCAACCCAGCCTGTCCTAGTCGGGGAGTTAAGGCTCTGGCTCGCCCATGGCCGCAGCTGAACCCACCACGCCATTGCCGTACGCGCAAGATACGCCCGAGTAGTGGTCACCTCCATAAATAGAAGTAGGTCTCGCGGAGCTGTCGCGCACCAGGCACCACGGCACTGACGATCGCGGGGACGGGGTAGAGAATTTCGTCAGGAAGGAACGGCCGGGGCTTCAATTCTTGGCCGGGACCTGCTCCTGCTCCTGCCCCTGTTCCGTGCGAGCTGCCGAGCTGGGCAGGCTCGGGAGCAAGCACCAAATCCCGGAGCCGCTTTTGGCGCGCGTACGCTCTACGTTTCAGAAGGATTAGTCTGAAGCTACTCATAAACTGGTTAGTACTGCACAGTTCGTTCTTTGAAAGAGTAACCCTGATGACTGATGTGAGCTTGTAACAGCAGGCTTTGTCAGGCATTTCAAACCTTTGCTTTGAAGCAGTGGTCCAGATGAGCCCTAATCGGGGTCTGAACAACCTGCATCATTTACGAGTGCCTAGAAATAAGAAATTGTACATACCCCTACACTACTGCCATGTGCGACGTACGAGAATAGTGATGATGAGATAGTGATACGATGATTATATGATCTGAGCCGTGCTGAATACTGAATATGATGAGTACATGGCAGGGTCATAAAGCTGGAGCTGGCAAAGGAGGCTGGGGACCTGCATGACCGCTGCATCCCGCGGAAGCCCAAGGGCAAGAAAGACGGCTACCTGGTCATTTCCTGCAGCGCGCAGGGGAATAATAAGGGATGACGTGGGCATCTTCGTTGGTAGCATATTGCCGCCGTCGTCCGGCGATCGATGAGCTTAGCTGGTCCCGCGGGAAAACGGCGACCTGGCGTGGCGCCGGCCTATGTGCCTTCTTTCTTGCGTCGGGAACAGTAGAATAAGTGTCCAGTAGTCCAGTTTGATGCCGTCTGCTTGTTGATGCTGATTGCTGAATGGCTGTGATTTTCCGTGTGAGCTACCACTTTTCATGTTAATATGTGTTCTGCCTGAATCGTTGTCTGAACTTTTTACTGCTCAGTGATCTGATTCTCTTCTGCTAATGGGTTTAAAATTATTCTTCTGCTCAGTTCTGTCCCTGCTATTACTACTTCACCTTACAATTTGTCTGCCTACAAACTAGCTAGCACGGTCCCCACGATGTGATCAGTTCCCTCATCCTGAAGCCTGATCCATTTCCTCTCACATCAATCTCTTTCCTGACTGATATTGGGGCTGTAGTAGTGTGTAAAACGTTATTAGTAAGTACAGTACTACTAGCTTGCAACGGTGGCAATCTTGGGGAAGACGTGGCATATGAGTGACAAGTCGAGACCGTCTTGTGGCACTCAACAAAGAGGTCTGAATACCGGTGGTTCCAAGTTGCAACAAGTTCCTGCGAAACCCAGAGCTTAAAACGTTCGGCCCAGCTAGTCCAGGACCAATGGTTGGCCCGGAACAGATTCCCTGAAACCTGGAACGGTCCAGTTTTAAGGTGGTTGGACATTTCGGCTCTCTGGAAGGATGAACCCTTTATTTTTTTTTGCGGATAGTCTGGATGAACTTTATCACATCACAGTTTTTTTTTTTAGTTTTATAAAGGCCCGGTAACCTGATCACAAATTCCACGAGGAACCAGCCTTGCTGCGAGTTTTGCATGGGAAACGTTTCATGGGGCGGCACTAACTAGAGGAGAAATGCTAGTAAAAACGAGAAATCTCACTGAACCACCAATTGACGCAACAAGCTGCAGATAATGTATCAATACAACAAATGAATTGCAATCGAATGACAGCTTCACTTCAAAGAGCAAACACTAAGCTTCTTTTGATATTTATCTTTTCCTTCTTTCCAATCTTTGTTCCTAATTTTTTATATGAGTATACTAAGGCATCAAATCTTTTTTTTCTGTTCAAAGTCATGTCGCATAAAAATAATATCATCCACGTACCAAAGGATAAAGAGACCTCAGCCCCCCCCCCCCCCCCCCCCCCCCCAAATGAGAAGCACCTACAATTTCTGTTGAAAGTTTTTGAATTTGACTAAACTTTGAAGAAATTTGTTCTGCTCGCGTCCCTAAAAAAAGTAAAAATCATATTTCTGGCTCTATCACTGCTCTTGCCAATGGTATTTCTAACATACTCCTTTATTTGGAAGTAGCGATCAATATCGCTGTTCACTTTAACACTCACGCATCCTTTTCTAACAAATCACTCAATCGAACTGCTCCATTTCTGTGAAAAAAACATCATTCATAAATATTGTTGCACAGAAGACCATTTCACTTAATTTGTTGTATGCTTTCTCAAAATCTAATTTGAGAGTAACACCATTCAGTTGCTCCCTATACAATTCATGTAAGGTTTTGTGGAGAATGCCAACTCTTTCTGTAATGTATCTACCTTAATATATGAACAGAACTTGTGTAGCTTTACAATTTTACGAGCTACACCCTTTTACAACTTATACGTGGTTGGCAGAAAATGAAGCTAGAATTCATAAGATGAATTGGGTGGAATCGTTTTTATATGTGTAGGTTCCTTTTCTTTTGGTAACAAAGCTATAAAGCCAAAGTTGAAGCTGAAAAGAGGTAAATGTTTAAACAACGCTATAAGATCATCTTTTATTACTTAAAAAAAAAACCGACGACATTTAGCAAATCATCAGGATTGAAGTGCTTTGTCATGTTCCATCTATAAAATCACATCCATCACCTTTTCTCCCGTAAAGACTTGTGCAAGCAAATCATTACTGATATAACTTACTAGAAGGGCGTCATTAGTTTGTGATTCGATCAAAGATAATTATTGACTCCCCTCTGTTTATACGAACAATTATTTATAATAATGGACGAGATGAGATTTGAGAGCTTGGTCCACATCCACGAATTGGAATTCTTGTGTTACTATAGTTCCCACGAGCAACTAGTTGGAAGTGATGGTTATTTTTTTAGATGAAAGGAAGTGACAGTTATTACCCCCTTTTTCGATAAATTGGATCTTCTAAATTTTTTCCACTCAACCACCAATTGAGTGATTGACGCAACAAGCAGTTAGATAATACTATATTCACAATTTTACTTACAAACAAATGAATTGAACCGACCAATATCTTTACAAAGGAGAGAAAAAAACAACAACTAAATCAAGGAACAACCTATGAAACTAAGTTAGTCACCGAAGAATTCCATTTCATGTTCTAGTAGTTCCAAAAAATTTATGTCACCATTCATTTACAACTCCGAATCACCACGCACGCATCCGTTTGTGCAGCTACGCTATACAAGCAGGTTGAGCAGCTGAGGCTCGGAGCCGCGATCATCATCCGGCTGCTGTGGACCTTGGCCATCGCCGCTGCCGCTATCGTCGTCCAACGGCGGCAAGTTGAGGTCCGGCATGTCCCGATCCGGCTGCGCCTGCGCGGGGTCGTCGTCGTGCGCGGCAGGCGGCGCCTCGCCTCTGTGGCGGCGCATGTGGCCGCCGAGCGCCTGGCCCATGGAGAACTCGAGGCCGCAGACGGCGCACTCGTGCACCCGCGCCCTGTCCCTCTCGGCCGCGGCCGCTGCCGCCGCCGGGTCGCTGAGCATCCGCGCCTGCAGCCGCGTGTGGCTGGTGCGGTGCCCGCCGAGAGCCTGGAACGACGGGAAGCGCTTGCTGCACGTCTTGCACTCGAACACGCCCTCGGCCGCCATGGCCCTGCGGGCCGCTGCCGAGGACGGTGGCGGCGTGCCGGTGCCGCCGCTGCCCGCGGGCGACGACAGCCTGAGCAGCGCCTCGGCGTGCGCCCGGAGGCCCTCCATCTCCTTGCTCTCCTCCGCTTCGTGTCTGGTAAGCGTCATGACCATCGAGAGATCAACCGACGTTTGCCGGTTCAATTCTCCTCCTTTATATTATTGTATAAGCACAAAGCAGCCAACTAAAATTCCACACTTACGCGCACGTACGTGTTCATATATAAACCGAGTCGAGCGCGGCTTGCTTGTGAGAGTTTGTGTGTGTGTGTGTGTGATGACTGGGCAGGGGTATCTGTGATGATAGAGGCGTTCACGTCAGGGCTTGTACGAACTTGGCCAGGCCAGCGGCCGCTTGGATGTGATGAGGCTTGGACACGAAGAAACGTGACGCGGTTGCACTCGTACGTTATCACGCTTGGTCGTCGTCACCCGTGGCGCGCCCCTCGGATCGGAACACATGGTCAATTAGGTGTTGCGTGCTTTGCCACGCGTCCAGAATCGAATTTTCGGTGGACACTCGCCCGTTCAGATGCATGCCTCGATTATCCTGGATTCCTGGCCATGGCGGCGTCGCAGGTACTCGATCGACCCTACGCGACCGGCTGACTCTGGACCCACCCGCAGTCTCTTTTATCTGCGCACTTTCCACCGGCCGCTTCCAGCTAAGTGCAGGGTGATGATCTACTGTACGTAACGTATCACGCATGTGACGTCACCTTACCCTGGCAGTTTCGTGAAGAAGGCACATATCAGTCGGCATTCGCGTATGGATGATCGGTTAGTTAGAGTACTTGTTCACCATCGACCAACTTATGTCACTGTGTACGTACATACGCGTACGTCGCTTGCAGCCTTGCACACATGCATATCCATTCTTGACTATTCATGATTTCATTCCGTGAGTGTACGTGCATATCTTGACGAATCGAAAGTGCGGCGACAGTTTCTTCACGGGAAGAGACGATACGGTGCTAGGAGCATGGAGCCCGGCCAGGACGGCCGAACGAACCGCAAGGCGACCTAATCCATCGATCGGCGTTTACCAGTCCAGAACACCGCATCCGCATGGTTTGGTTTAGTTCCGTGCGCGGCGGGCGAGCGGACCACGTCGGCCGCTGCCACCCGCGAGTCCACACGGGCACGCGCCGCGGCGGCGGACGTAACGTACGTAAGCTGTGATGCACGGATGCGCGAAGCAGGCGAGGCCAAGCAACAGGCGCCGACGACGAGCCGCCGTCACTTGGCCTGTGCGTGCGGGTGCGGCAGCCGACAGGCAGATTTTGTAAAAAACCGGCGCAGAATTCTAGCTTCGTGGCTGACGTTTCGCTGGGTTATCGCGTGCGCTTTTTCTTGGGCCGGAAGCAGAGTCCGAGTCCGCGAAGCGAGTTCGTGGAGTCTTCTCTCTGGCTCCTCCAAGAGCTTTTCTTGGTCAGAATTCAAGGATCTGGATTCTGGAAGATAGCAGATCTAGAGGTAGATGACACTGGTACGAGTCAACTTGGGCTTTCGTCTATACAGTAGATCTGATGTGGATGTGCATGTCGTCATGCGGCATGCCGATGCGATGCGAGGGTACATCCGGACGGGCCTGATGTGATCGGCTGGTGGTACTGGTAGTGACATACAGTATTTGGCAAGTACTATAGCTGCTCATCATGGAGTGGTTGGCTGTTTTGTTGCGATTGGAGGGAGGGGTTACTGGAGCAAGTAGCCAAGTGTTACCGTCACATCGAGAAGCAGCAGGTGGTTACAGTTACAGCTAGGGAATAATGGAGGATATAAAGCAAGAGCCTAACACTACGACATGTGAGCGGATTTGACTTCTAACTTTTCAATGATTCTTCTTTATATTATCTGTTACGTGCTCCGAAAGGCAGAGGATAGGGGTGGGAAATCGTCAGAAGTAGAAATTTCACCGGGCTTCTCATGCCTCTCTCTCTCTCTCTCTGCGAATTAACGGTTCTCATCCCATGTGTTGATTTTGACAGCGCCCAAACGTGTGAGTGTGATCGTCGGTGGGTTCAACGTTCTACACGGGCGGAATGAAAATCATATCTCTGGGCTAGGAATTCAAAAGCACGGGTAGGAAGAACAACGCGGATCTCTCGTCATTTTCTATTGTCCATGGCTTCACCGTGCCGTCTTTGAACGCCGTCTTTCCATGAGAGGATTACACATGTTAACATCTAGTTTGCGATCATTCAGACCTTTTTTTTTTTAATTCGGATCATTCAGGTGGACGCAGGAGCAGGCCGAAAGAAGACGCGTTAGTGATGGGGCCGTCTATCTGGAGGCCCACGAGGCAGCTCACCTGTCGGGCCTCTTTGAGACATGGACCTAATCCCTGCCTTCAGTTCCACCCCACTTTCTTCCCGACTCTTCCCAACAGTAGCGAGCGGGCGATTTTCAGGCGATCTCTGTTCCCCTGCTGGATTCACCGGCTTCCCTCGGCCTTCGGCGACCTCTGTGTCGCTGGTGTGCTGGGGGAGGCGTGGATCGGGTGGAGGATGTCTATATCCCCTACTAATAGGTTGGGTTTAGGGTTGGATTTCCTCCATGGCTCTTCGGGTGGCGGTGATTTCGGCGGTCAACGGAGTCTGGTGGTGCTCGAGAGGTGTGTGGAGCATAAAGCCAGCGTTCTTTGTAGAGGATTCAGCATCGACGAAGTTCTCTTTGTTGCTTTCTTTTGCGTTGGTACTCGATTCCTCTGTGCGTTTATCTTTGCTGGTTTTGCCCACGACTTCAGTAGAGACGTCGGCTTCGTTACCAAAGACATGGTCGCCGGAGGCTGGAGGATTGCTAGGTCCCTCTAAGGTGGATCCGTAGTCTGCGGTTGCCTTGTGAGGTTAGTTTACCATCTGCTCGTGTGTACGGGCTGGTGGTCTTTTGTTCCCCTTGCAGGTTTGCTGCTCGTTGACGGGAGGATGCTGGTGAGGCGACCGGTGTCAGATTCCGGTGAACATAGGGTTTGCCCGGGACGTTCAATGGACACGAAGCACGCTTCCAGTGTGTTACTCATGGGCTTAAAATTTGAAGTTTCTTCGTCGAACTGGGTATCGGCCGTGAGCTTCATTCTGGTGTTCCTTCATTGCGGGAGGTGGAGGAGGACCGGACTGCGGCAATGACGGTCGGCAGCGGCGATGCGTACTAGGTGCTCCTGTAAAGGACTTCAATGTATTTTCTTTTTTACTCAGGGGTGCCCTGTCAAGGGGCTGGATATAATAGTCTTGTATCAGTAAAATCCAAATCTTTCTCTCAAAAACTAGTACGACTTGGACCTGAATGTGCTTTGGCGACGTCGCCACTCGCCAGGATCCATCCACGGCAAGTCTAGTCCTTGGAAGCTTGGATGCAAAAAAAAAATGACCCATGAGGCCATGACCATGACCGGAGAGTCGAGAGTAGCAGGCCACGCATACAAAAAGTAACCATGTTTCCACTTGCCATGTTGGGGAAGGGAGCAGAAATGTGCAGGAGGAGGAAAGACGGTCGTATCCATCCACTTCTTGTGCGCCCGGCGGACGGGAACGAGAACTCGGGAAGGAGCACAAATTTGGAGGAAAATCTAGCTTTATTCACTTGAACATATCAGCCAAAATCAGTTAGCCATAGAACAGTATTTTTCTCCCACAATAAATCAGCATCAGCGTCCGCCAGAAATGAAAGCAGCCGAACACAGCCTCTGTTTGACCGGAGGTCCGGAGACGCCCGCGTCCGGGTCCGTTTCACACGTGGGTGGTCCAGCTACCACTACCACACCAGCGCCGCAGCGCGGCAGCGCCACATCTTCTGCGGTCTGTGCGGCTAGATTTGTGCTGATAAACGGGATTGGAATTTCTGCGACGCATGTTTTGGTGCCACGATTAAGGCCACGTTCGCTTCGCTGAAAAAACAAGCTGACACACTGTTCTGACTGATTTTTTATGGAAAAAAACACTGTTCTAGCTGAAAAGACAAGCCGAAAAAGACGACTTATAAGCCGGCTGCCATCTGCATCATTGCAAAGATAAAGGTAGGTCATATCTGCATTGGAGATTGACTGAGCTCGGATGGATGTTAGACAGCTAGCATGCAGTAATAGTTCTCCTTAGGAAACATTCGGATTGTTCCTGACTCCTGAGCAATGGGGCTCTGGCGTACAGTACAGTGATTGAAGTTGGATTATGCCTTCTACAGTTCAGATGGCAGAAGTACACTACGTCAGAGTTCAGACACAATACAACCCATGTTTCCATGTCTACCCTTGCCGAGCAAGTAGTAAGGCCACGTTTAGTTCCAGAAAAAATTTAGATTTTGTTACTATATCACTTTCGTTTGTATTTGACAATTAGTGTCTAATCATAGACTAATTATGTTCGAAAGTTTCATCTCACGATTTCTTACCCAACTGTGCAATTAGTTTATTTTTCGTCTACATTTAATACTCCATGCATGCGTCCAAAGATTCGATGTGATGGACAAAAACAAAAAAAAAATTGAAACTAAATGTGGCCTAAATCGTAATCCACCTGTTACAAAGAACACAGGGAAAGATTCAGAGGGGACCTAATTGCACGTAACAGACAGAAAGAGCCCCTGATAATTAATGGAAGGAAATTCAGAGGGGCAGCAGAATTACAGTGCTGCCCTGGACGCACCATTCTTTGCATGTTGCTTTCTCAAGTTTGAGTGTTTGACATGTACCAGTACTGGCAAGTGCCAAGCAAATGATCAGGTATTGCATTTCACTGCCTACATATGATGCCTTAAACTAAATATAGACAGAAACAAAGTCAGCATTCTCACACAATGCAGCAGAACTATATTATTTCAGGGTCGAGACATGTGCCTCACTCATAACTCCAAACATTACGACACACACATGCTTACAGGCAGCTTCAACTGATCAACTGATATAAGGCTTATCTGAAGGGGGTAAAACTTCCATTTTTTTTCAAAAACATGTGATAGCTTAAGCTGATTTACAGAAGCAAGAAATGCCACCGCACATTAACAAAGGGAGTTAACACACCAGGTACCATCTCAGTTCCCAGGAATCAGGAAAGAGTTTTAATTCACAAAACCAAACCATATATGCATGCAGTCTATGCAGACAACACAACTCCCAAAACTGCTCGCGTGACAGTTCATTCAAAGTTGAACACAATGCAGGCTTTTTTCTTTAATCGAACAAGGTATGATTTTTAAATAGAAATACAGCAGCATCATATTACAGATGCATACATCAATCTCAACCATAGTAACACAGCAAACAGTGGTACCATACTGTTACGGTAGCACCTCTTATTCCACTTATCGCCCATGGGACACAACTGACACAAGGCAATTACATGACACTATAAGATAAACTGGTTCAGGCATAATCTCTGTAGAGATTTGTGTGAATCACACGCATAACACAATCAGAAGCACATGCTTGGTGTTGGTGCAGGAGAACCCCTAGCAACTGAACCTGTTATCTTCGTCGTGAGGGGATCCCATGCCTTGCCTTCAGTGTTGCTGCAATTCCCATTCTTGTTTGGATACATAGCAGTATTTGTTGAAGAATCACCAGTACCCTTTGCAGCCTGATTCCTTAGACGGATGCGCTCGGCCCTTGACCCGATAGTCTGTCCAACAATGGAGGCTGCTATGGTGAATGCCATTGCAGTCCTGGGCATCACAACAGACTTCCTCAGCATTGCAATGAACGGAACAGCGGCATGGACAGCTGCAAACCACTGAGGAGAGAACTTCTTGGTGTGCTCCCGCCACACCCCAAGAGGGATGTTTGCCGCCATCCCCAGTAGTGCAATGGCTACCATCTTTGAGGGCAGGGGCTGTGGTCGCAGAGATTTCACAAGCGCAGTTCGTGCAAGGGCAGCTCGGACAGCAACCACAGCAGGTGGGCACTTCAGCTTCATACCAGCTGGTGGCTGTAAAGCCTTGGCGACAAGGGGCAGAACACCACTCATTGCCCGGTAAGACCGCACAAGTGGGCACTGGCCATTTTCCAACCACTCATCGCTGAATGCCTCATGTGATGGTGGGTTGACTCCTTTTTGCTGAAAAAAGAACCCCATGAAAGAGAATGAGAACACTGATTCAATAAATTAAAGCAAGCAGAATGAAATAGCTATGATTTTCTGATCAACAACACTCGCCTTTGGATATAGAAATGCAATGGATAGTGTTTGGGGAAAAGTGATTCTATATCTCAGGGCTAACCCTAGAAGGGTAGCTATATAGGTTCCATACATGGGCCACACGGGCCTTAGCCTCATGGGCCTAAACACATACTCCAACACCCCCCCGCAGTCTGAACTACCGGCGCAGCGGAGTTCAAGGCTGAACAAGAAAGAACACACACAACCCCCCCCACAGACGCAACTAGCCACCGGTGATGTTGAGGCTGGAGCGAAACTCGGCGAAGGTCGAGGACGGGAGGCCTTTGGTGAAGATGTCCGCGAACTGGGAGGTCGTCGGAACGTGAAGAACCCGCACTTCGCCCATGGCCACCCGATCACGGACAAAATTGAGGTCGATCTCCACATGCTTCGTCCGCTGGTGCTGGATGGGGTTGGTGGAGAGGTAGACCGCACTGACGTTGTCGCAGTAGATCAGTGTGCTCCGGGAGGGCGGAGTGTGCAACTCCGCAAGCAGCTGCCTGAGCCAGGCGGCCTCCGCCACGCCGTTAGCAACGGCGCGGTACTCCGCCTCGGCACTGGACCGGGAGACCACCGGCTGGCGCTTGGACGACCAAGACACCAGGTTGCCGCCCAGGAAGACGGCGTAGCCGGAGGTGGAGCGGCGAGTATCCGGGCACCCGGCCCAGTCAGCGTCGGTGTAAACGGTGAGGTCGGTAGAGGAGTCCCGGTGGAGGAAGAGGCCGTAGTCGAGCGTGCCCTGGAGGTAGCGGAGGAGGCGCTTGAGAGCCGTGAGGTGGGGCTCCCAGGGGTCATGCATATGGAGGCAGACCTGCTGAACTGCATAGGTGATGTCCGGCCTGGTGAAGGTGAGGTACTGAAGGGCCCCGGCGAGACTCCTGTACGCAGTGGGATCGGCCACCGGTGGTCCCTCAGCCTCAGACAGCTTGCCCTGAGTGTCGACCGGAGTGGAGCAGGGGTTGCAGTCAGTCATCCCAGCCCGCTCCAGGATGTCCCGAGTGTACTGTCGCTGGTGAAGTAGGAGGCCGGTAGGACGGTGCTCAACAGTGACACCGAGGAAGTGGTGGAGCTCACCCAGATCCTTCATCGCGAACTCCTGCTGGAGAGCGGTGATGATCCGGCGAAGAAGTGGCTCACTGGAGGCGGTGAGGACAATGTCATCAACATAGAGCAGCAAGTAGGCAGTGTCGGCTCCATGGTGGTAGACGAACAGGGACGTATCAGACTTGGCCTCCATGAACCCCAAGGTCAGCAAGAAAGCGGCGAACCGGTGGTTCCACGCCCGAGGTGCCTGCTTGAGGCCGTAGAGGGACCTGTTGAGCCGGCAGACCATGTCAGGACGGGTGGTGTCGACGAACCCCGCCGGCTGACTGCAGTACACCGTCTCGGTAAGAAGGCCATGGAGGAAGGCGTTCTTGACGTCCAGCTGGTGGACGGGCCAAGACCGAGCAAGTGCCAGCGATAGCACGGTACGAACGGTGGCCGGCTTGACCACCGGGCTGAAAGTCTCATCGTAGTCGACGCCAGGGCGCTGAGTGAAACCCCGGAGGACCCATCGAGCCTTGTAGCGCTCGAGAGAGCCGTCAGCCCGGCGCTTGTGGGTCCAAATCCACTTGCCGGTGACGACATTGGCGCCCGGCGGCCGGGGCACCAACTCCCACGTCTGGTTGGCGAGTAGCGCGGCGTACTCCTCTTCCATCGCGCGGCGCCAGTGAGGGTCCAACAGGGCGTCGCGGACGGAAGAGGGTACCGGAGAGACCACCGCGTCGCCGGTCGAAGCCTCGAGGACACGAGGCGGCAGTGTGCCAGCCGCGTGTCTGGTCACCATCGGGTGAACATGCCGCGGGTGTCGGTGAAGTAGCGGCGGGTGGTAGACCGGCGGGGCACCACGAGCCGGCGGGGACTGCGGCGGTGGTGTCGGTGTCCCCGGTGGAGAAGGAAGCGCGAGCGGCGGCGGCCGCGGCCTGCGCTGGTACACCCGTACCGGCGCGACGAACCTCGACGGAGGTGCCGGGGCAGGTGCCGGGACGGGATCCGGCGTCGGCGACCGACACGACCCCCCCGGGGCAGAAGCGGGGGACGAAGGCCCCGGGTCTGCACCAACCGGAGAGGGCGGGGCCGCGCCCGAGGACGACGGGCCCGGACCCTCTGGGGATCCGGGACCGGGGGCCGGCCCAGCGCGCAGCGAAGCGGTACCTGCAGGCAGTGTTCAAAAAAGCGTTACTAAGCGCTCGCTTAAGCGCGCTAAAGCGCTGAGCGGAGGCTCACCGCTTCGCTTTGGGCCATAAGCGCTCCCTAAGCAGCGCCGGTACCTGAGAGGGGGAGCGGGGAGCCAAGAGCGGGGAGCGAGGAGCGGGGAGCTGGGAGAAGGAGCAGCTGAGCGGGGAGCCGCCGCGGCGTCGCGCGCCAGTGCCGACCGGCGACCTCCCGCCTTCCGCGGGCCGCGGCTGCTGGCTGCTTGCCGACCGGCCATGCGCTAGGATCTGAGAGGGGGAGCAGGGAGCCGGGAGCAGGGAGCTAGGAGAGGGAGCGGCTGAGAGGGGAGCCGCCGCGGCGTCGCGTGCCCGCGTCGACCGAGAACTGCTCGCCATGGGCGCCGCGCGACCTGCCTTGAGCGCGCCCCGCCGCCAAGCGCCCAAGTCCGTGGGTGGGGGTGGGGAGCGCTGAGCGTCGTGCTCTGGCCTGTGCGCCCCCTGCTCTGCTTGCCCTAAAGGCCGGTTAGTGAGATGGGCTTCTAGATGGGCCACTAAATAAAAGCCCATACTATCTCTTTTTCTTTTTTTCCATTTCTTTTTTGTAACCTTGCAAATGAGGTATGTTTTTATTTATACTTCTCAAGTTGACAGCCTATTACATGAATCTGAATTTGCTACAGTACAAAACGCTTAAGCAACGCTTAGAACGCTTAAGCCCGCTTAAGCGCTAAGCGGCGGGTCACCGCTCGCTTAGCGCTTAACGCTTTTTTGAACATTGCCTGCAGGAGACCACGAAAAAGGTGGCTGGACCACTGAGTCAGTGGGAAACAGGGAGGGTGGGTCAGGTACCGGAGGGGTGGTAGTGCTGGAAAAGGGAAAGACGGACTCATCGAATACCACATGGCGAGAGATGAGAACCCGTCGGGAGGTAAGGTCAAAGCACCGGTACCCCTTGTGATCCGGAGAGTACCCGAGGAAGACACAGAGCGTGGAGCGAGGGTCCAGCTTGTGGGAAGAAGTGGCAGCGGTGTTGGGATAACACGCACACCCAAATACGCGGAGGTGATCGTACCGCGGCGGGGTACCGAAGAGGGCGTGGTGAGGAGTGGGAGCGGGGCAGGCCGCGGAAGGAAGGCGGTTAAGAAGGTAGGTGGAGGTGTGCAGGCCCTCAGCCCAGAAGCGAGCGGGAAGAGAGGCCTGAAAGAGAAGGGTACGCACGGTGTCGTTGGTGGTACGAATCATCCGCTCAGCCTTGCCATTCTGCGAGGAGGTATATGGACAAGACATGCGGAGCTGAACCCCGTGAGAGAGGAAGAAATCGCGGGCGGTGGAGTTATCAAACTCGCGACCATTGTCACACTGGACGGCCTTGATGGTGAGGCCGAACTGTGTGGACACCCAAGTAAAGAAGTGGAGGAGCGTGGTAAACGTATCAGACTTCGCACGGAGAGGAAAAGTCCACGAATAATGCGAAAAATCATCAACAACCACAAGATAGTACTTATAACCAGAAATACTCAGAATAGGAGATGTCCATAGGTCGCAATGTACAAGATCAAAAATGCGGGCCGCATGGGAAGTAGAACTAGAAAAAGGAAGACGAACATGTCGGCCCAATTGGCACGCATGACACAGTTGCTCATCATGAGCTCGAGTACATGGAAGACCGGAGCTACGACTGAGCTGTATCAGGGCATCACGTCCAGGATGGCCGAGGCGCCGGTGCCAGGTGGTAGAGGAAGTAGAAGCGACGAAGGCAGCTGACAAAACGGGCGGCGAAGACGACGAAGGAGCCGCCGGGAAGCGAAGAGTGTAAAGGGGCCCGGTGCTGTCACATCGGAGCAGAGGACGCCGGGAAGCCAAATCCTTTACAGTAAGACCAGAAGAGTCAAATTCCACAGAACAAGAATTGTCAGCTGTAAACCGTCGAATAGAAAGAAGATTATGAACCATAGAAGGAGCAACAAGAACATCAGGAAGACGAAAGGAGCCATGAGCACCGGCGGTACCCACAGACGAGACAGGAATACAAGAACCATTAGCGACCATAATGGACGAAGGAAGAGAGGAAGAGGGAGAGTGAATCGACGAAAGTATACCGGGGTCAGGAGTAGTGTGGTAGGTGGCCCCCGAATCAGCGATCCACTCGGGTCCGACCGGAGGTGTCAGGCCCATGGTGCTGAACGAGCGAGCCAAGGCCGCCTGATCCCAGCCGGCGACCCCCGGTGGAACCCACGCCGTAGCAGGGAAGGCGCCGGGTGAAGGACCAGCAGGAGGAGCTCCGGTGAGCATGGCCATCGGTGGGCGAGTGTCGGCTCCGGGGGCGTGGTAGGGCCACATGGAGATGCGACCGGACCACGGGTTCTGGAACGAAGGCCATGGTGCCCCCCCGTGTGTCCCAGCCGGTGCCGGAGCCTGGTGTTGACCACCCCGGCCACCCCCGCGGCCCCCTCCACGGCGACGACGAGAGCCACGACCCCCCCACCTCCGCTCGGCCCGGAGGGAGGAGGGCCCAGGAGAGACGATGGTGGCGGAGCAGACGACCGCGGTGGAGCAGGAGGACGCGGCGAAGTAGCAGCCAGGGCCGTCGAGGTGGACGAGGAAGTGGTAGAGCCCGGCTGGAGGCCCTGCGTGAGCTCCTCCATGACGAGATCGTCACGGACCTCCAGGAAGGTGGGGAAGGGCCTCTGGCGGGTGATCCACGTCCTGAGGTGGGCGTAGCGGTCGCTGCGGAGGACGTTGAGGACCAAGATGCGATCCTCGACGGGCCACCCGAGATCCCCCAGGGAGTCAGCCATGCCCTTCATCCGACGGCAGAACTCGCCGACGGAGAGGTCACCCTGGACGAAGGTGCGGAAACTCGCGTCGAGACGCAGAGCCCGGGCCTCAGCGTTGCCCAGGAACTGGCCCTCAAGGGCAAGCCATGCCCGGCGCGCGTCCGGAGAGGTGCGGACGAGGTCGTGGAGGTCCAGAGAGATCGTCCCCAAGATCCAGGAGAGAACGATGCTGTCGAGACGAAGCCACGACGGCGTCTGGACGGCGACCAAGGTGTCGACGAGGACGTGGTCGTCGAGGGCGTAGCGGCGAAGAGTGAGGAGGACCAGATCCCGCCAGCGGGCGTACGAGGGCGACTCCGGCTCGAGGACGACCGGAATGAGCAGGCGAATGTTCTGGACCCCCCCTGCCTGGTAGTGCAGCTGAGCCACGAGCGGGTCGGCCGGGTCGTGCCAGAGGACGGCGGTGTGAGACACGCGGCGACCCGGCGAGGCAGAGGAGTTGGCCCCAGCGTCCTGGCCCACGGGGGAGGTGAGGAGCCGCTCCGCCTCGGCGATCTGGCGAGCCAGGGCATCGGCCGCTTCGCGCTCGTGCTCCCACACGAGGGCGGCCGCCCGCACCCGGGCCTGCCCCTCCGCGGCAGAGGCACGTGCGGCGGCGAGGGCAGCGGCGAGAGACGAGGCGTCACGGCCGGCGTAGATATGGGAAAGCAGTGGTGGTGTCGGGGCCGGGAAGGTCTGGGCACCGGCAGGAAAGAGGTTGCCGGCGTCCAGCCCGGCGCCGGGAAGGTGGACGGCGTCGGCGGGGCGCTCTGTCAGGGCAGCAGCAGCAGCCCCACCCTCCTCAGCGCCTCCTGTAGCCGCGGCGGCAGCAGGATCCCCCCCGCTTCCCCCGACCGCAGGAGCGGTAACAGAGGAGCCGCCCCCTGCGGCACCCTCAGCAGCGGCGGCTGCTGTGAGGGCAGCGGCGGGGTGAAGAAGAGGTGGATGGGTGGCGCTGAAGGCAGGAGAGAGGGCAGGGGAAAAGCGGCCCCCTGGAGCGGTGCCAACAGCGGGCAGATGAAGGGCGGCATCAGGCGCCAGGAGAGAAGCGGGCAGATGAAGAGAGTGGCGACCTCCAGCGGCGACGGGAAGGAGGGCGGCTGCAGTTGCCGCCCCAGGCAGAGCAGCAGCACCGGTCCCAGGCAGGGGCAGAGCAGCAGCACCGGTCCCAGGCAGGGCGGCGGCTTCCGCCCCAGGAAGAGCAGGAGCGGCAGCAGGAGTGGGGGATCGAAGGAGATCGGCCCAGGAAGGGGAGGAGAGGGGAGGGAACATGGAGAAGTAGGAAGGGGAAGGTGGAGGGCGGCCGGCCATGGCCCCCTGGCGGCAGAGGAGGCCGGCGGGTGCAGGGGTGGCCGGCGGCTCAGGAGAAAGAAGAAGGAAGGCTGGATACCATGTTTGGGGAAAAGTGATTCTATATCTCAGGGCTAACCCTAGAAGGGTAGCTATATAGGTTCCATACATGGGCCACATGGGCCTTAGCCTCATGGGCCTAAACACATACTCCAACAGATAGCTAGGAATGTTCTGAGTTGGATGAAATGTAAAATAATTAACATTTCACATTGTAACTTGGGTTGATATTAGGATGGAACCAAATAATATGGCCATAACGTATCATCAGATGCAAATGGAATGATACATATAATGAAGAAAAGAATCGTTGGAACACACTTTCATGGAAGACTGATCTGGTGTCTTGGGCTTCTGGTGCGACTGATCTAGATTGTTGGGCTTCTTGTTCTGCCTTTTGCCCTTGCCGTTGAAGAAGCCAAAACCAAATGGTCCAAATGCTGATAGACTTATTGAGGCTGCTCTAGCAGCCAATGGATTAAATGGCAGAGCAGGTTCAGTCTTGACATCAATGCTCTCATTGTGGTTTTCATCAGATACATATGATCTTTCTGAAAGGGGAACTATTCCATCTCGGCCATGGAAAAGCTTGAATGCTGACTCAAAACCTGGTCCATCCTCAAAAATTGGACCCTTGCCTCCTCGGGCCTGCACAAAAGCTTGTATTGTCAAGGAACAGATGAATCGATGACATTAATTGCTGCTAGAACAAAAGGTCATAGGAAGCAGATCTTACAGCTACTGGCAAAGCAGAAGTGAAGGAAAAGGTTGTAGCTCCATTGATGTTCCTCAGAAATGGGCATCTCTCAACATCCGGGTGGCTGAAAAGGCTCTGCGATGATGCTGATTCACTGAGAAAGCTGCCGAAAAACATTTCCATCCTGACAACAGCAAAATCAGATGCACATTAGCAAGTAATGACCTAGCAGGATGTATTTGATCTTGGATGATGAACATCAATACTAATATATACATCAGTGACACCACAAGTAGTTGAATGCCTCAAAGAATCATAACCGAGGGCCAGGAAAATAACAGCATGATTAAACATAACCATTTTGTCACCTGATAATTGAAAGAACTCTAACCACTTCCCAACACACAAACAAATGAAATATGAAGGACTGGAAAAATAATTAGTATTTAATAAAGGTTTGCAGGTGTGCATGCAAGTAGCGTACATTAGTTTACTCTATAGACAGTAGAAAAGGAAATAGAAAAGGAAATACAGTGATGTTCGAGAAAAAAGAGAACGCTCTTGTTTTATCATTAGCTGTGATTCTGTAGTATCTTATAGGAAGTATACAACAATTTTGTCAAGAACACGAGAAATATCACGATAGAACTGGTTGTAACCACATTTTGTGGTACTGGCCATATAAAGTGAAATGTCCTAGGAACACTCATTCAGTGGCATGTTAGATGAATACACATAGATCTACACAATATGGCATTAATAACTTCCTGGAACTAAAGGTTATTATCTAGATGGACAGACAGCATATAAGCTTTTTTATGCATATATAAAGAAATCTGTTAGGATAGAAAGACATCCTATTGCAGTGTAATTTTAAACATTGCAACGTTATTCGGTAGACATGTTATTGCAGTGTGATTTAAACACTGCAATGCAATTTCATAAACAGGTATGGTACTATTATCTACAAGCAAATACAGCAGCACCATGGTCCTGCGGTAAGTCAGAAACAGTTTGTGAAGGACCTAGAATTACCATATAATATGACAAAATCGATGTATGCTTTAGGCATGATCAGCCCCAAAAGTGTAACCATTGACTGATTAGTTATTTAAGTTTCATACATGAGGTGGTCAATTTTTTTTTTGAGACAGTGCAAAAGGCACTCACTCCTACACAGGAGTTTGATACAGATTACACTGATATATTTGTTGTATCATTCTTCACATATCCTACCTAATCCTTCTCTTTGGCGCCTTATTTCTAATCTGTTGATCCTCATCAATTTTGCAGCAAGAGATGTCGTGTATGAGCATTCCCCCCAGTGTCAGCATGTTATCCTGACAAATCAGGAGATCGAACCCCAAGCTAAACATGACAACCACGCACAACAGAAGACCTTTAGCCGGTCACTCGTGTTAAGGGGAACAAGGCGTGCCCTTGTCCAACATCGATCGGGAAAAAAAGCATTCGCATACCTAACCCCATTCCACATGCTCCCAAGTCCCAGCCCGGAGCCAAGCAGATCCCTGAATTGCTTAACATCCCGCGAACCAGCAATTCCCCCAAAGAATTCGGTACGAAAAATCAACTAGATCTGCCCGTGCGAAATCGAGACAATCGGAGCCCGCTTGCCAAATACGCTAATGGCTCTAACCCAATCGCTCCCAGATCATATCAATTGAGGCCTTCTGGATCCCCACGGATCAATCAATCATGGAAACCATCGCGAGGAACGTCGTGGAAAATCATCGGGGTGAGGGGTGGGTGTTAGGGGGATGGTCTACTCCACAGCGACGACAGGAGCTAAGAGGCGGGAGAAGATCGGGAAAGGGAGAGAAGGAGGGCGTGTGGAGAGCAGTTACCTCGCCGAGTTGTTGGAGCGCGAGAAGTCCGACCGGCTGGGGGGAGACGAATGCGGAAGGGAGGAGAGGGGAATCAAGGAGTGCTTGCGTACTTGTGTCGCGTGGTTAGCACACCACGAACGGTTCGGGCGTCGCGCGGCCGGCACACCTCTCTGCGCGGCTGCGCCACGCGACGTGACGGCGACGCGTCTACGCCGTCACACCTACCACGAGTCCGCGACTATTCCACGAGAGCGTCTCGCTGCCGGGCCGGGCTTGTCATCGTCAGCAAAACAGGCCACCTGGGCCTGCCTACCCAGCACCAACTCGGATCCGGGCTTGCTTTGCGCGCGGCGTGGAGAAACCGAGGGGAATTCAGTGACGAACCGGGAGCGAATCGTGCACCTTAGGAGAAACACCACATAATTTGACCATTATCCGTTTTTTTTATATACAACTACAACAAGATAAATGTACCACAAACACATACTTTGTACATAATCAATTTATCACGACGGCATCAGATGCCCAAGAAAACAAAGTAATTCCTTTCTTTGTTGTGTTTGTGCAGGGAAGCAATTCACCTGAGCTTTGGGGAGAGATTGGAAAGATTGGACATGGACATGGACAAAGAGGGAGCAACATTGAAGAATGTAAGGGGATCAAACATTCTTGGACAAAGAAAGCACACAAGTAGGGGGAGCAAGCTCATGAACTTTGATTGATTACATTTGATATGTGCATAATTCATGTGATTGCTTGCATTGCATAAAGTTCTTTAATTCAATATGCATGCTTGTGTGGTGTATGCTAGTTATAGAACTTGAATGATGATTTGATAACTAGCATGCATAGGATGTTAGCTAGACTTGTGATTATCATGCAAAAACTAGAACCATGCTTATAATGTTGATCTCACGGGGTTTCTAGTGTTTTTGATGTCTAGCTACTCATGATGCTAAGGATGATGGTGAACTTGTGAATTTCAAATGGTATCAAGCTACTAATTGGTATCGAGCTACAAAGGTTTATTCTATACACCTTAGCATCACTTAGTAGTGCTAACCCTCCCACAAATTTCATATTTATGCATATGTGCAAGCTTGAAACCAAACCTTTTGAGCACATATGTAGGGGGAGTTATCACTACCAAGTCGGATTTTATGGTGCTTATCCAAATCTTGACATAGAGCTTAAAAGTTGGATAAGTAACATTAAATCCAAAATAAGTTAGCAATTTACACTTTGTGTGAAGTGCTAGCTTGAAAAAGCTTAATTTCCATATCTTTGTAAAGTTGTCATCAATTACCAAAAAGGGGGAGATTGAAAGGTCCTTGTTTGGTTTTGGTAATTGAGTGACAACCTTAGGTGGACTAATTGTGTTTATGTGAGATACACAGGAAATTAGTCCACACGTGATGATGTCATGAAGGAGCTTAATGCATATGAGACATGACATGGAGTCATGTGACCAAGGTGGAGAAGATCAAGATGAGGCTTGGCTTGATGGACCGGTTGCTAGGGTAAAGGGTAAGTTGTGTGATGGCTTGGCGCCGAAGGACCGAGGCAACGGTGAAGAGCAAGTGAGGTCAAGATCGATGAACCAATACGGTCACGTGATGATATGAAGTGGATCATATCATTTGGTGATTGGTTGGTGCATGTGTTGCATCAACGTCGAAGGAGATGAAGTGGAATGCGCAAGGCAAAGGTATAACCTAGGGCTTTTCCATTTCACCGGTCATAGATGTGTAGAGAAGTTGATGACCGGGTTTAGGATAGATGGCCGTACTATTAAGAGGGGCAAACTTGTTTGCATATCGGTCATCTAGTGCCACTCGAGTGATCTAACTATGCATCGTTGCTAGAATCGAGTGGCGTGGCAAGTTGAGTGGTTAACTCCTTCGGTAAAATGATTGTAAAAATGCTAACACACGTGCACAAGGTGGTGATCACTTGTTGGTGTTGGCATATTTACGAAGGCGATGAAGTTTGAGCGGTAGAGAGGGTTTGGGTCTCTCTCTCCCTCCCGCCGAGCTTGCGAGCGCGGGATTCAGGCGTTTTTGAGAAGTTGAAATGCCTATTTTCTACTACACCGAAAGTCGGAAAAGAAACGGAGGCGAACAGAGGTCACAGAGGTGACCGGACGCTGCACCGGACGCGGTTATGGTATGACCGGACGCGTCCGATCAGTACAACGCAGCAGTCTGGCGCGCGGGTGTTAGGGTTTGCAACCGGCGCGTCCGGTCACTCGCGGGACCGGCACGTCCGGTCAGGCGCTCAGAGGGAACTAAGGTTTGCAAGGTCGATCGGACGCGCGGCGCGTCCGGTCACACACGATCGGACGCGTCCGGTCGTTGAGGGAGCTTACTGGACTCCAACCGGACGCTGGCACTGTCGTGTCCGGTCGTTGTCTGGAGCGCGTCCGGTCGTTGGTTCGCGGGCGCGCGGTGCTGTGCGATCGGCGCGTCCGGTCGTTTGAGTGGCGCGTCCGGTCGTTTGAGCAGCGCGTCTGGTCGTTCGAGTGGCGCGTCCGGTCGTTTGGTTTGACCGTTGGCGCAGTGACCGTTGGAGGATCGGACGCGGTTGAGCGCGTCCGGTCAGTTCGACCGGCGCGTCCGGTCAGTTCGACCGGCGCGTCCGGTCGTCCCGTTTTCTGCCCAGTGAAGGGGTAACGGCTCTATTTGACCATGGGGTTATAAATAGAAGTGTTGGCCGGCCTTGGCCGGTAGCTGAGCACACTATAGTCTTTATGACTTGTGTGGTAGTGCTTGGGAGCCCTCTAACTCACTCATGCTTGATAGTGTTCATCGGATCGAGTGAGAGAGCGATTCTAGTGCGTTGCTTTGAGAGATTGCATCGTGTGACACTAGGTGATCGTGTTGCAAGCCGGTGGTGCTTGTTACTCTTGGAGGTTGCCACCTCCTAGACGGCTTGGTGGCTTGTGACTCCGTCGAAGCTCGCAAGAAGATTGTGCGAGGCTCCGGAGAAGCTTTGTGAGGGGGATTGTGCTCACCCCGCGGGGATCGCGAAGAGCAACTCTAGTTGAGCGTGTCATTGAGCTACCACACTTGATGGTGGGTTCTTGCGGCGCCTTTTGAGAGGCTCGGTGTGTGACCGATTAGCCGCCGAACCACGAAGTGTTGGTCGACACAACGTGGACGTAGCTTGGTGGCAACCAAGTGAAACTCGGGAGAAAATCACCGTGTCAACATTGTCTACTCTTCTCGGTGGTTTGCCTTCGTGCAACACAAGCTTGTATTTACTTTCATATATACTTGTGCTTGTGTAGTTGCTCTCATAACTAGTTTGATTGTGTAGTTTGCTAGTTGTCTTCTTACTTGTGTAGCTAGAAGCTTCCCCTTGCGTGGCTAATTCGGTTTGTGTAACCTTGTTAGTCACACTGCTTAGTTTGTGTAGCTAAGTTATTTGCGCTCTCTAATTTGGCATTGGTTGCCTTGTTATTGAGCATTGCTAGTGAGCTTAGGAGCTTTGTGCTTTTGCTTCACTAGTTGTGTAGGAGCTCCCTCGGTTGGCAAAGTACTAGTGCATAGGTTTGTGTGACCTTGCTCTAGAATTGATTAGGTGAGCTCTTGGTAAGCTCAGCACCTTAGTTGCTTAATTAGGATCTTTGCAAGGTGCTAAAGAACTTAGATAGAGGGGTGTAGTCTTGGCTAGACCGATAAGTTTAATTCCGCATTTGTTTCGGTTAGCCAACGCGTTTATTTTTTAGAAAGGACTATTCACCCCCCCTCTAGTCCGCCATCTCGACCCTTCACGTGGTATCGGAGCCGGGTCTCTCATTTGCGGTCTTCACCGACCCGAGAGGATGGCGGCTTATGGGCTAGATGTTGAGTGTCCACACATTTTTGATGGCACACACTTTGCACGGTGGAGAAATTGGATGACATGCAATTTTAAGTTTATTTCTCCTCAATTGTGGTGGATCGTAGATGTGGGCTTTTCCTTTGCAATTGATAAAAAGAATGCAACTCAAGCACAAAGTAAATGCCTACATCTCGATAGCCAAGCTACTAATGTTTTCTATCGATCTATGGATAGTAGCATACTTTGTGAGATCATGGACTTCAAGTCCGCCCATGATATTTGGGTGTTTCTAAATGAGAAATATGGGGCGATCTCCAATGATGATGAGCTCAAGGAGGAGGCGCATGAGGATGTTGAGCATGACCACAACAAGGTGGTTGTGGAAGATTGCTCCACCTCACGGTCAAGTGATGACAAAGATAATTATACCACAAGATCACTTGACAAGAAGAATGATAATGCCACAAGTGATGCAAGCAATGATTCTACTTCATGCACACTTGATGGTGAAGATGATGGCTATGAGAGTGATGCTTCAACAGGCTCTTCAACATCATCACATGGTAACACTAAGATACATGTTGGTGGTTTTGTTGTGGATTGTGATGATCCAAATTTAGAGCTTCTATATAAACTCTCAAGAGCCTTGAAAAGGGAAATGGAAAAAGCAAGTAAATTGGAAAATGAAAACTCTTTTCTAAAGACCACATGTGAACAACAAAAGCATCTACTTTATGTTACTACTTGTTCACATGAGGAGCTAAAATTGGCTCATGAGGAACTAAGTGTTGCTCATGATAACTTGACACAAGAACATGCTTTACTCACTAAGAAGCTTTCTAATGAAGAAACCAAAACTAGTGAGAGCTCATCATTTGGGTCAAATGATCAATCACATATGATTAACCCTTGTGATGTAGGCAAGAAGCATGTATCCACCTCTTGTGATGATTTATTAGATATGCCATGTTCTTCACAATTAAATGCTTGTTCTACTTCTATGTCTTGTGAGACTAACCTTTTGAAGGAGAACAATGAGCTTAAAAGTGAAGTGAAGAATTTGAGCAACAAGTTAGAGAGGTGCTACAACTCAAAAGTCACCTTTGAGCACATAATGAAGACTCAAAGAAACTTTGGTGACAAAAGTGGCCTTGGCTTCAAGAAGAAAATGACAAAGGGCGAAAGAAAGCAAGAAAAGAGGATAAAGAGGCTACTCCAAAAGAAGCTCTCGCATTCCATGTGCTATCGATGCCATGAAGCGGGACATCTTGCTAATGGTTGCCCAAACATTGAGAAACTAAAGAAGATGAAGGAAGATGAGAGGCTCAAGCATGTCAAGTGCTTCAAGTGCCGCACTTGGGGTCATCTCACCTCAATGTGCCCAACCAAGCAATTGGTGAAGCAACAAGTAAAGCCTCAACCAAATCCACTAGTTGAGCAAGAGAAGACACCTCAAGAGCAAATCAAGATCAACCATGAAGATGATGGTGACTTGATGAAGAAGAAGAAAAAGAAAACAAGAAGGGGTGGTAGAGCAAGACATCCAATGCAAATTCAAGATGCCAAGATGATGAGCAAGAATCAAAATGAGAAAAGAAATTTGGCTCACATCAAGTGCTTCAAGTGTGAAGATATGGGACACTTTGCCTCGGGGTGTCCTACTAAGCTTGAAAATAAGATTCAAGCAACTTATGAGAGGCAAGGCTATGAAGAGCATCACATGAGCAAGGAAGAAAAGGCTCAACAAAAGAGAAGATGCTATTCATGCCGGGAAAGGGGACACAATGCTCATTCATGTCCCCTAGGTAACAATTCTAAGCCTATTTCAATTGATAATACTAATATGCTTAGAAAGGATGGCAATGGTACCTCATTGGTTGGAATTGCAAAACATCCCGCTACTCATACTAAGGCTATACCTAAGTATGTTGCACCTAATTTGAGAGGACCCAAACTAGTTTGGGTACCATCAAAGAGTGAATGATTGTTTGTAGGTACCATCGGCATTGGAGGCTTGATTCAATTGGTCTCATCTTGTTCATCATATATTGAGTCAAGTTATGAAGCTCAATGCATATCCAATCCCAATGCCAAGTCAAAATAAGTGAAGTCCAAAGTGCTACAACATACAAGTGTCATGATCAAGTTGTGGATGATTTATTAGAATTATTTGATGGCTTGCAATTTATTTGAGTAAAAGCTTGCTATTGGATGATCATGAGCTAACCAAGGTATATCTCTAGTTGATCATTTCATTTGGGTGCATATGAGTTGATTGAATTGGATAAATGTGCAATGTTGCTTGCTATGAGATGATTGAATGGATTAAATGCTTAGCAATCAAGTTTGGATTGATTTGGGTTGGATAAGTTCATGAGATGACCTTTAGTAAGTGGATTGAATGGATATATGTCTTATGAAAGTATTCAAACAAGTTAGTTTCAAGTTTGATTCACTTTTGATGAAGAATAGCTCATGTATTGAAATCTGTCCTATATTGAAAATCTGAGCTAGCAGTGATCTTAGCCGTGTTTGAGTGATCAAATCTATTTGGATTGGCTTGAAATTTGGTATACATGCTCTAGTCTTATGTTATAAGAAGCTGTACAAATTTCATAAGAATTGGATAAGAGATGCTTCGGTTTTGGAGTGGATCTTGTCAGCTATAGTGCAGCAGTTTTCAGCATGTAGCAGTGGTGGAAGAATTGAAATCTGGTATCAATCTAAAAGTCAAATGAAGCTCTAATTTTTACAGCTGCTAGATGACTTTGTAATGCACATCTCCACCAAATTTCATGGCTTTTAGATCTGTACATTGAGAGATATGAATTATTCTTTGAAGGGTACAGAATCTGCCAGAAAAATGACAATCATTGGATTAATCTAGAGTCACTTTGATTGAAAGGTCCTCAAGTTGCAAACATGTTTATAAGTGGTTGAGGTACCTAAGTTTGGTTTTGGATTGATCTAGAAGCATGAAAAGCAATGAGTATAACAACATTTGATTGTGGAATGTACTTGGTGTACATGTTTAGTACTCAAATTTGAAGATCAAGATCAAACTTAAGATGAAGATGAAGTTTAAGTTCTAGTGATGATTAGAGATCATTTGGTAGAAAGAAAAGGACTTAAACAAGTATAAAGAGTTGGACTTAAATGTAGATTCAAGGATTATTCATCAAGATTGAGTTCATCATTTGGATCAATCAAACTATATCATTTCAAGTAAGTATTAAGAGTGGTTCTTTGGAGAAAGGTCACTTCTCCCTAGTGAGGGGCTTGCCGTCGTGTGTAGGTGAAACCAAGTTTGGGACTTGGAAGGCTAACATGGAAGTGGTGATCCGAGGAACTTGTGATGCTTAGTTGAAGCAATCAAAAGGGTTGATCAAGAAAAGCAAGCAACACCCAAAAGAGAGCTAGTCATGTATTTCAAGTGGTATTCTAAGTAGTTCTCTCATGCAAGCATTGATTAAAAAGATGAAGCAAGCCAACCACAACTCAAGAGATAGTGCACTTGATTATAAGTGGTTTTCATTTCATATGGGTGAAGAATGGATTTATCTATGATGATTGGTCTTCACCAAGCTTATAAATTGGACTTCACATTGCTATTGGAGTAATGAATTAGAATCTATGTGACTATCCCCTACTCCAACATAGCAAAGGTATCATTGTAATGTGCATGATCATATCATCCTTTACTAGTATGCCATTATTGCATATAGTACATGCTTATTAGGATCATGCATAACAAATGAAAAGTTTAAATTCATAATCTACCACTATTGCTTGAATGATTAATTGACCTAGTGGTATAAGTATGAATTTGTTCATAAGCTAGTGAACCCAAGTACTTGATCTAGTTTGAATTGCTAACAAGTGACAAGTACAACATTGGCAAGATAACCCTTAGCATGAGGTGTGAAGAAGCTTGTCATTGGATCAAACCAGACTTGGAATCTTAGGCAAATCAACATCGTTCAAGTCATACAAGAAGCTCATGACAATGATAAGAGTACAAGCACAAGACAACAATGAAAATGGATATCTAGTTTGTTTCAAGTGGTATCTAGACTCAAATTGATCTTCCAAGTGGTATTCACTAGTGGTGTCTAGATCATGTTCTACAAGTGATATCTTACAAGTGGTACTCATGAAGATAGCAAATGTTCAAGAAGTGAATATTATTGTCAAATCCTTCAAAGTGGATCCATACTAGAAAATTCTTTCAAATGGTATCACATTCCTACTTATGGTATCTTCTAGTGGTATCATTCATGCAAGACAATGGTTTCACAAGTGATCCTCAACTTTAAGTAATCAAATCAAGCAATGCTACCCTCATCTTCAAGTGGTATCTCAAGTGAATGACACATGCTATGACATAGGGGGAGAAGCCCCACCGATTGGTATCAAGGTCAAAGATCCTATATGGAATCTCAAGAGCAACCATAAAGTTTGTCATTCCAATATATGTGGTAATGTCCATCAAAAATGCAATATTCAAGTCTCAACCATCTACCCCAATGCAAGCCTTTGTATCAATTGAGAAGAACACCTTTTATGGAAATTGATGACAAAGGGGGAGAAGTTGTACAAAGATATGAAAAGCCTTTTGAGCTTTGGGGAGAGATTGGAAAGATTGGACATGGACATGGACAAAGAGGGAGCAACATTGAAGAATGTAAGGGGATCAAACATTCTTGGACAAAGAAAGCACACAAGTAGGGGGAGCAAGCTCATGAACTTTGATTGATTACATTTGATATGTGCATAATTCATGTGCTTGCTTGCATTGCATAAAGTTCTTTAATTCAATATGCATGCTTGTGTGGTGTATGCTAGTTATAGAACTTGAATGATGATTTGATAACTAGCATGCATAGGATGTTAGCTAGACTTGTGATTATCATGCAAAAACTAGAACCATGCTTATAATGTTGATCTCACGGGGTTTCTAGTGTTTTTGATGTCTAGCTACTCATGATGCTAAGGATGATGGTGAACTTGTGAATTTCAAATGGTATCAAGCTACTAATTGGTATCGAGCTACAAAGGTTTATTCTATACACCTTAGCATCACTTAGTAGTGCTAACCCTCCCACAAATTTCATATTTATGCATATGTGCAAGCTTGAAACCAAACCTTTTGAGCACATATGTAGGGGGAGTTATCACTACCAAGTCGGATTTTATGGTGCTTATCCAAATCTTGACATAGAGCTTAAAAGTTGGATAAGTAACATTAAATCCAAAATAAGTTAGCAATTTACACTTTGTGTGAAGTTCTAGCTTGAAAAAGCTTAATTTCCATATCTTTGTAAAGTTGTCATCAATTACCAAAAAGGGGGAGATTGAAAGGTCCTTGTTTGGTTTTGGTAATTGAGTGACAACCTTAGGTGGACTAATTGTGTTTATGTGAGATACACAGGAAATTAGTCCACACGTGATGATGTCATGAAGGAGCTTAATGCATATGAGACATGACATGGAGTCATGTGACCAAGGTGGAGAAGATCAAGATGAGGCTTGGCTTGATGGACCGGTTGCTAGGGTAAAGGGCAAGTTGTGTGATGGCTTGGCGCCGAAGGACCGAGGCAACGGTGAAGAGCAAGTGAGGTCAAGATCGATGAACCAATACAGTCACGTGATGATATGAAGTGGATCATATCATTTGGTGATTGGTTGGTGCATGTGTTGCATCAACGTCGAAGGAGATGAAGTGGAATGCGCAAGGCAAAGGTATAACCTAGGGCTTTTCCATTTCACCGGTCATAGATGTGTAGAGAAGTTGATGACCGAGTTTAGGATAGATAGCCGTACTATTAAGAGGGGCAAACTTGTTTGCATATCGGTCATCTAGTGCCACTCAAGTGATCTAACTATGCATCGTTGCTAGAATCGAGTGGCGTGGCAAGTTGAGTGGTTAACTCCTTCGGTAAAATGATTGTGAAAATGCTAACACACGTGCACAAGGTGGTGATCACTTGTTGGTGTTGGCACATTTACGAAGGCGATGAAGTTTGAGCGGTAGAGAGGGTTTGGGTCTCTCTCTCCCTCCCGCCGAGCTTGCGAGCGCGGGATTCAGGCGTTTTTGAGAAGTTGAAATGCCTATTTTCTACTACGCCGAAAGTCGGAAAAGAAACGGAGGCGAACGGAGGTCACAGAGGTGACCGGACGCTGCACCGGACGCGGTTATGGTATGACCGGACGCGTTCGGTCAGTACAACGCAGCAGTCTGGCGCGCGGGTGTTAGGGTTTACAACCGGCGCGTCCGGTCACTCGCGGGACCGGCACGTCCGGTCAGGCGCTCAGAGGGAACTAAGGTTTGCAAGGTCGATCGGACGCGCGGCGCGTCCGGTCACACACGATCGGACGCGTCCGGTCGTTGAGGGAGCTTACTGGACTCCAACCGGACGCTGGCACTGTCGTGTCCGGTCGTTGTCTGGAGCGCGTCCGGTCGTTGGTTCGCGGGCGCGCGGTGCTGTGCGATCGGGGCGTCCGGTCGTTTGAGTGGCGCGTCCGGTCGTTTGAGCAGCGCGTCTGGTCGTTCGAGTGGCGCGTCCGGTCGTTTGGTTTGACCGTTGGCGCAGTGACCGTTGGAGGATCGGACGCGGTTGAGCGCGTCCGGTCAGTTCGACCGGCGCGTCCGGTCGTCCCGTTTTCTGCCCAGTGAAGGGGTAACGGCTCTATTTGACCATGGGGTTATAAATAGAAGTGTTGGCCGGCCTTGGCCGATAGCTGAGCACACTATAGTCTTTGTGACTTGTGTGGTAGTGCTTGGGAGCCCTCTAACTCACTCATGCTTGATAGTGTTCATCGGATCGAGTGAGAGAGCGATTCTAGTGCGTTGCTTTGAGAGATTGCATCGTGTGGCACTAGGTGATCGTGTTGCAAGCCGGTGGTGCTTGTTACTCTTGGAGGTTGCCACCTCCTAGATGGCTTGGTGGCTTGTGACTCCGTCGAAGCTCGCAAGAAGATTGTGCGAGGCTCCGGAGAAGCTTTGTGAGGGGGATTGTGCTCACCCCGCGGGGATCGCGAAGAGCAACTCTAGTTGAGCGTGTCATTGAGCTACCACACTTGATGGTGGTTTCTTGCGGCGCCTTTTGAGAGGCTCGGTGTGTGACCGATTAGCCGCCGAACCACGAAGTGTTGGTCGACACAACGGGAACGTAGCTTGGTGGCAACCAAGTGAACCTCGGGAGAAAATCACCGTGTCAACATTGTCTACTCTTCTCGGTGGTTTGCCTTCGTGCAACACAAGCTTGTATTTACTTTCATATATACTTGTGCTTGTGTAGTTGCTCTCATAACTAGTTTGCTTGTGTAGTTTGCTAGTTGTCTTCTTGCTTGTGTAGCTAGAAGCTTCCTCTTGCGTGGCTAATTCGGTTTGTGTAACCTTGTTAGTCACATTGCTTAGTTTGTATAGCTAAGTTATTTGCGCTCTCTAATTTGGCATTGGTTGCCTTGTTATTGAGCATTGCTAGTGAGCTTAGGAGCTTTGTGCTTTTGCTTCACTAGTTGTGTAGGAGCTCCCTCGGTTGGCAAAGTACTAGTGCATAGGTTTGTGTGACCTTGCTCTAGAATTGATTAGGTGAGCTCTTGGTAAGCTCAGCACCTTAGTTGCTTAATTAGGATCTTTGCAAGGTGCTAAAGAACTTAGATAGAGGGGTGTAGTCTTGGCTAGACCGATAAGTTTAATTCCGCATTTGTTTCGGTTAGCCAACACGTTTATTTTTTAGAAACGACTATTCACCCCCCCTCTAGTCCGCCATCTCGACCCTTCACCGAGTCAACCATTCAGGTAAAGTCGCGAGCTTGCCAGGAACCACATGTACCCGGGGGCCGCCCGACTGCTCTTTGGCCTTATCATCGCGCCCCCGTATCCTGCCACTACTGCTCCGGTACAGTGCGTTGCGGGCAATCCACTCGGCCCGAATAATCTCCCAGCTTCGCGGTCGAAAGGTACATTATTCGGCCAGCTAAATGTAAGGCATGCGTTCAACATGACTCGAGGCCCAACAACGGTCGGTCCTTAATCGACACAGACGGAAAATACTACAGTCCGAAACCCTGCAAGTCTCCGTCCGGTCTCAATTTCACATTAACACTTAGTTATTCCACGATGACATACTTATCAAGCAGATCCAGGTAATCACCTATAGCTCGCAGGTGACAGGAAATCACCCGACTTCTACCGGTCTAAGCAAGCTAAGCAATTACTTGACTGCGAATACCAAGGTAGCAAGGATACGGTAGAGCAAGGGTAAACAAGGTATAATGCAGCAACGGTTGCAAACAACTCCTAAACGTAATGCATCAATTTAAGTAAGCATTAATAAAACATTTGCAAACCGGGGGAGAAAATGCTCCGGGGCTTGCCTCTCTCGAAAGAGCTCGGACGGTGGTCTGGGCACTCTGGAAGATCCTCACCGACCTCCTCGTCGGCCTCGGGCAACTCCTGCTCTTGCACCTCGAGCTACTCCTCCGGCTCCTCGGGAACTGCTACCGGAGTTACTTCTTGCGATCCTGTATGATGCAAACGTATAAGTGCTCATGTCTAGGTGCATTGCAGAGATGACATGTAATGATCATGATGAATGAAATGTGGATGAATAGGTTTCACTTTATTGCATAAAGTAGGAATACAACTCTTCTACAAGGTAGTCAACATCATCCAAGAACATGTACTCGTATACTACTACAAACATTCTCTACCATACCAAGTCACCACAGAAATCTAAAATGCTTCAAAGATACACCAAAGCAAATCTTACTAACTAGTCATGCACTAACAAGGTTAATTCAACCCTAATTGTCACTAGGTTTGAACAACAACACCTATTTTGGTAGCACAGAAAAATCTGAGAAATTTACAGTAGCTTACTATCATCTAATCTAGTATGTCACAAAAATTTCATTGCATTTGGATTACTAAATCTGCCTACACAAAAATAACAAGCTAGGGCCTAAAAATGAGCATAAAAATACTTTATACTATGAAAAGTATCAAACAACAGATTTAGCATTTTTCCTACATTCTACACAATAAACAATCACTATATAAAAATTATTACATGCATGTTTTATTCATATTTTTTCTCTATCAAAAATAACAATTGTTAACAATATTAAACACTTGTACTACACATAATAATTTTTATACAGAACATGCATGGCACATATTTTTCCTAGAAAGTACATCACAAAAGAAAATTATTGCAAGTGGAACCATATTTTTATGAGCTTTCTATGATTTATTACATGTTTATCAAGAAAACAGCAATTTCAGCGATTAAATAAAAACCCTATAGAAAAGTATTTCAAACTTGACATGCAATATTTTTCCCAAGTATATCTGATGATAAGGAACCTAACAAAATTTATTTCAACAGATTTGGAGCAAATTTGAGTATCCAAACATTTTCCAAACCATTTCTATTTTCAAAAAGTAAAGAAAAATTTGAAAACGAATCCTCCTATTGCTACTGGGCCGGCCCGCGGGAATCAGCTGGCCCACGGCCACACTTGGCCTGCGCGAGTGAAGGCGGGGGAGTGGAGCAGGTGATGGCGGGCGACGTCTTCCGTACCGGCAGAGCGACCGCGGGGCCCGCGGGACGCCACCCGTACGCCGTTGCCGGCGAGCGGCGACCACGCGGCGGGCGCGCTCTGACGCGGCCGGTCGCGCTGGCGCGGCGAGCGCGCGCGAGCGGGGTGGGCGCGGGCGAGCGGGGCCGGGCTGGCTTCGGCTCGCGGGCCGAAAGGGTGGCCGTGGCCCGTTAAGGTAAGAAATCGTTTTTCTTTTCTAAATAAAATTCCAGATTTTATAATTTGATTCAAATTCAAATCTTGAAGATGAAAAAGGCATTTTCACAAGTTACCCCCAAAACAAAAGTTGTTCAAAATTTAATTCTCTACAACTTTCATTTAGGGCACTTTTCAAAATTCTAAACAGATTTTGAATTAGTGATTTAAAGTCCAATTTTTAAATAAAAACTCATTTTTAGAATATTTTTAAAAGCAAAATTTGGGGAGATTTTGAATAACAAAAGTTGCTCCAAAAATCATGTTAATTAGTTCTAAGTCATTTAGAATTATAGCCCAACAAATTTTTACCACTCTTAGCTAGCAATTGCAATACTTTAGGGTTCAAACAGATGTTTTTCACACTTTAATTAATTTCAACTTATATGGCAATACGATGATGAACATGCATGAAATGCTAATGATCATGATTTGGGATGTGAATGCATGCTTAACACCCAGGGGTGTTACAGCCCTCCCCCTTATAAGAATCTCGTCCCGAGATTTGGGTTACGAACCATTTGTTATAAAAATCTTCATAAGCTTTTTATAGATATTCACCCGTTTCCCAAGTTGCATCTCCTTCATCATGATGACTCCACTGTATCTTATATGTTTTCACCACACTGCTTCGAGTAACCCTCTCTTTAGAGTCCAACACTCGAATCGGTTGCTCACGATATACCAAATCTGACTTGAACTTTATGCCTCGAGGTTCGATTCTTTCCTCTGGAACGCGCAAACACTTCTTGAGATGCGATACATGAAAAACTGGGAATATAGCACCCATTGTCTCAGGTAACTCTAACTTATAAGCGACTGGACCTTTTCTTTCCAAGATCTTATATGGTCCCACAAATCTGGCTGCAAGCTTTCTGCGTACTCCAAACCGTTTTTTCTTCATTGGCGTGACTTTCAGATAAATATAGTCACCAACTTCGAACACAAGCGGTCTCCTTCTTCTATCCGCATAACTTTTCTGACGTGATTGAGCTGCTTTCATATTTTGCTGGATGATATGAACTTTCTTCTCGGCTTCTTCCACGAAGTCAATACCATAATATCTTCTTTCTCCTGGCTCGATCTAGTTAAGTGGTGTTCTACACTTTCTGCCATACAAAGCTTCGAATGGTGCCATCTTGATACTTTCTTGATAACTATTATTGTAAGCGAACTCCGCTAATGGTAACCATGACTCCCATGAACCTCTGGAAGATAACACACAGGCTCTCAACATATCCTCCAGAACGGCATTAACTCTTTCGGTCTGACCATCTGTTTGAGGATGATAGGCAGTACTACGAATCAAACTAGTTCCCAATCCTTTGTGCAAGTGCTCCCAAAAGTGAGCAGTGAATTGTGACCCTCTGTCAGACACTATATTCTTCGGTATGCCATGCAATCTCACAATCTCAGCAATATACTTCTCGGCATATTAAGGTGGTCTATAACCTGTCTTGACAGGTAAAAAGTGAGCTGTCTTCGTAAGACGATCCACGATTACCCAAATCGAATCATGTCCTTTCTGAGTAGTGGGCAAACCTGTGATGAAATCCATACTTATATCATCCCACTTCCAACTAGGTACAGACAAAGGTTGCAACAATCCGGCAGGTCTCATATGAATAGCTTTTACCCTACAACATGTGTCACATCTGGCTACATATGCTGCAATCTCTTTCTTCATTTTTGTCCACCAATAACGAGGTCTTAGTTCTTGGTACATTTTGCTACTTCCGGGATGGATAGATAACTTCGAAAGGTGAGCCTCATCCATAAGTTTATTCTTAAGCTCTCGATCCTTGGGAACAACAAGACGGTCGTCAAACCATAACACGTCCTGTTCATCCACTCTAAAGTGCTTGGATGGTTCTTCTTTAATCCTTTCCTTGATGTGGAATACCCCTTTATCTGTTCTCTGGCCTTCTATTATCTTACTCTCCAAAGAGCAACTAATCTGAATACTATGTAATACGGCAGGATGCATCAGATCGAAACCATCTTCGAGCAAAAGTTGCGTATTTAGGCAATGTGACTTTCTACTCAAAGCATCTGCCACTACATTGGCCTTTCCAGGATGATATTGCACATTCAAGTTGTAATCTTTGATCAATTCTAACCATCTTCGCTGTCTCATGTTCAATTCGGGTTGGGTGAGATATACTTGAGACTCTTGTGATCGGTGAAAATATTGCACACATTACCAAGTAAGTAATGTCTCCAAATTTTTAATGCATGCACTACGGCAGCAAGTTCAAGATCATGTGTCGGATAGTTGATCTCATGCTTTCTCAACTAACGGGAGGCATAAGCAATGACTCTTCCTTCTTGCATAAGAACACAACCTAATCCTGTTTTTGATGCGTCGCAAAATACATCAAAAGGTTTCTCAATGTCCGGTTGCGCTAGAACTGGAGCAGTGGTCAACAGTTTCCGCAAGGTGTGGACAGCTGTCTCACACTCCTCTGTCCACACAAACTTGAGATCTTTCTGTAGCAGACTTGTCATTGGCTTGGCAATCTTTGAGAAATCTGGTATAAAACGACGATAGTAACCAGCTAACCCTAAGAAACTTCTAACCTCCGAAACTGTGATTGGTGTCTTCCAATCCATAACCTCTTGTACTTTACTCGGATCTACAGAAACTCCATTCTCTGACAGAATGTGACCAAGGAAAGGAACTTCCTTCAACCAAAATTCACACTTGCTGAACTTAGCATACAACTTATGCTCTCTAAGTCTGGTCAAGACAATTCTCAGATGCTCTTCATGATCTTTCTCGTCCTCGGAGTACACTAGAATATCATCAATAAACACAACCACAAACTTGTCCAACTCTGGCATAAAAACCGTATTCATCAGATACATAAAGTATGCAGGAGCATTTGTTAAGCCAAAGGACATAACAAGATACTCGTACAACCCGTATCTGGTGGAAAAGACGGTTTTCGGTATATCTTGTGGCCTAATCTTTATCTGATGGTAACCCGATCTTAAATCTATCTTGGAGAACACTTTGGCTTTGGCTAACTGATCGAACAAAACATCAATATGAGGCAAGGGATACTTATTCTTGATAGTTACAGCATTAAGAGGCCTATAATCCACACACATTCTCAAAGTACCCTCTTTCTTTTTCTTCACAAACAAGGCAGGACATCCCCATTCAGACTTACTTGGCTGGATAAACCCCTTTTTCAACAATTCCTCTAGTTGCTTCTTCAGTTCAGCTAACTCATTCGGAGGCATCCGATAAGGTCTCCTTGAAATTGGAGCTGTTCCGAGGATCAACTCAATTCCAAACTCAACATCCCTATCTGGCGGAAGACCAGGTAACTCATCTGGAAACACATCCGGAAACTCACACACTACCGGAATTTGATGAATAGGAATGACTTCCATAGCACATATCACACTCACAAGGTCTGTTCTTCTGGGCAACGGTACCTGAAAAGTACCCTCTCCCTGGGGATCCTTAAGGGTAAGTACTCGACTTCCTGTATCTATGACTGCTCCCCAATCCTTTATCCAATTCATCCCTATGATGACATCCAGAACTAGTCCAGACATAACTATCAGGTTTACTCGAAACTTTCGACTACCTAATTCAAGGGTTGCCCCTCTAACCATCTGATTGGTAAAAACATCAGCCCCTGCTGAACTTATACGATAACCATAACTCAAATCTATGCATAGTTGTTAATGTTTCCGTGCAAATGCTTGACTCATGAAAGAATGCGATGATCTAGAATCAAATAGAACAACTGCAGGGTTTTGGTTAACAGGAAACTTACCAGCGGTTACGGGCTCTCCCTCAGGAATCTCGTCCACAGTGGTGTGGTGTACCCGAGCATTATAGGTCTGTTGCTTCTTTCTGGGCGGGTAAGGGCAGAACTTTGAAAAGTGGCCTGGCTGATCACAATTGTAGCAGAGTCCCTTCACTGTACCCGCAGATCCTATAGCTCCCTTAGAGTTGCCTTGTCCCGTAGCTGCGGCTGTCCTTGCTGGCGGCACGGCCATCTTATACGGCTTATGTGGTCCCTTGTAGTTCTGGGTTTTATGCTGTGGTGGCCTAAACCTTGCACCTGGTGCAGACGGACGATAGGCCGAACGATTAGCAGTGAAAACTCTTGGCTGTGATGGTCCTGACTCAAAGGCTCTCTTGCGTGTCTTGGATGCAGTGTACGCGTTGTTATTCTTTTCTTGTTTCAGACAATCACTGATGAAGTCATTGAATCTGGCGCGAGTATTGGTACCCACATGCTTCATCATCTTCGGACCTAACCCTCTCTTGAAACTAGCAATTCTCTTAGCATCTGTATCAACCATGTCGGGAGCATAACGACACAAGTTGTTGAAGGCATGCAAATACTGTGTCACGGTTTTGGTGCCCTGATTTAAAGCCAAGAACTCTCCCAACTTCATCTCAACCAGCCCTGGTGGAATATAAACTCCACGGAAGGCTTCAGTGAACTCTCTCCACGAGATCTGAGCATTTGGAGGGAAGGTGGTGCGATGATGCTTCCACCACATTCCTGCTGGTCCTTGTAACTGATGTACAGCATATTCTGTCTTCAGTACTCCAGTCAGCCTTAACACACGGAACTTATCTTCCATGGTGTTGATCCATTCTTCAGCGTCAAGTGGCTCTGTTGCTTCCTTGAAAATTGGTGGCCTGGTGTCCATGAAATCCTTGAAGTTGCTGTACTGATTCACCCCATTGCCACCACCTTGGTTGTTACCACGTTGAACATTGTTGGCAATGGTACGCAGAAAATCTTTCATGTTCTTCTGTGATTGCTCGGCATTGCGCTGACTTCCAAGAAACTGTGCAAAGAATACCTCTGCAGTGAGCGGTGGAGGAGGCGGCAAATGTGGTTCCGGGTGTGGCTCATTATGGTTGACGTTGTTTTCACCACTCCCACCTGCCCCGGCTCCATTACCACCAGTTTCAGCGGCCTCATACGTGGCGCGACGAGTGTTTGCCATCTGCATATTTCAGCAACAAGTAATGACTAAGTGAAGCTGTAGTAATTGTGATTGAATGAAAAATTATGCCATACTGAATTCATTGGAGAGAACAAGTCATACAATAAAACAGAGGCACAATAATCGCATTCCAATTAAAACAACATCACTTATTAAATTACTTCAAATGCAAACATCGCGTCCATACAACCAAATTGCCAGCATACATACACTGGACTTTTATGCGCTCAGGTATCGCATGATCAACCAAATTCCAACATACTACCAAGTCTCAAGGTTTGAAACGAGATACACCAAGATACACGAAGCCAAAAGAAAGGTCATCACGACAGGGCCTAGTAGCTAACGCAAGGCAACTAGCCTACTCCTCGGGGCCATCGTCGGGGTCGAAGACGTCACCATCGCTACCATCAGTAGCAACGTCATCGGCGGCGGCAGGTGCAACTGCAGGCTCGTCCTCGTCGTCGTCGACGTCCATACCGGCGGCGTCTGGAGGAGCATACGGGCCAATCCCGTTGTAGAGCGCATGAAACTCCTCATGCAAGTTGACATTGTACTCCTCTAGCTCCTCGACCCTCTGCCTCAGAAGGTTCCTCTCGTTCCAGGCTTCATTCCTCTCCTGAACTAACTGTCCAATCATGCGGTCTGCATTATTGTTGGCCTGAGTCAACGTATGCACCCGCTGCAGGGCACTATCACCTCTCTCTAGAGCCTGGTCTCGCTGCAAGCTCATGTCAGTCAGCTGCTCCTGTAAACTAGCTATAGCACGTGCCTGCTTCTTCTTCTATTTTCTTGCTTTGAGCCTATCATCACCACGCAAACCAGTCAAAGTCCAATAGGTACACTCAAGACCCTGGTATGCTCTAATAGCTGCATACATCACACTCATAGCGTGGTTGTCGCTAGCCTGTCCTTCGTTTGGGCCTCTGACCAAGGCACTTCCTTGCGGCTGCACCCAAATAGCATCGCGAGGATCATCTCTAGGAAAAGTACCAGCCAAGGCTGCTGCCAGCTCATTGGGAAATCTGCTCATTATGTCCCTGATGACACGAAAAGCTGCTCCCTCTGCACCCTCAACCGGAGTGCGTCCCTCAAACTCAAAGTGCCAACCATCCCACTCTGGAGCATCACCAAGAGCAGGGACTGTGATCTCCACTACTGCAAGTCCATCCTCAGCTAACTGGCTCTCACTCCAAGAGTACACCGGTTCCTGACCCTCCGGGTACCCCACATCATGGAGCACTCTCCAAAGCAAAGTCGGCATGCCAAACTCGCTCAGAAAGGTGTCCGTGCTGCGGCGCTCCCGCGGGGCTAACTGGTGTCGGGGTGCTCTTCCGCCTGTGGACTTACGGGCAGTCTGCTTCGTGCGGGCCATCTGTACCAAAAGTTTTGATTACCCGGTGAGAACATATTCTAAGTGGGTACGATTTTTATCAAAAGGGGATAATCAATTTATAAGGGGAGGAATGCATGACATGAATGAAATGCACAAGCAATATGATGTATGTACGTTTCTTACGTTCTCACAAACTTATGAAATAAACAATATCTAGCGATGAATTCGGTGGCATACAGGCGATCTCTCATATACGTAACTAATACGTTCTACACGAGAAACGTTGTTATGTACCTGCAGAAAATTCATTTCAGCCCACTTCCCCATGAATGCATGAAAGCAGTAAATCTATCTACACGCTCTACACGAATCCCCAGATACGCGTACAACGGTAGTAACTACCCAAAACATCGTCCTATTGACGGCATCGCCTCAACGGACGGAACAACCACACATGTGACACTTTTTGTAAAAACATGCGTAGAACATGTAATTACTCCAGCATCATATAAGCACTCTCCCTAGATCGGCGGTGTATCCGATCATGCTCTCACATCTCATACTTACCGAGGCGTAGAGGCAATTGATCCATACATTACCACTCAATTAAGTGGCACTCATACAATAGCACGCCGTATGAGCGACGAAAGAGAAATATGGTGCAAGAACCCCCAAGTCAGTACTTAAATAAGCCACCTAGAGTCCTTACTGGGCATAAAGGATATGACCACTGGCACACTTTTAGTTTGGAAATCACGTTTTTCAAACATAATTTTGTTTTAAATACACTTGTGAACAGTAAACACGCTAAACCATGCTCCGATACCAGCTATAACAGAACTGACCAATTATACGAGATTAAGTAAGAAAATCATCCACCGAGCAGACGATTTAGCAAACTTAAGCCTGTATAACCCGGTAGTCCGTGAAATCACGACGGATTTCAAACCAACTTACATACCAGCCAAGATCGTAATAAGTTCAGCGGTCACCATCACAAGTTACGTAAAAGTTCGCGTCGCAAATACATCGGAGTTTAAACATAGTTATTACAAACCAGTTTCAAATAAAAGTAGCGAAAGCATTTAGTTCAAACCACACACTCACACAGAGTTCAAAATAAAGTGCCAGCTCAGGATCATCTTCCAACAAAAGCATCAGACGAGACGTAGTGAATGACCATTGCCCATGGTCCTAAGCTTCTCCCATCGCAGGATAAAGGCAGTTGATACAGTAGCCGTAATACATCTGCCCATCTGCAACAAGTGGGAACAAAGCCCTGAGTACGAGAAGGTACTCAGCTAGACTTACCCGACAGAACCAAAAATAAAAGACACCAAGGATCATGACAGGCTTTATGGTGGGGGTAGCTGACTCATTTGCAAAAAGGCATTTTTAGTAGTTAAAGAATCTTTTTCAGAAGCTTTACATCAAGTTAAATCTTTATTAACCTGTCAACTACATTTGCACCTGTACTAGAGTAACATGTAATTAAACAGGTAATGAATAACCAATGATCATTAACAACTTCTATCATGTCATATTCCATATAACTGTCCAAGTGTTCCATCAGAATTACTACGATGAAGTCACTCAAGTCAAGTGTTCACTATCCAGTGAACGATGGCGATTCGAATCGATTATTAACCAGCTGGTAATTTATTCCTCACACAAACCTCACTCACCCGCTAAAGTGAGGTGTTGGTCACCGAGTCAACCATTCAGGTAAAGTCGCGAGCTTGCCAGGAACCACATGTACCCGGGGGCCGCCCGACTGCTCTTTGGCCTTATCATCGCGCCCCCGTATCCTGCCACTACTGCTCCGGTACAGTGCGTTGCGGGCAATCCACTCGGCCCGAATAATCTCCTAGCTTCGCGGTCGAAAGGTACATTATTCGGCCAGCTAAATGTAAGGCATGCGTTCAACATGACTCGAGGCCCAACAACGGTCGGTCCTTAATCGACACAGACGGAAAACACTACAGTCCGAAACCCTGCAAGTCTCCGTCCGGTCTCCATTTCACATTAACACTTAGTTATTCCACGATGACATACTTATCAAGCAGATCTAGGTAATCACCTATAGCTCGCAGGTGACAGGAAATCACCCGACTTCTACCTGTCTAACCAAGCTAAGCAATTACTTGACTGCGAATACCAAGGTAGCAAGGATACAGTAGAGCAAGGGTAAACAAGGTATAATGCAGCAACGGTTGCAAACAACTCCTAAACGTAATGCATCAATTTAAGTAAGCATTAATAAAACATTTGCAAACCGGGGGAGAAAATGCTCCAGGGCTTGCCTCTCTCGAAAGAGCTCGGACGGTGGTCTGGGCACTCTGGAAGATCCTCACCGACCTCCTCGTCGGCCTCGGGCAACTCCTGCTCTTGCACCTCGAGCTGCTCCTCCGGCTCCTCGGGAACTGCTACCGGAGTTACTTCTTGCGATCCTGTATGATGCAAACGTATAAGTGCTCATGCCTAGGTGCATTGCAGAGATGACATGTAATGATCATGATGAATAAAATGTGGATGAATAGGTTTCACTTTATTGCATAAAGTAGGAATACAACTCTTCTACAAGGTAGTCAACATCATCCAAGAACATGTACTCGTATACTACTACAAACATTCTCTACCATACCAAGTCACCACAGAAAACTAAAATGCTTCAAAGATACACCAAAGCAAATCTTACTAACTAGTCATGCACTAACAAGGTTAATTCAACCCTAATTGTCACTAGGTTTGAACAGCAACACCTATTTTGGTAGCACAGAAAAATCTGAGCAATTTACAGTAGCTTACTATCATCTAATCTAGTATGTCACAAAAATTTCATTGCATTTGGATTACTAAATCTGCCTACACAAAAATAACAAGCTAGGGCCTAAAAATGAGCATAAAAATACTTTATACTATGAAAAGTATCAAACAACAGATTTAGCATTTTTCCTACATTCTACACAATAAACAATCACTATAGAAAAATTATTACATGCATGTTTTATTCATATTTTTCTCTCTATCAAAAATAACAATTGTTAACAATATTAAACACTTGTACTACACATAATAATTTTTATACAGAACATGCATGACACATATTTTTCCTACAAAGTACATCACAAAAGAAAATTATTGCAAGTGGAACCATATTTTTATGAGCTTTCTATGATTTATTACATGTTTATCAAGAAAACAGCAATTTCAGCGATTAAATAAAAACCCTACAGAAAAGTATTTCAAACTTGACATGCAATATTTTTCCCAAGTAGATCTGATGATAAGGAACCTAGCAAAATTTATTTCAACAGATTTAGAGCAAATTTGAGTATCCAAACATTTTCCAAACCATTTCTATTTTCAAAAAGTAAAGAAAAATTTGAAAACGAATCCTCCTATTGCTACTGGGCCGGCCCGTGGGAATCAGCTGGCCCACGGCCACACTTGGCCTGCGCGGCCCGAGCGAAGGGAAGGGGAGGCGGCCCGGCAGGGCGTCGGCCCATGGCCTCATTGGCCCAGCTCGGCCGAGGCGAAGGAGCCACGCCACTGCGGCTGGGCCCTGCGGCCCCACGGGTCAGCGACCCGAGAGCAGGGGAGGAGCTCCGCCGCCGGCGTTCTTGCCGGTGGCGAGGTCCCCGGTGAGGCGAGCGGCTCTCGGTGATCCCCTATGGCAAGGCGGAGGCGAAGGTGGAAGAAATGGAGGCGGGAAAGCACCCTGGCAGTGGCAGCAGTGGTCGCCGGCGAGCTCGGGCGGACGGCGTGCGGCGGTGGACGAAATCCGGTCACCGCGAGGGACGGGAGGTGAGGCAATCACCTTAGCGAGGTTCAGGAGGCGCGAAGCGCAGGCGAAGGCGACCCACCGGCGGCTGGAGATGCCGACGAGCGGTGGCAGGCGGTGGCGGACGGCGGTGGAGCTCCCGCTGCGGCTCGGAAGGAGGAGAGGAGGTGGATGGAGCGCGAGTGAAGGCGGGGGAGTGGAGCAGGTGATGGCGGGCGACGTCTTGAAGCCGGCCGAGCGACCGCGGGGCCCGCGGGACGCCACCCGTACGCCGTTGCCGGCGAGCGGCGACCACGCGGCGGGCGCGCTCTGACGCGGCCGGTCGCGCTGGCGCGGCGAGCGCGCGCGAGCGGGGTGGGCGCGGGCGAGCGGGGCCGGGCTGGCTTCGGCTCGCGGGCCGAAAGGGTGGCCGTGGCCCGTTAAGGTAAGAAATCGTTTTTCTTTTCTAAATAAAATTCCAGATTTTATAATTTGATTCAAATTCAAATCTTGAAGATGAAAAAGGCATTTTCACAAGTTGCCCCCAAAACAAAAGTTGTTCAAAATTTAATTCTCTACAACTTTCATTTAGGGCACTTTTCAAAATTCTAAACAAATTTTGAATTAGTGATTTAAAGTCCAATTTTTAAATAAAAACTCATTTTTCTGGAATATTTTTAAAAGCAAAATTTGGGGAGATTTTGAATACAAAAGTTGCTCCAAAAATCATGTTAATTAGTTCTAAGTCATTTAGAATTATAGCCCAACAAATTTTTACCACTCTTAGCTAGCAATTGCAATACTTTAGGGTTCAAACAGATGTTTTTCACACTTTAATTAATTTCAACTTATATGGCAATATGATGATGAACATGCATGAAATGCTAATGATCATGATTTGGGATGTGAATGCATGCTTAACACCCAGGGGTGTTACAAAGCTTAGGACTCAACTTCAAGTATTAAAATAATGAGCTTGTTGGTGTAGTTGTTGTTGCCACAATAATGACGGCCTCCATCAACGGATGACTTTGTGTTGGAAGGGTCAGGGAAGGTGAATCCTATGGTGCTAGACCTAAATCTTACTCCGCCTCAACAAGGTGGAGTCATGCTGGCATGGGTGCCCTACCATGTGTCCCTGTCGTGGCTCCTGGATGACACATCGTGGGCTGGTTCATCGCGCAAAAATGATTGTGTCAACAAACAATTAGAAATACCTCGACTTTTTCAGAACAGGTCCAAGTCAAATAGCAATGATTCAAAGCAATTCTTTTTCCATTACACTATTTCGGTCACCAACGGCAGTGGAGGACCCTGGGGCGGTCACTGGTGCAGCAATAGCACATCTACAACTAGACAATGTTGAATTGGTGAAGTGCGGTTGGGGGACTGTGGATTTGGCAACGATATGGTGGGGAACAACGGCGGAGCTTGAAGTAAATCCGGGAGGGGGGCAATCAAACTTGAAGTAGAGAGGGGGCTAGATTAGCAATTCATCAACATTTAAGTGGTGGAATCAAGTGTTCTTTTAATAAACTTTTTAGGTTAGGAGGGGCCATGGCCCACTTTACTCTAAACTAGTCTCCGCCCCTGGTGGGGGACACTACGGCGATGGATACCAAAGGAGACAGAGAACGACACACACTTGATAAATAGAAAGAAAAATGTTTTATTTCACGAATGGATCATGACATTTATTAACTCATCTAATAATACTAATTATATACCATAAATATTAATATTATATATATATATATATATATATATTTGGTTAAAGTTAAAAATATTTAACTTATTGGGAAATGATCATGACATTTATTTGAGGACTGAGGGAGTACCTTAGTGGGGACCCACCTTAAGGTTGGAGGAGATTGTATACCATACGGATGCCTTAATAAAGGTAGAGCACAATCCATAGATAGATATAAAAGCAGTTTCATTTATGCGGTTTCCAAACGCATCTACCTATTTGCATTGCATGCTATCTCTCATCCCCCGCATCCCCACACAAAACATAAAAAAATGATGAATTGATAATATACACACTTATTCTCTCCATCCAAAAAGAGTGTACTTTGTCTGAGTCAAACTATTCTAAATATCACTAAAAAATAATGTTAACAAGTAGAATCTCAAATAGTAATACTATAAAAAATATTTTTCATGATGAATTTAATAATACTATGTGACATCATAGATAGTTTTATATTTTTATAAAAATAGCTAAATTGAAGATAGTTTGACTTAGGTCTTGTTTAGACTGCGTTCGGTTGTCCTGCAATGGTGACCAGGAACCGTTCCTACAAGGAATGACCGTGTAATTTATATAGGCAAATCCTCACCAGGAACACCCCTAACCGAAAGTATTTTTATTTTTATATAAAATGACTAGGAACCAATGAAACTACTATATAGCAAACGGGTTGTAATTACTGTAGTTAGAGGTGCATATTTTTGGACCGGGGGGTAGTATAGCAGAGGGTGATACAGGAACAGAGTGAATCTGAAGCAGAGCCTGGGTCTGTTGACATGGCAAATGGCCAGGCCGAACAGGCTAACCTGCCTTCCTGCATGCCACTGGGCAATAGGAGCGCTGCATAGCCAACAGGCGACGGCGGCACTACTAGTTGGCAACTCTATTTAGGCACTGAACAGCAGGGTCTTTTCGAGGCCAAGTCGTTTGGGAGTTGCAGTGCAGGTTGCTGCTTTGGTAGCGCCTCTTGTCTACTAGTTCTCTTGATCTCTCCGGCGTTGCGCTCGTCATGGCGTCGCCGAGGGGGGCGAAGCGGAGGAAGCGCAAGCCCGAGAGGGCCTTGCCGGCGCAGGCGCAGGCGCCGCCGGTGCCGCAGCCCCTCGACGGCGACTGGTGGGACGCCTTCTCCCGCAGGCTTGCAGCAGGTATACATACATCCTCCTGTCTCCACCATCTCCCACTGCGTGCTGTCCGCCTGGCCTGTCCCTAGCCACGCCCACTTCTCGTGTCCTGCGTCGCTGCAACCTCGCCGCCGCGGCCCCCGGTAATGCGTGCTAACCCTCCCGCGTTTAGGATTGTTCGTGTGGTGGATTCGGCGCTGCCAGATCAGGAGGACGGTCCAGAATTTGCACTGCTTGGTTGGCGTGTGCGTCCGTCGTGTCGCTTAATCTGCTCTCGCGGTGCTCCTTAACCGGGTGCTTAGCGTAATGAATCTCCTGTTGCTCGCGGTTACCGGAGCCTGTGGGCATCAGACTTGCGAGGTGTACGGAGGCAAGCAACCACCGGGCGGTGCGTTCCAGACTGAGGTATACGGGAAATTGGTGAGGTGTGTTGCTTTGAGGGTCTGGACACCAACAGCTTGTTGTTGTGAATGCCATTGGTGTGATGGTGCCAATGTAGCAACATGTGTTTTTTGATAGCACAATTAGTTTTGCCACTTGAGGGTTTATTGCCTCGTCGTGTCCAATCCAGATCTGCGAAAACTGGGTGGCATTAGGCATGTCAGTGTTACAGGTGGTGTTGATTCTGCTCATCATGCCAGCCTAATCCAAAATCTTTTGCTTGACTGTTGATGTCAGGGTGTCTTAAGAATTTAATTCCTTTTCTTTTGTCTTTGATTAACTGAGTTCTTCCCAGTAAGGGACGAAGTGAAATGTTCCTGAAGAAACACGTTCTTCTTCAGGCCAGTGAAGGATGATAGAAACTTGTTTGGTGGATAATAATTGGTTGTTATTGAACACTGCCATTTGTATTCACCAGGTTGTTTTCTCCAATCCTACAGTAGATTTTTGTTTGGGTGCAGCATATTCCAGCTTATCAGGCTGTATGATTGATTAGGCCTACAGTTTGAGTTGCTTTTACATTTTAAGTAATGATAACTGCTAATTAATTTGGAAGATGCCTGTGGCAGTGTTGCCTCTTAAAACATCATTACACGAGTTGAGTGATGCATTACTAGTTTAATGACCTTACAGAAATCGCTGGAGGAACTTAATTTTGTAGTCTCAGTTGTAAAGTTGATCTTAAATTTGATGTGATGGATCACCCTAGAATTATTTAGATTCATCACACATTCTTCATAATATGTGCATGAGTATAATAGACTGCCATACCAGTCAGCCAGTGTCTGAAGGCTTGTAGCCTCCCAAAAGATGTTTTGCCTAAACACATAGTATTGTAGATGACCATAGTAATTCAGCAAGCTGTAATTTGGTCAAGAATTTACTATAAGAGTCACGAACAGATGGTGATCTTCCTTGGTCTCAGTTGTGCAGTTAACCGTATATTTGATATGAAGGGTCATCTTTGCAATATTTTGATTCATAGGACTATCTCCATTTTTCTATAGTAATTTAGCAAGAGATGTTGGCCTGAACCTACTGTAGATGGCTATAGTAATTTAGCAAGCTGTATTGTGGTCAGACCTACTGCAAAACCCTTAATTATGCTATGGGTTTTAGACTCTCTCTTGTGCTAGGAGTGTTCTCTTTGAGCCACGTCCTATCATTAAAAATTAGTTGAATCACCTGGAAGCATCTGTCCTGACAATAAGCTGAATGGTGATATTATCAGAGTTTGAAGTCACTGCTAAAAAGATACAGTTGGGTTACCTGTTCCAACTGTGATGCAGACCGAGGGATGAAGTATGATTTAATCAGATGGTCGCATGAAGGGTTAAATTGTCATGATTTAGATATATATTTATAACTGCAGTGTGTTTTCAATTGACAATTTTCTCTGGAACCGTGAATTAAGTATCTTGTGCAATCATATGTACAACTTATTTCTGTTGTCATACAAACAGCTTAACTTCTTCTGATAACAACGACAAATCATTCATATCCGTACATTATAATGCCTTCTGACTTGTCTATTAGCTGCTGGGCTTTTGTGCACTGTCGCAGATGCAGTGCTTTGTATTGATTTCCTGCTGTTTCCTAAAGCATGATTATTTTAGATTTTAACTGTTATGTTGGGCAAGGTATACCAGCGCAGAGAGAGGCCAGGTGCCGGGCAAAGTGGCTAGGCCACGACTAGGATTCGGCATTAGGCCGTGATGAGTCATTTGAGCATTTATTTGAATATTTGTTAGTTGAGATATTTTCAGTTAGATCCTAAAGGTTAGGAAGTCAGTTATCGAGTCTTGTATAAGAGAATCCAGATTGCATCTAATGGAATTAGCCTGGGATTGAGACATAAGTCTCCCTTGGGCGCCCAGCTCCTACTCCCTGTTTCCACGTCCCCCTACTGTCATTAGCCTCAAACCCTAGGCGCCGAGTACGGCGCCGCCAGTTCGTCATCGCGTGTTCAAGCCCAAACCCCCAGTTCATCATCAGTACAACCTCAGGAGCATTAGCGCCAACAATCTGGTATCAAACGTTCCCACACTCGCCGTCGCCCGTGCCGTCGTTCTCCTCCATCATGGGGACCGCCCTCTCATCGTCCTCCACGGTGGTGAACCACGAGCGCGTCAACAACTTCCACCAGCCCCAGCATCCCCATCATCACCATGAGGCTCCAGATGAAGGCCATGGCGTTCCCAAGTTCCACAAACTATCGTTCCCGCTCTACGACGGCAAAGAAGACCCCCTCGGCTGGCTCAACAGGTGTGAGTCCTTCCGTGGGAAACTCACCCGGGAGGTTGACAAGGTCTGGCTCGCCTCTTTCCACATGACTGGCGACGCGCAGTCTTGGTACTACATCCTGGAACGCGACGCAGGGCGCCCAACTTGGGAAAATTTCCGGCTCCTGTGCCACCAACGTTTCGGTCCGGCCTTGTCGACCAACCACTTGGCTGACTTGGCCCGACTCCCCTTCACATCAACGGTCGACGCGTTCATGTCGGCGTTCCAGGCTCGCTTGGCCCATGCCGGTCGATTGGAGCCACTGCAGCAAGCTCAGCTCTTCACCGGCGGGTTGCCGGAACACATTCGCGTGGACGTGGAGCTACATGAGCCCAAGGATCTTCACCATGCCATGCGTCTGGCCCGCGCCTTCGAGCGCCGGAACGCAGGCAAGGCCCCTGCGCTCCTGACCGCATCACCACGCCCTTCACGTCGGGTGTCACAGGGTCAGCTGGGGCACTCCGCATCATCGACAACACCAGCTGGTCAGTCATCCAGCCGGCCGTTCCGTTACTTGACCCCGACAGAGATGGCAGAGCGGCGCAAGCAGGGCTTGTGTTACAACTGTGATGAGCCTTATGTACAAGGCCACAAGTGTGCGCGTCTGTTCTATCTAGAAGCGGCCGACTACATCGTGGAGGAGCCAGCTTCCGAGTCCGAGGAGGAATCAGACACCAACACCGCCCTGGCGCAACCCACCATCTCATTGGCAGCAATAGCAGGCATTCCTACCTCAACCACCTTTCAAGTCTACGTACAGATCGGAGGCGAGCAGTACATCGCGCTGCTCGACTCGGGCTCTACACATAACTTCATCAGCAGCGAGGTGGCCCGACGTGCGGGCATCTGTTTCCGTCCATGCCCCGGCGCCGGCGTTACAGTCGCCAACGGTGATCGGCTGGAATGCCGTGGCGTGGCTCACGACGTGGGTGTGCGTATCGGGGACGAGGCGTTCGCCGTGGATTGCTACATGATACCGCTCGATCGATGGGACATGGTCCTCGGCGTCACGTTTCTCCGAACATTGGGGCCGATCCTCTGGGATTTTGACGACCTGTGCATGGCCTTCACGCGTGGCGGCCATCGTGTCTTCTGGAGGGGCATTGGCTCGACGAGGTATGACGTATAGTCCACTCGACTCTACGCCATGGACGCCGAGAAGCCGCTCCTGGACACACTCCTTGCTTCATTCGACGATGTCTTCGCTGATCCGCACGGCCTCCCACCGGCACGGCCGTGTGACCATCGCATCCATCTGCTGCCCAACACCGCGCCAGTGGCCGTGCGCCCGTACAGATATCCCCAACTGCAGAAAGATGAACTGGAAATTCAGTGTGCAGCTATGTTGCAGCAGGGAATCATCCGGCCAAGTACCTCAGCATTTTCAGCGCCCGTGCTCTTGGTGAAGAAGCATGACGAGACGTGGCGCTTTTGTGTGGACTATCGCGCTCTCAACCAACATACCGTCAAGGACAAATTCCCTATTCCCGTGGTCGAGGAGCTGCTGGATGAGCTCAAGGGTGCACGCTACTTCACCAAGTTAGATCTTCGATCCGGATATCATCAAGTGCGCATGCATGTCGATGACATTGAGAAGACCGCGTTCCGCACTCATGAGGGCCATTTTGAATTTCTGGTGATGCCGTTCGGACTGACAAACGCGCCGGCAACGTTCCAAAGCTTGATGAACTCCGTGCTCCGACCGTTCCTCCGCAAGTTTGTACTCGTTTTTTTGATGATATCCTCATATACAGCCCGAACTGGTCTTCGCACCTGCAGCACGTACAGGCAGTCCTTGCGGCGCTCCGTGCCAACCACATTCGGCTGAAGCTCTCCAAGTGTTCTTTCGCCCGGCCGACGGTGGCCTATCTTGGCCATGTCATCTCAGCAGCCGGCGTCGCCATGGACCAAGAGAAGGTGGAGGCCATCACTTCCTGGCCCCAACCGCGGGCTGCACGTGGCCTCCGCGGATTCCTTGGACTCGCGGGCTACTATCGCCGCTTCATCCAGGGCTTTGCAGCGACAGCAGCCCCCCTCACCAGATTACTGAAGCATGAAGGGTTCTCTTGGACGGAGGAGGCCACTGCTGCGTTCCAGGCCCTCAAGCTCGCGCTGTCCACGGCACCCGTCCTGCAGCTTCCAGCCTTCGATCAACCCTTCCTGGTGGACTGTGACGCATCAGGCTCCGGGTTCGGCGCTGTTCTTCATCAAGGTGACGGCGCCCTCGCGTTCTTCAGCAGGCCCTTCGCCGCCCGACACATGAAACTCACGGCCTACGAGCGGGAACTAATCGGTTTGGTGCAAGCCATGCGCCATTGGCGCCCATACTTGTGGGGGCGCCACTTCACCGTCCGCACCGACCACTACGCCCTCAAGTTCTTGCTCGATCAACGGTTGTCCACGGTCCCGCAGCATCAGTGGGTAAGCAAGCTTTTCGGTTTTGATTTCAGTGTGGAATACCTCCCGGGCAGGCTCAACACGGTCGCCGACGCGCTGTCCCGGCGTGGGGACGAGCCGGCCATCCAGGACGGCACCGACGCGGTGCTCGCTACTCTCAGTGGGCCGTCATTCCAGCTCTATGGTGTCCTCAGGCGCGAACTACAAGACGACCCCGAACTGCGCGCCTTTCGTGACACGGTGGTCGCGGACCGTGGCGACCCATGGCGCGTCGTCGATGGTCTGATCCTCAAGGGCGCCCAAGTGTTCGTGCACGCCACGTCGCAGATGGTGGCGCCAGTGATCGAGCTGGCGCATACAGCCGGACATGAAGGCATACAGAAGACCCTGCAGCGCCTTCGACAGCACTTTCACATAGATCATGATCGCCGTCTGGTGGAGGATTTCGTGCGCGCTTGTGCTGTGTGTCAGCGCAACAAGACCGAGTCCCTCCACCCCGCCGGTCTCCTGCAGCCCTTGGAGGTGCCCTCATCGGTTTGGTCCGACATAGCCATGGATTTCGTCGAAGGCCTACCGCGAGTCCATGGCAAGAGCGTCATCCTTACGGTGGTGGATCGGTTTTCCAAGCATGCTCACTTCATTGCCCTCAGTCATCCGTATACCGCAACGACAGTCGCCAAGGCGTTCTTCAAGGCAATTGTTCGGCTGCATGGATTTCCTCGGTCCATTGTGAGCGACAGGGATCCGGTTTTCACAGGCCACGTGTGGAAGGACCTCTTCAAGAGAGCCGGGGTGCAGCTTCGCATGAGCACTGCGTTTCATCCTCAAACGGACGGTCAGTCGGAGATTGTCAACAAAACTATTGCTATGTATCTGCGTTGCATTACAGGAGATCGTCCTCGGGCGTGGTTGGATTGGCTGCCGTGGGCTGAATATTGTTACAACACGTCTTACCACTCCGCCCTCAAGACGACGCCATTTCAGGTCGTGTTCGGGCGCCCTTCGCCGGCCTTACTGCCGTACACCGAGGGTGAGGCGTCTACAGACACGGTGGACACGCTTCTTCGCGACCACGATTCCTTCTTGCAGGATGTGCGGGAATGGCTTCTTCAGGCTCAGGCGTATGCCAAACGCCACTATGATGGACATCACCGAGCGCTGGAGTTCTCCGTCGGGGACTGGGTCCTGCTCCGGCTCCTCCATAGGCCGGCGCAGTCCTTGGTGCCAGGCAAGCGTTCCAAGCTCAGTCCTCGCTTCGCCGGGCCATACCAGGTGCTGGAACGCATCGGTGCCGTGGCCTATCGTCTCCAGCTGCCAGATGGTGCACGGATCCATGACGTCTTCCACGTTGGGGTGCTCAAGCCATGGCGCGGTGCGCCACCGGCGTCTCTACCAGCACTGCCTCCGCTTCGCCACGGCCGCATTCTGTTGACTCCGGAGCAGGCTATCTAGGCGCAGCTCCGTCGCGGTTCCTGGTGGATTCTCATCAAGTGGACGGGGCTGGATGCGACCGAGGCGACGTGGGAGCTTGTCGACGACTTCAAGACCCGCTTCCCGGAATTTCAGCTCGAGGACGAGCTGTTTGTCGGGGAGGGGAGAGATGTTATGTTGGGCAAGGTATACCAGCGCAGAGAGAGGCCAGGTGCCGGGCAAAGTGGCTAGGCCACGACTAGGATTCGGCATTAGGCCGTGATGAGTCATTTGAGCATTTATTTGAATATTTGTTAGTTGAGATATTTTCAGTTAGATCCTAAAGGTTAGGAAGTCAGTTATCGAGTCTTGTATAAGAGAATCCAGATTGCATCTAATGGAATTAGCCTGGGATTGAGACATAAGTCTCCCTTGGGCGCCCAGCCCCTACTCCCTGTTTCCACGTCCCCCTACTGCCATTAGCCTCAAACCCTAGGCGCCGAGTACGGCGCCGCCAGTTCGTCATCGCGTGTTCAAGCCCAAACCCCCAGTTCATCATCAGTACAACCTCAGGAGCATTAGCGCCAACATTAACTAACTGTGAAGTCTCACACGTGTTCCTCTTTTGCTAAAAAACTATGCAGAACATAAACTTAAATCCTCCAGATTCTCACCCTTCATGTCTTAGATACGGTGGCTTGTACAATAACTTTAAATTGTGATTCGGGTAAGGATATCTCTATTTATGATTCAGTTTGATGCCTTTACAGGACAACCTTCGAAAGAACGCCAAAACTTCGAGACTGCCTTAAAGATGTCAAGGAAGACTTTTGACTACCTTTGTTCTCTGATTAAAGGGGACTGCAAGAGAAAGACACAAAGTTACAGAAATTTCAGGTTTGGGGACAAGGTGGTTCTAGGTGTGGAGGATCAAGTCGCCATTGCTCTGCTAAGACTTACCACTGGTGAGTCACTTCTGGGCATAGGAACACGCTTTGGGATGAACCACTCAGCCATCTCAAACATCACTTGGAAGTTCATTGAGTGTTTGGAGGAGCGCGCTGCTAGTCATCTGAAGTGGCCTGACCCTGAGGAGATGGTAGCCATCAAAGTGAAATTTGAGAAGATCCAGGGTCTCCCGAACTGCTGTGGTGCTATAGACACAACACACGTCCTCATGTGCTCTTCAGCTCAGCCCAACAGCAATGTCTGGCTAGACGGTGAGAACAGGAACAGCATGGTCCTGCTGCAGGCCATTGTCGACCCTGACATGCGGTTCAGAGATGTTGTCAGTGGCTGGCCTGGAAGCTTGGACGACTCGTGCATCCTGCGCACCTCAGGCTTCTACAGGCTCTGCCAGAAAGGCTCAAGGCTGACTGGGCAAATGGTGCTTCCTGGAGAACCAGCAGGGTCAATGGTCAGGGAATACATTGTTGGGGATCCCAGCTACCCTCTCCTTCCATGGCTGGTGACTCCATACCAAGAGCACGGTCTATCTGCAGAGAAAATGGAATTCAACAAGTGTCACACTGCGACGAGAATGGTGGTGCAAGGTGCCCTGGCCAATCTGAAGGATCGGTGGCGGGTGCTCAACGGAGAGCTGTGGAGGCCGGACAAGCATAGGCTGCCCAGGATCATCTACGCCTGCTGCTTGCTCACCAACATCATGATCGATCTTGAAGATGCCATGAGGGATCGGATGCCGTCGTCCCACAATCACGATGACGGCTACAGGCAGCAGGTCAGCAATGTGGCAGACGATAGCGCCGTCACCCAGAGAGACCTGCTCTGCCAGTATGTCAGTCGGCTCAGCAGCCAATTACCGGAATGATCACGACCATTCAATTTCTTCCTCTGCCTTTTTCCCCTTCCCCCTGACATGAATCGAAGGACATCGATAGCTTATACAATTGTAAGGTGAAATTTGTTTATTTTGGATATGATAATTTTAGGCATTAGTAGACTGAAATAGTGAAATTTGCAGACAATATAAGCTTGTGGAATCTTGCTGTAATATCTTAGCGTAGACATGTACCAACCCTACTTCCGTCCTGAGGTTTCTGTCAGTCTTTGATGTTCTGGTTCTATGAAATTGTAACCGGCCGGCAAGATGCTGGACATCTTGTTTCCTCCTTTTATAGCAACAAGCAGTTGTGAAAGCAAACTCATGTTACTGAAAGAAATATCTGCTGCAGCCTGCAACTGCAGGCCATGCCTGCGTACGTGCTGACGAAATTATTGCTGCTAACTAATCATATCACAGGCGTCACAGATTCTGAATTTGCTGTTGCTCACCCGACACCGAAACTGTTTCAGCCTGTCTGGTTTCTTCTTGTCTGAAGTAGAATGGGTTCATGGATACGTACTGAATAGTACAAGCGTGGAGCTGCCGAACTGGACTGGAAAGGTATATACGTATTACTATACTTGAACATTCGTATATAACGAAAAGTAAACGTGAATACTACGTTCGAATATATCTTGTCTTGATTTGCTGGCTGTAATTACTGGAAAAGTAGGCTAGATGACTCGAGGATGGTTGTTCACCTATCACCCTATAAACTTGAACTACTTCAGTAGTACTTTTTAGGGAACGAACGGTGTTTTCCTCTCATCACAAATAAGCATCAGCATAAGCCAAATTTCAGCGAAACAAATAGGGCTAGCAGACATAACGCACAAGAGAAAAACAAAACACTTCTGCTGCAATGGGTTACCCCGTGCACCGTGCAAACATATAGGTGTGATAATAATTGTTGGAATATGATCCGAATTATAACGTTGGTCTTGTGGGGACGCCTGGAGGGCCCACGGTTCGGTCATGTTTATTAGCGGATTTGTTTCCGTATTTGACTGCAGTCAGTCCGTCCTATAAATACATCTTGTAAGCCGCACGGGAAGAACTGACGACTCATTGTATTCCCTGCGTTCTGTAAACTCTCTCCATATAGTGAAGATCGCCGGTTGACGCCCGTGGTTTTTTCCCGCAAGGGTTTTCCACGTAAAAATCTGTGTCTCGTGTTTGATCTTGATTTGCATTATTTTCTAACAAGTGGTATCTAGAGAGCCAGACACGAGATTGAAAAAAAGGTTAGGGTTTCGTCCCGTTCGTCAACCGCCGCCGCCGTCGAAATTCATCTGCAAATCGAAGTCGTGTTTGCGCCGTCATCGATCTGTGCCGATCTGATCGGCGCGTTGCTGCTTCCTCTCTCAGCCGAGGCAGAATCGAGCACGGAATTTTTTTTCCGTTTGTTGGCGCAAAGTTCAAGTCGATTTCGTGGTGGCCCTGAAAAGCTGCGCATCCCGGCGTGTTCCGCTGCGTCCATACGCCGAGTTCCAGTGCCGCCGAGATTTGTTTGCTGCTGCCGTGAACAGTAGTTCGGATCACGTGGATCGAGGCGTCATCAAGTTCAGGCCGATCAGGTGCGTTCGTGAGGAGGTGAAGTTCATCGTGATTTTGCTTCTGTGCATGTGGATATCAAGGCGTTTGACCGCTGTTGCCTGTTGGTGATCGTGAGTTGGAAATAAAAAAAATTGGTGAATTTTTTGTGCTAGTGCACACGGTGATTCGTACCAGGAGATTTCCCTTTGGCAGTTCTTTGCTATTTGTACACACCAAGTGTACCAGGCTGCAGATTTTATTGTTTCGTGCACACGAGAAGTTACCAGATTTTCTGCAGATTATTTTCTTCTGGTCATTGCTATTATTTATTCACCATGTCTTCAGTGAAATATGATATTCCTCAACTGGATCGTGATACAAGGTTCGCTCTATGACAAGTCAAGATGCGGGCTATTCTTACGCAGGTTGATGTTGAAGATGCTCTTGATAAATTCGGTAACAAGGATTCTAAATCTTGGACCGATGATGAGAAAAAGAAAGATCGTAAGGCCTTGACTCAAATTCAGCTTCATCTTTCAAATAATATTTTGCAAGATTGTCTACAGGAGAAAACTGCAGCTGCTCTATGGCTCAAGTTAGAGTCAATTTGCATGTCTAAGGATTTGACAAGCAAGATGCATATGAAGATGAAGTTGTATTCGCACAAGTTGCAAGAGGGTGGTTCTGTGATTAACCATCTGACGGTCTTCAAGGAGATCGTTTCTGATCTACAGGCTATGGAGGTAGAATATGATGATGAGGATTTGGGTCTGATTCTTTTGTGCTCTTTGCCTAGTTCCTTTTCAAACTTCAGAGATACTTTATTATATAGCCATAATACACTTACTCTTGATGAGGTCTGTGAGGCGTTGCATGCCAAGGAAAAGATGAAATTGATGGTGTCTTCTGAAGGTTCTGCTTCCAAAGGAGAAGCGTTGTCTGTTCGTGGGAGGACAGAAAATAAATTAAATAATGGCAATAGAGGCAAAAGTTCTAATCGTTACAAAGGCCGATCAAAGTCTCGAGGTAGAGGTGATAAATTCTGCAAGTATTGCAAGAAGGATAATCATTTTATCGAGGATTGTTTGAAATTGAAGAATAAAGAGAAGAGAACTAGCACATATAGAGAGAAAGGTAAACCCAATGATGAAGGTAATGCTTCTGTTGCTGCTTCTAAGGCAGATTATTCCGATGGTGATTCACTTGTCGCTTTTGCTGGATGTGCTAATAGTGATGATGAATGGATTCTTGATTCCGCTGCTTCTTTTCATATATGCACTAATAGAGATTGGTTTGTCACCTATGATTCTCTCCAAGGTGGAGGTTCTGTTAGATTGGGTGATAACAGTCCACGTGATATTGTTGGCATTGGTTCCATTCAGATTAAGATACATGATGGCATTGTCAGAACATTGGCTGACGTGAGGCATATTCCTAGCATGAGCAAGAATCTTATTTCTCTCAGTACTCTTGATGCTAAAGGGTACAAGTACTCCGGTGGAGATAGAGTATTAAAGGTGTCTAAAGGTTCTCTCATTGTGATGAAAGGTGAATTAAAATCTCTAAATTTGTACCGTCTTTGTGGTACTACAATTACAGGTGATGCCGCTGTAATTTCCAATTCATCATCTAATTCTGATGCTACTGATCTTTGGCATAAGCGTCTTGGACATGTGAGTGAGCAAGGCTTGCATGAATTGTGCAAGAGAGGACTTCTTGATGAACATAGCATCAGTAAGTTGAAGTTTTGTGAGCATTGTGTGTTTGGCAAACACAAGAGGGTGTCATTTAATATCTCTACACATAAAAGTAAAGGTATTCTTGATTATGTACATTCTGATTTATGGGGACCGTCTCGCAAGCCTTCTTTTGGTGGTTCTCGTTATATGTTGACAATCATTGATGATTATTCTCGTACGGTATGGTCTTATTTCTTGAAGCATAAATCAGAAGCATTTTCAGTATTTAAAGAGTGGAAGATTATGATTGAAAATCAAACTGAAAAGAAGGTTAAAAAGCTTTGCACTGATAATGGGATGGAATTCTGTTCTAATGAGTTTAATACCTATTGCAAGTCTCAAGGCATTGTTAGGCACTACACTATTCCTTATACGCCTCAACAGAATGGTGTAGCTGAGCGTATGAACAGAACTATCATCTCTAGGGCCCGTTGCATGTTGTCTAATGCTGGCTTGAATAGGCGTTTTTGGGCTGAAGCCGCTTCCACTACTTGCTATCTTATTAACCGTTCACCCTCTATTCCTCTTGATAATAAAACTCCAATTGAGGTATGGTATGGTTCTCCAGCTGATTATTCACAATTGAGAGTTTTTGGTTGTACTGCTTATGCTCACGTTGATAATGGTAAATTGGAGCCTAGAGCTGTTAAATGCATTTTTGTTGGTTATCAACATGCTGTTAAAGGTTATAAATTGTGGAATACCCAGACTCAGAAGGTTATGCTTAGCAGGAATGTTATCTTTAATGAGACTGTTATGTTTGTTGATAATCCTTCTGTTGATGCTCCTGTTGAGGGAGAGAAAATAAGTGTGCAGGTGGAGCACTTAATTGATTCACCAGATGTTGATAATGTTGTTGTGCTAGATGCACCTATTGCTAAAAATTCTCCAATTGTTGATGATTCTTCTGTTGTTGAGCATTCTTCTCCAGTTGTGCAGTCTCCACAACGTTCTATTGCTGTTGATAGGTCCAGAAGACAGCCAAAGCCTGTTAAAAGGTATATTGAAGAATGCAATGTTGCTTATGCTATGAGTGTTGCAGAAGAGATTGAAGGTAATTCAGAACCTTCTAATTATTCTGAGCCTATGACTTCTGCTTATCGCAATAATTGGATGACCGCTATGCAAGATGAGATGGAGTCACTTGAAAAGAATGGTACATGGGATTTAGTGAAATTGCCCAAGAATAAAAAGCCTGTCCGTTGCAAATGGATTTATAAAAGAAAGGAGGGTATTTCTCCTAGTGAACCAGCAAGGTATAAAGCGAGGTTGGTTGCTAAAGGCTATAGCCAGATTCCAGGTATTGATTATAATGATGTCTTTTCCCCAGTTGTTAAGCATAGTTCTATTCGCACTTTGCTTAGTATTGTTGCCATGCATGATTATGAACTTGAGCAACTTGATGTTAAAACTGCATTCTTACATGGGGAATTGGAGGAAGACATTTATATGAACCAACCTGAAGGTTTTGTTATTCCTGGAAAAGAAAACCTTGTGTGTAGACTAAAGAAGTCTCTTTACAGTTTGAAGCAGTCTCCTAGGCAATGGTATAAGAGGTTTGACTCATTTATGCTCTCTTGTGGCTTTAAGCGGTCTAATTATGATAGCTGTGTTTACTTGAAGATTGTTAATGGCTCAGCTATTTATTTGCTTCTTTATGTTGATGATATGTTAATTGTTGCTAAAGAAAAATCAGAAATAGCTAAACTGAAGGCACAATTGAGTAAAGAATTTGAGATGAAGGACTTAGGTGCAGCTAAGAAAATTCTTGGTATGGAAATTACTAGAGATAGAAAATTTGATAAATTATACCTCAGTCAACGAGGTTATATTGAAAAGGTTTTTCGTCGTTTTAATATGCATAATGCAAAACCAGTGAGTACTCCATTAGCTGCACATTTCAGATTATCATCAGATTTATGTCCACAGTCAGATCATAAGATTGAGTACATGTCTAGAGTTCCATATTCCAGTGCAGTTGGTTCTCTTATGTATGACATGGTTTGTTCTCGTCCTGATTTATCTCATGCATTGAGTGTTGTCAGTAGATTCATGGTTAATCCTGGTAAGGAGCATTGGAGGGTTGTTCAATGGATTTTCAGATATTTGCGAGGTACTTCTAATGCCTGTTGGCAGTTTAGGAAATCTAGAGATGGACTTGTTGGTTATGTTGATTCTGATTTTGCTGGTGATTTGGATAAGAGGAGATCTCTCACGGGTTATGTTTTCACCATTGGTGGTTGTGCTGTTAGCTGGAAAGCATGTTTGCAGTCCACTGTTGCTCTGTCTACAACAGAAGCTGAATATATGGCTATTTCTGAAGCTTGTAAAGAAGCTATTTGGTTGAGGGGTTTATACTCTGAACTTTGCGGGGTTACTTCTTGTACTACTATACATTGTGATAGCCAGAGTGCTATTTGTCTGACTAAAGATAAGATGTTTCATGAAAGGACCAAGCACATTGATGTGAGATATCATTTTATTCGAGGTGTCATTGCTGAAGGTGATGTTAAAGTATGCAAGATAAGTACTCATGATAATCCCGTTGATATGTTGACAAAGTCAGTTCCTGGAGCTAAGTTTGGGCTATGCTCAAGCTTAGTTGGCATTACAAATTAAGTCCTAGTGACTTTTGGCGCCGGTGATTATTTATTATTGAAGTGAGTTGATTGGTGATACTTCATTCACTACAAGATGGAATTCGTCTCAAGGTGGAGTTTGTTGGAATATGATCCGAATTATAACGTTGGTCTTGTGGGGACGCCTGGAGGGCCCACGGTTCGGTCATGTTTATTAGCGGATTTGTTTCCGTATTTGACTGCAGTCAGTCCGTCCTATAAATACATCTTGTAAGCCGCACGGAAAGAGCTGACGACTCATTGTATTCCCTGCGTTCTGTAAACTCTCTCCATATAGTGAAGATCGCCGGTTGGCGCCCGTGGTTTTTTCCCGCAAGGGTTTTTCACGTAAAAATCTGTGTCTCGTGTTCGATCTTGATTTGCATTATTTCCTAACAACAATATGGCTCTCATTCAGACAGTAGAGGGCACAAAATCATTGTCACTAGATGCCACCGTAGCTAGCACAGGTGACAGGTGCATGCTTGTTCTTCTCCATTAAACAGTAGCGACGTGAATATGAAAAGGAGTGAAGCTAAACTCTGACAAAACTGAGAGTCATCTCTGACGCCAACCGCGCAGGTAATTGTAGACTGCAGGGTTAATTGTGACAGGTGCATGCATGCATTGCCTACTTGTACACTAGTAGTAGAAACTCGCAGGTCTCTCGCTACCTTTCCGCAATTAGCAGTCATAGACTCATCGTCTCTATGGTACACAATGATGCTAGCTGTTGACTGTCTTGTAACTCGCTGTCACTACAAAAACAGCTAGTGTGTAAAAGGCAAGGAGAGAAGTGAATATTCCCGTAGCGATCGATCGAGCTGAGGCATTGTTGACCCGTGTGAAACGGTTTCTGTGAAGCAAGGGCTGCAGGGGTTGTTCCATTCCACATCGCTTCTTCCCAAGTCAAAATCATCGCGGGGCATGTGATGTGCTTTCCAACTGCGCTCTTGACTTCCATGCGCTAAGCTCCCTTGTTCTACTGAATCACTTTGTGGGATCGGATCATCGGAACAGCAGGTCGCTGTCTCTGCCTGCAACATGTATTACTTCTCCTTATATTACTAACTGCTAGCACTAGCTAGTACACAGCTCAATCTTGGATTTGGAATGTGCCCGTTTAATAAATGGGTAGAAAGAAGAAAACGTGAATTTTCAACGGTTATTCGATTGCGTCGTGCATCGTGATGATTGTGATTTGTGAATGAGTTAGCAAGAGAAGTCGTCGTGTACTCGTGTGTCTCTAGAGCAAGTATACGTACACTGCTCCGCCTGGACGACACCTACTTTTCCTTGAAGGTTCGCGTGGGTGAATGCTGGTTATTCCGTCATCCTGGCAGAGTACTACTAGTGTACAAGCGATGCAAGCAACCGGACATCTGTACCACTAACAATTCCACAGGTACCGAGTGCAGAAGTCGCGCGATTAAATATACGGAGCCGACTTTTTTTGCAGTAGCGATCGATCGTGCACGGTGCACTTGCTTGCAGCTAGCTAGCGACGATAAGAAGTCATGCAGCCATGCATGAGCATGGCCCCATGACCTGGCCAAATTAAACTACTCGTCGGCGGGGTCTATGCGTCGTCATAGATTAATCCAACAAAGAGACCGAGCGCGAAAGAGTTGGGTGATTCGTGCCGTGGCCTCGCGTTGTAGTTGCAGAGTCGAGTCGTCATAGTATGCTAGAGTCCAGGATCAGGTTCAGATTACGCACACGTGATTATTCGTGGTGTTTGTGTGGAAGATTAAGCAGGAATAGTGGTGGTTGGTGCAGCTAGGACCCGTGCACGCCGGCTCTGCACGCAGCATGAGTCTTGCGGGGGACGGGCGGGTTGTTCTGTTCTGTGCCACTGTGCGCGTCGCGTACAAAGTTGAGCTTTTGGGGCACCGGATTTCAACACATGCATATGATACTCATGCTGCGACCGACGACATGACGACATTGCCTGAACCATGCTTAATAGTACGACGAGGACCTATAGAAACCAAACAACCACGAAAATATATGCATGCACGTGCTTTAATCACATGTTTGAAAAAGTTTGGCCAGGTGTGTGATGGGTAGGAGAAATGGGGGAAAATAATGCCGACAGCTGAGCCTTTCCCTGCCTTCTGTATTAGCTGGGTTCATCATTCTCAGTTTCTTCCAGTACAAAATTATTGGTCAAATCGTTGTTCCTACGTACGTTTTACCTCCAAGACGGCAAGACCAGGACTGCAATTCTACCTAACGAAGGCCTGGTTCAGTTCCTAAATTTTTTTTTTTTGCTTCCACCCATCACATCAAATGTTTAGACACATGCATATAGTATTAAACGTAGACAAAAAAAAAACTAATTGCACAGTTTTCGGGAAAATCGTGAGACGGATCTTTTAAGCCTAATTAATCCATGAAAAGCCTTAAGTGCTACAGTAACCAACATGTGCTAATGACGGATTAATTAGTACCATTAGATTCGTCTTGCTGTTTCCTGACGGGTTCTGTAATTTGTTTTTTTTATTAGTATCCGAAAACTCCTCTCGACATCGTTCCGACCCATCCGACGTGACACTAAAAAAAATCTTTTCGCGAACTAAACGCAGCCGAAGCTACGATGCCGGTACCTGATGCAAGCGTACGTCAGTAACTCATCATCAGTAGTAGTAGTTCAGAATGCCACTGCAGGACCAAACTCGCAGCTTAGCTCTCAGGTTCATTTTTCCGCGTGCTACTATCTACGTGGCCGGATTAGCTGGCCCGCATACGATAGGCGTCGACTGAAGTTAGGTGCATCACCTACTACTACTGGTCGATCGTCGCGAAAAGCCCCCAACGAGGGATTTTTTTTAAGGAGATTTTACGACAGCTTTTAGAGGCACCTGGTGGCTGTGGTAAAGCTAAAGCACGACGGCTAACGCGTTGACATTTGACTCAGCTATACTAGCTTTTTTTTTCAGTTGGTGCGAAAAAGATTACTTCACATTCGCGGAAGCAGCTAGCTTGGTTCCTGCTGCAACTGCAAGGCTGCCTTTTCTTTTCTTTTCTTTTCTTTTCTTTTCTTTTCTTTTCTTTTTGACGAGTATAAGCAGCATAGTTTTTTTCGTTCAAAAAACATGGCTACGCACGTCGTTCATTTGTTCAAACAACTCCAACGATGGACTGATTAATTAATTAAAGCGTGATTGATCATGCATGGATTGGAACGGCATCATTATTCCCTGTCAAACCAAGTTAGTTGGCAGTATGACAATGAGTTACCGGCATCCCAGGCTAGGAAAGGAACAGCAGTAATCACGTGCGTTGCCGGTGCTGCTCTCGTGTTCTCGCACCCAAAAAAAAACACGAAAATGTGGATGAAAAATTTACCAAAAACATGGGTTGATTGACGATGAAATGATGTAAAGGTTAATGATTAAACAAAACTTTACGAAATGAGAAAGGAGAGCGATGGAAAATTGGCATGTACTCCCTCCGTCCCATTTTTAGTGTCGTTCTAGCCTCGAGCCGGTGTACCAAAAAATGTGTCGTTCTAGGTCGACAAGAACCCTACGTCGAGAAAAGGTAAAGCAGTCAGACGCAGTCAGACGCAGGCTTATCTTCTTGGTCTCGTCCCCGCTCGTGACCGTCGTTCCTCCTCTCAGTCTAGGAGAGATAGAAGACAGGTAAAAAGTTGATGTTGATTTGTTTAAGTGATGAATAGTGGTGACGTGGCTGGTTCTGTACAATTGATAAGATGTGTGCATTAATGAAGCATGCTGCAGCGCTCCACCGATTCATGATTGGCATATAGGGATATGTAGGTCACTGTGCTTCTCCTTGGTACCGATGCCAAACTCTAAAACGACACTAAAAATGGGACGGAGGGAGTACTTAAAATCGGAGCGGTTCAAGGAAGGCAGAGCTTTATTAAAACTTCTAGTACGTACTACTCCCTCTGTCCCGGTTTAAGTGTCGTTTTCGGTTTTCGTGTCACAAGTTTGACTTGATTTGTAGAAAATACGTGCAACACTTATATCTCTAAATAAATTTATTAAAAAACTAGATTCAAAGATCTTTCCGATGATACTAATTATGTATCATAAATATTAATATTTTTTAATATATATTTTGTCAAAGTTCTTTCTCGGGAAGCGAAAGCGACAGATATTTTTGGACGAAGGGAGTAAGTCGTTCGCCCTCTTTGTTTAATGCGAGACTTCTGGGTCAGATAATCCACTGGTCCTGGCAGGAATCAGTGCGCAGAGTTGCAGTCATAGAGTCAGACACTGACGGCACTGTACGTTCTAGATGATTGCGATTATTCCGTGCGCGCGGGCCAGTCGATCGACCCAATATAAGGCTGTGTTTAGATCCATCGAAAAGTGCACTATGCAAAATAAGATTCCCCGTCACATCAAACTTGCGATACATATATGGAGTACTAAATGTGGATAAAATCAAAAACTGATTGCACAGTTTGGTTGTACTTTGCGAAACGAACGTTTTGAGCCTAATTAGTCAATATTTGGACAATTTTTACCAAATACAAACAAAATGCTACAGTGTATTTTGGCACTCCAAAATTCGGATCTAAACACAGCCTAAATGTTAAATGGAATTGAACGTACTGTTTGTACCCCGATGGAGGAGTCACCAAGACACCACCCAATCCAAGTCGCGGACGGGACGCCACCCACCACGTACAAGCGCGCACGTCACCCGATCGCCGCGCAGCCGCTCTAGAAGAGCAAGCGTCAGTAGTTAGTACGAGCCGGGGTATAGTATAGGTATAGCCACAGCGAACAGCGTGATCGACACACACATGTTGACTAAGACATCACGACTCACGAGGGGTGTCTGACGATAGTACCGCACAGTCACACACACAGCTGTGGTCAAAGTACAGCGCTCGGAATAGTACACACATCCACGTCTAGAAACAGACCAAAACAGAGATCGGGTCGTCTCAGTCGAACCATCACCAGGTATAGACGCTAGCCACTAGGCGAGTCGTGCCCCATTCATCCTGCGTAGTAAGTACGTGCAGGGCAGGCGGTCTGAAACGGACCCCGGCAGAACTGGAACCCTGTTCCCCGACGCCGCCATCCGGTGCCTATGCGCACAGCTGATGGCCTGATGCTATATATAGGAGCCCCTGCGTTCCCCATGCCTTCCTTACACACAATTGCCGCACGTTGCCCGGTCGCTTCTGCGTGGTTTTCGGGTAACCAACTAGCTATCCAGCCGATGGCCAAGAGGGAAAGGGCGGCGTGGGAGTTGGAGGCGGGCGCCGCGGACACGGCCCGCCTGCTGGTGCTCCTCGCGCAGGCGCAGCAGCAGCACCTCCTGCAGCAGCACGCCCACCACCACGGGGTCGGGGTGACGCCGTTCCCCGCGGGGCGCGCCGCGCACGGGCGCGTGTTCGAGTGCAAGACGTGCAGCCGCCAGTTCCCCACGTTCCAGGCGCTCGGGGGCCACCGCGCCAGCCACAAGCGCCCGAGGGTGCTCCAGCAGCAGCAGACAGTCGTCGCCGATCACGCGGGGCCGCTCTGCCTCGGGCGCCAGCCGCTGCAGCTGCAGCTGCAGCTGCCGACGACGACGCCGCCGCCGCAGCCGGCCAAGCCGAGGGTGCACGAGTGCCCCGTCTGCGGGCTGGAGTTCGCCATCGGCCAGGCGCTCGGCGGCCACATGCGCCGGCACCGCGCCGAGGCCGAGGCCGACGCCGAGGCGCCCAGCAAGGTGATGCGCCCGCCGCCCGACACGGCCTGCGACGTCGCCGGTGGGATCTGCCTGGACCTCAACCTCACGCCGTCGGAGAACTGCGCCAAGTGCCGGAGCGTGGTGGTGCTAGACGCCGCCGGGCAGGGTGTACATAAGACGCTCGCCATGTTAGATTGCACGCTTTAGTAGTTGAGCCTTCTTCATTGCGTTAGACTGCACATAGATGATAGATCTTGTTCTTTCATGGTGGTTGTTTGTTTTGTTTCTGCTCATCTTGGTGTACTGTTCCATTGTTACCATTTGGGTTCACCAATTCCTTTCGGGTAAAAAAGACATGTTAGATCATTATACGCTGTAAACTGTATCTTCTTAGGCCAGGGTAGTTTTGAAGGAAATAATAGAGATGAACCCTTGCGTCTTTTCCGTGGTGTAAATAGTAATAATAAATTAAATCATTATATGGTTCACTGAGCGGTGAGCATTTACCAACAAACTAGGAGAGTCCTGCACCACTTTGTACTCTTTTTCTTTAGTTTACCACTTTGTACTCTTGGTGTTTATAAAGATGTTATTGGTCAAGCTTAATGTTTCATCCTTTTCAATTTAACTAACATGCCTTCTTCTTCTTCTTCTTCTTTTTTGAACGAATGCTAACATGTTGATGACTGCAATAGTGCCAAGCATGCAGGTTCAGTTGTAAGGCTGTCAGAATTTCCCAGTGTTTTCAATAGGTCACAGAATACACCAACATAAACGCAAGAAGATGGATAAAAAAAAGCAGAATGAGATAAATAAACGCAAGGAGATGAATAAACTAATGAACATGAATTCGTCCAGTTTAAAGTGCAAATAGCATGTGTTCAGACCAGTTAGTACTGATTTGGATTAACCCATTCTCCATGAGGATTGAAGGGGAAGTGATCTAATTTTCTCCTAAATCATACCAGTGAGGCGGCTGCGTCAGACAGCAGGCCACCGGAGTCAAAGGTGGGGCAAAATTTCTAGTTTGGTAATGCCCAGGAGCGGGCGTCCGTTCGTCCGGACGGCGCCACGTTCCCGGGCTTGCGCGGTGGTCCGGCCCCACAGGCAACCGGCCTGCTCCCCTCTATGCTCTCCCCCTATCTCTCTATTCTCTACTGAGCACGTTGCGACACAAATTCCCCAACTCGCTGCGGACATCATGGCTTCACAGTTGCATCCGCCCGCCCCACTCCGTTGCGCCGCCTCCGTCCCCCGCCGCGCCATGTCATGCCCCGTCCTCCGCCGCGCCCAGGATAGGCGGCCAGGAGAGGGGGCCGTCATTGGCCGGACCCAGGCCAGGCCAGGCACAGGCGCATGCGCAGCTGGATGGCGCCAGACCGTGCCACCATCCTCTTCCGCCGGCTAGCCGGACCCGACCTTTCCCCGCTTTGCTCTGCGATGCACGGAAGAAGAAGGGTAAAAAACGTACGTTGCAAGCGTATGTTGTAAGTGTTTCACGTGTTCTCGAAGTATGTTGCAATTGTTTCAAATGGATGTTGCAAATTTAGATCGGGATGTTGCATATGTTGCAATGGTTGTATACGTTTGTCGGGTATCAAAATACCCAGGGTACTTAACAGGAGGTAAAATACGGCACCCTGCACGTTTGTTAAAGAACCCCATCGTAGGGGACCCAAAAAGCACTGACAGCATATCAGCCGCTCAAGGCGCGAACTATAAACTCTATCTCGCCCGAGCCTTATGGAGAGGCCTCGGGCACGGACATCTCTCCGCCTCGCCCGAGCCCCCGCGGCGTCATCAAAAGCGCCTGAACCCCCGCGGCGCATTTCCGCCTCGCCCGAGGGGCACGTGGAACTCTCAGGCAAGACGGGGAGCCACGAGGGCCCCCAACTACGGTACTCGCTCCCATCGACGTGATGGACGTGACCGTGCACAGTCAACAGGAGCACGGGAACCACGCCCTGACTCGATATGACCCCGGTCATTCTACCACGACGACATCCATACCTCCACAGCAACGGGGTGACGACAGCTGTGCCACCTAACCCCCTCACTACGAAAATCCAGGTGCACGCGCCGCCCACCTTCACGGCACAGAGACGTACAGGTCAAGGTATGGCCATGGCACGTCGCACCATCGGATGGAGAGGCCAAAAGATCAACGCCCCGCACGTCTCACGCTATAGGAGAACTGCTCTCACCGGATAAGGAGGAGGACGGCCACACTCGAGGCCACCTTTCTCGTCTTTCTATTTCATTCTCTCCGTTTTTACCCTTTTACCACGAATGTAACCCGAGCCCTCCCCTTAAAAGCTATAAAAGGGGAGGCAGGGGCCACATCTAAAGAGGAGATCAAACGATCTGGCGATCAAGCAATAACAACTAGAGCCTACCCCAATCGAAATCACACATCACCACCACCACTCACAAGAGACCTGGGATCTGTCCCCTCTCTCGAAAGCTTGTAACCCCTACTACGAGCACCCCGGTGCAAGGTAACACGAACCGCAGCGAAACCCGCTGGACGTAGGGCCGTTCATGCCCAAACCAGTATACATCCTTGTGTCCGCTTTGCACACTATCAAGGCCTAGACGCGCAGATATAAATTCACTAGTCGCTCTGTTTAGACACTCGGTCCTCTAGACACCGACAACGTTTGTTGCAAAGGTTTGTTCCTGATGTTTCATCTGTGTTTTCGAACGTATGTTGCAAGTGTGTTTATCTGGGTGTTACATATGTTTCACACATATATTGCATGTATTTTATCTGGATATTGCATATGTTTACAATGGTTTTCAAGTGTTTTTCAGGTATTTTTGCAAGTATTTCAGAAGCATGTTTCAAATGTTTTGTCTATATTTTTTTGTATATTGCAAGTGTTGCATCTGGATGTTTCAAAAGTAGATCGGATGAGTGCAGCGGATCTCCATCTGTCCGGTGTGGATTAGATCTCCAGTGATGTTTCTCGCCTCCACGGCGGTTAGTGGCAGCAGGCAAATCACGCCCTGCAGCAGTGGTCAGCGGTGGCTTGAGGCAACTTGAAAGGATCAAGATGCCCAAGAGGGGGGGTGAATTGGGCTTTTCTAAAAATTAATTGCAAGAATTAAATCCTACAAGCCAAAGTTCACCCCTAGTGCCTACTAGTGTTCCTTGTGATTCTACCGGTAAAAAGTTTTGCACCCTAAGTTCCAATCCTAGTCTAGCATGGCAATTCTAGGAAAGTAAATCAAGCAAAGAAAGTAATACACGAAAGTAAATGCTTGAAAGTAAAGGTTAGGAACACGGCGATGTTTTCCCGAGGTATCGGAGAGTCGCCACTCCCCACTAGTCCTCGTTGGAGCACCCGCGCAAGGGTGTAGCTCCCCCTTGATCCGCGCAAGGATCAAGTGTTCTCTGCGGGCTGATTCTTCGACACTCCGTCGCGGTGAATCGCCCAAAACCGCTCACACGATGAGTTGGGTCATCCACAAGCTCGTCGGATGATCACCAAACTCCCAATCACCACCAAACCGTCTAGGTGATGGCGATCACCAAGAGTAACAAGCTAGAACTCTCACTTGACCACAACAAGCCTAATGAGAAGATGGATGCACACTTGCTACTCCCTAGTCACTAATGAGGGATCTCAAACTTTGATTCTCAAATCACTATCCTCACTAGGGCTCTTGCACTCCCTTGCACTTGAAAGGTGTTTCTCAGCTGAACAAATGAGCAAGAGACCTCTAAAAGAGGTGGAGGGGATGTATTTATACACCCCTCAGACAAATCCAACCGTTACCTGCCAAATAAGCAAAACACGCACTGACCGGACGCGCCGGTCGTCGTGACCGGACGCGCCGGTCGAGTGTAACGGTCGAAAAGCCGAAAGTCAGCGCTGAGTGACCGGACGCGCCGGTCAGGGGTGACCGGACGCGTCCGATCATGCAAGAGCCTTACTGTACTTTGACCTGACGCTCGACCGCGTCCGATCAGGGATGACCGGACGCGTCAGGTCAGCTAAGTACCTTACTGGAACGTGACCGGACGCGTCCGATCACTTCACAGTCGCGTCCGATTAGACTTTTACCCTCTGAAAACTCGTGTCAGACTGATCACCGCGTCCGGTCCTCGCAGGGACCGCGTCTGGTCAACCAGTTAACGACGCAGTGACTGTTAGTACTGACCGGACGCGTCCGGTCGTGACAGAGACCGCGTCCGGTCAAGGGTAAACTGCTCAAACGACTTAGAAACGCGACGCAACTTGAACCAAGTTGCTTCCAACTGAACTTTGAGCTTTACCTGAGCTACCTAGAGCTAAGTTTGACAAGTGTGCACCACACCTAAACAAAAGACTCACCTAGGTCAAGCTACTCGCTCATGCCCCCCTTTATAGTACGACCAAAGGAAGAAACAAAGATCCTAACGACTATTCCAGATGTAACCCAACACCTTGACATCCGGAACTAACCGTCCTTAATCTTGTCGTTGATCCTTTGAAAACCGAAACGATTTCCATCAAGGGACATGAATACCATAGTGCCCAAAGCAGGTATCAACTCCATGACCTAACTTATCAAGGTTTCTGCAAAACACACGTTAGTCATGGTAATAATGCGTTGTCATCAATTGCCGAAACCAACACCGGGGCCTAGATGCTTTCAATCTCCCCCTTTTTGGTGATTGATGACAACACTTAGATTCAGAAGATATAGGAGTTGAGGTTTTCGAACATGCTTGGTTCACATAAGCAAAAAGCTGTAAGCACAAGAGAAAAGGAATTGCTTATGTGTTCCAAGCCAACTGAGTGTACTCACAAGATAAAACATGAAGAGTTAGTACACAAAAACATAGCTCATTTGAAATCGGAGTAAGGCACGGAAGCACAACCTTATGAGCTAAAACCAATTAAGTGACATGATATAAAATAAAGGTCTCACAAGAACATAGTCACAAGATGCATGGCGAGAAATTAAACATGATGCATGAATGTAGCACACAAAGAAAACGAAACCCTCTATCAACACTCCCCCTGAATCTACTCTCTCTCCCCCTTTGGCATCAAACGCCAAACACAAAACTAAGGATCCGACGGGGGAACAGAAGCTGTCGTGTCGGGTGCCGAGGAGCATGGAGTGATCACGAACTGTGAAGTATCCTCCTCAGAATCTGAACTGTCAGGCTGACCCTCTGTAGATAGACGTGGCAGTGAAGCGGTCTGGATCTGTAGAGCAGGTGCAGGAACTGAAGGTGTAGAAGCAACAATAGGAGCGGTCACTGTCGTCTGAGCCTGAAAAATACCAAGAGTGGGAGGATCTGTCGATGCAACTGACGATGGCACAGTCCCTGTAGTCCCGGCCCCTGACACTGGAGGAAACGCAGTCTCGGAAGCTGACATCCCTGAAGTGGTCACAACAGTGGTGTGCGAGGGTGTCGGCTGACCAGTCAGCTCGCTGTAGGAGGCACTCAAGTCAGTGAAAGGAGTGCCCGAGAGAAGATGAGGTCTAGGCTGAGCTGGTGGAGTGAACCCCGTCTGAATAGGAGTGTAGCTCGGGGACTGAAAGGTCTGAGGAACCTGCTGCTGGGGAGAGGTAAACTGAAAGCTCGGCTGTCCCTGACTCTGAGGTCCACTGGACTGTAGTGCAGGAGTAAGGACAGACGGTGGTGGAGGTACCCCAACAGTGACAAGGTGTCACAGGAGCTCAAGATACTGCTGCTGGGTGGCTGCCTGCTGCCTCTGCATCTCAAACTGCTGTCTTTGAAACTCCAGCTGCTGTCTCTGGAACTCGTCCTGACGAGCCTGAATCTGAGCAAATGCGGCAGCTGTGTCCTGAGCCTGTCGCTGCATCTGAACCTCCTGTATCTCCTGGGCCTGGGTCAGCCTCTCAAGTATAGCCACCATGGCTGGGTCTGAGCGGGAGGCTGAGCCTGAACCACCGGCCTCATGGTCGTGAGACCGAGGAGAGCGGTACTGGGGGATGGGCTGGTAATCCTCGTCAGTGCTGTCAGTAGCAACATCCTCAACTGGATCAGCTGGCTGAGCATCAAGATCTGCAAGCTCAGCAAGACCCTCAACGGTCTCGTCCTGCTTAGCTGCTGTCTCTGGAACCTCTGGCCTCTGACGCTGTCCTAGGCCAGGTGCCTGCTCTCTGGTCACTGAAGCCCACAACTGTCGAATGTCATACTCTGGAAATGCAGTAGTGGTATCAGATATCTCAGCTCTAACTCTGCAGGCAGGTCACACGCAGATCGAATAATAAAACAGATCCAATGAGCATAAGGTAGCTGCCGGTGACCCTTGAAGCTGTAACACCCCTAGTGTTACGATCTTGCTTAGCACCTGAGTTAAGGACTGAGCAAAAATTATTGCAACGAGTTACTCGGATTTAAATTTACAAGTCACATGAATTGATAAACAAATATTATGTGACTCACGTTTATGGTTGAGAGAAATCAAATAAATATCTAAGTTAATTTACTCAGCGCGTAGAAGCGTGAATGAAAAATCATAACAAAAGGACAAAATAAGTTGTGTTTATCATTGACACGAAAAACAATTTAATGAACAAATAAAAATATATAGAGAGGTATATATATGCACTCACGTATTCCGTTTTGATAAGCATGTCGCTATATTAATTGAAGTAGTGTACAAACTTATTTCTTCTCGAATGTATCTCTATAGATAAGTATACGTTTAAACATAAAATAAATATATGCATGTGTATAGGGACATTAGTGATAAAGAAATAAGGACATATTTGTAATTACATAATTATTTATATATATTGGGTAAAAGAAAAAGAATGGAAATGGCAAAACACACGCATGTACACAACACTCATGGATGCCTATGTGCACGCCTAGCCTCGTCGCTGCCTTACTGCTCGCTGGCCTCGCTGCCAGCCTCGCCTCTGCGGCCGCGCTGTCGACGTCGTTTCTTGGCAGGCTGTCTGCACCGCTGCTGCTTGAGCCGTTGCTCGCTGGGCACCACTGCTTTGTGACTGCTGCTTGCCGACCGCCGAACTGCGTCTCTGCTCACGACGTTGTCGCGCTGCCCTCCCTGTCCGGCGTTGTGCTGTTGCTGTCCTGCTCGCGTGTGGGCATGTCCCTGCTGTTGGTGCCGTCGCCTCGACATCGCGTCCGCACCCCTGCAGCTCTGCGTTGTGTCCGGCCGTTGCTGTGCCGCGCTGCTGCGCGCTGTTGCTACATACGCCTGCCGCGTCGCGGCACCGTGCGACTGCCCGCACATGGCCGTATGTAGGTGCACCGGCTCAGGCCTTTATGGCTCGTTCAAGCACGACTCAACGTGCCCATGCCGCACTGCCGAGCTGTTGCCTCACTTGCGTCTTAGCCCCGTCCTCGCCGTGCTTTTGTAGAAGCCGTGCTGCTGCTGCCGTGCTCTACTGCTCTCCCTCCCTGCTCTGCTCGATGCTGTTCGCGGTCACCATGTCGGCACCGCCCCGTGTGCCTCTGCTAACGCCGCCTGCTGCCGCTGCCGCGCCATGACGCGCCCATACTGCATCCGCATGCGCGTCCCTGGCCCGCTGTGATGCCTACATCAAGGCCGAGGCCCTCTCTTTCTACTCTCGCCATTGCCCAGTTCGTCGTCTGCCTTGGCCGGCGAGCAAAGCTCCAAGCCGCCGCCGGAGCCGCGCCGGTGTGCGCCGGGTCAGGCGGGCGTAGGCGCTGGCCGCTGCTAGCAGTCGCGTCCGGCCCTCCGCAGGCCGCAGCCGCTGTGGCCGTGCGCGAGCCGGGCCAGGTCACGCCCCAGTCGCTCGCCGCTGGCCGCGGTCTCCAGCCAGCCAGCCGGTCTCGATCCCCGGTCTCCGTCCGTGCGTCTATACGTAAGGAAGAAGAGAGAAGGTGAGAAAATAAATAGAAACTCTTTACCATGTTCATTCTGTAAAAATGCTAGACTCATTGATTTGCATATATGGGCTTCGTATATTTCTGTAAAATTCAGGGTTCCCGATGAAAAGTTCTTGTCTTATTTGTTTTTCCATTTTCGTTTTCAGATTATGCGTCAATCTTGTAAAATTCATAACTCGAGCTAGGAATGTCCAAACGTAGTGAATCAAATTTTGTTAGCTTTGTTATAAAGTGCTCTACCTTTGATGTATAGGAATGTTTGTTGTTTGAGAAATGTTTTTAGGGTTTTTCGTTTATGCCAAGAAAGTGCTCCTAAAACTTGATAAATGGAAAACTGGAGTTAGGAGTGTTATAAAAATGTGGTTCCAGTTTTGTTGGTTTTCTCTTAACAAGTGTTAACTACGAAATATAATGTTAAGCCTAGTCAAATACATTTTCTGTAATGTACTTGGTTAAGTTTGTTTAATGCTTGTTTTGATAAAGAAAATGGGAATGGGAGCTATAGGTATCAAAACTGGGTGCAACCAATTTTCATGACTTCTCGGTGACATAACCTTTGCAAGAAAAATATAAAACTTGCTGTTTGCTAAAGTTAAAAAGGCTGAACCTATTTTAATAGGTTTCATCGTTTATTGCTTGCCATTGTTGTGCTGGCTGTTATGCATGTCCAAAACTTGCGAAAATTATTTTAGATGCTAGTTAGGACATATATGAGCTGCTGAAAATTTTCTAGAATTAACTATGAACAGAAAGTATATATTTTTCCTTTTCCGTGTGTATTTGCTAGGTAAATAGAAAAGGGTACATAAATAATTAATCTAGGGCTAAGCATTAGATTTTCTAGCATGTGTAGGATGTGTTCTAGTAGTTTCTAACATAACATGACCATGTGTTCATATAAAAAGTTTAGTTTTAGATTTATCTTGTTTTACATGCCTTGTTGCAATTAACTTTTGTTTTTGTTGTAATAAATAAAATATAAAGCAACACTTTGGGTTCATATGACTAAATACTTGTTGGGTAAATGATGTCTTATTCAACAACTTGGGTACGTAGCTTAGTGCGTTAGAGTTAGCTCGTGAGCTTGCGAGGCGTACCGTGTTCTCCTAATTGCAATTATCGTTGTATATTTACGTCTTTGCATTGCATCCACGAATGTCATAATAGGAGCGATGGTGGATCGCGGAGTCATCCGGAGGCAGCAGAAAAGATGGTGCCTTGATGATCGTGTCACCATGATGGAATACTAACTTTTGGTTATATTTTACCCAGGCAAGCCCCGGTGCATAACCTCTATTATTCTGCACTTTAAATTATGCTTGTGCATTAAGTTTAAAGGAGTTGAATGAAACCCACTTGCATATATATATATATATATATATATATATATATATATATATATATCCTAGTCCTATGAGTCTTACTAGTATGATAGGATCGTGTAGTGTGCTATGCTATAGGATCCCGGTAGAAGTCGAGTGATTGCCTGTCACTCGCGAGAGATAGGAATTATACTACTGTCATTATTATCATGTTACTATCACATGGAATATAAATGTATATGGATAATTGGAGACCGGGCGGAACGGGTTGGATGGACTTGGACCTGGTTGGGCAACAGAGCGGGGCTCTGGTTGCATTTGTTCCGCCTGTGTCAATTAAGGACCGTTCGTTGCATGGACCCTGGTCAAGTCACAGATTTATTGTCCCGAGCATATACTTGCTTATGGGAGCGGGAAGACTTGTTTCTCTCTTGTCATGGGTTCCGGCTCTTTCCGGATCGGCTTTTTAGGGTGGTTATATATATTGGGTTGAGGAGGTCTAAGCACCATACTGAGGCCGGGCCTGCAGTGTTGGGGGCTTAGAGTCCGAGCTTGGACGGGGACCTGGACCCCTTGACAGGAGTGGAACGGGTTGGTCTTGCTTGTGCCCGGGGTACAAGCAAGGCGTGTGTTTTCGGGGCACCCAGCTGGGCATATTGATTCACGAATCGCCGTTTCTGCGTGACGGTACGGCTTGACTACGCTCTGACATCGTAGTAAGAACTGGCAGTTGAAAGATGAAGAAATGATTCCTTTTGCTCAACCCTGCTTGATTATAGACTAGGTGCTTACATAGAAGGTTGGATAAGAAATAAAATACGGCTATTAAAAGTAAGGAATTAAGGACACACTCTTAGTGCTGCTTCTCGCAAACGAGAAACCCACAAGCCAAAAAGCCTTGCATAATCCTTGGAGTTTTTTTACTTTCTCCTGACGGGTAAGTCTTGCGGAGTACAATTGATTACTCAGGGTTTGTTCTACCCTGTTGCAGGTAGCAGGTGCTAATGAGCTGACACTTGTATGTGGAAACCTCCTGGTGGGCTCAGCGAGGATTTCCTATACGACGCGGAGTAGAGTTTATTTATTAAAACTCTCACTAAAAGTTTTACAAGGAAAATACCATTAATCTGTTACCATTCATGCATTTAAACGTTCTTCATGTTGATGTTACCTTGCCTTTAAATAATTTCATTTCCGCTGAACTCTGATAATGTTTCTATTCCGCTGTTATAATTACATAACGAATTACTCTGATTTGTACTAAAAGTGATGTAAGAAATGGTAAGGATGTTGTAAGCTTTACTCTCTCATTTGTGATCCTGATGTAAAAATGTGGATCTTCGAGTTCTCCCTTGCGGTGTACTCGACGGAATCACTTAGTTTAGTGTTCTCCCTTGGGTACTTAGGGTCTAATGGAAGACGAGTACTCTTGGGAGGGCATTAGATTAGGCGATTCTGCCACAGAAGCCCTCTGCTAAAGTGTCCTCCATCTCACATAGCATCAGATCCGAAATATCGAACGGTGTCTGTGAGATGAGGTGATGCACCACCCATAACTGCATACGAGTCAGTCCCTCTCTGTATCCCAGCCTCGGAAGAAGAGTCCGCCTCACAATAGCATCTAGCACTCTGGCTAGGGGTGTCAGGCTGGCAGGTGTACGTCTAGACCCCTCGCCAAACGGCTCACGGAAGCAGGGTCTGATCATGTCTGTGGGTGGCACTGTGCCTCCATGAGGACTTCTCGGAGGTGAAGTCTGTCCAAAGCACAGCTGGTGTATCTTCGTCTCTGAAGCATGGAGTCTGAGGATCTCTCGTACCCTGGTGCTGTACAGTCTGCGGTCACGGCCTCGGAATGCAAAGTGTATAAACTCATGTGCTGGGTCAATCCAAAGTGAAGAGTAGAACTCTCTGACCCAAGTCCCACAGTAGGCTCCAGTCCGTCCAAGAAGGTCTGACAAGCCAGGTAGAAAGGACAAGGATGAAGCACTTTGATGAAGCACGGTGATAATGTGACCATACTTCTCGATGGGAAGAACGCTCAAGATCCTCCTTGCAACATCCGATTGACTCATTTGAGTGAGTCCAAGAGCATTGAGATCCTCTACAAGAACATTCAATCGAGTGTACATTTCATTAGCACTTTCTTTGGGAAGCATTTCAAAAGAATTAATTTTCTTCAAGGCTATGTGATAGCGTTCCTCACGCTCACTCTTAGTTCCCTCATGGAGAGCACAAAGGTTTTCCCACAATTCATGAGCGTTTTTGGCATTACGCACACGATTGAAGATATCCTTGCCTAAGCCCCGGTAGAGTGTATTTTTTGCCTTTGCATTCCACCGGTCGTACTTCTCCTCGTCACCACTTGGGTTGGCGGGATCCTTGATAGCGGGAAGTCCTTCGGTTGCGGCTCTAAGGCACCCAACATCTATGGCTTCGAGGTTTGCCTCCATACGAATTTTCCAATATGGAAAATCGTCTCCCTCAAAGGTGGGAGGTGGTCCTTCCCCATTAGACATCTTGCTCTAGGCGGTGAGGCCTAAATTAGGAGCAACTCGGCTTTGATACCAATTGAAAGGATCAAGATGCCCAAGAGGGGGGGGTGAATTGGACTTTTCTAAAAATTAATTGCAAGAATTAAATCCTACAAGCCAAAGTTCACCCCTAGTGTCTACTAGTGTTCCTTGTGATTCTACCGATAAAAAGTTTTGCACCCTAAGTTCCAATCCTAGTCTAGCATGGCAATTCTAGGAAAGTAAATCAAGCAAAGAAAGTAATACACGAAAGTAAATGCTTGAAAGTAAAGGTTAGGAACACGGCGATGTTTTCCCGAGGTATCGGAGAGTCGCCACTCCCCACTAGTCCTCGTTGGAGCACCCGCGCAAGGGTGTAGCTCCCCCTTGATCCGCGCAAGGATCAAGTGCTCTCTGCGGGCTGATTCTTCGACACTCCGTCGCGGTGAATCGCCCAAAACCGCTCACACGATGAGTTGGGTCATCCATAAGCTCGTCGGATGATCACCAAACTCCCAATCACCACCAAACCGTCTAGGTGATGGCGATCACCAAGATTAACAAGCTAGAACTCTCACTTGACCACAACAAGCCTAATGAGAAGATGGATGCACACTTGCTACTCCCTAGTCACTAATGAGGGATCTCAAACTTTGATTCTCAAATCACTATCCTCACTAGGGCTCTTGCACTCCCTTGCACTTGAAAGGTGTTTCTCAGCTGAACAAATGAGCAAGAGACCTCTAAAAGAGGTGGAGGGGATGTATTTATACACCCCTCAGACAAATCCAACCGTTACCTGCCAAATCAGCAAAACACGCACTGACCGAACGCGCCGGTCATCGTGACCGGACGCGCCGGTCGAGTGTAACGGTCGAAAAGCAGAAAGTCAGCGCTGAGTGACCGGACGTGCCGGTCAGGGGTGACCGGACGCGTCCGATCATGCAAGAGCCTTACTGTACTTTGACCTGACACTCGACCACGTCCGATCAGGGATGACCGGACGCGTCAGGTCAGCTAAGTACCTTACTGGAACGTGACCGGACCCTTCCGATCACTTCACAGTCGCGTCCGATTAGACTTTTACCCTCTAAAAACTCGTGTCAGACTGATCACCGCGTCCGGTCCTCGCAGGGACCGCGTCCGGTCAACCAGTTAACGACGCAGTGACTGTTAGTACTGACCGGACGCGTTCGGTCGTGACAGAGACCGCGTCCGGTCAAGGGTAAACTGCTCAAACGACTTAGAAACGCGACGCAACTTGAACCAAGTTGCTTCCAACTAAACTTTGAGCTTTACCTGAGCTACCTAGAGCTAAGTTTGACAAGTGTGCACCACACCTAAACAAAAGACTCACCTAGGTCAAGCTACTCGCTCATGCCCCCCTTTATAGTACGGCCAAAGAAAGAAACAAAGATCCTAACGACTATTCCGGATGTAACCCAACACCTTGACATCCGGAACTAACCGTCCTTAATCTTATCGTTGATCCTTTGAAAACCGAAACGATTTCCATCAAGGGACATGAATACCATAGTGCCCAAAGCAGTTATCAACTCCATGACCTAACTTATCAAGGTTTCTGCAAAACACACGTTAGTCATGGTAATAATGCGTTGTCATCAATTGCCGAAACCAACACCGGGGCCTAGATGCTTTCACAACTCTCGGACGGGTGCCTTTGGGCGGCAAGGCCCACGTGGGTGTGCGAAATGGCGCGGGAAACAGACTACAGGCGTGGATGCCCGGACGCCCCGTTCGTCCGAACATCCGAGTGCTAGAAGTGCCGTTTCTAGTTATATGCGTAGGGGTATTTTGGTCTTCTTAGATGCCTCGTAGGAGAAATAAAAAGAAAATTGGGAGAGAGAAAGGAAAACCTGAAATCAAAAGAACTTGTAGGTCCAAAGTTATATTTCAAAGGACATGTAAATTGAGTCCTAAAGGAAGTGAGATATGCGAAAGTGTTAAATATCATAAATTTTCGTAAAGAAGAAGCTTATTCATCACTTACAAAACAAAAGGCGACAGACAATCAATTGCAGCTTTGACATGCGTATCGTATGATCACTTTTGATAAGCTTGTAGGATCTCTGGTAAGCCTAAGAGTGCCTAGAGGGGGTGAATAGTCCTATAAAAATTTAGCTCAAAATCTTATCAGACCAGAGGGCGGCACTGTCGCACCTACGCAGAGGAAACTTAGCACAATTTGAAATTTAACCAACGAAACTTAGATCGGATAAAATTCCTAGCTTCCTGCAAGAGTATTAGTCACAAAACACTAGCTGTACGTAGCAGAACAAGTGCCTCCAAGTAGATCGACCACAGACCCTAGAGGCACCTCAACAACAACAATAATAATGCAAGAATGTAAATGAAGCACAAGGTGACACGATTGTTTATCCCGTGGTTCAGCTCGCCACCAAGGTTTGCCTACATCCATGTTGTTGAGGTATGCCACAAATGGCTAGGGCGTGCCACCTAGGCTTGCCTTTCCCTCATTCTCAAATCAAGAGAGTGAACTTCTGAAGTGAGGGGGTGATTTCTTAGCTGCAAGAGGTGGTTACAAACCTCCCTATGCTGCCACACAAGTTGGCAAGCTCAAGGGTGACGCCTAGCCGACTAGGAGCCAAGCTCCAAGAGTAATAAACCCAAAACCGCTGGCCAAACCTGAACCAAATGCTCATTTAACTTTGGGAATCAATGGATCTGCTCTCCAATCGAAGTTTGTTACATTTTCTCTCAAGTTTTGAAGGTGGAAATCAAGGATTGGCTTGGGAGCTTAAGGAGCAACAATGGAGGAGAGAGAGGTGAGCTTTGGTCTGTTCTGTAATGATCTGATGCGAGGAGTAAGAAGTAGTGACCGTTGTGGCTAACCTGAAGGGCATAAAAGCCCTTGGTCCCAACGGTCGATTATGGGCGGTACTGCCGCCCTAGCCAAAATAGTGAAGTGTAGCAAATATTTATGTGGCTGTTTTGACAGGGTATGAGGATGCTATTTATGGAATATGAGCATCTGGTTGCATACTTGACCAACTGTCCTTGAGTCCCCCTTGATAGTATGGCATTTCCTAAACTCATTCAAAATATAAAAGAATCTAAACCTCCATTGAGTCAAGACAGCCATCATTTGTAATTGGGGGCTCCTCCAACCTATACAACATCCTCCTTTTGCAATTCTCTACTTGTCATCTTGATAAATCTCATTAGTCCTCTAATTTGGTGGTCATCAACACCAAAACCCACATTAGGGCTTGATTGCACTTACAAAGTTCATCTACCCGCAAATCCACACAATAGCAAGCAAGCCATAGTGCCACACTATTCATAATCTGCTAAATCTAGCAAATGGAACAAATAGCCAGCGGGCGGCGGCGCAGCCATCGCTCTCGCAGCCGGCCTCCTCGACTTTGTTTTCCTTTTTTTTCTCGAACACGCATGAGTGTGCATATCATTGTATTAGAAGATGAAGAGTTTATATTACAAGAATGCTGTTGCCGGCCGTTAGTTTTTGTTGGGCCCCTAATTTAGGGTCCTCTGTGCATCATGTATCAGTCCCTAGATCAGTAGTTGATACGCACAATTCGAACAAGATGGATATAAAAAACCATACTTTTATTGCTAATGGGGAAACACATTACATGGTTTGGGTATACATAGCTTGGGCCATAGGTCTTATGGTATACATCAGAGTTCTAAGGCAGCGGTCATATTTCAACGTGGCTCCATTCCTACATGCAACTTGGAGTGCGGACGTAACCCTAGACTTATTCCTTAAGCGTATTCCTATATCTCTACATCGTAGTCCTAGCGTAGCTCCTTTGTGTAGTCGTACGGCTCCGTCTTCGAGTATACCCCGGGTGTCCTATCCTTGCATAGTCCTCGATAGCTCCATATATACTCGTACATTCTCCTATTGTCCATCCTCGCGTAGCTCCAACAGTTCCATCTTGGTATGTGCTCCTGTATCTTCTCTCCTAAAAACATAAAATGGTGGGGGGTTAAGTACATAAAGTACTCAGCAAGCCCTAAACTTTGGATGGAGGAGAGGTGGAAGGGGAAAGCTATATGTGGAGGTGGTTATGGTGAAAGTGGTAAGGTGAAGTAATTATAATTATAGGTTAGATCCTGACAGAGTATTACCATTCTCATCAGTTTTTGGGTCAATTATAGTTTACCAAATTAGTAAAATACCGCTTACCAGATTATCACAGTTGTAGAAGTCTAATCATAGTATCTCATCCTAGCATCTGCCTATTTCAAGGACGTGGCTATTCGAATAGATTCAATCAACTCTGTAGAGGTGTATAAATTTTTCCACATGATAGGCGTAGTCGACACCAGGGCCAGTGGTGCGACAGGCCTAATGAGACCCCGTATTCGCTTGGGTGGTACCCTAGATTTCCATATAACTCTATCGCGGCTTCTCAGGGGTTGGAAAACACACTGAACTCGAGAGGATACCAAATCGTCCCATCTCATAATCCCAGATGATACCACATCATCCTATCATATAATCTCGAACGATACCAAATCATCCCAACATAATAGTGCTGATGATACCAAATCATCATAATAAACAATAACATGGCTCGAACACGGCCAAAACAATAATCATGGGCTCGAACGCGGCCAAAAACTCAAGGGCTTAACGTGGAAGATCACATAGCAACCACGACAACCGGACCATGGAATATCACATAGCATCCGTGTCTTCTTTTGATATTCCGCTGCCAACACCGGCCTCCTAGTAGAAATTATACTTCAATTTAACGGGGTGTGAGATCAAGTCTGCCCATATCAGACATGTGGCTGTACGAAATATCTCACTAGGTGAGAGGGACTATGAACCGGTCCTTATATGACCGAGGTGAGTATCTCCCACAGGAACCCTCACCAGGCGATCCTGCCAAATTACCCCACTCGCCCCCTGTCAGGGTTTAGTCTAATTTTATCAGTTTAAGTTCTATAATTATTATCATCAGATTCATAAGCTCATATCATATCAAGGTAACCATTACCTTATCATTGATCACATTATCATAATCAAATCGAGCTCGTAATTCATTATAATTCCATTAATTCACAAATAAGAGTTTAAGTAATATAAGTTGTGTTTATTAATTAATGGAGATGGAGTGTGGAGGGTTTATGGTGGAGGCTAGCAAAATATGGTGGTGCAAGGGGAGGTGGTTAAGGGATGGTAGTTAAAGCGGAGGAAAGGGATGGGTGGGTTTAGGACTTGCCTCCATTCGCTGACGATTATATCCTCATTCGACTTCTGTGTCTCCTGCTCCTGTCTTCTTAGACTCCATTAGGTTCTCCACGTCTTCTATCCTACGTGGTCTAGCGTCGACAAGCAAGAAAACACAAACAAGAAAAATAACAAGCAAGGCATGTAAAACAAGCATAAGAATCAAAGGAAGGAAACGATCCTAGATAGATGGATTGGCCCTATTGGGTGATGGTTTGCTATCTAAAACTATCACTGTTATATCAATTTGAAGTGAAGTTTGGATGAAGGTACTTCATCCACAAGGTAGGGCTCTACGGGTTAGGTTAAGGTGGGTGGTTGGTCTGATGAAAAATCAGACCACATTATTAGACTTCACTATTATGTGAACCTGAAAGAGAGAAGATGACCTGATCAGGTTTTCTACAGGTCCATCAGGTTAGTGACACATACGCACATGCATATGTATGTGCCTAGATTAAGTAGGATAGAAATAGGCGGAAGATAAAGTTAGCCATATATAGGCGTATACCTGGGTATCAGGCTTATCCTTGTATGTATATATATCGTATTGTTTTAGGTGATTGGGTACAGATCTATTCAAGTATGTGTTAGGGTACATACACATATGCGAATATATAGGGTTAACTACTACTACGGTGGAGGTCACTACTATAATTAGTATTTAAATTAAATACACGAAAAGCAATCAAACTAGAATTTAAATGGACACCAAATAATCGAGCAAAGGGTATGAATAAATAGAGCTTGAATTTAGAAGATTTTTGGTGGTGGAATGAAGTGATTTGGAGGTAGGATGGAAAAGATATGATTTATCAAAGAATTAATAGGAAAAGAATATGTGGAATATAACTTGGGAATTATTTCTAAAAATTAGGATAATGGAAATGAGATGTAAATGCTTAGGTAGGGTTTGGGGTGTACGTAGTTTATTTAGGAATTTTCTGGGAATTTTTCCATGCAAGGAAAATGGTTTTTCACTCCTCCGTGTACGCTTCATGGGTGCTCCTAGCATTTTACTCTCGGCTAGACGGCTGACGCGTGGGCTAGCGCAGGCGGGGTCAGCCTATGGCGCTGTGCTGTGAACTGAGTGCTTACTGTTCCGTGGACTGCTCGCTCTCTTCCTCCGGTTCATGTAGAACTGGTCTATGGTAGAAAGGGGAGAGAAGGGAGACCGTTGCTGTGGCTGCCACGTGGGTCCAGGGCGTCGGCGTCACCGTCTCCTTTTCCTCTAATGGCCTGGGCGCCGTTCCGACTCGGGCCCACGGACAGTGGGAGAGAGAGAAGGACGGGGAGAGAACGATAGCGAGACGACGGCGTCGGTGTGGCGACGAAAACAGGGGAAGAGGCTCGGTGCTCGCCGGAGTAAGGTACGCCAACGGCGATGGTGGCCTAAGCTCAACGCAACGTGGTGAACGACCTTCTAGAGATCACGCCGTAGCGCCTGGGGTAGCTAGTGGTGACTGCAGGGGCTCGAGGTGGCCGCGACGGCTCGTCGGAGCAAGCACGGCGATGTGGTGACGATGTTTTCCGCCCGCTAAGCCGTTCGAGCGTGCTTGGGTGCGCGCTACGCATTTGTGAGGCAAGCGCAAAAGCATAGAGGCCTTGCCACGCTCATGTCGTGCCCTGCTGACGTTGTGCATCGGCATTGGCGGCTCGGCGGTGGACGCTTCTCGACGACGGGGCAACACAGAGAGGCTGAAGGGGTTGGGAGCGGCGGAGTAAGTGGGGAAGGGGTCAGGGAGCTCGCCATATAGCCTAATCGGACTATGGTGCACTGGAGAGGGAGAAGGTGGAGCTTGGGCTCATGGCGGTCATGGCGGCCGATTTGAGGAAAATCAAGCCGGAGCTTGATAGAGGAGGGGAGAAGGGAAAACGAGAGAGAGAGAGATGGAACGCTCCTGGACTAGGCGGAGCTCTCTGTGTTGATGGTTGAAGCCGAGGGGCACTCGCCGGGCCTATTTATAGGCGGCGAAGGTCGGTTCGCGCCAGCGAGATGTTTTCTCGCCGCGCCTTGGTTTTGCAGGCGCCAAGTTTCCTTCCCGTGCTCGTGTTCAAGTTCGAAGGCGGTTCGCAACAGTGCGGCCTTATCCACTACTAGTCCGAGGAGAAGTAGGAGCCAAGGCATCCATGGTGGTGGCAAGGTCGGTTCGCCAGGTGCAGCCGCGTGTCGTCAGAAATCGCGGAGGGGATAAGGATGCACTGGGAAGACGACGACACACAAAGGCGGTTCAAATATCTCGGCGTCGATCCTTGTCCCTTCGGCCGGGGAAAGGGAGCGGCAGCGGGTTCGATGCGGCGTAGAGGACGCGGTATTCGCGTTGATGTCCGCTCGTCGGTGACGGAAGGTAGCAAGGGAGCGGGCTGCGGGTGCGTGCTGCACTGGGCCGGCCCAAGTGGAGGGAAAGGGGAGAGGGCGCGTTCGCGGGCTCTGGCTGGGGCAACGATGCTGTCCCATGAGGCGAGAAGGAGGGAAAGGGAGTGGGCCGCGGCGCGGGCCAGAGGGAGAAGAGGAGGGAAATGAACATTTCTTAATTAGAATTCCCTTTTTTGTTTTTCCCAGAAATAAACTAAGCACATTTGGATGGGTTTGAATTTGAATTCAAGGATATTTGGGATATGAGAAGCTTGGTAAATCAAGATGGAGGTCAAGGAAATTATTTGAGTGGAGGATGTCAAGGGAATGTTGCCAAGGAGAAATATTTAGTGCCAAATAAATTCTAGTACAAACATGCAATCAAACATTTCAAGCAACAAGCATTCAAACAATCATTTCATCACTCCACACATTCTAACCTAAATGCATATGGTGAATTTTGATGTAAGGGTTTTGGAAAACATTTTATTTAAATGGTTTTGCAGGAAATAAACTAATCAAGTTTTAGTTTGTTACAAAGTTTTAAAAAATTTAAATTTTTAGTGATTTTTAATATGATGCAAAAACACGGGTGTTACAGCGCTACATTTTTTTAACTAACAACCCTGAGTTCTAGCTGGAGCATTGCATTGCTAGGTCTGCGCCAAAGCTGCTAGTCCTCCTGCTCCGGCCTCGATCCACCGATCGGCTTCGGCCTTGATGAGATGCAGCTGTTGAATCTCAGCGACACGCAGGCAAAAAACATGCAGAGAGAGAGAGCGCGCGCGCGAAGCCATTGCGGAGAATCGAATAATCGATTCACAGCGGGGTGGATCTATTCGGATTTCGGAGAGAAATCGTGGGAACAGTTCAGTTGTGTATGGGCTTATGGGGGTTGGGCTTTTGTATGGGGTTTGCGCCGCTGCGGTTTCCTGGTGGATCGTGTATGTTCCTGATCATGGGCTGGGCAGCCACTTCGATTTGTAAGTTGCAGACTTGCAGCGTTGCTCGAGCCTCGAGCTACCATATCGTGACCGGTGTATTTCGTGGTAATAAAAAAAATTGAGTTACCTAACCTTGGTGCATGTCGACTTCACACCGACTCACATCGTCAACGCTCATCAACACCACCATGACGCGGCTGCAATGCAAGCTTATGTTTTTTCTCTACAATTAATAACCTAACCTTTTCGAAAAAGTATATTTATATTATTATTCCTTTTTTTAGTGACGTTGGTACTCAGTGCTGACGGCCTCGCGGCGTAACGAGCAAATTAAACGGGCGTTAGGGACAGACCATTACCTGCTGCTACCCAGCTAGACGAATAAAGCTGGTATATATACATGCAACGCAAGACTCTTCCACTTTGATCACAGCTAACAGCTGCTTTCCAGCCCATGCTTCGTCAAGCCACTCCAATTCTAATTCTACTCTAGAGAAAGGCACACGAAGGCATGGAATATCCTATGAATACTCCAAAGCGAAGCAAAGCATGGAACAGGAAAAGGGGAGAGGTTTCCATGTGCTCAAGAATATGCTAAGGAAGATACCTCATTTTGGCCTGTGAAAAGGCAGTCCACCACCTAAGCTTCCACTCGCCGGAAGAAGCCTCAAGCTCTCTATATATGCATCCTCATCCAACATCTTCCATGGAGGACCCGTCACCAAGGGGCGGTGTCCCTCTCTAGTTTCTACCCCCAACATTGGCCCGACCCAGCTACCATGTAGCCCATGCAGCGTTCCCGCTCGGCTTCACCGTCGACGGCGAATACTTCGGCTTCACCGGCGATGGCGAAAACTACAACGGGTGCTGACGGTGGTGCTGGTGCCCTGTTGATAGGGCAGGCAGGGCAGCTGGCGTTCGGCCATGTAGGGCAACTATACATCTTTGGCAGGTCTTCATCTTCCGTGGGAAGATGGTAATGGACTGCGTGCATGTATACCAGGGCGGCTCTGATAAGTCACAGTGGAGATGCAATATCATGTATCCATTATCTTTATTACAACAGCAATAATGAGAATTATTAGTGAAGTGTACCTTGGGGCCTTGGGGTGCAGGCCATTGTACATGTCTGTAGCGACAAGTCACATTCTGTTGCCTTTCAGATCTTCCCGGCCTCTTTTGCGAAGGCTCATTTAATTAATTGGGTATATTTGTCAATTTGTGTATATGCTCCACGCACAATGGAGTGTATTGTACTCGATATTCTCTGATCATAGTACACAAGCATTATTGACAACAAAACAGCAACATAACAGGCAGCTATTTATATATATAATATGATCTTCCATGGAACACAGTGGGTTAAATAGCTACGTTCTTGTGACGCCCATTACTCTTCAATGAACCGCGTTCTGACATTGCCTTCTCGCGTGATATTGACAAACCTACAGGAGGGTCCACCACCGGTGAGCGGTGGCGCTTGGAACAGAAGGGGACGCGTGACGGCGCGAGCAAGGGCTTGGAGAAGACCAGAACACGCAGATACCGCGCGACCTGGACTATTCCCGGGGACGGCGGCGCCTGGATTGGACACGAACGTACGGGCGGCGCAGGCGGGGGCCAGGCTCCGCACGTGGTACTGGGCGACCGGGCGCACCTCGCGGCTGGCGCGTGCCGATTCCCCAGACAGAGTGGGGCGAGGCGGCTAGGGCGCTCGGCCCCAAGCCCCCAGGCCCCAACCGTAAACGCAAGGAGCCAGGTGCGACGGGTGCAAGGCGGCGGATCGGGGAGAACTCGGCGGTCGGCACTGGGTGTGGGGGAAACGGATGGTCGCGGAATTTATCACAATGGCAAACACGGGGAAATATCGCCAAACTTGACGGGGAGATATATATCTGCTATGGTGGGGTTAAGGAATGAAAACCGGCAAATAAAAATTGCACATGGTTTCTCTCATTTACCCGATCGTCTTACGTTTTCTCTGAGAAAACAGAGTCCAAAAGAATGGCAGAGATATCTTCCGGACATTAGGACGGGACGCTTTCTGTTTTTTTCCCGCACCTGCACTCTAAGCCCGCGCTCGCGCCAGCACGCCTTCGTTCATGCCTGCGCTTCGTGCGCCCACGGCCCATGTGGGGCTTATTAAAAGGTCTCGATGGCTAGAGAGGGATGAATACTAATAAAACTTTCTACAAATAATACTCAAACAATTTAATTAGTAATATAAATAGCGAGATGTGAGTTTTGCCTAGCCTAATGGGGTGATGCAAGCCTCTATCCAATTAACAATTCTAGTTTGGTTCACACAACCGCCACAAGACAAACCGTAAGTTAGCAAAGCTACAAAACTACTATAACTAGAACTACACAAGCTAGCAACAAAAAGGAACAACAACAATCTAAACAAGAAGATACCAAAGTAAGCACAAGAGGGGATTTGGAGTGTTATACCGAGTGGCGATGATTGAGCCAACCAAAGTGAATACCAAGATAGTCAATGAAGTAACCAATCACCGGGATAAAATCCAATTGATCGAACACAATTGAGACACAAGATTTATCCCGAGGTTCACGTGCTTGCCGGCACGCTAGTCCCCGTTGTGTCCCCCTACACCACGTGGTTCGGTGGCTAATCGGTATCACACATCGAGCCTCTCAAAAGGCGCCACAAGAACCTACCAAATGGTGAGAAGTTCTGACACGAGCAATCCACTAGAGTTGAAATTCGGCGCTTCGCTAGGGAACCACAACAACCCCTCACAACAAGCTCATCGGAGCTGGCCACGAACAATCACCAACAAGTGCCGGACCTCCTCCGCTGCTCCAAACCGTCTAGGTGGCGGCAACCACCAAGAGAAACAAAAATCTCGCAGCAAAGAACACCCAAGTGCCAACTAGATGCAAACTCATAAGCAAATGCACTTGAGATCACTCAATCTCACTTTGATTAGGCAATCAAGCAAGGGAGATGAGTGTGAGGGGATGTGCTCAGCTCAAGAGGGTGTTAGAGAGTCAAAATGTCCAAGAGAGTCCTTTAGGAGCCGGCCAACAAGTATTTATAGGAGCCCCCAAAAGAATAGAGCTGTTGGCTCACGAAACAGCCACACTCAGGGTGACCGGACGCGCTGGTCCGGCCTGACCGGACGCGCCACAGTGTCCGGTCTCTCCACTGCGACCTCCTCGATGAACGTCACGTGTCTTGCTTTGAATCTCGTTCGTTCGATCGTAACGGTCACTTAAATGTACTCGTTTACGCACTAGAGTGACCGGACGCGCCGATAAAAAATGATCGGACACGCCTAGGCATCCGGTCGCCACTGATTCGCGTTGCTGACCACACGACCGGACGCGCTTCATGCCACAACTGGACGCGACAGTGCCAGCGTCCGGTCGCTGTCCAGAGAGGTTCCAAAGAGCGACTTTGTCGACCGGACGCGTCCGATCGCACATGACCGGACGTGCCATCGCGTCCGATCAGCTCTGGGACACACTGTTCCCTGGGTGCATGACCGGACGCTCCGGTTCCACGAGGGACCGGACGCGCCGGTTGCAAACCCTCGCGCCCCACGCCGCACACACCTGCTGCCACTGACTGGACGCGTCGGTCGTGCCGAGACCGCGTCCGGTCCAGCGTCCGGTCACACCAGTGACCTCCTTTCGCCTTCGTTTCTATCCACGATGACTTAGAGAAAATCTCCATCTCCGGCGTAGTGGAAAATAGACGTTTCACTTCAAAAAAGCGCTAGAAATGCTTGTTGATATTTGTTAATGCACACCGAATAATCAAGGAATGATCCGCAAGTGCACAGATACCGCTATAGCACTTCACTCGAAGGTTTTAAATATCGTATCCACAGGGAAACGTGTGAGGTTAACCACGGTCTAACTTAACCTGGAGTGGCTCAAGACTAGAGAAGATCGGGAGTGTAGAGAAAACTGCTAAGATATTCACGTTCTAATCTCAGTAAGCTATGTCTTCTACTATTCTATCTAGGGACATTGCATTAGGAAAAAGACACCATATAAGATGCTTTAACTTAGCAACTAGGTCCTACTAGGCCTATATACGAGGTGTGGGCTATAAAGAACTCAGCAGGATTGTCACGCCCGCGATCTACCACACTTCCCTGCATACAGGGTGCATCCACAAGTAACTTAGGCCTAAGCACCACGACTACACCTACAATTACTACTTTAACCTATAGGGTCCTATAGATTAAAGCACTCAAAAGAATTGTGAACCAGAAGAACAATATAAACAACGTGCTTAAAGAAAGAAGAAGTTGATTACCAGAGAAATCTCAGACGTAGATTAACTCCACCAAGGTACAAGCTGTAGAGGGAGCACTGACAGGCTGACATCTCCTTCAAAACTCTTCCCTCTCTCTACCTCTCTATTTCTAAAGACTAATCCTAATGAGGACTAATCTTCTCTCGAATGCTACTCTTGAGAGGTTGATCCTTTCATGGGACCCCTCTCAGCTAATCCTCACCAGAGAATATAAATTAGGGTTTTTGGGATGATTTGAGCCAGGGGGCAGGGTCTTGCTTATATAGGCCGGTGGAATGAACGTGAGCCCTCGGATCAAATCGACTTGAAACAACGGATGAGATGCAATCCTTGAGGCAATGGAAGATCATCATGCGAAGTCGGCTGACAAGTGGGCCAGACCCAGGTCGGCCGACCTAGAGGCTAGGTCGGCTGACCTATCACTATGCTAGGTGGGCCCCGCCTTCGGTGGCATGCCTTCTCATGTCTTCTAGATGCTTCTGAACTTGGTGTCACAGTGGAATATGCTTTTTTAGCCCAACATCCTCTATATCTTTGGCTCTTTTCTTGTTTAATACCTGGAAAACAGTGATTCACCAAAACCTGTGGAATTCTGTCAGATAACCCCCTATTCTACGTTGATATTTTATTATATTTATCCTTTTCATGTTTGGTTGACAGTTTACAATTGACGTTAGTGACCGTCAACAGTATACCGGCCACTGTACTTTGTATACGTGCCCTTCTTCTTCTCTTTCTACCATAATTGCTGCACTGACCACCGTAGAGGTTGCTGCTATGTATAACATCATGTCTTCGTGCTTCTTATGCGGTGTGAGCATGGGTGATAAGGTGATGTACACCTTAAGGCTTTCAAAAGCCTCCTTGACTTTCTCTGTCCACTAAAACTTGCCTGTCTTTTTTAATAGTTTAAAGAAAGGGAGTCCTTTTTCGTCGAGTCGTGAGATGAAGCGATTGAGGGCTGTCATGCTTTCTGTCAGTTTTTGCACATCTTTTACACAGCATGGGGGTGCCATTTCTATTATGGCTCGAATCTGCTTAGTACTTGCTTCTATTCCTCGATTACTGACCAGGAATATGAGTAGTTGTTCGATGGTATCCCGAAAACACACTTGTTTAGGTTCAATTTCCACTTCCACTTATTTAGATTTTTAAAAGTCTGCTTCAAGTCTTTAATTAGCATGTCTAGGTTTTTTTATCTTTACTACTACATCATCGACATAAGCTTTTGCTTTGTCACCAATCTGTTCAACGAGACATGTTTGAATAGCTCTTTGATAGGTGGCGCCGGCGTTCTTGAGTCCAAAGGACATGGTTTTATAGCAATTGGCGCCGAACGGAGTGATGAAAGATGTCTTGCTCTGGCCTTCTTCCTTTAATGCAATCTGATGATACCCTGAATAACAATTGAGGAAAGATAGCAGGGCGGATCCTGCCGTTGAATCGATAATTTGATCAATTCGTGGTAACCCGAACGGGTCCTTTGGGCAATGTTTGTTGAGATCCGTGTAGTCGACGCACATGCGCCATTCTACCATGTTCTTTTTCTGTACTGGAACGGGATTCGCTAGACAATCTGGATGAAGAATTTCTCTTATAAATCCGATTGCTATTAATTTTGTAATCTCCTTTTTTATTGCTGCCTTCTTGTTTGGTGAAAATGTTCTTAACCGCTGCTTGATTGGTCTAGAGCCTTCATTGACATCGATTCTGTGCTCAGCCAACTCTCTTAGGACACCTGGCATGTCGGCCGGCTTCCAAGCGAAGATATCTTTGTTGTCCCAAAGAAAGTTGTGTGAGCGTGAGTTCCTATTTAGCCGAGAGGTGAGCACTGATGGTTGCCGTTTTCTCTAGATCACTGGTACCTAGGTCAATTTTCTTCACATCAGCTTTTTTTGTGGAGCAAGGATGCGAGGCTTCTTTGCCTGGATCTCTAGTTCTTTCGGATTCATCTGTGCAGCAACAGTGGCAATTTCTTCTATGTCGTCGGCTGTCTGAGCTTTAGTGGCGATTTGGATTGCTTGTAGGTCACAATCGAAAGCGCGCTTCAAATCGCCCTGAAGTGAGAGTATTCTGTGAGGCCCTGGCATCTTAAGCAGGAGGTATGGGTAGTGAGGTATAGCCATTAATATGGCAAGTGCTGGCCTTCTAAGGATGGCATGGTACGATATCTCAAAGTCTACAACTTCAAACTGAATGAATTCGGTTCGGTAATTGGTCGGTGTTCCAAATGTAACTGGTAGAGTGATTTGTCCAAGTGGCATAGCGGTCTTGCCAGGTACTATTTCATAGAATGGCACTCCTATTGGGGTAATCAACCTGGCAAAGTTTAGTCCCATCTTTTTTAGCGTTTGTAAAAATATGATGTTGAGTCTAGCTCCTCCATCGATCAAGACCTTGGTGACTGTCGTCCCTGCTATGGTTGGATCTAAAACTAGTGAATATAGGGCAGCATTTCTGACGCTAGTCCATTGATCCTCTCTTGAAAATTAGATTGGGTACTATGACCAATTCAGGTACCTTGGGATGGTAGGTTCAGCCACCATGATGCTGCGGAGAGCTAGTTTGTCTTGGTGTTTGCTTCTGGAACCGAAAACTCCAGAGAAGATTACTGCAACTGCTCCCTTTGGCTATTGGAAACCTTTGTCTTTTGTGTTGTCTTCATCTTTCTTCTTGTTATCCTCTTATTTATCCTTGTTTTTTTTCCTTTTCTTGCGTACTGATCAATGAAGATTCGGCAATCTCCTGTTGTGTGGTTTCCTTGCGGGTGCCATATACAATGCATATTCTTGATGTCTTCGAACCTCCTAAATTTTGAAATTTTTTCGTCTTGTCAGCCATGGTGACGGTGTTGTCTGGTCCACGCTTTTTGTCCGGATGTCCAATGTTTGAGAAATTCTTCCTGTCCGAGTTGTCTCTATTATTTTCTTGGTTGTTTCTGTCCGGAAATCTTTCCCTTGTCTTTTCTTCTACCATAATCATCTTTTCTACCGCGCGTCTGAATTCTTCATTGTTCCTTGGGTTTTCTTTGCAAAAATCTTAAAATTGCCATTTAGCCATGATCCCGTGAGAAAAGGCTTTGATCACTTCTCGTTCGGTGATGTCATTTACTTGGGCACGTAATTCTCCAAAACATCGATAATAATCTCTGAGGCTCTCGTCTCCCTTTTGGTTGAGTCCTTTTAGCTCTGCATGCGTGATGGGATGTGTAATGATGCCTGCAAAATTTTCACAGAAGGTTCTTTGCAAGTCCTTCTAGCCTCTAATTGATCCTAGGTTCAATTTGTTGAACCATTGGAGGGCAAGGTTTCTAGGGCCATGGGAAAGAACAATGCCATGATATCATTGTCTCCACCAGCTAGTTCAATTGATCGTGAGTAGATTCTGAGCCACTGCCTTAGTTCTGTCTTCCCATCATATTTGGAGTGGTTTGACAGCTTGAACTTGTGAGGCAGTCGTACTAAAGCAAGTCACCTTGAAAAATAGGGAAACCTATCGTGCATTCCGGCTTCTCTGTGTTCTGACTTAACTCCCCCTTCCTACCAACTGTCATTTAGTCTAGGCAGAAATCATGTGGATGAGTGGTAAGATGCTCTGCTCCTTTCTTGTCTCGGATGCTCAACTTGATTACTTTGGGCGTGGTCTCTTCTTTTCTCTCGATTCTGGCTCCTGTTTGGTCCTAGTCTTTCGAAGGCAAACCTCCTGTGGCTTTGTGCTTCTTGTTCATGTGATGCTGTCCTAGCGGGAAGCTTGGAACGAGCTCTTCTGTCATGTGCCCTCAAGGCCGTTGTTCGGAGAACTTCTCGGAGTTATTCTTGTTCCTCGTTGGGATGCGAGATCGCTTCGAGTTCCTCTAGCGCCTCTCGTATCTTGTCGTAAGGAGCTTTGTGTGCTCTGGCTGCGCGCCTCTCTTCGGCTTCTCCCTTTGATTTCCTCTTGTTGTACTCGGCCAGCTCTGCTTCGTACGTGTCCCATGCTTCTTTTCATTGCCTGGTACGGTGTCTGTGACCTTCTTTTAGTTTATTTCTTCTTTCTCTAGCTCATTTCTGGCCCTTAGACTCGCCATCGTACTCAGAAGCGTTGGGCGATATGTTTGATTCTGATTCGTCTGAAGACCTGACGTCGGGTGCAGTTGGTGGCATCGGTGGTGGCCGCCGAATTATGAAGACTTCCCGAGCTGCCACCAGCCCTGCCCTGCTGGAGTTGCTGACGACTTCAGTTAGAGCGTTGGCATCGCGGGACGCACCACCTTCTTGGTAGAGTAGAGTGATAGCTTCTTCAACTAGTCGAGTGTTGCTATTCTGGGGAAAAGTACCCGGCTAGTGGACTAGGCAATCTTGAGATGTTATGGTTTATACAAGACCTTCTTGCACCCCGATAAGACGTAGCCTCCGTATTGGACCAGCTACTTTTTGGAGTATGTCTTGATACGCCCTCGCCACGTTGTTAAGTCTGGTTGGGAGGTGACTCAACTTCCTGAAAGAAACCTGAAGTAGATTCGAATTGATCTCTTGAAGAGTTGATGCTGCGTTCTGGAGTCCAATTAGAAAAGAACTCGGTTCGTCTCCAAAAGAACCCGGCTTGGACCTCTGAAGAGGAATCTGACCTGAACATTAAGCCGAGACTGGTTGTCGTCGGAGCTTGAGTCGATTCGGACACCGTAAGGCCTGAGAATCTTTCGGCGAGATCTTCAACTGATCCCATCGGAAGAGTGATTTCCTCGCGGGCCTTTCGAGCTTCAACGAGACATCCCTAGAGGTTGCCCTTACTGTCTGCCTCTCAAATCCACGATCCGAAGATGAAGATCGATCCTAGCAGGAAGATCATGTTGTCGAAATCCATAGAGCTCTTGACCGCGATTGCGCCGCAAGCCCCTACCTGGCGCGCCAGCTGTCGGTGTTCGACCACCGATAGCCTGCCCCGGGGGTACTCAGAACAGTTGCTCAGGCTTCAGCGTATGCTAGAGCTCGATAGTGAACGCAGAGATGGTCAATTTAATTTGGTTCGGGCCCTCGATCGTGATTGAGTAATAACCTTACGTCCAGTCCGCATTTAGCCTTTGCGTTGGATTGATTGTGTTCTATCGTCTCTTGTTACAGGGATGCCCACGGCCTCTCTTTATATCGATAGAGAAGGCTGTGGTGCGCTCACAATCCTAGTTGGATCCAAAGAAGGTATCCTGAACTAAATACAGAAGTTACTTTCTATAGGAATCCGGCTAGTATGACCTATTCTACTCGGATTCGGTGTAGCGGACGCTACACCTATCCTTGCTTCTATCCATGGGCCAGGTCAAGGCCCACAACTTGTAGTCATATTGCTGTGGAACCCTGTGGATCCCATATCGACAGGCAGGGGCGGGCAGCAGGCGTGCCTCTTGCGGCAGAGGTGAGCAAGGGCCCCAGGGCGGAGGAAGCGGAGGAGGTCATCGCCGCTAGTGGCGGAGGACGAAGAATGGAGCTTGAGGCGAGCGCGCAAGGCAGAGTAGGAGTTTTTTTTGGAGGCGGCGTCCGTCTGACCAGATGCTCGCACCGCAGCATCATCGATCTAAAAATACAAACAGAAAAAATACTAATGTTTTTCAACCATATTGTCGGATCCCTTCTTTTAGTAAAAAAAATCCCACTTTACTCGTTATAAGAAACTCGTTGGCCATAACGCTTTGTCCTTGCTAGTGCCAGGATTTGATTTGTTGCTTACATTAGACCTCTTGAGATTCTGATTAGTTGCTTACATTAGACCTTTTGCAGCATAACTTAGGCCCTTGTAAACTCATGTAGCATCTTGGTGTTTGGATGTTCTGCGTAAAGCATGTTTGATTGTTTACATTTTGTTGCATGTAGTTACCTCCAAGTCTTAGTTGAGATCTCAAGTTTCTAGTGTGGTATGGGGATGAGAAATTTTTTGTGTGCCCATTGGCTTGTACAAACCTACATTATCTAGCAAAATCCAATTTGGTGTACTAGCTAATGCAGCATTGTGTCTGCTTTGAGCAATGTGCAAACCTACATATAAGAGTCTATGCAGACAACCAAACATGAGCAATAGCACAACACAAGTATGGATACAGGCTAATACTGACAACCAATCAACCCCTAACTATTAGAGAAGCTATTGGCTTTCATATGGCAGCTTCCATGGCTGAACCTCAATGATAATGATGAAGATGTCCCGATTTCGCACAGAAATGAAGATGGAGATGAATCTTAGAGGTCATGAAGAAGGCTATGATCGGAGGGGAGATGCTTGACAACCAAAGCAAGGTTTGGGTTGCCGTCTAGAGGAGGGAATGCTTGGTTTTGATAGAGGATGCAAGGTTGGGTTCATTAGCAATTGGAAGGGAGGTCTCAGCAGTCGATGCGGCTCAGGGGCATTCGCTAGGTAGATCTACATGCATTTTTGCGTCTGACATCTTCAAACTCTATTTGTGCCCATCCTCAGCATCTAATACTTCACTATGGTTGTACCGGGTACGATTGCCACTCAACTTTTGAATGGGTGCCACCTAATCTCCCTATGTTGTTCTAACTCCTCTTGTAGTTGTTGATGTCTCTTCCCATACTCCAACTACTGGGGATCCTGAGCAATTGGTAATGGAGTGGGGGTGGTCCCTTTAGTGAGAGTTTCATCGTGGCTATGCAATGTTGCATTCTTTAGGCTAGGTTTTAGGGGGGCCTCCAACAAAGACTTGTTTGGTCTTAGGCCATTGTTCGGCGACGATTATGCCTTAAGCACCACTTCCTCCATTAAAGGCATCATCATGAAGCCCCCTCCACACACCCTCCCACTTATGGGGACCCTCATGGCGGAAACCTTGCTTTATGGTGCAACTATAACAGTTTGCGTGCATCGTTTCCTTGTTAGTATTTTCTTCGATGATGTCTTATGGTAGTTTTGGGCTTTGCAGTGTGTTGGGGAAGTTGGAGCTATATGCTATCCTATGGTAGTTTTGGGTTTCACATTGTATAGGGGGAGTTGGAGCTATAAGCTTTTGCATTGCCAGGGATACATTTGTGCTTGCTAACTATGATAGGTGCATGGGCTAGCTCATTCTCTTTAGTGGAGTTTTGGCTTTAGTGGTGGTTCCCAATGGGTTGTCATAGTTTTTTAGCAATGGTTGTGCAGCGAGTTGTTGCTTCGACACTGGCACTAGCAGGGGGCATGCCACCTCCCTACGCCCCAAACATGTGAGAAAATTTTCACCATATCCTATATAATATGTATTCTAAACCTAATTAGTCCTATATCACAACCCTAGAAACTTAAAGCTACATGTATGGATGTTAGAGCTTTAAATGCTTAATATGTTTATACCCAATGATGAATATTTTTAATATACATACAATTACTGGTAGTAGCTACAGATGCGGGACCCACAGGGTTCCCCAACAATGTGACTACGAGTCGTGGGCCCTGGCCTGGCCCACAAACTAGAGATAGGAGAGGTGTAGCATCCACTACACCGAATCCGAGTAGAATAGGCCAGACTAGCCGGATTCCTATGGAAAGTAACTTTTGTATCTAGTTCAGGACATCTTCTTTGGATCCGACTAGGATTATAACCGCACCACAGCCGTCTCTACCGATATAAAGTGAGGCTGTGGGCACCACTGTAACAAGAGACAAGATAACACAATCAATCCAATGCAAAGGCTAACACCGACTAGACGTAAGATTATTACTCGATCATGGTCGAAGGCCCGAACCAGTATAAATCGACTGTCTCTGCGTTCACTGTCGAGTTCTAGCACGCACCGAAGCTCGAACAACTGTCCTGGGTACCCTCGTGACAGGCTGTCGGTGGTCAAACACCGACAGCTAGCGCGCAAAGTAGGGGCTTTCGGTGCAATCGTGATCAAGAGCTCTACGGATTTTGACAACATGATTTTCCCAATGGGATCAATCTTCATCTTCGGATCGTGGGTTTACGAGGTGGACGACAAGGGCAACCTCCAAGGATATCTCATCGAAGCTCTAGAAGCCCATGAGGGACTCACTCTTCCGACGAAGCTCACCAAAGATCTCGCCGAAAGGCTTACGGTGTCCGAATCAACTCGGACCCCCAATGACAACTAGTCTCTACTTGACATCCGGGTCGGATTCCCCCTCGGAGTCTTATCCGGGTTCTTTTAAAGACAAGCCGAGTCCTTTTCCGATTGGACTCCGAAACACAGCATCAACTCTACAAGAGATAAATTTGAATCTACTTCAGGTTTCTTCCAAGAAGCTGAGTCGTCTCCCAACCGGGCTTAACAACATGGCAAAGATGTATCAAGACTTACTCCAAAATATGGCTGGTCGAGCGCGGAGGCTACATCTTATCAGGGCATAAGAAGGTCTCGTATTAACCGTAACATCTAAAGATTGCCTAGTCCACTGGCCGGGTACTTGTCCCCGGAACAATAGTGCCTGACTAGTTGAAAAAGAAACCACTCTACCCTACCAAGAAGGTAGTGCGCGCCACCTTGCCAATACTCCAACTGAAGTCATCAGCGACTACAGCAAGGCAAGCCTGATGCCAGGCCGAGAAGCCTTCATGATTCGGCGACCACTACCGATGCCGCCTACTGCACCCGATGTCAGATCCTCAGATGAATCAGAATTAAACATATCGCCCAACACTCTTGAATACGATGGCGAATCTGAGGGCTAGAGACGAGCTAGAAAAGAAGGAACAAACTAAAATAAGGCCGCAGACGCCGTGCCAAGCAACGAAAAGAAGCACAGTATACGTACAAGGTAGAGCTGGCCGAGTACCATAAGAGGAAATTAGAAAAAGAAGCCGAAGAAAGGCGTGCAACCAGAGTACACAAAGCTCCTTACGACAAAATACGGGAAGCACTAGAAGAACTCGAAGTAATCTCGCATCCCAATGAGGAACAAGAACAACTTCGAGAAGTTCTCCGAACAACAGCTCTGAGAGCGCATGGCGGAAGAACTCATTCCAGGCTTTGAGCTAGAACAACATCGCATGAACAAGATGTACAAAGTCAAAGGAGGTCTGCCTTCGAAAGACTAGGACCAAATGGGAGCCAGAATCAAGAGAAAAGAAGAGACAACACCCGGAGTAATCAAGTCGAGCGTTCGAGAGAAGAAAGGAGCAGAGCATCTCACCGCTCATCCCCACGGTTTATTCCTAGACTAAATAACAGCTGGCAGGAAGGGGGAGCCGAGTCAGAACATAGAGAAGTCGAAACGCACGATAGGTTTCCCTGTTTTTCAAGGCAACTTGCCTCGGTACGGCTGCCACACAAGTTCAAGCCATCAAACCACTCCAAATTTGACGGGGAGACCAAACCAAAGCAATGGCTCAAAATCTACTCGCAATCAATCGAACTAGCCGGCGGAGACTATGATATCAAAGCATTATTCTTTCCCATGGCCCTAGAGAACATGCCCCTCCAATGGTTTGATAAATTGAACCCGGGGTCAATCAAAGGCTGGGAGGACTTGCAAAGAGCCTTCTGTGAAAACTTCGCAGGCATCGTTACACACCCCATCACTCATGCAGAGCTAAAAGGACTCAAGCAAAAGGGAGGCGAGAGCCTCAGAGATTATTATCGACGTTTTGGTGAATTATGTGCCCAGGTACATGACATCACCGAACGAGAAGTGATTGAAGTCTTTTCCCACGGAATCATGGCCAAATGGAAATTTCAAGATTTTTGTAAAGAAAACCCAAGGAATAATGAAGAATTCAGACGCGTGGTAGAAAAAATGATCATGGCTGAAGAAAAGATGAGTGAAAGATTTTCGGACAGAAACAACCTAGAAAACAACAGAGACAACTCGGACCGGAGAAATTTTCCAAACATGGGACATCCAGACAGGAAGCACGGACCAGACAACAATGTCGCCATGGCCGACAAGACGAAAAATTCTCAAAATTTAGGAGGTTCGAAGACATCGAGAATATGCACTGCATATGGCACCCACAAGGAAATCACAGAACAGGAGACTGCCGAATCTTCATTGATCGATATGCAAGAAAAGGAAAAAACAAAGATAAACAAGAGGATAACAAGAGGAAAGACGAAGACAACACGGAAGACAAAGGATTCCAGCAGCCAAAGGGAACAGTTGCAGTAATCTTCTCCGGAGTCCCAGGTTCTAGAAGCAAGCACCAAGACAAGCTGGCTCTCCGCAGCATCATGGCATCCTAACCAGCCATTCCAAGGTACCTAAATTGGTCACAGTACCCAATCTAGTTTTCAAGAGAAGATCAATGGACTAGCGTTGGAAATACCGGCCTATATCCACTGGTCCTAGATCCAACTATAGCAGGGATGACAGTCACCAAAGTTTTAATCGATGGAGGAGCTGGACTCAACATCATATTTTTAGGAACGCTAAGGAAGATGGGTCTAGACTTTGCCGGATTGATTACCCCAACAGGAATGCCCTTCTATGGAATAGTACCCGGCAAAGCTACCATGCCGCTCGGGCAAATCACTTTACTAGTCATGTTTGGAACACAATCAAATTACCGAACCGAATTCATTTAGTTTGAAGTCGTGGACTTTGAGACTTTATATCATGCCATCCTTGGAAGACCAGCACTTGCAAAGTTTATGGCTATACCTCACTACCCATACCTCCTGCTCAAGATGCCAGGACCTCACGGAATACTCTCCCTCCGGGGCAACCTGAAGTGCGCTTTCGATTATGACATTCAAGCAATCCAAATCGCGGCCAAAGCACAGGCAGCCGACGGCAGAGAAGAAATTGCCACAGTCACTGCACAAATGAATCCGGAAGAGCTAGAGATCCTAGCAAAAAAACCTTGCATCCTTGCACCACAAAAAGTAGCCGATGTAAAGAAAATTGACCTAGGTACTGGTGATCCTGAGAAGACAGCGACCATCAGTGCTCACCTCTCGGCTAAATAGAAACTTGCGCTCACTAACTTTCTTCGGGACAACAAAGATATCTTCGCTTGGAAGCCAGCCGACATGCCAGGTCTCCCAAGAGAGTTGGCTGAGCACAGAATCGATGTTAATGAAGGGTCCAAACCAATCAAGCAACGGCTGAGAAGATTTTTACCAAACAAAAAGGAAGCAATCAAGAAGAAGATTACGAAATTAATGGCAGCTGGATTTATAAGAGAAATTCTTCATCCAGATTGGCTAGCGAATCCCGTTCTATAGAAAAAGAACACGGCAGAATGGCGCATGTGCGTCGAATACACGGATCTCAACAAACATTGCCCAAAGGACCCGTTCGGGTTACCGCGAATTGATCAAATTGTCGATTCAACGGCGGGATCCGCCCTACTATCTTTCCTCGATTGCTATTTGTAACACCCTAGGTGTTTAGGCTTGCATTTTGGCACTTGCATTGGACGAGCCTAAGCGTCATTTGTTCATATATGAGCATGGAACATATGTGATGCACTACTAAAACATATGGAACATACTAGTGCAACATGTGAAACATGTATATATGGAATGTGCTTGAAACATTTCCTTGAAACATATGCAACATACCTTGTTATTCTGTGTTTCAATGTGTGTATGTTTGGTGCTCATGCCTGGTAATGCAAGTGAGTGTTGATGTCACTTCTTTCATGTGTCTCACATCACTCTCTATCTATAGTGATCCCTGAAAAAGTTTCATCGAGTTTGGAATAAAAAAATCACATGAAATGATAAGTCATGTTTTTGTTGCAAATATCTTTACTATGTGCTTAGATGGTACCATTAAGTGAAGGGAATTATAGACCATCAACCAAACCTTACCAACTTGTCCAGATGACACTAGAGAACTCTACAACAAAAGCCATGAAGGGTTCATGTTGAGCAAATATCAAGAAAATGCTCCTATGCATCAAAAAGGATAATTTAAGCTTTAGTGTGATGCTACTTTTGTCAAGTAGAACTATAGGTTCTATATTAGTTTTGATGTTGGACCTTAAATAAAAGTTGTAGTTCATATTATATAGAACAAACTTTGTTAAATGGTCAAGAGCTAGTTTGGTCTCTAACCTAGTCAAATAGAGCTCACAAGATTCAAAACAGTGCTGTTTTGGAGCCCAGGAATTTGGCTAAGTCCTAACTGAGGTTTAACTTTGGGTAACCTAGTTTGGAGCTTTTTATCTTGCAAAACAGATGGATCCAAACCTTGATCCTGTAATGAAAGTTGTAGTACATGTTAAGGACAACAACTTTTGTTTAAGGACCAAAACCTAGTTCAGCCTCTAAGGTAGCCAAACAGTGGGTCAAAGTTTGAATCCCGAGCTGTTTTCTGGAACCCTGAAATTTTGCTAAGTGTAGACTGAACTTGCAGTTTTCAGTTTCATGGTACCCACCTTCGGCAAAGTTTAGTTTGCAAACCATTTTAATTTTGGGCAAACTCCTATAAGCAATGTTGGAGTACTCATGTAGACCTAGCTGATGGTGAAATTGGTTGATCAAATCAGTACACGGCTTAGGAGATAGAGAGGGAAGAAGAAGGTAGGTTCAGTCGGCCTTCAATTGGACTGCAGATTTTGATTTTGAGGTACCCTCCTTTGGAGCTCGATATCTTCTAATCTAGGCAGATTTAGCTCTTGATTATTAAAGCAATATTGTTCATCTCGCAAAGCTCTACAACTTTGTCTCTTGTGCCAAAATGAATAGACACCTGGATTGGGAGAGAGGATGGGAAAGATTGAGTTTTCAGTCATACGTATGCAGTAGTATTAGTTGGTTTCAAATTCTGAAACTGGAAGATTGATCGGGCTAGACCCGTCGTGGCCGACCACGGGCAGGCGCCCGATGCCACATGGCTTTTCCATGTATTCATACACTTGCATCTTACATCTCATCTAGGTACGCTAGATGCACCACGTGGAGGACATGATGTGGAGCTGAACCCAAAGATGGTGTTGGTGGATCCATCCCGCAGATGGAGGGACTGGACAAGTGCTAGTGGGAGATGCTCGCCAAGCGTGGGTCATCTAACAAACACTAACTAGTGTCGGATCCCAGGCAAGCCCCAGAGCATTATAAGCCTCCTAATTTCTGAAAATACAATTGAGTATATATGTTATAAGTATTGTTGCATTAAGTGATAGGTGTTGGATGAAAACACTTGCTGCACATATATCCTATCCTTGTCCAGAAAGTATACCTTGAATCCTATTTAGATTCAGGTTCGAGCAATTGCTTAGCCCTGCTTTAAGCGGTAGAAGTCGGGTGATTTCCTGTCACTTGGGAGTTTTAGGGATAATTATATATGGCACGGTTGGCTATATTTGCTATCGTGGAAAACAACCATGTGTTAATAAAATAAAGTGAGACCGGGCGGGATGACGACAGTGAAGCAACAAGACATGGAGGTCTTGGGTATGGATCTATCCCCATCTGTGTCAGTTAAGGACCGATTCGCTGTACGTCCTTAAGTCATGTTGAACGCAGTTTAACACTTAGTTGGCTGGATAAGCCGTTCCGACCGCGAAGCCGAGTAATACAGTTCAGGCCGGGAATCAGGGGGTCAAGTGCGCATTCTGGAGGAAGTAAGGATGTGCTTGGGGACATTGGCATAAGACCAAGGGGGGTTAAAATCCCTACACCTAGCAGAGTGTTGCCCTTGGGGATACGGCATCAGTCGAACCCATGAATTCTGAATTGTACCAAAGGTGACCTGAGCAGCCTTCGCGAGGCGTGTCTCGGTGAGTGTTAGAAATACCCCTCCAGCTGGATAGGAATTCAATTCGAATCGCCGTCGCTCCCGGTTAGTGAGCACTTGACTTGAGCAGCGGAAACGTAGATTCAATTAATTAAATAGATGGTTAATTGGATGATGATTTAAATGTTGCCTCAATTTATACCTGCTATGGTTAATATTGTTTGCTCCTAATCAAGTGGATGCTCTAGTACAGGTGCTAATATAGATGACAGGTTAATGATTATTAACTTGATGCTTAAGCATTAATGATTACTTATCTGTACTAAGCTTTTATGCAAAATGTTATCAAACTAGCCTCACTTTATATTAGCCTTGCATACTCCTTGGTGTCACTTTATTTCTGGTTTTTGACGGGTAAGTCTAGCTGAGTATATTCTCGTACTCAGGGTTTATTCCCACTTGTTGTAGGTTGTGATGTATCATGGCTACTGCAAGAATTGGATGGCTCCTGCTGTAGAGGCGGAGTGTGTCATGGGCATGATCCTTCTGAGTTATCTTGTCTCTAATGCTTTTGTTGGAATTTGACCTTGGTACTAGCATGTATTTGAAATAAGAGTAATGTTAGTTCCAAATTACTTTGCTTCCGCTACTTTTCAATTTAAGTTGTAATAACTATGTTGAACTCCGATGTATATTGAATTACTTGTGAAATGGATGTAACATGTGACTTGTTATGTTGAATCACTACGATCTTTGCTTGTATGTTGGTTGGTTTGAAATCCCTCATGATTTCATTGGACTACCGGAGTTATATGGGCTCAAGTGTGAGAATTTGATCACTCCGGTGATTGTTTTTGTACTTGTGCTCTTATAATTTGGACGGTTCCATGACACTATTCAGGCTATCATCAGATTACATTAAGAGAAGAAGACCAGAGCAAGACATCTTTCATCACTCCGTTCGGCGCCTATTGCTATAAAACCATGTCTTTTGGACTCAAGAACGTAGATGTCACCTATCAAAGAGCTATTCAAACATGTCTCGTTGAACAGATTGGTGACAACGCGGAAGCTTATGTCGATGACGTAGTAGTAAAGACAAAAAAACCCAGACATGCTAATTGAAGACTTGAAGCAGAGTTTTGAAAATATGAATAAGTGGAAGTGGAAATTGAACCCAAACAAGTGTGTTTTTAGGGTACCATTAGGACAACTACTCGGATTCCTAGTCAGTAATCGAGGAATAGAAGCAAGCACTAAGCAAATTTGAGCCATAACAGAAATGACACCCCCGCGCTGTGTAAAAGATGTGCAAAAACTCATAGGAAGCATGGCAGCCCTTGTAACACCCCAGGTGTTTATCACTCGTTAAGTAGTGGGTTTGAGCTCAACCATGACAGATTAACTGGTGATGAAGATGTCAAGGTCAAACCTATGGACAGGAGCCCCAACCTAAACTTGGATGTTGCACCCTTGCTTTACATATAGGCTGTTTTTAATATATATGCTTGGGTGGTGTTATTGCAATATCTTCATGTGTCTCACGTCAATACCTATCTATATTAATCCTTGGAAAAGTTTTATGAAGTTTGAAATCAAAAAGTCACATGAAATGATAAGTTATATCCTTGTTGAAATGACTTTACTAAGTGCTGGAATTGCATTATTAAGTGGATGGAAACATAGGTTATCAACCAAACCTTGCAACCTTGCCCAAATGACTCTAAATGGACTCTACAACAAAAGTCATGAAAGGTTCATGTTGAGCAAATGCCCCGAAAATGCTCCAATGGATCAAAAAGGATAATTTAAGCTTTATCGTGATTCTACTTTGGTCAAAGTATAATAGTAGTTTCTATATCATTTTTTAGGTTGGACCTTAAATGAAAGTTGTAGTCTATGTCATGAAGAACAAACTTTGTTTAAGGCTCAAGAGCTAGTTTGGCCCATAACCTAGTCAAATAGAGCTCACAAGATTCAATGCAGTGCTGTTTTAGAGCCCAAGTTTTTGGCTAAGTCCTAACTAATGTTTCAGTTTCGTGTAGCACATTTCGGAGCTTTGTATCTTCCTAACCAGAACAAATCAATCAAAGATCCTTTAATAAAAGTTGTAGATTGGTTTGAGGACAACGAACTTTATTTTTGGAACATACCATGATTCATCTTGGAAATAAGTCAAACAGTGGCTCAAAGTTGGAACCTGCTGCTGATTTCTGCACTTAGAAAATATTCTAAGTCTTGGAGAAGTTAACCAACGTCATTAGATTGGCATGCCGCATTCTCGTGTTTTTGTTAAGTAACTTGAGTTGATCCCTTTGTAAAAGTTGGAGGATACATGATGATCAAGAGCATACAAAAAGTTAGGTTCAGTTTAACGAAGTTCTGACCATCGAAAAGCGAGTTTCCATGAGTACCGCCTAGGTGTTGACACTGCTGTTTTGGCAGCTAATTAACCGCTAATCCGTTGCTCTAATGACCTTGGCCCCTTAATGAAAAACGTAGAGCTTCGTGTGGGCTTCGATCTTCATTTTGGGCCCATGTCCGAATTCAGTCTGGATCCGGCCCAATTCGGCGCCCACCTTGCCCACACCGACGCTCACCACGTGTTCATGGAAAGACTGACGCGTCCACCATGCACAACGCCGCGCGTCGTCCTCCTCGCCATGCGTCCTGCCCGCGCCTCGCATCGATTTGGAGCGCCTGAGCCGCTCTCGGTCTCCCTCACTCATTCCCTCCTCTCTCCCTCGCTCTTAGGCGTCGCACACGCTGCTCGCGGCCGCGTCCGCCATGGCCGGCTGGCTGAGCTCACCGCCGCTGTCGTTCTCCCACCTCCGCGCCTCCTGAGCCCTAGCCACCAGCCCTTGAGCCCTCACCGTAGCGTGGCGCACCCCCAGCGCCTGTTTCCCGGCCCCGACCGCCACTAGAGGCCGCGCCACCGGGAGCGTTGCCGCGGCCGCCGCCGGCGCACGTGGCCAGAAGGCCACGAGCCACCTCCCGCCGGTCCTCGGCCACTCACGGGTGCGCCTCGACACTGCCAAGGCGCGCCGCCCCTCCACCGCCGCCGACGAGCCCCTTTCCGGCTACAACCGACGAGCCTGGCGCCTCCCCTGCTCTGTTTTGCGACTAGGGACCTCGCGCAAGAATTCGACAAAATCCAGGGGCCTAACTACAAAGTCGTGACTCATATGAATAGTGTCACATAGTTCATAGTAAATTGTAGAAAAATCTTGCATAATTGTCGAAATGGCTGAATCTTCCATAATTCATAGTAAATTGTAGAAAAATCGTAAAATAGCAAATGAGTACTTTTTAGAATCCTTGTGAAATTCTCTATGCATTAGATCTATAATATGGCATGTTTTAGTTTAAAGTTTTCTCTGTAAAAATAGATTTGTGCAGTAGGGTTGTAATGCTAGTTGAATTTGTTATTTTCATAACTGAAGATCTAGGGCTCCAAATGAGGTGAAATTTTTGTGGCATACTACTCATGTGATGTTTGATCTTGCTCTGACATGATTTCTTGTAATAGCAATTTGTCTTTTTCATAGAGGTTGATATATATGTCCAAATGACTTGAAATTTGTACAGTAGACTATTGTGATTATATTCTAGTTACTATAATTTTTGTAGAATTTATGGTGCACTTTTAGTATATGTTCATTAAATCACCTAGGCATTTAAATGAATTAAGAAATGCTTTAAAGAATTTATTTAGTGATGAACACTATGCTTTTTAGTGATCATTTAACATGTAATTTATGATGGTTATATTGGTTGTGGCCAAATGTATGTTTGGAATATAAGTTAATATTTATTCTTGCAATTGATGCTTTCCTGGACAGTTTCTGGGACTTTGGTAATTGCACCATGAAAAGGAGGTTTGCTGAGAAACATGCTTATAACAAAGTTGTAGATAACTTATTAATCTATCTTGTGTTAAATTTTGGTGGCATTTGGCCTTGTAGTTTGTGAGTTATGACTGCTCCAAGTTGGGTTCTAGAAATAGTTATTCTCTGGAATCTCTGGACCAGATTATGTAAATATGCGTGTTTGACTTGGTTAAGTCGAGAATCATGTTAAGATGATTAAAGATGAATTGTGGACAATTTCATAAGCTTTCTAGAATGTCTTGTTGCATGGCTATTGGATTTGTATAACTCCAGTTATGATCCAAACATGCAGCTGTTGTTTGCCGTCCAGAAATGGACAGATGCTAGTTGTGGTTGTTTACTCCATGTGTTGCCAAGTGTGGCTTATGCCCTTGATGATGGTCAAGTTAAGATACTTGTGATCTTATTAAACTTGTGTTATGCTTGACGTGCTTGCCCTCTTTAATTGGTTGTGTGATGTTAGTTAAATAGCTTTTGGTGTTTATGTCTTAATCGTGTGTTTACTTGAATGATTATGTGATGCATCTTGTGTTACCATTCATCATATTCATACACATGTATCTTGCATCTCATTTAGGTTCGCTAGATGCACCACGTGAAGAACAAGATGTTGGAGCCAAACCCGAAGACGGTGTTTGGTGGACCTATCCCGAAGATGAAAGGATTAAGCAAGTGCCGGGATGGGAGATGATCGCCAAGCGAGTGTTATCTGTCAAACACTAACCTAAGTGTTCGATCCCAGGCAAGCCCCGGATCATCATAAGTCTCCTACTTTATAAAAGCAATTAAATTTATATGTTATATATATTGTTGCATTAAGTTGTAGGAGTTGAGTGAAACCGTTGATGCATTTATTACTATCCTTGCCTACCTGATTACCTTCTTACCCTGTTAGGTTTAGGATCGAATAACGGCTTAGCCCTGCTTAGACCGGTAGCAATCGGTGATTTCCTGTCACCTGAAATTATAGGTGGTTACGGGAATACTTTAGCTATGGAATGGAAGATATCCTGAAAATAACCAAGTGTTGATGGTTAATTGGAGACCGGGCGGAATAAGTATTGGGCAACCTGACAGGGTTCTGGGGTGCTTGTAGTTTTTGTCTGTGTCGATTAAGGACAGACCATTGTTGGGCCTCGGGTCATGTTGAACGCATGTCTCACATTTAGCTGGCCGGATAAAGTACCTTCCGACCGCGAAACTGGGAGATTATTCGGGCCGAGTAGATTGCCCGTAGCGCACTGTACCGGAGAAGGTGTGGTAGGACACGGTGGCGCAATGATAAGACCAAAATGGCAGTCGGTCGGCCCCTGGGTACATGTGGTTCCTGGCAAACTCGAGACTTTACCTAGATAGTTGACTCGGTGACCAATATCTCACTTTAGCGGGTGAGTGAGGTTTGTGTGAGGAATAAATTACCAGCTGGTTAATAATCGATTCGAATCGCCATCGTTCACTAGATAGTGAACACTTGACTCGAGTTACGGCATCGTAGTAACGATGATGGAACACGGATGGTTATGTGGATTATGTTGAAAATGCTAAACCTGAGATGGTAACTTTGATGTTAATGATTAATCAAGTGATTGCTTTAGCATAGGTGCTTACCTAGATTAACAGGTTATAACAAAGATGCTGCAAAAGTGCTTAAACGGTTTATTTATGATCACTTATGCTTTTCGCAAATGAGTCAAGCTAGCCCATTGAAAGAAAGCCTTGCATACTCCTTGGTGTCATATTATTTCTGGTTTATGACGGGTAAGTCTAGCTGAGTACATTCTTGTACTCAGGGTTTATTCCCACTTGTTGCAGGTTGTGATGTATCATGGCTACTGCAAGAATTGGTTGGCTCCTACTGTAGTGGCGGAGTGTGATCATGGGCATGATCCTTCTGAGCTATCTTGTCTCTCATGCTTTTATTGGAAATTGACCTTGGTACTAGCATGTATTTGAATTAAGGTGATATTAGTTTCAAACTACTTTGCTTCCGCTACTTTTGAACTTGAGTTGTAATAACTCTATGGAACTCCGATCTATGTTGAATTACTTGTAATAATAGATGTAACATGTGACTTGTTATGTTGAATCACTATGATCTTGGCTTGTACGTTGGTTGGTTTGAAATCCCTCGTGATTTCAATGGACTACCAGAGTTATAGGAGCTTAAGTACGGGAATTTAATTGCTCCGGCGATTGTTTTTGTACTTTTGTTCTTATAATTTGGGCGGTTCCGTGACAGCCCTCGGTCGCTTCATCTCACGACTCGGCGAAAAAGACACCCTTTTTTCAAGCTACTAAAAAAGACAGGCAAGTTTGAGTGGACAGAGGAAGCCAAGGAGGCTTTTGAAAGCCTTAAGGTGTACCTCACCTCATCACCCATACTCACGCCACCTAAGAAGAACGAAGGCATGATGTTATACATATCGGCAACATCTACCATGGTCAGTGCAGCAATTGTGGTGGAAAGAGAAGAAGAAGGGCATGTATACAAAGTACAGCGACCGGTATACTACATCAGCGAGGTTCTAACGAACTCAAAAATACGGTACCCGCATGTGTAAAAACTACTCTACACCCTCCTAATCACTTCTCGCAAGCTACGACACTACTTTCAAGGCCACAAGATTACCATAGTAACGGACTTCCCTCTCGGAGACATCCTGCGCAATAGAGATGCGACAGGGCGCATATCAAAGTGAGAAGTGGAATTCAGAGCTCTAAATATCGATTTCTCTCCTCGGAAAGCAATAAAATCACAAGCACTCGCAGACTTCGTGGCCAAATGGATAGAAATCCAACAACCCGCGCTAGATGCCCTCCTCGACCATTGGAAGATGTACTTCGACAGATCACTCAAGTTAGGCAGGGCGGGCGCAGGTGTTCTTTTCATATCCCTGGAAGGAAAACAACTTAAATACGTACTCCAGATACTGTGGCAAGCTACAAACAACGAAGCATAATATGAAGCACTCATTCATGGGCTAAGGATTGCGACTTCTATCAGAATCAAACAGTTACTTATCTGTGGCGATTCAGCAGTAGTCATCAATCAAGTCAATAAAGATTGGGACTACACCAAAAACAACATGGACGCCTATTGTGCTGAAGTATGAAAATTAGAGAAAAATTTCCAAGGACTAGAAACCCTGCATGTTCTACGAGACTCAAACATTGCAGCAGACGTTCTCGCTAAGCTAGGATCAGACAGAGCGAAGGTCCCGCCAGGTGTGTTTGTAGAGGAGTTGCCATCACCCTCCATAAAACAACCCGATGAGATAACCTTTGAGCCACCAACACCTACAACCCAGATCATGGTAATCACCAGATCATAGACTCAAGACTTCGTCGACTACATCAAAGAAAATAAACTACCAGCTAATAGGGAAGAGGCCACCAGGATAATTAGAAGAAGCAAGAATTACGTCCTTGTAGGCGACAACCTGTACAGAAGAGCCGCGTCATCAGGAGTACTCCTTAAATGTATCTCAAGAGAAGAAGGAAAAGAAATCCACTCAGGTTGTAGCAACAACCACGCAGCCTCAAGAACTCTGGTGGGCAAAACTTTTTGCACCAGTTTCTACTGGCCAACAGCTTTAAAAGATGCAGAAGAACTAGTCAAAAAGTGCAAAGGGTGCCAAATGTTCATGAGGCAAGCTCACATACTAGCTCACGAGCTAATTTGCATCCCTCCTGCCTGGCCGTTCGCATGCTGGGGGCTGGACTAAGTAGGACCATTCAAAAAGGCCAAGGGTGGATTTGAGTACACCTTCGTCGCAATCGACAATTTCACCAAGTGGATCAAGTACAAGCCGCTCGTAAAATACAGCGCAGCAAAAGCAGTCGAGTTCATCCAATACATTATGCACCGTTTCGGAATACCCAACCACGTCATCACATATTTGAGTTCCCCTTTTATAGCTATCAAGTTCAGAAATTGGGCACAAGATTGCGGCATCAGTATAGAGTATGCATCGGTTGCACACGCTGAAGCCAACGGACAAGTAGAAAGAGCAAATAGACTTATACTAGCTGGATTGAAGCCAAGATTATATGAAGAACTAGAAGATTATGACTCCAAATGGATTGAAGAATTACCCAAAGTAGTATAGGGGCTACGCACTCAAGTAAGCAGAGCAACTGGATACTCACCTTTCTTTCTAGTATATGGATCAGAAGCCGTGCTACTAGCAGATTTGATCTGGACATCCCCAAAAATCGAGCAATACGAGGAGGAAAAAGCAGAAGACACCCGAAGATTAGAACTTGACAGTGCAGAAGAAGTCAGGGTTAACGCTACCATTCAGTCAGCTCGATACCTCCAAGGTCCAAGGCGCCACAACAACAAAAATATTAAACAACGCTCAGTACAAGTCGGAGACCTAGTACTACGAAGAATACAAAAAACTGATGGACGCTATAAACTACTCAGCCCATGGAAAGGTCCTTTTATTGTCGCAAAAGTCTATGGACCAGGCACATACAAGTTAATGATTGAAGATGGAGTAGAAGTAAGGAATACGTGGCACATCAGCCATCTAAGAAAATTCTACGCTTGAAGAACTCAAGACAAAATTTATGTAGCAACAAAGCAATGTGTAATCAGGATTCATGGCTAATGAAATAAAGATGATATTCCTCATCAACATTTGTCTTATTATAATCTATCCCGAGTTGCTTTCACAACCGAATGAGAGCAAAAGAGCTGAGAAGATACTTGAGCTCGCAATCCCAAGTCTTTTCAGGCTTGGATGAGAGTAAGGCTGATAAGCTAACACTCGAACCTATCCTGGGTTCTTTTTACGGCCTGAATGAGAGCCAAAGGTGCTCGCTCTATTCCGGGTTATTTTCACAACCGGATAAGAGCAAAAGAGCTGAAAAGATGCTTGAGCTCGCAATCCCAAATCTTTTCAGGCTTGGATGAGAGTAAGGCTGATAAGCTGACACTCGAACCTATCCTGGGCTGTTTTCATAGCCTGGATGAGAGCCAAAGGTGCTCGCCCGATCCCAAGTTGTTTCACAACCGGATGAGAGCAAAAGAGCTGAAAAGATGCTTGAGCTCGTAATCCCAAGTCTTTTCAGGCTTGGATAAGAGTAAGGCAGACAAGCTGACACTCGAACCTATCCTGGGTTGTTTTCATAGCCTGGATAAGAGCCAAAGGTGCTCGCCCGATCGTGAGTTGTTTTCACAAACGGATGAGAGCAAAAGAGTTAAAAAGATGCTTGAGCTCGCAATCCTAAGTCTTTTCAGACTTGGATGAAAGTAAGGCAAACAAGCTGACACTCGAACCTATCCTGGGCTGTTTTCATGGCCCGAATGAGAGCCAGAGGTGCTTGCCCTATACTAGGTTGTTTTCACAACCGAATGAGAGCAAAAGAGTTAAAAATACACTTGAGCACGTTTTATCTAGAACCATTCAGACGTGGATGAAAATTAAGTCCATACAAGACTACGATGAGCAAGAAAGTATAAAAAAATCCTAAGCCCACCAAGACTTCCCCTGATATGAGCAAAGGCACCGATGCTCACCAAAGTTCATGATCAACAAACAATACAGAAAGAAGTCACTAAAAGAAAGCTTTCTTACAAAACAACAAGGAGAAGGCCTAATTCTCAGAATCATCATCAGAAGAAGAAAAAGGCACCTTTTTCAGAGCAAAGGCAATCTTTGACAACAGAGAACGGACTACACCACAAGAAACTACTCGAATTTAAGGAAGGACAAAATATTTACACGACGAACAGAACTATTAGATACATCGATAACCTAACAAGACGAATCTATTACTGGACAGTCCACTCTTCGATATCCTTTATGCCAACATCAAAGCGAGGGCTAATAGCAGCGTGCCTAAGCCACCATCAGATCCTCGATGGAGACCAGCTACCCACAGACTCGACGTCGTCATCTTCTGCGGCAAGAACTTCCCAATCGACTTCACCCTCGGCAATGTGCGCTTCCCAGTCAACTTTGTCCTCGCTACCGCTGCTAAGGATGATCAAATCCACCCCCATCAAGTCGGCATCAACAGGGGGAACAGAGATGGGATTGACTGCAGAAGCAGCCGCTGGATCCTCCTCCTCCCGCAAAGACGGAACTGGTTTCAATGTCCCGGTTGGCGGAGCCTCTCCATCGCTGGAGCCTCACGAGCACCAAGAGCCGACGACACCGGCGACGAAGATGCTGACGACGAAGAACCTTCGCTCGACGATACCGTCATAACCACATCTCTTGAAGCGCGGCACCTTACGGATGCAACGCCTTTGGATAAACTTTTTTTTCACCATTTTGGTTGTGGTAAGACTGAAAAGATAAGAGTGCCAAAACAATAGCGAAAGGGGGCAGTTAAATAGAGCCAAGCCGTCTCCTCAAGAAGTCCAACAGCCTCCTCGAGATAAAGACAGAGTTAATTTCTCCTCCTAAAATTAAAGGCAGAGTCAATCCCTTCACCAAAGCCAATATGGCACTTCGGTTTCCAACATTAACTGCGCAAAGCAACTGTCGCAAAAGTGGTGCACTTTTTCATGCAAAGCAGCTCAATGGACAGAACAACTGAATTATTCTTGTTACAAAGGAGAAGACAAAACACTTGGACAATTTTCAGGCTTGGATGAAAGCAAGAAGGCTGATAATCCAGAACTCAAACCTATCTTAGGTTGTTTTCACAGCTTAGATGAGAGCCAGAGATGCTCGCCTGATCCTGAGTTATTTTTCACAACCGGATCAGAGCAAAAGAGCTGAAAAGATGTTTGAGCTCGCATGCCCAAGTCTTTTTAGGCTTGGATGAGAGTAAGGCGGATAAGCTGACACTCGAACCTATCCTGGGTTGTTTTCACAGCCTAGATGAGAGTCAGAGGCGCTCGCCCTATCCCGGGTTGTTTTCACAGCCGGATGAGAGCAAAAGAGCTGAAAAGACGATTGAGCTCGCAATTCACAAATCAAAAGCAAAAGAGCCGAAAAGATGTTTGAGCTCACCTTGTCCCAAGTCTTTTCAGGCTTGGATGAGAGTAAGAAGGCTAAAAAGCCAACACTCGACCTATCCGAGGTTGTTCTCACGGCCTAGATGAGAGCCAGATAGCGCTCACTCTATCTCGGAGTTATTCCACAATGGACGAAACAACCCAACTGATCCAACACCGATGCTCGACAAGACTCACAAAGATATAAAAAACAAAGAGCAAGACCAGTTGGAGATACACAACTCAAAGAAACCTGGATACGCCTACGAAGACTGAGGTTTATATCCAACACATATTTAAAGAATTCAAAAGTCTAGGAAAACAAACTGAAAAGATTCACTCGAATGATTCAAGCAAGATAGTAAAGATGTATCCAAAGAACCAGAATTCCTTTACAAAGCACAATACAAAGTATATCTTTACAAAGAAGAGAGATATGCCCAGATACTACAAAACCTAACTGTCAGCTTCATCATCAGAAGGGGGAGATGAATATCAAGCTTCTCAGCGATGAAGTTGGCCAGGTCTTCAACCTTAGACTCAGCATTCTCGATGGACTCCAGGTAGTTGTCATCATTGGTGTCCTCCCTAAGTTTTTCTAGAGAAACCGACGGAGCAAGAACACGGATATAAGCCAAAACGTTCTTGACACATGTCCGGACCCCATCCTTCACGAAGCTCTGAAGGCGCACAGGAATCAGAGGGATGAACTCGCCTCAGGTCCTCTCATCATCTTCAGAAGTCCGAAGAACCTTCGCAACAGTCTTGAAATATTTCCACAAAGTCGCAAACCATTGGTCAGATGTCGCCAGCTTCTTGGACAAATCCTCAATGGTTTTCATCCCCTACACAAGATCCCGGTCAACACCAAGCCTAATCAACTGGGCATGAGCGAGCTCTTCTTTGGCACGAGCCTTTACCTCTTCAGCCCTATTATGATTAGACCGAACCGATCTCATCATATCTTCAAGATCAGTCAATAGCGTCTGCTTATCTTTTTGAAGGGCTGATCAAGATAATAAAAGAAAATCAGGCAAAAAAGGAGCAAAAATAAGAAAAAAGAGGGAACAAAGTATAAAAGAACTCGGAATACCATCACACTATTTCTTCATGGCCTCCACCTTCTTCAAGGCTTCCTGAACCACAGCATCCCTCCGCTCCTCTGCCTTAATCACCTGAACATGGAGAGCTTTTTCTTCCCTCTGGTGCGTCTGACGCTCAATCTCCATCTCGGCCTAGCAGAGATCTAGATCCATCTTCAGAACACTAATTTTGGAGGTCAACTTTTTCTCGGTCTCAGTCGAGAAAAAGAAGTCGACATGATCCCGAGAGAAAGACTGATCAAACAAGACGAAGGGAAAGAGAGACAAGGCATAAGAACCCAAGAGGACTAGCAAAATAATAACTTAAGAAAAATTTACCTGGAGCTTTTCCCCAAAAGAAGCAGCACTTGCCGCCAGAATCCCCCAGTTCGTAGTCAGCTCCGACAAGCGACGGGTGGCGTCGAATTCCCGCAACACATCGTCATCTAGACGCTAACTACTAGTACCAAGGGCAGCATGAGAAGAAACTGACTGATGCGAAGACAACAAGACCAAGGCCACAACTTGGGCAGTAGCCGACTACCTCCTCAGACGGACCTAACGCCACGGTCACCACCATCTCCGGAGTTGGTGACTCTATGGCAGCATGTTCATCAAGGGGCCACCGTCTCCCTCACAGCCGCCTCGCTGACCTTGCGTTCTGAGTCCTAAGACTCAGTACGCACGACCGCACCAGCGGACTGAGAAGAAGCCGGTCGAGGGTTGAGGGAAGGCAAGGGCGAAGACCTGCAAGACAATGGACAACCTCAACGATACAGAAAAAAGGAAAAACAGAAGCAAACAACCTGACCAGGATTCACTTACTTGACCGACTTCTTTAAACTAAAACCCTCAAGCCAAGCTGAAGGTTTCAGTGGAGGCATGGTGGCAGAAAAGATATCATCACCACCCCACGCCAGGGATGGCATGACTGACACCTGAGCCATAGGAAAACTCAGGCTCGATGACCGCTTACTACAAAAGGACAAGGACAAATCAAAATAAGCGATCAAGAATAATAGTGAGAAAACAAAAAATACAACGACATCTCACCGACGAGTATTGAGGGTCGCAACATCTTCCTCATCCTCCTCGCCTTCAAGCAATTCAACCACAGTACTATCTGAGAAAAGAGAAAGTACTCGGTTATGCACGCAAACAAACAACAAAGGGGATAAAACAAACTGATGTGCTCAACTAGGAGCATGCTACCTATAACTTGAGTACCTAGAAGAGTACCCGGTTGACGAGGCTTCTTGATGACAGACGCGTTGGTGGAAGCGTCATTCGCCCGCGCCCTCTTATTGATGGAGCAAGGAGCTCGAGGAACTAGACGTGGCACATATTCAACATATTGGACTGGTTCATTGCAATAATCAGAAGAACTATGGATACTAGAGACTTACTAGCCGGAGCCGCTACGCCTAGACTTGCTCCAGCCTTCTCACCAGCTAGGTTGTCATCAGCAGGAACCGGATCAACAAAGTTATGCCCCAATTTCTATAAGCGACCAAAGGAGAAGGAATAAGCAAAAAAATTAAAGACAGAAAGTTCCAACAATAAAAGATAAATAAAGGAAAGTACTCGCGAAAAGTAAAACAACTCACAGTAGGGGGCGGATTTATCTCCACAATATTCAGGAACTGCGTGGGGGACAATGGTCACCCCGTTCAGAACCTTCCTTAGACGCTCGAGTACCTCCTCTTCAGTCAACTCAAGGGCAGGAACCATCCGAGATGGGTCCTCAGCCCCAGAATACTCAAAGTCGAGATGCTCCCTCTCCTTCAGGGGTTGAACTCAGCGACACATGTAGCTAGCGATGATCCCAAAACCAATCAAACCTTGCTGCTTCAGAGTCCGGATTCTCTCAAGAAGTGGCTTGATGGTCTAGAGCTCATCGTTTGTCAAGGGGTTCTTCTTCTAACGATCATTAACCGAGGGACCAGAACCGGAATGAACAACAAGGGGAGGAATCATGTTTGTAGCATAAAACCACTCGAAACGCCAGTACCAAACAGAATCAACAAGATCATAATCGAAAAAGAGGGCTTTCTTCCCCTGACGGAATTGGATGCCATAACCACCTAATGGAGAAGTACTGTCACTTCGAGGATGCGGCTTCAAACGAAAAAAGAAACGAAACAGAGAGATTGAAGGAACGATACCTATAAAAGCTTCATAGAGATGGACCAACACTGACAGATGAAGGACAGCGTTCGGAGTCAAGTGGTTCAGAGAAATACCGAAATAATAGAGGAAACGATGAAGAAAGGCAGAAGCAGGCAAGCAGAGGACATCTCACCAGGACCAGGAGTAGGAACCCGATGCTGGCCTAGGACCTTCCAATCAGCAAAGTCATTCTCCCGGATTAGGCCGTCGCTGACCAAATCACGCAACTGATCCTCCGTTGTAGTAAGAACCGGCCAGAGCTTCTCCGCAGCCCTCATGGCGATGAATTCCTAATTCTCGATGACCGAGAGTGACGCCTCCTCATCCACCAAGACCTCCTTCGACTTGCTTGACGACTTCTTCTTGCCCATACAATGGCGAGGATCTTAGGTCGGTGGCAAAAGTTTGACGGCGGCAACAACGGTGGCAGTGGAACTCTGGAGGTTAGGGTTTTGCAAAGGCTGAATGCTAAAGAGCAAGGATAGGGTAAGAAAGAAGAAGAAGGAGGACCCTTAAATAGATTTACAACAGTAAAAACGCGGCCCATCAGGCCCGCTTAACGCGGCGCGGAAATGCAACGGTCCGTTTTTTGCCATAACTGACGCAGCCGAAGTGACGGACGACACAACCTTTCACAACGGTACAGTGCAACGGCCAAATTTCAGAACTATCCGTTCACACTGCGCCATTGCCGAATTGTTACAGATTGCACAACTCAGAAAGAACTTGCCATCCACAAGATTCACAGAAGACGTTGTAATACCCCGGTGTTACGCATGCATTTAGCACCTACAAAACATGAGCATAAGCATTGTTATGCATCCATTAGCATCGCATGAAATAATGATTGAAACATTACTATGAAACATGCATGTTGCAAATTTGTTGTGTAAAACGAACTATGTCATGACTATGCTTGTTAGGTTAATAGATATGCTTGTTTGGTAGTATAAATAACTTAGAAATGTTTCGCGTGCAATTTGGAGCAACTTTGGTATTCAAAGTTTTGTCAAATTTTGCTTTTAAAATTATTCCTAAAAATGGTAAAAAAAAACCTTTCTTATTTACCTTTTTAATTCCAGTTCAAAATCTATGCAGAATTTTGAGTTGGTCCCTTTTCTTGCTCAAAAATTCTAAGCAACTTTTATTTGTAGAGAATTAAATTCTAAGCAACTTTTTTTGGGACATTTCTAAAAAATGCCATTTTCTTGCTTAAAAATTTGTTTGAAATTTAGTTGAAAATAGAAATTGAGAAATTCTTTTTCCTCACCTTGTGGGCCGGCGCCTCCCATTCGGCCCACTGGCCAAAGCCGCCCAGCCCGCTCGGGCCGCTTTCTTCCCCCTCCCGCTCTCGCGCGGCAGCGCCGCGTCCTGACCGCGGCAGGAGCAGAGCGCCCCGAGGCCGCCATGCGCCGCTCGCCGGCAGCACTTGGCCGTCCGTGGCCCCCGCACCCACGCTTGCCCACCTTCAAAGCTGCCCAGGACGCTCCGCATCTCCCTGCTCCCCCTCATTCCTTCGTTCCACCGCAGCAACCCGAGCGGGTTCTTCCGCTCGCCACCGCGCGGTCACCGCGCCATTGCTGCCGCCGCCAAGCTCGCCCACGCCGTCTTGCTCTCGCCCGAGCTCTGCAAGCTCCCGCGCGAGCCCCGCCTCGACGTAGCGCGCCTCCGGCACCACTGCTCCACCAAGGTGAGGGCCGGAATGGCCATGCCTATCACGGTGGTGCCCGTCAGAGCTCGCCGGTCCCCGCGGCCGTGCCGACCTACCTGCTCCGCCCCTTCTTCTTCCTCTTTCTTACGCGCAGCAGGTCACCATCGACTTCGCGATGCTTTTCCGTACTCCCTCACGCCTCACCGTGGCCTGGCTAGGCCGCCGACAGCGAGCAGCACCGCCGCGCGCGCCATGAGCGCCGGCGTGGCCGTCTCTCCTCTCGCCCCCCCCGTTGGGCCAAGTTCGGTCTTGGGCCGGGAGCCCGAGCCGAGCCGTCTCGTCCGTCTCTGTCCCTTTTAGCTCAGGCCGAAAGCAACCTTGGGCCGGCCCAGTAAGTATAGGAAATATCTTGTCTATTTTTCTTTTATTAAATAAGCAAAGAAATGATTTAGAAAATGGTTTTGTGCTCATTTTTGCTCCAAATCAAGTGAACTAAATTTTGGTAATGTTGGTTAGCACTATATATACAGTAGAAAAATATTGTATGTTAATTTTGTGATACTTTTATATAGGGTCTTATTTAATTCTTGTAATTGCTATTTTCTTAGGAAATGTATAATAAATCATAGGAAGCTCAGAAAAATATGATTCCAAGTTTGTTACTCTTCTTGTGTAATGTACTTTCTAGAAAAAATATATATCATGCATGTTCTGTAGAAAAATTATGATGTCTAGTTTAAGTGCTATTTATGGCTGATTTTTGTTATTTTTGACGGAGAGAAAAATATGTATAAAACATGGGCATGATAATTTTTGTACAATGATTATTTCCTATGTAGAACCTAGAAAAAATACTAAATCTGTTGTTTGATACTTTTCATAATACAAAAGTATTTTCATGCTCATATTTATGCCATAGCTTGTCATTTTTGTGTGGGCTATTTTACTTATCCAAATGTCATAAAAATTTTATGGTAGTCTACTTATAGTAGTACTATGCTATGATAATTTTATAAGATTTTTCTTTGCTACCAAAATAGATGTTGCTATTCAAACCTAATATTAATTAGGGTTTAATTAAATCTTGCTTTATGCATAATTAGGAAATTAGTGAATCTTTGGTGTATCATTGAAGCACTTTAAAGAGATTTGGTGACTTGGCATGTTAGTACATTGATTGTAGTGTTGTCGTGGCAGTACTTATGTGTAGCTACATGGTAGTTAGTAGTAGAAGAGAATGCAGTATATGACCTGTACTTATAGTACATGTCTTTGGATGATGTGGACTACCTTGTATGAGAATGTTACTTATACTCTACCCAATCAAGGAAATCATGTTCATCTACCTTACATGCAAGCATGTACATTGTGTGCATTTCATCCGATGCACCTTTTTGCATAAGCACCTACGCACCTGCATCATACAGGATCGCAAACAGAGAATCCAGTCGTCGTACCCGAGGAGCCCGAGGAGCAGCTCGAGGTACAGCCACAGGAGGTGACCGAGGCAGACGAGGAGGACGTTGAGGAGCTTTCGGAGTGCCCCGATCACCGCCCGAGTTCCTTCGAGAGAGTCAAGCCCCGGAGCATTTCTCCCTCAGTTTGCAATTATTTAATCAATGCTTTACTTTAATTGATGCATTACGTTCAGGAGTTGTCTGAAACCGCTACTGCATTATACCTTGTTTACCTTCGTATACTATATCCTTGTTACCCTGGTATCCGCAGTCGAGTCAATGCTTAGCTGGCTTAGACCGGTAGAAGTCGGGTGATTTCCTGTCACCTACGAGCTATAGGTGGTTACCGGGATCTGCTTGGATAACTATGTCGTCATGAGATAGCTAAGTATTAAATTGAAGTTGAGACCGGACGGAAACTTACAGGGTTTCGGACTATAGTGATTTCCGTCTGTGTCGATTAAGGACCGACCGTTGTTGGGCCTCGGGTCATGTTGAACGCATGCCTTACATTTAGCTGGCCGAATAACGTACCTTTCGACCACGAAGCTAGGAGATTATTCGGGCCGAGTGGATTGCCCGCAGCGCACTGTACCGGAGAAGGTGTGGTAGAACACGGGGGCGTGATGATAAGACCGAAAGGCAGTCGGTCGGCCCCCGGGTACATGTGGTTCCTGGCGAACTCAAGATTTTACCTGAATAGTTGACTCAGTGACCAATATCTCACTTTAGCGGGTGAGTGCGGTTTGTGTGAGGAATAAATTACCAGTTGGTTAATAATCGATTCGAATCGCCATCATTCACTGGATAGTGAACACTTGACTTGAGTTACTTCATCGTAGTAATGTTGATAGAACACTTGGATAGTTATAATGGATATGACATTATGGAAGTTGATAATGATCATTGGTTATCATTGCTCGCTTAATCACTTGATTGCTCTAGTATAGGTGCAAATGTAGTCGACAGGTTAATAATGATTAACTTGGCATAATGCTTTGGAAAAAGGGTCCTGAATTGTCAAAAATGCCTTTTTTGCAAATGAGTTAGCTACACCACTATAAAGCCCTTCATAATCCTTGGTGTCACTTTATTTCTGGTTATGTCGGGTAAGTCTAGCTGAGTACCTTCTCGTACTCAGGGTTTCGTTCCTACTTGTTGCAGATGGGCAGATGTATTACGGCTACTGTATCAACCGCCTTTATCCTGCGATGGGTGATGCTTAGGACCATGGGCAATGGTCATTCCTTACGTCTCATCTAATGCTTTTGTTGGAGATGATCATCAGCTGGCACTGTACTTCGAACTCCGTGTGAGTGTGTGTGGATTTGAACAAACTGCTTCCGCTACTTTCTATTTGAACTTTGTTTGTAATAACTATGTTTAAACTTCGATGTATCTATGATGCAAACTTTTATGTAATATGTGATGGTGACCGCTAAACTTATTACGATCTTGGCTAGTATGCGAGTTGGTTTGAAATCCTTCGTGATTTCACGAACTACCAGGTTATACGGGCTTAAGTTTGCTAAATCGTCTGCTCTGGCGGGTGATTTTCTTACTTAATTTCGTATAATTGGTCGGTTCTGTTACAGACATTACAGTACGCCTCTAGAGAACCCGGATACTTTAGAAACAACCCACACCATACTCAAAAGCACTCAAACAATAAAAAAGGAGACAACAACTGAGAAAGAAAGATTTTTATTACAAATATCATCAAAGGACATAAGGTTACAGATCTTACAAGACCCAACGAACTCGGTACTACAACGAGCAAGTTAGCAACAAAGAGCCTAGGCAGAACTCGGCTCTGGAAACGACTACGTGCTCCTAGCCACAACACGGCAGAAGACAACCAACTCAGATACACTGTTTTCTTCAAAGGAAGGATGCAGTGCATTCAAGACGGATATCAGCAGCACATCGGGACAACCCGAACCAGGCGAGGCTCACAAACATCAATCTATACAAGGCTGATGTGATCCTGGATCAGACGCTGATATGGACCGGACAGTCGCAAGGCAGTATGGAAGGATCAACTCGAAGCTACTGGATGATGGAACGCATCCCATATCACAAGACTTCTTCCACTGCCACCACGTACTACCTGGTACAATGCTGCCACGAGATTAGTCTACTTCTAATCTCGATCACAAGACTTCTTCCACTTGTTACAAGACTTACAAGACTCACAACTCATGCCCAGGGGCTACTCTACTTCACAGACTATCATAATCATGGCTACGGAGGTTTCGGACTATACAACAAGACACTTGATAAATAGAAGCAACACGGCAGAAGGGTATTTATAGACAAAAAAAGCAGCGTATATAGACTGGGAGCACCAACAGAACAAGCCTGATAAAGATCTTAGTGAAAAGACAGAAAGCAGTAAGAAGAGGACACGCACGTGAAGGAACAGTATTCAAGGACAAGCATATTCGAAAGAATATACCAACACTGTACACCTCGTGACTACAGAGAATTCAATTCAACTGCCAACTACCACCAACAACATATATAAATCTGGCTACCTAAGAAGACAATAGAAGACCCTCTATCCGAGTTCTTAACGATCAAAAAGAGCTCGGAAAGATGCTCGGGGCTGCAGGGTACATATCCTGAGAAGAAATTTTCAGTTTTTTCAACAACTAAAGTTTAAGACTCTCTAACTTTTTGTTCCAAATAGCAAGAGGCTCGAGGGCTACACTCAGTGAATGCACTTTTTCTTCGAAAAATCACACGTCACTTGGAAGACTTCTTCAAAACAGGACTACTTCAAGGCTTCACGTCGAAAGAACCCGGAACAAAGGAAGTCTTCGAGTTCAACTATGAAATGCTCGGGGCTTGTCGATGCGGGACCCACGGGGTTCCCCAACAATGTGACTACGAGTCGTAGGTCCTGGCTTGGCCCACAAACTGGAGCCAGGAGATGTGCAGCATCCACTACACCGAATCCGAGTAGAATAGGCCAGGCTAGCCGGATTCCTATGGAAAGTAACTTCTGTATCTAGTTCAGGACACCTTCTTTGTATCCGACTAGGATTATAACCACACCACAGCCGTCTCTACCGATATAAAGAGAGGTTGTCGGCACCCCTGTAACAAGAGACAAGATAACACAATCAATCCAACGCAAAGGCTAACGCCGACTGGACGTAAGGTTATTACTCGATCACGGTCGAGGGCCCGAACCAGTATAATCGACTGTCTCTACGTTCACCGTCAAGTTCTAGCACACACCGAAGCCCGAACAACTGTCCCAGATACCCCTGCGGCAGGCTATCGGTGGTCAAACACCGACTGCAGCGTCTATCATTCATTTGCTAGCCCCCCTTTCCCGTGCCCCTCCCCACTATGTAGTAGTACGTAATCCCTTACTCAGTCATTGTGCTTTGGTGAAGCCGTTGTCACACGAGTCTAGTTGTTAGTTGTTTCGGTCGTTATACCAAAGCTGTCAAAGGGAAGGGTGTGGTGCATTCCTCTGTTTATAAAGTTTTTTTTAGAGCATTTCCATCTGTTTTTCTTAAACCCACTCTCTAAATTCTTGTTTGGAGAGCCATTCTAAATTTCTTATAACATTGCTCTCTGTATGTCTTAACGCTTCAACTTCTCTATATCTTATTCGGTAATTCGGTAATTTGGAGGGCAAGCTTTGCTCTCTATCTTTGACGAATGAGGAACCAGGAAAAGAAAATGAGAATATATTTGGAAATATAGTTGAAGAGGTTGTTGGGATGGATTTTTTCACCAAGATCTATGTATAAAGAAATTCTTGAAGTTGCTCTTAGACCCAGTTTATCTTGAGAAAATATAGGCAGCACGTAACCTTTTTGTTTGTTCCCTTCTATCTAATAAACATTGCTGCAAGGTTTTTACCTTCCATTCGGAGGCAAAAACTTCCTTGGTCCTCACAGTTTTATTCTGTTGTATTTGGTTTGTTTTCCCGACTTTGCATTGACACCAAAATTTTGGCGATGCCCACGAGCGGATGGACACCAATAATTTGTACGAGCGTGAGCTTATGATGGCCCGGTCGATCAAGCCATGTGAGCAGCCCATGTGAGGGGCTAGACACGATGCCCAGGATTTTGGAATCTACTAACATGCACGGGTTCCCTCTTTAGTTATAGTCGCTGCCCTTCTTGTTCCTTTTCTGGCTGCATGAGCGTCCAGCTCGAAGCCTCGAACAGGTTGCAGCACCAAGAAAACAAGATTAAAAAAAAAGAGAAATTCCATTGTGATAAGAGTACACTGAGTGCAAATCCGGGGAAATGTTTCGTGGATTTTACACATATTGGACTAATCACAAGTAACTGATGATTTGCTAGCTAGTACTGAAACAAACTATTGATTCGCAAATGTTATCAGAAAACTTCCAATAATTAAGAGACCGTTAGACAGGAGGAACTCGATACCGTACTCGGATCTTTTCTTTACACGGTGACCACTACTCTCTGAATGATTTCGTTGGCGCGCGGATTCCTTCTTTCGGTTTGCACGTGGGTCTCAGTTACAACGCCAGAACAGATCACATCATCAGTGGAACCATAATAACCCACTAAAATTGGCGAGGTCGGTCTAAGATTCCGGTACATACGGTTCACGAATACCATTTGTTTACCTAGCAGGAAGCTTCGTGGAGACATCGTCTGCGTACAAAAAATGCGCAGGAATTCATAGACATTACACTCGCCAGGCAAGTCAGCAGACAGTACGTGCCAAGTTGATCGTAGTCTGCAGGCCAAGTTGATCCCAGTAGGCCGGGCTGCATGAATCACACGCTGATGTAGATCCTGATGAGGCGCCAGATGAGCACCCACCAATTCAGCAAGACATGATTTCCTCTGGCGATCAGGACGAGCCCGATCGATCGATCCCCTCCCCTGACGAAATGAGGCAGGGCCTTGCAGACGCACATGCATTTTTTCACAAGTCAGCGCCCTTGGGAAGCAGAAACTGTCAGACTGTCGGATCGGAATATGCATACGTAGGCCGGTGTGGCGTACGAGGCGTGTTTGGTTTAAAGAACGAGGTGGCGTATGATCTTCTCCCTCCTTACTTTTTATATTTGGTTTTGTGAAATAGAATGAGTTAATCTATCACCATCTTAAGATATGTATGAGGAATGAGTTAATTCCATTAAAATTCATATGATGAAGTCATGTTGCATCACTTCATGGAGCATGTGTCTCCACAAACCAAACACACTTTTAGTTTCGTACTACGAGATGCTGGATTGTTTATGGGGAGGGAAAAAACATTATCAGCTTGTTCACTTGGGTTGAAATTTAGCTGATCTGGCTAGTTTTTTTAAGAGAAAAACACTGCTGAATGACTTGCTCAAGCGAACATGCTGATTGTCCCTTCGCCGCCGTGCAGTGGGCAGGCTATATATAGCCGCCATTTCTTCTTCCTCTGCTCACAACACAAGCAGGTAGTTCAAGCGCTCCTCTGCCTAGTGACCGAAACCAACCGCGTGAGCGTGAGGCCGAGCCCGTGCAGTGCGTGTTGCCAGCCAGGCTGCAAAGATGTCGCAGAGGGCAGGAAGGCACCAGAGGCGGGCGTCGCAGAGCGTGTTCGTGCTGCCTGAGAACTTCGCCCTGGAGGACGTGCCGGCGGCCGTGGCCGAGGGCGGCGGCGTCGAGCAGCGGAAGCCCGCGGCCGCGGACGCCTCCGAGCTGCAGGCGGCGAGGCAGGCGGGGCGCCACCGGCGGGCCATGTCCATGGCCGTCGCCTCCCGTGACCTGGACATCATCTCGGAGGACATTGGGAGCTACAAGTACGGCGCGTAGAGACCACACGATCGAGGTCGTGTGTGCTTGCCCGCTTGGCGGCTGGTACGTGTTCCTCCGGACCGGCTGTGGTGGTTCTCGGGCCGTTTAGGTGCAGAAGGAAATGGCTGTATTCCGATCGGGTCCGGTGTTCTCTCTCCTGTGCTGTCGTTGTTTTCGTGATGTATCGAATTGGTGCTTCTTCTGTCAATGCTTATTCGCCTTCTTGTTCTTCTTGATCTAGAAGTAAATAAAAAAAATTACTTCAGCTTCAACGTTTCGTCAGGTTAGAGTGGAGCAGACCACAGCCCATATCCAATATTCCGATACCGGATACCGTCTTGTCTGTCCAGGTATACACGACGCAAGCAAACATGAAACATCGGGCCTTGTTTATACCTTGTCTCGAATGTTTGACACAAACGTGGAGTATTAAATATAGACTAAAAAAACAACTAATTACATAGATTGTGACTATTTTGCAAGACGAATCTTTTAAATCTAATTAGTCCATGATCTGACAATAAAGTGTTACAGTAATACATGTGCTAATGACGGGTTAATTAGGCTTAATAAATTCGTCTCACGGTTTAATAATAGATTCTGTAATTTATTTTTTTATTAGCATCCGAACACTCGTGTGACATCCGATATGACACCTGAAAACTTTAGGTCCCAAACAAACTAACAAGGCCGTTCTGCATTTCTGCTGAAGCTATCCGTAGCGGTAGCTGCATCTGCAGGGGGCGGCCTCTGAGACTCTGCTGCCGGAAGCTTCGAATAGCCCGCAGTGTCTGATACTCGTGCCCGCAGGCAGTACCCCCAGGGCAGTGGCGGACCCAGCTGTGTTCTGGGTAGGCTCAGGACTACCCTAGATTTCCGGCGACCAAGGTAACGGAGCACTGTAGCGAGAACTGTAGCGTACTGTAGAGCACTGTTCCTATACTGTATGCCTACCCAATGAAATGATTCTGGGTCCGTCACTGCCCCAGGGCCTCGGCCCATGTGCATGTGCGTAGTGTACATGTGTCTGGTAAAAATTCAGATTCTGGTGCAAACAGTTTTAGATTCAATTCTTAAAAGAGATATTTTGGAAAACGAATTAGAATCATTTTATAAAATCATTTGACAAAGTAGTAAATTGGATTTCGATTCATAAAAAATTACATTTTTACCCAAAAAAATCATATAAATAAAAATACATTTGAAAAATTCTAAACTTTTTTTACAAAGAAGAATAACTTAAATACAACCTAGAGATCTAGATTCTTATATAAATGTTTCGGATCTAGATTGTCTAAAAAAACGTTTTGAATGATAAATCAGATTCACTTTATGGGATAGCTTAACTAGTAGGCTGGATTTTGATTTTAAAAACATTTTTTCAATTATACAAATAAAAATATGTTTAAAAAATCAAAAACTTTTTATGGACAAAGAACAACTTAAGTACCCACTTTCACACTTAAAATGGAGTAACTAAGAATACAATTGCTAGTGCACAAGAGAAGCAAGAAACAGAATCGGTTGAAGCCACCGTTTCTCATACATAGGCAAAAAAAAAGTGAGAATAGGGGGGGGGGGGGGGGAGGGGGGTGTTGAGCGACCTCACCTAAATGATTTACCATTGAATCTAGTGAGCCGATGATGGACGATGACTAGACATCGATACAAATAGTTTCATGGTCTCAGCCAAGATTACAACACAACTGGGAGAGATGTGAGCTAGCTCATAAAAAACAGTAAGCACTAGTTATTTGTAACATGCCGTGGTCGACTGGGGGAAGTGGTGACACCACAATCTGCAATCTTTTTTGCAAGCAAGGAGAAGACGGTCCAGGTTTGGCAGCTGACTACAAAATACAATTTCATGACGACGTTTGGCAGTGATTAAGCTTTTTGGATAGAATCTGAAACTTTTTTTTATGGAAACTGGAGGGGTTTGCACCCCTACAACAGATTTATTTATAAAACAAACAGTACATTACAAACAAACTTAGAGCAGAAGAGGTCTGAAACATTTTTAGCTGCCAAACGTTCTCTTAATATAACTGAAAAATATTAAATAGAAGTAGGAAGCAACGAGAAGAGAATTGGTGCAAAACCAGCCTCTTGCCATTTCGCATTTGTATGTAGGAATGTTGAATCATTATGGTTGTGATTCACCATTGAAAATAGCGTTTGGAGCCAATTATACCAATAAACACAAGAAACATAATCCTTTCTCCCATCCAAACTAGGCTAGTTAGTAAGGGTGTATTTGATAGGGATCTAGATTTTCGTAGAACAATTTGGATCTAGATTCTCTTAAGAAACATTTTAGGAGATGAATCATAATCACTTTACGATACCGTTTGGCTAGTAGGTTGGATTCTGATTCATTAGAAACAAAAATATTCTTAAAAAGTAGTATTAATAAAAAATATGTTTAAAACTTTCATTTTTTTATATGCGAAGAAAAGCTTAAATACAATTCATTTTACCTTGTTTCACAAGAAAAGCATTATATAACTAATAAAAAAGATAAAATCGTTAGGACATATGAGAGGCAAAAGAAACGGAGCGTAACTGCTGCGAAACCAGCCTCCTGCCAATTCCGAAGCCAAAGCAAAAAAGAGTGAAACATTTCTCGGCTAAAATATTTCCCTCACACTCTATTTGATGCAGATTTTTGTGAGAATCGGAATCGATTCATAGGAAAAAAAATTGGGTGAGGATGGTTCTTATGCAGCGACCATTTGCATCCATCCTAGATTCACGACACGTGTCTATATGCATGCATCCAACTATTCCTCCTAAATTTAAGCCACAATTTCATGAGTTGGATGCATACGTATGGGCACGTGTCATGAATCCAGTGTGGGTGCCCATGGTTGCCCCATGGGGACTGCCCCTGCCCAATTTTTTCATGATTCACATGACCACACGGTCCCTGCGAGGCACCAAAATACGTCAAATGTGTGAGCGACCAACTGAGCATCGTCTATGATTCAACGACTGTACTTAGGCCTAGGGGGGCGGTTCGCCCTACTTGAAAACATGATCCGCTTCTCATTTCAACCCACAGAGCGAACCAGTTTGACCCTAAAACAAACAGGGGCGATAGGTTCATGACTCGTCCGACCCCAATCGACCCTAGGGTTGACCCATGAGTCTAGCGATGCCGTCCCCAGCTACTTGCCACCACGCTAGACTCACGGGAGAAGCTGGCACGCTTGCTTGGCTCCTTCCTCTTGTGACTCTGTTCCATACTGCGGATGAGTGAATCGCTCATTTGTTCCGGGTGAAGAGTCGTCGTGTGCACGGATCTTGTTGAAGACGGAGAAGGGAGAAGCTTCATTTTTTATAGGATAGTGTTTGGGGCCCTTAGGTCGGGCTGAATCCATCATATGGATAGCGATTATTGCTCATTTGGGATGATTTGCTGTTGGGTAGCTTCAGCTGAAAAATATTTCTCAATTCTTAGCTTCTAAGTTGATTATTTCTTGTAGGAGGAAGAAGGAAGGAAAAGAGCCAAATGTGGATTAAGACCGATGCTCACAGCAAATAGTTAGATATGTTGCCATCGGAAAAGGTGTATTCATTGTTGTATTGTCCGCTATCGATGTCTCTGGTAGCGTATCCGTTGACAAAGTATGGCATATGCTTGAAGCAATGCATAATTTCTATTTGCAATCATTTTAGGATTGGTCACCATCAATCCGATTTGTTGTTTTGAGCATAATAATCACTTTAAAATTGATTAGGGAATATGATGTTATGAATAAATTAGTGCAATATGAATAAATTAGTGCAACAAAAAGATTGTATCCTCATCCGGGAAATAGTTGCATTACTGCTTTTGTATTACAACCGAAACATGCAGTCTAATGTACAACCAAAAAAGGTGTGTTTTGTGGCAGAACCGTCTAATTTAATGCCCTCCCAAGGGTACTCGTCTTCCATTAGACGCTAAGCACTCAAGAGAGAGCACTAAACTACACAGTTCCGTCGAGCACACCCCAAGCGAGAACTCGAAATTCCATATTTTTACATCAGGATCGTAAATGAGAGAGTAAAACTTTCAACATCCTTACCATTTCTTACATCACTTTTAGTACAATATCAGAGAAATTCATTATTTGATTATAACAGCGAAATATAAAATATTATCAGAGTTTCAACGGAATGGAAACCATTTAATGCCAAGTTAAACATTATCATGATGAACATTTGGATGCATGAAATGATAACCGGTTATGAGTATTTCTTTTGAAAAACATCCTTGGTGGAAGTTTCAAATAAACTCTATATCCGCACGTAAAGGAAATCCTCGTTGAGCCCACCAGGAGGTTTCCATACACAAGTGTCAGCTTCAAAAACGCCTGTCACCTGCAACAGGGGGAATAAAACCCTGAGTACTCAATTGTACTCAGTAAGACTTACCCGACAGAAAAAAGTAAAAGACCCCCAGGTTATGCAAGCTTATTTGGCCTGTGGGTTTAGTGCAACTGCAGGAAGCATTACTAATTGTGCATCCTTATAATCAACTTTTATTAGCAGTCATATTTAGTTCCTTAACTAACAAATCTATGTAAGCACATATGCTACTTTCAAGCAGATGGTAAGCAATTAGAACCATTTTATCATCTTCCATAGTTCTTGCTACGATGCCAGATTATAGTCAGGACGGACCGTCAAATTGACGGCGATTCACGAATCAATGTGCCCAGTTGGGTGCCCCAAAAACACACGCCTTACTTGTACTCCGGGCACAAGCAAGACTAACCCGTTCCACTCCTGTCAAGGGGTCCAGGTCCCCGTCCAAGCTCGGACTCTAAGCCCCCAACACTGCAGGCCCGACCTCAGTATAGTGCTTAAACCTCCTCAATCCAATATATATAACCACCTAAAAAGCCGGTCCGGAAAGAGCCGGAACCCATGACAAGAGATAAACAAGTCTTCTCGCTCCCATAAGCAAGTATATGCTCGGAACAAGTAAGTCTGTGACCTGACTATGGAATCCAATGCAACGAACGGTCCTTAATCGACACAGGCGAGACAGCTTCAACCAGAGCCCCGCTCTGTTGCCCAACCAAGTCCAAGTCCATCCAAGCCCAGCCCCGCCCGACCTCTAATTATTATACATATTTATTCCATGTGATAGTAACATGATAATAGTAACAATAATATATTTTCTATCTCTCGCGAGTGATAGGTAATCACTCGACTTCTATCGGGATCCTATAACATAGCACGCTACACGATCCTATCATACTAGTAAAACTCATAAGGTAAGGATATATATATATATATATATATACAAGTGGGTTTCATTCAACTCCTTTAAACTTAATACACAAGCATAAATTAAAGTGCAGAATAATAGGGGTTATGCACCGGGGCTTGCCTAGGTAAGATTTAACCAATAGTTAGCATTCCATCATGGTGACACGATCATCAAGGCACCATCCTTGCTGCTACCTCCGGATGACTCCACGATCCATCATCGCTCCTATTATGACATTCGTGGATGCAACGTAGAGACGTAAATAACAACGATAATTGCAACTAGGAGAACACGAAACGATTCGCAAACTCACAAGCTAACTCTAACGTACTAGGCTACGTACCCCGCGGTGGAAAAGGCATGATTTACCCAACAAGTATTTTTGTCATAAGAACCCAAAGTGTTTCTTTATTTATTTCATCGATTTAATATTTATACTCTAACTAGGGCTCATTAACTCATTAAGCAAACTAATTGTTCGGGAGCTACAACAATTGCAGTGAGCATGTAGTAACATTATGAGGCTACCAAAAAAATTTCAAAGCTAACACTATCATCCTTTGGCCATAAAAATTACTACCAGTTCATATGTTAACAATATTAAGCTTCTCAAATTAATTAAAGAACTTCTGAAAACATTATGAGACCACGCGAACAAATTATATCAGTAGATAGATCCTGATTTTAGGATCTGAACAAACTTGGTTTCACAATTTTTGAACTTCTACACATTTAGATATTGAATTTACAAATTGAGCTTAGAAACAAATTAGAAAAGCATTTAGAAATAAAAAAGGCCACGGCGGCCACTACGGCCCAGTAGGCCCTACTGTGTCCTGCGCGAGAGCGGCAGCGCGCGCTGCCATCCGGCCCAGGGCAGGGAGCCTGCGCGCGCCAACTTCTTTGCAAAAATGACCCCGAGTTATTCCCAAACCACCCCGCAGTCCAGCACACACTATTGGGCACTATTTACCTGAGTCATAGATTTGCACTGAGAACCCTGGACTTGTTTCTATTCACGCACGAAGCCCTTCATCTGCTTCCTCTCGTACGCAGAGCAGGGGAACCGGCCGACCGGCGTCGATTCAGCCCAGGCGGAGGCGGAGCTGGTGGCGGGGAGGTGACGTCGGAGTGCCATGGGGCTGGGCCGCACCCGAGGGTGTACTCGGAGCCGCCAGAGGCAACCCACGTCAGCCTGGCCACACGCGGTCGCAGCAGGGGAGGCAGCACGCCGGCCATTCCGGCCGGAGACGGCCATGGCAGCGGCGGATGGCCGGCCGACGAGCTTCGTGGGGCCACGGCGGACCACGGGGTGGCCACAACACGGCCTAGGGTGGCCCGTGGCGCAACAGCCATGTGCGCCCACGACACTGGCGAGGACAGCTGCGTGGCAGCGGTGCTGCGAGGCACGGCGGGGCTAGAGGAGGAGTGTGGAAAGGGGCGGCGTGGGGGCTGGCTAGGCTCGGCCTGCAAGCACGAGCAGTAGAGGAACGACAGCGGCAGCAGCAGTTCATCGCGGCGGCCATGGAGAGCCTTGCGTCGGCGAGAGCATAGTGAGGGAGAGACGAGTGGGGGGAACAAGTAGGGCGAGCGATAAGCGAAAGCGAGAGCAGCAGTAGCTCGGCGCCCACAGCGTGGCCTTGGCATAAGGGCGCACACACACTAGAGGTTGAAGCAGCAGGGCCCGAGCTGTCTCGCCAGCGTCTGCTAGTGAGCAAAACGGGGCAGAGGAGCGTACAATCGCCACCGGGACCCGGGGTCAACCAACCCGTCGAGGCGTCAGTGGGACACGTTCGGGTAACAACGCGGTAGGTGAACCCAGGGCGGGGCGGCCTGGCGTGCAGAAGAGGCAGAGAGCGAAAGGGAGCAATGCGGCAAGGACACATCGCGTCGCACTGATGGCGCGTGCGGGACACGGCGTGGCAGTGGGGCAGCAATGCAGCCCGGCCCAGGCTTGACGCGCTCCTGCGGAGCAGGCAGGGCAGTGGCACAAAGTCCTAGTGGAGCGCGCACATGCGCGCAACAGCGACCTTGGTCCTGCACGGGCGCGGCGCCATCAGGGCAAAGAGGCAGGCGTCGGCCGCGGCAGTTCATGCGCGTGCGGCCGCGCAGCCACAGTGACGCAGCGGTGCAGGCACGTGCGGCTTCGCGTAGCACGACAGCGGCACGCGGCCAGCCAGGCCACAGCCAAGCCGGGGCCGGCCAACGCGCTTCACAGAACGCGCGTGGCACGCCCGAGCACGGCGGGGCAGCTCCGTGGACGTGGTGACCGCGGCCATGGCTCAAATAATCAACAGCAGTGCCAACTACGATACTTCGGCACGCTTTTAACTAACCCCGATCCGCTCAAACCCCTCCAAGTGCTACACCATTGCACAGTCTACACTTAGCTGCAATCAACAATGCCGAAACCTAGCTATAGTGTTTAACTATATTTTCCAAAAATTAGTTGCCAAGATGGTATTGTCGTTAGGTTTTCGGACGCGCTCATTGCAGTCATAAAAGCCAAATTTAAATTTCGAATTCAATTCTGGAGCTAACAAAAAATATTATTGAACAACATTTATTTTCCCGGAACAACGCTGCATTCCCATCTACTAAACTTACACTTCAAACCTTATATAAGTGCTATATACAAGTTGTATTTTATTTCTGCTTATAAAAATTGTTTTCCATGCCTAATAAAATAAAACCAGTCGCCCGCTATTTATTTGCTAAAGTTGCTATCAGACATTTTCAGCACTTTTACCAAACAACCCTAAACCACTTTTGTTCCCGAGATCATTGAAAAGTTTTTAAGCACTAAGGCAAAATTGATTAGCAACACTTATTTTGATTTTTCTCAGCCCCGAAGGGGAAATCGCCTACGGTTCGTTTATCATTTCATGCGTATTTAAAATTTCATATCAACGAAACCCGTTTCGGTAATTCCTCTTAGGTCTTAACCTTGGTGCTAAACAAGGTCGTAACACCAGGGTGTTACATGTTCTCTGTACTTTTGTAGTACCGATATATTTGACAGTTCACATCTTTATATGCTGATGCTTTGGTTTCTTGTCACATCCTTTACTATTGCTTACCATTTGTACACATGCCATTTGAAATGTTGTTTGGACTTTGAATCTTGCTGAAAATCAGTTCCAAAAATGTGTGTTTTCTGTACTTTGAACTTTTCTATGTTTTAGCCTTTTAGAGAGTTTCATCATATTCTATTCTGCAGACATATGTTTCATTCTTAGTATATTTTAGTGTTGGGTCTAGGTGGTTCAGAATTAGTTCAGAAATTATAATATTGTTAAATGACCTTATTAAGGACATTTGGTAGCATAGAATAGTTTTTATTTAACCATAACATTTTTGGCTTCAGTCTAATTAATTTCAATTTACAGTGATGAATATAGATTTTATATTTGAAACTGATAGGTCCTACAGGTGATGTTATGGTGTGGGGCACTATCACCTTTGAGGTTGATTTGAACATTATTAGGTAAATGTCCGTGCGTTGCAACGAGAACACATAATACCAAGATAACACATATATGAGGGTGTGTTATACTGTTATCTAAAATATATATCGCAATCATGATATTCAAATTAATATTACATAAGTCTTCATGAAAGATAGATAGGTAAAATATAACTCTAAATTTGAATGCAAAACTGAAACATCAGCTTCAATTATTGCATAACTCTAAATTTGAATAGAAAACTGAAACATCAACTTCAATTATCGCATCACTTCATGCCTATGATACGCGAAAGATAAGCTTGCACTTCTTTACGAATCAAGAGCTACGGAAAGATAATCAAGTTTGTGTTTCACAATGCATGTTTTACAATCTATTGTACAATTAAGAATCTAATCTCTCCATAGTTCAACCAAGAGAATATGCTTTGCACGAACACCAAGCTGCAGCTGGTCACTAATCAATGATGATCCAGAAGATTTTGTAGCCCAAGATGTGGCGTCTGACTTCTTGTAGCCGAAGCATGCATATGGCTGAAGTTGTAGTTACAAGTATCCTGCATATGAGTTGTTTGTTAATTTTTAAAGTTAAAGTACCATTGATATCCTGAAAAATAGGTATCGAAGCATGATGTGTTACCTCTTTCATGGAGTTAGAACCTCTTTATATATGATATTCTCTATGAATATATCCTTTGTCGCTTTCTTCTTCCCCTTCCCTTTCCCTTTCCCCTTGTTCACCTCCTTCTCAGCAGCCGGCACGGTTAGGATCCTAATGTTCGATCTTGCCGTAGCTCTTGATAGCGCCACTTACAACTGGCCGTGCGAGAACACTGGTTTCAGCAAGTATACTCTGACGTTAGGGATAGTCTGCCCCTACGACTTGTTAACAATCATCGCGAAGCTGAGCCGGATAGGGAACTGCTTTCGCTTAAAATGGAAAGGGAACATCTCATCGTCCGACGGGCATAAGGGTATGCGAGGCAGAAAAACCCGCTTTCCAGCATGTTGTCCCAACATAATTTTCGCGTCTATGGTATTCTTTTGAAACCCCCATATGATAAGCCTAGTACCGTTACAAAGTCCGTTCGTGGGGTCAATGTTCCTGAGCAATATGATCGGACAACCAATCTTCAGCTTCAACATATGTGGAGGTAGACCATTAGGTGTCAAAGTGTTAAGGAATTCCTCAGGGTAGTAGTTGTGCGGATCATCCACCACACAATCAAAGCTATGGTACACCATCTCATTCCTATGGAAATGACCTATCATCTTCATATTAATCATATCAACCCAATCGTTTTGTGTAGATAAGATCGCTCGAGAGGTGATATAATCTTTACATGACATATTCGCATTGAGGTTAGGGAATATGAGTCAATTAGAGTATCAAGATCACTATCTTCCTCGGTGTGCGGTATGCATATATCATGAGAAAGACGGATTTCATCATCAACAGTTACCTCCTCAGATCCTCCATCGACACGCAACAAGTATTCTGCAAACCATGGGTCGCTCTTTGCCCTCATGTTGCAGACCAATTTTAGATGTCACATGGAATCCCAAAGGTACGACATCCGCAGCGAGGCACCAACCACCTGAGCCCTCGACCCTCTCTGAACAACGGGAAGAACCTGTCTAAAATCTCCACTGAACACCACGGTCTTCCCTCCGAATGGCAACTCTGGTTGGTCCATTATATCACGGAGACTATTGTCTAGCGCCTCGACAGATTGCCTCTTTGTCATGCTAGCCTCGTCCTAAATAATGAGAGATGATGCTCGAAGAAGCTTAGCAGAACCACTTTGTTTCGTGAAGGTGCAAAAGGCCCCATTATCAATGGTGAAGGGAATCTTGAAACGTGAGTGGGCGGTTCTACCACCAGGCAATATTGAGGCTGCGACACCCGATGTAGCTGTTGCCACAGCAATCTTTTTATGACTACGTATAGTAGCGAGAAGTGCTCTGTACAGATAAGTCTTTCCAGTCTCGCTAGGACCGTCCACAAAGAAGAGACCCCCGTCCTCGGTGTCAACCGAGGACATAATCTCGTCATATGCAGCCCGCTGTTCCTACTTAAGGGTGTCTGACAGAGCCACATCATCCTCGTTAGCCTTAATGCTAGCCTCCTAAAAAATCTCTCTAGAAATATCACGAGAGGCATCATATGTGTCATCGATATCAGGAAGTGGATACATCTTTATATCCTTCTGCATTGATTGTAGCAATTTTTGAATATCTATGAGGACCATCTGCTCCACCATGAAGGTTGGATTGATTATGGTGCTTGTAGTCCTCCGACATTGCCTCCTTGTGTTTCTCCCACGGTCCAAACACATCGCTGGGCTCACAAAATACCAATATTGTTGCAAAGAGCCTTCGTAGCGCATATGGCATCATCCATCCGGTTGCCTTAGCGAGACTCTCGTTCAGCGTGTTGTCCTCTTCGATTAGGCCCCTTCTTTCTGTAGCTTCACCAAAGGTCGATAGGGCTTTGCCGTTCACGGTCCTTAGACACTCAAAGGAGATTGCACTTTCCACGTGGTTTAGGAGAACCCTAAGATAGTAACGCTCCCTCTTGGCTGGATTGGCAGCCATGATTCTTCCAATCTGTCGTAATGTATCACGACGTACCCTCTTTTGCCAAACTTCGCCATGTGCTTGCCACGTATAGAACTCAGGAAAATTCCGGTACAATATACCTCGAGTTGTTTTATCTGTCCTGTTCTTCTCGAAGTACGCTGTAAGCATCGACTTGTCAGCACCTGAACGATCAAGCACTCGTCGAATCCCCTGGCGCCGATGAAATGACACCATGTGCATGTCTGGAAGATGTAGCTGTAAGTACAAAACAGAAGGGTACCCATCACTCAAATCAAACCCATATATCCTCCACAAGGCTTCTGGGGGGTTACCCATCTAGCATCTCTGTACTGTTTGATCTCATCAACGTTCCCTTCACTATCCTCCTTGTCAGCCTCTCTCACAGCCACAGACGCTCGGTCATGACCCTTGTAAATGTACTTAAACAGATATTTGACTGCCTTGATGCTCCCACATGCCTCAACATTGATGTGGCAGTTGAATAGATGGAGGAGATACGGGTTGTAAGGCACGGCCCATCTGTTGTCAAGCTCGTGCCCACGAACTTTTTCTTTTTAGCCATCTTCACGTCGTCTGTAAACTGTATATGAATCATTGCCCTGTACTGTGACATCACAGAAAGATCTTGGGTAATGGTTCTTGCAGGAATCACGACCCTTTGTGCATGGACAATCGCGATTAAGCACTCTGCAAGGGCCATGCATCGTATGTTTGGTAACCATTTTGTACAAGACTGGGCACTTCTTGTTTGGGAGCTCAGCTGAGATGAGGCGATCATACTGCTCAGGGCACGTGATCTTGTACTTCCTATCCATGATTAGCAAAAAAATGTGCATGCGGCAGATCCCTCTTCTGGAACTCCACAACATAAACACGTGCCCGCACCTTTCCAAGGATATCCTTTTTAGTAGTCTATCCTTCAGCTCTTGTAGTTTTGCTTTAAAGACCCGAACAACGAGATCTGGACGATCCTATGGTGTTTGGCCAAGGTAGAGTTCACGCTTGATCTCCTCCCAGTTCGGGTTACATGTCATAGTCAGGAAGATGTCCGGTTTACCAAACCTCCGTACCAGAGCCATGGTGTCCATGTATCGACGCCTCATGTCACGTGGACCTCCAATAAATGATGAAGACATCACTGTCCGCTTTCCAACAGCTTCTGCTCTACCTTCACCAGCATGTAGGCTATCAACCAATCCTTGGTAGAGGTCGGCCCTAATATCATCTTGATGGTTGCGTATATAATCTAATTGAGAACTCTCAATCTTGATGTACGTGTCGACTGTAAACTGCTGGAATAGACGCTTGCCGTACAGTATAGGGTTAAATATTCCTGGACGCATTTGAAACTTATAGCAGTAGTAGTCATGCACAGATACGTATAGTCTACCAGGGGAGTCTACAAAAAATAGCCATGAATTAGAGTTGTTTGTAGAATAACCACTAAGGTACATGTATGTGAAGTATTTAAATAAGAAGAATAACAAACATGTTTCGTCTTCTGACCCGCTATGAGCCTTCTATAGGGCACGATACTCGATGACTTCTTCCATACTAACTCCTTTCTTTGGAATATTCATGTGCCACCCAAGCTCACCCTTAGGGAAGAATAGAGGGTATGAAAGAGCATCGTAACATCCATGATATGAGCGGATGTTGTGTCTTCTTCTATCTTTTCCATGCAGGACAACACTATTCTAGAACTGACCAAAGAGTTTACTTCCCTCGATCTAAACAGCAGCCGCCTTTGAAGTTGACGACACATTGTATGTTCTCTGGTCAGCCTTTGGTCAAGGTTTAGTGTGACACGATAGTAATCAAGATGGTCAGCCTGGCCCACACTTCTAAGATATTGTGAGTATGGGTTGTCACGAAGGATGGCCACAAGCCTCTCAATGACTTTCTTGTCTTTTTGGCACTTCTCTTCACGACATCGTCGATAGCGGTGCTCAAGGCTTGGATCATCGTCACAGTAGTAAAGCTCAAGATGTCTTGGCTCCTTACCCTCTTCTCTGCCAAATGACCTTATGTTGTGATAGATCTGGCCGTGTGCACAGAAGGTGTATATGCCACTGTTTTTCTAGCTTGTAGTAGCGCTATCGAGGCGACAATATAGAGAAGTGAAAGAGAAATGACCATTGAAAAACCTAATGTTGTTACGAAAGTGCCTAGCATCTGCGTCATTACTTGACCAAAGCCTCATAAGCTCATTAGGCACGTTTAGTTCACTGAGCTCGACCTTTCCGTCACGACAACAGAACCCACGTGGTTCATGCTGAAACATTTTCGCATCGCAGTGCTCGCAATTTGCAACAGGTTTTAACATATGGGTATTGTTGGCATCTTTTAGCATCGCTTAAGTTAAGTTGTCATCCCTAACACGACACTAGAGATGTGGTTGTACTTATGATCATGACACTTACATAAAATATAGAATAAATGTTATTTACAAGCGCACAAATAAAAATACACCCGTTGTAGTATTTCACCCAGGAATGTTTCAGGTATCGTTATTTATACTTTACCACTGGGAATGGACATGAAATATAAAATGATATAGGCTATAACTTTTACACTCACATGTGATAAGAGAGTAACTAGATCACTATCTTTACTCAGAACAGGGATTCAATCATATGATAAAGATAATAAGATAAATAGTTTAAGATCATCCTATAAAGGTCTTAGAGCATTCCCACCCTATAGCATTAGCGTTGATTAGAACAAGAGATTAGAGACTAATTCATAGTTATTCTAATTATAAGTCATAGTATACATTGATTAGTGCAATTACATCTAGCAGTCATTGTATCAATTATATTATATCTTCACGCAAGAGACATTTCTAAGGCGGATTAAGAACAGAGCGTAATCTAGCCTTGAAACCAGGTCTTACTAGGCCTATATTCGGGGAGTGGACTATAGAGGACTCAACAGGAATATCACACCCGCGATCTACCACTTGATGTCCCGGAATATAGGGTGCATCCGCAGGTAAACAACGTATAAGCACCACGCTTACACAATGTCGACCACTCACCCTCTGGTCACAAGAATGAGTGCTATACGAACATGTGCTTGAATATAAATATAATCTAACTGTGCTAGATATATAATCAAAGTAGACAATAATCATTATAACTAAGAATATATAATCGATTAAGAATAAAGTCATATCAAGTAGAACAATATGATCAACTAGAACAAGAACTAGAAGAACAATAAGAACTAGATTAAGAACATGATGAACTAGACGAACAAATAGATCAATAATGTTGATACAAGAGAGAAGTACAAGGTTTTATCGAGCCTCCTCGTGACACAATCCGGAATCAAGCGAAGCTTGCCTCCTCTAATTCTATTCTATCTAGCTATGCCCTAGGTTTGGTGGAGCTCTAAGGTTATCCTTTCGAGGGGCACCTCTTGCAATGATTATGATTGATTGCATATGGAGGAGAGGTCTGGGGTCTGGTTATATAGTCTGGACGAATGAACCGCGGCCCTCAGACAATGGTGGAGATGCGTAGTAGAGTTCGGTTGGAACGCGTTGCGTGAAAGAGAACGTGATTGGTATCTCTGACAGGCCGACTGGCCTAGGGGTGGGGCCGACCGGCCCCCTGGTGGTGTCTCGCCTCCCGCTTCGTTCTGGTGTCTTCCACATCCTTCCTATGCCAAGGTTCGGTCTGTTTGCATAATTAATCGTATCGTGATAGGTTTCTCCTCGTCCCAGATCCTGTTTTAATCCTTGAAATATAATAATTCACAGAGCTGTGGAATTATGTCAGTTTAGTCCCTAAAACTTATGGTGGTGATAGTTCTAGGATGTTCTAGAGACTTCCCAAGTTGTATTCCACCAAAGATGTGATATCTTTCTCTCCGGAACTCCAAATATAACAAGTTCTATGTCCGTTTCGATCGTCTCGACGAGCTCTTCGCAATGATGCACTCTGTTTCATCACTTGAGATACTTTTATATGGTGAAATATTGAATATCCTGCAAAACAAGTGAGAACACCAACACTCGTGGAACTCATTAGAATCAAACCCTACAACTATGCTTTATAAGTTTTTATATTAAATCAGGCATTAGTTGATGGTCTATAGTTGACATTAAGGACTGTCAACAGGTATCTGTAGGCATGTTACTATACACCTCATCGTATCGGTCAGGTATTTCAGGGACAGAAGTCGTGTGTTCCTCAAGGTCCTTGTCTTGGACATTGTCATCATCTTCCTCTTCTGAAATAACATTTAAGCTATAATAGTTTAGATAAAGTAATGAAAGATTTATTTTATATTCCATCTTTCATACAAATATCTTGCCTAGCAAACAGGTATCCCTCATCCTCTTCCTCATCCTCTTCAAATATGTCTCCATCATCATCATCTATGGCCGTCAAAGATACGTGAGTTAGTAGAACCATGGGTAAAAATAAACAAAAGAGTTCAAATAGTTTATAGAATGTTAGAAAATAGTGTAAATTACCACTGTCATCAAATAGTGGAGTCGTCGGTGCGATTGATGTAGGCTGAAGGCTAGGTCCTGTCCTTTCTGATAATCATGTAATGACCATGGTTGAGTTAGGTATAGTATTATATATAATATAGATCATCTAAATGGGATGATGAGGTATCGGTGTTTACCATTGTTGGTCAGGACTGATTGAGGTAAAGGTGTGTTATCATTTAGGTGTTCTTCACCCAAGCATTCATAATCATCAAACAGTGGTTCCATCAGTGTGGCTGATGTAGCCTGAATGTTGGGTCATGTCCTATCTGTTAATCACAGAATGACCATGGATCGGTTAGATATAATATGGTATATAGTCACCTAAATGGGATAATAAGGCATCAGTATTTACCATTGTTGGTCACAATTGATTGAGGCAAGGGTCACCATCTTTATTAGATGCCCTTGTGTTCGAACCAATGCGACGCTCAAACATCGTATTACACGCGTTAACAACGCATGTCTTTGTACAGATGAAACATGTGATCGTTTTGTCAAATGGCCAGACAATAACTCATCACATCCTTCATCATCGGCCTCCTCATGAGGTGGAGGAATATAAAGAGGTGTTGCACTGAACTCTGGGATAACCCAATCACTGGATTTCACCATGGATCCATGAGCTCCAGATGCGCCTGTGGTGGGCCACACAGGCTCAGGAATATATAACGGGTTCTCCATAGCAATAGACTCTGGTGTAGGGTGTGCTTCCGCATCTCTCTAATTTTTTTGTCAGCTATTTTCAAGGCCCCCTTACGCTTGGGTTCACTATTATGCAGCCTTTGACTCTCACGCCTTGCTTCCCTTTGTTTCGGGTGTCATATTTTTGTACCTCTCACTAAAGTACTTACTTCGTGATGTACTTTGCATACATGTTTTATCAGCATAGGTAGTAGGGGCATTGATGAAATCAATTGTGCTGTCCTTCGCTATAGTATCCATTTCTGGCTCATCTATCAATGTAATCATATAAATGCAACATTAGTTTTATTGAGTAATTATAGCAATATCTTTTTGAAGGAACTAAAATATTTCAGCATCTTTAATTATATGATAATCGAGTGGACATATTCTCATCAACAATATTGTTAGTATGATAGGAATCATTCCTATGGAGCCAATCATCCGTCTCAACAGGATCCATGTTTTCCTTATTTGATGCAGCGTCATTATTTACAAAATATTTACACATTACATATATCTGTAAGAAAAAATACATGTTAGTTCATCAGTACATGACAATGTTTATGTTAGGATGCATTACAACTGGTAGTTCCAATAATATGTTGCTTTTTTCTTTGATAATAGGCTTCACGGCGCCTCTTATTAATTGCATCCTTTTGTTGTTGCCATCGAGCTCTATCCCTTTCCCTCTTGCGTTCTTTAGCATCGACTGCAATTAAATTTGAATTAATATAAGTAAACATACACATAGTACATGCCATGTAATATTTGATACAATGTTATTATTTTACCTTCTTTGGAGGTGTTAGTCTTGTCTCCCAATGGTGCACGGGAATTATCATCCATTGTATGAATCTATAATAGAATAATGCAATTAGCACTTAAAGGCTATAATGAAAATCAATATTGAAATCAAATGAACATGTGTTCGGTGGTTTTGCAACACTTGGATTAGTGTGAGTGAAACAGGAATTACTATTAATGAATCCAATGGACAAAAAGGTTAGCCAAATTTTTTATCAGTAAATAGCGTGTTGCAAATTAGCTAAAGAGGGGGCGCCATGAATACAAACCAGGAATCAATTGAAATAGTATTTATTTTATATGTCAAGCAACAGTAAAATTCATAGTTCAGGCATCCATAAAGAATAGGATAAAAAATTACCTTTGATCAAAAGAAACAATTTCTAGAGTTGGAAATTAGCTTTTCCTTTCTAGCCTGTTTATCTGATCTGATAAAAACATGTTGTCAACAATCAATTTATTCTAAAAAACAGGTTGGTACAATTACAAATGGTATAGGGCAGCTTGAATCAAAAAAGCACGTGTCGTATAGGCTTCAACTATCAATTTGGTAGTTGTAAACGATTGTGGTTACATATTTGAGCTCAGGAAGCGCCAACATGTTTGAATCATACTACAGGATTCAGCTAGGTAGCCTATTTTTTAAACAGTAGATTTCAGTGTAGATCCGACAACCAAATGGCCAGTATCATATAATCTCACACCAGCCGAAACAATGCATCATAAATAGTCAAGCTGTACTTTTAATTTTACAAAAATGACAAAAGTACTACCAAACTCAGAAGTACCTTGAGAGTTAGTTTTCAGTTCCACTCGCAGTAATTGGCATGAGCTCCTAGTAAGGATCAGGTGCAGTTATCCATATCACCTGGGTGATAGTTTGAAAAATCTCATTCCAGAAAACATTACTTAGTTTTCAGTTCCACTTGCAGTAAATGGGAGAGTCGCTTGTTGGTGAACCTAATACGCTACTCAATTTGCCAAAGTTTGCATTACATCTCTTGCTTCCCAAAGAAAATGATAGAAGTATATGTTTTAGTTTTGATGTGGTAATTCTTTTCCCTATTTTGCTGCAGGCTACCCTCTTGCTAGAGAATTTAATTATCTGGTCTATAAATCCTAAGATATGATTGGCATCGAGCATGAGAATGAGCCATGACCATGGGGTTTTGTGGCAGTCGTTAAGTTCAGTTGTTAACTGAATTTGAAATGAACTTAACTGAATTTCTCATCCTATGTAAGGCACAGGCAAGGATAAGGTCATAGCATGTTTGGGATTATAAAAGATGTTGGTTTAATTCCACAAGGGCCGTTCCTTCTCACTACAGTCCGCAGTCTTTGCAATGTTCTTAAATATTGTTTTTTATGGTAATGCTTAGTCAACTGTATGAGATTCCCCCTCGCATCGCAAAGAAGGTCCTCCATCCCCTGCTCCTATGCTGGGAAATCTGAAAGCACAGGAATGATGTCGTCTTCCGTGGGATGCCACCCGACGCTGCCCACCTCACCTCGGCATGCAAGGAGTCCATCAAGAACTGGAGTTGCCGCATCCCGAGAGAAGAAGAAGCAATGGCTAACAGCTGGAGATTAGTGCTTTCTATGTAATCTAAACGCGCCATGTATTTAGATGGCGTCACAACATAAAATAAAATTCCATGTAGTTGTAACTGATCCATAAGTCCATATTTAGTCGAACTCTAAATTTTGGACCACTCTGAATTTGCAAAGAAGTAGAAGCTCTGAATTGTCAGCATTAATTACTTATAGAAGCATGAGTTACCAGATGAACAAAACTATAGGAAGAGCTGAGATTTCTGAGATATTTCATTATGATGAAAAGTTTACTCTGATGAACAGTGTGTCTATTAAAAAAAGTTCCGAGATTTCGGAGCTATAGTTTGGTTCACAAAGATCTAAAATTTCACTATCCCACATCTTCATGGTACCATCATGAGAGCATCAGGACAGAACTAACCTTTTTGTGTGTGTGCATACGAACAGAACTAACCTATACCGATATTGAACAAAACATGTTTCGTAGTTACTAAGGAGAGACAATGAAGACATTAAAATAAATCTACAGCTAAATGTAAGAACCTCACTGGTGCTTCGTGACCCTTTAGTTATTCCAAAGGTTGAAAATCTGCTTATCCTAGACTATGACAGAGTACTGATCATCACCTCCAGAAACTATTTTGCCACGTTCTGAACTGGTAGTTTGAATTCCCTGCAAATTTCAATAAATTGACACAAAAAAAATTAGGGCCTGAACTGGTAGTCAAAGAATGAAACTATTTTGCCACGTTCTGAACTGGTAGTCAAAGACTGAATGCTGTCGAGTTTGGACAGGCTGAATGCTTTGGTGTCTGTCCATAGTGAAAGACGCAAGCTTAGCTCAAGTTTTCATCTCTGTTAATGAAATAACACAGGGAGCTTCATCAGAGGTGACACCAACTTGGCCACTTGCACGAACTCTGAACTCTGAATGGTTGCTATGCCTATGCATCACATCATCTGCAGCTCAAACGCAATTGACAAAACAAAACAGTCCATGGACGATCAGGTGTGAAGGAGGAGAATTGCAATCTGAATTCATAGAATAGAATGATAATGTAACAAATTAATTTGCTCCTATACCTTGCTGGTCTGGTCCATTTCCCGTTCCAGTTCCAATAACCAAGCAATCAAGGGCATGCAATTGCCTAGAACTGGTGGATCGTCCCACGACGAAGTATAGCCCCTGCTAGCGGTGGATGCTGCTGTGAAGAAGACAGTCGTACCGCCCCGGCTTGCGCTTGCTGCCTGCGCCTACGCTCGGAGTCGAACGGATGTCACCTTGTTCGGCTTCCGCGTCGCTCGACGTCGTGAGGAAGAGAGCTGCGCCGCCCCGCCTTGCGCCTCGGCGGTCCTTCTCCTTCTCGGCGATCCGTCGGCCGTGGATGGGGGGCTCGGGGCGGGGCAAGGACAACAGAGCGGGCGCGCACGGCGAGGTCGAGCTCTAGTTAGGAATAAAGTTTACCGTGTCACATCAAATAAATGTTGATCGTGATGGATCATGGGTTTTTGATACTAATTTAAAAACAAATGACATATTCGCTGGATAATTCGCGAGACGAATTTATTAAGCCTAATTAATCCATCATTAGCACATTTTGTTACTGTAGCAATTAGTGCTACTCGTGGACTAATTAGTCTTTAAAAATTGTCTCGCAAATTATCCTCACCCTATATTTTTAGTTTCGTAAATAGTTTATATTTAGTACTTCATGCATAAGTCCAAACATTCGATGTGATGGGAATTAAAGTTTAGCAATAGGAACCAAATAGGCCCTAAACTGATGCACTGATGGTTGTGCTTGGACGACAGCTGTTCTCTGAAATTAGATGAGTGTAATTTACCTTGGTGAATGAAACTACTTTGGCTCTGTGCCTTTGCAGTGAGCCTTCGTCACGTTTCTCCATAGTTTTTAAATCTCCGACTATAGCTGAAGATATAGCCGGCTATAACTATTTGAGACTGATCAAGCTACGAGCTATAGCCCGCTATATCCCGCTATATCTCTATTTAGCCTCCGCTATTGCTGTTTTAGAGGTCATCCGCTACATACCCTTAGACGGCGATTTAAAATCTTGCGTTTCTCACGTCCCAAGCAAAGACATGATGAATGGTGATGGACATGGACGTAGGGTCCATAAGCACGCTCTTTAGAGTAAGTACATTGCTATATGTCAGCGGTCTTATAATGATCCGTCTCACTTAGGTTTTTTTATGATACGAAGGAAAGAGAGAGGAAAAAGAGAAAAAGGTCGTTGGTTCGTGAAACAACCGTTTTGTGAACTAAACTTTAGAATTATGAGACAACTATTATATTATTGTACGAGTTGTTATTGTCATACAACTCACATTTTACTTTTGTTATATATATAAATTATAAGGAATTATGAGTTACTATGAAATAACTTAATAGACATCAATTGTACACGTTGTTTATTGGGTGGGCATTACTAGCGTCCGGACGTCTGGACGGACATCCGCGTTCAGATGCCGGTGCCTACTGCACCATTCACGCGCGTCCGCGCACACGTAGGAGCCCACGCCCACTCCATGCCTCCATGTCCGGACACCCGAGCCACATCCCACTTCTCGCCCACGTCCCCTCCGCTTTCAGCGGCGTGCATGCCGCTCGGGGTCGCCTGTGCCCTCCCCATCCACTTCCGCGCGTAAGTTTTCCACTTTGCCCCGAACGTCACCAGCATCGGGAAGAGGAGTAGGGCGCGGAGGATCCCCAACCGGCATCCGGAGAAGGAGAAGACACCGAGGCGAGGCAACAAAAAAGCGACGAGGGAGATGCAACACCCGATTTACTTTTGAAACATCGAGATGCAACACTTGCAACATACGTGTGAAGGCAGATGAAACACTTGAAACATGCTTCTGAAACACCTATAAAAAACACCTAGAAAACACTTGAAAATCATTACAAAACATACACAATATCCAGATAAAACACTTGCAACATATGTGTGAAATATATGCAACATCCAGATAAAACACACTTGCAATATACGTCCGAAAACACAGATGAAACACTGGGAACATACCTTTTGCAACATACGTGTACAACCATTGCAACATATGCAACATCTCCATCTACTTTTGCAACATCAGCACGAAACAATTGCAACGTACTTATGAAACACCTGATACACATGAAACATACGCTTGCAACATGCATTTTCAGCATATCACAACATCTCCTTGCTTCTTGGGAGAATAGAGGCTCGTCGGCGTGTAGCGTTCGCCGGAGGCAGCAGCCCGACGACGCCAGTGACGGATCTAGGGGTATTCCCAGGAATACCCAACAATTTTGACGTTCTCTTAAGTATATATGGATATATATTTATACATATAAATGTGTAATGTAATATTCTCTAGTATTTTCACGGATTGTCACCCACAGCACCCAAAAACGGCGGTAGGAATACCCAACAATGAAATGCTGGCTCCGCCACTGGACGACGCTTATAGGCGGCGGGCCGACAGCAATGGTTGTGCGAGGCGGCAGGGTGGCATCAGCCACGCGACGCGGCAGGGAGGCAGAGGGCAGTCGCGACTCGTAGACAGCCACGTGCTGCGCCTAGCAGACAGGGTTGGCAGTCCGGGGGCCGAGCGCCGCGCCTGGTAGGCAGGGCTGGCAACCGAGCGTCGCGGCTCGGAGGCGGCTACGCACCGCGCTTGGCGGGCAGGACCGGCAGTCCGATGGCCGAGCGCTGCTCCTCGATGGTGGCGACGGGCGGATAGGAGCAACGAGATGATAAGAGCGACGAGCGTTTTTCAATTAGAAACGGACAAGAGGATTTGAGGAGGTCGTTGGGCCAGTCCATTGCACATTTGTCCTGGTCCCAGCATTATCGTTATTGGATCATCTTAAAATTATGTACGTCTACGAGACAATATCATTGTATGCATCATTAGTTCCTTCCATTGCAGCGTTGCCGTTACGGGCATGAGGCGTCATTGTCAACTCGTCATGGTGGAAAAGTTCGGCGTATATGTCTTTTTAGCTTGTAGCAACACAACTCAGATTCTATTTCTTACGGAGAGAAAAACATGCTTATCGCGAGAAAAGCAGGTTCTCAGCACCAGGCTGGCCTAATTAGGCGACCTTTCAGGAAAGGAGAGAACATTGGTCCGGGACGCATCAGGCAGCATCGATGCGCTATGTACAGTGCACTCAGACTCATCACGCCTCGACCTGAGAATACCAGATGCCAAACTGCCGAAATTGCGGCATGCTGCTACTAGTGTCATGCTGTATTTTGTTTCGACAGCCCACCTGGCACCTGCGCGGCCTGAATCTGGCCGAACTCTTCGCATCATTTGCAGAGGTATAAACACTGCTCATCGAATTGCCAAACAGCCCAAACTCATACGGGCTACGGCCGGTCTACACACATGCAGCAAACACCGCTCCTCCTTTTTCACATTGCCCGCTGCATATACGTGGCGGTGCCATTCTCTTCTCAGAGGGTGGGGCAGCACCGATTGTATTGATCCGATCCGATGCCTGCCGCCAACACGGACTCCTTTTTCGATCGGCATGGCTCACAGGATCAGTGCTCCATTTGGGAGAAAGGTAGGTCGAAGTCGGTGAAGATCTGATGATCATGGCCTGGTTTACTCTTTCTCGACGACCAGCACCAAAAGTGGCGTTGGCCAAGTCGCCCGCCAAATACCACTAGGCCACCACCGCGGAACTTGCGAACCTGCAGCGACGAAGGTGGCTTCTGCTCCAGCGAACAAAATCCTTGCTCTGATATCTCATATCTGCACTGCACCCAAGTGGCCAAAACCGCCTAAAGGCATAGAAAAACTCTGATCATGTTCGAAATACGGTGGCTTTTCAATTTCCCATCAAGGCAGGCAGTGCCCAGAAAAAAAAAGCCTGACGAAAATGTGCTTAAAATATCCGTCTGCCCATGAGGCTGTGATGACAGGTGCGAGTTATCCAGCGCATTGCTCGAAGATATCTATCTGTGACGAACGCTAAAAATTGGAAGAAGGCCAGAGCAGAGGCGGGGATATATAGAAGAGGAAAAACGCAAACATGCCCAACGAAGCAGTTGCAGAGGTACGGCTGGAAGTTCAAACCGTTTCCCACCAACCGTGGAGTCTGAAATTTGACGGGAATTCGGATGAGCTCTTTTTTGCATAAAGGTCCCGAAACATACGCAAAAGTTGTGGACCAGTCCGGTCCGCACGGAAAACGCGTTGCATCAGATAAGAAAACCATATAAAGCACAAATCGAGGGGGTGATATGTAATAACAGAGCTAAGATTGAACTAACCATAGTTAGTTGGCGTGGCCTCTCCCGCGGGACCGAGACCAAACCAGGGTTCCTCGGACGGAACGCGGGCACAACCAAGACCACCACCACCTCGAGCTTCCCCCTTCCCCCTCCTGCTACAACCGCTTCGTTTCCTTCTCCAAATTCCTCCCCAAATCGAGCTCCGATTCGACGGCTCCTGCCGAATCGCTCACCAGTTCCACCCCGAAATTCGCCACCGGACTGGCCCCGCCGATGGAGTGACCAGCCAGGGTTCCGAAGCCGGCAATGGAGGCGCAGTGGCTCGCCGAGTATCCGCACCAGGGGGCCGACAAGCGGCCGCGCAAGCGGCCCCGGCTCGCCTGGGATGTTGCGCCCACGCTGTTCCAGCCCCCCAAGGTATGGTTCTCGCGCCGCTTGCCGCATCGATTGGTTGCCAGTCGCGTGGTTGCGATGGTAGTTTTGGCTAGATCTGGGCGCGGTTTCCGCTTAGATTTGGAGTCGGTTGGTTCGATGTGGGGTTGGAGCTCGGGGAATTGGGGATCTGTAGCTTTGTTGTTGCGGATCATCATAGAGGTTTGGCCAATTAGTGGTGTATATGGTAGGAGCAGGTTGCTGGTGATGAGCTATTTTCGAGAAAGAGAAGGGGAAATTTTCGGACCTAGGTGTTACCTTGTTCTAGCTTTTGGAGCTTTCTACGTAATTTGGAGTTTATAACCTTTTTTCGGCTAGAAAACGTAAATGTTACAGGATGAATTTCTCAATTATAAGGACTATAGAAATAAGACAGTTATTAAATTTGGGGAGCTCAACTATTATTGCCCAATAATTAACGTTCGCTTTTGTGGGAATATGCAAGAGCTATGTACTTCAGTTAGTGGCTACCGGACAATGTCGATTTCCACTTCACATAATATCAAGTCACGTAACTCGCTAAACATTTCAATACAAGAAATACAATATCAACCTTCAGTTTTTTTCTGTTAAATTGGTACTTTGTATCCATATCTCTTGTCAATAAGAAGTTTACATGGCTTGGTATTTTTGTAGGCAATTCCGATGCTGTATTGTGGGCGGGAACTAATTAATGGTAATTTCACGACTGCATTTCTTCCGCCGCCACCGATTTATTACACCGGGCCTCCACGGAATCTTTCGCCTCCTTGGAGACCAGATGACAAGGATGGGCACTATGTTTTTGTGGTTGGAGAGAATCTCACACCAAGATGTATATTTCTGCAACTCAACGATGTTCATTTACTCTCCTTGCATTGGGTTGCTTGTTTTTGGGTTTGCATCTCTGAATAGTTTGTTTAGATGTAATTTTTTTTTTGAAGGTTATATGTTACTGAAAGCTGTAGTCATGGAGTTTTCATCTATGTATTGTGGCTCTACATAAATAGCTTACTTCATAAATTAATCACTGGTTGAATGCAAATTCATGAACATTGGTTCAATGCCGTTTCATGTTCCACATCGATCCTCGCGTCTGTCCTAACTGATACTTCATAATTTTGGTTCTGTTGGGTATGCCTAATTGGTTTTGTAATAATTATTACTAACACTGCTTTCCTGGTCATGCAGATAGGATACTTAGCAAGATGGGTGAAGGTTAGTGTGCCCCTTCTGGACTACTATATAATCTATATTCTATTCTGCAGTGATCTTTGTTCTTAGTTGGAATGCTTCGTTTCAATTTGAATTGTACAGGACAAGGATGGCATGACCTTTTATGCTCTCAGTCCCAGCACTTTCATTGCTTCTATTCCATGGTATATTTATTGTTTCAATTTGTGCCACAGGGACATTTGGACAAGTTTTGGAATGCTGGGACTTGGAAAACCAAGAAGCAGTGGCTGTAAAGATTGTGCGCTCCCTCCAGAAATACCGAGAGGCTGCTATGATAGAAATTGATGTGCTCCAGAGACTTGGGAAGCATGACTTTACTGGCAGCCGGTAAGAAATCTACCTCCCTTGTTTCTCTTATTGACACTTTTGGCGAGTTGATGGATTTGCATCGATGGTTCTATGCCTGCAGTTGTGTGCAAATACGGAATTGGTTTGACTATCGTAATCATATATGTATAGTAAGTACATATGCGTCAAGAAGGCTATACTTTTCTTGTTTTTGATGATCAGGTTATGATATTGGATTGATAATCTCTTCAGGTATTTGAGAAGCTTGGGCCAAGCCTATATGACTTTCTGCGAAAGAATAGCTACCGTTCATTTCCTATTGACCTTGTCCGAGAATTTGCCAGACAAATATTAGAGCCTGTTGCATGTGAGTACTCAGTTTACTCTGGCAGTCTGGCTACATTTCAATGCAATTATCAAGTCTTTTGGAATTGCAATTATTAAGTCTCCTGATGTGCTTCCCTAGTCCCCTTCAAATGAAGCTGATGTTTGTTTTACCTCTACAGTTATGCATGACTTGCGACTTATTCACACGGATCTGAAGCCAGAGAACATTCTTCTTGTTTCATCAGAATCTATCAGGGTGCCTGATTATAAGGTTGTTACTGAACTCCTAAGTTTTTACCTGCTTCTGTATGGTATTTACCGATTAAGGTTCTTTTTAGGACATATATCCATTATAATTTTTCTTTGGCAATCCCTTATTTGCCATTGACGTGGCAATGTCATGTGGGGACCACCTGTGTGACAGTGACAAATAAGGGATTGTGGAGAACTGCAACAGCAGGAATTCCTCTGATTCTTATGTGGACAGGAATTTGACTACTTATTTTATTGACGGATTATGCAGAATTGCAACTGCATACAGACATCTCTTTCTCTAAACTTTATTTTTATTTGCAATGAAGGTTTCTATACGACCACCAAAGGATGGTTCTTTCTTCAAGAACCTTCCAAAATCTAGTGCTATCAAGCTGATTGATTTTGGGAGTACGACTTTCGAGAGCCAAGACCACAATTATGTGGTGTCGACAAGACATTACCGTGCACCAGAAGTTATCCTTGGTATAATTAACATCTTCTGACCCACACACAAAGTAGCCAATTTACCTTTATTTTCTAATGGCCTGTTTGGATCCGCTGCTCTAAACTTTAGACATCTAAACTTTTGAGCTAAAGTCTCCAAACAGATGGTCTAAATTTAGCTAAACTTTAGCCCTCTCACATTAGAGCTTTAGATCTCAAAACTGAGCTAAAGTGCTCTAAAGTTTAGACTAGGGGATCCAAACAGGCTCTAAATGACATTTACCTTTATTTTAGACCATTTTTTTTGTTTTGTATTTTTTTTAATCTTTGCTAATTCTTTTTTAGGTCTTGGATGGAACTATCCATGCGACTTGTGGAGTGTGGGTTGCATTTTGGTTGAGCTCTGTTCGGTTAGTTTACTAAGACTCTTTGTATTGGAGTACTTGATTAACCTTATCCATATCTGTTGCAACTTTGTGGTGCTTGTCTTGATAAGTCTCTCTTGCATTTTTTTCATGATAATACTAGGGGGAAGCTCTCTTTCAAACACATGAAAATTTGGAGCATTTGGCTATGATGGAGAGGGTCTTAGGGCCTCTCCCGAAGCATATGATTGTCAGAGCTGAGTATGTGTACAAGTCCTTTGTTATCTTCTTAATCTACTTTTTGACATTTTTTGTTGTTGCATGTACATCCAAGATGAGGTAGCTGGTCAGTTCTGTCTTGGCTTCTGCTCATATTAACTTATTACTCACATTCATTGATTAATGCTGTTTTACAGTCGACGTGCTGAAAAATACTTCAAGCGCGGAGTAAGGTTGGACTGGCCAGAGGGAGCGGCCTCACGAGAGAGCATGAAGGCAGTCTGGAAATTGCCTCGTTTGCAGGTACTTTCCTCTCTGACATCTTATAGATGGCATGCCTTTTGAAAAGTTCTAATCATTGCAATCCATGCAGAACCTTGTGATGCAACATGTTGATCATTCTGCTGGAGATCTAATTGATCTTCTTCAAGGACTTCTTCGGTATGATCCTAATGAGCGCCTTAAAGCACGTGAAGCTCTACGACACCCTTTCTTTACCAGATGCATCAGAAGATGTGGTTTCTGAGGCTACATGACATTGAAAATGTCAATGCTGTATTTCTTCGTTTTGATGTGTAAGAACTACAAAAAAAAGTGGAGATGTTCTACGAAAAATGAAATATGCTAACTTGCATTCTGTTCAATGATTTGAAAGGTAATTGTTGTATATAAGCAGAGTTCTCTGACACTTGATCCATTTTAACTGGATGTTGTTTTCCTATTGATACAAATTCCTGTCTTTCCCATTCATACTAATTTTGCCAGACTCTCAGTACTAGCAGGTAGCATGCAGAAATCTAGGTGGTGTCATTTGTGGATAAATGGGATTAAGTGGTTTCATAGAAGACTGGAACACTATATTTAATGGTGGCATACGGTGATCTCTGGTCAACAGGTAATCATTTTGCATGCATTTAGAATTTGAGTATTTTTTTTTGCAAGTTGGCAAATATATTTTCGACATGGCACTTTTGGTTTGTTCGTGTTCTTTTCCTCTTGAATTTGTGATTTTGTCCAGAAATAAAACAATTGCACTCAACTTGTTTTGTATGGCGCGTACTGCTTGTGATTGGTCTTTATATTTTATAATAAGTCTCATGGTCAACCTTGGTTTTCACTTATTGTCAAAAAAAAAAAACCTTGGTTTTCACTGAGCTTGAGTTTACCACTTGGTCCGAACGAGCAGACAAACTGTTGACATAAAAGCTACTCCCTCAGTCCCACTGTGAAAGCTTGGTTTTCACTGAGCTTGAGAAGTCAAACATTTTTTATTTTGACCAAAATATATAAAGAGATTATTAATATTTATTGTACATAATAAGTATCATTAGATTAATTGTTGAACATATTTTCATAATAAGCTTATTAGGAGATATAAATGTTGCTAATATTTTCTACGAACCTAGTCAAACTTAAGAAAGTTTGACTTCGACAAAACCCTAGGCAGACTTTTTTTTGGGGGGGGGGGGGGGGGGGGGGTGGGGGGGGCGGGTGATGGAGGAAGTAAATCTCAATGCTGGAGGTCAACCGATATAACTTCTAGGCACTACCTAGTTAAAAAGGTGTGTGCGTGTGGTGGTTATTCCGATCTCATCTGTTACGAGTTATAATTGACCTACAAACAGCTTGACCATGAAATCAAACCTGCCCGCAAATACTGCAATCCCATGATCATAGCATGCAAGGTATGATGGTCATATGCCATCTTTATGTTTTTACTAAAGCTCCTTTTTTACACAAAAAAGATTTGTTTTGGACTGCTTTTTATATGAGCTTTGGTGGTTGACATGTCTCGGAATAAAATCACGATATTCCCTGGGTATTTTAATTGGACTTTTGATTTTATATTTTCTGCTGGACCAGTGGTGGTGTAATTCTCTATATGTTCTCATGCGACCACTAACCAGATGACCGTAAAAGCTTCCATGTACCTTCTAACCTTAACATGTGCAGCAAAAGTGGACGACACAATTTATAACCATGGCACACGTATCGTGTTTCTTGTTTTTCCCACAGCGCTGTACTTTAACACAGACAAGCGTGAAGCGTCGCCTCTTTTCCTGTACATGATGCAGGCTGATCTGGGGACCCTGGGTTCAAGGAATTCCAGATGGGACCGATTGGCCACGTGATTCTGGAATCCATTTGTCGGGCTATCTGTCGTTGCACGAGCTTGGTTCGAAAGCAACATTAACAAAGCAGTGCCAAGTTTCCAACACGGTTGCAGTCGCATGCTGTCATGAGTGTCTTGCTGCATTACCGAAGGTTTGACCGAAGCTGCTGCCGTCGTGGGAAAATAAAGGAGTATCCCGCTTTGATCACGTTATGACTGCATATCCTCCTGGTATGACGTGTGTTTGACTGAACTACGAAGACCTGCTTTGATAACGTTATGATTGCATAGGATGGCGTCTGCAGTTCGTTTCGTCAACAAATAGCTACTCCCCGTTTGCTGCCGGAAATACGTACTATCTTCGTCCCGAAAAGAATACAACTATGGGTTACGTGCCACGAAAAGTGGTTTATATTTGACTATGTTTTTAGTGAATAATATTCATAGTTACAGTATGTCTTTAAATTAATTCATTATGAAAGTACATTTCGTAATTAATCTGATGGTATATATTTGATATCATAAATAGGGATACTTTTTTTTTATCTATAATTGGTTAAACTGATATCATAAATAGGGATACTTTTTTTTTATCTATAATTGATTAGACTTAGGTACTAAAACGTGATAATGTGCTAGAATTCTTTTGAGACGGAGCCGGTGCTTACTGACCATTGGATATGCTGCTGTGTTGCGCAGATGAGGTTACGGGGGTTGCGTGCTGGTGTCCTGGATTACTTTATCTCAGTACAGCTGTCGAAAATCAGCTCAACTTCACGAAATTTTGACTTCCACAGGACAGTCGGCAGCCCTCACCAACCAACGATTCTCCTTGATCACGGATCAACGCCCAAACCCGTTTGTTCTTTCCCTCGTTCTCGCTCTCAATTAACAGTAGCGCTGATTTTTTCTTCTGTGTGCTACGAATTGTTCGTCTCCGAATATACCCACGCAATTCATGTTATTCGCATCGCTGGATTGGGTCCTGCACTCATCGGGTACGATGATCCTTCCGAAATCCAATCACCGTCGCTGTATGCCCGCCCCACATGCTGACGGGGCTGGCAAATTCTGGTGCAGGTGCAAACGTCGGGTCGGAGTATCCGTCTATCTTATCCACGCTCCATGGCCGCTGCTCTACCGCGTGGCCCCGCCGACAGTTGCTCAAACGGCCGTGCTCGGCGATAGGGCCGTCACGCTCCGCAGGCCGCAGCCGACCAGCCGTGGCGCTGGTGCTGCGCGGAGCTAGAGCAACCGGGGCGGCACGGCTATGACCTCGCAGCGCTTTGGGACCCCCCTGATTCCAGTCATCCAATGGCATCGAGCCATCGACGTTGCGGAGAGCCGGTGCCTCACGGTTCCTTCCGTGGCGGACTCTTGTGGAGAAGCACGAGACCGCGCGCGCTAGGCGGATGAGCACGGGAAACGGGTAAAGGCTGAAAGCTACTTGGATCTCGACGCAGCGGGTCATTGTGGCCACACCTTACGCCTACCATCTTGAAGTTGGCAATACGAGAACCGTGCCAGTGCTTTTCTTTTCTTTTTTTTTTAAGGCAGTCAAATTGAGTCAAATGATACCGTACGGCTAGTGGCTGTTTGATTTGAAGCAAATCGATGCTCGGAAACGTTTGCCTTACGCCTAAATTCAGATAGATTTTGGTCTGGACATATTGGTGACGGGTGAGGTTCTCCTCCGGCTAGCTTCGTGAAAGATGCAGCTATTGGTTACTTGCCGGTGTTTCACGTTTGATCAAGCTTTTAGTAAATAGTAATCACATGTATGACTCCAAATCAAATTATTATGAAAATACATTACGTAATTAATCTAACAATATTTATTTGATACTATAAATATTTATATTTTTTTGTCTATAATTGATCAAACTTAATATACTAAAATATGACACTGTTTCCGAATTACAGAGTGAGTATATGTCATACGTGGCTCAGTCCTAGATAATGAATTTGTTGACCAAACTGTCATCATATGACTGAATTTTCTTATTGCAACGTTCACGAGTACACACTTGACGTTTTTTCAGTTTCTATAATGGTGGGGCCTGTTTCCTCGAGGAAATCATGTGCCGCTCGTGCAGTCGCGCCGCTGTTTCGTGTCGCGGGACCCGACTCCTCTCAAATCATGCCCCTCCAACTGTGCTGTGTACCGGTAGAAAATTCTGGCCCACCAGTACACCAGGCCCACGAGCAGTCAGAAGCCGGTTTCCGACGAGTCGCCTCTCCGGGCTAATCATAGGCTCGGCGCAGCCAGCGCTGCCCCCCCCCCGCAAGCGACGAACTCCCACACTTTCCTCGCCCGCCTCGCCTCCCTCTTTAATCGCAGTCGTAGAGGACGGCGCGCGGGGGGGGGGGGGGCTAGAGCGTTTGCCCGCTCAGCGCCTGCTTGGCAACTACCAACCAACTCGGCCGTCAGTCCCGTCTCCTCCTGCAGCTCCTGTCCTCGCGCGCCGCCGTGCGCCACGTACGGGCCAAAGCGCGGCGCCCCAAGCTCACAGGCTGCTAGGGGAATGTCTGCGGCAGCGGCGGCGGCGAACGGCGGGGAGGGGGAGGAGCTCCTCCTGCTCTCGGCCGCGGAGGCTGGCCGCGGTGGCGGCGCGCCCGCCGAGGCGGAGGAGTCGTGGCGGCTCAACTTCGAGGGATTCCGACCGCCGGAGGCCCACCAGGAGAGGCCGCCGACCGGTCCGCTCCACCACTGCCTCGGCGTTCTAGGTACCCTCTCTCTCGGCTGTATTGCTTTGCATTCATGGCGGTTTTTTTTATTTTCTGTGTATATTTTGTGTTTGGTCGATCTGGTCTTACGCGCCCGTGTTTCGACAACTTGGTTTGTTTCGTACGGTAATAATTTTGTTTGCTTTCTGCGACTGGTGAATACCAAAGTTGCCAATATTTGATTTCTGCGACTTTCTGTTGCCAATATTTGATTTGTGCGACTTGTGAATACCAAAGTTGCCAATTTTTGGGTTTCTATTAGTAAGAGCTAGGGCGGACTTGATTCTTTTTTAGTGCAGAGCTGGGGATCGAATTAGGATATTGGCTAGTGTTGGCCTAGATGCGGCCTAGTTCTTACCGATTTGCTATTACGCCACTTTGGAAATCCAACACAAATGTGTACTGTATCATTCCTTTACTATACTTTTAGCTTTGGGTTCTGGAAATTCCACTCCTGCCTATTTGAGGAAGGGCAGTATTAATATTATTAATTTTGGTTGGTGTGTGGTGTGTGTATAAGTGGCAACTGATAGATCAGCATACATACAGGAGTAAAGGACATCTGGGTGTCACTAAGTCCCCCCCCCCCCCCCCCCCCCCCCCCCCCCCAACATGTCGGCTTCTATAAGTAGTGGAATTGAATGACAGTCATATTCCCATCTCAGTTACTCCATTTATAGTCTTCTCCATTGCTATATGAGTGTACCTTTTTTTTTGCTTTAGCTGTCTGGGTTAGTTTTGCGTAGTTCCAGCAGTTCTATTCTATCTTCGGTGCTATATATTAGGAAAGGCAATTACGAATGAATTTTGAAGCGTGACTTTATAAAAACAAAAGAGCTATGTGTGCATGGTAATTTTGCTAGTCATACCATTTTAAGTCCTTTTGACTTTCTTATTTTGATGAAACTTTTTCACATAACTTCCTTCTTAGTATGACATTCATGGTTCTATTGACAGCTCAAGGTCCTGAGGATGTTGTTGCTGAGTACTACCAACAGCAAGTGGAGATGCTGGAGGGTTTTAGTGAGATGGACACACTTACAGATCGTGGTTTCCTTCCTGGAATGTCCAAGGTATGTTATATATGAACTTTCTGTTCTAACATTAGGGAAGGTATAGCTTATGTGGATGTTAATGATCAAATTTGCTTCGCTGCATTTGTTTCTACTTCTTTTTAATGGTGAGACTGCATCAATAAATGCCTTATAACCACTTTATTGACCTTCAGGAAGAACGAGAAAAAGTTGCCAGGAGTGAAACATTAGCCATACGGCTGTCTAACATTGCAAATATGGTTCTCTTTGCTGCAAAAGTGTATGCTTCAGTAAGGAGTGGCTCACTTGCTATTATCGCATCAACTTTGGATTCTCTTCTAGACTTGTTGTCAGGATTTATCTTGTGGTTTACTGCCTTTTCAATGCAAACACCAAATCCCTACAGATACCCAATTGGAAAAAAGCGTATGCAGCCGCTGGTGAGTTTTGTTTTTGTCATGACCTGTACTTCCAAATTTCTTTGGATCATTCGTTCTTTACCATAGTTCATGCATTTGGTTCCACTGAACTTTTGAGAACACAGTTCCATTGAACTATCTCAATTGTCAGTACACGTTAACATATTTCAATTGCTTCTCGGGTGCTATTAGTAATTAAAAATTGAATACTCTCAAGGGCTGCGTATCATTGCATCAAGAATGGATCAAAAGATACAACGCACTCCACACGCCACATGCCCACAAAGCATGAAAATGTTACATGCGTGCAACTGACTGTAAACAACCTCTAACAAACTATGGGCAACCGGTTGGCAGCTACATCAAGCTGTGCCAAACCCTAGCACCTGCTAAACACCATAACTGCCTGTCCTCCAAAATCTCTTGGTAATTTGTTATGGCAATATGAAAAAGGAGCACAAATGATAATTAGTTCAGAAAGAAAACGTGCAACACTATAAATAAATAAATAAATGCCTATTAAACGATCCATATAAATAATTGAAGGAAAATGTTGCGTGATGTAATATCTCCGTTCCAAATTATAAGGTGTTTTGGCTTTTTTATTAGGTACATAGATTTTCTTACACACCTAGATATACGTTATGTCTAGTACATAATAAAAGCTATGTATCTAGAAAAGCAAAAACAACTTACAATTTGGAGCGGAGGGAGTATTAAGTAGAATAGTTACTCTAGATCATGTTCTTTCTATAGCAACTCTGGGTATTACTGTAATGCTAAAATAAAGCTTTGTTTGGAGGGCTCCAATCTATTTTACATAATTGTCAATCATATTAGTTTTTTCTTGTGATATAAGCAATCATGTTAGTTCTCAACAGACGCTTTGTGAGGAGAATTCAGGAGGCAGAGATCGGAGAGGCTTTGAAGAGGATGAAGGGAGGTAAAGCGATGGGCCCTGATGGTATCCCCATTGAGGTGTGGAGATACCTAGGCGCCAGAGCGATAGTATGGTTAACTAAGCTTTTTAACCTTATTTTTCGGTCTAACAAGATGCCTGAAGAATGGAGGAGAAGTATATTAGTACCTATCTTCAAGAACAAGGGAGATGTTCAAAGTTGTAGTAACTACCGTGGGATTAAGTTGATGAGCCATACGATGAAGCTCTGGGAGAGGGTTATCGAGCATCGCCTAAGGAGAGTGACACATGTGACCCAAAATCAGTTTGGGTTCATGCCTGGTAGGTCGACCATGGAGACGATTTTCTTATTACGACAATTGATGGAGAGATATAGGGAGCAGAAAAAGGACTTGCACATGGTCTTTATTGACTTCGAGAAGGCATATGACAAAGTACCGAGAAATGTCATGTGGTGGGCCTTGGAAAAGCACAAAGTCTCAACTAAGTACGTTACCCTCATCAAGGATATGTACATGGATGTGGTGACGTTTGTCCGAACATGTGATGGCGACACCAGTGACTTTCCAATTAAAATATGACTGCATCAGGGGTCAGCTTTGAGCCCTTATTTATTTGCTTTGGTGATGGATGAGGTCACAAGGGACATACAAGGTGATATCCCTTGGTGTATGCTCTTTGCTGATGATGTGGTGCTAGTTGACGACAGTAGGGTGGGGGTTAATAAGAAGTTAGAACTATGGAGGCACACGTTAGAGTCGAAAGGGTTTAGACTTAGTAGGACTAAGACCGAGTACATGAGGTGCGATTTCAGCGCGACTAGGCACGAGGAGGGAGACGTTAGCCTCGATGGGCAAGTGGTGGCCAAGAAGGATACTTTTCGGTATTTAGGGTCGATGCTACAAAAGGATGGAGACATTGATGAAGATGTTAGGCATAGAATTTCAGCCGGCTGGTTGAAATGGCGTCAAGCTTCTGGCGTTCTCTGTGACAAAAGGGTGCCTCAGAAGCTGAAAGGTAAGTTCTATAGGACGGCGATTCGTCCGGCGATGTTATACGGTGCTGAGTGTTGGCCTACAAAAAGGCGACATGTCCAGCAATTGAGTGTAGCAGAGATGCGTATGTTGCGTTGGTGTTGTGGGCACACAAGGAGGGATAGAGTCCGGAACGACGATATTCGGGATAGGGTTGGGGTGGCACCAATTGAGGAGAAATTGATTCAACATCGGTTGAGATGGTTTGGACATGTCCAACAGAGGCCTCTTGAGGCGCCGGTGCGTAGTGGAGTTCTAAAGCGGGCCGATAATGTAAAGAGCGGTATAGGTCGACCTAAACTAACTTGGGACGAGTCCGTTAAGAGAGATCTTAAGGAGTGGAATATCTCCAAGGATTTAGCTATGGACAGGAGCGCTTGGAGATTGGCAATCAACGTGCCTGAACCGTGACCTCTTTTTGTCTTGTGCCCTTTATGTCCCTTTATGTGTCTCCCTGTTTCTCGTCTCTTTTGGGTTTCATCTCTAGCCTACCCCAACTTGCTTAGGACAAAAGACTATGTTGTTGTTGTTGTTGTTGTTGTTGTTGTTGTTGTATATAAGCAATCATGTATTTGTAGTTCCTTTTCCACTATACTAAAATTCCACTAAAATATTTTGTTCAGGGAATACTTGTTTTTGCTTCTGTTATGGCAACCCTTGGCCTTCAGATAATTCTAGAATCAATACGTTCATTGGCGTCTGATGTAAGTCTCTCTCAAATAGATTTAATTTCCATTGCTCTTTGATGCATTACAATTTTTTTTCAGGTTGCTTTAGAGTAGATATTTCTATTGGGAGTTTAGATTTTTCTGTACCATAATTCAATGTTTCTTGTGAACTCTTGTTTTGTAACAACCATCAAGGCTATCAGTAGTGTATGCAATTTAGATGGCTTAGTTTTATCTTTCGCTGCAGAGTCAAATTACTTGCAGTAAACAAATATTATGTGCTTTGGATAGTCAAAAGTAATTTTTTCGATATTTTCTTGTGCTTAAAAATTGAAAAATTTGTCATGTTGTCATGGACGGTTAGTGATTTTCCATGGTATCAGTCTACGTGTCTAACTGTAGATCATATTATTGTTTGCCCTTGTTGGTTATCTCATATGGTCATATTTCATTCTCCAGGGAGATGAATTCAGCTTAACAAGTGATCAAGAAAAGTGGCTTGTGGACATCATGCTTTCTGTGACATTGGTAAAACTTGCCCTGGTTATATATTGCCGCTCATTCACCAACGAAATTGTCAAAGCATATGCACAGGATCACTTTTTCGATGTCATCACAAATGTAATTGGCTTGGTTGCTGCACTACTTGCCAATTATATTGAAGGCTGGATCGACCCACTTGGTGCAATCATTGTAAGTACATGAGAAGTTCGATCTCACATTTATCCCATATATCTAGTATAAGTAGCATCTTAGTATATTCCGTATCCTATATGTGTTTATTAGTTTGGACAAGAGTAGTTAGCATCATTTGTTCTACCATCATACTACGACTCGTTGTTCTGTGGTAGTACTTTGCATTTGCAACTTGCAAGAAACACTCTTTCACCATGATTGTCTCCAGAATTAACTGTCGTCCTCCCCTGCAGCTGGCAATCTACACGATCAGAACATGGTCTATGACGGTGCTGGAGAACGTGCACTCCCTGGTGGGGCAGTCGGCCTCGCCAGAGTACCTCCAGAAGCTGACTTACCTGTGCTGGAACCACCACAAGGCCGTGCGGCACATCGACACAGTGCGCGCCTACACGTTTGGTTCCCACTACTTCGTTGAGGTGGACATCGTGCTGCCATCGAACATGCCGCTGCGGGAGGCTCACGACATCGGTGAGGCCCTGCAGGAGAAGCTGGAGCGCCTGCCAGAGATCGAGCGCGCGTTCGTCCACCTCGACTACGAGTTCACCCACCGGCCCGAGCACGCCTTGTCCCACGAGAAATAGCATGCAAGTACCGAGCTCATGCAGCAGGTGTAAGGACACGGGTTCGTAGCTGGAACTATTTATGTGTAGCCGCAGAAAGCTTCTTCTGAGACCTGATGCTCGTCTCGTCAGCCATCGCAGCAAACCAGTTGGGTACATGCGATGGGACTGAGCGTAAAGTAGTGCTCTCTGCGATGGTGTCCTTGTAGATTACGTACGCCATCATGAACTACAGAATCTGATTCCTCCAGTGATGGTGATGAGGACCTATTTTATACTGGTCTTCAGCTCTTTAGTTTGGGGTTATTTTGTTATCTTTTTGTCTGAAGACCGATGACTGAGCACCGTATTTCTATAAGATAATGCGCTCTCTTTCTCTCTCTCAAAATAACTGCACATCTCGCTTTTTTTTTAACACAACACATCTTGCTTCTTGAGGAGACATTTTTTTGACTAGATATACAGAAAATTGTATGGATATTCATATCTTCTAATAAGTATATTTGACGATCAATCTGATAAAACTTAGGGGTGTTTGGAACTGCTTCGCTCCCGCCGCTTCACCAACTTCACTATAGAGCAACTCCACTATGGAGTTTGTGGAGTAGGTGGTATTGTTTGACACACAGCCTAGCTCTAGGAATGGGTTGTTCTCAAGCAAATGGTCTATTATGCCCCTGCTTTACGTTTGTTTATTCAAGTAGTACTCAGCACACGCGTTGGTGTTTACTATTGTCAATTTAAGAGGTTTTTCTTTTATTTTCTTTTAGAAATAAAGAATTGAATAATTAAAAAAAAGGGATAAGAGTGGTTTTTTTTAATCGAAAAGGATAAGAATGTTGACAGTACTATGCCACTCAACGCCCAAACGACGAGCAGCCTAGCCTGTCAACGATCTCACCTTCTCCCGTTTGCTGGAGCATGCACGGGAGAGGCCGGAGTCGCGAGCGCACATGGCGGAGGGGAGTTAAGTAGTCAACACATGGGAGAGTGAACATGTGATTAATGAGTGATAAGTGAGTAATTACTCCTCAACTCCATGTGTGAGTATAAAACTCAAGAAACTCCAGAAAAAACGTAGAGTTAGCGCTCAACTTCATCTTTTTCTTGGAGCGGAGTTCGTGGAGCTGAAGGTGTTTGGCAACACAGAGCTGGAGCGGAGCTAAAAAAAAACTAGAGCGGAGTAGTCAGTCCCAAATTTGGGACTGCTCCGCTCCACGTTTTTTAGTCAAACGGCTCTCACTCCACGCACTCTGTTCAAGAAAAAAATGGTGGAGTTGTGAGAGCACCTAAAGAGATGCTCCACAAACTCTAGTTTTTTATGGAGCTCGTGGAACAGAGTTTGTGGAGCAGTTCCAAACACCCCTTATTACCTATTACAAACATTAGAGTGAATTGCGCTGTGGGTCCTTAACCTTTTCTTCACTTCTCACATAGGTCTATGATTTTTTTCACTCATCTGGTCCATAAACTTTGTTTATGTCCTAGCCGCCATCCAAAGCAGGCTACGTAGGACAAAGCTGCCTACGTAGGACAAAGCTGCCTACGTGGCTGCTGATGTGCCACCACATGCTCTTTTTTTGTTTTATAAATTGACTGAAACTTTAGAAAAATTTTAAAAAGAAAGATTCACTTTTGTTAGACTCCACATGAATAGATCTATGCAATAGATATATAATATAATAGTGTATGTTTTAGTTTAAAAATTTTGCTATAATTGTAGATCTATGTGTTTTGGTGTTTAATTCATAACTACAACTCCTATACTTCAATTGTGATGAAATTTTTATGATAGACAACTCTATGCTTGAGTTACATTTGGGATCAGGAGGGAGTATGTAAGGATCCCTTGTAAGTTTAGAGGGGGTGAATAGACGTATCTAAAAAATTCTACACAAAACACAAAGTCACTTGTCAGCAACTGTCGGAAGTCCCGACAGTTTGGGTCAGAAGTCCCGACGTCAGCTGTCGGGAGTCCCAACGCCTACGTGGAATGAACTACAAGTGCTCAAATAAACTTTGTGAAGCCAATAACTTACAACCTCACTTCCTAGCGGTAAGATGAAGTTGTCCAAGTGTTTCTTTGACCTTGGAGCACCACCGATTTGTAGATCGGGACCAAAACCTAAGAAATAGCTTGAGAGAGAGACAACAAAGAACAAGTAATCTCAAGTAATCACAATAACAATGAGCACGCGGGACACAAGGATTTATCCTAAGGTTCAACTCGCCACTAAGGCTTGTCTACATCCTCGTTGTTAAGGTGACCACTAAGGTCGGAGTCTCTTTCACCTCCTTGCCTCTCTCAAGCAACCACCAGGTAAACTTGAGTTCTTTACTAGAAAATCAAGGGTAATACAAACTTCCTAAGGTTCTCCCATAGATCGGGAGTTCATAGGCGACGCCTAGCCGGTTAGGGTTCCAAGAACCCAAGAGTAACAAACGCAAATCCAACCGGTTTGACGAAGAAATCAAGTGCTCAATCTTTGAATCAATGTTTCTCTCACCAAATCCCTTCAAAAAAAACTCAATCTCTTGCAAGATTTGAATCTAGGAGCAAAGATGAGAAGAAGGAGGGAGTTTGAGAGCTAAAGAGCACTTTTGCTGAAGTTTTGGTCGAGTGGAATGAGTGGGCAGCGGTTAGAAGTGAGGGGAGAGCTATTTATACTCTTAGTTGAAATCTAACCGTTCAGATCTACGTCGGGACTGCTGACATAGATCTCGGACTGCTGACCTGTAGAGAAAACACTGTTCACGCAAGGTCAAAGTCACTGCGCGAAGGCCAACGTCGGGAGTCCTGACATACGTTGGGACTTCCGACCGTCGGGACTCCTGACGTACGTCGGGACTCCTGACGGATGCACGCACGCAGACCCTAGCATCAGGAGTTCCAACTTACGTCGGGACTGCTGACGACCAAGGCTACCGCGCAAACCCGTCGGGAGTTCTGACTTACGTCGGGACTGCTGACCGTCGGGACTCCCGACGCTGCAGTCTACTGAGTGAGCCGATGGGCCTGGCGTCGGGACTCCTGGTGAGGGTCGGGATTCCCGACTCACGTTGGGACTTCCGACGTCCCCAGTCACCGCACAAGCTAAGTGACTAGGCGTTAGGACTCCCGACGTGAGTCAGCACTTCCGACACCAAAAGTCACTAAAACTATTCTTCGTGCTCGTGAAGTGCTAGAGTGTCTCTCTTATGATTTAGTTTTAATACTTGAGTACTCTATCTTCCTCAGACCAACTAGATTTGCATTCCCCTTTATAGTGCGGCATAGTCTAAACTCAAGATCAAATATCAAAGAATTTAAACACTTTTGAGTCCATCACCGCGTCGTTTTGTAACTCGGGCTCCACCATCTCATGTATTATCCTCATTCTTATTTTACCTGCTTGTCATCTTGATAGATCTCATTAGTCCTCTAATCATGTGGTTATTATCACCAAAACCCACAATTAAGGCTTGATTGCACTTACAGAGTAGCACAATAGCTGCACCTTTTTTTTCCGTTCCTCCAACTTACTCCCTCCGTCCCATTAAAAATGATGTTTTTAATCTTTAGGTACCGTGTTTGACCATTTGTCTTATTTAATTTATTTTTGCAAATTATAAAATAAATAAATCATTATTAAAGTATTTCTAATGATAAAAATAAGTCATAATAAAATAAATAATATTTATATAAAAATTTTGAATAAGACGAACGGTTAAACAAGATGGCACGGGGTTCAAATCGTCACTTTCAATGTGACCGAGGGAGCATGTGTCACCTCTTTGCAGCCCGTGGCGACCATCACACAATCCTGTTCAGTTTTCAACTTTTCATAGCTAGTGGCCTTGTGCTGGACCGTGGCCCAACTCTTCCAACCTTGGCAGGCTGGGCCGACATGGCGACATCTGGGACACTGACCTGAATGTTCGTACGGGAAGGAAAGGTCCGGTCCACCCATTTCTGCTGCAAGGTCTACTGCCCGCCTGGGCTGAAGTGCGCCGGGTGATACTCTGCACTTTGCAGAGTGCAGATGCAGTAAACATTTTTTTTTTGGCAGAGCGCCGGCTAAAGTGTGCCTTAGGTCCTGTTTTTGCTGAAATTTGGCTGACGTTGATATTGATTTATTGTAAGAGAAAAATATTATTTTTTCGTTAAAAAATACTGCTAAATTAGTGCTGAAAAACAGAGCCAGATAAAACAAGATGCAAAACCGGCCAACCCACCGGAGTTGGTGACGGCGTGACGCACTACACGAGTAGAACGGTTTCAGTTTGTACACATGCGTGAGTCGTAGCTAGCGTCCCTGGCTGCTGTTGGAAATACAGGGCAGTTTGCTCAGGTCCTGTTGGGCTGTTCCATTACGAAAAAGCGATCGTCTCAGAAGCATGACAAACCCGTGTCAGTAGCTAGCTAGCTCGATCTAGCTTGCGTGCCTGAAGCAAGGCTCGATTGGCCGGTAGGCGGTAGCTGAGAACGACGTATGCCTACAGCGTACAGCTGGGGTAAGCACGACCAACTACGGACGGAAGAGCAGTAGAGACCACAGCCACAGCACGGCCGGTGGCCAGCAGCAGCCAACGATGCGAGCACGTTAGCGCTACCAGCTCCCGCATCCGTCGCTTCCCTTCTCGCCTAGTTGCCCATCCAAGCTGATAGCAGATGGCCCCTGTACGATCCAAACAAAGCTCCAATCCACATGTACACGCACAACACGTTGCCTAAATGCCCAACGCACTCGTCGGGCATCATCCTCCTGTCGCCGTCGCCAGCTGGAGAGATCGATCGGCCGCCGAACTCCCGAAGCCAGACACAACAACCCGTGTGAACGTACATACGATGCATCGGTGACATGTATGCCCAGTAGCGGTCACACAGGCATGTATGTACATACCTACGTGTCAACACCCCTTGGACCGGTTGTGTACTGCGTGCGCTCGCTAGTCGCTGCTCGACCAAGCAAGACAGCACGCGCACGCCTGGGAATTTTTGCCATCCGTCTCCACGACGCGCGCGCGGCCGCCGTAGACGTCCTACTCAGACGAGCCCGGCGCCAAAAGGAGGGCGTGGGGGAGAAATCTCGCGTGCTTTGTTTGGCCCCGGCCGTCCTGTCTGTTGGATCTCGATCGCCAGAGCACGTACGGCGAGGCGAGATCGACCACCGGGACAAGAACGGCCTCTTTCTTCTGACGGTAACCAGCATCAGTGTCCTTCAAACAAGCATAGCTGGGTGAATATACGCCCGCCACGTGTGCAGGGCCCCCACATGACATGCATGCAACGCAGCCCCGGCCTACCCTGCTTGATACACCTGCGGTACGGCAGTGCCTGTGGATCGAGAATCTTCGATCGTCCTGAGTGCTACTAGGTTTAATCTACAGAAATCTATCTACTCATAATAATACACATGACCATGCAGGCCCCTACGTACTTATATTACACACATAATCACACTGGCGATGATGCTGATATATAATATAGCTAGAGCTCTCTCGAGATATGTACCAGGCCATGCATGCATCGATCGTAGCCGCAGGAGCAACTAATTAATCGACCGAGAGTTCTCGTTGTCGTCGTCGCCTGAGCTCTTGGAAGCAGAAGGATTCTTCCTGTTCTCCTTCTCCACAACGCGCTGTTCCTGTTCATGAGGTGGATTCTTCCTGTTCTCCTTATTCTCCACGACGCGCTGTTCCTGTTCACCAGATGGATTCTTCTGCAGCGTCGTCGTCGACGCTTGTGAGCCGCAGCCCTGTTGGACGCGCGAAGGATGATGACCAGTAGGATGAGGACCAGCAGTGGCCGCTTCCTGGTTCGGGTTCGGGCCTCCTCCTCCCCGATCCTTCTTGTACGTCTCGAAGAACTCCCTGTTCTCCTTCTCCAGCTCCTTCCACACTAGCAATATATATAATAACGCCAAGAAGAAATCAATGATAGGACTAGCTATCGAGTAGTTTTGTTGAACTAACACTACTCTTGAATCTTGATTAATCGCTTGCAAGAAAATGCAATGGAAACAAAAGAGTAGAATTAGAAGTGAGGAGAAGAAGAAGAACCCGCAGCGCTAGAACTCTAGAAGCATACCGGTGGATGTGATGACGGGCATGATTTTGGCGTGCTTCTCCAACGTCTCCATGCACTCCTCCTTGTTCAGTTTGTAGCAGATGCACTTCTCGATCAGATGCTGCACCTGAATATCGATCAAACATGTGCGCAATTCGATCGCACAAAACAACAACCTTGCATCATCACCATGCATGCACGCCGACACAAAGGCCACCATCGAATCGTCGTATCTCAATGCACGGCAGCACAGATCGTCCGCGCGCGCACGCACTTACCAGTCTGATGTACGAAGCCGGAGACGACGAGGCGTCGTCGTTCATGGCCGCCGCCGAGAGAAACCGGCCGGCCGGGCCCCGCTGTCTTCTATACGGATCGGAGATTGAAGCGCGCTAGCTAGCTTCTCTGACGGCGGAAGCCGCCGGCCGGACGTGTGCTTCTAGACTCTGCTGGAGATCGAGCTAGCTCGGCGATCGCGGCGACGGGGACGGGGATGGATGGATGGAGAGCGGACGAGCGAGCGACCGATGGAGAGCGCGACGAGTAGCGCCGGCGGGGAGGTAGAAATAGCGGCGCGGGAGGGGAGGGACAGGGAACGATCGGGCGCATGATGTCAGGGGTGTGGGGGCGAGTCGCTCACGTGGGTGCCGCCTCCCCATTCGCCGAGAGGCAGGGGAGGGGATTCTTGCGGGCCCACGCCCGCCTCGCCTTACCCTTTTCGTTTGTGGTAAAACCTTGGTGCCATCCTCCGCCGTTCCTTTCAGCCGATCACGGAGGGCGTCAACTTCTGGACCGTCGGATCACCGCGCCGGAGGGGTCGTTGGTTAGCACTAGGCGACAAGATGATTTGAGCGTGCGCGATGTGAAAAAAAAAAAAGCGCGTGTTCTGTTTGGATTTGAAAAATGGTGAATGGACCTCTTGTTTTCCTGATTCCTAGGATAACTGAACCGTTTATGTAGTAACTTCCTAGTAGCACATCGCTGTAAATTTAAATTTTAACTACTAGGGTTCCAAATATATGATCTCCTAATATATGGGTTTCTTCCTTAATTTAACACAAATATACAGTATGGCGTGCGGGAATAGTAGTGAGAGGTTTTGGCTATGAAAAGCTACCTTTTAACATGCATGAATAGGGCCGGGAGACAACACCAACTATGTCACTACTCCTTCCTGATATTCTCTCTGTGGCTTGCCTATGCAGCGAGAGAAAGATTCATGCTTCCAGGCCAGTCCTAGTAGATGACTAAACATTATCGTGCACAAGCATAAGAACCTACCGACGCAGAGCATATTAAAATGGATACCAGCTAGGTAAGCAAAGTTGCACTCTCAAATCAAAGTTTGGAGGCCCAAAGGTTACTTTACGTAGTACTGTAGCACATTATTATGTACATTGTACTTACCATCGGTTCTACTACTGCTTTATGAGTCACCACTTTTTTTCCGGCGAATGGCTAGTGGCTACTTTATGGATCACGGATAAACAGCATTAACACAAAGGCCTCTTTGATTGCAGGAGAAACGTAGGAAAATCACAACAACTGGATTCCTACAGAAATCGCTACTGGTCATCCCTTTTGGAGTAAAAAAAATAATATAGGAACCTTTCCTTTACAATCAATTTTTAGTTGAAGAAGATGGGGTTCTTGAACCTTCGGCACCGCCTTCCTCTGCGGCCAAGCGTTCCTACGACTCCTACTTTAAGGGCGGCCTTTCGACTGCAGACGTTGAGGCTCTCGACGAGCTATTCCCAGCTTGCAGAGGGATACGCGTGTAGTTAGGTTAATCTCAGTGGATCCCAGGGTTGTCATAATCAAAATGTAGCCTATCGAGGTGTCGGTCGGGCCGGGAGCGGCCACTCTTGTATTTTTTTATTTGACCTTCTATCTTCTTAATACAATGATACGCACTGCTCTTGTTAATTTGAGAAAAAAAAAGTAAGGAAAAAATAGGAAGAATCCACTCCAAGCTCGTGGCTGCTCATACTGTTTTCTCGGGAGCTCACTACTGTTGAGCGGGTATATAGCCTGCTCCGGCAATCTGGGCTAAGCTCCTGGAATATGGGAACCATTCGCCGGGTGGCGCGGCTTTCTTTCGCCACTTGCCGCCACTCTCATCAAGTCATCACATCGGTCGGCCCTTACTCCCGAGATCTCCCGCCACTATGGCGCCTCCCCATTGGCGGGCCAAATTGCGTCCGTACAAATAATTGGACGAGCCACCCACACCGGCAGTCCGGCACAGTGTACCCGCACTGTACGACCGAATAGGCAGGCAGGCACGCATCAACCGGCTCGGGCTCGCCAGATTCCATTCACACCCCCCACTAACGTACTCCTACTAGTCCTGGCCCTAGACCCGCAGGCCGCCGCTCAGGCCACCGGGACCGGCCGGGAGGCCAAACGGACAAACCAGCTCGCCCTCTTTCTCGCTAGGTATGTGCAATCATGCGACCGGAGACTCGGAAGGCGCAAACGGCCAAGGCGCCATCCATGTTTCTATGCACGCACGCCACATAAAATGGGAGCGGTCGGGAGAGCGAGAGAAAGGAGAAAATAAAAGCAGAGGCTAAAGAGCAAAGGGACTTGTCACCTACTGTGCGTGCGTGTCTGCGTGAGATATTTCGAGCCCCCGCTGTGCTACCCTACTCTATCCACGGTCACCGGCCCGTCCGATTTCGACCTCGAGTTTCGGGCGCGGCGACGTACAAACAAAAGGCTCCCGAGACTTTGGCAGTCCGATCCGGCGACGGAGAGCGACCCCGGTCCCGGAGTGGCAAGGTGCAATGCACCCGTACGAAAGCGTTTTGAAATCTTGGTGATGTCAAGCTCCAACGGCCGGCCCCGCCCCAACTCGACGAATGAACCTGCTGTTTTGCTTGGAGGACACGAAGCTAAAAGCTACGCCTACGTACGCGCGAGCGATCCGAGTCAGTCATGGCAGCCGGCGAATCAGCCGATCGATTTCGATTCGATGTGTGGTGTGTTATCTGGCAGCCCGGGGGGAGTGTGCGGCTGTGATGCGGGGCGGGCCGGCCGGGGCTGTCGCGTTGCAGGCGAATTGGTGTCAGCGCGTGCGTCATTTCCCGCTCCTTCCCTGGCGCCGGCCCGCCCTCTCACGTCGTTGTTGCCGCGGCGATCAGTCCGATCGGCGCACTGCACCGGAATGATGGAGGAGCGGATCGTGGCCGTGAGGCGGGCGGCGATGCCGTGCGCGGCCCCAAGTGCTCTTGGGTCATGGAATGCCACGGCGAAGCTTTTCGCCGCGCACGCCACGAACCACCAATGGCATTGCACATGTGTTGCTTTTCTTTCGCCGCGCCGCTGCTTGCAGTTGGCGTCGTGGCGAGGATGGAGATATCAGATATCTGCGCGTACCTCGGCGGCTAGGCAACGGGTGATTCCCGGGAGGGGGAATCGAACAGTCTCCACACCGAGCAGCAGCATTTCGCTGTCTGGAAACGGACGTTTCAGTGCCATCATGGAACGGAAGAAAAAGCCCCGGGACGGTGGAACCGAAGAAAAAGCCCCGGCACGGTGGAAGTGGAACACCGCGGCACCGGAAGGCATGTAGTACAATGTACTATGACAGTCACAGCGCTGCTTCGCCGGTCTCAATGTTGACAGGATGCTCCGCAGATGCTTCGCGTTGCCGCAGGAAATTAGGAAAACGATGGCCAGGCCAAATGGAATCAGACAGTACGTGGCGCGATATCAGCTGTGTTTTGAGAAATAGAAGCAGAAAAAGACTGAAAAAAAATATTTTTTATGTCCAGAAGAACGTTCCTGGAACAAATGCAGTCATTTTTTTTTCTAGAAGATCCTCCAGGCGAGTCTTTCTTTCTCTAACCTTTAATTTAGATTAGACACTAGACAACTGTACATGCATGCGCAAGTTCACCTAAGAAACATAAAATTTTATTCTAAAGATTTTCGTTATGCTTTATGGTCATTAAAAAAAAAGGCATAGAAGTTGCATTCGATGAATCCTATATACTTGGTTAAAAAAGGGTCACGACCAATGCGGGCCAATACAACTCGTGGGTGCACAGATTCTGTGACATCGATTAGCAAGGGTGAAAATACACGGCAATTCCCGCACCAATGGTCAATCTAATCAGTTAACAGTATGTGAACAAGTAATATACCGGAACCAAGTCTTCTCTGGAGACTACCCGCACTCGTCGTACTCTAAATTCATCCTCTAAAAGGAATATTCTGTCCTGGTCATCGAGATTCCATCCTCTATATCAATTTCTCCCGCACTCATCCATACTCTATATCATCCTCTATCCACTGTGGGGGCCACTTGTCAGATATTTTTTTTCTTTTTCCCTTTTTCTCTTTTCTTTTCTTTTCTTTTTCCCCTCTCCTCCTTTATCCATTCCACCGCACCGCCCTCCCTCCCCATTCTCTCTCTCTCTCTCGGGCGCGACGGAGGCGGAGGCCCGCGCGGCGGTGCCCCCCTTCTCCCTCTCCCCTCCCGGCTCCCTCCACCGGATCCCTCCACCACCGCCTCCCTCCACCGGATCCCTCCACCACCGCCTCCCTCCACCGGATCCCTCCACCACCGGCCTTGGAGGATGGAGGCGCCGGGGCAGGGGCGGAGCTCCCGGCGGCGGCGGCGGCTCGAGATCGGGCTCGCGGATCCGGCGGCGGCGGCGGCTTGAGCTCGGGCCATGGAGCTCCGGTGGCGGCTCGACCTCCTCCTCTGCTCCTCCCCTTTTCCCTCTCCAAGCGCGAGCAGAGGGGGCCATGGACGCCGGCGTGGGCATCGGAGATCGGGCTCGCGGATCCGGCGGCGGCGGCGGCTTGAGCTCGGGCCATGGAGCTCCGGTGGCGGCTCGACCTCCTCCTCTGCTCCTCCCCTTTTCCCTCTCCAAGCGCGAGCAGAGGGGGCCATGGACGCCGGCGTGGGCATGGCAGAGGCGGGCGGCGGCTCCGGGCGACCTTGGCGGGGACCGGCGGAGGGAGGCGCCTCGCGGTGGTGGGCGGCGGGCCCCACGCGCGGATAGCGCATGCCCGCTACCACGCCAAATTTGGCGGACGGGAGCCGGTCCTGGATGATAGCGGACGCCGATAGCGTAGCCGGTGCGGGAGTTTCGTTCGCTATATGCTACTCCAGTTCGATTTGGCGTACGCCGCTGCGAGTCGTCAGGCTATCCGTACTCATGGACCTCTATATTCATCCTCTATACGTCCCAGTCAGCAAGATTCTCTCCTCTATACTCAATTCTCTCGCACTCATCCATCCTCTATATCATCCTCTATCCACTCTATCCACTGTGGGACCCACTTATCACTTTATCTAAATATATCCATGTGTGATCTAGTTTTGAAGGATTTATTGAGACGAATTTAATGGTGCAATCGGAATTTAATTTGGATTTTTGGTTTGTGAGTTATAGCATTTTTTCCTTTGTTTAGCTAGTGGGGCCCGCCACTGCCAACTATAGAGTAAGCACTGTATCACTCTAAATATAGAGTGAGAGAAAGGATAGAGTAGCGTTTTAGAGTACCCAGTGCAGCAGTTTTTACTCTATATTCATACTCTAAAGCTTTAGAGTATCGCTTTAGAGTACCCACTGCGGGTAGTCTAAGACTACCCGCACTCATGGACCTCTATATTCATCCTCTATACGTCCTAGTCGGCAAGATTCTCTCCTCTATACTTAATTCTTCCGCACCCATCCATCCTCTATATCATCATCTATCCACTTTATTCACTGTGGGACCCACTTGTCACTTTATCTAAATATATCCATGTGTGATCTAGTTTTGAAGGATTTATTGAGACGAATTTAATGGTGCAATCGAAATTTAATTTGGATTTTTGGTTTGCGAGTTATAGCATTTTTTCCCTTTGTTTAGCTAGTGGGGCCCGCCAATATAGAGTAAGCATTGTACCACTCTAAATATAGAGTGAGAGAAAGGATAGAGTATCGTTTTAGAGTACCCAGTGCAGCAGTTTTTACTCTATATTCATACTCTAAAGCTTTAGAGTATCGTTTTAGAGTACCCACTGCGGCTAGTCTAAGCAGGCACTAACCGAGGCCATAAGCAGGCACTACAAAAATAATTTCCGCCAAATGTGCTCTCGAAGACTAAATTGACTATGAACCTGTGAAGCAGATCGATGCAGTACATGGCCTTGAGCTTACATTTTCTTCGAGCTTTCTGCAACAGGAAAAATCTAGGTGATGTATCTGTCTTGTTGCTCCTGGAGCAGACGAGCCGAGGATTTGGCATCCAAATAGAGACCGCTAACTTCTTCAAGATCAGCCTGATAGGGATCATAGGCTCAGAGATATAAGCTTGCAAGACAAGAATCAGCTAGGGATGAAAGCTCGGTAGATATACCTTGCAGATCTTTTCTCTTCCATTAGTCTTTGCAACCACGCTGGCAGGTGATAGCAACTGAATAGCATGTCTGCAAAGATAAAAAAGATCTGTTACCATCATTTCTCACTAGCTATGGAGGGAGGGAAGGAGAAATCAGCTTGTGATATCGAACACTACAGTGAGATCAATTATGAAAGTAAAGGAAATCATACACATCACAGATCAGATCAGATCAGATCAATGAGATACATGCCTAACTTCTTTGAACTCATATTTGAAAACTAATCCACGGAATGCGTGGAAAATACCAAAGAACAACACAAAAATCTAACCTCAAAGATGTCTGCTGTCCAATCTCGCCTAAATAAGCAAGGCTTTCTTCATCGATATCAATCTCTTCCACTTGTGCTCGGATTGCCAATATCTGTAAAGGGCAATGAACAAAGATTAATGCAAATTCTGGACAGGAACAATCCTACAGAAATTATGCCCAAAATAAGTAAAAGAACCTGTATCATCTCAGTCGGGCCATATGTTTCTGTCCGAATAATCACCAACCTATCTAGAAGATCCACTGGTATACCATGTGGACTTGTCATATCAGTTCCTCTGGATAAAACCATTACAAGATTTATTAAGCAAGTATTTAAGTAACGTTCAGCTTAATAGACAAGTGCGGATTCATTCTGGTATTGAAGTTAGCTGCAGAGTACTGTGGCAAATAAACTGCTTACCTTACATTACATATTCCCCTATTCGTAGCAAGTATCACAATTGGTGATAAAGGGCTCTCCAGTGCACGGTTAAGATAAGAAAAGCATTCAATATCCAACATGTGGACCTGAAAAACATTATTTTATTAATTCATTTTGAATAAACAGAAGACAGTCAAGTTCAACAAATGTGCCACTGCACCATGAGGCAGATAAGATATGTTTAGCAATCAACAAAATCAACGTGCTTGCTACTTAGTTTTTTTCTTAGGCCATGACAAGTGTATTTTTCAATCACAAATGCAATAAAATAATACCTCATCAATGAACAAAACACCAGGTACAAGCTCTGCAATTCCTTCCTCAATATATCTGTTTACCACCTGTCACCATATAAAATTAAAATCAGGAGAAGATTCTTATATGATTATCCAAATTTGATACTGCTTAGAAAACTTAAAAATTGTCAGTAAAAAAATGAAAACCTTATTGATTTCTTGCCGTAGCTTTTCGGTGATTTCAGTCTTTCGTGGTTTCATCATCTGGCCCATAAGGGATAAAATATCTTGGCCTCCTTGTGGCTGTGCATTTGCTGCATCAAGGTCATGAAGTGTGACATCCTGCATAAAAGGATGAGAAGGTTATTTCCTCTTCAGAACAACAGCATAAACCTCCATGTTGAGATGCAAATCCGAGCATTAATTATTATTGTATATTGCACTAAGGAAAATATCCTCCTCATGATAACAGACAATCAGGTAATCTAACAACAAACTTCCAACTGTTTATTTACTAAGTACTAGTAGCAGCACCAGCAATGATAGAACCAAGTTAATCGACTCTAAGAGATTCTTGTTGAAAGGATTTTGGATGATGGCCGACGTTGATGAACATAACCCTTGTTTCAATTAGCAATGATGGCCGACTCTTCAATATTTGTTCTTCCAGACATCTGGTGTGCTCATCTAATATGATCATTCAAACAAATCTACCTCTCGTCTGTATAATCATCCTGTACATACCAGAACATATATAGGGTATATATACCATATACTATATAGTATAAATCAAGCATCAAGATTGATGCAGAAAATTAATGAAATATTAAGGTTAAGATTGCATCAGAATGATACCTGCACTATTTCCTTTTTCTTATGGACTTCGCCTTTGGGGATAGGAACATACTCTTCAGCTTCAAGATCGTATTCTGTAGCAAAAGAATCACATCTACCAACTCTTTTCACTGCACCACTATTTGCTTCGATGTATATAACATCACCCACTGCCACCTATGTCCATATGCAAACAGTGAGTAACCTAAAGAAACAAATGCAGATAGCACAATAGATACAATAACCCAGAAAGCAAATATAGTGCATGATTTCTCAATGCTTAAGGAGCTACTCAGCACCAGGACTAGTCAAAAGACAACAGGACATCATCTGCCAGCGAGTAGGCCCCGTTCGGCTGTGCTGATAAGCCGGCTGAAAAACACTGTTGGCTGATTTGTTGTGAGAGAAAAACACTGTTTTGGCTGAAAAAAACAAGCTGAAAAGTACGGATTATAAGCCGGATGAACAGGGCCTTAGCATAAAATTTTCCCAGTGAGTAATTATCAATAGGCATAGGGCATAGCAGATTTAAAATGTTCATGAAGACATTATTTTGAGTAAGAAACAATTAGACTGCTATTTTTATTGTAAGAGAAAAATTTAATCCAAAAGTCTATCACCAGCAGGATAGGCAAGGAACCAGGCACCTTTTCCTTGATCAAAGCATCATAAATTGAAGGATCTAACTTCAGTTGCTTAGTCCCTTTAACAGTCTTTAGGCCAATGATTACATGGCTAATGCTTTTCGCATATCCACCGGTTGTACTCTCAGCCTCTTCTGGGGAAAGTTCCGTAACCTAGGAACAGAGCAACATTGGTAAGTCTATACTTTATTCAAGCAACAAGAAACGAATGTAAGCTATTAAAGCGATTATGAAAACTGTTGATAAATAAGGAAACCACTAATCTAATTATAGCCTAGTATTTGTTTAACTTGAACATGGCCATATATGCATTGCATTGCTTACCTCTCCTTCGTAAACTTCTTTGTTTTCCTTTATACGCAAACCTATAGCTCTACGGAAATTTTCCATCAGCACCTCAGTTTTCTTGACCTCTGAGGAGTACACTTCTGATCCTACCATAGGACAGAAAGGTACCTGCATTGTAGTTACAGGGGAAGGAAGCATTAGATTAGAACAACATAAATCTACAGTGAATTCAGCAAGCATAACACCATAGCAACGTCAATAACATTTTACAGGGTAAACTGTCCCTTTAGAACACCAATTCAGCTAGTTGAACAGGAAACTTAAACCATGCAGCTAAAATGACATTAAGTATGCCAAAGTACCTAAGATTCCTATGGCCTATGAACTAGCAAAACAGCTTTTTTTTGGGTGCCCATCCAGACCCTGTTTGCCAAACAGGGTAATCTATAAACAGAAAACTAATTGAACACAGCACACAGTTATCAGAACCTATCCTCACCTCCACAACCATGGTCCAATAGACGAATTGAGTAGATAAAAATCTGGTACTATCAGTCAATATAGAAAACTAGTAGATTAAATTCAGCCCTCTTCCTTACAAATGTGCTGAGCACAAAAATATTATTACAATGCCAGGGTATTGGTAGGAGACATTATCCCCACAGCAAAGGAAAAGGGGAAGAAATAAAACCCTAGTTTTACCACCAAAATGAATAGCTGATTTGTGTGAGGAAAAGGAGCGATTGGAAGCACAGACCTTGCTGCCGAGCTCCTGGGCTATGCCGAGCGCTAGCGCCGTCTTGCCCGTGGCGGGCGGGCCCGCAAGTAGCAGCGCGCGGCCGGCCATTTTCTTCTGGCGAATCATGTCGACCACCAGCCCGGCCGCCTCGCGCGCCGCCGCCTGGCCAACGAACCCCGCCGCCAACGAAATCGCCATCCCATTGGCCTGCTCCCATAAGAAAACCACAGACAAAGCAGTGAGCATCTACTGATCTACGCAAACACACACAGAAGCTAAAACCCAAGCAAACCCCTCCCCTTGGGAAGGGGGAACGGAGATGCTGGAGGGGTGGCAGCTACGTCGAGACCGAGGCCCTTGATGTGGGTATGGGTGGCGATGCGCTGCTTCTTCGACGTCGACTGCACCTCCTCGATCCTCATCGCCGCTACCGCCCGCCGCCGCTGATTATGCCGCCGCAACAAATTTGGGAGCGGGAACGGGGAGGGGGCGAGGCGAGGGCATCATGACGAGGGACCGGGGGAGAAGCCAAACGGGAAGCTGGGGGTATCACGGGAGACTGCCCGCTGGGCCCGGTATAAACTGCTCCGGTGGAGTCCCGAGCTTTCGTTTCTTTTTCTCACAATAAAAGACTTTCCTTTCTTTTTTTTTAAACTTAGACTTTCCTTTCTCACTATAATACATAAATAAACCTCACTTGAAAGCAAAATCTAACGAAGTCATCATCTTTTACGTGTTCTAGCTGTAGCCTGCAGGAGGAAAAGGCTGGAATGAGCTTTTACTCGTCTTTTTCTTTTCCGATCAATTACTCATCTTATTACGTACGATAATGATCTCGCAAAGGAGTGCGTCAGTCCGGACGCGCCCCCTGGTCCTGCGGATCAGCGCGCCCCCTTATGGTCCATCTAAAACTCTTAAGGTTTGCTCGATAATGCATACTTATTAGTTACTTACATGCCTACTCTGGTCGCAGCCATATGTGAACATAGGGATCCTAGACCCTCGTCCTGAAGGCGTGTTTGATGACGGCGTCAGCAGCGCCACCTGGCCGCTGAGTAGCAGCCCCATGAAAAAGCTCACGGCGCACAGCATGACGACGCTCTTCCCCAACATTAGCGTCGCTCGTGGCATCTTCTTCTTCAGTTGCGGCTGTCTCTCTGTCAGCAAAGCTTGCAGTGTCGGCGCGGATAGTGTCTTCGGCGTGAATAGTGTCTTCTCCTCTCACCATGCCTCCTTTCTCCCACGCCCACGCGGCAGGCCCTGACTGCTCTCCGTCGCCTCTGTCTCGGGCCCCACTTCCTCCGACCTCCGTGGCGTCACGGCTCTAATCTCCTTCTCCACTGCGACCTGTCGGATCTCGTTGTGCAATCATTCGCCCCCCCCCCCCCGACCCGCCTACCAGGGTTTGCTGAAAAAGCGCATGTTCCAAGTATATGTTTCAAGTGTTTTAGATGATTCAGAGGTATGTTGCAAGTGTTTCATATGGATGTTGCAAAAGTAGATCGGAATGCTGCATATATTGCAATGGCTATACACGTATGTTGCAAGCGTCTGTTCTAAATGTTTCATCTGTTTTTTCAGATGTACGTTGTTAGCGTGTTTATCTGGATGTTGCATATGTTTTACATATATGTTGAAAGTGTTTTATCTGGATGTTGTATATGTTTTTGTAATGGCTTTTCAAGTGTTTTTAGGTTTTTTTAAGTGTTTTAAACGCATGTTTCATTTGTTTACAGACTTATGCTGCAAATGTCCCATCTGAATATTTCAAAAGTAGATTAATATTGCACATGTTGCAATGACGCTGGTGGTCGACAGACATCGGCCTATCGCAAGGTTTTGTCTCCTTCCTTGTGCGGCGCGCCTCGCCCTCTCCTCTCCCTCCCTTCCCTTCCCTTCGTCTCGACGCGACAGTTTGAGCTCGTCGTGTGACGACGTGGACGTCCGACAACCGTGGATGTTGTGGCCCGACGAGCGCGCGGAGGTGGTGGCCCTGGGTGGGCTGACGGCGGGCACGATGCTCAGCCCTGTAGCAAGTTAAGGTCCGTACCATCCACTCGCTATGCGCGGGAAACAGAGCAGCTGTGGGCATCCGTCCGGATGTCCGGGCACTGGTGCTAGTGTATTACGTTCGAGTATTCGAAAACTCTTGATAGACACAGACACATTGCAAAAGCAGATTCTGAATGTTGTTTGTACCAATCCAATAGTCATAATCCTAAGGCTTGAATGTTGTTTCTACTAATCCAATAGTCGTAATCCTAAGGCCATGTTCGGTTGCAGTGGAACCAATCGAGAGGGATTGAGTCAGGGGTACGTGTGCGACGAGACTGGTCATCGCGAGTCCTCCAATCGGCAGGCATGCAAGATCTCGTGCCGATGCCGTCGTGAGGACCTAGCACCTCACCTCCACGTGGATCTGTTCCACGACTCCAAAGTAGTGGTTTGATTCCTGGCGCGGTGCGGCCTTAGACTGTCTGCACCACCCAAGTGCTAAATGGACCTGTAAAAGCACTATGACCCACACGTCAGGATGCCTTTACAGATTAGTAGTGGACCAGCGCTGCTCTCACTCGCCCGGTATAGCAGTCTCCAAATAAACTACCACTGTGCCCGCGCCCCTCTCCACTGCACAGCAATGGCGCGAGAGGAGCGTTGCTGGTGTGGTGGACGGGATAGCGTTCGTCTCCCACTGCGCTAGATTTGGAGATGCCATGTAGCAAACGGAGGGATAGGGGATGAAATAGAGAGCAGCGGTGCGAGCCTTTCCTCTATATATTTCCAGTACAGGCTCGGTTCCAGGCGCGCGGTGCGGATAGCCTACCGGGTCTTTCCACGCGGAGGTGCGGCCTTATAGTGGAACAGACCCGGCATACGGGTTTCGTAGGCTAACCAGGATTGATCCACAACCGAACGTGCACTAACGGAGTAGTTTAGCTCATCAACCAACTCCCCTGATCCTGCTTGTTTACTCATCTGCCCTCTTCACCACCTAAACCAAAATCCTTGCAGGCACCACTTAAACAAGCTTCGATCAGACGCAAAACATATATGCACGGGCGGGCCAAGATGCACGCACAATCTCGCCCTCGCATCCTCGCCTGCACTGCTCTCGCACTCCTACTCGCCGTGACGATGACGAGCACGGTAGCCAGCGCCCGTCCGGCACGTCACAGTTCCCCGCCCCCGTCCCACAGCTCCGGCCAGACGATCACGCTGTACACCACCGGCGTCACATCGCCGGAAACCGCGGCTCCTTCCACGCGGCACCCCGTCTTCACGAACCAGGGGCCAATCGGCCACTCCGGCAGCTGGCTGCGCGCCTTGACGAGGCCAGACGCACTCCGGCCCGGCGCGGTGACCGTGATCGACGAGCAGCTCCGCGGCAGGAAGGAATTCGGGCTGCCTCTGGAAGGGAGGCTGCAGGGCGTCCTCGTCACCAACTTGGCAGACAACAGCAGCCATATGGTGGCCGTGAAGGCCTCGTTCGCCGGCGATGGCGCGGACGACAGCCTCAGGTTTTTCGGCGTCCGCCGCGACGATCAGGAGGAGTCTCACATCGCGGTTGTCGGAGGGACGGGGCGGTACAGTGGCGCCACCGGCTTTGCCGTTGTCAGAGTTGCTGGTGTACCAGAAATGGGTGGGAATGTCAGCTCGAGCAGAGCGCTCAGTTTCAGTGTGCATCTCAAGTAAAGGCCATAGAAATTGCGGAAACACCTACCATGTTGCAAGTAAGCTTCGTTGATGTTTTTGAAAATCAACATCTGATGACAAATGTATCCAGAAAAATGCTCAGATACTGTATATAAGACTATGTTAGTTTTCACTTTATCTGTCAAACATTTTGAAAAAAGGGGGAATTTGTGGACTGTCAGTTGAATATACAAGAACAAAAGTGAGCTGGCAAACACATTCAATTACATTTTTCACATGATGGATGTTCTGTGTTACAAAAGCTCCTGAAATACAGCATTGTATCCTATCTCTCACCACCCACAATTCTGGAATCTCACACATGCACAAAAAATAATTGACTGCTTCTGTTCTGCCTCACCAAGATACAAAAAAAATTAATACGAACTTCCCATGAACTTTTCAGCTATTTCACAGAAATTGTACTATCCCGTTGAAATACTATGGATTCCCCACATTCCAAACGGGGCCTGCGTGATTCTACAGTCTATTGTGTACACAGTACATTGTACTGCATGGCTCCAATCGGTGAAGAGCTTTTGACTGTATTCAGCATCGTTCAGACTCAAACCGGTCACCAGTATTGTAGGATTGCTTTGATTACTCATCCGAGATCCTTTGACGGAAGTCTTTTACCATTAGCGGAAGGCCTTCTTTGAGAGAGACCTTTGGCTCCCAATGTAGCAGTTGCTTAGCCTTGGTGATATCTGGCTTTCTCATATGGGGATCATCAGCTGTATTGGGTTTGAATTCAATGGTTGCCATTGGGTCAATTGTTTCCTTCACAACCTGGAGAAGGTGCGTTTGTCATTTGTGCACTTTAAGGATATTTTTTATTGCGCTCAAAAAAGGATATATTTTTTAAAACAGATTGTCTACAAACCTGTGCTAGCTCCAACATGGTAAACTCTCCTGGGTTACCCAAGTTGAAAGGACCAATATGATCACTCTCCATTAGAGCCATCAACCCAGCAACCTAAGAACATATGGTGCAGGATTACGAACAACTTGAATAAGAGGCAAAGGTATGTGAAGCCATGGGTGAGCATTCATCTCATATGTATAAACAAAGCTCAATAAGATTTTAGTCGCAGAATATTCTCTCTCCAAATTGTAAATAAGTGGCAACAATATGAATGGCTAATTCCCTGGTCCCTCTAGAAAATTGTTGCTGGCAATCTATTACAATGAATCTAGGACTGAATAGTAAAAAAACTTTATGGTAGAAAGAAGCATAACAAAGTTCTGTACATTTCGTATTAATTCTTAAGATATGCAACTGGAGAAGAGAGTGTTGCCAAGTGAAATTGCAGTAGGGAACAACAGCACAGAAGATCCGCAGGTAACGATCACAGTTCACACACCAAAATGCATAATAAGACTGTTCAGTGCTTACCAGATCAGAAACATATTGGAAACTTCGAGTTTGTTTCCCGTCACCATAAACTGTCATCGGTTGTCTTCGCAGTGCCTGCAAGGACAATTGTATGGATGCTTACATGCATAATAAATCACAACTACGAAAAATAGAGTCCATAATATGTAGCAAACAAACCTGTGCAACAAAATTGCTGACGACACGGCCATCATCGAGGCACATACGAGGACCATATGTATTGAAAATGCGTGCAATACGCACCTGTCAACTATTCAAGTTAGTAAAACATATTCAAGAAGTATAACGATTTAAAGCTAATAAAGAGCTGCAGTATTTTGTTAAATCCACCAGAAGATTAATTGAACAAGATTGTATATACAACATATTAATGTAAATAATGAATCATATTGGTCGTAACTTGTCTCATGAAGCAGTATAATTGATATAACTGTTAATGGAATAAATCCAAGATGCCGAGCATGAAATTGAAATATTATAATGTTCAAGGCTGCTAGCTTCCCACAATAATCCATCCATAACAAACCTATGTCATTCCATATCTTCTCAATAATTAAGAACCAAACCTAATAAATCAGTTATGATACATTAAGAAGTTTAGGTTGTGTTTCATTGAGTTTCCTTATTTTGCCACTTAAGTAAATGAAAAAACATAGGTGCTGTTTGGTTGGCACATTTCGTGATGTGATCCGATCTCACCGCCAACGGACTGCGTTCATTGTTGTCTGTTTGCCGAACTGTGTGATCGGTTGCCAGGGGATCAGATACGGGCCTTCAGCGCGCGGCTTACGCTCGATCGCGGACGGTAAGCGTTTGCACTCACGTCCGGTAACGCCGCAACGAGAAAAATAACTACCTTGGCCGGAACCAAACAAAAATAGAAAGTAGCGATTCCCTTCCCATTACTGTCGGGGAAGTGTTATCTTTACGTTAACGTTGTCACGTGTAGAACCAAACAGCATCATAAAGGCTTCAATAGCCTATATAAAAAAATATTGTCTTTCGAACAGGGCTCCGCCGTTGTGATGCCGCAGTCTTCGGAACAGGGCTCCGCCGCTGTGATTCCGCCTGAGGGAATGAGAGTCATGAACTGTAATAATCTGCGCGCGACTCTAGAGAGCTCGCCTGTGACGTTCGACCTTTAGGTCTTTTGTCTTTCTGAGCTTTGACTGGTAACTTTGGCGGGCACGCCGTTACGCTGTGCTGAGCGTTTATGATGGCTTTATGCAAATAAAGCAGGGGAAACCTTTCATCTAGAAAAAAATATATTGTACAATGACAAGATACCACCTTTGACCACAAAGACTAGAGTATTACCTCAACACCACCACCACGATGATAGTCCATAGTTAAAGTCTCTGCTGTTCTCTTCCCTTCATCATAACAGCTCCTAACACCTGAAAAGGATAACAAATTGAATTTCAGAAGTTGAAATGTGACGTATAGAACAGAAATAAGAGGCTTAATAACTAGGAGAGCACATCATTAATTACCTATAGGATTAACGTGCCCCCAGTATGACTCCTTCTGTGGATGCTCAAGGGGATCACCATAAACTTCACTTGTGCTAGTCAACAAAAACCTTGCACCAATTCGCTTTGCCAGACCCAACATATTCAAAGTTCCCATGACATTTGTCTTGTACAAAGTGTTAAGAAGTCCAAATTTGAGATAAAAGAAACACAAAACATTTATATGGATACTGAATGGACACAAGCTGCAAAAGTTGGCGACAACCTTCCCCTCATATCCGTGCATATAACTGAAGTCATATACTGAGAAACAGAAGTAATTATTGCAAGAATCTACAGCAAGGCATCCTAGACCAATTGATATCTATCTGTATTCAATTAAACCAAATCAAGCAAATGATCTTTATCTAAACGGATCTTTAGCCATATTCGTTTTAACTTTTTGGCTGCTTTAAGAAAGAAAGAAAAAAATCCAGTTTGAGAACATATAGATGCTGCATTCTGGGTGATCGCATCTAACAAAACATTATCCTTCCTTACGGATCCCCAGTTTTGCTCCATTTCCTATCTGACACTAATCCGCCCGCCACCCACCCACAACCAAAAATACAAAAAGAGAAGAGGCCGATGGGATCAGAACAAGTCGCTTTCAATGTAAGCAAAATCAACCGGTGAGATCCAGTTATGAAGGATATGATCGTCTTGATTGGGTTATACTTGTAGTGCACGGGCGACGCGGGGCACGCGAGGTGGTAGATCCGGTCGACCTCGAGGAGGATTGGCTCGACTACATCGTGGCGGAGCAGCTCGAACCTGGGGTTCCGGAGATGGTGCGCGACGTTCTCCTTCCTGCCGGTGAAGAAGTTGTCGACCACGATCACGCTGTCCCCCTGCTCCAGGAGCCGGTCGACGAGGTGGCTGCCGACGAAGCCTGCCCCGCCGGTGACGACGACGCGGCGCGGCGGCGGGCGGAAGCCGGCGGGGACACCGGAGCGGGCGGCGAAGGAGAAGAGCGGGCGGGCGTCGGGGAGGTGAGAGGACGGGGAGAGCGAGAGGTAGGGCCGGAGGAGGAAGAAGGTGGAGGCGATGAGCGCGCCGAGGAGGACGAAGAGGAGGCGCTGCTCGCGGAGGACGTACCCGATCCAGGAGCGCGGGCCGGGGCGCGCCGGCTTGGCGGCCTTGGGAGCCGGCGCGTGCGCCGACGATGGCGCGTGGGTGGGGGAAGACTTGTGGAGCTGCTTCATGGCGGAAGAGCGCGGCCAGGCGGAGGCGGGCGCGTGGTTGGTGACCTGGTATGGTGGTGAGTTAGTGCGGGAGGTCAGAGGTGGACAGGGGGTGAAGAAGAAACGAGCGGAACAGTGGAAGGTTGCAATTTTCTTCGTTCCTTGCAAATTGGCCCTCCGACGATTTGCAATTTTCTTCGTTCCTTACAAAGGCATCCGCTGAACAGCGACAACGCGACATTATAACTTTTTTTAACGAGTCAGTGTAACGTAGGATCATTAATCAGACTTTTGTATTGTTGAGTGTTGACAAATATGGCACGGCTAATTACTACTCTCTTTATTCTAAATTATATTTCCTCTATTTTAAATTGTAAGACATTTTGGCTTTTCTGCTATGCACTTAGATATATATACACATATCTAGATACATGGTAAAAACAATGTATATGTAAAAACCAAAACGTTTTATAATTGGAATGGTGGGGGTAAGATATTTTGTCTTTTCATATAGATAAATTTGAGATATAATGTATAGATGTATAGTGAAAGCTATGCATCTAGAAAACTAAATGTGTATTAATGCTGGATAGTTGAATAGGCTGGCCCTTAGACTATTTAACCCCAAATTTCTATGAAATACAAGATGCTCATTGAGTGACAATAAATTCATATTCACTTATATAACACAATTCCATATTCTGTTCAAGTCAAGGAATATTTTGATTATGTTCCTAGACAAAACAAAATACTTAGAATATTATATTCCAATTAACTCTCTTATACAAAAAGATCCTGATAGACTGAAAAAGGGCTTCATTTCGATTACATTACAATTTGGAACGAAGGGTTGTCCCATAAAAGGTTTTATAGGATATATTAGTGATGTGATAAAAAATCAAAATACCCCTCGTTAATATGGTATATGCTTCAACATTAACTAAGGTACCATAGCTTGTTTGCCGATGACGCCAGTTATTAGTTCGGTAAGGCAGCATGAAATAAAGGAATAAATAACAGATACTCTCTGCGTTCTTTTTTACATGTCTCATTGAGTCTATCCTAAGTCAAATATTACTATCTTTTACTATCCGTTTTGAAAAATTATTAGAGTTTTACAACTTACGAATTATAGATTTTTGAAGTATTTTTATTAATGAACCTAAACACATAAATCTTATGTCATAAACCTATATAATTTCTTTTAGAACCGACAGTTAAAAATAACAAATGTTTGACTTAGGCCAAACCAAATACGACATGTAAATAAAAACAAAGAGATTACAAGTAGTGGGGTTTTATTTAGTGACGTGAACTAAATGATAGAATGACACTCTTTTATAGGAAAGGTGAGAGTATACTATTTTGAAGTATGCTATGAATCCTTAGTATTGGATTCCATAACTTATCATATGATCTCGTGAAGGTTTTCGTAATTGAAGCATTGGATGGAACCAAAACTTTTGCACGAGCTATTTTGTTTTGCTTAATCATCACGGCGTCTGCTGCAAATGTTGCGATCGAGATGTGGAACCTCATTTGTGTTACAGGGTCACTATCGAGAGAATCGAGTTAATTATCTTCCGCTTAAAAACGAGGCGCACAAGGTGCGAAATGCAAAACCTATCGCTGCAATGAAAGGGGAGGGAGTCGCTGGACGCTCGACTTGGAAGGGTTCAGTTCAGATACTCCTTCAGAAGTTCAGATCTGACCCATGCACGGCCCCGGCAGTTGCATCTTGCATTATTCAATTCACACTTCACCCTCCAACCTTACGTGCTCCTCCGACGTACTCGTATTGTCAGTGCGCCCTTGCAAGATTTGGATCTGAAAACCTGCTGGATTATGGGCCTGTTTAGTTGCAAAATTTTTTGCAAAATGACACCGTAGCAAATTTCGTTGTTATTTGGCAATTAGTGTCCAATCATGGTCTAATTAGGCTTAAAAGATTTGTTTCGTCCATTTCGTCTAAACTGTGTAATTAGTTTTATTTTTTATCTATATTTAATGCTTCATGCATGTGTCCAAAGATTCGATGTGACGGGGAATCTGAAAAATTTTGCAAAATTTTTTGGGAATCTCGTCCATTTCGTCTAAACTGTGTAATTAGTTTTATTTTTTATATATATTTAATGCTTCATGCATGTGTCCAAAGATTCGACGTGACGGGGAATCTGAAAAATTTTGCAAAAATTTTTAGGAACTAAACATGACCTATATTACAAGCTAAACCGAGGCCGTGAGTGAACTGACAAACGTGCATGCTGCGAGACGAAGACGGCATGTCGCTGTCCCGGCAAGGCCATAACATAACGTCTTTCCGTCAGACTGAAGCAAATTCGTGCAAACTGCCGCCCCCTTTTCCTTCCCTTTTATTGACCCACCAGCGGCTGTGGTCTGTGGCTGTGGTCTGTGGATACTGCTGTTGGTTAGCGCGCGCGCATCATCGTCAAGGCTGCTGGTTCAATCGACACTAGCAATAAAGACGTAAAACATCTGCTTTTCCAGAGAAGTTGGAGACTAGGAGCAGTGACCTATGACTGAACATAGGTCGACTAGTTAAGCTGCTTGTGGTGAAATCTACTAGTACAAGTTAAAGTTCTCGACTTAATCAGGATATACATATTTTTCTAGATTTATTTTAGAATTTAATATGAGTATCTGCTTTTTTACTATGATTTGCAAAAAAAAAAAGAACAAAGTAATGAGTAGTACTCCCTCTAACCTAAATTGTAATCATGCATCTCTATCCCTAATAATAAAGAGATAAAATTTCTGGCACAATATGTTTTGTCCAACTCTAATCTCTCTTCAGATTCGGATTCTGGTTTTTGTATTCATCCCGTCTCAGCTTAGGTTCTATTCGGCTGGCTATAAAAGCAGGCGATGCTAATGCTGTGGCCGGCTAATTCTGGCACGTGGCCGATAAGTCCACCCCGTTCCGCGCCCGATCTGCGTACCTGAACAACCTATCCCGCTCGCCACGCTCCCATCGGCCCACATCTGTGGTGTCCGTGTCCACACAAGTCCTGCTTTTGAAACCGAAAGGTGTCTGCTATCTCCAACAAAACCATTATTTAATCCCATCTACAGCAAACGGATCGAAGGCAAAGCTGCGTGCGCCGGTGACCATCTGCTATGCACGATTCTCGTGAAGGGCAGAAGTTCAGGCCTCGTTTTGATCAAAAACTTTTCCTGAAAAACTACACCAATAAATCTTACGGCACAGAGTATTAAATATAGATAAAATAAAAAATTAATTATACAGTTTACATGTAAATTACGAGATGAACATTTTGAGCCTAATTAATCCGTAATTTGACACTAAAGTGCTACAATAACAAATATGCTAATGACGAATTAATTATGTTTAATAAATTGTCTCGCATTTTCCAGGCAAGCTATGTAATTAGTTTTTTTTATCAGTATCCGAAAACCCCTTCCGACATCGCACGGAATATGACATTTTCCTCAAAAACTTTTCACCAACTAAACACAGCCTCATTTAAAATCGAAGCTGGTGATTTTGCTAGACGCACACAAGAAACTATCAAGAGTTGAGTGGTTGTTTTCTGGACATACACGAAAGTGTACCAGGAGGCTGGAGAATTATTGTGTCGAGCACTTTCATCAACTACGACATTTCATTCAGGTGTTGTATTTTTTGTATTTTGGTAAGTATATTTTTCTTTCATAATGATTCTTTTTTCAACATCTCTTATGCCTCCTCCATAAATAATTAAAATATGATCTCCAGGCTATTATTGCTTAATCGAATGGAAAATAATAACTCTCGTGCATCATTGTTGGAAGGAAAAACTAATTTATATTATGGATACAATGGTCATCATAAAATAAAATATAGCTTTTATACTTTATAGAAAGATAAAAAAGATAAATAGATATGTAACATTGTGATCCTTGTTTTCATTGACAAGCCCATTCATTTGTGATTGCTACGACAAGCAATACCTATACAAATTAAGTTGTCGCGGCCAATGAAGTTGTGCAATAAGATGAAATGGTCGAACATTTGATAAAAAAAAATTTCACGTTGCAACGTACGGGCATTTTTACTAGTAATATAAAAAAACTCAACCTGCAAGGGGTAAGCCACCCCCAGGTATTGCTGTAAGAGAGAAGACCTTCTCACACAGGCCGAGAAACCCCTGAACCCTGACACAGGGGCGCCGTTGTCCTATTAGAATCGGGCCGGGTCTTTTAACATGTGCTTTGGCCGTGGGACAGACGAGGGGAGTTTTTTAACCCCAATCTAAAATTCGCTCCCACGAGGAGTCGAACTCGAGACCTGAGGAGTGCCGTCGAGGCCGCCTAACTAGTTTCGCTGGGCACCCTTTGGCATCATGCATCTAATACAGCTTTCTCGGTAGTGCTAGCTGCACCCGAGCGATGAAACTCAATAAAACTCTCTATATCTCTTTTTTTTCGTAGTCGACCTGACAAAGTTATAAAATATGTTGACGTGTGACATTATTAAATACTAATAAAACTCTTGTTACCTCGATTCAAAAAAAAAAACTCTCGTTACCTAATGGCACCAAAAGGAAATCACTTCCCTAGTCCCATGCTTCTACAGATTCCAAAAACGCAGTGAGATACTGCCAAAATTTGATTCAGGTAGGGGTGCCTCCTCATGAAATGCACAGCGTATGGACATGGTCAAAATCGTGTTGATTTTCTTTGTTTTCTTAAAAAATATCACGCGGGAGACAGATAGCAACACATAGATACAAACCCTTAAATGTTCATTTTATCTTAGCAAGGATTGTCAGACAAGATCAAATATCTCGTCTTTTTTTTTCTACGCCCGTAGCAACACACTGCTACAGATCGCCCCTGCCGCCGCCTACCAACACCCCCCTCCCCCGCGCATGTTTTTCCCTGGTTGAACACCTGATTTTTTTTTTCAACTGCACGATGAAGATCCAACGGTCTTGATTGTTTCTTCTACCTCTAGCCTTCTTCTACCTCCAGCTCGCCCCTGCCGCTGCCCACCTCCCCCCCCCCCGCAGCGTACCCCCCCCCCCCGCAGCGTAGTAGGGCTTGGCCAGAGCTCCGCGTCCATGCTCGCGGCGGCCTCTCTCTTCCCCTCCCCTCCTCTCGTCGCCGGTTTCTTCTCCAACTTCGGCGAACGGCCGCGACGCCCCTGCTCCGACCTGGCCCGACCGCCTCCGCCGCCGCCAGAGCCCCTAAACCGCTTGGCCACCATCCCCACCGCTTGGTCTGTCTGCCTCCCCTGGCCGGCCCCTTCTATACCCACCGGAGTTGGAAGAAAGAGGGGGAGAGGCTCGCCGAAACCCTATGGTCTTCGTCTCCGGTGGTGGTGGAGGAGGAGGAGGCGGCGGCCTACCTCGTCGCGGGCGCGGGCACCAGCGTTGGTCGCTAGAGCTGGGGAAGGAGGAGTCGGGCGTGGGCGCATGCTAGGCTAGAAAAAAGAGTGGAAATCGGCTAAAACAACCGAGTGTTGTTTAGCCTTTCTAAACCCAAAAGGTTCGCGTACCATCAAAATTAGAGATTAACGAGATGGGACACGGACTTTTTATCTTTAATTGTTTTTTTGCAAAATTAATTGTAAGTACATGTGCAGAAATATATTCCTATAGCCAACCGTATTTAAATTTCGTCAATTTAGTTGGCAAAATTTCCCTTTGTGCAGGTTATCTTAAAAAAACGTAACCTTTTCATTTCATGTTAGATGAAGATAAAAAAAAATTATATGAAATTGTATGGCACTAGAGGTCGGCCACATTTACAACTTTTTTATTTGAACTTTGGGAACGAATAGAATATTTAGCCTATTGTGTTCAAAATGCTTGAAAGGCTCAATACATCCGTGTAACATTTTTACAACCTGTGTTCTATTCTACATCTCTACTACTAGCTCATGAGGATTTGTCGTGCTGCCGGGGACGGTAGCTGTACCGCCCACCCTGTCGTCGAGCCACGAGATCACGTCGGCGAAGACGCGCTCGACGTCCTCCGGCCGTTCGCCCATGAGCACGTGCCACATCCCGGGATACAGCTTCAGCGTCTTGTCCCTGCTCGACGCCCTCTCTTGCAACAGCTTGCTCCCAGAAGGATCAGCGACGACGTCGTCGGTGCCGTGCAGGACCAAGAACGGCAACGAGACCTGCCAGCCAATCAGTTGTGAGAATGTTGCGTTGGATGGTTGAAAAGATTCATGCTACCAATGCTGCTGCATGTGGTAGCCTAACTGATGGCGAAGAACTCACCTCGTGCAGGTTCTTCTCGATGTCTAGGCCGACGGAGAGGAGTTCGCGGCCTGTTTGCAGTGCGAGGTTTCCTTTGTACATGTACGGGTTGGAACGGATCTGCACACGAATTCATCAGGCACGGAAGAACATTGAATTTGTGTTCAACATCTCAAGAGTGTATGCTTGCAACATGCTTTCCTCGTGGAGAAAAGAAAATCCCATAAGGAAGAGCACAGATTTCACATTCTAAAGTGATTCTCGTATGTTTGTTCTATTACCTCTTTCTTGAACTGGGGATCTTTGCAGACTTTGTCAATCATGTCCGTGGCAGGGATGACTCTCCAGCTAGGTGCAACGGTGCTGATCATCTTCAGTGCGCTGACGATGATCGGGTGAGGACGCATGTTATCGAACATCTGATATCATGTGAAACAAAAGCAACAGTCTTTAGACTATGGTCAGAGGGGGGAAAATTCTAGGCAGGAGATTAGGCCATTCAAATGAGTTAAAGACCTTGCAAAAAGGGGCAAGCAACACGGCACCGTCCCAATACAGAGGGTCCTTCCTATGGAGCTGAAGCACCACGGTTCCTCCCATAGAGAAGCCGTAGAGGAACCTCTTCTTTAGCCTGCTCTCCTGTTTCTCTGGAAATGCAATGGGCATGTTAACACATAAATAATGGAGATCCCATGCTGCTGGGATATGATTTGCATACATAATAACTACTGGAATTCACAGCTTCATTCTCACCACAGACACTCTTGAAATGGTCAGAGCAGTCTCTGACAACATCGCTGAAGCTCGATATGTAGCCTTTCGATCCTGAAGATTTACCGTGGCCCTCGTGGTCAATTCCGTAAACAGCATATCCACGGTGTACTAATCGAGCGGCCGTATCTGTATTTTATGGAAGTTTGTGAGTATACATCCATCCATGTCAAGAGTTCATGGTTTTCACTGATGAAAAGAACATGAAAGTGAAACTGAAGGTTTACCTCCCATGGATATGCTGCACTCACCTCCGTACCCTAGCAAAATTCAGTCACAAACACAAAAAGGAAGTTTTACTCTCTATTTTTCATCAAAGCATAACCAAGGGGCAAAGTGCGTGATTGTAAGGAGGGGATGCCGGTACCATGGCAGATAAAGATCAGAGCTCTGCTCTCCGATTTTCTCGGCGTCCAACTGCAGGTGAAGAGCCTGTTTCCTCGTGAATTCACAAAGAAGTCCTGCCCGAATTGTGCAGAAATATGTTATCAAATACTGCTACACCGATGGAATCAAAAGAAAGAATCCTTGTTAGAAACTGAACCGCCCAAGATAATTGCAGTAGGACTAACCTCTTCATACTTGATATTATCTCTGTACTGAGCCTGCAGAAATCAGAAAACCAATTGCTAAGAGTCATGGAGGCAAAAGAAACATGAAGAAACAAGAGCAGATTGTTTCTGAATATACCATGTGAAATATTTTTCTGAATGCCGTATGGTTATGTCCAGGGGATCAATGTGCACAACAGCACAAGAGGTGCTGCAGCATATATATAATGCACCTGTCTGAAGACAATTACTAGTCAGAAGATGTCAATGAGGACTGTTCACTGGTCTCTAAATGTCAGAGAAAAATCAGTCTTCAGCACTAAGGAAACGTATAGCTTTCTCCTCTTACCACCTTCGCAGAAAAAATCGGTCTAGCGAACGCCTTACAGGAATCAAACTCAAATTGGTGAAAGCGATGGTGGGAGCTTCCCATGCAGGAGAAAATAAAATTTTTGACATGTGCGCTGGGAAATGATAAGACGGGAACAGGTGTCCCATGTTTCTGATCTTCGACATCGTCAGGTGTGAATTAGAAAAGGTGATTTCAGAAATGATACAGAAAAGTATTTTGGACACAGGTCAAAACATCTCTTAGACTCTGACATACCACACGGCAAACGTATCTGGCGTGCCATATTCAGACACTAGCTGTACAAATCGCTCTTTCCTCTAGCCAAGTGATAATGTCCGCGTACACACGCTCAACGTCGTCAGGGAGTTCAGCTGTCAGCGCATGCCACATCCCAGGGTAGAGCTTGAAGGTTTTGTCCTTGCTCGATGCTTTCTCGAATAGCAGCTTGCTGACTGAAGGATCGGTCACGATGTCGTCTCCACCGTGCAGGACCAGGAATGGCATCGTCACCTAAAAACTGAAAATGTTAACCATGCTTTGGAACAGCAGAGTAGTTTCCTAACCAAAAAGATGGAAAAGGGGAATGACCTGATTCAAGTTCTTCTCAATGTCTAGGCTGACCATCAGGAGCTCATGACAAGTTTTCAGGGGGAGCTTTCCTCTGTATATATATGGATTGGAACGAACCTGTACATAAAATCAGGAAGAAAACAAGAAACTAGTATTACATATCAACTCATTTATATAATTATGTAACTTATGCAGATGCAGATTACTAATCAATGGGCAGTTCATGATATTTTCACTTTCTATTTTGCGTAAATCTAAGTTTTTTTTTCTTCACCTGTTTTCTCATCTCTGGATCTTTGCAGACTTTGTCAATGATATCAGGTGTGGGTATGATCTTCCAACTAGGCGCAACAGCACAAATCATCGTCAGAGCGCTGACCACTATCGGGTGAGGCCTCATGTCATCAGAGATCTGATATCATATATGATCACAAAACTAGAGCTGCCAGATTAACCACAGCAATAAAAGTGCTCCTGCTGTACGAAACAAGCCCAATACCACAGGCTTGAGAAGGAAACTGAAAGGTGAAAGCAAGCAAACCATATCATCTTGCTCTGTTACCAGACCTTGCACATAGGAGCAAGCAAGATGGCGCCGTCCCAGTAGTCCGGTGCCTTCCTATGGAGGAGAAGAGCCACGCTTCCGCCCATGGAAATGCCGTACAGGAACCTCTTCTTCCCTCTATTCTCTGGTTTCTCTGAAATCAGTTGTCATCATGGTTCAGTATCTGTATCTTAAGTTTGGATGTCCGGTCAGCGAAACAAATCAACAATGTTGTTCAATTCATACCGCAGATACTTGTGAAATGATTGGAGCAATCTGCGATGATGTCGCCAAAGTTTGGTATGTAGCACCTGCTTCCAGATGATCTGCCATGTCCCTCATGATCTATCCCGTAAACACCATATCCTGCCTGCACCAATCGAGCCGCGGTATCTGGATGTTTCGGTGCAGCTTGTTAGTGTTAGTAATACTATGTTTCATCCATCTCTGTTATTCAACAATACTGGTCAAATCAATTTAGAAGATGGTATTGTTACCCCTCATTGATATGCTACACTCTGCTGCAATTCCTGCAGAAGATAAATCAAGAGCGATAGTAGTAACTAGTATGCTTGATTTTGTGCCGGCAACTGGCTGAACTGAGAGAGGGAGAGTGTGCATTGGTACCATGACAGATGAAGATCATAGCTTTTGGCTGGCAATTCTGTGGTGTCCATCTGCAAGTGAACAGCTTGTTGCCCCGGGAATTCACAGTGAACTCCTGCATGTGGGAAGTGAGAGTCTCAGCCGAAGTGATTGGTCATCAAGGCGACCACAACCAGAGTGCTATGATAAAAAGAACCGACCTCGTCGTACTTAATTTCCTCGCTTTGGTGATCCTACAAATATCACGTAACAGAATCAAGACTTCAAGATGAACCATAATAGTACCAAGTCATTCGAGTAGGATGGTCCTGAACATACCATGGCTATGCCCTCGGAATGGCTTTACAACTAGTGAACTTAATTAACATGACAGGTGCCTGCACTTAACATTTATACTGTCCATTGAACACAGAAATCGGTTACCAGCACAGGTAAAGGTTGCCTTTAGGACTAAGGAACCCTGACAATCCTCAACTCCAAGTCCTTTTGTTTAAGGGATTATTTAATCTAGAGCAAGCCAATTGAAGGTCACGGTTTTTGTATACTTGTGTGCTTTGGTCCCTTTCAAACAAGGTGCTCAAAACTGAAACCGGCTAAAATAAACCTCGGCAGCATGAAAAACAGCGTGCATACAGAATATCTGCCAACGGGTGAGCTCAATTGGTCCAATTCAGGTAGCACTATTGAATATCGGTTTCTTTCCTGTTGATCTTCTTCCAATAATCCAACGGGAAGATAACTTGATCCACAGGTTTGGTGAGAAAAGAAATGCGATGCACTCAGGGTTCAGATATTTTAAGAACCATGCATTTTACTTTATTGATCATATCTGTTCATTCGATGTACTATTACAGCGAGTAGCATGGTACAGTGGATACGTTATTATTGTATTATTATTAGCTAAATTAAGCAGAGTATTCCGTAGCAAAAAAGGAAAAGTGTAGCAGAGTATTGCAGTGGGTCACATTTCAGGCGGTATCATCAGCAGGGTCAACTGCAACTTCTGTCAAAGAAACGTCTGCCGGGAGCGGAACCGGCTGCCAGCCGGCGTAGCTCTGCAGGAGCACCTTGAGTGCCATTGACGCGGGCTGGACCGAAGATTCGTAGGAGTCCTGGACCTTGAAGTCCCAGGGCTCATCTCCTGCAGCGTCTGATTCTGAAGCATCAGCAGCGTGCTGCTTTGCATCATTCAGGAACAGGTCGCCTTCGGACCTGATGTACCCCCTTGCGCTTTGATCCTTGTCTGCTGCCTGCACTCATCACCAATTCAAACTCCGGTTCAGTTTTTGAGAGAGAGAAAAAACAATCGTTTCAAGGGGTACTGTGTCTGTACGTAGTAGGAAAATAGGAATATACTGTACTAATTATTACCTGTTCTTCCTTGTACCTGAAGACTTCGCTCTTCTTTCCTGCCTCGTAAATGTTGCAGTGGGAGATAATCTGAGGTAGCTCGATCGACAAAATCATAATTCACACAGCGGTTTTATTAGTGATAGACTGACTGGTGCTGCTTCAGAATCAGTGATGAACGAGCAAATTAGAATCCACTTTGTTTACCTGTGCTTCAACGCTGGCACAGACAGCGTAGATGCCCCAGTCCCTGGTGTAGTTGTTGTAGAGGTGCACCTTGCCGAACCTGACGCGCGGGTGCCTCTGCCTGGTGCTGTCGAAGAAGCAGTGGTGGATGGTGACCCGGATGCAGCGGTCCTCGACGTGGGCGCTGCTGGCCCCGATGAGCACGGCCTTGTCGTGCGACGCGAGGTGGCAGCGCGAGATGGTCACGTCCGTGCTGCCGCCGGTCACGTCCACGAGGCCGTCGTCGAAGTCGCGCAGGGTGCAGCGGTCCACCCACACGTGCCTGGACCGGGGCTTGATCTGCACCGCGTCCGCGTCGTGCCCGCGCCCGCCCTCCACCTCCAGCGCGCACACGATCACGTGCTCGCACTCGCTCAGCTGCAGGCCCCACCCGGACACCTTCACGCGCTGCCCGCGCCCGTCGATGGTCTTGTAGGAGGAGACGCGCACGCCCGAGGAGAGCTGGATGGTCCCGGACACGTCGAACACGATCCACAGAGGCTCGCGCCGTGGGCATCCCTCTCGGAGGGAACCGGGGCCGTCATCTGCCATACAGCCAGGGCGTCAATGTGGCACAGGAAGTCAGGAACCGATCTTCTTGTTAGATCTTAGACGAACGGGAGCGCATAGGCGAAGGGAAGGCGCACATACCGTCCAGGGTCGTGACGTGGTAGACGTCGCCGTGGAGGCCGCCGATGGCGTGCCGGCCGAAGCCCTCGGCCTGCCCGGCCAGGGCGCGCAGCGAGGAGTCCGCGGTGCGGTACGGGAGAAGAGACTTTGTGTCTTCCATTGTCGGCTCGCTCCCAGGCTGTGCGTCGGAGGGAGGAGGAGCCATGGCGATGTTCAGGGACGGGGACGAACAGCGATACGCGGGTGCGGTATTTGTTCATCGACGAGGGCTCGAGGCGCGCAAGGGCGAAACCGTTGCTGTTTACTGTTTTTGTTGGACTCATTAATTGCTTGGGCCGTTCCGATTTGTGCGGCGCAGGCGTTTCGGGCCGGCCCAAGAGACTATTTATTACTTACGTATTTATTTATTTATCCACCTGAAGTTAGCGAATTGATGGGGTCCGTTATTATTTTTCGCGCGTGCAAGCTTTATTATTCTCTGGACGGCCGCAAGAATTGCCTGAGGCTGTGTGACTGTCTCACAGTTGCTCCTGACACCAAATCTGCAGACTGCAGTACGTGTTAATTGCTTAGGGTGTGTTTAGTGGGGGAAAAGCTACTGTAGCACCTTTCGTTTTTATTTGACAAATATTATCCAACCATGAAGTAACTAGGCTCAAAAGATTCGTCTCGCAAAAACCAGACAAATTTAGTAATTAGTTATTTTTTTACCTATATTTAATACTCAATGCATGCGTCCAAATATTTGATGTGATGGACGAAAGAGGAAATATTTTGGATTTGCATGGGAAGTGAACACAACCTTAATACAACTCCTTAGGGCAGCTCCAGTGTAGCATTCGATTTTGGTGCTCACGTGGATTTCACAGTTCGCATGCTGGCCACGGTTCGAGTGCGGTAGCGTGGAATTAGCTGGTGGGGACCACGATGGAATAGAAAAGAGAAAAGTATATGGTGCTCTCTCCTCACACTCCTGCAGGAACAGGACGGTAGCAGCACTTTCGCAGACTTTTCTGTTTGGTTGATGGTTTATTGACGCTGATTTGTTATGTGAGAAAAACACTGTTGAATAACTGGTCGGTTCTGACTGATAAGCTCAAGCGAATAAGGCCATACTCTCTGGGTTCGAACCGTAGTGAAGAGTTGATTTAGGTTCGAACCAGGCTGGTTCGAACCGTAGCGAAGAGTTGATTTACTAAAAATCGATTTGCTTGGTTCGGTTGCTATAGTGTTGAAATCGAACCATACATGTTTTCTCCTTCCTCACGGTTCGGTATGCAGAGCACATTGTGTTACTGTGAGACAGTGCGAGTATGGTCATGTCGACGACCTACCAATCAGCGTCTCGTGTTCTCAGCTACTCTGTCGCGCAATAACCATCGCCAATAAGATATTGTTAAGACCATGTTAAGGGAAGGCCGGCACGCCGATCGTCATCGGTCATCCATTCCAATAAAACAAGACGGAACGTGCCATGAGCCCATAAAACTCCCGGTGTGGGTGTGACAGAGGACGTGACAAACTAGTCTCCTCCACGGCTCCACGTCGGGAGCCTCGCTCAGTCGCTGTCGCTCACACTCTTCATCTTGGACTCATCCTCCTTGGACTCTCGTGACGTCGACGTTCCAAGAGAAAGCGCAAGCGCACACAGCACTCCTCGAAGCCACCGCGCAGCTTCCTCACTCCGGCACTCGCCCCACCTCGTGCCGCTCCCCGGGTCGCTGGCCGGCAGGCCCCACCATGTCTCCTCCGCTTCCCGCCCGTACCCCACCAAAACCTCCCCACAGAAGCTCCCCAAAAATGCCAAAGGAGACGTTACCGTCTCGGTCTCCTCCTCCCCCACCCGGCCACCCCCTCCTTCCTCCCGCCTTCCTCCTTGACGACGCCGCCGCGGCCGGCTCGCGGGTCGTGGTTGCTCACTCCTCTTAAAGCGCGCGCCCCGCCCAAACCCTACCTCGGAAACCCTTTCACGCCACGGGGCCCCAACTGCGCCTATCGCAATGTCGCTCGAGATCCACGAGGGTGAGTCCGGCGGGCGATGGAGTGGTGGTCGACCAAGTGTTCGCTGCTCAGCGTCTGGCGCGGCATGGTGCTGACTGATTTCTTCTGGGGTGCTCTGTGTGCAGAGGATGGTGGGGCGTCTGGTGCCCGCCCGGCGAAGGTGATGTCTGTTTCGGGGAGCGGGAAGCGGGGCCGGTACGTGCGGCAGGTGACGGGGCGGCACAACGACACCGACATCCACGTGGCCGCGCGGGGCGGGGACGCCGCGGCGCTGCGCCGCGCGCTGTCTGTGGCCGCGGCGGCCGTGGCCGCCACGGGGGAGGGACCCGAGGACCTCGAGGCGGCGCGGCGCGCGGTGGCCGCGGAGCCCAACGAGGCCGGGGAGACGCCGCTCGTCGCCGCGGAGGAGAGGGGACACCTCGAGGTGGTGGTGGAGCTGCTCCGGCACCTCGACGCCGAGGGCCTGGCCGCGAAGAACAGGTCGGGGTACGACGCGCTGCACGTAGCTGCCAGAGAAGGGCGTCACGGTGAGTGTCAATTCTTTAGTGCTCTCTCTTACAGTTGGTGTATCTATTTAGCATAACATTTGGAGAATCGAGCTTTGCAACTGCGAGTTTATCAGTAAGAAGTTTCTCGGATAACTTATGCTACAATTGGTAAATCAGTTGACAAGTAAACAGCCTCTTCTCAGTTTGAACCAAACAGTAGTAGTTGCACAGTGCATGATTACTTTGATAGGAGCGCTATGACATACTAGCACACAGTACTGGTGTTTTCTTTGCTTCTAGGCAGCAAATACTATGATACAAAACATAGAGCATGTGGGCATATGGCCACACACAACCACATACTTCTCATTATTTTATACATAATTCGGTTATGATTATCTGTTCATGTATCTGTTAACGAAGAGATCGAAAACTAGCCCTCTTGTTTACCTATGAACTCAGTGCCTCAATATGTGTGCACTTGCAAGCCAAACTGTTACTCTTCAATATGTGTGGACTTATAAGCAGAGTTGTTACTATTCAGATAGTAACCACTCTGAAAAACAGTAGGCTCTTTTGAAGACAGATTGCTGTGAAGTAGTTTTTCTTATAAGTTTTGTGTGTAAGCGACCTGGAATTGGGACTTTTGGGATGGTAGGAAATGTTTTTAGTTGCATAGGAACATCAAACTGTGGCCCTTGGCCATTGGAGCAAATTTGTGCATGGTAATTGTGAAGCTAATAGAACCTATGTTTTCTTATATCCAGGAAAATTTAGGATTGTATATTCCCCTATGTGTTCACATACTCTACAAAGTATCTTCATGCCACCTGTTTGGTGTATTAACATTGGAGCAAATTGTCCTAATAAGTAGGAGTGCTTGTTTGTCAGCTGTTGTGCAGGAAATGCTACACCATGATAGGATGCTTGCCAAAACATTTGGCCCTGCAAATACTACTCCACTTATATCAGCAGCTATGAGGGGCCATATTGAAGTTGTTGAACTGTTGCTGGAACAAGATGACTTTGGATTGGTGGAAATGGCCAGAGATAATGGAAAAAATGCCTTACATTTTGCTGCTCGACAGGGACATATTGGAATTGTCAAAGCGCTACTTGAGAAGGATCCTCAGTTAGCAAGAAGAAATGACAAGAAAGGTCAAACAGCTCTTCATATGGCCGTAAAGGGAACAAGCTGTGATGTTCTTAGAGCCCTAGTGGATGCTGATCCAGCAATTGTAATGCTGCCAGATAAAAATGGGAACACGGCTTTGCATCTCGCAACAAGAAAAAAAAGAGCAGAGGTATTTACAATAGATAATGATAAACTTTTTAAATTGACGCTCCGTCTGCAGAAAACTATATGTGCAGTTTTTGTTGATAGTTTCTCATACCTATTAATGATCATTGCTTTGTCCCCTTTCTTATCTTATAATCTTATTAGACAATCCTGTGCATTGTTCCACAGGCATCCACACTCTTCTTCCAGTTTTGAAGAAATCCCCTGAAGAAAATAGCTACTCAGACTAGGCCAGCTGGCTCAGCCCCTAGGTTGATTTCATATCTGGAGATTAAAATAATTTGACATACTGTTTATACCTCACTGCTAAATCATCTACAATCAGTTAGGGTTTACTTCTCTCGGGAAAACTGGCATTGAAATTTGAATCATATCAAGTCCAATTGTCAGTGGTCACCTCCCACCTCTTCAAGTGACCTGAAAAGTCAGTATTATACTTTCAGGTGGATTTATCATTCAAATAAATACATCAGGACCAAATATTCTTCAGACTATCAAATAGTTTAGCACAAAAATGTGCAAATCTTTTCTTAGGCTGCATCAAGTAACATCTTGTGCAAATTTGTGCTCTAGAGTAGAGTTTTACTAGTTTGTTAATCATATTGTTGAAATTTCAAGGCAGCCAATATTTCACCACGGCATACATAAGATAAGATTGTTTGATACTTTGATATGATAAAAAATTACCTGCTCCTAACTTAACTATTATATTCCAACTTCTGTCCGACTTAATGTTCTCTTTGTCTTATCTTCTACAGATAGTTAGTGTTCTTTTGCGGCTACCAGATACCCATGTCAATGCACTGAACAGAGACCACAAGACTGCCTTTGATATAGCTGAAGGGTTGCCAGTATGTGAGGAGTCTTGTGAAATTAAGGATATTTTATCTCAACATGGTGCACTCAGATCTAGGGAGCTGAATCAGCCTCGAGATGAGCTACGGAAGACGGTGACAGAGATAAAGAAAGATGTCCACACACAGCTGGAACAAACAAGAAAAACCAACAAAAATGTTCATGGCATTGCTAAAGAACTCAGAAAGCTGCACAGAGAAGGCATCAACAACGCTACGAACTCTGTAACTGTTGTTGCTGTGCTGTTTGCAACAGTTGCTTTTGCAGCTATATTCACCGTACCTGGTGGAAACGACAATAACGGACTTGCAGTTGTTGTCCAGGCTACATCCTTTAAGATATTCTTCATCTTCAATGCCGTAGCTCTATTTACATCATTGGCAGTGGTTGTAGTTCAAATAACAGTTGTCAGGGGAGAAACCAAGTCTGAGCGAAGGGTTGTTGAGGTGATCAACAAGCTTATGTGGATAGCATCGGTTTGTACTACAATATCTTTCATTGCCTCCTGCTATATTGTGCTAGGCCGCCATTTCCAGTGGGCAGCAATATTGGTATCTTTGATAGGTGGTGTCACAATGGCTGGTGTACTTGGTACTATGACATACTATGTGGTGAAATCAAAGCGCCAAAGGAAGATTAGAAAAAAGGAGAAGATGTCAAGAAGAAGTGGCTCAAGCTCTTGGTATGACAATACTGAGCTCTCAGATACTGAACTTAACCCAGTATATGCCTTGTAAAGAGTGTTTGTCTCCGGAGTCGAGTATGTACTAACAGATACAATAGCTTACATTATTTGTTGATTGTACAATTTCTCCAGTAACCACAAAACCACACAGAACTTGCCCATTGTGCAAGGCTCCTGCAGTTGACGAATTTGATGGCACCCAATGTGCTCAATCTGTTGTACATGTGAGTTACAGATTTATTTTCTTTCTGAGAGTCGCTTCTTTCTGAGGATTGCTCATATTTTAAAGCTTAAGCCAAGGGCTGATTCTAGATACTTGAGCCTGAAAGTACTATGTGCAACTCCCCTTTTCCAGATTGCATGAGAAGTAATGCCATGGTCATTCAATGTGCGTTCACCTGTGTGTAATTTGGTATGTTGATTCAAAGTCTCAATTATTATCCTGGTGCTCCTATGTTTCATTCCTAGTTCTGCACTTGGTACCTTACTTTGGCGATCCAGCTTCAGGTCTTGACAGGGTTTTAGTTCGTTTTAATCAGTTAGGCAGCAAGTTCTTAACATCCTATGTTATTTTTCAGTTATAATTTTCTAAACTGCAACTGTAGAACATAGCAAATAACCTGTTCGGCTAAATCAAGAGTTTATTTTCAAGTTAGAGAGTATTTGGTGATCATGGCTGGAAATCGATTGATATTAAGGATTACCAGTTCATTGTGGATGTACTTTTGTTTTTGTTATTTTGCTTTCTGTATTCGTGAACTGTTCAGTCTTATGTTGAACACATGAAATTTCTACCACAACTAATTAATGTAATGTAACACTGAAGTGTACTGGCTACTCATCACGTCAGCAACAGCATATGTGGCTATATTTACTGAAGCTGTGATGATACTGTTTATGATATTCACCTTGTCGAATTTGAAATGGTCATTGGGGTGCACATGACCTGGTATACTTCGGTGCAGGTATCACTGACGGGATAAAAGACTCATTTGGTCTGTCACTGATTACTTTGCTTACTAATTAGAGAGTTGGAATTTCCCTCAAAAAAGAAAAAAGAAGAGAGAGGGAGTAGTAAAAGTTGTCACAGCCGTCCTAACAGACTCAAAATTCTTGATGCATAAGATTTGGCTTATGCAAACATTGGCTAACTATTGGTGCCTAAGAGGTAGGCAGGTGTAAAGTAGGCCCTATTATGTTGCTCTCAGTCCTAACATTGCTCAACATCATCAATGTAGCGGATAGCTCTGCTTACCTTTTGCTTTAATCTTGCCCTGCCTTTTGTCAACATGCTCTCTTAGTTTAAGGATTCCTGTCTTCATTTGGCCATTTCATCAGTATATGTTCTGCTTTGAAGTTAAGGAATGTAGTGTTCCCTTGATTGTGTTTCTTTTGTTTCGATTTGGGATAGATTCTGGCAAGCAGTATTCTTTAATGACAATCCATGATCCCAGTGCTGATATTATTATATCTGATCTGTTATTGTAGTTTCAGCATTGCTAGTTTTGTACATTAGGAAAACCACTGAGTTGAAAATTCAATATGATGGAATAAAGCTGATTTTGTCCATTGCTCTGCAGCTTTCTTGTTTCCAAAGATGAGTAAACAAATAGAACTACATTTTCCAACGTACTCACAAAATCACAGGACAAACAGAGTTATTGCAGAGATAGACAGCTGGGGCTGTTAGATTTATCCTAGAAATTCATCTTCTGTTTTTTAGTGTCCTTGACCTACCTAACTTGTGATGGAACCTTTTACACTGCTGTTTTTGTCACGATGAACATTCATTGATACTTCACAGGATAATCAAGCTAGGAGAAATTCGAAATCCGAAGTGGTAACTAGTAGAAGAAAAGAAAGCCTGAAAACTGTTTCAGCAAACATAAGGTTCAAGTCAAATAAGTGGAAGTGTCACTTTTTTATGCTTTATTATTATTTAAATTTAATGTTTCTTGCAATGCATACGAGGACCCCCATCGAGCTTATTCCAGCATTGGTGGGAATGAAATTCATGCCCGCATTGATCACCCCCCCCCCCCCCCCCCCCCGTGTTGGTGAATAATTCCATGCTTGTTGTTAGATGATTTGTCAGTGTAAAGACGTGTTTGTATGCATATGTAATTATAGGTTATAAAATGTACTACATAAATGATACTCCTTTTTTTGTTTGTCACAGCAAGAAAAAGATTTTGCCCTTCATGCTTTCATGTTTTAACATTTTAAGTGTAGGCTACAGTGTCTTTTTAAAATTTTCAAAATAAGGTCACTGCTGTTACATTTGCGTGTTCCTTGGTTGACATGAATGCATGGTATTTCTTAATAGTATATCTTAATATGGAGGCCAATTGATGATGTCCAATTTCCAGAAAAGCTTTTTTTGTCCAAGTTGGGCATTTTGAATTAATGTAAAGATATGATCTTGCATAGTTACTGCAGCTATACCTTTCAAGAGTATGGTTTTTGTGATTTGTTCAAGAAACAGGAATCACGTAGGCTTCAATTAGAAACTGTTATATATGTGAATATATACAACCAGTATAAACCGCAACTAACTAAAAAATAATTGGCTGTGCCCTAGCACCTTTCATTTTGGTCACAGCACATGAATGTGGCTAAAGACACTGATCAGAGAAAATATTAAATACTACATCCCAATTTTGAAGACAAATAAAAATCGAGGGAATTCTTCAATATTTGTCCTTAAACAGAAATTGCTTACATTGATATTTCTGAAGGCCATAATATCAGACATATATCATATCTACAGAAAGCCCAAGATCAAAAGAGTACAGAATTATTGGGGGACATTGAATTTACATTTGTATTTTGGGTAATCTCAAATATACCCTCAGCGTCTTCGGATTCTGCTGCTATTTTTGATGCTGATGATAACATGAAAAGGAATCCTGCATCGCTTGCACTCTTCCTCACTGAGGCGAGCTGCTGTGACTTCTTGCAGTATGCTATTGCGCCCTGAATTGGATTGTCCATCTCTGAACTTGCACTGCTACTCCTCCTCAGCACTGGTCCAACACCAGAGTCATTTGAGCTTGGGATTGAGAAGGAGGATGAATTTGACGAAGAACATGACGATGATGAAACAGAGGATGCCTTGTTTGATGATGAGTATCGGATAATGACACTGGAGAAGGATCTCCTATGGCCACACTCGTCCTCTTTAAACTTGCCTCCTACTGTGGTGCTATTGCTGATGGGTGAGGCTATGTACCTTTTGCTTCTGATATGGCCAAATGGGTTCTTCCTCCAGGTATTGAACTGTGCATTGGACAACTCATTTGCTCTAGGTACACCATTCTTGTCATCTGGATTCCCTCCTTTAGTAGCAAATATTGTCTTCAGATAAGCTTTTGATGCTTTGAGCTTGAGACCGAGGTTGAGGTGCCTGATGAACTTGAGCTTCTTGGACCATGGCTTCTTCTCACAGGCTGCCGCCTCCTCGGCAGCATCACTACCAGTGGATATGCACTCATGGAAGTAGTACTCTGCATTGAGCTCACCACTGGCATAACATGAGTTTGCTGCTGATACATTGCATGACTGGTATGGTGTTGCTGGGGCAGTGCTTGCTGAAAGTAAGCCCTTCTCAGCTGCACTCTCAAGTAGCTTCTCAACCATCTGGATGCGTGGTGGAAGATGGAGTGGTAGCAGCTTGCCCTTGTAGAAGAGCTCATCTGCTGGGGATGCCACGGGCTCCCGCAGGTCAGGTGGAGCCAACATGTGGAATTCAAACTCTCGTGAGTGTTGTGGCGAGGCTGCCATGGCACTGTTGTAGCAGAGCAAGCTTGCGGTGGTGGTGGCCGCTTCTGATGCTGCTGGTGAGCTCAGATCCATGTCTATGTAGTCCTCTTCTTGGAGTGGTTGGCCATGGATTTGGGGGCTATGTTTTGCCATTGTTCTTGCCTTGCTTTGTGTGTTTGGTGACTTGTGTCTTCTGGTTTGGGTTGGTCTTGGCAGAGGTGGTTGTTGTGTTTTAGGAAGAGAGTGGAAGAAGTTTCGGCATGCTTTAAAGCAGAATCCCTGTAGTTAGAGAGGTTTATAAATTGGCTTATACTTCTTACGAGGGACCTATCTGTGCCCCTATGATCTACCTTTTGTTTGCATCTAATCCTCTTTCTGTCGCGGCTATATGTAATGCAGCACCGTGTTGTGAAATAACTGTTTCTCTCTATTATTGATCTATATGGCTGCAGTGCTTTTATGTGATTAGGTTATTTTATACCTATTCCTTCCTTGGCATGCTTCTCTTTTCATGACAGAACCTACTAATTTTGTTTGGATGTGTAGGGTTACATTTACAAGGCCACCATTAAGAGCTAGGCTTACGAGGTGATCACTTTTACCGATAAATTATTTACAAAATGCCTACTGATATGTGGGCCTTCACACCACTTGGTCTGCATGTTAACTGGACAGGTGCACTTGGAAGCTTCATATTCTTTGAAGCAAGTGTTGAAAGTTGTTTTCAAATTTTTGGGTTACCTGATGATGGCTTGGGTTGAACTTGAAATTTTAAAGGCCTTGTTGTTAAAAGAAACAAGACAGACCTTGTGGACATGAGACAATCTGACTGTGAAATATGATAAGTTTCTTGTAAAGGTAAAATATTTTGGTGATTGACCTTGTTATGTATGAGTGCTCTATTTTAAATCTAAAAGGGAGAACGCATGCCCTCAAAACATGGAGCAAGGTGCCATTTGTTTATTCAATCTTTATGTCAACCTTTGGAAGTGTGAGGGTGACATCAGGTGCAAGAGATTAGGCCCCTTGTTTAAGTTAAACCTGTCTAAACTGAGCGTGCGCGGCTGGGTGTTGTTTGTTTCTATGGGCGTGCTTGTTGATGCCGTTCCATTCCTGGGATCCCTTGTCAACTTTGTCTCATTGGAGTTTGGTGTAATTATTGACAACTGCGCATGCATCAGCTCTCATCGAGGCCTCTGTGCATTATAGAATGTGTCTAAACTTAAGCTGTTTCTAAGTGGACTTGTTTGGGGTTTCTATCTTGTTTTCTCTTTGCGCAAATTTTTAAAGGCATTGGTTGGTTCTAACCACTCACTGACTCATTTCATTTTCTGTGCAGATCTACCAGGAACCTGCTGAAGCAAAAGAGCCTGAGTGTATGCACATTTCAGCACACAAAATGTTCCTTATTTTCGTGGTAAGCTATATCTTTGCATACAAATTATTAGTGACCTCATTTGCTGCAGATATTATAATATGTTTCTGATCCTGCTTTATATCCCTTGTACCCTTAGCACCAGCTAGAGCACTAAGCAACATTCCAAAAATTGCTTAAAGATATCTAAGGAATAACATCAGCCCAGCCCTAACCCAAGATATTATCATCTAACCTAACACATTGACATCTTGTAGGTCTGTATTCTTTTTCAGGTGAAAGCTAATTAGAAAAGGGGTGTCAGCTAGCTAGGTTAGGTGTGGATCAAGTGCCTAACACACTAATCGCCGTACCGAGTTTACAACCCTTCGCTGAATTGCAGGCCTAAAGGTATATATATGAATTCAATTGCAGGCACTGTTATGTGGTTGCCGGTGGTTGGAACTCGGAAAGCTTTTTTTCCTCTTCGTCTTGAAGACCGACGTACCAAACTTGAAAAAGAGCCATGCTTTGCCACTGCAAACTTTGTAGCACTCGGGAATATTGTAGAAATAGTGCACCACGCCTGCCAAATTCCGCAATTCATAACCATCACTCGTACTATCTCAGTGACATGCTGTATTGACATGATTGTACGTGAAGATTGATTGCGCGTGATAGGCGACAGTGTAAAGCCTAAAAACGATTAGCTTAGGGTAGAGTAGTTGTTATTTTAATTCTTATCTTGCACAGTAGGTTAACAAGCTGCAAGGTGCTTTGCCTGTATGTACTGAATTTTGTTCCAGGGCACAGCTGCCCAGACACTTCATGGTGGGAGTCCAATTCTTTTTGCGCCATACAGAGTCAGATTGGAAAGCAGGGCCCGGCCTCTGAAAGTTCTCAGAGCTCGAGGCGTTCTTTGCCGCGTCTCCAGACTTGGAACCGAAGCACAAAGCTTCTGTTCTCGCAGCAATTCTGGGTCTCTCTAGCAACTCGAGGACGGAAAGTTCGTGCTGAATTTTGACTGCTTGTCTCTCCCGGTTCTAATTATCATGATAACTCCGTGTTGCTTATGGCATTAAGCAGTAACCTTTGGATGATGCGTCGTGCGTAACCATGAACTCCCCACTAAGCCGAACGGTTATGCGCAACGCGTCAAAAACCGGCAAGATTGCTTTGTACAGCAGACATCCTGCGATGTGACTGAACTAGTTGCTTGGAAGATAACTTATTCTAGACGAATGGAACAAATGCCTCTTTTCAAAGGAAAAAAACGCTTATTTTTTATGGAAAGTGGCTGCTATGGAGACTTGTTTTATCGATGTTTGTACAGTATGGTACACGCACCAACATCATGCTACCTGTACTGTTTCGCACTGAAGACCTGAACTCGTGCTTCCGCGAAAGGACTGCGTTGCTGCAGAGTTACAGACGGCAGCGCATACGCCAGAGAGACTGGCCTTTTGTATCTTCCACTACTGTTTGGTTCAGATAAGCTCAGCTTGGACTTTTCTTCGGAACTAGCTGCGGCAAACGAATAAGGAATAACACGACCTGTGGCTCAAGGCCTCAAGTTCTAGCTTCACCGACAGCGACCATATTACAGATCCAAATCGTTCTTGTATAATTCTAAATGCACGAGTCTTATCAACTACTCCATGTCTAATGTCTTTGAACGTATATTTTCCAGTAACTCCAACTTCCCGGCAGCGCGTCATTTGACCACAGAGTCGATTGCTAGTTGGGTATATATTTCCCGGCAGCGCGTCAGATAGCCAGATAGGGTTGGAGCACCTAACACTGATGAACAAAACGTGGAAGTACTGAAAGTGCTACATTTGGCTCGCCTACGTACATGCCACTATCAGCTTTGGCAACGGGACTCGAGTTTCTGAAAATGATGTGCGAGATCTGAAATCCACCAGAGGAACAACATGCTGCCGTCGGGAGATGTTCTCTGCAGACTGACCAAACACAAGACAAACTACACCCGACTCTTCTCTCGGCAGATTTGAGAGCCAGAGAAGATTTATTTACGCCATGCGCCAAGACAGCATCAAGCCGTGGTTGGGCTGGACTCGGGGACATGCGTAGTTGTGTCTTAAAGACTAGACAAAGAGTATATATGGGTCGATACATTCTACAGAGGATGGATCGCCTCGAAGTAAAATTCCTTACCGAAGTTACTACTGTATATAACAGGAAACATGATGGGGGTTTGAAGCATGTACAGTTCACATAATAGCACAGAATGCACTGGTACCAAACGACTGCATCGAAATGGAACCAACAGTTCAGCTTATATCACGGCCCACTACGATGTTCCTTTCGAACAGGACTCAAAGCTCGATCCATTCACAGGCCCACCGAAAAAATTGAGCTTCGGACTGGGCACTCAGTAGCTCGCTCCCTCGACTTTCGCGAAAGTCCGCTTTTCCTCACTAAACTCTAAAATCGGGCAAAACATCTCCCTCAACTTTTAAAACCGTTCATCTTACCTCCCTGGCCCTGTTATAAGCAGTTTTGAAGCAGTTTTGTCTTTTTCTTTTTATTTATTTCGGCTGAATCTTTGAAAAATCATAGTAAATCACAGAAAAATCATAAAATAAAATATCCAATTTTGTTGGACTCCACATGAGTAGATCTACACAGTGAACATATAATATGGTATGCTTTAATACAAAGTTTTTGCTGTGACTTTAGATCTATGATTTTCTGTAATTAATTGGAATAATTCATAGTTACAATTTCTATGGTCCAATTATGATGAAATTTTTATGATGGGCTAATTATTATATGATTGAACTATAGTAAAAATTTCATACTCATTGGATCATGTATAGCTTAGTTATAGATTTATTTATATTTAACAAGCATAAACCTAAATAAAATCTATAACTAAGTTATACATGATCCAATGAGTATGAAATTTTTACTACAGTTTATGCATACAATAATAAGCCCACCATAAAAATTTCAACACAATTGGACCATAGAAACTGCAGCTATGAATTTTTCCATTTAATTACAGAAAAGCATAGATCTAAAGTTACAGAAAAACTTTGTACTAAAGCATACCATATTATATGTTCACTGTGTAGATCTACTCATTGGATTTTCCATTTTATGATTTTTATGTGATTTACTATGATTTTTCAAAGATTCAGCCAAAATAAACAAAAAAGAAAAAGACAAAACCGCCTTCAAAACCGTTTATAACAGGGCCAGGGAAGTAAGATGAACGGTTTTAAAAGTTAAGGGAGATGTTTCGCCCGGTTTTAAAGTTCAGGGAAGAAAAACGGACTTTCGCAAAAATTGAGAGAGATAATGTGGACTTTTTCGTTCAGGAATTATGCATCCCCAGGCCCTCCTCAAATGCACAAGCGGGGTGTCTGATGAGCACTGTCCATGCTCCGCCTCGGCAGCCGAATTCGTCGGCGCTGCGGACCGCCGGGCGGGCACGGCCTCAGTGCCGCACCGACGCCTCACCGACTTTTGTCGGTGGTGAGTGCGGCCTCACGGGCTCACGGTCACGGCTCCTGAATTCCTGATCTTTTACATAGGCACGGTAAGGGCCACGCACGAGAGAGTTGTAATTTTATTTTTAATTATTTTTCTGAGTATAAGTAATAATTTTAAAACGTGGATGATTCACATAAACACGTGTTACATATGAATCTACCATAGATACGGTGTCCACGGTTACTCTAGGGACCGTTTTCACTCATCTTTTTTTTTCTTGGTTTCTAACACGCACGGAACATATGCTAGCTACCACCAATGTGCGCGTGTATCGCAGGTGCCGGGCGTTATGCACTAGGCACCCTGGCCCGGCATTGGCTTGTGCTAATTTCATGTACGATAGTGAGCGTCGGATTTGCCGCAGCAAATGCGTGAACTCAAAGGCGTGGCATCATGGCACATATAATAGATGGGATACAGTACGTAAGTCGTTTATTTAGCTGTCTACGAACTATTTAATGTAACCATGATCAAGCGTGAATAAGATTTTTTTACGAAGGAATAAGATTTATGTACACTATTTTGTTATTTCACAATACAAAAGAGATCACGTATATAAGTCCTGATATCAAGTGATCATTGAGAGCTTGTGAAGTAATCTCAGTAATGATAGTTCTCACAATAACAAACCTTTTACGAGCAAATGCTTCTATATACTGAAATTACATGAACCACTCAACATATAAACCTTGCACGTAGGCACAATTTGCCCATTACGATTTTGGATATTAATTAATTGCTGGTTCGCGGGCTAGCCCACTTGCATCTCTAGTTGCGATGACACTACAAGCAATGCTCGTCTCTCTCTTGAGCATTTTAGCAAACGGGGAGAAGTCACGATGACGACCATTTGTGTTCATCAACATGTTAGCACACCATGCCGTCTTTTCCTTGCACAACGCCTCCAATACGGACTTCCTCCAATACGAACAGTCAAACTCCACTCTTGCAACAACGTGCAACGCAGTGAGGTGAAGGAGAAAAGGAAAGGGGCAATTGGTGCCAATTTGAGGATGGAGAAAGAGGATGAAGCGGCAAAAACTATAGGGTTCGCACAAGCTGCGGACACGAACGACGTCCACAAGTGCCCCTCGCCTCTAGGTTTTCCTAGTCATCCTCTTAGTTCTCTTTGCTCTTTGTCCGCAGTGCTGCCCCCATGGCCCACCTGTAGCGGAGACATCCATTGAAGCACTCCGCACCTGATTCTGGTGAAGCAATGCTTCTCGACCGATGTTGCTTCATTGTTAGCAGGGTAGCTGCCATAGCTGTCGTCAACAGGAGCAACGCATGGCCAAATCCAAGATGGAAACTAGCAGATGTTGTTGTGTCCTTGCGCAAAGGAAAGATTTGCCAATTGCCACCATCGCTACCATTTCTGAGCGCTGAAAATCACCTGCGTGCATGAGATTGAGCCATGCGGTTGCATGCTCTAGATGATACACTCGTACACACAAAACATAAGTGAGATCATATTCTCCACCTCGGGTCACCAGCCGAGATCGTCATCTCGTGAGATGACTGTAGCTTCCTTCTCCACGTTTTATCTCTTCTCTATCTCATCAAAATAAATCCACGCGAGATCATATAAATGGTATATTAATAAGTATTGTACCTATCCTCGGACTCATTCGGTCAGGGATGCCCACTCATGAAGGGAATATATAGGGTGGACACCAATACAACAGTGACTCCCCATCTCAACAAAAAAAAAGTGACTGGATCAGTACGTGATAGTAGGACAATGGAGCAGCAACTGAGTAACCAAAACATGCCATTTTTGGCTCACCGTTGTGTTTTTTACAATTATTACTCACGGAATCAAAACGAATCTTGCATGGTGTGGGACTGTACATGCTCAAGTCCTATTTGTTTGAGCTTTTAGCAACTTTTAGACTAATAATAATAACTTTTGGATTTTTCAAAAGCCAAATAACTTTTACGAACAAAAGCCTATAAACTCACTATTATAGTATCCTTCTGACCTAGGGCACGTACAACGGGTCTGTTCGTGCAGTCTCTGTGCCATCAGTTTTGCAGAAAGACCCCCGACGGAGCCAAGAGACAGGGAGGTCGTCGTCTCACGAGAGGACGACCCTGGCTCGTGCTCCGAGAAGAAATTTTCGCCTGGAGTAAAAGGCCTCGATCCCGTGCAGCGGGAGGTAGCGGCGATGGCGCCAATCTTCCGCACCAAACTGCTCCTTTCTCGTTTCGTTCACTGGCTGCCGCAAGCACGCGGACGACCTGGCGACCGGCCCTGATCTGCACGCGGGCGAGCTCCGACCTGCCTCCGCAAGCTGCGCCGGCGAGATCTGCTGTTGGTTTCGCACGGGCGAGCTCCGCCTGGCTGCTGCGAGCCGCGCCGGCGAGCTTCGTCGCCGAGCTTCACGCGAGCGAGGAGGCGTTGAAGAAGAGTAGTGTTTTTGCAGTTGAAGTTGAGCCCTTGTTTACTTCCCCTCCAAATTCCAAATTTTTACACTCTCTCTCCATCACATCAATCTTTAGACGCATGTATAGAACACTTAATGTAGGTAAAAGAAATAACTAATTACACAGTTTAGTTGTAAATCACGAGACGAATCTTTTGAGCCTAATTAGTCCATAATTGGACACTAATTGCCAAATACAAACGAAAGTGCTACAGTAGCAAAATTCCAAATTTTTTTACATCTAAACACCCCTGAGTATTCCAAGGATAAGGAAAAGTACAGTTTAGTTGTAAATCACGAGACGAATCTTTTGAGCCTAATTAGTCCATAATTAGACAAGGCCAGTGCAGCATGCGAAGTGCAGAGTGCCATACAACTTTTCAGTTTCTACATACTACAGTGGAGAGAGCAAACAACGAAGTACTACTGTGGCCTTGTTTAGATTGAAAGGTTTTTCAATTTTGGCTACTGTAGCACTTTTGTTTATATTTGGCAATTAGTGTTCAATCATAGATTAATTAGGCTCAAAAGATTCGTCTCGCAAATTACAGATAAACTGTGCAATTAGTTATTTCTTTTACCTACATTTAATACTCCATGCATATGTGCAAAGATTCAATGTGATGAAGAGAAAGTGTAAAAATTTAGAATTTGGGTGGCATCTAAACAAGACCTATACTAGGATCTGCTAAAAAAAAGTACTATAGTAGGAGTAGCAGGCTAGTGTGTGTTTGTAATTTTTTTTCTAAAAAGTTGAGAGTTTGTAGCATTTCCTTGTTTATTTGATTTATGAAATTTTGTTCTATTATATTATATTATATATTAATATATCACTTATTATATTATATATTAATATATCATTTAAATTTATAGTTCCAAAAAATATTGTAACCATGATTATCTTATTTATGCTGGATCTTTTTATTAACAACAAGCAACACATAGGAAGTTCCGCTATCAAAGCTACGTCAACACATAGGAAACTCAAGAAGGATCTAATCGAGTACATATGGCAACACGCTATGGAAACAAAGGAAATTAGACAAAAAAAAAAGACGTTGCAACTATATATAATATAATTATTATATTGATGGCTTCAAAAAATAATCATGTTGCTCTTATTTATCCTTGATACATTTTTTATCAAATAGCCACACAATGGTATACAAATATTTATTTATAGTTGATCCTAGCTACATGCAGAGCATTAAACAGCTTAGAGACATAACCTCGTCTGTGGGTTGTATGGTCAGTCTTTATACCTGCCTGTATGATAAATTCGAGACGCTTAGAGACGGACCCGTCTGTGGGTTGTACATGCCCTTATAGTTTCCAAGAGTTTTTTAGCTTTTAAATAAATGATCTATAAAAGTTAAGATCTAAAACTCCTAAAAGGCCCAAACAAACATGCCCCGTGGTCTTTCTTTTCCTGGTCAAGCACTTCGATCTTCCGGTCGCAAGCCGTGAAGACGGTGCATAAATCTCTCCGTCTCCGGCACGTCGAACAATTTGCTTGACCCGGCAGGCCGTTGTCTCTCCGTCAGCGATTCCTCGCCAAGTCGCCATTCGTCAACTATACTATATTTTTCCTTCTAGCAGCAGTAGATTGCTGCCAAACTTCGTAGCACGTGTTCGCCGCCATTTTATTGGCCCGTAGCGTGCTTAGAGGCCGTGCGTGCACCGTGCGATCACGATCGAACCCCGGCGTGGCGTTGCTTTCCTGCTAAGCTTCCCGGGTCAAAGTCTCGCACCCACGGGGGTCACCAATCTCGAAGCAGATCCGACGGCGCATGGGCCCCTCACCGGACTCCCAAAGCCAGAAGAAAAGGGAAAGGAAAAAGTCTACTTGACCCCAACTATAGGGATGGTCTAGTTTACCCCTCAACTATGAAACGGTCTAATTTACCCTCTGAACTTTGCAAAACCGGCCAAATCACCCTCCGAGCGGTTTTGGACGGGGTTGCTACAGTAACAGTGAATATATAATAGTAAATCACAAAAAATCTTTGAAAAATCATAGTAAATCACAAAAAATCATAAAATAGAAAATCCAATTTTGTTGGACTCCACATGAGTATATCTACACAGTGAATATATAATATAGTATGCTTTAGTACAAAGTTTTTGTTGTATAAATTATTCAAATTAATTACAGAAAAAAAAATAGATCAAAATTTACAGCAAAAACTTTGTACTAAAACATACTATATTATATGTTCACTGTGTAGATCTACTCATGTGGAGTCCAACAAAATTAGATTTTTCATTTTATGATTTTTTTTAAGATTTTTTTTTGTTCACTGTAGCACCCGTTGGTTTTGCAAAGTTCAGGGGTAAATTAGACCATTTCGTAGTTGAGGGGTAAACTACGCCACCCCAGACTTTTTCCAACCACCCTCGTCCCGTCCGTCCGGCTAATTCGCCCACCTCCGCCTCCGCTCCGCCTCCCCCCACATCCACCCAGATCTCGCCGCGATGGGCCTCGCCGCCGCCCGCGCGGTCCTCCTCCTCCTCGCCGTTGCCGGGGTCCTCCTCCGTCCGGCGGCGGCGGAGATCAAGCAGGAGTCCTTCAAGGACGACTCTCGCGGCTCCATCCTCTTCGAGAAGTTCGGCTTTGGCCTCAAAGGCATGGTGTCTATCTCCGTCACCGGCGCCAAGGCCTCCTCCACGCTCGCTAAGCCCGACCCCGCACAGCTCGGTTTCTTCCTCCTCTCCGACGAGTCGCTCTTCGAGGCCATCTACGATCAGCCGGCGCCCACGGATCTGAACCCCAACCCGGAGTCCTCCCCCACCTGCGTCCTCTCCAGCCCCTACGTCCGTCCGCTCTTCACCTTCGCGGACCTCGACGACAAGGGCTACTACAACAAGACTTTCCCCATCACCCACCCCGACGAGTACAGCCTCTTCTTCGCCAACTGCGCGCCGGAGACCAGCGTCACCATGGAGGTCCGCACCGACATGTACAACACCAACCTGGACGGCACCAAGGACTACCTCTCCGTCGGCATGGCCTCCGTCCCGGGGATCTACGCCTTCTTCGCCGTCTGCTATGTCGTGTTCCTGGCCGGTTGGCTGTACGTCACCCTCTACCGCAACCGCCTCTCCGCGCACCGCATCCACCACCTCATGTCTGGTCTGCTCGTCGCGCGGATGCTCTACTGCATCTCGGCGGCCGAGGACCAGCACTACATCCGCACCGCCGGGACACCGCACGGGTGGGACGTCATGTTCTACCTGTTCCAGCTCGTGAAGGGTGTCATCTTGTTCGCTGTGATTGCGCTGATTGGGACTGGGTGGTCGTTCCTGAAGCCATTCCTGCAGGACAAGGAGAAGAAAGTTCTCATGGTGGTGATCCCTCTGCAGGTTGCAGCTAACATCGCCGCCGCTGTGGTCGGCGAGACTGGCCCATTCTTGCAGGGATGGGTGACATGGAACCAGATCTTCTTGTTTGTTGATGTGGCTTGCTGCTGTGCTGTGCTCTTCCCAGTCGTGTGGTCGATGCGTTCTCTGCGGGAGTCATCCAAGACAGACGGCAAGGCGGCCAGAACCCTTGCCAAGCTCACGCTCTTCCGCCAGTTCTATGTTGTCGTGATTGGATACTTGTACTTCACCAGGATCATTGTGTATGCCCTCAAGACAATTACTAACTACAAGTACAGATGGGTGAGTGTTGCAGCCGAGGAGGTGGCCACCATGGCATTCTACATGTTCATGTTCTACATGTTCAGGCCAGCTGAGAGGAACCAGTACTTTGCACTTGACGAGGACGATGAGGAAGCCGCAGAGATGGCGCTCCGTGAAGAGGAGTTTGAGCTCTAGACGACCACGTGGATGTCCAATGACATGGGAATACAGCCATCTGCCATTCAGTTTCGCCTCTATGTGATGTTGATCATACTATACAGATTCAGGGTTTAGCTAATATTTGTCTATGTATTGTGGTAAATCTTCTCCCACTCCTTTTAGTTTCGGAAGCTGCCAATGAGACTTGTGATAACTAGATTTCTTGTGTTGCAAAAGTAAGGGGGAATTCAATCAATATTGCCATTTTGCCAAGTCTCGGTTTCAATTCTTGCTTTTTCAGTGTTCTATTTCCACTATGAATGGATGATTTTATTAGTGTGTGTGGACTGGGGATGGCATTGATAAGCATCATGTTGCTGTGACCTGTAAAGCCATATTATTGCTCGAAGCAGGTTCTGAATTTCAGATGGTTGTTGGGATTTAGACGTCCAAGCGGATGCTTTTCCTGAAATCTGGCTTGCTTGTTCGTGCATCACTTTCCGGCTGCTGGGATTCATAAGAGTGGCTGGAAGCCAAACGAGCCACTCAGCCACCTACAGGCAACCACAGGTTGGAGTCACTAGTAAGTGAAATTCGGCCTGAATAAACATCTTGTCAATAACTCAGCATACTTCTTGGTGTGTTCTGTATTAGCTTAATTCATCTGGGCTCGAGAAACAGTTGTGCACGTGTGTGTGTGTGTGTGGGTTATGGACAAAGCTATTGGATGATCATCAGGTTCAGTTATGGTGGCTAGTGATTTTCAGTTTTAGGTAATGTTTGCCCTGTTTCTTGATGCCTAGTAATTGTCTATTTGATGACCCGGGCGTTCTGATAAGTAGTTGCGGTTGTGGTGTTCCATTTTTAGCTCGGCTTTCTGAGCTTGAGCTTATTGCAGTCTTGGTACCTCGATTTGAACATCTGAGAGGAAAGTAGTGCAGACAGTGAACTGGCAGCGTTGATATATGTTCGGTCATCATTGCTTTGTGTTTGCCTCCTTTACCGTGAGTGTCCACGTGCACCTATTAACGCCCTGATCGCTCATGCCGAGATTTGGCTCAATGCTCATGCAGATTTGTTATAAGAGGAAAATACTGTTTATTGGCTGAAAAGTAGTGGCTGAAAAGTAGTTCAAGCGAAGGGTGTAAGCTGATTCGAAGTACAGAAATGGAGTAGCAAGACAGGGAGGGAGCTGTGCACACATTAAATTATATTCGGTTTAGAAAAAATTATTATTATTATTATTATTATTATTATTATTATTATTATTATAGATTAAACACAGCAATTTAAGCACTTCCTCAGTTCCAAATTGTAAGTCATTTTGGCTTTTCAGCCATGGACATATAAAAATCAGAACAAATTATAATTTAGAACGAATTGCAATTTGGTTTTTGGCTCTTCTTGCTATGTACCTATAAAAATAAAAAACAGAACAAATTATAATTTAGAACGAATTACAATTTAGAATGATGGGAGTACTATTTTGGACTAAACACAGGTATGACCATGTTAATTTCTCCTCGATGCTTCAAATCCTACGGTGGCTAGCTGTCCTAAACGAGCTCTCTTACAGTCTTGGACTGCTTGCCCGGCGTCAGGGCTTGGTAATTTCCGTCTTCATTTTGGCGTCTTTCTATTTGTTCAGCCCGGCCCGCACGCACTTCCAAGAAACTGACGCCAAAACAGAACACATGGTGACACGGCAGCTTCCATTCATCCAGTCGATCATGCATCCTCGAAATCCAATCTACTGTGCGCCGGCACTCCGTCCGGCCTTGCCCCGGTACTCGTCGGCCAGTCTGCCCAGCCGCCAGCCGAACGCCACCGCGTTGGACCATTTTGCCAACAGCCTGCCGGGCGCCGGCGTTCTATAGCAAAAGCGGGCGTCGTCGCGCGTCATGGACGAGTTCGGGTTCGGGTACTCTTCTCCCCTGTTGTTCGTATCGCCTGGGCGTTTGGTCCTGCACAGTTGGCTTGATGTTTCCGCCGGTTCACACACACCCATCCCCTACTCGCCATTGGGTCTGTAACTGTAAGTCAGGTGGTTGGTCAACAAGATTATGAAGAGGATCGAGTTCTCATCCCCATTCTCCAGGTTCAGGGGAGTCACATGGTAGAAATAATGGCGAAAAATACTGAAAGTTCCCGTGCCTCAAAGCCGAGTGCCCGAGGCAGAACAGTAGACCCCATAGTCTCAACATTTCTGGTTACAGGGAAGATCAATTGAAATCTACTAGTGGTTACAGGTAAGATATCTTGATGGCGACCAGGACAGAGCGAGATCGTCGTGGCCTTCGCCTTTCCCTCTGTGTTAGCACAACAGATAGCTTTTTCTTTTTCAAACCGGAGGTCTCCCCATTTCCATTATAGCAACGGAAATACAGAGTTTTGGGACTATTTAAGGAAACAGAAAGGGACAATTAAGACCAACTAGCTTACTACTAACATTTAGGCTGCATACCCTCCGACCTGATAAACGCAGATCACACAGAACGCCCAGCATACAACACAGTGACAGTTTGAGACAGAACAGAAACAAAAGCTACATCCAAACAAAGATGCTATCCAGAACCAGACGGAAGCACATTTTCCATCTTGGGTTCTTCTCGTCATCATTAGGTCTTTCCTTCGAGAGAAGCCTATCACCCATCTTCCTCTTCTTCTCCAGGAGCTTGGTTGCTATCTCCAGCATTGTATTCACCCCAGCGATCAGAGCTTCCTTGTCGATCTCAGCAAACAACCCTCTGCCCAGTAACCAATGAGCGCACATGCATAGCATAGTATAGAAATTGGATCATTAATCATTTTGCCTTCAAAGCAGACTTTGTTGTGCGTTTTCCATATGGCCCAACATATCGCTGCAATACCAACAGAATGAAACTTTTTCCCATTAGGAAGCCAATGTTCACACCTGTGGCAGAACCTCCTAAATTACATGGCCAACATGTACTTATTATTGTCCTAAAGACCTCTAATAACATACATGTGTACCATAAAACATAAGAAAGTCTGTCGGGTGTCCTCGGGAAAACCCGAATCATCCACGATCTTTCGAGCAGGATCACATTTCAAAGGCATCACAGTATTACAACATTTTATATAATAAATTACATCAGAGTAAAAGTGCGGAAGTCTTACATAACATAAGTTTACAAACCTTTCGTTCCAAAATTACAAACTTTAAGTTTAGTTATTACAACCATAGTAGTGGAGTAGCATTATTAACTTTATTACAAACACCAAAACGTGGTGCTCTGCCTAAGAGCCAGACAAACTACTCGTCGTCGCTTACCGCGAAGACGGTCATGCAGCAGGGTCCGAAACAAACCTGCTCATGAGACGCACCTGCAACAGGGGTTCAACAAACCCTGAGTACAAAAGTACTCCACAAGACTTAACCGACCAAAAATGTAGAGTAGACTCAGGAATGCAGGCTCAGGGGGAATCAAGGTAAGGTTCCAGCGAGATTCAAAGTTCTTTTGCATAAAAGCTACTAATAGTGAATCCTTAAAAGCAATATTTTATTTCAGTATTAATCATCAACAAAATGTAAGTGATTCTAATCTAGACCAGACAATTCATATCACTTCTTTCTTATTCTCCGACCAAGGTTCCATTTATTAACTCCGATGTAGGTCAAGCGATCAAGTCTCCTTAACCGAGAAGCAACGACGATTCGAATCGATTATACCCAGCTGGGGATCTCTAACCACACGATATATGTAGGACTCTAACCTACATATATCAACCTTCACTCGGATCCTCTAACGCGTGACCAGGTCCAGCGCCACCCGAGAGTACAGTACACCTCCAATCCGGCCCTTGGCCACGAGGGTACACACTACTCTCGTCATCTCTCCACTCCCAGTGCGCGGTTGGCCGTTCACATGATAGCATTATCGAGGTTTTAGACTTACCGGAGCATGTGATCAGTTACAAAGTCTCGAAACACAGGCGGGCCTACAACGGTACGGTCCTTAACCGACACAATCGGAGACACTACATTGAGACTCCTTTCCCGATGCAAGTCCACCGACCGATCTCAGATTATCATCATCATTCATCCATTCATTCAGTTGTTCCACAACAACCCTTCAAACTTTGTTAAACATTTTTAAAGTTTTCTTATTAAGCAAGGCTAAGCATACTAAGCATTTTCAAATAAAACAGTAACAAGGATAATATTGAAGTATCAAGAATGGTGATGCAGTAATTAGGTTATCACTCAACTCCTATTACCGAATGCAACAAAGCATTGATAAAGTAAAATAAAGCTTTTCAAAACACAAGGGAGGTTTAGATGCATCCGGGGCTTGCCTTGGTCAACGGGGATTTCAGGTTCGGGGTCAGTTCCACAGATGTCGAATCCCACCTCCATGGACGTTGGCTCTCCTTTGGGAACGGATTCCACTTCGGTACTCTCCTCGTTCACGGGGACTACACGTGACGACAATGTATGCTCAAAATGATGAGATATGAAACATGATGCTCGGTGGATGCAGAACACGATTACAAAGTTGAGTACAACTTTCCTTCACGGTATAGTTGTAAACAATAACACTAACCTAACCCGAAAGTAGAGTTTTATTAGTTTAACTACTACGTTAATGACTTTCGTTAATCACATGAAATAATACCATTTAAGCCCTAATAACAAGATTACGAGATCTCAAATAATCAATTAACGGTGCTAAAGGTCATTTCCGTGTTAATGACCCAAAGTCAACACTCAATCCCAAAGTCAAACAATCCTAAGTCACTAAACCCTAATTACATGTTTAACTAATTAATTACTAAGGCATAAATTAAGAATAAAATTAAAGTTGTCCAATTAAGCTCACATTTTTAATTTAGGAAGCTCACAGCATAATGAAGTGACAAAACAATTTTCATAGTTTTTGGACAACTAAATAAGCCTAGAAAAATTATGGAAAAGTCATTTATTAATTAATTGAGCTAATTAAATAACTTACAAAAATTGATCAAAATTGGCATTTGAAATTTTTCCTAAATAGCTTACACTCTGAAAAGCTTACACAAAAATTTTCAATATTTTTGGAGCTCAACAAAAATTTCATTGAAATAAACAAAAACTATTACTATTTCACATTTTTGAAAAAGAAAAACGAAAATCGTCAACACGGGCCGCTATCCCTCCTCCTCCTTCCCTCGCTCGGCCCAGCCAGACGCGCGGCCCAGCCGCGCGCTCACGCTCGCGCTCGCGCTCGCGGCCCACACGCGCGTCCGCTCTCCCTCTATCGGCCCAGCAGAGCCAGGCCGCACAGCTCGCTCGCGCGCGCGCTCCCTTTCTCTCTCGCTGACGAGGCGGTCCCGCCTGTCATCCCTCTCCTCACGCCGGCCGATGGCCATCCACCACCGCCGACCGCCATCTCGCCGACGGCGAGACCCCGGTGAGACCGAGCTGCACCAACACGAACACCCTGACCCCACGAACCTAGTACAATGCTCTAAGCCGCAACAAACACCCCGGAGGGAGTCCCACCCTGGCCATGGCGGCGCGGTGACCGCGGCGCACGGCGTTCCGGCGATACAAGCCGAAAACAGATAAAATAAGAGGACATAGAGCATCAACGGCTCACCACGGTCGCGACTGAGCAACCCGCTGGCACGGAGAATCAATGGAGGCGGCTGGCCACGATGAGGCGGTGCGGTGGCTACGTTTCACCGGAGAAGAAGGAGGCTGCGGTGCTGGTACTCCGGGCGAGCTGGATGGTGCTAGCGGTTCCAAGAGATGCGCGGAAGTGAGGCGAGCGGGTTGACGCGGTCACCTTAGCCGGAGGTGGCTCGACGGCGGCAGCAGCGAGCGGCGGAGCTAGGCGGCGGCGACAGCAAAACAGAGAAGAAGAAAAAAAGAAAACGGCAGCACCAGGCTTTATAGGAGAGGCAGCCAACTTGAAGACGTCGAGCGCGGGCGGCCACGCGAAGCAGCAACTGGCAACCGCGATGCGCCTGGAAGATGGCCGAAGGCCACGACGGCTCGCCGGCGCCCATGCCGTCTGCTGCCTGCCTCCTATTCGTCGGTCACTGTAGCACCCCCCAAACTTTAGATTTCAAACTGTTTTTCAAAATTACTTCCAAAATCATGTAGCAACTTGAAAAATTCCCAAGATATGAAATCTTCAGAATTTCAAGCTCTACAAGTTTCATGTTGAAAACTTTTTCAAATTCAGTCTAGATTTTGAAACTTGAATTTGAAATCAAAAGGGGGCATTGTTCTGGAATTTGGTAATTTAGAAATTACTTTAAATTTTATATTGAAACTTCAAAAACTCAAAATACCAAAGTTGTACATCTAACCAAGACCTACAACTTTTCTATTCAAACCATTTTCAAATTTTGCCTCCATTTTTAAATTTGGGTTTTGGGATGAAAAGGGGTCAAATTTGAAATTTGTTTCTTTTCAAAATTACTCTAAATTTTACACTAAAACTTTGAAAACTCAAAACACCAAACTTGTAGCCCTTGAAAAGATCTACAAACTTTGTTTTAAACTTTTTCCCAAATTTTGCTTAGATTTTGAATTATTCAAAAAGGGGTAAAATCAGGGTTTTGAATTTTAGGGTTTTCGGAAGAATTTCAAATTGAAACTTGTTGCTACTTAATTGGTGAGTATTTAGTGATCACACCATCATCCAAGGGCATCATTGAGTCAAGCATCACATGTTTGACCAAATGTCACTCTTGGTTGACCAATTTGACTTCGAAAAATCTTTTAATAATTCCTCAAATTTGAGTCCAAATTCGAATCGGAAAACTCGCAACAAGTTTTGGATTCCAAATTCAAACTCAAACTTGAAGCTTCATTTTATGGGTTGGACTTGAGCTCATACCCTACACTTGACACTAGTGTACAACACAGTCATACACCTAAAATTACGTAGGGCACAAACTAAGTATTTACGGTGACATTCGAAATTAGGGTTTTCGGTTCGAGCCACACATCTCAGAAGCACATCCAACCTAAGGAATGTAAACTCGCTTTAGTTGATGCACATCATAGTTGACTTAATCATGAATGCTTTACAGTGCAGTATGATGACATGGCAAATTTTAGTCACTATAACACCAGAGGTGTTACAGCCCTTCCCCCTTAAAGAAATCTCGTCCCGAGATTTAAAGCCTTGGGTTAAGTAATGGAAAAGGAAACGTGTCAAGAGAACACATCTCAAGATTGTTCATAAAACAAGTAGGGATTTTTACATTACCAAGTTTGAAAATAACAAGTCACAACTTAGAGAGGAAATTGTAACTAGATGGAAGCAAAGAACTCGGGGAAATTCTCTAACAGGTAATCTTCAGATTCCCAAGTAGCCTCTTCTTCTGAATGTCGATTCCACTGTATCTTGTACCACTTAATTGTTCTACTTCGAGTAACACGATCTTTCTGGTCCAAAACTCAAGTTGGATATTCAGAATATGACAAATCTGGTTCAAGCTCAACTCCCTCAAAGTCAAGTACTTGATCAAGTACTTGACGACACTTCTTCAATTGTGACACATGGAACACATTATGCACGGCTGAAAGTTGTTCTGGTAATCTCAAACGGTATGCCACTTTACCACATCGTTCCAAAATCTGAAACGGTCCGATGTATCGAGGTGCCAACTTACCTTTAACCCCAAATCGGTTAACTCCTTTCATAGGTGACACTTTCAAGTACACATAATCTCCTTTGTCAAACACTAGTGATCGACGCCTTTTATCTGCATAGCTTTTCTGTCGAGACTGTGCTACCTTTATGCTATTCTGTATCTGTCTGACTTTCTCTTCAGTTTCTTTTACAAGATCAACCCCGAAAAACCACCTCTCTCCGGGTTCTGACCAGTTCAACGGAGTTCTGCATCTGCGGCCATACAGTGCTTCAAACGGTGCCATTTTGATACTTTCTTGATAGCTGTTATTATAAGAGAACTCTGCTAGAGGCAAACACTCATCCCAAGTATCAGAATAATTGAGCACACATGACCTCAACATATCTTCTAAAATCTGATTGACTCTTTCAGTCTGGCCCCTAGTTTGCGGATGATAAGCAGTGCTATGTAGAAGTTTAGTACCTAGAGACTCATGCAAGTGTCTCTAGAAATTGTTGACAAACTGTGTACCTCTATCACATACAATGGTCTTCGGTACCCCATGAGGACTCAAGATCCGCGCAATATATAGTTTAGCATAAGTCATAGCAGAATGTTCTATTTTGACCGGAAGAAAATGAGTTGATTTAGTCAGTCGGTCTACAATGACCCAGATGGAATCAAACCCTCTTGAAGTCTTGGGTAAACCTACTATAAAAGCCATACTGATATCTTCCCACTTCTAGGCTGGAATAGGCAATGGCTGCAATTCTCCAGCTGACTTCAGATGCACCGTATTCACTTGCTGACAAGTGTGACACTTGGCTACATATCGAGCAATCTCAATCTTCATCTTAGTCCACCAGAATCTTTGTTTCAGATCATGATACACCTTATTACTTCCTGGATGGATAGAGAATCTGGTTAAATGGGCTTCATCAAGGATTAACTGACGTAGTTCAGGAACTTTGGGTACAACCAGACGATTCTTGAACCACAGGACATCTGCTTCATCAATTCGGAAACACGAAGCTTTTTCTCTTCTATCTTTTTCTTTGATGTGGACTATACCCTTATTTTCTCTCTGAGCAGCAATAATCTAATCTCGAATAGTTGATTCAATGGTGATATTGGCCACACTGCCTTGTTGAACTATTTCGATGCCCAGCTTTTCTACCTCGTGGCACGAGGAAATATCGAGTGGCTTCACTGTCAAACAATTGCAATGAGTCTTTCGACTGAGGGTATCAGCAACCACATTTGCCTTACCCAGATGATAATGCACCTCAAGATCATAATCCTTTATCAACTCTAACCATCTCCTTTGGCGCATATTTAGATAAGCCAGAGTAAAGATATACTTCAAACTCTTGTGATATGTATAGATGTGATAGGTATTACCCAACAGGTAATGTCGCCAGATCTTTAAAGCATGAACAACAGCCGCTAACTCTAAATCATGTGTTGGATAATGCTCTTCGTGACATTTGAGTTGTCGGGAAGCATAAGCAATCACTCTGCCTTCTTGCATCAATACACACCCAATACCAGTACCAGAAGCATCATAATAGACATCAAACGGCTTCTCAATGTCGGGCTGAGCTAGAACTGGAGCAGTGGTCAGCAACTTTTTCAAAGTCTGGAAAGCTTTCTCACAGTCTGGTGACCAGACAAACTTAACTTGATTCTTCAATAACTCAGTGATAGGTTTCGATATCTTCGAGAAATAAGGGATGAATCGACGGTAATAACCCGCCATTCTCAGGAAACTTCGAACTTGGTGAACAGTGGTTGGTGGCTTCCAATCCAAAATATCCCTTACTTTGCTAGGGTCAACAGCAACACCCTCGGCAGATAAAACATGTCTAAGAAACGGCACCTCATTAAGCCAGAATTCACATTTGCTAAACTTAGCATATAACTGATGTTCTCTCAAGCGACTTAGAACAATGCGTAAATGTTCCGCATGTTCCGCTTTGTTTTTGGAATAGACCAAGATATCATCGATAAAAACAATGACAAATTTATCGAGCTTCGACATGAAAACAGAGTTCATGAGATACATGAAATGAGCGGGTGCATTAGTAAGACCAAAGGACATGACTAGATATTCATAAAGACCATATCTAGTGGTGAAAGCAGTCTTAGGAATGTCCTCAGGACGGATTTTTATTTGGTGGTAGCCAGATCAGAGATCGATCTTAGAAAACACTTTGGCTCCAGCAAGTTGATCAAAGAGTAGATCAATGCGAGGAAGAGGATACTTATTTTTGATAGTCACCTCATTCAACGGACGGTAATCAACACACAGCCTCAAGGTTTTGTCCTTCTTTTTCACAAAGATCACTGGACATCCCCACAGTGAAGAACTAGGTTGGATAAAACCTTTAAGCAGTGGTCAGCAACTTTTTCAAAGTCTGGAAAGCTTTCTCACAGTCTGGTGACCAGACAAACTTAACTTGATTCTTCAATAACTCAGTGATAGGTTTCGATATCTTCGAGAAATCAGGGATGAATCGACGGTAATAACCCGCCATTCCCAGGAAACTTCGAACTTGGTGAACAGTGGTTGGTGGCTTCCAATCCAAAATATCCCTTACTTTGCCAGGGTCAACAGCAACACCCTCGGCAGATAAAACATGTCTAAGAAACGGCACCTCATTAAGCCAGAATTCACATTTGCTAAACTTAGCATATAACTGATGTTCTCTCAAGCGACTTAGAACAATGCGTAAATGTTCCGCATGTTCCGCTTTGTTTTTGGAATAGACCAAGATATCATCGATAAAAACAATGACAAATTTATCGAGCTCCGACATGAAAATAGAGTTCATGAGATACATGAAATGAGCGGGTGCATTAGTGAGACCAAAGGACATGACTAGATATTCATAAAGACCATATCTAGTGGTGAAAGCAGTCTTAGGAATGTCCTCAGGACGGATTTTTATTTGGTGGTAGCCAGATCGGAGATCGATCTTAGAAAACACTTTGGCTCCAGCAAGTTGATCAAAGAGTAGATCAATGCGAGGAAGAGTATACTTATTTTTGATAGTCACCTCATTCAACGGACGGTAATCAACACACAGCCTCAAGGTTTTGTCCTTCTTTTTCACAAAGATCGCTGGACATCCCCACGGTGAAGAACTAGGTTAGATAAAACCTTTATCAAGAAACTCTTGTAATTGTATCTTGAGTTCTGCTAATTCTTTTGGTGGCATTTGAAAGGTCCTTGTTTGGTTTTGGTAATTGAGTGATAATCTTAGGTGGACTAATTGTGTTTAATGAAAGATACACAGGAGATTAGTCCACAGGTAATGGTGTCATGGAGGAGCTCATTGCATATGAGACATGACATGGAGTCATGTGGCCAAGGTGGCAAAGATCAAGATGAGGCTTGGCTCGACGGACCGGTTGCAAGTGTGAAGGGCAAGTCGGAGGCTTTGGAGCGATGGACCGTGAGGCGGTGAAGCTTGAGCAAGACTTGGCGCCGATGGACCGACGCAACGGTGAAGAGCAAGTGAGGTCAAGATCGATGAACCAACACGGTCACGTGATGATATGAAGTGGATCATATCATTTGGTGATTGGTTGATGCATGTGTTGCATCAACATCAATGGAGATGGAGTGGAATGCGCAAGGCAAAGGTATAACCTAGGGCATTTCCATTTCACCGGTCATAGGTGTGTAGAGAAGTTGATGACCGGGTTTAGGATAGATGGCCGTACTATTAAGAGGGGCAAACTTGTTTGCATATCGGTCATCTAGTGCCACTTGAGCGATCTAACTTTGCATACGTGTTAGGATCGAGTGGCGAGGCAAGTTGAGTGCCTAATTCCTTCGAAGAAAATGTTTGTGAAAATGCTAACACACTTGCACATGTTATTGATCACATGGTGGTGTTGGCACATTTGCGAAGGCGACAGAGTTTGAGCGGTAGAGAGGGGTTTGGGTTCCTCTCTCCCTCCCGCCGAGCTTGCGAGGCGGGATTCAGGCGTTTTCGAGGAGTTGAAACGACTATTTTCCCCTACGCCGGAAGTCGGAGAAGAAACGGAGGCGAACGGAGGTCACAGTGGTGACCGGACGCTGAACCGGACGCGGTCACGGTTTGACCGGACGCGTCCGGTCAGTTCAACGCAGCCGCGGTTGTTAGGGTTTGCAACCGGCGCGTCCGGTCAGGCACCCAGGGGCGCAGAGCGTGGCCAAGAGCTGATCGGACGCGCGGCGCGTCCGGCCACACGCGATCGGACGTGTCCGGTCGTTGAGGGAGCTTACTGGACTCCAACCGGACGCTGGCACTGTCGCGTCCGGTCGTTGCGTAGAGCGCGTCCGGTCATGTCGTTGCGCGCGCGGGTGCTGTGCGCACCTGCGCGTCCGGTCGTTGCGTGGAGCGCGTCCGGTCATGTTGTCACGCGCGCGGGTGCTGTGTGCACCTGCGCGTCCGGTCGTTTGAGTGGCGCGTCCGGTCATAGCGTTTGACCGTTGGCGCGCAGTGACCGTTGGAGGATCGGACGCGGTTGAGCGCGTCCGGTCAGTTCGATCGGCGCGTCCGGTCGTCCCGAAATATGCCCAGTGAAGGGGTAACGGCTCTATTTGACCATGGGGTTATAAATAGATGCCTTGGCCGGCCTTGGCCGGTAGCTGAGCACACTTTGGCCTTGGTGGCTTATGTGGTAGTGCTTGGAAGCCCTCTAACTCACTCATGCTTGATAGTGTTCATCGGATCGAGTGAGAGAGCGATTCTAGTGCGTTGCATCGTGAGGATTGCATCGAGTGGCACTAGGTGATCGAGTTGCAAGCCGGTGGTGCTTGTTACTCTTGGAGGTTGCCACCTCCTAGACGGCTTGGTGGCTTGCTACTCCGTTGAAGCACGCGTGGAGATTGTGCGTAGCTCCGGAGGAGGATTTGTGAGGGGGATTGTGCTCACCCCGTGGGGATCGCGAAGAGCAACTCTAGTAAAGCTCGTGGCTTGGAGGATCCCCATCTTGAGAGTGGATGTGCGGCACCCGCTGAGGGTTTGACTCTTGATAGTCAATTAGCTCGTGATCCATCAAGTGGGTGTATCGCCACAACGGGGACTAGCTTGGTGGCAACCAAGTGAACCTCGGTGAAAAACCGCCGTGTCAACATTGTGTACATCTTCTCGGTGGTTTGCTTTCGATTCACAAGCTTGTATTTACATTCATATACTTGTGCTTGTGTAGTTGCTCTTGTAACTAGTTTGCTTGTGTAGTTAGCTAGTTACCTTCTTGCTTGTGTAGCATAGAAGTAGCTCCCGTTGCGTGGCTAATTTGGTTTGTGTAACCTTGTTAGTTATATTGCTTAGTTTGTGTAGCTAAGTAATTTGCGCTCTCTAGTTTGGCATTAGTTGCCTTGCTATTGAGCATTGCTAGTGAGCATAGGTGGCTTCGTGCTTTTGCTTACTAGAATCGTGTAGGAGCTCCCCGGCATTGCTAAAGTACTAGTGCATAGGTTTGTGTGACCTTGCTCTAGAATTGTTTAGGAGAGCTCTTGCTAAGGAAAGCACCTTAGTTACATAATTAGGATCCTTGTGAGGTGCTTGTGAACTTAGATAGAGGGGTGTAGTCTTGGCTAGACCGATAGTTTTAATTCCGCATTTGTTTCGGTTTGCCGACGCGATTATTTTTAGAAAGGACTATTCACCCCCCTCTAGTCCGCCATCTCGACCCTTCAATTGGTGTCAGAGCCCGGTCTCTCATTTGTGGTCTTCACCGACCCGAGAGGATGGCGGAGTATGGGCTAGATGTTGATTGTCCACACATGTTTGATGGCACACACTTTGCACGGTGGAAAGATTGGATGATATGCAATTTTAAGTTTATTTGCCCTCAAATGTGGTGGATGGTAGATGTAGGCTTTTCTCATGTGTTGGATGAAGATAATCTAACTCAAGCACAAGAGAAATGCCTAGATCTTGACATCCAAGCTACTAACATCATGTTTAGATCTTTGGATGATAGCATCTTTGGTAAGATCATGGACCTCAAATCCGCTCATGAGATATGGGCCTATCTCAATGAAAAGTATGGAGCTATCACCGATGATGACGATGATGTCAAGCCCAAGGAGGTTGCACATGATGATGTTGAGCATGACCACAACACGGTGGTTGTGGAGGATTGCTCCACCTCATGGTCAAGTGATGATGATGATCGATCTACCACAAGTTCACTTGACAAGGATGGTGATGATGCATCAAGTGTTGCAAGTGACGTTTCTTCCCCAAGCACACTTGATGGTGACAACGTTGGTTCATGCTCGGGCCTTGATGATGCTACTACAAGCCCATCCACTACATCACATTGCTTCATGTCACTAGGTGACACAAAGGTATCAAATGATAATGTGATTGATCATGTTGATTCATATGATGAGCTTGTTAGTAGACTTACTAGCATGACCACGTCTTTAGAAAATGAGAAAGCTAAAACCATGAAATTGGAAAATGAAAACTCATTTCTAATAACCACATGTGAACAACAAAAGCATCTACTTTATGTTACTACTTGTTCACATGAGGAGCTAAAATTGTCTCATGAGGAACTTAGTGTTGCTCATGATAATTTGGCACAAGAACATGCTTTACTCACTAAGAAGTTTTCTAATGAAGAAACCAAAACTAGTGAGAGCTCATCATTTGGGTCAAATGATCAATCACATATTACTAACCCTTGTGATGTAGGCAAGAAGCATGTATCCACCTCTTGTGATGACTTATTAGATATGCCATGTTCTTCACATATATATGCTTGTTCTACTTCTATGTCTTGTGAGACTAACCTTTTGAAGGAGAACAATGAGCTCAAAAATGAAGTGAAGAATTTGAGCAACAAGTTAGAGAGGTGCTACAACTCAAAAGTCACCTTTGAGCACATGTTGAACAACAAAAGAAGCTACGGTGACATGAGCGGCATTGGCTTCAACAAGAGCAATATCAAAGGCAAAAGATGGGGGAAGAGAAGATATGAAAGAGAGATGAAGAAGCAAGAACAAGAGAAGCTCTCTCATTTTATGTGCTTTAAATGCCATGAAATGGGACATCTTGCAAATGGTTGCCCTAATCAAGAAAAGCTCAAGTTAAAGAAAGAAGAAGAGAGGGTCAAGCATGTCAAGTGCTTCAAGTGTCGCACTTGGGGTCATCTCACCTCAATATGCCCAACCAAGAAACTAGTGAAGCAACAAAAAGAGCCTCAACCAAAGCCACAAGTTGAGCAAGAAACCACACCCCAATCTCAAGTCAAGATCAACCACAAGGATGATGATATTGACTTGATGAAGAAGAATAAAACAAGAAGAGGTGGAAGAGGAAGGCATCCAATACAAATCCAAGATGCCAAGATGATGAGCAAGATTCAAGATAAGAAGAGAGATTTGGCTCACATCAAGTGCTTCAAGTGTGAAGATATGGGACACTTTGCCTCGGGGTGTCCTACCAAGCTTGAGAGGAAGGCTCAAGCAACTCATGAGAAGCAAGGCAATGAAGAGCATCACATGAGCAAGGAAGAAAAGGCTCAACTAAAGAGAAGATGCTATTCATGCCGGGAAAGGGGACACATGGCTCATTCATGTCCCCTAGGTAATAATTCTAAGCCTAGTTCAATTAGTGATACTAACATGCTTAGAAAGGATGGCAATGGTACCTCATTGGTTGGAATTGCAAAACATCCCGCTACTCATACTAATGCTTTGCCTAAGTATGTTGCTCCTAACTTGAGAGGACCCAAACTTGTTTGGGTACCATCAAAAAGTGGATGATTGTTTATAGGTACCATCGGCATTGGAGGCTTGATTCATTTGGATTCATATTGGTCATCATTTGTTGAATCAAGTTTTAAAGCTTAGTGCATATTCTATCCCAATGCCAAGTCAAAATAAGTGGAGTCCAAATGCTACAACATACAAGTGCAACATTCAAGATTGTGGTGATTTATTGGATATATTTGATGGCTTGCAAATATTTGTGTTGGAGCTTGCTAAGTGGATGATCATGTGATAACCAAGGTATATCTCTAGTTGATCATTTTATTTGGGTGCATATGAGTTGATTGAATTGGATATATATGCAATGTAGCTTGCTATGAGATGATTAAATGGATTAAATGCCTAGCAATCAATTTTGGATTGATTTGTGATGGATAAATTCATGAGATGACATTTAGTAAGTGGATTGAATGGATATATGTCTTATGAGAGTATTCAAACAAGTTAGTTTCAAGTTTGATTCAATTTGGTGAAGTATAGCTCAATGTATTGAAATATGTCCATTATTGAAAATCTGAGCTAGCTGAGATCAAGTCTGAGTTTGAGTGACCAAATCATATTGGATTGGCTTGAAATTTGGTATGCATGCTCTAGACTTATGATATGAGATGCTGTATAAATTTCATGATAATTGGATGAGAAATGCTATGGTTTGAGAGCACATCTTGTCAGCTATAGTACAGCAGTTTTCAGCATGTAGCAGTGGTGGAAGATTTGAAATTTAGTAGCAATCTAGAAGTCAAATGAAGCTCAAATTTTTACAGTTGCTAGATGAATTAGTAATTCACATCTCCGCCAAATTTCGTGGAATTTGGACCTGTACATTGGGAGATATGAATTATTCTTTGAAGGGTACAGAATCTGCCAGAAAAGTGACAATTATTGGATTGATCTAGAGTCACTTTAAGTGAAAGGTCCTCAAGTTGGAAACATATTTATAAGTGTTTGAGGTACCTAAGTTTGGTTTTGAATTGATCTAGAAGCATGACAAGAAATGAGTACAAGGGCATTAATTGTGGAATGTACTTTATGTACAAATTTGGTACTCAAATTTGAAAATGAAGATCAAACTCAAGATGAAGATGAGATTCAAGTTCTAGTTATGATTGGAGATCATTTGGTAGAAAGAAAAGGACTTAAAGAAGTAGAAAGAAAAGGACTTAAAGAATAATTCAAGGTTACTCATCAAGTTAAGTCCATAGATCAATCAATCAAAGGCAATTCAAGTAAATGTCAAGGATGGTTCTTTGGAGAGAGGTCACTTCTCCCTGCTGAGGGGGCTTGCCGCCCATGGGTGGGTAAACCGAGCACCGGCTTGGAAGGCTAACATGGAAGTGATGAATTCAAGGGACATTTGAGATGTTTAATTGAAGCAATCAATAGGGTTGATTAAGAAAAGCAAGCAACACCCAAAAGAGAGCTAGTCATGGTTATAAAATTGGTATCATAAGTACTTCTCTCATGCAAGCATTGATCAAAGAGAAAAAGCAAGCCAACCACAACAAGAGATAATGCATTTGATTATTAGTGGTTCTCATTTCATATGGGTGAAGAATAGATTTCACTATTGATAATTGGTCTTCACCAAGCTATTCAATTGGACTTCACATTGCTATTGGAGTAATGAATTGGAATCTATGTGACTATCCTCTACTCCAAGATAGCAAAGGTATTATTGTATTGTGCATGATCATTTCATCCCTTACTAGTATGCGGTTAGTGCATATAGTACATGTTTATTAGGATCATGCATAACAAATGAAAAGTTTAAAATTCATAGCCTACCACTATTGCTTGATTGTTTAAATGACCTAGTGGTATGTGTATGATTTTGTTCATGAGCTAGTGAACCCAAGTACTTGATCTAGTTTGAATTGCTAACAAGTGACAAGTACAACATTGGCAAGATAACCCTTATTATGAGGTGTGAAGAAGCTTGTCATTGGATCAAACCGGACTTGGAAGCTTAGGCAAATCAACTTAGTTCAAGTCATACTAGAAGCTCATGACAATGCTATGAGTACAAGCACAAGACAACAATGCAAATGGATATCTAGGGTGTTTCAAATGGTATCTAGACTCAAAGTATTTCTTCAATTGGTATTTTCACGTGGTGTCTAGATCATGATCTACAAGTGATATCCTACAAGTGGTACTCATAAAGATAGCAAATGTTCAAGAAAAGATCATATTGACAAATACAAGACGGTGGTTCCACAAGTGATCCTCAACTTTAAGTGATCATCAAATGAAGAAAGTTCCCTCACACACAAGAGCTCAAGATTATCAAGTGAATGACCCATGCTATGACATAGGGGGAGGAGCCCCACCTAATGGTATCAAGGTCAAAGATCCTAAGTGGTATCTCAAAGAGCAACATACAAGTAATGTCATTCCAACATGTGTGGTGATGTCCATAAAAATGCAATATTCAAGTATCAACCATCCACCCCAATGCAAGCCTTTGTATCAATGAGAAATACACCCTTTATAGAAATTGATGACAAAGGGGGAGAAGTTGGAACAAAGATATGTCAATGCACCAAGAGAGAGAGGTTTGGGGAGAGATTGAACAAAGATATCATGAGAAGATGGGTTTGGACATGGAAATGGACAAAGAGGGAGCAACAATGAAGAAAAGAGAAGGATCAAAATTCTTGGACAAGAGAAGCACACAAGTAGGGGGAGCAAGCTCATGAACATTGATTGGTTGCATTTGACTTGTACATATTCATGTGCTTGCTAGCATTGCATAAGTTTTTATATTTAACATGCATGCTTGTGTGGTGTTTGCTAGTTATAGAACTTGAATGATGATATGATAACTAGCATGCATAGGATGATAGCTAGACTTGTGTTTATCATGAAAAACTAGAACCTTGGTTATAATGTTGATCTTACGGGGTTTCTAGTATTTTTGATGTCTAGCTACTCATGATGCTAAGGATGGTGGCAAACTTGTGTTTTCAAATGGTATCGAGCTATCAAATGGGATCGAACTACAAAGGTTTATTCTATACACCTTAGCATCACTTAGTAGTGCTAACCCTCCCACAAATTTCATATTCATGCATATGTGTGAGCTTGAAACCAAACCTTTTGAGCACATATGTAGGGGGAGTTATCACTACCAAGTCGGATTTTATGGTGCTTATCCAAATCCTTACATAGAGCTTAAATGTTGGATAAGTGGCATAAAATCCAAAAGAACTTATTTTTCCATATCTTTGTATAGTTGTCATCAATTACCAAAAAGGGGGAGATTGAAAGGTCCTTGTTTGGTTTTGGTAATTGAGTAACAATCTTAGGTGGACTAATTGTGTTTAATGAAAGATACACAGGAGATTAGTCCACAGGTAATGGTGTCATGGAGGAGCTCATTGCATATGAGACATGACATGGAGTCATGTGGCCAAGGTGGCAAAGATCAAGATGAGGCTTGGCTCGACGGACCGGTTGCAAGTGTGAAGGGCAAGTCGGAGGCTTTGGAGCGATGGACCGTGAGGCGGTGAAGCTTGAGCAAGACTTGGCGCCGATGGACCGACGCAACGGTGAAGAGCAAGTGAGGTCAAGATCGATGAACCAACACGGTCACGTGATAATATGAAGTGGATCATATCATTTGGTGATTGGTTGATGCATGTGTTGCATCAACATCAATGGAGATGGAGTGGAATGCGCAAGGCAAAGGTATAACCTAGGGCATTTCCATTTCACCGGTCATAGGTGTGTAGAGAAGTTGATGACCGGGTTTAGGATAGATGGCCGTACTATTAAGAGGGGCAAACTTGTTTGCATATCGGTCATCTAGTGCCACTTGAGCGATCTAACTTTGCATACGTGTTAGGATCGAGTGGCGAGGCAAGTTGAGTGCCTAATTCCTTCGAAGAAAATGTTTGTGAAAATGCTAACACACTTGCACATGTTATTGATCACATGGTGGTGTTGGCACATTTGCGAAGGCGACAGAGTTTGAGCGGTAGAGAGGGGTTTGGGTTCCTCTCTCCCTCCCGCCGAGCTTGCGAGGCGGGATTCAGGCGTTTTCGAGGAGTTGAAACGACTATTTTCCCCTACGCCGGAAGTCGGAGAAGAAACGGAGGCGAACGGAGGTCACAGTGGTGACCGGACGCTGAACCGGACGCGGTCACGGTTTGACCGGATGCGTCCGGTCAGTTCAACGCAGCCGCGGTTGTTAGGGTTTGCAACCGGGGCGTCCGGTCACACGCGATCGGACGTGTCCGGTCGTTGAGGGAGCTTACTGGACTCCAACCGGACGCTAGCACTGTCGCGTCCGGTCGTTGCGTAGAGCGCGTCCGGTCATGTCGTTGCTCGCGCGGGTGCTGTGCGCACCTGCGCGTCCGGTCGTTGCGTGGAGCGCGTCCGGTCATGTTGTCACACGCGCGGGTGCTGTGTGCACCTGCGCGTCCGGTCGTTTGAGTGGCGCGTCCGGTCATAGCGTTTGACCGTTGGCGCGCAGTGACCGTTGGAGGATCGGACGCGGTTGAGCGCGTCCGGTCAGTTCGATCGGCGCGTCCGGTCGTCCCGAAATCTGCCCAGTGAAGGGGTAACGGCTCTATTTGACCATGGGGTTATAAATAGATGCCTTGGCCGGCCTTGGCCGGTAGATGAGCACACTTTGGCCTTGGTGGCTTATGTGGTAGTGCTTGGAAGCCCTCTAACTCACTCATGCTTGATAGTGTTCATCGGATCGAGTGAGAGAGCGATTCTAGTGCGTTGCATCGTGAGGATTGCATCGAGTGGCACTAGGTGATCGAGTTGCAAGCCGGTGGTGCTTGTTACTCTTGGAGGTTGCCACCTCCTAGACGGCTTGGTGGCTTGCTACTCCGTTGAAGCACGCGTGGAGATTATGCGTAGCTCCGGAGGAGGATTTGTGAGGGGGATTGTGCTCACCCCGTGGGGATCGCGAAGAGCAACTCTAGTAAAGCTCGTGGCTTGGAGGATCCCCATCTTGAGAGTGGATGTGCGGCACCCGCTGAGGGTTTGACTCTTGATAGTCAATTAGCTCGTGATCCATCAAGTGGGTGTATCGCCACAACGGGGACTAGCTTGGTGGCAACCAAGTGAACCTCGGTGAAAAACCGCCGTGTCAACATTGTGTACATCTTCTCGGTGGTTTGCTTTCGATTCACAAGCTTGTATTTACATTCATATACTTGTGCTTGTGTAGTTGCTCTTGTAACTAGTTTGCTTGTGTAGTTAGCTTGTTACCTTCTTGCTTGTGTAGCATAGAAGTAGCTCTCGTTGCGTGGCTAATTTGGTTTGTGTAACCTTGTTAGTTATATTGCTTAGTTTGTGTAGCTAAGTAATTTGCGCTCTCTAGTTTGGCATTAGTTGCCTTGCTATTGAGCATTGCTAGTGAGCATAGGTGGCTTCGTGCTTTTGCTTACTAGAATCGTGTAGGAGCTCCCCGGCATTGCTAAAGTACTAGTGCATAGGTTTGTGTGACCTTGCTCTAGAATTGTTTAGGAGAGCTCTTGCTAAGGAAAGCACCTTAGTTACATAATTAGGATCCTTGTGAGGTGCTTGTGAACTTAGATAGAGGGGTGTAGTCTTGGCTAGACCGATAGTTTTAATTCCGCATTTGTTTCGGTTTGCCGACGCGATTATTTTTAGAAAGGACTATTCACCCCCTCTAGTCCGCCATCTCGACCCTTCAGCATTCTATATGCTCTTCTAGATATTGGGGCAGTGCTAGGCTTCAACTCAATCACAAACTCCACATCTCGGTCAGGATGTAGACCAGGTAGATCATCTAGGAAAACATCTGGAAACTCACAGGCTACCGGAATATCTCTGATCTCTTTCACGGAGGTTGCACAGACTCTTTTGACTGTCCTCTTAGGTGTTTGGAGTTGGATGAGAAGCTGAGAACTACTATCAGGTAAGTTCAACTTTATTATTCTATTCAAAGTGTCTATTACAGCTCCACGCTGATACATCCAGTTCATACCCAGGATCATATCTATATCTTGATCCTTCAGAATTATTATGCATGTGGGAAAAGTATGCCCACCCAATTCTATAGGCACTTGATGCATCATTTTCTTAGTACACAGACGTCCCCCGGGCGACTGTATAAAGAAATTTTCTTTTGTTTCCCCAATTGGAATTTCATGTTTCATGACAAATGTTCGATTGATGAATGTATGTGATGCACCAGAATCAAAAAGCATAACTGCGGGGTGATTTGCAACAGGAAACATACCCATCATGACGGGCTCTCCCTCGAGAATTATTCCAGCTTGCATGTAGAAGACACGTCCAGTTTTCTTGTCAGGCTTGCCCTTCTGGGCATTCTGATTGTTGCCCCTATTCTGGTTCTGATTCTGCTGTTGAGACACAGGAGCTTTCTGGAAATTAGAATTGTACTGTCTTGGGTACGAACACTCCCTCGAGAAGTGCCCCGTCTTTCCATAGTTGTAGCAGGGATAGTTGTTGCTGCCCTGCAGAGTTAGGGTACGAATGCCAGGGGCATTCGGCTGTCGTGGATAAGGTAGAGCTGCAACAGGACGGACAAATGCCTGTTGCCGGGTCTGGAACTATGGTGGACGAAAGGGAGGACGAAAATGATTCTGTGGATGATAAACTATCTTCTGGCGCTTTTGGTTGCTACCAGAAGATCCATATGACACATTTTTCTTTTTCTTAGCCTTGTTATGCTTACGATACTCCACTTCTGAAGAAAGGGCACAAATTACGTAGGGCACAAACTAAGTATTTACGGTGACATTCGAAATTAGGGTTGTCGGTTCGAGCCACACATCTCAGAAGCACATCCAACCTAAGGAATGTAAACTCGTTTTAGTTGATGCACATCATAGTTGACTTAATCATGAATGCTTTACAGTGCAGTATGATGACATGGCAAATTTTAGTCACTATAACACCAGAGGTGTTACAACACCATGTCCAGCACTGAGCCAAAGACATGGGTACATTGTTTGCACCAATGCTCTTAGCCACAATAGCCTAGACCGATCTAGCAGTGCTACACTGAAAGAATAGATGTGAAATATTGTGACAGAACCGACCAATTATACGAAATTAAGAAAATCACCGTCGAAGCAGATAATTTAGCAAACTTAAGCCCGTATAACCCAGTAGTATGTGAAACCACGAAGGATTTTAAACCAACCAACATACAAACTAAGATCGTACAAGTTTAGCAACCACAGTCACATATCACATAAAGTTTGCAACGATAGTTGAATACATCGGAGTTTAGAACATAAAGTTATTACAAACCAAGTCCATAATAAAATAGCAGAAGCAAATAGTTTCATAAACCGCGCACACACACTTTGTTCAAATACAGTGTCAGGAGATAGTCATTTCCAACAAAAGCATTAGATAAGACATACGGAGTGACCCTGCCCTTGGTCCTAGTTGTCACCCATCGCAAGATACAGGCAGTTAATGCAATAGCCGTAGTACATCTGACCATCTGCAACAACAATGAGAACAACGCCCTCAGTACGAGAAAGTACTCAGCTAGACTTACCCGTCTTAAACCAAAATAAAGTGACACCAAGGAGTATGCACGGCTTTCTTTAGTGGACTCGCTGACTCATTTGCGAAAAGCATAAGCTATCAAGAATAAACCATTTTAAGTACTTTGCATCATGTTTATTATAACCTATCAAGCTAGGTAAGCACATATGCTATAGCAATCACTTGATTAACCAATAACATCCAGTTACCATTTCAGGTTTAGCCTTTATCACATTATCCTCATAACCATCCGTGTTCCATCATCATCACTACGATACCGTAACTCAAGTCAAGTGCTCACTATCCAGGAGCGATGGTGATTCGAATCGATTCCTAACCAGCTGGTGATTTATTCCTCACACAAACCACACTCACCCGCTAAAGTGAGCTACAGATCATCAATGACACTATCAAGGTAAACGTCGCGAGACAAACTGGAGCCGTAGTACCCAGGGACCGCATGACAGCCAGGACGCACATTGGGCTCACTCTTGGCGTCCCCGTTATACCCCCTATAGCACAAATACGCGCACCCGTATAGATCCTGGCCTGAATAATATCACTAGCTTCGCAGTCGAAAGGTACTTTATTTGGCCAGCTAAATATGAGGCATGCGTTCAACATGACAAGAGGGACAAGCAACGATCGGTCCTTAACCGACACAGACGGAAAACTAATAGCACCCCAGAACCCTGTCCGGTTGCCTCCAACTTTTCTGTCCGGTCTCCAATTATCCATCAACACACGGTTATTTTCAGGATTTCATCCATTCCATAGCTAAAGTATTCCAGTAACCATCTATCATGTCAGGTGACCAGAAATCACCGATCGCTACCGGTCTAAGCAGGGTTAAGCAGTTATTCGATTCTAAACCTAACAAGGTAAGAAGGTAATCAGGTAGGCAAGGATAGTAATAAATGCATCAACGGTTTCACTCAACTCCTATAACTTAATGCAACAATATATAAAACTCATATATAAAAGATTTCTTTTATAAAGTAGGAGACTTAGAATGCTCCGGGGCTTGCCTCGTTCGAAGAAACTGGGTTGGTGGTCCACACACTCAGGTAGATCCTCTTCTTGCTCGTCTACCTCTAGCACCTCTTGTACCTAGATTTCTTGTGGATCGGACCCGGTCTGCTCCTCTTGCACTGCTACTAGTGCTTCCTCCTGCGATCATGTATGATGTAAGTGTATAAGTAAATATGCAAACGGTGTATCGGATACGATGGCATGCGACGATCATGATGACATGATGTGCAGATGAACACATTGAGACCTTATTGGATAGCGTAAAGGTAAAACCTTTCTATAAGGTAGTCAACATCATCCAAGATCAGTCACTACGAATACATGTCATCTACTGCATTCTCTTCTACTATTAATTCCAGTCACTTTCACGTTAATAGCCCTAACATAAGTGCTACTACACTTTATCAACACAACCACATTAGCTTGTCAAGTAACATCAACAAGTGAATTGGTGCTTCAAAGATACACCAAAGCTCCATTATTAAACTAATTATACATAAAGAATATTACTTTATATTGAATTTAAACTAGGGTTACAACAGCAACATATATTTCTAGTGCATAGAAAAATCTATGAAAATTACAGTAGCATAGTCCTACTCTAAGTAACCTACCATAAAATTTTCATGGCATTTGGATAAGTAAAACAGCCTACACAAAACTGACAAGCTATGGCATATATATGAGCATGAAAATAATTTGTACTATGAAAAGTATCAAACAATAAATTTAGTACTTTTCCCATGATCTACACAGTAAACAAACACTATACAAAAATTATCATGTGCATGTTTCATACAAATTTCTCTCTCTAGCAAAAATAACAAAAATCAGCCAATAAAGGCACTTAAACTACACATCAAATTTTTTCTACAGAACATGCATGACATACATTTTTCATACAAAGTGCATTACATAAGAAGAATAACAAACTTGGAATCATATTTTTCTGAGCTTCCTATGATTTATTATGTATTTTCTAAGAAAACAATTACAAGAATTAAATAAAACCCCCATACAAAAGTATCACAAATTTGACATACAATATTTTTAAGTTGTAGATCTAGTGCTAAGAAACACAACAAAATTTGTTTCAACAATTTTGGAGCTATATTTCTCAAGATATGATTTTTGGAAGCATTTTCACAAACTCTGGAAATTCATTTTTCAAATCTCCTTTAAAAAAACAACCGCTGAAATCGCTATGCGCACCCAGCGTGGTGCCCCCAGAACCGCACCTAGTGGCTGACAGTGGGCCTCCCGATCCCACTGGTCAGGGACACCAAGGCAGGGAGAGGCTCCGCCGGCCAGGTTCTCGAAGACGGCGAGCCCATTGGCGACACGGGTGTGCTCGGGGCACCGAGCCGCACCGACTGGTGCCAAGGCTTGGCCGGGTGGCTCACCGAAGCAAGCACGCCGCCGCGTATGGCGCACGGCGGCACTGCTACACGGCGGCCACGCCGCTCCAGCGCACGACACGGTGGCCGGAGGGGTGCTGAAGCTCTAGCATCGCTAGGCGAAGCTGGTGCGCGCGAAGAGGGAGAAGAAAAAGGAGTGGAGCAGCTCACCCGCGCGGAGCCAAGCTCTGGCGAGCGACGGTGAAGAAAGGCCGACCAAATTGGCCCCCTCACCTCGACGATAGGGGCTGCAGAAGGCACCGCGAGCAAGGGCGGTGAAGCTGAGCAATGCGGCCGGCAATGGTGCGGCGGCGCTCACGGCTCCGGCGAGCACTTGGGGGCCCTGCTGCCGCGAGGAGAAGCGAGAGAGGAGGAAAACAGGGAGCTGAAGGAGGGAGCGGGCGCGGACGGGCTCAAAAGGGCGAGGCGGTGGGACCCGCGGGGCGCCACCCGTCGGCCGGCGCCGGCGTACGGGCGCCACGGGGCAGCCGTGGCCTGAGCGTGGTCGAGGAGGCGCGGGCGCAGCGCGCGGGAGAGGGAGGCAGGCGGGGTGGACGGGCCGGGCCGGCTTCGACCGTGGGTCGAGAAAGGAGGGGCATGGCCCACTGCGGTGAAAAACTGATTTTTTTTCTTTTTAGTTTTCAAATAAACAGCCTCCATTTCTCCCATTTTGAGCATCAAAATTTCATTTTCAAAAGTTGACCCAAAAATAAAAGTTGTTCAAAATTTAATTCTCTACAAAACAAAAGTTGTCCAAAATTTAATTCTCTACGACATTGCTTTAGGGCACTTTTGAAATTCCAAATAGATTTTGAAATGGGGATTCAAAGTTCATTTTAAATCAAAATTTCATTTTTCTAGATTATTTTTAAAAGCAAAATTTGAGGAAATTTTGAATACCAAACTTGCTCCAAATTACTTGCTAAACATTTCTAAGTTATTTGTACTACCAAACAAACTTGTTTATTGACTTAAACAAGCACACACATGACATAATTTTACTTAAACAAGCAATGCAACATTTATGTTTTGAAGTCATGTTTCATATGTTTCAATTCAATATTTCACGTATATTTCATGTGAAGATGAATGCAAGCTGATGCTCATGCTCATTATTTGAAATGCTTAATGCATGCTTAACACCCAAGGTGTTACAAATATTTTCATCATTGTCACAAAAATAGCATGAAGGATCACCAGACCACTTTCTTTTCAAAAGATTGTCCTTAGTCAAAATAGCATTATTCATCATTAACCACAGAAAAATTTTAATTTTGGCAGGATTCTTGCTTTTCCAGATTTTCTTATGATATGGGCCAGATTCATTCCTAATCATAGCATTATACACAGACCTAACACTAAATCTGCCTTGAGGTCCAAACCTCCAGAGAACAACATCATTATCAGTTATGAAGTTAATATTATTCATGTCATCTACAATCTTATTCCAATCTAGCAGTAAATTACCAGTCAACCATCTGGTGAAGGAAACACTTTCAATGTTAGAATGAACTTGAAATATACTCACATTTGGTTGCTCACAGAATTTAAAAAGATCAGGATATAAGATACATAAAGGTTTCTCATACAGCCATGAATCTTTCCAGAAGGAAGTGTTTTTACCATTCTTAACCAAAATTTTCCTCCCTTGCAAGTAAATATCCTTGATTTTCAGCAAATCAGCCCAAACTGCAGAATCAGATTGTTTATGCTTCACACTATGTATGGAATTATTTTTCAAATATTTGAACTTCACACTTTTTTGCCATAGCCCCTCTTCTTTGTCAGGCCTCCACCACCATTTACATAGTAAACTAATGTTTAATTTCCTAATATCCTTGATTCCAAGCCCCCCTTTTTTTCTTATGTTTGCATATTTTTGTCCATTTAACAAGATGATATTTCTTTTTGGTTCCTCCCCCTTGTCAAAAGAAAGTCCTTCTGATTTTATCAATTCTGCTAATAATGGTTTTTGGCAATAAGTACATGGACATATGATATATAGGGGCATTGTTCAAACCGGAGCCAATCAAAGTGGATCTTCCTGCAATGGACATAGTCCCCCCTTCCAAATATCAAGTTTATTAGCAGATTTATCAACCAAAGGGTTCCAATCACACACAAGAAGGCGGCTGGGGCTAACAGGAACTCCCAGATACTTTATTGGAAAAGTCCCAACCTGACAATTAAAAATGTCAACATATCTCCTTGCCCAGCCATCTTCATCATTGATAGTTAACACTTCACTTTTTGAGAAGTTGATTTTTAACCCGGCCATCAATTCATACATGTACAATAACATTTTCATATTTTTGTCACCTTCAATGTCATGTTTTAGGCAAATTATGGTATCATCAGCATATTGTAAAATAGCAATCCCTTTCTCTATGATATGATCAGCCAGGCCACAGAAGAGATCATTAGATTGAGCCTTAAGAATCATTCTGGATAACCCATTAGCAGCAAAATTAAATAAAATGGGGGAGAGGGGATCCCCTTGTCTAACCCCTTTGTGACTTTTGATGTAAGGCCCCAAAGAGTTATTTATTTTCACACTGACAATTCCTCTCGACACAACTTGTTTGATCCAATCACACCATTTCTGAGAAAAACCTTTAGTAGCCAAACATTGGAACAGAAATTTCCACTTCACTTTGTCGTATGCCTTCTCAAAATCTAATTTCAAAATCACGCCAATTTGCTTTCTTCTTTTAGTTTCATGTAATATTTCATGTAAAATCATCACACCAGTCATGATATTTCTGCCCTTCATAAATGCTGTTTGATTGTGATGTATGAGTTTGTCAGCCACCTTTTCAATTCTCACAGTTAAAGTCTTAGTAATCAGCTTATATAAGCAATTGAGAAGACATATTGGTCTGAATTGTTGAATTCTTGCATCATCAGATGTTTTAGGGAGAAGGGTGATTATACCATAATTTGGTCTAGCAATGTCAACCTTCGCCTCATGAAAATCAGCAAAGAGTTGAATGATATCACCCTTAATGATGTTCCAACAACATTGGTAAAACTCGATTAGTATTTTATCAAGCCCTGCTACTTTATTTTCTCCATTGAGAACAAGGCATCTTTGATTTCTGATTCAGAAAAGGGCTCACAAAGGATCACATTCTCTTGGCTAGTGACTTGTTCTAATTCCCCCAAAGAGATTGATCAATAAGAATATTGTAATCTTGCTCATGCCCAAAAAGAGTGGTATAATATTTAGTAGCATGTTTCAGAAGGTTTTCATCTCCTTCAATCTGTTCTCCATCATTCTCTAAAGATATGATGTGTTCTTTCTTCTCCTTCCATTAGCAATTTTATGAAAATAACTTGTATTGTTGTCACCTTTTAACAACCACATTTCATGACACCTATTGTACCAATAAGTTTCTTCCTGGTCAAGAAGCTAAAAAAACTCACTAAGGAAGCAGACCTTTCTAGTTACTTCTTCTGCATTAAGCCCAACAGACTGCTCAACAGATTCTAGATAGGCCAACTCCTCACTAATACTTTCTCTTTGCTTTCTCAAATTTCCTTGAAGATTGAAACCCCACCCTTTGAAATATTGCTTAAATAATTTGAGTTTTTGTTGAATTTTGTCCAGAGCTGATTTAGCTCTACAGGGCTTGTTCCAAATTTTTTCAACAATAGGAATAAAATCAGGGTTACTCAACCAACTCAGCTGAAACCTGAACTGAATATGTGCCATGGGCTTGTTAGGCTCAGATGCCAAAATTAGAGGGTTGTGATCAGATATCTCACATGGAAGCCTTTTGACTAAAGAGTTTGGGAAGATATCTTCCCATTCCTTAGATACCAAGATTCTATTAAGTTTTTCTAGAATTGGATTTTTTTATTATTAGACCATGTATATAATCCACCAGTCATAATGATTTCTCTTAGTTCATAAAAATTATCAAAGAATTGAAAGTATCAGAATATTTGAAAGAACCTCCAGGTTTATTCCTCTCGTTCACTTATCTGAGGATGTTAAAATCCCCTCCAATTAAAATGGGTTCTTTATTTCTAGAGCAGAAGGAGAACAGTTCAGAAAGGAATTCCATTTTATCTTCATCATGTGCAGCCCCATATATCATAGAAAATTCCGTTTCACCTTTTTCATTTTATCCCACAAATTCATCTGAAGCATAAATTCTCCTTGTTGAAAGGAAACCTACATCATAAAGTTCTTTTTTAACACCACACAAAATACCCCCAGATTTCCCATGAGCAGAGTTATATAACCAAAGATAGTCTTGATTAGGATCAAACTTTCTCAGAAGCTTTTCATCACAATCCTGAATCATTGTTTCCTGAATTCCAATAAAATGAAAAGAATACTAAAGAATAAGATTTTTCAGATAGGTAGCCAGCCCCTTTTTCTTGAGGCCTCTACAATTCTAGATTAAACCTTGCATCATCATGATTTTTTGTTTTGTTTGCTGCATTTTGAGGGAAAAGCAGTATTAGGCTTCCTTCCTCTATTGCTTCTCAAGCCAAGGATTTCTTGGTCTTGATTTCTCCCTCTTTTGTTTGGGGAGATTTTAACAAATCTCTTATTTTTCCTTCTTTTTTTCCTAGACTCAACCAAAATAAAGTCCTCTGACTCAAACGACTCTTCATGAAGCCATTCAAGTTTAGGTATATTATTGCCTTCTGGGATCACCTCAACTGACTCAGTTTGAGGGCCCAACTTTTGTTCATTTTGTTTTTGATATAAATCATTCCTAGCAATTTCTAAATCTTTCAGTAAATTACAGGTAGCAAAATCATCATCTTCAATAACAACTCCCATTTCAGATGAAATATGAACAACTTCATCAACAGACAAAACAGAAAAGGAATTGGGATTTTGTGGGTTACCTTCCAGGTTCATCTTCTGAGCCACCTTTCCCACTTTCTCCATAGTGGTTAGATTGGCATCCTTCTTGAGCCTTTCACTCCTTCTTCTATCTTGCCCCTGAGGAGCATCCTTCTTCTTCTTCATCATCACATCAAGACCATATTGGATAACAGGGAGCTTTTCAATAGAGTTATTCACTTTCTCATCCACCTCCACATCAACACTTTCCTGGGTGTTTATGATGTTATCATCAGGGAAAAAAACTTCAGGAGATTCATTTAGAGTGACAGAGGTTTCAGCTGTTTTTTCATTGGATAGGAGACTTTGAGTCTTGTCAAGCTCACTGAGATCAGTTCCACCAATGATATTGTTCTTTAAACTTTTAATGTCCTCACAGCGGTTGATTGGAGCATTCTCATGAGTACAGGTATCCATGTACCAGATCTGATTGAAATTTCCATCATTATATTTGGAAGATTGTCCCACCTCTCCCATTCCAGTTAACTTCTTAACGTTTGTCACAAAAGAGTCACTATCTGAGTCTTTGTATCAGGAATGTGAACTTTTTCTCCCTTCTCCTCATCTCCAAGTTCTTTGTAAGCCTTCTGAGCTTCAGCCATGAACTTGGTTTGAGATTTCCTTTTATAATCAATATTAGGTGGAGTAGACCAGTATACCTGTTGTTTACCATGGTCTTTCCTTGACTCTTTGTTTTCCAGTGATAATTCAGCAGATCCAGCACCACTCCCCTTGTGTTGGTTACCAGATATCACATCAGTCTTTGATTTCTTGTTGAGATGTTGATTGTCATCACCAACTTTAATGCCACTCTTCAACACCTTTTCACCATTTCCTTCAAGTAGCTCTCTTTCAAACCCAAAGTCAATGAGATACATCCCCAAAGTACCTTTTGCAGTTCTAGGAACCTTGGTCACATCTCTACAGGCGATCTTGAGACGAACATAATCATACCTAAATCTAGAGCCTTCATCTATCTGTAATACCTTACCCACCAAGCCACCAACTTTAGCAAGAGTTTTCACAGAACGCTGATCAGCTGGGATCTTGGTCACACAAAACCAAGCAGATTGAAGAACACCTTTTGCACCCACAGCCGGTGACCATGCTTCAATCTAGAGACGAGCCTCATTTCTCATCGTCGGATTCTTGAGACGACTCCATTCTTGTGCCATCTTAGCTGTTGGAAATCTGAGAAGGAATTTCCCCTCACCAATGGGCCTGGCAATCCACCTCCATGAATCAGTGCCTATCAAGTTCATGAACTCCACTTCTATCATCTTGGCATTAACAGCTCCACTCAACACAGTTATCACAGCGGTATTAGCCTTCTCTCTTGCAATATGGGGGTCAATACACTCTTTAATGTAGAAGAAGCTTTGATCTTCGACTTGGGTCGCACACAACTCAAAGCCATAGTTCCAGGGAAGGCATTTTTTGCAATAAAAAATGGTATGAGTAGCAAATCCACAATTCTCACAAAACTGCCTCCGACATTCTATGATAGTGTGATTAAACATCCCACAGTTTTCACAAGCAACCTTAGGATCTGAGCCATTGTTCAAAAAAGTACCAGCAGAGTTTTTAGTGATACCTTCTCCCAGGTGACCACCATCAACAGAAGTGTCAGCATCCTTAGCCCCCCACGAGCTTTGTTTCCCATCTTGAGTTGTAACCTGACCTTCCCATTTGGATCTTGCTGGATCTTGTTCAGGCCCCAGGGTCCCCTTTCCCGAAGCATCTTGAGTAGTACCATCAGCTTTCTTTTCCTCCTGGCTTCCACCATCCTTCCGCTTCTACGAGTTGGTTTTGGGACCCGGCCTCCTCCAGCCTTTAGCAGGGTTGCCGCCCCTAAAACCACCTCGATTTGGCCCAAATCCACCACCATGTGGACCAACTGCATCCTTACTTTGATGACGGGAGCAGTCTCAACTCTCACCGCCGCAGCGTAGGATTTCGCCGGCGCACGTCGCCACAAATGACCAACAAAGCGAGCAAGACAGGATGGGGATTTTTGGGGTTTAGGGTTTGGCTGTTCTGATCGATCCCCTTCGACTCGGGGTGGATCGATTGATACGGAAGACAAGTGCCTCGACTCGAGGTCACTTTCAACCTCCCGCTTACCCCCCTCCAGATCCTTGTCGCGTGTACCTTGAGATGGGTGCGGACCGAGGACCCCCGCCACCAATCTCCTTTGGTGGTGAGCGGAACCACCGTGAATTCCAGAATTGCCCTCGCTCCTTTTCCCCCTCCAAATCCCGCGCGAAGAACATGTTGAACGCCATCAGCACTCCTGTTACGCCTGTGCCTATCCCAGCGAAGCTCGATTGGAGCAAATCGCAGCAACAAGGAGTCATCGGCGACCTTCTCGAAAGGGAAATCGTTCTTCCGAGCAGCAAATGTGAAATTCCGGTCACCGGAAACAAACGGAGGCCCTTGACCTCTAAGTGTCTTCTTCGATTGCGCCGCCTCGGCGAGACTGGGGAAATCCCGAATCCGAGTTAGTGACCAGGTAGGAGAACGCCTGCAGGATTGCCGCAAGGTTGCTGGCTTCGCCTGTTTCCTGTCCCATGAACTCCCGCGCCCCTGCACCGATGTCGGTGCATCCCGTGGGCTGCATGTCGTCACCGGAGATGTGGTTCGCACCACCAAGCTCGGTGACGCCGCAGAAGGGGAGGCAGCAGGATCAGGCGCCTGTATCAGCTCCTCAACATGCTCCCTTGTCATGTCGAGTTTGTTCTTTCGCCTTTGCTTCACGAAGTCGGACAATCTCCTCGCGTTGACGAAGCAACTCCACCGTCGATTCGTACGCAGCGGAATCCTGCTCACAGACACCAGAAGACACAACCATCCCGACGCGTTGAGGAGGACTGGACTCCCCGTCTCCCCCGGACGGATCGGTGATCGCCGCACAACAGATAGCTGGAAGAAGAATTTGGAGAACTGGAAAGGGGCAGAAGAAGAACAGCAAGATACAGAGAGCATCGGGATGATTCGCTTCGGGGAAAAAAAAAATTGGTGTTCATACGATTGATACATTCTCTTACTCCAATCTCTCCAGGTTTTATATACGATTGATACACTCTCTTACTCCAATCTCTCCAGGTTTTATAGTCTGTGCTAGCAAGCACGTTTACCCACTCTGAACCCATCACACATCTTGGGCCGCTTAGCTCTGGGCTTTGCTCTTGTCCCGATTGTTGCCCATCAGGCAGCGGAATAGTGACTGGTGAGGTTGGCGTCCAAGGTCCAACGAGGACACGCGGTCCCCTTGCCGACTGCCGTGTACGGTTGATAGAGCCCAATGACCTGCTCATCAGACAAGAATTCATCCACTAAAAAAATCAGACAAGAATTCAGGTAACTGTAAATAATCCAAATCAGCACGTCCTCGCTACAAGCCATAGCAATTTCAGCCTTCACTGAATTTCTAATGCTGTCCCTACAAGTTTCAGGTGGCACGGTAGAAGTGCATACCATGTAGCAGAACAAGACGCGAACTTACCATGGCTTAGATGGTTGGGTTTCTTGGGGTGGAACATTGTTCACTGGTTTCAAGTTCTCGACTTACATGGATGTTGACATTTTTCTAGATTTATATTTCAGGGTTTAACGGTATTATTCTTTCAGTAACATGCGACGTGTCCGTTGACAGCGAGACGCCTATAGTGACTTAATTAATCTTAATATGTTAATATCGAGGCGTCTGTGCTAACTTCATTCATCTCGAGACGTTGACAGCGATGTGTTCATAGGCAGCATTATATGAACGTCTGCGTCGGCTGGTGGTCTTGGACAGGAATGAGCCCCTCTTGAATGCCCAAGCAACTGTAAGGAATATTGACGCCACCTGATCGAGACTCCGGTGCATAGCCTAGTCTGGTCTTAGCCACCGGATGAGCTATATTCTTTACAATGGTGAAATGTTAGTAAGTGAATTTAACAAGATAAGCCTTCCAAGCGTGTGGTTAGGAGTAGAAAATACTCGCGAGATGAGTCCTGTTCCTGCATTCAGTTGACACACCCAGCTGCACGGCCCACCCTACCTGCACTGCACCCTTTAACATGAGGCAGCCGTCTTTTCGTCGTCCAATCCAATCAATCAACTCCAAAACTCTTTTGCAAATCACTTGTATATTTAGGTAAGCAACATACAGTTCTCCATCCATACATAAAAGAAAAACAGGTTTAAGTGAAATTTTCGATAGAAAGCTGGTTCTCATTAATAAGTGGTATGTATGTTTGCTGTCATAGGCAACTATATATTATATATGCCGTTTGTTTCGTGTTGCCTTTCTTTTGTTGAACTATATGTAAGAGTAAGACCTTGGTGGCTGATTTTTCAATATACTAGCATGCAACAGCCAGGTACATATTACTACATGCTATACGTAGGTACGCAATGTTTGATATATACTTGTCAAGTCACACTCACGGACGATCGGTCCGGTGAGAGTTTGTTGAGCGATCGTTGACCTGCACGTCAAGGCGACCTAGGCATCGTATGCATGCATGCATTACAATAGCCCGTGCCTGGTCTCAAAGAGAAATTTCCAAGGCAAGAGCGGAGGAAAAGAGTTTCCAGATGCAGCAAGGTCTTGCCGTCTTGGTATCAGCCTCTGTGCCTCGCCGGTTTGGTTTGGTGTGGTGCAGCTCATCTAATAAATTCTATAAGCCTCGGCCGTCAGGGTCAGGCCGTCCACGCCGTGTTGCCGATCGCATTCAGATTCAGCGCAGGGGCAGGGCATGCGCTCTGCTTGCTTTCCATTAGAAATTCGTTTGCCCAACAAGCAACGACCTCTGCAGAGAGGTTGAGAGCACGGAAACGCATCGTGCATGTAGTAGGTTCTTGTTGCTGCACTGCAACCGGCGGCCGGCCTCCAATACGATACCGGACCACGTCAAATCTCTCGCGAACTTGATGTAGCTGCGTTGCAGAAGGTACACGGAGATTAAAGTAGTAGCAGAGCGAATCAGGAGTCACGACTCACGAGCACATGTACTAATCATTAATTAATGACCCACAAGTACCGGTATGACCCTCTGGATATGATGCACCTAACTGTAACCAACCCAAGCAGTTCACATGATCACACACAGGTTAATATCTAACTCCATCTGTGTTTTCATGTAGTACTACCAACAACAAAAAACACTATGTTAATGATGTACTACTCCATGGCAGGGGCGGAGCTACAGGGTATGCTGTATATGCTCCAGCATACCCTGTGTTTCCGGCGTGAAGTGGAGTACATATACGTATTTGTCAAAAAAAAAATCCCTCATTTACGAGACCAAGGAATCAGCGAGGCACGAGCAGGCAGGCAGGCAGGCCGACTCGCGAGTGCAAGCAAGCGTCCGTCAGGCCCACGCGGACACGGCCCATGCGGCCAGCTACGCCAAATCAGACGGTGGACCGTGGACGGATCGAGGCAGCGGCGCAGCGAACGGTTGGACTTCGATCGCCTCGAGTCTTCGCGAGTTCGGCGTGCGGCGCCGTGCCGGCGTGCCCTACGCCAATCGCCGAGATTGACGCCGACGCCAATACTCCGTCCGTCAGTCGCCAGCCACCAGCCGCCAGCCGCTCGTCCTTGTGTCTTCTCGTCCGATTGAAAGCAAAGGCACAGGCACACAGACTGACAGACGAGAAGCATCGGCATCAGAATTGTCCAGCCGTTCAGGTGACATTTTTTGTTCTTTGTTTTAAAAAAAATCATGTGTACTTTAATTGCTAATTGCTTAGCGCTAAAATTATAGAATCATCTATCACACAGCAAGGTGGAGGATTTTTCCCAACATCGGAGTTGACCTAGATTGATTTTTTGTTCAGTACTCGTATCATGTGAGTGATCCATAATCACATATGTCAGTCCAATCATGCAAGCATAATTTATTTAATTATTTGGCATTGTGTTCTTTGTAATATTTTTGCAATCAACAGTTATGAAGAGAAACGGGGACATTGCATCTCTTTTTAAGAAGCATGAAGCAAAGAGGAAGGCAGCGGCAGCTGGTGCTACTTCTAATCGCTCTCCTGATCCGGTTGTACCTATGGTGGAAGAACAGACAGATGAGAGAGTAGTTGAGGAAATTGAAAATCGTATGCTACGGCCACCACCGCCACCACCGCCACCGCCACCAGCACAGCCATCTTCACTGCCACCAGTTTATGACATCAATCGCCTTCCACATGATCCAGGTGAAAGACGTCCCATTCTTAGTTATCCTGTTAATGATCAAGATGCAATTCGAAGAGCATATATTACTAAAGGTCCATTCAAACAACTAGCTCTTTGCTTGCGTTATGTTGATAAACTGGGAAGGCCATGTGAGCATTTTATTGGAGTTGTTCATGTAGATGATACTACTTCTTTATCACTAAAGAATGCAATTGAAGCTTTACTTGTTAGTCATGGCTTGAGTTTGACTCAAATCCGTGGTCAAGGATATGATGGGGCTAGCAACATGAAAGGAGATATTAAAGGGTTGAAAACACTGATCATGCAAGAATCACCTTCTGCTTATTATATTCATTGTTTTGCTCATCAACTCCAATTGGTTCTTGTTGCTGTTGCTAAGGGAAATACTGATTGCAGTTCATTTTTTGATCAAGCAGCTTGTTCAAACAAGGAGGCATAAAGTGTATGATATGGTTTATGAGCTTCTCAAATTGGTATTGCTTCTACCCGTGGCAACGGCAAGTGTTGAAAAGGTATTTTCTGCAATGGTTTTAGTGAAAACAAAGTTACGAAATAAGATGAGAGATAGTCTTTTGGATGATTGTCTAGTCACTTTCATTGAGCGAGACATTTTCTTTGAAGTTGATGAAGATGATATAATTGAGACATTTATGTCCCTTCGAAAGCGTCGAATAAAAACATCAGCAAAATAACATAGTAAGTCTTTGGTACTCTATTATGCATATATTTCAATTATCGGTATGGCTTTTGAAACTATTTATATTGTATTTAGTGGATATGGTGTCTACTTAATTCATGAATTTAAGCCTTATTACCGAATTGCTAAATGGATTTACCGAATTGTGTATGAATTTTTTGGGGAAGCATACCCTCACCTAAAATCCTAGATTCGCCACTGCTCCATGGCATCTATGAGTATCACATGAAGAACACCAAGACGGATGAGAAGATCGAATGGTTATGGGACGGCTTGTTCGTCCCATGCATTGTTTGGATTTTTAACGAGGGTTTTGCTTTGCTCGTCACAGAAGATGGAAGCTGGATGCTTTTTTGCACCTACTAGAACGAGAGCTTCCAAACTCCGAAACACAATTCACCTAATAAAGGGCAAGGGAGTTATAGAGAGAAGAGAACCACCAGAACACAACAGAGTCCATGGTTATGGTTCTTCTGAGAACTGAAGACTGCTGAAGCAGCAAAACTACAAAACGGCAGTTACTTTTTATAATCTTTCGACTTTGGACACATAAAAAAGAACAAAAAGCTAGTGGATCCAAGCATATGTATACTTGCAAACCCACTTATTTCTATCATCAAATCACCGGAAAAAAGAAGAATGCAAAAATAAAGAAAAAAAGAACATGAACAATCACCACCTAATTAACCCTTCAATTCATCTCCTTCTGCACGCTTACTTTGTCCCCATGGGCCATGCCCAGCGAGCTTCGACCACTCCGACCATTCAAATGTACACAACGGCGCGCGCCTGCGGCAGGTCCCTACCGTGGCGCGATCACCTCCTCTTGTTCTTGCTGCCGAGCACGAGGCTGAAGTAGAAGAGGATCCGGAAGAGGAAACCCCAAGCCATGGTGACGAGCAGGCACTCCCACTTGCCGAGCTGCGTCACCGCCACCTCATGCAGGACGCCGCGCCCTGTGACGACGCACGTGTCGGCGCCGATCCCGACCCCGAGCGCCGAGCTGATGGAGGCGAGCACCCGGGCCTTCACCGCGTCCGGCAGCACCGCCAGCGGGGAGTTGTCGAAGATCTGCGCGCCCCGCACGAAGCACTCGCCGCTGCGGGCGAACTCGTTCTGCAGCACGCCCTCGAACGGGTACTTGATCAGCGACAGGTAGTGGAACCAGATCCAGTATGCCGGGATCCTGTCCCGGTTGATGAAGAAGCCGCTGAAGAGCAGGAAGTAGGCGAGGATGGCCACCACCACGGTGTACCCGATCATCACGTGCGGTATCACGCCGGAGAGGAACGTGACGAAGCCGCTGCCGGCCCAGAACGACGCCAGGATGGCCAGCGTGTAGAAGGCGAACCCGGGTACGCCGCCCGCGAGACCGACGGCGAAGAAGGTGGTGAAGGCGAAGGCGAGGGAGAGCACCACGAGCGGCGGGAAGGAGACGATGGCGTTGGAGAGCACGTAGGAGGCGCGCCGGTACGCGCCGTAGGCCGTCTCGCGCAGGAACACGTAGCGCTCATTGAGGAACACCGGCAGCGCGTCGGCGCAGGTGTAGAACATGGTAGACATGGCGAACGCGAAGAATCCCAGCCGCTCCTGCGCTCCCTTGGGAGACTGGTCCAGCTTGAAGAAGACGGTGGCGAGGATCGCGCTCGTGACCACCACGGCTGCGAGGCGTATGAGGAATAGCTCGGGCATCCGACGCGTGTTGATTGCTGACCGCTTCGTCAGCACCTTCATCTCCACCCAGAACGGGTTGGCGTAGGTGTGCATGGACGCGGCCTCCCCGGCCACGTCCGAGCCCGACACCAGCTTCCCGCGCGAAATGCTCGCGCTGATGGCCTCCTTGAGCGACATCGTCGTTGGCGCCACCAACGACGACGGATCAGCGGCCGCCGAACCTTGTTGGCCTGGGCTCCGCGCGTGCATCTGCTGCCACGCGCGGTGGAAGTCGACGAGCGGCTTGGTCCCCGTGGGCGACGACTCGAACTCGCGGATCAGGTCGAGCGCGAACTCGGCGCGGTTCTCGTCGTCGGGCACCGGGAAGCCAAACTCGGCGAAGTAGGACGGGAGCACCGAAGGCGGCCCGCTGAAGACTGTCCGGCCACCGGAGAGGAGGATGAGGCGGTCGAGGAGGCTGAGGATGCGCTGGCTCGGCTGGTGGATGGACGTGATGACAATGCTGCCGCTCTCCGCGATGCGGCGAAGCACCTTGACCACCATGAACGCGGAGGTGGAGTCGAGCCCCGACGTGGGCTCGTCGAGGAACAGGAGGATCGGGTCGTGGATGATGTCAGTGCCGATGGAGACCCTGCGGCGCTCCCCGCCGGACACCCCGCGGTGGCCCTCGTCGCCGATGATGGTGTTGGCCGCGGCGCGGAGGCCGAGCTGGTCGATGAGCGCCTGCACGCGCGCGCGCTTCTTGGCCGAGGACAGCGCCCGCGGGAGGCGGAACTCGGCTGCGAAGGAGAGCGTCTCGGTGACGGTGAGCATGGGGAACAGCAGGTCGTCCTGCATGACGTACGCGGAGATGGACTTGATGACGGTGCCCGTGAGGGGCTCCCCGTTGAGCGTGACGGCGCCCTTGAGCGCGTCGCGGGAGATGCGGTTGGCGAGCGCGTCGATGAGCGTGGACTTGCCGGAGCCGCTGGCGCCCATGACGGCCAGGATCTCGCCCTCCCTCGCCTCCCCGGAGACGCCGTCCAGCAGGGCCCTGGTGCGCGGCGCGTGCGCGTCGGGCGCCGCGGTGACGCGGTCGGAGCGGCGCTGCAGGGGCAGGCCAGCGGGCCCGCGCCCGCGCTGCTTGGCGCGGACGCTGTAGGTCAGGCTGCTGAAAGCCAGGCGGAAGTGCACGGTCCGCCCGATGATGGCCGTCGCGCCCGCACCGTTGACGGCGCCGGCGCCTCCCGCCACCGCGTCACGTCCGGGCGTGGTGGGGAGCGGCAGCGAGAACACGGACGCGGAGCCATCGTCGTCCGCGGCGGCCGCCGGGTCGACGGTGGCGGCGCCGACGAGGCGGAGCATCTCGGCGAGGGACGGGTTCCGGCCCCTCTCCCGCACGGGCGGGGGCGAGGCTAGGAACGGGAGGCGGTCCTGCACGGCGGGCGCCATTGCATGCAAGCACGCAGCGCAGCCTCGATCGATCAGCCTTGGCGTACGTACGTGCTGTGCTGCTGCACTTTCTCTTCCCACTGGTGCAAAAGCGAGCGAGCCGAGCTTAAGTAAGGGGGCGGGTGCGGGTCCAGTCAGTACGTCGTCCGGTCCGGCCGCGGGAAGCGTGGCTTTCAGGAGAGGACGAGGAGAAGGCCGATGGGAGGGTGGGGGTCTGCGGGATGGTTACGACTTGGCGAGGCGTGCAGCTCAAGTAGTTTAAAGGCTGGTGGATTGGGCGCTTGGGGCGTTGTCACGGAGAATGGCACGGCGGTCGTGGTGCGCGGGTCGTACGGACGTGTGGGCTGAGGTGGGAGGAAACGGAGGCGGGCGCGGGGGGGTGGTGTAGGAGACGGGATGGTGGCCAACGCGCGGGGTGGTGCCGCTGCCGCCGGGGAGTGCATGGTCAGCGACTCAGCGGGGACCGGGGAGAGTTACGGGGGGGGGGGGGGGGGGGGGGGGGGGAAAGCCGGGAAGGGGAGGGTGGGTTAGCTGGCTTCCACGTCGAATCGGTGCGATTTAGGTTGGGTGGGTGACGAGATACGGAGGATTTAGGAAGGAAACGGCAACTTGCATGCATTGGGTACCAGTATGTATGTATATTCTTTGGGACCTTCTGTGGGGTGCAAGTACTCTACACGTTCCTGTTTTAAGCATGCAGAAAAAAAGCCTTGGTTCGGTGGCTTGTTTAAAACAGCATCCAATGTTTAAAATATGTAGCCTTGGCAGAGTTGCGCCGTACAGTTAGTTCGTCTAGATCTTCTTGGCTTGGTTAACTTAACATATCGCATAGGCTATGATCATTGTCAATGTTCTAGAGCGTGTTGATATGAGAAAGCGAGAGGAAGCAAATGGAACATTAGGTTCAACATCTGATGACCGCATTTCGATGTTTGAATGTCAGAAGTACGGGACGAGTTGGTAAGCAAATAACCCGAAGAGGGTGCTAGACTGCCATTGATTATTTATTTTAAAAAAAATAGGAGTACTACTTATGACAGCAGGTCAGCAGCTGCAGTATACGGGCCGGCCGGCCCGTGTGCCTTGATGGTAATTGGTTTGGTTACGATGTTAGAACATTTCGCTGCGTCAAATACATCCATCTCAGTTGTTACCCTATACATGTCGTGTAAGCAGCCAAGAACTTGCTGTGACAAAGGTTCTAAAACGAATGCCCTCTACTGCACCGCGCATATAATGAACTTTCCAGGGCTGGTACGTCCCGTATGGCTGTATAAATGCATAGGGCCATGTTAGACTGGCTGGAAAAACGGCTAATGCTGATGCTGATTCGTTGTGAGAAAAAAAACACTGTTATTTTGCTAAAATGGTACAGCCGATTCGTTGCCAGCACATATCACTCACAAGTCGCAGCACCCCCACAGGCCACGTGGATACGTGCAGCAAGCTTAGGCTATCCGCGCTCATGGACCTCTATATTCATCCTCTATACGTCCTAGTCAGCAAGATTCTCTCCTCTATACTCAATTCTCCCGCACCCATCCATCCTCTATATCATCCTCTATCCACTGTGGGACTCACTTGTCACTTTATCTAAATATATCCATGTGTGATCTAGTTTTGAAGGATTTATTGAGACGAATTTAATGGTGCAATCGAAATTTAATTTGGATTTTTGGTTTGTGAGTTATAGCATTTTTTTCCTTTGTTTAACTAGTGGGGTCCGCCACTGTCCACTGTAGAGTAAGCACTGTACCACTCTAAATATAGAGTGAGAGAAATGATAGAGTATCGTTTTAGAGTACCCAGTGCAGCAGTTTTTACTCTATATTCATACTCTAAAGCTTTAGAGTATCACTTTAGAGTACCCACTGCGGGTAGTCTTGTACAAGTAGCGGTAAAGCCTATAAAAGGGCATCCCCTTTTCCGGATAGCAAACCCGAAAGCAACGGATAACCGCGGTACAATGCAAGCCTCCCGCTTAGTCGCATGATCGCATCGCCTGACGCAAGCGCAACGAATGGAAACGCCGAAACCTCAGACATCCATAAATTCCCACGACGCCGGCCAACTTCGGCTCGCAATGGCGATCGCATACGCTTGCATAACCCCCACTCCCCCCAGGCCCCAAGAGCACACTGCACACATGACAATTGACAGGTCCGTGACTCGGAACCACACTGGCAGATTAATTCTCGTTCCGTTAAAAAAAAGGTTTTTTTAATTCTCATTGGCCCTATTCCTCCGCTCGGTTGCCTCGGGCGCAGGGTGGCGGTGCCTTTGCGCACCGCATCTGCCGCGCCGCAGCCGCTGGAACGAACCTGGCATCACGCGACGCCATCACTGTGCCACCCGCGGCACGGAACCAAGGTCCCCCGCCAACCTTGCCGTCCGTCTCGTCTCGGCAGCGGCGTGGCAGCCGCCCGCAGGGCACTGCTTCCCGGAGCTGGTAACCCCCCTGCCCTGTGGGGTAGACTGAAGTTAACTACCGACAGGACACCGCGGCAATCAGGCGGACCGCGAGCAGAACGGCCCGCCCAGCGCGCGTCCATCACAGGCTCTGGCCGTGCATGGGTGGATACGATACGCCGCGCGTGGCCATCAGGCTGTGGCATGCCGCATGAGGGGCGGTGGACACGCCGCGTGGTGCAGCTTGCCTAAACCTGCCTGCCAGCCCCACTGTTAACTCGAGCGATCGGATCTCGAAACGAATCAACTCGCAGCCAATCCGTGAAAACTGGCCTAGCCGCTTTCCAGAATCGGTCTAGCTGTTTTTGAGCAGATTGGCCTGAGAACCTACGAACGTCTCTCACAACGATCCATTGGTGAGACACAACCAAAGGTGTTCTAAGGTCGATAAGATCGCCTAGAACATCCACGAGTCTCATCGAGAGAAGCGTGTAGAACAATAAAATATGGGGTTGAAAGAGATTACAGTTTAAGATGTATATATACGATAATACTTTCATATGGCATCCGTCCTTATCCAGTAATCCGGACGCCACACATCATACACACCTGCCTCGCTGCTGCCGCTTTCCCCATTGCTCGCTCCGGCCCGCGACGCTCGCGTCCGCCCGCGATGCTTGGCTCCTCAAGCTCGCTCCAGCCCGCCAGGCACGCGTCCACCCACGATGCTCGGCTCCTCAATCCTGCGCCGTGCTGCACGCCCCCATCTTCTCCACCTACACACACACCGCCATGTCCGTCCCTCACACCGTCACTCCCCAGGCGGTCGGCTCCGATGGGGTAATGTTGTCGGTGGTGGCGATGGTGCTGGAGCAGCCCGCGGCGTCAGGGGCGGCCAGGGAGATGGTGCTCCTCACAGGCCCCCCTCTAGGCAGCGGCCCTCCTCAGCCTCCCTGCTCGGCCACTCGAGCGCCTCCGCTAGGGCAGTCTCCATCCGCTCTTTGTCCTCACCGATCTACCGCAGTTCTCCACCAGGTAGGCCAGGGTCGTGCGGCGAACGCTGTGTTTCAAGTGTTTCAGGCGTTTCAGACGCATGTTGCAAGCCTATGTTTCAGGTGTTTCAGATATATGTTGCAAATGTTTCGTATGGATGTTTCAAAAGTAAATCTTAGTGTTACACATGTTGCAATGGCTATACACGTATGTTTCAAATGTTTCATCTATTTCAGACGTTTGTTGCAAATGTTTCATCTGAATGTTTCAAAAGTAGCTATACACGCATGTTTCAAGCGTTTCATCTGTTTTAGACTTTTGTTGCAAATGTTTCATCTGAATGTTTCAAAACTAGGTTTTGTATTGCACATGTTGTACGCTGGTTGCTGACGAAAAACGGCATGTCGTACGACTTCGCTCCTACCTCGCGCGGCGTGCCTCATCCTCTCCTCTCCTCTCCTCTCCTCTCCCTTCCCTTCCCTTCCCTTCCCTCCATCTCGCCATGGCAGTTCGAGCTCGGCAGGCAAACCGACCTGAAAAGCGCGCGGATGTGATAGCAGGCGATGCTCCCATGCATGCACACTTATATTTATAATAGATGTGTACACATGCACATCCTATCAGTACCAATATGAAATGGGCAAAAGTTTACTCGCATACTATTGAATCACCCCTCAACTTTACAATTAACGATAAACTACGCCTATAAATGTTTCTAATACCACTTGTACAACATTAATGTACAAAAAATAGATCAAAGTAAATGTAGATAACACCATGGAGACCAAGAATAATTGTGTGCATGAGTGATAAATACCTATAGTTCAGTGATCATGTTTTTCCCCTTAAAGAATCGAAATTGCCAATGATATTGGAAATTTATTTTGAATTATATTGACAAGCAGAGTTTCCAGTAGATATGGTTGATGCGCGACTAAATCAAGCTGTCTCCATCCTAGAGGATCTTCTTAAACCAATTGTATGTACCCTCGTTCCTCATTGCTGCCACCATCTCTTAGTAGTTTTGATATATACTGTTAGCTAATAACTGGAGCTTTTGTCAGGACGAGTCCATGGACTTCTACAAGAAGCAGCAGCTGAGGGAGCTGGCAATTCTAAATGGCACGCTGAGAGAGGAAAGTCCAAGCCCTCACCTCAGACCTAGCGTGTCCCCCTTCAACTCCACCGGGATGAAGCAAGGGGTGGGGGTGGGGGGTGTTCGATGTGTCGGACAATAATAAGGTTTCGTTGGTGTACCTGAGATAGTTGTAGTATGTCACTGTGCTGATGCTGTGTGGTGCTAGTACAAGACAACAGACAGCTATAGTTGAGGCGATGACTATTTTGCATTCATAAAATATGTGTCGTCGTCGTGCCTTCTTCATGGTTCATCTACCTGAAATAGTCTAAATTCTCTGTTTGAGCTGTTTTGTGTGCCAAATATATGGTGGATGGAATCAGTATAAACCCCCTGCTTGAGCTGTTTTGTGTGCCAAATATAACAGTGGATGGAGCTGCAAAGCCCTGTTCGCTTGAACTACTTCAGCAGTACTTTTCAGCGAACGAACAATGTTTTCCTCTCACAACAAATCAACATAAGCATCAGCAAAAGCCAAATTTCAGCGAAACGAACAGGGCCGGCGCGGGGTGGGCAGGTAGATGCAGTAGGCACAGGTGAGAGCGTTCGGACGTCCGGACGCTAGCCCCGCCGATGTATATAAGAAGTAGATGTATTTGTTTTTGGATCGTTCATGTTTATAGCGTAGGCTACCATAACCAGCTTAGACCCTACTTTAGATCCCATATTCCAAAGTTTAACCACTAAACTTACTTTAGATCCAACCAGGTGGTCTAAAGTGATGTCTAAAGTTTTAGCTACTTTATAAAAAGATCATTAGTTCATTAGAACACACAGGTGAGTTAAAGTGGTCTAAAGTTTAGCACTTAACTTTAATCAACTAAACTTTAGACCATAGAATCCAAACAACCTCAAAGACAACTTAGCAAACCAGCTAAGCAGGTTTTGCAGGAGCCAACGTAGTAATATGAAAACAGGTTTACCCAGATTCACCAGTCTTTGCCCAATTTGTCTACCAACACCTAACATAGGGGCCGTTTGGAAAGGCTTCTAGGGGGCTCTGGTTCTTCTAACTCGTGCAATATTCATGGTACTGTTCATAAAGCCGTTTTTGTCGGAAATAAATTGTATGCGACGATGTCGGGGTATGTTTTCCATGCGACACACTCGTCGCACCTTGACGCGCGTTCTGTAACCCAACAATCAAGAGATCAGCCCCGCTTTTCTCACGTAGATGGGATCTACGTGGGCGGCATCTGTATTTGGAGATCATCGGGCAGGTGTCGCACAGAAAGCGTGGTGCGACACCGCCGCATACAGTTTTTTTTTTCTCTCGCTTCTTCAAATGAACCAAGAGCCGAGAGGAGCCACTATTCTAGGCTCCTCTGACTCTTAGCTCTTTAGCCACTCACGGAGTTTAGGAGTTGTTAGAGATGGATTTTTTTTCATTCTTCACAAAAATCATGGGATTAGGAAGGATTATTAGGTACTCTTGAGATGCTATAATAATTTGTAAACGCCGCAGCACCAGTTCCGTTCCAATGACCGTTCACGGAACCTTCCCGCTGCTGACAACTACTGCACATCCTTGATTACTCTGGATTAAGTATCTGGGATTTCAGATATGGGTTTGGGGACGGAGGTATCAAGACACCGATCCTCCAATCAAGCGCTTATTATTCATGGTGCCCGCTGGAGCCTTGGAGGCAGGACGGGCGGGCAATGGCAGTACCTCAGTAGTCCCAGGGACATGGCCACGAGCATAAAGTTCGACGGAACCGATGCTGCATACATGGTTTTAGAGACTACAAGAAACTGCAGTGCATCCAAATACTTCATGTTACTTTATAAAACCAAAGCATTTCACAAAACAACTGGGTCAAGGGCCCTATCGACTCTTTTTAGACTTCAAGGTCGGCCGGTCGGCCCATATGACCCATTGGCCTTGCTTTTGTGGATCAGGTCAACAAACTACCCAATGGATTGACCCGACCCATTCCAATCCCTAAGCAAGTAAAACTGGACGATAACAAACACTCCCTCTCTTCGCCCTGGACATGGAATGATCTACAAGAGGCCACAAACTTCTTTCACTTGTTCACTTCTGCTCATAGTCATATTAGTAAAGCTTGCAAATTTTAACTGCAACCTTGTCCAAAACAACATACATATATATAAAGAGGGACCATTTATAATAAAGTTGTAGACTAAATTCAAATCCATGGATAGAAATGGCCCATTATTTAGTTGTACTGCAAAGACACCAATTGTAGCCAGGGGGGTCATTACTTATGTTTCCAGTGATGAATAGCTGAGCTCCACACGGTTGCAAAACACAGATGATGTGAGTCCGACTAGCATAAAAAAACCCAGAAATTTTTTTCTTTTACAGATAAAGTGAAAAAAAAAAGAGGACAAGAATGCGCCTTTTCAAGTTCCTATGAACTATGTTCTGTAATCTGTGGAGGATCAGAGACAGTGTCACCAGGACGCGTACAGATTAGTATAATACACTGAATCGGTTTGAACACATTTCTCAAAACATATACATTTGAGATCTGGCTGCCAAAGCATCGGATAGACTGACATAACTCCACCCAGCATAACTCTGAGCAGGTCATTCACACCAGAAAGTCACCCCTACTTGCATGTATTCTGTCCTGGATACCTATTTGTTTCATGTAACAGTGGGTTTCTTTCATCTATCTTCCGAGTTTCTACTTTGCATTAAGAGAATTTACCTCTACTGGTATTGGCAAACATGCAGTAGTGCAGCACCTCCAAAGACCAGTACAAAAAGAGGGGGGCAGGGGGGCACTCACCAGAACATAAATTTTACGATGATGCTCGTGTCAAAAAGTCATCCACAGCCAGAGATGCATCGCCATGAGAAACAGCATTCTCAGGTTCCGGCAAGTACAAAGAAGTAGAAGAAACCTGTCAAAAGAAGTACAATAACAGTGTGCTGCTCAAAAGAATCACAATATATCAGGACATAACAAAGTAACAAAATACAGTGCAATGCATGATCCTGGACTGCCTGGTTCAAGGTTTACCTTTGTGTCTATCTGTAATTCTCCATTGTTATCTACTGAAAGAACAGCACCATGTGCTTTTAACCATTCCTCGCATTCTTCCAGTCCATCAGCTTCATTAGCCTCACAAACTTTATCAATTCCCACAAATCCGAAAACCCGTGCAGCGTATCTAACTGGTACAGTTGGGCGATATGACTTGGACATGCATTTCATAGCCGCAAAGCGCATTCGCTCCACATAGAGATCTGTAATCCAACAGCACAACGGAAAACATCTCAATGTATGTGCTACTGAAACAGTCAGTCCAATAGGGCAATAGATATGTATGTGTTTAGCTATACGACTGAGAGAAAGATCATCTTTACCCATAAGACATGAGTTCAAGTTGGGTGCCATCTTGTACAATTTGAAAAACAGGACATAGTTGCCAGACGAAAAGGCATAACGAACTTCAAGGGCATGCTTCACAGCTGTGTCTTTCTTGGCTTCCTTTGGCAAGCTGAAACAAATACATGCATCAAAAGCTCAGGTAACAATAAGACTAACAGAATCAAATATCCTCCTATTATGTGGTGGTGGAGCCAGGATTTCTGGAAAGGATACAGAGCTGCAAGGCTCTGCCACTGCTATTGCAACATTCATGATTTTACTATGCACCAGATATACCTTGCCATAGATGAAAGCAAATCTCTTTTGTTATTAGAGTGCACCAGATATAGCAAGTTGTAAGCAGAGAATTCGAGGTTGCAACCCTTGACTCCTTCTCCATATAATCTCTTCAACTGAGATTGGCACTGCAAAAGTTACAAAGAAAACAATTAAAAACTAGGCTGTTATATTCACAGTTAAAAGAAACCAACACACAACTACAAACAACCAGGAATTCAGAAACCAACACACAACTACAGCTACAAAAATCCAACATGGATAGTGGTAACTATTATTTATTTTTTATCTACCTTAATGAAATGACACGCAGCTCTCCTGCGTAGTTCGAGGAAAAAAAAGATGGATAAGCTAATACTAAATGCAATTACATGGTGTTGTGAAAAGACTGGCAAACACCTAATGTTTTGTACAATGTGGAAAAATTCGTAAGATCCAGTTGCCCTTGAATTTAAAACCAACACTAATCACGTATATCACTGTACAATTGCTTGTAGTAGCAGGTACTCCAGCTGTTTCTTTCTATAGGGCATGCAATTTCACCATTTATTGCAAAATATAAGTTGTGCATGTGAATTTATTGACGTCTACCTTGTTTGCCCTTATTGCATATTATCACTAGCATTAATAAGTAGCATCTTTTCCCTTGGCACAATGCAACTAGGATAGCAGAATAGCACGTGGCACCTGAATATTGTACTTATTTAAGCAATAAAATAAATCAGAACAAGACAGGCAAACCTGATTATATTCAGCTAAATCTCCAGATTGGATAGCTAAACGTGCATGGGTTTCATAAACCTGAAACAAGAGGTCAAAATGTTACAAGGGAATCAATCATGCAAGGAAATAGTGCCCTCAAAAAATAAGAAACAGAGCACATGATTCAACATTAACTTCATAGTAATTTTCTGGTGGATTAAATATTAAAAAAAGGAATAGATAAAATAAACCATGTGATGAATCTCTTCCTCAAGGAAAATAGTAAGGGAGCCACATAGTTTATATAATATTTATATAATTATCAAACACCACAATGCAGCATACTACAAGGGGCTATGGAGACTACCTTGACAGTCAGCTTGCTCTGAATCCTCTGAACAGTAAGGTCTTGCCGAATAGACTTCAGTTGGTCACATTTGTAAAGATAATTCTTTTCTGACATTTCAACCATACAAAGAGCCTTCTCTAGGACATCTTCTGGTCGTACCTGCACAAGGAGTCAACAAGTAAAAAAATTACCTAAGAAACAGGAAAAAAAAATAAAGCAGTTACTTCTAGTAACATGTTTTCCTGCCTACAATTGACATGACAATTAGCGAGGCATCCTCACTGTGGCAGGGTCGGGCGCACTTGTAAGGCGTAGGTATGGTTTCTCAATTTGCTGGCATGTTCCCTTGATTGTCAGTGCATCCCAATCATAATCCTCCACTGCCAAACCAGCACCGTCCCCATTACTTCTATTGAGAAGCAGTGACATAGCTCTACTTGTATATATGTTGTCTGTGGCATCCTTATCTGGTACAGAACTTCTAGATTTTGATGGTGTGCCTTGACTCTGTTCAAATCGCTTAGATCTATGCTCCCGCCGTTTCTTTTCCTCAGGTGAATTTGCTTGTGCAATTGAACTAGTGTAGTATTTCATTAGATCCTGCTCCTTGTCACTGTCACTTGAGGCATTTCCATTTTCAGTAAGACTTGCATCACCGCCAGTTCGCTGCATTTTAGTAGGCCTATGACTGTATTGGCTTAAAGGAGCTTGGCGGGATTGGACATGCTTCCTCAGATCCCAACTGTTACTCTGCAATTTATTCCCCAGAAATAAATTCAGGCATAAAAACAAGCTTGGGGTGATGGCTATATTCAAAGTTGCAGTTTCCAAAATGGAAGGGATGAAAAAAATGTGAACCAACCCAAAGGTTTACCATTCTTTTAGTGGGTTCCAAACTACTGCAGATATTAATTTTTGCCAACTCATTAGGAAGTTCCACATTGTTAGCAACATTTTCCTCTGCAACAGGCTCCCACCTACTTTTTGCGACAGGCTCCCACCTACTTTTTGTTCGCCTACTAGAACTCCTCGATGATGAGGAGAAGGGACTTGAATCCTTCCCATTGCTGCAAAGAACCAAAAGGAAAGTAAATATTCCCTCCGGTTTCAAATGTAGGTTGTTTTAGATTTGTCATAAGTCAAACATCTTTAGCTTTGGCCACCAATAGCTAAAAATATAAATAGATTTACAACATAAGGTTGATGCTGCTAAATTCATATGAAAGTAATTTCATAATATATAATTATCACAATTTGTGAAATATGACATCCTATAGAAATTGCCAGCAAAGTTTTGAGTTCAGAGAGTTTTGAGTTCAGCCTAATGACATGCATACTGAAAAAAGGAAAGGCTCTTAACCTTTATGTAAATATAAAAAATACCAATGAGATTGCTTAAGCAGAAGCATTTTGGACAGCTTCAACATACAGACAATACATATTATAAACTGCATTAAACATTCCCAAAGAATATTACTATTGTAGGGCATAACACAATCATATCATTGTGGGTTACTGGCTTACTGCAGTCCTATGAATCCATCAAAAGTTAATCACAGCTAATAGAAAATATAGAGTTAAGACCAGCACACCTAGTCATATTCATGCTTGTAGCCTTTTCTGGCAAAGTAAATAGTGGTTCAATGTCCCAGTTCTTCGTATGAAGGGTCCCATCAGCAGTTGCCTTCGTAATTATCTGAAGTTATCAGAGGCAAAAAAGAGTTGCAAGTTAACAGACCCCAAATAAAAGTTGAATTTAAGGATGGAAGAAATATAATATAAATAAGGCAACCTAGTGCATCAATAATTTTCTAACTTCAGAGTTGAATTGTGAAGACACTTATTTTCCTCTAATGTGGTAAATTCCATAGTTGCACAAGACAACTTATTTAACATTGTTAATCACATGCTCATAGCTAATAGCCAACCAAAAAAATGACATTGCAGAGACCGGAATAACTTCCTTTTTCTAAAAAAACAAAACATGATCTTGTTTTTCTCATGGAACTGGTGGAACATTAATAATAAATTGGCATATCCAGTTCAACTTTATATTCTTTAGCAAGTTTATTTTGGAGTTAAAATATTTCTGTTTTTTTTTTCACAAAGGCAAATTTTCTAAAAGTTGCTATCAGTGGTGCTTTAGAGACCTGATCTTTCTTATACAAATAGCTAATGCAAGCAAAATGGATCAAAGGACGCAACAATATATGATATACCTAAATGGTAAGCAAACTAGAGCGAATAAAATGAAATTACTTAGCCTCCTTCAAGATACTAATATTTCTGTTTTTGTTTCTCAAAGGCAAATTTTCTAAAAGTTGCTATCAGTGGTGCTTTAGAGACCTGATCTTTCTTATACAAATAGCTAATGCAAGCAAAATGGATCAAAAGAAGTAACAATATATGATATACCTAAATGGCAAGCAAACTAGAGTGAATAAAATGAAATTACTTAACCTCCTTCAAGATACTTCGGCTGGCAGTCCTCTGGGCATCGTCCTTGCAACGGGCAAGATTCCGCTCAACATAAGTACGAAGTGAAACAGGGAAAGATCCCTGAATAGAATGAAATATTGTCAATACGTTAATGAATATGAAGGTGTCAAAAATGTTGTGCATGTTGCCATATTACAGAATTTATTCATTTGAAGGTCTTAACTCTTTAACTATCAGAAGTTTTAGTATGAAAAATTCCGTGGGAGCCAGGAGTGTATAATATTCTAATATAAGAACAAGAGATTGCTTGCAGTATATAACATTTTATAGTGTTTCGCTGAGCTTATAACAAGTGAGGATTCACCTTGGATGCATCACCATGTAACATCAATGCATCATCCATCAACAAAAAGAATGAAGCAGAGCTTACCTTAAACCTTAGCTGTATGATTGTATCAGCAAAACAGAATGAAATAAAAGGAACCTACCGTCACCTGCATTACTGCTTCAGAACCATTTTGTGAGACCGTCACATCATTCTTGGGCATGGAAACACAAACATAAGCAGGTTTCAGTGATGAATCAGCTTCCAACTTTGGCTTATCCACTTGAGGCGTTCCTATTGGAAAATCTGGGGCTATTCGAGGATTTGTTGAGATCTGTATTTTGTTTAACATGTGGACATTCGATGACAGAGAATCTTGCCAAGGTGTCTCAGGGTTTTCAGAAACATGGTTGACTGAAGAAACATTTGAGCTTGAACCATGTAAAGGCAAAACCTTTTGTTGATCAACTTGGTTACTTAGCGGTAGCTGATTATGATTTGCAGAACTATGCTGGCATGCTAAGCTGACACACTGGTTCTGAAATGTTGGGATACCTGCTGCATTGTTAACATAATGGGTGTGAAACATCGGTGCGACTAGGACCTGGGAGGCATACTGGTTTTGATATCCTTGAATGCCTTGTTCCTGGGAAAATGGATAGTTAGAATTTCGCGAAACCATACTAAAACCTAGAAAAACATGGTACAGCATATAAATAACAGACACAGTTATGCCCCCACCCCCCACCCAACCAAAAAAGGAAGAAGTGATTATCATACTCATAGGCCCTTTTATGTTCCGTTTTCAATTGGCCTTTATCTTGTTTAAATGGACGTTTAGCCCGAATAATGGTTAAACGGACTGTATAGCATTTAGCAAAACACAAATGGACTGTTTAGAGTTTAGCAAAACACTGTCCATAGGCCAAGAACACATGATGAATCAGAAGAACCATCCAAACAGAACTTCTAAGTTTGCTTTGCAGAACTACAACTTCTAGAAGCTACATAGATGCTAGAAATGCAAGCCAAAAGAAGAGCAAGCTTGCAGAAAAGGGCAACCAACCAACAAAATTTAAGGACCAGAAGAGGAAACAACTGATTTCAGACAGACAATATATATGCTGCAAACAGAATGCCATAGATGTTTGCCTTGGTGTGGCAAAATCCAAGTCAGTGAGGTTGCAGCATATGCAGTCAAACAAAGCGAAGCATACAGAACAATCCCCCAAGGACAAGCTGCTTGGATGTTCAGGAGCCTTTGCATGCAAAAGGCAACAAGCAAACTATTCTTGACTTTATAATCGTTTGACAAATAGACTAGCACAGAAAATGACAGAAATATTTGTAGGACATGTATTCCCCAATACAAAAATCCATTGAAAGAAGATGAACCAAGAGGCTGTCTTTTTTTTTTTTTGAAAGGAACCAAGAGGCTGTCTGGAACACAAGAGTTTCACAGGTATAGTTCAATTCCAGCACGAATCTGGTTACATTACAGTGACCAAGACAGGACAAACAAGGTATATGCAACAGAACAAGAAACTCGAGGGTTGCACATAACCAAGGTGACAGCTGTCTAAAAGGACAACTGACCACTTGTTCATTGCTCTAAATATTAAAAGGAAAGGAAAGGAAAGGAAAGGAAGCAGGACACTAACAAATTTACCTGTGAGGGGGGTGTAGTAGTGTTACCAGCATCACTCTTCCATGATGTAGTTCCTGGTGGAGGTGGCTGGTTGCTGGTGTGTGCATAATTGGAATCAATGGTAACAGTTTTTGCATCAGGAGCAGAGCTACCACTGCCAGTAACTGCAAGACCACCTGAAGTCTGTGCAGACTGATCATAATAATAAGCCCATTGGCTGTACTGCTGTTGATAGTGGACAGAGCTTGTGGGTAGTGAACTGGAACTCTGGGCTACATTACTATCTGGGGTGCAACTCTGATACGATTGTGCATGATTATTTACACAACTTCCATTACCCCAGGTATTGTTTTGATGATAATAAAAATTGCTTGTTGCATATCCTGGCACAGTCTGATGAGCGCCAGCAGTATAATATGTGTTACTTGTAGAACCAACATAAGATCCTGAATTCAGAAACGAAGTAAGAGGCTGGTAAGCGGCACCTGGACCTTGATCAACTCCTCGTTGAACAGAAGAATCATTTGCCGCTTGTGGATAGTTATAGTAATGGTTTGGATGTTGTACAGCACTGTAGTCCTGTTGAACCGATGTCGGATAAGGCACATAGAAGTTAGCCGACTGAACCACATGAGATTCACTATTTGTCACACTTTGAGTAGCTCCTGAAACTGATACATCCCTCTGGGGATCATAGTAAACTGAATTTTGATTTATACTATCCATCAAATAGTACAAGAAAATCCCAGTCAAAAAAAAAAGCCAAAAATGATGGCCAGGAGGTAAAGATGGGTATGGAGATGGAATGGTTTGCTCCAAGCTCCTGCTCTGTTAATTCGGAAAAACAACCAGAGAAATCATTGTCAGATCAACATCAATACAAAACAGCATATCTGGCAGAACAAAACGACTATGAAAGAAATTTTGAACCCTAGGTTCATGGTGGGAGCATCCAGTCACCACAAAGGCACTGCTTGTTTACTACTGGACCATAAGGCTATGATAAGTAATACTAATCAATCAGTATGGCCAGCTTAAAAGACAAGGACCAGGAAGCAAGCGCCAACAAAGATTTGTATGCAGCAACGAAGAATTATTTCCTTGCTATTATAACATGTGACCAGCCCTAAAGAAATTGTAACAGAGCTAACTAATGACAGGATATGATACTGGCTGACCCTGACTTATGGTTTCCGCATGCGCCAAGAATAGAGGATTGTTTTTTATACTGCAGCCAGTGAAATCCTTCAGCCGTTATCATTATTATCTATTTAAAGTAAACACATGTAAGTCATGGTAGAATCAACTCGCTTGCGATGCCGCCTTGTTAGGTGACAGGATAGTGATTGCAGTTAAACTATACTATAGCCAAAGTACATAACTACTAATATACTCCCTTCATTCCAAATTGTAAGTCGTTTTAGCTTTCTCCTAAGTTAAACATCTATAACTTTGACTGAGTTTATAGAACATCAAACTAGATTCATCAGATACACCATGAAATGTATTTTAGTAGTGCATTTATTTGATATTGTAAATGTTAACATTTTTTTTATAAATTTGCTCAAAGCTCGACAAGTTTGATTTACGACAAAACTAAAAACAACTTACAGTTTGTAACGGATGGAGTAGAATTGAAATAGATGAAGGACAAAAACATCACTCCATATAGATAAGTGCTGCATTAAGCACGATTTGAGTTATATTCAAGCATCAGTAATTATACAGGCAATTCTACACCCCCTTGTTTAGCCATATACTCTTGAACCTTGCTATTCTTATCTAAGAGCGAATCATTTTTAGCAAACTGTAAAAACAGCGAGTGAAGAAGATAGAGTCATACATCTAGCAACAAGCTGTAGCCAAGTACACCTAAGCGTGGCTGAAGTGCCACGGGCCCATGCCTAGCATACAGGATGGTTGACTGGAGGCGGCTAGCAGAGATTTGGCGGGAGCATCTGGCGGGAGGCGGCTCGGCTTGGCGGCGGGAGATTAGGTTTAGAGACGCAATGGGGAACTAGGGGAGGCAAACAGAGCTGTCGGGGGAACGAAGGAGATGGTCGCGGGCTCGCGTACGCGTTAGGGTTGCTGCCTGACGACTGCCGTGACGGCGTAACCTGGGACTTTCTGTCAGCGAACAACGCTTGGGCATGGGCTGGCCTATTGGGTTGAGACCTGGCAATGGGCCACCAGTTGGCAGTTGCCGATTTCCCGATGGATCAAAATGGGCGTGGTGCGGTTCGGCCCAGCGGTTCGACGAACCGGCCCAAAAAAACGATCCTATTGGGCTCCACATCCAACCCATGAAAGCACTTAGGATCTGTGGATAGAAACCCTCTAACCCTTAGGGTCGAGTGGTTCGACCCACTCCTGCCTCCCGTCGGTGTGGCGGCGGCGCCTCAGAGCCGCCACCACCGTGGGCGCCGCTGCTGCCGCCGCCGCTGCTGCCGAGGACGACGAGGAGGAGGCGAGTGCAGCAGCAGCGCCGCTCTCCAGTGTCCCATGTTCCCGCGCCGGCCGGGCCGCTTGGCGCGGCCACCTACTCTGCGGATCCGCCGTCCCAAGCTGCAGCCGCACCGGGCTCCGTCCAGGGCGTGGCCGTGCAGCGACCCCACGGAGGTTGCCCGCACAGCTGTCCTGACTAGCCCCGAGAAGGTACTCATTCCCCTCCTAGCTCTCGCCAGATACTACTACACTCGATTTCTTGATCGATCTGCAAGGAACTAGTGCTTACTGCAAGATCTAGGTGTTCTCTGCCTTTTCCCTAAATGAACTTTGTGTGTAACTTGATATAGGACCTATACGGGCTTTGCACTGTTTGACAAATTGCAGTAGAAAATCACAAGCACTGTGTAACTATGATGCATGGATTGACTATTATAAATTGAAGTATTTTCTTTTGGATCAAAACTAGCCCTACTCATCTGTCTGTCTGTTAGCAGTTTTCTATTATCAGTGCCATCTGACTATGAATTAAGTGCAAAACTATATCTTTTAAGCATCATGGCCTTGGTGTTTGTTTCTATATAGTTAATCTATGGTGGTGTCATTATTGTCTACTAAATTAGTATAGGTTAGCATGTCTCTCCCCATGTTAATCAGCGCTAGAAAACATCAAGTTATGTCCAGAAAAGGCATAGTATTTTCTTTTGGAACAAAAGTAGCTTTGACCATGCAGCTAGTTTTTTATCTGCTAGCTGCTAGCTGCTCATCAAGTAGTTTTTTATCATATTGTGCTGTGTGTTTGGTAAAGTAAGAATAGTGCTTCTCAACAAGATTTCATTTGGTCATTGGTAATCACCATATGATTTACCACAGCTGAGGGAATGGAGCCACAGGTGAGAGAGGAAGCAAGACTGAACCGGAGCAGGATTGAAGCAGGTGAAGGGTCCCCTACCTTCGAGGATGAGATTCTACCGCCCGACGTCCTACACCCCGCTGCTGCTTCAACACCAGTGTTGCAGTCCCTCAGGTGAGAAGTTTGGTTGGCAAAGTCTTACTGCATTACAGTCCTGTTATTACTATTTTTAGTGATCAATTTGTTTTCCAGCAGTGGATCAAGGAGAAAGAGAACTCCAGCCCGCAACATCCGCTGCTCCCTCTCACCGGCGCCGTCCGCACCAGCAGCCAAGAAGAAGGCCGTCGTGGACACGGGCACATCCGCGACTTCCCCTACTCCCACCCGCGACAATTGCTCCCGCTCGCCGGCGCCATCCGCACCAGCAGCCAAGAAGAAGAAGGTCGCCGTGTACACGGGCACAGGACGACCGGTGCCATCCGCTACTCTCCTTCCTCCTCCTCCTCCCAAGGTACATCCCACACCTTCCCAGACCCTAGCGCTGGTGTTTAGTTCTTGGGCGAAGACAGCTATAGACTTGTTAATGTCAAATTCCTTTGGTCTTGCTCTCCTCAGTATTTCCCTCTACACGGTGAGTGAGCTAGTCACAAGTGTGCAATAAAGAGGATTTCCTGAATTATAAATTTAGCTCACAGTTTGCAAAATAGATGTTAAGAAGATGTTCCCACAACCCTTCTATCCCGTCATATTATATAATGTAATTTTAGTGCTTCGAAGACAGCAGCAGTGTTACTGAGAATACCAAGTCTGAATTCTCCTTTCATTTCTGTCAGCAAACATACTGCAAATAAAAAAATCACATTCCTGTTGGTAATTAGTCCTGCCTTCATGCTATTGTACAAGGGTGTATGTGCTATACTGCTATACATAGTATTCAATTTTTTCGAGTTTGTGTTGTTGTCTAATGGGTTTTTTATTCTTGGTACCGAAAATTGCACATTGCGCCTATAGAAATTGCAATGAACCAAACCTGCATTTTTTTTCTTACCAAGGTACCATCCGCATTCTCGCCGGCGCCATCCACACCAGCAGCCAAGAAGAAAGCCGCCGTGGACAAGGGCACAGGACGACCGGCGCCATCCACTGCTCTCCTTCCTCCTACCAAGGCACCATATATATTTTACTTGCTCTGTTTAATTTCTAATTGCATTTAACAGTGATGACAATCATTGGTTTCTACATTTTAGCTGTTGGGTGTTGGTGAAATCCTTTATCAAGGTTATATGCTAATTTTTCACCTCAAAACAGCGAGGCATGCAGCTTTTTTATGTATGTATAATAATATTCCTAGAAATTTTCAATTTGGACACCTTTCCTTTTGTTATATGGACAGGCATGACATGTTTAGAGTTCCTAAAAATATTGGTCCTTGGATCCAGAATATTTGTGAACTCCATGCTCACATAAAAACGTAATCTCAAGCAATATTAGTAACTTTGCATTTTCTTCATCATGGAACTGTGACTGCAAGGCAAATTGTATTCTGGTAACACAGAAAGTATGTGGTTAGTTTTGTTCTATATTGTGCAGATTACTTGTCCTTGTATCAAATTTCTGCACAGCCAATTAAGGCATCTTCTTGACCAAATGCTTCACTAGAGATTGATAAACCTGCTAGTGTTATATTTACTTAGATGTTGACATTGGTATTTTCCATGCAATGTCTTCCAAGGTGATCACGAAACTTACTGTAATCTGATGTCCTCCAGGTCTCTCTAAAAGAGTACGCAAAGTTCCAAGCTTCATACGCAACAATTCTTCAGGGTCCAAGTCATAAGACGCACGCAGAACTCTCTTTGTGTCTACCGCCAGACTAATCAGAGTGTTGTGAAGTCTTTCTTTCTGGTTTTTATCTGAATTCGTGTCTAGGAGCTGAAAGCCTGTGAATACACCTATATAGAGCTGTGCCATCGATACTAGCATTTTTGAAGCAGAGTTTTGAGTTTAATCATTATGTCATTTGATGACTGATCCGGCCAATGATCTGAGCACAGCTTGGAGTCTATCTTGTGCCTATGGTTCATGTACAAGTCTTTATTATATATACAGTTGCAGTTGATGTGCCGCATTGCATAGAAATAATGACCGGTAGTAGAATCTCATTTGTCAGTCTTTATTATATGTACGAGTTCACTTGCTTGGTCTGTACAGGGATGAGTGAACGAGCTCACTCGTCCCACCATGGCCTGTACGTACACTTTGGTGTTTAGGCCTCGTTTAGATGCCCAACTTTGGACATCCAAAGTTGGCATTTTGTCACTGTAGCATACTGTAGTATTTCGTTTGTATTTGGTAAAAATTATCCAAACATTGACTAATTAGGCTCAAAACGTTCGTCTCGCAAAGTACAACAAAACTATGCAATTAGTTTTTGATTTCATTTACCTTTAGTACTCCATGGATGTGCCGACATTTTAATATGATGGGAATCTTCTTTTTACATAGTGAAATTTGGTGGCAAACTTTGGGATCTAAACATGGCCTTACATACAGCAGGCCTTGGCCTTTGACAGAGCAGTCAATGCAGCGGCGTGGAGCTGAGTACGCATGCAACGGCGAAGCTTTTGGACAGCAGTTACTGCACGACGCGTGGAGTGAACCGTAAAACCCATTGGAGCTCCAAGGGTCAGTAGTAAATGGAAATGGAGCAACCGGTGCACCTGCGCTACTTAAATGGTTCGGTGGTTCGGATGCGGTTCGAACCATGGTTGAACCACCCCCATTTTGACCGATGGAGATAAGCAAAAGGTTCTACCGCCGCCATCCGAACGAACAGAAGCAAGTGCAGCAATCAAAACTGAACCCATGGCCATCTGCATTTGAAACGCGAACCAGACCAGCGAAGAAAGCATCATGACACACAAATTAAGCAAGCGCAGCACAACAATCGAGCAAAGCGGCAGTGAATGCCCAAAATGCTGTAGTGAGTCAGGGGGCAGCGGAAGCATACCTCGGCCGGCACGGCGTGGATCCGCCCTGTATCGCCGTCCTGGAGCTCCAGAGGTCGAGCTGGAACCCTAGCAAATCGCTCTGAAGAGAAGAGGCGCCCAATCGGCGAAAATACAATCGATTGAGTCAGATCAGACGGGGGCGCCCGCCGGAAAGGCACAAGCACAGAGCACAGCGGTTGGCAAAGCGGGCGGAGGCGGGATGCAGTAGCGAGTAGGGCGGGGTTGCGGTTCCTATTTCTGCTGGGGACAGTACAAGAGGACTCGGTGCCCGGCAAGCCGTGTGAATGTGTGATCTCGGGGTGGGAGGAAGGAGACCGCCTCGGCTCTGTTTAAGTGTTTATGCAGTGGGCTTGCGAAGGTGAAGCAAGGAGGGAGTAGTCGATGGGCCTAGCTCCTCGATTGCGCAAGGCGGCCCAACTTTGACAGGTGTTTTTTGCGCCACCCGTTATTTTTTTTTCCTAGTGTAAATACACTGTCTCCGTTGAAAAAATAAGTGTAATTCTAGGGAGTATACTGTATACAGCGAACTCAAATGCCCTGATCACAAAGGAATTGGTTCACAAATTGAAAGCAGTTTGTTCACCCAGATGCAACCGCCCTTAAGATGCCACCGCCCAATCTGTAAAGGGTGCATAAGGAACCCTAAATTTGAAGAGACCTCTGCGAACTAGGTTTCTACATTCATCAACTATCATCAATAAGAACAAAAAGAATGGCAAATGTTGTGAGCAACACGAACTGCCAAGATCCAGAAAGCAGTACAAAATTTAAAGCGAATTAGCCAGTTGTCCACGGGATATCAAGTGAATCCACATTTCATACATGGGAAGTTCAGAAGACAAGGAAATGCGGTACAACTCATACTACTACTTGACCATGGCTCTAGAGTGATCGAACCCAACAACCTGTAACAATAAGCACTACCGATAAGACTACGAAACTAAGCATATGGGCCAGAATACCCTCGCCTCCCTCGATTTCTTGACCGCGACCCAAGACTTTTGCCACGGCCACCAGCGGCGGGGGGGCACCCCTCAGCCGCCGAATCCGTAGAGGGTGCGGCCCTGGCGCTTGAGCGCGTAGACGACATCCATGGCGGTGACGGTCTTGCGGCGGGCGTGCTCCGTGTAGGTGACGGCGTCGCGGATGACGTTCTCGAGGAAGATCTTGAGCACGCCGCGTGTCTCCTCGTAGATGAGCCCCGAGATGCGCTTCACGCCGCCCCTCCTCGCCAGCCTCCGGATCGCCGGCTTCGTGATGCCCTGGATGTTGTCGCGGAGGACCTTGCGGTGGCGCTTCGCGCCGCCCTTGCCCAGCCCCTTGCCGCCCTTGCCGCGCCCCGACATGGTCGCTCGGACTCGGAGGTGAGGTTGGGAATTGGGGATTTGGTGGGTGGGTGGGATTTGGAAGAGATGCGTGCTTTCGGACGAAGGGGAAGGGGTTATTTAAAAGGCGTGCGGGAGGGTGCGGACTGCGGAGGCATTCTGCGCCGTTCGATGGGCACGAGATGGACGGGTGGAAACGAGAGTTGGGTATATGCCGCGGACCGCTGACGTGGTGCAAGGCGCGGATCGCTGAGTTGGCTAGCGTGGGGCTGGGTTTTCGGGGGATTGGGCGCCCAGATTGTGAATATTTGGCCTTGTTTACTTTCCCTCTAGAATGCAAAAAGTGTAAAGATTTCCTATCACATCATTATCATATTAAATTTTTAGACACATACATGGAGTATTAAATATAGGTAAAAAAAATAACTAATTATACAGTCTGCTTGTACTTTGCGAGACGAATCTTTTAAGCCTAATTAGCCAATGTTTGAATAATAATTGACAAATACCCACAAAATGCTACAGTATTTCTGGCTACGGACAACTTTAGAACTAAAAAAAGGCCGTCGACGAAAGTATGGTGACACGGAGATTGATATCTGACAGGTGGGGACATGGTTCGTCTTGATGGATCGATGATGTTTTATTAGGCGGGATCATTTTCTTTAGGAACCAAGCGGGATTGCCTATGCTTAATTTGGTATGTGCATATGCAGTACTCTCTGTGCCTTTTTAAGCAGTTAAACTTTTTTAAGTTTTATTATTAGATTTATAAAAAAAATATTAGTAACATTTGTATCTCTAAATAAATATATTATAAAAATATATGCAATAATTAATCTAATGATACTTATTGTGTATTATAAATATTAATAATATTTTGTATATATTTAGTCAAAGTTGAGTATGTTTGACCTTATGTGAGAATGACAATTAAAAAGAGGCAGAGTAAGCAGTATTGGTCCCTAACAAAATGTTTAGTTGTCGGTTGCACAAAGTTGTGTCACAAGCTGTAACGATACTATAAAAAAGTGTCAGATTGTTTGGTTGGTGACTCAACCAAGGCAACCACACAAATTTGTAGTACAAACAACATAAAATCTTTCCATGGAGTGTGGCGCCGCTGCACCTTGGACGTGGTCAATGGTGGCCAGCAACCAAACATCCTTTGAATGTAAATGCCTATAAATTTTCGAAGGTAAAGTATGGCTAATAACCAAACACCTCAAAAACACAAAATTGTGGCATGTTCCACCATAACAATGCTCGAGATCCGAAGTCAACACACAACCACTCCCGGTCTTTATACCGAATACAGTGGCCCAACTCGGCATGGGACTCGGGCCATCATAAATAAAACAGCTTGGCTTCGCCGTTTGTGGCAGGGACAGAGTGATTTGGTGCCCTTCCTGTCTCCACCGTTCAATTCACCTAGCATATCTTCCTCGAACGAAGAGTAATTACAACCAATGTTTACATGGTCCAGTAAAAAATGTTGGCTCTATGGTTGGATAACTTGTGTGAAGGAGAACTATGTGTCTAGCCTGTAGTTCATGCTATCGTATAATAATTTTCTATGGCTTTGGTTGAAGATACATGATTTTCATTCTTCTCCGTTCAACGATTAATTTGGGAACCATTACAAGCGCCTTTGTAATACATCATGTGAAGTACATTCTGGAACGTAATACAACTTGAGTTACAGGGAAATAGGATACTGAATATGGTTACATCAGTTTCTTTATAGGGTATGTGGAAACTTCGAAATGATCTTTGTTTTTAGAGGATTGGGTGGAGGAGTATGGATATACTCCTGCACAAGGTGGCTATTACGGCACAAAATTGGCTAACTCTATGTTAGAAAGACAAACAAGGGTTGCTACAAGAAAAAAAATTAGGGGGATCAAGAAGATGGTTGGACAGGTGCTCTGGATTCCAAACTAGAGACCAAGGAGGATCAAATGTGGAATCAAGGAGTGGATGATTACTCAGGAGGCCAATAAGTACAAGATGAGAAAGGACTTCGACTTGATGAACATAGATCTTATTTTGATGTTTTCTTTCTAAGAGGTTGTTTTTCTCTTGGTTAAGGGCTGTAGGTGGCGCCTACTCTTGAATGTTTTTCGAGGTTGTGTTGGAGAATTTGGTACTACCTCCGTCCCTAAAAGAATGCAACTATGAGTTACGTGCTACGAAAAGTAATTCATGTTTAAATAAGTTTCTAGTGAATGGTATTCACATTTATGGCTCTAAATTAATTTATTATGAAAATACATTTCGTAATTAATCTAATGATATTAATTTGATACTATAAATATTTATAATTTTTTATCTATAATTGGTCAAATTTGATATACTAAACACGACACTGTTCCAGAATTGCATTCTTTTGAGGACGGAGGCAGTACTAAACTAGTGCAAGTGGTATGCCATTCGTGGTGCGGCTTAAACCGTCTTTAGAATGCAGCAAGAAGATTAAAGTTGGTCCTAAAACTAAAAAATTGAGTTCCAAGAAAACGAAGACCAAACACTAACAAAAATGGGTTACAACGGTACTACTTTGACTAACACTAGCAGTATGTAACAGCCCATGGGTCAAGTGGGCCTAATTCAGGTATGTGTCGAGTACTGTAGCAACAGCAGTGCCCCGAGCTGCAGGTGCATGCTACTGTACATACGGATTCCAGGGCTGTAGCGTTGGGGGTACTGCAGCGCGGACACTGTTCGCACCAGGTTATTGCAGAAACGAGGTGGGCCCGGGCAAACTCGTGTACTGTAGATCAGTGCCTGTTCGTGTGGGTTACTATAGCTCGCGAAACACTGTACACCAGGTGTTTAGTACCTACCGTGAATCTGAGGATCGCCAGTCCGACTTAAATACCAGGGTCAGGGACGTGTAGTAACCTTCGGTTAACCGTTTTGAGCGAAGCGAGGACGAAAGCTCAAACGAGTTACTACGCAGGTGGGACCACTCATCGGTAGAGTGGACCTGGGCCGTGTATGCTGGGACTGGATGTTACACAGTACCGCAATAGTGGCATACATCAACTATAGGGCATGTTTGATTCATGCCTAAGCTTGTCACGCCAAACCTTCGGTAAATTGTGGTTGCCATAAAGTTTGGTGACCAAAATCGAAGTCACACTTGTGGTAAAGTTTGAGTCTATGACATATGTGATAGGGAGGTAAAAAAGTGTGTCATGTTATAGTCACTAGTTGCTATGCTTGTGCGGTACGCATGTGTCTATGGTATTGGCGGCATCTTATTGTTATCAATGTGACACTATGGTTTTTTTTAAATGTTATGTATTTCTTTTATAAAGCTTGTATGCATTTAATAAGGAAAAAACTAAATTAACTAATATTGAGAAAAGCTTGCAACGTGTAAGTCTTCCACTCGGTCATTCCGTACTCCACTCCACCTGATCCTTTAATCATTGGTTCCAATTGTTGGACGCGTGCTCTACTGACTTCTGCTTTTAGAGCCTGTCTCGGTGAGGACATTTATTCATGAGGTAATATTGTAATTTGACATATAGCTCATCAGTTTTTTACAAAACAGAGTCAATATATTAAGGACTTCTAATTCCTCCATAGTTGGCACACCCTTGATAACAGAAACAACAATTGAATTTGGATTCCGTAATTAGATTAAGGCCCCGTTTGAGTCCTTAAAATTGAATTCATTTTATTAATTATAATTTAGACACATATTAATTAAGCTAATATAGTTGTATATGGATTATATTTGTATATTATTGTTAGCTATAAGAGAGATACTTGTCTATGATATTTGTACCGTAGGGAGCGAGTTGAAGAGTGTGTTATAAGTTGCAAAGTAAAAAACATAGCATAATGATCTATAGAATCCATTTTCTCCCACCCTATGAATTTGAGATAGGGTTATAAGTGAACTTTGAAAAGTGGTGGAATGTCAAATTCCACGCCAAATAAATTAGTTTATTATGTAGATTTCAATTCCTCCAAACGAAAGGATCCAAACTGCCCCTAAGGGTCTTCGATCAATTCTCCCAACAATTTGTCATGACTCATCTTCGTCTGGTGTTCCTTTGCAGGAGAATATAGTTTTTGTAGCTTATCCAGAGAGTACTGCAAAATTTGTCCAAGGTATTGTTTGTCCTGGGAACCTGATTAAAGTAACTTTCCGCCAAACGCAATATATATTTGTCTCATATATGCATCACCGTCCACCATATTCTATAATACTAATTGGCATATTCTTACCTGAGTTAATATTTCAAGGTTAATATTGCCAATGATTTCTTCTTTTCACCCTGTAGGAGCTAACTCTAGCAATGGTACAATTTAGACAGGAGTAAGTAGTACATGGAAATTTAGAATATGTCTTACAAAATTCAGTTTATTATGTAAATTTAGGCATGCAGCAAAATCAAGGTCAAGCACATAAGACTGAATAAATAAAGAAAAAGATGACTATGTAACTGAAATGTTTGGACATGGAGCAGCGGTATGAAAATGGTAAACGTTCAAAAGCATAAACCTGGATTTATTGATAATAACAATTAGTAGGACACTCTGAACAATCTGAATTTGAATATAGGATAAGCATGAACTATATTAAACTTACTAATGAAAAAGTTAGCTCGAGGGATCACAGACCAATTAGAAGGCGTGCAGACTTCTAAAACACATGGATTGAGAGAGGGGTACTGAACCTTGTTATGGAGAGGTGAGGTTTGTGTGCTATAGAACACGTAGGCTTTTGCAACACACTGGGTGCCACAATTGTGCGTATATTGTTCGTGCTAGCGCTACGGGCTACATTAAGTCCAAAGTTAATTCTATCAAATTTAAAGTGTAGTTTTATAACTTGTATCTAAAAACTGATAAGCACGCTGCTCCATGAAAAGAATGGGCACATATCCCATGATTTTTTTTTTCTAAAAATCCTACAAAATGATGATGTGTCACTTTTTTAGTGGTCCGTGCTCCTTCAATTAAGCCAACAAGCCCGTGCTAACGCTACGGAAAAATACAAAACAAAATAAAATTTATAAAAAATAAAATGAGATAAAATTTCCCTAGTATTAAGGGATTGTCTTCATCTGAGGGCTCCTTTTAGCCTTTTTAAGAAGCGGCATAATGTACATGCGACAGCTTTTTAACTGTACAGAAAAATAGTCTTAACTCATATGTGACATATTCATGAATGGAACTGTAACAATGTCCCCCAAAGTAACCTGCCTCCTTCAGCCCTTCATTGATCTCCTTTATTCCGGTCTGTGAAGCGTTTTGTTTATTAGAATTTTGAACAGTAAATGGCTACTGAACTAATAATTCAACAATAGAAACCTACCAAAGCACCAAAGAAGCAAGCAACAACATAAGATGATTTCCTAGTTAGCAGATGACAGGATGCCAATAAAAAAAGTTGAAAAGGTTCAGCTGGCAAAGGTGAGGCCTTCCACTGTGTTTAGACATCTCAAGACAATTTTTTTTGTTGTAAAAGTAGAAGGTGAAGTGGGCAAATAACCGGCCAAAACCAACTCGACATCAATGTCTCCTTTCAAAGACAACTGTGTCGCATCCTCAATATTGTAGCCCTGTCAAGCCAAATAGTGAGCAACGTTAGAAAATTAAATCTTGAGATATCGGGTCTGTTCGCTTGAGATTATCAGTCAGTCATTCAGCAGTGTTTTTCTCTCACAAAAAATCAGACAGATCAGCCAGATTTCAGCCCAAGCGAACAGGCTGATTATTGAGAATAATGCTTACAGAGTTCCATAACACACTCTTGCTGAGTTATCATGACTTTGGAGGAAAACTGATATGGCAGCATTTGTAAACTGAATTGTCATACATCTTGAGCAATACCCACAGTTGTAATTAGTGAAACCATATGCTCATTTAATATGACAATATTATTTTCAGAATCCAGCGGGAATTAACTTGATCGTATGAAATCTTTCTAGCAATCGTTCTTACAGTTTTGAATCCTCGACAAAAACTCTCACAGAAGCAGAGTGCATCAAGAGAAAGTATCAATTTTGAGAAGCGTTGATGGCTCCACCCTATTGGAGTAGGGGCCAATTAAGCATTGGTTCTCGTCCTCGACCATTCTACAGATCGAAGTACATTCGGTAGGCGTCCCTATGCGGTGCGTAGTAGCCCTCGATGACAGTAGTGTCGACCTAGAACCCGGTCTTCCTAATCTTCACACGCATGCAGTAGCCACGTCCAGCACTCGGCAACTGGTCTTCAAGTTGTAACAGAACCGACCAATTATACGAAATTAAGTAAGAAAATGACCCGCCAGAGTAGACGATTTAGCAAACTTAAGCCCGTATAACCCGGTAGTCCGTGAAATCACGAAGAATTTCAAACCAACTCACATACCAGCCAAGATCGTAATAAGTTTAGCGGTCACCATCACATATTACATAAAAGTTCGCATCACAGATATATCGGAGTTTAAACATAGTTATTACAAACCGAGTTCAAATAGAAGTAGCGGAAGCCATTTTGTTCAAACCACACACACTCACACAAAGTTCAAGTACAATGTCAGCTGATGATCATCTCCAACAAAAGCATTCGACGAGACGTAAGGAATGACCATGCCTATGGTCCTAAGCATCACCCATCGCAGGATAAAAGCAGTTAATACAGTAGCCGTAATACATCTGCACATCTGCAACAAGTGGGAACAAAACCCTGAGTACGAGAAGGTACTCAGCTAGAATTATCCGACATAACCGAAAATAAAGTGACACCAAGGATTATGAAGGGCTTTATAGTAGGGTAGCTGACTCATTTGCAAAAAGGCATTTTTAGCATTTTAAGAATCTTTCCCAAATCATTATTGTCAAGTTAATTATTATTAACCTGTCGACTACATTTGCACATATACTAGAGCAAGCATGTGATTAAGCAAATAATGATAATCAATGATCATTAACAACTTCCATAATGTCATATCCATTATAACTGTTCAAGTGTTCCATCAACATTACTACGATGAAGTAACTCAAGTCAAGTGTTCACTATCCAGTGAACGATGGCGATTCGAATCGATTATTAACTAGCTGGTAATTTATTCCTTACACAAACCTCACTCACCCGCTAAAGTGAGGTATTGGTCTTCGAGTCAACTATCCAGGAAAAATCTCGAGTTTGCCAGGAACCACATGTACCCGGGGACCGCCCGACTGCCTTTCGGTCTTATCATCGCGCCCCCGTGTCCTACCACACCTGCTCCGGTACAGTGCGCTGCGGGCAATCCACTCGCCCCGAATAATCTCCCAGCTTCGCGGTCGAAAGGTACGTTATTCGGTCAACTAAATGTAAGGCACGCGTTCAACATGACCCGAGGCCCAACAACGGTCGGTCCTTAATCGACACAGACGGAAAACACTACATTCCAAAACCCTGTAAGTCTCCGTCCGGTCTCAACTTCAAATTAGCACTTAGTTATACCATGACTACATAGTTATCCGAGTAGATCCAGGTAACCACCTATAGCTCGCAGGTGACAGAAAATCACCCGACTTCTACCGGTCTAAGCCAGCTAAGCATTGACTTGACTGCGGATACCAGGGTAACAAGGATATAGTATAACAAAGGTAAACAAGGTATAATGCAGCAACGGTTGCAAACAACTCCTAAACGTAATGCATCAATTAAAGTAAAGCATTAATTAACAATTGCAAACCGGGGGAGAAAAATGCTCCAGGGCTTGCCTCTTTCGAAGGACCTCGGGCGGTGATCGGGGCACTCCGAAAGTTCTTCAACGTCCTCCTCGTCTGCTTCGGTCACCTCTTGAGGCTGCACCTCGGGCTGCTCCTCGGGCTCCTCGGGTACGACAACCGGGCTATCGGTTTGCGATCCTGTATGATGCAGGTGCGTAAGTGCTTATGCAAAAGGTGCATCGGATGAAATGAGCACAATGAATATGCTTGCATGCAAGGTAGATGAGTAAGATTCGCTTTCATGAGTCGAGTATTATACAAATCTCATACAAGGTAGTCCACGTCATCCAAGAACATGTACTACTAGTGCATGTCATCTACTGTATTCTCTTAGACTACTAACATGCTTAGTCCACACATCTCATTGGATGCTTTAAAGATACACCAAAGGTCTACTAGGTTCTTAATCATGTATAAAGCATTATACAATTAAACCCTAATTAATACTAGGTTTAAATAGTAACATCTATTTTTACAGCAGAGAAAAATCTTAGAAAATTATCATAGCACAGCACTACCCTAAGTAGACTACCATAAAAATTTCATGGCATTTGAATAAGTGAAATAGCCTACACAAAAAAGACAAGCTAGGGCCTAATTATGAGCATTAAAATACTTTGTATTATGAAAAGTATCAAACAACAGATTTAGTATTTTTCCTAGGTTCTACATAGCAAGTAATCAGTGTACAAAAATTATCACATGCATGTTTTATACAACTTTTGCCCTCTATCAAAAATAACAAAAAATATGCCATTATAGGCACTTGAACTACACCTTATAATTTTTCTATAGAACATGCATGGCACATATTTTTCTTATAAAGTACAGTACACAAGAAGATTAACAAAATTAGAACCATATTTTTCTGAGCTTTCTATGATTTATTATGCATTTCTGAAGATTAATAGCATTTTTAAAGATAAAATAAAACTATACAGAAAAGTATTTCAAACTTGACATACAATATTTTTACATCATATACCTGGTCCTAAGAAGTCTACCAAAATTTGTTTCACAATTTTTGGAGCCAAAATGAGCAAGTTATGAATTTGTAAAGTATTTTCATGAATTCTGAAAATCATTTTTTAATTCCTTTTTAAACTCAGCCGCCGAAAACGATTAGTGCACCCGGTGTAATGGACACGCGTGCGCGGGGTGAGACAGATAGGCGGGCCCGCGGAGGAACCCGACCCCACCCGTTAGCCACACAGTGGCGGGGGAGGCGCTGACCGCACGGATCTCGCCGCCGGTGAGCTCGCCGCCGGTGAGGTCACCAGCAGCGGCTTCCCCGCGGAGAGACGAACTCCACGTGCTAACCTAGGGCATCGGAGGAGCTCGCAACCGAGCTCGCCCACGGTCATGGCGGCACGACGGCGCGGCTCATCGGCGGGAGCACGCCTCCGGCCATGAGATGGCGCGGAAAACGGTGTCCGAGCACCGGGAGGAGCAGGGTGAAGGGAATGCGCGCACGAATGAAGAAAAAACGGACGCGAAAGGGAGGTGTCCACGGAGCGGGGTCCTCCGATGAGCTCGGCCGGGACTCCGGCGAGAAATCCCCGTGGAGGGGAGGCTTACCACGGGCGGTTGAGGTTTAGCGCGGGCTGCGCCAGAGGGAGACGGAGCTCGAGGCAAGATGGAGCGGCTTGCGATGAGCCGGAACGGCCGGAACAGTGTTAACGGTAGATAAGTATCATTTTTAACCGTCAACATAGCATGAGAAATGATCTAAATACAAATACTATCTAGATATATGGGTTATACTGACAGAATTTCACGAGTTTTGGTGAATATCTATTTCTGCATGGGGTTATCAGGAAAGAACCAAGGGAGGTCCACATGTTAGATTTACATAGAGAGAAACTGACCATACTATGAAAAAGAATACTCTAGAAGACTCGAGAAGATCTTCCCCCGGAGGGGAGGGCCCACAGGCTAGGCAACAGGGGCGGCCGCCCCTGGGCCTGGGCGCCCGCCCCACCTAGGTGGCCAATCAAAGCCAACCTCGTGGATCATGCCTCCACCGCCTTTGAGGATCAATAATAATTGTTCATCAAGGTCGGTTTGATCCAAGGGCTGTGGTGCTTCCTAGAAGACTATATAAGCAAGGCCCTTGGCCCCAGGAGAAACGCTAATTTTGGAATTCATTATTCATCTTATTCATTCAGAGAAGCTCTAGAGCCACCATCTCAATTAGATCTCTAGTTTAGCATAGCTACATATGATCAGAACTAGAAGGAGCCAAGCATTGCTTGATTTTCGGATCTGTCAGGAGAATACTTGGTAATTCTCTCCTACTTTTGTATTTGTTCTTATATTATTCATCTAGTTCATTATTTCTATGAATATGACTTTAGTCTATTCTATCATATTGGATATGACTTTGCTCTATTTGATTATGTTCTTAATTATATTGTTCTTAGTCTACTTTGATTATATGCTTGGCATAATTCGATCATAATTATATTTAAGTATAGGATCGTATAACGCTTGCTCATTGATATCATGGGTGAGTGGTAAACATTGTGTAGGCGTGGTGCCTATACCGTATTTACCTGCGATTACACCCTATATTCCGGATCGTGTGGTAGATCGCGGGAGTGACAGTCCTGTTGAGTCCTCTGTAGTCCACCTCTCGAGTATAGGGCAGGCAGAGCACAACTATTACAGAGAAGTGACGGCTATGTTCCATATATTCCTTAGTAATATCACTATGCGTAGATATAACCTTTTCTTGCCATGATTGCCAAGTGTAATTGCACTAATCATCGTATGCTTTGACTTTATAGTTAGAATAACTTAGGATTTATCCCTATAGTTCATCCTAAATCATGCTATTGCTATATATCTAGAGTAGTCTATTGAGATGTTTATCATTATATATGGCTATGTGCTTACCAGTTATCCTTTATTATTATTCATATATTATTTTGTGACACTTACCCTGTATGAGAAGATAGATAAAGACATGGTTATGCTCTCCATTAGCACATGCAGTGATGCTCATTACTCATTATCCTTAGCATCCCTTCCCGGTGGTAAAAATATAAATAACGATACCTGGATTACTCCCGGTTAAAATGCTACATCGGTATTATCTGTGCACTTGCGGATTTTATATTTATTTCAGAGGAGCATTTGCATATTTTAGTACCAGCACCTTTGGTGTCATGCTGGGAATGACAACCTAACTTAGGTGGCATTAGAGGTGTCAACAAACAGGTGTCTCCGGCGATGGCGAGCGGTGGCGGTGAGCGGCGCGCGCTGCTGCTGCGTTGCGGCTGTGGGGAGCGGAGGGAGAGAGAGCGGGCGAGTGAAGTGGGCACGCTCGGACATGCGTTTTGAAGGCGAGCTGGAGGCGCCGCGCGGCGAGCTTGCCGGCGCATGGCCGCCATGCGGCGAGCGCGGCCTGCCGCGGTCGGGCGACGCGCGCAGGCGTGCGAGAGCGGGAGGGGGGAGAAGGAGGCCGAGCTGCGCCGGGCCGAGGCAGCGGCGCGGCGCGGGAGTGGACGCGGGTGCGCGCGGGGAGCTGGGCCGGCTTTCGGCAGCGGGCCGAAAACGAGGTGCGGGCCCACGAAGGAGAAAACGAGTTTTTCTTTTTATTTTTCAATCCTTTTTCAAGATTTTCAAAAAGCAACAGCTTTAAACAAATTTTTGAGCAAGAAAAAGGCATTTTCTGAAAATGACCCAAAAATGAAAGTTGCTTAGAATTTAATTCTCTACGACTTTTATTAATGGACAAACTCAAAATTCCAAACAGATTTTGAATTGGAAAGTAATAGCTAAATAGGGAGGATTTTTAACCATTTTTCAATAATATTTTAAAAAGCAAAATTTGACAAAACTTTGAATACCAAAGTTGCTCCAAAAATTATGCTAAATAATTCTAGATGATTTACAATTTTAGCCAAACATGTTTTCTTAGCCTAGCAAGCATAACTAGGGCAAAATAGAGCTAACAAGCATATGCAACATTCATGTTTCACGAGCATGTTTCATATGTTGCAAAGCATTGTTTCCGTTATTATTTATATGGTTAGGCATGTATGATTATGATGCTTGATGATGCATAATATGCATGATTTGCAGTGCCTAAATACTTGCGTAACACCGGGCTGTTACACAAGCAATCATGCGTGTACGTCTGGCCGCAGCCACACGCTTGACCTCCAGATGGGCAGTGCATATACGTGATCTGTAAGATGCGAATAAGAGTGAGGAAAGAATCTGATCTTCATACGTGTACGTCCGGCGGCCAGGCTTGGCCCCCAACGGGCCATGCATATACGTGATCTGTTGTAAGATGCAAATAAGAGTGAGGAAAGAAAGGGATCAACCTGCTTCGTGCCGATGATGAGAGGCATGGCGGCTTCTTGCTCAGCTCCGGCACGCTCCTTCCTCGGCAGTGACAACAGATCGATGCCCTCCTCCCAGATGTTATAGGCCTGAACTCGGGTACCTGCGCTGCCAAAATCTGTTGGAGCCAGAAAAAAGGGGGAAAATTGGATGGACGATGGGTCCAGCGCCCGTCGCGTGCGACCCCAGGCTGGATGGATGACGCATGGACACGCCTCGCATCGTACGGCCGCTGGAATCGAGCACGTCCCTGTGGTTCGCGACGGCTCCGCATCGAAGGAATCACGGCTTGGCTCCACTTCCCATCGGCTTAGACGTCGTCAAAGTCATGTTCTTCATCTCCCCTGAGTCCGCAGCCGCCATTAGCCGCAGTCCACGCCGCTTCTAACTCCGCCGCCACCTTTGGGATATTTAACTATTTGCCATCCTTACGGAATCCACCTCTTTAAAAGCCATTCTTATTTTGGCAATTACACATTTGCCACTTTTACGAGCGGTCGTTTACATATTTGCCACTTTTGCTGATAAGACAAGCTAACTCCTCACGCCACGCTGGATTAGGCACGCGAAAAGACAATGTTGCCCCTGTCTTCCTCAAGTGAGCAGTTGCCAGCCCACTCTTCTGCCACTGACGTGTGGGGCCCATACGTCTGGGTCACCCGCTACCTCCCACCATCTTCCTCCTCGCTGCCTCCGTCGACAAAGCATAGTTCCCCAACGCGCCGCTGCACCGGGGAAAAATTCCAATTGCCGCCGCGCCGCTGCAATTGGCCGCTCCGGGCCATGCGCAGGGGAGGCCGAGCGGCCTCTGCTGCTTTTTCCCCGGGTCCTCGTGCGCCATGCGAGGGAGCGCTACGCGCCAGCACCGGCCGCTGCCGCGCTCGGGCGGGTAGGCAGCCACGCACCTACCGCTTGGGGAGCTATGCGTGAAGAGGGCGGGCTGCCTACCGCTGGTGCCCCACCACACAGCAGCTGCGCTTCGGGCCGCACGCGGGAGAAGAGCGCTGGGCGCCAACGCTCGGAAGGCCGAACCATGCTTCGTCGACGGAGGCAGCGAGGAGGAAGATGGTGGGAGGTAGCGGGTGACCCAGACGTGTGGGCCCCACACATCAGTGGCAGAAGAGTGGGCCGGCAACTGCTCACTTGAGGAAGACAGGGGCAACATTGTCTTTTCGCGTGCCTAATCCAGCGTGGCGTGAGGAGTTAGCTTGTCTTATCAGCAAAAGTGGCAAATATGTAAACGACCGCTCGTAAAAGTGGCAAATGTGTAATTGCCAAAATAAGGATGGCTTTTGAAGAGGTGCCTTCCGTAAGGATGGCAAGTAGTTAAATATCCCACCACCTTTACCCGAGGAAGAGCACGGCGCGGCCTCTACCTGCGCACGTCGCAGTCGCCAGAGCCTTCTCCCCGAGCCCCCTACTCTACTTGCGCCGATATGTTGGTCTAAGCTGTCGCCGCTGCCGTCGCCATAGGTCACCATCGACACTGCTGTCGTCGACGACCTGAGCCTCTGGCTGGGCGCCCTCGCCGTCCGCCGCGACCATCTGCCACCAAATCCGTCTATGCCGGAAGGGGTCAGGTACGTTTCATCCGGCACCCCTGATTCCTGTACTGACTTTTATCTGTATCCATCCGGCAACCATGCTCTGCACTGACTGTAAAATTGCAAGCAGTTTAAATACTATGGGACATTGGAGCGACAAGGACTTGCAAGAAACAGGATATAGGTGCTGCAGCGTGACCCGACAAATGATTCAAGAACTATGGATTCCTTGAAGAACTGAAAGTGTACATAAATATCGTTGTTTTCAAAGGACCGATAGATTATCAACAATTGTATGAAGGGTCGTCTGTTGAACAAAAGTGGAAGACTGCAATTAGTACAGTCAGTCCTATCTTCGATTCCCACTTACTACATGTCTGTATTCAGCATATCCAAATGGACAGTGAAGAAAATTGATCGAATTCAAAGAAATTTCCTCTGGAAAGGTCCAGAGGATGCTTGAGGAGGCCATTGCCTGGTGAATTGGAGGAGAGTCTACCACGCAAAATTCTTAGGAGGCAAAATTCAGCATACCCAAATGGTGGTCTGCCCAGGTGATCATCTACGCTGTCTGCAACCTATGGAAAGAGCGCTGCAGGAGAGTCTTCGACAACAAAGCACAAACACCGACACAGGTTGCAAGTTTAATTCAACAAGACATTCTGCTATATGCCATGGCGCATGAGTCAGAACATGTAAATAGCTAGTACTCCCTCTGTCCCACAATGCTTGTCGTTTTGAGATGGGTTGGAATCGTCTAGATTCACGTAGGAGTGCATGTATCCGACCAACACCAATATCCAAGTTCAGTCAACATTTAATGCACCTGGTTCAAGCCTAAAACGTCTAGTATATAGAGACCGAGGGAGTATATAACATAACTGACAGTTTAGACTGCAATTGCAGTGTAGTTTTTTCTTTCTTTTTAGTCTCTACTGAATCTGTTGGCTGGAATTATAACCAGCATGTAAACCTATCTGTATCTGTTCTTCTCACCTCTACTTAATGCAAAGGCAGAGCACCTGCCAATTGGATGTCTGAATAATCTCATTGTTTTTCTGAATGCATTGTTTTGAACAACAAGAGAGCAAAGTTTGTGAGTCTCCTATTCGGAGCAAAGTCTGTAAGGCTCCTATTCAGAGCAAAAGAGATTTCCTAACAGTAAAAGAGCAAAGTTACATAGATTGATGATTTTGCACTCCATCAAAATGTAACTTCGTAACGGCAGTTTGCACTGTAGCATCTTGATCAACTCCCATTGACAGGCTTGTGTATCCTCGTGGTATGTACGGAGCAGCCATTGCAGAAGGATTTGCAATTAAATTGAAGTGTGGCATTGTGGAATTAGCATATCCACCTTGCAGGAAAGGAGCATCCATGGCTGAAGATGGCCCAACATTAAAATCCTGTCATAGCATAAGAAATTAAAGTGTTCACAAATCATGAATGTGAGGGAAAAATTATGAAAATAGCTAATGTCTTAACTTATTTGGTTTGGATCAGCACGTTCATCTCTTGTTTGTACATCATTAGTTTCCAGATCTTCACCTACAATGAAATATATATGATGATGCAAAAAATTTTAAAAAAATTGTAGACATAAGCAAAAGTTAGTGGGCAGGTCACTACCTTTCTTCTGAGCACCCTTCTTCTTCCCTGCCTTCTTTTCAAGAGCATTTTAAAACGTGTATTCTTTGGACCTTTTATTACCTGAGGAATTTTAAATGACATTACACCATTTAATAGTTCTCGGACACTTTCATTTGGAATTGGAGGAACCTCCTTGGATTTTTCATGCATCTCACTTAGATAAGTATCCGCTTCGAGGTTCAAGTTATGTATAGCTTTCTGCAATTTATCAAGAAGTTCTTTTGACGGCGAACACTCAATGCAAGAGATGTGGCCTGTCGAGATATAAGTATTGCCTGTGTTTTCAAATCTCCCGTCTCTGTTCCTTGTTTCTCAATATAAAATCTACTTTTCGCATATTTTGTCCATCTAGGCAGTATAAATTGCAATGGCAAATTGTATACTCCATTCATATTGAAGACTCTAAAAGCATGTTTGCACAATAAACCTATAAGATACAGTTGCCAATTCATCAACCTATATTGCAGCTAACAATGTATAAATTGAAATGTAAATAGTATACATACCTATGGATTCAAACATCCGACAAGAGCATGTAATGGTGGAATCTTCAGTGTTCAATACTACTATTGCTCCACGGTCAGACTGCATATACTTAACAAAGAATGTCTTGTTTGTCCCCGCAGCTTCCAACAATTCACAAGACAATGTAAATTGTCTTTTAAATTCTTCATCAAACTCTGAATACATTCTCCTTGTATATGATTCAGCTGCAGTATTCAACATTGGTAGATTTGGAATGTATGCAACCGGGTTCTTTCGACGTGACTTAAAATTAGCATCCAACTCATTTGCACGGAGACTAACTGCAACCTTCTCACATTCTACAAGGAGTTCAGAAAGACCAAGTCTCCTACGAAATCTTTTCTTGAAGACATTATTCATACCTTCGCTCCTTTGGGTCGAGTTCATGTCTGTTGTAAAAGAGTCACGGTACACCCTAGCCCACTTTGCCCTCAAAGCATATAGGTTTGCCATCCATGAGTTATTCTCAAGGTTGTATTTAGCCAACAATTCACACCATTTCTCTATGAAGTAAGTCTCTGACCTGTCTTCGTACACACAGTTTTTGAAATCTGGTAGGAACTTGTTATCTGACTCATGAATTACATGACTAAGATGTTTAGCAGGATTTAAGCAAATGTGCCACAAACAAAGACGGTGGCTTGTATTTGGAAATACATAAGCAATTGCTACTGCCATAGCCGCGTCTTGATCTGGAAAAATTATGCTGGGGTGCTTTCCTGACATTGCCGTTAGAAAGGTTTTAAAAAGCCAAACAAATGATTCAATAGTTTCATTAAATAGAAGTGCACACCCAAAAAATACGGTTTGCTTGTGATGGTTGCAGCCAAGAATCGGAGCAAAAGGCATTTTCAAACTTGTGGTGTCAAATGACACAGCATCACCAAAGCATTTGTAATCCATGATAGACTAACCATCTGCCCAAAAGAAATTTGCTATACGACCATCTTTCTTATCTACTTGAAATGCATAAAAAAATATAGGATCCTGTAACTATTTATTTCTCAGATATTCAGATAGTGTTTGTGCATCATTGGCTTCTAAGTACTGTCTGCGCTGGCGGCCAATCTCATTATTACAATCCATCTTAGCAAATGGTGTGTTCTCTTCTCCTCCATAAAATTTCTTCATGAACTCATAAACTTGGGCTGGCTTCATTCCAGCTTCCCGTATCTGCCAAATTAATTTTCTGTCTGCCTCTATAACCTGTCGTTGGGACCTCAGCTTATGTGACTTATTTGGACTAGCAAGATAATGATTGTGCTGTTCTACGACCTTTTGCACCATCCAAATCCCCTCTTTGCTGATACTAAACTGGACACGAGCATCACAACCCATCCTTGTAATGTCCTTTTGTGATGACTCATTTTCTCGTTATCCTTGACTACTGCAAACTATATATTTCTGACATAGACTACCATCTTGGCGGCGCTTTGTCTTGCTCTTTCTAATACTAAACCCAACCTTGCCTGCATAGGTGTTGTACATCTCATAAGCTTCTTCCTCATATTGAAATGTCATTCCAACTTTAGGAGTGATCAAATTGTGCCTAGCTTTAGGAACCACCTCCTATACATATAAATTTTCAATTAAAGGTGTACTAAAAATAAACAAAATATCGTATATTCTGTAAGTTTGTTAAATATTTTTTACCTCATCAGGTACTTCATTCTGCACTGATCCAGATGTCTGTGAAATGGTGTCAATGGTCTCTACTCCCATGGTAACCAACGTGGTGTTCTGTGAAATATGCACACTATATGTCAGAAAGCAAACAACGTAGAAGAAAAGGCACAACGATCTAATCAGATAACCGACCTGTGTTATCTGTTCTTCTTCTTCGAGACGACCATCATCAACAGCATCAATTCCTAGTGCACGTGAATCCTCCATGACAAAAGAAGATGGCAATAGGTCAACTATAGGTTCATCCATGGAATCGGCGGCGACGGCGACGGCGATGGCGTGCAACAACCGCACTGATCTAGGGCTCAAGGCACGATCTATTGGGGCGTCTTGTATTCCAGCTGAGCCGATGAGGATCGAGGTGCCGAGCTGTGTGCATGTTTGCCTTCCGTCAGAGCGTCGTTTCCAGCTGCTGTAGGATGAAAGGGCCATGCACGTGGCATCCATCCGGCTGGGGGTAGCATGCGTCGCGCGCTGGACCCATCGTCCATGCAATTTTTTTTTTCTGAAAAAAGCCTAGAGGGCGGCAGCGGCAAGGGTTACATGGGCAGCGGCGTGCGGCAGGCAAGAGCAGATAGGTATGGGTCCACTATCAATGTGGACGTTTTGTTGCGGGTACGCGTTTTGTTGGGTAGCATTTTGGTGTAAAAAAAGACCGTGGTGTAAGATTATATGGCAGGAACACGTAAGATGGGGGGTGTAAGATGCGTAAGACGGATGTGGTCCACAATCAAACAAACGTGTACCATTAGATCTAAAGACGGATGTGGTCCACGATCAAACAAACGTGTACCATTAGATCTAAAGACAATTCATCATCCAACAGTCCTAATAGGGGTAGGTATTAATTTTTTTATGAGAGCTATTTTTCAATTCCTTCACTCTTTTATAGTACTAGCAAACATGCCTGTGCGTTACACCGGGACGGACAACTTATTACCACTACTACTCAAAAGATTAACGGAGGCAGGCAAAAAAGCATTAACCGAGGCGTTTTGGCCAATCGCCTCGGATGAAAGGTCACAGTTAATGGGACCTTTTCCGAGGCGGTTTGATGCCCGCCTCGGTTAATAAAATAAAAAAAATAAAAAAAATAAAAACCCTAGATGAGCCCGCCGAGCCCATCCATGTGACCTTGCGCGCTACCGCTGCCGGGGAGCAGGCCCCGCCCCACCACTCGCAGGTCGCCACCACATTTGGTGGAGGGAGGTGGCTCCCCCACCGGCCAGATCCGCGTGCGGAGGGAGAGAGAGGGCCGCCGCCGGTGTTGTCCATGATGTGGACGAGGAGCGCAGCCGTGGGGAGGCCGGATCCGGCCACCACGCCACCGGAGCCGACCTCCATGGCCCGAGCCCACCGGATCCACGAGGGGAGGAGAGAGCTGAGGAGGAGGGCCACCGCCGGTGTTGTCCATGAGGTGGAGGAGGAGCGCCGCCGCGGAGAGGCTGGATCCGGCCACCACGCCACCGGATCCGGCCTCCATGGCCCGCGCCCGCCGGATCCACGTGGTGGGAGGGAGGAGGGGCGCGCCGCCGTGGTGAGAGAGGGAGAGGGGCGTTTGGCGTGGGAGGAGGAGAGGGAGCAGGGCCGGCGCCGGCGTGGGAGGAGAGGGAGGAGGGGCCAATGAGAGAGAGGAGTGAGGGAGAGAAGGGCACCGGCGTCGGGTGAGGGTGAGGAGGGCGCCGACGTGGGAGGAGATGCGCGCGTCGGATGAGGGGGAAGGGCGGCACCGTCTGGACGGTCTGAGACAGAGGGAGCGGCGCCGTCTGGACGGGCTGAGAGAGAGGATGAGTGAAAATAAAACCCTAGCTGCATTATATATACTGAGTGCGATATCGGGCCGATTATGAGCTGTCTGGGCTCCGAGGCTAGGCTAGCATTTACCGAGGCAGGCCTTGTAACGTAACTGCCTTGGTTAATGTATTTACCGAGACGGTTGTGTTAGAACAACCGCCTCGGTTAATTGATATTAACCGAGACGGGCATTTTTAAGGTGCCCGTCTCGGTTAATCGATTTTGCGAGACGGTTGTTATAACCGCCTTGGTTAATAGAAATGACCGCCTCGGTTAATGGTAGGCATTAACCGAGGCGGTTGGATAAGCTGCCCACCTCCAAGGCTATTTTAGAAAGGTTACGGAAAATATTTTATGTAGTAGTGTACATAGTCACCTAGATGACTTGTGACCTAGGAGATTTATTTTAGGCCTCTCTTGGCGCAGCTCCTAGTGACTCTAGCTCCACGCGTGCTGTAGGTTACTGCATGACACTGTAGCATGGAGCAAAACAGCTCTGGCTCTAGCAAAATATAACTGGGACCAAGGAGCCAAAGAAGCCAGTGTTGGGGGGGGGGGACCGATGGCTCCGCCACAACTACGTGAGGCTTGATGATTTATCAAATGATGGACTATGTTATGCACTTGAATTGGTCTTGTAATCAAATTTCGTGCTGCTTTCTGGACACATTGCTCTAACTCATACGATCCAGGAAGAGAGTAATAAACCATCAAAACGCTTTGTATTTATGTTCTTGGAGCATACTCCACACTTTGTCTGTGTGTAGATACGCTGCTCTAACTCGTACAACACGGGATAGAGCAAAGAACTACGAAAACATTATGTACTATAGGTATAGTATAGATAGATAGACCGACAGACATGTAAAAAATAATAAAGAAGTAGAGATAAAGATGTTAGCATTATTATAATAATTTCTATGAAATTTGCTCTTTTTTCTCTAAAAAAAAATCAGCCTCTGCACCCGCCTTTTTTTTTTTTGTTGCCCTCCTGTTTTGTTGTCCCGTACCAAGACGTCCTGATCCAGGCCGAACCCAAACAACGTTGTTGGTCTTTTGTTCTTGTTCTGTGTTCTATTCAGCACTTGATCAACACATATTAGTATAAGAAAGCCAATTTTTATAGGCCATGTCCTAACCAGCCTTGACCTTTTATTTTTCTTTTTTGGCCATCACCAGCACGTCTGTCACGAGGTTTGCAGATGTGTTGTAATCATGACTTATTAGGATTGGAAAAAGTCTACTTAACCCCCTGAACTATCAGCTAGTGTCTAAACTACACCCCCAACTATAAAACCGTCTGTTTTACACCCTGAACTTTTCAAAACCGTTCAAATTACACCCTGGAGCGGTTTTGGACGGCGGTTTTGCTACAGTAACCTTGGTTTTGCTACAGTACGTCGGTTTTGACCTTTTCTATTTATTTCCGCTGAATCTTTGAAAAATCATAGTAAATCACAGAAAAATCATAAAATAGAAAATCTAATTTTGTTAGACTCCACATGAGTAGATCTACACAATGAATATATAATATAGTATGCTTTAGTATAAATTTTTTCTGTAGCTTTAAATTAGTTAGAAAATCAAATTTTATCTGTAATTAATTGGAATAATTCATGGCTACAACTTTTATGGTCCAATTGTGGTTAAATTTTTATAGTGAACTAATTATTGTATGCTTGAACTGTCGTAAAAATTTCATACTGATGGGATCATGTATAATTTAGTTATAGATTTATTTATATTTAACAAGCATAAACCTAAACATAAACCTAAATAAATCTATAACTAAGTTATATATGATCCAATGCGTATGAAATTTTTACTATAGTTCAAGCATATAATAATAACCCCATCATAAAAATTTCACCATAATTGGACCATAGAAGCTGTAGCTATGAATTATTCCAATTAATTACAGACAAAATTTGATTTTCTAACTAATTTAAAGCTACAGAAAAAAATTGTACTAAAGCATACTATATTATATGTTTATTGTGTAGATCTATTCATGTAGAGTCCAACAAAATTAGATTTTCTATTTTATGATTTTTCTGTGATTTACTATGATTTTTCAAAGATTCAGCAAAAATAAATAGAAAAGAAAAGTCAAAACCGCCGTACTGTAGCAAAACCGTGGTTACTGTAGCAAAACCACTGTCCCAAACCGCTCCATGGTGTACTTTGAACGGTTTTGAAAAGTTCAGGGTGTAAAACAGACGGTTCTATAGTTGGGGGTGTAGGTTAGACAATAACTGATAGTTCAGGGGGTTAAGTAGACTTTTTCCATTAGAATTTCCCGTGTGTGAATTGGCCACCTATAATAAACGTGATTTTTTTTATGGCAGGTGGGAGATCAACACGTATTAGTACAAGAAAGCCAAATTTTATAGGTCATGTCCAAGCCGGCCTTGACCTTTTATTTTTCTTGTTGTCATCACCACAAGGTACGCAGATTAGTGTTGTAATCGTGACTTATTAGGATTTCCAATATGTGAATTGGCCACCTAAAAGAAACGTGATTCTTTTATGGCAGGGGGAGACGTACGTGAGATTGAATCTTGGTTTATAATGAGTCTTACATCTTACATGTAAGATCACGGATAACGGAGGGCTTACATAGTATGACGTGTAGATCAAACAGTTGTTACGGAGGAGGAGTAAGATCACGCATAATAGAGGGCTCATATAGCATGATATATAGATTGAACGGTTATTATAGAGGGAGATCACTCCTTAAAAAAACTCACTCTTTTATAGTGTGATGATACATAGCAATGAACTAAACCACTGCTGAAAAAACCATAATATAGCTATTTTTTTATAACATACAGCTAATGTTTTTTTTGATGCCTCAACTCTTCGAGTACAAGTTATAGTATCTGAACTTACGCACTAACTCACCCACCACACACACCCCTAGTGCGCAAGCTAAAACTGGGCCTATACGAAGAGACTTGCACGTGGCTGAAAGATATCCGAAGTCTTCTAGGTTTCGTACATGACGGGCACGTCATCCTAACTAATGTGGCGCATCCACGTGTGAGGATGCAGGTATCAAGCACCTACAAATTTATTCCAGGAAAAAACCCCGGTGAGGCACGCAGGTTCGTCCCGGCCAGCGATCGAACCCACGAGTGGTCGCTCCCACACCTGGAAAGCGGATCAACTGAGCTATCACTCGGTCCTCCGTATAGCTAATTTTTAGCGTGGTAAGTTTTCGTCGTGAACGAACAAGTCCTAATATTCTAGCTACCGAAGCAACGTTTGTTGGCCCGTTCGTTTCGCTGAAAAGCCATGGTTGAAAGTACTGTTCACTGATTTGTTGTGAGAGAAAATACTGTTCTGACTGAAAAAAAATAAACTGAAAAATACGGATTATAAGATAAGCGAAGATGACCATATTATCTGCTAGTACACATAGGTTTCTACTTGTCTCCGTCCCACCGTGAGCCTGAGTGCATTCCGTTAACACAACACAAATGGTGCCAATCGCATCGAATGGCCGCAGATAACGAGGGCGCCGTACTATTTTTGGTGCGGCAGGCCGCCCGCGCCCAGCCGCCGCCCAGCCACAGCCACATCCTGACACCCATCCCCGCGCGCGGCGGGCGGCCACCCGCGGCGGCGCACCTGCCCCGCGCCCCCCCTATCTCGCCATGCCTTTCTCCATGGTCACCGCCTCGCCTCTTCTCGCCCCGGGGCCCTCCCGGCCCCGCTCCAACCCCCAACCTCGTGGCCAGCGCAGCGCAAGCAGCGGTAGCAGCAGTAGACGTGCTAGAGGAAGGTTTGGACGAATAGAAATTAGAGGCGAAGGGCGAGGAGGAGGAGGTGGACGGGATAAGGAAGTGACGACGGAGGGAGCAGACCGCGATGCTGCGGCGCGCGGCGAGCAACGCCTACTCGTGGTGGTGGGCGAGTCACATCCGCAGCACGCAGTCCAAATGGCTCGACAACAATCTTCAAGGTAGTATCTTAGCCCGCCACAATGCTTAAGAACAATCCTCCACATAACACGAAGATATGAGAAATCGTGACTTACAACCTTTTAACATTGGAGTACATCGTTTCTTGTAGTATTTGTTCGCTAGCAGTACCGCTTCATTTTCTTGTGCGACAAATTTTCTCACTATTATCTCTTTATAAGCAGAAAACGATGTAGCATTTCTAGTACCATGATACGAATGTGCATTATTTTTCTCACAGTTTTTCAATATATCTTTTGTTGTCTTTGCAGAGATGGAAACGAGGGTGAAGTCCATGATCAAACTCATAGAAATAAATGCTGACACTTTCGCAAAGAAGGCAGAGCTGTACTTCAAGAACAGGCCTGAGCTGGTAAACCTCGTCGAGGAGACATATAGATCTTACCAGGCGCTCGCTGATCGATGTGATCGGATATCAGGGGAGCTCCACAAGTCAAATCACACCATAGCAACTGCGTTTCCAGAGCAAGTACAGCTCTCACTGCAAAATGACAATGGCGACGGATTCCCAAGGGGTATCACAGGGATCAATATCAGCAAAGGAACTAGCCCAGCTCCAAAGAGGACACAGACACATAAGAGGATTACCTCTCAGATGAGCAAAGAAAAGGCACAAGAAGAGATCGAGAGGCTCCAGAAGGGAATTTTGGTGTTACAAACTGAGAAAGAGTTCTTCAAGAGCTCATATGAATCTTCACTGGACAAGTACTTGGATATTGAACGAAGGGCAACAGAGATGCAAGAGGAGGTATGGAGCTTGCAAGAGACTTTTAATACCAGTGCAGTTATCGAAGACAATGAAGCTCGAGCTTTGATGGCTGCACGGGCCCTTATTTGCTGTGAGGATACACTGATTAACTTGCAAGATCAGCAAAAGCGATCATCTCAAGAGGCAAAAACAGAGTTCCAACGAGTCATAGACGCAAAAATGAAGCTAAAAGCTTTCAAGAGTGAGTGTGGGCACCCTGATAATCAAAAGGAGCTAAGTGATCAGCAATATGTAGTGACCAGCTCTGCACATCCATCTACAGAGAATAATGACTCCATCCCGCAAGACCGCAGGCTCCAGCTACAGGAAGTATGCCAAAAGATCAAACTGCAGTTTGAGTCGTGCTCAGAGGCATCTGTAGTGCATCTAGCAGGAATGGTTGATGAATTCGTGGATAAGGTTATTGCACTAGAAATTGCAGCTACATCACAGAATGCTCAAATCAATAGAATGAGAGCTGAGGCAGATGAACTGCACAAGCGTCTGAATAGTTTGGAGGAAGAGAAGGCAGGTTTAGTTGGGGATTCCAGCAAGTTGTCTGAGAGGTTGAGGCAAGTTGAGGAGGTGCTGCAAACAATTCAGCAGATTGAGAAGTCTGTGCACACTGAAAATGGAAATATTCACAGACAATTAATTGATGCATGCAACAGTCTTACTGATTTCGTGGAGAAGGTGGATGCTCCTCTGAGCGAAGAAACAGTAGATTCATCTGAAGGGTCTAAAGGAATTGCTTCCGAAGAAGATGCAGATAAGCCTGGCACATTCTCTGATCCATTTCAAGCCGATTCAGGCACTGCAGGTAAATCGATGGATGAAGACTCATTGGACTCATTTGATGTCTCTAGTGAGGCACAGGAAGAAGACGCAGATGGCACCTTAGGGTGGCAGCAAGTAGTTCTGAACGGGTTAGAGGGCAAGGATAAAATCCTCTTAAGAGATTACACATCCATCCTTCGGAACTACAAAGATACAAAGAAGCAGCTTTCAGAAATAGAGAAGAAAAATCAAGAATATCATCTTGAGGCTATGTCAGAAATGAAAGAGTTAAAGAGTGCCAATGTAACAAAAGATGATGAGATTCGCTCTCTTAGGCGAATGTTGAGCTCTTTACAGTCCAAGATCAACACCTATCCAATTCAGTGTGCCGAGAAGTCTGAAGAATCATCCAAAGCAAACAACGATCCTTGTCTAGAAGACAAAGAGATTGGTGAGATAGAAGAATACATGAAGCATTGCCGAAATGAAGAACCACATGTTTCTTCGTTAGAGGAGAAGTTCAGAGAAGAAATTAGCAAAGTATTAGAGGAAAGCTTGGACTTCTGGTTGAGGTTCAGTACATCGTATCATTATATCCAGAAATTCCAAAAAGCATTTGATAAAGCGAAAGCTGAACTGGATAGACTTACTGATGCAAAAGCTCAGGAGGGCTTAGACACTGGTTCTGCTGGTCAGTCTGTTAGAAAACAAGAGTCGGCTGCCCTTGAAAAGAAACTCCGTGACTTGAGTACTGATCTCCAAGTTTGGTTGGAAAAGAATGTGCTGTTACAGGGGGAGCTTGAGAGTAGATTTTCATTGCTGTGTAGCATACAAGAGGAGATATCTAAGGTCACAACATTGGATCGAACCGATGAAGCTCACTTTACTCCTTTCCAGGCTGCAAAGTTCCAAGGTGAGGTAAGTAATATGAAGCAAGAGAATAACAAGGTCACCAAAGAGCTACAGGCTGGGCTTGACCATGTAAGGGGCCTCCAAGTGGAAATTGGGAGGACTGTTTTGAAGCTCAGAGACAATATTGAACTATCCATTGGGAGAAGCAACCGAGCACAGAAGAACTTCAGATCTCTATCAGCGAAGGCCGGGGTACCTCTACGAACTTTCTTATTTGGTTCTAAGCCGAAAAAAGCATCGTTATTTTCATGTATGCCTGCAATGCCAAAGCCAGTTTCTGACATGAGGCCAGGGCATTTTAGATAAGACCGGGTAGAGTGTCAGCTAATTTTTTCTTTTGTTCGATATGAGGGTTCTCTGTAAACATGTTAGTTTTGATTGAATGTTTAGTCTTTGTAGGTTTTAAACTGGAAAGGATCATGTAACCAACTTAATTTTTCTCTGATTTGTTCAGTGATGTGTAATCTGTAGTCCTGTACATCCTTACTGCTAAAATACTAGAAGAATCTGACATGCAAATGTATAACGCCACACTCATTCATGCCACTGCTGTGACTTTTGGGTGGGATAGTGTTGTAATGTGTTCAGTTAAACTTGAGTTGTTAAATCGTAACATCAGTTTGTTATTTGCCTACCCACTAGAAAAAGTAGTGGTGCAACTATTTGCAAGTTGACCATCTTTGAGAAAGTTTGGTCTTGTGGTGCATTGTACAAGCTTGTCAATCAAATGTTGCTATCAGTGACTTTTTCCATTTTCAGGTTCTTTTAGGTAATTAATTATCATGGATGAATGACACACCTCGGCTAGGTGTAAAATATGTGTTGGTAAATGAGAAATAGGTTATGCATTTAGTCAAATCAAATGTCGATATACTCTTCCAAACAATACTCAGAGCTGTTGGTTTGAAGCTTCACATATTCTTGTCATTTCTGATGGTGACATTCATCATTATCCGGTGACCTTTTCTGGCAGGATTTTGGCGAAGCTTCATGATTTGATCATCGATCTTGCTTTCAGGTGACAATGTCATTCTGCATGCAGGGCATCAATAAAGTTGCAATGTTAGAGATCAGTGTGCGAAAGCTTCGTCATGTTTGGTTGATGTCTGATCCAAACTTAGCTTGGGTGCATTGTCTGTTCCCATTGACATCTGTAAAAGAAGTCATGTTCCTTCTGCAACCGAAATGGCACTGCATTTGTCTTTCTTCTATTACTTTCTTTCTTATTTAACAAAATTTTGCTGGTTTTCCCGTTTCATTGAGAAAGTAAGGAAGAAAGAGATGGCTGAGGGCTGAGGCTAAGAAATATAAGCCTGGTTGAGATGAGTTTGGTAAGTTCACCTGTTATACATTTGAAAAGTTTTTGATACAAGCTTAACTGTCATCAGATTTTGATGTGTATAACAATCATTCAGACAGTCCATCTTATGTGTCAGAGATAAACGATCCAGAAGTTTTAAATGTTTATGCATTGATTGTACTGATTCGCCACCTAAAGGAAGAAAATAGGTGTACTCTGCATTGTGATTTGCAATAATAATTGAATATGCTAGCCAAAAAGGATAAAAGTTGTCAAATTAGTAAGTTGTGCTGTTGGAGAAATCATCTCAAATGCCCAATCTTAGTGTATAATGTGCTTTGCAGTGTCATACCAAAATTCCGAACATGTAAAGATTTCATGATTTTAGTAAATCCAATGAATGGTAGAAAGACTTGGAATATAATGAGAGGGCATGTTATGGGGAGATAATTAGCAGTAAATTTGTAAATGTATCACAGGAAAAACAACGCAATTAAGCTAAACCAGAGAAGTACTACTCCATGCTGCAATTGCATACTGTGAAAATGGGGGAAGAAGTACAGAGGACTGGTTCTGGTCCCATCTACCCCATGCACGTTTTGCCTGATGTGGAAACAATTCCTCTTATCTTAAACATGTTTGATCAGTGTTTTCTTCTGCTACAAGGGGTAAGTGGTGAGGTATCTCCTTTTTTTTTTCTGGTCCAATGCAAAATGTGTAGCATTAAGCCCTACAAGATCTTTGACAATGACGCATATCTTTCATATCAAACTGTCTTGGAATATTTCAGTAAAGCATCTCATGTTCGTCTAACACCAGCACTACGTCTTATGGGGCTACATGGACCTTTGTTCTGCAGGACTGTTGGGACCTTACTGTAGCGAATGAAGATAAGGCCTGTTTGCAAAGCTCGAGCTGCTTCCGAGTTAAGCTTAGCCGAATCGAAACAGAAGGCTGTAGTCCAAAGAAGCATGTCTTTGTCGAACTACAGTAAGTATTCTACACCTTTGGTTTCAATCTGCATTTCAGATTTTCAGGTTTGTGCTCCTGTATTCACAGTAACTGGATCTACAAGTGCTAACATCTTCAAGTGAAGTCAACACAGGCAGGAGCACTGGTAGGAGTGCATCGTTGTTTGTGCAAGTCAATGTCTAACAGTTCTGTGCTCTCAAAAACTGTTAAGTGGTGTTGACTCGTTATGGTCGCATTCTCTTATCTGACGGTGAAAGATCATCCTGTCTATATTAACTGCATGCAGCGGAAACCAAAATACTGCGAACTTCATTTTCCGAAGGTTCACGCACGCAAAAATATCTTTGGAGATCAGTTAACCAGAGGCGCAGTACCTCATTGATCCCATTTTATTTTAATAGAAAGGGACACTGGCATCAAGCTCCTTGGGTTTGTTAATCGACGTATACTTAGACCTTAGTTGGAGCATATTCGCTAGCTTGTGACACCTAATTTTCATTCTCCTAATTGTTAACTTCAGAATGACCTTTTTTCATCAAAGGGGGTTAGAATATGTCTCTTTTGTTTCGGAAGGAAGAGCATCTGCCTTCCAATAGCGCCTTAATTTCCTATATAAAAGGACAAAACAACTTGTCGAGGAACTATTGCCCTATTCTTCGTAATTCAGCTGTAAAATTGTGCGTTTGATGCTCTTCTGTCTTTCATACTAGTCTAGATATTATCTTATAATAATGGTCAAATTGTAACACAGCGTGAAAGTAAAGTCCAAAGTTTGACCAAGGGTAAAACTGCTCGCTCGTCACATTTTTGGAACAAAAATATAATTATGCCCGGAGACATATACTTCGCGTATCTAATCCATCCTATCCATCAATCAAAGTTCCTACCTTCAAAATTCAAATGGTACAATGTTGAACTATTGATTGAAGCTTGATCTGACTGCACAAACACATTCCCAGGAGCAGTACTGCTGCGATAAGATTTTTTTGGTGTTAGGGGTGACCCCGCCACCTTTCAGCGCACAGCGCCCTGCACTAGCACTAGCAGCAGCGGATTGCAGAAGAACCTCCCCACCACTTCTTATACGCGCACCCCTCCCTCTCAAACTCCCCCCAAAGCCCAAACCCAAACCACAGTCGGCGCAAAGCCCCGAGGCTTTCCACGTCCAAAAGCCATGTTCCGCCAGTCCTCCTCCCCGTCCCCGTCCTCCTACAGCGACGCCCTCATGCACCACCACGCCGCGAGCTTCTCCGCCGCCGCCGCGCTGTCTGTCACCGTCCCGGCGCAGATCCCCACGGCCGGCGGGTACCTCGACGGCGGCGGCAATGTTGGCGCCTTCTCGTCGCCGCCGTCGTCCTGCTACTCCTCCTCGCTCCCGTCGTCGTACTACAACTACAACAGCATCCAGAGGAGCATCAGCTCGCACTCGCTCCCGATGCACCTGCAGCTGGCCGACGTGTCGCTCGGCGGCGTCGGTGGTGGCAGCGGCTTCTACTCGCCGTCTTCGCCGTCCACGCACCAGCTGACGACGCTGCCGCCGCTCTCCTCCTCCCCGTCCTCCTCCTCCGGCGAATTCTTTGAGTTCACCTCGTCGTGCCCCATCCGCCGCGTCTTCAGCACCGGCGATCTCCAGGTACCGCGTCCATCGTGCATCTCCACAAACCTGGCTGGCACATAATTCATCAGAGCTGCACCCAATCCAAGGCAATAAATAATAATAATAATAAAAAACTGAAACTCTGCTGATGTGCTGGCAATGAACAGGGCATGAACGGGTCGTCGCCGACGCGCCCGGTGCCGTCGGGCGACGGCTGCGGCCAAGAGGGAGGCGGACCGTTCTCACAGAAGGTCGGCCGTTACAGCGCCGAGGAGAGGAAAGGGCGGATCGAGCGCTACCGTGTCAAACGCCACCAGAGAAACTTCAACAAGAAGATCACTGTAATTGATCGCATCTCCCTCCCCTGCAAATGATCGATTTGCTCTGTCGCGCGCCGCATGCACTCTCTCTTCAAACATCCATTCGTGTCAGCTAACGTCTGATCACTCGTTGCTGGTCCCCGCAGTACGCCTGCAGGAAGACGCTGGCGGACAGCCGCCCGCGGGTGAAGGGCCGGTTCGCGAGGAACGGCGAGACCGACGCGGAGGCCGACGAGCGCGAGGCGTCCGACAACAGCTACGAGTACGGCTGCAGCCACAACGAGCTCAGCAGCAACGGCAACACCTACAGCGCGGGCAGCTGCTACGATGGCCACTACAGCAATAGGCTGAACGGCGGCGGCGGCGGCAACAGTAACGGCGCCGGCGACAATGGCGAGTGGTGGTGGCGGGCGCCGGGTGCCGCCGCGGCTGACGACGAGGTGCAGCGGCAGCGGCAGGTCGTCGGCTTCGACGAGGAGGACGAGCTCTGGGCGACCCTCGGCGACATGCTGTCGGTGAACCTGGCCTCGTAGGGCGAGCGATCGCCTGCAGGCAGGCGGGCGAGTCACCAGTCACTAGCCCCCGGCCCGCCAGGGGGGCAACGTGGCGTTGGTGGCCGGTGGGGTCCGGTGCACGCGCGAGCACTCAGGCTCCGCTCCGCTCGATCGGGGCGCCGGTGCGCGGCGCAGTGCGGTGTGGTGAAGAGGTCTGGTCGGCGTCGTTGACCTTCCCTTGTGTATGATTGATTGCCTTGTAAACTTTTAGCCAGAAACATCATGAAGCAACAAAAAAAAAAAGTTCGAAAACATCGTCCCGTTGTCTCTAATATCATGTGACACTGACAACAGCTTGTACTCCGTGAGATCCGTGTGACTTCCACAAAGCAGCTGCTTCAACTAGCCTGACGATTAAACCTCAGTACCAGTGCTGCTTTGCATCCTACAAGTGCAAGAGCCAATATAAGCTCCCGTGACAAGTTTTTTTGGCTCGTCTTTCTCGCGCCCAATTTGCAGGTCGTAGTTTTCGTTGTGCCTGTCTGCTGGCACCGCACTTGTTTGCTCACTTGTCCGGCCTACCTCCCTAACCACACCACACCACACCACACCCGTGGGGGCTACGACTTCTCCCGGTGTTGCGGGAGATGGATGGCAGGTGGCAAAATGCAATGGAGGCGATCAGTCAAAGGGGCCGGGCCGGGGGTGGAGATCACTGTCGCGGCGTCGTGAACGCGGGCGAGGCGTCCGTGATGCGCAACCAACCTTCCCGCCCGGCTTTTGGAGGGGTTTCAGCTTCTTCAGTCACTTCAATGGCCGTCTCGGGGATGTTCGATCCCATTGGCTTGCCCGCGCACACGGCACACTACACGTGACCGGCAGCTAACTCGATCGACTTCAGTCGCCGTTGGATTGGTAAATTCAGTAGCTGTTCGGTATGGGTCGTGTCAGCATCTGCATATGTTTGGGTTGGGTCGATAATTTGTGTATTAACGATGACCTTCGGAGCAACCTTACTAGCAAGGCGGCATAGCACGGGCAGTTAGCTTTATTTCGTTACTATAATGTTTGAAGTTTTGTAATTTGAAAATGATTTTTTATATAATTGGTCCACACTTCATATGCTCACATTGTATCATATTGAAGTAGAGTGATGGGTGGTTTGGGGAAGACGGACCAACAAAAAAAATGGAAAGAAATTTTGACACACCAAATTCCCTTAATATTATGGGAGGGTCAGCACCCGACATTCAGCCACAAGACGTGTCCGGATGCAGCTCCCGCGCGATGCCCCCGCATCGCATCACGCGCCCGCCCGCATCAAGCGCCAGCGGCCGGAACTGCGCCCCCCGCGCCCGCACGGGGAAAACCACATGGGTCCCAAGTCAGCTGCCCCTCCTGCGGATGCGCGCCGCAGAGGTGCCTGACGGTCTCAGGCGCGCGCACGTGAACCTCAGTGGTGCCCCTGCAGCAGCACCAAGCGGTTGCGACAGGCCGCTGTCCTCCAGCCACCAGTGCCCATTGCAACTTGTGCAACACCCGATCTACTTTTGAAACATACAAATGAAGCATTTACAACATACGTCTGAAACAGATGAAACACTTTAATCATGCTCTTGAAACATGCGCGTATAACCATAGCAACATACGCAATATCTAGATCTACTTTTACAACATCCATATGAAACAATTGCAACATAAGTCTGGAACATCTGAAACACTTGAAATATGCTATATAGCCATAGCAACATATGTAACATCCAGATAAAACACTTGAAACACATGTCTGAAACACTCGAACACTTGCAACATGTGTATATTGTCATTGCAACATATGCAACATCTCAGATATACTTTTGCAACATCCAGATAAAACACGGGAAACATAAGTCTGAAAACGCCTCAAACATTTAAAACACGGTGTTGCCGGTAGCCACAACCTACCTATTGGTGAACTGAGGAAGTCAACAAGCTCGGGTCAGGGGGGGCATCACTCCGCGCGCTCGCGCCCGTAGACGTGGCCCATCGCTCCTCCTACGATTCTCCCGTGCCTGCTTGCGGCCTAGGCTCGCACCCGTCAGCGCGGCCCCGTTGTTGCTACTGCAGCGGTGCTGCTTGCTCGGCCGCAGTCATCTAGCGCCGTCCGCTCGCGGGGATGGAGCGCGGAGCGGCCGGCGATAGGCTGCTGCGTGGTGGGGGGAAGGGGACGGCACGGTGGGGGAAGGGGGCAGGCGGATGAGCAGAGTGGAGATTTTTTTTGCTTTCTGTTTTTTAGAGAGATGGGGGCTGGTCCTGTGCAATTATGGGAGCCGTGTCCGGATGGGAGTCAGGGGACGGACACCCGTGATTAATATCATTATATAGAGGTATACATTCAAATTGTCTAGCTACTAACTGTGTTTTACATGGACACTTTACTTAGCTATCTTTTTTAACTCGTATGAAAATCAAATTGCTATTTTTATTATTTATTATTTATTAATCTTATTATACATGAACTCTTGGTTTTAATCAATTGCTTTAGATCTTTATTAAAAATTCAATGGTGTTTTTTTTTCTTTTTCTTGAAACAATCTCTTGGTTTCTTAACCTTGTCAGCAGTACTAGCATGCCTTACCGGTTGAAATACATATAGTCGGTAGTACGGAAATACACCTTGCTTGCTTGAGCATGACCCCCCCTGATTCTAGCATTTTTATTCTTTCCTATATGTCCCTATATGGTATAAGGAAGCATACACAAATAGAAAGAAAGGAAAGAAAGGAAAAGAAATTCGTCTCAGATTTTTCAGTCAAGATAAGCTGAAAGGGTGAAAGTTATCACAAACCGATTGCTCCGCAAGGAAAAATTCGATTCCTTGAGAGAGCTGAAAATGCAATTAATCCCTACTAGTAGTAGCAGTACCACAAGCTTTTGACCACCCGAAGGCATCACACAAAAAATTTATCGTCAGGGAATAACTTAAAGCAGCTATCAATTGCGCCTCCAGATGTAGCAGGACAAAGAAATGTAAAGGGACATTCAGGCAGGGAAGAGGAAGACAAGGGCAGGCAGGCACCCAACGGGAGAGCGAAAGAATTCAGTTCCAATCCTTGCCAATATCTGGAGTATATTTTCTCAAGCGTGATCTCGGGAATCATCCATCCAAGTATCCAAGAGATAGAAGAAATTGGGGGAAAAACTTTTGGGCGATTGCAACGGGCACGATCATCCATCCAGTACACCGATCAAGGACAGGATACCGTAAAGATGAGTCAAACGAGAATAAGAACTACAACTCTACAAGCAAGTGTGTTTTTGCGTCGACTCACAATGATTAGAGTTCAGAAGAGCAACAGAGAAGCCTCTCCATGCATACATGCTTTCAGGAGTAGAGGTACTAAAGAGGACAATTATGTTAATGGCTCTTGCACTTAGCAGAAGGCGAGCTAAACTGCATCGATCTAGCTCTCCCAGTTGCATTCCGATGACGACAAAACTGTCATTTTCTCTGACTGTCAAAGGATGAGGTTAATTTCGACAGTCATTCGTTCCTTACTGTCAGTCAAAAAGGTAAGGTAAAATAAGCCAAACTCACCCGCATCGGCATATATACGGCATGTGACGATGACGAGATACAGCATTAACATGCAGGAGCGAGCTCAATTCAAACTCTTGGTGCAGTTAACATGTCCATGATTGAATACTTTTGCATGTGTGACAGTGGGGTTCATGTGATCAGTTGCTAGGATAATTACATCATGAGAGTGACTGATGCGTCTTTGCACTTGCAAGGAGGTCTGTCGTCGACTGTCTCCCTACTGCTATAATTCACCTACTGACCTTTTTTCTAGCACAAGACATTCTGAAACTCTAGCATCACATGAAGGCCATTACAGGGCAGTTTCTTTCCGCTGGCAAGTAAGTTTCCAAGGGGAGATGTTTTTTCAAGTCATCGACGCATAGGGTAGGAATTGGCAAAAGGGGTTAGAATTGAGCTAGGACGAAGAGTACCCTATAATTAAGGGCGCACTAATTCCCCCACTCGGCCACTCTGGTCAGTATTTTAGAGGAAGCAGCAGCGGACTGCATCTTTCATTCTTTCTCTCGCTGCTGCCTCTTTGGAATTTCTAGCTTTGGCCAAGGCTATCTCAGCTCTCTTCCTTTCCCCTCATCTCCCTAGAGGCGGGGAGTGTGGCTGCCGATTCTTTGTCGGCCGGTAACAGGGGTGCTTTGCACAGATAATCTTTGTTAACCAGCTATGATTTCGGTTGCGTGCATTCAGTACTGCTTCGTTCTTGAATTCTTGTTTTGATGCTCCAGTTCATCAGCTTTTTGTAAACGCTCACGCTGAAAATGCTACTAATCTACGGCAGAATATAGGTAAAATGCCGCCTTCTGCAGCTGCTATCCTGAGCCTTTTTTCAGGCAACGCCGCGCGACAGTTGATGTTGGCTAATAACGCGCTAATCTTTCGGGTAGACTAGTAGCCCTTATATAGCTCCATGATGATGAGAACTGGGGACAGAATGTGACATGCAATTGTGTTAGTGCAAGGCATATTCATTTTATAATGATCAGTAGCGCGCAAAAAAATATTTTACAATTAACTAAACCATTTAGAATTAGGAGCACCAATCCTACCACTTTTCTCCAGTGGAGGAGGAAGCAAAAGGGTATCATGTGAGGTGTTGCATTATATATGTATATGTTATTTGAATTACTTATACAAGAAGTGAAGGCCCAAGAATCAAATGATGGCCTTGCTTTCGTGGATAAATCAATCATAAACGGAACACATGGCATGAATATCAGAAAGTGCACACTTGGATGCTATTGTTGACCCTAGTAAGAAATGTAGGGCATGCAGTAGCCCACCGCAACCCTTTACTCAATTAGCAAGCTCTTACACGGGGGGTAGAGCAAAACCAAAAAGATGTGATCTTTGAGCACCCAAAGGGATCCTGAATAGGAAAGTAACATTAATCTAATGACAGATTCGAAATTAAGGACCCTGAATGCAAGAATAAGGTCAAAAAGTTTTACAGCAATTCCATAGAAAGGGGGAAGGTCATTGTAAAAAGGTGGAATCAGAGCAATGTCGGAACAATATATTTACTGATGCTGCGTGACCAACTGCTGCTACGCGTAATATTCAAAAATGTTAATGAAATGTTCCCTGTACAAATGTAGCTAGCCACTTAGCCAATGGTACCTTCGCCACTTGCTTAGTGTAGTTCACAATATATATGTTAGTAATGGTAAGCTATCAGCTTAGACATTTTTGAACAATTAATGCACGCCTCGCAGCAATCAGAGTGTAAATATAATAGTTTCTGTTGTGATTATCAAATAATCTTTGCGAATTAGTTCATATAATTTCATGTGAAAATATTTATCACAATCACCATATGCATTAAAACAAAAAAAATCTTTGATACTGTTGTCAAAGAATAGTGATCATATTTTTTGGACTTATTCCATGATTTAAGTTGTTCTTTCAATGGTAGACGACGTGCTCGTCAACAATGAGGTATCTGCAGCGACTTCATCAATTTCAAGATATAACGGTTCAGTCTCAGTTCTTTGGAGGTACTCATAGAGGTTGGATATGTCTACGTGATTCATAGAATAAGTATGCATGAGTGTTTGTGTTGTAGTGTGATTTGGAAGAAACAAAGTCAGGACCGTAGGTATCAGGTAGAGTAACAATGCTTTCAAATATTAGAGCATCTCTAGGAGTTTTGTAAAATAACTCCCTATTTTTATTTTTTGACAAAAAAGTAGGAAAGTGCCCTCAAACAGTTTGGTAAAAGAGCTTCTTAATAAAAAAAAAAGTAGTCAATATCCTCTTCAAACTCAAAAGTTTCCCTAGTCGAGAGGAATTCCGTATCTGCTTGCTGTCCATCGTTGTTCTCGGAAGATCAAAGTAAATTGGACCCCTGAGTAAATTAAAAAATAAAGGGTCAAGATGAGAAAGCAGTAAGAGACAAAGAAACCATTAAAAAAATTGGTTGGTTAGAAATAGTTCGGGTTCCCAATGCAAAATAATTTAGAAAGCTATTATAGCAGATTGTTGTAGAAGAGCAAAATTTAATATTACTACTAGATCTATTTGTTTAGCAAGAAAACTATTATACTAATAAACTTCTAAAAATACTCTTGGAGTTTTCTTTTGAGACACCTTAGAACAATACTTCAGAATTCTGGGCCACAAAAAGAAGTGTCCAGATTGATAAAAAGCAGCCCATGATAGCGAGCTCACTTATGGGCCTAACCACGCTAACCTGGCACCTGACAGCGGCGAGCCTACCCTAAATTTTTGTGGGGCATATCTATCTGTCTACTCTACACCTAAAAAAATGCATCGTCTGCGCCACCGCCTGCTCGCCCCGCTCGATGGAGTTGGAGTCCGTCTCAAATACGGCAGCGACGGTTACGTTTTTTTTTTACTCTGTACGTTGCAACGGAAGAAAAAAATTCAAACGTTAATGAGCAACGAGAGTAGAAGTGTTGCATATTTATTTATGTTCGACCATTTTATAAACTTTATAGATCTGCAATTTACTTTATGATGATAATAACACCCCGAATATATAAGTTAATACTACTAGCAAGCAAAAGAAGATCACGTATGACGGAGGGCTCATGGTGAAAAAAAAATCATGGCAGAAATTTTGACTCTTTATTACTACTAGCAAGCAAAAGTGTCCGTGCGTTGCAACGGGGAGAAATTATGTTTTGCTTTTTCTATAAAATTTAATAAACTTGTCTCTGTATCTCTCTTTCTCCAGGTTGTCGTGTCAATTAGAATTCGGGCACCACACTTTTCTTGTTTTTCTACCGGCTTCTTCTATTGCTATGCCATCTCCTCGGTAATTCTTACAGTTGTTGCTACCCATCTTGCTCCAACCCAGGTGAGTCTGGTCGCGCTCTGCCAAGACATCGGAAAGCGCACAATACAGCTGGGGCTATGGCCGTGGGACATCCGATTACTCGGGGTTGGGCGACACGGTCCGTACCTCTAACACCAGTGGCAAAGACATACACGGGCCTAAGAGTTCAGCCATTCAGGCCAGATGGCCCTAGCATCGCCACGTCCATGCCCGATGGCGCCTCAAACTCTCGCTGCATGTGTCTGGCGTGCAGACCGTTCCGGCACCTCGGACGACGAGGTGGTGGTGTGACAGAGAACACCGGTCATCCTAGAGAACACCGGCCATCCTGGTGAAGAAAGGTGATGGCCGACATGCGCTAATAAACAGGGGTGTCGGCACGGCAGGCGCTCCTCCAGAGATTCTAACTCACACGTCTGCGCCTGTCCCTCTGTGCGACGGAGGAGCACCGTCGCCAGGAACTTCACCGCCGCTGCAGTGCGATCTCCCTCTCCGTCGTTTCTCCGTTGCAGGCTTGCAGCCACCGGATCAAAGAGCCTCCCGTGAACGTGGGCAACGCATCTCGGTCTGTCTGTCTCGACCTCTCGCAAATTCTCTGATCCATGGTGTTCCCGTTTTGCTTCTTTCCAGTTGCCAGGGAGCCCGCGCGAGCAGACACCGTCGTGACCTCATCGTAGATGACGACTGGTCATCGGAGCTCACGGTCGACTTCTGGTGCTGTAGAGCCGCTCCGGCCATCCTGCTGTGTCTTGTAGCCGGAGATCGACTCCATGCCGTGCGTGTTCTGCTCTGCTCAGAATCCTGCAGGGGTAAGTTGTCACCGTGGATGTGTTCCTTTGCCTTGCCGTTGAACCTAATCACCATCTTCTGCTTGGCTTCCCCCTATGCTAGCTTGTGCTGGCCACCACCGTTCTTGATGTTGGCGAGTAGCTTGGTCGACTACGTCGCTGCTGCTTGTCCGGTCTGCGGACGTTGCTGTCGCTAGCCTTCACAAGCAGAACTCACCATCACGTACATGTAAACGAAAGGCCAGCAAGCAGATGCTATTTCTTCTATCGCCTTGACACCATTAACAAGCGTCAAGCATGCTTATATCTAACCACGGAGAGCATTTTTAATTTTGTTTTTTCGTTTTCTTATTTTGCCCATGCTTTTTGTTTCGGACCCGTCACCCGTTTCCTTTTTTGTTTCATTTTTCCTCTTCAGTGCTCGTCTGTTTTCGTTTCAGACACGTACTTGACTCATGTTTCTAAAATAGACGTATTTGAGGTTGAATCTTAGTTTAGGAGGAGTCTTACATCTTACGTGTAATCTTGGTTTAGGACGAGTCTTACATCTTACATGTAGGTGGAAAAAAAAATCTTGGTAGAAATTTTGCCTCTTTATTATTAGGTATATAGACTAGCAAAATATGTCCGTGCGTTACTACGGGAGAATAATTTATTGCATTATCTGTGGCACGATCAGAGATAGTTTTCACACCCACAGATGTTACAAATAAGAAGTTTTACTACTAGGGCCTTGTTTACTTCCCTTCCAAATTTCAAATTTTTACACTCTTTCTCCATCACATCAATCTTTAGACGTATGCATAGAGCACTTAATGTAGGTAAAAGAAATAACTAATTACACAGTTTAGTTGTAAATCACGAGACGAATCTTTTGAGCCTAATTAGTTCATTATTGGACACTAATTATCAAATACAAACGAAAATACTACAGTAGCAAAATTGCAAAAATTTGCAATCTAAACAAGGGGCTAGGTATAGATCAGTAGCTACGGTTACGTTAATGCACCTAGTTGGTCAGCTTTTAGCCTGTGGGCCTGCCCCACGCGAACACGGGGGAGGTGGCTTCGTAGTTAGCTGGGCCTCAGCGTGAGATGCTAAGGGCTTGTATAGATACCAATTTTGTACAGTAAATACTATGCAACACTATAGCAATTTTGTTTTTATTTGGTAATAATTGTCTAAACATTGATTAATTAGGCTTAAAATGTTCGTCTCGCAAAGTACAACAAAACTGTGCAATTAGTTTTTGATTTCATCTATATTTAGTACTCCAAACATGTACCAGTATTTTGATGTGACAGGAATCTTCTTTTTACATAGTGAAATTTGAGGGTGAAATCTGGTATCTAAACAAGGGCTAAAGTCCAAATGCCAAAACTCATCAGTAGCTACGGTTACGTTAATGCACCTGGTTGGTCGGCTTTTAGCCTGTGGGCCTGCCCCATGCGAATCTGGTTGGGCGGCTGCTGGCCTGTGGGCCTGCCCCACGCGAAGACAGGGGAGGTGGCTTCGTAGTTAGCTGGGCCTCAGCGTGAGATGCTAAAGTCCAAATGCCAAAACAATATTCATATATATAGGATTCACAAAAAAGTTATTTTTTTAATACAGAAAACAGAAAAAACACTTTATAACTTATAGAAGAAAATTGAGGAAAACATTAATACAATTTCTAAAGCAACATAAAAACAAAGCAGATAAATTTTACTTGGAAATTGTTTTTCTAACAAAAAATTCAATCTATTAACTGCATGTTATTTAGGGATAATATTAGTTAATTAAGTAAATAAATAATATTAGTTAATTAAGTAAATAAATATCTCGACACCAATCGTTCCTAATTATTTAGGGATCACACATTCCACTCTTCGAACCAATCGTTCCGAACAGGATATACCCTCTCACGAACTAGGAACTTAAAATTATCCAACCGCGTTCCACGTATCCTGTTCCTCGTAACCTTCGTACCGGGAACTTTGTCATGCCGGTCAGCATGTCTCTTTGTGTATTTGGATACACGTGCCTCAGCATCTCCATCACGTTAATCAGCACGAGAGGTGTGAAGACTCATATTCGGAACATCATATTTCTATTATCAAATCACACAAGTATATTAATTAAAAAAAAGGTGAAACTGATTTTGTTAAGTTTCTATAAACTAGATCTACACGGTATATGTGATAAATAAAGGAGAGAAATATTTCCCTAGCCCTAACAAAAGTGCCTTTAAGTTTCTTGGCCCTTTTTTTGGCCGAACTTGCTTATTTGACCCAGATTCGAGTTTTGTTTGGTGTCTTGGCCTTTCCATCAGTTCGTAGAGGTAACGGGGTTAAGTTGCACGCGAAAAGACTATTTTGCCCCTGACGCCGAACGAAAAAGATCAGCAGCCTACAGATGCACTGTACGAGTTTTTCAGATTGCTTAGTATCAATAATTTCACAAAATGATCTACAATAATCGTTTGACCATGCGCGAAACTTAGAAGTTCTGGTATGGGGTCAGAAGTTCTGATTTCTGCACAAAGCCAGAACTCCTATACGAAACTCAGAAGTTCCGGTAGGGGTCAGAAGTTCTGATTACCGCACAAAGCTAAAGAACAATTTACTCCTTCATCCGAACTCCGAATTAGACGTTCCATATATTTTTTTTGACCATCTCAACGAGAGAAACACAATGGTGAAGTCCATTTTGCATTTTTAAGTGATGCAAATTAAAATGATGATGGCACACTCACTCTCCGAGCAAGTCGTTCCCCTCTGAAGCCTCAACAGCGGCTGCCTCAGAAGTCTAGGAAGCGCGGCTGGCAGCGAGGCCCTGCTCGGCGCCCTCACTCGCAGCGCCGTCGCTCGCGGCTATGACAGAACCGACCAATTTATACAAGAACAAGTATGACTGTTCTCGTTAAACACGTTGACACGCGCATACTATCACTTATATAAATCCGGTAGTCCGCCGAGTGTCACGAAGGACCTCGGTAAATCAACATCACAACCAAGATCGTACTAGATTAAGGGAACAACATACATCATAATACATAGAGTTTATAGCGGGAGATTAAGTTACAACTAGATTTACAGCATTTATTACAACACCAAGTTTAATTTGATCATGGAAACAATATAGTTTTGAACCAACTATGGTACAACATGTTCAACTATAACGCCAGTTCGATAACAACCTTCAAGGATAGCATAGATGAGGCATATAAGCAAGGCCGAGCCCACCAGCACTTAATCAACACCATCCAAAGCTGGATAGAAGCAGGCGGTGTAGCACTCAACAAAGTAGGACACCTGCAACGAAGGGAATAAAACCCTAAGTATTCAATTGTACTCAGTAAGATTTACCCGACAGGAGGAAAAATAAAAAAATGACTCCAAGGATATGCAAGGTTCATTTCATGGGGCTGGTTGGGTAGCACATCTTTTGCAAAAGAGCTTACTAACGTAAGTCCTTACTTTCAATATTTTTATCTAGATTTTAGCATTAACTTAAATAAGGTTAATTAGGGCTAAGTTTGCACCTATTCTATAACAAACACTTGATTAACATGAATAAGCATCACAGTAGTAACCATATTCAATTATCATGACTAACATAACCATCATGTTTCATCAGTTACTACGATGCCGGTCAGTGGCCAAGTTTCTCACTATCCGGAAGAGACGGCGATTCGAATCGATTGCAACCAGCTAGGCAAAACCCTTATCACACGCCCATACGAGTTTGTACATCACTCGCGTGGGTTACCATTCACCCTATTCGAAGATGAGTTTGGACAGAGCCACAGGGCCCGAGGGACGGCTGATGCCAGGTAGCTCAGATCAAGCCTGCCCACGGTTAAAGCCAGGTAGCTCAGGTCATGCCTGCCCACAGTCGACCCCACCCCTCCGCTTCATTTCTCGCCTCCCCACGATGCGTACCACAGTCCTAATCTCACCTCGAACGGGGTACTTGGCTTCACAGTCGGAACGAGTTATCCGGCCGTTATGTGAAAGGTACGTTAATCTCAACCAAGGGCCAGACAACGAAGCGGTCCTTAATGACACAGACGGGATCAAGAACACAGGCCTAGCCGGCCTCAATAACAACATAGTAACACCGGATCCCGCCCGGTCTCCCATTATTCATTATCACATGATCCTTTTTCACGATAGCAAATATAGCCAACTGTGATATAGTAGCCACCTATATCTCGCGGATGATAGGAATCACACAACTTCTACCGGTCTAAGCATAGTTAAGCATAAAGCGACATACTTATGCTAGTAAAGGTACATGGAATATTATATTGTGGACAAGGTAGTTTATGTAGTAACACGGTTTCATCCAACTCCTATCAACTTAATGCACAAAATAAAAACATATATATACTCAAGTGCATTTTAAAAGAAAGAGTGGGAGACTTAGAATGCTCCGGGGCTTGCCTTTACTGAAGTTAGCGGAATCACAAAGGTGCTCCAAAGCCACTCAAGGACCTGCTCGTCTTCTTCGGGTTGTTGCTCTTGAAGATTCTCCTCTTTCACGGCCACAAACTCTACGGACGATGCTTCCTTTTTCGATCACATATGCATGAATAGGATGTATAAATAAAAAAATGCATAAAAGATTGCAAGCTAGTGATGACATGACGTGAATCAAGGATGCATTCTTAACGTGATGAAGTGCTAAATATGATGCATGATGAATGCATAACCACAATAACCACTTGAGTACAACTTTTCTTCGCGGTAAAATTAAGTTAATTACTCACAAAGCAACTTTTAATTATTATTAATGACAAGTTGGTTACGAGTATAACAAGCAAGTGATTAATTTGCCAAGGAACAACAAAGGGGTTAGTGTCCCAAGTCCACAATTAACTCTAAAATACACCCAAGTCATTCATGATTTATGTTAATCCTTTTGATAATAATAAACTAATAATTAAAGCATATAATTAAGGATATAATTAAATATCATCAAATTAGTCCCAAACTTTTTGTGTAGGTTGGTTACATCATAAAACAATTACACAACCAAAGGATATTTATTTTAGCCTACAAAAATCATGGAACAAACATTTATTAATTAAAAGAGCTAATTTTTAAACATCCAAAAACTATTGATTTTCATAAATTCATATTTTTCCTAGGTAGATCATAGCATGAAGAGGCTACATATAAATTTTTATGATTTTAGCATGCTTCCATAATGAGTTATGAAAATAACAAGTATCAACACTTTTATAGAAATTACTAAAACACTGAAAAAGAAAAAAGAAGGTTCGGGCCCAAAGTGGGCTAGCTCGGCCCAACAGCGTGAGCAGGCGTAGCCCAGCAGCACGAGCAGGCTGGCCCAACACGGCCTGCCCAGGCGCGGTCTGGCCATTTTGCAAAAAGGCCCCTGTGTTCTTTCCTAATTTATGTAACACCCCAGGTGTTTGTCACTCATTAAGCAGTAGGTTTGAGCTCAAACATGACAGATGAAGTGGTGATGAAGATGTCAAGGTCAAACCTATGGAAATGAGTCCCAACCTAAACTTGGATGTTGCACCATTGCTTTACATATAGGCCATTTTAAAGATATATGCTTGGGTGGTGTTATTGCAATATCTTCATGTGTCTCACCTTAATACCTATCCATATTGGTCACTGGAAAAGTTTCATGAAGTTTGGAATCAAAAAGTCACATGAAATGATAAGTTCTATTCCTATTGGAATTGCACCATTAAGTGAATGGAATTCTAGATCATCAAACAAACCTTGCAATCTTGCCCAAATGACTCTATATGAACTCTACAACAAAAGTCGTGAAGGGTTCATGTTGAGAAAATGTCAAGAAAATGCCTTAATTGGCCTAAAACTCTAGTTTAGGCCATATCAAGTTGCCACTTTGACCAAAGTGAAAGTTTGACATATGTACCAGTTATGAGGTTTGACCTTAAAGAAAAGTTGTGGTTCATCTTGTGTGGAACAAACTTTGTTTAATAGTCAAGAGCTAGTTTGGCCTCCAACCTAGTCAAATAGGGCTCACAAGAAGGAATCAGCTGCTGTTTTTGGAAAAGCAGTAATTATTCTAAGTCCTTGAGTGGCAGCAATAAGTTGGCATGTTTGGTAATCTTTATCTTCCTAACTAGGCTGAACCAGCTCAAGGTCCTTTAATAAAAGTTGTAGATTCAGTTGTGTACAACAAACTTTATTTTTGGAGCATTCCCTAGTTCAGCTCAGAAATGAGTCTAACTGGAGCTCGAAGTTCGAATCTGCTGCTGTTTTAGGCTTCAAAATAATTCTAAGTCTGGAAACCAGCGTCATTAGGTTGGCAAGCCATGTTCTCGAGTTTTTGTTGAACAACTGGAGTTGAGCCAAATATAAAAGTCAGAGGTTACGTCTTAGAGAGGAGCATACAAAAAGTTGGAGCCCATTTGACCAAGTCTTGATTGGGGAATTTGAGATCAAAGCCAGGCAACCTTAATTGGATTTAAGCCGTTGACATTGTCAAAATTAGTGTTAATTATATCTTAACCAGTTGCTCTAATGACCATAGTCACTAAATAGATTTTGTAGAGTATCATGTGGGCTTCGACTTTGCCATTTGGCTCATGTCCAAACTCGGCCCTTAGCGAGCCCAAAACAGTGTCCCACTCTGGCCACTTCATCACTCACCACGTGCCGGCAGGAGGTCGACGTGGTCACCGCATGAACGCCACGCACCCCACCGTGCCGACGCGCGTCCGCGCCGATGCCGCGTGCCCTGCCCTTCCTCGCGCAAGGAATGGAGTAGCTGAGCTCGCCCTCACTCTCGCGTGCCCTCACTGCCCAGCTCCCGCTCGCTCGCCCTCGCTTCGCTCGCAGCACGCGCAGCGCAGAGCGCGCCATCGCCATGACCGGTGAGTTGAAGCTCTACAGCCACCGCTGTTCCATCGCTCCATCCATCCCTATGCTCAATCACATGCACCGACACCTCCGCCTCATCCTCCTCTATGGCTGGCACACCTCGGTTGAGCCGGAGCCCGCCGGAGCAGCCCGGCTGCCGGAGGCCGTGCCGTCGCCGCCGCCTGCTGTGGTGGCCGCGCCACCAAGAGTCTCCTTGGGCCGAGCCATGGGTACCAGCAGGTGCGAGGAGACCCCCCTGGTGTTGTGCCGCCTCTACTTCGCCACCGGAGGTCGTCCACCTCGCCGGAGAGCCGCCGCCACCGCTGCAAGCCGCCGAGGCTCATGGCCCCGCCTCCTCCTACCATCTCAGGCCAAGCCGCGGCCACCAGCGGGTGCGCGTGAGGCCCTCGAGGCTTCCCCACCACTTCCCCAACGCCGGAGACGTCCACCGCCGCCAGGAGATGGCCGGCCGGCGTGATCCCCGCCGCGTCCTCTGTTCCAGAGCGAGGGAGGGGCTTCGCGCGGCAATTCGGAAAAGTCCAGGGGGTTTTCTGCGAAGTTCATGACTCATAGGAATAGTACCACATAGTGCAGTTTTTCTTTTTCCTTTTTCTTTTATGCAGATTTTTGGCTAAATCTTTGGAAATTAATATCTCATGCTAGGAAGCTCCAAAAATAGCAAATGAGGACTTTTTGGAATCCTTGTGAAATTATCTATGCATTGCATCTATAATATGTCATATTTTAGTTTAGATTTTTAGCTGTAAAAATATATCTATGTTCTAGGTTTTCAATGCTAGTTCTATTTGTCATTTTCATAACTGCAGTTGTAGGGATCCAAATGAAGTGAAATTTTTGTGGCATGCTACTCCTGTGATATTTGATGTGTGATAAAAAGTTCATGAATTTTAGTTTCTATATGAGTGAGTTATTAGTGTATCTTGCTCTCACATGATTTATTGCAATATCTGTTTGTCTTTTTCATAGAGGTTGATATACATGTCCAAATGGCTTGAAATTTGGATAATAGACTATTGAGAGCATATGTAGGCCACTGTAATTTTGGTAGAATTTATTGTGCATTTTTGGTAGGTGTTCATAATTCCACCTAATTATCTAAATAAATTAAGAAAATGCATTAAAAGAATTTATCTAGCATTGGAAACTATGTTTTCTGGTGTTCATTAGTCATGTATGAAATGTTGGTAAAGTTGGTTTTGTCCAATTATATGTTTGCAACATATGTTAATAATTATTTCTTGCGATTATTAGTTTCTGGGCTGTTCTAGGGGCAATGTAAATTACCCCATGATAATGGTGTTTTCTGAGCATCTTATCTATAGCAAAGTTGTATATAATTCATGTATCTAGCTTGTGTTAAAATTTGGTGGTATTTGGTCAAGTAGTTTTTGAGTTATAGATGTTTAAAGTCAGATCCCAGAGTTGGTCGCTCTCTGTTTGGGGCAGACCAGATTCTGTAGTTTCATCTTTTTGACCTATTAAACTTGAGAATTAGGCTTAGGTGGTTATAAATTAATTGTAGATAATTTCATAAGCTTTCCAGATTATCCTCTTGCATGTAATTTGGAATTGTGTAGCTTCTGGAATGATGTTATTTCTGACTGTTCATGCTGATTGCAAATCTGAGTCTTTCTGTTAAGTATAGTTTGAGTTACATAAGTGTGTTGGTGTCGCTACTTTATACTTGGATTGGTACCCTATGATCTTATGAGACTTGTTTCTTGATTGATGTGCTTGCCCTCTTGTATGTTATGCCTTAATGAGGATTAAGTTAATTAGCTCTAGGTGCTTATGTGAACTTGGTATGCTTACTTGATTACTTTGTTTATTGCACTTCTACGCATTCATACATATGCATTGTTGCACCTCATATAGGTACGCTAGCTGAAACGTGTGAAGGGCATGATGTGGAGCTGAACCCGAAGATGGTGTTGGCGGATCCATCTCAAAGCTTGAAGGATCGAACAAGTGCTAGAATGGAGGATGCTCGCCAAGCGAGTTTCTTTTGACAAACTCTGACTTGAGTCGGATCCCAGGCAAGCCCCGGAGCATTATAAGACTCCCTACTTTTCAAAGCAAATACTATATATGTGTTATATGTATTGTTGCATTACGTATAGGAGTTGAGTGAAAACCTTGCTGCATCAATATCACTCCTTGCCCAGATATATGAATCCTTGAATCCTACATAGACTAGGATCGAGTAGATGCTTAGCCCTGCTTTAAGCGGTAGAAGTCAGGTGATTTCCTGTCACCTGTGAGATATAGGGATATTCATATATGGCATGGTTGGCTATATTTGCTATCGTGGAAAAGAACCATGTGTTAATAAAATGAAATAAGACCGGACGGGATGACGATAGTGAAGCAACAAGGCATGGAGGTCTTGGGTGTGGATCTATCCCCGTCTGAGTCGTTTAAGGACCGATTCGCTGTACGTCCTTGAGTCATGTTGAACGCAGTCTAACACTTAGTTGGCTGGATAAGTCGTTCCGACCGTGAATCCGAGTAATACAGTTCAGGCCGAGAATCGAAGGGTAGGTCACATCTTGGAGGTAGTAAGGATGTGCTTGGGAACATTGGCATAAGACCAAGGGGGGGTTAAAGTCCCTATCATCCTGGCAGAGTGTTGCCCTTGGGGATGCGGCATCAGTCGAACCCGCGCTTTCCTGAACGGTACCAAAGGTGACCTGAGCAGCCCTCGCCAGACGTGTCTCGGTGAGTGTTAGAAATACCCCCCCAGCTGGATAGAAATTCGATTCGAATCGACGTCGCTCCCGGTTAGTGAGCACTTGACTTGAGCAGCGGCAACGTAGATTCCATTAAATTGAACGAATGGTTAATTGGATGACGATGGAAATGTTGCCTCAATTTATACCTGCTATGGTTAATATTGTTTGCTCCTAATCAAGTGAGTACTCTAGTACAGGTGCTAATATAGATGATAGGTTAATGATGATTAACTTGATGCTTAAGCATTAATGATTACTTATCTGTATTAAGCTTTTACGCAAAATGTTGTCAAGCTAGCCCACTTTATATCAGCCTTGCATGATCCTTGGTGTCACTTTATTTCTGGTTTATGACGGGTAAGTCTAGCTGAGTACATTCTCGTACTCAGGGTTTTATCCCCACTTGTTGCAGGTTGTGATGTATCATGGCTACTGCAAGAGTTGGTTGGCTCCTGCCTTTGTGACGAAGTGTGATCACGGGCATGATCCTTCTGAGTTATCTTCTCTCTAATACTTTTGTTGGAAGTCGACCTTCGTACTGGCATGTAATTGAAATAAGAGTGTTGTTAGTTTCAAATTACTTTGCTTCCGCTACTTTTGAACTGAAGTTGTAATAACTATGTTGAACTCCGATGTATATTGAACTACTTGTGAAATGGATGTAACATGTGACTTGTTATGTTGAATCACTACGATCTTGGCTGATATGTTGGTTGTTTTTGAAATCCCTCGTGATTTCATTGGACTACCGGAGTTATATGGGCTCAAGTGCGAGAATTTGATCATTTCGGTGATTGTTTTTGTACTTGTGCTCTTATAATTTGGACGGTTCCGTGACAATTTAACACGAGATAAACAACACTATGTGCTACTATTCATATGAGTCATCACCTTTGCACTTAACACCCTGAAAAAGCTTCTATTTCATTGTGAGGCCATTCTTCTTCTTCTTCACGAATCGGAGCAGAGGAGGTGCTCGGGGCGCGACCGAGTTCGTGCGACGGCCACTGGCAAGGGCGAGGGCGGTGTGCGGGGGCAGCAACGGCCATGCCCGCATACGTGGGCGGAGGCAACTTGGCCAAGTGCAACCGGTGGTGGCCCAGCCACACTCGCGGCGGCCGCAACAGGCGGCTGCACGGCGCGGCGACTAACAAGGATGGGTTGTGCGGCACCGGGCGAACACGGCGCACCCGCGGCTGGCACCACCCGTGTCGGGGTAGGACGCAGCGGCCTGGCCGCGTGCGTGCTGCGCCACGGCGGCCGAAGCAGGGGCCGCGGTGGCCCCGACGACGCGGGCTCAGCGAGCACGAGCGGGGCACAGGGGGGAGCGAGGAGGATGGGTGGTGCTGGCAGTCGAGCGCGAAGAGGGTCAGAGCGGTGGAAGCGGCGGTGGCAGAGCTTGAGCCCGGCGGCGGCCATGGCGGCGCTTGGCTCGACAAAGGCAAGGAGAAGGAAAGAGAGGGATGGCTGCCAGCGCAGGCTTTTAAAGGACGAGAATGACATCACGGCTTCGGCAACACCTTCTCAAGCTAACCACGCAGGCGGCGTGCATGCCCCCACGCGGGAAACGCTGAGAAGGCGCGGCGGACGGCGGTGGCAAGCAGCTGCGTGGCAGCCCCTCCTTGCTAGCACTGTAGCAGTGACCACATCTAGCTTCTTCTTCAAATTCCTTCCAAATTCATGTAACAACTTAAAAAACTCCAAAAACAAAAATTGTTCCTCTTGAGCTGATCTTCAACTTTGCTTTAAGGACCATCCCCAAATTCAAAATAGATTTAAAAATTTTGAATTGGGGTAGAAAAGGGAATTTTAGAATTTAGTGTTTTATAAATGTTTCTTAACAACTTTAAGTAATTAACTAGGGATTAAACCACTACCACACAATTCGACCAAGTCCACAGTTGGTTAGCACAAACATCACACCAATTCATGGAACAAAATTTGGACAAGTGTTATTCATGAAAATTGATTTATTAAATCCCCCAAAATTGAATTCAAACCTGAATTGGAACACTTGAAACAAGAGATGGAATTCAAATCCAAATTTAACTTTATAATTCAAGTTTGAACATGTTGGACTTGAAAACATTGCTACCTTTTGATTCTACACTAAAGAGCATACTTGATACTACAAGGTTTATTTTACCAAAATTTTAAATCTTTAAGTAATCTCACATATGAAAATTCGCTAAGTTTCTTATTTAACACTATTGATATCATTTCATAAAACAAATTAAGCATGACATATGCAATATTAACAAGCCAAAGATGAAACAAGAAAAGCATTCATGCCTTAATGCTGGATGATCATGCATGATGACCATTTTAATCAGGTTTTAATTATTTCCATAACACCAGGGGTGTTACAGCGACGCCCTGCTCTCCCAGGCTCGCGTCGCCATGCTCTCCTAGGGCCACGGTGCCCTTGCTGGTGAGGCCGGCTGCCAGGCTCGCGGCTCCCTGGCTGGCGCGGGCGACTGCCAGCCCCACGGCGCCTTGGCTAGCGTGTGAAAGCCCAAGTTTGGTTTTGGTAATTAATGACATCAAGTTGCTAATGCCATGTGTTAAGTGTTTTGAGTTAGGCATAAGCAACACATGTGATGAAGGTGTATGTGGCAAGGAGTGGTGGCCACAAGATCACAAAGAGAAGGTGCATGGACATGAAATGATGATCATGGTGGAGATGCACATAAAATGAAGGACATGATGATCAAGTGGAAAAGAAGGATCTAAGAGCGCAAGGCAAAGGTATAACCATAGGGGTTTTCCTTTTGCCGGTCTAAGATGAGTAGAGAAGTGATTGACCGGGTTTAGGATACATAGCCGACTATCAAGAGGGGCAATCACGGTTAGCTCGGGAATCAAGTGCCACTAGATCAATGTTTTGAGCATATGCATTAGGATCTAGTAAAGAGCTAACATAACGCCTTGAGAAATGATTGTGAAATGCTAACACACATGCACATGGTGGTGTACACTTGGTGGTGTTAGCACATTTGCGAAGGCAGTGGAGTTTGAGCGGTAGAGAGGGGTTTGGGTTCCTCTCTCCCTCCCGCCGAGCTTGCGAGGCGGGATTCGGCGCTTTTTGGAGAAGTGAAACGCCTATTTTCTATTGCGCCGAAAGTCGAAAAAGAAACGGAGGCGAACGGAGGTCACTGTGTTGACCGGACGCTGCACCGGACGCAGTCACGGCTTGACCAGCGCGTCCGGTCAGTTCAATCCGGTCAGCGCGCCTAGGGTTGATGACCGGACGCTGGTCTGGCCTGACCAGCGCGTCCGGTCAGTTCACCGGAGCGCAAAAGCAGAGCGCGCGACCGGCGCGTCCGGTCCTTCACGGGACCGGCGCGTCCGGTCATGCGTCCAGAGGGGCAGAAAGCGCAGGAGTGATGATCGGACGCTGGGAGCGTCCGGTCACGTACGATCGGACGCGTCCGGTCGTTGAGGGAGCTTACTGGACTCAAACCGGACGCTGGCACTGTCGCGTCCGGTCATTTGCTAAGGCGCGTCCGGTCGTTGCTTTGCGGGTTCGCGGTGCTGAGCGATCGGCGCGTCCGGTCAGTATGACCAGCGCGTCCGGTCATGCGCTAGGGCGCGTCCGGTCGTTGCCTCGCAGTTAGCCGTTGCGTGACCGGCGCGTCCGGTCAGTATGACCAGCGCGTCCGGTCAGCGCGATTTCAGCTGGTTAAGTTCCTAACGGCTATATTCGAAGGGGTACGTCTATAAATAGACGTTGGCCGGGGTTTGAGGAAATCTCTTGCATATTTTGAGAACTAGAGACATACTTTGAGCTAGAGAACAACCCCTCCACTCATCTCTTTGCATAGTTGCACATCTTGAGTGAGATTGAGTGAGATTCAAGTGCATTGCTTGAGAGTTGCATTCTAGAGGCACTTGATCTTCGAGTTGCTGCGGATTTCTTGTTACTCTTCCGTGTTTCCCGACACGGTAGACGGCTTGGAGCAGCGGAGGTGATTGAGCTCGCAATTGGAGATTGTTGGAGTCATCACCAAGTGTTGTAAGGGGTTCTTGATCCTTCCCCGCGGGAGTTCGCAAATTGGATACTCTAGTGGAGCTCGTGGCTTGGAGGATCCCCATCTTGTGTGTGGTTGTGCGGCGCCCGCCGAGGGCTCGACTCTTGATAGTCGATTAGCTCGCGAACCGACAAGTGGGTGTATCGCCACAACGGGGAGTAGCTTGCCGGGAAGCAAGTGAACCTCGGGATAAATTCTTGTGTCTTTATCTTCCCGAGGAGTTCTCTTGTGTGATTGATTGATTGGTATTTCTCATCTCTACACGGCGGTAAAATCACTCAAAGCTCTTCTCTTGTATTACTTCTTGTTTCTAGCTTGTAGTTGTTGTTGTGTTTAGTGAATAGCTTTGTTATAGACTTGTGTAGGTGGCTTGCTTAATTAGTTAGAGCTAGTGCTTTTGCTTCGCCACCTTTCGTACTAACGTGCGGTTAAGTAATTCTTGTAGAAGTTTTAATTAGGCTATTCACCCCCCCCCTCTAGCCTTTTTGGACCTTACAGCGTGGCCGGCTGCTAGCCCTGCGGCGCCCTGGATAGCGCGGCCGGCAGCCGAGCCCGTGGCTTCCTGGCTCACGCGGTCGGCGGCCAACCCCTTGGTGCCTTGCCTCGAGCGGCCGGCGGCCAACCTCGACACCAGCCGAGCCGCCCTGCTCTGCGATGGTGGTGGATCCGGCGCCGGCGCAGGTGGATCTCCCGGTGGGACGTCGTCGCAGCCGGCCTTCTCTATCGCCGGCGGCTAGGGTTTGGGTGCCCGACGCGGTGACGCCAAAAATCGCGCCCTGCCTGAAGTCGCGACCTGCTTGAACGGGTACAAGAAAGGGGAAAGGAGTCGACGCCCGCTCCAAGGGGTAAGGCTATTTTTGTCTTTTCACGCGCGTTCCATGTGGTGCCTCACGGTAGAGATTGACGGACTGGACGGAAGGGCCATAAAACCAAGCAAAACTCGAATCTGGGTCAAATAGCTAATTTCGACCAAAAAAAAAGGGCCAAGAAACTAAGAGGCACTTTTTTTAGGGCCAAAGAAATAATTTTCTCTAAATAAAGATCACGAGACATGCTTTATATATTCTCTATGTAATTAGATTTGTAGCTTTCTTAATATATTCATCTAAGCCGTAAGATAAACTATAGTGAACTCGTACAATGCACGGGCATATATCAGTATCGTAAAAATATACCACTTTTAAACTAGTTATAAAGTAGCCGATCTTACAGATGACTTTTCAGTTGCAATGTTTGCACTGGCTGTTGAAAGCCTTTCTCGCCGAGTTGCCCAGCTCGCAACTCTTTTGGGCTCTTGGTTGGGCCTTGGCCTGCCCGTTTTGTCCCCTCAAGGCCTCAACATTTTTTTACATAAGGCTCACGTCCATCAATAGCGAACTGAGTTTAGTCTTTTTTTTTGGGTGTGTGTGTGTGGGGGGGGGGGGGGGGGATATAGAGTTTAGTCTAATTGGTTAGACCCATTGCGAACTGAGCTTAGCCTAATTGGTTAGACAACTTGCTTAGCCTCCGTTAACGTTCGTTGGCTTCCGTCAAAATCAAAATAGAAAAAGAAAAAACTCGGTAGCATCTATTGCAGGCCGCCTCCGCCCCGGCTCCTCGCCGCCACCGACCGCGCGCCTCCTCGCCGCCGCAGCTCGCGGCTGCGGTTGCTGCCTCCCCCGCCACCCACCGGTCGCCTCCTCGTACGTCGGCCCACCGCCGCCGTCCGCGCGCCTCGACGCCGCGCGCGTGCGGCTCCGGTTGCTGCCTCCCGCTGACGACGCCACCCGCCGGTCGCCTCCTCGCGCCTCGTCACACCGCCGCCGCCCTGCACCACCCTGTTGTTACTGCCTGCCGCCACACACTTCCCCGATCTACTGCTCACCACCGCTGTTCGCAAGGTCAGATTAATCCCTCCTTTTTTTTCGATTTATTTCTGCTGGATCTCGCATTACTAGTTTTGCTTTTGTGGCGTGATGAATTTGTTGGTATTCTGACTGAGTTCTGTGTGACTGTGTACTTCTTAATTTGACCTAGGGTTTTAACTCGAATTGATTGTATAATTCTGTAGTGGCTGCTTAGGATTTTTAATTGCGCAATATATTGTGAATCTCTAGTACGATGAACTGAAATAACCTAAGTTATAGTAACGATTTGCTGTTGCATGGGTACTTGTCTTCAGACCATGGGCAACTGCTGGCCTTGTATCGTGTTTTGCTAGCCAATTCCTGAATCCTGTTGTGTCATATTTACTTGTCTCATTGACACAAGTCCAGTGAGCAAATGGGCAAATGGGCAAATGGTGGCATTTTACCAAATTTAGTACTAAATAGCTTATTTGTTTCACTGGGGAATGCACAGTGAAGCAGGTTCAACCCAACATCTACTTGTGTGCTCAATGTGGGCATCATTTGATTATTCCACTGAAATTTCTAACCTAATTTGTGTCTGATGCAATCAGGAATTTTACGTACTCATTTCTTGAGCAGACTTAGAAAGCTGAATTCTAATGATTATATCTGAGTAGTGGGTTAGTGTTAGAAGTTGGGATAGTAAAGCAGATTAGCTTTCACCCTTCCCCTACCCTAAACAGTCCTTGGGAGAAAAAGTAATGATACCTGACACTTCGCACAGCCTTTTCCCTGGAATGCCTAGTAACTAGTCTCAATTTAGTTTAATTTTGAAACTATAATAGCAAAAGTAAAGCTGATGTAATGGTCATTATTATGTTTTAAATTTGTATTTGATTATGTGGAAGTTGATTCCTAAACCAGAAATCCAATTGGAAACCACCAGTTCAAGTGTGACCTGCTGATTGCTAAGTGGTATCCTAATACAATGTTTATATTGTTGCTTGACAGATGAAAGTACCAGTGTTAGTTTTGAGGTTCAGGATGGCAATGTTTATATTGTTGCTTGACAGATGAAAGTACCTGCATTAGTTTTGAGGTTCAGGATGCACTGTAAATTTTCAATTTCTAACACAATTATGCATGTACTTCCCGGTATGTTCCAGTGTCCATGCTGAAACCCACCATTGGTGTAATAAAGTCCCATGTAGTATCAGTTCTTCCTAGGTGTTCGCTAATATAAGTTTTATGTCCCAAATTCACTAACTCATCTAAATCCTGCACGATATGATAGTTTGGTGAACCATGAGTTCCGTTGTTCATTGCCACTTGTCCTGTGAACTCTTGATTGAACTCTTAGTGCTAGCAGTCTAGCACTTATGAATTTGTTTCCTGATTTTTCCATATTTTTTCTATAGAAAACCATGGAGGGGGCTGATGGCAAGCAGGATTCAGAAACCACATTTATCATCAAAGTTCACAGAGAACCTGCCATCATTATCAATGGTGTTCCAGATTTGCCCTCTGATTCCACAGCTGGTTCTCATTCTTTAGTAAAAATTGACACAGAACCTCAGGTTGATCCTCGATTTGGTGAATGGTTAGAAGGGAGGAAAGTGCGGAAGCTTTTTGGAGACACGCATTACGTCGGGAAAGTGGCCAAGTATGACAGTGAAAGCAACTGGTACAACATCATTTATGATGACGGAGACCAGGAAGATCTTGAATGGCGTGAACTTGAGGAAATTCTACTGCCATTGGACATAACTGTTCCACTCAAAACGCTTGTTATGGACAAGTGCAAACTTAAGGGATCAGTTTCTGACTTCAGCAAACCGAAGGTGGGTAGACCAAGGAAAATATATGCTACAATGGATGATAGTATGAAGAAAACATCACATTCAGTTACAATATCCCAGGGAAATGATGCAAGCAATCAGATGGCGATAGTTAGAGTAGAAGGCCAAGGGCAACAATCAAATAATGTGCCAGGTTTGCTTCTAGCTTCTACGCCCAATGACATTAGTGGCCAGTTAGTGACTGTCATAACAGAGGGAAATGCTCAAGCATGCTTGCAGGCTAGTAATGAACCTAGGAAGAGGGGCAGGCCTCGAAAAGATAGATCTTTATCTGCTGATATTCAGCCTAAAAAAAGAGGCAGGCCTCCAAAAAACAGGAATGCACAGAGCGCCGAAAGAGATTCTCTGGCGCTTGTGCCAGTGCAAGATGATACACAGGAATCTTCTAGGAAACAGAACAGCACCCTTATTTGCAATGCAATGACAGCTCGGGCAGAGAAACTGAAAAGAGAAAATTTGCGTGCTCAAAGCACACGATCTGGAACTCGGTTATTCTAGGAAGAAAGTAGTTTCACTTCTCCAATATAGATATCTGTAAGCATTTCAGAATCTATGTATGATGGTGACATCTAGCTTTGTACACATATATATTTTGAACAACCCTGCGGACATCAAAACTTGTAAAACTAAATCTGCTATGCCAATGCTATCGTATTCTTTCCTATACAATTATGTTTTCAATCCGTCGAAGCTTCGAGTATATGTGGTCTCAGAAGTTCTCCTTGTGGAAATGGAACCTAGTTGTGGTTGTCTGGCTGAATTCTTTCGAAAGATCCTTTAATTGTTTTGTGAGCGTTGGAGATCCACAATAGAAAACTCCTGGAATTTTTTAGAGAAAATATTAATTGCTGTACTGAAGCTGAAAACTTTCGTGTCACCCGCTATTCACTAACAAGTGGCTCACCTATGCGAGAGTTCCTGTGTGCATTGGCCAAATCAGAGAATACCTTTCTCCAGTTTGGTCTTGCAAAATGTGTTCGAATCTGAAACAGAGAGCTCCGTTAAACAAAACAAATAACATATGCAAAACAATTTACAGTCGAGCAAAAAGGAATTCATCATATACTTTGCTGCCGGAGACGATATCCACGCCGTTTTTGGCATGCTGAAGTGACTGGACCATGGCAATCAGAGCTGACCTTGCATCACCTTCTTCATATACGCTGGTCAGGTAATTGTGCATCTCTATAACATTCTGCAGTAGCCAGATTTCATCTTAGTTTATGTTCTACTGTAGAGGGATGGCATGTGAAAAAGCAATTAAGAGAAATGAGAGTGAGACAGTACGCTGTGATCGCTCCCAGCAACCTCATTCATGACTCCTTTGAACCATTCGAAAGATCCTTGCTCTCTGGTGACCCAGTAGAAGTAAGCCCTTCCCGGACCATTGTTCTTGAAGCTGCCTATCTCAGAGCCGTGGATGCTTTCCACCTCCTGTTTAATCAACTCAGTACAGTTATCAGCTACCCTTGATTTTCTTAACAGTATCGAAAATATGCATTAAAAAGGAAAATTACTTCGGTGGATTTTAGGTTGTTCAACATATCCTTCAGTATGCTGATGAAAGGAGTTGCTCCTATTCCAAGACCAATAAGCAGAAGAATGTCATATTTCCTGTAATTTTGTGCTGGTGCACCGTATGGCCCGTCTATATAGACCTTGGGAAACCTAAAGAAAACACAACAAAGCTGACCAGGTTAATAAATTCGTAAAGTTGCAGTGACTTCTCAAAAACCAATCAAACTATAGGATGTGCCAAAAAAGAAAAAAGTTAAACACCTAGTGTCCTCAGTCTGGGCGTCTGCCACAACTGTAGTTTCAAGTCTTGTAAGGGTAGCCTTCTTGGAAGTTACTTGTGCCTCACAAGCCTGTGCGAACAATCTACATTATTCTTTTCTGGTAGTCCACATTATTGATTATTCTGCTATAATTTAAAAAAAAAAAACAGTCTTGCTACTCTTCCAACTTCTACAGTTGTGCTGCCTCAAACTAACCTTCCCAAAAAGCATCCGAAGTTCGGATGTCCAGTCACCCAGCGTGCGGATATGCACACTCAAGTAGTCATCGCCTGGTGCTGAAGTTATAGAGAAGGGGTGCCTGCAAATATCGGAGAATTGTAAGCAAGAACCACAGATAAATTACTTCTTGGAGATGTATGCAACAATTTACGAAATGATACCATTCGAAAGGTGAGACTTCTGGGCACTTTACAAACAGATACATCCCACTCTTGTACTTGAAACCCTGTGGCTTCTTCATGTGAATAGAGAGCACATTTCCAGGATAAATTGCTGCCTGCATATACAGTCAGAATGGACCAGTCAGCATTTGATTAATGATTAACAGTCAGAATGAACCAAAAAAATTTAACCCTGTTTGGATTGACTAAAATAAGTTTCTAGCTGCTAAACAAACTCTAGCTGATCTACACAGTTCAGCTTATAGTCCAGTTTATAGCCCTTTTTGAACTATTCAACCAACCCGCTTATAAAAAGCTATTAGCTGGCTCCCTCCGGCTATTGCATCTTATAAAAAGCTTAACTGATCCAAACAGATCTTAGTTCAATAGCTTACCCTCACAATTGCCGCATGGTAGTTGTTCTCACGAAATTTCCTGATGATTCTTTCACAGGCATAGAAGAGGACAGGGACAATCAGGTACATCCATGTCTGCATGAACAGTTGAGATCATCGGCATGTCATTTCACTGCTCTGGGGGGGGGGGGGGGGGGGGGGGGGGACATGATTTTCATCTCAAAGCAAGGTGCCTGAGGCTTACCGTCTTCTTGTACCACTCCCTGGTGAGGAATATGAAGTAGGAATGCACCACCAGCAGGATATACGCAATGACCAACAGGTGGTGGGCGTACCAGAAGGCATTGAAACCGGCAAGGTGGTGCAGCGGCGATGGCAGCTTCACCACACTCCGCCTGAAGGAATGTGTTGCCAGCGTGAAGGAGAAGGACATTATGATGATCATGATGATTCCGGTGACCCCGGGTATGCTCTCCAGCAAGTCCGGGTAAGTCGGCTGCTTGTAGTGGAAGTTGGACCCCAAGGTAGCCATGAATTTGTCCGTTGGGCAGCTGATCAGCCTTGGGAAGTCACAGGTCACGTGAGCGAGCGTGTGGATCGCTGTGGCGACCGCGATCGACAGCGCCATGATCTTGTGGAAGTTGATGTTATCATCGAAGGGTATGACATGGCTGAGCGCGGTGGACCTGAGCGTCGTCAGCGTATTCCGGCAGACGGGCAGCAGGATGAGGGCCATGTTGAGCTTGAGGGTCTCGGCGGCGCCCTTGGCAACGCAGACACAGTAGCCCATCACCTGGAACGCAGTTCGGCGCTTGTATTGCTCGAACTTGTACACGAACAGGACGAGGTTGACGACCAGCCACAGTGTCACGAGCCATATCCGCTTCCAGTTCTCGTGGATGAAGTCCACCGTCTTGGACAAGTGCCGCTTCAGCGGGTTCCGGTACCGCGACGGGATCATCGTCCGCGCCAGGCTCGACGGCGTCCGCTTCAGTTTCTCGGGCGCCTGCGCGCTCACCATGCCCCGGAGCAAAGTCTCCAGTTGCCAAATCTGCATTGTTTGGAGCACACTGTTGGTTGTAAGCAACGCAAACCATTCATCCCTGTTGGACAGAAAGCAAATGCTGTTTCTGCACGAGCGCGACCTCGATGTAGCCGCGGTCGTCCGGGTCGAGTTCTTCCATGATCAGGCACGCGTAGGTCGCGGCGTGACCCTTCAATTTGGCCAGCTTGTTCGCTGACGCGCTCAGTATAATGACCTGCCAGGAGAACAAATAAAAAAGCAAATTAATTCGTTGATAATTTGATAAGTTCATCTACTCCTAAATATTTTATCAACCAAATCGTGATAAGTTGCCATCGCTCACCTCTTTGACCTCATCTTCAGTGAGCATCCCATCACCGTTCTTGTCGCACCTGAGTCAGACGCAGAGGAGAATTCGTTTCATCAGTAGTTGAATAATGGGCGTGCCGTTTGGACAGGAACGAGGGGCGGTGGACCTTTACATGTCAAAGAAAATGCGCAGCCGCGAGTCGAAGTTCTGGTCGGTCATCTCCTCCCAGAACTCCTTGAGCTGTTCCTTGGTGATGCCGTCCTCCGGCTCCAGGTTCCGCCTCCGCGCCAGCGCCACGAACAGCTCGCCGGCAAACTCCTTGGAGTCCCCCATGCCTTGAGAATGAGATCAGTCAGTCAGCCACGGATCATCCATTGATGATGGGCACCAGCAACACGAACAGCTCGCCAGCAAATGATTTTAGTGATACTATTGCATTTGCATCGCCTGCTTCAATTTGCTGACAGATGAAAGCATGGGTGGAATTATATGGTGATGGTCACTAGCTAGAATCTTGTTTGTTCGAGCTGATCGATTACTGGTCAAGGACCATTTTGGAGAAAATTCATTAAAATTTGGGAAGAGTATTTTTTTTTTCATCAGCATGACTAATTTGGGAAGACCCTTGGGGAGCGAATGACGGTGGATCTCAGTTAGGTAGGCTTGTGAGCTTGTCCTGCCGACTCTTTGGGGCCTGGGGGAAAGAGGCACAGTTCAAGGTAGCATGAAAGAACTGTTTGAAGCACAAAAATGAAAAAGAAAACAAACAAGAATTCCTAAAGCAAGCATAAGATTCCGATGCACATATAACCATTGCTGTAATGTCATGTCAGCGCCTTGCGGTTCTTATCAGCATCTCAGCGATCGATTTTTTGGAGTTTATTTCCAGTCTGGATCAAACCAAAGCACTTAGGCAGCATGTGGCCAACCGACAGAAGAGGCAATCTCGATCGAGCAGGAGCAGTAGTACACCAGTACTCTTACTTACCGATGCACTTGCCGAAGCTCTCCTTCTGGAGTCGCCCGCTGCCCTTGGTCATGTCGTCGAAGCGGCGTTCGACGGCCTTCCAGCCCTCCTTGCCGCCGGAGGTCTTGTCGAGGAAGCGCAGGCCGCGGAGCCCCATCTGCGCGCTGGACTGCATCCGCGTCATCCGGCCCGGCCGCATCCCGGCCACCCCCTCGGGCACCTTCATCGACACCCGCGACGCGAACTGCCGCACCCCCGATGCCAGCCGCGACGGCTGCTTCATGAGCCCGCGCGCGAACCCTCCCGGCGGCGGCGGGAGCCTCCCCGCCCCCGCCCCCGGGCCCGGCGACTGCGCCCTGCTGCCCCCGTCGACGACGGTGATGCCCTCCAGCGGCGGCGATCGCCGGTCCCCGTACCCCGCCATGTCGCGGCCCACCAGATAACCCGCAATGCCGATCGCCGCCGGCCGGCCGGCCGGCCCGCTCTCAAAGGAGGAGGATGGCGGCTGGGCCCACCTGCGGGCGAGGGGTGGTGGTGGGGAGCAAGAGGAAGCAGGGGGACAGAGATGGCGGGTAACATGCGCGTCCTCTCTCTCCCAGTTATAGCCGTTGAGGCGCAGCGCGGCCACGGCGATCTACCTGGCGACGGCGCCCGGACCGTCGGATACGAGATCTGCGGCCTGCGTGGCTGTGCCCACCCGCCGCGAGATATCGGGTTGGTGAGCCGTGCGCAGTGCCGCCGTACCCGTATGGCGCGAGTTTCTCTTTCCTTCCGCCGCAGGAAAGACCGGGGGCACACGTGGGCGTATATTCGCCGTCTGATGAGGACGGGCGGTGGGAGATGTGAGCGGGAAGGGGGCGTTAGGTAGGGCGGGCTGAGAAACGTGGCGCCTGCACTCTTTTGCCATGGACGGGGGGTGCCCGGAGGCTGACAGCGTGGGGCCGGGTAGAAAGGAGGTTTGTCGGTGCGTGTCGTGTGTGCACGGCTTTGCCGCTGGCAGCTGGGCCACTGCAGTCACCGGAAGGTGGAGAACAAAAGCGAGGCATATCAATGGCTGTGTTCGGCTGGTCTGAAAATCCAGCTGGAACACTGTTCCGGCTGATTTGTGGTGAGAGAAAAATACTGTTCCGGCTGAAAAAACAAGCTGAAAAGTACGGATTATAAGACAAGCGAACATGGTCAATGTCCATTAGCTGTGGAGTTTTGGACGATGAACTCAACCCTCAACGGTTTTGGTTTATAGACTATTATATATGATGGAGGGGCACTTTTTCTTTGAAAGAAAGAGATGAGTAATACGGAATAATCATGTAATATAATATATGTAAGAAATGCAGGATCATGCACGTATGGTTTTATCATGGGAGCCACGTTTCAGTGAAACGGTGCATGTACGTGCCAAATTGCCAGCCTCTCAAGTATAAAAGAGTATTATATATACGGCATGCATAGTATATGTGATCTGTACTGGATTATTAGGACAGAAGTGCACTACTGGTAGTATCAAGGCCCCTGCAGAACCTGTGCCAAGACCCACCACGCACACTGTCACACTGATGTCGAATAATACTTGTCGCGTACGATGAGGATTAGAGAGCTGAGAGCCTGGAAATTGTTTTATTTCTCGAATACAACCTTTCAAATGTTTTTTTTCTGGAACAAAAAACGTGCAATGTTACGCACTGGAACATACTCTGGAGCCACACTACGACCACTGGCTTCGAGTCCGATATCCAGACAAGGTTATCCTACTGATGGCGATGTTACTGTCGCCGTTGCGTGCAAGGCCCGTGCATATGCATAACGCCATCTTTAGTAGGAGTATGCAGTATCTATCGCCAAACAAAAAAAATCCTACTCCTATGTATACTGTCTCCATCAGAGATAGTACAAGCAAATCACATTCTTTTTGGCTCCCATCTTAGGGCCTTGTTTAGATTCCAGAATTCACCCCAAATTCCACTATGCAAAAAGAAGATTCCACATCACATCAAAATACCGGCACATATATAGAGTACTAAATATAGATGAAATCAAAAACTAATTGCACAGTTTTGTTGTACTTTGCGATACGAACATTTTGAGCCTAATTAATCAAGATTTGGACAATTATTACCACAAAAAAAACAAAAGTGCTACAGTGCTCGAGGGTGGCACTGTGCCGAATCGGCCACCCGAGTCGGGTAACTAAACACGGCCCTAGTTCTCAAAAACAACTTTTTTTACTGTAGACAAACATTGCAATAGTAGTGTGTATGCATGCATGCATGTCCTGTTCCCTGCAAACACACACTGGGCCAAGCAACAAATCCCTTTTTGCTGATTGAAATGACTGAACTGGGGATGGTAAGGGTAAAGCTTGATGTGATTATTCCAGGGCAAGAGAGAAGAGAAGCACTTTTTGATCTGAGCTGCCGGGTGCCGGGCTGCCGGCCATCTCAGATTCTCATGCCGGAGCAGCAACGAGACGCATGGCCTCTGGATTTGGTGAGGTGGAGATGTCAGAGGCCCGAGCGAACCACGTGATTTCTGATCGGGTTCAGACAGAATTCGTGTCGCAGGTAATTCATGCTTGTACCTTGCTTGCGAGTGCGTGAATCTATCGTCAGGCTTTTTTTTACACATCGATCTGAAATTCGTAGGCGTGTACTGCGTGTCGTCAGGTAGCCTCGCTTCTTTTCAGTTTGCAATGCAAAAGGCCAAAAGCATCAGATGTGCAAGCCATGCGTTGCCCGGTGGAGCTTTTCCGAAAGGCGCCAATGATCTGAAATCCTGTCTGCAATACTTTATTTTAGGCATCTTGACGGTCTATCATTACGGTCTCTGAACAAATGCTCAGGACAACTTTACCATTACCCTCAACTTGTCAATGTCATCAAATACTATAGGACCCTGCATGCAGAAAACACATTTTGATTTCCCCCCGATGATTTATATGGGTTAGTAGTACTCCGTGCTTGCTTGGTCATTACGCATGAAACGACACGGAGGTTAGCTCACCAAATTTCTTGACCACGTACTCTTCTCCAGTTGTGACACAGCTAATAGCTTCTTTCGGGCTTTTAAAAAAAACATAATAGCTTCTTTCGGTCGTTGGCAGCTGGAGACTGCATGCAATTGCAAATTTGCAAGGCAATCAACAGCTGCAGCAGAGCCGTCTACCGGTAGGAGGTAGAAGCTGAAGCTGGCGCCGAGCGATCGTAGAGAAGCCGTGGCCGTTCATTCGACCGCCACGACGCCACACCCTGGCCGTTGCCCATGCCGCTTTCGCAGCGACGACGGCTCGGATGAGACACCTGAAACCGGCCAAAAGGAGGGAGGGAGCGAGTGAGACGGCGGCGAGAGTTGCCAGTGACTAATCGGCTTTCGCTTTGCCCGCGAGCCAGTGGAGGTGGGAAATACCTAACCGGTTAGGGCGGTAACCGCGGTTTACCGCGGTAAACCGAGCGGTATTTTTAACCCTGGCCTGGACTGGAAGGCGTAGGAGATGAGATGAGTCGTCGTGTACGGATTGGAACGCGGGATTTATGGGACGGGGAGCGGGGAGGCGGCGGCTTCAGGTCGTGGCGGGCAAGAAAGGTCTGCGGAAACGCTGCATGATGCAACCGACTTCATACCTGGGATCCTCTGTGAAGATGCCGATTGTGGCGCTGGTGTTTCCATGTACTGTGTGGCTCCAATCAAAATTTCAATTTCTTCGATAAGTTGAGGCACTCAGCCAGGCCTTAGCGTGCATGAGCGGGGTACTAAGGATTGCTGAAATATTGAAGGAAATTGTTGAAAGAAGTGTACCAGGGCAATATGGTTTCTACAAGGTATAGTACTAAACATTAGCTGGCATTTTAAAAAATAATCGACAAGGGAAATGCATATTTTTGATCGTGGGAATTAAGGCTTGAGCATGCACACCGCTGAGTAGTAAAATACACCTCTCCTTAATAAATCAATTTCTACCGTGCTTTTTTATAGGAAAACGTCCACGTTACCTCCCTCAACTTTCGCGAAAGTCCGATTTTCCTCTTGAACTCCAAAACCGGACAAAACACATCTCTCAACTTTTAAAACCGTTCATCTTACCACCCTGGCCCTGCTATAAATAGCTTTGAAGGCGGTTTTGTCTTTTTTTTTATTTATTTCTGCTAAATCTTTAAAAAATCATAGTAAATCACAGAAAAATCATAAAATAGAAAATTAAATTTTGTTGGACTCCACATGAGTAGATCTACACAGCGAATATATAATATGATATGCTTTAGCACAAAGTTTTTGCTGTGGCTTTAGATTTATGTTTTTCTGTAATTAATTGAAATAATTCATACCTGCAGTTTCTATGGTCCAATTGTGGTGAAATTTTTATGGTGGGCTAATTATTATATGCTTAAACTGTAGTAAAAATTTTATACTCATTGGATCATGTATAACTTAGTTATAGATTTTATTTAGGTTTATGCTTGTTAAATAAAAATAAATCTATAACTAAGCTATATAATCCAATGAGTATGAAACTTTTACTACAGTTTAATCATACAATAATTAGCCCATCGTGAAAATTTCATCACAATTGGACTATAGAACTGTAGCTATGAATTATTCCAATTAATTACAGAAAAGCATAGATCTAAAGCCATCGTAAAAACTTTGTACTAAAGCATACTATATTATATGTTAACTGTGTATATCTACTCATGTGGAGTGCAAAAAAATTAGATTTTCCATTTTATAATTTTTCTATGTTTTTACTATTGTTTTTCAAAGATTTAGCCAAAATAAATAAAAAAGAAAAAGACAAAACCGTCTTCAAAATTGATTATAATAGGGCCAGGAAGGTAAGATGAACGGTTTTAAAAGTTGAGGGAGGTGTTTTGCCTGGTTTTAGAGTTCAGGGAGTAAAAGTGGACTTTCGCGAAAGTTGAGAGAGGTAACGTTGACTTTTTTTTCTTTTTTATAGGCCTTCTACTGTGCTTTGCGCCTAGTGCAGCTCCAACCCAAGGTGTAGCCACCCGAACAGGCCCATCAGCATCAATACCTATGAGAATTAGAAGACCCAAACAATAATTAGAAGGCCCAGAAGACTACGAACATTTTCAGCCCATATGAACAAAGACCGAACCTTATCTTCTTTCTCGCTGTCGTGTGCGTGTACAGTCGGCCACAATGCGGAATGCGGCCAGTTTGCTGCCATGAAAACACTAGTCACTCATGTATATTTTTTTAGATAATGGAAGAAAACATCCTACTATATCCCCACGAGTGAGGAATCAAACCAAAACTATTACAAGACACAAATGCTTAAAACGAAACATCTCATACACTAAACTTTGTATGTCTAAAGACATAAGGCCACCAATATGAGGCGAAGAAAGCCATTGATGCTGACTTATGTGCGACAAGCAAAGACGATGCGTTCTTTCTTGCCATCATAACATGTACAAGTTATGAAGGGAAACATGGATGTGTTTACACGGGTGCTCTGGCATTAATTAAACAAATAAAAATCTCTATAACTATAAGCCAGTTGGAGACAATATAGATTGTGCTCATTACGCTGTTAAATTTTGAAATCATGATTTAAGCATCTTGATGACTTCAAATGAAAAAAAAGACTCAGAACTAAAATATAGTATACCTTATATATCGAGAGCTATGACTTTTATTTAAACTTCATCTTCATTCAACTCCGTATGTGAAAAAATAGTTTTTTCCTAAGGTCACAAGCCTTAATTCGTGTTTAATACGCTGTTGCAAGTTGTACCAATCTTTTAGGCATTTAATGATTAAAATGAATTAAAAAAAACTCAAAATACAAGGTTGTAGATCTCATCTAGCTATGTTTTCTTTTTTAGATTGCAATCTAGCTATGTTTTCATATAAAATCATATCGATCTAATGCCATATGAAAAATGATTTTTAAGGTGGAAGAGTATCCTTGCTCCGCTATTTTGGATGGCATGGCAAAATAGAAGCTACCCGATCGACGAGAGTGGTGTGGCAAGTTTTTTTTTTAATACTTTGTCACATTAATTATATGGCGTGGCAATGTGATTTTGCCACGCTCTGCGGCATGGCAGAGTAAAAAGGGTTAAAATAAAAATAAAACCAGATTTTTTTTAGAAATATGATCTGAAAAAAGTTATTATAAAAATAGAAATCTACAAAAGAGCAGCATTATTCGTCTGCTGCCGCTGCGGCTTCCGGACAGGCAATCAACTCGGGATGGGCCCGGTGGCCTCAGGAGGCATGGAGCCAGCAGCCATGGACAGTCCTTTGTGGAAGCATTCATCAGCAATCTGGTACAGCTTGAGTACGAAACATACGGTCTAGTACAACTAGACGGATAGGCCAACGAAGCACAGATACTACAATACGGAGTACAACAACATGCGGCTTCTCTCAGCGAACGACCTTTTCTTACGCATCATTTTCACGGTTCTGCGCCTCCGTGGCTCTGTTTGTGAAAGCGAAAGGTCTTCCGCAACGTTAAAAGGAGACGTTTTTTAAAAAGAACCTAAAGAAACGTTTCCTGAATTGCTTCAGGTACGCCAAAAGAAGAAGAAGAAGAAATCATACTGAATCGCATGTATTGTCTGCCAAAAGCCTCAAACAATGCTGCCTGACGGTTACGACTCCAAGTGAAGGCCGGGTGAGAGTGAGACCAGCGTGCTGAGGCGCTCATTTTCTTGTCAGGATGGCCGCTGGTCCACAGCTACCCTGTCCCCTGCTTGCTAGTCGAATTCGATCTAGCAGATATCCCTCCCGTATCCCGTAAGCCGTTAACGCCTTTTCGCACCGGTTTGCTCTCAAGCTTGATGCTGAACGTTTAATCCGAAGGCCATACCGTATAGCATGCGTGGCGTTAAATGATCTGGTTGCCAGATACTAGGAGTTGTGTCCGGACTTCCGGTGGCCAAATCTGCCTGCCAAGTGATGAGACGGGATGGGATGGGTGCACGGTTCGTGCCACCTGTAGCTTACGGCAAATCGCGGATGCAGCAACCGTTGGAAACTGCGAGCTGGGCTTCCCTCAACGGTGGTTGCATAAACAAAACATCCAACGTATGGGAGGACGTTAAACTCGCTGAGACGCTGATACGTTGGATCTTTTTTCGCGACCAGGCATGTATATCATTAAGTAGGAAAAGGCGTTGTTACAATGCTTGGCATGTATATTATTAAGTAGGAAAAAGAGTTATTACAAAGGTGAACGCCGTTTGGCCTAGGACGCGAGTGTCACACTACAGCCAAACAGAGTTAACCATGCAACTAGAAGCGGCGCAACTAAAACTGATATTACATAAAAGAAAATTTTGCGACGAAAAGGGTAGACGAAGATCAACTGCTATATACGGCCGCCAAAAGCGCGGCGAGGTGGCAGACACCGTAAAAAACCCTCTGATTCCGCTCCTTCCAGAGACACCACGCTCCAAGGATTATGAGAGAGTCGAAACCTTTACGATGCGCCATCCCGAGCTGGAGTCGGCTCGATAGCCACCAATCAAGAAGTGACGCCCCAGGCTGTGGCGCGAGGTGATCAAGGCCGATGGGTGCAAGCACCCTAAACCACACTTCTCTAGCGAAAACACATCCTCCCGCTAGGTGCTGCGCCGTTTCCTACTCCTGATCGCAGAGAGCGCACATATCATCATCCTGCAATTCGCGACGCTTCCTTCTCGCCGCTATCCAAAGGCGATTGTTCAACAGTAACCAAAAGAAGATCTTACACTTGGGCGGAGCCCGAGCCTTCCATAGCTCCTTTGCGCCTCTAAGGGATGTCATTCTAACGAAGAAGGCTCTGTATGCAGAGGAGGCAGAGTACGTCCAGCGCCAGATGAACATGTCGCTTGTAAGGTTGTCAAGAACCACCCCGGCGACCTTCTCCCAAATGACGACGTAGTCACAGAGAACTTCGGCAGTAGGTGCCCCTTGGATGTCAAGGACCCAGCTTCTGTTGGTGATAGCTTCTCGCACCGGTTTCTGCGCGTTGTCTCCTGCCAATGGCGGCGAACAAGTGAGGAGCAAAGCGACAGATCAGCCCGTCAGGAAGCCATGAGTCAGTCTAGAACCGAGCCGACTGCCCGTCTCCAACGGCTACCGTGAAGGATGATTGGAACATGCACTGGACCTCACATTCCTTCCTCCCAAGAAGGCCGCATCAGCCCAGATTAGGCTGGACGCTACGCAGCCACTTCCAACGCAGACGTAGGGCGAAGCCCGTGAGTTTCAGGTCCGGGACCTAACCCTCCATAGCACGTGGGAGCGTTCACAGTCCGCTAGGCGACCCTGCGCTCCCCCCTGCTATGGCTTCTGTTCCAGCCCAAAGAAATGTGCGGCACCGCTTGTCGAGCTGCCTTAGCGGCTAGGCGGAGAGACCAGAGGCGATGGAGACATGAACGGGAATGGCAGAAAGGGTGACCTTGGTCAGGGTTGCAAGTCCCGCGTCGTTAAGAGGTCCCGCCTTTCAGGTGGGGATCCTAGCTGCCACTTTGTCAATCAAGGGTTTTTCGTCGGCTCAACGAGGCTTCAACAGGCTAAGCGGGATTCCTAGGTACTTGCACAGAAAGGGGGCAAGATGTCCCGGGAATGCCTCCAAGACGGCAATCGTGTCATCGTCGGAGTAGCGGATAGGCAAAATCGAGCACTTGTCTATATTCGTGACAAAGCCCCGAGGCGTCAGCAAAAAGGTCGAGGATGGCCCGTATGCACCTCAAGTCAGCCGCTGTGGGCGAGAGAAATACGACTAGATCATCTGCATACAAAGAGGCACGATTCCTGATCGTTGCCGATGGAAGGGGTAAGAGCACGCCATGTCTGTCGGCGGCCGAGATCATGTTGTTGAGCATCTCCATGACGACGACGAACAGCGTGGGGGAGAGTGGGTCGTCCTGCTGTAGACCGCGCGCATGGCAAATTCTCCTGCCTGGCCTCCTGTCCACCACAACTCTCGTTGTGGTTGTGGAGAGAAGTATGGCGACCAATTCGGTCCACCTTGCCGGAAAAGCCGATGAACATGAGGAGCTGGATGAGAAATTCCCAGGAGACTGAATCGAATGCCTTGGCGATGTCGGTCTTCATCAGGACGGTAGGGCAGCGACGGTTATAAAGGTAGCGACAGGCAAGCTGAACTGCCATGAAGTTGTCATGGATGGACCTTCCCCGGAAGAAGTCGCTTTGGTTGTGCTTGATCAAGGCAGACAGGTGTGGCGCCAGGCGAGTGGCCAGCGCCTTGGCGATAAGCTTTTCCGATGCTGTGCATGAAGCTGATGGGTCGGTAGTCCTTCAGGCGAGACGGCGCGGCAGTTTCCCGGAGCAGTACCATGTTGGCCGTGTTGAGCAATTGAAAGTTTCGACGGTCGAGCGCCCAGAAGGAGCTAAACACCGCGACAACATCATCCTTTATGATGCCCCAAATTGCCTTGTAGAACCTTCCGGTAAAACCATCAGGCCCCGAAGCTCGGTCATTCGGGATCTCTCTGATGATGGCCCAGACCTCATCTTCAGTAAACTCGGAGGCGAGGTCACTAAGGTCAAGCTGCGGCATGCCAATCTGCGCCAAATTGATGTTTCTTGCGCGCGTGAAATAGGTACCCAGGATGTTGTTGTAGTACTCATAGATCACGTCGGCCTTGGCCTCCTCATCCGAGAACGAATGGCCATCATGCTCAAAAGTTGGGATGTAGCTCTTCCTTTTCCGATGGCACGGTTGTAGGTGAAAAAATTTGGTGTTGTGATACGCTGGATCTCACCTCTCTGTGGTTTTTTACATATAATAAAACCAAACACGAGAAGATGACAGTGCTAGAGTATTGTATAGCATCACGTTTTGGATCGCGTCGACGTCGACGTCGACTCGTCGGCCCTTTCTCCTTCCTCCTTTCCAACAGCTGCAGTGCAGTAGTATGACGCTGAGTGAGGCAAGCAACCAACAACTCGCATATGGTACGGACGAGACAGTTACTACAGTAAGCAGGCGCGGAAAGTGGCCGTAAAAGGCTAGTACGGCACTCCACCGCTAGCTGTGCCTGGCTGGTGCCTGCTGCAGATGTTTCACCTGGGACCTGTTCGTGGCCTTCTCTCTCGCCGTGACGGATCGCGATCGCGTGCAGGAGGCACGTATCCATCATCTCGATTTGGACCGACACCCAAGCGGTATTTACGACAAACCAAACACACGGACTGAATTCCATTGTACTGTGGCTTCTTGTCTGATAGAACTACAGTATGTAGTATAGCTTTAGCTTCGTGTCACGTAACACGCATGACTTGTGCACGATACTTTCAGACCAGAGAAACGGGCACAGCTACCCCTGACACGGAGGATCGGGATCTCGGCGTGTCACTGAACAGTGAACACTGAACCCGCCCATTTCTCCGATGTCGACGAAGCACAACCGGCCACGAGGGGCGCCGGCCGCCAGGGGGCGCGGGGAGCGGGGTCACCCACTCACTTCGTCACTCCCGTCTCCCCATCTGGCCATCTCCATGCACCTCCCACCCCCATGCAACTCGTAACCCCATATCGTTCAACATCTAGTCTAGTAGAAAAAGCGAGAGAAAACCCATATAAAAGGAGGGAAAAAATAAAAAGAATATTTAGATCCTCTTTGCTAGAGCGTTTTTAGGGGCTTCGCCTTTGCATGACAGCGCCACGGCACCTTTTCATAAAAATATTACACACATACAGAAGTTGTCAGAGTGGTCGCTTTGTTAACTGCTGCTAGTAGAAAAATAAACACTAGTGGCACATAGAAATTTTTTTCTTGCAATGAAAGATTTTGCAATAACACGAGATCAATTGTGATATTCTATAACGACGGTTCTGAAAGGAGAAAAAAAACTTTTTTAAAAGGGGTTTCGATTTCCTAGTCCCAGCTGGGCCCAGCTCCCAAATGCCAAATCCCCGTTAGCCAGCCAAGCGGGCGCCTCCGCGGTTTCACGCTGCCACGCAGCCACGCAGATCAAATCTCAAATCTCAGCAGCTGACTAGCAGAGCACAGAGCAGCAGTACAATAATAATAATCGGGTCGCCACCGACTCCTAAGGCCGTGTTTAGTTGGGCAGATTTTGATGGCCAAAATCTGCATAGTGCAAGATTCTGCACTGTAGCATTTCGTTTGTATTTGTGAATTTTTGTCCAAACATTGACTAATTAGGCTCAAAAGATTCGTCTCGCAAAATACAACTAAACTGTGCAATTAGTTTTTAATTTCATCTACATTTAGTACTCCATGTATGTGCCGGCATTTTGATGTGATGGGAATCTTCTTTTTGCATAGTAGAATTTGGGGGAAATTTGACATCTAAACAATGCCTAAGCTAGAATCGCACTCCACTCTCCAGTCCTTGCTCCCACACCCGTACGCTTCGCGGCGCGTCGCTTTTGCCAGCCATACGCCAGCGCCACCGGCCGACGTCGCGGGATTCGCCGGGGACGCCACGCCACCGGCCGCAGCCGACCAGGCAGACGAATAGGGTGGTGTGGTGGTAGGGTGGGGGCGGCGCTGGGTGGCCGACGCCGCGGGAGATGAAGGCCAAGGCCCTCCCCTTCATCGCCTTCGAGCACAAGCGGTTCGTTCCCGCCCCGCCTCGCCTCTACACGCGCGCGCATCTCGGCGTCGTGCTGGTTGCTCTATGCTGTTTTCGGGGGGTTTCCAACGGTGTTCTCGAGTTGCTGTTCGAAACGTCCGCCCGAGTGTTTCGGAGATATTTTGGGATTTATCTGCTGCGCGGGGATCTCGATCCGGGCCGAGATATTGGGGGGCCGAATTTGGGCAATGCAGAGCCTAGATCTCCGCATTTCTGCTGTGATGAATTGCTTTTGGTATCGAAATGTTCGAATCGTGGTTTTATCACGCTAGTAGGATCCATGTGATGCGAAACTGTCGAGCTTATTTTTTTTACTGTAATTAGCATAGACGAAAACCCAAAATTAGTGGGCGGGATGAGTTTCAGCAAAACCGAATCACTTGTAGCGGCATTACCTGCAGCTAGTACATTTCTGACTGGTGCATTGGGTGGTGGTACAGAGACGCCTATGGCTTCGCCGTGCGCCCACAACACCTGCAGCGGTACAGAGAGTATGCAAACATCTATAAGGTGGAAGAGCTGCCCCCTGGTGATACCTACATTATGCATCGTGTTGTTTCATCTTGCTGAGTTCCGTATTTGATGCTGTGCTGCTGAGTCTGCAGGAGGAGGAAGAGGAGAGGTCCGACAGATGGAAGAATTTTCTGGATCGGCAGGCTGAGGATGGAGAGTCATCTGGAGAGGATGCCAAGGTTGCACCATCCAACGAGGATCAAGGAGCTCCTGGCAAGAATGCCAAGGATGGCAGGACAGAGCCAAGACCACATAAAATCCAAATATGGTCTGAAATCAGGCCCTCCTTGGGCCATATTGAGGAGATGATGAACTCACGTGTGAAGAAGAAGCAGTCTTCTTCTGTTAATGAGGGGTATACAAGGGATGAACTCCGCCCTGATAATTCTGAAGAGAGCAAGCCATTGGAGGATTCTGATGATGAGTTCTATGATGTAGAGAAGGTTGATCCTAGCCAAGAAGTGCCTGCAACTGACATAGCCAATGCTGAATCAGGTACAAATAAAGGTGCAGATCAAGAAGAACATTATCCTTGGAAAGAAGAATTAGAATGCTTAGTCCGTGACGGGCTTCCAATGGCTCTGAGAGGAGAGGTACAGCCTGCATTTTTCTAGCATATAATTTATCAACTGTTCAATTAAAACATCAAATCCTTTTGATCTGTGGCGGCAGCTATGGCAAGCTTTTATTGGTATTGGAGCTCGTCGGGTCAAAGGGTACTACGAGGGCCTCCTTGCAACGGACAGTGAAAGAGAGGACAGCAAATGTTCTGATTCTCCGACTACAGAATGTGGTGATGGAAAATCGAAAGCATCTCAACCATTTTCTTCTGAAAAATGGAAAGGGCAAATAGAGAAGGTATATAAAGTTTTATATATTTTTAACCGGGTTCTATATTCATTTGTTGATGTCATCTCTTACTTTGGACCTTTCAGGATTTGCCTAGAACATTTCCAGGACACCCTGCCCTTGATGAGGATGGCAGAAATGCCTTAAGACGCTTGCTCACAGCTTATGCTCGGCATAATCCATCAGTTGGTTACTGCCAAGTATATCTCTACCTTAACGCTTATTACTATTATTATTTTTCATGTCAATGAATGTCATTAGCTTGTTATGAACCCCGTACAAGTTTTCTGGTGTGATTCTATTTGAATATGTCCTTCAACACATTAACAGTGCTTAACAATGGGAATAACCATTGGGAATTTGGCAGTCTGCACCATTGCCAATTTGCCATAAGTTGAACGCCAGCCATAAACACCAAGATCGTCAGAGGCCATATTTTTGAAGGGAAAAAAAACTCTATTTAAAAAAAAAGGATCAATTTCTGGCATTTTAAAGTAAAATATGTATGCTAAGTTCTTACAGAACTAAACTGTGTGCACATGTGGCTGTTTTTTTACTGGACGATACATATGATAATTCCTTTTCTTTGGAAGGAGTAGGTTCTGTCGATGTAGATTTTGTGTTCATGAAGTGTATCTTTCTGTTTGCTGCATAAAGATTCTACGCTGTGAATGCATAGTAAAATGCACCTCAGCAGTTTTGCACTTCTCATTTAGAAATGACAGGTTATGAATATTTAAAAACTCGACCTGCGAGGGGTAAGACGCACACCCCCCGCAAACACACCAACACCCCCCCCCCCCCCCCCCCCCCCCCCCTAATTGTTCCTTTTTTTTTTTTCATATGCTCATTGACTACTCATAGCTAAGACTAATCATAAAAATATTGCAGGCAATGAACTTCTTTGCTGGTTTGCTACTTCTGTTGATGACAGAGGAGAATGCATTTTGGTAGGTTCTGCAGTGGAATTTTATGGAATATGTGTGGTATTTTATGTTATTTCTGCTGAAATGTTGATTTCACAAGTGTACTGCTGAACTAAACATCTTTTTGTGTGTTTCTATGGTGTCCAGGGCATTGACAGGCATTATGGATGACTATTTTGATGGTTACTTCTCTGAAGAAATGATCGAATCTCAGGTATTATGAAGTATCATTTTCTGTATGTTAATGTTTGCCTGCTATTCGATTCTTTGACCTTTAATCTGCTCTGTTTCTTATTAAATCATCTGTATTTGGTTTCCCCATAGGTGGATCAGCTTGTTTTAGAGGAGTTAGTCCGAGAGAGATTCCCAAAGTTAGGTGTGTAACTTATTCCATAGATATTCCATTATTTGTACCACATGACTGTCAGACATATTAACAGCACAAGATTGACAAGAACATTCATGTATTTTTTTTCCAGTAAATCATCTTGATTACCTTGGTGTACAAGTTGCATGGGTCACTGGTCCCTGGTTCCTATCTATTTTTATGAACATGCTTCCCTGGGAAAGTGGTAAGCCTTATTTTGTGTTAGTTGGAACATTTACTTTTTCCCTTTCAAAATGATGTTTCTCTGCTTTTGCAATATAAGATAGGTCTATTGAGAACAGCATTTCAAACAGTAGGGCCTTTAAGAGGCCGTGATTTCTATGGCAATACTGTAAAGTGACACTTTCTACCCTGGGTAGTTGTAGTGTAAGTCTGTTGTCATTAATTATTTCTTATAGTTGATGCTTCCTTGGTCTTTGTGCAAGTAAGCTTGGACTAATATTCTGTTTCTTGAGTAGACTATAAGCTATTATCTTCTCTAGGAACATTCTTAGCATTTTACTGCTTTTTTAAACATTTCAGTGCTTCGTGTGTGGGATGTTCTTCTCTTTGAGGGAAACCGTGTGATGCTGTTCCGGACAGCCCTCGCACTGATGGAGTTGTATGGTACTGGGGGTCCCTCCTTTTCTTATTAATGCCAAGTATCTCGGAAGTCAAATTCTGGATAGAGGTTTCTGACCACTATTAATTGCAGGTCCTGCACTTGTGACAACAAAAGATGCTGGGGATGCAGTAACCCTTTTGCAGTCTTTAGCTGGTTCCACTTTTGACAGTAGCCAGCTTGTTTTAACAGCTTGCATGGGATATCAAGCTGTAGGTGAAGCAAGATTGCAAGAATTGAGGAATAAACACCGACCATCTGTTATCTCTTCAATGGAACAGAGAGCAAAAGGTTTTCGTGTCTGGAGGGACACCAACAGTCTTGCATCTAAGCTATATAATTTCAAGCGTGACACTGAACCATTGGTGTCGTTATCAGAAGAACAGTCAAATGATTTAAAAGATGGTGATAAGAACCAAGAAGCCAATTCTAGTAATGTGGATGATATGTATCATGGCCTCACTGTCAACTCTGAGATTGACTCTCTGCCTGATCCTAAAGACCAGGTATCCTTCTCAATATGCTAAATTTTCTTTCATCTCCAAACCATAAAAGATTTCACATTAAACTTAAGGGACAAACTGAATAACATAAAGAAATATAATTGACTCATACATAAACATTTCCATTAGCGAGGTTATTCGATGTTCAACGTATTTATGTGAAGTTGATAGTCTCATGCACAGTTAGCATTTGAAGAAAGTGTTTGCACCCATCCTTTTTCGTTTTTGCTTCATATGTTATATGAAGGATAAAATGGTTGGTCAGAAAAGCAAGAGATGTTATATCTGGTTCTTGTTGGAGCAAATTGCTTATTTATGAAGCAGATGACTTGTTTTTTTCTTGAAAGAAAATTAGTTAAGGTCCAATAGGTTACGACGTATTCCACAAGGATTATTGCTTGAAATCTTTTAGCTTGACCTGCATTTTGCCACTTTCTCACTATGATGATTTATTCAAATGCATTTGGCACTACCACTATCCACTAAGTGACAGAACTCCTGGCCCAAAAAATCATGCAGGTAGTTAGCAGGCTGGCATGTCCCTCAGGAACTGTAGTTACAGGTTTTGTATCTTGTTGGCGTCTTGTAGCAATTTCTGCATTCTGCATATCCTCCAGCATTGTGAACAAATCTGAATACCGGTCTTCGGTTCCTATGTTTATCCTTGAGTGTCTGTACTTATATTCATACTTAAAATAGTTACTTTTGCTCTAGTAATCTAAGGATTTATATTTGGATGTATTATCTCAGGTAGTCTGGCTGAAGGGTGAGCTGTGCCAACTGCTAGAGGAGAGAAGATCAGCTGTTCTGAGGTTGGTTTCAAATATCCAAGACTCTGACCCTTAGGTTGATTGAGTCATTTCCTGTCCACATAATTATATGAACAAACATGTACATGCACCAATGTAAGTAGTCATTAATCAATTCTTGAAGTTAGGTCAATCAGGTTACAGTTCCTGTCATGTTTACCACTTGCTGGATCCACCGTGTTGTTCTGTGGCTGAAACTTGTTTTTCTTCCCACATTCATCACAATGCCCTACCAACAGAGCTCGTGTAGATGTACTGAAAACAGTTGTCTTTATGCGTCAAAAGTTAGTCAAGGTTGATGGATTTCAGTCAAAATTAGTTGAGCTTACATGTTTATCATATGGACAGTGGTATTTGAAAAATACTTTATTCACTGATGTAATCAAATCACCAAAATTATATTGTATGACTTTAGTCGTGTGGGTTGTGACTTCTGAAGTGGTAAGCCAGTGATCCTTGCATATTGTTTACTTGCAACCTTGGGTACCCATGGTCTATGTCTGGGCCACTTTTTCAAAGATTAACAGGAGAGGATGATGAAGATGAGATACATACTTTTTTTTTTCAAACATGCAGCATAGCTGTGCATCATTATCTTAAGAAGTAAATGGAGTCTAGTAGATGATTTATTCAACCTGTAGTGGGGCAAAAGAAAAACACGACTTGCCAAGTAAACACTAAAAACACGACCACTGAAAGATGAAAGAGATATGTTCCTTGCAACTCATCTTCAACTTTCTTCCAGGAAAGCCTTTCACCAAAGGATGGTGGTAATACTGTATGAGATGCATTTTCTTTTCGTATTTAGGAGTGGACAATGTGTTCCTTTCAATTCTAGAAGAAGGGGCATAGCCCCATTTAGTGTGTCCTACATTAGACGAGTCAATCCTTTTGTTGAGTATTCATTATGATTATTAAACATTGGTACTTAACTCTTCATATTGCTTTTTTCCTGCCATCTGTATCCAGGGCTGATGAATTAGAGACAGCACTTATGGAGATGGCTAAGCAAGATAACAGACGTGAATTAAGTGCAAAGGTAAATGCAAATATTATTCTTTAGAATGTTTGTCTCTTATGATGTTGATTTGCATGTTGAACCCAAAATTTGCAATATAGTATCATCTCTTTTTGAAGTCAATTTAACGGTTAGAATATGCTTTTAGTTTAATAATTATTATTAGTTAAGTAGTTAAACTTACTAGATGGAAATTTCTTGTTTCCTTGGAATATGATTGTTTCTACATTTGCTATCTCCTAGGTTGAGCAATTGGAACAAGAGTTATCTGAGCTAAGGCAAGCTCTATCAGACAAGGAGGAACAGGAACTAGCAATGCTTCAGGTGCAGTTCTTGCACATATGATGCTCTAAATGAACCTTGTTACCACTATATCATCTTTAGTCACACACAACTAGGTCAACTGCAGGTTCTGATGCGTGTAGAGCAAGAGCAGAAAGTCACAGAGGATGCCCGTATCTGTGCGGAGCAAGATGCTGCTGCTCAAAAATATGCTGCACATATACTCCAGGTTAATTCAGTTTGATCTATAATCCATGCCGTTGTGTTTGTGTGCTACATCTTGATCTGAGTTTGGCTGTCATGTTTGCATATGAAAACAACTATTTTATTTATTTCCCTGCTCTTAAAAAAAATGTTCCTACGGCATATATTGATATTTAATTGTAACTATGCATTGCAATGCATATGCACCTGTATCTAGGTTGCTTCAAAAAAGTACAACAGTCTTTGCAATTGGATACATTTATATTGGTACACAACTATATGTCGCAATGCACTTGCACGCAGTGGTGGTGCCTTTTTTGGCCACAGCTAAGCCCCGCCACTGCTTGCACATATGTCTGGGTAGTTTAAATAAATTATATTTATTTATTTTTTAAAATGAGGTACCTCTGCTTATATTGAAATGGGATACCACTGCTTAATAAGTTATACTATTATTAAGCCTATGTGGCTGCATCTAGAGTGCTTGGAGAAGATGGTTGAGCTCTCTCCCATTTTATAATACTGGAGCTCTCTGGCTTTATTGTTAATATTTGGGCCTGAATATGTCACATCATTTAATGAAGCAAGTAAATGGTTTCTTGTTCAGTTTTATGATTCGCTGCTTGTATACTTACTCTATTCAGGAGAAGTACGAGGAAGCTATGGCTTCACTTACTCAAATGGAGAACAGAGCAGTTATGGCAGAAACTATGTTAGAGGCAACCATTCAGTACCAATCTAGTCAGCAGAAAGCACAGCTGCCATCGCCCTCTCCTTCTCCAAGGTACTATTGCTCTGGTCTTGTTTAATGCTATATTACCAGATTGGTACTAACACTGGCAAGGCAATAGCAATAAACGATCAATTTATTTAACTACTTCATTCTTTTTTTTCCTTGTCTGGTTATCTGCTGTTGCCCTCAGTTAGGAAAACCCCGTCTTGGTCTCTTTCCCTATTTTCAAACGGATATAGATGTGATTTGATAAGTAGTCTGTTATGTCGCCGGTAAGGCGGCAGTGAAGGTGGAGCTGGAGGTGATCCTCAACTATGCAGATGAGCAGATCGTATTCTCAGTTTGGAGGAGAGCGAGGTTTTACCCCTCGGCTCCCTATTTTGATTAGAGGGAAGAAGAGAGGCTAATTCATTCTTGATTCCCAATTGTTGGAGCCGAAGGCTATACATAGGCCTGTGGTCAGGTTTCAATCAGTCCCTAGATCTCTCTCTCAATCTTTCTATCTTATTGCCTTAATTCTCTCTCAATTTGATTACCTTCTTAGCTAAGCTCTAGCCTTGCTTATTTGGCTTGATCAGCCACTGGTAGCTGCCTGCTTGCTGGCGTGTTTGCCACGCCTTTTGAATGAGTTGCCCCACATGACATAGTCTTTCCATTAGACATTCCACTCATTTGCTGTTCCAAATGCTAACTAGATATTGTTTCCTAATATTTTTCCTTACAGGACCCCAACTCGAGATGCATCACCAGGCCAAGCGAACCAAGATTCATCGCAGGAGTTCCAGCCTAGAAGGATAAGTTTGCTTGCACCATTTTCCCTTGGATGGCGAGACAAGAACAAGGTATATTCTTTTGGCAATTGGATTAGGAGTTTAGGATTGTTTCAATATTATAGAATGCAGTAACACAGCTATAACAGTAACTTCTTTACCTGAACTCCTAAGTGACGAATGTCACAATGTGGTTCCTCTGATGTTCTTTTCTCTTTGAAAAATATGGCAGGAGCTGTCTTGCATTAGTTAGTAGAAAATAAAGGAGTTGCAACTTAAAAAAAAAGAGAGAGAACAGTAACCTTGCTAACAAAAACAAGAATAACGACACCAGAAAAGAACTAGGGGATTAATAAAGCTAAACACAAGACACCATAACCAAAACCAACCAAAACAGCAACATCAACTAATGTGGGAGTACAAAAGCTTGCCACCTGTTCCCAGCACACTCCTTATTATGGTCGAATACCTTATTGGCTGATCCATGATAAGTCATTTTCATCTAGGGAAATTTTGATCATGCCATGAAGGTGCTGAAAATGTGTTTAGGAATACTATAGCAGCTTGTGTCTTAAACTTCATGTGAGGTAATAGTGTGATAAGGTACTAAAAATTTTGTGCACATCTATTCTCAGACTTTCCAGCCGAGTGCAAAAGGAGCAAAACATTCCAATTATTCCTTCTAAATTTAAGCAACAGTTTTATGCGTTGGATGCATGCCCATGGACACGTGTCATGAATCCACATTCCACAGTGGTTGCCCATGGTTGATCCATGGGACCGTACCCATTGATTTTTTTTCCCCATTTCACTAACTCAGTTTTCTAGAGTTTGTGAGGAAAATAGTCTGGTCCCTGGAAAATCCTGAGAGTGATGTTTCTTTTTGTCATTGTTCAGATGATGAAGGTAATCTCCGGCCTCTGTACCAGCCAAAGATGCACACAGCCATTTTTATTTTAAAATATTGAACTTGCCATGACTTATCTTGCTATGATACGTCTTTTGCATCATTTGGAATTGCTATTCAAAATATTGAACTTGCCATGACTTATCTTGCTGTTTGCAATCCATACTTGGCGAAATTTGATCCTCTATACGACCTAACATGAATTAAATTTATACAAGTTCAGACTACTATTATACTCAAGTTCTTCCAACTGATCTAACAGTCGGAGGGGCTGGCATTTGTCATTCTGGAAAAGTGCCTTCTTTGCATAGTTACTTCTCTAGATAAATTATACAGTTTCTTTGGAGTGTTCTTTTATATTTTTTATTTAGGTCTTGTCTCTTCTGCTTTGCCTTTCCTTAAAAAGTACGGTTCTGCTTTGCCTGATCTTATGATTTATGTACCCTGCTTTTTGCACAGGGCAAGCAGAACGGCACTGATGAGTTAACAAACGGTAAGCTCAATAATAACACCGATCAAGGGGTTGAAACACCCAAAAAGGACGATGAAAAGAAAGGCGACTCGCCAAAAGAGGGTGAACAGATGATCCAAACACCCCAAAGAGACAGTGAGCCCAGATTAGAGACGCCCAAGATGGATAGTGAGCAACCAAGTGTCGAATTGACGACAAGCAATATGAATGGGCAGGAAGACCAGTTGGAGGAAATAGAATTGGATTGACCTTTGGCTGGTCTTCACCAATGTTGCTAAGTCACGACATAAGGTGCCATTAAATTATGTATTGGTGTATTCATTTTCCCCGCCTTCGTACCTCTTTTCTTTTAGGTTTATAGATTCTTTGAACCATAACCTGAGGGGAGAGAATGAATAAGTTATGTTTGCCTGTTATAGTTTTGTTGATCGCCTGTAAGTTATCAGTACACATGAAAAAGACGTACCACATAGAAGATTATCACAAAGGCTGTGTTTAGTTCCTCCAAAAAAAGCACTATGCAAAAAAAAGATTTTCTGTCACATCAAACTTGCGATACATGCATGGAGTACTAAATGTAGATGAAATAAAAAACTAATTGTACAGTTTTGTTGTACTTTGCGAGACGAACGTTTTGAACCTAATTAGAAACGATTGGACACTATTTGTCAAATAAAGCCAAAACGTGCTACAGTACATTTTCACCCTTTTCAGGGGAACTAAACACACCCAAAAGCAAAATTTTGGAACAGATTGTACCCTATAGGACCCTACCGTTGTCCGGGTGATTTTGTGGTTATCGCCAATTATCTTGTTGGCCACTCCGCCACTGCATCCGACTTGATGACTTGATGTTGTACGACAACCCGGGCTCTGCCTATCTCTTTGTTCTCTTCTCTATCATTATTCATTTCCTTCTTTTTTTTTGAGACTTCATTTCCATCTCTTTGTTCGGTGCATCTTGTTGCCACTTTACTTAGCGCGCTTCCTTTTGAACTTTGAAAGCGCAAGGGCACTCGGAACTCCTTTTCTTCACAGGTCCATTGTCAGACATCAACACAACATCGGCTGTGTTTAGATCCAAATTTTGTAGTGCCAAAATACACTGTAGCATTTCGTTTGTATTTGGTAATAATTGTCCAACCATTGACTAATTAGACTCAAAACGTTCGTCTCGCAAAGTACAACCAAACTGTGCAATTAGTTTTTGATTTTATCCACATTTAGTACTCTATACATGTATCGCAAGTTTGATGTGACGGGAAATCTTTTTTTTTGCATAGTGCACTTTTCAATGGATCTAAACACAGCCTTTGTGTCATAGTCATTGTGATGCCGCATCTGCAGTATGTGCCCTTCGTGCGCCGTGCGTGCATTCAGACAGGATCACAGGAGGTGGTGTCACATCTTGCTAGGGTGCTAGCACTATCGTTTCCGGTCTTTATACCAACAACCCGCCGGTTCTACGGCCCACCTGAAAGCTCCGTCTCACTCACACGGGGGCACCACTCACTAGTGGGCTAGTGGCTAGTCGTGCCTGAACTTTCTTCCAGTTCCCATTGCCACTGGTGTCGGTTTTTTCTTACATTTCCAAATTCCCAGCCGAAATACAACTGTGGTTTTTACAAACTACGGTATGAGATGCGTGTGTGTTTTTTTTTAATTTCTTCGATTCCAAACAGAGACCATCAGGCAAATCTCTCTCTCTCTCTCAACTAGAGTTGAATTCCCCGATTAGTTGATCAACAAGCAGTCAAGCACTCTATTTTTTTTTCTCGTAAAGACAAGCACTCCAAAATTCCACACCAATCTGGCCATCTCAGTCTGAAGCTATTTTGGATCCATGCTACATGGCTATTGGCTACTCCTATCATGCTACCTCCCTCCGCGTACCGCATACAGAAGAGGACAAGACGCGGCCACGGTTCCATGAATCGACACCGGTGCAGAAAAAACCAAGCCCCACCGGCCACCGGACCACAGTGATCGCGGCGCCCACCGCCCACGCAGCCCCTGGTGGCCTGTTCGTTTCGCTGGTTTATTGTGGCTGAAAGTACTATTTGTGTGTTTGTTGTGAGAGAAAAACACTGCTAAATGACTGTTGATTCCGCTGATAAGCTCAAACGAACAAGGTGTTGTAGGGAGTGGTAGTAGTATCGCCGGGCCGGCCATGCGATGCGCACAGAAACCTTAAAAGCTCCCAAAAAGGGACCGTGGCCTGATGCCCACACGGCACACGCACTACGGCACTAGCAACCGAGCTGCGCGGGGTGCCCGAGCCCCCAATGGCTCAATCTTCCAACCACCCCTGACATAGAACGCGCCCATTTTCTGATTTTCGCCATGTGATCCACGCTCTCCCAACCAAACTGCTCCGTGCTCCCCCGGACCCTTCCTTCAGGCTGCAGCCTGCAGCATCCAGCAAGTCTGACAAAAAGGGTGCCTGCCTGCGCAACGCGGTCTGTGTGGACTGCAATTATTTGAAGCCGTTTGGACAGGATCTGTCAGTGGTCGCATGTGTTGCTGCTGGTGCGATTTGTTTTGTGCCCCCAGATTCTTCAGTACTCGTACACCACTTCCATCCATCTTTTTTTTTGAGAAACAGTAAGGGTTGCCCCCTACTGAACTTTATTAAACTTTTAAATATCAAAGTCTGCTTGATACAACTCAAGAAACTAGAAGGAAACAAAGAAAATAAGCAAGATTACACAAAATTGTCTAGCCATAATTGTAACTGGAGACTTAGATCTCTCTTAGCTCTAAGCTTAACCTGAACTAGCTCCTGTTTAAAAACTATTTTGCAAGTTTGCAGAGATTGATGTTGATTCCTGAAGATGACATCATTTCAAGCAGACCAGATAGCCCAGAACATTGCCACAATTATTTTCTATGAATTATTACCACTTCCATCCATCTTAGAGCATGCCCAATACTCCATCCCGTGTGTTAGCCCCAACAATCCACGTAGGTTCGGATGCCAGATGGGGGCGAGAAGAAGAGAGACAGGGGCTTTGTAGAGTATCATAGTCACATGCAGTGTCTTGACATAAAAAGTTGAGGGATAGGGTAGAAAGAGATACAGATAAAAGCGACTTGTGTGAGAGAGCAGTGGACCATTAAATAAAGAACTACTATGCTGCCTGCGTTGGAAAATGTTGTCATCAGCTTTTTGCTGAAACCACCAACTTTACTTAGCCGTGTGGGGCGTGCTCTTAGGCGTCCCCACCAACAGGCCGTAAAAATCACCAGCTGACCTGAAGATCAGAAACAATTTAAAAAGAGAAAAGTTGAACAGTGTAACATGTCCTGCAAAGATGTCAAAGACAAAAAAAAAACTTAGGAGACGTGCGAGCTAGGCGCTTGAGTCCTAGCTAGTGTTGTAAGTTGCGTTTTTATCTTTCCTCTTGATTGGGTAACTATCGTTTCAACTAGCGACTTCAATACTCTTTAGGGTATCCCAACAGGCGTTGAAATCGCCAGTTGGCTTAGGAGGAGGCTCAAATTGACATGGATGTGAGTTCCCGAGAAAAAAGCAAACCGCTAGGGTTTTGTTCATCGCTTGCGTGGAGCCAGCTAAAGTCCATGTGTGCTGTTTTTTTTATTGCAACTACCAATCCGATACATGCGGCAGAGAAAAAAGATATCATTGATTAATTCTAACGCGTGGGCCTATATAGTATCAGCTCCACGCCAGCTGCCAATTTCGACAGCACCGTTGTGGGTGTCCTAATACTCTCTCCGTCTATAAAAAAAATGCAATTATGAGATGCGTGTCAATCAAACTAATTCAAATTTGATCAAGTTTATAAGAGTATTAGCATTTATGTCTCTAGATAAAATTTTTATGAAAATATATTCTACAACTAATCTAATAGTACTTATTTTGTATCATTAATATTAATATTTTTATATAAATTTAGTTAGAGTTCAAACGATTTGACTCCTTAAAATACGAGAATTGCATTCTTTTGTAGACAAAGGAAGTATAAGATAAATGATGCAATTTTAGAACGAGGCATGTGAATTTCCTGTTCTCCGTTGTGCCTGTCGTCCAGCTGCTGAACTGAACTGTGAGTAATAGAAGCCGATGAAAAAAAAAGAGTAGCACGGAGGGGCCATAGCCATGCAACAACTCGAAGTAGCTGTCGCGGCCAAAGATTGAACCGCCCTCCTCGGCCGTTTTGTCGTGCAGCTTCTGCAGCGTCGAATCGTCCGGCCGCATCGCCCACCAACGGCTCCGGCGGTCCGGCCTCCCGCCTCCGGGCTCGCCATGGGCTTGTCGCCCGACGCTCTGACACGTCCAATAAAATAGCGTACCCCGCTGATCCGAGTCCGATGCAAACTCACACAACGCCGCTCGGGCAATCCACGGATCAGGCTGCTCTGCAACTGGGACTACCTCTGCGTATCTGATGATAAATAAACTAATGTTTTTGCATAATAACAAAAGACTACTAGAAAACTTTAGGTGGCCCTTCTGATGATATAGATCAGCACGCATTTGTTATATAAAAGCGTATCTGACCATTTTACCATTGGGATGCAAAAACTCTTGATATCACTGCTGGATATTAGAGATCTCAATAGTGCGAAGATAATTGCAATACAGTGATAGTACTAGGCTAATGCTGTGCACGCCACGAATAAAAGAGTTCATGGACAATTCACTGCTAGGAAGAAAAGCCAAAATGAGGTGATGGGACTGGATGCAAAATCCATCATTTCCGTGTCATGTTGACAGACAGGAACACCCCCAGTTACAACCAGAACATGATGGCACAGGAAAACTAGAAACGATTGGCTCGATTAGGACAGTTTCTGTGAGATTTCGTGAGAGTTTCAAGTGCATAATATTGATATGGCATAATACAGAAAATGAGAGATCTTGAAAGTTTCATGGAACAGAATGAGTTTCATGGGGATGTACTGCACTGTTTCAATTATATGAGTCTTAGAAACTGGGATATAAAATCTTCACTAAGATTGGCCTTAGTTGGATCACAATTCACAACTCACAAGTTAGGTGAAAAATAAGTACTCCCTCACTTTCAGGAAAAAAATACAATTGTAGCATAACGCTATAAGAGTTTCATGAGCATTAAATAAGCACCGGATTAATAAATATGCTAAAATGATACAATATTAATGAAGAGAGAGACTACCAAAGTATTATGTGAGTAAAATGGCACAATATTATTTGATAATTAAATAATGATATTCAATACTAATATTTTTATATATATAAATTTGGTCAAACCAAAACCGCCTGACTCCGGAAAACTGAGAGTTTCGAGTTTTTTCATCGAGCTAGTACAATTTTATTCCGGGACCCAGCCAATAAAATGAAGAACACACGTTCCCAATTCCCATCTCTGAACGCAACAAGTGCTACAACCTCAGCTATAAAAACGCACGCCCCCTCCGCAAACCATCCATCCATCCGGCTCTCACCTTCTCCACCAGCAACGCTAGTTTCCCCTCTAGGAGATAGCAGAAGCCTACGACTGCAGGTTAGTAGAGAGAAAGGAAGCGGAGAAGCTTTGCAATGGAGTGCGGGTACCCCTGCAACGGCCGCGGCTGCAACAAGGAGAAGAGGCCGCCGCTCAAGAGGGGCCAACTCAAGCTTCGGATAGTTAGGATCCTGCTGGGCAGCCTCATGGCACCGGCCGCCAAAAACAAGTGTTTTGGCTTTGGTAGATAAGCGAGCAGGAGCAGTGCTTACGGTAGTAACTATCTGACTCAGTTTGAGACTGAGGATATGCATCCTTATCATGTGGCGCCTCATATTGAGACTATGCAGACTAAAGAGTTCATGTTTTTCTCTTTAATTTGGTACCTTTTCGTGCCAAGTTTTGCCTGTCTTATCACTTCTCTTCTGCTCACCTCTCCTGTAATGCACCTTCAAACTCTCATCTTCTGAATTAAGCAAACCCATGGCGCCGCTCGAGCAAATCCATGAATCACGATTCTCTACAACTTGAACTACCTATGCTTATCTGATGATAAACTAATGCTATGCATAACAAAATACTATCAGAATACTTCTCATCTAGGTGGACGACAATGATGTCCATTTAAAAAAAATTTGGTTCATTTTGCAATGTCGTGGATTGAAACCCACCACCATAATATTTTTTTTATTTTCTTCCTTTAAATATGTCTTCAATGAGTTAGCGTGCCTTCATATAGTGGTGGAGTGTGGGGATTAATTAAGGGGGTAGGGGCTAAATATATTGTTCAATAAAATTAATCTATGATTTTTTTGCAGAGGTTGTTGATGCAAATGCCTTGTATTTATGCAACATATCTACAAAACAATCTACTTTTTAGCTTTGTACAAAGAATACTAATACTTTCTCCATATAATGCAACCTAGTTTAGAGAACAAATGAGGTATACATGGGGAAAGGACCTAGTTTCACCTCCGAGAGGATCACCAGTGTTGTCGTAGGAGTTCATCTTTGAACAGCCCGTGCAATATGCTTTTGTTTGAACCTAGAGCTTGAGCTAGAGACCATATAATAGACCTTCTGTGTAATGGAATTGTTTGAACTTGTGATACATCAGCTTTTCAACCTTTTTCCAGTCAAAATTCTTGGGCTTTCTGCTTTGAGTTAAGAGTAAGATCCTTTGACCTAGTTCCAACATTTGCATTTGCATGTCCATCTTCATTGCTTGAGTCATCCAACTCTTAGTGGAACACGATGCCCACTTCCTCGCCACACTCATGCATATATTACTCCATGGCCTTAAAGTAGGAATCAAAACAACACCTCCAGGTTAGTTGTTTAGTGCATATTGCCATTCGCATAATATGTGCATTCGATAGTGGATTCTTGTTTTCTATTTTCTATTATGCATGCATTTGTAAAATATATGTGGGAACCATAGGGAAAGCAAGTTAATTCTATACACATCAAGATGGCACTTTTTAGGCTGATTGTAATATTTTACCCCATTGGTTAAAAGAATAACAACAATGGAATGCATCTTTGCCTTCTTTGTGCAATTCATTTAATTCAAATGAAATTGTGTTGGTGTTTGATATCTTGTTCACATAATGAAAAGAGCTTAATGCCGAGTGTTTAGTGTATGATAGCTCTTAGTGTTGTGATAAGAAAGAATTGTATGGTCCAAGCATTTAATCTGGTTCAATGTTTGTTTAATTGGATTGCTACTACTACTGATTAGTACATATTTGTTATTTATTTGATTTTTTACAAAGTCTTGCTTCCTACTCAAAACACATAGACAATTATGCTCTTTTGGTTCAATAATTGAGAACACAGAGTCAATTATGCTCATTTGGTTCAATAATTTTAGGAATTAAAATATATCTCTATCATGACAAGTATGAATCAACCTGGTGTGGTCATTCTTACTATTGATCAAGCCTGTGTCCCTGGACCAAAAGAGCTATTTCTATGGCGGAACAAAGAAGATATGTTGGCACCACAAAACAACCCACTTATGTACACCGGGTCATTTTAAGTCATGTGCGCACTTATATGTCATCTCATGAAAATAAAATTATTGTGCATAATTATGAAAAACAAACAACATTAGTGTATGTTACTGATCATATTATGTTGCATTTCTTCATGCTGGGCAGAAACTTGTAAATTGGTATAAGAATCATCTTGTTCATTAGGAACATCAAATGTGACATCTCCATCTGCTTGGTGTTCACCATCAATAGGCCACACGTGAGGTCCATACGACCTGTTCACCCAGATTTGGTTGATGTTCTTCAACATCAGCATGCACTATAGCGCAGTCAGCACAATTGTATATATATCAAATTTGATTCTTGTACTCATATCACTTGCAGAGACGAAGTCATGAGAGATCTTACCCGAACTGATTCCTTCTTGTTGCCCTCCAGAAAATCTCATCTCCAACAAGTTGGGCTTGCTGCACTTATGAATTTGGAAGGGTTCTTCCTCATATGGTGGCTCCTCATTCAAGTCTTGTTAGGCCTCATGGATTTGGAAGGGTACTTCGCCCAGTGGCTCATAAAAAATGTTTGTTAAGGTCTCTACTTGATCTAGAGGTTCTACATTTAGATCAAAAGCCATAGGTGCTACTCTACACGGTGAGGAGGAATAGAAGGAGGAAACGTACGGAGTAATCTGGTGTCTACCATGCTTTTGTAGGCTGCCAAATTGGCGGCAACTGAAAATTTGTAATGTGTGGTCATGTTTTTAATTTGACTATTGTTTGCTTTCATGTTTAAATGTGTATTTATTGTGTGGCTATTATTGGACCGCACAAGTTGGTTACCGTGCTGTCTGAACCATTATATAATATTAAATATTTTGTATTTATGGAGAATCCTTGTAATGCAATGATTGCCTCCCGTGTAACTCTGGGAACAATACGTTAGGAAAGAATATAGTAAGAACACGTGTGTAATTATGTTTGCACTAATCTAACCTCAAAACTTGAGAATCCTAGTAACGAGCTAACATCGCAAATCTAGTTGGAGATAGAGACTTTGGAGCATTAGCATCTATATTTGGCATGACTTATTTCATTGCCACGAGGCTAATCCATCCATAATCTCGCTGGTTGCTCATTGCATGCTTCTTATTTCATGGATGCTTGAGAGCCCATTCTATAGAAAATAAATGTAGGTTCAGACTTTTATAATGGCTGCCTAATGATGAAGTTTGGGAAAAGGTAGTGACATACAGCTAGCTAGACCGTGAAGTGATGTTGCATGCTCACTCACCGCAGAGAGAGAACTACATGGTTCAAAAACAAGTCTTGCTATACATCTGTCCTAAAAAGAATGCAATTCTGATCTAAGATTGAGTCAAACTTTCTTAAATTTAATCAAACTAGCAAGTTGGCCTGTGCAAATAACGCGTTGCTAGATTTATTATTGTAGTATTTGGATTTTTTAAATGAATATCCTTTTTGCAAATAGTTCTGTTTATTTATTCGAATGATGCACTTTTACCCTATCTTTCATCATGAACTCTAACTCTGACTTAGAGCTATTGTCATCTTTCGTGCCTTCCTATTAATTATTGTCTTGTGACTGTGTAATTTCAGTTGAGGCCAAATCAAGGAGCCTTCGGTCTCATCGTGATGAGCTATATTGGCAATAAAAACCATTTTCCAAGCCTTTATCTAGCTCCTAGGTTCTATTATAGATTTAAATTCGAGATGATATTGCATCTTCTATTATGTATCTATAGTTTCACTTTTCCCCCTATAGTATCATTTGTTTCGTCACAATGCTTTTCTTGTCTAGGAGCCATTTGCTAGGAGTCCAACAACAACAACGTGTGGTGCCACATAATCATGAGTCAGCTTAATAGACAATTTCTGTTGTGAGTTGTCCTTTTAGTTCTCTCGTAGTAACTCACAGTTCCTCAACAAAATGAAGCACTCGAGAAAAAGAGTTTACAAATAATTCACTGCTTGGAAGAAAAAGGCAGAATGAGGTGATGCCATGATGGGATTGGATGCAATACGACAATTTTAGTGCCGCCATTGATAATTAAATCCCACCATTTTTGTGTCCCGTCGACAAACAAGAACAACCCCGTTTAGAACTAGAACATGATGGCACATGAAAACTAGGAATGATTGGCTCGATTAGTAGGATCATGATTCACAACTCACGAGTTAGGTGAAAAGATAAGTACCCCCTCACTTCCAGGAAAAAGTACTATTGTAGCTACATCACTATAAAAGTTTCATGACCACTAAATACACTACTAACTTAGCAGATATGCTAACATCACACAATATATTAATGAACAGAGAGATTATCAAAGTTTGATGGAGTAAAATAAGTTTTAAGGGAATGAAACCCCACTGAGACTAGCCTAAATCCATCCTTATTCAGTTTAACCAAATTACTAATACTTATGATACTAAATAAGTTTCATTATATTTCATCATTAAATATATTTTCATAATATACTTATTTGAAATCATAAATGTTTGATATTATTTTCTATAAATTTATTTAAATTTAAAATAATTTGATTAGACAAAATGTAGGTTGTATTTTTTGGGGGATGGATATAGAAGATTCTTAGTACTCCCTCCGTCCACAAAAGAATGCAATTCTCGCTTTCAGAGAAGTCAATCAGTTTGAACTTTGACCAAAATTATATAAAGAATACTAATATTCCTGATACAAAATTAGTATCATTAGATTAGTCATAGAATATATTTTTATAATAAATTTATTTGAAGACATAAATATTAATACTATTTGCTATAAACTTGGTCAAACTTGAGCTACTTTGACTGGCACATATCCCATAATTGTATTCTTTGGACGGAGGGAGTAGCATACTACCTTGTCTAGATTCTTTTAGAACATTTACAAAGCCTACAAAAGACACACATTCTTTAAAACATATGATTAGTGTAATTTTTAGAAAAATCAGCATTATGTTGTGTCCAAATTTTGCCAACGTAGTTTATGATTTATTTATTTTTTTTTGCCTTGCAGCTGTACCTTATTATTTTTGTTCAACAGAATAACAGTGTTTTAACTGTTTTCCCGTGCTGGAACTGGAAGTTGGAGAAAGAAGCGCTGCGCGTAGCACTGGCATTAGCATCTACATTTAGCTTGAGATTATTTGCTTTTATATATAACCTCTAATTGCCATGAGGCTAGTCCCACACTCCCACCTAATGACCTAATCTTTGTTAGTTGCTCATTGGTCCGCCGTTCCATTCATGGCTTCAACGTGGATGGATGAGGCGACGAAAAAGGCTGCGAGGAAGGGAGTGAAGTGGCGCTGCAGTGCTCCTGCTCCCACTCCCAGTCCCACTCGCTCCCAAGTTGCAACAAGAGACAAAGACTACCACTACGCACATGGCTCAAAACATTTGTGAACTTTATTCCCGGACCCCAGTCCCCACTTCCCAGGTCTAGTACTCTGGAGAAAACAAAGAAGAACGCGCGTTCCCACCTTCCAAAGTAACGTGTCTGAAAACTCTGGCTATATAACACTTCGTTTGCACGCTCCCTCCTCAAGCCATCCATCCAGCCAGCCAGCCAGCCAGCTCACGCACACTGCACACAGCTCGCGACCATCTCGAGAGAGCAAGGAAGCAAGCAAGCGGAGCAATGGAGTACTGGTACCCCTGCAACGGCGGCAGCGGCTGCAGCAAGGAGAAGAGGCCGCCGCTCAAGAGGGGCCAGCTCAAGCTGCAGATCGCCAGGACCCTGCTCGGCAGCCTCACGGCGCCGGTCGCCAAGAACCGGGATCGCGGCTTCGGGAGACAAGCAGTGCTAGCAGGAGTAGAGTAGCTAGCTGAGGACATGCGTCGAGTGGTGCTTGGAATAGGGACTGTGCAATCTGATGAGCTAGCTTTTGTTTTCCTCGTTAAAAAGGGTGTGTTGGTGTCAAGTTTTGCCCCGTTCGTTCGTTCTCCTTCCGCTCTTGCTCACCTTCAGCCTCTTGGCTGCTAGAACAGAACACCAAGCTTAAGAGCCCTGTTCTTGAATGAAGCAGTGTACGTAGAGCCAGAGGACTACAGTTCCTTGCTCTTCTTGTGTAAGTTCTAACAGTCTGCAGTTATTCTGCTATATCCCATGACTATAGCATGGTTTTGTATGGTATTTGGTGCTTGATTTTAGAACTGCACTCCACTTGAGCCAATGGATGTTTGATGTTTCCCCTCTCTCATCGTGCTCTCCGATCCAGCAGTGCTGAACTGAAGTAATAATCAAAGCGATGGCGCTACTACAAGGGCCATTTTCATTTCCCAGACAGATGCATGTATGTATGTTTGCTCCATCCTCCATCGTCTCCCTGCCGGCCTCCGCCGCGTCGATTCGTCAGATTCCACTGGTAACCGATCAGCTGCCACGCGTTGAGCTGATCGTGCGGGTGCCACCTCCGCTTATCTGACGATAATCTAATGTTGCACATGTGACAAAGAAAAATTCAGGATACTTTATGTGGCTCTTTGTGCAAGCTAATCCACCTTCAATTGTTTTGTGCATCTTTATATCATTTAGTATTGACTTGCAAATCTTACGAGGTACGAGTACGAGATATCCGAGATCTCGACAGTGTAAAGTTATTAAAGTAATCCCTCAAAAGCTATCCATATTTGTTCCATATGATATGATACTATCAACACTAGAGCTTAAAAAATAATCACCTTGCTAATCCGCAACAGAAGCTCTGCAACTGAACAGAGTGGTGTCTGCTGTGGAAAATTCACGTACCACAAGAAAATCTGGATTTGTTTCGTGCCCCAGATTCTTCGGTCACCACTCCCTCCATGGTTACGGTGTGTTTGTTAGTGCTCCCCTCCGGCTCCGACTCTAGTTTTCTTAAAAAAATACTACCAAACGTTTATAGGAAGGGAGATATTAGCGCCTGGACGTCCAGACAGAAGCGCACGTCCGGACGCCCATGCCTCCTCCGTCACACACATCCGCGGAAATGCGGCGCCCACCGCTCCTTCCTCCTTACCCCCTCCTCTTTCTCCACGATTTCGGACGCCACGCCTCCTACTCGCGCCCGCCCCCGCCCCCGCGTGCTCCTTCCCCCTATACTCCCTCCTCTCGATACACGGGCAGGACCCACGAGCCAGGACGAGGATGACTGGACTAACGCGCCCCGTCTGCATGACCCCAGGTGCGCTGCACACCTCGACCGCCGGCCCCTAGCACGCCCGACCCGCCGGCTCGGGCTCGTCGCGCCCCATCCCCCGGCATCTGGGCAGTGCCCCATGACTCTCTACCTCTAAAATACGAAATACTTGGATACAACGTACGTCTGAAGCAGATAAAATATTTGAAACATACACTTAAAACATGTGTGTGAAACGTATGCAACATCTAGATAAAACACTTGGAACTTGCAACATGAAAATATTTATTGCAACATAAGACTAAAAAGGCTGAAACATTTCGAACATACTCTTGCGACATATATGTGTGAAACATATGCAACATCCAGATCAAAACGCTTGCAACATACGTCTAAAACAGATGAAACATTTCTACAAAACGCTTGCAACATGCGTTTGAAACACTTGCAACATGCCTCTGAAACACTTGTAACATATGCAACATCCTAATCTACTTTTGCAACATCCATATGAAACACTTGTAACGTACCTCTGAAACATACATTTGCAACATAGGGGGAGGGGGCCCGGGGCCGGTCGATTCTGGCCTTGGGGTAGGAGTCGGCGGCGCGCGAGTACCACCAACCCGACGTGCGCAGGAGGGAGCGGCCCGCTAGCAGAGGTGGGCACGTGCGACGAACACGAGAGGAGCGAGCGGCGTAGACTGGGCACGTGCGTCGGCGGCACCAGCAGAGGCGGGCGCACTATAGAAGGCCGCGGCGGGGCGGAGGCGCCGTGGAGAGCGACAAAGGCGGGCGGCCGCGCTCGAGTGCGGTGGAGTGGAAGGATGGCAGCCAGCCGAGCACGGTGGAGAGAGCCGTGGTGTGTGGAGGGGGGCGGCGGAATGGGTGTGGGCGCTGCGGGAAAGCCTGAGGAAAGAAAAAGTGAGAGCGGAATATTCTGTATTTTTTAGCAACAAGGTGCGAGTCTGTTGGGCCGTTCGGCCGAGCGGCCGGCGTCGCGGCCCACCAACGACAACGTCCGATGGATTCCTATCGGATCAGACGCCCTGACCCAGCAATTGAAAAACCGTTTTTCTAGTGAAAAAAGAGAAGTCTGAGGAGCCCTGTCCAAACACCCCCTTATACTCCCTCGCTCAGAAAAGATGTAATTCTAGGACACGGCTATATGTTAGTACATCAAGTTCGATCAAATTTGTAAAAAAATTATGTATCTATCGCTCGAAATAGGTACCATTAGATTCATTATGAAACATAGTTAGTAATGTATATTTGATGTCATAAACATTAATATTTTTATCTATATATATATAGTGAAACTTTAGATACTTTAACAAGAATGCACCTAGAATTAAATTCTTTTCTAAATCTAAATGGAGGTAGTATAAGATAAATTATGCAATTTTAGAATGAGGCAATGTGCCTGTCGTCCAGCTCCTGAATGTGAGTAATAGAAGCTGATGGAGTAGCACGGAGGGGCCATATGCCCATATCCATGCAACAACTCGAAGTAGCAGTCGCGGCCAAAGATTGAACCGCCCTCCTCGGCCGTTTCGTCGTGCAACTTCTGCTGCGTTGAACCGTCCAGCCGCATCACCCACCAAAAGCTCCGGCAGTCCGGCCTCCCACCTCCGGGCCTCACCACGGGCTTGCCGCTCGACGCTGACACGTGCAATAAAATAGCGTACCCCGGTGATCCGAGTCCGATGCAAACTCACAACGCCGCTCGGGCAATCCACGGATCAGGATGATGCTCTGCACTCGGCTAGTGGTCGAGTCTTCGGGCTGGCACCCTGCCGGCCAGGGATCGATCACCGCGGGGGCGATTTATTCTGGTAGGAGGTTTGGTCTGCGGCAGCACGAATCGTGCGCTCAACCACTGGGACTCGAACTTGACGCCTAGCGTATTTTCGTGCACAAAGTGCGTAGAAATGGGGAATCTCCCTGGTTAAAAAAAACTAGGACTACCTCTGTGTATCTAATGATATAAACTAATATTGTGCATAATAACAAAAGACTACTAGAATACTTTAGGCCTTGTTTGAACGCGTATGTATTCATTTCAATCCACATGTGTTGAAGTGGATTGAAGTATAATTGAACTAAATTCCATTCCATTCCACTCTAACACATGTAGATTGACGTGGATATACATGCATGCAAACAAGGCCTTAGGTGGCCTTTATGATGATATAGATCAGCCCGCATTTTTGTTAAGCGTATCTGACCATTTTACCATTGGGAGGCAAAAACTCTTGATATCACAGCTGGGTATTAGAGATCTCAATAGTGCGAAGATAATTGCAATAAAAGCATACTGTATTTATTCAGTGATAGTACTAGGCTAATCCTGTGCATGAAAAAAGAGTTCATGGACAATTCACTGCTAGGAAGAAAAGCCAAAATGAGGTGATGGGACAGGATGCAAAATCCATCATTTCCGTGTCATGTTGACAGACAGGAACACCCCCGGTTACAACCAGAACGTGATGGCACAGGAAAACTTGTAATGATCGGCTTGATTAGGACAGCTTGTGTGAGATTTCACGAGAGCTTCATGTGCATAATATTGATGTGGCATAGTACAGAAAAAGAGAGATCATGAAAAGTTTCATGGAATAGAATAAGTTTCGTGGGGATGAACTACATTGTTTCAATTATATGAGTCTTAGAAACTGAGATATGAATTGTTTGCTAAGATTGGCCTTAGTAGGATCACAATTCACGACTCACAAGTTAGGTTAAAAAAATAAGTACTCCCTCACTTTTAGGGAAAAAATACAATTATAGCTATAACGCCATAAGAGTTTTATGAGCACTAAATGAGCACCAGATTAATAACAATGCTAAAATAACACAGTATTAATGAAGAAAGAGACTACCAAAGTATTATGTGAGTAAAATGACACAATATTATTTGATAATTAAATAATGATATTCAATACTAATATTTTTATATATAAATTTGGTCAAACCAAAATTGCCTGACTAGGGAAAAAATTGAGAGTTTTGAGTTTTTTCATCAAGCTAGTACAACTTTATTCCGGGACCTCAGCCAATAAGATGATGAACGAGCGTTCCCAATTCCCATCTCTGAACGCAACAAGTGCTAGAACCTCAGCTATAAAAACGCACACCCCTCCACAAACCATCCATCCATCCGGCTCTCGCCTTCTCCAACAGCAACGCTAGTTCCCCCACCAGGAGATAGCAGAAGCCTACGAATGCGGGCTAGTAGAGAGAAAGGAAGCAGAGAAGCTTTGCAATGGGGTGCGGGTACCCCTGCAACAGCTGCAGCTGCAACTAACAAGGAGAAGAGGCCGCCGCTCAAGAGGGGCCAACTCAAGCTTTGGATAGTTAGGATCATGCTGGGCAGCCTCATGGCACCGGTCGCCAAAAACAAGTGTTTTGCCTTCGGTAGATAACGAGCAGGAGCCGTGCTTATGGTAGCAACTATCTGACTCAGTTTGAGACTGAGGATATGCATCCTTATCATGTGGCGCCTCATATTGAGACTATGCAGACTAAAGAGTTCATGTTTTTCTCTTTAATTTGGTACCTTTTCGTGCCAAGTTTTGCCTGTTTTATCACTTCTCCTCTTCTGCTCACCTCTCCTGTAATGTATCTTCAAACTCCCATCTTCTGAATTAAGCAAACCCGTGGCGCTGCTCGGACAATCCATGAATCACGATTCTCTGCAATTTGAACTACCTATGCTTATCTGATGATAAACTAATGCTATGCATAACAAAAGACTATCAGAATACTTCTCATCTAGGTGGATGATGATATCCATTTAAATAATTTTGGTTTATTTTGCAATGTCGTGGATCTACCATTGAAACCCAGCACCATAATATTTTTCCTATTTTATTTGCTTCCTTTAAAAATGTCTTTAATGAGTTAGCGTGCCTTCATATAGTGCTGGAGTGTGGGGATTAATTAAGGGGTAGGGGCTAAATTATTCAATAAAATTAATGTATGATTTTTTTGCAAGAGGTTGTTTATGCAAATGCCTTGTATTTATGCAATATATCTACAAAACAAACTACTTTTGAGCTTTGTACAAAGAATACTAATACTTTCTCCATATAATGCAACCTAGTTTAGAGAAGAAATGAGGTATACATGAGGAAAGGACCTAGTTTCACCTCTGCGAGGCTCCACCAATGTTGTTGTAGGAGTCCATCTTTGAACAGCCCGTGCAATATGCTTTTGTTTGAACCTAGAGCTTGAGCTAGAGACCACATAATAGACCTTCTGTGCAATGGAATTGTTTGAACTTGTGACACATCAGCTTTTCAACCTTTTTCCAGTCACAATTCTTGGGCTTTCTACTTTGAGTTGGAGTAAGATCCTTTGACCTAGTTCCAACATTTGCATTTGCATGTCCATCTTCATTGCTTGAGTCATCCAACTCTTAGTGGAACACGATGCCCACTGCCTCGCCGCACCCATGCATATCCTACTCCATGGCCTTAATGTAGGCATCAAAACAACCTCCATGTTAGTTGTTTAGTGCATATTGCCATCCACATAATATGTGCATTCGATAGTGGATTCTTATTTTTGATTTTCTATTATTCATGCATTTGTAAAATATATGTGGGCACCATAGGGAAAGCAAGTTAATTGTGTAGACAACAAAATGGCACTTTAGGGTGATTGTAATATTTTATCCCATTGGTTAAAAAGGATAACAACAATGGAATGCATCTTTGCCTTCTTTGTGCACTTCATTTAATTCAAATCAAATTGTGTTGCTGTTTGATATCTTGTTCACATAATGAAAAGAGCTTAATGCCGACTATTTAGTGTATGATAGCTCTTAGTGTTATGATAAGAAAGAATTGTATGGTCCAAGCATTTAATTTGGTTCAATGTTTGTTTAATTGGCATTGCTACTACTATTGGTTAGCACATATTTGGTTATTTTATTTGATTTCTTTTAAAGTCTTGCGTCTTACTCAAAACACAGACAATTATGCTCATTGGTTCAATAATTGAAACAAAGACAATTATGCTCAATGGTTCAATAATTTTAGGAATTAAAACATATCTCTATCATGACAAGTATGAATCAACCTAGTGTAGTGGTCATTCTTACTATTGATCATGCCCCATGTCCCTGGACCAAAAGAGCTATTTCTATGGTGGAACAACGAGAAGATATGTTGGCACCACAAAACAACCCACTTATGTTCGCCAAATCATTTTAAGTCATGTGCGCACTTATATGTCATCTCATGAAAATAAAATTATTGTGCATAATTATGAAAAATAAACAACATTAGTGTATGTTACTGATCATATTCTGTTGCATTTCTTCATACTGGGCAGAAACTTATAAATTTGTATTAGAATCATCTTGTTCATCAGGAACATCAAATGTGACATCTCCATCTGCTTGGCGTTCATCATCAGTAGGCTACACATGAGGTCCATACAACCTGTTCACCTTGATTTGGTTGATGTTCCTCAACATTAGCATGCACTATAGTGCAGTTAGCACAATTGTATATATATCAAATTTGATTCTTGTACTCATATCACTTGCAGAGATGAAGTCATGAGAGATCTTACCCGAACTGATTCCTTCTTGTTGCCCACCAGAAATATCATCTCCAATAAGTTGGGCTTGCTGCGCTTATGAAAGGTCCTAATATGGCTAGAGGGGGGTGAATAGCCTATTAAAAATTCTAAAAACTCACTAGAGCAAAATATTAGTATAACAAATGACGAAATGCGATTTTGCTCTAACTTTACAAGGGTTGCAAGCCACCTATCCAATAATTCTAGTAACTATGATCACTATAACAATCAAGGGCTAAGTCACTACGAGCTCTCACAAGCTAGCTACACTAAAGAGCTCAACTAGGTGACAAGCTACACTAGCAAAGATAATACAAGCTCTCAAAACTAATTACACTAAAGAGCTTGTTACAGCTAGTTTGCGGAATGTAAAAAAGAGGTATGTGATCTTAATACCGCCGCGTCGAGGAATGACCCAATCACAATAATATGAAGACCAATCACCGGGAGAAATCCAAGAAATCAATCACAGAGGTGACACAATTTTTCTCCCGAGGTTTACGTGCTTGCTGGCACGCTACGTCCCCGTTGTGTCGACCATCACTTCGTGGTTCGGTGACTAATTGGCAATCCAAAGCCAAGCTCCCCAAGAGCACCGCAAGTGAGGTAACTCAATGACACGAGCAATTTACTAGAGTTGCCTTTTGCGCTCCACCGGGGAAGGCACAACACCCTCACAAATCACCGGGAGGTGGCCAAGAACAAGCACCACTCTTGCCACAACTCCTCCGCTGCCTCCAAGCCGTCTAGGTGGCGGCAACCACCAAGAGTAACAAAAATCCCGCAGCCAATGCTCACTCAAGTGTCAACTAGATGCAAACTCACAAGCAAATACACTTGAGATCACTCAAACTCACTTTGATTTGTCAATCAAGCAAGGGAGATGAGTGGGAGGGAGTATGCTCAACTCAAGAGGATGTTAGGATGTCAAAATGTCCAAGAGTGGCTCCCCCAAAGCTGGCCAACAAGTATTTATAAGCAGTCCAACACGAAATAGCTGTTAGAGACAAGTTGCTGCTGCCTATGCACTGACCGGACGCGCCGGTCGTTCTGACCGGACGCGGTCATAGCGTCCGATCGCGCCTGCACGACTTCCCCGATGAACGCCACGTGTCTCGCTTTGAATCTCGTTCGTTCAATCGTAACAGTCACTTAAATGTACACATTTACGCACTAGAGTGACCGGACGCGCCGATCAAAATTGATCGGACGCGCCTAGGCATCCGATCGCCACTGATTCACGTTTCTGACCACGCGACCGGACGCGCCGCTTGAACTGACCGGACACTACAGTGCCAGCGTTCGGTCGATTCCAATAAGCACCCTCTCACGACCGGACGCGTCCAGTCGATCGTGACCGGACGTGCCACCGCGTCCGATCGACCTCGTGTGTTTCGCAGTTTCTCTGTGGCTTGACCGGACGCACCGGTCCCGTGATCGACCGGATGCACCGGTGCGAAGCCCTAGCGTCCCGCGCCAGATTGTTGCTGCCACTGACCGGATGCGTCCGGTCATGCCGAGACCGCGTTCGGTCACTCCAGTGACCTCCGTTCGCCTCCGTTTCTATCCACGAAGACTTAGAGAAAATCTCCGTCTCCGGCATAGTGGAAAATAGGCGTTTCACTTCCATAAAAAGCGCCGAATCCCGCCTCGCAAGCTCAGCAAGAGGGAGAGAGGGTCCCAAATCCATCTCTACCGCTCAAACTCCACTGCCTTCGCAAATGTGCTAACATCACCAAGTGTACATCACCATGTGCATGTGTGTTAGCATTTTCATAATCATTTTCAAGGCGTTGAGTTAGCTCACCAGTAGATCTAAATGTATATGGAAATGAATCCTCATCTAGTGGCACTTAAGTGATCAATAGCCCCGGAAATTCCCCTCTTTATAGTACGGCTATCGATCCTAAGTGTGATCACACCCTCTATAGTGTCTTGATCATCAAAAGCAAATCATATCTATACCTTTGCCTTGAGCTCCATAGGATTGCACTCCATCTCTTCTTGTTCTCCAAGTATGGCACTAAGTCATGAGGATCAACATGCATCTTGCCATCACTTAGGAGTGTACCAATCACCTTTTGCTATCAACACTCAAGCACATGTGATTAGTACTTAGATTTCATCAATTAGTCAAAACCAAACTAGGAACTTCCAGCTTATGGATTTGGAAGGGTTCTTCCTCATTTGGTGGCTCCTCATTCAAGTCTGGTTAGGCCTCATGGATTTGGAAGGTTACTTCGCCCGGTTGCTCATCATTCATGTCTGCTAATGTCTCTCCTTGACCTAGTGGTTCTACATTTAGATCAAAAGCCATAGGTGCTACTCTACATGGTGAGGAGGAATAGAAGGAGGAAACTGGTGTCTACCATGCTTTTGTAGGCTGCCAAATTGGTGGCAACTGAAAATTTGTAATGTGTGGTCATGTTTTTAATTTGACTATTGTTTGCTTCCATGTTTAAATGTGTATTTATTGTTTGGCTATTATTGGACCGCATGAGTTGGTTACCGCGCTGTCTGAGCCATTATCTAATATTAAATATTTTGCATTTATGGAGAAACTTCGGACGCAATGATTGCCCCGCATGTAACTGGGAACAATACGTTAGGAAAGAATATAGTAGGAGCACGTGTGTAATTATGTCTTCACTAATCTAACCTCAAAACTTGTTGGAGATAGAGACGCTGGAGCATTAGCATCTATATTTGACATGACTTTGGCTTGTCTATTATTTGCCACGAGGCTAATCCGTCCATAATCTCGCTGGTTGTTCATAGGCATGCTTCTTATTTCATGGATGCTTGAGAGCCCATTCTATAGAAAATAAATGTAGGTTCAAACTTTTATAATGGCTGCCTAATGATGAAGTTTGGGAAAAGGTAGTGACATATAGCTAGCTAGACCGTGAAGTCCTGTTGCATGCTGACTCGCCGCAGGGAGAGAACTACGTGGTTCAAAACAAGCCTTGCAATACATCTGTGCTAAAAAAAAAAAGCAATTCTGATCTAAGATTGAGTCAAACTTTCTTAAATTTAACCAAACTAGCAAGTTGGCCCGTGCAAATAGCACGTTGCTAGTTTTATTACTGTAGTATTTAGATTTTTTAAATGAATATCCTTTTTGCAAATAGTTTTGTTTATTTATTCGAATGATGCATTTTTACTCTATCTTTCATCATGAACTCTAACTCTGACTTAGAGCTATTGTCGTCTTTTATGCCTTCCTATTAATTATTGTCCTGTGACTGCGTAATTTGAGTTGAGGCCAAACCAAGGAGCCTTCGGTCTCAAGATGATATTGCATCTTCTATTATGGATCTATAGTTTCACTTTTTCCCCTATAGTATCATTTGTTTTGTGAGGTCATCCATACTGCAAAGTATCTAACAGGTTAGGTTTTGAGTTGTACTATTCACAGCGTGAGTACTATTTTGTAATCCAGAGTGCTTGTAACATGTTGATATACCCAGCTATCATATAATATAATTTTTCTTTCGTCGCAAAAAAATATTTTTCATGTCTTGGAGCCATTTGCTAGGAGTCCAACAACAACGTGTGGTGCCACACAATCATAAGTCAGCTTAATAGACAATTTCTGTAGTGAGTTGTCCTTTTAGTTCTCTCCTAGTAACTCACAGTTCCTCAACAAAATACAGCGCTCAGAAGAAAAAGGCAGAATGAGGTGATGCCATGATGGGATTGGATGCAATACAACAATTTTAGTGCTGCCGTTGATCATTAAAGCCCACCATTTCTGTGTCACGTCGACAGGCAACAATAACCCCGTTTAGAACTAGAACATGATGGCACATGGAAACTAGGAATGATTGGCTTGATTAGTAGGATCATGATTCACAACTCACGAGTTAGGCGAAAAGATCAGTACCCCCTCACTTCTAGAAAAAAGAATTATTGTAGCTATATCGCTATAAAAGTTCCATGACCACTAAATACCCTACTAACTTAGTGGATATGCTAACATGACACAATATTAATGAACGAAGAGATTATCAAAGTTTGATGGAGTAAAATAAGTTTCACGGGAATGAAACCTCACTGAGACTAGCCTAAATCCATCCTTATTCAGTTTAACCAAATTACTAATACTTGTGATACTAAATAAGTATCATTATATTTCATCATTAAATATATTTTCATAATATACTTATTTGAAATCATAACTGTTTGATATTATTTTCTATAAATTTATTTAAATATAAATAATTTGATTAGACAAAATGTAGGTTGTATTTTTTGGGGGATGGATATAGAAGAAAATTTCAACGTGTAATTGAGATTCTTAGTAGTAACATATACTAGCTTGTCTAGATTCTTTTAGAACATTAACAAAGCCTACAAAAGACACACATTCTTAAACCATATGATTAGTGTAGTTTTTTTTTAAGAAAATCAGCATTATGTTGTGTGCAAATTTTGCCAACGTAGTTTATGATTTTTTTTTGCCTTGCAGCCATATCTTATTATTTGTTCAAGAGAATAACAGTGTTTAACTCTTTTCCCGTGCTAGAAGTTCGAGAAAGAAGCACTGTGTGTAGTAGCACTAGCATTAGCATCTACATTTAGCTTGAGGCTAATTTGCTTTTATATATAACCTCTAATTGCCATGAGGCTAGTCCCACACTCCCACTTAATCTTTGTTGGTTGCTGATTGGCCCGCCGTTCCATTCATGCCTTCATTCATGGATGGATGGATGAGGCGAGGAAAAAGGCAGCGAGGAAGAGAGTGAAGTGGCGCTGCAGTGCTCCTGCTCTCACTGACCCACTCCCCACTCGCTCTCAAGCTGCAACAGAGATGGAGACTACCACTACGCACATGGCTCAAAACATTTGTGAACTTTCTTCCCGGACCCCAGTCCCCACTCCCAGAAGAACGCGAGTTTCCACCTTCCAAAGCAACGTGTCTGAAAACTCTGGCTATATAACACTACGTTTGCACGCTCCCTCCTCAAGTCCTCATGCCATCCATCCATCCATCCATCCATCCAGGCATCCAGCTCACGCACAGAGCTCGCGACCAGCGAGAGAGCAAGCAAGAAAGGAAGCAAGCGGAGCAATGGAGTACTGGTACCCCTGCAACGGCGGCAGCGGCTGCAGCAAGGAGAAGAGGCCGCCGCTCAAGAGGGGCCAGCTCAAGCTGCAGATCGCCAAGACCCTGCTCGGCAGCCTCGCAGCGCCGGTCGCCAAGAACCGGGATCGCGGCTTCGGGAGATAAATAAGCAGTGCTAGCAGGAGTAGAGCAGCTAGCTGAGGACATGCGTCGTGCGGTGGACTGTGCAAACTGATGAGCTTTTGTTTTCCTCTTTTAAAACACAGGGTGTGTTGTGTTGGTGTCAAGTTTTGCCCTGTTCTTTCTCCTTCCGCTCTTGCTCACCTTCAGCCTCTTGGTTGGCTCCTGCAAGAACAGAACACTGAACACCAATCTTAAGAGCCCTGCTCTTGAATGAAGCAATGTACGTAGAGCGAGAGCTTTACAGTTCCTTGCTCTTCCTCTTGTGTACAACTACCAAGTTCTAACAGTCTACAGCTGTTCTGCTATAGCATGGTTTTGTATGGTATTTGGTGCTTAACTTCAGAACTGCACTGCACTTGAGCCAATGGATGTCTGATGTTTCCCCTCTCTCATCGTGCTCTCCGATCCAGCACCAGTAGTGCTGAACTGAAGCACTGGTAATAATGAAAGCGATGAGCCGATGACGCTACTACAAGGGCCATTTTCATTTCGCAGACAGACGCATGTCTTCAAGTTTGCTCCATCCTCCGTCTCCTGGCCGGCCTCGGCCGCGTCGATTCGTCAGATTCCACTGGTAACCGATCAGCTGCCACGCGTTGAGCTGATCGTGCGGCGATGGCGCAGCGTACCCAAGTGATCCGCGGATCTTCGTGCAAGCTAACCAACCTTCAATTGTTTTGTGCATCTTTATATATACCATTTAATATTGACTTGCAAAGCTATCCTTATTTGTTCCATACGATATGATACTATCAACACTAGAGCTTAAAAAATAATCCGATGTACAGAGACACGCACTCTGCACTCCCCTTGCTCATCCGCAAGAGAAGCTCTGAACTGAACAGAGTGGTGTCTGCTCTGGAAAATTCGCATACCACAAGAAAATCTGGATAAGGCGACAGGATGCACCTACAATACTGCAAAGTAATGCAATGATTAATCATTAACCATCATGTGTCGCATCGCCACTCGCCAGGCAGGAACTCCACTACAACCAGAGCGATCATGATTTATATTAGGCTAAAAGATAGCTCAGTGAGATTACACGGCTGGTGAAAAGTATGTGTGAGGTGAAACCTCTCCAATCATGGATACTGCTTTCTTTGCAACTAGGATTGGATGTACACCACCATTATACTCAACTCAAGCCAGAATTCCAGATCTATACAAGAATCTCACAAGGACATGGTGTAAGGTATTACTCATCACCTAATGCCTTTATAAATATTTAAATTCTATGTGCATACCTGTACAACAAGAACCAACACCTAATGAAGAAACAAAGAAATCTCCACCACCAGATAGTATAAAGCACATATTTTTAAGCCCATCATTGGTTTGAGAAGGTTCGACGGTAACAATTACTTTAGATGGTCTGCATAGTTTTGCATTGCGTCCTTATTGAACTTTCACGTTGCGATGTGCAAAGACGAACACTTTGACGAAACAACTATCTATCATAGTACTTACGCCGCTACCTTGCTACCATGGTTGATGTTGAGGTGGATGTATAGAGAAGAAACTGCCTCTATCAGTAGACCCTCTATTAGCTCAAACTATTTTGCCTTGACCTTGCAATGGCCACAGAAAGGGTAGGGCAATCTTCGATGGTCACGGGGTCCTCGCTCCTCAGTTGTCACTTGAACATGAAAGATAGTTTTTTCTTCATTAGATGCGTCTTTTATCAAACGGACTTGCTTGCTCCCGGACGTCCAGACGCCCGCGCATACAGACCGTTTCGCGCCTTCTTTCACGCGCCCACGCGGGGCCCACGCCACCCCCAAACGTTACCAACATCGAGAAGAGAGGGAGGGGCGGTGGATGTCCAGCCCGGTGCTGGGAGGAGGAGACACCGAGATGAGGCAACAAAAAGCGAAGGAGATGCTACACCCGATCTACTTTTGAAACATCCAGATGCAACACTTACAGCATATGTCTGAAGACAGATGAAACACTTGAAAAATGCATCTGAAACACTTGCAAGAACACCTTAAAAAACACTTAAAAACGATTGCAAAACATACGCAATATCCAGATAAAACACTTGCAACATATGTGTGAAACATATGCAACATCCAAATAAATACACATGCAACGTACGCCTGAAAAAACAGAAGAAACACTGTGAACAGAAGCTTGCAACATGCATATACAACCATTGCAACAACCCGATCTATTTTTACAACATCTGCATGAAACACTTCCAACGTACCTCTGAAATAACTAAAACACTTGAAACATACTCTTACAACATGCGCTTCTTCCTGTCGTGGTGTCTTCGGCAGATTGTGAGGAGATGCTGTCCTAGCCGGCGATGACCTTCTCCTGGTGGCACGGTGCACGCCGTGGCCGTGACGGGCTAGCGCGGAGTGGGGCAGTGCGGCGCATGATGGGGGCGCGCGCGGCCGCGGCAGCGATGCAGAGTGGGTGGGCAGACAGCCGCACGGCGTAGAAAAGCACACGAAAGGCGAGCAAGTTGGGAGATATTTGAGAGAGAGAAAGATGGGGGAGATGTATAGAAAGACGGGTTTGTTGGGCAAGTACGGTAGCGTGCTGGCCTAGGAAGGTGGCGTCCGGTCGGACGGACGCCCGCCCCGAGCATTACCGTTTCATCAGAGGTATTGGCACGTATAGGGATGCAAATGAAATGGATATTTTCCGTCCGTATTCGAGACCGAATCCGTTTAGAGGGATTCAGATCTGTCCGTCGAGTCCGGATATTCAACATCCGATATCGTATCCGTATCCGAATACTTAAATATCATATTTATGATGTTGATATCCAATTGTATCCTATCCGGCATGATTGACATTATCTGTATTCAAATCCGAATTCGGACAGGAATATGAAAACAAATGTAATATCAGTGATATCCGTCTGTATCCGATCTGTTTTCATCCTAGAATTATCGGGAAACATTTTGCGTTTTTTGCGTACTGTATACTAGTATCCTTGAACAAAAGGAGGCGCCGGAGTATCCCGAGGCGCCATTTGCATCTTTATTTGGCATGAGATTTCTGCCTAATTCCCATTTGCCATGAGGGCACGAGGCTAATCCCTCCCTAATCCTGTTTTCTGTCCCTTCACGGATGGTTCGAGTGACCCCAACTCTGGAAAGGTGCGGCCGTGGGGACGAGTGCTGTGAGTGTGAGAACTGAGAAGTCAAGCGACGCTGCCTCCCACTAGCAACAGAGAGAACCACATGGTTCAAAACAAAGCCTGCAACTTTATTCCCCGGCCCCAGGAAATGGATGAAGAACGCGCGTTTCCATCTCCAATCTCCCGAGTCCCAAGTCCCAACGCAACGTGCCTGAAAACTCCGGCTGTAAAATGCACGCTGCCCTGCACACCACTCCCCACCCAGCCAAGGTAGCCACTAGCCAGAGCCAGCTCTCGCCTTCTCCACCAGCAGCACAGCCGCGCAGGCCACCGGGAGCTTCAGCTACCGGAAGCTCACGCACAGAGCGAAGCTAGCAATGGAGTACGGGTACACCTACAACGGCTGCGGCGGCAACAAGGAGAAGAGGCCGCCTCTCAAGAGGGGGCAGCTCAAGCCGCAGATAGCCAAGACCCTGCTGGGCAGCCTCGTGGTGCCGGCCGGTGCCACCAACAGGGAGCGCAGCTTCGGGAGATGAGCAATCTTCTGCTACCTGACCAAACCACATTTAGATGTCCGGTGTGTCGTGCTTGACACAGGGATTGTGCAAAACTGCAAACTGATGTGTTTCCCCCCTTTATTAATTTGGTAGTTGTAGGGTCAAAATTTTGCCCCTTTAGTTCCCCTTTTGCAGCTTAGACTTAGAGCTCTGTTGAGTTAAGCAATGTGGAGAGAGATGTATATTGCTTCTATTGTTGTTTTACTATGTACAAACTACGAGTACAGAGCAATATAAGTTATCTGGCTGGTAATTTGGCGGCTAATTTATGTTTCTTGATTCGTTCGTCCAACTCTCTTCGACTCAATTGATTTCACAGCTGCTCATCTGAATTCGAGCAATGGCTACTGCTACTGCGAACTGAGTTCAGAAAACTGAGTGGTGGCTGGATTCCTTTCCTGCCCTTAACTGAATTCAGAAACAGAGTGGTCATGAGCCTGCCGCACACGCGCTCACCTGTTCGCGGAGCATGAGTGCGTGGCATGTGCCGGGTTATGTGTACGTGTATCTGATTCTCTACCGGTGTAGTGGCCTTTATTGAATTGCAAATCTTAACTGCATCTGTACTAGATATCAGAGATCTGAGATCTCACCACTGCGATTTCGAATCCCCTCAAAAAGAGATTTATACTTGTTTGATAACTATCGCCACTAGTGCTTAAACAAAGCCACAATGCATGCACATCCTCCCCTGTTAGTTAATCATTGCAAGAGAAGCACTGAGTGGTGTCTGGCCTGAAAATTTGAGGAGCACAACGAAGTATTATTAAACATTTGTGCCAACAAGTTACGCTGATACCACTCATCACATCATATCGCCAGGCAGAAATGGCATTACAACCAGAGCACGGAGATAGGAACATTCTATCAGTAAAGTACTAGAAGAATACCAGTGCATGTTGTGAAACTTTCTTAAAAATAAAGTTGTGAAACTTTCTTAAAAATAAAGTTACTGTATCATTGTATGTATAAGATATGCCATTAAAATTGGACAAGCAAATAGTATAATCTAATAGAAAACTACTTCATTTGTCCCAAATCTCGTTTTTCAACCAGTCAAACTTTTTAAATTTTGAATAGATTTATATCTCATTTTTCGACCAGTCAAACTTTTTAAATCTCGTTCTTCTAATATATTTATGATAAAAATATATTGATGATACTTATTATGTACCATAAATATAGATATTTTTGTATATATTTGTTCAAACTTAAAAACGATTGACTTCTCGAAAAACGAATGTATTGTTATTTCTGGATGGAGGGAGTAATATAATACTGGATGCAATTATAGGAGGATGTGACGTTATTAAATTTTTCCATGTCAAAGATTTGGCAAGATGTCGACAAAAATATTTGTCATAGATTCAACATAGTAACAAATTTTGGTACCAAACAAAATGGCTGCCAAAATCTTGCCTTGCCTAAGTTTTGGCAACAAAATTTGGCTATCAACCAATTAGGCTATGACGTAGAAGCCATGTATATTGATAGGTTAAAAAGAGCAACTGTACTTAGTAGAAGATGTGGATATAGCTTGCATGTAAATATATTGGAGATGATATGGCACCTAACAGAGGACGATATGTGAATAGTTTGCATGTGAAGATAGAAAACTTAGTGGGTTTGTTTTTATAAGAGATGTAGGTTACTGGATTATAAACGATATATGCACAATGATGAGTAGCACTAAGTTAAGAGATAACTTAGTCTGATATATAGAGATGCTAGTGAAATCTGAGTGTGTGATGCATATCCAATATGAACTATTTGAGATTCTCGGACTCATATAGTTCCCTCTTATCTCTTTCACTTGTATCTGCAACACTGACAAAGTCTGCAAAAACATGCACATTATCAAATTTTAAATTATATGTCTTTTGGCAAAGAGTGTGGAAATATAAATATTTTTATAACAGAATAATAGATCAACTGTATCATGTTCTCATGAAGTATTCAACTGGTTTGAAGTATTCTCAATTGTCATTTCAAAATATTATACTCAATCTGTTGTAAATTATATGCCACTTTAGCTTTATTCTAAGTTAAACTTCTCCAAGTACAACCAAATTTATAAGGACAAAAATTATCCTCATATCTACAGCTTAAAATTCATTAATAAAGTATATGTTAATAGTGAATTAAATTTGGAATGGAGGGAGTAGAAGTTAATACATTTTTCTAAAGAATTTTCACTTAGAACAGAGCTAAACTGCTAAAGTGATTTATAATTCAGAACAGAGGGGTAGTATAATATCATAGCCATCTAAGCCTTGCCAACAGAGAGATCACATGTATGATAAAATTGTATAGAATACACAAGATGTTGCATGCAAATTAAACAGTTGCCAGTACAACTTTTGTACAAGGAAACTGTAACAGGGGACCCAATCCACTGGTTTGAGAGAAAGTAGTGAGCCAAACATCGCCTTGATTTTCCATCTCCGCGAGCGACGATGGCACGGCAACATGTGACGTCGGCACCTGAGGTCATGCGCACGTCGTAAAATCTCTCGCAATAGCAAGCTGCTATCTGGGCAAGATTATTATACTACGCCGTATCTTATATCTTGGACGGTTTGCAACGTCGGGCTTCGTTTCCGTGTGCCGCTCCTCAGTCTTCATTCACTGAATCTGAATCCGAACTCCGAACCAACGCACTGCGACTGCCATTCTTCGAGCATCAGATGCGCCAACCCGGCATAATTGCCACCTCAGCTGGCCAGCCGCTAGCCGTTGACGGCTTGACCGACCGCCACTGCATTTCTCTTCTCATCCATCTGCGGCCGGCGAATCGGCGCAGTGAGGATCGATCGGTGGCTCGCCAGGAGGCATTCTGCTCCCCTTGCCTCGCCTTTTTCCTCCCCTATTGGCTATTTATTCCTGGTTCTGGATGGGGTTTGGTGCTAGATTGCCAGTAGCTTTTCTCACTAGTCTAGTCACGAGTCAGTCGCGAGGTCCAGACTAGAGGTCTAGAGCAGTCGAGCAATGGCAACTGGTGGCTGCGAGGCTTCTCCAGTCGACAGACCTCACCTCGTCAAGACGCCGTCGGGGAACCCGCTGCCCCGGCGGAGGGGCCAGGTCAAGGAGAGGATCGTCAGGGACATCGCGGATGCCCTGGCCACGGCGGCGGTCTTCGCCTGCGGCAACCGAACGGTCGCGGGCGCGTGCAAGAAAGGCGAACGGGGCAGGGCGCCCGCCGTGACTGCGTCGCCGTCTCCCGGTGCCAAGAAGAGATGATCTGGTCGATACGACTGTACGCATGTTTCGTGTGATGGTATGTCCCCTGCGTGAATCCGTGAGTTAGTTTCAGTTGTTTCAGGTTACTAGCAGTACTACTGAACTGATCATGGTGTGTGCGGGAAGGATCAGCGTGTATTGTGGTCTGATCCTTCCTCGTAGTCTCGTTATGTATAACCAAGCAAGATAACAAGATGTAACTTGCTTCCAATATATATATATATTGAGCTAGTATTTTACTGATCATCTTTTGGCTCGAAGAAAGTGTGCCTTTTGGCCTTGTGCATATCACGTGTGTGGAAAGGAAAACGCGCGTACTAAGAATGAGGTACCCAGAACCAAAACGAGCAGCCCTGTTTGTTTTGCTGAAATTTGGCTTACGTTGATTTGTTGTGAGAGGAAAACACTATTCGTTCGCTGAAAAGTACTGCTGAAGAACAGGGCAGAAGTTTACTGAGACCTGACGACGAGGACAACGAAGCCTATCTATGACAAGGATCAGCGATCGTCGATTCTTAACGCTAACTACCATCGTTCACAAGGTTTCTAAAGCTAAAAAAACGATGGACCAACTGAGATTGTCCTTTGGGCGACGGGATTTCTGCGCTTGTAGGTTTCGGGGCCTGTTTTTTTTTTTTTTTTTTGACAAGAAACATCTTAAATATTAGCAGCAACGCGCTGCAGTGATCGTTACATCAGTTATGCTTACAGCTTGTAAAGCTTGAAGCAAACCACATTGGTTAACATGGTGATCAAAGGAGCAGGAGAACTGAAAATGATCATTCTGAATGTAAGGGTCCTGAGCAGCCTGCCTAGCTAAGGTATGTGCTGTGATGTTGAGCCTCCTGTGCACCTTGTAAAGCTTTGTCGATCCTTCAGCTGAGTGGTTGGAGAAGAGCTGGGTGAAGTGTTTTATTCTCCAGTCCGGAGGATTGGAGAGGTCATCTTTGTTGAGGAAGTGAACCAGTTGTTCACAGTCCGATAGGTAGTTAACTTCTGTGAGATTTAGATTGTTGATGATAGCTGCGGCCAGGGCCAGGCTGGCTGCCTCAGCCATGATCACAGAGGTACACTCCTGAAGCTTCGCCTTGATGTGTATTGCCTTGGGTGTTTGTTCCTGAAAATTCAGTATGAAAACGCCGAGGCCAGCCGTCCTGGAATGCAGGCTAGGATGGTCCGGTTCAGTGGAGGCATCCACATAACATCTGGAGCCTTGTAGAAGGTCTGGTGAAGTGACTTCGTACCTGTGCGTCATTGGGACCTGCTGCATTGAGTATATCATACCTGATGGAGTGGGTGATGTGTGTGGCCTTGTTTGATCGGTATCAGATGGCGCGTGTGTTGACTGGATGGCCTGTTCAGCATATGCAGTCGCTCCTACATGTAAACTGTGTGTACCTTGTTGATTATGTGGTGTTTGGTTCAGCTGTTGAGGTGTGCTTGTGCTGTTGGCATCTGGGGTAGTAGTCGCTGGTGCCAGAGCTTGGTGATGGATACTGATGTGGGCAGCAGCCGCGTTATGAACCTGGGAGGGAGTCCAAGTTTTCCTGTGGAAACTGTTATTTTTTTTAGAAGAAAGGGTTCCCCCGCTTTTGCATTACAAAAGCATCAAAACGAATACAGTTCCAGCGTTTATACGCGCTCGCCAGCGTCAAGATCAAAAGTTGAGACAAGGCTCAGGAAGAACACCATTACGTGGCTCATCATGCCGACCCAAAACTACTGAATCCAAACGCTGAACACCCGATAGAGCCAACCCTGATGATGAGTTGCCCGGGGCCGGCATCCAAGTCAGTTGAGGCGGCAAGCTTGCTCTGTCTTCCAGCTGATGGGCAAACTCCTCCACCAGCTTTCCAGCCTCCGGCTTGAGCATCGGCACCCACCTCCTGATCATTCTCGCAATCCTTAGCATCACCTTTTCCATACCTGTCCATATAACACCCTGAAAACACAGCTCATTTCTTAGTTTCCATAACGTCCACAGGACTGCAGAAGTCACCACATTAGTAAAACCATGGCGTGAGTTAGCCACCCACAATCGAGCAATCGACTCAAAAGTAGCACCTAAGTTCAGACTTAGCAGCTCACTGATGATAGCCCAAACATAGCGAGCAACAATACACCCAAAAAACAGGTGAACTACCGATTCTTGTTCATTGCAAAACAAGCAGGAGGGATCATTCACCTCCCTGCGCTTAGCTAGATTATCACGGGTTAAAGTTCTGTTGTTAGCTAGTAGCCACAGAAAGAATTGGACCCTAGGTGGAATAGCAAGCTTCCAAATTGCTCCCACATACATTGGGGTAACCCCTCTGTGATTAATCACAGCATACAGAGAGGGAGATTGACTCTAACAAACTGCACAACTCTAACCAAAGATTCATGGTACTAGGAGATACACACCTTCTGAAAGTGAGCATTAGGTTCTCTCCATCCCAGACTTCACAAACTGTCTTACCCTGTTGCTCATTAATGACATAAAGCGGCCAGAAAACTGTGGCTAAGCTAATATTGCCCAGCCAAATGTCCTCCCAGAACCTAATTTTCCTACCATTACCTACCACCCACTTAACACCCATGCGGGCAGCCTGAACTGCCCAGAGGACTCCTTTCCAAAAAGGAGAAACCCCCACCATTGGGCAACAGAGCATATTGGGATCCTCAGTTTTGTATTTATAATCAACAATGTTTTTCCAAATGGCATTTGAATTTAAATGATACCTAAAAATCCAGGCACTCAGAAGAGCTAGATTCAAACTTCTCATATCAGGAATCCCAAGACCACCTACATCTTTTTTCTGAGAATCTAGCTGCCAGTTAGCCAGGTGATATTTATGAAGATCAACATTATCATTCCATAAGAAATGTCCCATTTGGGAATTAATCATATCAATAGCCCATCTAGGGAATTTAATGACTGACAGCAAATAAATTGGGATGCTTGCAAGACAAGCCTTGAGCAGGGTAAGCCTCCCAGCATAAGACAGGAGCCTACCTCTCCAACCAGCTATCCTCTTAATGATCTTGTCAATGACAGGTTGTAAATCCTCTTTTCTTAGTTTTGTAAAATGTAAAGGAACCCCCAAGTATTTTATTGGAAACTCACTTTTCTTACAGCAAAAAATTTGTGCAAAATAGTTTGCCTCATCTTCCTCTAGGCCAATGGTTAGTAAGTCACTTTTATCATAATTGATCTTCATCCCAGACATTTGCTCAAAACAAACCAAAAGCCACTTTAGGTTACTGGCCTTTTCTAGGTTGTTTTCTAAGAAGAGTAAAGTGTCATCTGCATATTGTAAACTAATAATGCCTCCTTCAATCACTTGAGGGAGAAGCTCAGTTATAAGATTTTGTTTAGCAGCTTTCATAAGCATCCTTGAAAAAACATCAGCCACTAAATTGAACAAAAGAGGGGACAAAGGGCCCCCTTGTCTCAACCCTTTACCAGGTTTAAAGTAGCTACTGTTCTCATCATTAATTCTAATGCACAAGGAGCCACCTCTAACCACTTTCCTAATCCAAATGACCCATTTTTTTTTCCAAAACCTCTAGAAATTAGAGTATCCTCAAGGAAACTCCAACTGACTCTATCATAAGCTTTTTCGTAATCCAGTTTGAGCATAATACCTTCTTCCTTATTTCTATGAATCTCATGAATAATTTCATGAGCAGCTACTACACTCTCCAAAATGTATCTACCTTTGATAAAAGCTGTCTGGTTTGAAGCTATTAATCTGTCAGCTACTACAGCTAATCTATTATTCAGCATCTTGGCAAAAATCTTAAAACTACAGTTAAGTAAATTAATAGGCCTGAACTTCTTAAGAGTCTTGGCCTCAGGCTCCTTAGGAATCAAGGTAATCATGCCATAGTTAAGTCTATCAAGGTCAAGCTGGCCTCTGCCAAAACAGTTCACTAGCATCAACAAGTCCTTTTTAATAACTTCCCAAAAGACCTGGTAGAAAAGGAAAGGAAGGCCATCAGGGCCTGGAGCACCATCCGCATAGGATCCAAACACTGCTTCTCTCACTTCTTCCTCAGTAAAATCAGCCTCCAGTAGGTCATTTTCAGAAGAAGTAATCATTTCTTCTTCTAACCAAAAGTCATCCTCTAACCTTACTTCACTGGATTCCTCTCTACCAAACAGTGATTTGTAAAAGTCAACTCCATGGCTTAGCAATTTATCATTATCTTCCACCCACCCCTCTGGAGTATCCAGTCCATTAATTCTTTTCTTTCTGTTCCTTTGGTTAGCAACAGCCTGGAAATATGCTGTATTTTTGTCCCCCTCTAAAATGTTCCTATCCCTGGAACTTTGTTTAGCTTTAATCTCCTCCATCTTCCACACTGCCTCTAAATCAGCAGTAATATTTTTCATTCTTTCCTGTTCTCCAGAAGAAAGTCCCCTTTGTTCTTGTATAATATCTATAGCATCAAACTCCTTAAGGAGTTCCTACTTATGTTTCCTGATACTAGCATTAATATTGATTGTCCAGCCTTTAACTTTCTTTCTAAACAACCTGGTTTTAAACTGCCAGATGTCTAGAGGGTCCTCATAAGCACAAGGGGTGTTCCAAATTTGTTTAACTAGCTCTTTGAACCCAAGTTGCTCAAGCCACCATTTTTCAAACCTAAAGAGACTTGGTTTCTTAGGTGCTTTAAAGCCCAAGTTTAAGATGAGTGGAACATGGTCACTTCCAACCCTTGGTCTGGCAGTCACAAAGGCCAAGGGAAACTTTTGCTCAAAATTAATAGTACAGAAAATTTTATCCAAGGCTGCCAAAATAGGATTGTCCTGATTATTGGTCCAGGTATAGGATCTGGAAGAATTCTTAAGCTCCACCAGACCCCATTTATTGATCAAATCAATCAAACTGTTGGCCCATTTCTGATTAATTTGCCCATTATTTTTCTCCTTAGCAGTGATGGTGATATTAAAATCCCCACCTAAGACTGTTGGACCATCCCAATTAGTTAGGAGGCTGTCCAACTCCTCTAAGAATTCCAGCTTCCCCTCTTCATAAGGAGAACCATAAACCACCACTAATCTCCACACAAAATTATCATGACAATTTTTAATAATACCAGCAACACTAAATTTCCCCACTTTCCAAGCTATAACATCAAACTTCCTCTCATCTACCCCTACCAAGATACCTCCAGCAGTACCATTGGCAGGGAGAAAGTGCCACACAAAATCTTTCCTAATGTATTTCAAAAAAGATTCATTAAAAGATTCTTTCTTCGTTTACTGAAAACCTACAAAATCTAGTTTGTTATCATTAACAAAGTCAGTGATGCATTGAAGACGACCCTCTTTATTCAGGCCTCTAATATTCCAAAAGGCTCCTATCATTGTTAAATGTTTGATTATTATTTGGGCTGGTGTCTGTAGAGACAACAAGAGCTCAAGGCTGGTTAACCAGCATATCATTATTCTTACTAGGTGTGGTAGCAACACCATTCAAAGGTGGGAACTCATGTGCTAGATTCTCTATGTCCAAATTACTAGGCAGAGTAACCTTAGGGTTATCCTCCTTGAATTTTTCACAGGTTTTAATCTCTATCTTTTTCAAGTTATCAATAACTTCATTTACTGTCACACTATCTTTCCCAAGATTAATATTAACACATTGAGCCTTGCGAAGTAACTCAGAATTGCTTTTCAAAAGCAAAGGATTTTGTTGTTTTACCTTTTTCTAGATTCTTGATAGCTTTCAGTCCTTGAGCTTTCTGCAACACAGTATGGCCATCATCTGGGACTCTCCTTGGTCTTGGAATTCTTTCAATTGGCCCCCATTTTTGCTTCCTCTTCTGTGGTTTCTTCTCTTCATCATGCATAGTCATCACAGCTTCATTCTGCAAGGGTCCCTTTAAGTCAGCTAGATTGAATACTCCATCACCTTGCGACTCCCCTCCTACCTCATCATCCAGCAGATCATACTCTTCATCAAAATATTCCAACTCCATTTTCTTGAGCAGTCGAGAACATTCATCAGAAACCCCCTCCCTAGCCAGATTCCTGAATTCCTCCCACTTGGAGTGGTGAGACTCATCAGAGAGAAGACTATGAAATTTGTTACCCACTATAAAGCAATCAGAATCTACTTTGTGTTCAATCTCAGGAGTCTTCCAGCTGTCAACCGCCATAGAATTGATATCATACGCAACTCCAAACCCTTTGTCAATAATTGTATGAGTCAACTCCTTTGTCCCACTTGTCATCGGGATCCCAGCAGCACTCAGATTAGGAGTAATCTCCAAGCCTCCAACACTATCCTGTATCCCCAAGTCCCCATCAATCTTATTGTCACTAGTGAAACTACCAGCATTCACAGATTGGCTCCCAATGGCAGGCTCAGACATAATTTGGCTCCCAATGGCAGACACATTCGAGTCCAACTGTCCCATAAGCTCAATCAGCTGCAGTTCCTGTTTCAGATCCCCCATATCCACCTCCACCCTCATGGTCTTGGACCCAATGTTGTTTCCTTGGTTTGAGATGGGGGTCTTGGAACCAGAAGGGTCGCCAGGTTGGAATTCTTCAGGTGGAGCTTTTTCAACCCCATCAGCCTCATCATCATTAAGAGTATCAGGATCAGTCCCATTATCATTCCCTTTGTCATCACCATCACCTCCATCATCATTCTTCTTCTCCTGCTGCCCCTCACCACCCTCATGTTCCACCACAAAAGAGACCCTAAAGATCTCCCTATTCATCTCATAGAGACTATGTTCATGTATTTTGAGGGCATCCTTGCAGGTGACTTTGATCCTAACCATTTCATAAAAAGATTTGAAGATTGATGACCAATCCACCTCAATCATCATCCCAAAACTGGATGCAATCTGAGCAAACACTCTCCAGTGGCATCTCTTTGGTGGAATCCCCCTCATCTGGACCCACACCTCATGTAGTACACTGTAAGGAGGCAAGTCCCCAGACCATTCCAGGACCTCCACTTGAACACCTTCCTTTCTGAGATTGAAGGAAGGGTACTTTTTGATGTCAGAAACCTTTTTATGTGGGGGAAATCTCACCAGAAAACTGTCAGGCTCCAACTCTCTGATTTGCCAAGGCCATTCTTTGCAGTATATCTCAGACAATTCCTTCTTCAGTTCAGATAAGGTGACAGCACCTGTTTTGACTTTGATGACTCCACAATTGGTAAGGTTAAGCCACTTAGTACCTTCCTCATTTGGAGTTTCTAGGTGGTAGAAACCTAAGCCCAAACTAGAGCTACCAAAGTAAGCAGCGGATGGATGCTCAAGCTTCTAGGCAGGACAATGTCTCATGTGATGACCCTCAATAGCACAGATAAAACATATCTTTGGCCTAACACAATTCCCCACAAAATGCCCTGGTTCCCCACAATTGAAGCAGATCAGGTTTTTATACCTTGGATCAATCACGAAAGGTAGATTCTCAGGAACCATCACACCCAACCCCCTCCCCTGCTGCACCCCCTGTCTCTGTTGACGGGGTGGAGGTGGAGGCTGCTGATGTCGCGGTGGGGGTGGGTTCTGCTGTTGCCGTGTAGGTGGCGGTGGAGGGTGTCGGGCAGGTTGCTGTTGATGAGGTGCTGATGGGCGAGGGCCTCCCTGAGGATGAACAGCCTAACGAGCACCATCCTGCCATCCACCTTGCGCGTTCTGCTGGTTAGGGTACCTTGCCTGCTGCTGTGGAGGCACCCGCACGGGCCGTTGCGGCGGTGGGCGTCGCGGCTCTGGTTGCCAAACCCATCGGCCAGCCTCCTCCATCGGCTTCCTGAGGGCTTCGGCATAGGTCTGCTTCCCCTGCTCAGCACTCCACACGTCCTTAGCGAAGCTGAAGCTCACTGGCGACTTGTCAAGTCGATCCCCACAACGGACGGGGAAGCAATCCTGAGCGGTGAAAACCCTAGAATCAAACAGATCCTTCCAGACCCAAAAGAGGTGGCCGGAGGAATTTGATTTGGCGATGCTGGCTATGAGTCTAGGGTTGCGCGGCAGCGGTGGCGGAGGGGAATCGATCGCCCATAGCTGGCCGAAGAACTCTACGATGACCTCATCTTCCCCAAACTCATCCGCCCCGTCGATCCCTTTCACAAGGGGAGACCCTGCCCTTCTTCCTATGACGGGTGGGGCGCGCACTCTCTCCTTCTGATTAGCGGTCTCTCCAGGTGGGAGAGGACGCGTGTCCAACCACGGGGGGTGCGGCCATGGAGGTGGGTCAAGGTTAGAGACGTGTCGCGAGGAGGACGAGGGAGACGTCATTTCCCCAGGGTGCGTGGCCTCAAATTTGTAAATAAAAATTTAATGAAGATAGTATCAGATGTGGAGTTGGATATAAAGGCTTGAAGAGTTAGCTGAATGCCATCAGTTTCTGGTTGGAGGGGTGAAGGAAAACCATACCGCTCTAGGTAGATCGCAGTGGAAGAACAAATGTGCATCATCTTCAACAGCTCCACATGCACTGTAATGATCGTGCCGTGGCTCGCAGGGAGTCCTGGTTATGCACAGAGTCGTTGATCTCTTCTCCTTTGGGGAGTATGTAGCATAGCTGTGCAGTCAAACTCGGGGCTACCGGGCTAGCCAGGTGTTGCCACTTTGGTGACCATAATTTCAGGTTGTAGTGATCACTGATCAGTGCCTATTTCTGAAGGGAAAACACTCCATAGATACACAATCGAAAAAAGACTTCTTCATGAGGAGCCGTTTGTGGGAAATATCTTACTTGATTTGTATTTAAAATGTGACTTTGGGCCTGTTTTTTAGGACAATGCCAACAAGGGACTTTATATCGTAGAACACAATGATTTCTAGTTACTCACGAAATGATCCACCGAGAGAAGAGGCTCAGTTAAAGTTCAAAGATCAAGAGCAGATTATTTGAATGTCTTTGTTAATTTCTGAGGAAGGTTCATCGTCCAGCTTGGCCACTATGCTAGCTGTCATACCATCATGCTCCGTTTTGGAAGAACTTAGCTTTGGGAAAGCACTTCACTCTTTTTCAGCTTGAAGTGTGAATTTATATATAGTGAGGTTTCGACAGTTAATGCTTTGATCATGAAGCCAAAGACCAAGGTGACCGAACGCCCAGCCGCTTGAATTGCCTGAATCTTACCGAGCAAGCCGCTATTCAACTGGCACTTGGCTTCGTTTTTCTACAAAATTAAAGTTCATATAAAGAGAGGGTCTGGCTCCGTCACCGCCTCCTCTAGAAATTTGAAATCCCACCAGCCCCAACCCTCCACCCTCCTCTACCAGAGCACCAGAGACGCAGAGACCCAAAGTTCCCCACCCTCACCTCCCGCTCCCACTCCTGTCTCCTGCTCCCATCCCTACCCTCGTCCCCCACTACCGTTCCCACCTCCTGCTCCCGACCTCCTCTACCCATGGATCCAGGCCTCCTCAACAGCGATGTGGTGCGCCGCACCCTCCCCTCTCGCTCTTGACCATTGGATCTGAGCTCTTTCGATGTTGACCTGTTGTGCCACATCTGCAGGGCGGACCGAGCTCGGATGTCCGCTGTTTGCCACACCTGGCACGGCGCGATCAGGGAGGTTCTCGCACTTGTGCGGTCATTTCCTCTCCTCTACTTCACCAATGTCGTGGTGACTGCTGCTTCTTGTACTCTACTTCACCAATGTCGTGGCGCCTTCTGCTTCTTGTACGTGGTGCGACAGAGTGTGCCACCACCTCCACCTCGAGGAGGACGTGCTTGAGGGCTGCTTCTTTGTCTCACATGACGGCAGTTGGATGGTGCTCATGATCGACGACGAGGGCAGTGTCCCTACATATACACGGGGATCCATCTGTGCACGCCCACCCTCGCTGACTCACGCTTGGCTTTGTCAGTGTCACCTTCAGCCGCTGCTCGGGATTCTCGGAGTTGGAGGAGCTCTTCTTGGTATGCTGCAGCAGTTCGGCTAGGGACGTGTCCTTGGCCGTGGAGAAGCTCGAGAAGCTGAAGACACGCAAGATTTTTGGTGTGGATCTCGCGGTCGTAGGTGATGGCTTCGATGCTTGGATCGGGGTAGCCTTCTGCTTTCTCGCCGGCCGCATTCTGACAATGGCGGATACAACTTCGTAACATTGAGTGTACATAATATTTTTTAAAAGTTTTTCTAAAGACTATGTCTAATAAATAAAAGTAAACAACAACATATATGACATTATTAATAGTTTTTAAAAATTTTATCCCCCACTTTTCAGTGCACTCCAACTAATCTCTTAAATTTCCCCTACTTTACAATATATTGTCATGGACCCTGTACATTGGCCCCACTTGTCAGCTTTATGGGAAGATAGATAGGAGGAATAGGGGAAGGATGAATGGCTCCTACATCTAAGACCTGAGGAGAGAGAAATGAGAGTCCCTCATCCATCGGGGGTGAATAGGGGCCGGTTGGAGAGGGTTTTCATGTGTTTGAGTTCTCAAAATAGAATGAGGCCTCAAGTAGGGGTTGGTTGGAGTTGCCCTTATGACTCTAATATTTATGGTGGCTTGTTATGGATGTGAATGAAACACATCAATGGACACGCTTATTTATAGCTGCTCATGGTCACTATGTTATTGCAAAAATATTTCTATATTTTTTCTAATATTTATCTATTTTTTAGATATTTTTAGCATACAAGAATATCTAGGCCTAAAATATCCTAGTTTTCACTATGAAACATGACAGACATATCTCATGTATGCTCATTATTTATCTAGAAAGTTTCACAAATATACATTGCTATCTTTATCACTACCATTTAATGTATACTTACCTCAATTAGTGGTGCATAATATTATCTTTAAATCTTTTATGCTTTGCCATCCTTGCTTACTACCCTAGTGATAAGTTTTGCTCTTCCTTCGTCTCGTACATTTTTTATGTGAACATCACTCCTTTAGATACACATGATGTTTCTTAAGTTTTAACAAAAACATGGAATGCCACACTTGGCATGTGGATCCATCTGTCAGCCTATAGTCTTTCTATTTTTTTCTTCTCTCACCTTAGTCGGTTCTTTCTACTCCCAATCCATCTGCAACGGGCGTCGGCGTCGCGGGTCCTTAACCGCGGCAAGCATCATTGTTCGTCAGGTGTCACTGAATGTGGGTCTCCAGTGGCTGAGGTACTCAAGAACACGGGAGAAACACAGTGATGTATCCTGGTTCGGGTTATCGAGGCCCTACATCCAGTAGTGGGTTGTTGTTTGTATTCCAGAGCACACAAATCGGAGGGTTACAACGAAGTAGAAAGAGAGTTTGGTAGGGGATCCCTTGATGCTATCCCTGAGCTCTCGGTTGCCCAGCCTCCACGCGGATGAAAGTGGAAGAAATTAATAATCCTCCCTCTATGGGAGCTGACATTTTTCTTATATTTCGAGGAAGGTCGGGTACAAGGCGGTTTGGAAGCTACAATCAAATTGATCTTATCCTTTGGTAACCCAGGCGATGACCCGCAAATATAAGGAAGCACGATTTTATTTACCTTCCCCTTATATTCCGAGGAAGATACGGTTTGGAAGCTACAGTCAAATTGATCTTATCCTTTAGTAACCTAGACGATGACCCGTAAATATGAGGAAGCATGATTTTATTTACCTTGCCAGCTGACTAGTGGCCCTAACTGAATACGCTGGTGTGTATGCGTCATTCTCGCGCGTGCCGACCGTCGTGGTATCGCTGCCTGTGTATAGTATCTAGGAGTTTCTAAAACATTCCCAGCCCACGTACTGGCGTAGTGCCGCAGCTGCAACATACTTGTACACGTACATGTATAGCCGTATAGGCTAGCTCAAGAGATGCACATATTTATAGACTTGCTAGCTTTTAGTAAAAAAGGAGCTACCAATATTGATCTGTATGCCAACATACACGTATATACTTGCGTGGGCCATGCAAGTCTATTCATAGAAGCCCATAATCGAGACCGTGGTTCAAGACTGTGGTGGGGATTGGCTGCTCATTACCTTATACAATTGGTCTGGTGCAGTTTTGGGCTGGTTTCCAGCCCATTACCAGGGAGAATGACTCTAGGTCCATGCAAATTTATTTCTTGTTTTTCCATCACCGCGAGCGACGATGACACAGCAACATGTGACGTTCCCCTCAAAAAAAAAAAAAAAAAGCAACATGTGACGTCGGCACGTGAGTTCATGCGCACGTTGTACTATCTCTCGCAATAGCATGCTGCTGTCTGGGCAAGATTAATTGTACGGGGCTGTTAGCGTCCGGACGTCTGGACACACGTCTATGTTCGGACGCCCTCCTCCCCGTGCCCAGTGCCCTCCGCGTCATTGTCCTTCCCTGCGCCTGGCGTACCCCTCCCCTGCCCTCCATCGCCGGCCACCGCCCTACCGCCCACCGCCGCGGCACGGTAGGGTCTTGCCAGAGTTCCGCCGCAGCAGCCGTGGAACTCAAGCGAGACCCTACCGCGCCCGTGGCGACCTCCTTCTTCCCCTCTCCGACCACCGCCATCTCCTCCAACTCCGGCGAGCCTCCCCCGCCCCGACCTGGCCTGGCCGCCCCTACCACCGTCAGCTCCCCTAAGCCGCCCGGCCATCATCCCCACCCTCTAGCCTACCTACCTCGCCCCAGCCGGGCCGTTCTAAATCCGCCGGAGTTGGAGAAGAAAAGATGGGGAGAGCTTGCAGGAACCCTAGCCACCACCGCCATTGCTCACATATCCAGGACATGGAGGAGGAGGAGGAGGAGGAGGAGGCCTACCTCGCCGGAACCCGCCGCCGCCGAAGCGGAGGGAGGGAGGAGCTCGCCGCGGGCGTGTGGTCGCCGGGGTCGCCAAGGGCGGGCGCGGGGTCACCGGGAGCTAGCGCGGGAGGGGAGGGGAGGGGAGGGAGCGAGCGAGCTCGGGGCGCGGTGGAGGCCGGATCGGGCGCTGGAGAGGCGTCACACAGGGTAGACTGGTGAAGGAGGCGTCCGACTCGGACGGACGCCTGTGAATGAGCATTACCGTTAATTATACTACTTTGTATCTTATATCTTGGACGGTTCGCAACGTCAGGCTTCGTTTCCGTGTGCCGCTCTTCAGTCTTCTTTCACTGAATCCGAACTCCGACCCGACGCACTGCGACTGCCAGTCTTCGAGCATCAGATGCGCCAAACCAGCATAATTGCCACCTCAACCGGCCAGCCGCTTGCCGTTGACGGCTTGACCGATCTCCGCTGCATTTCTCATCCATCCGCGGCCGGCGAATCGGCGTAGTGAGGATAGATCGGAGGCTCGCCAGGAGGCATTCCGCTCCCCATTGTCTCACCTTTTTCGTCCCCTGTTTATACCTGGTTGTGGATGGGGTTTGGTGCCAGGTAGCTTGTAGCTTCTCTCACTTGTCTAGTCACGAGTCAGTCGCGAGGGCCAGAGCACAGAACACTAGAGGTTAGAGCAGTCAAGCAATGGCAACTGGTGGCTGCGAGGCTGCTCCGGTCGGCAGACCTCGCCTTGTCAAGACGCCGTCGGGGAACCCGCTGCCCCGGCGGAGGGGCCAGGTCAAGGAGAGGATCGTCAGGGACATTGCGGATGCCCTGGCCACGGCGGCGGTCCTCGCCTGCGGCGACCGGACGGGCGCGGGCGCGGGCAAGAAAGGCGGGCGCCCGCCGCGACTGCGTCGCCGTCTCCCGGTGCCAAGAAGAGATGATCTGGTCGATACGACTGGAGGAAGGAAAATATGTGCAAACTGGACGCATGTTTCGTGTGATGGTACGTGTCCCATGCGTGAATCCGTGAGTTAGTTTCAGCTGTTTCAGGATACTACTAGTAGTGCTACTGAACTGATCAGGGTGTGTGGGAAGGATCAGCGTGTATTGTGGTCTGATCCTTCCTCGTAGTCTCGTTATGTATAACCAAGCAAGATAACAAGATGTAACTTGCTTCTGATCGATCAGCTGTAGTCTCGATCAGCCGGTACAGTTGACCTAGTATTTTACTATCTTCTAATCGATCAGCTCTTGGCTCGAAGAACATTACTAGCATGTTTTTGGCCTTCTGCATGTCACATGTGTGGAAAGGAAAACGCGCGTACTCATCATATGTACTAAACCAGAAAAAAGACGCCCCCGCGTCGTCCGTGACGGGCGACTCGGGCGGCTCCCCGCCCCTCGCCTCAACCTCCACGCAAGTAGCGCCTGCGGCCTACGCCGCCGCCGGAGCTGATTGCCGGACCTCCGGCGAGCAGCGAGGAGGGCGGCGGCAGGGCCATGCCACTCTTTCTCTCTCTCTCACGTCTTCCTCCCTCTCATATCTGGTCACCTGGTGCTTCGAAGCTTGGAGCGCCGGATCCGTTTGGCTGGCAGCTGCTCTGCGCGCGAGTGGCCGGATCCGCGTCCCGTGTGGCCGGATCCACATCCCCGGCCACCCCGGGCTGGATCTTCGAAGGACTGCTGGTTCCGGTCGGTAGGGTCCCGTTTCTGGCTCTATCGGCCTGGACTGCGGCGGTGGAGCTCGTGGTGGCTGCTCGGGGCCGCGCGCAGCGGTGACATGGCCGGCGGTGTGTGCTGCAAGCCTTGCGAACGGCCGTCGCGCTCTTCGCAGGGGCCTCAGCCGTCGGTGCATCCGGTCCTCCCCCGCCCTGATCTGCCCCCTCGGGCCTGGTGGGGCCAGGACCAGTGCGGCAGTGGTGGTCAGGCCGGCGCTCCTGTGCTGGATCTGTCGTGCTGTAGGCGGAAGTTCGTTGCGGGGGGTCACTGGAGGCTCTGCGCGGCGGAGATCGTTGCTGGGACTGCTCGGCAGGGGCGGGGACGGTGGTGGGCTAGGCGACTGGGGCTTCTTCTGATCCCGGCCCTCTTCTCCCCGCCACCTACTTTTCTCCTTGCTTGGGTTGGTCTCTCCGGCGTTCTTCCTCGGGCCACGCTACCTCTGTGGCTCTCCAGCGGCGGCGGTGTGGAGGTTGAATGAGGTCGGGGCGAAAGCTTGGACGTCGACGTCTGCGGACGCCGTGCCCTCCTTGGAGGCGTCCTTTTCTACCTCTCCTCCTACTGTGCTGGATTTTGCAGGCGAAAACCTTCCCTCGGCGGGCTAGCTTGTCGACGCTCTTGGTGTCGTTTCCTTGTTGAAGGCTTTGCTAGGCGATCCAGTTTTCGCTATGGACTTCCTGCCGTCTGTCATGGCGCTGCCCCTATGGTGATGGTGCCCGGTGCTTCGAGGGTGATGGTGCTCGGTTCTCCAATTTTTGTCTTTTCTAGTTGAGGTGTCATAGTTGAGTTGTTTTCTTCGGGCAAGTTGTTATTTAGTTGGGTAGTTGATAGTTGGGTCGATTCGACCAAGTTGCAAGTGGTGTGGTGAGTTGTGATAGTTATATCAAAGTTGTGTAGGATGAGTGGGGCACTCTCCTCAGTTGTATGGTTTTTCTGGCCAAGTTTTCATTCAAAAAATTGGGCTGGCACTTGCCTTTTTTCTTTCTTCGTCTAATAGAAATCGCGGCAAAGCTTTTGCCGTCCTTTCTAAAAAAAAATCATATGTACTAAGAATGAAGGTACCCAAAGCCTAAACGAGCAGAAGTTTACTGAGACCTGACGACGAGGACAACGAAGCCTATCTACGACAAGGATCAACGATCGTCGATTCGTAACGTTAACTACCATCAGTTCACAAGGTTTCTGAAGTAAGAAAACGAAAACGATTCTCAAGGACAAGGAGCACGGCTCGTTTTTGTACATTTTAGAAGTGAATGCATGAACGTGTGTTAGTGTTACCCAGACCGAACACACCTGGCCGACGAGCATCGATTAATCATCGGTGGACCAGCTGAGATTGTCCTTTGGGCGACGGGATTTCTGCGCTTGTACGTTTGCTGGGCTGTCATCGCCGTCACCGCTCGTGGCGCGGCTCGCAGGGAGTCCGGGTTATGCAGAAGGCCATTGATCTCTTCTCCTTTGGGGAGTCTGTAGCATATAGTTGTGCGGTCAAACTCGGGGCTAGCAAGGTGTATCCACTTTGGTGACCATAATTTCAGGTTGTGGGTTGTGGTGATCACGGATCAGTGCTTATTTCTGAAGGGAAAACACTCCATGGATACATAATCGGAAAATGACTTCTTCATGAGGAGCCGTCCATGGGAAAAGCTTACTCGATTTGTATTTGAAATGTGACGCGCCTGTTTTTTTAGGACAATGCCAACAAGGGACTTGATATCGTGGAACACAATGATTTCTAGTTACTCAACAAATGTTCCACTTAGAGAAGAGGCTCACTTAATGTTCAAAGGTTGAGAGCGGATTTTCGAATGCCCTTGTTAATTTCTGATGAAGGTTCATCGTCTAGCTTGGCCACTTTGCTAGTTGTCATACCATCATTGTCGGATGATTTAGCTCTGGCAATGCCTAGCAACATGATCGTGAAAACGGAATCAGATGGTAGCACACGGATTTATACTGGTTTGGGGCGCGGTGGCGCGCTAAACCCTACTCCAGTTGGTGTTGTTGCTCTTCTTTGTATTCGTATACTTGGTTACAGGGGTTGTTGCTCCTAACTACGAGGTAGATTGAATAAGGCGACGGTGTTGTGGTGAACTTGCCGATCGCAGGATCCTTACCCCCTTTATATCGGCTGAGGGGTAGGGTTACAATGAGAGCGATCAACGCTACAGATCGGATTCCTAGTTGGTTATAACAGATTAATTCTATCCTACCATAGTTACGATGGCGGCAAATATCCTTGATACGTCGTGATCTCTAAGTTGGCGGTTGCGCCTAATCCTCGTGGGCTTCATCCTCGGGCGTCCTCCGCTGATGGGCCAGATACATGGGTGATGAGGGTACCCCGGATCCATATATCTGACAATCATGCTCCATTCCGAAAGAACTTAGATTTGCGCCGGAAAGCACTTCACTCATTCAGCTTGAAGTGTGAATTTATATATAGTGGGGTTTCGGCAGTTAATGCTTTGATCATGAAGCCAAAGACCAAGGTGACTAGACGCCCAACCGCTCGAATTACCTGAATCTTACGGAGCAAGCCACTATTCAACTGGCACTTGGCTTCGCTTTTCTACAAATTAAAGTACATATAAAGAGAGGGTCGGACTCTGTCATCGTCTCCTCCAGAAATTTGAAATCCCACCAGCCCCAACCCTCCACCCTCCTCTACCAGAGCACCAGAGATGCAGAGACCCAAAGTTCCCCACCCTCACCTCCCGCTCCCGCCTCCTTCTCACATCCCTACCCTCGCCTCCCGTTCCCGCCTCCTGCTCTTGACCTCCTCCACCCATGGATCCAGGCCTCCTCGACGGCGACGTGGTGCAACGCACCCTCCCCTCCCGCTCTTGACCATGGGATCTAAGCTATTTCAATGTTGACCTATTGTGCCATATCTGCAGTCACATGATCTATAGAGCGGACTGAGCTCGGATGTCTTGTTGTTTGTTACACCTGGCACAATGCGATCAGGGAGGTTCCCACACTTGTGCAGTCATTGCCTCTCCTTAACTTCACCAATGTTGTGGCGCTGGCTGCTTCCTGTACGTGGTGCGACGGAGTGTGCCACCACCTCCACCTTGAGGAGGACGCACTCAAGGGCCACTTCTTCGTCTCACATGATGGCAGTTGGATGATGCTCACGATAGACGACGAGGACAGTGTGATGAGGACATGACACCATCGGATACGACCATTGATTATAAGGTGCACTCGTTCCTATATTTGCATAGTAATTTTGGGTACAATTCACTTGGTTTCACATGTACATGTCGTTATTTGAATGTAGATACAAATGTGTCTCAAAGTGCAAGTCCATCAAAGTTGAACTTTCGGTTCGTCGGCAGCTCGATAGTGCTTCATTGGGAAGCTCATAACTCATCCATCCGGAGTGCGGTTGAGGTCAATGAACACTTGATGGAAAGATTATTTGATAAGCTTTCAAATAGATCTGGTTCCACCTCAATATCACATTAGCAAGACCTCAAAATCATTGAGACATTCCGCCGCTATTTCTGTCGGGTGCTACAGTATTGTCACGGGCTTGTTATTCACACTTGGGACCCAGGCCCAAGTTGGAGCACGCCCCAAGAAGATGGAGAATACCTAAGAGATGTCCAAGGACGCCCTCCTCCTTGGCCACCACCTTAGGAGTCAAGCAAGGGCGTCCAAGCCAAGTTGGAGGCCCAATCCATATCAAGTTCGAGTCCATCTCGGGCTCGAGGACCAGTCTGTAGTAAAACGGACGCACAGGACGTATCTAGACTCCGTTTTCGATGATCCACATATGGATGGAAAGATAATTTCATAAGCTAACCAATGGCTTTAGTTTGAGGCCCAAATTTCATTAGAGTCAACGGGAATCGATGAAACAAGTTGACGTCCAGAATCTGTCAGGGCGCTGCGTCGCCGTCTTTTGGGCCGTTGGGCCCTCGTAACGTGTCGAGACTTCTTAGCGACGTAAGTAGGGGTCCTTGGATGCCCCTTAGGCTTTATAATCAGTAGCCACCGCCTATATTAGGGTTTGGGTTTTGCTTAGATTATTCTGTCCATTGACAGTCGCCGTCTTTCGGTTTGCGAGACCCCAACTTCGAGTGCTTAATCATTCATATGCAATTGTCACTTCAATTGAGTTGCATTTTATCTTGTTCTTGCTTGTGTTCTTCGATTCGCAGCAGGGATTAGCCTTCGTGGCGAGGTCAACTGGATTGTGACACGGTTGATAACCAGAGGAGACGTGGTGCTAAGGTTGCAGGGTTCGGGTCTTTGTGATATGGAGCTGGATCGGTGTGTCGCTTCCGACCAAATCGATAGTTATCTTGAACCTGACGGAAGATCGGGAATCTCGTCCCCATCAAGTGGATTCAGAGCTAAGGTATACCATCAAGTTCATATTTACCCTAGTTTAGTTGATTTTTGCCTTCGTCTCATAGTCCACCGCCATATTTGTTTCCTGTCCTACAACCATCTGTGTCATAGCCTTTGCATATTTCAGTTTCAGAGTCCGCCGTGTTGAGTTTGTGTCCTAGGTCAAGGTCTTGTTTCTGGTTTAGATTGTGTTCTTTTATAGTTTGTGTTGATCTCTCCATCCGCCATCATCCCGTCTCATCATCAGTTTGCATCTTGTGTTCACATAAAACCCTGATTCGAGCAGTTTTCATAAAACAGTCATAACTTTTGCTTTCGAACTCGAAACGGGGCAAATTTTATATCTACGGAGAACGTCAAAAAATTTTAGATCTGTTTCATCCCAGCAAAGCTGGGTTCGCAAAATTTAGAATTGCGAAATTTGATCAGGAACATTGAGTTTCAGGGCCCACAAATTTTGACCAGCTTTTTAGATCACAATCCTGAATTTATATAGGCCACATCTTTTGTCTAATTGAACTCCAATTTTTTTAAAGATTTGTTCTTGTGTGCTTCTTGATGAGAAAAAAATATCAAAAGAGCAAAATCTAAAAAAAAGTTTGGACAAAAAAAAGAAAAGAAAAAAAATAGTAAAAGAAAAGAGAAGATAAAAGAAAAGGGAGCACATAAGGAACACCTCAATAGTTCTATTATTTGTGGTGCCTTTTTACCTTGTCCGTATTTCCGTTGCTACCTTTCATACTTGTTTCACTCTCTTGTTTGTCACAACTGGTGTAGGAACACGTATATGCCAGCAACTAGGACCAATGCTCTGGACATTTATTCAATATTGTTATCTGTTACTGAATTGTGTGCCACACATATATATATATATATATATTTGTTCTTTGTGTGCCTTCCAAGTTCCACATATATACTCCAGATCAGCATAGAAAAAGATCCTTGCAATCTTGGTGCCTCGCCCTCACAGGTATCATGAACTAGCCACCGGTTTTACCATCCACTGCATTACGTTGGTAAGAACCTTGTAAGAACTTGGTAAGACGTGTGAGAGTGTGTTTCCACCGACACATATAATAGTTGATAGGAATTTCTTTTGATTTCTAACATTATCAAACAACGTGTTTCTGTTTAAGAGTGAATTGCAGGAAATCATGGGCCAGATGTTTGTAAGGATGGACCACATGACGAACAATCTACCATCACATATTGACTATAATCATCAAGGTATGAGAGGTAAATTAACCATACCATTCTATTCTGGATTTTATGATGGAAAAAATATTTTGATTGGGAGATGGCTGTAGAATAAGAGTTTAATTCACACCTAGTTCCTGAGAAACAGAGTTAAATATGCCACTAGAGAATTCAAAGATTTTGCTCAATTTTGGTGGCGAGAACTAGGCAATTTGCATCAACCCCAATCTTGGGATAGACTAAAAGAAGCAATGAGTGATCATTTTATTCCTCCATCTTATAAACGTAAAATGCAACGCTTAGAGCAAGGTAATATGTCTGTCCAGGAATATTATGTAGAGTTTCAAAAGTGTGCAATATGTTGTGGGATAGAGGAGGATCCGGAGGATAAAGTTTGTCGTTTTTATGGTGGTTTGAGACGTGAAATTCATAATATTGTTTATTATAAAGATTTTAACACTACAAACCAGTTGTTCTAGCTAGCTATGCTTGCAGAAAAAGAATTGCAGGGACATCAACAAAAGAACCAGACTAATATTGGCGACAACCTCAACCAGGTTTTAGCAAGGGTGGAGCAAGCATTCACGAAGATCGAGATTGCGATAAGCAGACAAGTGGTAATTTCCCCCGCTACAGCAGCATCTTCACCACCACCTCCCACACCTACTTTGGAGCATGATAAAATTTTAAACCCGACTGAAATTGTACAACTTCATAAAGAGAGTGTTTCTACTAAGAACAAAGAGATTGATATTAAAAATAAAAATCACCAAGTACCTAAACTAGAAGATCCTTTTATGCTTGCTACAAAATATGATAATGTTCAAACTGGTGATGATGTGCTGAATTTGTCCACCACTCATGCTATAATAGACCAACATTTAGTGGACACAAAGTTTGAATTTCCTTTGTCATAAAATAATTGTTCTAACAGTGCTTGTGATAAGGAAGAGTTGTGTGACAATGCTTTTAATATACATATGCCACAACTAGTGAATGAACATGATGTTTTTGTTTTGGAACCAAATACTTGTGCTAAAAATAAGAATTTGAATGAGCATGATGCTTTTGTTTTGGAACCAAATACTTGTGCTAAAAATAAGAATTTGCTTCCCATTGCTGCTGAAAAAGATGAGCTAAAATTATTGTATTTTTTAGATACTTTGGGTTATATTGAGTTTGATACTTTGTGTGCTCTTACTACTTTGGAAGAGAAATTTAGGTTTATTGATTTTTCACGGTTATCTAAATGTACTTTTCACTTTATTGACAAATATAATAATAAAGGAGAGTATATGGTACACATAGTTTATATTTGTTCAAATATGAAATCTCCTTTCGTTGTGCAACAATATGATAATTTTGAGGCCTACAATAGCTATAATCATGTCATGTCAAGATCTCCAAGTTTTTTTATAAAACAACAGGTTCAATTTCAAGAAGGGGAGCAATATTGGCTACAACCTATAATCTGTCCTCCAACTAAGCTCAAACCGAGGACGGTTTGTTGTCAAGAAGGGGAGGATGATGAGGACATGACACCAACGGATACGACCATTGATTATAAGGTGCGCTTGTTTCTACATTTATATAGTAATTTTGGATATAATTCACTTGGTTCCACATGTACATGTCGTTATTTGAATGTAGGTACAAATGTGTCTCAAAGTGCAAGTCCATCAAAGTTGAACTTTCGGTTCGTCGGCAGCCCGATAGTGCTTCATTGGGAATGCCATAACTCATCCATCCGGAGTGCGATCGAGGTCAATGAGCACTTGATGGAAAGCTTATTTGATAAGCTTTCAAATAGATCTGGTCCCACCTCAATATCACATTGTCAAGGTCTCCAAATTATCGAGACATTCTGCTGTTATTTTTGTCGGGTGCTACGGCGTCGTCGCAGGCTTGTTATTCACACTTGGGACCCAGGCCCAAGTTGGAGCATGCCCCCAAGAAGATGGAGAATACCTAAGAGATGCACAAGGACGTCCTCCTCCTTGGCCACCACCTTAGGAGGCCAGCAAGGACGTCCAAGCCAAGCTGGAGGCTTAGTCTAATTCGAGTTCGAGTCTGCCTCGGTCTTCTGGACCAGTCTGTAATAAAACGGACGCCCAGGACACATCCGGACTCTGTTTTTAATGATCCACATATGGATGGAAATATAATTTCATAAGATAATTAATGGCTTTGGTTTGAGGCCCAAATTCTATCGGAGTCAATGGGAATCATCGAAACAAGTTGACATCCAGAATCTGTCAGGACGCTGCGTCGTCGTCTTTTGGGCCGTTTGGGCCATGTAACATATCGAGACTCCTTAGGGACGTGAGTGGGGGTCCTTGGACGCCCCTTAGGCTTTATAATCAGTAGCCGCCGACTAAGTTAGGGTTTGGATTTTGCTTAGATCATTCTGTCCATTGACAGTCGCCGTCTATCGGTTTGCGAGACCCCAACTTCGAGTGCTTAATCATTCATCTGCAATTGTCACTTCAATTAAGTTATGTTTTATCTTGTTCTTGCTTGTGTTCTTCGATTCGCAGCAGGGATTAGCCTTCGTGGCGAGATCAACCGGATTGTGACACGGTTGATAACTAGAGGAGACGTGGTGCTAAGGTTGCAGGGTTCGGGTCTTTGTGATCTGGAGCCGGATCGGTGTGTCGCTTCCGACCAAATCGATAGTTATCTTGAACCTGACGGAAGATCGGGAATCACGTCCCCATCACAGTGTCCCTACATATTCAACATGGGGACCCACTAGTGGATTGCACTACCTAATGACATGGTGTTTCATCGCAGCGAGGACGCCCTCCTCGTCATGCTCCAGGTAGCTACGTTCTCCGCTTCCCTGTTGGCAGAGCTGGTGACCACCCCACTTCATCGCGGCACCATGTATGATGTCATGTTTTGGAGGTTGGTAGTATGAGAGGTAGGGTTCTCATGATACATCACTTGGCACTGCGAGAGATGAGGGTGTTAACATCCTTCATTATCATGACTGTTTCTACTTCCTTACCATTTATGAGTAGATTGTTATCGCAAATCCACATGTCAACACGGTTGAGGCTAATGAGGTCCTTCGCCTAGATGTTTAGGTACATTGGTTCAACAATAGACTGAAAGGTAACGACCTATCGTAGATCCACATGTTGACACGGTTGAGGCTGATGAGGTCCTTCACCCAGATGTTTAGGTACATTGGTTCAACAATAGACCGAAAGGCAACGACCATACACATAAGAGGTACCTAGTGGAGTCACATAAGCAGATTGGTGTGGAGGTACCGAGAGGATCTTTAGGCAAGATGTTCAGGAGTTGGATCATGACCCACCTCTGCACATATGGACAGAGCTCTTCATTTTGATGGTAGGATGTTGTACATTGAGAGAGGTTCTTCTAAGAGTTATGAGACCCCTAATTTCTTAGATGATGCTGAAGGCATCATTTCAAGGGTGATGTTGATTGGATTTCCTAGGGGGAATTGGAGCTCGAGGCCGATGAGATGCTACTACTCGCCAAGATTCTCGACAACCATCCCGACCCCGTTGACTGCCTCGATGTCGACTTGTCTCTCTTCCCGCCGCCGGAGATTCTCACGCGATGGATGGATACTCTTTCTACCAGAGGCGTCATAGAGCTAGTCATGTTTGACATGGCCGGCTGTAAGGTCCTAGATGGCTAGAGGGGGGGTGAATAGCCTATAAAAAATTCTACAAGCACCACTAAGCAAACTTGTTAGAATAACAAAAGGCGTAAAGCGAGTTTTGCTTAGCCTACGGAAGTGATGCAAGCCTCCTATCCACAAGTCTAGTAGATTATGATCTCTAGTTCACACAAGAGCTATGATCACTAAAACTACACTAGTAAGCAAGTTAACAAAACTAGCAAGGGCTACCACTAGAGCTACACAAGATAATCTAGTAATGTAAATGCGAGAGATAGGATTGTGAATCTTATACCGACGATGGAGTGAAGATGTTGCCAATCACCAAGAAGATATACAATCAATCAATATTGACAACAACACAATATGAAGACCAATCACCGGGAGACAAGAGACACAATATTTTTTGTTCACCCGGTGTTCACTTGTGCACCGACAAGCTACGTCACCGGTTGTGTCGACCAACACTTAGATGGTTCCTCGGTGCGACCCTCAAGTCACTTGCCCCTCAAGGCACGCCCCGCAAGGCACCGCAAGACACCACTCTCAAGTGAGGTAACTCAATGACACGCGCAATTTACTAGAGTTGCTTTTGGCGTCCCGCCGAGGAAAGCACACGAACCTCTTACAATCAACCGGAGGTGGCCAAGAACAATCACCTTTTCTTGCCAACGCCTCCAACAAACTCCAAGCCGGCTAGGAGCGGTACTCTCCAAGAGTAACAAGAAATCCACCGGCTAAACCACCCACAAGTGCCACTAGATGCCCTCAAGCTATGCAATGCACTTTGGGTTCACTCAATCTCACTTATGATTTGCAATCACTCAAGAGAGATGAGTGGGAGGAGTAGTTCTAGCTCAAAGGATGCACAAGAGTGTTAGAAATCCAAGTTACCTCCCCAAGGGCCGGCCAACGAGTATTTATAAGCACCCCAAACAAATAGAGCCGTTGCCACTCCACTGACCGTTTTTTCGGGACGACCGGACGCGCCGGTCGTAACTGACCGGACGCGCTCAGCCGCGTCCGATCCTCCAACGGTCACTGCGCCAACGGTCAAACCTCATGACCGGACGCGCCTCTCAAAACGACCGGACGCGCTCACCCGCGTCCGATCCTCCAACGGTCACTGACCCCAACAGTCAAACCAACGACCGGACGCGCCCTAGGCAACGACCGGACGCGCCTGTCAAACGACCGGACGCGCTCCTTCGAATGACCGGACGCGCCGATCACCCTGTTCCGCGCGCACGCGAAGCAAAGACCGGACGCGCTCCTCGCAACGACCGGACGCGACAGAGCCCGCGTCCGGTTAGAGTCCAGTAAGCTCCTTCAACGATCTGACGCGTCCGATCATGTGTGACCGGACGCGCCCCGCGTCCGATCGTCCTCTGTGAACCGCAGTTCTTCTCTGGGCGCATGACCAGACGCGCCGGTCCCGCGAGTGACCGGACGCGCCGGTTGCAAACCCTAGCACCCGCGCGCCCGAAACCGCGCTGAACTGACCGGACGCGTCTGGTCACACCGTGACCGCGTCCGGTGCAGCGTCCGGTCACCTCAGTGACCCCGTTCGCCTCCGTTTCTTTTCCGACTTTCGGCGTAGTGGAAAATAGGCTTTTCAACTCCCTGAAAACGCCTGAATCCCGCGCTCGCAAGCTCGGCGGGAAGGAGAGAGAGTCCCAAACCCTCTCTACCACCCAAACTCCAACACCTTCGTAAATGTGCCAACACCAACAAGTGATCACCACCTTGTGTACGTGTGTTAGCATTTTCACAATCATTTTCGAAGGTTTTCCAGTTAGCTCACTAGGCCCTACATGCAATGCACTTCATGAATTCACCTAGTGGCACCCATGCATCGAATAACCGATAAGACTTCCCCTCTTAATAGTTCGGCTATCGATCCTAAACCACTCACACCCTCTATGGTGTCTTGAGTGCAAAACAAAATGGCCCTATCGGTTATACCTTTGCCTTGAGCCCATTTTGTTTCTCCAAATGATATGATCCACTTCATATCATCACATGACCGTCTCGATCCATCGACCTTGACTTCACTTGCTCTTCACCGTTGCATCGGTCCGTCGGCGCCAAGTCTTGCTCAAGCTTCACCATCGCATGGTCCCTCGCTTCGAAGCCTTGACTTGCCCTTCACCCTCACAACCGGTCCATCGAGCCAAGCATCACTTCGGTCTTCATCATCTTGGTCACATGAGTTAATGTCGTGTCTCATATTCAATGACCACCTTTATCTAAATCATCCACTTAGATACAAAGGTTAGTCCTAGGTTTCATCAATTAGCCAAAACCAAACTAGGGACTTTCAATCTCCCCCTTTTTGGTAATTGATGACAACCCTCACAAAGATGATTTTGATAATAAAAAGTTTTGAACTTGTCATACTTGTCCAATCGTTTTGCTCATGAGTAAAGTTTGGACAATTATTACAAGCTCGGTTTTGGTAGCATTAGCTCTCCCTACATATGTGCATAGAGTTTGGATTGAAAGCTTTGCACATATGCATGGATAGAAGTGTTGAGAGAGTAATTCTACCAAAATGATGCTAAGGTGTAAGAAATGGACCTTTGAAGCGTGATACCAATCGGAGTTGCCTTTTACACCATCCTTAGCATCATGAGGTAACTAGACATCCATCAAAACTCAAGAACCCCGTGAGATCAACATTATAGTAAAGGTTCTTGAACCACTTGTTAAGATTACGGCAAGTCTAGATACCACATGTAAACTCTTGTAAACTATTCCTATGCATGCTAGCAGATCATTTCATCATTCAAGTTCTATACTAGCATTGCACCACACAAGCATGTATATTGAATTTAAATACATGTGCAACGAGCAAGTCATATGAGAATGCACAAACAAATGCAACAACTTTGTTTATGAGCTTGCTCCCCCTACTTGTGTGCATCAAAATTTTATTTACCCCTTTATCATGTTGAATCATCTTTTTATTTACCCCTTTATCATGTTGAATCATCTTTTTCTCTCCCCCTTTGTCAACAACTTACCCAAAAATGGGATCAAATTGTGGAGAGAAAAACAATGTTTGAAGGAGTAGGTTGAAATTAATTCGATACCACATGTAAGGTTAAAAAAAATTTATCAAATTTGGTTTAACCTAGAATACTTGCCAAAGATTTTTAATTCGATTTGAACCAAAGACAAGCTTCTTCACTCCTCAAAATAAGGGTTATCTTGCCTATGTTGAATTAAACACTTATAGCAAATCTTCTAGATTCAACACTAGGTTTACAAGCTCACAAACATGTCATATGCCACCACTAGATCAAAATAAGCATAGAAGCAATAGTGGTAACATATATCCATCAAATTCATTTGATTTATCATGAATGCTTATGCGTACCACTTATTATGTCTACATGCTCTATCAAGTCCTTAGCATAGGATGAAAGACATGTCAATCAATTTTACCTTGCAATGTCGAAGGAGAGGCATGTCAATAAGTGGGTGGGGTGCATTCAACTCATGTTTGAGAAATCAAGAATGTTCAATTCATTCCTTAGCTTGCAAAACCTCTTTTCATCAAGTGGCTTAGTGAGAATATCGGCAAGTTGATCATCAGTGCCAACACTTTCAATGGCTATATCTCCCTTTTGTTGATGATCTCTAATGAAATGGTGTCTTATGTCGATATGCTTTGTTCTTCCATGTTGAACCGGGTTTTGTATCATCTTGATTGCACTCTCATTATCACATAGCAACGGCACATTCTTGAAGTTGAGGCCATAATCCTTCAAAGTTGATTTCATCCATAGCAATTGTGCACAACAACTCCCCGCACTCACATATTCGGCTTCGGCGGTAGAGATTGCCACACTATTTTGTTTCTTCGAGGACCATGACACAAGTGATCTTCCAAGTAATTGACATGTGCCACTTGTGCTCTTTCTATTGATCTTGCAACCCCCATAGTCGGAGTCCGAATATCCAATCAATTCAAACTTTGACCCCTTGGGATACCATAGTCCAACATCTCTTGTTTGCTTCAAGTACCTCAATATTCTCTTTGCGGCCGTGAGATGACTTTCTCTAGGTGAGGCTTGATATCTAGCACACATGCAAACACTAAACATGACATCCGGTCTTGATGCAGTGACATAGAGTAGACTTCCAATCAAAGACCGATATTCCTTTTGATTCACCATTTTGCCATCAAGATCACTATCTAAATTGCCATTTGTGCCCATTGGAGTTGAAATTGGCTTTACATCTTGCATTCCAAACTTCTTCAACATGTCCCTTATGTATTTCCCTTGACTCACAAATGTCCCATTCTTCAATTGCTTGACTTGGAGACCAAGGAAGTAGCTAAGTTCACCAATCATAGACATTTCAAACTCTTTGGCCATCATAGCACCAAATTCTTCACAATAAGCTTGATCGGTTGATCCAAAGATGATGTCATCAACATATATTTGCACTATGAATAAATCATTCTAAATCTTCTTGGTGAATAGAGTTGTATCAACTTTGCCCATCTTGAATCCCTTAGAGAGAAGGAAATCCCTTAGCCTCTCATACCATGCTCTAGGTGCTTGCTTTAAGCCATATAAGGCCTTCTTCAACTTGTATACATGGTTGGGTTTCTTGTCATCTTCAAATCCGGGAGGTTGCTCAACAAAAACTAACTCATTGATGATCCCATTGAGAAATGCATTTTTGACATCCATTTGATATAATTTGATGTTGTGTGCACAAGCATAAGCCAATAGAATCCTTATTGCCTCCAATCTTGCCACGGGAGCATATGTCTCATCATAGTCAAGACCTTCTACTTGAGTGTAACCTTGAGCAACTAGTCTTGCTTTGTTTCTCACCACAATGCCATCTTGATCTTGCTTGTTTTTGAACACCCATTTGGTTCCAATCACATTGTAGTCATTTGGCCTTTCTACCAATTCTCAAACATCATTTCTTGTGAAATTGTTTAGTTCTTCTTGCATAGCCATAATCCAATCGGCATCCCTCAAAGCTTCTTCTATTTTCTTTGGTTCTATGGTTGACACAAATGATGCATGCTCACAAAACATAGCCAATCTTGATCTTGTTTGCACACCACTTCTAATATCACCAATAACACTATCAATGGGGTGATCTCTTGCAACATGTTGTGGTTGGAGTACTTGCACTTGATTGCTTGAGCTTGGTTGATCACTTGATGTATTTTGTTGAGAAGAACTAGCACCATGATTTTGCACTTGAGAGTCACTAGCTAGCTTGAATGGTGAATTGAGCACTTGATCTTTATCATCATCTTGAATGTCAATTACTTGCTTTGCTCTAATGTCCCCAATGTCCATGTTCTTCATTGCTTCCACCAATTGAGTTCCACCAACATCATCTAGATTCTCTTCTTCATCTTGTGACCCATTGGTTTCATCAAATTGCACATCATGGACTTCTTCTAGAATGCCACTTGAATTGTTCCAAACTCTATAAGCTTTGCTTGTAGTTGAATAACCAAGTAGGAACCCCTCATCACATCTTTTGTCAAACTTCCCCAATCTAGTGCCCTTCTTCAAGATATAGCATTTGCAACCAAACACCCTAAAGTAAGAAATATTGGGCTTTCTTCCATGAAGTAACTCATATGGGGTCTTCTCTAGCAATGGATGACAATATAATCTATTGATGTAGTAGCAAGCGGTATTGATTGCTTCATCCCAAAATGATTGACTCACATTGTACTCATGAAGCATTGATCTAGCCATATCAAGCAATGTTCTATTCTTCCTCTCAACTAGGCCATTTGATTGTGGAGTGTACTTAGCCGAGAATTGATGTCCAATACCATAATGATCACAAAGTTCTTCAATTCTTGTATTCTTGAACTCACTTCCATTGTCACTTCTCACTTTCTTGATTCTAATCTCAAACTCATTGTGAACTCTAGTGAGAAATGTCTTGAAGGTGTCAAACACTTCACTTTTGTCACTAAGAAAGAATACCCATGTGAATCTTGTGAAGTCATCCACTATGACAAAGCCATACTTGTTGCCGCCTATGCTTGTATATGTTGTTGGTCCAAATAGATCCATGTGCATCAACTCAAAAACTTTGCATGTGCTCATTGTACTCTTCTTTGGATGTGAGCTTCCAACTTGTTTCCCGGCTTGACATGCACTACAAAGCTTATTCTTCTCAAATTCAACATCTTTCAAACCATTGACAAGATTGTGAGTTGTAAGCTTCTTCAATTGTTTCATGCCAACATGACCAAGCCTTCTATGCCAAAGCCAACCCATGCTTGATTTGGAGACTAAGCAAGTTGTCAAAGAAGTTTCTCTAGCATTGAAGTCAACTAGGTAGAGATTCTCATATCTAAAGCCTTTGAATGCCATATTTGAACCATCCATACTAATGACTTCCACATCATCAACCCCAAAGATGCATTTGTAGCCTAGATCACATATTTGTGCCACGGATAGAAGATTGAAATCCAAACTTTCAACTAGCAATACATTGGAGATACTCATATCATTTGATATTGCAATCTTGCCCAAGCCAATAACCTTGCCTTTCTTGTTATTGCCAAATGTGATAGAATCAACACCACTATGATTGTCATTGATTGAATCAAACATTCTTGATGTACCGGTCATGTGTTGAGTGCACCCACTATCAATAATCCAATGCCTTCCTCCGGCTTTGTAATTGACCTACAAGCAAATCAATGAAGCTTAGGTACCCATTTTTGCTTGGGTCCTTGTAGGTTAGTAACTAAGCTCTTTGGTACCCAAATAGCCTTCTTCTTTGGGCCAACAATGGGTGTACCAACAAACTTAGCTTGCACACCCTTCACACCTTTGGTAAGCACATAGCAAGAATCAAAAGGTATAGCATTAACAAGGTTCTTGCTTTGGTTCTTTTTATTGCAATTATGCTCTAGGTGCCCAACTTGCTTGCATCTATTGCAAAACCGACCATTGCCCTTCACAAAGCTAGGCTTTGGAGTTGCAAAGGCCGACTTGCCTTTCTTGGGGGTGTAGCCCAATCCCTCTTTGTTAAGAGAGAACCTTTGGCTACCCAAGCACTTAAGCAAGCGGGCCTCACCACCATAGGCCTTGCCTAGGGCGTGAGTGAGCTCATCCACTTTTCTCTTGAGAGTCTCATTCTCAACCATTAGTGAGGCATCACAAGTGAAACCATCACTAGTAGTGGAGGTAGAGTTAGTGGTGGTGGATGAAGAGCTACAAGAAGGGTTAGTATTTGACATGATGATAGGTTCATTAAAGGATTCATCAATTATATCACAAGTAACACCTATATCACATGATACAACAATCTCCTTCTTTGCTTGTTGCTTAAGTAGCAATGAGTGAGCTTTTTCAAGCTTAGAATGAGCTTTACCAAGATCCTCATGGTCTTCCACTAGACTCTCATGAGTGGTCTTAAGCTCACCAAGAACTTTCTCAAGTATTGCTACTTTCATTGAAAGCTTCTTGCACTCCTTGTTCTTGGCAATAGCTATGTCTCTAGTTTGTTGCAACAAGTCATATAGTTGTTCTTTAGTTGGTTCATCATCATCATCATTTTCATTATCATTATTACCATTATCACTATCATGAACATATTCCATTTCACTTTCATTATCACTTTCATCATATAATACCTTAGCTTCTTTGGCCATGAAGCATGAAGAGGATGAATCAAATAGTGATGGCTTCTTGTTGATAGCAATGGAAGCAAAAGCCTTGTTGGATGATTCTTCTTCTTCTTCATCATCATCACTTTCCCAAGTGGCCACATAGACTCCATTCTTGCCTTTCTTGAATGTTATCTTGGCTTCTTTCTTTTTCTTCTCAAACTTGCCCCTCTTATTGTTCTTCTTCTTGTCATAGGGACAATCGGCTTGAAGGTGCTCGGTGCTATCACAATTGAAGCACTTCCTTTGTTGCTCATTGCTCTTGAAGTTGTCATTTCTCTTTTTGAAGCCTCTTCTCTTAATGAACATGTGACCCATTTTCTTAACTATAAAAGCAAATGCCTCATCATCAATTTCATAATCTTCATCTTCACTATTGTCTTCTTCTTCTTCAATGATGGTAGCTTTGCCCTTGGAGGAGATGGCCTTGAATGCCACGGTCTTCTTCTTCTTCTCATCTTCCACCTTCTCCTTGTCATCAACATCTTGATCATATTTGTCATAGGTTAATACTTCACCAAGCAAATCATTAGGCTTCATTGCTTCAAGCCCATCTCTTTGCAACATCATGATCAACATCTTGAATCTTCTAGGTAAGCTCAATAAGAACTTGTGACAAAAATCTTGATCTTGAGTCTTGTGCCCTAAGCTCTTGAGATCATTGACTATCACTTGCAATCTATGAAACATTTCAAGGATTGTTTCATCATCCTTTTTCTTGAAGTTCTCAAACTCACTCTTGAGCCCATATAGCTTGGCACTCTTCACAACCTTAGTGCCCTCATATGTTTCACTCAACCTTGTCCACACTTCATATGCCAATTCTAAGTCCTTGATGCCCTCAAATACTTTTGTGTCAATACCATGGTAAAGTGTATTGAGAGCCATTCTATTGCATGTTCTATTTGCTCTATCTTCATCGGTGAGATGATCGGGATCAATGATAGCAAAGTCATTCTCGGTGACTTCCAAAACTCTCTCATGAATAGAACCAAGGTACATTGTCATCTTTCTCTTCCAATGAGCAAAAGAACTAACACCATCAAAGAACGGTGGCTTGCCCCCAACATGATTGAACACAATTTGAGCCATTTTTCACATCGAAGGATGTTAAGCCTTGATTAAAACGGTGACCACGGCTCCGATACCACTTGTAAGGTCCTAGATGGCTAGAGGGGGGGTGAATAGCCTATAAAAAATTCTACAAGCACCACTAAGCAAACTTGTTAGAATAACAAAAGGCGTAAAGCGAGTTTTGCTTAGCCTACGGAAGTGATGCAAGCCTCCTATCCACAAGTCTAGTAGATTATGATCTCTAGTTCACACAAGAGCTATGATCACTAAAACTACACTAGTAAGCAAGTTAACAAAACTAGCAAGGGCTACCACTAGAGCTACACAAGATAATCTAGTAATGTAAATGCGAGAGATAGGATTGTGAATCTTATACCGACGATGGAGTGAAGATGTTGCCAATCACCAAGAAGATATACAATCAATCAATATTGACAACAACACAATATGAAGACCAATCACCGGGAGACAAGAGACACAATATTTTTTGTTCACCCGGTGTTCACTTGTGCACCGACAAGCTACGTCACCGGTTGTGTCGACCAACACTTAGATGGTTCCTCGGTGCGACCCTCAAGTCACTTGCCCCTCAAGGCACGCCCCGCAAGGCACCGCAAGACACCACTCTCAAGTGAGGTAACTCAATGACACGCGCAATTTACTAGAGTTGCTTTTGGCGTCCCGCCGAGGAAAGCACACGAACCTCTTACAATCAACCGGAGGTGGCCAAGAACAATCACCTTTTCTTGCCAACGCCTCCAACAAACTCCAAGCCGGCTAGGAGCGGTACTCTCCAAGAGTAACAAGAAATCCACCGGCTAAACCACCCACAAGTGCCACTAGATGCCCTCAAGCTATGCAATGCACTTTGGGTTCACTCAATCTCACTTATGATTTGCAATCACTCAAGAGAGATGAGTGGGAGGAGTAGTTCTAGCTCAAAGGATGCACAAGAGTGTTAGAAATCCAAGTTACCTCCCCAAGGGCCGGCCAACGAGTATTTATAAGCACCCCAAACAAATAGAGCCGTTGCCACTCCACTGACCGTTTTTTCGGGACGACCGGACGCGCCGGTCGTAACTGACCGGACGCGCTCAGCCGCGTCCGATCCTCCAACGGTCACTGCGCCAACGGTCAAACCTCATGACCGGACGCGCCTCTCAAAACGACCGGACGCGCTCACCCGCGTCCGATCCTCCAACGGTCACTGACCCCAACAGTCAAACCAACGACCGGACGCGCCCTAGGCAACGACCGGACGCGCCTGTCAAATGACCGGACGCGCTCCTTCGAACGACCGGACGCGCCGATCACCCTGTTCCACGCGCACGCGAAGCAAAGACCGGACGCGCTCCTCGCAACGACCGGACGCGACAGAGCTCGCGTCCGGTTAGAGTCCAGTAAGCTCCTTCAACGATCGGACGCGTCCGATCATGTGTGACCGGACGCGCCCCGCGTCCGATCGTCCTCTGTGAACCGCAGTTCTTCTCTGGGCGCATGACCGGACGCGCCGGTCCCGCGAGTGACCGGACGCGCCGGTTGCAAACCCTAGCACCCGCGCGCCCGAAACCGCGCTGAACTGACCGGACGCGTCCGGTCACACCGTGACCGCGTCCGGTGCAGCGTCCGGTCACCTCAGTGACCCCGTTCGCCTCCGTTTCTTTTCCGACTTTCGGCGTAGTGGAAAATAGGCTTTTCAACTCCCTGAAAACGCCTGAATCCCGCGCTCGCAAGCTCGGCGGGAAGGAGAGAGAGTCCCAAACCCTCTCTACCACCCAAACTCCAACACCTTCGTAAATGTGCCAACACCAATAAGTGATCACCACCTTGTGTACGTGTGTTAGCATTTTCACAATCATTTTCGAAGGTTTTCCAGTTAGCTCACTAGGCCCTACATGTAATGCACTTCATGAATTCACCTAGTGGCACCCATGCATCGAATAACCGATAAGACTTCCCCTCTTAATAGTTCGGCTATCGATCCTAAACCACTCACACCCTCTATGGTGTCTTGAGTGCAAAACAAAATGGCCCTATCGGTTATACCTTTGCCTTGAGCCCATTTTGTTTCTCCAAATGATATGATCCACTTCATATCATCACATGACCGTCTCGATCCATCGACCTTGACTTCACTTGCTCTTCACCGTTGCATCGGTCCGTCGGCGCCAAGTCTTGCTCAAGCTTCACCATCGCATGGTCCCTCGCTTCGAAGCCTCGACTTGCCCTTCACCCTCACAACCGGTCCATCGAGCCAAGCATCACTTCGGTCTTCATCATCTTGGTCACATGAGTTAATGTCGTGTCTCATATTCAATGACCACCTTTATCTAAATCATCCACTTAGATACAAAGGTTAGTCCTAGGTTTCATCAATTAGCCAAAACCAAACTAGGGACTTTCACCGGCCCACCAGCACCAGATGTCACCACCGTCGAGTTTCTGGTGAGCTATCTACACACCACCACCCTAGCTAGACTCGCACTTGGCTTTGTCAACGTCACCTTCGGTCACTGCTCGGGATTCCCGGAGTTGGAGGCGCTCTTCTTGGTGTGCTACAACTGTTCGGCCATGCCTGAGGCGATGGATTCGAAGGTATGGTATCCATCTCATCCTCGACATTCAGTTTAATTGCTTGTTCACCAAACCGTTTATGGATTTGAAGGTCGTCAATATTGCATCAGCATCATTCAGTTTAACATAATAATTTAGAATATATGTCATCACAATTTGACACATGCATATTGAAGGTTTATAGATGCAAACATAAGATTTGTACTCTAATAATTCCTTCTACTACTTCACGATACTTATCGCCTAATTACACACCAGTGACACAAATGTTGAGGACTGCACATGTTTTTAGTAGCGGTCCGGGTTCAAAAGAACAATAATGGCGATGGGACTATATTAAATACTCCAATAGTTCTCTCCCTAATTGCATACTACTAGAGCTTGGAAGCTAGAGAGAGAGTAGTTTCTCCTTTGTAAACATGAATGAGAGTGAGGGGGTAGGGGATATTTATAGTTCTTTAGTGTGGGACCATGAATCCATATGATGCACCTTCATAGCCCTTGGATCAAACCGACCTTGATTTGATGGTGGAGATGATGTAGACTTGTGTTTCTTTGCATAGGAGCATGCATGGAGGTCGATGGAGCAAGGGGGTGGTCGGCCGACCATAGGGGTGTCAATTGACACCCTATGACATGTGGGGCCACCCCTCTTTGGTGTGGGGACTTCCCTCTTCTTCCTTTGTGGGTATACATGTGTGTGGCCACTTTAATTCTTCGGATGATGGAGATGTGGGCCCTTTGATCTGTGTGCTTCGCTTGTGGGCCGCCTAGAGAAAGCACAAGGTTGATCTGATGGTTGATATTGCTTTGAGGTGTCTTGGATGGATCATGGAGGCTTGTGGAAGGATTGATGGGTTGTGGGGTCAAAGGTCCTAATATGGCTAGAGGGAAGGGTGAATAGCCCATTTAAAAAATATATAAGAGCACTAGAGAAATTGATTAGTATGACAAATGGTGTAATGTAATTTTGCTCTAGCTCTACAAAGGTTGCAAGCCACCTATTCCAATAATTCTAGTTGCTATAATCACTAGGCACACACAAGAGCTAACTCACTACTCACTAAGAGCTCTCAACAAAGCTACACTAAAGAGCTCCACTAGATGAAACTAAGCTACAAAGCAAACTCTCAAAACTAGCTACACTAAAGAGCATGCTATAACTAGTTTACAAGAAAGTAATGGAATGAGTAGGGTGATTATACCGCCACATCGAGGAATGAACCAATCACAATATGTAGACAATCCAATCACCAGGAGAAATCCAACCACACGAGAGACGCAAGATTTTTCTCTCGAGGTTCACATGCTTGCTGGCACGCTAGTCCCTGTTATGTCGACCAACACTTGGTGGTTCGGTGGCTAAGATGTGTTGCACGAACCTCGCCAACAAATGGCACCGCAAGACCCTACCCACAAGTGAGGTAGCTCAATGACACGAGCAATTTTCTAGAGTTACCTTTGGCGCTCCGCCGGGGAAGGCACAAGACCCCTCACAAGTAACCGATCGAGGCCGGAGACAATCACCAACTCCCCTCAACGATCCTCCAACCACTGAGCCATCTAGGTGTCGGCAAACACCAAGAGTAACAAGCTCACAACCAGCCCGAATCACCCAACTAGTGCCACAAGATAATGCAACTCAATGCAATGCACTAGAGGCTCTCCAATCTCACTCAAGATGATGAAATCAAATGAACAAGTGAGTGGAGTGTGTTGCTCAGCTTCCAAAGGGTGTGCACAAGCATAAGAGGTGCCAAGAGAATGTCCAAGGCCGGCCACACCCTCTATTTATAGCCACACAAGCAAATGGAACCGTTATACCCCTTGGAGCTGTCTGCGTGGGGGCACCGGACATGGTGGTGGCACACCACCCCTAGGGTGGCGGTGCCCCAATGGTCACTTCCCAACGGCTAGACGTTGGTCACCGGACATGGCATGGCCGTGGCACCGCCCTGGGGGAGGCGGTGACCACCATCCAAGCCAAGTCCCTGAAACCGCGGTCTCTGGAAAAATAGGGCGGTGCACTGCCGTCACCATGGCGGTGACCAGCCCAGCTTGCGTCCGTCTTTGGAGAAAAACGGCGGTGGCATCGGACACCTAGTGGCGGTGCACCACCGCGCCCGAGGCGATGTACATCGGCATGTCCGGTGACCACTCCGAACTTGCTGCTCTCGACCATGCTGTAACAGAACCGACCAATTATACGAAATTAAGTAAGAAAATCACCCGCCGAGGCAGACAATTTAACAAACTTAAGCCCGTATAACCCGGTAGTCCGTGAAACCATGAAGGATTTCAAACCAACCAACATATAAACCAAGATCGTACAAGTTTAGCAGCCACAGTCACATATTACATAAAGTTCACAACGACAGTTGAATACATCAAAGTTTGGAACAGAAAGTTATTACAAACTAAGTTCAAAATAAAGTAGCGGAAGCAAATAGTTTCATAAAACACACACACGCTCTTAATTCAAATACAGTGCCAGAAGATAGTCACTTTCCACAAAAGCATGAGATAAGACATACGGAGTGACCATTGCCCTTGGTCTTAGTTGTCATCCATCGCCGGATACAGACAGTTGACGCAATAGCCGTAGTACATCTGACCATCTGCAACAACAATGGGAACAACGCCCTGAGTACGAGAAGGTACTCAGCTAGACTTACCCATCTTAAACCAAAATAAAGCGACACCAAGGATTATGCAAGGCTTTCTTTTAGTGGACTAGCTGACTCATTTGCAAAAAGCGTGAGCTAACCTGACTAAACCATTTTAAGTAATTTGCCTTAGGTTTATTATACCTATCCATCTAGGTAAGCACCTATACTATAGCAATCACTTGATTGGCCAAAACATCCGGTTACCACTTGAATTTAGCATTTTCCAACGTCATCCATATAACCATAAGTGTTCCCTCATCATTATTACGATGCTGTAATTCAAGTCAAGTGCTCACTATCCAGGAGCGATGGCGATTCGAATCGATTCCTAACCAGCTGGTGATTTATTCCTCACACAAACCACACTCACCGATCAAGTGAGCTACAGGTCACCAAGGACACTTTCTAGGTAAACGTCGCGGGGTAACAATCATGGACCGCACTACCCAAGGACCGCCCGACTGCCAGGATGCACCTTGGGCTTACTCTTCGCGTCCCCGTACAACCCCCTTCATCACCAGTCTGCCAATCCGAGTTTACCCCGGCCCGAAAAGTGCCACTAGCTTCGCGGTCGAAAGGTACTTTATTCGGTCAGCTAAATGTGAGGCATGTGTTCAACATGACAAGAGGGACGAGCAACGATCGGTCCTTAACCGACACAGGTGGAAAACTACTAGCACCCCAGAACCCTGTCTGGTTGCCTACAACTTTTTCGTCCGGTCTCCAGTTATCCAACAACACATGGTTATTTTCCCGGATATCAACCATTTCATAGCTAAAACCTTACAGTAACCACCTATCATTTCAGGTGACCGGAAATCACCGATCGCTACCGGTCTAAGCAGGGCTAAGCAATATTCATCCCAACTTTCGTAGGTAATAATGTGGAAAGGATAGTAGTATATGCAACAACGGTTTCACACAACTCCTATACTTAATGCACAATTTATAACTCATAAGAATAACTAAGGAATTGCTTTTGTAAAGTAGGAGACTTAGAATGCTCCGGGGCTTGCCTCATTTGAATGAACTGGGTTGGTGGTCCACACACTCAGGTTGATCCTCTTCTTGCTCGTCTACCTCGGACACCTCCTGTGCCTGAGCTTCTTGTGGATCGGACCCGGTTTGCTCCCCCTGAACTGCTATTGGCAACTCCTCCTGCGATCCTGTATGATGCAAGTGCATAAGTAAACATGTAAATCATGCATTGGATGTGGTGGTATGATGGTCATGATGGCATGGTATGAAGATGAACACATTGAAAGTTATAGTATAGACGAAAGACAAACTTTTCTATAAGGTAGTCAACATCATCCAAGAACATGTACTACAAAACAGGCCATCTACTGTATTCACCTCTGCTAACAATTCTCATCTATTTTCACACTAGCTAGCATATAACCATAACAAGAGTGCTACTATACTTTATCAACACCACTACATTAACTTATCAAGCAACACTAGCAAGTGATGTGGTGCTTCAAAGATACACCAAAGTTTTATTATCCAACTAATTATACATAAAGAAGATTACTTTATTTCTATTTAAACTAGGGTTACAACAGCGACAAGCATTTCTGGTACCTAGAAAAATCTACAAAAATTACAGTAGCCTAGTTTTACTCCAAATAGCACACCATAAAATTTCATGAGATGTGGATAAGCACTACAACCTACACAAAATGACAAGCTCTAGCCTAAACAGGAGCATGACAATACTTTGCATTATGAAAAGTATCAAACAATAGATTTAGCATTTTTCCTATGTTCTACCCATCAAACAATCACTGTAAAAAAATTATCACGAGCATGTTTTATACAACTTTTTCTCTCTAGAAAAAATAACAAAAATCAGCCCTAATTAGCACTTGAACTAGACATCAATAATTTCTCACAGAACATGCATGACATATATTTTTCTTAGAAACTATAGTACACCAGAAGAGCAACAAACTTGGAATCATATTTTTCTGATTTTTCTTTGATTTACTACACATTTTCTAAGATATTAGCAAATACAAGTATTAAATAAATCTCCACAGAAAAGTACCACAAAAACATCATGTAATATTTTTATACTGTAGATATACTCATGAGGATCACTACAAAATTTATTTCACAATTTTTGGAGCTAAAATGGGTATACAACATTTTTCCCAAACATATTTCCTTTCAAACAAAAATGGAAAACCGAAATCATTTTCTTTCTCTAACTAACGGGCCGGCCCAACGAGATTCAGCGGCCCGCTACCGAAATCGGCCTCGACAGCCAGCACGGGGAAATGCTGGCCCGGCTCGGTGGCTTGGCCCACGGACGCCGGCCCAAGGGAGAAACTGAGGGGGAGGAGAGGGGCGTGGCCACGACGCCGGTGCCCACGACGTCGCGGCAGCGCGGTGGTCGCCGACGGCCAACGGCCATGCCCGGCCAAGAGCAGACCCGTGGGCGGGCGCACAAGGTTCACGAGGTCATGGTGAACACCAGAGAGTAGCACATGGGGATGGAGAGAGGGCGACGGCGTCGGAGGGGCGGAGCGCGAGCTCGGCGACGCGGTGGGAAGCGCTCGATTGAGCCTTACCGGAGGCGAGGAAGGAACACCGAGGCCTGTTCGGAGGAGAGGAGGAGGTGGCGGAGCGCAAGGCTTGAGCAATCGCTCAGAGGAGGCTCGCCGGCGTCGGAACGCGGCGGCGGAAATGGCGGCAACGGTGGCGAGCGGGGAGAGCACGCGAGAGCATTCGGCTTTCTCACAGTGGGCGAGAGAGTGAGCGAGTGAGGAGTGGGGAGAAGGCAGTGGTGCAGGCGGGTTGTCGTGGAGCCGGGGGTGCGGGGGCCACCGACATCCACGTGGAGGGCGGCGCCGGCGCATGGCGACCACGGGGTGCGCGGCGTCTGTTGCGGGCAGGCGCGACGCGCGCGGGAGGGAGAGGAGGCGCACGGCTGGGCCGCGGGAGCAGGCCGGGCCGAGCGGGGCGCGAGCGTGGGCGCGCGCACGGAGCTAGGCGGCTTTGGCTACTAGGCCGAAAGCAAGGCAGCGGCCCGCTAAGCCGAGAAATGCTTTTTCTTTTCCATTTTCAAATTACAGAATTGCTAAACCGTTTTAAATTCAAATTTTGAAGAAGAAAAAGGTATTTTCAAGATTTGACCCCAAAAAAAGAAGTTGTTTAACATTTAATTCTCTACAACTTTGCTTTAGGGCACATTTTGAAATTCCAAACAGATTTTGAATTGAGGATTCAAAGTCTATTTTTCAAATAAAAACCCATTTTTCTAGAATATTTTTAAAAAGCAAAATTTGGGGAAATTTGGTATACAAAAGTTGCTCCAAAAATCATGCTAAATAATCCTAGATGATTTGAAGCTATAGCCAAACATGTTTTACGAACCTAGCAAGCATAATTAGGGCAAAAGTACAACTAACAAGCATATGCAACATGCATGTTTCAAAATGATGTTTCACATGTTTCAATTCAGTTTTAAACTTATATTGCAGGTGATTATGAAATGCATTCAATGCTAATGCTCATGATTTGAGATGCTAATGCGATGCTTAACACCTAGGGTGTTACACATGTCCTGGTGGGCACCGCCCTCGGGGTGGCGGTGCACCGGACAGGGGATAGCGGTGCCACCTAGACACCACCACTAGCTCGCCAAGTTGCAAATTTTGTCACATTTCAATCCACGTCAACTCGAGCTACTCCCCGCAAGCAATGCTAATTCTCAAAGTGTTTTCTCAAAACATGTTAGAGCCAAGTTAGCATTTCTCAAAATATTTTCGATAAATATTTTTCGCTTGCTCTCCGATGTGCACTAGGCCTAAATGCAATGCTTGAAGTCCAACACCTAGTGGCACTAGATGACCGAATTGTCTTGTTAAGAACCCCTCTTAATAGTACGGCCATCTATTCTAAATGGGATCACACTCTCTATAGTGTCTTGATCACCGAAACAAAACCCCTATTTATACCTTTGCCTTGATCTCCATAGGGTTTTATTTTTCTCTTTCTTCTTTTTCAAGTTGAGCACTTGATCATCATCACATGTGGCTATCTTCATCATTTCATGTGATCATCACCATCACTTGAGTGCCACCATGCTCCATACTTGGATTGCACCAACCTAGCTCATTTCACAACTCATGACAAAGGTTAGTGCCTAGGTTTCATCAATTATTCAAAACCAAACTAGGGCTTTCATGGGGCCACAATAGGATGGTCCTGGTTGGCCAACCCCCCTATGTGGGCCTGCAGCCTTGGTTTTTCTCTATTTTGTACCTACAAGTAAATACATGACATGTACGTGTGGAACCATATTATTTGTATAAAATGTGACTATGTTATGCTCGTTTTCTTTCAATGATGACACTTTGCTGACGATTTTGACTATACAAAACTATGACAAAATTACTGTTAACACCAGCTGGGTGGTCAGACCGCGTAGGTCCACGGTGGGACTACGGCTAGGGGCCGAGCATGAGAGCTAGACTGTTTGAAAAGGTGGCGCGCATAGGCCTCTTGTGTGCACCAGATTTGGGCCCACTAGATATGTCTAGTGCTTGGGTCTGACACGTCTGGCCGTTTGAGGCGTAGAGCCACCTAGCGGTGGGACCACCAAGATGGCTAACTAACTAGTGGGGCTGCCGCTGTAGGCGACCGTTGGCGCACGCAACAACTAGTTGTTGCGGCCTGGCGGTGGGACAACCATCCCTCGTGATGGGACCACCAGGCGCACAGAGCTATGGGACTAAGGCCTTAATGGCTCTTTTGGCCTCCCTTTATATATAGAGGTGTGGCCAGGCATTTGAGGTGTTGAGCACCTTGGGGATGTGTTGCCCAAGTTTTATGCTTAACTTAGGGCCTCTACTCTCATATGTTTGATTGAGATCACATCCAATTGATTAAGAGAGCGATGCCTAGTACGTTGCATTGAGTGATTGCAAGATGTGGCACACTAGGTGATCGAGTTGCAAGCTAACGGTGCTTGTTACTCTTGGAGGTTGCCACCTCCTAGACGGCTTGTGGCTTGTGGTCTCCATTGTGAAGCCTGCGTGAAGTTGTGTGTGGCTCCAGAGAAGGACTTGTGGGGGTTATCGTGCTCGCCCCATGGGAGACGTGAAGAGCAACACTAGTAGAGCGAGGTGTCAACAGCGCCAAGTGTTTGTCCGAATCTAGTGCTAGAGCTCACGTTAGAGCAATCCTTGCGGGGACAGTGTGGGCTTACGGGCCACCACTAGCAAGAGGATCAGCAACAACCTTGAGCTTGCCTCAATGGAGATTAAGTGGTTTGCAAACCACCGAACCTCGGATAACGTGTCAACATTGTCTTCCCGTTGGTTTGCAAATCCCTAAAACTAGCTTGTTCATACTAGTGCTAGTGTATGTTGTTGCTCTTGTATAGCTAGTTAGCTTGTGTAGTTGATTATTAGGTATAGATATAGATATTAATTAGGTAGGTAATAGATATAGATTAGGTACAGATATAACTAGTTAACTTATAAAATTGTATTTTATTAAACTACCACCACACCACCCACATCTAGACTCACCAAAAGAGAAAAAGCAACGCGCGTGCGCAGCAGAGCGCATGAGATGATAATATGTGTCCATAAAAGGAAAGAAATAGGATTTTCTTTTTTAAAAAAAAAACGAACTCGTGGGTTGTTTGACTATTCACTCGATTCAATTCAAGTGAACGCTCGCAGATTAGCTAGGTCGGCTGCCAGAGGATCTAGTTCAGCTTATTGGGTGGCGGGTGCTGGCCGGTGACCTACTGGACTACACGTCCACTTCCGCGCCATCTGCACACACCGGAATTCTAGCACCCTTTGCCTGCGTAGCCACGGCGTTGTCGACCCGCGCTTCCACCAACGATGTTGGATGATGCTGCCCAAGGGCCATGACCTCTAACCTGGCCACCCCCCATCTTGGCGGGTACGTGTGCTTCTTCAACTTCTCCACGGGCATGTTCGTCCGCGCTCGTCCACCTCCCGCTATTCGATGACCACGTCGTCCTTGACTCGGTCGATCGATGGCCTCCTGGTCCTACTCCTGCACCATGACAATGTCACCGCCATCCGCCTCCTCCATCTCTTCACCGGCGATATCGCCGAGCTCCCACCACTACTGTCCATCCTGCCGTAGATGAAACCCTAGGCGCTGTACTACCATAGGATGAGCGAGGGTAGCAAACTCCGTGAGCTTCACATCTTGTTTAGGAGGGTTTGCGCTTCCGTTAACATCAGCAATTCTGAGGCCATCACTGATTCACCATCATGCTAGCCCTCGACATGATACACCACGTAGCTCACACCATCGCTGGTGACCATCGCTGGACTCTCTCAGCCTAGCAGCTCTCCGTTTGGCTGTCACCAATGTTGGAACCGATCCACCGATCAACCAGGAACGACGACGAACAGCGACGGCGTGGTGACCACGGTGCCTTCGGAGCAAACAAGTAGATGCAAAACGAAACCCTAGAGAAGTAGAATTTTGTCGATGCAAAACCGTAGCTTTTCTAGACCCTCTATTCTTATATTTATAGACTTAGAGTTTTACAAGATTACTACCCACGCCGTGTCGTACAGGTGCGCGACATCCGCGACGCGCGCCACATGCGCCGTGCGCGCCACGGCGTGGCTCAACCGGACCAGACCGGGATCACGACCGAGCATGTCATCAATCGTGCCTCTCCTAACCTAACTGACGCTAACCTAATGCTAGACTCTTAACTGTAACAAAGCTTACATAGGTATCGCAACAATTTAGCTAACAAATCTCCCCCTAACTTGTTGCACCTCGACAACGCCAAGAGCGCTGCGCTGCTCCACGAACTTTACTCGCCCTAGCGATTTAGTGAAGATGTTGGCGAGCTGTCTGTCAGTCCCGACATGTTCAACCTCCACCTTTCCCTCCTCAATGCATTGCCGAATGAAGTGATACTTCATATCAATATGCTTGCTTCGATCATGATGCACCGGATTCCTGCTCAAGGCTATCGCGGACATGTTATCCATCAGCAGCTTCACTGGCGCTTCCTTTGTTCCCAACACATCAGCTATCAGTCGACTCAGCCACACTCCTTGACAAGCTGCGGCCGCCGCTGCCACATATTCCGCTTCGCAAGAAGACAAGGCGACGATCCTTTGCTTCTGTGATGCCCAGGTTACCAGACTACTACCAAGGAAATACACAACACCCGTAGTGCTCTTCCGATCCTTGGCATCCCCTGCAAAATCACTATCGCTGAAACCAAGTAAGAACGGTTTCAGTTCAGTCCCCTTCTCATATTTGTAGTCGTAGCCCATGGTCCCCTTCAAGTATCTCAAGATACGTTTGACAGCGGTCTAGTGACTTTTTCCCGGAGCCTCCATAAATCTGCTTACCACACCAACTGAAAACACGAGGTCAGGCCTGGTGTTAACAATATACCGGAGACTCCCTATTATGCTTCTGTACGCCGTAGGATCCACAGCTTCTCCCTCTTTGCTTTTGTAGAGTTTCACTCTTGGTTCCATTGGAGTGTCACATGGATTACAGTCTATCATCCCTGCATTCTCCAAGATCTTCACTGCATATGAACCCTGACTCAGAGCAATCCCCTCCTCTCCTTGCTTCACTTCGATCCCCAAGTAATAACTAAGGAGCCCGAGGTCACTCATGCTGAATTTTCTCTTCATCTCTCCTTTAAACTGATTGATGTCACCCACATCAGGCCCTGAGATGATCAAGTCATCAACATACACTCCTACAACAAGAAAAGAAGCCTTGCTGTTCCTCTTGTACACGGCATGATCCAGCTTGCTCTTCACAAAACCAAGTGCCAGCAGCTCTTTGTCTAACTTGGAATTCCAGGCTCTGGGAGCCTGCCTCAAGCCATAAAGAGCTTTCCTCAATTTCAACACTTTGTCACCATCACCAACAACAAAACCAGGAGGCTGCTTCACATAGACTGTTTCTGACAAGTCTCCATTCAGAAAAGCGGACTTCACATCCATATGGTGTACTTGCCATCCCCCCTGTGCTGCAAGAGCCAAGAGAACCCTCACTGTCTCAATCCTGGCGACTGGTGCAAAAACTTCATCGAAATCAACTCCCTGCACTTAAGCATAACCCTTTGCAACTAGCCGGGCCTTATGCTTTACAATGTTTCCCTCTGGATCCTTTTTTACTTTGAAGACCCATTTGAGACCAATGGCCTTCTGATTCCTCGGAAGAGTACTGACCTCCCAAGTTTTATTTGCCTCAATTGCCTGCATTTCAACTTTCATAGCATTCCTCCAACAGAGTTCTGTCAGAGCTTGGTCAACTGAGCTCGGCTCTTTTGTCGCTATCAAGCACGCCCCGCTATACTCCAACTGTACCTCTTCTGTTGTGTCCAGCAAGTCCGGTAGAGTCCTGTATCGCAGCGGCACTCCCTCGGAGTTGATAGAGCCACCAGTCGGCGGTGACGCCCATTGGATCAAATTTCCTACATTGGATCCACCAACAGAGTATGCTGGAGTGTGTGGTGATTCACCACCCATACCACCATGGGGTGGAATTGACTGAACAGGTGAGGCCGGCTCATTCTGATCAACTGAGTCGCCTGCTCCTTGAAAATCAGTAGCATCACCTATTGTTGGATCTGCTACAGTAACATGTTCTTCGTCAGGCCAGAACACGCTAAAGCTCGGCTCAACCTCTGTGTCAGCCGTGCCGCCTGTTCTCTTCTCCCCCAATTCCAGCCCTTCCTCTCATCGAACAATACGTCACGAGAGATAATAAGCTTCCTGTTCACCGGATCATAGATCCTATAAGCTTTAGACCCCGGCTCATAGCCGAGAAAAACTCCAGGAATTGATCTGTCTGACAGTTTTGACACCCCTGGACCAAGCTTCTTGGCATAAGCCATGCACCCAAATGTTCTCAGATGACGAACTCAAGGTTTCTTGGCAAACCACACTTCATAGGGTGTCTTCCCATTCAGACTCTTTGTAGGCGCTCTATTCAGCAGATACACAGCCACCATCACTGCCTCCCCCCAAAAACGACCAGGAACCTTCATGCTTTTCAGCAAACACCGAGCCATCTCAACGACTGACTGGTTTCTTCGTTCCACCACACTGTTCTGCTGTGGGGTCCATGGTGCAGTTGTATTGTGTTTGATGCCATGCTCATTACAGTAAACTATAAACACACCTGAATTGAACTCACCTCCTCTGTCTGTTCTGAATGCTTTCAGACGCTTTCCTGATTCAGATTCAGCAGCTGCCTTGATCTTCTTGAAACTTGTGAATGCTTCATCTTTTGATTTTATTAACTCTAGCCACATATAACGACTAAAGTCATCAACAACCAACAAGAAGTACAGCTTGCCTCCCGGTGTGGCCGGCGTGATCGGTCCACACAGATCTCCATGGACTAGCTCAAGCCCCCATCTGCATGGTACGCCGATTGTCGAGGAAAAGGTGCGCGGTGGTGTTTTCCAAGTGCACAGCCATCGCACACTTGCTCCCCACGCTGGATCAATGGAATACCCTCCACCATCTCCTTCGCCCCTAGATCACGAAGTGACCTGAAATTGAGATGACCATAACGGGCGTGCCACAACCACGCTGTCTCGTCCATCTTAGTCAGTAGACACACAGGAACGGTGAGATTCACCTGCATTATATACAGTCTCCTCTTCCTCTCCGCCCTGATCAAGATGCTCAGCTTTCCTTGTGATCATTCAAACACCTCCATCACCCCATGATCAATCTCCACACGGCAACCGGCCTCCTCAAGCTGTCCAAGGCTAACAATATTACAACGAAGCGAAGGTATGTAATATACCTTTGTGAGCACATGATGATCTTGGTTCTTCCCGGCGATTATCACGGCACCAATCCCGCAGATCTCCACCTTCGATCCATCTCCAAATCGCACCGCACCCTTGACTGTCTCGTCGAGCGATGCCAGCGACTCTCGGCACCCAGTCATATGATTTGTGGCGCCTGTATCGAGTACCCACGTCCCTGTGTCGTATGATGACGGGAACACACGTTCCTGATTCAGGAACACCTGCTGCTTCGCCGACATGGTCGGCCTAACAACATTGCAAACTTGTGCAACCAGCAGAGCTCCATTCTCGCCATCGGCATTGGCATGGTGTGCGGCCTCCTGCCGCTCCTTCTGAGGTGCTTTCTTGCACTCCCTTCCCCAGTGCCCAAAGATACCGCACTTGCGGCACTTGCCATTCTGTCGAGGCGTACCCGATGACGATTGTTCAGACTCACGTCCATCACCTCTACCATTGGTCTTGCGCTTCCAGGGCTTCTTCTTCTTCCCGTGGTGTGCATTGCCTCCACCTTTGCCCGATGAGGATTCTGACACCATCCGGCTCTTGTTCTTCTCAGCCCACTCTTCCTCCGAAAGCAAGAGTTTTCCAGCTTTTTCGGTGACCTGCTCCACTGAAGGCTCAAATCTCTCCTCGGCCGCCCTCAGATGGCCGATCAGCTCTTCAATGGTCAAGGTTTTTAGATCCTTAAACATCTCAATAGCTACCGCGGCTTGACTGTAGCGAGATGGCACCACACGGATAAACTTTTTCACCATGCGTGCATCTGTCACGCTTTCTTCTCCAAGACCACGCAGATCAGTGACAAGTTTGGTGATCCGGATAGCAAAATCATCTATCGCCTCACCTGCCTTGAACGTGATAGATTCGAATTCTGCTAGAAGCTTTTGAGCGTTGACCTCCTTTACTCGATCTGCTCCAAGACGCATCATCTTGATTCCTTCCCAAGCCTCCTTCGCAGTCTTCTTGTTGAGAAGCATCGAATGCATCTCCTGTGGCACGCCACGGAGCATGGCTCCTAGCGCTAGGCGATCTCGTCGCCTCTCGATCTTGTCGCCACCCGGCTCGATCGCATCCCAGAGGAACATCCCCTCAAGGTTGCATTGGATGTGCGACGACCAACCCTGATAGTTGGTTCGTGTTAGCATCGACCAAGTGAGGTTACCGGTAGCCTGATTGAATGCCCGCTCCATCACCTCCTTCTCGCCGCTCCCTTTACCCATGGCGTCTGCTTCGTGTTCACGACTCCCCTCTCTCCGATTCAATAGATCGAATCACTAGGCTTCCTCTACTCTCCCTCCTCGCCAACGAACGTCTTCCTCACGGCTCCGATACCAGTTGTTGGAACCGATCCACCGATCAACCAGGAACGACGACGAACGGCGATGGCGTGGTGACCACGGCGCCTTCGGAGCAAACAAGTAGATGCAAAACGAAACCCTAGAGAAGTAGAATTTTGTCGCTGCAAAACTGCAGCTTTTCTGGACCCTCTATTCTTATATTTATAGACTTAGAGTTTTACAAGATTACTACCCACGCCGTGTCGTACAGGTGCGCGACATCCGCGACGCGCGCCACATGCGTCATGCGCGCCACGGCGTGGCTCAACCGAACCAGACCGGGATCATGACCGAGCATGTCATCGATCGTGCCTCCCCTAACCTGACTGACGCTAACCTGATGCTAGACTCTTAACTGTAACAAAGCTTACATAGGTATCGCAACAATTTAGCTAACAACCAACATTGTTTTTCCAGGGCAAACTGTACACAATGTCGGCGAGGTCTCGTAACGGGAACCTTGTGGGCATCTGCCAGATTGATCCACCTGCAGAGCCGAACTCGGAGGTCTTGCTGCATCCACTGAGGATGATCGTGGAGCGCCCACTGGTTGGAATCATCAGCACATCATCAGTTCACCTGGTGGAATGTGGCTCGGAGCTCATGCTTATCGGCTTCCCCGACAAATCACAAGAACGCCTAATGGTTTACAGGCTCGCTGACCTTATCAGCGGAAGAAATGCCCCGGTGACAAACATTGGAGATGATGCTCTCTTCCTAGGGCACGAAGCATCATGTGTGTTTCGACGAACATTGGAAATGCCCCCTCAGCTAAAGCTATTGAATTCACGTAGCTGGTTCCTGGTTTGCGTTCAGTTGGAATCCCCTGCTTTGAAGGCCCAGCCAAGGTTGCGCAAGGCAAGGATGCCCGCCATGTGGTCGCCATGTCGCAGCGAACAACTTGCCAAAAAGAGCAAGTCCCATGCTGCTAACCCCATGGTGCACGCATAGAATGTGATGATAAGGCGATGGGGATTGTCGAACACGCAACAGCAGCTTGATGATGAGGCTTTCGACGCCTTCCAGAGCGTTTTCGCCAAGCGTGACGCCTAGTGAAGTTTTTCTCTTGATTAGATCATCTATGGTTGTGTGGACTGTGCGTGACCTCTTTGGCCGTGCACGTCGCAGCTTTGTTTAAGAGTCTGTGCTGCAGGAGCGTGTCTCTTTGTGTCGGTTGCTTCTTTTGTTGCGTGTTTTCTAGGGGTCTTGTGTTGGGTGCGGTAATCCTTGGATTTCCGCTAGCTTTATACTTTAACAACTCTACCTCCTCCTAATAAAATACATACCTCGTGGTACGATCAAGGGAAAAAAATGAAAAAAAACAAAGGGCTTCCTTCTATTCTGGGCAACACTATCACCTGCCGGCGTTCATTCATGGTGCAAGTGGGAACACGTCGTCCGCGTCCACACCTGCTGCGAAGTATTGATCGAGCGATACCAACAGTGGCACCTGGTCTCCAGCCGTTGATGAAGATACTCCGTATATCTCATGCATGGATACATCTGTGCCGAGCCCTTACACCCAATTCCAACTCAATGAACGTTCACTCGTTCTGGAAGGAGCGAACACTGTCTCCACCAAGCATGCTGCGCGCCTCCGACCCGCTCCTGCCGCTTGGCGTCTACTCCTCCTGCATGTGCCCACGCGCTTCTTTTTTTTGTTTTTTCTTTTTATTTAGGTTTTCTTTTATATGATTTTTAGTATTCTTTTCATTTTTAAATATTTTTTATCCTTCTTTTTTTTTGCAGTGTTAGCAAGTTGTATAAAATAACTTATGTATACAAGTTATGTTTCGTAAATTTTGTACATAAGTTGTGTTTCATAATTTTTGTGTTTTCAAGTTTTGGTATAAGTTATAAGTTAATTGGCAGGCTGTATAGAATAACTTATGTACACAAGTTGTATAGAATAACTCATGTACAAAAGTTGTGTTTGATAACTTTTATACATAAGTTGTGTTTCATAATGTTTGTGTTTCTAAGTTTTGGTATAAGTTATAAGTTATTTTGTTCCTTTGTGTGTTAACAACTTTGTGTCTGCAAGTTTTGGTATAAGTTATAAGTTAATTTGTTCATTTGTGTTTAATAACTTTTCATAAATAAGTTATGTTTCATAATTCTTGTGTTTCTAAGTTTTTCATATAAGTTATGTGATATAAGGTAGTACGCGTAAATTGTTACTAGAAAAAAAATCTTCGAAACATATGTAAGGGCCGACCTATGTAGACGGAATTGAAATTGGATGCACCGTTCAGAAGTTATAGCAATTTGAAATAAATATTTTCAATTTTTCAAAGGCGACGTCACATCCGAGAAGGAGATGAGGAGCTGGGTGGGCGCATGCAGTAGAGCGGCGCATGCCTCCGCGGCGCGTGCGGCCATCTGCTTTTCCCAAAAAAGAATTTTATTTGTTGTTGGATTATTGACCGCTAGTTTCCAATCCGATGAACGTTCGCGGATTAGTTCGGTCAGCCCTTACATGCTTGTCCATCGTATTTACACCTGTTGCCACCCAATTACTGGCATGTCTAATATTTTCAGAAAAAATCTACATAACCCCCTCACTTATTGCAACTCGACTACTTCACCCCCTAACCTATAAAACCAGAAATTTAATCTCCTCACCTTTGCAAAACAATTCAAATAACCTCATACGGTGGTTTTGCCACGCTGGCGCATTGGGGTAGATTTTGATGCTGATGTGGATGATTGACGAGTGGACCCCACGTGTAAGTGGGCAGGTCTCCTCACCTTTGCAGCGAGAGCATCGGCCCGGGCGAGCGCGGCTGGCAGCGAGCGGGGCGGCGCGGCCATGGCAGGGCGGCGCGCGGGAGGAAGGCGAGCGAGGGGAGCAGCACGGCGGCGGCGGCCTCGACGCGGACCGCGGATAGCGCCGAGAGCGGTGCGTGCTAGGCGGCCGCGGTGGTAGGGATGTAAGTGGCGCGGCCAAGCCGCTAACCCGCTGGGCTGACTGCGCCGCGAGCCCACGCAGACCCGCGCCGCAAGCCCGCGAGATTGGAACGGCTCGATGTGGCTCATCCATGTAGCCCGGCGGCGCCGCAATGACCTGCATATCTCGAGTCCCGACGGCATCCTGGAGCTCGGAAAGGCGCGCACATGGCGCATTCCACCCCGTCCTCTGCTCTTGGTCCGAACCTTTGCGGTGTCCACTTCTACCACCGGCCTTCCGCGGACTATTGGCTGCCGTGGTTGCTGCTAGCTAGCTACCATGGCTTCTGCGGACACCGCAAAGGCTGCCGTGGGCGATGGGCCATTCGCCTTGCCATTGCCGTGGCCCGTGGGCGATGGGAACCTCGCCGCCAGGCTGCTCCTCCGTTGCCTTGCGTTTTTTATGCGCACTATTGGCTTTCCCTGTCCAATCGTTGAAGCAGTAACAGAGGGATCGGAGTCGATGCAGAACAGAGAAGGCGTCAAAAACGAAGAGGAGGAGGATGCTCGCCACGCCGCCGCCCCTGCTGTGGGTGCAGTAGAAGTTTCAGCGTCGGCACCGCTTCCAACTGCTCGGAGAGGAAAGGAAGATGAATGCGGAGGCGAAGGCATAGGCCACGGTGCTTCCTTGATTTCTTCCATTGTAATCGATGGTGGGTCCCATCTTTCACGTGCAGGCACTTATAGCAGAGCGGTGCGTACTCCACGGCCGCGGCGCCGGACAGGGAGCGGCGGAGCTCGTCATGCGCCTACGACGCACTGCACGAACTGCGTCTCGCGTGAACCAGCGGTCCTCTGCCACTTACAAGCGGGGGCCACTTAATCAGTCGTCCACGTCAGCATCAAAGTCCATCTTAGCGCGCCATTGTGGCAAAACCACTGTACAAAACCACCGTAGGGGTTATTTGAACGGTTTTGCAAAGATAAGGGGGTTAAATACCTGGTTTTATAGGTTGGTGGTGAAGTAGTCGAGTTGCAATAAGTGAGGGGGTTATGTAGACTTTTTCTAATTTTTTTTCCATATGCATTTATGTTTATGTATACAAATACGGAAATGCTACATACAAGGCGTCCATCCGTCCGGACGCCCCATCCTAGGCCTGTATTCCAGTCCAATAAACCTCTGCTCTGCGCCAGCTTGTTTTTTTAATTACGGTATATCCACGTCCATCTCTTCCGTTGCGCCTATTGGATAAGGAGATGAGAGACTCGCTCCGCTCTGCTCTGCACGTCGACAGTGACCCTATCTGCTCATGTTCTGTCAGCCGCCTCGCTGCTCCTGTTCTGCGGCCCGCTTCGCCATTGACGGTCACCCCGTGCTACTCCTTCCCCTGCTCCACTGTGCCGCCCCGCTGAGCTGCCTCTGCTCTGCGGCCCGCTTTGCCTGACGGCGCAGGCACCGCCATTCCCACGTGTGCGACCGCTCCATCGGCCGCCAGCTAGCCACTGAGGCCGCTATGTAAGGAAATGCGTCGGGCCCTGGCGCGGAAGGCCTCTGGCCTCGCCTCCTGCTACGGCTACGGTGTCTCGATGAAGACGGCAGAAGAGGCCGCACCAAGATATGATGCATGTTGCAAGTGTACATTTCAAATGTTTCAGATGTTTTAGAGGTATGTTGCAAGTGTTTCATAAGGATGTTGCAAAACGTAGATTGGGATGTTGCACATGTTGTAATGGGCTATACACGTATGTTTCAAATGTATGTTCCAAATGTTTCATCAGTTTCAGATGTATGTTGCAAGTGTTTCATTTGGATGTTGCAAAACTAGATCGGGATGTTGCATATATATATGCAAGTGTTTCAAGTGTTTTTATACGTATGTTGCAAGTGTTTTATCTTAATGTTTGCAATGGCTACACACGTGTTTTCAAGTTTTTTTCTAATGTTTTACAAGTGTTTCAGACGTATGTTGCAAGTGTTTTATCTGGATGTTGCAATAGTAGATCGGATGTTGCACATGTTGCAATGCGCATGAGAAGCAGAGGGGCGCGAGCGGTCCTTGCGCGCGGTCTAGCGGCGTGGGCGTCACCTGGGCAGTGCGGTTCTCGCGTGGGCGCGTGAAATGCAGGCTCGGGTGAGGGCGTGTGCTGGCCCGAGCGCGGGAAACGGGAGTGCAGCGCGGGCATCCAGATGCCGGCGTCCGTCCGGACGTCAATGCGCTAGCTAGCACTGCGATACAAATACTGCTAAGATATGTTGTCTAATACTCCCTCAATTCCAAATTATAAGACGTTTTGGCTATTTTTAGATACGTAGTTTTTTATGCATTAAGATATACATTATGTTTAGATACATAGTAAATAATGTATTTAGAAAAGCCAAAAATGTATTATAACTTGGAATGGAGAGAGTATCTTTTTTCTATGTATAAAACTAATAATTTCCTGCCATATTCTTAACTTACAAATAATGGACTCGTGTTCCAACGAACGGCAATTCCTGATTGGTCAGTAAAGTCAAATTTATGGACAGAGGCGGTAGAACCTATTTGGAACAGCTTAAGTTATACTCATTTGTCACAATATATAAGACGTAACGATCTCCGGTTCAAAGACCAAGGAACACATTTAATTCTCTCTCTCAACACTAGTATTATTGCATTGATTAGGTGACTCTAGAGAGAGCACGCCTTGTATTATGGACATGAAGACGGATAGAGTAGGAGAAGCCTACTTTTGTATAACAGCTCAAAGCAACCGCTCGACGAAGAAGATGGAGCCAGAAAAGTTAAACCTTTGGCTTTACGTCAACCTCCCACTAGGGACGGCAATTGAATCCGTGGATGCGGGTACCATGCCAAATCGCACCTATAGGTCTTATTGGTCGAGGTATAAGATGAACAAAGATTGGGTGTAAGTGCCTATGGCGGGCTCGGAATATAAGGACTTCGGTCTTTAATTTTTATTCCATTTTAAAAACTTTGTGTAATTATGTGGGTGTTACGAGGATAGGTATTAGGTGTAACAATATGTTGTAGGTTTTATTGTGGACGAGTGTTTGCTTCACCTCCATTACATCCGATCTGTTACCATCACTAGCTCTCATATCAGCTTCCATAGTGGATCTCAGCAATGGAGAAGAAGACATCCGGATCTAGCAGGGAGGTGGACAGATTCGGCCCTGAACCCATAGTATGCTAATCCACATGCGGCAATAGCTTTTTTCTTTCCCGGGATAAAAGCCCCTATTGAAGATGCAGGGTGGCATGCCTCTTTCATGCATAGAAGCTTTCGTCCTAATTTCTAGTATTAGTGAAGTCAGAGTCAGAAATTTTTAGGAGCCCAAGCGATCTTTATTATGCAAAATTATTTAGTTAGCAAATTGCAGAATTTCTTTGATATAAAGAAAATTTCCTTTTAAACTTTGGCAAGGAACCCGGCCGGCCGCCGTCGCCACTGATTTCTAGAATATAATGGTTGGTTTAATTAGTAGGGATAGGGATACTGGTTCGACTTTTCTCCCCTGTGTCTTCAGCCCTCCCTTTGTTGTAAATAAAGTATTTGTTTTGGCTGTACTCTCTTGACTTATAGTTGCATTGCCTTCATATAAAGAACATTGAACATTCACCGGCAAACCTATCCTAGCCCCGAATGTCCCCTCATCCATTCATGAGCGGTAGAGCTTTATTGATAGAGAATTGCTACATCGTTTGAAAGAAGATCAACAATAAAGCTAGGGGGGTCATCATCCCAAATACAATAATTTTTGGAAATCATAGATCGCTTTGCCAATTCATGGGCCACTTGGTTTGTTTCCCTTCCACAATGCTCGATGGAGATCTCCCGGAATCCTAACCAAATTGTATTACAGTCATCATATATAGCTGCTGCTGAATTAGCTGTAAATCCTCCATCGCCCGTAATGTCAACCACCTCCCTATAGTTAGATCGGACAATCACCCAGTTGCATCCTACGTGTTGTGCTAACATCAATCCTTCCTTAAGAGCATATGCTTTGGCCATAGGCGCATCAACCACATGGGAGATAAAATTATTTGAAGCTACCACCATGGCACCTGAACTATCTCTGATGATGGCTCCTATACTTCCACAACCCATGTCCTCGTCAAAAGAAGCATCAACATTTAGCATCACTACACTTTCTAGTGGTTTTCTCCATCCTTGCCTGATCTTGGCTCCCTTCTTTGCAGCCATATTGTAATTCTTTGTGAGAGTAGCAATTGATAGGCCAGATGTAACACCCTCGGTGTTACCGCGCGTAACAACTCGCTAAAGCATGCCATGAGCATCTTGTCTATGTGATTTTGCATGTGTTGAAGTGCGTAGAACAATTTTAGCAACTAAAAATAGTTAATAAAAATGTTAAATGGAGATTGACGCAATCATCCTTGTTATATCACTTAAGGTTGAAAACTAATTTTTATTGAGAAAAAATACTATAGAATGTATATGTGACCCTTAAATAAAGTTTGAGGTGTGAACTTGGTAGATGATAATGCAACTTTTGTTTTAGCAAAGTGGTATTGCTAGCTGATGTTTCTAATGGCTTGAAAATTGAACTTGCTATGAAAATCAGCTTAGGCATAGCCGATTTTCTAAGTGCCAAAACAGTTTGACCACGCTACTTTGGTGTTTTTATTTCGAGAAATTTTGCTAAGAAGTGAGGTTGCATTTTAGTCGCTATAGGTAGCCCAATGTACCCTCTGGCGCATGGTGAAGGTGGTTGGGTTTCAACATCGATAAGTTAGTTTTTACACGTGCTTTAAAATTCGTGCACAAACATTTGTCTTGGCTGTCGGCCTTGGCGCGCGCGGTCACCCCGTGGGCCACCCGGTGTCGTGCTCCTGGCCGCGCTGGGCTAGCCCAGTTTGCCCTAGCCTGGCCATGGTCAGCTATAGCCGGCTGCTGCCCTACGCTGCCCCACTGTCCCCTTCCCCCCCACCCCACGTTGCGCGCGTCGGGGTCAGCTCGCGTCGCGTCCGCGCCCGCTGCCGCTCTGCGCCGCTGTCGGTTCCGGCCTAAGGCCGTTGTCTCTACCGCTTGCGTGCACGGCGTAGCTGCCACAGTACGTGGCCGTAGTCCTTACTCGCGTCGCCCACACTCAGTCGGCCGAGCGGAAGTGACACGAGCGCTGACCGCCTTTCTTCTCCCCCTCTCTCCTCTATCCACCATGGCCGTTGGGGGGCGCCTCTTGTGCTCTGGCTGAGAGGGACCGCCAGCACCAAATTTCCCGCACCCACGGCACCACATTGGAGTCAGTCAACCGACCAACCTCACCCCACCCCGAGCACTGCCCCACCGTACTCCAATTTTGGAGTTGTTCATCCGCCCGGCCATTAAGGCCGAGCTCCGCAGTGACTCACGGTTGCCCACAAGCCGTGCCTCTCGAGTCTAATTGAGCGCACCGATAGCTTTGCCTCCACCTCCCCTTCGCCCCGTGCGCCTCACCCGCCCCCCTACCACCTCGCCGGAGCTGCTGACGCGGCCATGCCATTGCGAAGCGTCGTCACGTCCGTCGGGTGCACGTGGCCGGCCCTTCTCTAGCCATCTCCGGCCGTGCCATCACCTAGGCCGCATCTAGGGTGAGTCACTACTGCTCGCGCGCTGACCTTACCGTTCTTTTGGTGTTGAGGCTCACCAGAACTCCGCCGCCTCCATTACAGATCGCCACCATCGCAGAGGGGCCATTCTAGAGCGCCTCCGACCGCCTAACCGCCACCAATCCATGCGCAAGGACCCGCAGGTGAGCATCGGCTCCTTTGATACGCGTTAGGGATTCCTTGTTGGCCGGCGTAGTTGAAAGGTCAAGATAGCGGACTAGAGGGAGGGTGAACAGTCCTTTCTAAAACTTAATTGCGTTGGCTAACCAAAACAAGTGCGGAAATAAATCTATCGGTCTAGCCAAGACTACACCCATCTATCTATAACTCAAGCACCTTACAAAAGATCCTAATCAAGCAAATAAGGTGCCTTCCTAGCAAGAGCCCACCTAAACAATTCTAGCTTGCAAGGTCACACAAACTTATGCAACTAGTACTTCAAGCACTGGAGAGCTCCTACACAAATCTAGTAAGCAAAAGCACAAAGCTCCTAGACTCACTAGCAATGCTCAATATCAAGGCAACCAATGCCAAATTAGAGAGCGCAAATTACTTAGCTACACAAACTAAGCAATGTGACTAACAAGGTTACACAAACCAAATTAGCCACACAAAGAGGATACTTCTAGCTACACAAGCAAACTAGTCACAAGAGCAACTACACAAGCATAAGTATATATGAAAGTAAATACAAGCTTGTGTTGCACGAAGGCAAACCACCGAGAAGAGTAGACAATGTTGACACGGTGATTTTCTCCCGAGGTTCACTTGGTTGCCACCAAGCTACGTCTCTGTTGTGTCGACCAACACTTCATGGTTCGGCGGCTAATCGGTATCCACAACCGAGCTCTCCCAAAGAGCGCCGCAAAAACCCACCATCAAGTATGGTAGCTCAATGACACGCTCTACTAGAGTTGCTCTTCGCGATCCTCACGGGGTGAGCACAATCCCCCTCACAAAGCTTCTCCAGAGCCTCGCACAATCTTCTTGCGAGCTTCGACGGAGCCTCAAGCCACCAAGCCGTCTAGGAGGTGGCAACCTCCAAGAGTAACAAGCACCACCGGCTTGTAACTCGAACACCTAGTGCCACTCGATGCAATCCTCACGATGCAACGCACTAGAATCACACTCACTCGCAATCGATTCACACTCTTACAAGCACAAGTGAGTTAGAGGCTCTCCTAGCACTCCCAAAGCATGGACAGTAAGTCCCAAGGGTGCCAAGCACCAGCCAAGGCCGGCCACCACATCTATTTATAGCCCCACAAACGAATATAGTTGTTGCCCCTCCACTGGGCGTTTTTTGGGGGCAACAGACGCGTCTGTCGCCATTGCAACAGACGTGCCATCCAGCGTCCGTCGCTCAGATGCACGCGACGTGCCCCGCATAGTCAAATTTCTAATGATCGATTTCCAACCAACAGACACGTCTATCGCTACGGAGACCGTGCATCCGTCGCTCGACAGACGCGGTCCAGTAAGGTCCGAAGACGCGTGGAGCCACACCAGACGCGTCCGTCGCTTAAGCACCACCACGTCCGATGCACGCTCGCCTGCACACACCTCAGCGGAGAGCACACCAGACGCTGACGTCAGCATCCATCGCTCCCGAGACCAACGTCCGTCGCACCCGAGACCAGCGCACGCCACCTAGGGCAAAGCACCAGACGCGGCACCGGCATCTGACGCCACCACACCCAGCGTCTGTCGCTCAGAAAACAGCGACGATCACCTGTGTGACTTCGCCTTCGGTTCCATCCTTCGGCGCAAGAAAAATAAGCGTTTCATCTCCACAAAAACGTCTGAATCCCGCCGAGGCTCGGTGGGAGGGAGAGAGGGTCCCAAACCCATCTCTACTGCTCAAACTCCATCGCCTTCGCAAATGTGCCAACACCAACAAGTGTTCACCACCTTGTGCACGTGTGTTAGCATTTTCACAATCATTTTCTTCAAAGGAGTTAGGCACTCAACTTGCCTCGCCACTCGATCCTAACACATATGCAAAGTTAGATCGCTCAAGTGGCACTAGATGACCGATATGCAAACAAGTTTGCCCCTCTTGATAGTACGGTCATCTATCTTAAACCCGGTCATGCACTTCTCTACACAACCTTTGACCGGTGAAATGAAATGCCCTAGGATTATACCTTTGCCTTGCGCATTCCATTCCAACTCTTCTGATGTTGATGCAACACATGCACCAACCAATCACCAAATGATATGATCCACTTCATATCATCATGTGACTTTATTGGTTCATCGATCTTGACTTCACTTGCTCTTCACCATTGCCTCGGTCCATCGGCGCCAAGTCTTGCCCAAGCTTCACCGTCACACGCGGTCCCTTGCTTCAAAGCCTCGAACTTGCCCTTCACACTTGCAACCGGTCCGTCGAGCCAAGTCATGTCTTGATCTTCTTCACCTTGATCACATGACTCCATGTCATGTTTCATATGCAATGAGCTCCTCCATCATCACATGTGCAAGCTTTGCAACATCTCCAAGCCATTTTCACCATCATGGCATATGTTGCTCACACACATGTACCTGTGGACTAATCACCTGTGTATCTCGCATAAACACAATTAGTCCACCTAAGGTTGTCACTCAATTACCAAAACCAAACAAGGACCTTTCAGTAGTCGACTGGGCCGCTGCTTGCCGCGCCGGCGGGCAGGGAGGCGTCGGGGACCTCCCTGTTGTGAAGGCAGGTAATTAGGAGGGCCTATTTGCATAACTCTGACTGTATGAATAGCGCGCTAGTCATCGTGGAATTGTGGGTTAGTGCGGGGGCCTTTCTGCGTTTACGCCAGCGCACATGTGGGTTCCCTCCCCCTCCCCGCGTGAGCTGCCTTGCGCGTCGCGTGGGCCGCGGGAGCCCACGCGCGCTGCGCGCAATTTGGACCGCGCCTGCATAGTATGGGCCGCGCTGAGGAAATGGGTTTTCCTTTTCCAGTGAATTAAGTATTTACTTTATAATTTAGTTTCTGAACTAAACTTTGATATTTAATATCGATTCGTGTAGAGGTCCAAAAATTGTGAAACCACTTTAGTTAAGTTCCTAAATTCATGATCTACCTGATTGTATAATTAGTTTATATGTTTCTGTGATGATGCCGAGATATATTAAATCATTTAGAAAGGCTTAATATTACTAGGAGTATATTTGTAGGAATTTTTGTGGCAAATCAGTAGTAGTGTTCATCATGAAACTTTCACAGTAGCTTTGTGGTATCCTCATGTGCTTGTTGTAAATTCCGTAGCCTTAGGTTGAACTGTTTCATATGGTAGCTAAATAGCCATTAAACAGAATATAAATGAAAGCATAATCTCGGTCGGTAAAGTGAAGCACTTGCAAAATGAGTTTGATATCTTGTTTGATGAAGACGGTAGATAGCTTGTTACCTTAGTCATTAGAGCTAGCTTTGTAGCTTAGCATGTGTGTTGCATTTTAAGAGTTGTTGTTGCCTAAATACTAAATGTGCATCATCATCGCATGCATGTAGAGAACGGCCTAGTGGAGTTCGTGACGATCCGGAGTACGAGGAGATCGTCGAGGAGTATGAGGAGGAGATCCTCGTGCCAGAGGAGTTCTAGGAGCCACCCATGGCTGACACCACTGACACTGCACCTGCCCAAGGCAATCCCCGGTGCATAACTCGTATTTTTATAATCTTTACATATATATATGTGGTGCATTTACATTGCAGGAATTTTATGATACTCACATGCATATATATATCTACCTATGAGTCCTACTAGTATAGGTTCGATGTAGTGCTTTGCTTAGGTTTATCAGTAGCGTAGGTAACCTGTCGTTACTTACAACAGATGATTATTATTATCATGAATCTCATAATAAAAATGGGGGAAAGGAAAATGGTGACAGGGCAGGGATATGGTATGTGTATTGGTGGGTGTAACAGGTTGTGTCCTGCGGCCACGGGACATAGCTTGGTTACACTGTTTTTCCTGTCCGTGTCAATTAAGGACTGTCCATTGCATGGACCCTAGTTAAGTCACAGACTTATTATCCCGAGCACATAATTGCTTATGGGAGCGGGAAGGCTTGTTACTCTCTTGTCGTGGGTTCTAACTTTTTCTGGACCGACTGATTGGAGACGGGGATAGGTGGAGGTCTAAGCACCACATTGAGGCCAGGCCTCAAGTGTGGGGGCTTGGAGTCCAAGTTTGGATGGGGACCTGGAACCCTTGATAGGAGTGGAACGAGTTGGTCTCGTTTGTGCCTGGGGTGCAAGCGAGATGTGTGTTTTTTGGGTACCCAGCTGGGCACATTGATTCATGAATCGCCGTTTCTATGTGACGGTACGGCTTGACTACGATCTGGCACTGTAGTAAGAACTGACATATGAAAGATGGGAAAAGATGGCTCTGTTTGCTCAACCCTTGCTTGAAAACAGAACATGTGCTTACATAGAATGTTGGGTAATGAATAAAACATGGATGCTAATAATCTAATGAAATAAGGACACACTCCTAGTATTGCTTTCTGCAACAAGGAACCCACAAGCCATAAGTCTATCATATCTCTTAAGAGTCGGGAAATATATTCCCTAGTCAGGTAAGTCTTGCGAGTACATTGTGTACTCAGAGTTTATTTTACCCTTGTTGTAGGTGCACCTTGAGAAGTTAGACCTTGTGTGGAGGATTCTTCTGGTGAGCACAGACGGATCCTTGTACCTTACCGCTAGATGTTTATTTGTTTTCCACTGTTTAATTTATCGCACTTTGAACTTGGTATTGTAATAAATAATTTCTGAGACTCCATGTTGTATGAGGACTAAGTATTGTAAGCTTGTACTCATTATTGGATCCTAGATGTAAAATGTGGATCATTTTGAGTTCTCCCGTTGGGTGTGCTCGACGGAACTGCTCGATTTAGTTCCCTTTAGGGGTACTTAGTGTCTGGTGGAAGACGAATACCTCCGAAAACGTGCTAAATCGGGAGGTTCTGCCACACCAGACCTTGATGGTCATTGGGTGCTTTCACCGTGCACCAACTGCCTTCTTTCTCACCATAGATACCAGCCCCTGTTAAGATCAACTCTAGAAATCCCACTCCCAAAGCTTGAACTTGCTCTCCTCTTCTAATACATTCTTCTAGGATGATGGAACCCGAACGGTCGGTGAGAAGAAGTTGTTCTCCCATACTCCTACCGATCTCCAAACAGCTCGTGCTCGGTCACACATGAAAATTATATGTTTGATATCTTTCGCCCCATTCTGGCACACCGGACAGCCGAACACATTTGAGATGTGTCTATTAGCCAGAATGTCTCGGCATGGGATCAATCCATGAAGCGCTCGCCATCCAAAAATTTTGATCTTCGCTGGCACATCCAGTTTCCACAGCCGCTTCCAAATTACGGCATTACTCACGCCGCCCCCTGGACTGCCATCATTTGCTACCCAAATTTTATTTTCCATTCACCATGGTATGCATATTTAACCGAGAAAATACCATTCCGATTATAATGCCAAGCAACAAAGTCTTCTCTCCCTAGAGTGATTGGAATTTGTAAAATCCGATTCACATCTACGTTCCAAAAGATAGATTTCACAAGCTCTACATCCCAGGTGGAGTCAATAGGATTGATAAGTTCATCAACTGTTGTAATGATATTGTTACCTTTGGGCGTTAAAACCTTCAAATTATGGCTTCCTAAAATCCAATTATCCTCCCATATATTAATTTGTGAACCATCTCCAACTCTCCTGTAAGGAAAATAGAACCTAGGCCTATTTACTTTGCATTTTGGTGTTTGATGATCAACACAACCAAATTGGACTAATGTGATTGCTAGTGTTTATTTTATAGTTCAATAGGATACAATGCGGACTTGGATCAACTCTGGAACATGAAGAAATTGATCAACACTCAAAAGAAGACATTGGAGGCGATGTTGACAGCCTAGAGGAGAAGCAAGGAGTCCAAGAGCGAAGATGTCGAAGCCCGAACAAAGCCACGCGAAGAAACAAAGCAAACGGTGGCTGAGTGGGCACCGCCCTAGGGGTGGTAGTGCCACCGCCTTAAGGGTGGCGGTGCCACCAGAGGCGGGTTGCTGCAGCTGGAAAAGAGGCGGGCATCGAACAACACTGTGTGCACCACCCTGGTCACCGCATGGGTGGCGGTGCACCGAACAGGGGGTGGCGGTGCCACCGCCCTAATCATCTAGAGAGCAGCAAGTTGGGACTTCGGCACCGCCCTGGTCACCGCCCTCAGGGTGGTGGTGCACCGCCCTCAGGGTGGTGGTGCACCGCCCTGGTGAACAGTGCCCCAACGGTCGGTTGTCAGTGACCAACGGCTAGCTGACGTGGCTGGCACCGCCATGTCCGGTGCCCACGCAGAAACATGGAACTCGGCCCCAACGGCTATGTCTCCACTTGTGGCCTATATATATATGACTCCAACTGGCCATTTGGAGTGTGAGGGAGCTGAGGGAAGATAGGAGGGTGTTGCTACACCTCATTTGTGCTCTCCGCATGCATAGAGCTTAAAGATCACTTGGTGATTAGCATAGGTGCTTTGCGAAGTGCTTAGGTTAGTTAGACCACGCTCATATACGCTTGCTCTAGGCTTAGGTCTAGTTGCTTGTGAGGTTTGCATACCTGTAAACCCAAGGTGCTTGCACGCACCGTGTTTGTACTCGGCGGGGCTTGTAGTCTTGTGAGACCACACCAACTGTGTTTGTGGTGTGGCCGCCATCGTGTACCGAAGGGAACAAGGCCCGCAACACTTCAGCCGAAAGCTTGACAGTGAATACGGCGGGGAGCGGTCCAGGAGAGGTATGCCAGAAGGCACACCGGAGACCCACTTGCACATGGGGAAGGCCTGGGGCTATCCATGGAGTTACCCGACTGGGAGCTTGGCCCTTGCGAGGGGCTCCAATGAGGACTAGGGGGAAGCTTGAGCGCTTCTCGATACCTCGGTAAAAATACCAGAGTCATCGATGGGAGTTTACGTCTCTACCTCATCTTTACCTTCTGCATTTATATTGCTACCTTGGTTATGTGCTTTACTTTCCTATCTTAGTTGATAGGCTAGTTGATAGGATTGGAACCTAAGTTGCATAACTCTTTTACGGTAGAGATAGCAATACACCTAACAAAATTGTAGTTTCACATTTAGATAGATTACTTTCTTGCATAGGTTTTGACTAGGTAAAATTAGAGGCCTTAGTTAGAAGTAGAATTTTAAGTTGCCTAATTCACCCCCCTCTTAGGCATCACGGTCCCTTACAAGTGGTATCAGAGCCGGTTGGCTCAATTTGGACCTTTGGCTTCACTATCGTTGAGCCGACGCTATTTAGAGTGGTTGGGATGGATACCTCTAGGCCTTCGCACTTTGACGGCACTAACTTCCCCTACTATAAAGCTAGAATGGCTTGTCACCTTGAGGCAGTAGATTTGGGTGTTTGGAGAGTCACTCGTGACGGGATGAAACCCATTAAGAATCCTGATAAACCCACAAAGAATGAAGAAGAAGAAGAAGAGGATGATGACGATGAAGAAACAAGTGATGATGATCAATCTTCCTCCTCCACCTCTGACCTTGATGAAGAATCTATCAAGCTTATCAACAAGGTGGAGAATATGATCCAAAATCTCAATGTCAAGGGTGTGCTCATCCAAATTCAAGATTTCATCTTCACCAATCAAAGAAATGAGCAAAGAAAGAAGGGATGCTATGGATGCGGCGAGTTGGGGCACTTTGTGGAAGTTTGTCCAAACAAGTCCACACCTAAGACAAAGAAGAAAGCGTGCAAGGACAAAGCCCTCACATCAATAAGGTCATGGGATGATTCTTCAAGTGAAGAAGAAGCCCAACACAAGAGGAGCGGTCGCAAGCACTCATCATCAAGCACTTCACATGTGTGCCTTATGGCACGAGGTACAGAAAGTTCTAGCTCAAGTGATAGTGATAGTGATGATGAGCTACCCTCCTATGATAAAACTGTGCAAGAAAATCTTAACTTTGCTATAGTGTGCACTAGTCAACAAAAGAAGCTTAAAATGTTGAAAGAAAAATTAGATAGCTCACAATAAGCTTATAAAACTTTGCTTGAACAATATGAAACCTTTTCTAATCTTAATATGGAGCTATCTACTAAAATTGAGCAACTTGAGGCTAGTGCAAACAAAAATGAATGCACAATCAATGATGAGCAAATTGTAAAGAAAAATAAAAAATTAAAGGAAAAGTTAGCTAGCTCACAAGATGCTTATAAATGTTTGCTTGCTAAAATGGAAACCATGTGTGAACATTGTGATGAGCTAACTAATAAAGTTGCTAACCTTGAAGCCATCGGTACAACCCCCACCGAGGCACCTAAAAAGAAAAGTTCAATCTTTGACATGCCTAAAGAGGATGCCTCTACTTCTTGCAATGATTTATGTTTAGACTCACCCTTTTGCGACCAAGTTCGTTATGAGAAAGTTGTTGTAGAAACATACTCACAAGAGGTCACAATGGAGAATGAGCAACTCAAGCAAGAAGTGGCTCGCCTCACCAAGGACTTGACTCAAGTGAAAGGCAAGACGGAGCAAGCCCAACTTCATCAAGATAACACCGTCAAGGGAGTGAAGAAGCTTGATGAAGGACAAACTGTGATTTGCTACGTATGCCACAAGGAAGGCCACAAGTCCTATGAGTGCAAGGTGAAGAATGGGGGAGGAACAAATAAGAAAGAGAAAAACAAAAAGCAAACAAGCAAGCTCTCCAACACCTACACCAACAAGGTGGACAAGAAGGCCTCCACTCCTTACCTCTTGAAGAAGAAAAAGAATGACAAGGTGGTGGCCATCAAGGTAAACAAGCAAGCCAACAAAGAGGCCAAACACATTTGGGTGCCAAAGGAGATCATTTCTAACATGAAGAGCACCAAGAAGGTTTGGGTCCCAAAGGAAAAGTGAGAAGTCTGATGGACTACGGGGAATTTGGAGACTTGGCATAGTTTGGGTGCATTTCATGAGGTGCATCATGATGGACAAGGTAATTGCCAAGTGGGTTAGTGTAAATTATGGACCCAAATTCCCCTTCCCATGTTAGGTAACTAGTTTTAAATTTCTTGCAATTTCAATTAGCATCTAGTTCCTTTTCATGCCTAGGTTTGCATTTGCATGTTTAATCTTTTGTCATGCGTACACTAGGTATTTCGTATGGTAGGGTTGCTCGGTTTCACTCTTAACCCTTGGAGCAAACCTACATGGTTTAAATTGTTTAGGAGCACGACACATAGCTTGTCTTACAATTTTTTATCTAATATATGCCAAAGTCCAAATTGTAGATAATTTCCCCCGAATATCATTTTTGAAAATGACCCTCACATTCATATGATGTCATCTTTCAAGTGGTATTTTTTATTCTAAAATTAACATGCATGTCTCCTACAAGTATTCCATGCTTGTATGCACAATTTTAGGGGGAGGTTAATCTACAAGTTGGATGCTTTGAGACTAACACTATTTCAAGCTTATCATGTGTGTAGTAGTCTCATTGCAAGGAAAATGGAGTCCCCAGAGATAAGCATCATGCTTCAAAAATCCACCATCTCTTGCAAGTGGTGTCAATCGAATTGGCTTCTACATGTGGTATTCCTAAACCAATATCATCATGTTGATTTCATTTTGGTTTTTATATGCTTTCTCCATGCATTATATAGATTAAACTCCCATGTGCATTAATTTGCCAATTATGCATATAATTCATCATCCACCATATATGTGCATATATTTAGGGGGAGCTTAGTCTATGTAATGTGAGAGTCAAGTTTTGTGATCTATTCCACTCCACATACAAAGGATCACAAAATTTGACCCTCCCTTGTGCTCCTAATGTCTTCCTTTTCAGTGTTTGATTCCAAAGGGGGAGAATTTGTAGGACCAAAAGCAAGCATGATCATAATAATTTACAAGTGATAATGGTCCGAGAAAGGGAGAATAGTGGATTATGGAGTTAGGGGAGGCTTAAGTCCATAATGCCACTTGGGGACATTTGCAAGGACAAGATAAGTTTCTAAAGTTTTTTCACAAGTGACATCTTTTTGCATCATATAAACTTGCCTTTGCATTGCATCCTAGCAAGTAGATAATTTTTAAATTTTTCGCATCTATTATTATTTGCTTTCTTTGGTCGTGTTGTCATCAATCACCAAAAATGGGGAGATTGTAAGGAAAATGGACCCTAGGCTCATTTACTTTGGATTTTGGTGTTTGATAATCAACACAACCAAATTGGACTAATGTGATTGCTAGTGTTTATTTTATAGTTCAATAGGATGCAACGCGGACTTGGATCAACTTTGGAACATGAAGAAATTGATCAACACTCAAAAGAAGACATTGGAGGAGGTGTTGACAGCCTAGAGGAGAAGCAAGGAGTCCAAGACGCAAAGATGTCGAAGCTCGAACGAAGCCACGAGAAGAAACGAAGCAAACGGTGGCTGAGTGGGCACCGCCCTAAGGGTGGCAGTGCCACCAAAGACGGGTTGCTACAGCTAGAAAAGAGGCGGGCACTGGGCAGCACTGTGTGCACCGCCCTGGTCACTGCCATGGGTGGCGGTGCACCGGACAGGGGGTGGCGGTGCCACCACCCCAATTATCCAGAGAGCAGCAAGTTGGGACTTGGGCACCGCCCTGGTCATCGCCCTCATGGTGGCGGTGCACCGCGCTGGTGAACAGTGCCCCAACGGTCGGTTGTCAGTGACCAATGGCTAGCTGATGTGGTTGGCACCGCCCTATCCGTTGCCTGGCACCGCCATGTCCGGTGCCCACGCAGAAACGTGGAGCTCGGCCCCAACGGCTATATCTCCACTTGTGGCCTATATATATATATATATATATATATATATATATATATATACTCCAACCGTCCATTTGGATGTGAGGGAGCTGAGGGAAGATAGGAGGGTGTTGCTACACCTCATTTGTGTTCTCCGCATGCATAGAGTTTAAAGATCACTTGGTGATTAGCGTAGGTGCTTTGTGAAGTGCTTAGGTTAGTTAGACCACGCTCATATGCGTTTGCTCTAGGCTTAGGTCTAGTTGCTTGTGAGGTTTGCATACCTCTAAACCCAAGGTGCTTGCGCGCACCGTGTTTGTACTCGACGGGGCTTGTAGTCTTGCGAGACCACACCAACTGTGTTTGTGGTGTGGCCACCACCGTGTACCAAAGGGAACAAGGCCCGCAGCGTTTCAGCCGGAAGCTTGACAATGATTACGGCGGGGAGCGGTCCGGAAGAGGCTTGCCGGAAGGCACCACCGGAGACACACTTGTCCATGGGGAAGGCCCGGGGCTATCCACGAAGTTACCCGACCAGGAGCTTGGCCCTTACGAGGGATTCCTTGCGAGGGGCTCCAACGAGGACTAGGGGGAAGCTTGAGCGCTTCTCGATACCTCGGTAAAAATACCAGAGTCGTCGACGAAAGTTTGCATCTCTACCTCATCTTTACCTTCCGCATTTAAATTGCTATCTTGGTTATGTGCTTTACTTTCCTAGCTTAGTTGATAGGATTGGAATCTATGTTGCATAACTCTTTTGTGGTAAAGATAGCAACACACCTAGCAAAATCGTAGTTGCACATTTAGATAGATTACTTTCTTGTATAGGTTTTGACTAGGTAAAATTAGAGACCTTAGTTAGAAGTAGAATTTTAAGTTGCCTAATTCACCCCCCCCCCCCCCTCTTAGGCGTCACGGTCCCTTACATCTCCAAATATATCCTTGTTTGAAAGAATCGAGGCCCGCTAAAATACTCTGCCATGTATACGAGCAGCCACTCCTCATTCATGCTTTCAAAAGCTTGCCATCAAGATAGTAACGGGCCCTTAGTACTCTAGCACACAAGGAATCAGGTTCACTGAGTAGTCTCCAAACTTGCTTTGCTAACATAGCTTTGTTGAAAGACTGTAAGTCTCTGAAACCCATCCCTCCCTTTCCTTTCGGCATACACAATTTCCACCATTGTTGCCAATAAATCCTCTTATCATTATTGTCATCACCCCACCAGAACTGCGATAGCGTCTGTTATTCCTTTGCAGATGTTTTTCGGAATTTTAAACACCATCCACTGCTTGAGCAATGGATTTTATAAGGATCTCTTTACCGCCCATACCTAGAGTCTTCTCCTTCCAGCCATTTATTCTCATAGCAACTCGGTCAATTAGGTGACCAAAACAATAGCTTCGGTCTGCTCCCACCAGGGCCGGCAGCCCCAAATACTTGTCACTTAAAGATTCGGTCATTATATTCAAAGTTTCACATACCTCAGCTTTCATATCAGTTTCTGTATTGCTAGAGAAAAATATGCTTGACTTTGTTTCACTGATCTTCTTATCGGGGGGAATAATAGGATTAGGACATCTCCGAAAATATGAGTTAGCATTAGCTCTAAGCTAATAAATATAAAGGAGAGGAAAATTGTAGCAAGCAACCTTAAACATCCCATGACTATGAGAGAGAGATGCATCGTGAAATGTGTGAGACTATTTCTTAAGTCCATTTTAATCTCTTGCTTTTTGTACTATTTAATGATTATTAAAATTTTGATTTAGTTAGCTCTAGATTATTGGAGATATTTTTTTTAAGAAGCATCCACGCTTTTACTCTTGTATTTGCATCACTGCAGCTATAATTATGTTCACTAACTATCATGAAGTATGATATTGTGACTCAAGTTTTTTCATAAAGAAAACTGGTTGCTACCTGTCCTCGGTCCATAATTTTTAAGCCATCTTGCTGTGCGTTTTTGGTCGGCTGTGCAATGCTTACTTTCCGTATCTTGCATAGTATGTTCTGATTACAGACGTTATTCAGAGTTTCAGACTGATAAAAAGGTATTCTGGCAGTTGCAAATCTGAATGTGATGAATGGTGTGTCAGTGTTAGGAAAGGTCCCGCACCAAAAAAGGAAAAAATAGTTATGCAACAGTTTGTAATAATCTGAAATAATCGCATGATAAACCTCTCACTCGTACCCGGTCTTTTGAGTTTTAGAAACCTCATTATTAGAAACTAGTATTCTGCCTGTTCCAAAATTTAAGTCATTCTAGCTTTTGCACTTTTACTTTATATGTAGACTGTATATATCTAGATACATATCACAAGACAGAAAAGCTTATAATTTAGAACAGAGTGTAGTATTAAAGAAAGGCAAAATTAGAGGTCCACATAATCATCAGCATTTATTTTATTCACTTAGCATAATCATCAGTTTACCTAGGATATTTCCCCCCAATGAGCTTTTGGAGAGGGAGCCGCGAATCAGCTTGAAATGCAAATATCATTGCAACTCATCACCATGTAATGTTCGCATCAAAACTTTGTTCAGTCTGCGGAAAACTAACAGAATGTTTAGTCCTGTTATTCACAAGTAGCAACATATTTCCCACAAAGGGCACGAGATAAAAGGGCACACAGCATCAATTGTCATGTGCGATCATAATACTGGTCGACATTTGTTGTTCATTGCTCCCTCAAGATAGCTAGTGAAAGACTAAGAAATCTATTCCACTTGCATCTGTGATCCACGTTTCTTTGTTTGCAAAAGCAACTAGATCAACTAGATCGGACGGGAGCGCAAAAATGGAGAGCTAGGTCTCAACAATCTTCCATTGTAGTACTGCTCAAGATGATGTTCCCTCGCCAGGCTCTCGAATTTGGATGGAAGTTCTCGACAGGCTTGCTTCAAGTTCATTCAATTCATCAATGTCTAAGTCATCATCAACATCGATATCTTCGTCGTCAGGCTCCTCAACCTCCTTGCCATTAGATGTTGATGAACTTGGACCTGCATCCTGACTTTTATTGCTCTGTAACATGGGAGGAAAAATACATGTTAGAATAGATATTTGTTTAAATTAATTGCAAATCATCCAGCATATAGATATATCAGACTATCAGAATATCCATCAAATTACATGTTAAAGCATGCACTGAATTGGGTGATTCGACAGGTACACAAGTAATGCACCTTTCAAATATATTAGTTAAATAACAAATGTTCCTTTTTTTCTAGGATGACACCGTCGGTCTCTGTAGTACTCCAGGAGGCAATTGAACACACACATCTCTGGACTATGGCAGGCGCTAAGGCCCTGCGTTAGAGCAAGCAGGGTAGATAGGCAGCTGTAAATATTTGTTTAATGGGTGCATTCATACAAAGACCTCTTTTTGTCTTGTGCCCTTTATGTCCCTTTATGTGTCTCCCTGTTTCTCGTCTCTTTTGGGTTTCATCTCTAGCCTACCCCAACTTGCTTGGGACAAAAAGCTATGTTGTTGTTGTTGTGGTGCATTCATACAAAAAAAAAACTAACCAGTCATGGAATCGGGCTGTAGTCAGGTTTTTTTTTCTATCAATGAAACGACACGCATCTCTTATGCGTGTTCGAGAAAAAAAATCTATAAATAAACTAAGATAAAAGTGACATGAGATGCATAATTTTTGAGTGTGTTGTTACTTATTTAATAGTTAAACCAGGCCTGTGTATTTCTTTTCTGCGTTGAGGATAAGAGATATAGCTAGTGAAAATCATAACAGCAGCAAGGCATCAATTTGATTCCTAAATGCTCCCAAAGATTACCTAACTAGTTTATAAATGATAATATAAAAATAATAAATGGCCATGTCGATTCGCTTGTTGGCCCCTAAAAACAGTTCAGAAACCAAATCTCCTGAGTCCACCAAGTTCCCAAGTCAATTGGGTTGACAAACAGGAATGACGAACGTGATACGCTACTTGATAAAGGTTTTGACAAGGCTGGGACGAGATTGTTCCTGTGTTCCCAGAACAGGAACGACGTGCCCAGGACGAGGAACATGGCATCACACCACGTTCTTGGTGACACTAATCTAGACACTACTTAAAAGAGTTACCAACATAGAGCCATTATAAAATGTTCTAATCTTCTCTCAGAAAAAGAAACCTCTAAGAGAAGGCCAAGCCAATAACCCCTTAAATCTAGATCTGATCTGTCAACATCCACTTATGTTTTGGACAAGTTGAAGGCCAGGACTTCTCATGGATGTAGGGTGGATATGGTAAACCATGTATAGGCACAAATTTCAGGGCCAAGCTCATACCGTCATACGTGAACCAAGTTTGGTGCGTTTCTCGAGCCTACCCATTATTGTGTACCTTCATAGAGATACAGGACATGTTCATGATATATCGAGTGGGGATTGACATGACATGTGCCACTTTGCTTCCATTTGTATGAACGGGTACAGTTGTGTGTGCGCTCGCATGCCCTCTTATATGTATGTGTGTTTTGTGGGCATGGGGGGCTGGGGCCAGGGGCCAGGGGCCTAGGTCGTCTTCACACTCTCAAATCACTTACCTTACTAACCTATTATTCCTTTGACCACGCCTACTTGAAAGAGAACAAATATCAGCCAAGGAAGGTACATTTACCGATTCTTCATTGGCCTCAGGCTCTTCCTCTCTCTCATATACTTCATATGCTTCAGCATCATCAACGAACACACTTGCATCAGCCATGAACAACTCACGACCACTGGAAACGAGAACAGGTATAACCATAGTGAGTACATCAAGTAGGGCAGCAAAAGGTTAGCTAAAAGAAAATAAGATTACCTCATGCGATCATTCTTAGCCCTCTCTGCTTTCAAGGCAGCCTGACCAGCTTCTCTTTCTTCTGCCTTCTTCCTCTTCCATTCCATGAATAATTCCGTCGTCATAGGGGTTGTAGTCTTTGTTTTTTTACGCTGTGAGATCAACACAAGACAAGATACAAGAACAGTGTCAAAAGAATCCAATTACACAAAGTTTCCAGTTGGTCAAGGCCTCAAGGGTGTGGATGTATGCTCAGACCACCCAAAGTTCAAGTCCTCGTCGAGGCGAATTTGGGTGCCTATTGCCTTCTTAATAAAATGACACCTAGTTCCTTTTAGGTTGGTCTAGTTTTTTTAGGGTAAACAAGCTTCACTATGCCAGAGAAAAATGATGCCTATTACACTTCATTTACCTGATCTTCAATCTCATCTTCAATAGCTATCTTCTCACTCTCTTCCTCTAGTAAGGCCTTCATTTGTGATTTCAGTACGTATCCGGGCGGAAGGGCATGCCTGTAATGGCACTCTTTGCCACCATTTGGGCAAACCCAGAACCATCCATACTGTTTCTTCTCCACAGCGTCAAGAAAGTATTTGCATACCTACACAGAAGAAGAAAATTACCCAAAATGCTTTCATATTTAACAAAAGTTTGCAGACTGGATACAAAAGGTTAGGCTTAAAACTCCATTAGTGTAAATAAATTCATATTACCAACTAAAATGTTCAAAGAAACAGTTGTAAGGACTTAAAATATACTCCCTCAGTTCTAAATTAGAGGGTGTCTACTTTTTGGCTGGCTGTTTAGATTTAGAAGGCGCACAAAGTTAACGAAGTATCAGTTTACCAGCATACCCCTCATAACTATTTGCATGCACATTCCATTCAATCTTTTTGCCAGCCTCCAAAGTGTTTTACTTGGCGATATTCCTGTGCACAGGCAGGCAGACATGCAACTGTATGTCGCTGCCTATGTTACTGTGTGCAAGGAATAATGTATCAAAGTAAAAGCTACCAGCATGCGTACTTAAGACTAAAGGGTAATTTTGTCACTTTGGGCACCTCCTTGGTATCTGAGTCAGAATAAACGATTATGAAAGCTGCAGGGTCATGATAGAAAATGGAACGCTCGTTCAGATGCCAATACATCAGAATATGATAGCATGGTAAATCTATATAAAATTTGCATTCAGGAAATATATTCAGTGCCAGTGCATTGGCATTCAGTTAGTATATCACAGGCTTGAAGTTTTTCTACAAACATCAGTATAGCTCATGTGTTCAGTTCCTTAATTTTGATTTGAACTCCAGAATGTTTCGACAGTTATAGACAAGATGGCCAGCACAATTCTAACTAGTTTGAAAAGTTGATAAATGCAGATATATATTAACATAACATGCAAAGTGACATAGAAGATGACACGGTATGTGACAGGCAAGGATTAGGTATTGACTGCAAAATAGGCTCAGCGTAGTGCATACAATATCGGTAGGTTTGTTTTGCCGATACTCCGTCTTTTTAGATTCAACAACCTTCTCGAGAGTTTCCTGATCCCAGTCCTCCATGGTTTCTGGCCATATAACAAATAACATGTGAATTTAAACAAACCAATTCTAAGAACTTGCGTAGAAGGTGGTATCCGATCATGTTTATATATTACCTGCATCACGCTTGTCTGTGTAGATATCAATCTTTTCACCCTTCCTCTGGACATTCAGGTCATGAGAGAATTTGCACTTAAAACCCTTCTGGCATTGGCCAGCCTTGAAGAACTCACACACTATTGACTTGGGATCAACACCTGCATAACGTAATCTGAGGCATCAGCATCTATTAGACTGTAAACAGGGAAAGCAGCCGTAATACCTTAAATTCCCATGTTGCACTCATCCTAATAACTTGCCATATCTATGTGCACCCTACAGGGCGTGAAAGAGCTCAAAAGTGTTCAAATTTCACAATGTACAACTTACACTAAATAAATTAACCAAACATTGACAATCGATGACAGTAACATTATGCACACCACTTTGTGACTAAAAATGACATTGGATGGAACTGTATAGCACTCTTCCATCCACACATAAACCGAAATGAACTATACAGCACATATCAACAATATGACAATTCAAGACTGCTAAACTGCTAAACTCAAGGAGATGAAGCCGTACCAACAGGGACCTTGGGTTGGCTGACGGCAACCTTGAACAGATCATTAAGCTCCTTCTCGCGCGCCTTCTCCTCCTCCTTCTTCTTCTGCTCACCCACGTCCGCATCCACATCCAAAGAAAAGAGAAACGTTAGAAGAGCGAGGCAATCCGAGAGAGAAGCGAAGGAAGCTGCCGGGAGGGCTTTCGATCTGAGCGTTCTCCGGTACCTTGGCGGCGGTCTTGGACGTGTCAGGCTTGGGCTGGACGGCCTGGTGCAGGGACTGGACGTACTTCTGGACGTTCTTGCTCTTGTTCTTGTTCTTAAGCCCGAAGGTCTTGTCCTCCACGACCTTCTGCTTCTTGGCCAGCTCCGCCTTCGACGGCGCCGCTTTCTTCGGCGGCATCCTGCCCCTCTAATCCGATTCCCGCCCTCGAGAACGTTGGTCTGGGTTCGGGACTGGGCGGCGGGAGGATGAGGAAGCGGCGGCGAGGTAGGAGGGTTTCGTGGGTTTGGGTCTGGCTCCTGCCTGAGGAGGGGAAGGCGGAGGCGGAGACGAGGAGGAAAGTTCTAGAGATGGTGGTGGTCTGTGCTCTCGTGGCGATTTGGGGAACCGGGATTGGATGGTGGTTTGTCGATCCTGGGCTGCAAATGGGGCACTGGGCCTTTGGTCTTTCGGCCTTGCTAGCATGGTTGTGGTCAGAACGATGAGTTTTGGTTTTTATAAATTCACTCCTACTATTTTTTTAAAAAAAAACGCCACCGTATTTGCTTTAATAATTTTTGAATGCGTACCGATTTGATTCCATCGTATGGATGGTCGACTGAAATCGCTGGTCACCAAAGTGTTGGAGGCCTCATTTGAGATTACACAACTTCTTGCATTTGAATTTTTAAAAAAATTTCGGTTAATATGTTCCGAGTACTAATATGATGTACATGGAATTCTTAGTTATCATGCTTCATAAATTTTTGTTGGGGCTTTTGTCTGGATATATCCGTATCCACCTATTTCATATGTGTTGGAATGGATTGAGCGTAAACATGATGGACAGAAGGGCACTTTTTTTAAAAAAAAAAATGGCAGGAGCACTACCATGTCATATAAGGAGAATCTTATAGAGATGGAAGAGCATTATTTTTGTATCCACACTGCTATATGAGTCAAGTCATGTATTATCTTTAAAAAAAAGGGTTGTCTATAAAGACATCACTACAAAAGTAACATCACTGTAAGCTTATGGCTTATGACACCTTTGTAAATGCTCCCTTTGCTAGTTGCTATATTAGCCAAAGAAGCCAAAGACGGGGAAGCGATAAAAAAGGTTGTTTCATCAATCCTATGATGCTTTTTATGAAAAAGACAAAAAGAGAGAAAAATGTCAATAGGAGCCGGAAGAAGAGTTATGCCAAACAAGCTCTTACAAGTGGCTCCGCCTAGGCATGGCTACATTCATTTATGTTATTAAAAATGTACCAATTTCATACTTTTATAAATTAGAATAAAAAGAAATATTTATAAATTAGAGCGATTTACCTATTATTTTTATAGAAAATACATATAATGAAAACCATCTTGGAAACAAGAACTATTCTCCTCCTTATTTCATAACCACAACATTAATGCTTTTCTTATTTGATACCACGTAGTTCTAATATAGAGAGGGGCATATGAGTGATTTTGATGGCCACTTAATCTAACACAGTTAGTGAAGGAAATGAACAGTAATACCAAATACAAAAAGAAATTTCATCTCGATGATAGATAAGGAATTTCGATTTCGAGGATGCCTTGGAAGGAAGACTGATTTTTCAGTGTTATTATAAATAGATAACTCTCTCAAAACAAACCCTACAAATCCAGAGCCTTTCTATATATCCACGTGGTAGACCAAGTCCACCATTCCAATCCCTACGCCAACTACCTCGCCAGCATCACGACCGTAGCTTCTATCCAGAAACACGGATCACAAAGCAAGCAGCAGCACCGCCAAACCCTAAACACCAAAGCCCCGCATATAAATTCCTTCCCCTCCAATCTTATCTCCTCTCCTGCCGCCGCCGCCGCCGCCGCCGCTCCCAGCCCGTGTTCCGCTCCTTGCCGCCGCCGCCGCCGCGAAGCGCTCCAGAGAACTTCCATCAACATGGGGTATGTCACTCTCTTCTGTTGCAGTTTTCTGATCTCTTCTTGTGGCCATCTATTTTCTGGTCTTAGCGATTATGAGTGTGGTTTGGTGTGACTGCATCAGTGCATCTTGTTGCGTGATGCGCAGTTTTGCTTGCGATACTAGTGCGAAGTATCCTACGTGATTTAGGGTGTGTTTAGTTCCCCATTTCACCCAAAAATTTTTGGGTTTCGGTCCATCATTTTGCAAAATGGAACTAAACACCATGCAAAATTTTTAGCAAAAAGGTATCCATTCTCCATTTTGAATTTTGGCCTCAAGAGGCAAAAAAAAAAAAACCAAAAAGCCAAAAAGTCCTCACCCACCCCATGAAAAATTTGGCATTTTGGATGGAACTAAACACACCCATGAAAAATTTGGCATTTTGCATTTTATCATTCCAAAGTAGTTGGCATTTTGCATTTTGCATTCCATGGGGAACTAAACACAGCCTTAGTCGGATTTCCTCTTCTGTATCCACGTGAAGCTTATTGACGGTCCAGTGCTGATCAGATTCAACGTCAGCGCTAAACATATTCATAAGCGACATTAATCCGTTGCTGCTGCGTAGCGATATCTTGATCCAGTTACTTGAAAGTGGGAAGTTATGCGTGGTAGCATACACCTTTATTCTTTACGTTTCAGAAAGAGTCACCTCGTTTTTTTGTCAAACTTTATTTAAGTTTTGCGAAATTCCCGATTTGGAGGCTTGAAGCGACTACCATTTTTATCCATTTAAGAGTCAGCAATTAAGTTATTCAAGTACTGCAGGTGTAGTGCTTCTTAATGTTTTGTTTTCTCAAGCATTTTAGGGGCCCCTAGATAAATTATTCCAGTATACAGTGAGGTGACGAAAAGTTTAATAGAACTAGGTAGACTGTTTATAAGTGTGGCAGTATTTCGACTTAAATCTAGACGCAATTATCTGTTTTGTTCATGTAATGTCCAACTGTCACTTGGTTCACATTGTATACCAGATAAATTTCTGAAAGAGATTTCATTGATTATCTAGCTGCTCTTTTCTGACTCTTGTGGTATTGATGCTTTCTTTCTAACACTTTGTTAAAAAAAGGCTTTGGGTTCAATGCATTGTCAATTGTAATGTGGTAGTCTATCACATTTTGATAGACTGCCACATTAAAATGTTCCAACATGATCTGCTTTTTTTTCTGGCTTCGGTAAACATTTTAAGTTGTCTGATACAGGAAGACACGTGGTATGGGAGCTGGGCGCAAGCTCAAGACCCACCGCAGGAACCAGCGGTGGGCTGACAAGGCATACAAGAAGAGCCATTTGGGCAATGAGTGGAAGAAACCCTTCGCGGGTTCATCCCATGCGAAGGGCATTGTTCTGGAGAAGATGTAAGCAGATGCTACAAGTGTACTTTTTTTCTTGGACAATTAGCTTTTAACTCAACTGAGCAAATAAACGCTGATCATATTGCAGTGGTATCGAGGCCAAGCAGCCAAATTCTGCTATCCGTAAGTGTGCTCGTGTTCAGCTTGTGAAGAATGGCAAGAAGATTGCTGCCTTTGTGCCAAATGATGGTTGCTTGAACTACATCGAGGAAAATGTATTCTCTTTATCCCGAACTCTTACTATTCTTGTCTTGCAACCTATGGCGCAGCCCAGACTTAACTTGTCTCATCTCTGTCCAGGATGAGGTGTTGATTGCCGGATTTGGTCGTAAGGGTCACGCTGTGGGAGATATTCCTGGTGTCCGGTTCAAGGTCGTCAAGGTCTCGGGTGTGTCTCTGCTTGCCCTTTTCAAGGAGAAGAAAGAGAAGCCAAGGTCTTAGATTGCTCTTGCACTCAAAATCAGCAAGCATGGAGTCGAATATGGAAAGCGTTGGATGTTTAAGAAGAATGGTTGCTTGCTATGTTTACAGTGCACTCTTGCAATTGTTAACCTAAGATTTTGTTGGTGAAAACGATTTCTTTTCAGACTGCTTCTGTTGAGTACTATCACGAGTTCTGTTCGCCTAGTTTGAGATGCTATAATGCTGGTACTGGTAACTTACCTTTTTCTGATTCCATAGCACTTGTGATTGGCTCGTTTTAGGGTCCAAGTTCCTTGGCAATTTCTCCTGTTCGTACCATGTAATTGCCTTGTAGCATTGCTTATCTTGATAGAGCTTAGGGAGGCTTATTTCGCATTGTTGGTACCAGTACAGATTATTGTGTTATACAACCAATTGCTACCTTTCATGCCGACGAGCATGTAAATCATAGTGGTCAGTGGAAGCTCAATACAACCAGTCATTGTTGGTACCAGTACAGATTATTGTGCTATACAACCAATTGCTACCTTTCATGCCGACGAGCATGTAAATCATAGTGGTCAGTGGAAGCTCAATACAACCAGTCATTGTTGGTACCAGTACAGATTATTGCTCACGTTGTGCTCGTCGTTGGAGGCGGCCAGTTCTTCCTCGACTCTGGTGGTCAGCCTCCCCAACCTCGGTCGACTGTGGTGGTCAGCCTCCAACCTCGGATCTGAGCGTTCCGAGCCCATTCGTCTTCGTCGACATGAGCTCGTTCGCTTCACTGAAAAGCTATGACTAAAAGTACTGTTTACTGATTTGCTGTGAGAGGAAAACATTGTTCCGACTGAAAAAACAAGCTGAAAAGTACGTATTATAAAATAAGCGAACAGGGGCTAGTCCGTCATCATCGAGCAACAGTTCTCAATTTGCTCTAACCTACCCTCGTTGGTTTCACTGTCGTCTGCAACGAGTTCAGCCACCTGCCATCAGCTTGTGTTGTGTGTCATCTTCCTCAATATGCCATGGTGGATCGGTGGTGTTCTCCCCTGTCGGTGCTGGACACCCACCTAAACCGTTGTTCTCATTGCAGCGAGATCCTTCTGCCTGGTGGCTTGTTCAACCCTGTCAGTGCTAGACACCCATTTAAACCTTTGTTCATGCCTTATGGCTTCTGACTGGCGGCTCGCAACTTCTTAGGCTATCCGCACTCATGGACCTCTATATTCATCCTCTATACGTCCTAGTCAGCAAGATTCTCTCCTCTATACTCAATTCTTCCGCACTCATCCATCCTCTATCCACTCTATCCACTGTGGGGCTCACTTGTCACTTTATCTAAATATATCCATGTGTGATCTAGTTTTGAAGGATTTATTGAGACGAATTTAATGGTGCAATCGAAATTTAATTTGGATTTTTGGTTTGTGAGTTATAGCATTTTTTCCTTTGTTTAGCTAGTGGGGCCCGCCACTGCCCACTATAGAGTAAGCACTGTACCACTCTAAATATAGAGTGAGAGAAAGGATAGAGTATCGTTTTAGAGTACCCAGTGCAGCAGTTTTTACTCTATATTCATACTCTAAAGCTTCAGAGTATCCCTTTAGAGTACCCACTGCGGGTAGTCTTAGCTGACTAAAGGTCGTCAACCACGGTTGTTGCCAGTTTTGATATTGTTTGTTTCTGTTCTCCATCTATTTTTTTTTTCCGATGACCTTCTATTGCTGCTCTATTATAATGTACTCTCTCTGTGCATTCTAGGAATTTTAAGACAAATTAAGAGAGAATATAAAAGACGCATGTACCTTTATTTTATTTCCTAATCAGACGCTATCATCAACATGATTAATGGTGATTGGTTGATAAATGGAAAGTATTTAATACAAAATTGGTTTTTGTCCTCTAAAATGCATTACATTTGAGAACAAAATTTGAACGTTAGAATGCACTATATTACAGGACGGACGGAGTATGTATGTCTTTAGGTGACTTGTTTATTTTTTTAAACCGGTGACTTGTTTATTAGTACGTGTGAATTTCGTGTGTGCACGTGTGTGTGTGTGTAAACTAAATTTTCAAGAGGCAACTTCTTTGGCATGAGCTTGTCATGACTCAACTTGGTTACACAAGTTAAAGAGACTTAAGACCGAAAAGGTTACTTTTTAAAAAATTTAGTTTTGATTATGTTATTATTAAATGTTTGATTTAGAAATTCTAAAGAAACAATATGGAATGAATCATGACATGAATAAGGGATGGAGCCGTTCGGCTATGCTGATAAGCCGGCTGAAAAACACTGTTGGCTGATTTGTTGCGAGAGAAAAATATTGTTCCGGCTGAAAAAACAAGCTGAAAAAGACGGATTATAAGCCGAATGAACATGGCCTTAATGTACACTAGACAGGCATTAAGATTTAGGGTTCGTTTGGCAGGGATCCATATTCACATAGAAACATTTCAGATCTAGATTCTCTAAAAAAAACGTTTCAAACGATGCTTATGAAATCGTTTGGCTAATAGGCTGGTTTTGCCTACACATGTATTTTTTAAAAAATAATAAAATATAGTTAAATCTAAAAAATTCATAGCTAACTCTTTAAATAAAAATAAAACTGGTACAATTTTGTCTAAAACTACAGCCTACCTATTAGTGCTAAAGTGCTTTATTTAGAGTTTTTGGATCTTATTTATTCACGTTTCTAGTGCTTCATTGCTCGTTTGTCACAATCACTATTTATTTAAGCTATATTTTCGTGCTTTACTTATGTTGATCACATTATGTTTGAGCTTTTGCCTTATTTGAAACCTATTACCTAGTCAAGCAATCAAGATAGAGTAAATCACTAACCATTCAGTGCCTAAATAAATAGTGCTTATATCTGTTGGAGCATGGCATGGGTTGGCATCACCACTAAGATCTTCCATGTACACTTGGAATCCATTAGATCTTTTTGGTTGATCTCCTAGTCTGGTATAGCGCAAAACGATAATGACATTCGTGGCTATGAGCAACAAAATAACAATAATGTGAAGAGTAAGAGACAAACAAGTTTAACACTTTAAATAGATCACCAATAAACATATGGTAACTTTAGATTTTGTAATGATTTATTTTTATTTAAAATGAATTAGTTCTTAATTTTTAGAGATTTGCTTATGGCCAAAGTTGCCCCTTTTTTATATTTTTTATAGTTTGATGGCCAAAAGTATCTGGTTTTGAAGCTTAACTGTCAAAATCGGACCTACTTATTATTCTACATCTGAAAAAAAGAGTCCAAAGTTCCGTAGTAGAAGAAAAAAGGCAGAAATAACACATCTAAACCCCCGGGTCCACTTTCATCATATCATATCATAATCATAAAACAAAAGTAGAAGAAGTCCACTGGCAGGAGCTGGACCACGGGCCCAGGGCCAGGGCCCACTCCCTCCTCGTCCCTATTTACAGCCGACGAACGGCCCGGATACCTCGGCTTCCTCCATCGCACCCACCCGGAGCGCCTCCTCTTCTCCAGCGTCCGATCCCCATTCCCCACCTCTCCTCCTCCCTCTGCGGCCAGCTCCTGCCCCCTTCTCTCCCCTCCTCGCCTCCCCGCGCGCGCGTTTTTATAAGGTACGTACGGCGCGTCGACACGCTGCGCGCCCGCCACCTTCCGATTCCCGGCGGCGCCTCTCTAAGCTCTGACGCGATCGATGCCGTGTGGCTTCGTCTTGGTGGATCTAGGGTTTCGGCGAAGGCGCCCGGTCGCCGGCGATGGCGGACGACGGCGGGAGCCACGAGGGCGGCGGCAGCGGCGGCGGCGGCGGCTACCGGGAGCAGGACCGATTCCTGCCCATCGCCAACATCAGCCGGATCATGAAGAAGGCCGTCCCGGCCAACGGCAAGATCGCTAAGGACGCTAAGGAGACTCTGCAGGAGTGCGTCTCCGAGTTCATATCCTTTGTCACCAGCGAGTGAGTTGACACGACGCCCGGTAGCGTAGCCTTGGCCTTGGATCGGGTTCTCCTTTTAGTCTGAGACAGGTTCTGATGTATGTGGCGACGGCGCGGATGCTGCTTGCAGGGCCAGCGACAAATGTCAGAAGGAGAAGAGAAAGACGATCAACGGGGACGATTTGCTTTGGGCGATGGCTACGTTAGGATTCGAGGAGTACGTCGAGCCTCTGAAGATTTACCTACAAAAGTACAGAGAGGTCATTGATGGCTTGCCCTCACTGTGTTGTAGATGTGGATCTTCTCTCTTTATTTTAATGTTTTGTACATCTCTCTCATGGTGTTTCTTTGTGCCCTTTGCATATTCAATTCTGGTGATGGGCTGATGATTGCAGATGGAGGTACAATCTTCATACTTTTATTTAATTTTTCTGTCAGAACAACACTTTATTTGACTTTGCTTTGGCTGAACCGTAGAAGTGTACAGTGTACACAACATTATCAGGTTATTAACCTGTAACACCTTAGTTAGAAAACATAGAGCACTTGACAGGAAATACACAATCAGTTTAGGAACCTGCAAACTAGTAGGCATTAACACCTGAACAAGACTGCTAGTTCTAAGAAACCGTGCATACATGATCTCGTTTGTTTTCTAAATTGCCTATTGTTTGTTGGATTGCGCGACTTACCAAGCAGGCTCCTGGGCAACTAGTGTTGTTGCTGTGAACAAGTTAATAGTCTCATGTACTGTTTGCACATCCAGGATGCAACTGAATATTGATCACAATTTTTCGGAAAATTCTTGTAGGGTGATAGTAAGCTGTCTACAAAGGCTGGCGAGGGCTCTGTAAAGAAGGATGCAATCAGTTCCCATGGTGGCACCAGTAGCTCAAGTAACCAGGTTATTATTATTTTTTTATATGTATTGACCACCTCTCCCAGTTATACTTGAAACTGACTGGTAGCGCTGGCAGTGGCCAGACTGCCCACTCGCGTTCGAATCCCAGTCTGGGCGAACTGCCGGGTGCCGCATAGGGACCAAGCATGTGGCTTGGTGGCGCGTTCTGAGACTGCTCAGACAGCCCATCCGCATTTGAGCGTGCGGTCTGCACGGGTGCCCGTTCCTGTTCAAGTTCTTAGATGATCGCCAGTGCTCCTGGCAGATTTAAAAAACAAACTTGAAACTGACCTACTCATGTTACTTACAGTTGGTTCAGCATGGAGTTTACAACCAAGGGATGGGCTATATGCAGCCACAGGTAATCTATCATACTGTCATTTATCAGTAAAACAATGCTGCAGCGAATATTTCATCTCGCTAAACATGGCACACAAATTTCAATCGTAACATTATTTCACGTACAATTTTCTCTCTGTATGCACTCAGTACCACAACGGGGATACCTAATAAAGGGCTAAGACAGCAGCAATCTATGGTAATATTGTTGCTCCCTGAATCTTTTCCCCCAAAGATTTTGTATATGCATGTTTCCTGCCTTTTTATATTTTCTGACAATTGCTTCTTTCTCTCCAGTGTCTATCCATCAGCTAGGGAAGTCTCTGCATTCCGTACCATGTTTATTGGCAGAAAACAGAAGGCACCTACAACGGGTGTTAATTTTTGCGATAGCTGCCTCTCAGGTGTAAATTGGCTTCCATGAGAATAGTTCACCTATGGTTTAGCGCTGCTTTTGTCTGTGTATTTAGAATGATTTGACTGTTGCTATTTTTTGCAACCTATTACATTCACAGATATGTATTATTAAGCATAAATATAATGTAGTAGTCCTAGGCCTAAATAATGGTGATTAACATACAAGTCTGCTATCAGGCAACTCATTTTCTGCAACAGGATTCATGCTTGGCTTTCCCTCCGGTCTGAATGTGAAGCTTGTCTGAATCCTAATTTGCGCGTCTGTGCTGTGGGGATATAAGAGCATCTCCACCATCTCTTATATTGCATCTCCTATAAGTTATGTTATAGGATGTAAGAGAGCACTGCTGTAGCAGATTACTAAAACTTGTCTCCTATATTTGATATTTCTTTATTTAGGGATAAGGGAAGAAGGGGTTGTCTCCTTTATTTAGGAGAAAGGGTGTTTCTGATCTCTTAAAAATTATACATATAGAAGATGAGCTATCTCCTAAAATGTTGTTTGTTAGGTATAGCAGATTGGATAGGATATCTATGGAGATGCTCTAGGCATTTCCACGGGTGTCATTGGTCTACACAAGAAAAATTATATGGTGCTCACTTTAGCTAAAATACCATGTTGCAATATTTTAAAAAATCATCACAAAATCAATATTTTAAAAAATCATCACAAAATCATGTATGCAGTACACCTAAAGTTAAAAGAGTAGCCACAACAATCAATTTGAAATTCATCTTTGACGCTGAGATTCATAAAAAAACAAGTGCCACTATTTGCACATGATGAACAGTGGCAGGTTAACTGCTTGTTTATTTTGTTTCTGACATCTAGGATGAATTTCAAATTGAATTGTTGCAACTATACTTTATATGTACTATATATATGACTTTTGTGATGATTTTTTGAAACAATGCAACGTGATATTTTAGCTAACGAGGACGCTAGCCCTCTGGGCGCCAAATCTTCAAAGTCTATACTGGGTTGGCTTCCTAACCCAAGTGGTTTTCCTCTCTCTTCTCCAAAGAATTGGTAGCAACGGCCTACGGTGTGCTTGATACCGCCCTATCCACAACAGACGGTCTACGGCAGCTCCAGCCTTTGTGCATACTGTGCTAATTCTCTGACAGGGTGCTTGTTGACTGTTAAGTCACTCCCACGCACAACATTTCACTTGTCTGCCATTTGGGTGCAAATGGTACTTTGGATGTTTAGTGTTTGATACTGTATCCAATTCTATATATATGATGTTGATATTACTGTTTTGTATCTAAATTCTGGGCCTAAGAAAAAAAAACATATGTATCTATATCTGGTATGTTTGCACCTTCCAGGCTTTCCCTCTTAAGAGAGCGTGCATCTGTTGTAATCTTTCTTTCTAGATGACCATGGCCTTCTGATTTTTAGTAGTTCTTTTAGGTAAGTTTTTTTTAGCTGTTTTCTTCTTGTTAGCAGCTAGCTAACACCGTTGTACCTTTCTGTGTTGGTTTTTTAATATATTGCTGGGGAGCAAAGCTCCACAGCCTTTCTTCCAAAGAGAGAGAGAGAGCGTGCATCCATCCATTGGAGCATCTAAGTCTTTCCAAAGTTCACTCGCTAAATCATTATTTGAGAGCCATTTTCTTAAAAATCGCTTTATATATCTTTTCGCTTTCGAACATTTTTTTCTATATCTTGTGTGCACTCAGAGCCATTCTTTTTTTTTGTCTCTGGCTAGTGAGAAATCCGAAATAAAATATGCTTACATTTGGATAGCTAAATAAAGAAGCCAATGGAGGTTTTTTTTTTATCAAATCATATTCCTAGCAATTAGAAAAGATAGTCTCTTGGAGCTGCTTTCACTTCTTGAATTTGGTGCTAAAGGTAGTTACTTAGCATTCTCTATAAGCTACTTATGTTCCATCCTTTGGCCTTTCTATTAGGTGTTAAGGTATCAATAATTTTTAAATTATATTTTATATATAAAGTAAATTCTAACATGTTTTTTAACGAAAAGGTAACATAATTACGTGCCATACTCATTGGACTCCCTCAGCTCCAAATTATTAGTCACTTTTGTTTTGTTCTAAGTCAATGTAGCTATTTTTAACTGAGTTTATAAAAATATATACATCAAAGTGCACTCTAAGACATTGTATGGTGGATTGAATGAAACTAAGTCGGTGTTATAAGTGTCAGTACATTTTTCTATATATTTAGCTAAAGTTAGACAAATTTATCTTAAGATAAAACTAAAGTTTTTTAGAGTTGCAGGGCATCGCCCCGGCCATTGCATTATAACAAGGACCACCGATTACACTCAACGTTCGAGCTCACAGAACGTCTCAGAAGCACCGAAACAAACTCCAACCGAACAAAACACTCAACAAACTCCCAACACCTTTACATCTTCCACTCCTCTCTCAACTTCAGGAAACTCATCCACTTCCCTTGCTCAAAAGGATAAAACTGAAGTGGTTTACAATTTGAAATGATGAGAGTATCACTTCTCTTTTTCAGATGTTGAAATCCGGTTGAAAATTTAAACTTCATGCGAAGTACCTAATTTGGTTGAAACGTTCAGTTTTTTTTTTAAAAAAAAATCCCGAGTTATCAAAACTACCCCGCCTTTTTTTTTCTCTCTTGAAATAAAAAACACCGTACCTCTACGTGGTAAGCGTTTGCTCGGTAAACAGAGTATCATATATTCTTCCTTCGATAGTTCGATCGATCGGATAAACATGGCGTTCCGATAAGGCGATAACAAATCTAGAACAACTAAAATTGGTGGACATCAGCATCAAGTCCTGGTTGGCTAGCGTTTACATCCAAACATCACTAATATTTGCATAAGATACCATTCGCGTCACGGCAAAAGAGGTCTGCCACTCATCATCATGTAAATAAGGAAAAACGAAACATTTCCCTGTGACTTAAAATTCCAAACACACAGTTGTAAACTTTACAGACGAACTAGTATAGTTACAATGAGTTGGCCACCAATATTGTTACCTTGATGGGGATTTGCATAAAAAGTTAGAAACTATGCAATGTGTAGGACATCAATATTTCCAGGTGATTTACAGAACAGAATGCAACTTGCGACTGAATAGGGAACAGTCAATTTATCGGTAAGGCCAATTGTAAACTTAAGCTAGCAAAGCAGATCCAAATTTAACCTATCACACGGACCACACAAAAGGTCTGCCAGTACATGAACATTAGTCACATCAGACAGAGCAGCATTTAAAAAGAATAAGCACAAGGACAACTATTTATTTGAATTGTCAAAAAAAACAGTAAAATATATCTTGTATGCCTTTCTTCCAGCCTCGGCATATGAATGGCCAAATACATCTTTTCCATTCATAAGTGGTAAGGGCCAGTCATGTTGATAAAATTTAAAGCTAAAAGTACGCGGGCAAATCTACATTTCTACCTTTTTTTGTTAGCAACTATAATCTGCATCTCCGTTGGAGTAACTGTACGATGAACCTGCCCTCTACAATATTGCTGTGAACTTACAAAATCTCCTTCCACAAGGCTGGCAATCTCAACGTCGACTGCACTCATGCGCTAGGAAGAAGTCTAGCGATCTGACAATGCTGTGTATCAGGGAAAGCCCATCTTGCCCACGAAATTTGACACCTGTGCTCCAAAAAATTCTTCGTAAGAAATGAATCAATCTCTTTACGTGCTGAACTACACATGCATCAGTCTTCGTCATCTGCTAGCAGAGCAAATGAAAATGGCTTGAACTTGTAACCATCCCCGTGATAGAACTTGTTCATGAACTCAACCCAGTGCAGACGCAGTGCATGCAGGAAGGCACTCAGTGTTTCCATCATGAGCAATATGAAGGCAGTAGCAAAAGCAAAAACTATAAGCCCCGCTAACTTCACGATAAGACTGTCATACCTATGAACAACATAGTAAGCAATCTTAGTATGTGATCATCAAATTTTGCTCATCATGCAAGTACAAAGGAAAAGTGTCGGAAGGTTATATTGAAAACTGGCTGCGGAGTTTGTCAGAGTAGCAGCAAGTGCTTACCCCCAGGCAAGTAACAGCAGCTTCTCATAGAAAACTGTTGACAGCTCTGAATGCGCCAAGCTGAAACCAACAATCAATACACAGAAGTGAGGAGTTGAAACGGGGGAAGTTAAAACTGGCAGCAACCAGCAAAACATCACAATTCACAAGAGGCAAACCTCAGAGCCCAAAGTCGAAGATAAGATGCAGTATTTGAAACTGCGCCAAGTACAAACTCAATGGAATGTATCATTTGATGCACAAAAACTTCGCTGAAATTGAAATCATCATGACGTGCTCGGGCAGAATCAGGTTCAGAATCTGGATCCATTTCAGATGTCCCTAGGAAGCGATAGGTGTGACCTTGAAATCTCTGCATCCATGTATACAAAATTAGTTATTTTCTCCTTGCCTACTTAAACATAAAAAGGAATTTGAATTTGTTTCTAATAAACATTGATCATTTACATAGATTGGTTGAGAAATTTTGAGGCTGCACTAAGTAAAAGGATCATGGTTAAAGAGAACTTAGTACAGAAAATTGCCTACATTTTCCAAATCACAATACCTCCTTATGAAGTTTCTTCAAGATAAAAGGTTTTGGGAAGAGCATCCATGGAACAGCGACCAAAGCCAGAAGTAACAACAATATCTGAAAGGAAAAAGCAGATAAGTTGGCACACCAAGGATGTTGGAAATACAGAGTATTACTTTTCTTTTTCAGAAGGATGCACTTAATTGAACCTGAAGTTCCTTTTGGCCCCAAAACAGTTGATTTTCTCCAAGATCTCCAGCAGGATCAAGGAACATATATATCATCACATGATAAAGATCAGCTTGAGAACCCGTGCACCACTTGATAAGAATCAGGAGTGCTAAGTAACCAAAAAGGCTATTCAGGAAAATCATCTGTGGCATGAATTGATACCTGAAGAATGTGCACAGTTAGAGCACTGCAATTTCTCTCTATTTGGCTGTATCAGAAGAGAAGATACAAAGGAATATACAACACCTTATGTCAAGGGCATTTCCATGAAATCGTGCGTCAAAATAACTTAATACAATCCCCAGGTTCATCTGGGCAACACCCATTAGTATAGACATCTTCATCTTTAATGAGTTCAGAAAGGGTAGCTCAGACCGACTTCCACGCCAGCTTGGGTCCACCCCAAAAGGATAGGGGTCACGGACTTTGATGAGACCAGTAGTATGTGCATCACTGAAGCAAAAAAGTTAGGTGTTAAATCTTGGCGGAGAAACATTCAGTGCATGGCTATCTGACATTAAAGTGAGTTACATGCAAAAAATGATTCCTTGACCTACTGTTGCTATATGTTAATAGAGGTCAAACATTACATTAACTACCAGCCATTCAGAAAAGGAACAAACAAACGGATGAAGGTCTATAGATCATCAACAAAAAATGGCTACAACCAAGCAAAAAGTATGGCTCTCTAGACCACATACTTCACTATAGACAATGCACTAAGAAATTCACTGTCACAATTTGAGTAGTAGGTGCACATAATTTTAAGTTGAAACTTAAAAGGCTTTTGTATGATCAATGAGCGACGGCGAATGTCCCTAATATTATGTTGACTGGAAGACTTTCTTAAGTCGTCTCAACATAGCCGGTCCCAAGCCCGGGTAAAGGAGGAGGGTGTGTTAAGGTCTGGCGAACCAACAGTAAAAAAACAGCCACTCTCATGGATTTGAAACCCACAAGAGATTCGTTGGGGCGTAACCCTCTTAGCGACGCGCTACATCGGAACCCGGGTGTGGTGTTAAATGGGCAAGGGCCGGGTCGTCATCCCCTTAATGGCGCGTCGTATCGTGACCCGGGTACGATGAAAAATGAGCAAGGGTCGGGCCGTCGCAACCTTAGTGGCGCGCTACATCTACGCCCGGGTGTAGCGAAAAATGAGCAAGGGTCTTCGCACTTCCCTCGACGGGTGCGAAGGGTAAGGAAGCTAGCCGAGCCAACTAGGATTCGTCTAGGTAGCTGGAACGTAGGGTCCCTAACGGGTAAGCTAAGAGAGCTAGTCGATGCAGCAATTAGAAGGCGTGTAAATATTCTATGCGTTCAGGAGACTAAATGGAAGGGCCAGAAGGCGAAGGAGGTGGAGGATACTGGCTTCAAACTTTGGTACACGGGGACAACATCGGGTAGGAATGGTGTAGGCATATTGATCGATAGGAGCCTTAAGGATGGAGTCGTTGATGTTAGGAGGCAAGGCGACCGGATTATCTTGGTCAAGCTGGTAGTTGGAGATTCGGCTCTGAATGTGATCAGTGCCTATGCCCCTCAGGTAGGTCTTAGCGAGGGTACCAAGAGGCAGTTTTGGGAAGATCTTGATAGCATGGTTAGTACCGTGCCTATCAGCGAGAAACTCTTTATAGGAGGAGACCTCAACGGCCATGTTGGTGCGACTAATGTAGGTTTCGAGCGGGTGCACGGGGGGTTCGGGTATGGTAGTAGGAATCAAGAGGGGGAGGATGTTTTGAACTTCGCGCTGGCCTATGACTTGTTGATAGCGAACACCCTCTTTAGGAAGAGGGAATCTCATCTAGTAACCTTTCGTAGTGGACAACACTCGAGCCAGATTGACTTTATCCTTGCAAGGAGGGAGGATAGACGTGCTTGCTTGGATTGTAAGGTGTTACCTGGGGAGTGTGTTGTCCCTCAACATAAGCTTGTGGTGGCGGACTTTCGCTTTCGGGTACGTGTCCACCGGGACAAACGGGCCAAGATTGCGAGAACGAAGTGGTGGAAGCTTAGAGGGGAAGCAGCGCAAACGTTTAAGGAGAGGATGCTAGACGAGGGGCCTTGGGAAGAAGGAGAAAATGCCGACGACATGTGGCTAAAGATGGCAACATGTGTCCGGAAGGTGGCTTCGGAAGTGTTTGGCGTGAGTAGGGGAGGCAAACGGGAAGCGAAAGACACATGGTGGTGGAATGACGAGGTGCAAAGGGCTATTAGGGAGAAGAATGAGTGTTTCAAGCGTCTCCACCATGACAAGAGTGTAGCCAACATCGAGAGCTATAAAATAGCGAAGAGGGTTGCAAAGCGAGCTGTGAGTGTAGCAAAAGGTCAGGCGTATGATGGCCTTTATCAGCGGCTAGGCACGAAGGAAGGGGAGAAGGACATTTATAGGATGGCTAGAATCCGCGAGAGGAAGACAAGGGACATCAACCAAATAAAATACATCAAGGATGGAACAGATCGACTTCTGGTGAAGGATGAGGAGATCAAGGACAGATGGAGAGAGTACTTTGACAAGCTGTTTAATGGGGAGAATGAGGGTCCTGCCCTTGAGTTGGACGACTCATTTGACGATACCAACAGACGCTTTGTGAGAAAAATTCAGGAGGCAGAGATCGGAGAGGCTTTGAAGAGGATGAAGAGAGGTAAAACGATGGGCCCTGATGGTATCTCCATTGAGGTGTGGAGATATCTAGGCGCCAGAGCGATAGTATGGTTAACTAAGCTTTTTAACCTTATTTTTCGGTCTAAAAAGATGCCTGAAGAATGGAGGAGAAGTATATTAGTACATATCTTCAAGAACAAGGGAGATGTTCAAAGTTGTACTAACTACCGTGGGATTAAGTTGATGAGCCATACGATGAAGCTCTGGGAGAGGGTTATCGAGCATCGCCTAAGGAGAGTGACACATGTGACCCAAAATCAGTTTGAGTTCATGCCTGGTAGGTCGACCATGGAGGCGATTTTCTTATTACGACAATTGATGGAGAGATATAGGGAGCAGAAGGACTTGCACATGGTCTTTATTGACCTCGAGAAGGCATATGACAAAGTACCGAGAAATGTCATGTGGTGGGCCTTGGAAAAGCACAAAGTCCCAACTAAGTACGTTACCCTCATCAAGGATATGTACAGGGATGTGGTGACGTTTGTCCGAACATGTGATGGCGACACCAATGACTTTCCAATTAAAATAGGACTGCATCAGGGGTCAGCTTTGAGCCCTTATTTATTTGCTTTGGTGATGGATGAGGTCACAAGGGACATACAAGGTGATATCCCTTGGTGTATGCTCTTTGCTGATGATGTGGTGCTAGTTGACGACAGTAGGGCGGGGGTTAATAGGAAGTTAGAACTATGGAGGCACACGTTAGAGTCAAAAGGGTTCAGACTTAGTAGGACTAAGACCGAGTACATGAGGTGCGATTTCAGCGCGACTAGGCACGAGGAGGGAGACGTTAGCCTCGATGGGCAAGTGGTGGCCAAGAAGGATACTTTTCGGTATTTAGGGTCGATGCTACAAAAGGATGGAGACATTGATGAAGATGTTAGGCATAGAATTTCAGCCGGCTGGTTGAAATGGCGTCAAGCTTCTTGCGTTCTCTGTGACAAAAGGGTGCCTCAGAAGCTGAAAGGTAAGTTCTATAGGACGGCGATTCGTCCGGCGATGTTATACGGTGCTGAGTGTTGGCCTACAAAAAGGCGACATGTCCAGCAATTGAGTGTAGCAGAGATGCGTATGTTGCGTTGGTGTTGTGGGCACACAAGAAGGGATAGAGTCCGGAACGACGATATTCGGGATAGGGTTGGGGTGGCACCAATTAAGGAGAAATTGATTCAACATCGGTTGAGATGGTTTGGACATGTCCAACGGAGGCCTCCTGAGGCGCCGGTGCGTAGTGGAGTTCTAAAGCGGGCCGATAATGTAAAGAGCGGTAGAGGTCGACCTAAACTAACTTGGGACGAGTCCGTTAAGAGAGATCTTAAGGAGTGGAATATCTCCAAGGATTTAGCTATGGACAGGAGCGCTTGGAGATTGGCAATCAACGTGCCTGAACCGTAACCTCTTTTTGTCTTGTGCCCTTTATGTCCCTTTATGTGTCTCCATGTTTCTCGTCTCTTTTGGGTTTCATCTCTAGCCTACCCCAACTTGCTTGGGACAAAAGGCTATGTTGTTGTTGTTGTTGTTGTTGTATAGACTTTCTGTAATTTGACATATTTATTGCATAGAGTGCATAGCGACTTTAGGGCCTGTTTGGATACAAGGGCTAATTGCTAGCTATCTAAAAATTAGACAAAAGTAGCTCTAGTGCATCCAAACGTGAGGGCTAATAGGTGGGCTGATTTTTTAGTCAACTAGCTAGGCAACCACAGCTAATTTGGGCTATTTTTTAGCCCCAACTAGTAACTAGCCATGTGTATCCAAACAGGCCCTTAGTAGTGTAAGCCTGAAAAGTGAAAAGGGGGGAATGCACTTGCTCTCTCATGTAGCAAATTGAAGATATAGTGATAGTGATTATTACCAAATTAAGATATTGTGACCAAATAAAGCAGGGATTTCGCCGGCAACCAGAAAAACAGAATAACTAACAAATATTTGTTCTTACATGGGATTTTAATTGATATTATGATTCCTCCAGCATTTTACAAAATTCAGAGAACAATTATCTCACTAAAACTTAAAACACATTGAAGAGTAGGCACACCTGCAGCTTTTGTCCCGGCATTCATATGCAGATTTGCCAAATATATGGAATGGAACTGAGAAGAATTCATTGTATATAAGGCCACAGTATATTGAGAATATTGCCATCAGAAGAATAACATATCGTCCGCCGAATGCCAACTCCATAAAGCTGCCAAGCTTCTGAAATAAGTTATGAACCAAAGTTTACTGGAAGAGATTAAGTGTGCTTGCGCAGACATTGCGAAATAAATGGCAAGATGCAAAGTTCAAATTAAGGCTCCTGAAGCTACACTAAAAGCAAGAGATAGCTTCCAAACAGTTTCATATTTATAAAGGAAAACTTTTGAAAGCACATATATTTTTTTCAAACATGCAGGAGAGCTGTGTATCTTTATATTAAGAATTAAGAAGAAATAAAAGGGCAACAGAGCCCTTCACAGAACCATACCAAGATTTATGTCCCGTTTGAATCCCCTATAGTTTTTTTTCTTCTATAACTACTCAAGAGATCTGCGTGTCATTTCATTAAGATAGAAGAATACAAGACGAGCTGGATTTAGAAAAAAACCCAGCTCGCCGAACAAAACACCACCACACCCACCCACCCTAACTGAGAAGGAAAGGTTGGGGGTGGTTCTATACAAGACCGGTACCTGAACAACAAAACTACCCTAGAAATTAGGCAATTCACAAACTGCACTCATCTCCTATGATTTGATGCTCCAGCCATGCACCACAAACTGCACTCATCTCCTATGATTTGCAGGAGTGTATGGATACTAGGCAAGGCTCCTTCAAACACACAAGAATTAGGTGCTTCCAGGATTCCCAGGATACGAGAACGATGGGATAATTTAATCCTTTCCGCATCTCCTTTGGGACTCCCCTAACAGCTTTTCTCCACCAGTTTGAGAAGAGGACATCTGTGGTAGTGGGAGCCACAGCAGATAAGTTCAGATGCTGCAAAATCAAGAACCACGCCTGCCGAGTGAAAAAACAGGAGATTAAGTGCTGGACTGGATCGTCTCCTCTTCCTAGTCACAGAAGGGGCAGGCATCCTGGTGCGACAGCGGTTCTTGAAGGCCAAGCAAATGAAAAACTTGCAGCAAAGAGGAGCCCGCCTCTTCCAAATTTTCTTCCAAGGAGAGAATTTAATTGAACCCGTGAAGAAAGCAACATAGGATGATTTGCTTCTATAAGAACTTGACTGGGTAAGCTTCAAACAGTGCCTATCCACATCTTGTTGGGAATAAGGCCATCAACTCGATCCCATAACAGCAAATACTCAGTGAGGACCTGCATTGTCAAGGCCCCATTGATGTCGGCCACCCAACTGTTTTCCAGGGCCTGAGTAACAGTCCAATTCGTGACAACCCTCTTTGGGATCAACTTGATCAGGTTGGGAGCAATTCAGCAACTGTCCTGCCACTCAACCAGCGGTCTGCCCAAAAGTGAATTGTTTCACCATTCCCCATTGATTCAAAATCTGGATTCTAAATACAGATTTTAGAATCCGGATTCTAGATATAAAGAATCTCTACTTATTTGGATCCTAGATTTTATATTGAGATAATACTTATTTTGAAGTATTATTATCTCTATAATACCCTTAAGACATTTTTTACCCGATACGGCTGTGAATTGGCACCAAGTACAAAGCAAACAGGCATGCAATGCATGTGTTCCATCGATCGTAGTGAGAAGAATCCAGTATTATCTAGCTTTCCACGGATTCTTACGTTGGATTTTTTTTTACCCTGCGTTATCCCTCCCGTTTGGCTGTTACTTAGATTCTTTTTATCAGATTTCGATAATCCAAGAGGGATTCGAACAGGGCTGAAACACACAAGCATCACCGGAGCCAAAGGACCCAGAAAAACTCTTCACTGGGTTTCCTGATGTGTTTCACTTGATTCCATTTACATTACAAGAGTGATTTTCCAAACTTGTATGCAAATATATCACAGCTAATTACTAAATGGATTATCTGCCTTTCGAACAGGTCCTGTGACATAACAGGTTTCTCTTTTGCCTCTAACTCTATCAGAATGAAGTATAATACGTTCAAAAAATGGTAAGGAGTGGATTGTTTAAGAATATTCTTTAGGTGCTAAAATTCCTTCGTGATATTTAATACAGTATAACACAATACATGATTTGTTTCTAATGGCTATGCTAAAGTAAGAAAGAAAAGAATCAAGTTCAGCACCATTTACCTGAGAGGAAAGTCTCTTCTCGCGAAGTATAAGAACCAAAGCTCCTAGTAATAGACATATTCCATGACCCCAATCTCCAAACATAACAGCAAAAAGAAATGGGAATGTCACAACAGAATATACAGCCGGATTAGCTTCTTGATATCGAGCAACGCTGCAACAAAACAAAATCATGATCACAATCAACTCAGTATGCAAGGTTCACAATAAACCTATCGGACAAAGCATCTCTTTCATAAGAAAATGGTAAAAAAAAAAGATTGAATATAAGGAACATTCCCAGGCAAAGGTAATCACATCAAACACACATCCAATGATTCAAGGGATCCCATGATCCAAATAACCGCAAAGGTTTCAAGAACACCGAACACACAACAGCCTCAATGACTTATATGTTAAAACAACACAGGAAAAAAAATTTGCCCTGGACAAAGTAGCTAGCGTTACTCCAGCTAATTTATTTGATAGCATTTAGTGATAATTATAAGCACTAAGCAACTACTAAAAAGGCCGAGGTATATAATAGAAAAAAAATCATCATCCATCATGCAGAGTTTTGCAACTATGCACATACCCATATGCATCAACAATTTCCTGGAAAGCATTGGTAAACTTATCAGTTCGGAAATATGTAGGTGGTGATTCAATAGTGTCCATCTCATGAAATATTGTTCCAACTTGTGAATTGCTGTGAAGTGTGGCACGCTGCAAACAATCCTTGATCTGAAATGCAAGTTGGAAAGTAAGAAACATCTTCTGAAACTTCTGTTCTGTAAAAAAAATGAATGATCATAATGATTCAAATTAAATGTATTGTTTTTGACCTGAGATTTAGCAAATATAGGACACCATCCTTCTCCAACAAGGCACTTCTTTGTCACGTCAAAGTTCAACATGTTGAGTGTGTCGTATACAGCTTTCTCCTTTTTAACCTAAAGGAATACAAAAAACTTATGGTTCATAACTGCCAGTACTAGCAAGAAAAAGTCCACATACCATATGATTTTAGGTGTGAAAAATTTGCAGAAATAGAAAATGATAAACTGGTATTTACTTTATTACCATGATTGTCCACCTCCACAATTGTGATCCTATTGACTCAAGAGCTTTGTTTCTGTGTTGGATTCCAGCATCCAAAGTAACTTCCAGGTCAGAGAGACGAGCCGATACCTGGCAGAAGTCATAAATTGTAAGTTACTATCATCAAAGCCTCAAGAACACTCTAGTGATATAGCAATATATAGAATCAAATCACATGTTGCATTTCAAAGTAAGCAAATGAACTAACAAAATAGTGTGCCAAACAGGGAAATTAATACCTCATTGAAAATTTGTCTCTGCTTGACCATTTCCTCAGGAACAGGGTAGCAACTTGCTCCAAATGAATCACAAATCTTAAGTACCTTTGCTTTTGCTTGTTCCCCAGAAAAGAAAACTACAAAAACAGTTTTCTCTACCTGTCAAAATGTTAACATATTATTCAGAATCTTTTAAGGTACGAAATGAACTAAGTTGGTTTTCTGAACTAGAGTATTGCATTTATTTTAGCTGAAGCAAATGAAAACTGAAAACAGAGTCCAAATAATGCGATCAGTAAATATTCTGAAGCAAATTTAGCAAAATCTTTAACTCAATGTACACAGGAATTAGCAAGGGCAAACCATGATGATCAGACCTCTTCACCAGATATGGGATCAGTTACAGGTTCCCCTGCAGGTGCCTGATTGAATAACATGTTTCCTCTTGTAGCTCGAAAAAGCATCCGCTCAAAAGCAAGTGCCTTCGACTTTAATATTATTCCACTAACAAATCTCACTCCAGAATTTCCATGTGCTCCTTGATGCACTCCCTGGGAACACGTCTGTTTATAATGGTGGAACAGGCAATGGAATAGTGTTAACATTATGGATCAGGGCTAAAATAAGACCTGTTCGAGCAAATAGGCATTTCCCTCGTCTACTCCATTGTCTTATATGTTTTCATCTAGCTCACGCTCAGCTGAAGCTGCATGGTTGTGAGAAGAAGCAAGGATGACACCTGCCTGCAGGATGTTGTTTGAGAAAACATGGAATGGAAAGAAGAGCAAAATACTATTTAAACCAAATATGATATTTTACTGGAAATGGCTAACTACAGAAGGCGACTGTGCTTGCCAAGCAATGTTGCAGGTCATAATGTAACAAAAATCACCTAACATTACCTACAATATAATTTCTGGCATGTTCTATTTTCCACAAGAAAATTCACTAGGTGTATCATTGAAGTCAAAAGAAATATTTATCTTTCATTGAACATACATAAAAAACACATGGATCGGTAATTTCAATCAAGTCACAAGAATGAGATACAACCTTTGACAAGACCAGCTTGAATTCAAGAAGCTCATTGTATGTCTGTTGTAGCTTGTCACTATTAGTATTCATCTCAAGCAGTTCATGCTCATGTTCACCCAATCTTGCCTGGAGAACCAACAAAAGCAAGTTTTTATTCTCACTCAAGCAAGCTATTTGTTTTCACTTAAAACAGCAACCTTCGAAAGAAAAAGCGTAGAAAACTTTCTATTACAGGAAAGATGAGTAATGCACCTCTAGCTCCTCCAGATCAATATCCGGTTCAAGTGCAGGTCGAACAGAAGATCTTACACCTGCCCTGTTGATCTGATCACTGAAAAATCTTAGTTTGCGTGACATTTCTGCACAACGCTTTACCTGCAAGGGAATTAAGGTACGTTTGTCAACATAATAAAAAAAGTTAGTGAGACCAGTGATTTTAAATATTGGCGTTGGTATACCATGAACATAAAATAAAGAAAGCAACAGCCCAAACACAATAAGTTTTAGTACCGGCCACTTCATCATCATATTGTTTCTGTATTGTGCTTTTTTTTTTTACAAAAAAGAAAGGATGTAGAGCCTGGTTATGATTTTCTATCATCTGCCATACTGTATTCAGTGCTATGAGTAAATTTCAACTGGTAACTTGATTGGCAATACAGTACTCATGATATCAAATACCATAATGCAATGAATATATTTACCCTTTTTCCCCAAAAAAAAATACAATGCATATTTATTTACCAAAATTCTTGTTTCCCAGCTGTTTCCAACAACTTTGGGAAACAAAGAAAGTTCAGAGTATTAATCTTAACCATTTGATAGATTGACTCAGTTTGATTCTGTGTGTTCTCTGTAATTAATTTTATGAGAGAACAAGAACATTCATTATTCATAGTGTGAAAGTGAAACACCCAATCCGTAAGGCTTGTACCGGAGAACTGAACTATATAATATTAATGTATTTCAACATTTTTTTTTGGGGGGGGTGGGGGGGTGACAAACTTAGCTGATGTTGCCTACTTTTCAGAAGAAGGAAAACTACCAAGAACAAAGCTATTACTAATCTTTTTGTTTAAACTTTCTTGTGTTCCATTTAAATTCCAGCAGATGAAAAGAAAAATCCCTAAAATGTTTATCGCAGTACAATTTCCTTGAAGTGATATATCTTATCGAAATTTTAAAAACTAGTCATCTCATTGGATTAGTCCTAGCAACACAAGGAGTACTATCTGGGTATTACATAACTGTAACTGTAACACCCAAGTAAAGATCTTGTTTAACAAATAGAATAAATAAGTGATGAATAAAACCAAATAAAACATGGTTTCCAAATCCATGTCTAAGATAAGGCATTTGTGTAATAAAAAAAGGTGCATGCAAACTAAGATGATCAGCACAAAAATGAATTGACGAATAGGGAAAATGGAATACCTGGTTGACAAATATACGCTGGAAAGGACTCTTATCCTCGTTCAACTGCACAAGATAAGAAAAGAGATCAGCAAAATTCATACTATAACAGTCAACACAAAGAGAAACATATCCTTAAAATGAACGTATGCGCTAACACACCCCCCCCCCCCCCACCCAAAAAAATGGTGACAGCATGCACGGCAAAAAAGTGTTGGAGTTGGACGATGACATCACAAGAGAACAAGGTAAAAAAAAAATAGTGCCTCTATCTTCATATATGGTCACTAGCTGAAAACAAATATAGCTTCCCCATGCGACCCCTCTCCCCCCCATTTAATCAAACATCAAGTGAAGAAAAAAACAAGAAGGAAAACAATAGGTTTTGAAACCAACCATGCTTACCAATTTACGTATCAAACATCAAGTGAAGAAAAAATAACAAGGAAAACAATAGGTTTTGAAACCAACCATCCTTACCAATTTACCTTCAAACAACGTTACAACAAACTGACAATAACATGTGATGCCTCAGAATAAAATCAAACATAATGATAATGAGTTGGTATATAAAAAGCATATAAAACTAAGAGAGTAAACGGACAATGACATGCCAGGGTTTAAACACCTAATCTCAAAATCACAAAACGTCGTTACTCATTTCATTGAACCAATTTATCAGTCTGACTTGCTACATTTGCTTAAAAGCAGAAGACTATGTGTAATGGTATAAGTAAAAAAGAGTTTACCTTAACTCTATAATAATTTGTTCGCACAGACTGTTCAACACAGATAGGTACTGTGAATAATCAAGCGAAGCTAAAGCACAGTGATCCAATTCCGGCTCTCCTACATGGCTACATTAACACATTCACGTGAGCCATTCGCGTGGCCTGAGGCCTCAATGAGACTCCTGGGTTTGTTCCTCTGATCTAACACAACCTCCCACGCCAGCCGATCAGCGTGGCCGCCCAAGCCAGCTCAAACGTGAAACGCGCGCCAAACGGGGATCGAATGACACCGGAGATCAAACACTAGCTCTCCAATCCGACCACGTCCTAGAGCTAGATCCAACAGAGCGCAGAGCGTCACGCGAGCGAGCGGGGCCGGGAGAGAGATCACGACTCTAGAGGCAGGATTTAGGTAGATCCGGGCGAGAAAGCCAGAGGCGGTGAGGTAGCAGGGAGCGGCGACAGAGAGGGAGGAGCACTCACGTCCTTGAACTGGAGTAGGCCAAGCTCGCCGAGGTAGGTGACAGCGAGGCGCGAGCTCTCGGCGGGCATGATGAGCTGCACGAAGCACATCTTCTCGGACCGCATGTGGTCCATCGGGGGCAGCCGGTCGAACACCCCCATCCCGCCCGCCCGCCGGAGCGGAGAGCGGCCTCCCGAAGCTTCCAGAAGGCGTCGCTAGCGCGAGGAGGAGGAGGACGCGGTGCGGTGGCCGGTGGTCGGGGTGGCGCCTCAGATCTGAGGGGGTAGGCCTAATTCTATTTCCCACTCTGTTCTGCCGAGTGCGCAACTGCCATGACCCATCAGTGACGGAGGGAGGAAGCGGCTCGGAAGGGAGGCGCGCAGTCTCTGGCCCGTGGGCCACCCCTCCTGGTGGGCGAGGACCGGTCGAGGTTTCGGTTGGGCGCTCGGGCCCCCGGGTTTGGTGTTTTTTACGCAAGGGACCCTGTCGGTCCCGCGTTTCTCGGACTGGGCCTGCCTTGCCTCCTCGTCATGGCCAGACGACCGACGACGGACGTGAATGGGAACGCAAAGAGCAACAAGGAAAGGAAACAATCTGGCGCGCGCGAGGCATGCGCGAGCGGCTGGGCTGTGTGGCCTTGTGGGCGGAATATATCGGGCCGTATCAGAAGCATCGATTTGGTACAGCCCATTTGCAGATTTTCTTTGTGAATTTCGAACCGAATCGTGTCCAGGCCTTTTTATGCTTCTCCCTTTTTGATTTGTGCTATAGACCGGGCTGAAACTCGCCTGTATTAAACTGGATTCTATTTTTTTATGAATGGCAGAGCTCCTGCCATTTTAGTTCAGTTTCCAACCGGGTCTGTTTCTGACAGCGGATTTGTGTTCACAGTCGTAAGTATACATACGTTTTGACTTTGGGATTCTTACGAGATGCCGCGTTGCTCCAGTCCACAATCTCCGCTGCTTTCCATTCCAATGACTTCTGTTTGAAGTCTTGAGTTGATTGTTTCGTGGCTAGCTGGTCCATGCGTCTAGCCCAAGCACGATTCTCACTTTCCCCGACTCTATGTGCGGATGCTTATTCGGCAGCTCTGCACTACGTACGCCGGTGCCTCGTTAATTTCTTCTCGTCTGAACGGGAACCGCGCACCGTCAATCAAGTCAGAAAGGTTCGGGCTGTCCGTCTCGGCAGGCTCTTCCGGATGGACGATCACCTCGTGAAAACGACGTGCCGCCGACACAGTAGGGTAGGTAATGCAATTCTAGCACAGTGTCTTAGATCAGTATCTTAAATTCGATCAATTATAGATAAAAAGTATCAATATTTATAATATCAAATAAATATCATTAGATTAATTACGAAATGTATTTTTATAATAAATTATTTTGTAGCCGTAAATGTGAATAGTATTCACTAGAAATTTAGTCAAACGTGAACCACTTTTGATGGCACACAACTCGTAGTTGTATTTTTTTATGGACGGAGGGAGTCATAATTCTACGAAGACGAGGCCAGGCCACCACTACACCCACTAGGTGGTCAGTGGAGCTATATGCACGCGGGCTCGACTGCTCGAGCGAGGCTACAGGGCCGACGTCTGATACTGACCCAGCAGCGAACGAAAGCCCTTTGCTCAGGACGTAGACGTTCTACGTGACGCCGACCGTCGAGCGTGGAGTGCGATCCGTATCCCTTCGCCATTACTTTGGTGGTTACGAGCAAACCGGGCGTAGGGAGTAGGAGTCGCGATCGCGGACAATGGACACGAGCGGAGGCGGCGTATTGAATGTAGTCGCTGCACGCGCTAGCCATGGATGATGATGGCCGGGTGGACGGAGACGGAGCTGGACCGACGTAGGTGTCAACCGAGCAGTGGATACGACGGCAAGCAAGTCAAGTAGTACGATGCCTACCCGCCGCCGGCAGCTGCGTCATCGATGGCAATGGTATCTCGTATTCTGTGTTCAGCCCAGGATCGACACCGCACGCAGAGTTGCTTTCAGATCAGATGACCATCTCGATGCGTATCGGATCAGTCAGTAAACCTTTGGCTTCAGTACTCATCAGCGACTAATAAGCTTCAAAGCGATACATGTAACTTGAGGTCAGTACATGTACATCACGGGAAGGAATTCACCCGTGGAATCACGTGTTGGTCTGTAATAACTCGCTATTCGCCCGATCCCGGCGTACGTACGCTCTGTGAAACGATGGCTCGTCACGAGTGCCCGGATTCACATGCATGCATCCGCCGATCCGCGCCTACCTGAAACCTGCGCACCCGGCCGCGCGCCTTGGCGCCTTGCCGCCGCCGCTGCTGCTGCAGACAGCAGACCTGCATCGATCGCTGCTCCGCGCGCGCGCGCATCGCTTGTCCTGTAGCCGATGCGCCGCAGTCCCGCGTCGAGTTACGGTTACGGACGGGAGCTGGTCTCTGCATCTGCTCTGCTCTGAGCGGTCTCCTTGTCGCCCAGGCGTGTGACCGTATCGTACCGGTGGGGGCGCCCCCGGCATGCACGCCGGAATACTAGAGCACAAACCCGTGTGGATCATCTGCTGGTCCTCTCCGGACTCCGGTGGTAAGAATGACACTGTAGATCTAAACAATTTGAACTAGCGCCATACAGACATATGCTTCGCCATGCGGTTAATCTAATCACCTGCTGCCTGCTGTTCTATCTGTAACAGTAACTGTGTTTGCCGCTGCCTGCAGGAGTGTGATGTGTAGGCCGTGGAAAAGAAAGCGGTGGAACTGATGCACGACACAGTGAAACGTTACTAGTCATATGCACCAACACTCACGAAAGCGCGGGAGTGATTCCGTCAAAAAAAAAAAAGCGCGGGAGTGGGAGTTTGCTATGAGCGCCCTTGGTACGGTTCGTCCTGGCTCTGGTTCTAGCTCGTATGACACAGTGAACGTTACTAGTCGTATGCACCAACCGTAGAAGGGCACAGTGGAAGTTTCAGGTACAAAATGATCCTTATTTTTTTTTAAAAAACGAATATGTATGAGATCTGAGTATCTTTGCATTTAGTAGAAAAAAAGTAGTTTTGTTACAAAATGCGCTTGGTCTTGGCGGCGTGCAAGTTTGTATATAAGATATTCAAAATCAGTAAACAGCCCGGATCCCAGGTTTATTTATATAGCGATTATTCACGAACTATGCAACCAAATTTATTTGCTCCGGTTTCGATCCACTTCTCTCCCTCTTTTCGGATCAATACTCTGAATTCTAAACGTCTAGCTGTTCCTCTCCTTCTGGACTTCTCACGTGACCAGAGTCAAGAGAGCGTTGGGGCCGGGGCCTTTTCTGCGATCGCCGCTCCACTGACAGCGGAGCCATTGCGAAAACACGCCCTTTGGTCTCGATCATGCGGTTGCCACGTGATTCGTTACATCGCTATACGCCTTTTTCCGTACTTCATCAAAACAAAGCATCGGTCATCAAGTGGACAACACGGGGCGATCATCATTATCCGAGATCAGCGATCGACGTCCGACTGTCCGAGCCCAACGGCAACATCAGGCATCAGGGGGGCGTTGAAACAACTCCTGGCAAAAATATTTGCCGAAAATCATCAGGTACGGATACGAATATCTCGCTCCATTTGTTGTTGTTTTTTTTTTTCAATTTTCTAGCACGGGAGACCCCGAGCACACCGAAATGATTGTTCCTCATCTCGCAGCTCTGGTCGCCGCGGCAGCCTTCTCAGAAACCCTGACTAGCCTGCTGTCTGCTTTCCTACACTGCTTACTTAAAGAAGAGGAAGAAGATGGCATCCCACTTCCCCCGTGCAGGTGCAGCCCCTTCGGGCAATGGCTCCGCGGACTCGGAGTCGGAGCTTGAGATGAAGGCCAAGCAACGAAGAGGAGGAGACGGAAGGCATCTTCGTCGTGCAGCACAGCAAGCCCTGGATAGGTGAGGTGAGGCTGTTTCTTCTTTCACTTGCCATGTCCTGAGTCCTGACTTTAGTGACTGAGACTCCCGAGCACGCATCTTATCACATCATGGGCGGTTTGCACTATGCAAGCATGGCCGTGGATCCAATCAATCAGGCACCGACCGAATGCTCGCGTCGCTACCACTACCACCTCCTGTGTTGGAACTGGTCCAGGAGCTCATAGCTCGTTTGCACGCATTTCTCGTTGGAGGAACCATCTCCGCTTCCTCACACAAGCCTGTCAAAGTCTAGCACCTACTACCCTGCAGCCTGGTTTAGCACACAATATCTTACAGCTTACTCCTACTACTACTCATCTATCCAGGCACGAACAAGCTGTAAAGCCTTGGATCATCTCCAAGCCTTTGTCTCATCGCCTCCACTCATCCGAAGCCCCCCAGCTCATGCTCGTGACTGTCAAGAGTTAGTTATCCAGAGGTACGTAAGCCTAAGATAGCATAGCAAAGCAAAAACACGCGTGTCTCTTCTTCTGGCTGCTGTTGCGCTTCATTCTGTTATTAATCAATCAAAAAGATTGCTCTGCATCCGGGCGTGGTTTTCGTTCTGTTAAGGCTCCAACTACTTATGCACCACGCATGATTCCAGGCAGCAGCCCGGTGCTGAGTGTGGGCGGCGCCGCAGCTGCTTTGGCCGTTGAGTGAGTGCAAAGACTAAGCGAGATCGAGAGCGAACAAAAGGGGGCGGGGGCGAGCCGTGGAGTGGTGGGTTCTTGCTTGCTTCAGGCCTACCTTTCGGCAGCCTTAAGCTTGGTGGTTGTAGTGGCGCGAGTATAATGCGTTTATCCTCCACCAAAGGACCGACCGGACCATCTACGTCCATGTAGCTGTAGGCCTCTACTTAGTAGCGGAGATCATGAGCTGCAGAGGCAAGGCATCGCCCGTGGCCAAGCTTAAAGAAACCTCGCCATGTGTCCCCCGGTTTAAGGATGTCAATTGTTTAGAAAACCACACGGCTGTCCCTGTCCCTGTTGTCGCTGGCTAAGTGGTTGGAGGACTGACTAGTTAGTGCCAGATTAGACGGGCAAGCCAGCAGCCAATTCCTCCGTGTTGTCCATTATTTAGTTGCTTTGCGCGCGTGCAGACAGAGCGAGCTACCTATAGGCTATCTATAGCAAGCTCCGCCGTCGCCATTGCTAGACACCTTAGCTTAGCTCGCTCGCCTGGCCTCTCGCATCAGTCTTTCCTGCCTGCCGCCGCTGGCTCTCGTCCATGACAAAGGGGGCGGGAGCTAGCTGACAGCCGCTTTCGTCTTTTGTCCTTTCGCAGGCAGCATTCCTCTTGGTCTTGGAGGCGTGGTGGTAGCTTGTGCTGGTGTGCCACCGAGCTCCCGCGGCCTCCGGGAGTAAAGATTCGTCATGCAGGCGGCGGCCAAGACAAGGTTTGTTCATGTTCAGTTTCATCCCCTTCCATGCTAAATTCCATGTGCCGTCTGATGATTGCTACATATGCATTTTTTTTGTTGTTTATTTCTCTCTGCGTCAATCTTGCCGATGTTCATTAGATTATCCTCGCCAAGTCAATGTCCGTGCCTCTCTCTCTCTCTCTCCCTCCTCATCTGGTCTTCGCTCTTCAGTTTGGCCATTAGCCCATGTTCCACTCTCCACTCTATTGGAGCACGCACGAGCTAATCGCCTACGCTATGACTGTACACGCGCTCACGAAAGTGCAGGGAGAACTGTTCATTCATTCGTTCATGTTCTCCTCTGCTCAGTGGTGGCGGCAAAGCAACAGAGGTTCCCAGAGCTGCAGTCATAGGCTCACAGCTGCAGCGCCGATTTTACACGCGGCTGGGCGGCTCTAAACTATGCTTTCCTCCTCATCACCATCTGTCTGTCCCCTCCTTTCCCATTTATTTTTACCTTTTCATGGAGCCGAGGAGGAAGCGACCAAGTTTTCAAATCACGGCCGCATGTGACCGTGACTGTTCGCAGATAGCTCCATGCGCAAGGGGTGTCCCGTTCTTGAGCTCGGAGCCAAGGAGGACAGGCAGGTCCACTTGTTGCCTAACCCGCATCTGTAAAGCAAAGCGAGCGCCCCCGTCCCCTCCACGGCTCCACCCCATCTCACACTCTGCCCGCCCGGCCTTTTGATCCCCCGCCCGTGCTTGCCTACGCGGCGGAGGAGGAGATTATGTTAAGCTAATGCCGCGGCCCCTTTCGTCGGCTCCTGTCCCGGGTCTCGGCGTTGTTGCTCCTCCCCTCCACTTCCTGTCGGCCTCTTGCGCTTTCCGGCCTCGGATTCTTTGTCGTGTGCCCCCATTGCATCTCGCTGCTGCTTCTTCTTCTTCGCTTTGCATCTGAGTTGAGCTGGAGCATCGATCCGCCTCGTCCTTCCGGACGCGGCTTCGGCTAGAATCCCCTTCCAACCGGTTCTACTCGATTTGGATTTTTGAGCTGGAGTCTCCCAAAGCAAAAGCTTTCCTTCCTCTTCCTCCCCCTTTGCATTTGACATGAGGAGAGACGCTACAGTTTGCCCTCTGTTCTGAGCATGCTATCCTTGAACAAAATGCATTTTCTCAAGTTGTATTCCAGCAGCAACAGCTCCAGGTAATGTGCTGCTGCTCGGCGGTGTGAGCTTGCCTTGCCTGTCCTTCGTAGTTTTTGAGGTCTCCTCGGATTCATACCTGATGTTGTGGTTGGTTTTCTTTTGGCTTGAAGGAATGGCTCCTTGGAACACCCCACCCGGACGTCCTCCCAGGGCAGCAACAAGGCCGGGCGGACGGCGAGGATGGCTGAGTCGCCCACCGGCCTCAGCCCCAAGGTCGACCGCCGCACGGCGTTGAGCGCCGAGAGAGAGGTAAATGGCAAAACCCCCCTGTGTCCCTCTGCAGTTTCTCCATTTCAGAATGCGGTTAGATACAGTAATTTCACCAGCATGCCTGATATATCAGGTAGCCATGGCTTATCAACCAGCATACCAAGCTTCAGTGTTCTGTTTGGTAGTACGTTGGTGCTATCATATCAGGGGCACCGTCCAATTAAGCTCGTGACAAATCTTTGAAAGACTGTTAACTGCTCTTAAATGGGTCGAATTTCTATACCATTTATCAGCAATACCCTAATATATCTCTTCCAATATCCATATGAAAGGTGGGTCCTATATAATTGTAAGAGAAAATATGACTGAAAAGTGGTAGTTGAAATGATTCTCATCATATTAGGGGAGTTGTATCTCCTCTTTTTTTCGAGGGGAGACGAGGAAAATATTGGTCGCCATAAAAAAAAAAGAGGTGTCGAGGAGGAGTAAGAAAAAAGTATAGCTGTCCCTGATATGACAGTTTTACGAGGATAGGGAGAGGTATTAGGATTACTGGAGATGCTCTTAGCTCCGATGCTCTCACTCAATTAGGAGTGGTTGGGTCTCGGCGTCTCGCTTCTGTCTCTCATGATGGAGCAAACTGTCAATTAGACTGAAACAGACAAGTATTAGGTACAAGCTAAGTGCCCGAATCAAATGGTCCAAAGATATTGAATGGCTAGCAAATCCTTGAAATAATTGAAGCTGGTCCTCGTGTTGCTACCAAACTGGTGGATTAAGATAGCGGTACCAGTTCTGCTACCACCAGTGTCGCTGCAACCAACGGCAAAACAGGCGTATCTGATAGAACTGACTCTAAGCTCTGTTTGGGACCGGGACCAGGAACCGTAATTGACACCGGTGTTTTATTCTCTATATCTATATGTACTGATTACGATATTGAGAAACACCCTGAAAATAGGAAGGCTAATTTGGCAGTTGCACATTTTAAACACTCTGATAGTTAGGCTATCTGTTACAATATATCCCATCATGCTAGTCATTTTCTCGTACAGAAAACTAATAAGAATTATCAACTAGCATTTTGTAGCAAGATTGTCGCCGACATTTGAACAACTATATGCATTTTTCTGGATACTGGAGATGAGTTAGACAGTTAACACAACAACAGCATTTCTCATGACCACTGCATTGGTTAAGCTCGTCTGTGTCTCCCTACAAAAAGGGGGGGGCCTGTCTTGAATTTTAGCTTCCTTTGAAGCGACAGTTATAACATATATATATATATATATATATATATATATATATATATTACAGGTTTAGTTCGTTAAAATTTATGTAGGCAGAATTTGTATTTTTTTTGTTTCAAGAACAAAAATCCCGTTAGACAAAACCACAAAGTTGACAAAATCTAATCCCTTCTAGCACGAAGACAAGGATAAAAAGTTGATATATTATGTCACAAAGACAAATCATAAATTATAAAATTAATAATTTACTAGTACTAGTTGGTTGTAGAAGACTGTCGTCTAAAATCATATTAAAATTCAGGGCGTGTTTAGATGGCAAAATTTTTGGGAGAAAAATTCATGTAGCACTTTCGTTGTTATTTGGTAAAATTTATCCAACCATGGATTAACTAGGCTCAAAAGATTCGTCTCGGCATTTACAGACAAACTGTGTAATTAGTTATTTTTTTACCTACATTTAATGCTCTATACATGCGTCCAAAGATTTGATGTGACGGATACTATGCAAAAAAAATTTGGGTCTTTTGGGATCTAAACGTGGCCTCAGGCAATATAGGAAAAGCGGAACAAACTGTCACTGTGGAAATCAAATCACCCGCGGTCTTTCAAACGGAGTTTGAGGAGTACAGTACTAATATTACCATCAGTGATGTTGTCGGCATTAATTTGTCCTTGTGTGCAATAAAATCACCAGAAAAGGAGGCCACCGACGACGAAGCTGTCAGAGCTGGAGTCCCAGCTGTCGCAGCTGCAAGACGAGCTCAAGAAGGCCAAGGAGCAGCTCCATTCCTCCGACCTCTCCAGGAAGCGGGCCTTGCAGGAGGCCGACGACGCCAAGGCGCAGGCCGCCGCGGCGTCCGCGCAGGCGCGCGACTCCGAGGCGCAGCTCGCCGAGCTCTCGTCGGCCGAGGAGGCCCGCCTCCTGGAGCTGCGTCGTCTGTCGCAGGAGCGCGACCGCTCGTGGCAGTCGGAGCTGGAGGCCATGCAGAAGCAGCACGCCGCGGACTCGACCGCGCTGGCCGCGGCGATGGGCGAGGTGCACCGCCTCCGCGTCCAGCTCGCCGCCGCGGCGCGCGCCGACCGCCGGCAGGACGTGGTGGAGGCGCTGGCCACCATCGACGAGCTCAGGGTGAAGCTCAAGGCGAGCGAGGAGGCCGAGGCGCAGGCGCGCGCCATGCACGAGGAGTGCAAGCAGCAGCTGGAGGCGAGCCGGGCCACCATCGATTCGCTGCTCACGGACGGGTCCAAGCTGATGGACTCGTTCAGCCTCGTGGTGAAGGAGCTCGAGGAGTCGCGTGCCAAGGTCAAGGCTCTTGAGGACGAGATCGCGGAGACGTCGTCGAAGGTCGCAAGCGGCCCCTGCAACTGCTCGGGGTCGGAGTCGGAGGCCGCCGAGCTGAGGGCGGAGCTGGAGGCCGCGGAGGCCAGGTACCAAGAAGAGAAGATCCTTAGCACCGTCGAGACGCAGTGCGCGTACGAGCTCATGGACCAGATAAAGACAGAGTCCGACCTTCGGCACGGCAAGCTCGCGGCGGCGCTCGAGGGCGCCAAGTCCGAGGTCATCTTCCTCAAGGCGAGCCTGTTCGACAAGGAATCCGAGCTACGGAGCGCGCTGGACGCGAACAAGAAGCTACAAGCGGAGACGAGATCAGACAGCTCGGCCGACGCGCTGAAGAAGCAGCTGCAGGGCGCGCTGCACGAGAACGGGCAGCTGAAGCAGGAGCTGCGCCAGTACGAGTCCGAGAAGGGCTCCGCAACCGCGAGGACGGCGGAGGCCGACGCGGCGGAGGCGGCGAAGAAGGGCGAGATGGAAACCGAGCTGCGTCGCCTGCGGGTGCAGGCCGAGCAGTGGCGGAAGGCCGCGGAGACAGCCATGGCGCTGCTGACGGTTGGCAAGGGCGGGAACGGCAAGGTCGTGGAGCGGAGCGAGTCGTGGGAGGGCGGCAAGTACGCGGGCCTCTGCGAGGAATTGGACGACGACGCGGCCGCCAGGAAGAACGGCAACGTGCTCAGGAGGATCAGCGGCATGTGGAAGAAATGAGGGCGATCGGACAGCTGAGCGGCGGCCGCGGCGAGCGCTGTACTGCTCTGTAGCCTTCAAGCCTTGGGTCTCTCTGGTGTAATTGTTTTGCCGGTTCTTGACTTCTTGTGGTGTAAAAATGAAACATAGTAGAGTGATGTACTGGTCGGAGGTAAACGTGCTCATAGCTGTATTATACAACGTGGTATATGGAGGACGAACAATTCGTCCGGGTGCGAAAGGGTTGTGGTAGCTCTCCTATATGGTTGCATCCGACAGTGTTTAGTCATCAAGAATTCGAATTTGATACTTCTTTTGTTTTTTTAAAAAAAATGGAAGTTCGATTGATTCCTAACCACGTTGGTCCACTGTTTTTCATTTTCGGAATGAGAGGGGATCCATCTTGATTAATGAGCAGAAATGGCGCTCGTTTCGGATCTTCGATCTTTCATTTCAGTTGGTAGCGTTCAAGCAAATGAGTATTTCAGCCCAGTTTATGTGCCATCTCAGCCCATTCCACGGTCCAATTGGCAACTTTTTACGGTCCGCATTTAGCAGCTATGGGCAAAAGGGCCCAACGTTTACCAGAAGCACATGACGATTACCAATTTGATTTATTTCCAGGTTCCAACGCAGCGTTGCCGCCACGAAGTACATGTACTAAAGATGAAGCTCCGTGTATTCGCAAAAATAAATAAATATAAATATGCAGCTCCGTGTTCCACTTTCGCTCAATAAAAGAAAACGCGCCATTATTGTTCTTCATCATTTCATTTCATGATTCATCACCCATCAGTACGCTCCTGACCTCCTAATGAAGCCTCAGGTCGGGGCCTAGTTGGAACAATTGATACAGACGAAGTCTATCAGTGCAACTAGACACATTAATCATTTCTCTGTTCGTCCTCTATGCTTTGCTACCCTGTCTGATTCTACTCCTATTACTACCTGCTGTTGTTAACAAACTGTCTATCTACTTTATTAGAGAGCGTGAAGAAAGAAAATAGAAGAGCTAGTGAACGAGAAAAGCAAAATATATGGATTCAAATGAAAGAAATGTGATGCCACGTTGGACTCATATTCCTTTTCCTCTAAACTTTATATAGTGAAATTTGCAGGAACAAGCTAATAGTACTATGAATGTGACACCATGCAGTCAAACTGTGCCTACATACAGTGCAAGAGTAACAAAACATAAAACCAAGAAAATGAATTAATTACAGTAGAACTCAGGATGTGATATCGGTCATATCGTGCGCTCAAACCTTTGTTACACATAGTACATGAAAATAAAGAATAACAGCAAGAATCTTACATACTGGAACTACATCATACACATCACTACAGCGCTAAGTTTGTGGGAACCTTTGTTCAGATTCCAGATCCAGCAGATTTCACTGCTGCTGTGTTTTGTGCTGAAGGCTCAGGAGGAGGGCATGCCAATTCCCATGCCGTAATTTGAGCCTTGGAAAATCCGTGCCTTCAGGTGGCTGAAAGCGGTTCATTAGAAAGCAGTTAGAAACAAAAGGGTTCGGTACCATGACCACATAAGGAAAGGTTTAGGAGTTCCTAATATGATTAGTGAAAAAAAACATGGGCAAGTGACCGCAGACTGAAAAGCAACAAAATGACCCACAATTCTGTTTCAAAAAAGACAAGACCCACAATGAGGTGAGAAGTTGGTTTGTAATTATCAACCAGCTGCTTCTTTATTGGGTCGTTATCCTAGTTTCCTACTTTCCTTGGGAGACCTTTTCCTTCTTCTTTTTCAGTGTTATAACCCCTCTGAGGCTCTGATCTCCTAGTGGAGTTAGAATGGTTGTTTCATTGTTTGTAAAGGGTCAGTAAGGAACCATTTCCTTCATCTCTATTTAATATAAGATACACAGCTCTCGCGCGTTTCGAAAAAGAATATCAACCAGCTACTTAAGCTGCACTTAGTTAGCATTTCCAAAAAAAAATTGAAACTTTGACATTCGTATAGCAAAGTAGATTATGATTTACATTTTTAACTATCCAACTGAAACATAGCTCCAATGTGCTTATGGATAAGAACAACAGCAGATTTAGTAACGTGACAGGAAAGAAATTGTACACCCCAGTTGTAAGCAAAGATGGAATATCCTAAGTCACACTAAAGTTGTAAATAATGAGTCCACATCATCTGGTGCTTAAAAACAACACTAAAGGATAAACTACATTTGATAAAGAAGTAACCGTTTTTCAGCAAACATTTTTCTATGAGATGAATTCAACTAACCCATGCTTAATGTTGAAAATCAGTTATTAATTAACCTGCAAGATATAGAAATATACACGTTCCTGGATCATAATGCACTTTGTTTCAACAACCTGCATTGTGACAGGGTGCTGTTGGAATATTTGTTCTAAAATGGTTGGCTGAGTTATAGATAGTGGTTATTTTCAACTTCCAAGTTATAGATAGTGGTTATTTTCAAATAATCTCTTTGTTTTCAGGGCACTGAACTTTTGCCAACAGAACTGGAGCAGCTCCTGCATTCATACTGTTTTTCTACTTAAAGCCGATTTAGCAAAACTAGGAACCTATTTCCCAGTAAGAAATACTCGGCTAGAGCCCAGATAACATAAACAAGAAAAATATCAGACACCATATTGCAATTTTCAGACTTCTTAGGAAACATCGACAAGTTTCTGTTCCCCACTTCTCGATTTGGGAACTTACAGTTCTAAAGCTCAACAAAAAAATGTAATCAATAATCTATTTGTTTGGATACCTTTCGAAGACGTCAGTGGCGAAGCGGGATCCGTTGAAGCAGATGAACCAGAGCAGGATCAGCACCAATATGTCTTCTCTAGTTAAAGGGAGAACATTCCAATAACAGTAACATAAAATCCAGTTACTTCGAAAGGAACACCGAATCAGAAACCATGCCCAATAAATTCGATGGAGAACATTCCACGCCAAATCAACGGATTGCCCGACCGATAAAAACATTTCCCGCAAGAATGAATCCAACAAGTGCCTACCCAAACCTAAGCCCTGTCGGGACAGAGATACTCAGAATCAGACGCGGATCTAACATAAGCCCCTAGTTGATGACGGTGTCGAGCGAAGCAAGGCCGGAATTTGCAAAGGGGGCAGTAATAATAATAATAATAATAATAATAATAATAATAATAATAATAATAATAATAATAATAATAATAATAATAATAATAATAATAATAATAATAATAATAATAATAATAATAATAATAATAATAATAATAATAATAATAATAATAATAATAATAACTGAATCGGATCGAGACGCGGCGGAAGGATACTGAATAGGCTGCGCTCCCACCAATCGAGCATGTAGAGGCCCATGGTGACGTTGTAGAGGTGGATCTTCTTGCCCACCCAGCTCATCTCGCCGGCCATCTCCTCTGCAGGGTCCTTACTCCTTCCTCCTTGCGGAGCGCTACTTTCGGATTCGGGAGCGCCTGTGTTCCTCTGGTTCTAGCTGAATTTCTGAACTCTGAATCGATGCTGCTCTGTTGGGGATACAGAGGTTGTCGTTTATAAAGAACACAGAAGAATCGGAAAGCCTGAGTGCCTTGTTTACTCCCTGCCTTCGCCCTGTTCGTTTGGACTTATCAGCACAATCAGCAACCATCCAGCTGTGTTTTTTTCTCACAATAAACCAGCGAACAGTACTTTCAGCATAATAAACCAGCGAAACGAACAGGCAACTTGTTTTAGGCCTGGTTTAGTTCCCCACTCTAAAAAAATTTTTCACCCATCAAATTGAATATTTGGACATATGACTGGAGTATTAAATGTAGACGAAAAGAAAAACTAATTGCACAACTAAGGGATAAAATCACGAGACGAATCTTTCGAGCAAAGTAGTTCATAATTGGACACTTTTTGCTAAATAAAACCGAAACATGCTATAATGCATTTTTCACCGTTTTCGCCTGATTTCACTAAACACGGCCTTACTGGACCGATTCGTTGTCGTTTTTGGGCCAGCCGCTCAGATTTGAAGTCAGCGTCAGCCACTCAGCCGGGTCTAGTTCGGCCGCCGAGTGCACGTGACTTTTTTCCAACTAGGTCCTGTTTAGTTCCCGAAAATTTTTGGAAAATGCTACTGTAGCAATTTCGTTGTTATTTGACAAATATTATTCAATCATGGTCTAATTAGGCTTAAAAGATTCGTCTCGTCCATTTCGTCTAAACTGTGTAATTAATTTTATTTTTTATTTATATTTAATGTTTCATACATGCGTCTAAAGATTTGATGTGACGGCGAATGTACTGTTCCTTTGCACATTTTTTCGGAACCGAACTGGGCCCTAGTACAGCACGAAGCCACGAACTGGTCGGTACTTCCGTACTGGCACTCAGGGGTGTTTAATTTTTCACTCCGTCACGTCAGATGTTTGGACACATGTATAGAGTATTAAATATAAACGAAAAAATAACTAATTACATAGATTGCGATAAATTTATGAGACAATTTTTTAAGCCTAATTAATCCATGATTTGACAATGTCATGATACAGTAATCATGTGCTAATGGCGGATTAATTAGGCTTAATAAATTCGTCTCCCGGTTTCCAGACGAGTTATGTAATTAGCTTTTTTATTAGTATCCGAACACCCCTTCCGACATCACATGAAACATCCGATGTGACGCCCCAAAATTTTTCACCTCAGAAACTAAACATCCCCTAATTCCCACCCAAAAATTTTTCACCCCATCATATCGAGTGTTTGGACACATGCATGGAGTACTAAATGTAGACGAAAAAAAACTAATTACATAGTTTGGTTGGAAACCACGAGACGAATCTTTTAAGCCTAATTAGTTTATGATTAGCCTTAAGTGCTACAGTAACACACATGTGCTAATGATGGCTTAATTAGGCTTAATAAATTCATCTCGCGGTTTTCAAACAGGTTATGTAATTAGTTTTTTTATTAGTATCCGAAAACCCCTTCCGACATTCATAAAACATCCGATGTGACATCTAACAACTTTTCACCTACCAACTAAACACCCCTACATTGGTAATGCATATTGGTACGCACGCGTCATGAGGGTAGCCGTAGCCAGGATAGTGCATACGAAAAGAGGACTGTAGGCTGTAATCACCGTTCACCCAAATGCCGTTTAAATAAGGCTAATGCTATGATTATGGCGTCCGTCAAGGCGTGTGCATCCGGACATGTCCCGTTCCTGGGCTTGCGCAGCGAATCGTGCCAAACAGCAATCAGCCTGCTTCCCTCGATCTATGCTCTCTCCTCTACCTCTACCCCGTGATATAATCCCCACCAACGGAAATCCCCACTCGCTTCGCTCATCGCGGCTTCAACGAATCAGGCGCCCCACCCCACTCCGCCCGGCGCCCTCGTCCCTCTCCGTGCCGCATCTGCCGCCACGGCACGCCCATTCCTCCTCTAGAACCTCACCACGCCGCACCCACTCTTCCTCCAGAACCTCGTCGACGTCGGTGTGGTCGACGAGTCGGACATCTTCAGCGGCGCGGGGGACTACAACGACGACCTCCTCGGCGTGTGAAAGCTCTTGGTCGTCACGGCGCTCTCCTTCCCCGGTGTGCCCATGCTGCTCGGGTACCTCGTTCAAGCAGCAAGGTGACATTACGCAGCGCATGTTGCAAGGTTACGTTTCAAGTGTTTCAGATGTTTCATCTGGATGTTGCAAGGATTTCATCTTGATGTTGCAAAAGTAGATCGTGATGTTGCACATGTTGTAGTGGCTATACACGTCTGTTTCAAGTGTATGTTCCAAATGTTTCATCTGTTTTTTTAGACTTTCATTGCAAGTGTTTCATCTAGATGTTGGTATATGTTTCACACGTATATCGCAACTATTTTATCTGGGTGTTGCATATGTTTGCAATGGTTTTCAAGAGTTTTCATGTGCATTTGCAAGTGTTTCACACGCTTGTTGCAAGTCTTTCAGCTGTTTCGTATGAATGTTTTAAGTGTTTTATCTGGATGTTTTAAAAGTAGATCGTGATGTTGCAATGTGACTCACCTGCCACAAACTGCTTGCTGCTGCAATTGCTTGGACTCCGTGCATACATGTGGGGGAGTGGAGGGATGGAGCGCTGCTCGGCAGCGGGTGCAGGAAGTGGAAGGCGATGGCGGCAGGGGCACAGGCAGTCTCCGCGCGACATGTGGGTGCGGCAAGCAGAGGGGGCACGGGCGAAAAAGTGGAGAGGGTGCGGACGGACAAAGGCACGATAATGAGGCACAGTTCCCTGGGAGCCGCATACGCCGGCGTCAGCCGCAGAAACGAACTGCAGCCATGAGCGTCCGGACAGACGTCCGGGCACCGGTAGTGTCGTTTAAATAAACGGTAGATGAGACCAAACATATCATTTACAGTATGTTCCTAAATGGTCCATTAAACGGTTGGAGCAGTTAAACCCATTTAAACCATCTAAAACGGTGTATACAACATAAACGGGATAGACTTAAATGTGATTAATAAATAGGTAAAACGATTGTATACTCCACTATTTTTAAATCAATATAAGAAAATTACAACTACCATATTGCCACTCAACTAATTAGCATTGTAAATAGAGTTAAATACCCTGACGGTCCTTAAACTCGTGGCACTGTGTCACTTGGATCCACAAAACTCTCAAAATCGAAATTTGACTCCTGAACGTGTTCAGTGGTGCCAATCCATACCTCTTCGACAGACGCTGACTACGATAATTTTTTTTACAAAAAGCACCCTGCTCCTATAGAACATGTTCTACCTCCGTCTCCCTCGCGCGCGGCGGCGTTAGCGGCCGTTCGTGGACACGCCCACCGTGCTCACCGGGTTGACGCATCTGCATACGCGGGAGCATGTCGGAGGCTTCAAGCTGGTGGAGTCCATTCCGGAGCCCTGCGTGCGGTGCGACTTCGCGAACCCGAGTTCGGACGTGTGCGAGATGGAGGCTGCCATCCGCATCCGCGGGAGCACGTCGGAGGTCTCCGAGATGCTGCTGTGCCACGACATCCTCCCCACCGCGCACACCCTCTCCGCACTCCGGCGAACCGTACGTGGCCACAGCGCTGCTGGGCATGTACGCGTGTGCCGGGGACGCGGTGGCGGCGCGCGCTGTTCGACGGGATGCGATCAGACCCGCACGTGGTGTCCGTGACAGCGATGCTGACCTGCTACGCCAAGATGGCCCTGCCCGCGGTGGACGAGGTGTCTATGGTGCTGGTGCTCTCCTCGGTCGCGCAGCTGGCCACGTCGGAGTCCGGGAGGTGGCTCCACCACTCATTCGTGACGAACAGCAGCGGCCGGGTCCGACTCAACGCCAGGGTCGGCACAGCGCTCATCGACATGTACGTACTGCAAGTGCGGGAGCCTGGAGGACGCCATCGCCGTGTTCCGTGACCTCGGCGGCGACAGGGACATCGTCGCGTGGAACGCCATGATCAACGGGTACGTGATGGTGATGCACGGGGATAGCCGGGAGGCGCTGGAGGCGTTCGGCCAGCTGCGGGCGCAGGGGCTCTGGCCGACCGACATCACCTTCGTCGGCGTGCTCAATGCGTGCAACCACTCCGGCTTCATGGTGGACCTCCTCGGCCAACGACGCAGGCTGTTCAGGGCAATGGAGGAAGAGTATGGCATCCTGTTAGAGTTTGATCTCTCCTCCTATTGGACCCAACGGTCCACTAGGGACCTTGATCCGCTCCTTGATCGGGGGAGCTCAACCCATCTATGGTTGGAGGGCCCATGTCACATGCGGTAGATAAATAGAGGTGGGAGGCCGGGGCACGGATCACCAAGTTCGACCGCCGCCCTTCTCCCACCAACAAACCCTAGACCCTACTCCGATCAAAGGGACCGCACAAGTGACGGGAAGCCCTTCTCCGCCGCCACTGCGTCCCCTTCTCCGTCATGGCGGACTCCAGCTCCTCAGCGCCGAAGAACGATGATCGCTACTCACCCCTTAACTCTTTTACTTTCATGTATCACTAGATTATATATTAGGTCATGTTATGCAAAGGTTGAAATCGATCTCTTCAATTAGCATGGTCTCGATTAGTCACACTGTTAGTGATTCTAACTAGAAATAAACAATGGTACCGGAGCCACCTAACAGTGGATTAGATCGGGATCAGATAAGTGATAAGAAACCCTAATCTAGGGTTAGCCGCCGAGCGACATGTCACGAGCATCGTCCCGGGCTACTTAGAAATGAGAAGATGGGGATTTTTCAGAGTCCAACCCTAACCCTAACCTGTGCGACTCAGTGAAAACAATCATATCCGGATCAAAGAGGGAGGGGAAGAACAACCTACCTCACCGGAGCAGTAACCGCCGCTGGCGGGAAGACATCCGGCCGGCGAACCTTCGGTCGCCGCCGGCTTAGTTGAGCCGCGCAAGGGTGCTAGGCACCGCCCGTGAAGCCGCTCGACGGCGGCGTGCTCAGCCGTGGGCGAGCACGCCCGCCGGCGAGGGGGCTCACGGCGGCGCCACCCTTCTCCGCCATGGCGTCGCCGTCGCGTTCTTTTCGGCTGCTGCGGCTGCGCGTGAGAAAGGGAAAGGGGAAAGGAAGCTAGGGTTCACGTTGAGGCCGACTCGGACGTTTTTATTGAAGCGAAAACGGCGGCCAGCCGTTAGATCCAAGCCGACGGCCGAGATCGGCCGAACCGCTGGACGGGCCGGCAGAGGCATACGGTCCGCGGCCGCTTTCCCGGCCCAGGCCCACGTTGCGGCCTGGGGCGTGGGAGGCAGCGCGTGCCGCTTTGATGGGCCAAGCAGGCCGCGTAAAGCCGGCTTGTTAGCCCACTTCAATTAGCAAAGCTCTTAGTCTTTTTCCAGAAAATTTTTTAGCATGTGTATTTTCATGATTTCGAATTTAGTCAAATTTTGATCAAATGTGATAAAATTTTAGTGACAATATTACAAATATTTCTGGAATTGAGAATTAGTTCACATTAGTCACGTTTTCCGCTGCTCAGTAAGTCTACTTGCTCCTTAACTAAACTCGAACCAACGGGAGATTTAGTTATGGGGCAAATTTAAGAAATTAGAAAATTCTTATAATATTGTTATTTTCTGACCAGCGTTGATTATATCAATATTATAATTGCTTAGTCCATCCGTTAATGTGCATTATTTCTAAATTTTACCCAACGGTGATATAGATTTAATGTACAGAGGATTGTATGTATTAATACTGACCAACATTGTTTTAATACATGCAATTTCAATTTCAGTTATTTTCTTAGACTAAATTCACTCACAATTTTGTATCTGAATTTCAGGACTCACCAACTGAGTATAGATGGTCCCAAAGCTTAACGGGACCAACTATAAGATGTGGCGTGAGCAGTATGAATTAGCCCTTGTCATGACTGACAATGACTTAGCTCTCAATGAACCGTGCCCTCAGGAACCTGAGGAACCGGTCATTGCACAGAATGAGACTGATGAAGCGTTTGCTACACGCAAGCGTGAGCATGCGTCAGTGAGGATGTCCTATGATCTTGCTAAGAAAAAATGGGACAACTCCAATAAGAAATGTCTGACATTGGCTAAGGCTACTATTTCAGAGCCCATCAGAGGATCACTGCCTGAGTGCACCACCATCACTGAGTATTTAGAAAAAGTCAAGACTCAGTTTCATGGTACAACTAAGACTCAAGCCAGTGTGCTTATTAGAGAGTTCATCAATAAGAAATACACTGGTGGTGGTGTCAGAGAGCACATACTGAGGATGAACACCTTGGCATCTAAGCTCGCATCAATGAAGATGGTTCTTCCAGATCCATTTGTCGTTCATGTGATCATAGCTTCTTTGCCAAAGGAGTTTGAAGCCTTTGTTGTGCATTATAACATGGCACCTGAGGACTGGAACATTGAGAAGCTTCTTGGGCAAGCCACTTAGGAGGAGGAAAGACTTAAGGAATCACGGGGAGACTCTGCTCTTTTCGTGAAGCATAACAACAATAAGAAGTTCTACCATAAGAATGCCAGACCACAAGGGAAACCAAAGTGGGATGGTAGCTCTTCCTCCAACGCTCAGGCACCAAACTCTTAGGGTAAAGTCCCTCAGAACCCTCAGATTCAGAATCCTCAAAATAATAATGGGACTCAGGACCAAAACAGGCCACAGAACCCACTCCGCAAGAAGCCCTGGCTAGCACCAAATCAGTGCATGTTCTGTGAGAAAACAGGTCATATGCAAAAGGATTGTCTTGGTTTCTTGAAGTACCTCAACAAGAATGGTGAGGATTTAGTTACATTTGTAGATGAATCCTTGTACATTAGTTATGCAAAATCTACTTGGTGGATTGACTCAGGTGCAACAATTCATGTTGCCAATTCTTTACAGGGATTCCATACGAGGAGAACCCTGCAAAGAGGCGAAAGAACAATTAAGGTGGTAAATGGAGTACAATCCGACGTCGAAGCCACTGGCGATTTGACTTTAGCATTACTAGATGGTTTTGTACTTAGGCTTTCTTATGTACTCTATGTTCCTTCTTTGCATCGAAACTTAATAAGTGTTAGTAAGTTAGATGATGATGGATTGTCTTGCCATTTTGGGAATGGCAGATGTAAGATACTTTTTAATGATAAGTGTGTTGGTCTTGCCGTCCGACAAGACAAACTTTATTTGTTATCAGTTTCTGAGAATGTTAATACTATATCCGTTGAGAATGAGAAAGTTCCCTCGTCTACGAATGTAAATAGAAAGCGTAAGAAAGTTTAGATTGACTCTTCGAAATTGTGGCATTGTAGATTAGGCCACATTTCGAGGGGGAGAATTGATAGATTAGTCAAGGCTGAAATTCTTCCGCCATTACAACTCTCAGAATTAGATCAGTGTGTAGATTGTATTAAGGGTAAGTATGTTAAGAAAGTTAAGAAAGATGCCAAACGAAGTGCAGGGAATTTAGAAATAATTCACACAGATATTTGTGGACCATTTCCTGTTAAGAGTGTGGACGGTTATGATTCATTCATAACTTTCACTGATGATTATTCGCGTTTTGGCTATATTTATCCAATAAAAGAAAGATCAGAAGCATTAGATAAGTTTAAGATATTTAAGGCAGAAGTAGAAAATTAGCATAATAAGAAGATTAAAATAGTAAGATCAGACCGTGGTGGGAAATATTATGGGCGACATACCCCGTATGGCCAAGTTCCAGGACCTTTTGCAAAGTTCCTTCAGAAAATGGCATAGTTGCCCAGTATTCCATGCCAGGAGATCCTCAGCAGAATAGAGTGGCTGAGAGAAGAAACCGTACCTTAATGGATATGGTAAGAAGCATGATTAGCTACTCCACCCTACCGGTAAGTTTGTGGATGGAGGCATTGAAAACCGCCATTCACATTCTTAATCGTGTTCCAAGTAAGTCGGTGCCCAAAACACCGTACGAGCTATGGACAGGCAGAGTACCCTCACTTAAGTACTTAAGGGTGTGGGGCTGTCCTACTGAGGCTAAAATTTTTAACCCAAATTTAGGGAAATTAGATCCTAAGACAGTTAGTTGCCATTTCATTGGCTACCCAGATAGGTCAAAAGGTTACCGCTTTTATTGTCCTGACAGGCATACTAAGTTTGTGGAAACCAGACATGCTGAGTTCTTAGAAGATTATTTGATAAGGGGGAGCAAGGTAGCACAGGAGATTAGTTTAGAGGAGAAAAGGGTTTATACCCCTACTCCAATGCTTCAGGAACAATTCTTTGTGCTACCCATAACTGTTTCACCAACAATGTTAGACACTATAGTGCCAGCACCGGTTGTTAGTTCTCCGTTGCCGACATCCAATGAAAATCTAGAACCTGTCCTTCAGGATCCATTATAACCACACGTCGAGCATCAGGAAGAACAACAACAACAACCCCAAATAGCGCCAAACAATCAGAATCTTAGAAGATCAGAAAGAGTTAGAAGATCAGCTATTTCAGATGATTATGAGGTTTATGAAACCGAAGAATTTCATATGGAGGATGATCCCACTACATATGAACAAGCCATGAGAAGCGAACACTCCGAGAAGTGGTTAGAAGCCATGAGAGATGAAATAAGGTCCATGGATTCCAATAAAGTTTGGGAACTGATGGAAATTCCTAAGGGAGCTAAGAAGGTTGGTTGTAAATGGGTTTATAAAACTAAGTATGACTCCCAGGGGAATGTTGAGAGACATAAGGCGCGACTCGTGGCAAAAGGCTTTACTCAGAGAGAAGGAATTGATTACAATGAGACTTTCTCTCCGGTCTCTTGTAAAGATTCTTTCAGAATTATAATGGCGCTAGTAGCACATTTTGATTTAGAATTACATCAGATGGACGTTAAGACGGCATTCCTAAATGGGGATCTTGAGGAAGATGTTTACATGGCACAACCGAAAGGTTTTGTCATGGAAGGAAAAGAGAACATGGGGTGCCGCCTAAGGAAGTCCATTTATGGACTAAAACAAGCTTCAAGACAGTGGTATTTGAAGTTTGATAATACAATAAGAAAGTTTGGGTTTAAGGCAAATGTAGAGGACAATTGCGTTTATGTAAAGTTTAAGAATTCTAAGTTCATCTTCTTAGTTCTATATGTGGATGATATTTTGCTAGCAAGCAACGATGTCATTATACTAATGGAAACTAAGAAGTTCTTGTCCTCGCATTTTGACATGAAAGACCTCGGTGAAGCTTCTTTCGTTCTGGGGATTGAAATTCACCGTGATAGAAATAGAGGGGTATTAGGGCTGTCACAAAAGGCATACATAGAAAAGATTCTTAAGAAATATAGTATGCACAAGTGCAGTCCATCACCTGCACCCATAGTCAAGGGCGATAAGTATGGAGAACACCAGTGTCCCAAGAATCAGATCGAGCTCGAGCAAATGAGATCAGTACCTTATGCTTCAGCCGTCGGAAGCTTACAATATGCTCAAATTTGTACTCGCCCTGACATAGCGTTTGTTACCGGGTTACTTGGCAGATATCAGAAAAATCCAGGTGCAAAACACTGGAAGTTAGTTAAGAAAGTCTTGCGTTACTTGCAGGGCACTTAAGGCTTCATGCTAAGTTATAATAAGACTGACTCCCTTGAGATAGTGGGGTTCTCAGATTCAGATTATGCGGGGGATGAAAGGAAATCCACATCAGGCTACATATTCACCCTCGTAGGGGGAGCCATATCGTGGAAAAGTTCCAAACAGACTCTCGTCACGTCATCGACGATGTACGCTGAGTTCGTAGCATGTTATGAGGCCTCGGGGCAGGTGAGTTGGCTTAAGAAGTTCTTGCCCGGATTAAGAGTGGTAGACAGCATTGAGAGACCACTTAAGTTATACTGCGATAATAATCCCGCAGTTGAATATGCTCACAACAATAGGTCAAGTAGTGCTGCCAAACACATTGACATCAAGTACTATGTTGTGAAAGAGAAAGTTCAGGATCATGTTATAAGTCTTGAGTATATTAAGACGGATAATATGTTAGCGGATCCGCTCACAAAAGGCCTACCACCCAACGTGTTTAGAAAACACCTAGCCGGCATGGGGTTAAGGGAAAGCCAATGATTCCTGAACACTTAGGGCCCTTTTAGCTAGAACTCTGTTTCAAATTAGAGAAATGTACTGTAGCCGTCAAGTCCAATAGAAACTGTTTCTGTGATGATGAGACGCGCTCTACGCTTTTCTTTATAATGAGACGGAGTTAAGTGATAAGCATTTAAGTTAAGTATTTAAATTAAGAATAAGATAAGGTTAAGATAAGTTATTAGAAGAGATCAAGGGGGAGAATGTTAGAGTTTGATCTCTCCTCCTATTGGACCCAACGGCCCACTAGGGACCTTGATCCGCTCCTTGATCGGGGGAGCCCAACCCATCTATGGTTGGAGGGCCCCTGTCACATACGGTAGATAAATAGAGGTGGGAGGCCGGGGCACGGATCACCAAGTTCGACCGCCGCCCTTCTCCCACCAACAAACCCTAGACCCTACTCCGATCAAAGGGACCGCACAAGTGACGGGAAGCCCTTCTCCGCCGCCACTGCGTCCCCTTCTCCGTCATGGCGGACTCCAGCTCCTCAGCGCCGAAGACCGATGGTCGCTACTCACCCCTTAACTCTTTTACTTTCATGTATCACTAGATTATATATTAGGTCATGTTATGCAAAGGTTGAAATTGATCTCTTCAATTAGCATGGTCTCGATTAGTCACACTGTTAGTGATTCTAACTGGAAATAAACACATCCAGCCCAAGGTCGAGCACTACGGCTGCATGGTGGACCTCCTCGGCTGCACGGTGCGGCACGAGATCCCTGCGGTGGTGTACTCCAACGGCGGGAACTGCGGCAACTACTACCACGACTTCAACGACAACATCATCCCGCTTCAAGTACCGGGAGATCGTGGACGAGCTGACCAACTACGAGCACGTGGACGCGCGGGGGCAGGTGCTGTCGCAGCTGCAGACGGAGGGCGGCTGTTCACGGTCACCGTGCTCGTCACGCGGCCGCCAGCCTCGATGTCCGCTTCCACCGCTGCCTGCCGTCCAGGCCCCGACGGACCACGCGAGCCCGTGGAGTTCATCTCCAGGGTCGTGCGGCTGCACAAGCCCCACGTCAGGGCAGCCATCTCCAGACGTCAGGGCGGCAGCCATATTTTAGTGGTATTATAACCAATTAAATAATTTACTATCTAAATAGTTTAAACAATAAACAAAGAGCGACCGATGGTTTACATTTAACGTTCAGGATAACACTGGTTGCAGTTGAGAATTTCAGACACCAAAATGACACATAAGTCAGCGACTACGGGATAATATAGAGCACCGATGGAAGGTGTTGGCACCTCATATGATATGATCTCCTTAGAGCAACTCCAGAACAAACTTGCTTGGCCTCTCAAACTCATGTTTTAAAGTTGGAGTGAAAAAAGGTTCAACAAGCCCCCTACTTATTATAGCTCTAAAAAATGAGATGGCTCTTAAATGAGACTACCACTCCGTCAATCCCAAGATCTTTCCTTCATACCCTCTTTTTATGGTATCCATCGTTTTTTGCCCCATGCTCAATATATCAACCCCCTACTTGTCCATCTTCGCCCTGACCACCATCCCACACAATCCCCACACCCTCCAATGCCACCGTGCTCGTGCCCCTCCTCCATTCTCTCCTGCACCATCCCCATCCTCTAGCACTACCCTTGTGCCACCCCACTCCCTTTCCCCCGCGGTCTTCTTCCCCTGCATCTCCACCCTGGCCTCCTCTGTCCATCCATTAACTACTACAATCTTGACCTCAGGTCATGCCCAACCAACGGCGGCAGGCCAACCTCGACTTCAAGCCTTGCCCGACGCTTGTGCGAGAGGGATTTCTTGGTGATGAAAAAATTACGAAAAGGGGAGAGGAAAACATGTTGCGCCAATAATGAGTGGGTCCCACATCTCAGTGTCATTTGCAGATCCTGATTTGAGAGCAATTGGTAGAGTAGATGAAAAAAATAAACACTCAAAATTAGGAACTCACATCAAAAGTAGCTATATATATATATATATCATGATTTGAGTACTCTCCTTGAGTTGCTCTCATGAAACGTTCACCGGGACGGAGCTACTGTATGTGGTTCCCTTGTTAATGACCAGTCGGATTTAGAGTCGTTTTTTTTAATACAGCTATGCATCCCCGCATTGCTACTTTTATTATGCCTTCAAAGTTCAAACGTTGAGTTTTTGTTCCAGAATCATAAGCGATGTGATGGTATGAGGTATGTGGTGATGATTTTCTTCAGTGTGACTGTGTGGGCTATGGCCAGTGACAAAGGTTGCCTTATAAAATCGTTAACACGATTCACCGCACATGCGAGTCATGTGACATGTTGGAGCAAGATAAAATAGTTTCTGAGCGCCTTGCATGTTGCCAAGAATCACGTTGAATGGTAGATCTGTCTGCAATTTGCCTAGGTTGAGGGATTGAGTGAACATTGTGCTCCATTTCTTCGATTAGTCGGTGCAATTTTTGGGCCACCCAATGCACGACCTTTCTTATATAGTCCAAAATATGGCACTGTGAATTTTGGTCATGTCGTCACTCCATGAACGCTAAGGGCTATATTCTGGCATGAATGTCGGCACAGCTTATGGTACGACAAAACGTCTCAAGGAGAGAATTCCTTTGTTTTTAGCTTTTATATCTTCCTTTGACCTTTGGTGTCTATTCCCCTCCTGTTTAATTTGGTACAAATTGTGTGCATGAACATGTGAAATGAGTAAAAAAAATATAGTTGATGACAAGACAAACCCTGTTTTAGCAACATGTTATGAGGACTAGGTCCTGGATCATAGCATAGCATGGCACCGCCTCAATGTGCCATGGGCCATGCTTGAATCTAGTTGCAGGATTGTCGGGCTGGTTTGGCACGACGATAAGAACTATGTGTTGGCCAAGCAAGATATAACTTGACGTGAGGTATGAGAGTGCTTGCCCATTTTGTGTTTAGGGATTGATATATTCCACATAATAGTATTTTGCTAGAAGAAAATGATAGGTAATACAGTATTTTCTCAAGCATACTAAACAAATATTTGACGTCTTGCTATTCTAACCATTGCAAAGATACGACAGCTGAAGGGATGGGAATTTCAAGCTAGAAACAAATATTATTGTACTACATCATGAGCTTGTTGCGTCTTTAGAACATTTCTACTATTCTTCCTCCATACTATTCTTATGACGCGTTATCCGAAACACGCGGGGTGAAATGCTACTAGTATCTGTTACTCAGAAGTCTCAAAACTCATCGGAACTCGTTCAACGTGAGATCACGTCCATTTATTCCTCAAACTCATCGGAACTTTTCTTTCCTCCATATTAGTTCCAAGTTAGGATGTGATCTTCCGGAGGAGGCAAAATGTACCATTCCTGGGGCAATTATCACAGTTTTCCAATTCTAATCAAACCTTCTTTGTGGTACTGTTAACAATTCAGATCAGCGGTCCCTAGGACAGCAGCATGTGCGCCAACAACACCAGCATCCAACTTCCAACCTCTCCAGGAAAAAGGAGCTCGTTCACTGATCAGAGATGGCTGTAGTAGATAGGGTAGCGGGCGTAGGGGCACCAGAGCATGGATTTCGTGTGAGACCACGTTCCGCCATCAGAAATGGCGCGCCACTACAAACTGTTTGCTGACGGGGCGCCTCGATCCACACGGATTGAAAGACGCAGGACGTTGCCCGGGCGCGCATGACGACGTATTTCATGCCGCGCTTCCGCTCCTGTGTTCTCCTGCAAAGGCTGCAAGGTCGTTGGGTGTGGCAGCATCAGAGGCCGGCCCGGGCCTGCGACCCGTGGGCTGTGGCTAGGAGGGAAATGGGTCAGCTGATCAGCTAGGACCACGAGTTGATTTAAATTACTAGCTAAAATCCTAATGGATATAATGTGCCGATCCAAAATATTGTCACTCTGCTTTGTTATTCATATATGTACACAGCATGTGTTTTAAATTACTAGCTAAAATCCTAATGGATATTATGCGCCTATCCGAAATATTGTCACTCTGCTTTTATTAGTCATATATGTACACAACATGGGTCAGTCAATGTATCTGTCACTTTATACTAATCATATACTGAACAGCTAATTGGGCGTGATTACTATACTCATGAAATCCATGAGCTTATAATTTTATAGAACTGATCCATACAAGTACACAACCAATGCCATCCTCATGGTCATGGCCCAAGTTGAGCTCAACAATTCTGCAGTTCTAAGCTCAACAAGGGTGATTTAGTTGCTGCAGCAGCAGGCTAGAAGCTTGGATATCAAAGAGCTATCAGATGGACGGATCAATAGAGTGAAGCATGTTTACGACATAACGATAAGAATAATTTAGTTCGGCTGTTTACATTAGCTATATACTGATTATAGTACCTCTAGGTAGGGATGAAAACGGAACAGAAATATTCCGAATTGACCGTTTTCGTTTTCTATATTAAGAACCATTTTTTAACATGAAAAATTGTCAGTTTCAATTGGTTTCACAACCATTTTCAACCATTTTTTGTACTCTTTAATTGCTAAATGTAGAAATATCCCGAACCGACCGTTTTTATTTTTCTATATCGTAAGTCCGTTTTCAACCGTTTCCGACCGTTTTCATCCTTACCTCTAGGTACTAACAAAATAGTACAAATTAGGTTGTGTTTAGTTTCCCATGGAATGCAAAATGCAAAATACCAACCACTTTGGAATGATGAAATGCAAGATGTCAAAATTTTCATGTGTATGTTTAGTTCCATCCAAAATACCAAATTTTTCATGGGGTGGGTGAGGGTTTTTTTTGGCTTTTTTGGTCTCTTGAGGCCAAAATCCAAAATGGAGAATTGATACGTTTTTGCCAAAAAATTTGTGTGGTGTTTAGTTCCATTTTACAAAATAATGGACCAAAATCCAAAATTTTTTGGGTGAAATGGGGGGATAAACACACCCTTAACTTTCATTTTTCAGATGACAGATCAATACAATGGAGCACATTAATGCTTAAAGCAGCACTGGCTCTAAATCTGCCATAGCCAAAGCTCAGTTTGTTTGTGTTTCAACCTACGAACATGCATTCGATTTTTTTTTCTTGATTTTGAACAACAATCTGGCTGTTCCAAGTTCCAACCAGCTATTTTATACCAAAAAAGACAAAACCCTTTGTATGTGAGATAAATTGCTTTGATTGAAGTTCGTATACTGAGAAAACAAAATGTACTGTAGCTTGAGAAGTTTGGTGGTGAAACTCCACTAGATTTCTGCACAATCTATATCTATATCTATATATCTTATATTTTTTCAAACACCACTACAAGTTCTATCTTAATATGCAAGTCATCCACATCATTTTTACTAATTATCCACACCGTTTCACTAATGCCATATGTCAGTTCACTAACTTGCAACCTATTAATGCAAGCAATCAACACCATCTCCACTAAGTGCAATTGCTATTTTCAATATATAGTAAATATACATGGTGTGCATATATATTATTATTTGTTTTGTTGTTCTATCATCTTATAATTTGATCTATTTTTTGTTTTTTTATTATTGAATTCTTTCATTGTCATGCCAATTTTGTTAAGAATCGATGCAAGAATATGTAGATCCAACTCATACATGTAATGATTTTATTTTTAAGAAAGCCTTGCAATAACATGGGGGATATGCTTCTAGTTCCCTAAATGAAAAATCTAAGAGCAAACACTCCCTGTTTTCTACTCAATTTGTAAAAGACTAGGATCCCAATGAATTTTTTCTCGCCACTCCAATAACAAGGTTTGCTCACCAAATCAACACCAATCACCCCCCCCTCTCCTCTCAAATATGAGCAAAAATTCCCGACCAAAGGGTAAAATTGTGTGGTACGACATACACCGCAGGAACACACTAAACCTCCACAAATAGAAGCTCAAAGGTTCAGCCTTCTAGCCTATCTAAGGGAGGATCGCCGCTGTCGCAAGTAGGGTGGCGGTGCAATTCTTAGAGGCCATGTTACATGTTGGCTATAGGTTTGGCTACATTGCAAGTTAAGCAATAGTCTATAGCCCAACCATAAGGGAGGTTAGATATGGAGACGACCGCAGATGAAGTGGTGGATGTGGCGACTTCAGGACTCGCCTTGATGGATAGAGATGATGTGCCCACCGCCGTCTTGTAGCATGTCCGCACGGTCTTGTCTTCTCTTGCGATAGGGTTTACGGACCTGCAGTGGCGGTAGGGATGCAAGGTTGGTTTGCCTACAAACCCACAAATATGTAATTTTATTCATAGATTATCTATAACCCACAAAAAAGTAAGTCTATTTGTTGGTTCAGGAATAACTATGTTACATCTCTGATTACATTACATGTCTAAGTAGAGACGTATACATATACTTGGGATAGCAGACTTGTGTACCTGCGTGGTCAGGAGCTACGGAGCCAACCTTGGTTGGGTCATTAGATCCTAACTGCATGGATCCGTTTCTATTTAAGATCAACCTTACGGTTACGGCTCATTACTGGTTTTGTTGCAGCGGGTTGAGCTAACACCGTCCCCAATACAGTATTGATCGACCTAGCTGTTCCCACCGTTCCCATGCTCTGCTGCCCTCCCCCGCCGCCCCCGTACAATGGCGAAAAGGTGTCCGCAGCCGTCGGGGTAAAGGTGGCTGGGCGACTACTCAATCTGGCATTGGGCACGTGCGAGACCACCCAGAACCGAGGGCAACAACGATGGCCGTGGCCACTGGCCCGTGGCGTCCACCTAGTTGGCAAGATCCGGCATCCAGGACAGAGGACACCGCGACGCGAGGGGCTGGCGCGCGTAGTTTAATAAAAAAAAACCACACAAGCAAACGGATCTCATCTCGCAGGTCGCAGCCTCTCCGTTGCACTGACACCAACGCTATTCTAATCATATGGAGTATGATGTGCCATTGCCACCCGTTCCATCGCCTTGCCCTTTGGCCTTTGCTATCGTCTCCACTCTCCAAAGCATGGCCTATCTGCCTATGGGAGTAAAGAATGGCTGGCAGGCAGGCAAAAAAACTGCAAAAGATAGTACTGTAGTCTGTATACAAAAGGCCAACAGCGTTTCACTGGTTACTGCATCGTCAACTGATAATAAAAGCTGTAAAAAAACGGCCGAGCGAAGCCTTTCCAGGCCTTTTCCTATCTTGGAACGTTTAATGACGGAGTCACCGAGGCGTAAATGCCCCCATTTAACACGGGCATTTAACGGGATCAAGTTGGAACGGTGCGGGTGGGCCCCTCTAACTGAAGCTAACAGCGTCAATGACATGTGGGCCTTGCAGTTAGTACCGGTGGGGCACTGGGTGCTACTACTCCTACTTCCGTACCTGCTATCGGTTGCCCACTACACGGTGCCGGGCAATCGGCGCGAAGAAAGAAAGATCCGCGTCCGTCCATGACATGTGAGCCACCAGCCGGTTGGCCTGCTGCGGGAGCGGAGGCGCGGGGCTGCAGCTACAGGCTGCAGGCCTGCAGCCCGCAGGCCATAAGCCAAAGCCAACGTCTCCGGCTCGTACTACCAGTCGTCGCAACTGGCTAGCGTCTTCTGCCGCGACGGGTCCGCGGACGCGTGGGGCCCAGCTGTCATGCTCCCCTCGGCGGGGCCGCCCCGCTGCCAATATAAGAGATGCACAGGGACAGCGCCTTTCGGCTGGCACCGGGAGCGTGACCGTCACGACACGAGGGAGAAGATCGGGAGCGGAAGCGGAAGGGAACGGCTCGTCGTCGCCGGCGGGCCCCGCTCCCCGCTCCCCGCCGCACCCCACCTCCGGCTGCCCGCCTCCCTCGCCGCCGTGGTCCGCGGCTGAAGGGCAAAGCGGGGCCACGCGCCCAGGCGGGGGTGAACAGGGCGGGACGGGGTCGCCGTCCGGGCGGTGGGGTGGGCGAATCGATTCTGCGTGCGCGGCTGGGCTAGCCGATAAAAGGGGGCGCCTTTGGACTGGCGAGGAAAGCGAGAGTAAAAAGGTTGGGCTGCTTGCCCTTCCACTTCCCATCCTCGCCTTCTACTTTCCTTTTCGCCCCCGGTTTATATTTTTTTCTTCGTCCTGGATGCGTTGGTCGCGTGTTTGATCTGACTATAAGCCGCCGTAGAGGAGGAGGAGGTGATAGATGTCCGTGCGGTGGGCGGTGGCTTCCGAGGGCGACCAGAGTTAGGTCGTTGGCGTCTTCAGTGCGGTGAGGAAGGTGAGGGGCTCAGGGCTTTCGGTGGTTGCTTAACTTGCTTCGACGTGAAAGCTTGCCTTTCTCGCGGTAAATTAAGGATCGTTTGGGGTTTTGCGCGCACCGGTGTTCGATTCCTCTTGGTTGGCTTTGCCTGAGGTTTTGTTTTGGGGTTTTCTGGTTTTGCGCAGCGATTGTGGAAGAAGGGGGCGCGGCGGGTGCCTGAGGCACAGGTGTTCGAGGGTCAGTCTTCCCGTTTGTGTTTCGGTCTCCGCCTTCCGGTGAGTACTTCCCGGCTGAACGCTTGATCGAGTGCCGAAGGATAGAAGACGCCACACGAAGTTTGGTTTGTGTGCCAAAACGTGCCTTTCTTCTTCTGTGAAGAAGTTGCCAGTTATAGGGAAGAATTGTGCGCTGGTTCGCGAAGAACACGCCACACAGCTTACCTGTAGGCTCAATTCCACCTAATTCGTGGTTTTTTTTGCTCGATTCAGTCCAATCTTTGGTGTGTAGTAATTCGTGGTGAAGACGGGATTTTTTTTTTGTCTGTACGGCATTTGAGCAGTGGGAACTGGGAAGCTGTTCCTGTTGCCGATTTGTGGTAGAACCGTAGAACTCCTCTTCATTTCGCATATTCTCTGGTACTGGTATTATCACTTTCTTTTTTTAGAATTTTTACTCCTGAGGGAGTACAAGAACACTAAGTAGAACTTTTGATCCCTGGTTTATTACTTCCGATTTTTTTCGTGTTTTCCATCATGTTTTGGTTGCTGTTGCAAATATTAGATTCTGCTGGTCAAATATTTGGGTACAGCCTTTTTTTAGTGGAGACATTCTGGCACACCTTTGATCTGTTCTTGTACTTGCAGGCTTGCAGCTAGACATTGAAGGCGCAGTAATAGAACCCAAAGAATGGGTAAGAAAGGAAAGTGGTTTAGTGCGGTGAAGAAAGTCTTCAGCTCCTCTGATCCGGATGGAAAGGCAGCAAAGGTATGTCGAAATTCCCTATTCACAGCAAAAAAAAAAATGGTCCACTTGGTATTAAAGTTCTTTCATTTCAATCTGTATGGCTTGTGTCTACTATGAAGGCTGAGAAGGCAGACAAGTCAAAATGCAAGAGGAGATGGCCATTTGGAAAATCGAAGAAGCACTCGGAGCCTTCGATCTCAACGGTGCCAGGGACTGCTCCAGTAGCACCGTTGCCATCACCACCACCAACTCAGCCCCACTCTCTGGAGATTAAAGATGTCAATCCGGTTGAAACAGACAGTGAGCAGAACAAGCATGCCTATTCTGTTGCGCTTGCATCTGCTGTTGCTGCTGAAGCTGCAGCAGTTGCTGCCCAGGCTGATGCGGAGGTTGTCCGCCTCACAGCAGTTACCACGCCTGCACCAAAAATGCCTGTTAGTTCAAGGGAAGAACTTGCTGCCACCAAGATTCAGACTGCCTTCAGGGGTTATCTGGTAATTCATCTGCACTTGTAGGTCATTTACTATTTGCTTCTGTTATCTTGTTGATGTTGTTGCACTTGCCCTATGGTAGGAAAATTCGGATCCTCTGACTGCTGTAGGTCACTGTCTTGAACTTATTAGCTCTTGAGACCATGCACGCAAACTAACTTTTGGTTAATATTTTGTAAGACATCTGATTTGGTTGGTAAAGCGTTGCTGTCTATCATCATTTTGTATCTCTATGATCTGTTCATTTTAGAATACAGCCAAGATTTCACTTTGCTGGTCGTTTTCAAACTTATCTTTATCCGATGTTTCCTATCTTTTATGGCACTTAAAGAGATGCTGATGCTAATGTTACAGCTGAAAAAACAAGTTAAAGTGTGACTAAACATGATCTATTGAGAATACTTCCACTTATCTTATTGGATTCATTGACCTATTTATATGAATATTTTGTTTATTTTTCTTTCTATGTGATATTAAGTGCTTATAAATCTGCAAAAACAAATTTCAATTTTAGGCAAGGAGAGCATTGCGGGCACTAAGAGGTCTAGTTAGATTGAAGTCACTTGTTGATGGAAATGCTGTCAAGCGCCAAACCGCTCACACCTTGCAATGCACACAAACAATGACAAGAGTTCAAACTCAAATCTACTCTAGAAGGGTGAAGTTGGAGGAGGAAAAACAGACTCTTCAAAGGCAGCTCCAATTGAAACATCAAAGGGAACTTGAGAAAATGAAGGTGAGCACACCATTTTGATGCAAGAGTCTTCTAAGCTACATTGATATCTAGGGAAAATGTGTTTTTCTCTATCCCTATGTTCTATACCATAATTTAGAACATAATGTCACACCCAAGTAGAGTTTTTCTTTGGGTACTAGATGATGCAATTATAGAATAGGACGTCCTGATACAAGAGATTTCTGACAGTCAATTTTCTTATCAGATTGATGAAGACTGGGATCACAGTCATCAATCCAAAGAGCAAATTGAGGCCAACCTAATGATGAAACAGGAAGCTGCACTGAGACGAGAAAGAGCACTTGCATATGCATTTTCTCACCAGGCAAGTTGTCTCTTTTGTTTCTGTTGAGTTCATATATTATTTTTCTTGTTTAGCTGGTCCCAACTTCTGTGCTACATTGATTTGTTCTATACATGTTGCTCTGTTTTCTCACTCTTTGGCCATTCTTTTTTTGGTCTTCTCATGCAGTGGAGGAATTCTGATCGAACTATAACCCCTACTTTCACGGAACCTGGGAACCCTAACTGGGGCTGGAGCTGGATGGAACGCTGGATGACAGCAAGACCTTGGGAGAGCCGATCGGCGGACAAGGATCCTAAAGAACGTGCTCTGACAAAGAATCCAAGCATCGGTACTGTTCGAGCATCTGTATCCCGTGCCATTTCAATCCAGAGACCAGCAACACCAAACAAGTCGAGCCGCCCACCAAGCCGGCAATCACCTTCAACTCCGCCATCAAAGGCCCCATCAACCTCAGGAAAAACCAGGCCAGCAAGTCCAAGGGGCAATTGGCTGTACAAGGAGGATGACCTGAGGAGCATCACAAGCATACGCTCTGAGCGCCCAAGGAGGCAGAGCACAGGTGGAGGAGGCTCAGTCCGGGATGATGCAAGCCTGACGAGCACACCACCTCTCCCCAGTTACATGCAGTCGACAGAGTCTGCAAGGGCGAAGTCTCGGTACCGCAGTCTATTGACTGAGAAGCTTGAGGTTCCTGAGAGAGCACCTTTGGTCCACTCTGTTGTTAAGAAGCGCCTGTCGTTCCTTGTTGTCGATAAACCAAGTGTTGTGCCGACAGATAAGCCGAAGGAAAGAGTGAGACGCCATTCCGACCCTCCGAAGGTCGATCCTGCAACACTGAAGGATGTCCCTGCTGCCTGATCAGGTCTTGTGATTTAGGTTTTGTGCTTTTTTAACTCCGTGATGTATTATCTGAGTTAGGTTGTTTTACTCCTGTCATGTATGATCTGTCCGGGTTGATTTGAGATAATTCTAACTGTGTTTACAGACAATGCGTGATGCTAAATGTATGCGTGGTTGGCTTTCAATGTACGGATATGGCAGTATTTGACTCGACTTTGTTAAGGTGCGAATACTACAGTACATCTGTGATCTGTCCATTCCTAAGAGGCTAAGAGACGTTATCGTTGCCATATCTCAATGGTCTTTAAAGTTTCTTTTCCGAAGATGCTATGTGCACGGATATCAATCGAGGCTCTTCACCAGTTCGGCAAGGGAGATTTTATAAAAAAAAAACCCAAAAAAACTAAAATATTAAAAAGAGCCTTTTTCAAACCAAAGAAGTAAAGAACGTGGTGACTAGCTGGCATGGCCAAAGAACACTTATCAGCTGAGTGACGCCGTAGTGAATGGCGTGATTGAGCAGGTAAGTTAAGCCGCCACCGATAGCATGATTTTGCTTGTATCCGGTAACATACTTCTTGTAGTTTTAATATTATTAAAAATCTTCTTGTAATACTATATTTGAGTCTTATGATAACCTTTTTAGCTTTAAAATAGACTAAATAGTCCGAGAAAAATTATCTAAATTTGTGGTTCAGAAAGTAATATTTTGTCATAGAATTTTTTAGCATGCGTGTTTAGGTAAAATCCGAAGTTTCTTAACAAATACATGAAAGTAATATTTTGTCATAGAATTTTTTAGCATGCGTGTTTAGGTAAAATCCGAAGTTTCTTAACAAATACATGCTCAAAATTAAGTTTTAATTCAAAACAAAATTTAAAAGCATTCGAATTGACTGTGTCGAGTCACTAATTACTACCATGACACCTAAGTGCTCTAGGGGTTGCTCTATGATCTACTTGATTCATTGTGATAATATAAGCGGTTTGCTCCATCCTAAATCCTTGGCTCATTCATGGCGTGCTCTTCTATCAGTATTATGCTTAATCTCTTGGTCAGGATTTCATATCCCTTATCATGTCATAAGCCATCCTCTATCAATGTCTGCATGTTCAAATCTATCTATCCATGCTATGGTATTAGAACATCTTTTCTTATCTCATAGCTATACCACTTTTTATATATCAACACATATCTCGATCTTTCCACCATATTCTCATGCAGATGCAGATGGCAGGAAAGGGAAAGGGGAAGGCAACAGAGGAGCCTAGATAGAAGAAGATCAAGACAGAGAGGCGCCGAGAACGCTTGGAGCAACCCACCCTGGCCGTGCTAGCTTGGGAGGCAAGTCAGAACCGAGGCAGTGGTCTAAGGATTTAAGAAAGACAGACCAGCAGGACAACAACTGGTTGAGGAAAGTCAGCCAACATAGACTAACTAGACAATCCTTCACCCAGGAGCAACTTGAGGAGATGAGGCAATTCTACTCCACACACCAGACCTCCACCCTTGCTCCGGAGGAGTTGTCACCAACTGCTACCTGTCAGCGCCCTCACGCCCGAGGATGCTTAACATACGCCCTCTTTGGCACGAAGAGAGGGAGAGAGAGAAAGAGAGGTTTCAGGGCTTTGTTCACTTGTTCATCGAGGTGTACTGAATCGTAGTACCATAGTACCTTGGGTGAGGTAGTTGTACATGACAATGAGGATCGACCCAGAGAGGGAGTACATTCAGTTTATGCTAGAGGATGGACCATAGAGGTTGTACAAAGAGATACCAAGGATAGACCTTGGAGTGGCCGAGTCAGATAGGAGTGCACAAAAAATTTCTATGGAAACACTCGTTCAACCTGGTTGTGCAAAGTTGGAAGCTCGTTCCCTACACCGGCAGGTCAAACAACCCTTCACCGACGGGTCTCTCTACACGCCAGATCATTTGCTACCAAAGGTGTACGTCTTGCACATTGCATTGTACAAGACGACATTGCCCATAGGGGGGCAACAGAGAGTCCTTAACGAGTTTGCAATAGTGGTTGCTTCTTTCACTCTGGACCGGAGAGCAGTTCGAGTTCGTCGACTTCTTTTTAGTGAGAAAAAATGAGATTGAGGACATGGTTGCAGATGCGATCAGAATTGGACATAAGCGGATTTACCCTTACCGATGAGAGCTTTATGTTGAGTAGGATCGCACATGCCAGCCACCAGGAGACCAATGAGGCGTCTACCCACGAGCTCATCACTTACCTTAGCCCTCGAGGACAGGGAGAAACACACAGAGGAGGACGCAACAATCGAAGAGGCTGAGCACGAGGCTAGACTTGGAGGGATAGTTCAATTGACCTTGACTCCAAGACTAAAACTGAGGATAGTAAGAGCACTCTCAATAGAGAAACTACCCATAAAAACCACACCTCCGAATGCAAAATTTTTCTCGTGGGGTCCTTTCTTACCCTCATCCAATCCGCTCTCCTTGTCCAACTACCGGAAGAAACCACTAGCCCTCTCCAACGCAACACCTTTAATTTCTTCTATCATCAATTCACGTGAAGACAGGTTTTCTTGTTTAGAAACCGTTTTTTCGATTTTTACTCTCTTCTCAATAGATTACTTTCACGTCAGCAAGATGTCTAACTACGCTTGGGAGTGCCCTAACTACGCTTCCTCGCCTACAAGAGGTCACAGTTCACACGGTCAGGAGGGGGATGTTTGAGTGTAGGCAGAGACGACAACGACGATATACCTGTTACCAATGCTCCACCACTAGTGGCCGAGGCCTCAGTGGAACAACCTACAGAGCTTGTTCAGATACTTTCACGGCTAATAGAGGTCGAGGAAAGACAGACGGCTGACTCCAGGAGGATGGAAGAGACGCTCGCTAGACAGCACCAACAGATACTCTTCCAGGAGCAGCTTAGGCAGCAGTCAGAGGCCCACGCACAGGCCCTTGTCCAGCAGCAGACCCAGATGGCCCAGATGTTCACTTTAATCAGTGGCTGCATTGGTCATTGTACAGCTCTTCCAGGACACAGGACTCCAGCCCCAGCTTGCTAATACTCAGGGTCAGGGACAGCCTCAGTTGTCAGCTGGTCTAAGGTTTCAGAGGTTTCTTGCCGGTGCCAGTCCAGAGCTTCCCTCAGAGTTCACAGTTTCAGACTGTTGCTCCACCAGGCACCAGTGTTCCCAGAGACAGACCTCAGCTCAGAACTTCACTTGTGCTCACAGAGACAGGCCTGAGAACTTCACTTGCGCGAAGTTCTGTTGTAGATCCAGAGGTTTCCGTGCCTGCATCCGAGCCAGTTGTGCTTTTTTATCTGCTTATTAGCTATTGGAATCTTTTGCATATTTTTTTTTCTTAAATATTGTAGCACACAACTTTTGGTCAACATATACAGCTATTATACTATACACTGCTGCTACTGAGAGAATGGTAATTCCATTTTCTGGTGAGAATTGGCTAAATGAAAATGGCCAGGCCTTCCAAGTTCAAACTATGCACTACCTGCAAAATGCAACAAGATCTTGCACTTCTGCAGTACACACTGCTGACAGCACTTTTTCCAAATTTAGTGCCAGCCTAGAGTGAGTGGATGCCCTTGACCTTCTCAATTGCGTCTTTGATCTTCCGAGTCGGCTCTTCAAAAAGTATCGCTGGATCATCGAACTGTGCTGTGAGGCTGGGCTCATCAAGGAATGCACGGAACGTGTCGGCAACAGAGCTGGAGAGCGACTGCAGGTTGTACCCGCCTTCCAGGAAGAAGACACAGCGGCCACAGCAGAGTTCCTTGGCCAGCTGCTTGATGCTGGATGCCAACATGTAGAACGTGCCTGTTGTGAACTGCAGGCCAGCCAGAGGGTCCAGCACGTGTGCGTCGTATCTGAGACGTACATGATGAGTCAGTTTGGCTAGCCTAGAACACTGAAGATCCACGGGTTCATATAACCAAGAGAGTTATTTGTCAGCATGTTCATGAACTGAAGAGCTTGGTTTTAAGGATGGATAGGAGGATCTCACCCGGCTGAAACAAGGATTATATCAGGCTTGAATCGATGAGCCGATGGAGCAATGACCTCATCAAATGCACACCTCATTGCATAGTCACCTGCGCCACCGGGCAGAGGAAGGTTGAGTGTCGTGCCTTCACCATCACCCTGTCCGACTTCATTGATCTTACCAGTACCAGGGTAGCTTCCAAGCTACATCACACATGGAAAACAAAGACTGTTTCATGGTAAAGTTCAGCGCCTAGCTGCACAAAGAGATGTCACAGACTCAAAAGGAAACAGGGGTACAAAACCTGGTGAGTTGAGAGGAAGAAGATGTCTGGATCATCATAAAATGCATCAGATGTCCCATTGCCATGGTGAACGTCAAAATCTATTATCATCACACGCTTTAGTCCATGTTGATGCTGAGCGTACCGAGCTGCCACTGCGATGTTCCCAAAGACACAAAAACCCATGGGACCTTGAGGAACAGCATGATGTCCTGGTGGCCTTACTAACGCAAAGCCAAGGGGCGGATTAGGACTTAACTTTGATGCTGCGACCTAAGAAAACATGCAATATTTCTCGGGAAAACAGCACTGCAAAGTAAAATAAAAAACATGCTGAAACCACCATAATAGTCAACAGAGAGAAGATTAGTTACCACTGAATCAACCAATGTGATTCCGGCACCAGCTGATAGAAGTGATTCTTGGAAAGTCTATACAGAAAAAATGGAACAACTTAAAATGGTGTCTAAAATTTTGCTGATTCCAGTAGTATGCAAATCAATAGGTGAAGTAACTATGAAACAATCAATGAGTAGCAACTTAAAATTATATCTCAGAAAATTTGAGTGATGAAATCAACAATGTCTTATAATACTTTAATAGCTTTCTTTAAAAAATTTGGGTGATGCCTTAGTGCCAGGTCAGACTTCATTAAAGTGTTCTTCAGTGTCAAATTTATGGATCAGCATTTCTGTAGTTATCAGTAACGCCAAAATCATAAGGCGCCTGAATGGATCACTAGTTCATACTTCTCACTAGTTCATACTTCTCATGATAACCGCCTAATAAGAAATAACTCATATAATGCTATCAGTTGTAAGTATGCTAAGTAATACTCTGTCTATTTCCAAGTTCTGACCAAATTAATACTGGCACGACATAGTAGAGGGCATGCACAATTAGCATCAGAAGCATGTAAAAACGAAAAGGGCACATGCATAAAGCATTACAGTCTCTGTAGCGTATGTTGGTCCAGTGCCTTCAATAAATATCAGACCTTCATCTGAAGCTCTACCCATAGCCTGCAGCCACATTCTACCACATAGTAAGCAAATTGCAGCATTATTTCAAACCTATCTGATAGGTTTTCACCAGTAGAGAAAAGACCTTCTTATCAGTAAAGTAAGAATAAATAAGGACAGCTTGATGACAAGTACCTTTTCGAGTCCAGTGATGTAAGATCTTGAATGAACTCGTGCAACATCATCTAGAGAAGCAGGGTTGAAATTTTGAATTTCAAGAACCTGTGAACCACGATGCTGAAAACTAAACAAATGAGATGACATTTAACTTACGAATACTCATCCTTTTCTAGTGAAATGCAATTGTACATGGCATAAGAAAGAACATGCCAAAAACCCAGAAGGTTTGACTAAAGGCAGAAGAAATTGTTGAAGCATAGTGAGATAAGACAATGTCCTCAAGTTGATTGCTCATCCTATTTCTTTTTATATGATTCAATTTTAGCATGGTTTCAAACAAAGGTAAACTGAAACAATTAAGGTGCTTTCTTTAAGGTAAAATTCCAAAAAATAGTTGTGAATATTCGAAGTAGTATTGCAAGTATACCTTGGGACTAAGCTCCAATTTCTCAAGAGCATCAACTATCGCAGGAACTCTTTTGTTAGATTCTGGATGTGCTTCCTGAAAAATATTATGATATAATGCACAACCCAGATTAGACAACTTATCACATCGTAACTTCTACAGTTCTATGTATAACTTTTTTCAAGAAATTTGTTATATAGTAAGGTAAAGTATGGTTGTTAGTTACCAACCATTTACATAGATGGTCTAAAACTATTGCATACTGTTCAGCAACTCAGTATCTAAGTTTTCAACCATGATGCAATAAACTTGTCACATGTTGTTGACGTAAAATCACTGCTGCCCGCGCCCCGCCCCCCCCCCCCCCCCCCCCCACCCCGCCCCGCCCCTGCTCCTAAAAAAAAGTCAAAAGGCATTCTTCAAATATGAGTCTTAGGATAAGATATGATTTATGGAAGAAAGAATTATATGAAATATTAAAGTTTGAGTCAACAAGCAGCTCATGAAAATGAGTAGCACAGCATTCATGTAACTGAATGTATGCTGCTATGAAACCGGAACCTGAATTGCTTACTTTGTTATGACTCAGGGCAGGAGAGGTACAATAGAGAATACGAGCATCGAGAAGTGAATTATCAGGTATTGCTAAATTCTTTGGAGCATTGCCTTTCTCTATAGAAGCTTGATCCTGATTTGCTGAGCACTGTGCACTCCAACTCCTGATTTGTTTTTGTTCTCTTCCCGAGTTTTGGAAGATGCTCCTCCAAATTAAGGGATGAGGATGATGACTTCCTAAGGCACAGCAGTGTCTGAACAAAGGCAACATCCTCCCTGAAACGAAGAGACAGATTTCCCGTATACGTTACACCAATCATTACAACTGCATGTGGACAGACAATAGAAAGCTAAGATCAATAACTAAGGCACCAACTGCACACTCCAACTTGGTGATTTGTAATAACTTAAAATAATATAAATACTGCCATCCTGATACAAGAGAAGGGCTTAGTATAGGCATTATATCATGTAAACCAACTGAATAAAGAATGTGCAGCACACGTCCAAACTCAAAAAGAGAGAGAGAGAGATCCAACGTAGGAGGAACTAGGTGATTTTTCATTAAGAAGAGAAATAGACACCCAAATTCAGTCCAAGAGGAGACTTGAACCTAGGTGGAATGTGTAGCACACGTCCAAACTCAAAAAAAAAGAGAGAGAGAAAGAGATCCAACCTAGGAGGAACTAGGTGGTTTTTCATTAAAAAGAGAAATAGGCACCCAAATTTAGTCCAAGAGAGGACTTGAACCTGGGTGGTTGGGTGCATTGCCACACCTCTCACCTAACCAGTTGAGCTAGGCTCCATCCTACCAGAAGTAAGCCAAACGTTTGGTAAGAAAAATGAAACTACAAATGAAATTACCACTCCGTACTAATATGTAAAATCATCTTTATGAGATGAGTGCCAGTAAACACCAACCTCCAAATGAAATCAAGGTATTTCCCAACCATTTTCTTCCATATTTAGTTACGAGTAACTAAGCAGTGTAGTCTAGTCACACCCCACTCCATTCTAGCATAACATGATTACATAACGGAACCACCGTAAAAGGTGACAAAGGAGCATTTGGTTTCAATCTGGGGCAGAGCCAACAACAACCCCTCTTCATTCCAATTTCCAACAGCGTCCAGCGTGTAAATCAGCATGCCGTCATACTGAGTTGGTTCAGATGGGGGGACAAAAGAAAAATCCTATATAGCTGTGCTGGTTCTGTTTCCTATGCTTCACATGAACATTTCCACGAGCAGTTGGTAGCCGTGGCGGTCTGGCGGACCCAGTAAGGCCTGGTTTCAATGCACATGTATTCATCTTGGTAGCAGTGGCGGTCTGGCGGACCAAGTAACGTCTTGTTTGGATGCATAGGTATTTATATCAATTCACATATGTTGAAGTGGATTAGAGTAGAATTAAACTAAATTTAATTTCATTTCACTCCCACACACGTACGTGGATTGAAGTAAATAAACATGGATCCAACCGAGGCCTAAAGCACATAGCTTGGGTTTGGGAGCTCGGTTTCGCACAGCAGTGACGGAAGAGAAGGGTGCACGTACCTTGTGGCTTGTGGGTGCTCGTTGCCGGCGACGGTCCCGAAGAGAGTCCTGGGGCACCTGGCGTAGGGCGGCGGCGGTCGCCCAGTAGTCGCCACCACAGTCCACAGAGCGCACGCGATAGGACGGGAGAACCGAGAGAGAATGCCGGGGGCGGGGGAACTGGATGGAGAACAAAAGGCAGGCCAGCAGGGTGAAGTTCTGGCCTTCTGGGACACAGCCACTAATATCCCTTTTAGACCTGAAAAAATTACCTGATACTGTATATCATAATTTGCCTTCCGTTATTGAGATTTTTTTTATTTTTTATTTTGCCCTCATTCTATTGTTTGCTTCTGTTTATGTTTCTTCTCATTTGAAACCCTGGGGTGCAGCAACGATCAGTAACCATTTACGACATGCTGTCATGTTGCATTTGCAACAACTTTGAAGCCTCTGATGCATTTCTTGCTTTGGAGGGAACGGTTGCAGGCTTAGACTACCCGCACTCATGGACCTCTATATTCATCCTCTATACGTCCTAGTCAGCAAGATTCTCTCCTCTATACTCAATTCTCTCACACCCATTGATCCTCTATATCATCTTCTATCCACTATATCCACTGTGAGACCCACTTGTCACTTTATCTAAATATATCCATGTGTTATCTAGTTTTGAAGGATTTATTGAGACGGATTTAATGGTGCAATCGAAATTTAATTTGGATTTTTTGTTTGTGAGTTATAACATTTTTTTTCCCTTTGTTTAGCTAGTGGGGTTTGCCACTATAGAGTATAGAGTAAACACTGTACCACTCTAAATATAGAGTGAGAGAAATGATAGAGTGGAGCCGTTCGGCTGGAATTATAAGCCGGCTGAAAAACACTGTTGGCTGATTTTTTATGAGAGAAAAATACTGTTCCGGCTGAAAAAACAAGCTGAATAAGACGGATTATAAGCCAGATGAACAGGGCCACTATAGAGTATCGTTTTAGAGTACCCAGTGCAGCAGTTTTTACTCTATATTCATACTCTAAAGCTTTAGAGTATCGTTTTAGAGTATCCACTGCGGGTAGTCTTAGCCCCGTTCGCTTCCTGGGAATGACCTTCCCGCCGGATCGTTAGTTTATATTTGTATGAGATTCATGTATCCTGTCGTCATGCTGTCCGAAACGAACGACAGCCTGTTTGCTTAGGCTAATCTGGCTGGCTGAAAGTACTACTGGTTGTTTTTTTAGAGAAAAACACTGCTGGCTAGCTGGCTGATTTGGCTGACAATCTCAAGCTAATAGTCTACGAGTCCTTACTGGATCCTTACTGGTGTTTGGGGTGCACGTTTCTGGAACTTTCCATGACCCAGACTGGCCAGATAGTTTCATAGTAAGCCCGCCGTTCATCCCTGACCAGAAAAATTAGGGCGTACCCAGCCAATGTGGCGCCTAAAAATGGTCGTGGCAAACGGGTGGCCGTTCAGACATTATCGTGTTTCGGTTGTGTGCGCTCTTGTACACTTTGCAGCACATGTACGGCTGTACTACGGAGAGAGCGGCGTGAAGAAACGTAGCACTGCAGCAGTAATTCCCAGCTTGGCCTATTCTAGCCAGTAGCCACGGATCTAGAATTTTCTCAAACGCTCTATGCCTCTGCATGCAGTTTTTGGCACTCTCTTGCTTGAAACCCTGAATAAATCTCGGCATTATTGGCCCCGTTCGGCTGTGCTAATAAGCCGGCTGAAAAACACTGTTGGTTGATTTGTCGTGAGAGAAAAACACTGTTTCGGCTGAAAAAACAAGTTGAAAAGTACGGATTATAAGCCGGATGAACAGGACCATTGTCGAGCAAGAGCTTCCCCTTGTCACCTGAGCAAGAAGCTTTCTGCCTAGCCTGCATGCATTGCCTCTGCCAGTTACCCTTTCCCAAACGTGAGAATTGGCGTCGGGTCGTCGATGGCAATGGCCATCAGCGGACGAGCAGCCGCGCTCGTCGTCCCGAGCACCGCGGCCACCACTCCGCTTCCCTCCACTGTCTCCGTGAACCAGAGCGCGGCCCGGCTGCGGATGAAGGCGACGATGAAAGTTGCTACGGCGCCGCACGCGAGCGGCGGCGGCGCGGTGCTGGAGCGGCCGCCGGCATTCGATCAGTCCCAGCTCGACATGCTCCCCGTCACGCAGGAAGGAGTGGACCCCGGAAGGCTCAGGGATGGGAGGCGCTCCGGGAGCGGCGACAGCTGCAAGGTTTTGCTCGTGGACGACGTGCGCCACACCGAGAAGCACGGTAAGTATTCTACTAGTCCTTCGCCCTTTTCTTTTATCCTGCAACCTCGCCGGATATGGATGTCCGTAGTTTTCTGAGCCTTGACAACTCACGTCGGCCGTTGTCGACTTGTCGTACGCCGCCTGCAGTGGAGAAGGCCTTGCCGCAGGTGGTGCCCTCCATAACCGCCGAAGCCGCACGGCAGCTGTTCCACGAGTCTCGGCTGAGAGGCGTCGCGACTGTCATCGTTGCCGTCAAGGTACGTGCAGTCACACCCGTATCTTTTTCCGCCTGCCCTGGCCGGCGCACGTTTGTTTCCTTCCATTTGGAACTTCAGTTGGAGCTGGCACCGGCAGGAAGGCAGCGCGTAGGCATGAAAGTACTGTTCATTAATTCGTCGGGAGAGGAAATATACCGTTTCGATTAAAAAAATAAGTTAAAAAGTACGGATTACAAGAAAAGCGAACAGGGTATGGCAACAAGGATTTAGATTCTTATTACTCCTACTTCTGTGATGATGCCTGAACAGGAGCACGCCGAGTTCTACGCGCAGATGATGGTCCGTCAGGGACTCCGCTCTGCCATCGAACCTGAATCGGACATGGCGACCTGATTTCCCTCCGTAGCAATCGTTACCTGTGCACTGTGCTGTCATCACGCATCTCCGATCAAAGCCAGTTCTCCACACAGCCTGTAGTTTCCTCTCTTGCTTTTTCTTGTACCACCCAGTTAAGTAGTAGTAGAATGCTAAGTTCTGCAAATTTTTGCCATCGATCTTGTAGGATTGCGGCATATGAGGATGTGTGTACTTATTAGGCAGTCGTATATTAGTACTGTTTTGTGGAGGTGTTGTGCAAACAAGCATTACTATGATTAACTAAATTTTTTAGATCCACCGTGCCCAATGTCACAATGGTCATTCGTGACGGTGGCGGACACGAGTTTGTATTTTGCGTCCAGACCTCGGTGCCTTGGGAACATGTCCGTGAGCGGGTGTTGAAGATATAGGACAAGATTTGTCCATTGATGTTGGAACAAAGATAATACGATATAATATAATAAGGGACCCATATACCTTATTTAGGGCGTCTTCTACAAATGAGCAGTGCACAAATCTTGAACCTTTCCCTAAAAAAACAAATATTGAACCTTATGGATCTAAAAAGAAGCAATCCAAGAATATGTATGAAATGCAGTCGTGAATTAAATTTTATGTTCTAAGATGGAGGTGTTTTGATTTAGGGTCTCTACAAACTAAAGTCAACTTTGTACATATAAAAATACGCACAAGTATACAGCGCACTAGGTTTTTTTTTATGTATTTTTATCCCACATTTGTTACATAAAAGTGTATCTGACCATTTTATCATTGGGATACAAAAACTCTTGATATAACTGCTGGATATTTGATATCTCAATAGTGCGAAGATAATTGCAATACGACAAATCATTTTCGTGTCACACTATCAGACAAGAACCCAGTTACAACCAGAACATGATGGCATTGGGAAACTAGGAACGATTGGCTCGATTAGGGTAGTCTCAATAGGGTTTCATGGGCATTAAATGCATAATATAGATGAAGAGAGAGATGATCAAAGTTTTATGAGATAAAATGAATTTCATGAGGATGAAACGGATCTACACTGTTTCAATTATATGGGAGTCTTAGAAACCGGGATATGAAATCTCCACTTAGACACCTTAGTAGGATCATAATTCACAACAAAGATAAGTACCCCCTCACTTTTAGGAAAAAAAAAGTACAACTGTAGCTATAACACCATAAAAGTTTCGTGAGCATTAAATACGCACCAAATTAATAGATATGCTAAAATGACGCCATGTTAATGAGGAAAGAGATCACCAAAGTTTTATGTGAGTAAAATGACACAATATTACTAATATTTAATATTTGGTAATTAAATAATGATATTGAATATCAATATTTTTTATATAAATTTGGTCAAACTCAAAACCGCCTGACTCCAGAAAAAACTGGGAGTTTCGAGTTTTTTCATCGACCAAGTACAACTTTATTCCGGGACCCCAGCGGATACAACGAAGAACACACGTTCCCAATTCCCATCTTTGAACGCAACAGGTGCCAGAACCTCAGCTATAAAAACGCATGCCCCCTCCGCAAACCATCCATCCATTCGGCTCTCGCCTTCTCCACCAGCAACACCAGTTTCCCCACTAGGAGAGAGCAGAAGCCTGCGACTGCGGGCTAGTAGAGAGAAAGGAAGCAGAGAAGTTTTGCAATGGAGTGTGGGTACCCCTGCAACGGTCGTGGCTGCAACAAGGAGAAGAGGCCGCCGCTCTGTGGCAGAATCGCCTAATCTAATGCCCTCCCAAGAGTACTTGTCTTCCATTAGACACTAAGTACCCAAGAGAGAACACTAAACTACGCGATTCCGTCGATCACATCGCAAGGGAGAACTCGAAGATCCACATTTTTACATCAGGATCACAAATGAGAGAGTAAAGCTTACAACATCCTTACCATTTCTTACATCACTTTTAGTATATCAGAGTAATTCATTATGTAGTTATAATAGCGGACTATAAAATATTATCAGAGTTCAGCGGAAATGAAACCATTTAATGACAAGTTAAACATTAACATGAAGAACGTTTAAATGCATGAAATGATAACGGATTAATAGTATTTTTCTTGTAAAACTTTTAGTGAGAGTTTAATAAATAAACTATACTCCGCATCGTAAAGAAAATCCTCGCTGAGCCCACCAGGAGGTTTCCACACACAAGTGTCAGCTCATCAGCACCTGTCACCTGCAACAGGATAGAACAAACCCTGAGTACTCAATTGTACTCTGCAAGACTTACCCGTCAGGAGGAAGTAAAAAGACTCCAAGGATTATGCAAGGCTTTTGGCTTGTGGGTTTCTTGTTTGCGAGAAGCAGCACTAAGAGTGTGTCCTTAATTCCTTACTTTTAATAGCCGTATTTTATTTCTTATCCAACCTTCTATGTAAGCATCTAGTCTATAATCAAGCAGGGTTGAGCAAAAGGAATCATTTCTTCATCTTTCAACTGCCAGTTCTTACTACGATGCCAGAGCGTAGTCAAGCCGTACCGTCACGCAGAAATGGCGATTCGCGAATCAATATGCTCAGTTGGGTACCCCGAAAAACACACGCCTCGCTTGTACCCCAGGCACAAGCAAGACCAACCTGTTCCCCTCCTGTCACGGGTTTCCAGGTCCCCGTCCAAACTTGGACTCCTAGCTCCCGTACTTGAGGCCCGGCCTCAATACGGTGCTAAGACCTCCACCTATCCCCGCCTCCAATAAGTCGGTCCGGAAAGAGCTGGAGCCCATGACAAGAGAGTAACAAGTCTTCCTAGCCCCCATCCGCTAGTATATGCTCGGGATAAGAAGATCTGTGACTTGACCAGGGTCCATGCAACGAACGGTCCTTAATTGACACGGACAGGGAAACAGTGCAACTCAATTATGCCCCGTGGCCGCGGGACACAACTTGCTACACCCACCAATACACATACCACATCCCTGCCCGGTCGCCATTTCCTTTCCACCATTTTATCCAAAATGTAAAACCATATGAGTAACTCTCTATTGTGAGTAACGACAGGTTACTCACTCTACCGATGATCCTAAGCCAAGCAACTACGCGATCCTGTACTAGTAAGACTCATGAGTATATATATATATATATATATATATATATATATATATATATATATATATATATATATATATATATATATATATATATATATATATATGGGTATCATAGAAATTCCTGCCACGTAATTGCACAACATTTATATATATATAAGATTTGCAAAAAAAATAAGAGTTATGCACTGGGGCTTGCCTGGGTAAGATTTAACCAAAAGTTAGCATTTCGTCATGGCGGCACGATCCTCCGGACACCACCCTTTCGGCTACTCCAGATGACTTCGTGATCCATCCTCGTTCCTATTGTAACATTCGTGGATGCAATGCAGAGACGTAAATGAACACGACAGTTGTAACAAAAATAAACAAATTCGTCTCTCAACGAACTAGCGTAAAGACTAGCATACTAAACCATGTATCCTTGTTACCAGCAACGCACTATGTCCCGACAATATTTTAGTTATGAAACCCAAGTGGTTACTTTATTTATTTCATTGAATTACTATATATTCAACTAAGACTCATTAGCTACCCTAGCAATTGAATTATTACGGAGCCACAAAATTTACAGCGAGCAGTTATTAACATTAGGGATTTACCGTAAAGATTTTAGAGCTAACCCTATCACCATTTTCTCACGAGAATTCCCATGAGTTTATACTTAAATCATATTTAAGCATGTTAGAATATTTAGAGCGACCTCGAAATATCTTAGGGCTATGCAACTCAATTACATCAACAGGTAGAGCATGATTTACGGAACCTAACAAAACTGGTTTTACAATTTTTGGACTCCTACATATTTCTACAGTGAATTTACAAATTGGCTTAGAGCTAAATTAGAAAATTCATTTAGAATATAGAAAAGGCTGGCGGCCATCATTCGGCCCAACCGGCCAGGCTCAGGCGCGGAGCGCACAGCAGGCCGGTCCAGCAATGCGGCCCAGGCGGAGCGCGACCATGCGCCAGCAGGCCGGCCCACCCGGCCCGCCGCGCTAGCGCGACGGCGCAATAGCAAAAGAGTCCCCGGTCTACCACGTTATTCCGCGACGACCCTGATTACTATTGTACCAGAGACAAGATTTACATCGCGCACCCCCCAACAACCCGCCTTCACAACGAACCGGTCCCCCAACACCCCTGCACGCGACGGCGCCGCTCCGACAGGCACTGCTCGGCTACGCCGGAAAACACAGAGAGGCGCCGGCCAAACTAGCGGGCCGACGAGCGTTGCGGATCAAAAACCAACCCGTAGGCGGTGATTGGAAGCCAAACGGTGCACTAATGAGCCTAACTCCGACGGCGGCGAATCCGCACGGCGGCGCGGCTGCTTCGGCCAAACAGGGCGGCGAGAGGGCAGTAGAGACGGCGTGAGAGCATCCCTAACTCACCTCGAGGCAAGCCGTGTCGACGGTTGGGGCAGAGGGCGACAGTGGAGGGCTGGCCACGTGCGGGCGGGCGGTACGGTGGCGCTCCACGGTCGGCACCGACGCGTCGGGTCCTCGCCCGCGCCGTCCCTGCCCAAACGGAGACGAGCAGCAGCACGAAGGGGGCCCAAGAGAGCTGGAAGGAACAACTCGTTGAACCTCCACTGAGGGATAGGACCTTACCCCCAACATGCCAAGGCACGGCGGCGGACATGGCCGGCAGCGAGGAAACCTCGAAATGGTGCGGCACACGGCTTGGCCAGGTCTTGATGAGGGCGAGGCGCCTAGATGGTCCCCTCCGCTACACAGTGGCGAGAGCAATTGAATCGTGAAGCTCTGAGCTCCACAAATTTAGAAGAGGGACGGAGGCGGGGCAGGCTTGCGCGAGGTGCGAGCACGGCCGCACAGCGGCCACAGCGTGACCCAGGCCCACTCAATGGCGTCGGCTAGCGAGGGAGAGAACGCCACAGCGGTAAGGTCCTAGATGGCTAGAGGGGGGTGAATAGCCTATAAAAAATCTACACAAACCACTAAGCAAACTTGTTAGAATAACAAACGGCGTAAAGCGAGTTTTGCTTAGCCTACGGTTGTGATGCAAGCCTCCTATCCACAAGTCTAGTAGATTATGATCTCTAGTTCACACAAGGGCTATGTCACTAAACTTACAATAGAGAGCAAGCTAACAACTACTAGCAAAGGCTACCACTAGAGCTACACAAGATAAACTAGTAAAAGTATATGCAAGAGAGAGGATTGTGAATCTTATACCGACGGTGGAGTGAAGATGTTGCCAATCACCAAGATGATATACAATCAATCAATATTGACAACAACACAATATGAAGACCAATCACCGGGAGACAAGAGACACAATATTTTTGTTCACCCGGTGTTCACTTGTGCACCGACAAGCTACGTCACCGGTTGTGTCGACCAACACTTAGATGGTTCCTCGGTGTGACCCTCAAGTCACTTGCCCCTCAAGGCACGCCCCGCAAGGCACCGCAAGACACCACTCTCAAGTGAGGTAACTCAATGACACGCGCAATGTAATAGAGTTGCTTTTGGCGCTCCGCCGAGGAAAGCACAAGAACCTCTTACAATCAACCGGAGGTGGCCAAGAACAATCACCTTCTCTTGCCAACGCCTCCAACAATCTCCAAGCCGGCTAGGAGCGGTACTCTCCAAGAGTAACAAGAAATCCACCGGCTAAACCACCCACAAGTGTCACTAGATGCCCTCAAGCTATGCAATGCACTTTGGGATCACTCAATCTCACTTTTGATTTGCAATCAAGCAAGAGAGATGAGTGGGAGAGAGAAGCTCTAGCTCAAAGGATGCACAAGAGTGTTAGAAAACACAAGAGACCTCCCCAAGGGCCGGCCAACAAGTATTTATAAGCATCCCAAACAAATAGAGCCGTTGTACCCCTTCACTGGGCACTTTTCGGAACAACCGGACGCGCCGATCGTAACTGACCGGACGCGCTCAACCGCGTCCGATCCTCCAACGGTCACTGCGCCAACGGTCAAACCAATCGACCGGACGCGCCGCTCAATTGATCGGACGCGCCGATCGCACAGTACCGCGCGCCTGTGAAGCATCGACCGGACGCGCTCCAGGCAACGATCGGACGCGACAGTGCCAGCGTCCGGTTGGAGTCCAGTAAGCTCCCTCAACGACCGGACGCGTCTGATCACGTCTGACCGGACGCGCCGCGCGTCCGATCGACCTTGTGAACTTCAGTTCCCTCTGGGCGCCTGACCGGACGCGCCGGTCCCGCGAGTGACCGGACGCGCCGGTTGCAAACCCTAACACCCGCGCGCCTGACTGCTGCGTTGAACTGACCGGACGCGTCTGGTCAAACCATGACCGCGTCCGGTGCAGCGTCCGGTCACCTCTGTGACCTCCGTTCGCCTCCGTTTCTTTTCTGACTTCCAGCGAAGTGGAAAATAGGCATTTCAACTCATCGAAAACGCCTGAATCCCGCGCTCGCAAGCTCGGCGGGAGGGAGAGAGAGACCCAAACCCTCTCTACCGCTCAAACTCCAACGCCTTCGCAAATGTGCCAACACCAACAAGTGATCACCACCTTGTGCACGTGTGTTAGCATTTTCCATAATCATTTTTGAAGGTTTTCCAGTTAGCTCACTAGGCCCTACATGCAATGCACTTCATGAATTCACCTAGTGGCACCCGTGCATCGAATAACCGATAAGACTTCCCCTCTTAATTGTTCGGCTATCGATCCTAAGCCACTCACACCCTCTATGGTATCTTGAGTGCAAAACAAAATGGCCTTATGGTTATACCTTTGCCTTGAGCCCATTTTGTTTTTCCAAAAGATATGATCCACTTCATATCATCACATGACCGTCTCGATCTATCGACCTTGACTTCACTTGCTCTTCACCGTTGCATCGGTCCGTCGGCGCCAAGTCTTGCTCAAGCTTCACCATCGCATGGTCCTTCGCTTCGAAGCCTCGACTTGCCCTTCACCTTCACAACTGGTCCATCGAGCCAAGCATCATCTTGGTCTTCATCATCTTGGTCACATGAGTCAATGTCGTGTCTCATATTCAATGACCACCTTTATCTAAATCATCCACTTAGATATAAAGGTTAGTCCTAGGTTTCATCAATTAGCCAAAACCAAACTAGGGACTTTCAATAGCGCACGACGACCACGAGCGACGCAGGGCAGCGATTTGAGGAGAGGTGACCAACAACGCCACGCGGCGCGACAGCGCGGGACCGCGGCACATGGCTCAGTGGCCCGGCAGGGTCACGTGCACGCACGACAGCGTGGCGTGGCGCGGCATGCGCTTGCGGCAGCAGCGCATAGCGGCGCGGACGCGACGGCAGAAAAAGACGGTGCCGGGCAGCAGCAATGCGGCAGCGGTTGGTCGAGAGGCACAGAGGCCAGCGGTTGGCCAGGGCGCGGCAGACAGGCGGCAGAGGCAGCACGACACCGCGACGTGGTGTGCACGCACGGTGACTACGGACACCGGCCAAACGCAACGAGCGTTGACACGCACGAATTTTAAAGCAGAGCAAAAGGCCACAAACAAGCTCGACTACGACCACCCGACTCCACGAACCCCCAGTCGACACTATCACCTTGCTAAGGAAACAACACACTCGCCCAGAGGGTCACCAGACCAGAAACTAGGAGTACGCCAACCTAGGTTTGTCGTGCCGAACGTCAGTTCGTGAATCGAACACCGAGACATGGTGCAACGCGTGCTCTAGGCAGTTGGGCCAATTTTTACGAAGGCAACGTGACACCCAACATGCCTGCCACCGAAACCAAAGCCCGCATGCTCACTATGATACAACTAACGATACGAGAATATAACGCTAGCGTTTAAGAAATTTAGTTAGAATTTTTAATGTCAAAACGGCATTGTCATTACTCCCTGCGATTTTAGATGAGACCTAGAGGTTTAGGTAGAATTGAATTTCGAATTCGATTTACGTAGCTTGCAAGATATTAGCTAACAATAGTTATTTCTCAAACTAAAAGTTGTATTTTCATCTGCTCGACTTGCACTTCAAATTTTATTAAGTACTACATACGGTGGTATTCTTATTTTTGTTTATAAAAATCATTTTTCATGCCATACAATTAACGCTATGCATCATATTTTTCGTAATAGACTTTCCACTAACAGCTTTAACACTAACTAACTTAACTTGGATTTTTATTTGCTTTCTCTCAGGTATTGATCTAGGTGCTAAGCATGCTCGTAACACCAGGGGTGTTACACGCTCAAGAGGGGGCAACTCAAGCTTCAGATAGTTAAGATCCTGTTGGGCAGTCTCATGGCACTAGCCGCCAAAAACAAGTGTTGTGGCTTCGGTAGATAAGCGAGTAGGAGCAGCGCTTGCAGTAGCAACTATCTAACTCAGTTTGAGACTGAGGATATGCATCCTTATCCTATGGCGCTTCATATAGAGACTATATGTCGACCGAAGAGTTCATGTTTTTCTCTTTAATTTAGTACCTTTTCGTGGCAAGTTTTCCTCATTTTATCACTTCTCTTTCTGCTCACCTCTCCTGTAACGCCTTCAAACTCCCCTCTTCTGAATTAAGCAAACCTGCGATGCCGCTCGGGCAATCCATGAATCACGATTCTCTACAACTGGAACTACCTATGCTTATATGATGATAAACTAATGGTGTGCATAACATAAGACTATCTGAATACTTCTCATCTAGGTAGATGTTGATGTCCATTTGAATAAAATTTGGTTCACTTTGCAATATATGTGGATCTACCATTGAAACACACAACCACAATATTTTCTTTTTTTAGTTGCTTCCTTTAGATATGTCTTTAATGAGTTAGCGTGACTTCATATAGTGGTGGAGCGTGGGGATTAATTGAGGGCGTAGGGGCTAAATTGATCAGTAAAATTAATGTATGATTTTTGCAAGAGGTCGTTGATGCAAATGTCTTGTATTTATGCAATATATCTACAAAACAATCTACTTTTGAGCTTTGTACAAAGAATACTAATAGCTTTCCCATTTAATACAACCTAGTTTAGAGAACAATTGAAGTATACATGGGGAAAGGACCCAGTTTCACCTCTGAGAGGCTCCACCAGTGGTGTCGTAGCAGTCCATCTTTGAACAGCCCATGCAATATGCTTTTGTTTGAACCTAGAGCTTGAGCTAGAGACCTTATAATAGACCTTCTGTGCAATGGAATTGTTTAAGCTTGTGATACGTCAGCTTCAACCTTTTTCTGATGAAAATTCTTAAGCTTTCTTCTTTGAGTTGGACTAATAGGATCCTTTGACCTAGTGCCAACATTTGCATTTGCATGTCCATCTCCATTGCTTGAGTCATCCAACGCTTGGTGGAACACGACGTCCACTTCCTCGCCACACTCATCATATCCTACTCCATGGCCTCAAAGTAGGCATCAAAACAAACCTCCAGGTTAGTTGTTTAGTGCATATTGCCATTCACACAATATGTGCATTCGATAGTGGATAAAGCTTTAGCACGACAGGTTCTAATCAAACGAGTTTAGAAAAGTAAATCAGTCAACACAAGCGAGGTTTCAAAAATATAATGCAAAATAAATCTAAAATGGTGACTTTTTATCGAGGTATCGAAAATCTTGTGCTGTCTCCTAATTCTTGTTGGATCCCCTTGCAAGGAATGTTGAGCTCCTAATTGGATAATCCCATAGATAGTCGATGTGTCTTCCTCCACATGAAAATGGATCTTCGCCTTACCTTATCCACCATGCTCCGCTTCGTCTCCACTGAGCAGAGCTTTGGCCAAAAGGCTGATGGTCGCTCCTACCTTCCACAACACCGGTAGCCACAACACAAATGCGGTTGAAGGGTCTCGCAAAATTTACAAGCCCTGGATTATAACTCTTAGTGTGAGTTGGTGATCTATTATGCCAAATTCGACCTCCAACATATCTTGAATAACCGCAATTTCAAAGCTAATACCTAGAAGATCTTTGTTGAAGCTAATTATTTCCATAAGATTTGATGACCCAAGTACACCAAGAACTCGTGACCTAATTTGAGCATTTTTGGACAAAGTCACAGGTCAGCCTAGGTCAGTCCGTATTAGCTCCTCGTGTCCCCTTTGCTCCTATGCAAACAAAGACACAATACATCAAGAATGTAGGATGGAGGAACAATGATCTAACACGAGAAGGCCTCCGCTTCTAGATTGAAGGGCCCACACCCAGCACTACGAAACAAGGACATTTTGGTCCACTGCTTGGCTCTCATTCTAGTTTGGCGAAAAGGTGAAAAGCACTTCAAATTTATTCTCAAACTTTGCCCAAGAAGAGCACAAAGCTAAAGCAATTGAAGATGGTTATAGTGAGTTAATTGTTTTTCCACTATGAAATAAATGAACTCATTTACTCCTTTTACACCTGTAGGGGCATAAAGTCAATCCAAAGTATCAGCAGAAAATGCGGTTACATAAGCCCATAGGCCTAGGTGAATCAATTGAGTTTGGTCACCCTGGATCTTGCCTGCACGCCAGCTCACCAATGAGAATGCCCCGGTGAATACCTAGTGAGGCCATATATAGCATGTTAGCGCCACTCTTTCAAACATGTGGAAGAAGAAGCATTCGAAGCTGAAGTCCTACCACAGTACTCTTAGAAATATAGGGAGAAAGGTGAGGTGAGGGTGTTGGGGGAGTAAAAGTTGTCACCTGTCAACTTATTCTCCACCTTGTACCTTGAGGGAATTAAGCCCAATGTCGAGTCAGTTCCTATCTTATGTTCGCCAACAAATTTGCTCATTTTATTTGAGAAGCAATCTAGTTCTTTACTTGTTTGCTATTGGCATTCTCATTTGTAGTAAATAGCTTGTAGTTTATCGTGAGTGTAATTATCAATAGTTATGGTATAGATAGTTACCAATAATATGGATGTGATGTCTAGACTAGAAGTTATCTTGATTGCACTCTCAACCCCATATAGCCATAAGAGTCAGCAGGTGGTGACAATCCTATCTATTCTTTGTATTGCACCATGTTTGAATTGTTGTATAGGGACTTTACACTAGTCGTTGTTCACCCTCACCGCTTCATGGTCATGCCCTGCTTTTGCCCAAAGTAACAAAGCTAGTGAATGCTACAACGTTATCAGATAGAAAGAGCCAAATGAAGATTTAGATAGGATACTCTCTCTACTTAGTATAGAGATCATATGTCCATGGCCATGATTTGAGTATAGTTTTGGTGAGTTGATGATAACCCAATCACTAAGTCTAACATGTGCATTAAGATGTATTCACATTTTTTTCAATGTCCTAGGGATGGAAGAAATCAAAAGGAAAAGAAGACATTGAAACCAGAACAAAGAGAAGTTTGAATTCGACTTGTCTCGTGACTCTATAGCCTATAAAATTGGTATGATATCAGTTTCCATGTTTATATATTTTCATAGAATTTAATGTGGGTCCAAGATCATAAAAGATAGGAGTTTGGAGCAAAAAAACTTATGGCCAAAATATCAAACATCAAACAAGTGGAGCTTACTGATGTTCACCGAATGATCTGTCAAGGATTTCAACTGATCAGGTACAAATATTTTTTCTAGGATATTATATAGAATTTCATAAGCTTTACAAAAATACAAGATAATCAAAATCTGAGTTTAGAGCTAGGAGATACGACCAAATTATCAAGACACCAATGTGTTGAAATTGTGAGCAGAGAGGAAGATCTAGTGCTATTTTCAATCACCTGATGCATTATTTTTTTAGTTAGTTTTTTTTCAAAATCTTGTAGAGCATTTCACAAGCTTGAGAGTACAATGTCATAAAAAGGGACATCGAAGCTAGGAGGTATGGCCAAAATACCAAGAAGACAATGTGTTGAAATAGTACCACCACATGATCCGATGCTCACTATTTTTGACCAATGGATCATCCGGTGATGTCTAGTAAACAGTGCACACACTTCATAAAGTACCACTATATGATCCGACGCTACTATTCATGGGCCAGCAGATATTCATGTTATGTCCAATAATGGTGCACAGAGTCCACGTAGTATCACTGTATGATCTGGTGCTACTATTTCATACTACGACAAATATCATCTGGTGCTCACATGAAATTGTGATCGTTGGAGCAACAGGTAGCGAGTTTGTTTGGGGCTATTTATACCTCTCCAACTGGCTTTTTTCAAGTATACCGGGGACCATATAAGCTACATGGACTTGCTACACTTGAAGATACACTCCAACATTATATGAGACCTTAGTGATCATATCAAAGGCATAATGAGAGCAATTAGAGAGTGGCTATAGTGCATGTTTTTAAGCCTTGCTTGAGAGGGAGTTGAGTTGATCTATTGTAAGCTTGGGCCGCCGGGACCTCTGAAAGGTCTTGATGGCTAGAGGGGGGTGAATAGCGTAATAAAACTTTCTACAAAATGTGCTAGATAATTTAATTAGCAAAAACAAATAGCGAGAAGCGAGTTTTGCCTAGCCTATGTAGTGTTGCAAGCCACCTATCCAAAAGACAATTCTAATATATTTCACTCAACCGCACAAGTCAAACTGCAAGAGGTAAACTAGAAGGCTACTCTACTCAAGCTACTAAGCACTAGAGAAAACAACTAAGTACTTGAAATGTAATACAAGAGTAGGGTAAGAAATATTTCACCGAGGGGCGATGAATTGAGCCAACCAATCAATAATTCCAAGTGATAATATTCAAGATAACCAATCCACCGAGACAAATAAATCACAATCAATGAAGTGAAGACACGATGATTTATCCCGAGGTTCACGTGATTGCCGGCACGCTAGTCCCCGTTGTGTCCCCCTACACCACGTGGTTCGGTGGCTAATTGGTATCACACACCGAGCCTCTCAAAAGGTGCCACAAGAACCTACCAAATGGCGAGAAGTTCCGACACGAGCAATCCACTAGAGTTGGAATTCGGCGCTCCGCCGGGGAACCACAACAACCCCTCACAACAAGCTCACCAGAGCCGGCCACGAACAATCACCGACACGTGCCGGACCTCCACCGCTGCTCCAAGCCGTCTAGGTGACGGCAACCACCAAGAGAAACAAGAATCCCGCAGCAAATGAACACCCAAGTGCCAACTAGATGCAAACTCACAAACAAATGCACTTGAGATCACTCAATCTCGCTTTGATTAGGCAAACAAGCAAGGGAGATGAGTGGGAGGGCGTGTGCTCAGCTCAAAGGAGTGCTAGAATGATCAACAAGCCAAGAGAGACCCCAAAGAGCTGACCAACAAGTATTTATAGACGTCCCCAACAAGAACTAGCCGTTAGGCACTTGATTCTGCTGCAGCCGCGCTGACCGGACGCGCTGGTCAAACTGACCGGACGCGCAGGTGCGCACACTACCCATGCGTGAAGCACGACCAGACGCGCTGATCCCGTGACCGACCGGACGCGCTGGTCAAGCCGAGCAACGCTCCAGCGAGTTAGCGACCGGACGCGCACGCTAGATGAACCGGACGCCACAGTGACAGCGTCCGGTCATTTCCAGTAAGCCTCCACGCGTGACCGGACGCGTCCGGTTGAACGTGATCGGACGCACCACCGCGTCCGATCAGAAGACCGAGACGCGTGCAAACACTGAGCACTGACCGGACGCGTCCGGTTAAACAGAGACCGCGTTCGGTCACCTCTGTGACCTCCGTTTGCCTCTGTTTCTTCGCATCCGGCACAGTGGAAAATAGGCGTTTCATTTCCCGAAAAGCGCTGAATCCCCAAACCCCTCTCTACCGCTCAAACTCCACCGCCTTCGCAAATGTGCTAACACCACCAAGTGATCATCACCTTGTGCATATGTGTTAGCATTTTCACAATTATTTTTGAGGCGTTAAATTAGCTCACCACTAGATCTAAATGCATATGCAAATGAATCTTCATCTAGTGGCACTTAGGTGATCAATAGCCCCGAAAATTCCCCTCTTTATAGTACGGCTATCGATCCTAAATGTGATCACACCCTCTAGGTGTCTTGATCACCAAAATGCAAAAACCTATTGATACCTTTGCCTTGAGCTCCATAGGGTTGCACCTTGTTCCTCCTTCATCACCATGGTAAGCACTTTATCATCCACACTTGATCATCATGCTTTACCATGCTATGTGCTAATCATCCTTTGCTACATACAATCTTAAGCACATGATAGCACTTGGGCATTGTCACTAATTACCAACACCAAACATAGAGCTTTCAACCTCGATGCCATTTTGATTTAGCGTAACTATGTCGACCCTTCAAGCTTGGTGTGGAGTGACATCGACTTGTTGTGCAAGGGACTAGGGCAGAAGCTTTGTTAAGAACAAGAGGGGCCATGCACCCCTGCCTTATGTGCTCTCCACTATATAAATACTAACTATAGTATTGTTCATGTATATGTGATTAATGATTGATTATATAGACTGCCCCTCCTCCTATCTTGGTTAAGCTCTACCACTATAGGCACGATGAGACCCCCTCCTTGTTGAAGAAGCTCCATGGCCAACAACGCCTTGGTGACCGAGAGAGTGGGGTGACAAATTGTGAGCCTTAGGCACTTGTCTTGGTCTGTAGTGGTCTTTGTGGCTTTTCAACACCATGACTCAGGGTAAGGCTTGGTGATTAGGAGCATATCTTTTGTGGAGCTCGAATTTGAACCAGGGGTTGTGTTTTGGAATGGATAACATGGGATAAATGTTCGTCTATGGGAGTTTTCCCTCTCTTGACTTGTTATTTACCTTATGTATTTAAGGTTCTATTGTGTGCTTGACTTGTGTGGCCCTATCTTTTCTACATTGTCATAGCCTCATTGGTAGGACTGGCTCTAGTTTGTAAAAATCTTGTGGGTTGGTTAAGACAGGGCGCACTAGAAAACATAAGGTGCAAATCATGCTAATTAGTTTATATATTTTTTCTAGTGTAGATCGAGTTGTCTCTAAGTTTAAGTTTATTAAGTATAACCCAGTTTAAACCCCCTCTGGCTCACGTGTCCCTACACCCATCAATATCATTTTTATTGTCTCTTTCATCATCATCCTAAGTCAACTTAGATTTGTGCTTAGCTTACTTCTCATTCCATGTGAAAAATACTCTAGAATACTCTCAGGTGAAAGCCACGTCAGTATTTGTTGGCTCTTGGCCCAAAATTTAGAAGCCAAGGGTGTCCTCAGAGTTATCTCTCCTAGTGTAAATGAACGATAGATCTTCTTGGATTTCCATGCCTTTAACATCCCTAGAAGCGAATCATCCTTCATCATAATATGAAGACCCATTGAAATACCCGTTAAACCAAACAAAAAAACGGAATGGAAGAGATTTTGTTATTTTCGCTCCGACATGCAATACTAGAGTAGAGTCAAAACCAAAGTCGGACCATAGAGAATTGGCTATCATTGCCACTTTAGCTTATTTTGGCTCAACCAAATTGGGAGGAACAAGTCGAGCACCTCGTTCAAAATGAAGAGTCGAATACATATATGGAGCTTGATTAATAGGAACAAAAGCAAAGTCCCATCTAGCTCAAACCTTTACAACTTGGATCAAAATAAAGTCTAAAGGAGGAGGAATGACGTTCCAATAAAATAAGAGGAATGAGTTGATTTCTCGTTAGACCGATATTTGCTGGCAGATGTGTATTAACTATAGAAAACTAAACAAGAACTTTACACAATTATTTTTGTTACTAGCTAGCAAATTACTGGCGGGCCCAAGGTTGGAAAAATGTGTACTCAAAATTTCAAAAGGTAAAAAATGGATTGATTTGACCCTATTTTTCAATATTTATATAATTAGTTGTACCCTTAAATACCATTAGTAGCAAAAATAATGGGTATGAATCCCCCCGTGCCCGTCCGCCTAACATATGTACGTAGTTTGCATGTATCAACTAATTCAACAGAAAAAAATACTCCTGGCCCTCAATTCTAAATATAAGACGTTTTGGTCTTTCTAGGTACATTGTTTTTCCTATGTATGTAGATATATATTCTATTTAAGTGCATAGCAAAAACTATGAATTTAGAAAAGCAAAAACGCGTAATAACTTAGAATAGAGGGAGTATAAACTAAAGAAACAATTCACTCGGTTTAACATTAGACCCAACCAACCGAATCACTACACCCAAACAACCCCCATTGCCAAACAACCACAACAGTTCAAAAGGCGAATGAGATTTGAAGTTTTAAAAGTGGAAATTTCTAACGTGGGGGCTCCCTTAAACAATCGTTTGCTTTTCTGACTGATGCAATGATTCGATGGTCCGGTCATTGCTGTTCTTTTGGGGGAAGAACATAGCTCTACTCGGCCGGGTTTAGATCACCAAATTGGGGAGTGCTAAATCACTGTTTGACACTGTAGTAATTTTGGTTTTATTTGGTAATAATTATCCAAACATTGATTAATTAGGTTCAAAATATTCGTCTCGCAAAGTACAACAAAACTGTGCAATTAGTTTATGATTTCATCTACATTTAGTACTCTATACATGTGTCGATATTTTGATGTGACGAGGAATCTTCTTTTTGCATAGTGAAATTTGGGTGTGAATTTGGTGATCTAAACGAGGCCATCAGAGCTTCGCCCGCCGAAGCGCCTCTATTCCTGCGCCTGCGCTGTCGAGCACCACTTGCCCCTGAAACGAACCATGCATGCCAAACAGCTCACACGATCCCTCACTCACATGCCCTGTAGCAGTCCGCGTCTTTGGTTTGGTTTCGTTTGCTCGGCACTTTCCAGTTTCCACGTTCGTTCACGCATGCGCGTACGCACCTGGCGACGGACGCCGCTGCCGCCGCGGAGCAAATGAGAAAGCGCCCCAGCCCCGCGAATTTTTTTTCCCAGCCTCCCGCGCGGTTTCCCTCCAACTCCAACCCTCCACCCCATGTGCCTCATTTCAGCCGCTTCCGCCGCCCCGCCCTTCCCCACGGCACAGCTCGGCTGAGTCGGCTCGGCTCTGCTCTCACGCGCACCACCGGCACCACCACCGCGCCACTAGGCTCGTCCCCCCGACACCCCATTTGCTGCGCGGAAAAAGTCTATTTAACCCCCTGAACTATCAGTCAGTGTCTAACTTACACCCCTAACTATAAAACCGTCTGTTTTACACCCTGAACTTTTCAAAACCGTTCAAATTACACCCTGGAGCGGTTTTGGACGGCGGTTTTACTACAGTAACCATGGTTTTGCTACAGTAACGTCGGTTTTGAATTTTTCCTTTTTCTATTTATTTCCGCTGAATCTTTGAAAAATCATAGTAAATCACAGAAAAATCATAAAATAGAAAATCTAATTTTGTTGGACTCCACATGAGTAGATCTATACAATGAACATATAATATAGTATGCTTTAGTACATTTTTTTTTTCTGTAGCTTTAAATTAGTTAGAAAATCAAATTTTGTTTGTAATTAATTAGAATAATTCATAGCTACAGCTTTTATGGTCCAATTGTGGTTAAATTTTTATAGTAAACTAATTATTGCATGTTTGAACTGTAGTAAAAATTTCATACTGATTGGATCATGTATAATTTAGTTATAGATTTATTTATATTTAACAAGCATAAACCTAAACATAAACCTAAATAAATCTATAACTAAGTTATATATGATCCAATGAGTATGAAATTTTTAATATAGTTCAAGCATATAATAATAACCCCATCATAAAAATTTCACCATAATTGGACCATAGAAGCTGTAGCTATGAATTATTCCAATTAATTACAGACAAAATTTGATTTTCTAACTAATTTAAAGCTACAGAAAATTTTTTTTGTACTAAAGCATAATATATTATATGTTCATTGTGTAGATCTACTCATGTGGAGTCCAACAAAATTAGATTTTCTATTTTATGATTTTTCTGTGATTTACTATGATTTTTCAAAGATTCAGCAGAAACAAATAAAAAAAGAAAAGTCAAAACGGTGTTACTGTAGCAAAAATCATGGTTACTGTAGTAAAACCGACGTCCAAAACTGCTCCAGGGTGTAATTTGAACGGTTTTGAAAAGTTCAGGGTCAGACGGTTTTATAGTTGGGGGTGTAAGTTAGACACTGGCTGATAGTTGAGGGGGTCAAGTAGACTTTTTTTTTTTTTTTCTTTGCCGCGCCGTGCTGTAGCACGCAGGTGTAGACGCCGCCCCGCCTAATCCTGCGGAGAGGCGCGTTCGGGCCAGGGCTGGTACGGCGCGCGATCTGATCCGGCCCTTTTCCCCCGGCGCGCGGCGCCTGAGCTGTACCCGTGCCAATCATTCATCGAAGCGGGTGAGGAAATCTCGGCACATTCGGCTTGTACTTGCCCGCACCTACCGCCTTTGCCGGCCGCGCCGCTCGCTGCTGGTCAGAGCCAGAGGCACTGGACGAGGTCAGCTGCCTCCGCGGTTCCGTCCTCCCTTTGACGTTTCAAGGAGACATCGCTTGAGCTCCTGAACTGTCCTTGGTCAATGGGAGTGGCTGAAGGTGGCGTGCGGACCTAAAATCCCCACTGAAATCAAAGGCAACTGCGCAAGCAATCTCCCTGTCAGTGGTCAGCAACATCAGTAGCAGCTGGAGTGCTGTTGCGTGTACTGCGCAAGTGCAAGGACTGTGCTGGGTGCAAGCACAGTTCTGCTTCCACTGCTTGAAATCTACTTCCACTCCAGTGTCCAGTGTCTTAAAAGATCTCCAGGGGAGAGCTGCATTGGCAGCTTGCCTCTGCCCCTGCCCTGGCATTGGAGCTTGTCGTCCCCAATGGCAATGGGTCACCAATTCGCGGCTTTGGTGGTGGTGGTGCTGCTAGTGTTAGCGGGGGTGGCGGCCATGGCCACTGCTGACCAGGAGAGCGACCAGATCCGCGAGCTCCCGGGCCAGCCGCCCAACGTGGGGTTCTCGCAGTACTCCGGCTACGTCACCGTCAACCCGGCGCGGGGGCGCGCGCTCTTCTACTGGCTCGTGGAGGCGGTGCCGGCGGCCGGGCCCATCGCGCCGCTCGTCCTCTGGCTCAACGGCGGGCCTGGGTGCTCGTCAGTCGGCTACGGCGCGTCCGAGGAGGTCGGCCCGTTCCGCATCAGGCCGGACGGCCAGACTCTCTACCTCAACCCCAATTCTTGGAACAAGGGTGCGTGCTCTTGAGCTCAGTTGGCAATGGAGTCGATTCTGCAATGCTGGTGCCGGATGTGGCTGATTTATTTCCGGTTTGCTTGCTTCACGCTGACTGCAGCGGCCAATCTGCTCTTCCTGGAATCGCCGGCCGGCGTCGGGTTCTCCTACTCGAACTCGTCGCTGGATCTGTACACCGCAGGAGATGCAAAGACAGGTAAAACTGATTCATGGCCATTCCTGTGCGAGCTGCCCAGTTACCTTGGTTGATCAAGAATTCAGGTACCAACCTCTTGTACTTCCCTTTGTCTTGTCTTGAAGCACTGGATGCCTATGCTTTTCTCGTGAATTGGTTGGAGAGATTCCCACAGTACAAGTACAGGGAGTTCTATATTGCTGGAGAAAGTTATGCGGGTAAAGTTTGTGTGACAAGTTCTGAACTCTGTTTGGGCTGGCTCATTTTAGTGTGAAAGAGTTGAATTGTTTGGCCTCTGATGCGTGCAGGACACTACGTTCCACAGTTAGCCCAGCTCATATATCAAAAGAACAAGGGCGTTCAGAATCCGACAATTAATTTCAAAGGATTCATGGTAAATCTCAGGCTCGATTTTTATCTGTACTAGTTCCACTTTATTTATGCTTGTTTCTGAAGTTCTGTAATTCCTGAAAAATTAAGGTAGGCAATGCAGTCACTGATGACTACCATGACTACCTTGGTACTTTTGAGTATTGGTGGACTCATGGTCTGATCTCTGACAAGACTTATCACAACCTGAAGGCGACATGCTTGCTTGATTCCTCACAACACCCTTCACCTGACTGTGTCAAGAACCTGAATCTAGCCAGTGCTGAAGAAGGCAATATTGATCCTTATAGTTTGAATACAAAGCCATGCAATGACACCGCCTCTCTCAAGCTTGGCTTGGGTGGACGCTATGTAAGTGCTTTCCTTTTTTCCTTTCTTGAATTTCCACTGAGTAATCTTGTTGCGACATTTTTTCACATATCTACTTTTTCCAGACTTCCATTTCTTAATCACTGAAATAGTGATTCCTTTTTACTTTTGAGACCATTCGCACTCAGCAGAGAGCAATGCAATGCCAATCGCCAGATGCTACTGAAACTATCAGATGGTCAAGCATGATGCAATTACTTTAACATGATGTAGTAGCTCCATTTAGATATCAAATTAAACGGAGCATAAACAGAATCAATTTTCTGTCAACCCAATTGGTTCGCTGTTAGTTTTGTGCTGTAGTGGTTCAGAAAAGAGCAAGAAAGGCCCATCACAAAAAACAATTATTATTTATGGCAACAGCCAATGGTACATAAGGTAACTGGATGGAGTACACAGATTCACTAATAAGGAATATACAGTTTTGTGATTGCTGCAGGCAAATTTCCATTTATGCACACAGTGCATTTATCCAACTGTGACATCTAACACTTGATTGTTGATTGTGCATTTACACTTGTGTTGGACAATTTACATTAGATGTACTTCTATCGAATAAACGGATACAGTTCTGCAAATCTCTACTGTGAATGAAGTTATGTTTGTTCTTTTTCCTAATTATTGTTCATTAACATTACTTTCTAAACTTGATCCACTGTATATTTGTATCAAAGAATATATTTGGGCCATCTCCTTTCTATGTCTAATTACATGTTCCCATCCACAGCCTTGGTTGTCCAGAGCCTATGATCCTTGTACTGAAAGATATGCAAGTATTTACTACAACAGGCCAGAAGTGCAGATGGCAATGCATGCAAATACTACTGGAATTCATTACCCTTGGCAAACATGCAGGTTATAATGATTGTACTTGACGGTATACATATATTTGATGTTCCTTTTTTCGACATGTGAACTCATGTACACTATCTGTCACAGCGATATCGTTGGATCCTACTGGGCAGATTCCCCAAGATCTATGCTTCCAATCTACCAAGAACTGATAGCAGCTGGTATCAAGATCTGGGTTTTCAGGTGAGGACCAGTAGCTTTAGCCTCTCTTGTGTAATTTTTTCATGATAGCAATTTACCGGGTGTTCTCAAACCTGATACATATTTTGGTCAGTTCAAGGTGAGTGATATCATTAGTTATTATCTATAGGTGATTTCATTTTCTGTAATTGTAATATCATTTTACCATTTAATATTGGTATCAGACTGCTTGTGTAAATGGATGTTTTGGTCCAATCATTTTGACTTATGAATGAATCTTTTCTCTTTGGGGGAAAAACTCTGTACCTTCTCTGAAACTAAGTTTATCATGGGTTGCATTGACTGTTGACTTAGGTGCATTTTTCCTCTTTACCTGTTCACAGTGGGGATACAGATGCTGTAGTTCCTGTAACTGCGACAAGGTACTCAATAGATGCTCTCAAGCTTCCAACAGTGGTAAATTGGTACCCTTGGTATGACCATGGGAAGGTCCGTACAAGAACAGTTTTCTCTATTAAGAAAATTCTGGAGCAGAATTAACTTTCCAACTTAATCTTAATTGCTATTTTTCTGATGCCACAGGTTGGAGGTTGGAGCCAAGTTTACAAAGGACTAACCCTTGTAACCGTAGCAGGTGCAGGACATGAAGTGCCGCTGCACCGGCCTCGACAAGCTTTGATTATGTTCAGACACTTCTTGCAGAATAAACCAATGCCGACACAATAGCCAGTCCAAGCAGAATTATAGTGTAAACTACCACAGTCATATTTAAATGTTTTTCAAATTCTTTTTACTTGATTTAATTGTTATTGTTACAACATATTATTCAATTATCTCAATTGAATGTATGTATGCCCAGTAGCAAATAGGGATACCTGAAATTTGTACTGCTGGAGCTAAAGAGCTCAGCTGTATATGATAATGATGATTTTTAGCATTATTGTCCTTTGCCTTCAGTCTCAGAATTTGCGTAAGAAAATAGCTGCTGTTTTTCCTACTTGCATATTGATTTTTTGTGGATCATAATCATGTCATCCAACTAAGGTACTACTGGTATGAACCCAGCTGCCCCTGACCCTGACTACCACCCTGTTTGCTTGAGCTTATCAGCCAAATCAGTCAGCCATTTAGCAGTGTTTTTCTCTCACAACAAATCAGCAAACAGTACTTTCAGCCATGGCTTATCAGCCAAGTGCTTCCAAGTCCTTGTTCTCAGTGAGCCTTAATAAATTCCATTGTTTGTTTGTGGGTAACAAATCTAAGGGCCTATTTAGCTCCTAGAGCAGCTTCCAGGGGAGATTTGACAAACCGTTTATTACCAAAAAAGTGATTCTATATTGGTTCCATAAAGCGATCCACTGAAATTAAATGAACTAGAAGGCTTGCGTATAATCAGTTTCTACATAGAGTTGGTCACAGAACATCGCTTTTAGCCATAAATTATCTTCTCTCAGACATTCACACCCATAAAGAATCATGAGTAGCATCTGTTCTACCGAACAGGCCCTAATTGTGTAATTTGGATGTCTACAGTAAAATTCAAATACTAATGATATCACTGTACCAATAATTGCTTTTTTTCAAGAAAGGAAAAGAGCTAGAAAGCTAAATCATTCGCACATGCAAGTAAGACAAGACTAATCAAAATTGCAATTTCATGACACGCGCTATGGATCAATCGGAATACAGCAAACTTAATCATTTTCCTAACACCGACCAAAATTTAACAACCATGTCGCTATATCCTTACCAATGTACAGAGGAAACAAAGAGCCCCTACAAACAGGGAGCAAGATGACTTACAGCAGCATGCAGATGATCAAACCTCTGAAAAGTCTAGGCATGCCAAGATGTTCCCTTGCTGCATTTTGTCCTCCAGCACTGCATACACCACTCACATCCCCACGTTGCAGCAAATTCAAATTCAACCAAGTTGGAAGAAGAACACCACGCAGCAACTCGACACCTGCATCATCGATGTGTGAAGGGAACAACAGCAGCAGAATCATCTGACGACGGCTGCAGCGCGCTGATCTTGATCACGTAGTTCTTCTGGCTGGACACGATGCTGCTGCGGCCCGAGCCCAAGCCGGAGCTCGGGCGCATGTCATCAGACGAGCCGGCGCCGTCGAACAGGCTGGAGCTGGAGTCCCTGGCGGCGTCCTCCTCCTCGTCGTAGGCGTTGCCGATGCGTCCGCCGCACTTGCGGCAGAGCAGGCGCGCCCGCCTCCTGAAGAGGCCCCAGGAGCGGGCGGAGCGGAAGTAGGGCATGCAGGTGACCTCGTCGGTGAGCGTGAACCGGCTCTCGTCGACCGCGACCAAGGCGACCACGCCCTTCTTGATCTGCTTGCCGTACTTGGACCCGATGCCCTCCGTGTCCCGCGCCGAGGAGCTCAGGTTCAGCGCGTAGCCGCAGTACCCGCAGCTGCCAGTAAACAGTGGGTGAGTGTGAGTGAGTGACATGTTGCCAGCCAGGAAAACCACCCGACAGTTGCAGGTGCAGAGGGCGTGAATGCTGGTACTTGAATATCTGTCGCTTTTGCAGAAAATTTGGCAGTTCTATTTCTCAGTTACCCTAATCAAAACCTTAGTCCTTAAGTAAAGAAAGAGTGACACACCGAGTGTGGTTTGGAGTATGAATTGGGGTTTCCACTTGTTCTTAGCAAGCTTGCAGAGGCCAATATCGGGCCAAGGAAAATGACTGGGACAATTCGCATCAATCGCAAAGAATCGGATTCGACACACAGTAAAACGCCAAATACTGCGGTTCTCTGGAGAATCACATAGCGAATAGCAAAGAGAATGAATAGCAGTAAAACGCAATTGAACTATTCCGTACTTCCTACCGAGGATGAAAAATGGATTTGAAATGTTTTGATCCAGGGCGGCAACAGAAGAAGGAAGGAAGCTGAGAAGCGGCAGAGAAATAACCGAATCGCCTAGTAGTCGAATCGAACCTGTAAGTGACGTCCTTGATGGAGGAGTAGCTGTCGAGAGACCTCTCCATGGCGACGATTATGGTGCTCGCTTCGCTGGAGCATCCACTTTTCTCTCCTGCCGATCAGACGGGGGGCGAGTGCGAGTGGGGAGCGGGGGTCAGGAACGCGAACGGCTTAAAAAGGCGGTTGTTTGGTCGAGTAGCGCCACCGGGACACGGAGGATTGGCGTCCGGCCGGGGCCGGGCCGGGCCGTTCTCCTGCCGCTTTGTGCTTTTTCCTTGGCCGATTGCTTTTGCGTGCGCCGCTGCTTATTAGTATACACTCCTCCCGCTGCTAGTTAACCAATTCTTTGATCAGTATCCTAGTTTGATTAACAAGGCAGCGGCCAACCGGAATCGGCCAGCGCGTCATGGATTAGCATGGGCGCTGGCTTCTGCTCTGACCAAAGCGCCATGCTATTGCAGCGACGGCCGTGCGGGGTGTGGATATGGATGGCCAGGGTAGTGGAGGCGTGGCAACGTGACAAGTGCAACGAAAAGAACCATGGGGGCACGCATGTTTATACGGGGGGCGTGGCTGCGATGCGATATCCTCGTCTGCGCTGCGCGGGGACGCCCGGAGAGACCGCGAGAGGTTGGGCGGCGCGTCCGCACGGCACCGCAGACGGCAGATCGTCAGGAGGTCAAAGGCAGGATCGGCGAAAATTGCGAAATCCCCGGCCACGACGTCCAAATAGGCACAGCCGTAACCGCGCAGGGCAGGCTTAGGTTAGGCGAATTCGTTGCGGAGCGCCATGTCGTTGTGACTTGCTGTGATTGGCGTCTTGGTGGAGGCTTAAATTAGGTGACACGTGATGTTTGGTCAGCGTCTCTGCTTTTGCTCGGCCATGCTCTCATCGGCATCTTGTGCGTCGATTTGTCATGATTTTTCATCTCAAAGCTGAGCCGTCGTCATTGTTGCTGAAGATTGAGTATAGGTAGTATGGGAACCTACCCTCGATATCAAGAATGACCAAGATAGTGTGTACCAATACTTTTTGGTGGCTACATCATTGGCTGATCAGCAGTACAGTTTCAAACGACTACACAGTAGGGGCGGAGTTTTCGCTTCATTTTGGTTCCAGCAAAACAGGAGGCAATCTCATGTCTCAGTTCCAAACATCTTCAAAGTAGGGGCAGAGTCTCATTTTGGTTCTAACAAAACATGAGGCGTAAGTTTGAACAAGGACCTCAGATGTGCATTCTACATAACACTTTACATGTTGATTGTTCACTGCAAACTTGTAGAAGATCAGCCAGCGGTCTTGTCAATGATGTTTGGATTGCGAAATGTTTTTTAGTCCTCCACCACAAATGTTATCCCATCATGTTTCTTGAAATAGTGTGTAGTATGATCAACAACCTGCAAAGCCAGAAATGCAGCTGTGTGAAGCAAATGACACGTTCTGTGCTCAACTTCAGATTACACTAAAATGGGGAATTCCTCATTGTTTCAGTAAACATTCAGTTGCATATAATGAATTCATCCGTAAATAACGGAACAGTAAAGCCACGGAATTTCATTTTCATATCATAAGGATTTCACAGCCTTGGGAGACACTGGTAAGTCGATTGGTAATGATGGTATTTTAATCCAAAACATCCTAATTATCTCGTAAATAGCCAGAAGTAGCAATTTTAAACTTTTAGTTGTGTTCCAACTTCAGCAAACAATAATCCAAATCAGGTTATAGATCGTCAGTCATTTGCTGTCAGAATAGTTGGCACTCCATCAGGTTTTCAACTCCAGAAACATAAAAAAATCGGACTGCCAGGCCAGTTTCCATAGACAAAAATTCAATTTGATAACATGGTCTTTGTTACCACATTATATCACAGTATGAACCAAGTCAAGGCTTCATTAATCATGATATGGATACTTTGCAAGCTGATATGTGAAAAATAAACAGAACCAAGTATATTTACAAGCAAGTTAACAGGGGCTATTTTTGGTTAAGTTGTTTTATTGTTTTATTAACCAATCTGTCGAATCAATTGTTACTTGCACAGGTATTAACATATGAGATTTGCATATGTTATTTAAAGCAGATAGGTGAAGTCTAACAAAACAGGTAGGACATTAAGTGAGCATGCATAGTACAGAAATGCAACATAATGCTTGCTGAACTGCCCAAAAAGGCTGAAAGAAAGGTAATCGCGTGAAGAATATACGAGAACATCAAATATGAAATCTGTAAAACAGAGACATACATCTCCATTTATCTACAGTATCGTATGAGCTACTTCTGGAAGAAACTATGCTTGAATATTGAATCAGCACGCTCTCATGCTCGGTTCGTTTGAAAAAAAAAATGAATCAGCATGGTGCATTCCAAACAGTGGTATATTGCTATCGATGTCTGGAATCGGTGAGATTTGTGTGTAGTACTGAGTACACTGCACTACTTCCAGGGTTTTGCTTTTGCTTGCTAAAAATATATCATGCTCCAGGAGAACATGTAACTTCCTTAATAACTTGCTTACTTAGCATTGAGATTACAAAACTACAGAGACCTAACTAATTATGATATGATTACTTAATGCCAATAAGTGAAAAATGAACAGAACCAAGTATATTTACTAGCAAGTTAACAGGGGCTATTTTTAGTTAAATTGATATATCAACCAATCTGCCAAATCCAATTTTACTTGCACAGGCTATTAACACATGAGATTTGCATAGGTTATTTAAAGCAGATACGCGAGTAATGTTGATTTTGCCCCTAAGGGCATATGCCCCCCCAATGTGCATACACCGTTGGATACACATGGGGATGCGTGTGCAGTCTAACGGTGTATGCGCATGAGAGCATATGCCATTAGGGACAAAATTTCTGCATCCTACGTGAAGTCTGATAAAAGAGGTAGGAAATTTAGTGAGCAAATGAGCATAATACAGAAATGCAAACTCATATGAATGCTTGTTGGACAGTCCAAAAAGGCTTTGAGAGTTTTAGTTGGTGAATCACGTGAACAATACACAAAAACACAAAATATTAGGAATTGCTAGATATCTCTAATCTCTAAATCAGAGATATCCATCTCAATTTATGTACAGTAACCATACGAGCTAATTTTGGAACAGACTATGCATGGGGATTGATTCAGCACCGTGCCTAGGGTCGGTGATGTATGAGTGTAGACTGTAGTACTGAATACCGACACTACTTCCAGGGTTTTGATTGCTAAATATCTATCACGCTCCAGGAAAACATATAGCTTCCAGTTTTATAACTTGCTGACTACTTACCACTAAGGCTACAAAACTAAAGAGACTTAACTAATAGGGAGCAATGTGTAACATTTTTTTTTCTGTCAGGATCATCCTGAGTTCCTGACACAACAATGAACTACAAATGTCATTCAGTAATTTCACACTCACGTTGGTGTTGCTCAGCTCCAGGTTATAGAAATCAACAGCATCCGCCTTGAACAAAGGCCCGGCATGCCAGGTCCCCTTGTTCAGCTTGAGAAACTTGGAGCCGGAAACCCGGAACACGCGGACCTCGGCTGGATCAGGAGGCAGGTAATAGTGCCCTGCGGCAGACTGCAAGAGCTTCCTCCCCTCCGGGCCACTCTGCTCGGACTCTCCGTCCACGATCGACGGCTTGGCCACCCCGAGGTACCAGTTGTGGCCGCCGATGGAGCCCAGGCACTGGGTCACGCTGGCGTGGTGGGTGATGGTCGAGAACTTCAGCGGCCGGTCCTGCAATCGCATGATGTAGAACCTGCGACGGAGAGAATCAGAGAAGGGAGATGAAAAGCTCGAATCTCTGGTCAAGTCCGGACGGCACGATCTGAATTGGATTTCTCCCGTGCGAGCCTGCGGGGATATAGTGGATGGGTTACCTTGGGGTGCCGCGGCTGAGGTCGAGCTGGGCGTCGTGGGGGCCGAACTCGTCGCCGTCGGGGGAGGCGGTGATGACCTGCCCGAACGAAGCGAAGGACTCTGGCGTGGCCTCCACCGCCCGCAGCTTCACAACCTTAACCTCCTGCCTGCGTTCCATCTGCGCGGGCTGCGCGGCGCTGGCGCGCACGGCGGCGATGCCGGTTTTTATCCTCGTGACGTTGCGGGGACGGGGTGGAGCCGGAGGAGAAGGAGAAGCGGTGCGGCGGCAGTGGCTGGCATGGAGGGGGATGCACCCGCGGCCCAGGCCCAGCGCCTGCATCTTGGGTCCTTTTTTGTGGCTGGAGTGGCCTCAGGAGGACCGAAGAGGTGAAAAGCCCTGCGCCTGGCAGAAAAGATTCTGGCGTTCTTCCAGTTGCTGTGGCATTGCTTGTCACTATTTTCGGGTCGTTTTTGTCATAATTCCTCCCCTTGGACCCGCCAGCCGCTTGAACGCTTTCCGGGTTTGTAAATTCGTATAAAAGTCCAGTGCATCTCGTGAGGATTTGTTTGATATAGTCGTATTCATGTTTGGGTGGATTGAAATGAAACTTAAACTAAATTCTATCTCAATTAACTCAGCATATGTGGATTGAGGTGAATAAGAGAACATCCAAACAAGATCTTAAACTTTTAATCGTTAAGATTGAGCATAGTGTGAAGGTGAACAATGAACATCACCACATCATGTCCAAATGCTTTATTATGCTTTTCATGGGAACATTATGGCCCCCCCTATACAACACTGTCAGAATCGGCAGGCACAAATTCGGGCGAGCAGCTCAGGTGTGCATGTGTACACGGCAGACACAAAAGTGGCTGTTCGTTAGAACCTCCAGACACACAACATCAGCTAGTTGCCTTACAAACTCGTTTCTGGTAGACAACACCGCAACACGCTGCATGTAGATAGCCAACTGCACTTCAGCCCTCGACAACGAAAGATACCCCCATCACGTTTCCTGAAATGGTGTGATGTGTGATCAACAATCTGAAACACAGCAGAAGAGTGGTTTAGTGAAGCAAATGCCTCAGTTCTGAGCTCGAATGCATGAATAAAGACAGTACACAGCCATGACTTAGGCCCTGTATTGGATACAAGGTATTTTTTTAGAGTTTTAGAAAAAATACCATGGTTTTATGAAATACTTTGGTTTTAGAGTGTCATAAAGTGTTTATGTGTAACAAACTCTATGATTTTGTGTACCATGGTATTGTTGAACCTATAGTCTTTTTGGTGTTTTAACACTTTACTCTGGACCTCTTTTTCCTAAACCATAATTTTACATATCAGTGGTTCTAAAACTACAGTTTCTTATACTACAACATCCAAACAAAGCCTTAGCAATTTAGGACCTCTGTTTTTCCTTTTGCGAGGCGAATTTTTTTTCATAGCTTACCATGATTTTTCCACAGCTCACTACTAACCAAACAGACCCAAAGCCTTGCGAGTAAGCGGCCTTAGGAGCCAAACCAGAGAATTGAAGATGTTCTTGGTCTCCGGAGTTGAAGCCAGACCAACGTGACTTCTCTGGTTTCAGTTGGTATTTTGGCTTCTTAACACAAAAAGGGCATAAAGAGTTAAAGAACCGACGAGCAGTGTAGTACTTTTTTTTCTTCTTTTAACGCGGACCACCGGGTCCTCGTGTAATCCAAGGGAACAGTTCTGCTGTGTAATCCAAAGGTCGGAGTTCTCCGTTTATTCGTGTCCCGTCACGACTCACGAGATAAGAGGATGGTAGTGGTAGAGCCAATGACCAAGCTGAGGCCAATCCTGAAGAGATTTTTTTATACGAATCCTGAAGAGCTTTTGGACTGATCCAGGGCGTGACATCAATTTTTTTAGATAACGAGGGCGTAACATCATAATTCATAAACGGCTGTATTGTATATTTGTATCCGTCTGCTCTGCGCCAACTGCTTCCCGTCAGAGAACGTATACAAGCGGGGCACGTCTAGTGGATGACCCGCACATTTTTTAAGGCCAAATGAGAAATTATGAAAGTTATCTTCTGCAACTACAAATTTACAATATCAGAGCAACGCATCTTTGCCTCAATTTAAGCAATTTAGATTCTTCCAGTTTTTATCTTGTCCAATATACTCAGCGTATATATGGCGAGCTGCAGCACGGTACACGGAACACGGTTCCTATTCTTCTGTGGCAGCAAGGGTCGTTATCAGTAGTTCCGGGTTCATTAAATTATAGCGTTAACTGAAACACTGATAAAAAAATCTAAAAAAAGAATATGACAAATTATAATGAATTTGGTTTGAGGGACCATAACCAATAATTCAAAAATATATATTTTCATATTATTAAATGAACTTCACCCTATCAACTCCCTCCATGAACACGTCTGTGCATGGCACGACTGATGACAATATCACATAACGAATATCATGGACCATATATGCATATAGTATAGTAATTTGATCGAGACTTGTCACGATGTTTACTCCTTGCAGAGGGGCATTTCTATATTTTTTTCCTTCTACGAGAACACGTGGTGGATAATACTTATGAGGTCCTGTCACTGTCTACCCGCCACCCGGCTTTGGTTAGGTACCTGGGTGCCTCCGTGCCTGCCTGTTACCAAACCACTATTCAAGTAATATACATGAAGCATGGCCCACACTTGTTTTTCGTTGTTCTTGGAACACAAAGGGGATCAAAGGTACTTTGGTATGATCACCAAGAAAAGAAATGCTGAGAAAAGCAATGCCTTTGGTTCAGAGCATGGCGTGTTTAGGGCAGGCCGGAAGGAATATTGTACTGTGACATCTAAATTTTTGTACTTGGTTGCAATGATCATTTCTCACACTTTATGGTTACAGAGATGATTTTTCAAGCAAGTACTCTGTTGTAGTCTATATGTTGCTATAATAACCGTGCTTAGGATTGACTAAAAACCTTTCTATAGTCTGCAATTAGTCCAGCAAAGACTATTTCAATCCAGGCAGTTTGAAAGTTTAGACTACCAGCACCGGGTCCGGTAAAGTGATCCTGCAGGAGCATTTACCGGACGAGCGGGCTATAGCGGGTACGGTAAAAGCATCCGCTACTTTACAGGAGGCCTCCCCATCCGCTAAATATAGAGGAACAGTGAGAGTCCGCTACATGCACGCACAGGGGCCACCACGTGGGGAGGGAGAGAGAGGGGAGAAGGGGAACAGCGGCACGGGGAGTGGCGTCTGCAGGTGTGTGGGGAGAGAGGTGATGTGGAAGGTGTGTATGACGTGTGGGTTGTAGTTAAGATAGATGATGATATAGAGTATAGATGAGCGCGAGAGAAAATGGTATAGAGGATGAAATCTTGATAACGAAGACAAAAGATTCCTTTTAGAGGATGAATATAGCCTTAGCGTAGGACAAAAGGATATGATGGTACCCAAATCAAACAAACCCAGTTGAGTTCTACAACATATGTTTAACCTGTACTAATGTGAGTCAACATCACTGTACCGCCATTGATGATGTTTCCATCGCAGCAAAGAGAAATACGTACCCATTAACACAGACTGAACACCAAGCCAGTACTAGAAATAGCGAAATGCCGAAATGAAAAAAAAGGGAATACTGAAACGTGCAAGAAAAACTGAAAACTGCGTGGTGCGCGTACGATAATTACCACTCGCGGCAAACTCGCCAGTCCAGCTGTACTATCCCTGACATGTGGGGACCTCTGAATCTACACCTATCACCAATACCCCTATTCCGCTAAGCTCACCCGCCCACAAAAACACCACGTACACGGGCGCGGGCGCGGAGACCGACCACCACCACTTCCTCCTCCGGTTGCCTCCGGCCTCGCCTTCCCTCCATCCTTCCCGTCTCCAGCGTCCCGGACCGGCAACCCCCACGTGGCGCGACATCTCGTCGCCGGTTCCCATGGCGGCGGCGGAGGTGTACTCGCCTACCGCGGCGGCGGCGGCGCAGCAGCAGCAGCGGGGGAAGGCGGCGTCGCAGGCGTGGCGGGCGGTGGTGGGGTGGATCGGCTTCCTCCTCCAGGTCCTCCTCCAGATCCTCCGGGGCACGCCCTCCTGCGCCCAGCTCCTGTCCTTCGTCGGCTTCCGCTACCCGCTCATCTCCGGGCCCGCGGCCTCGGAGCCGTCGCCGGAGGTGGCCTTCATGCCGCTCCGCTCCGAGATCCCAGCTGATGCGGCGCCTGCCCCGACACCTGCGCCTGAGCCCCTGGGCCGCCTCACGGTACGAAGTTTCGGTTTTTTATTCGATTCGGTGGAGTTTTTGATGTCAGGGTGGGGAAAAATGGCGCCTTTGTGAAGTATATGGGTTTCAATCAAATAGTTTAGTGGACTTGGGACGGTGGGAATTGCATGTTGATCAAATTGGATGATGCTTCGGTATTTGGGGGTGATTGGGATTAGGTGGAGTGGCTGATTTAAGGTTAATCGAGGTTTGGTGGCTTAGTTCAGGTAGTTCAGTTGATTTTTGTTTGCACAGTATTTCGACTGTGTAGCAGGCCTTCCTCCCTTCCCTGAGGATTGTATGTTAGAAGTTGTCATCATGACTTTTTAGCATGGGCAATTAGCTGCGCTGCAATTGCAAAATAAGGGCTTGCTTGTTTTAGTAGTACGGACTTACGATTGCATTATCTCCTCTCTGAACTGGTGGCAATATGTTTCCGGTGATCTTCTAGTGAAGCCGTGGGAAATAGTTCCAGGATGATGGATAAGTCTATGTGGCTGGTGGTTGTAGGGCTGCTGCACACTGCAGCACATGATCTTTGTGTCCAGCATCTTTTGACTGCTTTTAGGACAGCAGTTAGCATCTAGGACAGCATCTGCTTTTAGGACAGCAGTTAGCATCTAGGACAGCATCTGCTTTTAGGACAGCAGTTGGCATCTAGGACAGCATCTTAGACTAGCATCTTGGCATATGCTTGGCTGGCTAGCAGCCTATAAATATGTATCCCCAACCCCTCAGGTTGGCATGGCATTGTGTGAGTTTGTGTGAGAAATAAACCAGAAAATTGTCCCAACTCCTAGTGTCATCCTCTCTCGATGAGAGTAAGGATTCTACTGCTACCAAGAGTGAGATTCCAGCGACTAACAAGTGGTATCGGAGCCGTACTATCCTGTAGCCTGAGCATCTCCTGCTCTTCTCCTTCCCCGGCCTCGCAGCAGCCCCAACCGCAGCCGGTAGCAGCAGCAGCTCCGGCTGCCCCTGCTCTCCACACAGCAGCCCCCTCGATAGCGCGCCATGTCCGCAGGCCAGTCTCAGGGCTCGGTCGCCTCGAGCGCGCGGCGTCGGCAGGAGGCCGACCTCGCCGCGGCAGAGAAGCGCGAGCGAGCGGCAGCAGACGCCGCTGCAGCAGCGGCAAGGGCATCGAGGCTGGCAGCAGCGGAGCTAGCAGCAGCTAGAGCGGAGGTGGAAGCAGCGGCGGCGGCGGATGCAGCGCGTGCAGCAGCAGCGGAGGTCGAGGTTCTACGCGGCAGCAACAGCAGCTCCATCGCTGCTGATGATAGCGCCGACGCGGACCTCGAGCTGCTGGAGAGGGAGGCATCGCGAGGGCGAGCGGCGCAGTGGGCAGCCGTGCACGCCCACGAGCGCGGCGGCAGCCCAGACAGGCGCAGACACGCCGGCGGCGCTCCTGAAGGAGGCGCGCACGGCGGTGGCGCTCCTGGAGGAGGCGCGCATGGCGGCGGCGGACGGGTCGACGGAGAGTGCGGCCTTCACAGGCAGCGCGGCTCTCTCTCCCCGGTTCGGTACTGTGGTCACCACGAGTACCAGGCTGTCGTCAGGGACGTCGGCCCCGGCGGCGGGTGGCCTACCCTCACCAAGACCAACTACGTTGAGTGGGCTGCGGTGATGAGGGTGAAGCTCCAGGTGCGGCATATGTGGGATGCAGTCCGGTACGGCGACGTCGACTACGACCAAGATCGACGGGCGCTGGATGCTCTCATTGCTGCAGTCCCGCCCGAGATGCAGTTTTCGCTTACCAGCAAGCGGACTGCCAAGGAGGCTTGGGACGCCATCGCTGCAGCACGCATCGGCAGCGACCGCGCCCGCAAGTCCACACTGCAGGCACTTCGCAAGGAGTGGGAGAACCTGGCCTTCAAGCCAGGTGAGGACGTTGATGACTTTGCTCTTCGTCTCAACACTCTGTTGCAGAAGTTGGTGCAGTTCGGCGACGACACCTACGGCGAGGAGAGAGCTGTTGAGAAGCTCTTCCGCTGCGTCCCCGAGAAGTACAAGCAGATGGCTCGCTCAATCGAGTCTCTGCTGGACCTCTCCACGATGACGATCGAGGAGGCGTTGGGCCGCCTCAAGGTCGTTGACAGCGATGAGCCACAGCGCCTCTCGGGACCCGTCACCATTGGCGGGAAGCTCCTCCTCACTCGGGAGCAGTGGGCTGCCGGCCAAGGTGACAGGAAGGGGGAGCCTTCTTCCATGACAGGCGGCCGCAAGCGTGGCAAGCGTGGCAAGCCGCGCAAAGACGCCCAGGCAGGGGCGCGAGGACGTGCCGAGGGTGATGATCGTGGAGGCGCCCAGGGCGGCGCCGCTGGCAAGCAAAAGCCAGCACGAGGCGACCCTTGCTACAACTGCGGCAAGCTTGGTCATTGGGCCAAGGATTGTCGACAGCCACGACGCGGCCAGGCCCACGTCGCGCAGGTGGAAGAGGAGGAGCAGCCGACTCTGTTCATTGCTCATGCGAGCATCGAACTACCTCCAGCGGCACCGGCCGCAACGGCTTTCCTCCACCTTGACGAGCCAAAAGCACACGCCCTCCTCGACGACAGCTCCGGCAACGACAAGACTGACGGGTGGTGCCTTGACACCGGCGCCACCCACCACATGACCGGGCGGCGGGAGTTCTTCTCCGAGCTCGACTCAAGCGTTCGAGGCATCGTCAAGTTCGGCGACGCCTCCGCTGTGGAGATCAAGGGCGTCGGCTCTGTCGTCTTCGTCGCCAAGACTGGCGAGCACAGGCTGCTCACCGGTGTCTACTACATCCCCGCGTTGAGGAACTCCATCATCAGCTTGGGACAGCTGGATGAGAGCGGATCGCGCGTGGAGATCGAGCACGGGGTGCTGCGCATCTGGGATCATCGACACCGGCTCCTGGTCAAGGTCAACAGGAGCAACCGCCTCTACGTCCTTCACGCACAGGTGGCGCAACCTCTTTGTCTTGCAGCCCGCCGCGACGACGACGCTTGGAGGTGGCACGAGCGCTTTGGGCACCTCAACTTTGAGGCCCTAAGGCAGCTCGGCAGCAAGGAGATGGTGCGGGGCATGCCGCACGTCGACCACGTGGAGCAGTTCTGCGACACCTGCGTCCTCACCAAGCTGCGGCGGCTCCCTTTCCCTCGCCAGGCAAGCTTCCGCGCTAAGGAGAAGCTGGAGCTCGTACACGGTGACCTCTGTGGCCCCGTGACACCGGCTACACCTGGAGGCCGGCGCTACTTCCTCCTCCTCGTCGACGACATGTCCCGCTACATGTGGGCTATCCTGCTCGACGCCAAGGCAGCCGCGGCGGACGCCATCAAGCGTCTTCAAGCTGCTGCGGAGGCGGAGTGCGGCTGCAAGCTTCGGGTCCTACGCACGGACAACGGCGGCGAGTTCACGGCGGCCGAGTTCGCGGCGTACTGCGCCGATGAGGGGATCCACCGCCACTTCTCCGCGCCGTACACTCCGCAGCAGAACGGCGTCGTCGAGCGCCGCAACCAGACGGTGGTGGCCACCGCCCGTGCCCTCCTCAAGCAGAGAGGGATGCCGGCGATCTACTGGGGTGAGGCGGTGATGACTGCCGTCCACTTGCTCAACCGCTCCCCCACCAAGGCCCTCAACGGCAAGACGCCATACGAGGCCTGGCACGGGCGCAAGCCCGTGGTGAGCCACCTTCGCGTCTTCGGCTGCCTGGCCTTCGTCAAGGAGCTCAACCACGTCGGCAAGCTCGACGACCGGAGCACGCCAGGGGTCTTCATCGGCTACGCGGAGGGCGCCAAGGCCTACCGCGTCCTCGACCCTGCGACACGGCGCGTGCGCATCACGCGTGACGTCGCGTTCGACGAGGGGCGAAGCTGGACGTGGGGCAAGATGGTGGATGACGACTCGACTCCGACGACCAGCGATTTCGTCGTCGACTACGTCCACTTCAAGGAGGCGGGGGGAGCTAGCAGCTCGTCCTCACCGAGCTCGCCTACCCCACCACCTTGTTCGCCACCACCTCCGGCGAGTCCTTCACCACCGCCACCACCAGCTCCGGCAAGTCCACAGGCTCCGGCGAGTCCACCACCAGCACCGCCGGCCACGCCTCGCTCTCCTACACCGGACCCTACCTCTTCAGGCTCGGCACCGACAGCTTCGGCCCACGACGAGCAGCGCACAGTGGAGTTCGCAACTCCGCTGTCCAACGACGAGGATCGCATCGACGCCTACCACGGCGGCGAGCCTCTACGCTACCGTACCGTGGACAACCTCCTCGGCGAGCAGCCGGTCCCTGGACTGGCACAGCACGACTTTGAGGCGGAGCTGCACCTCGCACAGGACGATGGCGAGCCTCGTTCCTTCGCCGAGGCGGAGAGGGACGCGGCATGGCGTGCCGCGATGCAGATGGAGATGGACGCCGTCGAGCGGAACAAGACGTGGGAGCTGGCCGATCTTCCAGCCGGCCACCACGCCATCTCTCTCAAGTGGGTCTTCAAGCTCAAGAAGGACGAGACCGGAGAGGTGATCAAGCACAAGGCGCGTCTGGTGGCGCGCGGCTTCGTCCAGCAAGAAGGAATCGACTTCGACGACGCCTTCGCGCCCGTTGCACGGATGGAGTCCGTGCGACTCCTCCTTGCGCTAGCTGCCCAGGAGGGCTGGCGTGTCCATCACATGGATGTCAAGTCGGCGTTCCTTAATGGCGACTTGAAGGAGGAGGTCTACGTGCATCAGCCGCCGGGATTTGCGATTCCCGGCAAGGAGGGCAAGGTGCTTCGCCTGCGCAAGGCCCTCTATGGCTTGCGACAGGCACCGAGGGCGTGGAATGCCAAGCTGGATTCCACGCTGAAGGGGATGGGCTTCGAGCAAAGCCCACACGAGGCGGCCATCTACCGGCGGGGCAGCGGAGGAAAGGCCCTGCTGGTAGGCGTCTACGTCGACGACTTGGTGATCACCGGCACCAAGGAGGTGGAGATCGAGGCGTTCAAGGAGAAGATGAGGGCGACTTTCCAGATGAGCGACTTGGGCCCTCTCTCCTTCTACCTGGGGATCGAGGTCCACCAGGACAGCTCCGGCACCTCTCTTCGCCAGACTGCCTACGCCAAGCGCATTGTGGAGCTAGGCGGTCTCACCGACTGCAACCCATCCCACACTCCTATGGAGGAGAGGCTGAGGCTGAGTCGGGAGAGTACGGAGGAGGAGGTGGACGCGACGCAGTACCGGCGCATTGTGGGCAGCCTTCGCTACCTTGTCCACACGCGACCGGACTTGGCGTTCGCCGTCGGCTACGTCAGCCGGTTCATGCAGCGACCGACGGCGGAGCACCAGCAGGCCGTGAAGAGGATCCTCCGCTACGTCGCAGGCACCTCCGACTACGGCTTGCACTACCCGAGGTGCCCCGGTGCGGCGCATTTCATCGGGTACAGCGACAGCGACCACGCCGGCGACATCGACACGAGCAAGAGCACCAGCGGGACGCTGTTCTTCCTCGGCAAGTGTCCGATCAGCTGGCAGTCGGTCAAGCAGCAGGTGGTGGCTCTGTCCAGCTGCGAGGCGGAGTACATCGCAGCCACTACCGCTGCTACTCAGGCCTTGTGGCTGGCTCGGCTGCTTGGCGATCTCCTTGGCAGAGATGCAGAGGCGGTGGAGCTCAGGGTGGACAGCAAGTCCGCCTTGGCCTTGGCAAAGAATCCTGTCTTCCACGAGCGCAGCAAGCACATCCGGGTGAGGTACCACTTCATCAGAAGCTGCCTGGAGGAAGGGAGTGTCCGGGCCAACTACATCAACACCCAAGACCAGCTCGCCGACTTCCTGACCAAGTCCCTCGGGCGGGTCAAGTTTCAGGAACTTCGCGCCAGGATCGGGATGGCCCAGATACCTCACAAGGAGCCACACAAGACTTAGGGGGAGAGTGATGGATAAGTCTCTGTGGCTGGTGGTTGTAGGGCTGCTGCACACTGCAGCACATGATCTTTGTGTCCAGCATCTTTTGACTGCTTTTAGGACAGCAGTTAGCATCTAGGACAGCATCTGCTTTTAGGACAGCAGTTAGCATCTAGGACAGCATCTGCTTTTAGGACAGCAGTTGGCATCTAGGACAGCATCTTAGACTAGCATCTTAGACTAGCATCTTGGCATATGCTTGGCTGGCTAGCAGCCTATAAATATGTATCCCCAACCCCTCAGGTTGGCATGGCATTGTGTGAGTTTGTGTGAGAAATAAACCAGAAAATTGCCCCAACTCCTAGTGTCATCCTCTCTCGATGAGAGTAAGGATTCTACTGCTACCAAGAGTGAGATTCCAGCGACTAACACAGGATACTGGTTCCCTGTCATTGTGTGTAGGTGACTAGATAACCTGCCATCATTGTTGAACATCTTGTGTAGCTGGATTATGACATAGTATCTTATCAGCTGATTATAGATGATCCAGTACATGGGCTGTTATACTGTAAGGTATGCTCATAGTTGGATTTCTAATAGTTTGGATCAGTAAAGAAGCTTATAGCTTCACATAAATGGAGCCAAAACTGAAAACTGGGAGTTTTATTGTTGCTAAGCATTACTACTTAATTGCCTTGAAATGAAGTCAGCTTGAACATTTTCTCTTGTGTTTACCCATTGAATATTCTGACAACATTATGGCTGTCTGTTCAGGTAGTGCTTGACTTGGATGAGACTTTAGTTTCTGCATATGAATCATCTAGTCTTCCTGCTATTGTGCGCACACAAGCTGTTGAAGCAGGATTACATTGCTTTGATATGGAATGTATATCGTCTGATAAGGTACCAAACTTGTTTCTTTGCTATATGTCACTTTGTTTATAATAATTTGAATCACGACTGATTAATGAACTTTTGCTTTTGTAAACTTTAAAGGATGTTGAAGGAAAACAGAAGGTGAATCATGTGACTGTTTTTGAGCGCCCTGGTTTGCATGAGTTCTTGCAGAAAACTAGTGAATTTGCAGATCTTATTCTTTTTACAGCAGGTTTAGAAGGTATGTTTGCTGCTGTTATTTTTCATAACCATACGAGCCCAATCAATTTTCACGCATTTCCTCACTTAACCTATCCATGCCTCTCCTCAGGTTATGCTAGACCTTTAGTTGACCGAATAGATGTTCACAATAGATTCAGACTTCGTCTCTATCGCCCATCAACTGTTACCACGTAAGTTACATTACCTTCTCTATACAAATCATGTTGTACCACCACTGTGTTGTTGCTTCATATTCCTGTGTTGAGACTTGTTACCTTATTGGGATGTCTGCAAACTTAGTTAGCATTCCAGCGTCTCTATTAAGTGGGAAAAAACATATCATAGCCAATGCTTGTACACAGAAATCAATAATGATGTTCATATTGTACACATGGAATGCTAGTGCTGTTTAGATTTTAGCGTTCATTTTATCTTCTTTACCAAGTATTTCTCAGAGTATCTGCACTCCAGAACTTCTACAATATATTCAATGTGCATTTTGATTGGGTGTCTTGATCTATAGTTGTTGCCTGTGTACAACTATGGATGCTTCCTTTAGCATGCATGTTTTGTGCTGATTCACTGAGTTATTCAATCATAACACACTTGTTTTCTCTTCCTGCCTGACTGATTCACACCATACTTGTTTGCCAATGGTCTGATATCAATGGGTTGCATAATTGCAGGGAATACAGAGAACATGTGAAAGATCTTTCTTGCGTGTCAAAAGATTTCGGCAGGATTGTCATTGTCGACAACAATCCGTTCAGTTTCATTCTTCAGCCTTTGAATGGAATACCTTGTGTTCCATTTTCAGCTGGACAACATTCTGATGACCAGGTAACTGATGATGAGCACAAGTTTTGCATGACCTGAACTTCTAGCCTCAAAAGTTGCACTGATTTTTTCTTGATTAAACATTTCAGCTCATGACGGTTATATTTCCACTCCTGAAGCATCTTTCCCTCCAGAAAGATGTCAGACCTGTATTGCATGAAAGGTTTCATATGCCAGAATGGTTCCAAAAGCATGGGATCCCCCAAACTAATCAGGCTGTGTAAGTTTTGCTGCCGTACAATGGAATTGTTTTGATGAAGGCTGAAGTGCCTACTATGCTATAAGCCCCTTAAGGGAGAGCACTTGTACATTATTATCAATATTCATTTAGGGTTCCTATAAAACCGAGTCACTGTTCATATGGAGTTGTCACATCCGAAGATAAGAAAATTGTAATCTAGCATTACCTCAGATTAGTATCTGTGTAGTGGAGCATTTTATATCAATTAACTGTTGTATATCAGCTTCTGTTGTAAAATTTGATTGTTGACAGTTAAGATAGCCTAATGAATAGTTCATGGCTCATCCATGTTAAGTTTACACCTCGAGAACCAATGTCCTGCCGTCCCAGTAAAATGGCACCATTAACTGATTAAGGTATTCATTATGAATCTAACCATCCGGTATGTAATCTTCAATATTAGCAGTAAGCACAATAATTAGCACAGTAGCATGTTTGAACCTTACTCGCCAATGGCAACAACCATAAGTCAGTGGACTTTGTTATTTTATCTGAAACATTATTGTCGCCAGATTCGCTGAACAAGTTACTGGAACATGGAGCCTTTTATCTGACTTTCTGGACATCGAATTCGTTGGAACTTCTTATCTGGCTTATAATCTGGGATGCCTTATCAATCTTGTATGCTCTCTCATAGACGCCGGCAGCCACAAGATAAAGCTCCCTCTTGTCGATGCTTGGGTCATGGCTTAGCTCGCCAACCAGCACTTCCAGCGCCTTGAAGTCCTTCTGAGCACCAAGGAGGCTAATCATCTGAAAGTGCACCCGGTCTGAGAAGACACAGCCTTCCTCCCTCGTCGCCTGGTACAGCGCTGCGGCCTTGTCGAAATCCTTCAGCTTGCCGTAAGCATTCATCGCGGTGGCAATCGTCTCCGAGTCTGGTAACTGGCCCAATTTCCTCATTTCATCAAACACCTCGATCACATTCCGGTGCCTTCGGTTCTTCGCGTACAAGTCCATCATTGCTCTGTGCACCGATGAGTCCTTGATCTCGCCGGTGTTGGCCGCACGACGGAACAGCCATGCGGCCTCTTCCAGACGACCGGCACTCGCCAAGATTTTGATGGCTGTCTCCTTGGGGATGCCCTCCGGCTCCGGGTCTTTCAGATCGCGCAACAAACGCTTGGCCTGTGAGACAAGCCCGGCACGCTCATACGCCACTACCATTGTCTGGTACAGCACTGGGTCGATCTCCGTGCCAGCTTCCCTCAGCTTCTCAAACAGCTTGGCAGCGCGGTCGATCTTCCCGGCCTTCACCCATATGGACAGGATAGTGGAGTAAGTGATGGCATCGGGCTGGACGCCAATGGCCTGCATGTCCTGCACCAACCTCCCGGCTTTCTCGTCCTCCAGCGACTTACCGTAGATGGCAATCATGGTGTTGTACGTCACCACGTTCGGTTTGACGCTGCTACCAGCGCCACCATTTCCATCGGAAGCGCTGCGCATGAGGTCGAACAGGTGAACAGCCTCGCCGAACAGCCCGGCATCGCCGTAGACACGGAGCATGGTGTTGTAGGTCACCACGCTTGGCGGCACGCCTGCCCGGCGCATGGACCAGAACAGCCTGTCCGCCTCGCGCGCGAGGTCCAGCTGCCCGTACGCGTTGAGGATGATGTTGAACACCGAGAGGTCCGGCTTGACGCGCGCCACGGCGCGCATGTGCGAGAACAGCGACACGGCCGCGAGGTGCCGCCCCCTTCGCGCCAGCGCGGCGAGGATGGGGGAGTAGGTCTCCGCGTCGGGCGCGACGCCGTCGGCCGGCATGTCGTGGAGCAGTAGCCGCTTGGCGTCGCGGATAAGGTCGGACTTGCAGTAGGCGGCGACGGCGGCGTTGTACGCCTTGAGGTCGGGCCTGATCCCCGCGGCGCGCAGCCGGGAGAAGAGCGCCAGCGCCTTGGGCGCGTCGCCACCGCGGAGGGCGAGGTGGATGAGGTTGGAGAAGAGGATCAGGTCCGGAGCCACGGCGTCATCCTCCATGAGCGGCAGGAAGGTGAGCGCGTGGTCGAGGTGGCCCGCGCGGGTGAGCGCGGCGAGGAGGGTGGAGTAGGAGAACGCGTCGGGGGTCACGCCCCTCTCCCGCATCTCGAGGAGGAGGCCGGAGGCGAGGCGGAGCTCGCCAGTGCGGCAGGCAGAGCGGAGGAGTAGATTATAGGGGATGAGGAGCGCGGGGGCGGGGAGGTCCGGCGCGAGGAGGTCGAGCAGCGCGACGCCGCGGCGCGGGTCGGGGAGGCGGGAGAGGAGCGCGCCGAGGAGGCGCGCCGAGACGGGTCGGTGCGGGGCGAGCACGGCGGCCAGGTCGGGAGCCGTCCGCGCGGCGGAGAGCGCGGTCACGAGGGCGGGGACGTCGATCGTACGGTCCTCGTGCTGCCGTTGTTGGAGCTCGGCGGCGGACTTGTGGCGCTGCTGGAGGGGGTGAGAGGTGGGCAGGTTGGGGTTCAGCCAGACGGATTTCGCGGCGGGGACCCTGCGGTGAGAAGGGGGTGGGAGCGCCGTGGCCGCGGCTGTAGTGGGCGGCATGGTGTCGGCGTGTGGCCGCGTGAGAGCGGGAGTGGCAGTGGCGCGGCAGGGGACTGACTAGGGAGAGAATGAATGATGGATAGGAGATTTTTGCCGTTGGTGGCGATGTCACGCTCACGCCAGCAAAGGGCGAAAGGCCAAAGGCCCAAATCAAGTCAGGCCTCGTTTAGTTCCCCAATTCTTCCCCAAATTTCACTATGCAAAAAAAAATCCCCGTCACATCAAAATGTCGGCAAATGCATGGAGTACTAAATGTTGATGAAATCAAAAACTAATTGCACAGTTTTGTTGTATTTTGCAAGACGAACATTTTAAGCCTAGTTAGTCAAAATTTGGATAATTTTTTACCAAATACAAACGAAATGCTACAGGAATTCTGATACAGTGTTTTTCTCCCTATTCTGTGAACTAAACGAGGGCTCAGTGTTTAGTTACTTCAAAATTTTAAAAATTTTACAAGATTTCCCGTCACATCAAATCTTCGGACGCATGCATGGAGCATTAAATGTAGGTAAAAAAATAACTAATTGTACAGTTTATCTGTAAATGTCGAGACGAATCTTTTGAGCCTAGTTAGTCCATAATTTGATAAATTTTACCAAATAACAACAAAAAATACTACATAAACTTTACACACACTTTACGACCATCTAAACACAACCTCAGAGCAAGGCGGCGGCATCGGACCAGTGCCTGTCCCTTGGTCTATTGGGCTTGCGCGAGCTGGATATTTATGCTCAGGAGTCAGGACGTCCGAATTCACAGGGTAGTCACAACGGCACATTGTCAGATTTTGGCCATTTTATTTTATTATAATTGTATTACCTACGATCTGCCATCACCGCTGGTCTCATCCTCAGAAAATAAGAACAATCCACAATCAAATCAAATGTGCAAATGCTTAGACGCGGTCCTTCGTCCCGTCCGGATGCTGCCTTCGTGGGCCTACACAGCGGGCAGGCTTAACAAGCGTGCTCACCACTACATCTCTTCCATCTCCAAAAATTTCCCCACTCGCACTCGCATCGCCGCGCACCGCCCGCCCCACTCTGCCCCGCCGCGCCCCCTACCCCCACCGTGCTGTGTCCTTCCTCATCGCCGCCGCGCCACACCCCACTCCACCTCGCCCCGTCGTGGCCGCGGCATCACTAGGCCATTACCAACCTGGCGCCACCGGTAGGAGGTCATTGCCGTCTAAAACATCGTCTGATGCGGCCAGCCAAAGACACCACAGCAGAAGGGGGAGTCATGCAGTAGAGGTGTACGCTGGGCTGACATTCGTTTGACTCGAGCTTGCTGGCTACCGCAGTTCCCCACCAGGCAGGTCGTGGCCACCGGCAACACTGTGTATTCAAGTGTTTCATCCGGATGTTGCAAAAGTATAGCTGAGATGTTGCATATGTTGCAAGCGTATGTTTTTAAGTCATTCAGGTGTTTCAGACATATGTTTCAAGTGCTTTATATGTATGTTGCAAAAGTAGATTTGGATGTTGCATATACATACATGTTGCAAGAGTATGTTTCATGTATTTCATACGTATGTTGTAAGTGTTTAATCTGAATGTTGCATATGTTCTGCAATGGCTATACACGTGTTTTTCAAGTGCTTTCAGTGCAGGTGTTTCGGACGTATGTTGCAAAAATTTTAACTGTTTCGGACGTATGTTGCAAGTGTTTCATCTTGATGTTATAAAAGTAGATCTGGTGTGCACATGTTGCAAAGGAGGGTGGGGGCGCTGGCGGTCCGGGGCACATGAAATGGGAGCTACTGGGGTGCCGCGTTGGGCACAGAGCTGAGGGGGATGGAGGTAGGAGCGCGTGGTCCCTCGTGCATGGGCGCGGACGTTCGGACGGGGGGTTCCCGCGTGCGCGCGTGAAATGAAGCAACAGGCGCCGTCGTCGTCTTGACGTCTGTCAAGGGTGTTCAGGCCCAAGACAGGAGGTCCTCGGCTACGGAGTTCGTAGCCGAAGTTGGTACTGGCGCTAGGGTTTTCTCCAGGACGCCTGATGTTGATGAGCTCGGTGATGCAGTACAACCCATAGTAGCGAGGCTTCAGCTTCCCCTTGGCTGGAGCTTGCAGCGAGGCTGCAGGGCGGTGGCGGAGACGCAGCCAAAACCAATTGCCCATGGCATAGGAGACGGCACGGTGGCGCTTGTCGTAGTTTGCTTGGCGACTGCCTGGGCCTGCTCCAGGTGGTAGCGCACATCAGCCAGCAGCTCGTCGCGGTCCGCCATGTTCTTGGAGACGACAACGACTCTAGTTTCACCTGGCTCATAAGAGCGGATGGTGGGGGGTTCGCGCCCGTAGACGATCTTGAACGGAGTGTCTTGGAGAGACGATTAGCACGCCGTGTTGTAGATGAACTCCGCCCACGGCAGCCAGCGCAGCCACTGGCGGGGATGATCTCCGGTGAAGCACCTCAGGTACATGGTGATCACCTTGTTGGCGGCCTCAGTCTGGCCATCAGACTGGGGGTGGAAGGCCGACGACATGTGCAGCTTGGCGCCGGAGAGGCGCATGAGTTCGCTCTAGAACTTCGATGTGAACACCGGGTCGCGGTCCGACACCATGGACTGCGGAATCCCATGGAGATGAACGATGTCGCTGAAGAAAGCTTGGGCGACCGTCTCCGCCGTGTACGGGTGAGCGAGGGGGATGAAGTGGCTGTACTTGCTGAAGCGGTCAACTACCGTCAAGATGACCGACTTGCCACCCACCTTCGGTAGTACCTCGATGAAGTCCAGGCTGATATCCGCCCACACCATGGTTGGGACAGGGAGCGGTAGCAGCAGACCTATAGGGTGAAGGTGTTCTGACTTGTACCGCTGGCAAGTTGAGCAGGCGTGGATGAAGTCCTGCACCATAGTGCGCAGGTTGGGAGCGTGGAAATCACGCCGGAGTCGATGCAGCGTGCGCTGCACCCCCTCGCGGCCGTCCTCATGGATCACGGCCACCAGCTCTAGTAGCAGGGGAGCTCCAGGCGAGATGTACAACCTGGAGTTGTATGCCACCATGTCGTCGATGACGAACCACGGAGTCCCCCGCTGGCCAGCCACAATGTCGTCGTGGAGGGCAACCAGGGCAGGATCGGATGTCTGTAGCAGGCGGAGGCGGTCGACAAAGTCAAAGTGTGGTGTCGAAATGGCGAGGAGGCTACCTTCCTCTGTGTCCCTGCGTGACAGGGCGTCTGCCAAAGTGTTGGAGGCGCCAGGCTTGTATTCGATGGAGAAGTCGAAGCCCAATAGCTTGCCGACCCAGTGGTGTTGCGGAATAGTGGTGAGGCGCTCATCCAACAGGAATTTGAGACTGTAATGGTCAGTCCTTACCAGGAAGCGGCGACCCCATAGATATGGCCTCCAATGGCGTACGGCATGGACGAGCCCGATAAGCTCGCGTTCGTATGCGGCCAGCGAGCGGTATCGAGGGGCGACTGGCCGGCTGTAGTAAGCAATCGGGTGGCTGTCCTGCAGCAGCACGGTGCCGAAGCCATGAGTTGAGGCGTCGCACTCGACCACGAACGGCCGATCAAGCTCCGGGAGCGCCAGCACGGGCGCAGCTATGATGGCCGCCTTCAGTGCATCGAAAGCTTCTGTGGCGTCGCTGGACCACAGGAAGCCCTCCTTCTTGAGCAGCGCCGTGAGCGGGGCGGCGATTGTGCCGTAGTCGCGCACAAATTTGCGGTAGTATCTCGCAAGGCTGAGGAAGTTGCGAACGGCGCGAACTGAACGGGATGTCGGCCAGTCACGGACCGCCTGCACCTTGGCAGGGTCCATGGTGACCCCAGCTACAAAGATGATGTGCCCGAGGTAGGAGATGGACTCCATGCCGAAGGCGCACTTGGACCGCTTCACGAACAACCGGTGCTGCTGCAGCGTGTCGAGGACGGTGCGGACGTGACGAAGGTGATCCGCCCAAGTGGAGCTGAAAATGAGGATGTCATCGAAGAAGACGAGGACGAAGCGACAGAGGTAAGGCCGCAGGATGTTGTTCATCAGTGCCTAAAAAGTTGCCAGCGCATTGCACAAGCCAAACGACATAACCACAAACTCATACAGGCCATCATGGGTGCGAAACGCCATCTTGGCGATGTCATCGGGGTTCATCCGCACTTGATGGTAACCCAAGCGCAGGTCAAGTTTGGTGAAGAACTTGGCGCCGTGGAGCTCGTCGACCACCGAAATGGGAACGCGTCCTTCACCGTGATCACGTTGAGGGCGCGATAGTCGATGCAGAACCGCCAGGAGCCGTCCGCCTTCTTCACCAAGAGGACAGGGGAGTAGAACACGAAGGAGCTAGGCCGGATGAGCCCCTACTGCAGCATGTCCATGCACTGGCGTTCCAGCTTGTCCTTGTGCGAGGTCGGGTAGCGGTACAGCCGCATGGCGACTAGCGCGGCGCCCGGCTGCAGGACGATGTTGTGGTCACGGGATCGTGGCGGTGGCAGACCGCGCGGCTCGGAGAAGACGTCGGCGTAGTCGTGGAGCACCGCGTTGAGCAGATCCTGGCCGGAGCAGGAACGGAGACTGGGTGCTGATGCACTAGTCGCTCCATGCCAGCAGACTTGGTGGTCTTTGTGCCAGAACGACATGGTCAGGGCGGCGAAGTCCCAGAGGATGGGGCCGAGCATGGCGAGCCACTAGGTGCCCAGCACCACGTCATAGCCCGCCAGTGGGAGCGTGAAGATGTCGGCGGTGAAGTGTTCGTCGTCGATGGAGAACGTGGCACCCCTGGCCACGCTGTTGCAGGGGACCCGTTCACCGTTGGCAACGATGACCGAGGCCGAGCCGTGGTGAACCATGGCTAGGCCGGTGCGGTTGGCGGCGTCCTCAGCGATGAAGTTGTGGGTAGACCCCGAGTCGATGAGCGCGAGGAGGTTGACGTCACCGATGCGCAACTGCATCTGCATCGTATCGCTGGTGTGGACCCCCGCTATCGCGTGGAGGGAAATCAGGGGATCCTACGCGTCGGGGGTTACGTCCGCGGGAATCGTGTCCTCCTCTTCGTCCGCTTCGGTCAGGTTGTTGTCGAGGAAGAAGAGTCGCTGGAGCACGCAATTGTGCCCGCGACCAAACTTCTCGTTGTAGTTGAAGCAGAGTCCCTGGTGGTGGCGTTCCTCCATCTCCGGCATGGACAGGCGGCGAACCGGCCGGCCCTCCACCGTGACCATGGTCGCTGGGTTGGCCGCCAGTGGCGGAGGCGCCGGCAGGGCGAGCTGCCGTTGGGGCGCCGGGAGCAAGGCCCACTGCTGCTGTCGCGGTGGCGCCGGTGGAGGTGCTAGCGCCGCAGCGTACTGATCGCGCATCTTTAGCTTCTGCGCGAGGCTTATCACGACCGCGAGGGACTAGGGATTGTGAATCTCCACATCCATGCTTAGCGGCGGTTGCAACCCTGCCGTGAAGATCTGCACCCGCTGCTCCTCATCGAGGCGGCCCGCTCGAGGAAGAAGCGCCTCGAAGCGATCCTGGTACTCGATGATGGAGCCTGTGCAGCGACACGCCATGAGTTCGCCTAGGGGGTTGGATCGCAGAGGAGGTTCGAACCGCAGGTGGAGCAGCTTGGTGAAGCGACGCCACTGTGGTGTGCCTTTGTCCTACTGAACCATTGAAAGTCCCTAGTTTGGTTTTAGCTAATTGATGAAACCTAAGTACTAATCATATGTGCTTAAGTGTTGATAGCAAAAGGTGATTGGTACACTCCTAAGTTATGACAAGATGCATGTTGATCATGATGACTTGGTGCCATGCTTGGAGAAGAAGAGGAGATGGAGTGCAATCCTATGGAGCTCAAGGCAAAGGTATAGATAGGATTTGCTTTTTGGTGATCAAGACACCATAGAGGGTGTGATCACACTTAGGATCGATAGCCGTACTATAAAGAGGGGAATTTTTAGGGCTATTGATCACTTAAGTGCCACTAGATGAATATTCATTTGCATATGCATTTAGATCTAGTGGAGGGCTAACTTATCGCATCGAAAATGATTGTGAAAATGCTAACACACATGCACATGCTGATGTACACTTGGTGATGTTAGCACATTTGCGAAGGCGGTGGTGTTTGAGCGGTAGAGAGGGGTTTGGTTTCCTATTTTGTGGAAGTGAAACGCATATTTTCCACTACGCCGGACGTGAAGAAATGGAGGCAAAAGGGAGTCACTGGGGTGACCGAACGCTGGATCGGACGCGGCTGGCGTGTCCGGTCAGCTCATCCCCCGTGCATAGGCAGCAGCACGCACACCGGCACGTCCGGTCGGTCATGGGACCGGCGCGTCCGGTCAAGCTCCAGAGAAGTTGCGAAACACGCGAGGTCGATCGGACGCGGTGGCGCGTCCGGTCACGATCGACCGGACGCATCCGATCGTGTGTGGGTGCTTACTGGAATCGACCGGACGCTGACACTGTGGTGTCCGGTCAGTTCAAGCGGCGCGTCCGGTCGCGTGGTCAGCAACGCGATTCAGCGGTGACCGAACGCTGCGACCGCGTCCGGTCAGTTCGACCGGCGCGTCCAGTCAGTACGCAGGCAACGACAACTTGTTCCTAACGGCTCTATTCTTTGGGGCTGCTTATAAATACTTATTGGCCGGCTCCTAGAGGACGTCTCTTGGACTTTTTGACACTCTAACATCCTCTTGAGCTGAGCACATTCCCTCCCACCCATCTCCCTTATTTGATTAACAAATCAAAGTAAGTTTGAGTGATCTCAAGTGCATTTGCTTGTGAGTTTGCATCTAGTTGGTACTTGGGTGAACATTGGCTGCGGGATTCTTGTTACTCTTGGTGGTTGCCGCCACCTAGACTGATTGGAGGCAGCGGATGAGTTGTGGCAAGAGTGGTGCTTGTTCTTGGCCACCTCCTGGTGTTTTGTGAGGGGTGTTGTGCCTTCCCCGGCGGAGCGCCAAAGGCAACTCTAGTAAATTGCTCGTGTCATTGAGTTACCTCACTTGCGGTGCTCTTAGGGAGCTTGGCTTTGGATTGTCAATTAGCCACCGAACCACGAAGTGGTGGTCGACATAACGGGGGTGTAGCGTGCCGGCAAGCACGTGAACCTCGAAAGAAAAATTGTGTCACCTTTGTGATTGATTTCTTGGATTTCTTCCGGTGATTGGTCTTCATATTGTTGTGATTGGTTCATCTCTCGACGCGGTGGTATAAAGATCACTTACCTCTCTTTTACATTCCGCAAACTAGTTGTAACAAGCTCTTTAGTGTAATTAGTTTTGAGAGCTTGTATTTTCTTTGCTAGTGTAGCTTGTTTCCTAGTTGAGCTCTTTAGTGTAGCTAGCTTGTGAGAGCTCGTAGTGACTTAGCCTTTGTTTGTTATAGTGATCATAGTTACTAGAATTGTTGGATAGGTGGCTTGCAACCCTTGTAAAGCTAGAGCTAATTCGCATTTCATCATTTGTTATACTAACCTTTTGCTCTAGTGAGTTTATAGAATTTTTAATAGGCTATTCACCCCCCTCTAGCCATATTAGGACCTTTCAACCATGATGTACCACATTTGTGCTGCGTCCTCCAAATTGTAGGAGGCCATCCACACCTTCTCCTTCTCTGTAATTCTCTGCTGGTGAAAATATGATTCACAACGATTGATAAAGGCCAATGGATCAGACTTGCCATTGTATTTGGGGAAGTCCATCTTCTGGAAACGCGGCGGGCGATCATTGTGGTGTTTGCCGGAGCCGGTTCCCTTGTTGGCGGACGATGCAGCAGCAGCTAGAGATGCCTGCTGAATGACATCCACCTTGGCCGTCAGGGTCTCGACGGTCTTGGCGAGGTTGGCGACGATGGTGGCGAGTTCAGCAGCGGTCGGCTCGACCATGGCTGATGTCACCGATCCAGTTGGAGATGGTGGCGCGTGCACGGTGGGGTTTAGCGGCAGGGTGGTGGAGGTGGATGAGGATCGCCTGGATGATGATACCAGGTTGTCAAGGGCGTTCAGGCCCAAGACAGGAGGTCCTCGGCTACGGAGTTCGTAGCCAGAGTTGGTACTGGCGCTGGGGTTTTCTCCAGGACGCCCAATGTTGAAGAGGTGAGATTAAGACAGCATAGGAAGATTAGGGAATTGGTTTCTCATTGCTTAATCCTTCACGTCTAATTACAGCCACTATATATAGGCTCTTAGGCCAATTCAAAGACAGGAATTGAAAGCTATAAATCCCCTAAACTTAGCCTTCCTTGCATGTTGCTCTCCTTGATCTGCTCTAGGCGCCATCTGAGAGCAGTCACCATGCGCCTAGGCCTTGCTGGAGCCATCAGTGGCCCTGGTCTTGCGCTGCCTGCGGGAGTAATGGCGCCCCCACATGACAACGTCTAGCATCGTGAGCGGTTTAGATCGAAAACCGTCCACGTGTACTTGAAAATCCAATACTACAAATTAAGTGACATTGGATACATCAACGATAGAGCCAACAATGATGAAACATTGGGCAATATTTTCTCATGTTATCATTAACGGATCAGATAGAGTACAAGAGTGGGCTTTCAACTGTACAGATACACCGCGGAAAATTTTCTGATATTTACATACACTCATGAATCACTCACAGATCAGGGGTTCAAACCAAGAATTACCCTGAAGACACAAAAAAGAAGAATCCTGCACCCACAAAAGGAGGGCTCTTCTACAAATGAAGGAAAAGAGTAATGATTCACGTTAATTAGGAGAAACTCCAAGAAAATCGATATTTTTCAATAACTTTATGAGGGCTCCAAATTAGGAGACAAACTCATCCTTATATGTGAAGAAAGAACCGGATGACTTCTCATTAGTACGCAAAAGAAAGCCATGGATGCTGTAGTGCTTCGTCAGCTGTAGGTCTTTTCCTGGGGTTAATTTGCAGCAGATAAGACAGAAAATCGACAAATTCTGAATCAGGACATTGTAAGTGTCGTCGCAAGGAGGATTTCTCTGGGATCAAATACTCTAGCTGATCTGTCTCCTGGATACAGAAAGGCGAAGATGGGATGTGTTAGGCTTTACTGTTCTACAACCAACAGTGCTAGATATGCACAAATTGAAACTCAAATTAAAAGGAAAACTTAGGTCTTCTCGATTTGAACTAATAAACTGACTAGGCCATAAAGTTGTCTTTAACGTATCAAGTGAGTAAGAAGCCACATAAGTATAATTCTGTAGCGTATTCAAAATTAAAATCTGGTTAAGTCGGGTTAAGGTGCAACGAAGCAACGAAAATTATGAACGTGAGGGAAAAAATCAGAAACAATTCGTGCAATATAGATTTTTCAAATAAAGAATACTCATTTAGCCTTACCATAGGCAGGTGAGCAAGTATGAAAAAAAGAATCTTACCTCATTCTTGGTAAAAAGGTCATAATCATCAGTGAAATACTTCTGTGTCTCCTGCCCCAATTCTAGCATTTCCATGTCAATTGGGCCGATTATCCCAATCATTTGAGCAAGCATAATGGGCACAGGCTCGTTAGGAAATAATACCTGTTACATGTAATGGACAGAAGCTATAATTCCAAGGAAAAGAAGCACCCAAACACCCAACTCCACAAGTCTCCAGCTCACATGTGCTCACAACGTTAATAAAAAAGACTAATTTCTAATTCTGGTTTGGAGTTATATGTTGGTATTGCATTCATACAAGAAAAGAGACCTCAAAATTTTGCCAAAATAATACTAAGACCAGTTTGTTGCAATCCTACAAGCCACCTATTAGAGATATGTATAGTCTAACACATATCTCTAATACTGCCAAGCATTTCAAGTAAATAAAACATACTTACTTCACCAGTGTACAGTTCAGAAAGGATGCAACCAAGAGACCAAATGTCAATCCTCTGATCATAAGGTAGGCCCAGAATGACCTCAGGAGCTCGATAAGAGCGTGATTGGACATAAAGGCATAAGTTGTCTGTCAAGAAGCAACTGCTTCCCAGATCAATGACTTTAATTTCACATCTACTGTAGCTCTTGATAAGAATATTTTCCGGCTTTAGGTCACAATGAATGATCCTCAAACGGTGCAAGTAAACCAAGGCCTCTAAACATTGCCGAGCTATAACCTACAACAAAGGCAAACTTTCAAATTGCTAGTACTTTGTAACTTTCTGAATGAAACTTAATAACACTCATAACTTAAAAGAGTTAGTCATATTTTCTAAGGCAACCATTTCAGGGTATCAAATAAGTTTGCTCAGTTACAGTCCAATGGTTAAACAACTGTGTTTAAATGCGTAGCATGTTAGAAAAATTTCGTCTAGGGACTGACTACAGGGTGAAATGCAAATGGTCATTATATACAAGTGCGATCTCATCATAAGTAGCAGTCATGGTATCATGGAGTATATCTCAGTGAAGGACGAAGAACATACCTGTATCCTAGGCAAAGTAAAATACACCTCACCACCAGATTCCTGATTATATTTCTGAAACTCATATAGATTTGCTCGCAGTAGTTCAGTGACAATAAAAAGGTGTTCCTGTCAATATTTGCTCGCTATCAGCACCATGCAACGTCATGAGAATTGAAAAATCCCACTAAAATCTGCCACCGTACATGCATGAAGCAATTCAAGTACACTGGTATAATATTACAGCTGATCCTTTTTAAGATAATTGCAATAGTGCTCGAGACCTAGTCATCTGGATTATATGCTTTGAGATGCCTTCCTAGGAAGCTAGGATCCAAACAAGTTTAGTCAAAGGGAGTAACTTAGCCAGTAATCTCTCTTATGAGGCATATACCTGATGGTAGAAGTAGTCATAGAGGCGCAACACATGGTGCTCGTCTAGTGGATCATATTTGTTCACGAACTTCAGAAGTTTTATCTCATCCAAGCTCTGGTCGAAGAAATCCTTATCATTTTTAATTATTTTAAGGCAAACATCCATTCCTGTCTGAAGATCATGTGCTTGCACAACCTTGCTGAATGCAGCCGAGCCTAGATATTCAGTGATATAATACCTTCCAGCAACAACCGAATTTAAGACAATGGGGAAATCTTTGTTTTCTTCAAAGCCAGTCCTGCAGTGCATGCCTATATTATATAAGTACGAAAATGGATCAACCAACATACAATTTAACAAAGAGAATTCAAAGTAAAAAAGAGAATGTGAACCTGTTCTTGCGGTGGATAATTCTCAATTCAAATACCTCATATTCTCGGTGAAAATCAGAGAGAGCAAGATCAATATTCGTCTCAGCATCTTCCTCAGCTTTAAGAGCAGTAGAATGTTGAACATCTGCATTTAACGATGCAACATTTCGAAACTCATATGCTTCATCAGGATCAGCACTTTCAGGGAATGGTTGTATCCTATTGCCTTTCAGATATTCTTCATCAATGCTGCTTTTCAGATTTTTGTCACAGCTGCCATTGAGCTCACCATTGTCCGTGAAATCATGTATACCGTGATCTATGAAATACATGAAGAGAATTAGACCAGCACATAAGCAAAAGATAGCCTCTAACAATGACCAGGACAAATGGACAACTGATACTAAATTATTCGCAAATATAAAGATGGACTAACATTATTTTAATATGATTGACCAAATAGTAGGTTGGACCTGGCTACAATGCAAAATATGTTAAAAACAAGACCATCATATTTGAAAGGTGTGTTTTTAAGGCCCTGATTGTATATAGCAATTGTTTAATCAAAGCTAGGTTCTAAAATGCAGAACATCGTTTATCAGCATCGACAAACTCTGCTTCTTTAGAATTTCTAGAGATAATCCATGAGAAACATAATCGTAAAATGGTAACCGTACTGAGGAACTGTAAATATTACATAAAAATGTTACTAGCGTCTAGTATAACATTTCCCTCTCCATTTATTAAACTACACATCAAACAAATTGCAACAGAGATTTAGCTTTCACAAGGCAACTCCGCAAAATCTAACCTCTTCATTGTTATTATTTATTCCCCTTTTCCACCTACATTAAATTCAATAAATAAATGCACATTATCTTTGGCCGTAAAGTGGGTTATAATGGACAAACTATACGCTGTGCGGCTAGCCACCCACTCAAATAAATAAATAAGGAGTACTGCTAGGTGAAGAGATGAACTCTAGTGGAAGGCTTGAGAAGAACTTACTCACAACAGCATCAGTATCAAATGAACTGAGCATTTGAAGCTCCTTCTCCACAACACTCAGCTCTGAATCATCATCTCCCCTCGGCATACCGCATTCGAACATAATATCTCCACCCTGCTTCAATTGAAACCCATCCTGCGCACAATCATCCAGTATCTCTGTCTGGTCATCCATGATCTGGTATCTCCCGTACACAGTGGAGCTTGAGCTCCTTGCCACATCAAGCCCGTCATTCTTGAGTCCCCCTCCACAGCAACCACAGAGTGGCGACGAGCATGTGTACACCTCAGCGCAACCCTCACATCCGTCACCACCGATGTGTTCATGACGGTGGTTATGGCCTGCACCAAGCTTGCCTATCTCTACCTGCTCCGAGCCATCCTGAGCATCCAGCACAAACTTGTCCTCCTCTTTGCCTTCGTCATCCTCATCGTCCAGCTTGCTCGGGAAGAGGTGATCGTCATAGAGCCAGTCCTCTTGGAAGAAGAGGTCGGTGGAGTCGTACTGGCGCGCTGTACCAAACTCCATCTCCGATGAAGACGAGTCCGACTGCGAATGCCGCGGCGACCAAAGTCCATACGGATTCAACAACCCTATAATCAGCAAAACAATAAAGAATTTTCGTTCAGAATTGGTAAAATGTGCAGAAATTCGGCACTGAACACTGAACCAAGCGCAGAGACGGAAATTAAAGTGGCGGAGAGGTTTAACAAACTCTGCTACAAAATCGAAGATCGTTTATGCTATACAGTTCATCGCCACAGAAAAAATACACGCGCTAATCCAACCATCAGCGACGAATTGACCCCCGAAGCCATATAGCCGCGGAAATATCGGCGCACAGATCGAGATTGTGTGATACGCCCTCGGAAAGCAAGGAGAAGAGGGTTTAAAGCTATCGACAAAAATGCCTCGTGCCTTGGGTACCTGAGGGCGTGGAGCGCATGCTGACGAAAGCTGACGAGGACGCCGAGCCGGAGCTGGAACCGGGGCTCGCGGGCGCCGGCGTGCCAGCGCCGGCACCGGCGGCGGAGGCGGGCATCCGGAGCGGCGGGAGATGGGGATCTAATGCGGCGGCGTGGCTTCCGTCCCCGGCGGCGGTGCGTGCAAGGACGTCGTCACGGAGCGCGGAGGCCGCGCCGGCGAAGCCGTGGTCGGTGAGGAACGCCATCACCTGGTCCAGCCCCGGGGCCGCCATGCACCGCGAAGGCGCGCGGTTGGTGGGTGGGTGCTCTCGGTCTCGGTCTTCTCGCTCAAGCGCTTGGCAAGCGGCGCGGTGATGTAAGCGGTTGCGTCGCCATTGGGGTGAACTTGGAAGCGAAGCGAAGCGAGAGGAGTCTTCTTCGAGTGAGAGGACCGGGCGAGACGGACGAGGAGGCAGGCAGGCAGCGAAGTCAGAGGAAAGAGAGAGAGGATTGTAGAGAGAGGTGCACGGATCGCAGCTGTTGCGCGTCCGCATAAATTGCCGCAGTTGCGTTTCAGCCCGGCGGTTGGCCATGTGTAGACAGGCAGTACAGTATAGTTAAGCCCATCAGATTCTGTCACCCCGGCGACACCTGTTTGCTTGATGACCAATTTTGCCATTATTAAGCTCGGTTTATTTAAGTGCTTGAATGTTTCAAAAAATGGTCATCGAAAATTGAGTATATTTATGTTAGTAGAACAAGCTAATTATACAGCGCCTTTGGCTTTGACCATTGACATGTAGTAGGTTCAAATCATATTTGGTTGCAGACAGTCGCAAACGTACCATGCTACGAAAATCTGTGGTATAAGCTTTTGCCCACGCAAATGCATCCTTATGGATTCAGTTCCGTTCAACGATGGTTTGTGATCACAGGGTTCCTGCGTAGCTGTTGCCAAATGCCAATCACCATTTTCCAAATCCATCGGTATAAACGCGGTGGGGACGTTGCTTTTCAACTTTTCAACGAGGGAAAAAGCGAGACTGCGAGAGGAGTCCGCGTGGAGCCCCTGCCCCCTAGCGGCCGAGCGACGGGGGGCCCTGTTCCAATGGGCCTTGAGGAAAAGCCAACTGACGTGGAGGGGCCGCGCGGACGCCACCCGGCGGGCCCAGCAGGCCCCAGCTCCTCCCTCGCAATTCGCAACACGATCCCCGCGGTGGGGCGATCGCGCGCGGTGGGTGGTCGGGTGCAGAATGCGATGAGGGAAAAGCGCGAGAGGTGAGTCCACTGTCCACCCCACCCCACCGCACCCAAACCCACCGCTCGGCCTCGGCGGCACCACGGGCACCCCCGCCGCCCCCCCCCCCCCCCCCCCCCCCCCCACCCAACACAACTTTTTCAGGCCTTTTCACTGTGCCCGCCCGGGGAGCCCCAAATTATTAACCGGCAGCTTCACCGCACCGGCACCGCCCCTCACCCCACTCACCGCTCGGCATCGACCACACCCCAGCCTGGAGAGGTCAGAGGGAGAGAGAGCGCTCGGCACCGCCCGCACTGGAGCCCCCGTCCCGTCCCCCGCGTCACGTACGCCACTTTTCCGTGATCTGCCTTGCCGGGTGCCGTGCTGTGCAGGTAGGGGACCAGACCGAGGAGCCATGCTCCGCGTCCGCGGCGCGCGGGCCGGTCGGGCCGTCGGGGTCGGGCGGGGCGGCTGCCACGCCAATCGCGCCGGATCCAGATTCCATACGCGCCGTAGTGCCCGCGGCCCGTGGGTACGCATCGGCACTACTCGCCTCTAGCGCGCGTTGTCTGTTCTCCGTTTTGGTGCAAGCAATGATTGATCACCGACGATAGGAGTGGGCCGAGTGGCTACCAGTACATGGCGTCATGGCGAGCGCGGACAATCGCCTCGCCTATACATGAGTACACAAACCTTGGCAGTACCTCGCTAAAGTTAAACTTGTTTCAACCTGCTGTGCTGTGGCAGTGTGGGCCGTGTGGGCGGGCGTGTGGCCATGCTTGAGCAAAGCTTCCGGACGGTCTTTCATTAGGGGGAGCACTATGGCCGCTTTCTCTTTGCCGCGGCACGATAGCTTAAACATTCAACACAAGCCAGCCAGATCTCCAAGCAACTTTCTGTTTGAGCGCTGATAGCTTTTTTGATCCGGCTGCAGGCATTCTGACGTTACTAGCACTTCCTTGTAAACTTACTTCTGAAACGTAAAAGCGGGCTTTAAGTGTAGCAAGCAATACCACCTGGTACTTTTGATCACGTGATGCGTGCTACATATGTTAACTGCGTTTCAAGTAGTATGTTGGAAAGAGCACTGCCACTACGAGTGTCTTTTTTTTTGTTCCCCTGCAATTTTTTCCAGAGCAAAGCCAATCACTACTCACTAGGTGCTGCCATTAGTAGCTGCGATCCATCAGAGTTAGTACTGCCCTACACAGCCGATGCAATGGAACTGTACTTGTATGTACGCAATAGCAACTACTTGTATGTACGCAATAGAAACGACGACGGCCCTTGCCGGGAATTGCCATGAAACTTTTCGAGAAATAAAGTGGCTTCGTTAATCGACGCTGACAAGTGAGTAGTGACAAGCCCACCTAACGACGGGTCGACGGCCGTAGGTATCGCAAATTCCCTTGCTGGGCACTTAAGCAATGATTGGGAGTGTAGTACTACTAGCGAGTGTGCCTGATGCCATCATGTTTGACCCCCAGAAGTTTTTCGTTTTTTTTAACGAATCTGACCCCCAGAAGTTCATCTTGGTGATCGACAAAACCTGCGCCAAGTCAGATGCTAGCAGAAACCAACACCATAGAAAAAAAATTTCAGAGAAGTTTGGGGTGACGTGACGCTCTACTGAGAAATGAGGTAAAACAAAAGGTCTGGAGGGTGTGTTAACGAACAGTTAGAAGACTACAAGACAGGCCACTCAGCAAAGATCCACGGAAGATCGTCAGTTAACCGTCTGGAGGGTGTGTTAGGCGCACCTTCCTCGGACAGGACATCAGAAAAGCGATGATTCACAGGCGCGGTAGTTGTGGAAGCAGGTCCTTTCCCTTTTGTTCAAAACAATTAGAGATGTTTTTTTTTTGTTTTAAAAAACCAATTATCAAGGAGGAAATTCTGCACCAGAAGGATAATGATTGTACCGGCACCGCACCGGCCGACTGAAAGAACACCCACATTCTCTCTGCTTTGGTCCTGTGGTTGTTGTTGATGACTTATTACTGTAGAAGTAGGAGTGCACGTAACTGCAACTCGTTATTCTTGGTGACTCCGAGTCTAATTGCTCTCGGTTTCAGGCAGTAAGGCCCAGTTTAGATCCAGAAAATTTTGCAAAAGAACAGTAGATTTCTCGTCACATCGAATATTTGGACGCATGCATGAAGTATTAAATATAGATAAAAAATAAAACTAATTACACAGTTTAGACGAAAATGAACGAGACGAATCTTTTAAGCCTAATTAGACCATGATTGGACACTAATTACCAAATAACAACGAAAATGCCACTGTTGCCGTTTTGCAATTTTTTTTTTGCATCTAAACCGGTCCTAAGTACTCGTAGTGGTAAATGCGAAAAGCGAGCAGAAAGAACGTGATACTAGCTTCGCTCTAAAGTTCTCACCGATTATGTACCCAGTGGCTGCAGTAATGTGAATAGGTACTTCCCTTAGAGCAGGTACAATAATGAGATTATAGCCAAGCTAATGCTGACGTGGAGGAGAGAAGGAAGGAGAGATAGGAGAGTTTGGCTCCCATGTAAGCACCAAGCTGGGCATGAAAGCATATGTATTAATGGGCCTAAGTAGCGAGTGTTGTGAGAAGAAATATGAGAGAGAAATTTTTTGAATACAAATATGAGACACTTATTGTATAAACTCTTATAGCTTGTATAGCCAAGCAACTTAGGCTCTATTAGAGCAAGACCAATAATAGAGCCCAAGTTGCTTGACTATAAGACAAGCTATAAGAATCAATTTATACAATAAGTGTCTTCTATTTGTATTCAAAAAGTTTCTCTTTCCTATTTCTTCTCACAACACTTGCTACTTGGGCCCATTAATATCTATGCTTCCGTGCCCAGCTTGATGCTTGCATGGGAGCCAAGCTCTCATCTCTCTCCTTCTTTCTCTCCTCCACATCAGCATTAGCTTGGCTATAAGCTCATTATTATACCTGCTCTTATTGGCCTTGCTCTTAATCAGTGATCTGCCTTTTGTGTGTGTGTGTGATCCAAGCACCTTTTGGAGACAAAAGATAATCTATTCTCAAGCGCATCAAAATGTGAACCCACCCAAGCTAGGTCCTGGATCCATCGATGTCTTTGGACCACGTACCAGTAACAGTCATAGGTCGGACCTGCATCGTGTTCGTGTTGGAGAAAGGGAGAGAACTCACAAATGGCAGCTCATGAGACCTCCAAGTTCGTTTTTTTTAAACCCCACAACTCCAAGTTAGGACTGACGGAGCGGTAAGCGTGGGCACGGGCAGCTGTTACAAATTCTGAATCAGGCAGAAGCAATGGTAATTTCAGCAGAAAGTCACTTCAGTGCAGCTTCAGCTGAAGCCTGCGCCGCACTGGATCGAGTCGAGCGGCAACACTGGCCAGTGGGTCACTCGCGTCAGCGATCTCGTTCAGAGAAGGACGTGGAAATCCGCGAGATGCGACGCGAAAACAAGGCCGATCTCACCAGTCACCACACACGGTCGGCGATTCGGTGAGGGACGACGGCTGAATTGTCGCGCGCGACATTGCGGTCCTCCTTTCCTTGCACGGCTCGGTCGCTTTGGCGCCGGTTTGCTTTAAAAGGACAAAAGCAGGAGGCGAACTGAACCTAGAAAGAAAGTGAAGGAAATGACCGTAAGCTACACCGAAACCGCTGGCTTTTACAACTCCCTTCTGATGCTGATATAGATCAGGGTCTTTAACTTTCGTTTTTGTTGTTTTATGTTCTACTTCTACTTTCTTGTTTATTTATTTCTCTTGTTGTAATATATTCCTACTAGACATTGAAGCCAAAAAAAAAGGAGGGTTGCAAGGTCCTCCTGAGATAGCTTTGGTGGGCTTGAAGACAAATGTGGGCCGATGCGAGCAAACTGTTTCTGTACTCCTGTCCCGGACAGAACAGCATGAGGGCAAATTGATGGGCGCCATTTATAATTACGCATCCCCTTTCCGTGAATAATTAGCTTCAATTTACAGAACAGCAGCTCGGCTTCGGTAACTTTGCACTGTGACTGTGGAGGGTGGTCACAAGTTCAGAGTTTCTCGAGATGTCTGGGACCCTAGGCTAATAAGTAAAAAAAGATTTTACGATGAGAGATTAGATACATCTAGCGTGAATTACACCTAAATATACTTTGTGGGAGATTCCGAGGAAGTACGTACTACTGCCACCCTGTTTGCTTATACTAAAATTTGGTTTGTGTTAATACTTATATTGGAATATTGTGAGAAGAAAATAATGTTTCACAGCTGAAAAGTTGATATCACATTATAGGCCTTGTTTAGATTGTGGGAAGTTAGAATTTTTCTAACTGTAGCACTTTCGTTTATATTTGACAAATATTATTCAATCATGGACTAACTAGGCTCAAAAGATTCGTCTCGTGATTTACAACTAATCTGTGTAATTACTTATTTATTTAACCAACATTTAATGCTCCATGCATAAGTCGAAAAATTGATGTGACGGAGAGAGGGAAAAAACTTAGAATTGGGAAGGAAAGATAACAAGGCGTGGCGCACTACAGTGTCCCCTACAGTCTACGGAGTACGGACTTCGAAAGGGGCGAGGAGCCGAGGGGAGTTTAGTGGTTTTCTTTTGGAATTTCTTTTACAACGGCAGGGTATCTTTTTTTTTATCTCTTTTCAGTCGAACTTTGTCTTTTTTTTCGGATCTGCACCAGGATGTACTGTGACTTATGTTTTTTTTTGGGCGGAACGGTTTCATTTGACGGGTTTGATTCATACTCACTCACCTCAGCTGAAAAGTTTTTGAGCTGAATTGTGCATTTGTTTCCCTTTTGTAAGATTTGCACCTTCATGGGCCTAACTTGTGTTCCATAGGCTAAGTTATTGAGTTATGTGACCGGTGTGGCTACCATGCATCAGACGTCTGGACGGTAGCCCTCGTCCACATGTCTACGCCTGCCCCGCGTGCTATGCATTACCCCGTGCTGGCTGCGCCTACCAACTCGCCCACGCTTGCCCGTCTATCCCGGCCTGCTGCTGCGCGTATGCATGTTGCAGCATGCTCACGCATGTCGCTGCATGCACGTGGAGCCACCTGCGTCCACTTCCCGCGTCTACTAATAAAAACACTTGTAATATAAAGCATTTGCTACAACATGTATCTGAAACAGGTGAAACATTTGGAACATGTGCTTGCAACATATGTGTATAGCCACTGCAACATTGAGATAAAACACTTGCAACATACGTCTGAAACAGCTGAAACATTTGAAACATACACTTGCAACATACTCGCTCCGTTCTAAATTATAAGTCGCTTTGACTTTTTTTTGGTACATCCATTTTGCTATGTATATATATCCAGATACATAGCAAAATGGATGAACCAAAAAAGTTTAAGCGACTTATAATTTGGAACGGAGGGAGTATGTGTGTAGCCATTGCAACATATGCAACACTAGATCTACTTTTGCAATATCCAGATGAAACACATACAACTTCCAGATGAAACATACATTTGAAACACATGAAACATGATACATAGCAAAATGGATGAGCCAAAAAAGTCTAAGCGACTTATAATTTGGAACGGAGGGAGTACGTGTGTAGCCATTGCAACATATGCAACACTAGATCTACTTTTGCAATATCCAGATGAAACACATACAACTTTCAGATGAAACATACATTTAAAACGCATGAAACATAAGGTTGCAACATGCGCTCATTTACTTGCTGCTTGGAAAAATAGAGGCTCATTGACGCGGAGCCCGAGGTCGGCGTGGAGGTCGCCGGTGCAGATCTCATTGGCGGCACGAACCTCGGCAGCGGCCTTGGAGCGTGGCCGCGGGCGGGAGACACGGTAGGCGCTGAATCTGCACAGGTAGGGGGGGGGGGCGCTGCGTGCAGCGTGGGTAGGCGGTTGGTCCATCCAGACGGATGAACGCCCTCAACCAAGCATTATCGCAAATCTAAAATATCTATAATTTAGAGCAAGGAGTATAAACCTACTTTCCATAATATTACGTCCATATTAACATACCGTTTCGCAGCTAACTCTTGTAGAAAAGTGCATCACCATTGGCAATATCAAGTTACTTTCATTATATTCTTCATAAAATTTGTTCAAAATGCATTTATTTGAACTTATAGATATTTGCACTTTATAAACCTTAATAAAAGTTTAAGAAGTACTCCCTCCGTCCAAAATAAGTGCATATATCGCACTTCGAGGAGTCAAACACCTTTAAATTTAACCAATTGTATAAAAAATATTAATGATTATGATACTGAATAAATATCATTAGATTAATCATGTTATATATTTTTATAATATAAACTTGTTTAAAGATACAAATTTTAGTAATATTTACTATAGATTTAGTCAAAGTTGATATTTGTTGACTTCTCGAAGTGCGAGAGGAACACTTATTTTGGGGGCAGAGGGAGTATGACTTGAGATAAAAACTAGAGTGAATTATAATTTAGAATATATGTAGTTCGTTTGTAATGCTAAGGAACTCGTCAAACATTGAGCTCTTTTGGGTGATTCATCTCAAGACAAATGAAAGTCGGACAATCTTTGTTCATTGATTGAATATAGCTGAATATTGATTAGTAATTGCAATAAATATATTTTAAGTTATTAGGAAATAACTATTTGAAGTCATTAACAATTCAAAGATCATCGCTAGTACTTTTTCTCCCTTAGTTTCAAAGAAAGATACCTGTTGATTTTGGATTTGGTTTTAGGTGTCTCAACAATACTTAAAGTGAGTACAACAAGTGACAAATTTAATACTTCATCAACGACAATGGAAAGATATTCTTCTATTGTGTGGTTTGGTGACTATCTTTTTAGCTAGTACCCCAATTTTAGTTCTGTAAGACCTTTGCTTCGAAACAAAGCAACATGCCAGTTAGCTTCTATAAGAAAACAGCCCACAAAAAGACAGAGGCAGGTAAGTATTACTCTGTACTATAAGACTGATCATTTTTCTTACAGATGAGTTCAAGTTGGAATAACACTGTCAACAACTAAATATAATTTAATAAGGCCTTCTCTTTCCAATGAGGAAATAAAACATGATAAGAAAAATTCATGGCCGGTCCTTCAAGTTGGCTAGAGGTGCCATCTAGGTCCCTCTACTTTTAAAATACTATTTTTGGGTCCCTGAACTTGACTTCGGATGTCATCTGGGTCCCTGAACTTAGCTTCGGTTGTCATCAGGTCCCAACAGGTCCAAACCCGCTCCGGATGCTGACGTGGCTTGGTCCTACATGTGGGGCCCACATGTCAATGGGTTATATTTCTATTTATTTTTATTTTTATTTTTATTTCGGGGATACTGTAGCTACAATCTCTAGAATATTCCAAAAATGATATATTTTTCCTACGATCTTGGATGAAGATGATTTTTCTATAAAAATTGTAGCTCTCCACGTATGACTTTCTAGTTTTGAGTTTTTTTTAATATGAGGTCGTTAAGATACTCAAAAAAATTAAACAAATTTTTAGCAGTATATTAATCACGTACAAGCGCTTGTCGTCTTGGAAAAATCGTATCTTTCTTATATGCTGTCACATGGAGATGATTTTTACATAAAAATTGTAGCTCTCGATGAGATCTACGACTTTCTAGTTTTGAGTTTTTTTAATTTGAGATCGTTAAGATGCTAAAAAAATTAAGCAAATTTTCAGCAGTATATTAATCACGTACAAGCGCTTGTCGTCTTGGAAAAATCATATCTTTCTTATATGCTGTCAAATGGAGATGATTTTTATACAAAAATTGTAGCTCTCGATGATATCTACGACTTTCTAGTTTTGAGTTTTTTTTTAATTTGGGATCGTTAAGATGCTCAAAAAAATTAAACAAATTTTCAGCAGTATATTAATTCCTGATTTTTTTAATTTTTTTTTGAGGGTTTTAACAACCTCAAATTAAAGAACTCAAAACTAGAAAGTGGTAGATTCCATTACGAGCAACAACTTTTGTATAGAAAGTATCTCCATTTGACAGCATATAAGAAAAATATGATTTTTCCGAAGCAACAAGCGCTTATACGCGATTAATATACTGCTGAAAATTTATTTAATTTTTTTGAGCATCTTAACGATCTCAAATTAAAAACTTAAAACTAGAAAGTCGTTGATCTCGTCGAGAGCTACAATTTTTATCTTCACCCGAGATCATATGAAAATGATATAATTCTTAGAATACTCTAGACATCGTAGCTACAGTACCCCCGAAATAAAAATAAAAATAAAAATAAGTAGAAATATAACCAACTGACATGGTGGCCCCCACATATAGGACCGCGACACGTCAGCATCCAGAGCGGGTTTGGACATGTTAGGACATGGATAACACCCGAAGCCAAGTTCAGGGACCCATAAATGACATTTTGAAAGTAGAGGAACCTAGATAGCATCCGAAGCCAAGTTCAGGACTCAGAAATGACATTTTGAAAGTAGAGCGACCTAGATGGCACCCCTTACCAACTTGAGGGACTGACCATGAATTTTTCTCAAAAATGATTATTCAGTTTGGAGTAAATGCCATTCCTAACCTAGCTCATGCTTATGATGATTAAAAAACTACAACATCATTGCCAACTAACACATATCTCCCGGTTGGGTGCATTGTAGTTATCCCAATGATGGCATACTCAAAAGGAAGAGTACTGTTAACCCGAACTCGATGGTGTTCGTCTCTGTGGTAGAATCGTCTAATCTAATGTCCTTCCAAGAGTACTTGTCTTCTATTAGACACTAGTACTCAAGAGAGTGCACTAAATTCTGCGATTTCGTCGAGCACACCCGAGGGAGAACTCGAAAATCCATATTTTTACCTCAGGATCATAAATGAGAGATAAAGCTTACAACATCTTTATCATTTCTTACATCACTTTTAGTACAACATCAGGGTAATCTATTGTTTAATTATAACAGCGGAAAATAAAATGTTATCAGAGTTCAGCGGAAATGAAATCATTTAATGATGAGTTAAATATTATCATGATGAACATTTATATATGGGAAATGATAACATGTGGTAAATCTTTTCCTTGTAAAATATTTTTTTGGTGAGAGTTATAAATCAACTCTACATTCGCAACGTAAAGGAAATCCTCACTGAGCCCACCAGGAGGTTTCCACACACAAGTGTCATCTTCAAGAACACCTGTCACCTGCAACAGGGTAGAACAAACCCTAAGTACTCAATTGTACTCCGCAAGACTTACCCGTCAGAAGGAAAGAAAAGACTCCAAGGATATGCAAGGCTATCTGGCTTGTGGGTTATTGCAACTGCAGGAAGCATTACTAAAGGTGCATCCTTATATTTAATTTTTATTAGCAGTCATCGGTAGTTCATTAACCAACCATTCTAGGTAAGCACCTGTTCTACTTTCAAGCAAAGGTTGAGCCATCAAAACCATTTTTCCATCTTTCGTCTTTCATCTTTCATTTCTTACTACGGTGCCCGAATCAAGTCATATCGGACCGCTTACGCGGCGATTCACGAATCAATGCAGCCCAGCTGGGTACCCCGAAAAACACACGCCCTGCCCGTACCGAGGTACAAACGGGACCAACCCATTATCCTCCTGTCAAGAGAACCGAGTCCCCGTCCATACTGGGACTCTAAGCCCCCGTCCTCTCGCGGTGCTTAGACCTCCTAATACCCATATATAATCCACATTCAATTGGTCCGGATGGAGCCGGAACCCATGACAAGAGAATAACAAGTCTTTCTAGCCCCCATCCGCTAGTATATGCTCGGGATAAGGAGATTTGTGACCTGACAACCATCCAAATGCAACGACCGGTCCTTAATCGACACAGGCGGGACAAATGCAACCAGAGCCTCGCTCGGATTGCCCAACCAAGTCCATATCAAATTCCAAGTATAGTCCCATCTGGTCTCCAATTATTATCCATATATAATCCATGTGATAGTAACATGATAATAGTAACAATAATATATTTCCTATCTCTCGCGAGTGACAGGCAATCACTCGACTTCTACCGGAGTCCTGTAGCATAGCAATCTACACGATCCTGTCATACTGGTAAGACTCATGGGATCAGGATATATATATATATATATATATATATATATATATATATATATATATATATATATATATATATATATATATATATATATATATATATATGCAAGTGGTTTCATTCAACTCCTTAAAACTTAATGCACAAGCATAAATAAAAGTGTAGAATAATAGAGGTTATGCACCGGGGCTTGCCTGAGTAAAATATCATTATAACTAAGTTCCATCCGTGGGGTGTGGTCACCATCACGCCTTCTTTTGGTTACTCCAGTTAATCCACGATCGCACCTAAATGGTATACATCGTTGCAATATGCTTGTCTAAGTGAAACATGCATAAACAAGATATTTAAAAGACGAAAGAGATAAGTTGGAGCTTAGCCAGGGTAACAGGTCGGCAGAGATGGAGTCACGTGAGGACGTCGCTATGCCGCGGGCATGCGGAGGCAACTAGAGCGCGGTCGCCGGTGTACGAACGGCCTCGAGGGGAACCGGATGTCTAAACATCTCCCTAAGCTACATGCTTGCGCGAGGAACCAATCTGGAAAGCCTTGAGCTGGTGGATTAGAAAGGCGGAGAATGGTGTGATGGCGCGCGACCGGGGAGAGCGGGCACACGAGCCAGCTAGGTCATTTAAGGAGAGCGGTTCCAGCTCAGGGTGGCAAGGCATTCGCTTGTGCCCAGACGACAGGACGCGAAGGCTTGGTGCGACGCAAATGAATGGAGCGGCCACACCGAGCGGAATCCACTAGCATCGACTAGCGAAGTCAAGCGTGCAAAGACGCGTCACCATCGACGTGTCATTGACCAGACTTGGCAGGCAGGTCCTTGAGCCCCGTCCTTGCCTTGACGGAACGTGGAGGGCGCTGGCGTGGCGTACACGGCGGTAGTGGTGCAGCAGGCCTCGGCCAGCCGCAGCAGTGGCAGAGGTACGCAGCCATGTGCGTGTTTGATGGATTTTTGTCAGAATCAAATCCATATGTACACCCTTGTCCACGTACTACCGAGCATATAAAAAAAGGAAAATACATATGGAGATACATATGCGTTGTCACGTATATGCAGGCAAAGAAACTAGCAGGCTTCTTCATGTAATGAGAAAGAGAGAAGCTAACATGCTGCAGCCCGGCCCATGCATGCATGTAAACACCTCGACGTGTAAATGGAAGAAGCTAGCAAGTGCCCGTCATGATATGTATGTGCACCTGTATATGACCGAAACTGGCTGTAGGGTGCGTGCGTACGCCGGTCCAGGGTGTGTATAATAACTGAAGTATAGTTGCTGCGATGAATGGTGATCGACTGGACAAGCATCACTGATCGAAAGTGAGCTCCATCGATCGATCGCCCTGATGGAACCTCATTGAAATTTTTGAACAAGACGACCAGCTGAGTCGGTCAGACCTGTATGCCTGCCTGCATGTACCCTCTCCCTCTGCACACGGCCGGCTCTCTTTCTCGGTCAAACTATGCGGCCAGACTTGCACTGCATTCTTACTCTCCCAAACTGGCTTGCATAATTCAGAGCATGTGCTGCACATGAATGAAGGAAGACGAGCTAGAGAGAGTTGATTGTGCTGGGCAATTTCCGTTTGCCGTGCATGTGTGGGTGTGCTGTGGCGTGCGTGAGTTCTGGTGTGTGTCGTGTGTTTTGCAATTTTCTTTCTTTCTTTCTTTTAATCAAAGCATATAGATAATTATGCAATTAGAAACATGTCATTATTTCTTTGTTACTAATCTACATACTCGTATGCGTATATCCATTGTATGCTTTTATATATATTTATATTGGAAGAATGCTTATCGAAACAAATACGTGAGTGTATAGCTTTCTCTATATATTTTTATTTGTTTGCTAAATTAGTCAACTAACAAATATAGACATGTATATACAACCATTTCTAAAATATTGACTACAACAACACACCACAAAAACCGCCGAGCTAGCGATTAAACAATCCGGCACATAATCCAGAAGCTCGAATTTAAATTAGGTTCACAAGCTACATTGTTCTATTTTTCTTATTAGGATCACATTGGCATATTTCCACCTAAAATACTAACTTAGAACACTTGTATAGTTTTCCTAACTACAGAAGTAAGTCACATAAGAGTCGAGTATCATTCCATGAGCGATTAAAATTTTAAAACCCGAGAACTCGTTTTGTTAGTTTCTTTTAGGCCTTAATCGTGTGCTAAGTAAGCTAGTAACACCAGGGGTGTTACAGTCTCGTCATAGATGAACAATATTTTAGGGTTATCATCATCCATTTCAGACTTTGTCTATAGATTACTTTACATTTATACATGCTGATCGTGAGTTTGGATATTTGACAATTACAAGAGCAGATTTGCTTCAAATATATAGCTTCATAGAGTATATAGTTTTGGTACTGTATAGAATATTCGTTTGAAGACCGTGTCAATGTCAAAAGTTCACTTATTTATGTCTGAAGAAAATATATTAATATGCTGAAGTAATCATACAAAAAATGGTGTACGAGTAGCTCCGTTCTTGACTTCACTAGTCAAATAGGACAGCTGAGAAATAAACAAGTAGCCGTGACTGCCCTAGCCGCCAAGGGAAACGCCACCTGCTCCTTGCTAGCGTCGTCGCCACCGCCGCCGCACTTAGGGTCCCTCTGGTTCTTCCTCTTCTGTGTGTCTGCCGGGGATTAGAAGAAGAGGGGACTTATCTCTTTTCCCATAATTTTATTTCTAGTTTGCTTAGAGTTTAGTCCAAATAAATCTTCTAACAAAATTAGATGATTTTCAATTAGGATCATGTTTCCTGTAGGCGTTGATTTCATCGGCAGCCGGCCAAGTGGTGGCCATTATCTGCAAGGGGAGGGGTGCTTCTAGGTGCCCCCAACGAAAACGGCTACTTCGGGTCATCGATCTCATCGTCGATGGTCGCGGAGAGGATTTCAAGTTTTGAAGGTGATGAATCTACATCCTATGCTGCTCCCGACGATGCAATTGCCGATATTCTTTCATCGGTTTAGATGCGTTTTGGACTGGTTCTAAAACACTGGATCTTGCGGCATGTCTAGTGTTTTGAGTTGGTCGTTGGATTCAGCATAAGGAGTGTACTTTGGCTCGAGCATTGGAGGGATGCCTTTGGAAAGAAGAACATGGAAGAATCCATACAGAATATTATGTATTGTGTTGAATTGTAATATAATCCACCTTCCTTTCAAAAAAAAACAATGTTTGTATGAGCAGCACTTGCGTCATGCGTGCAAAAAAAAAGATGTCTTCTCTTTTTTGTTGGTTCATGAAAACGAACCTAACTATACTATTTTTTTTATCCGTTGAAATCGAATGAACCGACCTAGCGTCCATTAACAAAACGCACTAACAATTATATTCCTAAACAACAATATTTTCGAATCGTTCCAAACTGCTGATCCGTTGGCCAGACGGCAACAGAGTTTACTACGAATTGCTCAAAACAAAAATAAAAAGAAAAGAGGGAGTTTACTCAGGAGCTGACCACCGATAAACAAATGATCGCCACAAGCATTGATTCGTGAAATCGTGATAAGAAAAGGCGGCGCTATCTCCTCGCATCGCACACGAGACACGGTGCCGTGCACTTGGGCGCATGCTTTCGTCCGCGATGACGTTCGGCGGCACCGTGGGTCGGTGGGTCGGTTTCCGCCGGCGCCGGGAAGTTCGGTCAAAAAATTCCTGGCGCACAAATAGTAGTGTTTCTGCTGCTGTTTTTGCTTGCTGCCCACGTGCAGGTGTCTGGCCGCCGCATGCTTCATCTATCTTCCCGTCCGGTGTCTGCGGTCTACGTCTTCAGAGTTCAGAGTCGCAATCACAACGCACGTAAATCCAACTCTGCGGCAGCCGGCAGGCTGCGCGACGACGAGTGGTTTATTGCCGCCAGGCGCGCGAGCTGACCGGCCGCGCTGTCCAATCGACGCAGCGGATCGGATTGGGCTCACGTAATAGCCAGACCATTTGTGTTCGTCTGACTAGTACACGAGTGCTTATCTTCACCATCCACCGACCACCGGGTGTGTGCTGCAGATCGCGAAAGTCGCGGAGTAACTTCAGCAGGGCAATGGCTCATCGCTGTTCATGGGAATGCCACCGGTAGAAAATCATATCTGCTCCCGGTTGGAAAAGCCTTTTAGTGCTGTAGAGATCCGGGACGTCTTGGACTTGAACTAAAGGTCCTCTTAGCTTAAAAAAATGTCTCTGACCATTGTGCCTTGTAGAAGGTGAACCCATGAGCTCATGCATTGCCTCACGCGTACCTTTTTCACTTCAGCTACACAACACATGTGAATATACATGAAAATATTTGTCATAGCGAATCTATAAACATAAATCTTATGCCGTTAACTTGTATAATTTTTTTTGAAATGAATGCTCAAAATTAGAAATATTTGATTTAAGACAAAGCTAATACGATATGTAAAAAAGATCAAAGGAGTATATCTGAGATTGATCGAGAGCTACTAGCAGCTAGGTAGTGGAGGTGGAGAGTGTGCCTGTGGTTTTCGAGTCAAAAACACGCACATGCCGAATTGCTACTGGTGGCTGACTGCTGGAGCCAACGACTGATAGTGGCGTAGTGCTAGGGGACGAGAAAGAAAAGGCATAACCGGGCCCGAGCGAGCATGCTGCCGGTGTGTTCTTGAGCTGCTCTGTCGACGTGGATCTCTTGTCTAACCTTACTTTAGCGACTTTCCACAGTCTACCTCAGCGTGTGTTGTCTGTCCCCTAGCTCCACAATAGTGGCATACTGGCATCATCATTCATCATATCCTAATATATATTCCAATCCAACTTTGCAACTTTACTCCGGACTTCAACAGCCGCTTACGTTCCATCGATTCCTCCATTGTCGAAACGTGCGGCAACTCCTGTGAAAATACTCCTGCACTACCAGAAGCCTAGCTAGGTAGCTGCTGCTGTTGCCAATTTGCTATGGCCCTGTTTAGTTCCCAAAAAATTTTGCAAAATTTTTCAGATTTTTCGTCACATCAAATCTTTGGACACATGTATGAAACATTAAATATAGATAAAAAATAAAACTAATTATACAGTTTAGACGAAATGGACGAGACGAATCTTTTAAGCCTAATTAAACCATGATTGGACACTAATTACTAAATAACAACGAAATTTGCTACAATGTCATTTTGCAAAAAATTTTGCAACTAAACAGACCAGTACTTACTATAGGATAGGGCCGCTAGCCCTAGCCATATACAGTAAGGAAAAGTCAACAGGAACCCTTCGTCTCACGTAACGTTGGCTAGTACAGTGTATACAGTGCAAAAATGTTCCAAATGAGGGCCTTGATCCAATGATCCGTTTATAGACATGACATGAGTGTTCCAAATCTGTGCGCGAGGCATATATCGGGAGACACATCAAAAGATTTGGATATAGTTTAGCAGCCATATTTCCCAACCATGCATGCATGCATTTACAGCATGTATCAATTGTGGTTATGTTATGTGCACCAAGTCCAAGTGCACGTACGAAAATGAATTACTACTGCACACGCGACTAATGAATGAAAAATGTCTTGCCAACGAACAAAATTCATGCCATGGCACGTTCGCTAAAAAACGAACAAAATTCATGTACAGTGGTATGTATATACATGAGCGGATACACGATGGGGACCGGCAGGACTGCAGCCCCGACGCGGCTATTTTTGTTTAGAAATAAGTCTTCAAAGAAGTTCATAAAGTCCTCTTTGACGGTCCAACACAGAGCCCCTTCTGCTTTGTTGAAGCTAATCTCTTCTGGGTTTTACCCTAGCTGCCTCACACTCACCATCCTTTAGTCCGCATCGCAGCTCCATGCCTCCATCAGAGAGTCCCCTGATAGATTGATAGGATCTTCTAGTAGAGTACCGAGTTCGGGAACAAGAGAGAAACCGTGGAGTATATCTAGAAGTTTAGGGATTAGACCGTCGTTGGAGGGAGCGGATCCGGAGGCGTCCATGGTGTTGATGTCGCGGTGGAGTAGATCACGTCGTCCTTCGGGCCTCCACCGACGTTAACCGACGACGGCGGTGCGGGAGTAGAAGGGAGGCGGCGCGGTGGTGCTTCCCGACACCACTGCGCGATGCCGATCGGAGGCCTAGGGTTTGTGGAGTGGGTTTAGGGCACGGCGAACCTTGGGTCAAGTGCCTGCGACCCCCACTCCTTTTTATAGCGCAGCGCGTCGGGAGCCCACCAACCATGGATCGGTTGGGCGCCCCCGATCAGGGCGCGATCCAGGGGGAAACAAGGCCCCAGCCGTTGGGCTGGGCCTGAGATCAATCCAACATTCTCCCCCTTGATCTCATCTCTGCTTTCTCGCTTTGTTAACCCACCCCATCACAAATTAGTGTATTGAGCATATTTCATCATAACAGTTATTACCATTAGATTAGACAGCCACAGACACTTTTCTGTTCAGAGGTGAATTCTCGCCTTGGGCCCTCTTACTATCCAGGAATCACAGGCTTTCCTTTAAACCCATGCCGGCTACGTGTTCTCTGAACACATTGGGCGGTAAGCCTTTCGTAAGCGGATCCGCTAACATCTTTTCTGTGCTTATATGTTCAAGACTTATGACGTGATCCCGGATTTTATCCTTCACAACATAATATTTTATGTCAATGTGCTTGGCGGCATTGCTTGACTTATTGTTGTGAGCATACAACACTGCTGGCTCGTTATCACAATACAACTTTAGTGGTTTATCGATGCTGTCGACCACCTTTAAACTGGGTATAAATTTCTTAAGCCAATTCACCTGTCCTGACGCCTCATAACAAGCAATAAACTCAGCATACATTGTGGACGATGCAGTGACTATTGTTTGTTTTGAGCTTTTCCATGATATGGCTCCTTGCGTGAGAGTGAATATATACCCTGAGGTGGACTTTCTATCATCTCCCGCGTAATCAGAATCTGAATATCCTACTATTTGTAGGTCATCAGATCTTCTGTAGGTTAGCATGAGCCCTTTCGTGCCTTGCAAGTATCTTAAGACCTTCTTCACTAAATTCCAGTGTTCCATACCTGGATTACTTTGATATCTGCCAAGCAGCCCAGTCACAAAAGCCAGATCTGGACGTGTGCACACTTGAGCATATTGTAAGCTTCCGACAGCTGAAGCGTATGGAACGGCTTGCATGCGATCGCGCTCGAACTTGCTCTTGGGACATTGATGTTCCCCATACTTGTCACCTTTTACAATAGGAGCAGGTGATGGTCTACACTTATGCATATTGAATTTCTTCAATATTTTCTCTATATATGCCTCTTGGGACAATCCCAATACCCCTCGGTTTCTATCTCGGTGAATCTTTATGCCCAAAACAAAAGAAGCTTCACCTAAATCTTTCATATCAAAATTTGAGGACAAAAACCTTTTGATTTCCTGCAGCAGAGTGACATCACTACTTGCTAGTAGAATGTCATCTACATACAGTACTAGGAAAATATATTTTCCATTCTTAAATTTTGCATACACGCAATTGTCCTCAACATTCTCTTTAAACCCAAACTTCCTGATTGTCTTATCAAACTTCAAATACCACTGTCTGGATGCTTGCTTTAATCCATAAATGGATTTCTTCAGGCGACAGCCCATTCTTTCTTTGCCTGTCACAGCAAAACCTTTCGGTTGTGCCATGTACACTCTTTCTTCTAGATCCCCATTGAGAAACGCTCTCTTCACATTCATCTGATGTAATTCTAGATCAAAATGTGCCACTAGGGCCATTATGATTCTAAAAGAGTCCTTGCTCGAGACGGGAGAGAATGTTTCATTGTAATCTATCCCTTCTCGCTGAGTAAAACATTTTGCTACCAGTCTTGCTTTATACCTTTCTATGTTCCCTTTGGAGTCACGTTTCACTTTGTAGACCCATTTGCAGCCTACTGTTTTGGCTCCTTCAGGAATTTCCTCTAGGTCCCAAACTTTATTGGTACTCATGGACTTTAATTCATCTTCCATGGCTTCTTGCCACTTAGATGCTTCAGTGCTCCTCATGGCTTCTTCAAATGAGGTGGGTTCATCCTCCATCTGAACTTCTTCGCATTCATAGACTATGTAGTCATCTGGAATAGGAGACTTTCTCGCTCTTTGAGGTCTGCCAGAAGGTTCTGCTACTGGCATTTCTTGATCTTGAGGCTGATCTTGTTGGGGCTGCTGTTCATCGACTATGGGTTCATTCGGCTCCTGAAAGACAGGTTCTGAATTAGTCGTAGGCGAAATTACAGCAGGTGTTGTCACCACTTGCGTAGGTCCAACAACAACAGGCAGCGTGAAGTAGGGTTCCTGCACCATAGGAATGGGCACGAACACCCGCTTCTCTTCAAGGGTGATTTCTCGCGCTGTCTTGCTCCCCCTGATCATCTGATCTTCTAGAAAACTAGCGTGTCTTGTTTCCACAAACTCGGTATGTCTACCAGGGCAGTAAAAACGATAACCTTTCGACTTTTCTGGATAGCCAATAAAATGGCAACTTACTGTTTTGGGGTCTAGCTTTCCTATATTTGGGTTAAATACTTTTGCTTCAGCAGGGCTCCCCCAGACACGCAAATGGTTGACTGAGGGTTTCCTGCCGGTCCACAACTCATACAGTGTTTTAAGTACTGACTTGCTTGGAACTCTGTTGAGAATATGAATGGCGGTTTTTAAGGCCTCCATCCACAAACTCAGTGGCAGAGTGGAATAGCTCATCATGCTGCGCACCATATCCATTAGAGTACGGTTACGCCTTTCTGCTACTCCATTTTGCTGTGGGTCGCCCGGCATTGAATACTGGGCTACTATGCCATTTTCCTGTAAGAACCTTGCAAAAGGTCCAGGAACTTGTCCATAAGGGGTATGTCGACCGTAGTACTCCCCTCCACGATCAGATCTTACTACTTTGATTTTTCTGTCTAGTTGATTTTCAACCTCAACCTTGAATATCTTAAACTTGTCTAAAGCTTCTGAACGTTCTTTGATTGGATATATATATCCAAAACGAGAGTAGTCGTCTGTGAATGTGATGAAGGAATCAAAACCATCCACAGATGTCACTGGAAAAGGTCCACAGATATCTGTGTGGATCAATTCTAGTACTCCCGTGCTTCGCTTAGCGCCTTTCTTTATGTTCTTTACTAACTTGCCTTTAATGCAATCAACACATTGCTCTAACTCTGAGAGTTCTAGTGGTGGGAGTATTGATTCTTTAACTAAGCGTTCTATTCTCCCCCTCGAAATATGGCCTAAACGACAGCGCCATAATTTCGATGAGGAATTAATTCTTTTCCTTTTCTTGCTATCATCTGCGGGTATTGCATTCTCAGCATTATTACATTCAGCATTCTTATTCTCAGACATAGATAATAAATAAAGTTTGTCTTGTCGGAAGGCAAGACCCACACACTGATTATTTAACTGTAGCTTACAGTTGTTCTTGCTGAAATGACAATCAAAACCATAGTCTGACAAACATGAAACTGAAATCAAATTTCTGGCTAAAGAGGGAACATAAAGAACATCATGCAACTCAAGTGTGAAACCACTAGCTAAAACTAGAGATAAATTTCCTATAGCTTGAACTTCAGCTTCAACACCAGTGGCCACCTTAATCTGTCTTTCTCCTCTTTGAAGGGTTCTCCCTCCATTAAATCCCTGCAAAGAGTTTGCAACATGAACAGTTGCACCTGAGTCAATCCACCATGTGGATCTAGCATAGCTTAGATATAAGGATTCATCAACAAAAGTTATAATGTCCTCACCCTTTACTAGGCAGTGTCTCATGAACTTGGGGCAGTCGTGCTTCCAATGCCCTGCCTCATTGCACCATCTACAGCGATCCGGGTCCTCCTGCTTCTGCTGGTTGTCTTGTTTTGGCTGTGCTTTAGGCTGTGAAGAGCTTCCTCCCTTATTATGAGAGGTGGAGGCATCTGGAGCTTTCTTGTTGTAGAATGACTTCTTGTTCTTTCCTTTGACAAAGTTCACAGAACCACCATTTGCATTCTTTAGCCTTTCTTCTTCTTGCACACACATAGCAATCACCTTCTCTAAATCCCAGTCCTCTGGCTGTGTGTTATAGTTAACAACAAATGTCTCATACTCTTTGGGAAGGGAGTTTAGAGCTAGGTGAATGATGAAACCATCTGCCAGGGGCATCTTTAGCTTGTCTAACTTAGCTGCCATGGTGCTCATGCTCAGAATGTGCTCTCTCACACTCCCCCCTGTGAACCTCATGTTAGTGAGTTTCTGGATCAGGGTGGAAGCATGAGCTTTGGTAGAACCAGTGAACTGATTGTTTACTTTCTCAAGGTATTCTTTTGCTGTGTCACATTCTGGGATGGCACCTCTTAAGCCCTTTGTGATGGTTTTCTTGATGACAATCTTGCACTTGCGGTTTGACTTTTCCCACTTGTACTTCTCAAGATCATACTTTGCTCTAACAGGAGCATAGTCTCGCTTCCGATTAGCAAAAGCTTCATTGGTCTCATTTTGGGCCCTTTCGGGCTCCTCTGGCTCAGTGGGCTTTGGCTCCTGAAGAGCCAAATCTATCTCAGCAAGTGCTAGAGCTGCATCAAGTTCTTCGTGCCACAGAACATAGTTCTGTCCCGTCAACTTTGGGATTGCACTAATAAAGTGCATCGCATTGAGCGCTTGGTCTGAAATTAAACATAATAAAATAGTGAGGGCATCAACATTAAATCTAGGAAAGAAAAAATAATTGCATATCTTAATTTAACTTTTGTCAAAATCAAGATATACAAAAATTAACTCTGTACATAAATTCTAATCACCGTTGGGCAGAATAGAATAAATGCATAAAATATTAGAGCTTGCGCAGCGGAAAACTTTAATTAACTTGCTATTTCTCAGAAGCATAACTTGCTGACTTTGCTCTCTAAGTAATAAACACGTTGGTGCAATTAAATAGAGTTTAATAACTGGACAGAACAATTATTTAAATGCTTCTGGAAAAATAAAAAAGAAAATAAAAAATTTCACTGTGCTTTACGGGCCGCAGCCAAAGAATCAGCCCACGGCCGCTTGCGGCCCATCTCGGGCGACTGTGCAGGCTCTGGCGCTGGGCCAGCAGCTCGGTTTTTTTCTTCTCGTTCAATTGATGGCACGCGGCCCATATAACGCAGAAACGGCCCGCGTCCAAAACTCACTGCGCCGCGGGTGCAGAGCAGGCCGCAACCTGGGCCGGCTCGCGCAAAGTGGCCCAGGGCGCCCTCCCGCATGGGCTGAATCTCAGGTCCAGCAGCCGTGCGCCGTTGGATCTCATCCGACGGTCTTCCTGCGAAATCGGGTGAACAAAACCCCCTTGTGCGGCCGGCGGACGGAACCCTAGCCTCATTCGTTCTTTCGCTTTCTCTCTCTCACCGCTCCAAGCCGCAAGGAAAAGGAAACGCCCCCGACGGCCGGTGAGAAGAACGGCGCCGCCCCGAGGCCTCTGGCCGGTGCGCGCGCTCTTCCATTGCGGAGCGCGCCGCCGTCTAGCGGCTTCGTGCGCGGTGCCTCGTTGGATGACCGGTTACGGAGAGCTGCGCGGTGGCGTGGTATCCCTGGCCGGTCTCTGTTCTTGTCTCGGTCGCCGGTGACCCGGCGGCGGTGCGGGGAGGACCGCGGCAAAGGTAAGTGCATGGATCCCCCCGGCCCTTCCTCTTTGCTTTTAGGGTTAGGTATTCCCTTTCCCGTTCTTACACGTCTTGATATGGGTGCTAGGGTTAGGGTTGGGAAAGTAAAACCCCCTTTCTATGTGCTCGCTGTTCTTGCTAGGTTGTCCCCGAGCCCGATCTACTACTAGATCGGCTCCGATACCATTGATAGATTGATAGGATCTTCTAGTAGAGTACCGAGTTCGGGAACAAGAGAGAAACCGTGGAGTATATCTAGAAGTTTAGGGATTAGACCGTCGTTGGAGGGAGCGGATCCGGAGGCGTCCATGGTGTTGATGTCGCGGTGGAGTAGATCACGTCGTCCTTCGGGCCTCCACCGACGTTGACCGACGACGGCGGTGCGGGAGTAGAAGGGAGGCGGCGCGGTGGTGCTTCCCGACACCACTGCGCGATGCCGATCGGAGGCCTAGGGTTTGTGGAGTGGGTTTAGGGCACGACGAACCTTGGGTCAAGTGCCTACGGCCCCCACTCCTCCTTTTTATAGCGCAGCGCGTCAGGGGCCCACCAACCATGGATCGGTTGGGCGTCCCCGATCAGGGCGCGATCCAGGGGGAAACAAGGCCCCAGCCGTTGGGCTGGGCCTGAGATCAATCCAACATCCCCGAGTCGCCAAAGGCATGGCCAACGCGAGACCACAGCAGGCCAACCATGCCAAGCCATGAGTGGTAGAGCCAGAGGCACCCTTGGCGTTCGTCAGCTTGCAGCACCTCCTCTCCATGACCATGTCCAGCCACCTGTGCCGCATCGATGCATCATGACTAACTGGTTGCCGGTGGGTGCCTCGCCTACCCTGCACCTGCTTCTGCAGCATGCCCCACTCCTCTGCGATCCCCAGGTGCCGGAGGAAAGTGTGAGACTACTTTCTATTATTTAGCCCCCCTCTTGGCCTATATAGGAATCCGCCACTGAGTATATACAACAATATTGCTTAAATTTAAAAGTTTTTTTTTTAGAATTTTAGGACCATATGGCCCCCGTCTTTCACCATTAAGATCTTAAATTTAAAAGTGCTTGGGCGGACGTGCACAACCGTGAGCGGCAATCGACCGCTGAGCAACTGCATGCACCACACATAAATATATACACATACGATCGGATTATACCAAAGGTAGTAGGTTGGTTCTACACATGTGTTATTACAATCAGATTATACATGGGCCGGGGGAGCCAGCTGATAGTAGCCAGCAAACTAATTGACTTCAGATTAACAATAATTGCCATTATATTAGGATACGCAGGCAGTAGTTTAATTATTAATTAACTAGCTAGCAGTACTGTAATGTACGTAGACAGGTGGTGGCTACTACTAGCTACGTGCTCTAATTAATTTTCTGGCGATGCCTGGCCCTTGAGAGCCTCGATCTGCGCCTTGCCCCTGGCGCCCTTATTCCTCACGTAGAGCCTGTACTCGTCGAAGGTCATCGGCGGGTAGAGCGCCGGCAGGTTCCCGGCCGTGACCAGCTCCGGCGCCGGGGAGATGGGGACGTCGCCCTTGGGGTTGTAGAAGAGCGCGAGGGATATGCGCTCCTCCTCGGCGTTCACCACCACCCGGTGCTCCACGCTCTTGTACACGGAGTTGCTCAGTATCTGTTCATGAGTGAATAAATTCAAGAAGATTAATTAAAGCTGAGCGAGGTTTTCTATGCATGTATGAACAGTAACATGCAGCATTCGTATTCAAAAGGAAAGGTGGAGTTTTTCTATACCACGTAAACAGTAGCATGCATATACACAACCGGAGTATATATATAACGGTCGTTGGTCTACTACTAGTTGAAGTTTATTAATTACGGTCACAGTACGTCTATCTGTACATGTGGAGCAGGGGACTAGTTAACTTGTACGGTACTACAGTCTACAGGTGGAAATACTGCTTAACTGCTAGAGGATACCGGTGCAACGACATATGGTGGTTGGCGTGAACTGGCCGTGTGCACCGTACCTGTGCATGTGCTTTCGCGTGCGTGGCTCGCGTGGTGCGATTCGTCGTCAGTCGCCACCGTAACATGCATGCATGCAACTCTGTCCACGGTATAGCTAGCTGCTTCTGCACGACAAATCTAAGATTGCGCTCGATGATGATCACCGCCCATGCATGTGTTCATGCACCGACGATTTGTTTGATTCAGAGTAGTCAACTACCTAAATTAATACAGGAGGAGAATCAAAACTGTTCCTGACATACACAGATAAGATCGGTAGGACCCTTTAGCTAGCTGTACGCGTGTGTGAGTACCGACCAAGGACAAGACCAAATACTGCACGTTTGTACAGGTAGGTATACGTGACAGTCACGATCTTAATCCGTCGACTAGTAGCTCTAGAAAGCTACGCATCTGGAACTGCAAATATTTTTATTGAGCTTTTCTAGAAGCCGGACGACGCGCGCGAGCACGCTAGCCTATAGTAGAGATACAGCGCCAACGTGCAGAAGATGCATGCGTGCGTGCACGCACCGCACGCCCTAGCTTCGTTACACTATCCGTAGTCATGGACCTCTATATTCATCATCTATATATCTGAGTTATCAAGATTCTCTCCTCTATATCTAATTCTTCCGCACTCATCCATCATCTATATCATCCTCTATCCACTATGGGGCTCACTTATCACTTTATCTAAATATATCCATGTGAGATATAGTTTTAAAAGATTTATTAAAACGAATTTAATGGTGCAATCGGAATTTAATTTGGTGTTTTGGTTTCTGAGTTATAACGTTTTTTCATACGGAAAAAAGTTGGACACGCTTTTCCACACACCCTCTCTTTCTTGTACCGGCTTTCTCGCATGCCAGAGACAGCGCTAGGCCGGTATCAACGTCAAGTTTAGCGGACGGCGCGATGCTCCTCTCGTTTAGCGAATCGGATGGCGTTCCCGCTGCAGCCGTTTTTTACGGCATATGCTTTTACCGGATGGTTTTCCAGGCACCGGTGCAGCTCGTCTTAGCTCGCTGATATGTAGCGGAAATTAATCGGTGTGGTTTTTATATATACCTGGACTTGGTCGCCGACGTTGACGACGAAGGCGTCGCGGACGGGCTGCACGGTGACCCACTCGCCGTCGCCGCGGCGGACCTGCAGGCCGCGGACGTGCTCGTCGGCGAGGAGGACGGTGAGGGCGCCAGGGTCCGAGTGCGCCGAGAGGCCCAGCGTCAGGTCCGGCTGCGGGCACCGCGGGTAGTAGTTGGCGCGCAGGGTCGCGCCGCAGTCCGCGCCGCCGAACGCCCGCTGGAAGTGCGCCTCGTCCAGCCCTAGGCTCGCGGACAGCACCCGCATCAGCAGCTCGCACAGACGCACCACCTCGCGCCCGTACTCCTCCGACACCTCCCTGTGTATATACAGTATATGTATGTATGTATACACATCAATACATGCATGCATGAGCGGCTAGAAAGAAATCAACAGTAATTTTCAGCGAACGAACAATGTTTTCTTCCCACAACAAATTAACATAAGCATCGACATAAGCCAGATTGTAACAACAATCTTGCACGACGATCGATCATGTATGGTGCCTGTATTTACTGCAACGATCAAGCAGGCCAGCCAATTTGGCACTTGGCATGTAGTGACTACGAGCGAGCTAGGAGCAAGGTCTACTAAGACAGGGACACCCCTTTTTATGATTTAGCAGGCACGTGCTGTGCTACCATAGCTAACTTTGGAATTGTAGACCTGCGCTGTGGCTCTCTCTAGGCATTTTGCATGAAAGCACTATGGGCCTACTTTCCGTTTTCATGCACGTGTTGTATTAAGATGCTGAGTCATTACTACGGTGTGACTTATTTTATATGGAGTACCACGCAATGACTAGGGAACAAGCTTGCAATGGTTGGAGAAGTACGGCATTGGCAGGGAGGGACAGTTACGTTAATCTATTTTCTGAACAATCAGTGCACTGTTCTCTGGTAAAACATCACCAAACCTAGAGCTGATTAATTCAACACAAATATTTGTTTATTGAGGATAGAAAAATTAAGTATAGTTGTGTAGTTTTCGCAGTATATCACTCAAAACCATTTTAAATTTTGCCAAGGACATATTTTTTTCTACACATGTTTAAACATAGCATATTTAATATTAGACAAAAACAAAAAGTCAGCTCCAGTAAAATTACAAAAAGAGTAAAAAAGCATAACATATGGATAATGTCTTAATTAGGAAGAAAATAATTGTGTGTTCGTGACTTCGTGTCCACATCACAAATTATTCTATCAACTAGTAGAGGTTGAAATTTTGGAGTAATCATATGAACTATAACATCGAAAATGTTGGAGTTATCCACACTCGATCCACATAGCATGCCCAAACGGAAGAAAAGGTCAATCTCAACCTTGCACGGTTCAATCGAACTCAAGCCTACTCTGCCTAAGGGGAAAGCATCTATAGTTAGGTCCATTTACTACTCCAATCCTACACATAATGAAGTTTCTCAAGAACAGTTCAATTCTCGTCGAAAACCGGAAATTATCTCATGTGTTCCAAACGGGATGGATCGGAGCTTCGTGTCAATTACCTAGTATATATATAGAGATGCACATGCATGTGCACCACATCATCACACAGCTCTGAATGCATGCACATGGGCACGCTATAACTCTATCATCAGCTTAGGATCTGGGAAAAAAATAGTATCGAAATTCACGTACTTGCAGTTGCTGGGGTTGGCCGGCCAGAACTTTGCGGTGCTCCTGGCCGCCTCCGGCGCGAGGTGGAGGAAGAAGTAGTCGCCCCAGTCGAGGACGGCGCCCTTCTGGACACCGAGGCGGCTGCCGTAGCCCTCGTACGTGCGCGGGGAGTTGGCGTAGCGCTGCTTCTCCGCGAGCGGGCGGCGGAAGAAGCCGCGCCAGGCCTCCCGCGCCGCGCGCATCAGCTCGGGGCGCACCCCGTGGTTGACCACCTGGAAGAATCCCCACTCGCGGCACGCGGCCGCGACGGCCTCGGTGACGACGGCGTTGCCGACCCCGACGGCGCCCGCAAGCAGCAGCTCGCCGAGGTCGACGACCGGAATGCTGATGTCCGAGGTCTCGTTCGTCTCCTGGACTGCCGCCGGCGCCGGGGCCACGGTGGGGCGGTCGCACGGCGGCTTGACGTAGCAGCGCGGGATGACGGACAGGCCGCTCTCGGCGAGCGCCTGCACGCGGACGATGGGCTCCGGCCACTCCTGCATGCAGTCCGCCATCTGTGTGTCTGGCTCTGGCCCTTCCCTGGCGTGGCGCCGCAGCCTATATGCATGCAACGACAGTGAAGAAATTAACGATCGATCGGCAGTGGGAGCGAGGAAGTACAGTGGGCAGCTGGACATGCTCGGTTCTATACGAGCTACAGCGGGAAACGATGTGACTGCATCTGCATATGCATTCAACGCGCGAAACAGGTGGGGGGAACACGAGGCTAGGGGATCGGTCTACGATCTTGCACGGAAATTAAACGGGGCGGGACAAGGCACGAGATGGGATCATGGGAATGCCGGTGACGACTGACGACGACGACCGACTCATGGATATGCAGTGAGGGTGAGGTATGGACGCGCGTGCTGTGCCAATAAGAACACGGTCGATCGAGCTGATGATCGATGAGCTTGATTTGCTAGCAGAACACAAGACAGAATTAGCATAAGGGAACGAGATGTACTGGGAAATTTAGACCTCGAGTTCTTGAAAAGAGAGCTGAGGCTGAGGCCTGACCGCCTGAGCCTGTGTGGTGTGCCCCTTGGTCCTTGGATGGCTGCTTATTAGTGAGAGGCTCAACAGGGGTATATATAGCCAGAGACGAGAGATGGAAAGAGACGTTTGCAAAAGAAAAAAAAAATTGCCAGGGATCGGAGTGAGAGGCGAAAAGTTATGGAGCTGGTTTTGCTCTGCTTTGTTGGGTCTTCTGGGCGAACAATTTGGCTGCTCACCTGGTCTGGTTGTCGATCCGTTGGGTTGGCGCGGCCGCGGGAGCCGGGGGGCCGACTGGGCGCACAGCTGACAGCTGGGCACCACAGGGACCAAAAGGGCAGAAACGTGTTTTTTGTGCGTTATATTATTTGTGCCGGCCGGATGTGCTGTGGCTGATGCTGACCACTGGTGGGCAGCTGGACTCGGTTGTAAAACGTACTACTGGCCTGGCCCCTCGGCATAGAGCGATCGCATATTTGATTTGATTTGATTTGTACACGATGTGCTGACCGGAAAATGGTTTGATTTCTAAAATCCAGTAATGTATTAGTGTCTGCGCGGCCCCACTATATGGCAACCCTCCTTGCTGCCTGAGTATCACTGGTGACACTGCCGTCGGTGCTTCTTCATATTTCTATTTTCAGTTTTTCTATATACGGCTGCTACTGGTGACAGTGACCACTAATAAGGACGCTGAGATTGATTTGAGAATAAGATCGCTCAGCCATAAGATTCCTTTTGAAAGCAGAAATTTCAAGAGAATTGATTCAATAATTTCACAAGAATCAATTCAATTTTATAGAAAAATAAATATTTTTTTACTAGAGGCGGAGAGAAGCAATTCTGCACATGTATGATTTTTTTTTTCAAAACACCCTATTTAATTTGAGCACAAACATGTAACTGACAAAATGAAATGAAACATGAATTATCTATTCTTCAGTGTTTTTCAGAGGCTACTATATATTATGTCAACCTTGTGTCTATGTAAAAGCAAAATTCAAATGAAGTGAGCCATCACTATATATATGGAAAAGGCTGGGAGCTTGACCTCAAACGTCATGCATGATGAAATTATGAATGATCCTCTAAAGACACATTCTCTTTACATGACAAGATAGGAGCTAGCTTTAGGCAAAATAATCTCAATGCAGTAGATGTAATACATACATACTCAAACTTGCTCCAATAAAGGAATATTTGAGGCAACTTTATGAAGTCGCTCATGTTACTGTTGCATGGAATCCTAGAATCCAACAGTTCCACCATTGTTATATTACGCACTCATGTATCCTCTCTTAGCACATCAATGTAGGACAAGCCTTTTAATCCTTACATTTTGTTACAAAAATGAATCGTTCTTTTCATGCATCATAATTTTGGGATCATGATACTGTTATATTAATACAACAGAATTAAAAGGAGCTTTCACGTTCTCCAAGAGAGTCTAGAAATTATAAGATTAATCAGAAAAAAGATAAGAGTCTGCACCGATAGATTTTATGATTATCTAACGATCCATGTATAACCAAAGAGTCCATATCCAAAAAGAACATGTCTCTTTTTCTATTTTTTTTCTTTTTCTATTTTCTTTTCTGTTTTTTCACGTTCCATGACTTTTTACCTTTTTATGTTTTCTTTTTCTTTTCCTTTGCGTGACTTTTTCTCTTACTTGACTTTTAGTAAACCAGAAATACATGGAAAATTCTTCCACTCATCTTGTCGTGTGCTACAGTACAAACCATTTAAAACTTACTCCCTCCGTCCACCAACTAATGCAATTCTCACATTTCCAGAAGTCAAACAACTTTGACTAAAATTTTATGAAAACGTACTAACACTCATGAGACAAAATAAGTATCATTAGATTAGTTATAGAATATATTTTCATAATAAATTTATTTCGAGACATAAATGCTAATAATATTTACTATAAGCTTGGTTAAAGTTAGGCTAGTTTGACTGGCACACTTCTATAATTGCATTCGTTTCTAAATAGAGGGAGTATATATAGAGAAAACAAGCCATTTATTAAGTTATATAACGAATGAACTTTTTTCATGTTTTGTTTAACTGTATTGTTGTCTTATTAATGTGAAATTTGGAATTTTATTACCATGTTATGGGCTATATTTCCTCGGATAAAAAATACATGTCACGTTTGACTTTGCATGATCTTTAATGCACATTTTTAACCAATAGTTCCCTCTAGAATATATTTTGGAAATCCTTGTTCGGTTTTGCAAGTATATTTGAACACAAATTTTGTAAGTTACATATCCCAAAGCTTAATAATATCGAAGTTACATGGTTTTTAAGGTTCGACCAAACTTATCATAAATGACATGTTTTTTTTTCTACTGGAGGTAGTATATATTTCTTTGGTTGGGTCGAATTGAAGATATTTTTTATGATTCTCCTTTAAAAGCCCTTATTGGAAAACATATGTCGGTGGTAAAAAAAAACATAATCATCTTGCCTATTTAAAATACCTGCACACTATAAATGAGCAATTGATGTAAGTATTAATGAATTTAATGCTTAGAGTGCTTGTCGCTCTATTTAATTTATAGGATAGCTTAGACATGTTGGTTTTAGGCCTTGTTGGGAAAGGCTCTTGGGGACTCCATCTCCAGTGTTATAGTTCCCAGAATACGGAGCCATGAAGCCACCAAAACTTGGCTTCACCACCTTCATGTGTCCCTAGTTCATTTTAACTGGGGAGAAAAAATAGCTCTGAAACGAATGCCGTTAGAGTATTTTGCTAGCAGAAGTTGTAGCTAGCCGGAGTCACACCAAACGAGCCATTGGCTTTATTTGCTCTTGGCTTCTTAGCTAAATCCAGAATTTAGACAAATACGGAGTAGAAGTTAATCCACACTGACAAGTTTTCTAGTTTTTTAAAAAGCTATGTTTTTACCAACATGCAGTAGCCTATGGAGCCACCTTATAAATAGAAAAACCAACACAAATAAGCAAGGTCTCAACCAAAAAGTAATTTCTTTCAAGAAACATACCCTATTATATTAGATAGCATATTTGAACAGGACTTCCACACTTGTGTCACGTCCTCCAGGGATAGTCACCACCTAAACCCTACACCGCCTCCTCTCTCTTTTTCTTGGTGCCACTGGAAACAGTGCAGGAAAAGACCAAATGAGTATGACGACATTGGCAGCAAGGCCTTGTCTCATAGTATTGCTACGATGGATGGATCTAGGTCACAATTTGGTGGCTCAATCATGCGCACATTTAGTGAATCTTGGAAGGTCGTGGCTACATCATCGCCACCGATATAGTTCGAAGTGACCACTAGTTCGATGTGTCGGCGAAATCAGTGATTCATTCCTGCCTTACCCACCATTCCACACTTAAATGGACTACTATCAGGAAGTCGTGTGTGTACCGACAGCTAGCTTTGGGCATTGGAGGCTTCACTACTGCGGACGGGCTCTTTGCCGAGTGCCGCACTCGGCAAAGGGCACTCGGCAAAGAACCTGCCGACAAAGGTTTCTTTGCCGAGTGCCACATATCGGGCACTCGGCAAAGCCTTTGCTGAGTGCCACGTCAGCACTCGGCAAAAAAAATCCGCCGCCAACTCTGACGGCCTCTTTGCCGAGTGCCATGGCTCTGGCACTCGACAAAGCTGGGAAATTGGGTCTCTGCTTCCTAGCTTTGCCAAGTGCCATGGTCATGGCAATCGGCAAAGCCCTCTTTGCCGACTGTGGCACTCGACAAAGAGGGAAAAATGCTATTTTTTTTGGTTTTTTGTTTTCCATCAGCACAAACAAAGAAATCACATATATATCAACACACAACACATGATATATCACATACACATCCATATTCCATCACATACACATCCATAACCCATCACATACATATCCACCAATTCTTTGCCGAGTGCCATGGCTCTAGCACTCGACAAAGTTGGGAAATTAGGTCTCTGCTTCCCAGCTTTGCCAAGTGCCATGGTCATGACACTCGGCAAAGAGGGGGAAAATGCTATTTTTTTGTTTTTGCTTTCCATCAGCACAAACAAAGAAATCACATATATATCAACACACAGCACATGATATATCACATACACATCCATATTCCATCACATACACATCCATAACCCATCACATACACATCCACCATCCATAATACATCACATACAAATCCATTGTTCATAATCCATCACATACATTCGCATCAACCATGACAATATCCATCACAATATATATATGTCTCTGGTAGTAGTCCAACGTAAGGCTAAGTCTAACACAAGTCCATGCAACATGAAAAGAAACAAATAAACGGTACCTACTACCACCCGGAGTGTGAACTGCCACCTTGAGTAGGGCCACTTGGCCACCCGGCCTGTGGAGAAGGGCCACCTTGAGGAGTCGGATTCGAACCCACCGACTGTGGCTGCACAAAGGAGAAGCGAGTTCATGAGTATCTGTAGGAGGGCCGCACAAGCTAAAGGAATAAACAACCATATATACTCATCGGAGTCCCTACAGGACGAGGAGGAGCCACAACTAGAGCGAGCAGCGACTGGGGCATGACCACACCTGGCAAGGCCTGAAGGCTCGCCATGAAGCTAAACATGTCCGGCATCCTCTGCGCCTTGGCCGTCCTCTGGGCTTGTACAGCCTCCATCTCCAATCGATGGGCCTCGGCCTGGGCCGCCTGCTGGGCCTCCAACCTCCGCAAGTCGGCCTGCAATATTCTACCCGCAATATTTAAACAATGCAAAGGCAAGGTAGATGTGTAAAAGCAATGAACGATGAATAAAACAGTACTAACCTGGAGTTCCGCCATCTGCTGCTGTGAGCTCTGCTGCCGAGAGCGTATGGGGAGGGAGGAGCTCGTGCTCCTTGCTCGAATCTCGGTGAGGTTGGAAACAGAGGCGGAGTCGACTGTGCTATCCGTCATCCAGTACCGGCCGTGCTGCTTTCCTCCTCCCAGCCTCATCAGGAGGTTTGTGTCCAGGGGCTAGGTGGCCGGATAAAAGTCCTCCCCATGGCACTCGCGGGCCGCCGAGGTGTACTCGCTAAGCTTGCTGTGGACGCTCGCGTTGGTGTACGCCTCGGGCCCGTCCGCCGGGTTGTAGGTGACTTCCGGGGCCGTCGCCTTGCCCTTGTGTGCCAGGGCATACGCCATGAACTCGTTGCATTTCTGGCCTTGGTGCGCCTGGGACTGCGAGGAAAACACAAAGATGATTACAAGTAATGAGAATTGAGTGTTAGAATAAATAAATAAAAATGAAAACACAAAGAAGATTACCCATGTTTGGGCGTACGCGCTGAGGCTCCGGTTGCCTTGGTGGTGTGGCGCCCCACCCATCTGCAGGCGGCAGTCCTGACGGATGTTGTGCTTCTCCACCCACTCCTCCGAGAGCCAACTGTCCACAATGGCCTCCCAACAGAGGCGGTGCCTGGCGCACCAATTAGGACATTGCTGCATGCCATCAAGTTATTCATATGTCAGTAGATGAAATGAAGCCTACATATTCTTCATGGAAGGAGTTAGTATTAATGTTTCATACTTATCAAGAGGTACTCCTCCTTGTTGAGTGTCCTGGTCCTGGCATCGGCCTTCCTCACCACCTGACCAAGGACGTCAGCGCTGTAGTTAATGATGCACTGGAGCCACGTCTCGTGGTACAGGTTCGAGAGTCGGGACCTACAGACCTTGTCCTGCACTCGCTCCGCCCGGTCCTCAAACCCTTCGTCGCACCTGAAGAAGTCCTGCATACAGACATCATGTATCGTTTCATTATTTCAAGAATGACCAATGAATGCGTAGTATTGACCAATTTAGTGCGATGAAGACTCACCCAGAACTCGGCCTTGATCCACGCCGCAACAGTGCCAAACTTGCTGTCCTCGGCGGCGTAGAAGTGGTCCCACGTCCAGGGCGGCTAAGTCACCGAGGCGTAGGTGACCATGCCAGGGTAGTTTCGCCGAATCAGAAGGCCCAGGGTGCCATTGATGTGCCGGCCCGTTCGGGACACAACTTTCCAGTTGCTGCAAGAGTCATTAAGAAGAATTGTTAGTCTCCAGTTCGATTTTCAACATGTCATATGAAATAGTAGTGAAATAATACTTACTTGTTGCCCCTGGGTCGAATCACCGGGCGTCGGTGAAGTGGGATTGGCCGCGCCGGGAGCTGCGAGGGCCCGCGCAAGTAGACTCCCGACGAGGTAGAGCCAGAGGCGGTGCAAGTGGAACCCCCTGCTGTCGCTATCGCCACCTCCTCGTGATCCGACAAGTCAGAGGAAGTGCCACCCCTCCTATGTGGAGGCCCACCGCCTGGTCGTCCTCGTCCACCGACGGGGGTGGCAGCTGGCTACACCCTCATCCTCGGACGACCGCGGGGGCGGCCGCTCCTCGTCCTCCTCTTCGGTGGCTCCGACAAGGGGTCCTCCTCAGCGTGGGGTTGTGAGCGCTCCCTCATGTAGAGGGAGTTGACCCCCCGACGGGCCTGCCTTCCGCCCAGCATTTTGTCGAGTGCCTGCAATTTCAAAGAGTAAACCAATTAGCACAATTAAATTACAAGTACTTATAAAGAGATGCAAAATGAACAAAATATAATTGCAATAATAATAATAATAATAATAATAATAATAATAATAATAATAATAATAATAATAATAATAATAATAATAATAATATAGTATTACATGAATTAGAAATATTCTTCACGATCGGCAGCGGCTGGATCATAGGTGTCATCATCACTATCAATATTGTCGAGTAAATCGGGCTCATCTCCATCGTTGTCGTCATTGTCATCGCCTAACTGTAATCGCTCAAGCATTTGTAAGTCCTTAGCATTTTGCACCTCTTCTCCCTCGTCCTCATCTCCATCGTCCTGATCAATGTCATTGTCTACTTCCATGCCCATTAGAGAAAACATGTCTATGTCAAACCTCCCTTCTAGCCCCTCTGGTTGATAGAACTCCCATGTGTTTGGGTCAAAGTTGTAATCCTCATCGTTTGGGATAGACAGTTTACCGTGCGGCGATACCAACTGCACAAGGTACCAACCGATAAGATTGGGGTCTTTTTGGCACGCCCATGGGAGATAATAAACTTGCTTGGCCTGTTGAGCCACAATATAGACATCCTCTCCTTGATAGACAGAATCCTGTCGAATTTCAACTTGTCTAAGCTCAGGGGTTGTTCTCGTGACATTAGGATCGAACCAATGGCATTTGAATACGACTGGATTAGGAGCTTTGCGACACCCAAAATTGAGCTCGTATATTTCTTCTACTATGTCATAGTAGTCGTGCTCATCGGTGCCGGGCGTACAAACTCCGGTATTCGTGGTTTTCTGATTCGGCCGACTCCACTCGTAGTTTCTTGTGTGAAAGCGATAGCCATTCACATCATCAACGGTGAATGACTTGACCTTGTAGGTGAAGCCTTTGGTGAGCCCTTTCAACTCAACATCCATTTCAGCATCCTTGCGGGCCTGCAAGGTGAGGCCGGATAGATTCTTACATTACTCGCTCATAGGAGCAAAGTGGGATGTCAAAGATTGAATGAGGTAAATTGGACGGTACCTTCGTATCGAACCAGGATATGAAATCAGACACACCATCTTTGAGAAGACTATCTTCTTCTTGAGGGGAAGGAGCCCTATTCCCTCTCCAATATTTATTCAGAAATTCCCTGAAAAAACAAGAGACAATGGGGTTGGATAGATGGAGGATAGTGACAAGGGCGTATGTAACAAGCTCATTGAGAACTTACTGCACATAAGGCTTCACTTCGTCAAGGTTCAACAACACATACAGCATGATAGTGCGCCACTCATCATGCCACAAGGTCTTGGTGCCCGATGCGCTTGCCTTTCCGAGTTGCCCTTTGAAAAGGCTGGGGTTCGATGAACTCTTGTCCGCGTTGTAACGAGGGGGACGATTGTCCACGCTGGGAAGGCCATCCTTATAGTATGCTGTTGTGAAGTTTGACACCTCCTCCAGAATGAATGCCTCTGCCACAGAAGCCTCAATTTTGGCTTTATTTCTACACTTTTTTCGAAGAATCTTTAGACATCTCTCGATTGTATAGCACCAACGGGCCTGCACGCCCCCCCCCCCATTTGTGCCTCGTACGGTAGGTGCAAAATCAGATGCTGCATCGCCAGGAAGAAGCCGTGTGGGAAGATCTTCTCCAACTTGCAGAGCAACACAGGTGCCATTTTCTCCAAGTCATCAATCACGTCCCGAGATAACTACTTGGCACAAAGCTAGCGGAAGAAATAGATCAACTCTACCAGCACGCGCCACACATGCTCGGGGACGTATCCCCGGGTCATCGCAGGAAGGAGCCGCTCAATCCATATGTGGTAGTCATGACTCTTCATCCCTAAGACTCGTATAGTGGACAAGTTCACTCCCCTACTCAAATTCGCCGCATGCCCATCAGAGAACATTAACGTCTGGATCCACTGCAGTACTTCCTTCTTTTGGTCCTTTTTCAAGACGAAATCGACCAGAGTCCTTCTCCATTTCTTGCCGGGTGCGGGAGGCTTCATCACTTGCTTTGGCCTATCGCACATCGTTGCCAGGTCTAGTCTAGCCTTAACATTGTCCTTTGACTTATTAGGAATGTCCATGAGTGTTGCAAAAAGCACCTCGGCGATATTCTTTTCTGTGTGCATTACATCAATGTTGTGTGAAAGAAGAAGGTCATTGAAATAGGGGAGCCTAGTCAAGCCCGATTTATGAGTCCACTGGTGTTCCTCGTCATATCCAATAAAACAACCTTTCTCTTTATCATCTTCGAGAGCCTCTATCTCAGCATGGACCTCGGCACCAGTCATCATCTGAGGTGCAGGGTCGGTGACTTGAACCCCTTTTCTGAAGTTCTTGACGTCTCGTATGAATGGATGGTCAAGAGGGAGGAATTGATGATGTTGGTCAAACGAAGAAAACTTGCCACCCCTCTTTAGCCAAGTGAACCTCACAGCTGTCTTGCATATTGGGCATGGGAACTTCCCGTGAACACACCACGCGGAGAATATGCCATACGCCAGGAAGTCATGTAGGGAGTAGTGGTACCACACATGCATTGTGAAGTTCTTCTTTGTAGCTCGGTCGTATGTCAGTACCCCCTTCTCCCAAGTAAGGATCAATTCATCAATGAGAGGCTCCATGAACACACCCATCTTGTTCCCCGGGTGTCCAGGAATTATCAGTGACAAGAATATGTTCTTGGGTTAAAACATGACGCCTGGGGGGAGATTGAGGGGGATCACGAACACGGGCGAACAAGTGTACGGGGCCGCCAGCAATCCTTAGGGGTTGAACCCATCTGTTGCCAGCGCTACACGTACATTCCGAGCCTCCTCAGCTTTACCATGATGTATGCCATCGAAATGGGTCCATGCATCGCCATCTGATGGGTGTACCATCTTGTCAGCATTGTATCTTTTTCCATGTTTGTGTCATGTCATCTGTTTCGTGGACTCCTCTGTCACGTATAGCCGTTGGATCCTCGGTATGACAGGAAGGTACCGTAGGACCTTCGCGGGGATACCAAGCTGTTCCTTCTTGCCATCACTAGTGTCCACCTCTAGATACCTAGAGGATTTGCGCTTTGGACAGTGCGTTACTTTCTTGTGATCTTTCCTAAATAGGACGCAACCATTCAGACAAGTATGGATGTGCTCATACGGCATCTTAAGGGCACAAAGAAGTTTCTATGACTCGTACAAGTTCTTCGGCAAAATGTGACCCTCCGGAAGCAGGGATCCAACAATTGCCAACATACCATCGAAGTTGTCTCGACTCATGCTACACTGCGACTTGAATGCCATTAGTCGTCCAATGGCATCCAGTTGCGAAACCATTGTCTTTTTGTGAAGGGGCTTTTGTGCCAAAGACAGCATATCGTAGTACGCCTTTGCGGATTCCTCTGGCTCGTCCTCTAATCCTTCATCGAACCGTGCCTCCTGAAAGTCATCCATCTAGTCTGCTACCCCGACATCTCCATCAAAAGCCTCGAGGCGTGGTCTCACCACCTCCTCTCTAATACGATCGGCTTCACCATGGTGGATCCAGCAGGTATAGTTTGGCGTGAATCCATACTTGCAAAGATCTTCCCCCACGTTCTTCCTATTCTTTCTTACACAGTTGTCACATTTGCTGCAGGGACACGACATCCGACTCGACCCTCTAGCAGCCTCGCCAAATGAATGCTCCAAGAAAGCATTAGTCTTAGTCATCCATTCTGGGGTCATACTTGCGTGGCCCGTGTACATCCAATCACGGTTCTCCATCCTCTGGCATATACATATGTAAGCGAGTAATATAACCAGCAATTGCATCTGCACGGCGTTCCTACCATCTAATAGGTGAGGATAGGTCCTAATCCCACCCGTGGATGCGTAGATGAGATCAGTTTCAATGCTTCGCTCCTATCCGAGACAGAATTTTGGCAGCACCTCCCCGTTGTTCTCCCGATACACGTCCTGCAAGGGAGAGTGTGTATTTGGAGAACAACAGGGAGGTGATGCCGAAAGTCTGTCTCGGACCAGAGCAAACCATGGAAACTAACCTCATCTACGCATCCGCGGGCTGTCCAAAATATGTGAACAATCCGAAAGAGATACGGTCGCAGATATGCAAAGATCTACATACCTCCAACCGTATCTCTTTCGAACGGGAGACGCCTAACTGGGCTACATGACCATATAAAACATGCATGCAAAGGAGGAGGGCGTTATACCTAGGGTGGCGGTGGAGTCAGGCTAGCAGGGCAATGGCGTGTCGGTGTAGTGGCGAGGCGATGCGGTGCAACAGACCAACAGCGCCGACGAAGACGATCGGGGTCGCCGAGTCCCTCCCACGGGTCCTTCTCCTACATAAAAAGGCAATAGGTTAAAATCAATTGAAAATTTTGGCAGCACCTCCCCTGCATGGGGAGGTTTCCAAAACCTGCAAGAAACATAGGCGCGATGGCCAACAACCACATATATACCAAACATAGGCACGAAGGCCAACAAACATATATATACCAAGACGAGCCATGTACTTTAGTTCTCTTTCCATGTAGATGAAAGTATCGAAGTAGTACAACAACAAGTACTACTACCACTACAACTACTACTAACACTAACACTACTACTATCACTACTTACTACTAACAATACTACTAACACTAACTACTACTACTTACTAACTACTACTAACACTACTAAGTACTACTACTAACTACTACAGGTGTAGGGCATACCTTCGCGACGACAATGGCAACAACGAGGGCCGGCGACGACGGCGGGGACGACCGCAGCGGCGTGAGGGTCGACGGGCCTAGGCCGGCACCTTCCATCTTCTCTCCTTCTCCTCCTCTCTTCTCCCCTCCTCCTCTCTTCTCCCCTGCCTCCTCCTCCACTCTTCTGCAGTGGCCGCCGGCGAGGGCAGTGGCCGTTGACGGGGGAGGTGGCCGCCGAGGGGGGTGCGCAGGCGGGGGAGGTGGCCGCCAAGGGGGCCGGCGCGGGCGGTGGAGGTGTCCTGGTTTGTGAGCATCGTACGTGACAACGTGCTCGAAACTTTTTCAAATTTTTTCCACGGCATATGCATACGATACGACGACAACTCGACAAGTTTCATGATTTTCGGAATTCGTTCGCATTTTATACAATTCAAAAACCACTCCCACGCAAGTTGGCGGCGTTGCCCCGTGAGCACGTTGATCGAAATTTCGAGACAGTTCCTGGATTTAGTAATCCATTATTCGATGCACCTGTAGTTCAAACTTACATTTTCTGGAAAAATTTAACAAAACAAAATAAACTATAGAAATATGCCAAAAGGCAATGAAAATATCCCAAATTTAAACATGTTGTTTGTGGTAGTGTACTAAAGCTTCAAAAAAAATTGGTGACAAAAAACCAAAATAAATTATTTTGTCGAGTGCCAAACGTGGGGCACTCGGCAAAGAGGACGCCGCTGGATGCCGTTAGTCCTCTACCAATCTTTGTCGAGTGTCTGTATTTGCCGAGTGCCGAGTGCCATATTTTGCCGAGTGCGGCGCTCGGCAAAGCAGGTCTTTGCCGAGTACCCGAAATTTGGCACTCGGCAAAGATTTTTGCACTCGGCAAATCACGTGTTTTCCATAGTGCTTAGATCCACACATGGACCACGGCTTGTCTAGTGTGGGTTGCCGCGGCCAAATAATGTGATGGCCTGGCTGGTGTAGGTCATGGGTTGTCGTATGTTAGTGGTCAAGGTCACCTCTGGCTCGGTTTGCACCAGTCTCGATCTTTTGGTTCGATGGTCAGTGCATTGCGTACGATGGTGGAGGTCATTCTTTGTGACTGGATCTGCATTGTGGCAGCCCTTTTCAAACGGGTCTAATGGTGGATACATACTCCTAGGTGCTTCAATGACGATTGTTTAGCGTAGTAGTGTTGGTTGTGGGTGGTGCTAGAGGGTAATAGCGGCGGCTCCGACTGGTCATTACTTGCCTCTACTCTCGCTAGTTGTGATGCATGTGGATGCCATTTATGAAAAACTAGCACTGATTTCTTTGTTCATGCTATAGTGGCTTTTTTTTATGTCATTCTCTCGTCGCCGTCGGAGACGTCGCAATGGATGGATCCAGATGTCCTAGCATCATTCGACAATGACGATCTTGATGGCTTCTTGTTGTTTCTAGGTTTTAGTATACAATGTCTCCCATAGCAGTTGGTGTCGTATAGGTCTTACAGTGCCCTTGTTCGAGGCCATGAGGCTAGTTTGATTTCTCTTGTTAGTAAGCATAGATGTTCTTTACATATGCAAGATTGGCTCAAGATTTAGTTGGCAAGATTGGTTCTTCTGGAATTGATGTCACAAAAAAATCTAGGAAGAGGTGACTACATGATGATGATCATGTTTGAGATTTTGTTCTTGTAAGTTTTTTAGCGTACATCAATGCTTAGTGTTTGATGTCTCGAATATTTCCTCTTTAGGTCACATGCTTTGGTTATAACTGTGGCTGACTTCTACATGTAATAACTGTGGTGTGATCGATGCGTCCTCGTCAGAGGATGGGTTAAAGCCAGAATATATCTTTCCTTTATTAAAAAAAGATAGTAGATCTGGTGTTTGTGGGCTTTGTTTACACGACTAGATAGGATTTCATGTGTGAGCTTGGTTTGCCATGGCATATATCCCGTGTTTCCATTTTCTGAGATGATTACACACACTGCCCCATTCTTATCGTGTTGCCTCTTGGTTGTGGTGACCGGTAATAAGAGCACTCCCAGCCATGAAACCAGATGATTTCTATGTTCATTAATTAGGGTGTCAACTAATCAAAGAGATAATGTATCACTGCAATTAAAGAAGAGAGATGAGGAAATTGTTTCTTAAATAAGTAATCATGTCTACATCTATACCTAATAATAAAGAGACAAAATTTTAAGTTTTTTTTGTCCATCCATTTTTTCTTCTACCCCCCTAACTACCGGTAGTCGAGAGTTTTTTCCGTCTAGACTTATATCACCGTAGATAGTTAGGACAAATAGATCTCTCCGAACCTGAATAACCTAAATAGGAATAGGAATCCTAATTCAAATATAAAATAAAGTAGACAAAATCTTATTTTACTTTCTATGTAGCAAAGCGTCTTTTTTAACCTAGCTTTTTACTTCCCACATAGACATTAATTAACTGACTAAAACAAAATAAAAGGAAAAGCGTAAGAAAACTCCCGACCATAGGCGACGGAGATCCGGCTGAGCGGTGTCCAACGGGAGCTCAGTTCAGGTACGTATCTTTCTTTTGTGTTTTTAATTATTTTTGCCTTTTTCGAGTACGCAACGGTCGATAGGAGCAATTATGGTCCTGTTCATCCGGCTTATAATCCGTACTTTTTAGCTTGTTTTTTCAGCCGGAACAGTGTTTTTCTCTCACCGCAAATCAGCCAACAGTGTTTTTCAGCCGACTTATCAGTACAGCCGAATGGGGCCTATATATATATACTCTATAGCTAGTTACAAAATAAGTTATTTTGTAGCCACCTCTATTTACGATAATTTTATATACTAATTTACGACAATGTCAGTATATATTTACGATAGTTGAATTACCATAATGTTATAATAAATCACATAGTAAGGAGTTACTCTAATCTCATAAATTAGCATAGCAATTATCGTAATTCAAAGTGGGTATAGAATAAGTTATTTTATAGCCGGTTGTAGGTTATATATATATATATATATATATATATATATGGAGAGTATACTCTATAGCTAGCTACAAAATAAGTTATTTTGTAGTCACCTCTATTTACGATAATTTTATATACTAATGTCAGTATATATTTACGATAGTTGAATTACTATAGCACATGGGGATATTTACCATAATGTTATAGTAAATCACATAGTAAGGAGTTACTATAATCTCGTAAATTAGCACAACAATTATCGTAACTCAAAGTGGCTACAGAATAAGTTATTTTGTAGCCAGCTGTAGCGTAATAGTTCTATATATATATATATATATATATATATATAGACACACACACCTCTAATAATAAAGAGGTAAATTTCTTCTCATTTTTTTGTATGGTCTTCTTAACTAACTCCATGAATGTAGAAGTGTCTCCGTTCATGTTTGTCTATAGCTCCCTTGCTCTGCTATATATATATATATATATATATATATATATATATATATATATATATATATATATATATATACCTTGGCTCTGTTCGCTTCAGCTTATCAGCCAAAATCAGTCAGCCATGTAACAATATTTTTTCTCTCACAACAAATCAGTATTAGTATCAACATCAGCATCAGGTAAAAATACAGCCAGCTGAACACAGCCAAGATTTCTTGAGTGACCTGTATAGATAGGAATCCTAATCTAAATATATCTCTCCTATATCATAGTAAGCTGAATAGGAATCTTAATTTATGGCTTGGACATGTTTTTTAGGTAACATGGATCACTATGAATCCTAATCAAATAGATACTTCCTATCGTGAGTAAGTTGAATAGAGATCTTAATCCAAATCTAAATAGGGAAACTATCCCTATCGATATTTATATCAATATCGAAATCAAGTCGGTTTCTGGAGCGTGGAAGAGAGGGAAAAAAAGACGTGGACGTGGCGGCCACGGTTGGCAAAAAAAGGACTACAGATATGGCCTAATCAGATGAGATCAAGATAGAGAAAATACAAAAACAAAAGTGAACAAGCCATGCAATCCAGAGCTCTGGTTGGCCATGGTAAGAAGAAGAGCTGAAAAAAAGTTCAAACACTACTCCACCTGGCACTGTTCATGGTGTAGCTCACCAATTTTTTTCCCTCAAAACTTTTTTTTTGGAAAGCCTCTCATCTGGGCTCATGCACGAACACACACGCCCACACTACCCACACACGCCACGTGTACACAACTAGATCTACAACTACATGCAGATTGGAAGACCGCATCCTTCTTGAGATCACCAGGCTCTGTAGGCGACGCCCTTTGTGGCTCCACACGATAGAGGCCATAGATTATTTTTGGGAATAAATTCCGGTGAGAGACATGAGTCGATTCAGGGAATCAAACTCACGCCGGCAGCAAGCACACCTGGCTCTGCTAGCCACCCAAGCCCAGCTCGGCTCTCTTTTCCCTCAAAACTTGCGGCAGCCATATAACTTCATGAGCCATACTGATGAGGACATGACACCCTTGGATACGACCATTGATTATAAGGTGCGCTCGTTCTTACATTTGTATAGTAATTTTAGATATAATTTACTTGGTTCCACATGTACATGTCGTTATTTGAATGTAGGTACAAATGTGTCTCAAAGTGTAAGTCCATCAAAGTTGAACTTTCGGTTCGTCGACAGCCCGATAGTGCCTCATTGGGAAGGCCATAACTCATCCATCCGGTGTGCGATCGAGGTCAATGAGCACTTGATGGAAAGCTTATTAGATCTGGTCCCACCTCAATATCACATTGGCAAGACCTCCAAATTATCGAGACATTCTGCCGCTATTTCTGTCGGGTGCTACGGCGTTGTCGCGGGCTTGTTATTTACACTTGGGACCCAGGCCCAAGTTGGAGCACGCCCCAAGAAGATGGAGAACACCTAAGAGATGCCCAAGGACGTCCTCTTCCTTGGCCACCACCTTATGAGTCAAGTAAGGGCGTCCAAGCCAAGTTGGAGGCCCAATACATATCAAGTTCGAGTCCATCTCGGGCTCCAGGATCAGTCTGTAGTAAAATGGACGCCCAGAACGCATTCGGAATCCGTTTTTGATGATCCACATATGGATGGAAAGATAATTTTATAAGCTAACCAATGACTTTGGTTTGAGGCCCAAATTCCATTGGAGTCAACGGGAATCGTCGAAACAAGTTGATGTCCAGAATCTGTCAGGGCGCTGCGTCGCCGTCTTTTTGGTCGTTTGGCCCTTGTAACGTGTCGAGATTTTTTAGCGACGTGAGTAGGGGTCCTTGGATGCCACTTAGGCTTTATAATCAATATCCGTCACCTATGTTAGGGTTTGGGGGTTTTGCTTAGATCATTCTGTCCATTGACAGTCGCCGTCTATCAGTTTGCGAGACCCCAACTTCGAGTGCTTAATCATTCATCTACAATTGTCACTTCAGTTGAGTTGTGTTTTATCTTGTTCTTGCTTGTATTCTTCGATTCGCAGCAGGGATTAACCTTCGTGGCGAGGTCAACCGGATTGTGACACGGTTGCTAACCAAAGGAGACGTGGTGCTAAGATTGCAGGGTTCGGGTCTTTGTGATCTGAAGCCGGATCGGTGTGTCGCTCCCGACCAAATCGATAGTTATCTTGAACCTGACGGAAGATCGGGAATCACGTTCCCATCACATACTTCCATATCACTATTGGTAACGTCAACAAACTAGACCACGTCTACATGGAAACGTATAGAAGAAGCAACCATGAGTAAGTATATCTATGCCTCTATATCTAATAATAAAGAGGCAACATCACTCCACCGGACGATGTTGGGACAACCATGGACGCCACCAACAATAGCCCCTACGCTTACGATGCCGCCGCATCGAGGAGGTGAGACTTAACTCATCCATAACGTCTCCACATCTACATCGACAACACTGTCGCACCGAGAAGACTCCGGACATTATCGGGGCCGGTTCCGCATCTATACAAACAACACACGCCATTTGGCACTAGCGAGGCACATGGTGCATGCCATGCGGTAGATATGTAAGATCACTCCTTGCTTTCTATTAACGTTTGATAGTTTTTTCTCATGTGGTTACGCACAGACATTTTTGCTAGTGAGAACTAAAATATGAAGAGATGTTATAGTTAAATGATGGAGAGAGAAGACATTTAATTAAACAAAAATTATTCTGTAGAGTATAGTTTCTATATATAATAATATCCATATAAATTAATAAATATAAAAATTACATATTATTTCTAGCATTGGGGCTACCCTAGCCTCTCACGGTCTCGCTGGCTGCCGCGTGGGCAGAGTGACAGTTATATTATTTGGTGTTATGGAGTGATGGCTAAGACATTAATTAGGGTTGGCCACTTGGCCTCCTACCGATGGCGACACATAGTGGGAGTAGTGCAAAGCGCCAAGTGTCGACAAATTTAATGGAGGATCGCTGTGGCGTTTATCCGTTGATGTTAAAAGGACAGATTAAGTTTTGGGATAAAGAGCGAGACGACAGAAGCCAGGCAGAAGGCGGAGAAGAGCATGAGCGGCGGCGTGGCGACACGTGGATGTCACTTGTCTGGGTATCGCGGTTCATTGCAATGCAGGAATTGTGTGCTACGGGCCGACGGCTGCTTCACTCAGTTGTCTGGTCTAGATTCGTAGCCTGCTGATTCCTATCCCGATAGTCCGGCCGGCCGCCGCAATTGTAATCAGACAAAATAAGCCGTCGGCAACCTGATGAGCTTTGCTTGGCAGTTGACAATTTGACATGATGATGATCTATCGAAGCTGTTCCGACGTGAACAGAAATCCTGAGCATATCTAATCTATCTATCAATGAATGATCAAATCGGCAAAGATTCCCTGCCATGCATTGAGCACCGTTCGATCCAGTGGTCTTGGTTTGTCGCATCGGCAGGCATGCATTGCTATGCTGCCCACCCGAGAACAAAGGAAAGCTGGGCACTATGTTTCGGCATGGTAGCTTAGCTCCTCGTGCGACAATTTCCCGAGAGGCTGGCTGAATGAGATGGGTTCCTCTGCCTAGCTAGGGCACAGATCGGGACGATCTTGTTTGCATGCATTAAACTCGTTCAACGCGACCAGCTAGCTAGCATGGGGATGGAAGGGCTGGAGCCTGCAGGAAGCCATGCTGTCCCGCCCCGATCCGTCACGTTTCGACAATGGACACACTCCTAACTGCAGCTGCCTGCATGTAGAGATAGACATCGATCGATCACCGCCGCGGAAAGATCCAGACTGCTGCTATCAGATCAGCCCGCCACATGGCATGTGTCATCCAGAACCAGGACCAGGACCCGGGCGCGTTGTTATTTCGTTGATTTGTCGGCAAAGCTGACAGCAGCCGCATTGATTGATGGATTAGCCTCGATCCGTCCCGTTCGGCCGCGCGCGGCAGCTCCGGCCGGTCCCTACCTCATTTGCGGTGCATCTTACATTTTCCCGCGCGGCCGCCGCAATGTGTGTAGTAAGATATACTAGACCATAGTTCGACTCCGACATGTGTGCGGTGTCGCGACGCTCTCGTGACGTTCGGAGGAAATCGTAACCCACCGGACGGTGCCGCGCCGCGTGGCTCCTGGCCTCGCGCTACAAAGAAAGCGGCGTCCGCCGCCGGTGCCTGCCGCAGAGCCAGTGGCGGCGCAGCACTAGCACTAGCAGCAACAGCAACAGCAACAGCAACAGGGAGCGGAGCCAATAGGCGCAGCGCCGCAAGCAGTCGCGGTGGGAACGGAATGCGCACGAGCGCGCTAGCTGCCGACAGCCCCTGCGTACGTCCAAGGCCCACGACCTCAGTCGCCCACTGAGCAATTCTTGCGCGCGTCTTGGCGGCGCGCCGCACGCACGCTCGCGTAGTAGAGGCTGGGAGGGCCAGTGTCCAGTGAGGTGGGCCGGTCGGTCGCTGCCAACGCCAGCTCCAGGCCTCCCGGCGCACGTTGCGTTGCGGCCTTGAGCTTCCCTTTCCTTTCCTTCCCCTCCCCCCTTCCGATTTGACGTCGGCCGGCGCGGCCACGTTGCGCTGTCCGCGCCAGTGCTGACGGGTGGAGCGAGTGGTGGCGCTGAGGTATACCAGTGCCACTGCCAGTGGTGGAGACCGGTGACGAGTGACTTCAACCTGAGCCAACTTTACATGGCTGACCATGCCACTTCTCTGGCGCGCGCGTGGCCGGCTCGTAGAACCGCCCACCTTGTAGTAAGTCGCATCCGCTTTTTTGACGACGGCAGCACACTAGTAGTAGTAGCGGATAGCCAGATACTGGCGCAGATATTCCACGATAGTTGGTACGGTGCGGTTCGAGTAGGCAGGCATGCATACCCAGCACCAGCAGCGGCGTGCACGGGCATGTCACGGCAGTTCAGGTCCGTTTTGGCTGGGGGTGGTGGTACGTACTGTATGTACTAGCGAGCATCGGCACATGATGACGATGCTATGCCGTGGCGGAAAGCGGTGATCGAGCGCACACGGGTTTTTTATTCCGCCAGTGGTGGTGAAGAACGGACGGATTTGGGGGGGGGGGGGGGGGGGGGGTCTCACTACGCACATAAGCGGGCCGATAATGTAAAGAGCGGTAGAGGTCGACCTAAACTAACTTGGGACGAGTCCGTTAAGAGAGATCTTAAGGAGTGGAATATCTCCAAGGATTTAGCTATGGACAGGAGCGCTTGGAGATTGGCAATCGACGTGCCTGAACCGTGACCTCTTTTTGTCTTGTGCCCTTTATGTCCCTTTATGTGTCTCCCTGTTTCTCGTCTCTTTTGGGTTTCATCTCTAGCCTACCCCAACTTGCTTGGGACAAAAGACTATGTTGTTGTTGTTGTTGTTGTTGTAGAGGCAAGAATGGGATGATTTCATCAACGAAATGCACGCCCTTGTTGTATAAGTGAATTGCCCACCTCTCCCCATCAGCTTAAGCTTTTGAGTTGAACTGGTCGGTGCATGCAACTTAATATGGTATCAAAGCCAGAGGTCTCGAGTTCGAATCTTGGTTAGCGCAATTAAATTAAATAATTGTTGCTTGCTCCTATTCCACGTCTGAGGCCTGAGGGAGCCTCCACGTGAGGGGGAGTGTTGGAATATAAGTGAATTGCCTACCTCTCCCCATCAGCTTAAGCTTTTGGGTTGAATTTGTCGGTGCATGCAACTTAATATCCTCAAATCTGCTAGTAAGCAGTCAGCTAGTTGAGGTTCAGCTCCTATATATTGCCATATTGGGGCACCAGCATTACTACCTAATACAGTGTAGGAAAAAGCATTCCCAATCATGGCACCTTAGCTCTTGTGAGCTAGAAGGGGCAACTGAGATCAGCAGGGGAATTTTCATGTCATTCAAAAGGAGTGCCTAACATACAGCACACAATATTCCAATGCCCACAGGCATGCATAGTCTAAACTACAGCAGGAATGAAACAATACGTTAACTCCTAAGCAAATAAAAGGAAAATGGACACGTCTAACTGAATGAATTGGTCTATTATACCTCACTAGGGTATGGTCAGGTCAGATGGCTATTTGACACTAATGGAATATAACTGGGGCATATATCAAAGATGAATAATAGCCACCCTGGAAAATCTGCGCCACATTTGGTTGATGTGGATATAAAGTGGAAAATGCCATCAAGGCATAAAAAGGGATGCTAGACACAGGGTTAAGATTGTGAAGTTGGTTCAATGTATCTTCCCGTGAAAATTACCATTGTCTGTCCTTCAATGCATCACATCTTCCTTGTACCATTTCTATTAACAGGTGATTTGTTAACCACCTAAGACTTCTAAGTAAATAGTAAATACAGAACTCTATCTTATCTGTTTCTAGGAGGATTCTTTGAATACTTACAGCTTCAATGAGCATCTGTACTTCTGATTCCGCAAGATGGGAACCAAGTTTTGCTATTCCGGTCTTCAGTTCTTCATAAGATACAATCCCATCATTGTCAGTATCCATAGTCTTGAACATCTCCTTTATGTCCTCAACTTCCTCAGCAGACAAATGATCAGCAATAACCTAGTCAAACACATACACCTAATCTTATCAGTCAATCCTGAATTGCTATGGCAGAGATAAGGGAGAATAAAATATCAGACCAGGATGAAAAGGTTCAATAGAGCAAGATACAGACCCTTAGAGCCCTTCTTTTGAATCTATTCATCCTAGAAAATTGTTTGAGCCTTGACTTTACAATATCACCAAGAGGGACGTTAGGAGCCTTCTTCGCATTTTGAAGCCAAGGATGTTCTGTATTTTTGGGGGAAAAATGTCAACATTCCTCAATCAAAAAGGACAAAGTGAAAAAAGATTATACAGGGGGTGGGGGTGGTTTGACTTTTTGGGAGAAAAAAGGAATTATGCTAAAGTATTATCCAAACATTTCTTGATGGAACCTCTATTTAAAAACAATGACAGTGCACAACATTGCTGCATTTGGCCTCCAAATATGTCACAAACTGCACCGTCTCAGAAACAGGTAGAGGTTGAAAGCTAATTTCAGATTCTAAGCATGGTTCATCTTTTACATAGCTTGGCACCTCATTGAATTGAAATAGCTCTTTCTTTTAGGGATAAAGTAGAATAGAATCATTCAATCATACTGTCCAAAATTTAACTCTGCAAATATCCCAATCAGATGCTCCAGAACAATAGGACAACAGTAGTGTTTACTAAGCATAGTGACCACCTCAGCAATGGAAATGCAGCAGGAATGCCAAATCAAACTGGACACCATCACTGTTTTTTACTGTTGGAAGGAATGGAAAAAAAAGGTTGTGAAAAGCTTTATGCAGGGACTGATCAACTGACATTTTTAAGAGTCCTCAAGGAAATAGGCAGGTGGCATATTAAGGCCTACTTTTTCTAGCATCAGTGATGACATACCAAGAACCTGCTTTGCAGTTAACCTGAGCTTTGGATCAGGCTCCAACATGCGTCGAACTAAATCTTTTGCATTTTCCGAAACATTAGGCCAGGGTTCCCGCTTAAAATCGATATTTCCACGAAGAATAGCCTGCGCCACCCCTTGTTCAGTCTCTGCAGATTTTTCCAGGTCAGGTTTCCTGAAGTAGAGTAAATTTAATGAAAAAATACAGGTTCGATAAAGAAGTTACCAGCCCAAAATGGAGGAACTCCACATAATAAAATATATAGGATAACTCCAGCACTCCATATGTCTATTTCTGGCCCATAGTTTCTCTTCAATACTTCAGGAGCCATGTAATAGGGGCTTCCCACAATTTCTGAAAACTTTTCACCTAAAAAGTAGAACAAAAGATGAGAAAAGGCCAGATAAAACTAGAGTTAAATTGTGTAGTACGCATGCCTGTCCTGCAAGTATTGCAAATCAGCAACGTCACAATGCCAGTCCTGAGGTTTAAATGCAGTATTTTTTTCATCTTTCTTAAGAAGGAAATTTTTTATACTAGATACTAATCTTCCCTCTTGAATCTCGGTTAGTGATTTAGTGATTACGCCTGGGTGTCTCGGTTGCCTGGCCACAACATCCTTAAAAGAGAGTTGCGGAGGGAAAGGATAGGAAGAGATGAAGAGTGGGAAGGGAGTTGGCCAGCAAGGCCAAGGGGCTGCAGCCGCTGCCGTCCCCGTTGGCTCTGGCTCTGGTCAGCTGCGGCACGGTCTGGAAGGGGGCAGTGGCAGTGGTTGATATGAGGGCACAGAGCAGTGAAGGAAGGGAAGCGGCTGAGGAAGGTGCCACTGGATGACTCATCAGGATAACCTCTATGCAGATGGCACACGTCATGGAAGGGGAGGGCATAAGGGCTGGGCCAGCCCCTTTACTACTACTCTTTTTTTTTTCTTCCTACTCCACAACGTTGTTTTGCCATTATAATTTGTAATTTTGTATGATGTCGCCGTCTTAGGATCTAAGGGTATTCATGTTGAACAGCGTATAGAAAGCCAACTAAAATCACGGCATAGAGCTAATGTAGAACAGTAGATTTTTTAACTAAAGGCTTTCCATTTTGAATTCTATTAGAAGAGAAGAATTAGTGGTTTAGAAGAATGAAGAAGTCGCCTGTCAAGAAAAAAAATATTAAACATGTTATAAAGAGGACTGAAATAAAGTTTTGCTACAAGTAAACTCTCATTATTTGGCCAAGCAGAAAGCAGCATTGAATGAACTATCATAGTACCAACTGCAACCATACCAAGAGAACCTTAGCGGATTGATGAACAATTTAGTTCTTAAATAGAATATGAAAAACTTAATTCTGTAACAGCAAAAAGTAGCCAGACAGACAATAATAGGTATTCAAACAAGGAAAGTTTGGTCTCACGCAACCAGAAGATCGTCACTTTAGTTACATACTGTCGAAAGACATCTGTACACTTAACTAACTATCACTGAAACATCATTCTTTCCATTTTATACAATCAATTGCTCTTGCTATTATAGAAGTTAGGCAAACTGCATCTTTGGCAAGACCAAAGCACAACGTGCCAACACGGAATCTTTAGAAATTAGAATACAACTTTTTTTGACCCATGCAACAGAAAACACCTACTCCCTCCGTTCCATATTAGATGACGTTTTAGGATCCCACATGGAAACCAACGCTGAAGCCAAAAGACCAAAATGACCCTCAAGGAGTAGAGATAGAGATGTATCGGGAAAAGAGAAATGTGCATTAGGAAGTGAGAATGTCAAGTATTTGGGGACAAAATTTGAATGCTACAAGGTTACCATAACTGGTGCCTCACACAGGCCACAGCAGGGGACTGCAAGCAGCTAAACTGTGGGAGATGATTTGGGGGGGGGGGGGGGGGGGGGGGGGGGGGGGGGCTGGTGTGATATCGTGCTGACAGAGAATGGCCTCATGGTATTTGAGTGTACCAATTTCTTTCTATGGTATATAACTTAAGTGACAACTTTTCAGCAGCATAAGGTCACTTTTTCCTTAAAACAAAGTCTGCACAGTGACAGATAAATCTGTTCCATGAGCTGAGTACTCGAGTGAGTCAGTAAGTTAAGTCAGAGTGGACTGTCCTTGTGTACACACTATTTCATAAAGGAATCAACATTAGGTTGCAAATCCAAATGATAAAATGGCACATGGGCTATTCTTAATTAGATCTGTTTGTGTGGGTGGGTGTGGGGAGTGGGGGTCCAAAACCAAAAACACACAGAGAATGTTCAAGAAAAGAAGCACCTGACAGGAATCCTCTCTAAAGAGTTGGCTGTCACAAAAGAAAACATCCACAGCAGCATCACAGTAGAGAACCACTTTATCTTACTTATCAATATCACAAATCCTGACTGCTAAGCTCACTTGATAAGTTGATGTAAATCAAGCAAATACTGTATACTGTATTTGGGAACTCTGTCAAGAGTAAATACTAGTAAACTTTTCATGAATTTTAATTCTGCAAGTGTAAGAATGTACATCACATCCACTCCGAAATACTGACAATTCAGTGCTATATAACTTCTACACAGCAGCGGAAACTGAGCTCACTGTGACATATTCACATGCTAGTATCAAAGAAATAATGTATCGATAACAATGAATGTGATATTAAATGAATTTCACAACTAATGCACCACTAATTATTCATCATAATCCCAACAATAGTGTACCACACTACAAACATCCTAGCACTTTGCTGTACCAACCAGGCAACCACTGAGCCCACCACGATATGTTCACTCTTCATCAAACCAAAATGCTCTGTAAGAGGGAAGAAAGAGCCCGGTTGAACCAATGTCCTGAAACTTATCATCAGTACGGCTAGATATTATCCCGAAAAAAAAGGGTGTTCCACCGGACCACTACCAAATACTGCCTTGCAGCTAGTAATAGCCAATTACCGATGAAAGAACCACCAAGTTGTTTCCGGATGCAGAGCTAGTAATAACCACATTTTTTTATAGATTGCAGAAAAAAAGTACATTTTGCTACTCTGAGCTCTACTGCCCAGTAAAACCAGAAATCACGGAAGTGCGCAGAAAATTCTCCCAAATTGGGAAAGGATCTCGGTTGGGGTGACTCACCAGGCTTGAAGAAGATGGAGAGGCCGAAGTCGATAGCCTTGAGCGGTGAGTTCTCCTTCTTATTGGCGAAGAGGAAGTTCTCCGGCTTGAGGTCGCGGTGGATCACGCCGTGGCGGTGGCAGAGCTGGACGACCTCGACGATGGTGCGGGTGACATTGGCGGCGGCGCGCTCGGTGTAGTGGCCCCGTGCGACGATGCGGTCGAAGAGCTCGCCGCCCTCGCAGAGCTCCATGACGAGATGGACGGCGCCCTCGTCCTCGCACGCCTCCCGCAAGGACACGATGCTGGGGCTCTTGGGCAGGTGGCGCATGATGGCCACCTCCCGGCGCACGTCCTCGACGTCGATGGCCGTCCGCAGCTTGCGCTTGGAGATGGACTTGCAGGCGAGCAGCTCCTTGGTGCCCCGATCCATGCACAGGTACGTCACCCCGAACTCCCCGCGGCCGAGCTCCCTGTCCAGGACGTACTTGTCGTCGATCCCGGTGACCTCGCACCCCTCGTCGCCCAGCACCGAGAGCCGCTTCTGCCCGCCGCCGCCGCCTCCTCCTCCTCCGCCGGCGGCGCCGTTCCGCGCCTGGTGCGGCTTCTTCTTCGCGTTGGATGCGGGGAAGTGCGAGGAGCTGACGTCCTCCCGCGCGACGGCGGCCGGCGAACGGCAGCAGTTGCCCATGGCCGCCCGAGATCAGAAGGCGGGGCGGGAGGCTAGGGTTGGAGCGGCATTTGGGGCGCTGGGGTGGTGGGGGAGAGGAGAGGAACCGAGGGAGGAAGGATACGGCCTGCGGAGAGAGAGAAGGCGGAGGAGAGGGGGAAGCAGAGGAGACAGGAGAGTACAGAGGCTGTGTTTAGTTGTTGGTGTAAAATTTTTGGAAACACAGTAACTCTTTCGTTTGTATTTGGTAATTAGTGTTCAATCATGGGTTAATTAGGTTCGAAAGATTCGTCTCGTAATTTACAACCAAACTGTATAATTAGTTACTTTTTTATCTATATTTAATGCTCCATGCATGCGTCCAAAGATTTGATGTGACGGGGAATCTTGTAAAATTTTTGGAATTTTGAAGGATCTAAACACACCCGGAGCCTACACAGCCTAGAGACTAGAGAGTAGTAAAAACTGCTGTGCGGGCTAAGAGCATCTCGAGCGGTACTAGCTAAAACACACCCCCTACTTCTCTATTTAGAAAGCCACCTATTTTAAGAGTACTCATATTTTACTTCCAACTTCAGCAATACTACCTAAATCATACTACTCAAATTCGTTTTAGTAGTCAATGACGCGTGGGGCTCTTTTGTCATCTCTCATCCAGATTTTCACGGTGAAGAGTAGGGGGCAACAGAAGTAGAGGGTGGAGGGGGAAAGTAGGAGGCCAACAAAATGTAGGGGGTAGGGCCTGTTGGAGTTAGTTTTTTTTATTGTCTCCGCTACCTAAATCTGAAGTAAAGGGTCAAGCAGGGGTCCTGTTGGAGATGTTCTAAGGCTCACTCACTCGCGTCCGGTAACCCATCCTGCAGTACGCGGATACCGGACGGAGAGGCTGCAGCGAGTCCTCTATCCCCGTCCGGTATGCTAGAGGAGCGCCGTTCGTCCGCCATATTTGGAGGAATAGCGGGCGTCCGCTATGCCCCACGCGGGGCCCGCCGCTCGCCCGCCCGCCGTCGGCGTCGCCGGTCGTCCTCCACCGCAACGCCCGCGCGCGGCTTGCCCTGCTCGACACCGGAGCTCCACACCGGAGCCGGAGGAGGCGGCCGGTCGCGCGCGGGCGCGGGGAGCGCCGCCGCCCCCGGCCGCTGCGGCTCGACCGAGGGAGGGGCGGAGCAGCGGAGGAGCTGGAGGAGGGAGGGAGGGGTGCCAGCGGCGGGGGGCGGCGGTGCTCCCCGTGCCTGCGCGCGCGGCTCGACCGAGGGAGGGAGGGAGGGGCGGAGCAGCGAAGGAACTGGAGGAGGGAGGGAGGGGTGCCGGCGGCCAAAGGAAGCAGCAGGAAAAGAAGATAGAGGAGAGAGAAGAGGGAGGAGAGAGGGGAAGGGAGGGAAAAGAGTATGACGTGTGGACCCCACCAGCTGGTAGTTGGTATAGAGGATGGATATAGAGTATGGATGTGTGCGGAAGAAATGAGTTTAGAGGAGAAAATCTTGATAACCAGCATAGACAGAGGATGGATTTAGAGGACAATGAGTGCGAATAGCCTCGGTATGGACGAGGTGCTGGCGACGCGGAGCCGGCGGTCCGCGGGCGGTACATTTTAGACCGAGGAGGACGAGGGGGGGGGGGCGGCGGAGGGGAACATTCTCACGTGCTGTCTCGGCGTGTGCTGTGGGGCTGTGCAGTTTGGGGTGTGTTTCTGGGTGCGATTTGGGGTTTTGCGACGCCGTGAACGGCTGAGGCGCTGAGGCCGTAGCACGGTGTGCATGCGTGGTGCCGTGGTGGTGGCTGGTGAGGAGTTTGACTACGCTCACTCTGGAGTCTGGACCCACTGGCCCAGGCTCGGACGGCTTGGCGATAGGAAAGAGGGAAATGGCGTGCCCACGAGAGTAATGTTTTTTCTAACACTTTTTCTAAGGAACAGTCCCCTGAAATCAGGCTTTCGTTCAGATAACGTGTGTGGTCGTCAATCATGCTTCAAGATTTGCGTCTATTGAGTGTGTTACTTGTTAATTGTTTTCATATCAATTTAGATCAAAAATTTGTAATTGTCTTACTATAGAAAAAAATTATTTATTGTTAACGAATTGTTTATTGTTAATTGTCTTTGTGTGAATTTAGATTATAATCTAGTACTGTTAGATCTTCATCCAAAAGCTCACCCACTATCGCCTAAATAGATGCTATTTTTCAGGCATCTAAAAATAGCAAGTCCCTTTTTCTAAATATACATCGATTTATATTGTTGTTCTATTTATTTCAAACTCAACATTTCTAAGTTAAGTTTGGAAATATTTTTTTAAAAAAAACTTATCATCTCACGATAAGTAAATGGTTCTTATAAAACACGTTTACGAAGGATTTTTTTTAAAAAAAAGGCAACTATAGTCAGTTGTTTTTGTTAAATTGTGTTTTGGAAATGTTCGTTTGGGTCAGTTAGAGTGAAAACTAGTTCTAGGTTTATTCAATTTAGCTAGGTATATAGATGTACTTCTCATGTAAAAGGAACTTCGTTTCTCTCTGTTTTCCCTCTACCTTTTCCTCCCTTATCCTGTCTTTGATTCCCATCCGTTGTCCAATTGAAGAAACAAATGTACAGTACACTAGGAGAGGCATAGTGTGGCGGTAGCGCTGGCACCACAGGGTGGTGGGCAGGGACAGAGGTAGTACTAAATAAATGTAGGCTATTGGCTTTTCCTGCTGGATGGCTGATAATTGTCACTTGAAAAAGTTGATAAACTCACGCATTATCCCCTCTCAAATAAAATAAACAAATAAAGCCTGGTGCTTGCTTAAAGATCCCATTGATGTCTGCGGATGTTGTCTTGCAGAAGCTACCCTATCTGCTGTCTTCCTAATCAGTGGTCTTATTCAAATGCATGGGGGATAATATTTCAGCTTCATGACATAGTCTTCTCAGATATGATGCCAAAAATATTTGATTACCTAAATGCCGCGTGTGACTTGCACACCTGAACTTTGGCGTCCTCTAGTTTATCTACCGCTTGACTCAAATCGGTAGACAGGAATACTATTTTATGCTATGCTATATATTCAAACTCCTTTGTTGAAATGGCAAAATCCCAACAAACCAGTGGCCTTTCCTCCAACCACCATTAGTAACTCCTTGCTTGCGCGGATAAATTATAATATACGGCCTTGCGCCAAATTTCAATACCCATGGACTCCGCATGACAGTCAGAGGAGGTACTTCAGGATCCAGGTAAGCACAGCCGCAAGCTCCAGAGAAATAGCCATTGCCAATTGCCATGCTCCCGACGCTAGGGGGCGAGGGCGACAGAGACAGCGATTGCCCGATGAAAGCACACACCACGCTTCGATATCAACCCGGATGGAAGGCGACGCGAGGCGTGAAACTTCCCGGTAAAAGAAAGCACTGCAAGAAGAAACTCTGTGGCAGAGCCGCAGAGGGAGGGGCACCGGGCACGGGCGAAATCCTCGAAAGCAGCAGGGAAACATCGCCGTCGGCCCCAGGTAAAAATCAAAAGCAGGATCGGCTGCATGCCTGCATCCGTAGGCAGATTCTGCGGGTCCGCGCGGCGCGGCAGCTGTTCTGGGTACGCTACATTACTGGCCTGGCCGCCGAGGCCTGTGGATCACAGGCGTCACCAGGACCCATCCTCGGCGGCGGCGGCGGCAGCAGCAGTCACATCTCCATCGGGGAGAAGTCAAGACGCCAAGGGCTGCTGGCCTGCTGCTGCCGTCGCATGTGTTAACTAGCGAAATTGGATCTCGGCTAGACGAAAGTCCTGTCTGGTGTGCACCAACCTTTGGGACTCGTTTAGATTCCCAAATTCACCCCTAAATTCTACTATCTACTATGTAAAAAGAAGATTTCCCATCACATCAAAATGTCGGCACATGCATGGAGTACTAAATGTAGATAAAATCAAAAACTAATTGCACAGTTTTATTATACTTTGCGAGACGAATATTTTGAGCCTAATTAAACAAAGTTTGGACAATTATTACTAAATAAAAATAAAATGCTACAGTAATTCGGCACAGTAATTCGGGGCACGAATCGGCGATCTAAACCTTGCTTAAAAAGCAGCAGGCTAGGGCTCCACTTCGTGCACCCTTTTTTCCTTGGATGCCATCATGCTCCATGCATGCAACTTATGAAGTACTATGCAGCTGTTCACTCTACGGTGGTCTGCTAGTACTTGTCCTACTTCCCTTCTCTACCAGGAGTCCAATACGTCCACTCTTAATCATTGGCCCTCTTCGATGCAGCGTGGCAGGCTGGCAGCGAAAATCGTATCCTCCGCTCGTCTGCCGTGCCACACTTCAGGTTCACACAAGCAGGTGCCGTTGCAACTCAAACAGTCAAACAGTCAAGCCCATGGAGGAAACAGCAAGCAAGAAGGACGGACGACCGGAGGTCGGAGGAGGCGTATCAAAGCTCGCACGGTACCGTTCTGACGTCGTGAGACGGAAAGGTTAAAAGCAGGGGCCCGAGCCGGTTGGTGGTGTGGCGCCGCAGCGGCCAGCGGCGCTCGCTTGTCCACCGGAACAGGAGCCGGCCATGTGCGCGAAACTGTACACCGAAGCACTGTTCCTGCCGTCCGTGCCCGGCAGCAGGGTGCGTCACACACGGTACAGCAGTACAGGCCTACAGCTAGAGGCGATTCTTGGCACGCGGATTGAATTCCACGCATTCGTCTGCTGGCTAGCCCATAGGCCCTATCGGCAACGGGTGGGCCGACAGGACCCTAGGCCATCTCAAATATCCCCCTCCCTTCTCTTTCTCGCCGCTCCCTCTCTCTCCCGGCTACGCCGCCGCTCGCCATGCAGCCATGCCACCCTTGCCAGATCCAGCGGTGGGCTTGACGCCGCCGCCCCACCCCTCCGGTGCTGCACCTGGGCCGGCGTTGCACCTCGCCGGCCTCGTTGCAGGTATGTGTGAGTGTGTTTTTTTTGTTAAATGTAGTTAGTTTAGTAGTTAGGATTTGTTAGTTTTGTTAAATGTAGTTAGTTAGGATTTGTTAGTTTTGTTAAATGTAGTTAGTTGACATGCAGCTGACAGGGTTCGGTGGACCCCGTACACAGCAGTTGACATACAGTCCCGTGCTCCGCGTGGCTTGTCGGAGTTGTGCTGCCGTGACCAGGAGCTGTGGTACACGAGGAAAAGACCGGTGTTCGACATCTTTGTCGAGTCGTACTGTCCAGAGCGGGTGACACGTCAGTTTGGACATGCACAGGTCTTCCCCCTTCCCTGACTTCATCTTGACGGGTCCCACGGGTAAGTCTGGTTGCATTAACCGTTTCTGTATATGTCGTCATACTATTATTCATTATTAATTGTATTGCAGACATTCAAGGAAAGGTCAAGGTCTAGCGTTCGAGCAGTCGTGGGTGGATAGGGTGGTGCCTTGGGTGAACGACTGGGCACAAGCTGCCACCAGCTGCTTTCCATGCGTTGGTAAGTAAATTTGTAAACTTCTTTGTCTTTTCGTTACTTTGCCAATGAGCCACAACAATTCATGCAACAATACATGCCTGGTTTGCAGACAGATATCTACAGCGACGTGGGCAATGAGCTGCTTTCGTATGCCCAGCGGTTTGAGCATAACCTCTCAACGGTTGGTAGGATAGAGTTGGTTGCCCTTCGACGACTGGGGCAACGTTGCTTGGCAGGAGTACGCCGGGCATCGTGCGGCCACACCACGGACGTAGTTGGTCACGTCTAGCAAGGTGACCCTGCAGCGCCACCTCCACCTCCGCCTCCAGTCGTAGGATCTAGAGGACGTGCTCGTTCTTCGCACCCGACGGTTAGAGTCCTAGGTACTTCTGCGATGACCTTCTGATTTTTTTTCATACATTATGTACTATACGTAACATGCTCTGTGTGACATTACAATTTTTTGGTAGGTGGACGTGCTTCTTGCAGTGACTACACGATGGGTACTAGCAGCTTCATGACCTTTTACACCGATGACACTCCTCCTTGGTTCGCCGATGAGGCCGGGGCCTCACAGCTTTCAGGTGCACCTCTGCCAACTCAGCCGACTCAGCACACTCAGGAGGGTACTCCGCCTACAGAGTCGAGCCCGCCGGCACGCCAGCGCCATCCTCTAGACCAGCTCAGTTACCCTACGGTGTAGATTTGTCACCAAGAAGCATAGGCCGTCAAACATGGGCGTCGTGCTGGTTGACCTGTATTAGTCGTATGGTTGTATGGTTGCATGGATGTGAACTAATGTACTCCTGGATTTCTGATGTCTGGAACCGTATTAGTCGCTTTACAACCATTTAATGGAGGCAACGCTCCAATAACTTCTGATGCTTGTATCGAGGCAAAGGACAATTCAGCGGACAAATGACGTTGCCTTTGCAGGTTTGTATGCTTTTTGGGGACAAACGACATAGTTTTCGCATGAAATAGTGTAATTAGGTGTTGGATAGCTGATAGGTTTGTCGGCCCCTGGAGTGCCGATTGGCTTATCTACCGAATGCCAATAGGGCATGTCGGCCACCCAGCAGCCGACAGGTCTGCTATCAGGACCGACAGGCTGGCGTCGGCTGCCACGTCAACCGTGTCGGCTGCTAAGGTGCCGACATGGGAGTTGTCGGCCATCCAGTGGCCGACAAGGTCCCTATTGGCAGTCTAGTGGCCGACAGGATGCTATATCTACAATTTTTGTATAACAGCTACTAGATTTGCAATTATTCATTAAAAATATCATTTTAAAAAAATTTCCGAACTGGACTGGGTGGGGGTGCCGGGCGTGGCCAGGCTCGAATCATTGAGTTGCTCTGTTGCTGTAGGATCGTGGATCTATCGCCTATCAGTCTTCCTAGCGCTTGGACGTCCGGCGCGCGAGACGCGTCCGAACGCCGGGCCCTTTGCACCGCGCCCTCCCAAGCCCGCTCGCCCCCCGCGAGAATAGAACGCAAACGGAACGCCGCTCCCTTCTCAACCCCACTCGCCCCCTCCCCCCGCAGGAATAGAACGGAACGCCGCTCCCCGCTTCCCAAAACCGCCAGCCTCGTCGTGGGAATAGAACGGAACTTGTTTGCCCCCTGCATCACCCCGTTCCCCCACCACGCCCCTGTCCCAAAGAGCAAGAAAACACTTCGAGTGCAACATCGCAAACATATGGAGAAAACTATGTAGTGCAACATTGGAATATGAATACTGCAACACCGCAAAAAAATATACTGCAACATCGAAAAACATGTACTGCAACATCGAAAAATATGTGCTGCAACATCACAAAAACATGTACTGCACATCGGAAAACATGAGTAATGCAACATCGGAAAATATGTACTGAAACTTCAGAAAACATGTACTGCAACATCGAAAATTATGTGCTGCAACATCGAAAAATATATATTGCAACATCGCAAAAATCAACCATAAAACATGAAAAATGGGACCATTCGGAAAAACATCTGTGGCAACAACTCAAAAATCTCATTGCAACATTCGAAAAATCATCTGTTGTAACTTCCAAAAAAACCCATTGCAACCCGAAGAAAACAACAAATAGGCATACGAAAACAGCAAGGAGATAGGTTCAAGGTACAAGCTGCTCCAGCCCTGGCCCATCAGCTCCGAGCTCGCCGGAGGGAGGAGGGAAGGACCCTAGAGCTCGTCGGAACCCTAGCCACCATCGCGTCCCTTAGATCTAGAAGAGGAGGAGGAGAGCTTAGATCCATAGAACCGACCTACCTCGTCGGAGCCGTCGCCGCCGTCCTCGTCTCGAGTGGGGTCACATGAAGGTTACGGAGAGAGAAAGGGAGAGAGTGAAGGAGAGGTGATAGCGATCTGGCGCGCAGGCGTGGCGGCCTAGAGAACAGCGCGCGGCGCGGCAGTGGAGCAGGCAGGGGGAGCAGACGAGCGAAGCGAGCAAGTGGGCACAGTCCGTCCGGATAGGACGGCCGCCCAGTATCATTACCTACGAAACGGCCGTTGCTGCCTGCGCGAGGTGAGGTGACCGTGTACGACGATAGGACGTACGTCGGTACGTGTGGCCCAATGCCCATGACCATGAGAGAGTAGCAATGTTTACCGGTGAACCTACGTACGTACGCTTGTCGGACGAGTTCGTCCGTAGTGTCCCTGTTCGACGTGATCCCTCGGTGCCAGGAATTCGCTGCTGTAACGCCACTTTCAGCTCCTATCCATGTATCGTGACAGCGACAGAACTATGTAGGAAGAACTCATTGCCATTTTGGGCTGGGCCAGCCAACAAATCCGAGGTACTGGCCTACTGGGTAGTAGTCTCTGAAGTGATCGCGGAAAGCCGCCAGCGGCCCAGCATCGGCCTTCCCGTGCCACACCGCTTAGCCCGCCCCGACTCGTCAAAAATTCCTAGCTTCCTGTGGTCGTCGTCCGTCGTCGTCCTCGACTCATCGTCGAGTCCCCCACCCTTCCCTCTCGGCACTTCTCTTCTCCCCTCCCCCGAAGAGGAGCGACGAGAGGAGCAGCGCAGCCGCGATGGACCGCGTCCAGCTCGTGCTCCTGGGCCTCCCCATCCTCCTCTTCTGCTCCGACGTCGTCACCCTCTTCGCGCCTCTCCCGCCGGCGGCCACCGAGCCCGACAAGGCTCCCCACGCTTTTCAGCCCGGCGACCCCTCCGCCGCCGCCGACGCTTCCGCACACGTGGTTTGTATTAGTACAGCTCCTGATTGAGTGGTTTGGTGCCCGATCTAACTGTTTGAGCTGATGACGATTCTTGGGCTTTGCTTCGGCTCTCTCCTTCGCAGGAGCCGCAGGTGGATGGACCTGGCTCCGGCACCACCGTCGACCTGAAGTTTTGCACCTCCTGCTCGTACAGGTGATTCTGTGTACTTACTGTTGCCTTTCTTAATTGGCATGGAGTTGGAGGAACCGACGGTGACAACGATTCTTTGTAGCAGTTACTGAATGGGTGGTCAAATTCATGAGATTTTGGTTGATTTACTAAGCTGGAAGATCGTGTAGGTACACAAGCATGGTTAACGCCGTTGACCATACTGAAATCTGCCGCTTCTCCTCTGTGTTGTACAATTCCCCCGAAGATAAACTATTAGAATTTGTATTGTACAGTTACCCATGACACAACATGACAATTAACTAATTATGCTTGTCTTTGCTGGAGTTATATGATCATCTAAGATCTTAAATGCTTTCTCGTTGTTGTAATGAGCTTGGGTGGGTGTTGGCAGAGAGATGAGGAAGAAGAAGAGGAGTGGGGGTAATATAACCATGCCTATGGGACTAGCCAAAATTCTTAAGTAGGTCATCAAAGAGAGGTTCTAATCCCAACTTACCTTTGCAATTTTTCCTTTTAAGATAATCTAACAGTACAGTATGGTTGCGAAAGACAAGCTTGCCACTTTGCCCGTGGATACCAGCTAGCCAGGATACTAATTTCAATGCATTCACCTCAACTAACATATCTTTCAAACACTAGTTTCTAACTCTTTTGTTTGTGCTCTTTAGTCTGGTGCGAGCATCAGAGTCCACACAGCATGGACTGCTCTCTGGGGAATGGATCAATGAAATATTTCTTAGTTCTAACTCTCCTTCATGGTCTTATTTGCATCCAATTGGGCTGATGGGTTATATGGGCTGTAAAAGTAATGCACTACTACTTGTTCCAGGAAAAAAAAAACAAGAACGATTTTTCCTCATGTACTTTGGTTGGGGTTTTTGGCCATGATGGTGCATACTGGTTCTGCCAGGAAAGACAAAGTGATTAAAAAGCAAGAGGGGACATGCTTTTGTATGCCATTTCCCATGGCCTAATTGTCTTCTGTCTGTAGCTAAGATAAAATGTGATAAAAGTTTACAATAGGTGTGATGAACGTATATTCTCTTGCCATCCCTTAAAAAGAACATTGAACCTTCTTTTGGTATTATAAACAGCTCTACAGATGTTGGTGCAAGTTCAACTGCAAAACCTCTTTATTCACATGCTTTAATAAAAATCTTGTAGAGTATAGTGGTATGCTTTTTGTGGTTATGCTGCTGTAATTTTCTACAATCATCATTGCTTTTCCTTCCAAGATAAGGAAAACTTCCATGCTTTGTTATTGAAAGAATGACCAAAGATTCTACTCGCATAGTTGCTCCTGTGTATATATTGTATAAGAGAGATTGCTGATTTCATGTCAAATTTTGTAGGGGGACTGCAATGACCATGAAACGGATGCTGGAAACCTCATTTCCTGGGATTCATGTTGTCTTGGAAAATTATCCTCCACCGTTCCCCAAACGCGCACTCAGTAAAGCTGTACCCCTTCTTCAGTTTGGAGCAATGGCAACATTAATGGCTGGTGATCAAATCTTCCCTAGATTTGGGATGGTCCCGCCTCCTTGGTACTACTCACTTCGTGCTAATAGATTTGGGACCATGGCATCGATCTGGCTTTTTGGCAATTTCGCCCATTCATTTCTACAGAGTTCTGGTGCCTTTGAAGTTTATTGCAATGGGCAACTGGTAGGTTCCTATGAATACCTAATTTTGCTGCAATATCGTTCTGCAGTACTTTACTTTTATTTGCAACATTATATTTTCTCGGAATCATTTCTTGCTGAATGTTTGCTGGGCACTGAAGCTTCCTGAGTTGTCTGCTTTACTTCAGTGAGCTATTCTTATTTCCTCTTGATAGAAGCTAGTAACATTTTGGAACCTGAGGTAAACTAGTTTCTTTTCATGGATCTCTGAACTGAAATGTGGAGGTCAGGTCATGTTTATGCATACAATGTCTTCATATGGTGTTACAATTATCAATTGTTGGTCGCAAAGCTTTGGAAAAAGAGCAAGTTATTCTAGAACAGATGAGAGAGCTGGGTTTGTTATGTTTGTTTGTATGACATCTGTGCTTTTCTTTCTCTTGGTGGAGTCAAAGTACTAATCTGTCCAAATTTTCCTATGTTTTCATTACTTAAGTGTGCGATTAGTTGTACTTGTGTTGCATAATACTGTAGCCATAGCCAAACAATGAGACTGAAAGAGGTACTATAAATGCAACAAACCAAGTAGGGGAAATTGTTGAGTTGGTAATAGTAATGCCTATGCAGGTAGGCTGTTCCAAAATGACAAGTGGTTGGTGTTTGTAAAAATATTCTGGGATCTAGGTCTTTCCATTCATATAGAACTGCAAGCTTCAAGAAAGCTTATTTTCTTATATATGCAGTCCATATGGACCATTTATGCAAATGCTAAATATGACGAGCAATCATAGTTCTTTGAAGTGGAACTATAGTCTTACTCTTGTTCACACACAGTGTTTGTACCATTCTTGGATTCTCCTTTTCCGTAACTGAATTTCTTATGCAGCCGACCTGGATCTGTCTTGCTTATGCTAGCAATTTTCTCCACTTTTCAGGTTTTCTCCAAACTGTCTGAGCAGAGGTTTCCTAGTGAGCTAGAGCTACAGGAGCTCATTGGCAGCAGGATACCGGATTCTCCGATTCTGGAAAATCTGGAAAAAGATCTGGTCTTAGATGATGCTGATGCTGATGATGCCATGAGAGACTAACTGGCCTGTTTGTTACTTAAATAGACAGAACTTGAGAGTTTCACAACGTAATTGTCAAACACACATTGTCTTATAATTTAAACTTTATTTTCCCCACTTATGTACATAGTTATACCATAGCTATGTAATAACAAAGTTTTCTGTTGAAGTCGTGTGAACTCAGAACTATCACAGATTGCAATAGCTCATTATTTGCTTAAAGAGGATACAGAATCACACCATAGTACTTCCGATAGAAGACAAACACCTGGGATTAGCACTGCCTACAGAAATGCTAGTGTGCTAGGTGCTAGCTCGGTTCAGATAACCAGGTTCCTGACAGCGTGCAAATCACGTCATTTATTGAACGAAGACAAACAACAGCTGGAGTATCGTCTGAAGTCGGGGAAAAAATCAATACAATTTTTCTCAGCCGCTTATTTTCAGCCAAACCAACAGTACTTTCAGCCGCTTATTTTCAGCCAAGCGATCAGATTGATGGAGAATATGAATCACAACAATTTTTGTCAAATCTTCAGGTGCATAGGAAGATGGCGAGGAAGCAATTGCCCTTGGGTCTTACTCGTCTTGTCAGCCATCCTGGTTTCTTCCTCTTCTGCTTCCTCTTCCTCTTCTCCAACTCTTTTTTCTTCACTGCCTTATTGCCTTCATTGTTGATCATCACAGTGATCAATTGCTCATCGTTGCAGGTGCACGAGGCGAAATTGACAGACATGTTCGATGCAATGCACTAAAGCAGTGTGTGGACTCTTTGAAGTTGCGATGTGTATATATAGAGCAAGTTTGGATGGCTGGTCAAAGGGCCTCTCCGTACGTACGGTATGGTACAAAAGTTACAGTTAAGAAACGCGTGAGAGTACAGTATATTCGTCAAACAATACATGTTTTACGCCGTACGAGTTCGACTCCGGAACATTTTGTTTGTACACACGTTTTTGTTGGTCTCCACCTGTGTGGTGCTGGTAAATTTCTTATGTGTACTGTGTATATTCTATAAGTGCAAGTGAGAACACTCAAACAATGGCAGCTCTTGTTGCTTGTGTGCATTGGCCATTACTGATTCGATATGCAAAACCCCGTACATCCTGAAAATGAGGTAACTTTAGGTTTGTTTTAGTCAAACTATCCAAAATTTGGCTCAATTTATAGAACAAAGTATTAATTAGAGTAAATTGCACCCACCATACAACAACTTGTATGGTTTGTACCACTTTAGTCCAACAAGTTGCAAAACATGTAAATGGATGCACGGGCTTGTTGAATGTGTACGTCTACGGTCACATGTAGGCCACATTGAAGGACCGAGCTGGCGACAAGGGAGGGGGTGAATGGGAGCCGGATCAAAATATCTCCGAGAGAAACCGGCCTTGGTTACAGGTTAGAGACATAGCCACCCACGGTCAGTCCTCCACCACTCGGTCCCTAGATCCAAGCCTCCACGTTCGTTTTTCACTGCTCTGAGTCCATTAACACGAACTCGCACACCTTCCCCATTGCCATCGATCTCAGTGCTGCACGGCTGCACACCACAAGACAAGAGACATGTTGTACAACACAAACTCACACAATGGTTAGTCTCCACACTAAACCAAATCTTGATCATCTCCTGATAATCACTCATCATTCAACGCACACATGGAAACATCTCCACCATATGTTTCGCACACACAACGTCAGGTTCCCAACCTTTAAAGCCCTTTGGAATAAAGGATTTACAAAACATAGAAACATAATGTTCATGTTTAGTTTCCTCCAAAATTCCTTTGCAATGGTCCCATCCACAAGATTTTTTTTTAAAAAAAAATTGTTAGGAAACATTCCTCTGTTCTAAAGGATCTTATAGGAATTTTTACTGTAGGATTTAGATTCCTTCAAAATTTCTATATTTTTCCTCCATTCCAAGGTTTCTTCTATTTTCAATTCTCTCCTCAGGAAGGATGTAAAATTACGTTGCGTATAAATATAAATCCAACCCGTTTTCTATATCTATAAAAGCATATGTTGGAGTTGGAGTTGAGTACTGTGCATATCAGGCCTTCTCTCCATCAAAGACAAGATTCGGAGATCGCCCATCTTTTGGTTATCTGGAGTTGGGCGCCGTCCGCATCTGCAAGACTGCAACTCCAGGGACCAGGGTCGTCGCCATCGCCACTCGTCAGAACGAGACCACGAGCACGGGGGCGGGATGCTCAGTCTCGGGCCTCTCGGCGCCCACATCTCGCCGCTGTCCTGCTCCACATACCGCGCTCCCCTACTCCAATTCAGACGCCTCTCTCCCTCGCCCACTGCCCCCGCCAGCGCCGCGGCCGCGTCCTGCGCGCCTCGCTTACTCTGCTTCCTCCGCCGCAGGAGCAGCCGTTTCGCAGCGGAGCGGACCCGGAGGCCTACCATGGCCGCGGCAATCTCGCTGGAGGCCGGCGGGGGCCTGGCCCACGACCTAGGGTCCGCAGCCGTCACAGCTGGTGTCGCCCTCGCGCTCCTCAAATTCTTCGAGGAGCTCGCGAAACGCGGCGTCTTCGAGCAGGTTAGCGGCTACGCCCTTCGTGTATCGTGTCGCCCCTTCTGAGCTTATTTTCGCCGATTTAGCGCTACTACGAGACTACTAGTAGTAGCGTCAGAATTTCACTAGAGTACCAGGCTACCAGCACTAAGGAAGCCAGTGCTGCATTACATTGATGAACGAATTGTAACAGGAACGAGTTGGGAATAGTTTCTATCATGTGAAATGTGCTCGTCTGTAGTACAATTTGCATGTTCAAACTACGCAATGATGTGGTCGCTCGTTGTCGTTGAACCCACTTGCGGAAGCTGAGAGTATCACGATTCACAATTTCACATCATAACTACTCAGTAGCAGTCCAATGAAGTGCTACTGGTTCTAGCGTCAGAATCTTCTCTAACTAATTCTAGGAGTAAGGACGCCACTGTTGCATTGGTTGATGTATGAATTGGGCAGAATGAGTGTTGGGAGTCGGTACTATCCTGTGAACTGTGCTTGTCAAAAGTGTTTCGATGACTTTGGATGAAGTGAGTCAAAGTGATCCTTGCTCCTTCCGAAATTTAGCGATCACTGCAATGAGGTATTATCGCAGATTTGCATTATACTCCTGTGTTTCGATGGCTTTGGATGAAGTGAGTGCTAGTGTTGAAGTGACACAGGAGAGGAGCTACACGGTGCCAAATGCTAAGTATTAGCTGTGCCTTTCAGAAGTGTTTTTTGCATTATTACTGTGAGATAGGATATTTTAGGTGGAATTGGTGATGATTGATGAACTAGTAGCCAAATCCCACATAAATATCTTAGATTGCTTAGTGCCAAATGATGAGTTTAGGTCTATGTATTTTCAGTTTGAACAATACTGAGAAATGAATTCTAAATGTGTGAGAGTTCAGCATCTGTTATTCAATACATTTAGAAAGAGTAAAAAGTGCATTCTAGCAAAAAATTTGTGAACAATACATTTGTCGGAGTAACTAAATTTATGAGCAATTCCAGGCTGAAGTCAAAGAGGTGCCCGTATTTTAAAATTCACTTTATTTTTGTGCAGAAACTCAGCAGGAAACTTGTTCATATAAGCGTTGGGCTGGTGTTCTTGCTTTTTTGGCCTATTTTTAGGTAAATAAGATTCTGAAACGCCCCAGTCATTGTATATCATCATTTTGGTGTCAGATATTGACATTTATTGCAGCTCTGGATGGTATGCTCCTTTCCTTGCTGCGCTAGCACCAGGGGTTAACATTATAAGGATGTTGCTACTGGGGCTGGGACTTATGAAAAATGAGGCTATGGTTAAATCAATAAGCCGCTCTGGAGATTACAGGTTCATTTGCATATACCAATATTTGGTCATTCGATACTGCTTATGCTCAAATGTCCTGTTCTTCCTTTGATGCTTCAGGTCATGGCACTCTGGTTACTGAATTTTCTTGAACACAGGGAACTTCTCAAGGGCCCACTGTATTATGCTACTACTGTAACTTTTGCCACGTCTGTATTATGGAGAACCTCACCAGTTGCTATAGCACTTATATGCAACTTATGTGCTGGGGATGGTATGTTCATTTATCTGCATTTCACTCTTTTGATCCTAGAATAAACCCAGCAGAATGTTTTAGTTCCTTGACATAGTTACTGGAAACTGTATGTCATTAATTTGCTCCTCTTTCCTTTATCAAAGGAAAAATCGTTCTATTTCTGCATATTCCAAATAGTTTCATACTACAAACATGAGAGTTAATTGATTGGCCCTGCTATGCTGATGTTCATTTATGCATTCCCAGGTATAGCTGATGTTGTTGGGAGACGCCTAGGTAAAGAAAAACTTCCATACAATCCCAACAAATCATATGCTGGAAGCATAGCAATGGCGGTGGCTGGTTTTCTGGCCTCAGTTGGGTAATGTCTGACCTTTACTGAATTCGCAGTTGCATCAACTTTTTTTTTTAATCATTCAGTCTCATTTATTCAGGTATATGCATTACTTCCACACTTTTGGTTTTATTGAGGAAACATGGTACATGGCTTTAGGCTTCCTCATGGTCTCTGTAGCTGCAACTCTAGTTGAATCACACCCCATCAGCACAGAACTGGATGACAATTTGACTGTTCCTTTAACATCATTCCTAGTTGGTAGCCTCATCTTTTGATGTATAACCTCAAAGGACATATGAGATGTTTCTCCATCATGTTGTAATTATGTAAAATGTTACTAATAATACTATAATTGTGAGAATCTGTACCTAGAGTTCACTTTTGTTTATCATCCAGCATTATACTCCTTTGGATTGTAAATAGAAGTCAGTTTTAGGATATGTGGTGGTCAAACTTTTCAAATTTTACCATTGTATATAAATAATTATGTAGATTAAGTCGTAATTTTTTTTTCGAAAACCTGGCAGGAGCTATGCCTCTCAATTAAGGAAGGAAAGAAGTTAATATGTACAGGGATTAAGTCATAAATTGATTTACATGATTTATAATACAAACCCTTTTTATTTAGAAAAGTATAACTTAATAGAAATAACTAGTCAGGTGTCATATTGAAGACCGTGTCAGTGTTCATAAACGACTTAAATTCCCTTCCAGAGGGAGTAAATGTTTTAATATATCCAGTCACAAAGTCTTCTTTTGGACATAAATGCGGTCAAACTTTTAAACTGACTGCTTATATTCATTTGTCCAACGGAGGGATAGAGTCCGGAATGACGATATTCGGGATAGGGTTGAGGTGGCACCAATTGAGGAGAAATTGATTTAACATCGGTTGAGATGGTTCGGACATGTCCAACGGAGGCCTCCTGAGGCGCCGGTGCATAGTGGAGTTCTAAAGCGGGCCGATAATATAAAGAGCGGTAGAGGTCGATCTAAACTGACTTGGGACGAGTCCGTTAAGAGAAACCTTAAGGAGTGGAATATCTCCAAGGATTTAGCTATGGACAGGAGCGCTTGGAGACTGGCAATCAACGTGCCTGAACCGTGACATCTTTCTGTCTTGTGCCCTTTATGTCCCTTTATGTGTCTCCCTGTTTCTCGTCTCTTTTGGGTTTCATCTCTAACCTACCCCAACTCACTTGGGACAAAAGGCTATGTTGTTGGATGCTTATATTCATTTGTATAACGACGTTACCAAATAAATTAGCAGCCAGAGTTGCCTTTTGAGGGCCATGTTGTCGTGTTGCTATCTAATATATGACCTGTGTTTGAGCCGTGAGTGAGCATGATCCTTTGGCATATTGTGCATCTTATTAGTTCTTGTTAATCAGGCAAGCTTGCCCACATAGCCCATCACATTGCTCCAAATAAATTTCAGGAGGTAATTGCAGTGATTATTTCATTTGTTTGAAAAAGGCATTTATTTCACCTTAATGAACTAAAGCAAGCAAACCCAAGTATCTTGACGAAAGGGCAAGGTTATCCTTGCTTCTCTAGGCACTCGTTCTGGTCAACCATCATCGGTTCCCCTCGTCGACAAATGTAGTTTCTTGTTTTTCTCAACTCTCAAATCTTTCAACTGCATGCTGCGAGATATTAATGGGTGCAATCAGTTCCCTTATGCTGATGACTCAGCCGTTTATCTCAACTTGGTAGGTTGTTGATCCGGGGATGCTGTACCGGAGGTAGACATGCCTCCCAGCATTTCAGTAAACTGGCTAATCGGTTAAGAACTCCATGTTGGCTTGTTGGGATTTTACATGCGCATACGCCTGTTGGATCGCGGATCAAATCTATTGAGGATTAGTTTCTTGGACTTAACCTACATTTGTGTCCGCGTTAGAGCTGCCAGGTTTGACCCGGAACCGGTTACGTTTCCCCACATTTCGTCCCCACCATACGCCGATTCGAGCGCGCATCACGTCTCACGAGCTCGCCCACGAGCTCGCCCCAACATCATCAAACTCAACCTGCACATTAGCCCAAATTCGCCATCTCAGCTTGGAACCGATGGCTATCAAACGCCCATCTCCTTTTATCAGTCATTTCGCGCACCGTTGTTCAAGTACTCTTAAAACCCCTTGCTCGAACACTAGCCAAATGCACGTCAAGTCCACCGGAGCACGGGCCGTACATGCCCGACCTCCCGGTGGTGCCGGCGTGGCTGAACAAGGGCGACAACGCGTGGCAGCTGGTGGCGGCCACGTTCGTCGGGCTCCAGTCCATGCCGGGGCTGGTCGTGCTCTACGGACCAACCGCATTCCAAAAAAAAAAAGTCCCTATGACCACCAGAAAAAGCTAAATAGATTAGGTCCAGCTGAACAGGCACTTGGATGAAACTGTAGCGTGCTATAGCCCCGTGCATTGCGACCCCATGGCATATCATCGACTTGTGCAAGAAGAGACAAGCAACGGTGACTCCCAGCTAACAGAAGCTAGATCACATGTGTCATAACTGACTGCGGCCCTTTTAGGTGTGAAAACAACAGAACCTTTTGCAGCATCTGAGTAAATGTTATCAACAACTCGAAAGGCCACAACATCAACTTCCAGTTCTCCACTTAATTCAACCCGTCTTGAAAGCTCAATCACACCAGAACCACTGACAGGCATTCTTCCACCTCCAGAATCTGCGAGTACAATACCCTCATGATGGATACTAGCGGTGCGAGTTGTTACGTGTCCCCCGAGATGTTCTGGCCAAGCACCATCAACAATTTCAACACGGATGGTAGCCTCAACTGATCGAGCAAGTACTGCAAATGCAAACTCAAGTTTGCTTTGATTGCAGCGTAAATGACTTGTAAATATCCTAGGACGACAATATCCCACATAAGCATGCTGGGAATTCAAGATATCGAAGCAGATCACTTTATCTTCAGACTCGGTCCTGCCCTTTGATTTCAGTTGAACTTCAAACCTGACTGGATCAATTAATACAACTGCACGGGATGGGCCAGTTAACTGCAAAAAGGGAACCTGCAAGCACCATCAATTATTAATCAGTTGATAACTATCTCATCTCTATCTAATAATTTAATTAGCACTCCTGCCAGTTCTTACAAAAAGTACTAACTAGCGATGTTTTGTTTATTCCAAGAAAAAAACAAACAAAAAAGTTGGTAGACCATACAAAGAATAAACTAATAAGAGCATATGATGTGAGATACTTTATGGCACCCTGGGTGCCAGCAGTTCCGCTCCTAAGCCCCACTGTAATTAGGTTGTCACAGCCCGGCCCACACCCTGGGTGACACTCGTCACCACCCGGGGGCGCACCTGGCCACGCGCTGCCGCCGCCGCCTCCGCCGGCAGCACCACACTCCGCTCCCGCGCCACCGCTGCAGCACCGGCGAGACGGCAAAACTGTAATTGGCTTGCAGGCGAGTCGAGGGAGCTGGGAGGAGCTGCTTTTTTTTTTTTTGGCTTCGTCATACGCCACCGTGAAGGACCGAAAACGGCGACCAGATGCGGTGAATGGGAGCCTCAAATTTCTTTCGAAACTTTCGACCGCTGTCCCAAAATCAACCCCAAAAGGCACACAAACAAAAGCTACGAAAACTCGAGCCACCAAGAGTTAAGAGACCCTAAAGACGTTCCTCAGATCACTAGAAACCCAACGCAAAAGACGGAACTCGAATTGGAAACCGAACGGGTGAGAAACGGATCGCAACAGCACAGACTGCGAGCCGCGGACAGTCTGCTACAGTACCACAGACAGTCCGCTACAGTACTCCGCTACAGCATCTCTTATCCAATTCTCATGAAATTTCTACAGCATCTTCTTTCATAAGTGTAGAGCATGTATACCAAATTTCAAGCCAATCCAAATAGATTTGATCTTTCAAACATGGCTAAGATCACAGCTAGCTTAGATTTTCAACTTTGGACAGATTTCAATATATTGAGCTATTCTTCATCAAACTTGAAACTAACTTGTTTGAATACTTTCACAAGACATATATCCATTCAATCCACTTACTAAAAAGTCATCTCATGAATTTATCCAACACAAATCAATCCAAACTTGATTACTAAGCATTTAATCCATTCAATCATCTCATAGCAAGCAACATTGCACATTTATTCAATTCAATCAACTCATATGCACCCAAATGAAATGATCAACTAGAGATATACCTTGGTTAGCTCATGATCATCCAATAGCAAGCTTTTACACAAATAAATTGCAAGCCATCAAATAATTCCAATAAATCATCCACAACTTGATCATGACACTTGTATATTGTAGCACTTGGACTTCACTTATTTTGACTTGGCATTGGGATTGTATAAGCTTCATAACTTGACTCAATATATGAGGAACAAGATGAAACTAATTGAATCAAGCCTCCAATGCCGATGGTACCTACAAACAATCATCCACTCTTTGATGGTATCCAAACTAGTTTGGGTCCTCTCAAATTAGGTGCAACATACTTAGGCATAGCCTTAGTATGAGTAGCGAGATGTTTTACAATTCCAACCAATGAGGTATCATTGCCATCCTTTCTAAGCATATTAGTATCATCAATTGAAATAGGCTTAGAATTGTTACCTAGAGGACATGAATGAGCATTGTGTCCCCTTTTTCGGCATGAGTAGCACATTCTCTTTGCTTGAGCCTTTTCTTCCTTGCTCTTGTTGTGCTTCCCATTGCCTAGCCTCTCATGAGTTGCTTGAACCTTCTTCTCAAGCTTGGTAGGACACCCCGAGGCGAAGTGTCTCATATCTCCATACTTGAAGCACTTGATGTGAGTCAAATTTCTTTTCTCATTTTGATTCTTGCTCATCATCTTGTCATCTTGAATTTGCATCGGATGCCTTGCTCTACCACCCCTTCTTGTTTTCTTTTTCTTCTTCTTCATCAAGTCACCATCATCTCCATGGTTGATCTTGATTTGTTCTTGGGGTGTCTTCTCTTGCTCAACTAGTGGCTTTGGTTGAGGCTTTACTTGTTGCTTCACCAATTGCTTGGTTGGGCACATTGAGGTGAGATGACCCCAAGTGCGGCACTTGAAGCACTTTACATGATTTAGCCTCTCTTCTTCTTTCATCTTCTTGAGCTTCTCAATGTTTGGGCAACCATTAGCAAGATGTCCCGCTTCATGGCATCGATAGCACATGGAATGCGAGAGCTTCTTTTGGAGTAGCTTCTTCATCCTCTTTTCTTGCTTTCTTTCGCCCTTTGTCATTTTCTTCTTGAAGCCAAGGCCACTTTTGTCACCAACATTTCTTTGAGTCTTCATCATGTGCTCAAAGGTGACTTTTGAGTTGTACCACCTCTCTAACTTGTTGCTCAAATTCTTCACTTCACTTTTAAGCTCATTGTTCTCCTTCAAAAGGTTAGTCTCACAAGACATAGAAGTAGAACAAACATTTAATTGTGAAGAACATGTCATATCTAATAAATCATCACAAGAGGTGGATACATGCTTCTTGCCTACATTACAAGGGTTAGTAATATGTGATTGATCATTTGACCCAAATGATGAGCTCTCACTAGATTTGGTTTCTTCATTAGAAAGCTTCTTAGTGAGTAAAGCATGTTCTTGTACCAAGTTATCATGAACAACACTAAGTTCCTCATGAGCCAATTTTAGCTCCTCATGTGAACAAGTAGTAACATAAAGTAGATGCTTTTGTTGTTCACATGTGGTCCTTAGAAAAGAGTTTTCATTTTCCAATTTACTTGCTTTTTCCATTTTTCTTTTTAAGGCTCTTGAGAGTTTATATAAAATCTCTAAATTTGGATCATCACAATCCACAATAAAACCACCAACATGTATCTTAGTGTTACCATGTGATGATGTTGAAGAGCTTGTTGAAGCATAACTCTCATAGCCATCATCTTCACCATCAAGTGTGCATGAGGTAGAATCATTGCGTGCATCACTTGTGGCATTATCATTCTTCTTGTCAAGTGATCTTGTGATATGATCATCTTTGTCATCACTTGACCGTGAGGTGGAGCAATCCTCCACAACCACCTTGTTGTGGTCATGGTCAACATCCTCAAGCGCCTCCTCCTTGGGCTCATCATCATTGGAGATCGCCCCATATTTCTCATTTAGAAACACCCAAATCTCATGGGCGGACTCGAAGTCTATGATCTCACAAAGTATGCTACTATCCATAGATCGATAGAAAACATTAGTAGCTTGGCTATCGAGATGTAGGCATTTACTTTGCGCTTGAGTTGCATTCTTTTTATCAATTGCAAAGGAAAGGCACACATCTACGATCCACCACAATTGAGGAGAAATAAACTTAAAATTGCATGTCATCCAATTTCTCCACCGTGCAAAGTGTGTGCCATCAAAAATGTGTGGACACTCAACATCTAGCCCATAAGCCGCCATCCTCTCGGGTCGGTGAAGACCACAAATGAGAGACCCGACTCTGATACCACTTGAAGGGTCGAGATGGCGGACTAGAGGGGGGGTGAATAGTCCTTTCTAAAAATTAAACACGTTGGCTAACCGAAAATAATGCGGAATAAAAACTAACGGTCTAGCCAAGACTACACCCCTCTATCTAATTTCACAAGCACCTCACAAAGATCCTAATTAAGCAACTAAGGTGCTTTCCTTAGCAAGAGCTCTCCTATTTAATTCTAGAGCAAGGTCACACAAACCTATGCACTAGTATTTTGCAAGCAAGAGGGAGCTCCTACACGATTTTAGTAAGCAAAGTGCACAAAGCCTAAGCTCACTCGCAATGCTCAATAACAAGGCTACACAAGCCAAATTAGAGAGCGCAAACTACTTAGCTACACAAACTAAGCAATGTGACTAACAAGGTTACACAAACCGAATTAGCCACGTAAAGGGGAAACTTCTAGCTACACAAGCAAGAAGACAACTAGCAAGCTACACAAGCAAACTAGTTACGAGAGCAACTACACAAGCACAAGTATATATGAAGGTAAATACAAGCTTGTGTTGCACAAAGGCAAACCACCGAGAAGATGAAGAACAATGTTGACACGGTGATTTTTCTCCCGAGGTTCACTTGGTTGCCACCAAGCTACGTCCCCGTTGTGTCGACCAACACTTAGATGGTTTCCCGGTGTGACCCTCAAGTCACTTGCCCCTCAAGGCACGCCCCGCAAGGCACCGCAAGACACCACTCTCAAGTGAGGTAACTCAATGACACGCGCAACTATAGTTGCTCTTCGCGATCCCCGCGGGGTGAGCATAATCCCCCTCACAAAGCTTCTCCGGAGCCTCGCACAATCTTCTTGCGAGCTTCGACGGAGCCACAAGCCACCAAGCCATCTAGGAGGTGGCAACCTCCAAGAGTAACAAGCACCACCGGCTTGCAACACGATCACCTAGTGCCACACGATGCAATCTCTCAAAGCAACGCACTAGAATCGCTCTCACTCGATCCGATGAACACTATCAAGCATGAGTGAGTTAGAGGGCTTCCAAGCACTGCCACATAGGCCACCAAGGCCAAAGTGTGCTCAGCTACCGGCCAAGGCCGGCCAAGGCATCTATTTATAACCCCATGGTCAAATAGAGCCGTTACCCCTTCACTGGGCAGATTTTCGGGACGACCGGACGTGTTCTCCCGAATTCAACTGCGACCGCTCGATCCTCCAACGGTCACTGCGCGCCAACGGTCAAACGCAATCGACCGGACGCGCCGCTCAAACGACCGGACGCGCTCCAGACAACGACCGGACGCGACAGTGCCAGCGTCCGGTTGGAGTCCAGTAAGCTACCTCAACGACCGGACGCGTCCGATCGCGTGTGACCGGACACGCCGCGCGTCCGATCAGCTTTACGCCACTCGCTACACTTCTGGGTGCCCGACCGGACGCGCCGGTCCCGCGAGTGACCGGACGCGCCGGTGCGAAACCCTAACACCCGCGCGCCTAACTGCTGCGTTGAACTGACCGGACGCGTCCGGTCAAACCGTGACCGCGTCCGGTGCAGCGTCCGGTCACCTCTTTGACCTCCGTTCGCCTCCGTTTCTTTTCCGACTTCCGGCGTAGTGGAAAATAGGCATTTCAAGTCCTCAAAAACGCATGAATCCCGCCTCGCAAGCTCGGCGGGAGAGAGAGAGGAACCCAAACTCCTCTCTACCGCTCAAACTCCACCGCCTTCGCAAATGTGCCAACACCAACAAGTGTTCACCACTTTGTGCACGTGTGTTAGCATTTTCACAATCATTTTACCGAAGGAGTTAACCACTCAACTTGCCACGCCACTCGATCCTAGCAACGATGCATAGTTAGATCACACGAGTGGCACTAGATAACCGATATGCAAACAAGTTTGCCCCTCTTGATAGTACGGTCATCTATCCTAAACCCGGTCATCAACTTCTCTACACACCTATGACCGGTGAAATGGAAATGCCCTAGGTTATACCTTTGCCTTGCGTATTCCATTCCAACTCCTCCGACGTTGATGCAACACATGCACCAACCAATCACCAAATGATATGATCCACTTCATATCATCACGTGACCGTATTGGTTCATCGATCTTGACCTCACTTGCTCTTCACCGTTGCCTTGGTCCTTCGGCGCCAAGCCATCACACAACTTGCCCTTCACCCTAGCAACCGGTCCATCAAGTCAAGCCTCATCTTAATCTTCTCCACCTTGGTCACATGACTCCATGTCATGTCTCATATGCATTAAGCTCCTTCATGACATCATCACATGTGGACTAATTTCCTGTGTATCTCACATAAACACAATTAGTCCACCTAAGGTTGTCACTCAATTACCAAAACCAAACAAGGACCTTTCAATTACCCTATGCTTTTGGTTGTTTTCTTGTATAAACAATGTTTGTTCTGGCAGGTCGATCCAAAGGAAGTGAATAGTGATGGATTGTTCATATTGAGTTTCAGGAAGTTTTGTGTGGTGCTAAATTAGCACAATTGATGGTGTCAACAGAAAGTCATTCAGGGTTGATCAGCTAAATGGAAACATGGACCAGTAATATGCTAGAATGGAGAAATCACATGGCTGCTTTGGTGCATGGGCCTGGAGCTTTTTATGGTTTTATGGGGAGACGGACAGATAGATCCAAATATTTGTGGTTGCGCAGAGAGCCTTCTATAGTTATGCTGGCCATAAAAATGAAAAAAAAAGCCTTCTGTACTCGGGCATGATATTATTTGTGAATGGACAAATTTATTTAGAACTTTTTCTCACACATAGTATTATTTGTGATCAAGCTATCATTTTTTTGTGCCCATACATGTTATTTTTTGTGTGATCAGACCACTTCATTTACTTTTTATGCCTTTGGACTAGTTGTTTTGTTTTCACAAATGAGTACTCAAACTATAGGTCCTTTTTAAAAAAGGGAACTATAAATCTTGATGTCATGGCCCATGGCAGAAACAATTATATTTTCCCCTGAATAAAGAAACGCATACTATACTTGTTAGGATATCATCAACTAACTAGAATACTGTGTACTAATACGCATCTGCTTTGTAATTTGTATATGCGCTGGACATCTTTACAATCTAGTTGACTACTTTTTGTTGCCTTATCTACCTCTAACAATCTTTACATTCACTGAGAAAAACTAAACTGCATGTTCTCTCCTGTTTAGCAGCCATGGCCCACTCCACGTCGTCCACCCATCCCAAAATTAAAACCAACTAGTGGTGAGGGCTTGGGAAAAAACACGGCCTATGGTGGACACAACGCCCGTGCAGTCTGGTGGAAAAAAAATTGTAGACGGATCAGATCATGGGTGTGCGCTTGTGTGCATGCTCAATCAGTTGAATTATTCCATGCAAATACAAATGCAAAGAAAAAAGTGCGACAATTATTAACAAGCAAAATACATACAGAGGTGAACAAAACAAATATATAATAGAATCAAGAAAACTGAGAAGCAGAAAAGGAAACTTAGATGGCACATACCTCTTCAGTAACAGTTTGGCAGTTATCCCTAGTGCGGTGGACAATAAGATTGCGTCTAGGATCGATAGAATCCCTGGTGGCAATCAAGCCATACACATGTAGTGGCCAGTTCTGGGCGACTTTAACATAGAAAATCTGCATTCCGTTGTCTGGGATAGCATATTTTGGGACGGATTCAAATGTGTAGAGCATGGGGGGCACAACAGCTACAACAAGGATTCCATAAGTTAAGGGCCTGTTGATACAAAAGGTGCATCAAATATCGCTTATACTTAAGGCAGATGTTTAATTCTGCATACAACAATATATTCTAGCCAAAAAAAGAAAATGTTATAGTGAACCCCAGAAACACAAGCACAACGTGATAAAAATAAGTTTAACCATGCTAGACCCGACATATACATAGAAAATAGCACATGTCATTTGTATAACAGAAATATAAAGTCAGCCTTACATCAAACTAGAAAGGAAACGACTAATGCACGGCCGTGCATGCATTAAGCAGGCTGCACGCACACTCCATATTAGGAAATCCAATAGAATACACTTTTCGTTTCTGTCCTGGTCGGAGGAAAGCAGCGGTTGCGCGCGAGTGAAGTGCTACTGCAGGTGCGCGCGAACCACGCTTCCTGGACAAGGCCCACCAGAGGCCAGGCCCACGCCCCGCCTGGAAGCTTCTTCCCCACTCCCCTGTTTTGCTTTTCCCTTTCAACACGCAAAAATAGAGGCGTCCAGGACGCCGCCGCCACCATCGGGCGCCCCGCAGATTCATCCAAACAAGGCAGGCCAAATACATCCAAACAGCAGGTACGTACAAATATGCAAGAACTTGATACTATAAGCTTCTTCTCAGACACTAGAATTACACAATGATCACAAAATAGAACCAAACCAGATCTGTTACTAGAAGCAATTCAGTTCTTTTGCATCACCTGATATCAGATAGTACTACTGTTCCTACTGCATAAGCAGATCTGATCCTAACCGATAAGCAATTCACTACTTTTGTATAAGCAATTCAATTGTTTTGCATAAGCAATCTAGTTCTCTTGCATCACAAATAGTACTGCAGTTCCTACTGCATTAGCAGATCTGATCCTAACTTGGACATGTAATTGACTAATGTTCTTACTGCACATCTTACTACCAGATGGTGTTCTTACTAGTTAACATGGATATATGCTGCATGCACCACTCCTATAGATGTACATCTTGATGCATTAAACCTTCTTGTGTTAGCTGCTGCACATGCATTAAACTTTCTTGTGTTAGCTGCTGCATATGGTTGCTGCACATGTTCATTTTGATGCTTGATGGCCTCACACCTGCAATTAAATATAAGTACATGATAAGCCTCAAATTTCAACTGAGTTGAGGACAAGCAAGCCTCAAATTTCAACTTTCTGTAAAAAGAGGGAAACACAAGAACAATAGATTCATTAAGTTGAAAACTGACTATGGAATAAAATACATTTTGTACCATGGACAGTCTTAAGTTTCCAAACTCTCATGTGTCCATTTTATAGGTTGTAACATTTAGGTACAGTGTTAGTCAGTCTTCAGTCCCACTGTAACTGTGGAAAACTGATAGCCACAGCTATCATGAAATTTCATGTAACTGATAGCATGTACTGAACAAAATTGGATAAATTGCTAGCCTTTTTTGCATAATTTTGTACAGTATTATTGCCTAATGGGTTTGACTAAGTTGCCTAATTTTACGTAACTTGCTGTTTTGCATGCAGTTCTCAAATATGGATCTTAACAAGCTGCCACCAGATTTGGATGAAGATTTCTTGGATGCATTTGGTTTGGATTATGTGACCGGCAACCCTACCTTCTGCACTCAAGTGCCTGCAATTCCTGAAATTCCTCAGCCTAATGATGAGCATGTGAACCAGCAGATTTTGCCTAGTTTTTCTGAAGTTGGTCATGCTGGTTTAGCAGAGGCGGATCCTGCAGTTTCAGAAGAGGTTCTTCCTACCATTTCTGAGATCAGATTGTCATTTGAACAGGCAAGGATTGAGGACAGGAATGAAGGTTCTACTGCTAATCCTGTAGTTGCTGATAATGAATTGAATGGTGCTAGAAATGAAGTAGCAGAAGAGGAGGAAGAGGTGTGGTCTACTCCTCAAATGCCACACAATGGGCTGTCTTTTGCATCCTTGGATGAAGCAAAAGAGTACTACAACTCTTATGCAAAGAGAACTGGCTTCTCGATTAGAACAAACACGTCGCGCTGGTCCGCAATCACAAGAGAAATGCAGAAGGTCCCGTTCGTGTGCAATAAGGAAGGCTTTGGCAAGAAAAGGAGAGTTGTTGCTCAGCTTGTTGATGCTATCACTTGCTACTCTGACAATGATGAAGCCGAAGAGGAGGATAGCGCACAAGAGGAAGAGGATGATCAAGGGGAGAAGAGGAAGAAGCTTGACGGATGTAAGAAAAGGAAGAGGGAGAAAATGCTATATACAAACTGCAAGGCGAGGATGGTGGTCAAAATGATTAGCTCCAGGTGGCAAGTCATCTATTTTCTGGCTGAGCACAACCACGATCTTGTGGTGAAGCCCTCGCTCAAGAAGTTCCTAAGGTCCCACAGAGGGATACCGAAGCCAGAAAAGGATTTCATTGTGTTGCTACACGGATGCAACTTGAGCACGGGTAGAATCATGCAGTTGATGAGCGAGTTCTATGGCTCTGCACAGCTGGTGCCATACGAGGGCAAACAAGTTTCGAACTTTTGCTCCACCATCCACAAGACGGAAAAATTCAAAGATATGCAGGAAACTTTGGATTACTTAAGAGCTTTGAAAGAAGAAGACCCTAATTTCTTCTACAAGATCAAGCTCGATGACAACCATAGGGTTGAGAACCTGTTTTGGGTTGATTCAACTGCAAGATGAGCTTACAAAGAGGCATATAGCGACTGCGTCTCATTTGATTCAACCTATATGACCAACATATATGAGATGCCTTGTACACCATTCATAGGAATCAACAGACACTGCCAAACTTTTCAGCTAGGATGTGCCTTTATAAGGAATGAGAAGACAGCTACCTATGAATGGTGGTTTGTAACATTTATGGAAGCAATGGATGGAAAAGCACCCCTGAACATAATCACCGATCAGGACGCTGCGATGAGAGTCGCCATTTGCACCGTTTTTCCAAATACGACCCACAGGAATTGCAGGTGGCATATCATGGACAAGTTTTCAGGCACAATTGGACTGATCCTTGCTAAAAATGAAGAACTGAATGAGGAGTTTGTGGATTGCTTGAACCACACCGTAAGTCCTGAAGATTTTGAGACAAAGTGGGCCGTTATGGTCGAGAAACACGAATTAGAGGGCAATGAGCATTTTCAGCACCTGTACCACATAAGGCAGAGCTTCATTCCAGCCTACTACATGCACAGCTTCTTCCCATTCCTCCAGTCGACTCAAAGGAGCGAGGGGTTCAATGCTTTGCTCAAGAAGTATGTGAACCCAAACTTGTTCGTGCTATAGTTTGTGAGACAGTACCAGAAAATACAAGAGAAGTGTCTGGTAGCACAGCAAAGAATATGTTCTACAAGTTCTCCCAAGAGTTTGAGAAAACTGCAGAATATGATGTGAAGCCTGTAGGGCAGTTCCAATATTGGGTGGAGCCCAATAATAGCTTTGTTTATGGGTATGGAAAAAGGAACTACCTTGTTACTGCAATAGAAGAGGAGGAAAGCTATTGTTGTGAGTGCAGCAAGTTTGACAGGGATGGAATCATTTGCTGCCACATTATGAGGGTTATGGTCAGGATGGGGGTGAAATTGATACCAGAAAGTTACATCCTTAAAAGGTGGACGCAGCAAGCAATTACTAGTGATACAGATCAGGTCCAAAATGTGCAGACACCGGTGGAACTTGTAACATCCCAGTGCAGGGCTTAACAGGATTAATAGGATACTCATACCAACAAGTTAAGCGTGCTTAACCTGGAGCGATGAGTGACCGACCGGGAAATTCTTCCCGGGTGCGCATGAGTGAGGGCAAAGTGCGTAGAAAAGACTTGTGTAGGTCTGTAAGGGCAGTCTATGTCCTAGAAAGCGGCCAGATGTAAGCGGGCCCGTCCTCGAGGAGGCAGGACATTACAGAATGGTATCAAAGACGACTCTCGCGGTTTCACGGACGCGTGTGTCGCAGTTGCGCAGGCATGGTGCGCATGGCTGGTGTGGACCCAGAGTGGTCACACAGCATGGCACATGCACTGGCATTGGACACACAGACGTGGCCAAGAGAGGACGTTCCTGGCTTGGGATTGACCGACGTGGACGTTGGTCTCTTAAGGGGGTGAGGATGTAACATCCCGGCCCATGGCTTAACAGGATTAATAGGATACTCATACCAACAAGTTGCAACTTCTTTTTCGGAAGCCCATCCCCAAAGAACTCCAAGTTAAGCGTGCTTAACCTGGAGCGATGGGTGACCGACCAGGAAATTCTTCCCGGGTGCGCACGAGTGAGGACAAAATGCGCAGAAAAGACTTGTGTGGGTCTGTGAGGGCAGTCTATGTCCTAGAAAGCGGCCAGATGTAATCGGGCCCGTCCTCGAGGAGGCAGGACGTTACAGAACTTGTAGCCCGTGGGATGCCATTTATCGGCCAAAAAACTCTGAGATTCACCAACGCATCCACCGCATTTGCAGCACAAGCATTTGAGGGCTGTACAAGTGATGAAAACTATGCTGTTTTGGAGAAGCACATCAAGGAGATGCGATCTGAATTTGAAGAAATCAAGAAAAGGAAGATGGCGAATAGGCAGAACACTGGTGCTATAGAAGGTGGTGCCACAGAAGGTGCACAAGACCCTGGTGCTACACTGGTGCTACAGAACACTGGTCCAAGTGCTTCTACTCCAACTGGACCTTCACTGCAAACTGCAGGTTTAAAAACTAGACCCTGTGTTCTGCTTTACTTCATCCTAGTACACCTGTACTTGATTACTTAGTTGCTAACATTGCATTTCACCCTATAGATGTAGTGGCTGGTCCAAGCTCATCAAATGTAGAGAACCCCCCAAAGTTAAAAGCCAAAGGGCGCAAGAAGGAGAAGACGCACAAAAAGGGGATGAATGGTCAGGCGAAGAGGAAGAATAGGTGCAGCGTTTGTAGATTATATGATCACAATGCACAGAGATGTCTAGACAAGCCCGGAAGAGATGTTCAAAATCAAGAAACAGTTTAAATTAAGAAATAGTGTTATTGAAATGTACTCGAATGTGTTTGTGTGAAAATTTTATGTTGGCAGACCCGTTGTACATCTTATATGTTAAGACTCAAATGTTAATGTGCATTGCCTTTCTAGTTTTTAGGCTTTATAGTTTTTTTGTACAACGGGTCTGCCAACATTTGAGTCTTTACATATAAGGCAATGCATATTAACATTTGAGTCTTAACATATAAGATGTACAACGGGTCTGCCAACACAAAATTTTCACACAAACACATTCGAGTACATTTAACAAAAATTAGTAGTCGTAAGAACATCAGAAGAGACCATGTACAAACCTGATCTGAAATGCCACTTGGAACCTTCGAGGAGACAAATCTTTTTATATCATCCATGTGGAACAATGAAGGCTGTGGAGTAGAATAGCTTGATCCTTTTAACTGGACACATAAACATGTACAGGCAAAGTTATAATATGGAGATGTGGATACTTTAGCGACAAAAGGGAAGTCGCATTGACCTATTGATACATACTTTGAGCTTCCCAAATGAGCCATCACGGTTGGTGTCTAACTTGATGACCTGATCCAACAATTTCCTTGACCATGCTGCAACTCTAGGCATGGTGGAAGGGATTTGTACATTGTCAACCAGAAGCGAGTCTACATACAGAATCTGCAAAGATGAAAAATCAAGGAGGGCATCAAAACATAAGAAGGAAGAATGAAGCAGTAGAAACATATATGGCTGAGATCGGTAGTGCTTGCTGCAGCAGCACTCACCAAACACTGAGCATAGAACAAGACGTGAAGCAACTTACCACAAGGACAAGAAGATAGCCCTTAAAAGATCTTCTTTTGCCCATTTTGGCTGCTGTGTCTTTAAGCTGGTCAACAAAAAACTGGCACCAATTCAACTTATTGACGCAAGAAAGATCCACAATGGCTGGATAGCACCTTGGGCTAATAGCTAAGCCAGTTGGAGGACACAGGAATGTTAAAATTGCTATCATCAGCCAGGACCTTAGGAAATCATCATTGCTTATCTTATTCTCCTTCAACCTTTCCAATATAGAGTCAATATTAGGTGATGTCCCTTCATCAATACCATGCTCACCATTGATGAAGTTGATCGCACCAACATCAAGCTCATACTTAACTTCATCACCATTGTTTGGAAGACCAAAAGCACGGCACACTGAATCAACATTGACTGAAATCCTTCCCCTGCCAGGAAACACCAGCTCCGATGAATTAGCATCATAGCACTCAACCATCAACCAGTCTGCAAAACCTGCAGGCAGGGTCTTAGAAGCAATCTTCAGGAGACCACCAAAATCTATCACCCGTATTCTTTTCTTCTGAGATTGGGTCAAATCATTGTAGAGCTTCACGAGCCTCGATGGGGAAGCCCGCTGTCTTCGAGGCTGAGAATAGGAGATGGATTGCAAAAGGTTAGAAAATAGTAGCAACTAAAAATTGAGTGCACAAAACAGGTGAATACAAAAAACAGAGCTAACGGATTGGGTGCACATACCTTAGGAACTGTTGAAGACGACGAAGCAGCAGGTTGGCTTTGCTGTCCTCTACCCATTGCCTAACGCAAGCAGTAAATCAGCTAAAAGGAAAGCACTGCTAAGAAACAGGATGACAATGATAATTAGATAAGAAATAAAAGAAAGTTAACAACAGCTACCTGAGACCTCTTGCACCTCCACCGACAAGAGCTGCTTATACACAAAGTAGATGCAAAAAAATAGACTGGCTTCCTCGCTTGTGCGTCGACCAAGCAGAACCTAAAAATAAACAAATTCAAGACACTAAGTTCCAATTCCAGTTCAACAAGAAAATCTCAAAACCTAAATAGAATAGACCTACTGATGCACATTCAGGAAATATTAACTCTCTATCAATTTAGTTTTCAATCACAAAAAAATGATATTCAATAATACCTGCTTCAAACATTCCAAATAACCAACCAGACTGCACGCAACTAACTCGAAGCAGATGGACAGACAATACAGATTCTAGAAGTCTGCTGCTGCCTAGGAGCAAATACAGTTATACGCATAAAGGACAATACAATATGACACAATACAGTTATCTATTAATTCTTCTCACAAAGCAAAAGCTGACACTTCCAAACGGTCCTATGCCAACCTAGGCAAACATTCAGTCACCATTGCTAATCCAGTTAGGCCTACCAAATCAATCCAAATGAAGCAGGATGCAATTATTCTTCATGCCACAATCAGTAAGCTGGGGAAAGCAAAATGAGAACCCCTCCATGTATGCAACACCAAAATCAGCAAATTTCAGTGCACAATGCAGATGCCATAGATGGACAGGGATGTGCCAAGATTAAATAATTCACAGAACAAGCTAGCTGGGAGATAAATGATATTTGCAAGAGCAGAGTTACAAAGCAAAAATACTTAAGAACAACCAAGTATTTATTTACGGTTCAAAACTTATATCAGAAATGTGCAGGCTCAATGGAACAGAAAGTCTGCAGGCTCAATGTGCAGACTATACGAAAAGCTTAAAGAAACTTGACCACACAAACAGAGTTACCAAACTCACTCTCTCTATGGTGCTTATGATCAGTTGCTAATATTTAACTAGTGCACAAATCACAAAGCCTGTTTCTGAATGTACAGACAGTTTAGTTATCGGCCATAAACTATTCCTTATCCATACAGTTCAGTTAGCAGTCCACGAATTTATAATTCACAAGAAGCCAGTTCAGTCAATAATTTATTTGCTGAATGTTGCACAATACTAGTACCAATCATGCTTGATTGGACTGACTATGACATTGAGCTCCAATTCAACAAGAAAAACTACATTGACGCAAGAGGAAATGCAGGGCTGAGGGAGTTGGTTTGCTGGGACTGCAAAAACAGACGCGCGCACATGCAAGCATGGGCCATGCAGACTCTGTACAGGATGAGCAGCGGATGAGTGGCGGACGGCGGTTGGTGGATCGAAACCTGTCGGGTGTAGGGGAAGCTGTGGTACACCAGACGCGGACACGTAGGGCGAGGTCGGCGGCGAAGACACACAGCTTGGGGTGCGGTGAGGCAGCGCGTCACCAGCGGCCATGACCCGTGAGCGATGGTGGGAGGCGGCTCCGACACGACCAGGTCAGGCACGACCGGCGGCCGAGAAGCCTGCAAGCGAAATCCGCCGAAATCAGTACATGCCCCGCCCAAATCGCACAAAAAAGGGGAATCCCATACCTAGGAACTGAGGCTCACCTTCCTGCTCGCCCCCTAGCTGCCTAATCCGCTCCTCTCGCCATTAGAACTGAGAATGGCGCCGCCTAGGCTACCTCCAGTGGATGGCGCACCCAGCGAACCATGGAATCGGAATAGCTTCGAGTTAGATGTGGCAGAAATCCAAATCGAATCCGTCAGGTCGAAGCGTCGGGGCGGATCCAACTCACCGGTGAGCGCGTTGACCACTGTGCTCTGCCTAGATCCCGGTCACCGGCGGAAAAACTCCAGTCGCCGCCGTAATGCTCGGGTCGCCGCCGGGAACTGCAGTCGCCGCGGGCGGAGGCGAAGCGTGTCCGAAGCGAAGAGGAGAGGCCGCGCGAGTCCCAAGGTTTAAACAGTTACCCCTCCCTCTTCTACGACTAGTGGGCCAGGTACTGGGGTTGGGTGGAAAGTGACAGAACGCTGCTAGCCCTCGGATAATGATCGACGGCGGAGGAGAGCGTGCGTGCGCGTTGCCAAACACCCGCACGGTGGAAACGAAGTCTTTACCAACTAGAAAACCCCCCAACTAAATAAATCAATATAGGCAATATTATTAAATATTTGAGTTGTAATTAGATTGAGGACTTACTAGTTTTCTCAAACGAACCGTAACTATTGGCATAACGTCTTTCCCAGTGTTGACGGAATATAATGATTTCGTTATCTTCCTCGCCATACTTCTCCTCGAGAAAGGATAGATTTTCATCTTCATCATCATCCTATTCTTCAATTTCATGCTGCTTCTCTTTTTGAGAGTGACAGGACCCAACAGGCAATCGTTCAAGACCGCCTCAGTCTCCATCGCGCGCGCAGATCTAACCTGATTTCGAAACCTGGCCGTCACAGCAAGTGGACCCAGTATAGGACACGGATGTATGCCTGATAATGTCTGCAAAAAACGAAGTTAGTATCATAATACACGGGGCAGATGCAGTAAAGGACATGGGTATACACTTGTACACCCAATAATTTTTGTAACATGTATACTACACGTAGGCCTTGTTTGGATGCACATGTATCCAGTGACGGAGGGTGAACCAAATTATAGGGGGGGCCAATTTAACCTGTAGCAAGCCAGCAAGGGGCAGTGTTGAGCACTCCTACATTCTCGAAGTTGGACGCAGCCGCGGCGGACGGTCGTCAGAGCTCCGTCGCTAGGTGCTGCTGCCTAAGCAACTGGAGCCTGAAGCTGGAGCACCGAGCGGAGCGGTGGAGGGCCAGACCGCCGGATGGCCGGAGGCGAAGAGCTGGAGATCGGGAGATGCGATGCGAGTACGCTGTGACGTGGAGGCTGGAGTCATCTGGTCGTCATCGCTCCATCCTTTCCTGCCTCCGTTGCTTTTTTTTCTCGAAGAAGGCCGTGCCTCCGTTCCTAGCTTTCCTGTGCTGCATACGTGAATGGGCTTTGGCTTGTGGAGCAGGCAGCAGACCAAAAAATCTATTGGGCCTTGGGAAATTTACTTGGGCCAAGGGGGGGGCCGGAGCCCAGTTTCGCCTCCACTGGGCTCCGTCCGTGCATGTATCTACCTTAATTCACATGTGTTGGAGTGGACTTAGTTTAATTTCCACTCCAATCCACTTCAACACATGTGGGATGAGGTAAATACATGGGCATCCAAACAAGCCCTTAAGTAATTGGATTATATCATATCATATCTGAATACAAGTAACTTAAGCTAGGGTTTGTGTGCTCGATTTCGAATATCCTAGACAGCAAGCAATTTGTTTAAGAATTGAAACGAGGGGCATAGCTATCTTACCAAGAGGAAGAGCACGGCACAGGGATGAGCAACAGCAACGGACGGGCGGCGGCGGTTTGTGGTGCGGGCGCGGCCAAGCCCACACAAAGGTGAGGAGAAAGGAGGTGCAGGCCCCACGAGGAAAGCAACTAAGGGATTTGCTAAAAAAAATTTTGCCTGAAAAGTTTTCTTTCAGGTCACGGTTATTGCACATATTTATATTAAAATTATAGTTTTAGTTTGTTGCGGTCAATGTAGACACAATCTATAATTTTTGTTTTTGAGAATGAAAAAGCCGTTAAACAAAATCACAAACCTGACAAAATTTAATATGTTTTGGTACAAAGATAATTTAACAATTTATAATTATTTCTATAGTAAGACAAGGATAAAAATTTGATATGTTATGACACTAATTAGTAGTACAAGAGTGTTGTCTAAAACTATCATAAAATTAAAGTTTAAAAAAAATACATGCTGCAAGATATTAACGGATGGGATCCTTTCCCTTATGCGGATGACTCATGAGTTGATCTCAACTTGGTAGGTTGTTAATCCGGGGATGCTGTACCGGAGGTAGACATGCCTCCCAGCATTTCAGTAAACTGACTAATCGGTTAAGAACTCCATGTTGGCTTGTTGCGATTTTACATTCGCATATTTCTGTTGGATCGCGGATCAAATCATTTACCCATTGAGAATTAATTCTTGGACTTCGGCACAACCTACATTTGTGTGCCATATAGTTCACATAGGCTGTGTTTAGTTCCTCAAAAAATGCACTATGCAAAAAGAAGATTTCCCGTCACATCAAACTTGTGATACATGCATGGAGTACTAAATGTAGATGAAATCAAAAACTAATTGCACAGTTTAGTTGTACTTTACGAGACGAACGTTTTGAGCCTAATTAGTCAACGGTTGGATAATTATTACCAAATACAGTAAATTTTGGCACTCCAATTTTAACGAACTAAACACAGCCATAATCCAAGTTGTGGTTACAAAAAAACAGAATATGGTGACATCCTGTGCCGGATGACACCAATCCCTAGCTGTTTCTTCATGCTCACCCTAACCCAAGTACACAGCCTCCAATGCTTTTTTGCGATAAAAAGATGAGGCCTCCATACTGATGATCTTTGAACGAATGAACGTGGAATATATATTCAGAATATTCCAACACTGCGTCTCCAACGGTGCCAACCTTCAGACTTCAGAGTCGAGACTCCAATTGCATCTCCCCGACTGGTACCTGGTTAAGGCCTGAAGCTTTTGCTACAGCTACGGTTGCAATGTCTTCCAGTACATCACAGTATCTAGCTGCAGCAGTGTAGTAGCCTTTGATCTGTACGCTAGGGAGAAACGGGTGCATCGTAACACATGATGTCCTCCCTATGCGCCGGGAGGTGTGTTGTAACAATTTCTCGACCTTAATACAAAAAATGCGCTGTATACTCGAGGGGAAAAAAATCTAACTGCAGCAGCAACGTCTTTAGCTCAAGCGAACGAAGCCAGAAGTTTTGAAGAAGAAATAGGTCCTTTAGAGCTGCCAAGTTTGACCCGGAACCGGTTGTGGTTACCCACATTTCGTCCCCACCACAGGTGGATGTGGATTCGAGCGCGCATCACGTCTCACGAGCTCGCCTCAGAGCTGGCCCAAACATTATCAAACTCAAACTGCACTAGATTAGCCCAAAATTCGCCGTCTCAGCTTGGAACCGATGGCTATTAAACGCCATCTCCAGTTATCAGCCACTTCGCGCGCCGTTGTTCACGTACTCCTGGAAGCTTGCTCGAACACTACCCAAATGCACGTCACGTCCACCGGAATGGCGTCGCCACCGGATCCCGGGCCGTACATGCCCGACCTCCCGGCGGTGCCGGCGTGGCTGAACAAGGGCGACAACGCGTGGCAGCTGGTGGCGGCCACGTTCGTCGGCCTCCAGTCCATGCCGGGGCTGGTCGTGCTCTACGGCAGCATCGTCAAGAAGAAGTGGGCCGTCAACTCCGCCTTCATGGCGATGTACGCGTACGCGTCCACGCTCATCGTCTGGGTGCTCGTCGGCTTCCGCATGGCGTTCGGCGAGCGCATGCTCCCGTTCTGGGCCAAGGCCGGGCCTGCGCTGACGCAGGACTTCCTGGTGCGCCGCGCCGTCTTCCCGGCCACGGCGCACTACGGCCGCGGCGGCGTGCTGGAGACGCCGCGCACGGAGCCATACTACGCGCAGGCGTCGTTGGTGCTGTTCGAGTTCGAGTTCGCGGCCATCACGCTGGTGCTGCTCGCCGGGTCGCTCCTCGGGCGCATGAACATAAGAGCGTGGATGGCATTCACGCCGCTGTGGCTGCTCTTCTCCTACACCGTCGGCGCGTTCAGCCTCTGGGGCGGCGGCTTCCTCTACCAGTGGGGCGTCATCCACCTCTCCTCCGGCATTGCAGGCTTCACCGCCGCATACTGGGTAAATGTCACGTTAGTACCTAATAACCGCATTACTAGAATATCTGTACCACTGTATAACATAACAACGTGATACTAACAGGTGGGCCCGAGACTGAAGAGCGACAGGGAGAGGTTCTCGCCAAACAATATCCTTCTCATGATCGCCGGCGGCGGGCTGCTCTGGCTCGGCTGGGCCGGCTTCAACGGTGGCGCGCCGTACGCTCCCAACATAACCGCGTCCGTCGCCGTGCTCAACACCAACGTTAGCGCCGCGACGAGCCTCCTGACCTGGACCTGCCTCGACGTCATCTTCTTCGGCAAGCCCTCGGTGATCGGCGCGGTGCAGGGCATGATGACCGGGCTTGTCTGCATCACGCCCGGAGCAGGTAACGAGCCTCGATTTCATCTCGAAACAACGTAACGTCATGTGTTCACCGAGCAACACATGCACATGATGGTGCCATGTTGGTTTGCATGGCGCAGGGCTGGTGCACACGTGGTCGTCGATGCTGATGGGCGCGTCCGCAGGCAGCGTCCCGTGGTTCACGATGATGATCCTACACAAGAAATCCTCCCTGCTCATGAAGGTCGACGACACCCTGGCCGTGTTCCACACCCACGCCGTCGCGGGCTTGCTCGGGGGCGTGCTCACGGGCCTCCTCGCCACCCCGGCGCTCTGCGCCCTCGACTCCCCCGTCCCAGGCGCGCGCGGCGTCTTCTACGGCGGCGGCCTCGCGCAGCTGGGCAAGCAGCTCGGTGGCGCGCTCTTCGTCACCGTCTGGAACCTGGTGGTCACCAGCGCCATCCTCATGTGCATCGGCCTCTTCATCCCACTCCGCATGCCCGACGACCAGCTCATGATCGGTGATGACGCAGCCCACGGCGAGGAGGCCTACGCGCTCTGGGGCGACGGCGAGAAGTTCGACGTGACACGCCCGGACACGACGAGGACCGGCGGTGCCTCCGGCGCCCCGAGGGAGGACACGGTGGAGCAGCGACTGACCAGCATGGGCGCCAGAGGTGTCACCATTCAGCTGTAGCTCCTCCCATTGCTTGACTACCCAGTGGGCCTGGGCTCTCTGGTCTACGACATGCTTGTTTCTTGAGTCTTTCATGTTGAGGGTGCTAGGTACATGGCTACTAATAGTAATAGCTAATGGGTTTTAGATTTGGTCCTGCATGCCTTTACTAGTTGGGCTTGGCCCATGTATGGAGTAGTATATCTACCTTTGGTTGTGAGAGGTAGAGATCAATCAAGAATATCGTAATCAGACTCCTGTCCTAAACTTTCTTTGCTCTAAGGGAAACTTTTCTATGTTCTAATAGAAACTTTGAACTCCTCCTACCTTACTGTTTTTCTTCCTCTCCAATCCCTATCGATCCTCTGATTCTCTAAATTTCTATCTTCATAGCTACCTGGTTGCTAACATCAGGATTAGTTGATGTATGTCGTCATAATTTCTTTTCCTGATGATTATATTAGTTTATTTCGATCTTCGAATGAACTCAACTTTGATAATCACCGGTGTCCTTTCTTCTTATGGTGCAGTGCTAATGTGGCTATTTATAAGTGTGACTACGTTACTTAAACAACTCATCATAATGATGTAATGAGTCATCAGAGGCAAAATTGAAAGTCCAACATTAAAATCCTATCAGAGATTCAGAGCTGTTTTTCAAGCAAAACTGAAAGTCCAACGTTAAAATCCTAAATTGCTACTATACTTAATAACTAGTAATTCATTGATAGATCCTTCAAACTTCAACAAAAAAACTGGACCGGAAGAGGAAGAGAGACAAATTAACAATGCTGCCCCTGCTCATGGGTGCTCCACAACAGCAAAAATCTGGAGGACATGACAAATTGAGAAGAAAAGAACAACAGAGAGAAGAGATTTGATATTGGAGCACGAATACTAAAGAATATGAACCATTTGGGCTTCCTAAGTTGACCGACGGTAGGCCGCGCTTCTCAGTTTTCACCGGCCTATTCATGTGGCTCACGTACTTTCCCTGTAGATTTTTTACCAACTGCCTCCGGATAAGCTTTGAAAACCGACCTCCTCTGTATACGTCCTATATGTTGGTTTGGCAGACATTCATTTTTTTCATAATTTGGAAGGGAATTAGATCGAAAAATAATATAAGAAACGATTTAACTTCCATAATATAGTAAATAACATTATTAATTTGTATAATTTGGATACCACACAATCAAAGGCATGCAATCTCAGGTATAGCCGTAGACACCAAAAGCTGAACTATAATATAACATCATCGATCGAGATCAAAATATTTTCTGCTAGCTCGTAAAGAAATTATTATGCAGAGGATCATGAAGCGTGCAAGTGCATTAGCTGTGCTTATCGTGCTCGCCTTTCTTGTTGCCTCGACAGGTAATTTGACAATGATGATGACACGTCTTATTCTCCAACAGTTGTAGCTCTATAATGCCATCGTTTGTCTGTTTTGTTTAGAACTAATAGCTAAGGAATGCATGCTTTGTTTCTTGTCCATGTGATTTATATGTGTTGCCGCAGCCTCGTCCAATCCTATGTGCTGCAACGACCATCTTTCATGGGGCTCGCAGAACCAGATGAACAGGTGCTCTACGGATCAGAACGGTGCCTGCAACTCATGGTGCCAGACCTCCTGCCACGGCGGCGAGTGCAAGTTCCGCAGTGGCCACCACAAGTGCCACTATTACTGATGATCTCAAGTCCATTATTGGGTTATATTATACGTGGATTCAGCAGATAAAGAGCTATTTGAGATAGCCGCAATGAGTTTTCCTTTGGCATTAATTTGTTCGATCATGCACTGATCATCAAGCAGAATAATTAAGATTATAGCACAGTTAATTTAGAGTGAATTGGAATTATCCATCCCTTTCTTTAGTCAAATATGGTGTAAATGGACGTCATCGTCGCAGAATTGCTGTGAACACTAAACAAAATAAAGATATAATCAAGATTTTTGAACAATTCTTGAACCTATAGCCCTTTAGATGACACTAGTGATTTTGTGCGTGCCCATGCGCACATAGAACCTTGTAAGTCATTTATTCATTCATGTGTAAGGTAAAAGTTAGATTAGAAATGCAAAATCATTATGATTGTCGATTTGAGAAAAAGATCACCTCTCCGGATAAGGAGCCGCGTCACGGTGCGCACCTGCGTCTCGACGCGACTCGCGAGAATTTTCATCGGGTGACACCCGTGTGCCACCGGACGCATGAATGGCCACGCCTCCTCAGACAGGCGCCTACACGGCCGACCTCCCGGCGGTGCCGGCCTGGCTAAACAAGGGCGATAACGCGTCCGCAGCGACGACGCTCGTGGGCATCCAGTCCGCTGCCGGAGGGTTTCCTCGTCGTGCGCGCGTCGTTCCCCACCACGGCGCGCTATGGCGTTCTCGGTGTGCACAAAGCGTGGAGTCGAGCACAAAGCCGCACTACCCAGAGGCGTCGCTGGCGCTGTTTGAGTAAAGTTTGAGTTGACCTGGTGCAGTGGTGCTGCCGGCCGGTTCGCTCCACGGGCGCATGAACATCAGAGCGTGGATGGCGTTCACGTCGCTGTGGCCTGTGGCTGCTCCTGCTCCTGCTCCTGCTCCTGCTCCTCTCCTACACCATCTACACGTTCAGCCTCTGGGGCGGCGGCTTCCTCTATAGTCTATACCACTGGGGCGTCATCGACTGTCGACGACTACTCGGCGGATACGTGGTCTGACCTCTCCTCCGGAGTCGTCGGCTTCACCGCCGCGCCTACTGGGTACGTACGTGTCTGGAGTACACGGGCGGTGCCGTGCGACAGACCGCCGCTTCGGTCGTCTGGACTTCGCTACATCTTCCGGTGATTTCGTCGTTGGTCAGGGAAAACAGTAGGAACGACGGCCGAACGCGGGAGCACGCAGTCAGTGGTACACTGTCACATCCTATCCAATGTTGATCAACAGGCAATTAAATTCTCTCTTGGTACTTGGTACAACATGAATTTGTTAACCAATCGATAGGCAACAAGTACGAGTAAAGTTCTTCCAGGTGGGGGCGGAGGCTGAAGAGCGACAGGTAGAGTTTGGCACCGAATTGAATGAACATCCACCTATGATCTCCGGCGGTGGGTTGCTGTGGCTAGGCTGGGCTGGGTTCGATGGCGGTGCGCCGTACGGCCGGTCCAACATCACTGCGCGTCCATTGCCGTGCTCAACACTAATGCCAGTGCCGCGACGAGCTTCCTGACCTGCACCTGCCTCGACGTCATTTTCTTCGGCAGGCCCTCGGTTATTGGCGCGGTGCAGAGCATGATTTCAATGTCCATTGCCGGGCTTGTCTGTATCACCGCCACTGCAGCTAAACTATGTGGGAAAAAATGCCCTCAAAATGTGGATTATGCGCCAGAGCTTACAGATGAACTGGCTATCGCATTTACGTTTTTTAGTAGCTTGTATATGTAAAAATTTGGCACCTAAAAATTACATTGTCCTGCACGACACACATGCAGGACTGGTGCACACATGGTCTGCCATACTGATGGGCGTCTGCGCCGGGTCACCATGATGTTCCTCCAACAGAAGCTGGACGACACGCTCGATGTCTTCCACACGCACGCCGTCGCCGGCCTCCTCGGCGACGTCCTCACTACTGGCCTCCTCTGCATACCGGACCTCATGGCCCTCCGGCCACTCCAACCTTCTACGACGGCGCCCTCTTCGTCGTCTCCTGCAACGTCGTGGTCACCACGGCCCACGGGCATCCCTCCTCGGCGTTGGCCTCTTCGTGCCGCTGCGCATGCCCGACGACCAGCTCAGGATCGGCGACGACGCGCGTTGGCCTCTTCGTGCCGCTGCGCATGACCGACGACGACGCGGCGCACGGGGAGGAGCCCTACGTGCTCTGGGGCGACGGTGAGAGGTTCGACGTGACACGCAATGAGGCGTCGAGCGCCCGCGCGTGGGGGCAACGGCGTCAGGGAAGAGACAGCGGAGCACCGGCTGGCCGGAATGGGACTATGGAAGCTAGAGGCGTCACCATCCAGTTGTAGGTTTGTACTAGCAGATTGCCTTTCCAAGGCGTCTAGAAACGCCATGGCCGGTGAACTGGATGAAATCACCAATGTAAACAGGAACTCAATTCTATTATTTGTCAATAGATAAGTTTTGCCCTATTATCATACTATAGGATTTCTTGGCCAGACAGGTAAGCTTTTGATGCTTTGATAAACTCTCTCGTCACTTCATTTTGCATTGGAGAACTTTGCAATGGTTACTCTTCACTATGCTTTAATTTACAGTGATTTCAGGAAAACCTATTATTGGTAAAGTTTCGGAATAGCTACAGCGTCAGCTTGTACACGGTGCAATTGCATTCACGACGAGCTAGTGCTGTGCTGTAAAGGATCTGGCTAGGTATGTTATCATCAACCTTGCTGAACCTAGCCAATAAATATCATGCGAATGGCATTAGCAGGAGCATATTGAAATATGACCGACCACAATGAGCGATGCAATTCACATGGGTACTATGGTATGATCTGGTAACATTCACAGGCAGTTGGGACACCAAAGGCATCGAACGTGGTGCATATACACAACACCTCGCTGCCTGGGAAAGGAATGTCCATACCGATCTCACAAATTTCATGATACATCAAGAGCTTCCTCTGAGCCTAGTCGAACTGCTCCCAGTCAGTGTTAACTTGCGTCGAAGAAACTCGGGGCGGGGTAGCGCTCAAGCTGCCCATGCCGTTCTCAAACGTCTCCCACTGCGTTGTCACTGAAACAGCTTTGTTGTGATCACTGAAGGGGTTTGCATTTCTTGCTTTCAGCTTATCCAAGGTCTCCACAAGGGACTGAACTCGGCGCACCTGAGATGTTGATAGAGCTATATCAGGCAACTGGTTTGGTCAAAATTCATCAATTTCCATAAGATGAGTGTATTTTCTTGAATACAGTTAAACAGTTTGTCCATAGAGACCAACACTAATAACATCATAAGTGTAGACTATCAAATGTTGTGCACGTGAATATAACCTACTAACCATATGACATAATTAATCAGCAATTTGTGCTTATAGAAGTACCAAAAATAACTCAGAACAATACCTGACGATGCTTGCAAACGCATAATCTGTTAAATCAATTAACCTTTTCATATGTGTTCTTCTAGATATCTTAAGATTAAATTAAGCCAGGAAACAAGAAAGCGAGAGGCTCAGATAGGTTCTAGATGTACCTTTTTCACCTTTGCACAATTTCAAAATTAATGGTGGACATTTGATGGTAACTGGAACATTCTAAGTGTTTATGCAACATTAGATCAAGGGTTTCTTTGCCCTTACACAGCAAAGTTTGCGTAGAAGTAAAGCTAGGGACAAAGAAGCCAACTTAGTCTGATTGTCTTTTCCATAAGAGGGCCAACAGACAAGGTCAGACTAGCAAAACCTGGCCATTAATATTTATTCAACTAGGGGCCTCAATAAAGTGATACACTCTACGGAAGAGGCCGGCCGAACAAATACTAGTTCACTACACCACCACGCAGAGTGTGAAAAACAGGTCACAGGAGGGCCTGTTTAAACTAAAAAACACACACCTGAAACCATACTACTGGCTGGAAAATCTACCGAATAGAAATTTTCAAGGTTCATATGATAAGTATCACCACAAGATGCTAAGTTAATTCGTTAGGATTTATGATATATGTCGATCAACCATACTTCAGGAACTAACTACTCGCTGAACAGGCATCAAGGACTCATTGTATGACTAAGAAAAGGTACTGTTGAAATTTCTACTTCAGCCAAAAAAAGTAAGATCATTTCATGGCATATCTCCAACTCGAATATAACTTGTCCTGATGCGTTACATCATAAATATTTCAGTCGTTGTAATGCATTCTCATTGAACATGTAGCACGTGTAAAAATAGCAGCAGCAAGTGTTTTAGTTGTGTACCTCAGCCTTCCTCTGTGCCCTTGCTTCTCCTTCAGCTTCGATGCCATCGAGTTTCAGCAGCTGCATCATAAGCAGCTCCGTCAAGACGACAAATTCTTTATCCTCAACCTTTCTCCCTCCAAGCACATTCTTCTCCAAGTCACACACCTACAAAGGAACAGCATGAGCACCAGAAATAATATGGCACATGAATACTTAAACAAATAAGGAAGGCAGATGGAATGTTCCTTCACCTTAGCAGACAGCTTATCAACTTCAGCTCTAACACGAGCAATAGCGTCACATGCCTTCATCATGCTCTCATCCATAACCACAGGCTCAACCTTCTGCTCTATGTTGGCAGGGGCAGGCTTCTCAAGCAGAAGCAGCTTTGCTCCATCCTTGACACCTGCCGCGTGCAGGAACTCTCTGTCACTCTTCTCCTTCCCACGGAAGAAGAGCCTCTGCCTCTCAGGCTCCAAGCCAGTAGTCTGAACAAGGATACTCTTCAACTCACCTTCATATACAAATTACAAAGTGCCTATTAGAATATTGTAAATCAGCACCTTCAAGCAACCAATGCAGAAGCAACAATCATTTAGGGGGGGGGGGGGGGGGGGGGGGGGGGGGGGTTGGATGGGGTGGGGAGGTGATCATCTGCTTCTTTGTAATGATAAACTGTATACAGATTGACCGACAGAAATGCTCCCCGCGCATGTAAGGACCTACTAGGTTATGTAATGGTTTGTACCATTGCACGTGAGGCTATAAGCCACAATGTGGTTTCAATTGATTTGATCATCACAACTGGCAAGGAGCTATTAATGTAACATTTAAACACTAGTGTTATTGTTGAACAAGAAGAATAACTAGTAGTTATGGACCAATGGATGGTATAAGAAGTACTACTTCTATTAACATAGAGAAAGATGGTCAAAAGGATTAGTACGAAAAGCTAGCGGGTAATAGTTAGGTATCTTGTCCCCGGGCTTGCCGTCCAGCAGGGTAAAGTTACCGGAGCAGGGTCATGATCGATTCATCAAGTACGTAAGCACTTTTCATCTTAATATGAATATATTCGAGAACCCTCTGTTCTTCGTCTAGACTCGACTGGTTAATCTAAAATCAATAGCTGGGAGAACGAACAGAAGAATCGTGTTGACTTAAATAAAATAAATAGATTGTCAGTTGACCTGTCAAGATCCAAAACCCAATTCCTTCTCTGCCTCTTCACCAGTGCGACGAATATGCGACAGAACTACAGAAGGGAGGAGGGATCAGCAAACGAACAGGGATGCGTAGCGTACCGAAGGTAGCCTGCGCCGGCACGACGACCTCGCGGAAGTTGGCGCCGTGGGAGACCCTGATCCTGATGACGGGGCCGGGCGCCTCGCCGTCCCTGCGCTGCACCAGCATCCCGCCGGGCCGGACCTCCCACTCGCCCTCGGCGTCCCTCCCGCCCGATCTGCCGCTCATCATCCTGCCGTCGCCGACGCCTTTATGGCTCCGCCTCCAGCGACCGACCCACCGGCTGGGCTCGGCTCGGCTCGTTCTGCGCTGAACGCGAAAGCGACGGGGTGAGGGAAAAAGGTTTCGTGGCGCGTGGCTTTTGCGATGGGTGGCGGGGCGGCCTCCCGGGTGCCTTCCCTCCCGGAGAAGCAAGGGAAGGGTGGAAGGAAGATGGCGGATTGGGGAGCGGAGCGAAGGGTACGAGTCGGTCGGCGGTGGGAGTAGGATTTTGCGAGAGCTTTGCCGCAAGTACAGCTTTGGATGCTCGCGAGGTGCAGCAGGCGGGGGACGAGACGAGGGATGGACGGCAGGACTGGCTCGGGGTCCGGCAGCAGGCGGGGGTGGATGTCGTGTGCTGCTGTGCTGTGCTGACTCGCTCGCCGTGTCCGCCGTGGATAGGACGGTCCCCACGAGGGAGATTGTGGGGTCGGCGAGGGCCGGGCCTCCCTTGGGCTCAGGCTGCTGGGGCCGGCCTCAGACGACCTCGTGGCATGTTCGTGAACTCGGTGGAGACTGCAGAGGTGTGCGGCATTCGGTTGTCCCCGTGCCCCCGTCCCCCACGGATGAACACGTGAAATTTGGGTTTGGATGATATCCTCCGCTTCGTGGTGTGGTTTTCGGGAAATTTTTGCGTTTGCGCTTTGCTACGGGGCAATGTCATGAGTAGCTATCCCGGTCCGGTACAGACGATTCGTCGATTCGAGTGTAGGGCCCTTTGCTTGTTCAATATTGAGATCCGAAAACTCCATGTGCCGGCCAGGCCTTAATAAATACGAAAATGCTACAATGCGTACATCCGACGCTACGGATGCGTGTCGAACTTTCGTTCGCGACTCCCACCGACCGAAGCCTCGTCTTATCCGCCCGCGCGCGACGCCGCTTCACTTCTCCTCCTCCCGCTCCTCTACTCCTCTCGCTCTGCTCCGGCGGCGCCGCCACCCTCCCTCCCTCCGCACCCTCCACGCCGCGACGACGGCGGCTACCGGCGAGCCGCCCCTCCCTCTCTCCGTGACCTCCGCGACCTCCATGCCACTGGAGTGGGGGTGGGGATGGCGGCGACGGCGGCGGCTTCCGGCGAGCCGTGCGCCTCCCTTCCTGCCTGCCTTTCTCCCTCACTCCGCGACCTCCATACAACCAGAGAAGAGGGCGACGACGGCGGCTTCCGGCGAGGTAGGTGGGGTCCTTGTCTGGATCTGAGCCTTCTTCCTCCTCTTCCAGATCTGAGGTCTCCTCCGCCTTCTCCTCCTTCTCCTCCTCCTCTGGGTCTGGATCTGAGGGATGCGGCAGTGGCTAGGGTTCCGGCGAGTTCTATTGCAGTAGGCTTGTTTTGCTGTTGCAACAAGCAACATTTCTTAGTTGCATTAGGTTTTTTTTCTTGATATTGCATCTCGCATTGAGATTTTTGTTTAAGTTGTTGCAGTAGCATCGTTTTGCTGTTCAACAAGCAATATTTCTTTGTTGCATTAGTCTTTGCGTTTTGTTTCATATGCTTGGTACAAATGTTGCAATAATACTTTTCGAAATGTTTCAGTTGCTTCAATCTAATGTTGCAGTAGCTGTTCCATGTTGTTGCAAGTGTTTTTATTCGAGCATTGTTTCATATGCTTCACACCCAGTGTTGCGATAATATGTTTCAAATGTTTCAGCTCTTTCAACCTATTTGTTGCAACAATTTGTCCCGTGTTGTTGCAATAATATGTTCATGGTGTTTCAGCCTAATATTTCAGCTGTTGTTCTTTGTTGTTGCAATAATATGTTCTTGGTGTTTCAACTGTTTCATCCTAATATTGCAGCTATTGCTCCTTGTTGTTGCAGTATATATGTTCATGGTGTTTCAACTGTTTCAACCTATTATTGCAGTAGTTTGTTCAAAGTTGTTTGCAATAATATGTTCACGGTGTTTCAACTGCTTCAGCCTAATGTTTCAGTTGTTGTTTTTTTTCTGTTTTTTTGTTGCGGTTATGGTGCTACAACAAGTAATGCTTTTTCTGATTTTTTTTTTCAACCGCACGTAGAAGCAGCATGCAAGCAACCGCGAGCAGCAGGCGCATGCGAGCAGAGCAGCATAGCAGCAGACGCATGCGAGTAGAGCAATAGAGCAGCATGGCACCGGACGTCCGGGCGCCAGCGTCTCCCAAATAAATAGTAACAAACCGATAGAAGATAAATCCATAATAACGGCTTAGGTGTTAGAGAGTGAGAAACTAACTTAAAAAAACTTGTGAGAGATTGGCCTAATGGCACCAGCATATACTCCCCGGTCCTTAAAAAAGTTGCATGTGTAAGTTACTAAATTTATAGTAACTATTACCAACATCTGTATCTTAAAATAATAAACAAAAAATATATTAACAATTAATCTAATAATCTTATTATGCACCATAGATATTAATAACATTATGTATATATTTCGTTAAACTTGAATTTTTCTTTACTTCTCGAGATTATTAGACACATTCTTAGACGATTCCAGTTGTTTTTAAAACAGCAAAAAATATAAATTTTGTACCTGTATATGGTCTCTTCACACATGTGTACCTCTAGCAAAAAAGACACGTTTATCTCTTAATACAATTTCTAATGAAACGGGAAACATGTGTGTGTGACGCACGGTACTCGTCAACTCCATTTGTGTGTTTGGTACAACTACTACAGTACCACCCGCCCACGACTTTAGACTCACAACTTACACAGTGATGATCTAACGCCGCGCCCTGTATAAAAGTTACGAGTAGCTGCTAATTAATAATTAGCTCTTGTGTCCAACAAATCTAGTTTAGCTAATTGTTAACTGAATACCTAACCAACAACTATTTTATTAGTTAGACCAAACTAGCTAACATCGGATGATATTAGCTATGAACTATCAGCTAACTGATCAAAATAGGTCCTAAGTATCACCAGATGGAACTGGATGGGAAAAGGTATATTTTACAGTTTGCAAGCTATTATATAGCTAGGGCAATTTATTTTTCAACCAGGGGCCAACTTGGTTAGCAGGCCCAAGATACATTGGATATTAGTACTAACATCCTGTTGGATCCACATAGCTAACTATCAGTTGTGTTAGCTAAGAAAAAACAGTTAATAGCTAATTTTTAGCTAAATGATAGGTAAAGCATTAGCCGGATTTATTAGGTGATGACTCAAACAGATCCTAAGCTAATTTTAGTATGTAACTTTTAGTTTCGTAGAGATATAAACAGACCATAATATATTATTTTTGGGGTGAAATCAATTTAGAGTTTGTTGTGCTCTCTAATAGTGAGGCAGTGAGCACAAGGTACCTGCTGAAAAATGTTTGTCTGATTGTCTCTCGACAAAGTTAGCGATGGAATAGAAATCTACGAAAGAATGCACAAGACTCGAGAAAGTACTAGACTCAAATGCACCTATTAATACTTTTACATACTATGAGATTATATATTTGATTAAACTTTAGATATTTAATCAACACTACTATTGTACAGGTTTTCTGATATTGGATTAATGGAGGCGGACTGTCTGCCTTCGGCAAGGCGTAATTGTTAATTAGGCTTTCCGGAGACGGGCGTTGTGGCCGCCTCCGTTAGTTCCATTAACGAAGACGAACGCCTTATGCCGTAACCATGCCAGGGGCGAAGGTACATATCCCGTAGGGGGTGCAGATGCACCCACAACAACAACAAAAAAAACAGTGCTAATCATCTCACAATTACCACGTATGCACCCCCCTCGACCCAGGATCATGCACCCCCCAGTTGCCAACGTGGAAGCGTGAAAGCTCAAACCAACTAGTACCAAGCCAGTGATTGACATTACCATCAGATTCTAAGCATGCAGGAATTGAGGAGCAGGGTAGTCTAGCATAGTCTTCTTTATTAATATATTTGCTTGGTAGAAGTACTATCAGCGAGTTTTTCTTAAAAAAATATATATACATAGTAAAAACTATATAGCTAGAAATCCAAATAACTTATAATTTGAACTAGCAAAAGCTAGGTACAAAAATATCTACCAAAAGTACATCCATTAGTCCTATTTATATATACTAGAGCCAATTTTTAGTTACAAGTTGTTAGCCTATAGGATCAAACAGACCTTCAGTAGAGAGTTATTTTTCGTTATTTCACAATTAGGAGCTCCAGTTATATAGACTCGATTTGTCAAACAATATGGTTCAAAAAGAGGTTAGGATTTAAATCCATTGCCATCGTAATATGCCATTTAATTTACTAATGTTATCTGATTTGTGGCAAATAATTGATAGCATCTAATTTTCTACATCCAAACTCTGCACAGGTCTATCATAAATACTTATTTAGGCTTGTGAACCCAATAATATACAACTTTATTGATTTTGCATACCTCTCTCTACTTTATATAAGTTTCTGAAAACATATATATTGATTTATAAAATTTGAATTTTACAACATAAATATTGCATACTAAGGGGGTCTGGCTAGTTAGTCTACTCCTGTGCAATTAGTTTTATAATTAGCTCATGTTTATTTCTTCTAATTAGCATCCGAACGTTCGATGTGACACGGACTAAACTTTAGCCCCTGGATCAAACACCCCTAAGGTATTGTACTACTTAAGTGTTGCACCCCCCTCATTTCAGCTCTAGCTTCGCCACTGAACCACGCTCTATTAAAGTATTAACTAAATAGGGCATTAGCAGTGGTGGTTTCCTTAAAGACGACCGTCTCTGTTAAAGATTAACATTGACAGACATTTCTCCCCAGCTGTCCACTACTATTAACCAATGGGGAACCCTATTGTGTTGTTAATCCAGGAGGCTGTCTCCCAAAATTGTTTTAGTGTTAGCACAAAAATACGAGAGAATTGCTTCTTTAACCCTAAAAAAGTTTTGTTTCCTTCCTTAGCCTTTTTAGTTTTGAAGTTACGAATTTGGCTGGAAATACAACTTTGCTTTTTTATATGGCCCTTCCGTTAGACCTGACGGTGTTAAGTGAGGCGTGAATTGCCTTTTTACCCCTGGACAAGATAGGCAAGAGTGCACAGTTTTGATATATTTTATTTTCTGTATCAAAACTGTACTTCGTACTCTTGCCTATCTCGTCTAGAAGTAAAAAGTCAATTCATGCCCCACTTAACGCTCTTAGTTGCCAAATAAAGAAGTAAAGTTGTATTTAGGGTTAAATAGATAACTTTCTAAAGCTTAAAGGGCTAAGAAAGAAAGCAAAACATTTTTTAGACCAAAGAAGTAATTTTCTCTAAAAATATAGATAGGGGTGTTTGGTTCCTCTTATTTTTTTAACACTTATCATATCGAATGTTTGGACACATGCATAGAGTGTTAAACATAGATTAATTACAAAACTAATTGCACAGATTGAGATTAATTTACGAGACGAATCTATTAAGCCTAATTAGTCTATGATTAGTATCAAATACCCTATGGTCAATCCATGATTAACACCTGTTAAAGTTTAACAAACATGTCCTTATTAGATAGAGATAGTAGCACTAGACTCGAATTAAATATACTCGTAGCTAGTGATATGGGTGGACTAGGGATGGGTTCCATCGGAAGGTCACGTGTGCAGTGGTTGGCGTGTTGCAGTCTTGTAGGACGGCAATGCCGGTGGGCGGTGGCAGATCGGGGGAAGACGAAGACTAAAAATACATTGAGATGAGAGCGTAGGCTGCGTAGCACTATAGAAAAACCAGGGCTACCACGCCTAGCTCGTGAATTCTGAACAAGTCGATCAACAAAAAAGTTTGGATCTTCTCTCCATTGGATCTTGATCTGGTTCCTTGATTCATTCTCTTTTTTTAGTGGATCTTGATTCATTCTTTTTTGAGTGTCTTCTTTTTTAAAAAGGAAAAAACACTACACACCGTGGGCCAAAGTCGTGAATGAGAAGGCCTTTTATACGCGCCTACCTGCGCGGCTCGGCCCGCAAGCGCCAGGGTCCGAACTGATCGGATGGAGGCCGCGTGGCCCGCCCGACGGCGACAACCGGGTCCGGGTGTGCGTGCGATGCGATGGGCGATGGAGGTCGGCCTCGGGTCGGGATGGCCGCCGGCCGTACCGCGGACGCAGTCGGGCCATGAACGTTGGGCACCGTGTCGCACGGTGGCCAGACAGAGACCGGGCCCGTTCACTTCCCAAAATATTTCCTCTGCCACCCGTCACATCGAATCTTTAGACCCATGCATGGAGCATTAAATGTAGGTAAAAAAAATAACTAATTGTACAGTTTGTCTGTAAAGGTCGAGATGAATCTTTTGAGCCTAATTAATTCATGGTTGGATAAATTTTGCCAAATAACAACGAAAGTGCTACAGGAATATTTTCTCTAAATATTTCGGAACTGAACGCAGCCTGGAGCAAAATCTTGCCGGCGCGCCGTCCGCGAGCAGACGCACGCGCACGCACTGCTGCTCACGGCACACGGCACACGGCAAAGGGCGACCAGCCACGATCGGGTGAGCGTGCAGGCAGAGAGGCAGCCAGGCGCCAAGAGATAGTGAGATACTCCCTGGTCTGCTCTGGTCCGTCCGTGGAGGTGGAGGACACACAAGACGCGGAGTACGGGCTGTGGTGACGCGACGACGGACGGGACGGGCACGTACGCGTCTGGGTCCCGCGGCCCCCGCGCGCTCTCGGCCGGCCCTTCCTATCATGAGCTCATGAGCGCCTGCCCACTGCTCAGATCTGAAACGGCACTGCACGGCGCTGCAGGGGGAGCAGGTAGTGCCTGTGCTGCTCTCTCCGCTCCGTCGATCTCACTGCTGAACCGTCAGCGTCCGTGCGGGCGGCCGGCCACGTCAAGTCCCACAGTCACACAGACGCACCCTGCTCACGCAACGCAACCCTAGGGAAGGCCGGGAGCGCGCGTGCAGTACGTACACAGGACAGGAATGTCACATGGCGGACCTATTCACCTCACGCTCCTGCAGTCCTGCCCCAGACGCGACGCCGAGGCCTCCGTACGCGTACGGTCCCGGGTTCTCGCTCCCTGGCAGAGAGGGAGACTGCGCGGCAGGGCAGGGCTCTCCATCCATCGCGCGCCAGCAGCGCCACTGACCGTTCACGCACACTGTTCAAGTTTCCCGGAACGTCACGGCCGGTAGAAGTTCGGTGCGGGGTAGGTATTCGCGCAGGCCGGCCGGCGTTCATGATCGGCAAGGAAATCCCGAGCTTTCCACAACGACGGAGCACGCTAATTCTCGCTGGACAATCCACAAAACCCTGCACTGCACGGGTTTCCACTCGCTCCCAACGCTCGCTCGACGATCGCTGTGCAGTGATAATCGCAGGCGAAAGCTCGCGCGCTCGTGCACAAGGTCAGCCCAATTGCCCATGCAGTGCAAGTACTATTACGTCGATGAGTCACGCCTGCGTACGTACCGTACGGAGATCATTTTCTTTCACCGTCGTTTCAGCTGGGGTAGCAACTGTAGCTCCTCTCTGCCTAGTGCTGTAGCTTGCTTTTGTTTACCTCGACGTGACATGCCTACCACCCTAGTAGCTCTACTTTCTGTTCGCCAAGGCCCAAGGCACGCACGAGAGGCTCTGGCGTGTAGCTGTCCCGAGAGCTCTCTCTCTCTCGGCCAGCCAGTCGGAGGAGGACACACAGGACAGAGGCAAAGATACGCCAGGAGGTACTCATTCATAGTATCGGTAGAGCCCACTACGCGGCTGGACACTGTTCCCCGGCTATATATCGCGGTACTAGAATAGAACCAATGCAAGTACGACGCACGTACGTACCGCATGCATGTCACACGGGCTTCTATTTCCAAGGAGCTGTACACTGTACTCGCGCGCACGTACGATAGCGAGGTGCAGAGATTGCTTTTGGATTGGAACATGCTCATGCATGCATTTCGATTCAACAAAGGCCTCGTTTAGTTTAGAGAATTGGGGAGAAAAACACTGTATCAGAATTTCTGTAGCATTTCGTTTGTATTTGGTAAAAATTATCCAAATTTTGACTAACTAGGCTTAAAATGTTCGTCTCGTAAATTACAACAAAACTGTATAATTAGTTTTTGATTTCATCAACATTTAGTACTCCATGCATTTGCCGACATTTTGATGTGACGGAGAATCTTCTTTTTGCATAGTGAAATTTGGGAGAGAATTGGGGGAACTAAACAAGGGGAAAGTCTGGAACATGGATGTCAAATATGCGGTGCCTAGCATCTGTGACTTCGTGAGTAGTACTGAGCTAGGGAAGAACAAATCCCAAGTAAAAAAATGAAAATGAGACCACCTTCGAGAAGGTCTCTAGGGGGCATGTACACGTATGAAGAATAATCAATAAGGTTAACTATGTCAAAACAAGTAGGGTTACCATCGATCCTTACTATTCTATGTGCTCAATTAAACTAAACCGGTATGCAATAATTTATTCTCGAGTAAGATAGTTGAGTTGATATAATTGGATAGTACTAAGCAGGGAAGGCGACCTTAGTTAAGCCCCCACCCACCTCAGTATTTGCCTTGCCAGCTTATAATTAAAGCATTAGATATCTATATCAGCGTGTAAAGCACCAATTTGCTATTCTTTCTCACATAATTCAAAGTTATTTGATGATTGGCCCCTGCTGAACCTTTATTCAAGCTCTGTCATTGGTACATACTATAAACACCTGTCATAATTAGATATTCCACTGACAACGAGCGAGGAGGTGCATATATCAACTTTGTGGATCACCCAAATTAATTGGCTCGGTCCCCAAAAGTGCTTATAGGGGTCGTTTATGTATGTGTATGGGCTCTTAAGGGCGAGTCTGCATATGTGTATACAAATGTCTGCGTCTAGCTATATATACTGAGATTAACAAAAGAAGAGGTAGATATGCAAACAATGGCGCGTGCACGCACACACACACACTTACTTATAGCGTTAAATTAAGCTAGTATATATGCTTATGGTAAGCATGCGTTTTTTTTCCGAAGAGTATAAGCATACACGCATGTAATCGAATATGATCGGTGACTTATATAAACATATATATATATCTGGCGTTAAAATAAGCTAGCATATGCGCATGCATGGTAGACATAAACAATGCAATCCAAGATACGATCTGTCGTGAATGGGTCACTGTATTCAACAGATAAATGGATCACTGTATTCGCCACGGAGCTACGCATGCAAATTACAGGAAGCCGAACAAGATGTGGAAGAGACTTGAGCGAGGTGAAGGTGTACCCGGACGACGGAGACGAATAAATGGGTAGTATTATTCTATGCTGTCTCGCTTTGCCTCCATCTCCGGGGATGTGTTGCCTCTCGGGTGGTCATATGTACAAGGTGGATGTGACACCGGTACCAATCATGTGATCCTGTAATTGTTTTTCGTATGGGCACATGATAAAAAGATTGTACTGTTTCCTGCAACCCCAGCTAGGCCATTTCTTTTCACCAATGCCCTAGATAGAGACCTTTCGATTATTCATTACTCTATGCGTGGTTGCTGGGAAAGAGGGATTGACGTACTGCTTGTCCAGTGCAATGCATGAAGGTCGTGGCCTTTGTGATGGCCTGGTATGCATGATTGCCTGCGTCAATCATATTTTACATATACAAGTGGACTTGCGCACACATATACATGCACCAAAATAAAGTAGAGCAGTTCAAATTCTCAAACTGCTGTCACACAGGTTTCTGCCCCTATTTCAAATCAAACAGATAAAAAAAACGAGAAACTTTTAACATCTTTTTAATCCTGATTGAAAATAAAATCTCGCATGAACCCTCTGAATCTGAAATAGCGAAATGTGCATACATTTATAAGAACATTACAACGCTTACTTCTTTGATGCTTCTCCTGCTTTTTACAAGTGCATGAAACTAGGGTATTCCTCTTTTAAATACAAAGCCATTCTAGTTTTGTTTTAAATCAAATAATCTTGTATTCCACCATTTCCTCCAACAAATTACCAATATTTATGATATCAAATAAGTATTATTAGATTCACTAACAGATATTTTCTAGTATGTCTATTTATTGTCATATATATTGACACACTTCTCTATAGGTTTTGTCAAAATTAGAATGGTTTGGCTTAGAAAAAAAAACTACAATGATTTATTTTGGGATGGGGGAGTAGTTTTTAGACGAGGAACAATTAAATATTGTGCCACTAGGGTATCTATTAGTGTCAGGGGTTGCCGAGAATGAGATCATACGCTATCTCGGTGGTAGAGGGAGAGATGGCGGGGTGGCGTACGTGACGGGTGGGGATGTCACCGGCCATAATTTGCCTGGAGCCTATAGGCGGCTGAGGGAGCTCAAAAATAAGTGATCTGTACATGTGGCGGGGTTAGTCTGTCCACACTCATCATCCTCTATTTTCATCCTCTATACATCCTGGTCATCAAGATTCTCTCCTCTATAATCATTTCTCCCGCACCCATCCATCCTCTATATCATCCTCTATTCACTGTGGGGCCCACTTGTCACTTTATCTAAATATATCCATGAGAGATCTAGTTTTGAAGAATTTATTGAAACAAATTTAATGGTGCAATCGGAATTTAATTTAGGATTTTGGTTTGTGAGTTATAATATTTTTTAGTCACTTAACTCGTGGGACCCACTGCATGTCACCTCTTCTCTCTCCTATTTTCCCTCCGCGCGCGCGCTGCATGCTCTCGGTCGCGTGGTGTCGCGTCATCCGCTATGCGTCCTGTGCTGCGCCAAATATAGAGGAGACAGTGTGTTTACGGGATCAAATAGAGTATCCGCTGCAGCTTACTTTTCTCTGTATTCGCTGAGCTGGAACATACCGGATGCTTTTTGCGTCTCCGGTGCAACCAGCAGTACGGTAGCGACCGTGTGCAACACCGAGGGAGAGAGAGAGTAGTTTGGCAGCAAAAAGGCAACAGTGGAAAGAATGAAGAAGACACAACTCTTGGACCTTTGATTTTCAATTGGACGAGGACGCACATTGACTGAAGAGGGCTTGATTTTTCTGGCACATCGCGTTAATGAGCACATTCATTTCTTCGAATATATAAATAAATAGCTCCGTGGTTAGGAATTTTCAGAAGATTAACTCATTTATTAGAGAGATGGCCATATTGATCAAGTCTGCTCAAACAATACTCAAAGAATCCAATTTCTGTCTTGCTTGGAGTAATCTCCGTCTTTTTCAGTCAGATTCCGGCTTTCTTTATTTCATATCAAAATCAGTTCTTTCCTTGATTCTTTCTTTTAATGCATGCTTTTTTTTGAACTTTCGAAATGATAGTTGACGGCGACTTTTTAGTGGCCACTATTTAAACTTCTCCTTTTAAGCTAAGCTATTATTAGCGGAATGAAAGAGTGATCACCGTGATTGTAATTAATATATGATCGTCTGGCCTCATTGAAAAATTTATTTAATGTGTCTTACTGTGTTAGTATTTGATCTCTTTGTGGCTGTGCATTTTCTACTATCTGTCGAAATGGCCATTCCTGCATTTGTTTTTGATGAACCCCCATTCCTGCAGTTTTACATATTTTTACAATTAATAGCTTTGTGCTTGCATAATACTTTTACTGCTTTCTAAAGAGCCCGCAGAGTGGAATATCCAATGCACTTCACCAATTTGATACACCGAGAACACAATTCAGGTTGTACCCTGCATGTGCTTAACTGCTCATACGCTTCCATGCAATGCCATATGCTGAGTATATATACCCGCCATGGGCTCCTCCCAAAGCCATAGCTCTAGGGCTGAAACCAGCAAAGCCAACAGCACAGCACAGTGCAGTAGTTGCACCTAGGCGTCCGCGCGTCGTCCTAGCTATGGATCCATATCACTACCAGACCATGGCCCAGTTCAGTTCCGAAAATTTTTGCAAAGAAACAGTAAATTCCCCGTCACATCAAATCTTTAGACACATGTATGAAACATTAAATATAGATAAAAAATAAAATTAATTACACAGTTTAGACGAAATGGACGAGACGAATCTTTTAAGCCTAATTAGACCATGATTGAATAATATTTGTCAAATAACAACGAAATTGCTACAGTAGCATTTCCCAAAAATTTTCATGAACTAAACAGGCCCCATGTATGACCCACGCGGCTTCCCCATCATCCACCCGCAGCCGTACCTCCACCACCCAGTGGCGGTGGCCGGCGCCCTCAGCGACAGCAGGGTGCGCGGCGGTGGAGGCGTTGGCGTGCGGCGGCGTCCTGGCGCCAAGCTCTCCACGGACCCGCAGAGCGTGGCGGCGCGCGAGCGGCGGCACCGGATCAGCGACCGCTTCCGCGTGCTCCGCAGCCTCGTCCCCGGCGGCAGCAAGATGGACACGGTGTCCATGCTCGAGCAGGCCATCCACTACGTCAAGTTCCTCAAGGCGCAGATCAGCCTGCACCAGGCCGCGCTGATGCAGCACGAGGAAGGGTGCCATGCTGAGCTCGCCGCCGCCTACTCCGCGGCGGCGGTGGCTGCTGGTGACGACGAGGTGACACTCGCGTCCCATGGCCGTACCGGCGCATGCGATGAGATGATGCAGCTCCAGGTGCCGGCGGCGGAGGAAACTTTGAGTTATGGTGTTGTTGTTGCCCATCAGCCGTACGGGCTCGATCCCAGGCATCAGCTGAGTGGTGGGCACGAGCTGCCACCGTTGCCTGCTTCTTGCATCTTCGTTGAGGAGCCTGCAGACGCATGCTACTCTGTGTGTGACCTCGACGACGGGGAGACTGGTCTGCCCGGCTCTTACTAGAAGTATAGAAGTAGTGGTAGTTTCTTAAGGTAGCACTAGCATCCCGTGTGTGTCCGTGTCTGCTAGACGCTAGTACGTCTAATTAGCAAAGTTTAGCTAGTACTCGATCAATTGCCTGTCAATCGATTAGTTTCCTCAGACTTTATATGATGATGCATCTGCATATGGGATCTGTATTTCTGTGTTACTCCGCTGATCGCAGATGATAGACTGTAGTCGCATGTATGTTTTCTAGTTTTCTCCTATCCATCAAGAATATGATGATCCTCTGTTTGTTTGGCTAAAAGTACTCTTCGCTGATTTGTCGTGAGAGAAAAATATTGTTTGTTGTTTGAAAAAGTACGGCTTATAAGACAAGCGAACAGGGCGGGCGATGGTAAAACTATTTCTGCGAATTGTTTGCTTATTAATCACCTCTATGTCTACAAAAATTATAATTCTAGATTTGGACTAAGCTATAGTTTTTATATACATTTAGTTAATTAAACTTAAAATTGTCTGATTACTAAAAAAACGAGATTTATATTCTATTTTTTTGAAGTTTGGGACGGAGGGAGTAATATGTCGTTCTTCTAACTAGATATCATTTGCAAATTGCCAATTTCCCCCTTTTTTTTCTTCTCTTGGTTTTGCAAAACAGAACTCCACCGTCGACGCCCTGACGTCCGATTGTCTATGCTTGCTCAACAGTTAAAATTAATAGCACTGTCTGCAGTCCTGCACTGCATCTCCATGTAGTGCAAAAGAATCATACACACACTTCGTCCCATCCAGGATACGAATTATTTAATATTTTTTTGACTCGAATAAAGATTGAGCATGACATGATATATTCACCATGTTTACCCTTCAATTTGATGACTTTTATAGGTAATTAATGGAAGTAGTAGATATGCAACTCATGAGCCAATAATAAGAACCTAGTGGCTAGTGCAAGCTAAAATGAGAAAAGAAAATTGAAATTATCTGAAAAACATACAACGGTTTAATTTCCTATTGGCAAAAGCAATCTAATATTTTTAAACTACTGCTCCCTCCATTTCAAATTGTAAGTCGTTTTAGCTTTTCTAGGTTCATAGCCTTTACTACGCACCTAGATATACATTATGTCAAATACATAGTAAAAACTATGTATCTATAAAATCAAGAACGACTAGACTTATAATTTGGAAAGGATGGAGTCTAACCAAAGCAGTTTAAACCTAGCCCGGCCTGTCAAGGAAACATGCTAAAGCTCTAGATAAGCTTGGCTCGTTTAGCTATTGCAAGCCAATTCGTTAACTACTATAACCAAAGCATATATAAATCAACAGTTACTAACTTGCAAACATCAAGCCAAGAAAATAAGTATAATGTGTACTATACATTAGTTCTATACTTCAATTACATGCATACATTATAACATAAGTCTAATTGTCTCTTGTTTATAATGTTGGACCATGAAGTGCTTGGTTTGTTTAGATCGCAAACTGGCTGTTAACCTAATGATGAGTTAACATGCTAGCTCAGCCTATTAAAAAGAAAAAAAGTTGTAACAGGTCACTAGTTTTTTCAGCTCTTTAGGAAGGGTGCTTAAAGTTCCCATATATTTTGACGGTTACAAATATAAGTCCATATAAATATCTATGTGGACAACATAAGATTGCCCGATACTAGTTGACCTATAAAATCTTTTATTAATTGACAAAATTTTCTATAAGACAATATATTCGTTAAAAATAATATTATTCAAGTGTCACTTTGTGTAGTATGGTATGAAAGACCAAAATGACTCATATTTTAAATGCAATAGTGTCAAGAAGGGGTGTATCTCCATGTTTTAGTGCATATGCTTGGGGTGATAGGACCTATTTATTTTGGTTTGAGTATCTGACTACTAATATTTTGTGCTAACTATCTTTCTATTGGTAGATCCATCTGTCGATAACAAGTCGTTGATGGTAACTGTGTCAAATTCAAGATATGTCTCCTTAAAGTCTCAGATTTGATAATGTGTTCTTAGAAGTCAGTTATTTGTGAGCTTGTTTGTGATAATCTTCATCTGTACCATGTTTCAAAAAAAGTTATATCTGTTTTCTTTCTTTGTATTGCTGGTGGTACTTTCAATCATATTAAGCGTGTTGAGTTTCAGCAATGCTAAGAGCAAGGCTAACTGTGACTTATGAACTAGCTATAAGTATATATTATTTTATATTTTCATAAAAGAGAGAGAGAAACTAGTCTTATACAGACTCTAAGATCACGTGAGATTATCACGGGACTATTCATATTATGAGCTAAGTAGGAGTATGTGTTAACAGTTAATAGAAGTTTTCTTAGGCCTTGTTTAGTTCGCGAATTTTATTTGGAAAATGGTACTGTAGCACTTTTGTTGTTATTTGGCAATTAGTGTCCAATCATGGTCTAATTAGGCTTAAAAGATTCGTCTCGTGAATTTCGTCTAAACTGTGTAATTAGTTTTATTTTTTATCTATATTTAATAATTCATGCATGCGTTAAAAATTCGATGTGACGAGAAATCTCGAACGAAGTAAACATGCCGTTAGATCTTTTGTCGTTGAAGATGCCCTAATAAGCTCGCCGGCCGGGCGGAGGGGCTTGGGTAGCAGTGTAGCACGGTGCCCAAGTGAACGCGCTAGGTGATCCCCTCAGGCCGCATCCGCGTGCAGTACTTGGACTGTACGAGAATAAAGGCTTCGTCTCATTGATGAGGACGGCGACGTCCATCCACCCGTGTGGCCGTGTGAATCGTGATCAGAGGGAGAGAGATTTTGGCAGAACCGGCCCTTTGTTATGTAGCGGCAGACGTGCAAGTTCTAGGGCGTTAAAATATGCATAGGCAAAGACACGTACACTAGGGCCTCGTTTAGATCGTGAAAAGTTAGAATTTTTCTAACTGTAGCACTCTCGTTTGTATTTGATAATTAGTGTCTAATTATAGACTAACTAGACTTAAAAGATTCGTCTCGTGATTTATAACTAAACTATATAATTAGTTATTTTTTTTTATCTATATTTAATGCTTCATGCATACGTGCAAAGATTGATGTGATGGAAAGAGTGAAAAAATTTAGAATTTGAAATGTATCTAACCAAGTCCTAGCAAGGCATTCTATCAGATACTGCATGTCTCTCTGCGTGTCTCGGTCGACGAGACCACCTTCATCTAGCTGCAGTGCCTAGAGAGAGAGCCAGCTCTGGTGTGTGCAGTTTCCTTGGCAGCGCACGGCCGGTTGCCCAGCCGTGCCGCTGGCTTTGTGGCAGGGCCGCAGGGGGCCGGCCGTCCGGGGCTGGCCGGAGTGGCCGGTGTGGATGGTCGTGAGAGGACTGAGGTTGGGTTAGGTGAGACGACAAAATTAAGCCGGGGGTACCTCTCGGTTATTCAACTAGTAGAGGCTTGTTGAATCAGTATCAAGTTATGCAAATGCCAGGATGGTCGTATTTTGGGAATAAGATTGTCTCATTTATGTGTTTGGTTGAGAGTATAGGTTAATTCCTATTTTTTTATTTGGTTAAAAGAATTTAAGGGACAGGATAATCTCATTTTTTAATACCGCCAACAACTATCAAAGGTGTATCCTACCTGTAAGCGCACGGCCCGGCAATTCATTGAAATAATACTCGCCAATGAGCTCTTCTTCAACATCATTTTGTCACCGGCAATGACAATTCATACATGCTGGTATAGCCCAAATCAAACCCTATAAGCATAAGCAAACAAACCCTTCCATCCTGACGTCATCAACTTCAGTCGACGATGAGTGGGCATCGACGTGGCGCCTTCCACCGTTTGCACTTGATGCGCGTGCCCGATCTTCCACTCCCTTGTAGGTTGGATACGAATGGGTTAGCCCGCAAGCACGTATATAGACTTAATTTTATGGGTTGTTCGTGGTATTGATATTCTATGCTCTCTATAGTTTTAATATACATATATTGTAAGTATTTCAGAAAAAAAGATGCTGCGTTCCTCCTTTTCTGTGTCCATTACCCTATATATAGCAACAAACTGGGTGTGTGGCAGTGATCAATTAGTCTGTCCTGTACCTCTAGGCACCACATCCTTCTCTCTCCTTTGCCGAGTGTAGGCCACTCGGTAAAAATCTGGTCGGCAAAGGCTACTTTGCCGAGTGTCATTTGTCAGGCACTTGACAAAGCCTTTGCCGGGTGTCCCAGACGGCACTCGGCAAAGAAAAGTGCACATCACGGCGCCGTGACCCGTGACGACGTCTTTGCCGAGTGTCTGTATTGAGGCACTCGGCAATTTTTTTTTGCAATTTCTTTGTCGAGCGCTAGAACCAAAAGGCACTCGGCAAACACTCGGCAAAGATATTTTCTTTACATTTTCTTTGCCGAGTGCTAGGGCCAGGCGGCACTCGGCAAAGATATTTTCTTTACATTTTCTTTGCCGAGTGCTAGGGCCAGGCGGCACTCGGCAAAGACGTTTTCCTTTTTTTCTTTGTATTTTCTTTGCCGAGTGCCTTGTCCAGTCGGCACTCGGCAAAGCCATTATGGTTTTTTTGTATTTTCTTTGCCGAGTGCTTGGTCCAGTGGGCACTCGGCAAAGACATTACGGTTTTTTATGTTATTTTCTTTGCCGAGTGCGATGGTGGCCCAAAGTGTTTTTTTGTTTTTAGTTTCATTCCATCCAAACAGTAAAAGTCACACACACACACACACACACACACACACACACACACACACACACACACACACACACACACACACACACACACACACACATATATATATATATATATATATATATATATATATATATATATATCGCATCCATCACAATATATATCACACATCGAGCAACAAGTTCTCAAATCCGTCGAAACAAATACACAAGTCCATCGTAGTGTTCCAAATACCACAAGTCCATCGAAACAAATACATAAGTCATCACAAGTCCATCATGAATTGAACAAGAAATAGAAACTACTAACATTTAGGGCCAAGCTCCCCATCGAGACTGCGGTGAAGGGTTTGATGTATCTGGAGGAGTCCCCAGAAGTGGATTGTTTGAACCGGCCAACTGAGGCCGCACAAAACAGAAGAGATTGCATGTGTTAGACAATATTACTTGGATGGCTAATCTAAGAATGACTTGCAAGTGTGAGATTGAATGTTTTTGTAGTACTGTAACTTGGAGACAATCATATCAAGCAAAATTGTTTTTCGCGAAAACTCACAGGAGTAGGTGCAGGAGGAGTCGGAGGTGGAGCGAACAGTGAAGGTGGCACAACTAGACCCGTATGTTGCCCAATAGTTTGCAAGAACCGCATCATTTTCGCCAGCCTCGCCGCCTGGTCCTCTCAGGCCCTCCGCTCGGCCTCTAGCTCGGCCGCCATCCTCTGCTGCTCCTCTTGACGTTGCCTCTTTTCTTCTTGCAGCTCGGCCTACAATAATGCAAAGCTAATATTACAATAATGCAAAGGTATTTAAGGTTTGTAAAGATGAATGTACGACAAGCAAAACATGAATAACCTGTAGTGCGTCGAATCGGTGCTGTGAAGCACTTGGCCGTGGGCATATAGCCGGGTGAAAGGATCAAGATGCCCAAGAGGGGGGGTGAATTGGGCTTTTCTAAAAATTAATTGCAAGAATTAAATCCTACAAGCCAAACTTCACCCCTAGTGCCTACTAGTGTTCCTTGTGATTCTACCGGTAAAAGTTTTGCACCCTAAGTTCCAATCCTAGTCTAGCAAGGCAATTCTAGGAAAGTAAACAATCAATGAAAGTAATACACGAAAGTAAATGCTTGAAAGTAAGGGTTAGGAACACGGTGATGTTTTCTCGAGGTATCGGAGAGTCGCCACTCGCCACTAGTCCTTGTTGGAGCACCCGCGCAAGGGTGTAGCTCTCCCTTGATCCGCGCAAGGATCAAGTGCTCTCTACGGGCTGATTCTTTGACACTCCGTCGCAGTGAATCACCCAAAACCGCTCACAACATGAGTTGGGTCATCCACAAGCTCGCCGGATGATCTCCAAACTCCCAATCACCACCAAACCGTCTAGGTGATGGCGATCACCAAGAGTAACAAGCTAGAACTCTCACTTGACCACAACAAGCTTAATGAGAAGATGGATGCACACTTGCTACTCTCTAGTCACTAATGAGGGATCTCAAGCTTTGATTCTCAAAACACTACCCTCACTAGGGCTCTTGCACTCCCTTGCACTTGAAAGGTGTTTCTCAGCTGAACAAATGAGCAAGAGACCTCTAAAAGAGGTGGAGGGGATGTATTTATACACCCCACAGACAAATCCAACCGTTACCAGCCAACTCAGCAAAACACGCACTGACCGGACGCGCCGGTCGACGTGACCGGACGCGTCGGTCGAGTGTAACGGTCGAAAACCAGAACGATACCGCTGAGTGACCAGACGCACCGATCAGGGGTGACCGGACGCGTCCGATCGTGCAAGAACATTACTGTACTTTAACCTGACGCTCGACCGCGTCCGATCAGTGATGACCGGACGCGTCAGGTCAGCTAAGTACCTTACTGGAACGTGACCGGACGCGTCCGATCATTTTCTAGTCGCGTCCGATTAGACTTTTACCCTCTGAAACACGTGTCAGACTGATCAACGCGTCCGGTCCTTGCAGGGACCGCGTCCGGTCAACCAGGTTGAAAACGCAGTGACTGTTAGTACTGACCGGACGCGTCTGGTCGTGACAGAGACCGCGTCCGGTCAAGGGTAAACAGCTCAAATGACTTCGAAACGCGATGCAACTTGAACCAAGTTGCTTTCAACTGAACTTCGAGCTTTTCTTGAGCTACCTAGTGCTAAGTTTGACAAGTGTGCACCACACCTAAACAAAGGACTCACCTAGGTCAAGCTACTCACTCATGCCCCCCTTTATAGTACGGCCAAAGGAAAAAAACAAAGATCCTAACGACTATTCCGGATGTAACTCAACACCTTGACATCCGAAACTAACCGTCCTTAATCTTGTCATTGATCCTTTGAAAATCGAAACAATTTCCATCAAGGGGCATGAATACCATAGTGCCCAAAGCAGTTATCAACCCCATGACCTAACTTATCAACGTCTCTGCAAAACACACGTTAGTCTTGGTAATAATGCGTTGTCATCAATTGCCGAAACCAACTCCCGGGGCCTAGATGCTTTCAATCTTCCCCTTTTTGGTGATTGATGACAACACTTAGATTCAGAAGATTTAAAAGATGAGGTTTTCGAACATGCTTGGTTCACATAAGCAAAAAGCTATAAGCACAAGGGGTTAGGAATTGCTTATGTGTTCCAAGCCAACTGAGTGTACTCACAAGATAAAACATGAAGAGTTAGTACACAAAAAACATAGCTCATATGAAATCGGAGTAAGGCACGGAAGCACAACCTTATGAGCTAGAACCAATTAAGTGACATGATATATAATAAAGTCTCACAAGCACACTTGTCACAAAATGCAGGGCGAGAAATTAAACAAGATGCAGGAAGGTAGCACACAAAGAAAACGAAACCCTCTATCAACACTCCTGACGAGCGTGAATCTAAGCAAATGCAGTAGCTGTGTCCTGAGCCTGTCGCTGCATCTGAACCTCCTGTCTCTCCTGAGCCTGGGTCAACCTCTCAAGTATAGCCACCATGGCTGGGTCTGAGCGGGTGGCTGATCCTGAACCACCGACCTCATGGTCGTGAGACCGAGGAGAGCGGTACCGGGGGATGGGCTGGTAATCCTCGTCAGTGCTATCAGTGGCAACATCCTCAACTGGATCAGCTGGCTGAGTATCAAGATCTGCAAGCTCGGCCTCAGCAAGACCCTCTACGGTTTCGTCCTGCTCAGCTGCTGTCTCTGGAACCTCTAGCCTCTGACGCTGTCCTGGCCTAGGTGCCTGCTCTCTAGTCACTGAAGCCCACAACTGTCGAATATCATAATCTGGAAATGCAGTAGTGGTATCAGATATCTCAGATCTAATCTCTGCAGGCAGGTCATATGCAGATCAAATAATAAAACAGATCCAATGAGCATAAGGTAGCTGCCGGTGACCCTTGAAGCCCTCTGCTAAAGTGTCCTCCATCTCACATAGCATCAGATCCCAAATATCAAACGGTGTCTATGAGATGAGGTGATGAACAACCCTGAGCTGCATCCGTGTCAGGCCCTCTCTGTATCCTAGCCTCGGTAGAAGAGTCCGCCTCACAATAGCATCTAGCACTCTGGCAAGGGGTGTCAAGCTAGCAGGTGTACGTCTGGACCCCTCGCCAAACGGCTCACGGAAGCAAGGTCTGATCAAATCTGTGGGTGGCACTGTACCTCCATGAGGACGTCTCAGTGGTGAAGTCTGTCGAAAGCACAACTGGTGAATCTTCGTCTCTAAAGAAGGGAGTCTGAGAATCTCCCGTACCCTGGTGCTGTACAGTCTGCGGTCACGGCCTCGGAATGCAAAGTGTATGAACTCATGAGCAGGGTCAATCCAAAGTGAGCAGTAGAACTCTCTGACCCAAGTCCCACAGTAAGCTCCAGTCCATCCTAGAAAGTATGACAGACCAGGTAGAAAGGACAAGTGTGGACGGAGCTGCTCACCAACCACCTCAACTAAAGCCTTAAGGCGACAGACTCTCTGAGGTCTGAATGCAATCCCGCTGTCGACGTAGGCTCTGTAGAAATCCTCATGTAGAGGTGTGTAGAAGCCCTCTGAAGCTCGGGGATCCCGCTGAGGTGGGAACCACCGACTAACCTCGACAAACCTGAGAGCCTGTACCTGTCGAGCTGTAGCTCCCCTGAGGTCAAAGTGCTCAACTGGGGGGTGACCTCGAGCCCTGGGAGGTGGACGACCTCCACGACGCTGGCCCTCTGGCCTAGGAGTCACCTGAGCACATGTACGTCCTGAGCGACGACGCGGTGGAGTCTGAGCGGTCTGCTCCTCTGTCTCCTCTGTGGGCTGCTCTGCAGGTGGGTCCTCTATGGGCTGCTCTGCAGGTGGGTCCTCTGTGCCCTCTGTGGCCTCAGTACCGAGCTGTCGATCATCAAGATGAAAGCGACGCTCGCCAATGTGAATCCCACAGCCTCTGCCACCCCTCTCTGCACGCTCTGTAGCATCAGCGACGGCCTATGCAATCTCTGCCTCAGTGGGTGTCCTCTTTCTCTTCTTGACGGCTAACTTCTTGCGTTTGCCACGGGCTACCTCTATCACCCTGGGAGGACTTTCGTCCCCGTCACTCGGTCCACCACCAACATTCTTGCAGCGAACCATACTGACAGAACTCTGTAACTGAGAAAACCCTGAAAGGATCAAGATGGTGTACTGACACTCGTGAGGCTTGGCCTCAATCCGTATCCACAGGCTTGGCCTCGGATTCACAGCTGATCACCTGACACACACAGAGCATCGACAAGACCCTCTGTAAAGATGGAATAGATAGGGCTACTATTAAGTATTATATTTTAACTAACAGACGAGCAAGGTCCTTATAAAAGCAAGCATACGAGATAAGAAAGGAATAGATCGCGATAGCTACCTCGGATGAGCGAAACTCCGATGAAAGGATAAGAGACCTTGACGCGCTAGGGTTCCCCGGAAACGACGAACAAACGCTGGAGTACCGATAAGATCAAAGGATGTATTAGAATTTCACCGAGAATCTATCGGCAAACCGTAATTGCAAGTGAAAGGATCAAGGCAATGAAATCACCTTGCGGAGTCGAACTCGTGCGAATGACCTTTTGCCGGAGAACGGCTGGAGAAAGTCGAAGGCGTCAAGTTGAAGACGTCGCAACCGTTAGGGTTAGGTCGTCGGAGGCACGACTGCGGCTGGGCACGAGGAGGAGAAACTGGCTCGGTGGCTGTGCGGGAGAGCACCGGCGGCGAGGCTGCGCGGAGGAGCACCGGCGGCTGCGCGGGAGAGCACCGGCGGCTGGCTGTGGCGGCGCGTGGGACAGCAGCGCGGCGGCGCGGGGCAGCGAGCGCGGGCGCGAGACGGCGGCACGTGGGGAACTCGGCAAGTTGGCGACTCGGGTGGAGGAGCGGCGACAGTGGCGGCGGATTGAAGAGGAAGATGAAAAACTAGATCTGAACGTATGGTTAAAAAGTCTTAGATCCGTTTTTCACGCGATGACCGGACTCGGTGGTCGAATGACCGGACGCGGTGGAGCAGCGTTCGGTCAGAGTCCAGTAAGCTCCTGGCGTGACCGGACGCGTCCGGTTAGGGATGATCGGACGCTGACAGAGTCCGGTCAGAGTTTACCCGGGAACCCAACACGCATGACCGGACGCGGTGGTCACAACGTCGCGTCCGGTGCAGCGTCCGGTCACAGATCCTTGAGAAGATCTTCGGGATGACCGGACGCGCTGGTGGCCGCCAGGATCGCACGCGGTGATGAAGCAGCAGCGCGTCCGGTCCAGCATCCGGTCCAGCGTCCGGTCGCTGTAAAGCACCTTTCTTCAAACCGATCTTCGACGCAACTTCTCCCAATCAAGTTCTAATTCAAAGAGACTCAAATAAACACCAATTGGAACCTGATATGAGGGACCTCTCTCAAACCCTCGAGTTTTTCAAATATTTTGCCTTAGGCTAGTATTATTTTTAAGAAAATAAGCAATAAACACCCGAGGAGCAACATATGGCCATGCAATAGAGTTTGTGAACCCTTAGGAGCGTCAAATACTCTCTCTATTCATGGACGAACACAGAGGTTGCTCAAAGCAAAACCGAAAAGAAACGACAAAGCAACAACCATGCATAAACGATGCAAAGCGAGAAAGGAAGACTAGGTTGCTTGTCAAGTTTGATCCACGGTTAGGCTTTTTCACTCCTCCAAAGGAGGGTTATCGTAACCATGTTAGACAAGTCCTAGATGCATTGCGGAGAATTAAACATGACATATAAAACAATGCAATGCAAGGGACAACACAAGCTAATTTTTTAAAGTTACTAGAATCAAGCACATTTAGTTCACTTCTCAACCTACAAAAGGTAGCCTCATCCAAAGGTTTAGTGAAGATATCCGCTCATTAATTTTCACTTCTTACACCTTCTAGTGATATATCATTTTTAGCAACATGATCTCTTAGAAAGTGGTGGCGGATATCAATGTGCTTGGTGTGTGAGTGTTGTACCGGATTATTAGCAATTTTAACGGCACTTTCATTGTCACATAAAAGTGGCACCTTATCAAGAACAACTCCATAGTCTAGGAGGGTTTGTTTCATGTATAAGATTTGTGCACAACAAGCCCCCGCGGCAATGTATTCCGCCTCGGCGGTGGACAAAGCCACACTATTTTGCTTTTTAGATGACCAAGATACTAAGGACCTTCCAAGCAAATGGCACCCTCCGGATGTGCTTTTTCTATCAATTTTGCAACCGGCATAATCCGAATCGGAATAGCCAACTAGTTGGAATCTAGCTCCTTTGGGGTACCAAAGGCCAATGATTGGGGTGTGCTTTAGATATCTTAAGATTCTTTTTACGGCACTTAGGTGAGGTTCTTTAGGGCACACTTGAAAGCGAGCACACATGCACACACTAAACATGATATCGGGCCTAGATGCAGTAAGGTACAACAAGCTACCAATCATAGAACGGTAGAGAGTTTGATCGATTCGTTTACCTCCCTCATCTAGGTCGAGATGTCCATTAGATGGCATTGGGGTCTTGATTGGCTTACACTCTTCCATCTTGAATCTTTTGAGAAGATCCTTGGTATACTTTTCTTGAGAGATGAAAATTCCTTCTCTTATTTGCTTGACTTGAAAACCAAGAAAGAATGTTAGCTCACCAATCATTGACATCTCGAACTCCTTCGACATCAATTCACCAAATTCCTTGCAATAATCTTCATTTGTTGATCCGAAGATGATATCATCAACATAGACTTGACAAATGAAGATCTCCCCATTAAGCTTCTTAGTGAATAGTGTGGTGTCAACCTTCCCAATAGTGAAGCCCTTCTCGATGAGGAAGTCCCGGAGGCGCTCATACCACGCTCTAGGGGCTTGCTTGAGCCCATATAGCGCCTTGGACAACCTATAAACATGATTAGGATATCTAGGGTCTTTAAATCCGGGAGGTTGTTCAACATAGACTAGTTCATTTATGAAGCCATTTAAAAATGTACTTTTCACATCCATTTGATATAGTTTCATTTCATGATGTGATGCATATGCAAGAAGGATACGAATGGCTTCAAGTCTTACAACGGGTGCAAAGGTCTCTCCAAAATCAAGACCTTCAACTTGAGAGAACCCCTTTGCAACTAGTCTTGTCTTGTTCCTCACTACTACGCCTTGGTCATCTTGCTTGTTGCGGAACACCCACTTGGTTCCAATGACTCTTGCACCTTTTGGATGCTCTTCAAGTGTCCAAACTTGATTGCGGGTGAAGTTGTTCAATTCTTCGTGCATAGCATTCACCCAATCCGGATCTCGAAGAGCTTCTTCTACATTCTTAGGTTCAAGACAAGAGACAAAAGAGTGATGTTCAACAAATGAAGCAAGCTTTTGAGATCGAGTCATTACACCGTTTGTAGGACTTCCTATGATGAGATCTTGTGGATGTGCATGAAGTAAAGGTGAGTTTCTTCTATCAACCACTTGAGGAGATGGTTGGGAAGCATCAACATCTTGAGCTTGTGCCTCGGCTTGTTCATGAGAGACATGAGTGTCTTCATTTTCAACTCTCTCATTCTTATCATCATCTTGAGGCACACGTGATGAAGATGGTGGATTGACAATTTGTACATCGTCTTCATCATCCTTAGGCTTGATGTCTCCCACCGGCATATTCTTCATGGCCTCCCTCAATGGTTCATCACCTACATCATCACAATTCTCAATTGCTCCTTGGGAGCCGTTAGATTCATCAAATTCCACATCATTTATTTCTTCAACCAAACCGGTGGCATGGTTAAATACTCTATATGCTTTGGACTTTGATGAGTAACCAACAAGAAAGCCAATATCACAACGTCTTTGAAACTTCCCTAGGTGTTGACGCTTTTTGTAGATGTAGCATTTGCAACCAAACACCCGGAAGAATGAGACGTCCGGCTTTTTCCCATTTAGCAACTCATAGGGAGTCTTCCCAAGAAACTTTTGTAGGAAGAGGCGATTTGAAGCATAGCATGCGGTGTTGATTGCCTCGGCCCACAATTTTTTCGGTGTATTGTACTCATCTAGCATTGTTCTTGTAAGGGTGATCAAAGTCCGGTTCTTTCTCTCAACTACACTATTTTGTTGAGGAGTGTAGGTTGATGAAACTTCATGCTTGATTCCAATCTCATCACAATAAGCTTCAATGTTTGTGTTGTCAAACTCTTTACCATTGTCACTTCTAATTTTCTTTATCTTGACTTCAAATTCATTTTGAGCTCTCTTTGCAAACTTTTTGAAGCAATTTGCCACTTCGGATTTGTCATGAAGAAAGAAGGTCCAAGTGTATCTTGAGAAATCATCCACAATCACAAGACAATAGAGATTTCCACCCAAGCTCTTGTAAGTTGTAGGACCAAACAAATCCATGTGTAGAAGTTCTAACACTCTTGATGTTGACATGTAAGCTTTGGTTGGATGAGTATTTGCAACTTGTTTGCCGGCTTGACATGCACTACAAGGTTTGTCCTTCTCAAACTTGACATCCTTCAAGCCTCTTACTAGTTCTTTCTTCAATAGCTTGTTGAGAGTGTTCATTCCAACATGAGCAAGCCTCCTATACCAAAGCCATCCAAGTGTAGTTTTGGTGAACAAACATGTCATCAAGTTTGCATCTTCGGAGGTGAAGTCAACAAGATAGAGATTATTGTATCTAAAGCCTTTGAAAATCATTTGCTTGACATCTATCTTTGTAACTACCACTTCATTAGGAGTGAACAAGCATTGGTAGCCAAGATCACAAAGTTGCCCAACGGATAGTAAGTTGAAACTCAATTAAGCAACATAGAGCACATTTGAAAGAGAGTGATCATTTGATATTGCAATCTTGCCTATACGCTTGACTTTGCTCTTTGAATTGTCCCCAAATGTGATCTTCTCTTGACATACCACATTCTCTTCAAGTGAGGTAAACATACGGGGGTCACCGGTCATATGTTGAGTGCAACCACTATCAATAACCCAATGAGATCCATCGGTCTTGTAGTTCACCTACACACAAGAGATCAAGCTTTTTGTTTAGGGACCCAAACTTGAGAGGGACCCTTGACTTTCTCAACTAGTGACTTGGCAACCCATATTTTCTTAGGCCTGTTCTTGTTAGGGGGACCCAAGAACATGACTTTCATCTTTCCACTTGAATCTTTTCTAAGCATGTAATGAGCATTGAAAGCAAAGGGTCTAGCATGCTTGGGCAAGGGTTGTGGTGGTGGAGTTTTGCACTCATGAGCAAAATGACCTTCTTGTCCACACTCAACACATCTCTTTGGCTTGGGTTTTGACTTGCTTTGTTGTTGTTGAGCTTTAGCCTTCTTCTCTTGATTTGCTAAGTAACCAATGCCACTTCTATCCATCTTCATGACGGTGTTCATGAGTAGCTCACTTTGCAAATGTTGGCCTCTTGTGAACTTGCTTAGGCCAGTCTTGAGATGCTCTTTTTCTTGCTTGAGCTTTTTGTTCTCTTCAATAAGTGACTCATTTGATGTTTGCTTTTTAAGAGCCATCAACTTCTTGTTCTCATTTCTAAGCATCTCATTTTCACTCTTGAGCTTGACATAGTCATCATAGTTGTCGGACTCAACCACATTCTTGTCTTTGCCGCTAGAGCCTTGCTCAATGTTCTCAATAATCAAGTCATCACATGATGTAGCTATATCAATCTTAACAACTTGGTTAGTAGCATCATGTGTCTCAAGAGCAAGCTCATTAGCAACAATAAGACTATCATAATTGATTTTCAATGTAGTATATTTATCTTTTAGCAAGTTGAGCCTAGTGATGAGTTCATCATGCTTCTTCTCAAGTTTATCATGTTCATCTCTAAGCTCTTTGTTAGAAGTTTTGAGCTCCTTGAGAGTAGAAGACATACTTTCATTTTGATCTTTGAGCTCATCACTAGTCTTATGTGCATTCTCAAGCTTAGATGAGAGTGAGTCATTTTCATTTTGGAGCTCATCATTTTCATTTCTAGTTTTTCTTATGATTTTAGAGTATTTATTCAACAATTTTACAAGTTCATCATAAGAAAGTGCATCATATTCATCATCACTATCACTATCATCATCATCACTCTCATTGTTTTGTACCTTTCGTTCACCCTTGGCCATAAGGCATAGGTGAGAAGTGGACGATGATGGTGAAGGTGGCGGTGAAAGTGGTGATGAAGATGTCGGTGAAGATGAAGATGGCCCAATCACAAATGCGGCGACCTTCTCTTTCTCATCGTCGCTCTCATCGTCGGAGGACTCACATGATGACTCAATGTCGGTGAGACAATCACCAACAATGTAGGCTTTGCCTCCCTTCTTCTTCTTGTAAAACTCTTTTCTCTTGCCATCTTTCTTTTTGTATGGCTTGTTCTTCTTCTTCTCATCTTCTTCATCACTTGAATCATTTCTCTTGCCCTTGTTCTTGTTCTTGTACGTGTCTTTTGGAGGCTTAGGGAATTGATGAGCTAAGTGGCCAAGTTCACCACAATTATAGCAATCCATCTCGGATATTGGCTTCCTTTTGCTACTTGTGAAGAACTTCTTCTTCTTGCCATCGAATTTGATGCCACTCTTGTTGAGCTTCTTTAGCATCTTGGTGGTCTTTCTCACCATGAGTGCAAGTGATGCGTCATCAATATCACTTTCACTTGAGCTTTCTTGCACCATCATGACTTGGCCCTTCTTTTTTTTCTTGTCATGGCTAGCTTTGAAGGCCAAGTACTTCTTCTTGGAAGATGATGAGCCCTCTTCCGGAGTGATGTGCATGTACATCTCATGTGCATTGATCTTTCCCAATACTTGTGTCGGTGTTGCGGTGGAGAGATCACTTTGGTGAAGCACGGTGACAATGTGACCATACTTTTCAACGGGAAGAACGCTCAAGATCCTCCTTGCAACATCCGATTGACTCATTTGAGTGAGTCCAAGAGCATTGAGATCCTCTACAAGAACATTCAATCGAGTGTACATTTCATTAGCACTTTCTTTGGGAAGCATCTCAAAAGAATTAATTTTCTTTAAAGCAACATGATAGCGTTCCTCACGCTCACTCTTAGTTCCCTCATGGAGAGCACAAAGGTTTTCCCACAATTCATGAGCGTTTTTGGCATTACGCACACGATTGAAGATATCCTTGCCTAGGCCTCGGTAGAGTGCATTTTTTACCTTTGCATTCCACCGGTCGTACTTCTCCTCGTCACCACTTGGGTTGGCGGGATCCTTGATAGCGGGAAGCCCTTTGGTTGCGGCTCTAAGGCACCCAACATCTATGGCTTCGAGGTACGCCTCCATACGAATTTTCTAATATGGAAAATCGTTTCCCTCAAAGGTGGGAGGTGGTCCTTCCCCATTAGACATCTTGCTCTAGGCGGTGAAGCCTAAATAAGGAGCAACTCGGCTCCGATACCAATTGAAAGGATCAAGATGCCCAAGAGGGGGGGTGAATTGGGCTTTTCTAAAAATTAATTGCAAGAATTAAATCCTACAAGCCAAACTTCACCCCTAGTGCCTACTAGTGTTCCTTGTGATTCTACCGGTAAAAGTTTTGCACCCTAAGTTCCAATCCTAGTCTAGCAAGGCAATTCTAGGAAAGTAAACAAGCAATGAAAGTAATACACGAAAGTAAATGCTTGAAAGTAAGGGTTAGGAACATGACGATGTTTTCCCGAGGTATTGGAGAGTCGCCACTCCCCACTAGTCCTCGTTGGAGCACCCGCGCAAGGGTGTAGCTCCCCCTTGATCCGCGCAAGGATCAAGTGCTCTCTATGGGCTGATTCTTCGACACTCCGTCGCGGTGAATCACCCAAAACCGCTCACAGCATGAGTTGGGTCATCCATAAGCTCGCCGGATGATCTCCAAACTCCCAATCACCACCAAACCGTCTAGGTGATGGCGATCACCAAGAGTAACAAGCTAGAACTCTCACTTGACCACAGCAAGCCTAATGAGAAGATGGATGCACACTTGCTACTCTCTAGTCACTAATGAGGGATCTCAAGCTTTGATTCTCAAAACACTACCCTCACTAGGGCTCTTGCACTCCCTTGCACTTGAAAGGTGTTTCTCAGCTGAACAAATGAGCAAGAGACCTCTAAAAGAAGTGGAGGGGATGTATTTATACACCCCACAGACAAATCCAACCGTTACCAGCCAACTCAGCAAAACACGCACTGATCGGACGCGTCGGTCGACGTGACTGGATGCGCCGATCAAGTGTAACGGTCGAAAACCAGAACGATACCGCTGAGTGACCGGACGCACCGATCAGGGGTGACCGGACGCGTCCGATCGTGCAAGAACCTTACTGTACTTTAACCTGACGCTCGACCGCGTCTGATCAGTGATGACCGGACATGTCAGGTCAGCTAAGTACCTTACTAGAACGCGACCGGATGCGTCCGATCATTTTTCAGTCACGTCCGATTAGACTTTTACCCTCTGAAACACGTGTCAGACTGATCAACGTGTCCGGTCCTTGCAGGGACCACGTCCGGTCAACCAGGTTGAAAACGCAGTGACTGTTAGTACTGACCGGACGCGTCCGGTCGTGACAGAGACCACGTCCGGTCAAGGGTAAACAGCTCAAACGACTTCGAAACGCGACGCAACTTGAACCAAGTTGCTTCCAACTGAACTTCGAGCTTTTCTTAAGCTACCTAGTGCTAAGTTTGACAAGTGTGCACCACACCTAAACAAAGGACTCACCTAGGTCAAGCTACTCGCTCATGCCCCCCTTTATAGTACGGCCAAAGGAAAAAAGCGAAGATCCTAACGACTATTCTGGATGTAACTCAACACCTTGACATCCGAAACTAACCGTCCTTAATCTTGTCGTTGATCCTTTGAAAACCGAAACAATTTCCATCAAGGGGCATGAATACCATAGTGCCCAAAGCAGTTATCAACCCCATGACCTAACTTATCAACGTCTCTGCAAAACACACGTTAGTCATGGTAATAATGCGTTGTCATCAATTGCCGAAACCAACTCCCGGGGCCTAGATGCTTTCACCGGGCTTGCGCTAGTGCTCTGTGCTCTGAGTTGGGAGAGGGAGGGAGTAGAGGTTGCATCGATGACGCCGTCGCCAAGCCAGAACCGCCCATGCTTCTTGCCTCCTCCCACCCTCATGACAACCTATGCATCAATGTCGTCGGTGGTAGGATCGTACTTAGGCCCATGGACCGACCTTGCCATCGACGTCTAGTCACTGATGCGGGTGTGGGCGCTCGGGTTGCTGTACGTATCGGCAGGGTCGTCCGTGTTGCAGGTGATGTTGTCCGTCGCCTTGCCCTTGTGGGACAAACACCACCCCTGAAAGGTGGTGAGAGGCTGACCACCATGTGCCGCCGACTTCAAGAAAGACAGGAAGATGATTAGTAATCAAACAGAATTAAGCTTTAGAATAGATAAATGAGTTCGCGTACATATGCTGCCATGTATGCGGGGAGGCTGCGGCTTCCTTGATGGTGTGTTGGACCTTCCATCATCAAACGCCATTCCTTGGCAGCGTTGTGCGCCTCGAGCCACTCGTCCGAGAACCACCTGTTCACGACCGCCTCCCAACACTCGGGAAACGCGTGGCACCACCAGGGAATCATCTGCACGCAAGTAATTGACATATAAGAAGATTAATTTAATCCTACTTATAATCTCAAAACGAAACAATATATTTATCTACCTCAAGGTACTAATCCTTGGTGAGCGTCTTCTCTCCTGCTTTTTCTTTGTTCATCTTCTCTCCAAGTCTCGACCTGTGGTAGGTTACAATACACTGGAGGCGCGCCTCATAATGCATGTCGTCGACGAGTCTTTTTGTGGCTTTGGTAGCCACCTGGTGTGCCCCTGGCCTCGTAGCCCTCCTCGCATCTGTAAAAAGTCTGCATACAAAACGCGATGTATTCATTCTAAAAAAGTTCCAATCAATGCGGTGTATTGAGCAAGGTAGTGCGATGTAGACTAACCCAAAACTCCGTAATCACCTGCGCCGCCTTGTTGGGGTACTCCGGATTGGCGGCGACGGCGTAGTGGTCAAACGGGTAGGGCGGCTCCCCCCTCTCATGAAACTGAACCAGGCTGGGGTAGTGTTGCTTGCACAGAAGTCCCAAGATGCCATTGGGGTTGCGTGAGTCTGGGCCCGAGACAACCACCCTTGGAAAATGCTAAGGGTCAATGAATTTTCGCCAGCATTGTAACGAGGCGGTGGTTTATGCATGCTAGGAAGGTTCTCTGTGTAGTATTTTTCTGTGAAGTTTGACACCTCCTCCAAAATGTATGTCTCTGCAATGGAAGCCTCAATTTTGGCTTTATTTCTATATTTTTTTGCGAAGAGTCTTTAGACATCGCTCGATTGGATAGCACCAACGGGCCTGCATGGGGCCCCCATTCGTGCCTCATACGGGAGATGCAGAATCAAATGCTGCATCGACAAGAAGCCGGGTGGAAAGATATGCTCCAACTTACAGAGCAGCATAGGTGCCGCTTTTTCCAAGTCCTCAACCACTTTCTGAGATAAATCCTTGGCACAAAGCTACCGATAGAAATAGCTCAACTCTGCCAGCACTAGCCAGACTTTTTCAGGGACATAGCCTCAAACCATTGCCGGGAGAAGGCGTTCAATCCATATGTGGTAGTCATGACTCTTTATCATGTTGCCTTGCAGAGTAGATAAGTTCACTCCCCTCTTCAGATTCGCTGCATACCCATCAGGGAACATTAGCATCTGGATTCATTCAAGTACTTTCCTCCTTTGTTTGCTCTTCAAGACGAAATCAACCTCAGGCCTCCTCCATGTCTTGCCGCCTGTAGGAGGCCGCATCTCTTGATGTGGTCTATCGCACAACTCTGCTAGGTCCACTCTAGCCTTCGTATTGTCCTTTGACTTATCAGTCGCCATGAGTGTTTCCCAAAGTGCCTCGACGACATTCTTTTTGGTGTGCATTACAACAATGTTATGTGGCACAAGAAGATCATCAAAATAGGGGAGCCTCGTCAAGCCTGACTTATGAGTCCACATATGTTGCTCACCATACCCCACAAAACCACCTTCTTGATTCGCCACGAGAGCATCTATCTGAGCATGAACCTCGACACCCATCATCATCCACGGTGTAGGGTCCATCACTACGACACCTTTCATAAAGTTCTTGATGTCTCATCTTAATGGATGGTCAAGAGGGAGGAATTGCTGATGTTTGTCAAACGATGAATACTTGCCACCCTTCTTCAACCAAATGAACCGCATACCTTCCTTGCATATTGGGCATGGGAACTTCCCGTGAACACACGAGGCAGAGAATAACCCATACGCCAGGAAGTCATGCATGGAGTACTGGTACCAAACGTGCATTTTGAAGCTTGTCTTTGAAGCTCGGTCGTATGTGATGAGGACATGGCACCTTCGGATACGAACATTGATTATAAGGTGAGCTCGTTCCTACATTTGCACAGTGATTTTTGGTACAATTCACTTGGTTCTACATGTGCATGTCATTATTTGAATATAGGTACAAATGTGTCTCAACGTGCAAGTTCATCAAAGTTGAACCATCGGTTCGTCGGCAGCCCGACAGTGCTTCATTGGGAAGGCCATAACTCATCCATGCAGAGTCCGATCGAGGTCAATGAGCACTTGATGGAAAGCTTATTTGATAATCTTTCAAATAGATCTGGTCTCATATCAATATCATGTCGGTAAGGCCTCAAAATCATCAAGATATCATGTCGCTATTTTACCGTGAGCTACACTATCGTCATGGGCTTATTAGCCATCCTTGGGACCCTGGCCCAAGTGGGAGCACACCCCAAGGAGATGGAGAACCCACCAAGAAAGCCTTTGGACGTCCTCCTCCTTGGCCACCACCTTCGGAGGCCAGCAAGGACGTCCAAGCCAAGCAGAAGGTCTAGTCCAATTCGAGTTCGAGTCTGCTTCGGCCTTCTAGATCAGTCTGCAATAAAACTGACGCCCAGGACGCATCCAGACTCCGTTTTTGATGATCCACATATGGATGGAAAGATAATTTTATAAGCTAACCAATGGATTTAGTTTGAGGCCCAAATTCTATCGGAGTCAACAGGAATCATCGAAACAAGTTGACATCTAGAATCTGTCAGGGCGCTACGTCGTCGTCTTTTGGGCTGTTTGGGCCATGTAACGTGTCGAGACTCCTTAGGAACGTGAGTGGGGGTCCTTGGATGCCCCTTAGGCTATATAATCAGTAGCCGCTGCCTACATTAGGGTTTGAGTTTTGCTTTAGATCAATCTATCGTTGAACAATCGCCGTTATCGGTTTGCAAGACCCCAACTTCGAGTGCTTAATCATTTATCTGCAATTGTCACTTCAATTGAGTTGTGTTTTATCTTGTTCTTACTTGTGTTCTTCGATTCGCAGCAGAGATTAGCCTTCGTAGCGAGTTCAACCGGATTGTGACACGGTTGATAACCAGAGGAGACGTGGTGCTAAGGTTATAGGGTTCGGGTCTTTGTGATCTGAAGCCGGATCGGTGTGTCACTTCCGACCAAATCGATAGTTATCTTGAACCTGACGGAAGATCGGGAATCACGTCCCCATCAAGTGATATTCAGAGCCTTAGGTAAACCGTCAAGTTCATAGTTATCCTAGTTTAGTTTATTTTCACCTTCGTTCCATAGTCCACCGCCATATCTGTTTCCTGTCCTACAACCATCCGCGCCATAGCCTTTGCATATTTCAGTTTCAGAGTCCGCCATGTTGAGTTTGTGTCCTAGGTCAAGGTCTTGTTGCTGGTTTAGATTGTGTTCTTTTCTAGTTTGTGTTGATCCCTCCACCCACCGTCATCCCGTATCACCATCAGTTTGCATCTTGTGTCCACTGAAACCCTGATTCGAGAAGCTTCCTTAAAACAGTCACAAGTTTTGCATCCGAACTTGAAACTGGACAAATTTTATATCTATGGTGAATGCCAGAAAATTTTAGATCCGTTTCATCCCAGCAAAATCCTGATTTGCGAAATTCGATCATGAAAATCGAGTTTCTAAGCCCACAAGTTTTGATATGCTTTTTGGAGCACAATCCTGATTTTCTATAGGTCACATTTTTTATCCAATTGAGCTCAAATTTTTTGGGGTTTATTGTTGTGTGCTCCTTGCTGAGAAAAAATATCAAAAGAGCAAAAGCAAGGAAAAAATTTTGGACAAGAAAAAAAGAAAAGAAAAAATAGCAAAAGAGAAGAGAAGAGATAAAAAAGGAGCACATAAGGAACACTCGATAGCTCTATTGTTTGTGGTGTCTTTTGCCTTGTCTGTATTTCCATTGCTACCTTTCATACTTGTTTCACTCACTTCTTTGTCACAACTAGTGCTAGGAATACGTATAGGCCAGCAATTAGGACAAGTGCTCTGGACATTTATTCAATATTGCTATCTGTTACTGAATTATGTGCCACATATATATATTTGTTCTTTGTGTGCCTTCCAAGCTCCACATATATACTTCAGATCAGTACAGAAAAAGATTCTTGCAATCTTGGTGCCACGCCCTCACAGGTATCACGAACCAGCCACCGATTGTACCGTCTACTGCTTTGCGTTGGTAAGAACCTTGTAAGAACTTGGTAAGACGTGTGTTTCCACCGACACATATACTAGTTGATAGGAATTTCTTTTGATTCTAACAATATATGCCAAACAACGAGTTTCTTTTTAAGAGTGAATTGTATGACATCATGGATGAACTGTCTACGAAGTTTGCACAACGAGTGCTCAGTTCTCAAATGGAGAAGGCGGAGCAAAACCAGCTCAACAACTTGTTCCAAACATATTTTGTTGTGAAGGAATGGCGTTGTCGTGTTATGATTGATGGCGAGACTTGCAACAACCTTGCAAGCTTAGAGATGGTTGAGAAGCTTGGTCTGACCACAAAGCCACATCCACATCCATACTACGTCCAATGGATAAATTCTTGGGATAAGATAAAGGTAACTGAAATTGAACGCATTGAGTTTTCCCTTGGTCCTTATAAGGATAGCTCTGAATTTGATATAGTACCTATGCAATCATATCAATTGTTATTTGGTAAACCATGGATATCTAAAAATAATGTTGTGCACAATACAATTACTAATAAATATTTGTTCAAATATAATGGTACAAAAATTACACTTATGCCTATGACTCCTGCTCAAATTTTAAGGGAAGATCTCCTAAGGGCCGAGAGGAGAAAGAATGAGCCTTTTAGAAAAGAATGGGTTATTTCAAATGTTACAATACCTTCATCTAGATCTGAATTTTTACAAAATGAAGATATTACTTTGCCTCTTGTTGGAACTAATATTTTGCAGCATGTATCCAAAAACGAGGACAAGGTGACTGAGAAAGAACAGGTAAATGTTTCATATAAGAGCTCTCTTGTTGTACTGAATTTTCCCACCAATGATGCTAACAATCCTATACTAAAACCTTCTATTGGTTTACCTTTGTCACATGGCAAATATTCTACTAATCTTTGTGATAAAGAAGAGTTGTGTGATAGTGGTATGATTATTCATGTGCAGCAACCAGTGAATGAGAATGCTTCTTTTGTTTTGGAACAAAATACTTGTGCTAAAAATAGACATTTTCTTCCAATTGCTACTGAAAAAGATGAACTGAAATTGTTGTCTTCTTTAAATACTTTGGGTTATATAGAATTTGATACTCTGTGTGCTCTAAGTAATTTGAAGGAAAAATTTTTATGTGCTGAATTACCATGGTTGTCTACATGTATATATCACTTTATTGGCAAATAGAATTGTAAAGGAGAGTATATGGTACACCGAGTTTATATTTGTTCAAATCTGAAATCTCCTTTTGCTGTGCATCAATATGACCAATCAAGGGCTGCATTAGATATAATCATGTAATATTGAGATCCCCAAGTTTTGTTATAAAGAAACAGGTTAACTTTCAAAAAGGGGAGCAATGTTGGCTACTACCTACAACGTGTCCTCCAACGAAACTCAAACCGAGGACGGTTTGTTGTCAAGAAGAGGAGGATGATGAGGACATGGCACCTTCGGATACGAACATTGATTATAAGGTGAGCTCGTTCCTATATTTGCACAGTGATTTTTGGTACAATTCACTTGGTTCCACATGTGCACGTCGTTATTTGAATGTGGGTACAAATGTGTCTCAACGTGCAAGTTCATCAAAGTTGAACCATCGGTTCATCGCCAGCCCGACAGTGCTTCATTGGGAAGGCCATAACTCATCCATCCAGAGTGCGATCAAGGTCAATGAGCACTTGATGGAAAGCTTGTTTGATAATCTTTCAAATAGATCTGGTCTCATATCAATATCATGTCGGCAAGGCCTCAAAATCATCAAGATATTATGTCGCTATTTCTGTCGTGAGCTACACTGTCGTCATGGGCTTGTTAGCCATCCTTGGGACCCTGGCCCAAGTGGGAGCACACCCCAAGGAGATGGAGAACCCACCAAGAAAACCTTTGGACGTCCTCCTCCTTGGCCACCACCTTAGGAGGCCAGCAAGGACGTCCAAGCCAAGCAGAAGGCCCAGTTCAATTCAAGTTCGAGTCTGCTTCGGCCTTCTGGACCAGTCTGTAATAAAACTGACGCCCAGGACGCATCTGGACTCCGTTTTTTATGATCCACATATGGATGGAAAGATAATTTTATAAGCTAACCAATGGCTTTGGTTTGATGCCCAAATTCCATCGGAGTCAATGGAAATCATCGAAACAAGTTGACGTCCAGAATCTGTCAGGGCGCTGCGTCGTCGTCTTTTGGGCTGTTTGGGCCATATAACGTGTCGAGACTCCTTAGGGACGTGAGTGGGGGTCCTTAGATACCCCTTAGGCTATATAATCAGTAGCCGTTGCCTACATTAGGGTTTGGGTTTTGCTTTAGATCAATCTGTCATTGAACAGTCGCCGTTATCGGTTTGCAAGACCCCAACTTCGAGTGCTTAATCATTCATCTGCAATTGTCACTTCAATTGAGTTGCATTTTATCTTGTTCTTGCTTGTGTTCTTCAATTCGCAGCAGGGATTAGCCTTCGTGGCGAGGTCAACCGGATTGTGACACGGTTGATAACCAGAGGAGACGTGGTGCTAAGGTTGCAGGGTTCGAGTCTTTGTGATCTGAAGCCGGATCGGTGTGTCGCTTTAGACCAAATCGATAGTTATCTTGAACCTGACGGAAGATCGGGAATCACGTCCCCATCAGTATGTCCATACCTCTTTATTCTAAGCACAAACCAATTCATCAATCACTGGCTCCATGAACACACCCATATTACTACCCGGATGTCCAGTAATTATCAAGCTAAAGAATACGTTCTGCCGTTGAAAGGACACGCCGGGAGGGAGATTGAGGTGGATAACAAAGACGGGCCAACAAGTGTATGGGGCCGACATCAGTCCATAGGGATTGAACCCATCTGTTGCTTGCGTGACACACACATTACGAGCCTCATCTGCTTTGACACGATGTTTGTCATCAAAGCGTTGCCATGCTTCACCGTCGGCTAGATGTACCATCTTGTTGGGACTATATCATACGTCATTTTTGTGCCATGTCATCTGTTTCACGGATTGCTCGGTCATGTATAGCCGTTGGATCCTCGAAAGAAACAGAAGGTGCCGTATGATTTTCATGGGGATCTTAAGCTGCGTCTTCTGGCCATCACTAGAGTCTGCCTCCACATACCTGGATGATTTACGCTTTGGACAGTACTTTGCATCCTTATGTTCTTTTCTAAATAGGACGCACCCATTCAGACAAGCATGTATCTGGTCATACGACATCTTAAGTGCACGAAGGAGTTTCTGTGACTCGTACAGACTATTTGGCAGAATGTGGCCTAACGGAAGCAAGGTGGCAACCACGGCCAACATCTTATCGAAACCATCTCGACTCATGTTCAACTCGGACTTCAACCCCAGCAAGCGTCCAATGGCATCCAGTTGAGAAGCTGTTGTCCGAGTGTGAAGGGGTTTCCATGCCGAGTCTAGCATGGCGTAGAATGTCTCTGTGCTTTCCTCCATCTCCTCCATCTCACGTCCTTCAGTGAACTGTGCTTGATGAGCGTCATCTAACATGTCTGCTACCCTAGCCTCAGCGTCATAAGCCTCGACGCGTTGTCTCACCACCTTCTCTCTTATACGATGGGCTTCACCATGGTGGACCCACCGGGTGTAGTGCGGCATAAAACCATTCTTCACAAGATGTTTACCCATGGTGTCCTTGTTTTCCATCCTCTTGTTCTTACATTTGCTACAAGGACACAAAGCTAGAATCGGGGATTTAGCGGCCTCGCTAAATGCACGGTTCAAGAAAGCATCGATATTGTTCATCCATTCATTGCTGAAATCTCTCTAACTTCTCTGGCATGTGTACATCCACTGACGGTCCTCCATCCTCTAACATGTATATCAGCGAGTAATGTAACCATCAATTGCATCTACATGGTGTTCCTACTGTCTAATAGGTGAGGATAGGTCCTAATCCCACCCGCGGGATGAGTAGATGAGGTTAGTTTTTATGCTCCGCTCCTATCCGAGACAGAATTTTGGCAGCACATTCCCGCTGTTCTCCCAATACACGTCCTGCCAGGGAGAGTGTGGATCCGGAGAACAACAAGAAGGTGATGCCAAAACTCTATCTCCAATCGGAGAAGACCATGGAAACTAACCAATCTACGCATCCGCGGGCAGTTCAAAAAGCGTGGACGATCCGAAACATATACAATTATAGATATGCAAAGATCTGCATACCTCAAATCGTATCTCTTTCGAACGGGAGACGCCTAACTGGGTTACGCGACACAAGACCATGGTACGAAAAGAGGGGTTATACCTAGGGTGGCGGTGGAGTCAGGCTAGCGGGGCTGTGGCGAGTCGGTGCAGTGGTGAGGCGACGCGATGCAGGCAGCCCCGCGCCGGCGAGGAAGATGACCTGGGTACTCTGGGTCACCTCCGACGGGCTCTTCTCTGCATAAGAAGAAACATAGAACTATAAGTTGAAAATTTCGGCAAAACCTGCAAGAAACAACGACACGATGGCCGACAACCACATATACATCAAGGGTAGCCATACAGTTTAATTCTCAATCCATACAGAATACTACACCACTTCCACCATTAACAACAAAACACCATCACCAAACCACCACCACCATTACCTTTTTTAACATATGCATATTTACACTAATTGGACTAGGGGAATTGAAGAAGAGAGGGTCGACGAACCTCGTGCGTCCTCAACGACGGTGAAGGGGACGGGGGCGGGGTCGGGCGGGGTTGTGGACTGGCGGGCGGCGTGCCGAAGCAGAGCCGGTGGGTGTGGCGTTAGAGCAGGGCACCGGCGGACGGGGCAGGGTGCCGGCACCTCCTCCTTCTCCCTCTTCCTCGTACCTCCTTACTCCTTCTCCAAGCCGCCTCCCCCTTCTCCCTCCTCCTCCAAGTTGCCTCCCACCTCCTCCCTCCAATCTGGCAAACGGGGCGGGCGCGGCCCACCTGCACCCTCCTCCAAGTCGCCGGGGACAGAGGGGGCGGGCGAGTGCTGGGCGGGACGGGACGGGCGAGGGCGCGGGGCGGCATCCTCGTCCGGGCCGCGCGCGAGGCGCAAGGGGCGCGCGCGCGGGCGGGCGCAGAGCACGCGGGGCACGCGCGGGGAAGGCGGGCGCGAGGGGCGGGGTGCGCGCGGCCGACGAGGGAAAGGCGGTCGCGGGGGCGGGGGTGGGCGGTTTTGGCGGCAGGTGGAGAGTGGAGACCGGAGACAAAACAAAATTTGTAAGTGTTTAACGGTGGATGGGGCTTTGCCGAGTGCCAGATCGGCGGCACTCGGCAAAGGCGCCATCTTTACCGAGTGCCGTCCGATTTGGCACTCGGCAAAGTATTTTTCTTTTTTTTAATTAAATTTGAACCTTTGCCGAGTGCCAGACAGGCGGCACTCGGCAAAGGCGCCATCTTTGTCGAGTGCCGCCCGATTCGGCACTCGGCACATTTTTTTTTAAAAAAATATTTTTTTTTGGAAAAGGGCGACCCTTTGTCGAGTGCCGCCCGATCCGGCACTCGGCAAAATTTGTTTTCTTTTTTTTGAGATGTTGTACACACATTTTTTTTATTATGAAACTTTGCCGAGTGCCACCTGACAGGGCACTCGGCAAAGTCAATAATTTCGAAAAAACTAAAAAAACTGTACTGAGTGTCTCCTTTTGGCGCTCGGCAAAATATATTTTTTTACTTTTCCGGCCCTAACTTTTTGTGCGGCACTTCTACATTACAAGTTACTACATGTTAATTTTTGGTACATTTTTGTGTCAATTAGATATATATTGTTAATTTATTTCATTAACTTGAATTTGTTCGGTAAGTGCAATTTTTGAACTGCACGCGCATCAAGTATTGCAATTTACTGATTCAAAAAATGATATTCATGGAGTTGAGTGTAGTTTAAAGCCGTGTGTAGCCTCATAGCCAAAATTTTGAACTTCTAGTTCACGAAAAATGAGCCCCATCGTGAGAGTGAATGACTTATAAATTATATAAAATGCAAACGAAGTCCGAAAATCATGAAATTTGTCAGGATGTCATGTTATCATATGTGTAATCTGTGGTAAAAATTTGAGAAGGTTTCGTGCAAGTGGTCACGTACGTTGGTTAAAATCTCAAACATCTCTACATATGATATAAGAGGTCTTGTAGAGGTGTTTGTGTTTCTAACCATCAGACATGACCACTTGCATGAAACATTTTCAAAATTTTATCAAGGTCTACATATACGATAACACGATATCTCGACAAGTTTCATGATTTTCGAACTTTGTTTGCATTTTATATAATTTTTAAGCCATTCGTTTGCACGATGGGGCTCATTTTCCGTGAACTAGAAGTTCGAAATTTTTGGAAGGGTCTTTCCTACGGCCTCAAACTACACTCACATCCATGAATATCATTTTTCGAATCAGTAAATTGCAATATTCGATGGACGTGCAGTTCAAACTTGCATTTACGAAAAAAATTCAAATTAATGAAATAAATAAAAAAACATATACCAAAATGCCACAAAATATACCAAATTTTAACATGGAGTACATTATAATCTATAAGGTTAGCACAAAAAAACTCGGGTCGAAAAAGCAAAAAAAAATTACTGAGTGCCTAGCGGAGCACTCGGCGAAGGGGCTTTTTGCCGAGTGTCTTCAAAAGGGCACTCGGAAAAGACCCTATTTGCCGAGTGCGTGTATCTTGACACTCGGCAAACTTTTTTTTTTTTTCAAAATTTAAGAAATCATTTGTTTGCCGCGTCGTACCCGCGGACACGCGGCAAATATTTTTAAAGAAGAATCTGACAATAAAAATTTAAAAAAAAATTACAAAAATCTTTGCTGAGTGTCAGGTGCGTGACACTCGGCAAGGTTAGTGTCTTTGCCGAGTGTCTCACGTTTGACACTCGGCAAAGATTGACGGTGGTTGGGGCCCGTAGCCCCCAAAGAGGCTCTTCGCTGAGTATTTTTCTTTATCGGGTGTCCAGCACTTTGCCGAGTGTTTTTCGTTGCCGAGTACCGACACTCGGCAAAGCATATTACACTTGGCGAAGAGCGTGTCTCCCGTAGTGACTTTCCTGCCTCAAGCAAGAAAAATCGTGAAAGAACTGTCGAAGGTAAAAACCCGATGCATTTTCCCAGATGAGGATCGGAGTAGAAAGATACAGTAAAGTTCGAGCGAAGTGCTCTTTCATAAATGGCTCCTTGGATCGCTAGCAATTTCTGACCTTCGATTCCATGGTGCCAACGGCCAAGTTTCAGTATGAATCATTTGATTAACGCAACCTAATAAGGCCACCCATTTCCAATAAAAAAGGCTGAAGAAGAATAGTTTGATGCTTCCAGAAATTGCAGAGTGACCCGCAAATCCCACGCATTTGCAGCTGCATCTGGACTCTGGCGAGCTGGTCGATAAGACCCGTAACTTGCATAGAACCTTTTATCGCTTTTTATCCTTTTGTGTCCCACCCGAGCAGTCATTAGCACGTTTCATGGTAGAGCAGCGTTCGTCAAACCTTTACAACGAGACGAATTTATAGCGAACGGGCGCTGCAAATCGGGTGCCAAAAACTTTAGGAAGACCTCGGTCGCGGACGCCGCCCAGGCCGCTCATTTGAAGCGCGCGCTGGGGGCCAGAGGCCGCCCAGCCCACGGAAGCCACGAGAGACGGCGAGACGCCGACGCGACACGAGCCCTCCCTTTTTGTTTACGTAGCACTCCGTTCAAGAAGAATCAAGAGCGGCGAGGGAAGAAAAAAACTGAAGGCTGTACTGTAAACAAGTTCCAGAATCCGAGAGCTAGCGATAGCGAGAGCCGCGCATGGCAGCGCAGGAGGCGCTTCGGTGGCGCTACGGCGACGTGGACGACGGCAACTTCGCCGTGCGGGGCCGCGGTGTGCCGGTCCTTGTGGCGCTCTTCGGCGTCCTTGTCTGCTTCGTCGCCGTCTGCCTCTACCTCCGATGGACCTGCCACCGCTACAACGACCGCCGCCTCATCGCCGCGGCGGCGACGGCGACGGCGCCGCCCTGGTACTCCTCCGCGGCGCCCCCGCTGGCCGGCGCCACCGCCTGTTTCCCAGTGGCGGCGGGCCTCGACGACGCCGCGATCGCGGGCCTGGCCGTGACGCTGTACCGGCCTGGCGCCGGCGCCAGTGCGGGTGCGGCGGACGACGACGCGGCACAGCAGCAGTGCTGCTCCATCTGCCTCGGCGAGTTCCAGGAGGGCGACAAGGTGAAGGCGCTGCCGCGGTGCGGGCACGGCTTCCACCCGGAATGCGTGGACGCGTGGCTGCGGGCTCGCGTGAGCTGTCCTTTGTGCCGGGACACGCTTCTCGCCGCCGCCGTAGCCACCAAACCAGACGACGCCGTCGGAAACAAAGCTGTCTGATCATTCCAACGCGGCGCCCGTGCGCAGAACACAGAACAGAATGGATGCCCATGCCGACACCCGCCATTGGACTCGGACTTGGAGAGGCGTTCGGGCAGCCGGGGACGTGTTGTTTCTTTCAATTTGCACATCACTGTAAAATCTTTGCGATGTTGCATAGTGGCGGTTTCTTCGCCCACTCCAGTAGCAGAAACAAAGGAGCCTGTCTTTCGATGGCGATTTGGCGACGATGTTCTTTCGTTACAGGAAAGCGCGGCCATTGCCGGGGCTTTCGCTTTCAGATGCAGAGGCGGCGAGCACGGTTCGATGCAGTTCACGCTGTGTGGGCCGTGGGCGTCGTCGTACGATCGATACGCCACATCTGCAGGGGGGCACGGGTCACACTCGCACCTGGCGGCTGGGCTCGGTCTCTGCCCCGATCCGAGATTGCCTGTGAGAGTTCTAGACCTCTCGGCTAGTCGGTTTGTCCAGCTTGGCCTTCGGATTGAACTCACCCACGTGAAGAGAGTTTGGGCCAAATTTTTTTTCCAAAAAACTAAAGTAACGAATCTTTGACACATGCATGGAGCATTAAATATAGATAAAAAATAAAATTTATTACACAGTTTAGCTGTAAATCACGATACGAATCTTTTAAGCTAGATAGTCCATGATTAGACACTAATTACCAAATAACAACGAAAATGCTACAATAGTTTTTTATAATTTTTTTGGGAACTAAATAGGCCCTTTGGAGGCCTGCTCTGAATTAGTGCAGGAGAGGCTGATGCTGCAGCAAGCAACCACTGCCACTGCTGTTTTATGGAGAAAATAAGCAGAAGTGGCTACTACAGCCGATCCAAAGACTGCTTTCGGCCTCTTTGGGAGGTAACCGTCGGCCTGCACAGCTGCACTGGCCCAGCTAAAGTTTGAATTGCTGTTATTTTCTGCTTTGGTTGGACTTGAACTGATCAAAATGGCCGGAAAATAAATCCAATGTGGGCTAAGTATTGAAATACTTGCAGGTGTATATATTATATTCGCTCCGTTTTTAAAAACAAAGTGCAACTCAAGATTAAATTAAACCGTGTCAAAATTTTAAAATTCAACTTGATTTATAGAGAATAGCATCAACATTTATATCTTCAAATAGATTTACTATTCAACAATTAATCTAATAATACTTATTGAATATAATTAAATATTAGTAATCTTTAGTACAAAAATTGTTTATATATTTCTGAACGGGGAAGTATTTGTGGTAATAAACGGTGACAAAACAGACCGCGGGCACGCTGTTACTTTGGAAATTTGCGGGTAAAAAAAAAAGTCTCCAAGCACTCACTCGCTCTACTCTGGTACGCTACCTACAACTACAAGGCTACAAACCAAAGGTAAAAGAGGTTGAGTTCAGGCTCCTGGGTCAGGGACTCCAGAGCCTAGACTCGGAAATTTCCGACCAAGGAAAGCTAGTTCCAGGATTGAACAGGAGCAGAACAAGAAAACAGATCCTGCCTCTGCTGCAACTTTAGCCGGTTTTAATGTGGGCAACCGCAAAAAGAAGGATACCAATTCACAAATCTCTGGCCCCTCTCGATAAAGTTGCCGTCAAAAAACAGAATCAGTGCACGCCGCAAGCGCAAGGCAAATTTACAGCAAAAACGGAACAACGCAACGACCCATCCCGACAATTCAGATTCAGAAACCGCAATCACCAACAGCAGGAAGCTAGTTCGGAGCACGGACGACGGCACCGAAGAAACGCCAGAACGAATGCATCGCACCATGAAGATGAAGGTTAGGCTCGTATGCAGCTAGGATTCGGGAGGTTTTCGGAGCAAATCGGGGGTTTTAATAGAGCGGCCGGCGGCGGCGGCGCGGGGAAGCCGCAGGGCGCGTACCCTAGGTTAACTGAGTCATTGACCCCAGTGCGGGCCGGGCTTAGCCACTGAGCCGGACGGGGCGTGCATCAGTTTCAGGCCCATAACATTCTTAGTGTACATGGGCTAGATAGTTAACAGGGCTGTGAAACTCGATGTCGGGATTTATCTGCAAATGTTGGTTGCTATTATGCCGACATAAAATGTCTTTCGACGTGCGGTCGTGTGGTTGCACTCGCGTCCTATAGAACATGCACCCATGAATGAAAAGCTAAGAAATCAGAAAGGAAATGAAGGAGCTAGCATGCTGATCGAGCAGACATTGTTTTCTTACTCCCGTTCTGATGTTTTTCATGGATGTTATTATATCTAAAAAATGCTTCTTGTCCGGCATAAGGGCGTGCTTGAGTCAGCTGGTGGTCTCATTATTACTCATTAGAACATATATAGGCTCAGACGCTATCTAGAGAGAACGGTGGCTTGCAGAATGATAGTATTTTTTCTTCTTCTACAGTGTCAAAGTGACGAAGGAAGATGAACACCCTGTTCGCTTGAATTATTTTTCAGCCAACGAACATTATTTTTCTCTTACAACAAATTAGCATTAGGATCAGCATAAGCCAAAAAATTGTGTTGTCTCTGTTGAGAAACCATTGGTGTCTATGTGGAATAGACCTTTTTTATCTTGAGGCTAATAAAAAGTCCCAACGTAGAGGGTTAAGAGCATCTTCATCAAATATCCTATCTAATCTTTTATATATAAAAAAAATATTCAAGACATGAAAGTGTTGCAGCAGATCCCCCAAATCGTATCTCATATTTATACTTTCTTTAAGAGATCTCTCAAAAGATGCACTCTTTCTTCTAAGTAAAGTATCCCTCAGCCCTAAAGAAATTTAGTAGATAAGCTGAAGGTAATCTGCGATAGCAATGTTCTCTTATATATTCTAAACTAATTTTAAAATACTCTTATAAAATACTTCCTCCATCCCAAAAATAAGTGTTGATCTCGCTTTCCGAAGAGTCAAGTGCTTTTGACTTTGACCAAACATATGTAAGAAAATATTGATATTTATAGTATATAATTAGTATCATTAAATAGATCGTTGGATCTATTTTCATAATAAACTTATTTGGACACACAAATTTTGCTAATATTTTCTACGAATCTAGTTAAATTTGAGAAAGTTTGACCGCCATGAATGCCATAGCAACACTTATTTTGGGACGAAGAGATTAATTTATAAGAGATGTGATATAAGAGATCTAGTAAAAGTTCTCTAATATGATTTCTCCATTATGAATTATAAGTCATTTTAATTTTTAGATATATATAGTTTCAACTGTGTATCTTGACATTATATATTTCAATATATAGATAAAAATATATTTTTAGAAAAAAGATGCCCTGAGACGTCGATGGATGCTGAACGGCTGAGCTACCGGGTACGACTTTAGGAGCATGCTCAGTACTCTCACCCTGTCCCTCTGTGGGTGGTTAGCCGCTCCTGAGAGTACAGGCCGTGACATCCGATGCCAAAAGTCACTGTACTGCTCGTGTACTGACGTTCATTCGGTTTATAGCTAGTATGTAGTACTACTCCCTTCATATAAGTGTATATTTCGCATTTCGAGTCCATTAATTTTAATTTTAAATATAAATTTATAAAGAATATTATCAATTTTTTATCTCTAAATTGGTTACTGTAAAATACATATCATAATTAATCTAATAATACATTGGATAAAAATAATTGATGAAAGAATGGATAGTTTTGAAATACGCATTTTTTTCTAAGAGGGATGAAGTAGTAATAACTGCTTTGTACTGCCTCTAAGAAAGATAATGCTACGTCCTTGCTTTCCACTACTACTTTCTCCGTCCAAACAGAATGGAAGTCCTCTCGGCCCTCGCATCAGTACTGCTGTACTGTACTGCACTTGTCTCGCACCTCAGTCTACCCCCGCGACAGGTCCATCCGTTCAGGGCAAAGGTGATACGGGAGTTTCTTGTTTGGTTCGAGGCCACAGTTTGCCACAGCATGTGTGGCGCCGCCCAAGCTTCTGTTGTTCTGCTGTGGCTCGCCACGCTGCGCGACGGCGGCGCCGAACGTTAGGCGCTGGATTTGGCCGCCGCAGTTGTGGCGTGCTTTTATGCTGGAGGACTCTGTGGCTGCCATAGGTTGGAGAAGAACCAAACAGCAGCCGCAATAGCAGTGGCCGCCACAAACTCTGCTTCGGCAGCCAACCAAACGCCAGCCACGTCTCCATGGCAGCCGCAAGTGCGGCGTGGCGGATTGTGGCCTGGAACCAAACACTCCCTCAGTGCCACAGCGAACGCCAAAAGCAGCGCAGAACCTGTCCGAATTGAGTCCAGTCTCTAGTCCAGCGCGCACGCTCCAGCAACGACATGATGCCCACCTCCGCACCGCACCGCACCTCAACCAGTCGCGTTTCAAGGTGGTTAGTAATTATAATGATTTATATTTTTTTTGGTTGTGTTTGTTCTCTATAGGGAGGTGTTGTTTTCACTGTTTTTTCCCTTTTGATGTACGGCTTCGTCCCGCTTGCTCGTTTTCCGTCCTGAGTGTGTTCTGTTGTTGACATTATTTTTGGTGGCGTACCGCTCCCGGTTTCGAGGCGCCCCGCTTTTATTGGCTTACAACCGTGTTTTGTCGTAGTTACTGCCCTTATTTTTGGACAGTTATAATCGTTTGTGTTTGGTTCTGTGTGGGCCATATACGCTACATCCTTTTTTTTAAAAAAAAATTATCTTGTTATGCTCAGCGTCCACTGTGTTGATTTACAGCTGCGTTTTTTTTTGCATTAATTACTGTCTATATATAAAGTAGTTACAGCCATCGTGTTTTGGTTATGTTTTGGCGGTATATGGAGGTCTTTGGGTTCTCCTGCGATTTGTACGCTTTGTTGAGTCATAGCCGCGTTTTCTAGCAATTATTGCCCCTATGTTTTATAGTTAGAATCTACGGATTCTTTGGTTGTGTTTGGGCTGTATACGGATGTGTTATTTTCTGTTGTGATGCGTCATCTTATGTTGAGTTACAGTTGGGTTTTAAAGTGTTTACTATCTAAATGTATATTAATTACAGTGATTGTATTTATTTTTGGTTGTGTTTATCTTGTATATGGAGGTGTTGTTTTCCCCATTTGTTACAACTCTCTCTCTCTCTGCAACTACGGTTGTTCTTAAGTTGTGTTGCAATTGTGTTATAATTCTTATATGTTGCACGGTTGATAAAGACATGGGTTAGGGTGTTAGGGTTCGTCTAGTCTTCTTAGGTTTCAACAGGTGTTGTTTTTCATTATCTTTTTTTAACTTGTTTTGCATGTAATCTTGTTTGTAGGGTATTTAATTTAATCTTGTTCGCAGGAGAAAAAAGGAGCCATTTTTTCTTCAAATATAATTTCTGTGTTTTGCTGTGACCGGCTGAAAGGTCCTAATATGGCTAGAGGGGGTGAATAGCCTTTTAAAAATTCTATAACATCACTAGAGCAAAAGGTTAGTATAATAAATGGCAAAATGTAATTTTGCTCTAACTCTATAAGGGTTGCAAGCCACACATCCAACAATTCTAGTTACTATGATCACTATAACAAACAATGGCTAAGTCACTACGAGCTCTCAAAGACTAGCTACACTAAGGAGCTCCACTAAGTGAGAAGCTACACTAGCAAAGATAAAACAAGCTCTCACAACTAATTACACTAAAGAGCTTGTTACAACTAGTTTGCGGAAATGTAAATGGAGAGGATATGATCTTTATACTGTCACGTAGAGGATGAACCAATCACAATATATGATGACCAATCACCGGGAGAAATCCAATCATACACAAGATGAACACAAAATTTTTCTCCCGAGGTTCACGAGCTTGCCGGCATGCTAATCCCCGTTGTGTCGACCTACACCTCATGGTTCGGCGACTAATTAGCAATCCAAAGCCAAGCTCCCCAAGAGCACCGCAAGAACCTACCGCAAATGAGGTAACTCAATGACACGAGCAATTTACTAGAGTTGTCTTTGGTGCTCCGCCGGGGAAGGTACAACACCCCTCACAAATCACCGGGAGGTGGCCAAGAACAAGCACCACTCTTGCCACAACTCCTCCGCTACCTCCAAGCCGTCTAGGTGGCAGCAACCATCAAGAGTAACAAGAATCCCGCAGTCAAAGATCACCCAAGTGCCACTAAGATGCAAACTCACAATCACAGCGCACTTGGATCACTCAATCTCACTTTAGATTAGCAACCAAACAAGGGAGATGAGTGGGAGGGAGTATGCTCAGCTCAAGAGGATGTCAAGATGATAAAAAATGTCAAGAGAGTTCCCCAAAAGCCGGCTAACACATATTTATAGGGGGTCCCAAACAAATAGAGCCGTTAGGCTCTCATCCTTGCATTCCCTGATAGCACCGAACGGGCAGGTGCTGCTGCACCTGACGCAGCTCACCGTCTGGTGGCTACGCCGCTTGCCCGCTGGATTGCTGCCACGTGTCACGTTCGAATGAGGACCGCTGGATCACCAACGGTCGAAAACTTACAGCGCTCACGTACACACCACACCGGACGCGCCTCTCATTTGCACTGGACGCTACAGAGCCAGCGTCCGGTCGACTCCAGTAAGGTTCCAGAGAGGAAAAACGTGCACCGAACGCGTCCGCTGGAGAGTGATCGGACGCACTCCAGCGTCCGGTGATCATTCGGCCTTGCCACACGCTTATGTCATCATGCACCGGATGATGAATAGTGTCAGGCCAGCGTCCGGTACTCAACCTTCGCGAGCCACCAGACACGCCGGTGCAAACTCCGTCACTGCGCTATTTCTGCACAACACACCGGACGCTGGACCAGCGTCCGATGCCTCCGAAAGCAGCGTCCGGTGCACAGAAACAGTGAAGAACACTTCCGAAAAATCGCCGAATCCCATCTCTACCGCTCAAACTCCACCTCCTTCGCAAATGTGCTAACACCACTAAGTGCACATCACCATGTGCATATGTGTTAACATTTTTCGTAATCATTTTGAAGGAGTTAGGTTAGCTCTCTATTAGATCTAAATGCATATGCAAATGAATCCTCATCTAGTGGCACTTAAGTGATCAATAGCCCCGGAAATTTCTGTCTTTATAGTACGGCTACCGATCCTAAATGTGATCACACCCTCTATGGTGTCTTGATCACTGAAAGCAAACCCCTATGATATACCTTTGCCTTAATTTCCATCGGGTTTTATTTTTCTCTTTCTTCTTTTTCAAATGTAAAGCACTTGATCATCTTTTGGTCATCACCATGATCATCTCTAGCTCCACCACTTGGCATGTGACTTATCATTTCATGTCTACACACTTAGCATAATGATTAGTCCCTATGTTTCATCAATTATCTAAAACTAAACTAGGGCTTTCACCGACCCATCCCTGAGACTTTTCGTAATTGGGCCGCGCAGGCACACTTAATTTCGCTTCCATGGATGTAACATTTTTTCCCTTGTTGTACAGCTTTGTCCCGCTTGCTCCTCTTCCGCCTATGAGTTACAGATCTGTTTTATAGGGTTTTACTGCCTCTATTATTGGTGTTTACAACCTTTCGACATTCTTGCTTTTTCGTCGGAAGAGTCACCGCCGAACCGTCGCGTCGCGGAGCAGTTGCTCACCCTAGGCACTCGTAATTGATTCGCATTGTTGCAGTTGCTCTGTTATTTATGTTGTCTTCTATTCATTTTCACAGCAGTTGCTCGTATTTGCGCCGTGTGTTTGCTCTTCGCCCTTTTTGTCGTCCCATTGCTAGTTCTCCGTGGTTGGCCCTTGGCATAGCGGAGAACCGACGACGTTTGATTTCCGTCTTGCCATTCACGACGCCTGCACGTGGCGCTACTGTAAGCATTGCTCTGCTAAAGCGCTTGCTTTTTTCAAAGATTCTGTAGTCGTTTATCATGTGCTTATTATAGTAAGTGGGGATGTCACTTCTCTTTTTGGCCATTTGCCAGTGTTTGTATTTGCGCGGGTTCTAATCCTGTTCATTTTTTTTCTATTTTTTTCTAATTAGATGGGTGGAGAGCGCGATATATAAAAGTCTTGTTTGAATGAGAATATGTCCAGGGTTGATACGTGATGTAACAGAACCGACCAATTATACGAAATTAAGTTAGAAAATCACCCGCCAGAGCAGACGATTTAGCAAACTTAAGCCCGTATAACCCGGTAGTCCGTGAAATCACGAAGAATTTCAAACCAACTCACATACCAGCCAAGATCGTAATAAGTTTAGCGGTCACCATCACATATTACATAAAAGTTCGCATCACAGATACATCGAAGTTTAAACATAGTTATTACAAACCGAGTTCAAATAGAAAGTAACGGAAGCAAGTTGTTTAAATCCATACACACTCACACGGAGTTCAAGTACAGTGCTAGCTGATGATCATCTTCAACAAAAGCATTAGGTGAGACGTAAGGAATGACTATGCCCATGATCCTAAGCATCACCCATCGCAGGATAAAGACTGTTGATACAGTAGCCGTAATACATCTGCCCATCTGTAACAAGTGGAAACAAACCCTGAGTACGAGAAGGTACTCAGCTAGACTTACTCGACATAACCAAAAATAACGTGACACCAAGGATTATGAAGGGCTTTATAGTGGTGTAGTTGACTCATTTGCAAAAAGGCATTTTTAGCATTTCAAGAACCTTTCCAAAAGCATTATTGTCAAGTTAATTATTATTAATATGTCTACTACATTTGCACCTATACTAGAGCAAGCATGTGATTAAGCAAATAATGATAACCAATGATCATTAACAACTTCCATAATGTCATATCCATTATAACTGTCCAAGTGTTCCATCAACATTACTACGATGAAGTAACTCAAGTCAAGTGTTCACTATCCAGTGAACGATGGCGATTCGAATCGATTATTAACCAGCTGATAATTTATTCCTTACACAAACCTCACTCACCCGCTAAAGTGAGATATTGGTCACCGAGTCAACTATCTAGAAAAATCTCGAGTTTGCCAGGAACCACATGTACCCGGGGGCCGACCGACTGCCTTTCGGTCTTATCATCGTGCCCCCGTGTCCTACCACACCTGCTCTGGTACAGTGCGCTGCGGGCAATCCACTCGGCCCGAATAATCTTCCAGCTTCGCGATCAAAAGGTACGTTATTCGACCAGCTAAATGTAAGGCATGCGTTCAACATGACCTGAGGCCCAACAACGGTCGGTCCTTAATCGACACAGACGAAAAGCACTACAGTCCGAAACCCTATAAGTCTCCGTCCGGTCTCAACTTCAAATTAACACTTAGTTATATCATGACAACATAGTTATCCGAGCAAATCCAGGTAACCACCTATAGCTCGCAGGTGACAGGAATCACCCGACTCCTACTGGTCTAAGCCAGCTAAGCATTGACTCGACTGCGGATACCAGGGTAACAAGGATATAGTATAACAAAGGTAAACAAGGTATAATACAGCAACGGTTGCAGACAACTCCTGAACGTAATGCACCAATTAAAGTAAAGCATTAATTAATAATTGCAAACCGAGGGAGAAAATGCTCCGGGGCTTGCCTCTCTCGAAGGAGCTCGGGCGGTGATCGGGGCACTCCAGAAGTTCCTCAACGTCCTCCTCGTCTGCTTCGGGCACTTCCTTAGGCTGCACCTCGAGCTGCTCCTCGGGCTCCTCGGATACGACGAGTGGACTCTCTGTTTGCGATCATGTATGATGCAGGTGCGTAAGTGCTTATGTAAAAGGTGCATCGAATGAAATGCACACAATGAATATGCTTGCATGCTAGGTAGATGAGCATGATTTGCTTTAATGGGTAGAGTATAGTACAATTCTCATACAAGGTAGTCAACATCATCCAAGAACATGTACTACAAGTGCATGTATTCTACTGCATTATCTTTGACTACTAACATGCCCAGTCAACACATCTCATTGAAATGCTTCAAAGATACACCAAAGCTTCATTAATTCTCTAATCATGCATAAAGCAAGATTTCATTAACCCTAATTAGCACTAGGTTTGAATAGCAACATCTATTTTTATAGCATAGAAAAATCTTAGAAAATTACCATAGTACAATACTACTCTAAGTAGACTACCGTCAAATTTTCATGGCATTTGGATAAGTGGAATAGCCTACACAAAAATGACAAGCTAGGGCCTAAATATGAGCATGAAAATACTTTGTATTATGAAAAGTATCAAACAACAGATTTAGTATTTTTTCTAGGTTCTCCATAGTAAATAATCTGTTTACAAAAATTATCACATACATGTTTTATACAAATTTTGCTCTCTGGCAAAAATAACAAAAATCAGCCATTCAAGGCACTTGAACTACACATCATGATTTTTCTATAGAACAAGCATGATATATATTTTTCCTAGAAAGTACATTACACAAGAAAAGTAACAAACTTGGAACCATATTTTTCTGAGCTTTCTATGATTTATTATGCATTTCTCAAGAAAACAGCAATTTCAATGATTAAATAAAACTCCACAGAAAAGTGTCACAAATTCAACATGCAATATTTTTAAACCATAGATCTACTCCTAAGAAGTCTACCAAAATTTGTTTCACAATTTTTGGAGCCATAAATGTATGATTTTTGGAATCATTTTCTTATTTTCTAAAAATCTATTTTCAAAACCCTTTTAAATTCAACCGGTAGAAATCGCTAAGTACACCCGAGGTTATGCACACGCGCGCGCGGGGAAAGGCAAACAGGCGGGCCCGCGGGGGAACCCGACCCCACCCATCAGCGGTAGAAGGCAGAGGCGGCGGCGGTTTCGCGGGATCTCACCGACGGCGAGGTCACCGGCGACGAGGTCACCACCACCGTGACCTACAATGTGCGGAGAGTCCAACGGTGTAGCTGGCGTGGCCTAGTGTGCTCGGCAAGGAGCTCGCTGTCGCACATGGCGAAGCGGCGGCGCTGCTCCCCGGCGGCCAGCCATTCCCGGCCGAGAGGGGGCATGGGGTGAGGCGTAACGGCTTCACGCTGCTCGGTTGGTGCGACTGCGCACAAGGAAAGGGGGAAACAATGAGCGAAGATGGGAGCTCGTCGCAACCGAGAGCTCCGGCGAGGCATGGCGGAGCTCCGGTGAGAGATTCCGGGCGATCCGAGCCTTACCACGGCGAACGGAGGCAAGCACCAGCTGCGCAAGGGCGAGGCGGAACTGAGAGCAAGACGGAGATGCTTGCGGTGAGCTAGGTTGGCCGGAATAGGCAACTCCGGTGAGCGGCTACGCGACGGCGGCGAAGGAGAAGCGCTCGGCTGCGCTGTGACTGTGGGGAGCGGAGGGAGAGAATGAGAAGTGAGATGAGGAAGCAGACGCGGTGCGGAGGGAGTAGGCGGGCGCGCGGGGCACGGGGGCCACCGGACGCCACCCGGCTGGCGTCACCGGCATGCGCTCGCCACGCGGCGTGGAGAGCCTGACGCGGTCAGGCGCGTCCACGCGCGCGTGGGAGGAAGACGGCGCGGGCGCGTGGGCTTGGGCCGCGGAGGGCGAGCTGGGCCGAGGGAGAGGCGCGGGCGCGCGGAGAGGAGGCTGGGCCGGCTTTGGCCAGCGGGCCGAAAGGGAGGCGGCCGCCCGTTAGGTGCGAAATTGATTTTTCAAATTCCTTTTTCAAATAAATTTCAAATATCAGTTTTCAAATACCATTTTGAGCAAGAAATAACTTCTTTTGAAAATTGCCCAAAAATAAAAGTTGCTTAGAATTTAATCCTCTACAACTTTGCTTTAGGGACCAACTAAAAATTTTGTATAGATTTTGAATTGGGAAGTAAAAGCTAAATATGGAGGGTTTTTGACCATTTTCAATAATATTTTCAAAAGCATATTTTGCCAAAAGTTTGAATACAAACTTTGCTCCACATTGCATGATAATTATCTCTAAGTGATTTGCATTTAAAACCTAACATGTTCCATTGATCTAGCTAGCATAATTAGGGCAAAAATAAACTAAACAAGTGTATGCAACATTCATGTTTCATAGAAATGTTTCACTCATTATTTCATGCGATGATAATGGATGCAAAACAATGCTTATGCTCATATTTTGCAGGTGCTAATGCATGCGTAACACCGGGGTGTTACGGTGAAGCATGTGGTGGTTCTGAGAAAATGTTGCATTAGAATCTTTAGATGCATTATTAAATGCTTCGTGCAGACAAAACAAGCGTAAAGGAAAGAACACTGAGGCATTTTTTTGTTTGTACCCTTTGTTTTCAAAGTTTGTGTTCTACAGTAAGTGGTTTGTTGTTTTGTTATTATTTTACATGGATTTGTACTGGTGTTGTCGGAGTGCAGGATGCAGGAAAGTCTGGTATGCATAAGAAGAAGCGAGCTAGGCTTGATGATGTAATAGAGTCTGGTGAACCATTGAAAAAAAAATGCTATCCAAATAAGCCTAGATAAAAAAGAGTTGAAGTATTTTTTTTAATCATTTGTTTGAGATCTTGTACACTGTTATCAAGGCATCAGTAATTGATAGGTGTTTTTGATGGTAACTATGTGGTATGTACTGTTATAGTTGCAATGAATAAGTATGCAATGTATGTTGTTGTTTGAATTAATCAATCTATTGATTAAAAGTGAAAAAAAAATTATTAGTAGAAATTATAGAAAGTTTCAATTGACTTTTTGTGTCTATTTTTTAAGTTTCATATGTTTTTCTCCTCGTTAAACAATGTAATTATAAATATATGTTTTTCTGCAGGTTTCTGGTGATGAAAAAGGCTGATGCTTGAAGCCGAAAGGATTAAATTGCCGTTGCTCGCTAATAAAATTACTGAATTTGTTGAGGTTCTTAGTCATAGGGTGGAGGAAAGGATTAGAGCGATGGGGTTTGGTGGTCTTCTAAAATTGAAGGCTAAAAAACTGAGTAGAAAAGCTACCGTATGGTATGTTGATGTATATATTTAATCCTGATAAAATGAAGTTGCAGATTGGAGGTGGCAAGGAAATCACCGTTAATTGTGTATTTGGCTTGCCGAATGCTAGTGTTGACCCTCCGCTTGTTACTGACACTATTAGGAGTGCAGGTGCTGAGATTAGGAAGGAGCTGTCAAGGAAGTTGTATGGGGTCAAAAAAGCTATAACTGTTACTCCATTTATCCCCTTATATCTGTCGTCGTTGGTGTGCATGCCACAAGTTTGACTCGATTTATACAAAATACGGGCAACATTTGTATCTCAAAATAAATTTATTAAAAACTAGATTCAAAGATCTTTCCAATGATACTAATTATGTACTATAAATATTAATATTTTTTAATATATATTTAATCAAAGTTGTTTCTCGGGAAGCGCAAACGACATATATTTAGGCACAGAGGGAGTACTTCCCTTAAAGAAATGATTAGGAAGAAGAAGATTAATTATGATCTTGCGTTGAGGTGTTTCTTCATGGTTGCCTTTTCTAATCTACGATATACTAACACTGATTCTATTATTCGGATATCTGATGTCGTGTGGAATGAGGATATTGGACAGATAATTAACATAAATTGGTGCAAAGCTATGATTGATGACATGAGGACATGTGGTAGGTTGTTTAAGATGGATAAGAGCAAGAGGTTGGCTAAACCTGTAGATCACATTAGTATTTGTGGCTGTCTGTTGTTTCTAGTGGTGAGTTTTTTTCATCTTTTTTTTTCTATCTTATATCATTATACTATTTGTATATACAAATTTTTGCACCTGCTTTATTTTTTTAATAATAATAATTATTTTTTTAATAGTATTTATTTTGTTTAAGCTTCTTTATGTTGATAGCTTGAATCATGGTATTGATTTGGATCGTTTCAAGCTGCCGCGTTGCGCCTATATAGGCGATGATGATATTGATGTTGTTTTTTCGGACGGATCTTAGGGCTGATTTGAAATGTCCTAGAGAATGATATGGTAACCTGCAGGTTGGTAATTATGTGACTTGGATGTTTGTTTTTCGTTATAAATGTACTGATATGTTGTTGTGCTATGTGATATTTCTATTTTATTTATCTATTTATCCATTTTTGTGGTGTTTGTTTGTACTTTTCAGCTAAGGAGTCGAGAAGATACATGCTATCTTTCTCTGGCTGGGTCTAACGAATTTAACGATGGATTTTTTAGAGGTTGTGTGCCTTTTCGGCGTGATTCATGTCACTTTGGTGCTTCCGATCATCTCGTTGACGCTACTGCTGATGCGTCTACCTCTTGTCATGATGCTCAACCTGGTGTTGCAACTCATCGTGGTCATAATCCACGTAGCTTTGGTGATCCTGGATTATTCTAGCATCCATATTTTTTCCAGTTTGCAGAATTCGGCAGGAGACTTAGTAATTTGTTTATAGGAGTAGTGCCAAAGGACAAGCGTGCTAAGATTGACAAGTTGATGAAGGAATACGATGAGAAGTGTGTGAAAGTTCTGAAGTTAAGGATTCAGTCTGATAAAATGTTGATAGAAGGTCAACAATATTTGGAGTACTAGATACGTAGTCTTATCGGTGAGGTTTGTTCAGATAAGATGATGAGTCGAAAGGGTGCTGTGAAGAGTATTTTGTAGAAGAGGAAGCTTCAAGTGGTTGTTGCTAATGGTCAACAGAATGATGTTGATGTTGTGGTGATGTTCCTCCACTTGAGGTGCAACATCCTATTGAGTTAGGCAGTGTGCGCCTTTCTATGGCCAATGAGATATTAGATGTCGTCTCTGGTCATGTTGTTTCCTCGTATAACGAATCTGGTGAAAGCCCAAGTTTGGTTTTGGTAATTAATGACACCAAGTTGCTAATGCCATGTGTTAAGTGTTTTGAGCTAGGCATAAGCAACACATGTGGTGAAGGTGTACGTGGCAAGGAGTGGTGGCCACAAGATCACAAAGAGATGGTGCATGGACATGAAATGATGATCATGATGGAAATGCACATAATATGATGGACATGATGATCAAGTGAAAGAGAAGGATCTAAGAGCGCAAGGCAAAGGTATAACCATAGGGTTTTCCTTTTGCCGGTCTAAGATGAGTAGAGAAGTGATTGACCAGGTTTAGGATACATAGCCGACTATCAAGAGGGGCAATCACGGTTAGCTCGGGAATCAGGTGCCACTAGATCAATGTCTTGAGCATATGCATTAGGATCTAGTAAAGAGCTAACATAACGCCTTGAGAAATGATTGTGAAATGCTAACACACATGCACATGGTGGTGTACACTTGGTGGTGTTAGCACATTTGCGAAGGCGGTGGAGTTTGAGCGGTAGAGAGGGGTTTGGGTTCCTCTCTCCCTCCCACCGAGCTTGCGAGGCGGGATTCGACGCTTTTTGGAGAAGTGAAATGCCTATTTTCTACTGCGCCGGAAGTTGGAAAAGAAACAGAGGCGAACGGAGGTCACAGAGGTGACCGGACGCTGGACCGGACGCGGTCTCTGTATGACCGGACGCGTCCGGTCAGCATTCAGTGTCTGCGCTTGTTTTAGGTTGATGATCGGACGCGCAGCGCGTCCGGTCACTGTAGACCGGACGCGTCCGGTCGTCCAGGGAGCTTACTGGACTCTAATCGGACGTTGGCACTGTGGCGTCCGGTCAGTTCTACAGCGCGTCCGGTCGCTGTTTCGTTGTGCGCTACTCAAGCTTGACCAGCGCGTTCGGTCAGTTGCGGGACCAGCGCGTCCGGTCGCACCCAGCGCGTCCGGTCTGCGCGACCAGCGCGTCCGGTCGGTGCTTCGGAAATTAGCCGTTGCGCGACCGGCGCGTCCGGTCAGTATGACCAGCACGTCCGGTCAGCGCGATTTCGGCTGTTTAAATTCCTAACGGCTAGCTGCGTACCCCTTCGTTATAAATAGACGTTGGCCGGGGTTTGAGGGCATCTCTTGCACATTTTGAGACCTAGAGACATACTTTGAGCTAGAGAACAACCCCTCCACTCATCTATTTGATTAGTTGCACATCTTGAGTGAGATTGAGTGAGATTCAAGTGCATTGCTTGAGAGTTGCATTCTAGAGGCACTTGATCTTCGAGTTGCTGCGGATTTCTTGTTACTCTTCCGTGTTTCCCGACACGGTAGACGGCTTGGAGCAGCGGAGGTGATTGAGCTCGCAATTGGAGATTGTTGGAGCATTCACCAAGTGTTGTAAGGGGTTCTTGATCCTTCCCCGCGGAAGTTCGCAAATTGGATACTCTAGTAGAGCTCGTGGCTTGGAGGATCCCCTTCTTGTGTGCGGTTGTGCGGCGCCCGCCGAGGGCTCGACTCTTGATAGTCGATTAGCTCGTGAACCGACAAGTGGGTGTATCGCCACAACGGGGAGTAGCTTGCCGGGAAGCAAGTGAACCTCGGGATAAATTCTTGTGTCATTCTCTTCCCGATGACTTCTCTTGTGTGATTGATTGATTGATACTTCTTATCTCTACACGGCGGTATAATCACTCAAAGCTCTTCTCTTGTATTACTTCTTGTTTCTAGCTTGTAGTTGTTGTTGTGTTTAGTGAATAGCTTTGTTATAGACTTGTGTAGGTGGCTTGCTTAATTAGTTAAAGCTAGTGCATTTGCTTCGCCACCTTTCGTACTAACGTGTGGTTAAGTAATTCTTGTAGAAGTTTTAATTAGGCTATTCACCCCCCTCTAGCCTATTTGAACCTTACATCTGGCTATGTTGAAGGTTCTCATTCAAAGTCTCCTCCAAGTCTTCCTGTTGATGCCATTGGTGCGAGGGGAGCTGATGATGATGGTGCTGGTAATAACGTTTGTCCAGATGGTGGTAATGTCGGAGTTCTTAATCAAGAGATGGAATCTTCATCCACTGTTGATTTTGATAGACTTGACAGTTTAAACGAAGGAGGTGTGCATGTTTTCCTGTTAGTGTGTAATAATATTCCGTTGTATTATTTTTTCATATGTAGTTGTTGTTTTCCTAACCTTGTAACTAGTGTTTAATATGTATGTAATATTGTTAAATGTTTTTCCAGCATGTTATGCTCTGTTTTTGACTGGTGAGCATCATGGAAAACCAATCGGAGAGGATGATGACTATAACCTTTTATTTGATGCTGATACTGTTAATATGAAAATAGGAATACAAGGTGTAGAGTGCAGCGACGTTGTGTTTGTGTGCGTGTGTCCGTGTGTGATATTGTGTTTCTTTTCTTGTTCCTTATGTTGCTTATGTTTGAAATAAAGTCGTTTTATCAGGCAAATATGCTGATGGTGCATACACAAATGCCTCCCATGCCCGTCCGTGAAAAAGAGTGCGCGACGACAAGACATCCACGCAAACCTGCGCACAGAAAGGCGCCTCACGAGGGCACGACTCTGCTGCGGGTCAGGGTGGACCGGTGGACGCATGCGAGTGCCCGTTTCTGTGTAAACCACATACTACTGTATTTGTTCATCTCTTTTCATTCCAGCTTTTGTTACCCCGAATGTACATTTCGATCGATCTGGGGCCGTTAATCTTACAGCCCGCCCATTTACAGTCTCTTTTCATTGGACTGACCTATGCCACCCCTATATTTATAATAAATAAACAAAGGCATCTTTCGACATGGAAAAAGGCCAGAGAGAATGTGAAGAAGAAAAGGAGGAGAAAATTTTCCTTTCTGAACCGACGATGATTGTGTGTGTGTGTGTGTGTAACCCACCAGCCATGCATGCCATCCCAGCCTATGAATCGAACTGGAGTGCAGGCCTGGACAGTATCCGTGTGTAGAGCACGAGGTTCCAGATGTCGGGCACGCCGGGGAGGCACCAGTGGATGCAGTCGGCGTAGGTGCCCGGGTCCGCCTGCTCCTCGGGGCCCAGCACCTTCCCCTGCCGGATGGTGTGCACCGAGGTGTGCCCGTCCTTGCGCCGCTCCGACATGGTGGTGATGTCGACGAAGGTGATGGGTACCCGCGGCGACGCACGGCGGGAGACGTTCTTCGCCTGGTGGAACATGTCCCAGTCCATGCCCAGCCACAGCGGGCCGTGCCACTCCAGCAGCGGCATCGTCTCCTTGGCGCACCGGATCCCGTCCGGGTTGCCCCACACCTGCGGGCTGTATTTTTTTTATTGCAAAGACACAAGAAGAATAAAACATTGTCAGTTTTTATTTTGGAGTACGCCGAATTTGAAAATTTGCTATTTCATCACTGCATAGCATATCGAGCGCCCTTAAAAAAGGAAATGGAAACAGGTAAGAAAATCAATTCAGAATTCTACGCGTGATGTGAATTTTGAATCGGAATTGATTGGGTGAGGACGTCCGGACGACGTCGGACGCACCCGACGGGCACAACCCGACTCAACCGCGCCGTGCGACCCGAAGCGTCCGCACCCGCCTGACCCCGCGCGCCGACTTCGCTCGCTGCCTCCCCACCCATTCCCCTTCTCCACTCCCCACCACTCGCCTCGTTCTCTCCACCTCCTCCGCGCGAGCGGCTCACGTTGCGCCCCTGCGCCTCCTCCCCCACGCGCCGGCGAGCTCCCCCTCCTGGCCTTCCTCCCCCCTCTCCCTTCCCCTCCCCGCTGCGACCTCCGTGTCCATTTTTTTGCCGCTGGTAGCCGTGGGCGACGACGGCGGCTTCCGGCAAAGTTGATGTGGCGGCGGCTCCGGGCTCCCCTTCGGTGGATCCATGGCCCTGCGCCTCCCCGTGCTGGATCCATGGAGGGAGGCGCAAATCCAGCGGCGCGGGATAGTCTCCTCCACTCCGGAGCATCCTCCACCTCGACGGCAGCATGCCCCCCGTGGTGGATTCATGGAGCGCCGGGCTCCCCGTGGTGGATCCATGGGGGGCAGTGCAGATCCAGCTAGGGGTGGCGGTCTCCACTCTTGCGCGCCTCCCCCATCTCGACGGCGGCATGGGGGACCTCTCTCTGCGGTGGATCCATGCAGCAGCGTTGCCCCCCGTGGTGGATCCATGGGGGCGATGCAGATCTTGCGGCACTTCTCTTCCCCCCTCTGTTTCAGTAGCATCCCTCTCTTTGTTTCTGTTTCTCGAAAGGTACGTTTCATTAGAACAATTTGGATGTTGAAGAAGCAGATCGGGGCATGTTGTATGAGCTTTTCCTTCCTCTTCCTCCCCCTTCCCTTTTTTTCTCCCTGTTTCAATGGTTGTTTTTCAATATTGCAGTAGTGTTTCAGCACATGTTGGAGTGCGTTTGAGATTTTGTTTCAGGTTTTTTTTTGTTTCAACCGCATAGTGAAGTAGTTGTTGGCCGTGTTGCAGTAGTTGTTTGAGGGTTGTTGCAGTAGTTTCATGTTGTTGGTGCAGCAAGGGACCGCTTTCGTTGTTTGAATCTTCATTTTGTGCATGTTGTAGCAGGAGTTTGGCTGTTGTTTCAGCAGGTCTTGGTCGTTGTTGCAGTAGGTTTCATGCTTTTTGGTTCAGTAGGCGTTCGTTGCCTGTTTTGCATATCTTTTACTAGATTTTTTAGTTCGCTGCATTAGGTGTTCTTCGAATGTTGGAATAGCATTATCCTCCTGTTTCATCTGGTCGGGGTGGATTATGGTGGTGATTCGGTGCCGCGGGGTGTGGTGGAGGTGCTAGGTCGGTGAGGTTTGCGGCGGGGGTAGATCCGTGCACAGGGGGTGCGCGTGGATCCGTGCGCGCGATGGTTCGTGGGGGTCGCGGATCCGTGCGGCAGCGGGACGGGGGCAGCGCCGTTTTTTTCGTTTTCATTTTCATTCCGTGCGTGCGGCGTCCTTCCGTGGAGAGGGGGCGGTTGTTGCGGCGTCCGGCCGCTAGCGCCCGGATCCGGACGTCCGGGCGCTAGCATCGCCCATTTTGAATTGCCAAACTCGCGTTCTGCGATATAGCGCCGCAACCGTCACCTTGTTCTCTGGTTTGCGGAGCCTCACTGTATCTTTCGACGTGACATGCCTCCAACTACTCCAGGCTAGGTAAGGTAATAAGGCTATCCGCACTCATGGACCTCTATATTTATCCTCTATACATTCTAGTCAGCAAGATTCTCTCCTCTATACTCAATTCTTCCGCACCCATCCATCCTCTATATCATCCTCTATCCACTCTATTCACTGTGGGACCCACTTGTCACTTTATCTAAATATATCCATGTGTGATCTAGTTTTGAAGGATTTATTGAGATGAACTTAATGGTGCAATCGAAATTTAATTTGAATTTTTTGTTTGTGAGTTATAACATTTTTTTTTCTTTGTTTAGCTAGTGGGGCCGCCACTACCCACTATATAGAGTGAGAGAAAGGATAAAGTATCGTTTTAGAGTATCCAGTGCAACAGTTTTTACTCTATATTCATACTCTAAAGCTTTAGAGTATTCTTTAGAGTATCCCAGTGCGGCTGCGGCTAGTCTATGTGCTCCATCCGTGGACGCAATCGCGAATGAAACAGTCCACGATTTCGATGCAGCTTGCAGCTAGGCACGCCATATGGTTCGTCCTTGCTACCGATCTTTCCCCTTCAGAAGGACCAAAAACTCTAGCAGCGCACCTCTGCTCTGCAGCTAGCCGGGTAGCCGGGTAGTGACAACGCAGCACGCAGTGCCCGGTGGTGCATCCAGTGTTTCCAGCCACCACATCCAAACCTCCTCTCTACAGTGCTTCTGGCTAGCTACTCCATACCTCCTTGCATAAAACAACCACCAAAGACAAATGGAGAATCTCTTCTCTGGCTAAAAAGAAAGTGTATACAGCTCTGGCCTCTGGGAATTCAAAGTGGTTTGCTTCACGGAACCTAAACATCTATCACTTCCCTGATAGGTCCCCATCCTTAACTTTCTTTTTGTTCCAGGATGCTTTAGGGGAGTGAGCTTTCGCAATGCGTCATCCCCGGGCCAACTGGCTGGCCAGATCGTTTGTCAAACGGCCGGATTGTCCGTGGCGATAGGTGACCAACGCAACCTTCCCGTTTGATAATCCTACTAGTAGCGGAGCTGGTGTGCCCATTCGTTTGTCAGTGTGTGATCCAGACAATAATTTAGCACTGGCGCTTCCTATACGCAAATCCAATACTGGCGACGGATAGTAATTAAGAACTTGGGTGCTGACTCTCAGGAGAGGACTGAGCTTTGAGCCCGAGCTACGCAACTAGAAAAAGCAAAGCGTCAGATGCAAGTAGTAGGATTAACCGATCGTCAGATGAGGAGACTTTCATCCCATCCACCCCCAATCTTCAGGCTGCAACGTGATCGCGGTCTCAAAGAACCGGTTTCATAATAACTCGACCAACTTAAAAACTGTTCTCTCTAAGATCCTAAAATTCCGGCCACGGGATAAGAAAGGGTATATTACTGATGCGCCAACGACCGACGCCAGTGCAGTAGCGACAGAGCATTTCTAACCCCGTGATGCAATGCGACAACTACGAATCTACGATACGTCGCTAGCCGATCATTGGCGCATCATGGGGGTTAAATCACGGATCGCAGCAGCCGGCGGCCAAGGGAGAATATCGATTGGAAGCTTCGGCACATCTAGTTGGTTGTTTCGTGCAAATAATTCAATGGCCCATGTGATGAGACAGGTACGCACAACTGTGTGCATTCCTGAGTTCTCCTGCCACAGTACGTACTGTAATCGCAACGTGCACGGACAGCGCGCTGAGTACAATACTACTATAGTTTATTATTCTTTTAATAGTATAAAGAACAATACTCCTCCTATAGTACAACGACCCCCAATTGATTGAATTTTAACGGGCGTGACAGTTTGTGACGCAAAGTCTCTTGACCACATAAACTGTGTATTATTGGTAACCGGGAGGAAGGAGGGAAGGTGCTGATCCAAGTAACGTCTAAAAAGTCGAGTTTACCATCCGTTACCGTGCACAAAAGGGAGTACTGTACTACTACGTACTGGAGTACAGTACCAGTGAAGTGAGACAACAGACATCTAGAGTTAGGTAGTACTATGCTCCTCATTGGGATCGGTACTCCACATGTGACCAGCTTCTACCACTATGCAGCGTATTACACGTGGGCTGAAATGTCAAACCCTTTATATAAGTATAGATATCCCTATAGCTGCATCTAATAATAGGAACAAACCAGCTACCGGTACCACTATGCGTATTAAGACCACGCCTCGTCATCAATGGTCTCAATAAGTCGCATCAGGCGCACTGTTCTCTGGTAACGTTTCTGATACCGGGAATTCACAGCCAAGAGCGTATTTTGTTTATTTACTTCCCCACAAAAAAGGCCAAACAGACTCGCGTCGCGCGGTCACCAGTCACCACCACCACCACAGGACGGACGTACGCACACTAGGGGTCTGACTCTGACATTTCCAAGCCCGTCCCGCAAGAAAACGACTACTCGTCCCGACGTGACGCCCCCTTTTCCCTCGACTCTCCACAGCGAGACAGAGACCCGCGCGCTGGCCGTTTCGCCCACGGCAACGGCATGACCGCGGCAGTCTCCCACTCCGCCACCAAACCACGTACTGTACTAGGATGGATCTGCATGGTCGATCTCAGGCTCGATGCGGCGCCACCACGCACGCGCAGCCATGTATATACCCTACCCTTTGCTAGCTGCCCCAAACGAACAAAAGGCGCTGGCGCCCCCACACGCGTGACGCGTCGCGACGTTAATTAAGAGTTACTATAGGCTAAGTACGTTTCTGCACTGTTGGCAAGTTGAGCGTGCACTGTGTACGTGCCTTGCCCTTGTTGGTTTGATCGTGCGTACGTACTGCTTGTTCTTGCTTCGTTCAAGCCTACAGTAGGTAGGAAGTGGGGGGGGGGGGGGGTACTGTACTATGAAATGGAGTGGAATGTAATACTACTGCGCATGAGAATAATAAAGGACATAAAAAAATCGGGTGGGAATAAATAAAAATATTACCTGATATGGAGAGGGGACATGCTCATGAAGAAGACGGACGTGCGCGCCGGGTCGATGTTGTCGTTCACCCAGTTCGCCCACGTCGTGAGCACCTTCCGGTACGCTTCGATCCGCACCACCTCGTCATGCTCCTCCCAGCTCTTGGCGCCCGGTCTCCTGCGAGTAAGCATGTAAACGATCAGGTCAGCTCCCTTTCCGTGGGCGCGCTCGTGTCGGGTTTTGTTTCGTGTCCGCGCGCGGAGACTGCACGGGGCGGCGCCGGGCGAGACACGAAATTAACGTACGTACATGACTTTCATGTCGAGTGTGTTCATCCACCAGATGTAGGTGTTGAAGACGAGGTAATCGACGCCGCGCCAGTTCTCGGCGTGCGCCCCGATCGTGTCCGCCTTGATGATCCGGTGCTGGATGCTGTGGATCTTGGGGTCGTCCGAGTTCGACTCCACCAAGAACGGCGCCCAGTAGAACTCCACCGTCGCGTTGAACTCCTGCATTTTCAGCACCCGCATGCACCAAAAAGGTTCGGGTCGGTTCGTTAGTTTATTTCATTTCGAGGAAGGAAACACACAGGTGACAGGGCTGCTGGCGGCCTGGTCAGCGACGGCCCCGTCCAGGCGTCCAGGTCCAGGGAAACGCGACGCGAGGTTGGTGCACCTAGCTAGCCGTCACCAAGGGGCACGCGTCACGGTTGAAAATAAACGGCTGCCTGCGTAGAAACTTGAACGAATTGCTTGCAGTATTATCGAGGGCACCCGTGGCCCCCGGCTACTAGCTGGCGACGATTATGCTGGGCGGCACGAATCCTAAAGCAGGCAGAAAGGAGGGGGGGGGGGGGGGGGGGGGTGGAGGAGAGACGCACCCAAGCGTGGAAGACGACGCGCTGGCCCTCCCAAGAGACGTACTTCTTCCCCGGCGAGACTGCCGACTGCACCAGGCACACCATGGACTCCCACTGGTTGCGGTTCAGCGAGTCCCCCACGAACATGAACCGCTTGCCCCGGAGCCTCTCCATGAACAGCTTCGCGTCGAACCTGCAATGGAATTGAAATAAGGCCTTGCCGTTTGTGCGCATGGCATGCATATGGCCAGCCGAGCTGAGGCCACTTCTGGTAGGTGTCGTACCTGGGCATGGAGCAGTCCTTGGGCTGCCACCGCCACTTCTGGTAGGTGTCGTCGCGGCGGCCGTTCTTCATGCACGTCACCTGCGACGTCAGGAACTGGCACTCCTCCTCCCGGTACAGCGGGTAGCTCGTGTTGTCGAACACCCACCGCCCCTTGGACAGGTCGCACGTCTCCGGCACGCCCAGCGCGGGCGGCACCACCGTCTTCTTCGCCGCGCGCTGCCTGCGGGGCTTCTTCGCCTTCTTCTTGGACGACTTCTTCTGGCTCTTGGTTGTGCCCACCTCCTTCTGCGGCGGCTTCTCGACAACCACCGGCGCCGGCTCCGTCGTCGTGGTCGCCGCGTGCTTCGGCTTCTCCTGGTCGCTGTGGTGCAACGCGGCGGCGGGCTTCTCAGAAGCGGAGATGTCTCGCCGGGGCACCACCACTTGCTGGCCACCACCAACACCACCACCCGTGGTGGCCGGCACCGTTAGCGCGGGCACGCGCGTGAGCGGCTCGATCGTGAGCGACCGGATGTCCTCGCCGTACATGACGATGACGCAGAGGACGAAGAAGACGCTCGCCACGTACACCGGCAGCCGCCCACCCTTGCGCAGCGACGTCACGGCGTGCTTCGCGCCGAACGCGTCGGCCCCGGCTCCCGCGGCTGCGCCCGCGAGCGACGACTTGCGCCGCCCCGCCAAGCTCATGGCGCCCGCAGCTCGCTCGCTACCCAACGCTGCTGGCTGATCCTACTCCTCTCCCTCTCGATCTCCCTGTGCGCCGGGCTAGTTTTCGCTTGGACCGATCGAACGCGTGCCGGCTGCCGCGACCGCGATCAGAATTCAGAAAGCGGGGGAGGCCGGCCGGATCGTCCGCGCTAGCGAGGTAGACTAGTCGCGCGCGGGGTCTTTATGGATTGGCTGGCGAACCCGGCCGGGGAGTCAGCACCGGGGGCTGCGGATTTGGTGAGGGGATGCCATCTCCTGATGCTTCTCTCCCCCTTCTCTTCTTCCCTGGCCACCAGGCATTTTTTTTGACAACATGGCCACCAGGCGTTGAACGGGCAAGTGCAAGCAACAGGTATTCATTGGATGGATGGAACGGATTCGTTTTATTCCTTGACAAATTCTCTTCTCTTTAGTCGCCGCGACCTGGCCATACGAGACTAGACATGGACAAACGTGGTACAGCACGTCACTGACATATTTGGACTAGTTTAATTTCAACCACTATACTTCGTATATACAGCACCGTATTGATTATATATATATATATATATATATATATATATATATATATATATATATATATATATATAGCAAACTGTTATTTTAGGATGAATTAATTTTATTACGTTAAAAAAAGGGAGGCAGAGCTTAGCTTGGACGATGAACAGCAGAAAGCGGCAATACGATTCAATGATTTTTTTTTTCTGTCCTGGCCTGATGATGTTTGGTCAACGAGGTAACTCCATTCTATACATATACATGGACAGCCTGCTTTCGAAATATGATGATGATACGATGAGGAGATGTTGAGAACAACATGAACACGCATTTCCTTTCGGAAAAGAAGAACGTGCCCGTGCGTTACATGTAGACATATCATGACGATGTTTGGGAGAACGCAGCCGGGATTTCACTTGATTTCTCCCATTGTTTTCGACGCTAGAATAATGCGTGACATTCCATCTAACGTTCCGTATGTGCTAGCGCACGTAGAGCCTAACAGCTAACGGCCGGTTTTAGACTTCTGGAAATGATGGAGTTGCATCGACGTGACCGTTGATTCCACATTCCAGTACAGCGTGACAGTGGAGACTTCTTGGTGGCGGCGGATCTGGGTCACTGCTCCTGGATTTGTGCATCAGGCTTGTCGGTGAAGGGAAAGATAAGTTCTCAGAGCAAACATTTCCCACGTGTACGAACTTTGGGTGTGTTTATATCGTCAAAATTTTTGGCTTTGACTACTGTAGTACTTTTGTTTATATTTATCAATTAGTGTTCAATTATGAACTAATTAGGCTCAAAAGATTCGTCTCATGATTTTCTACCAAACTGTGTAATTAGGTTTTTTTTCGTCTACATTTAATGCTTCATGCATATGTCCAAATATTCAATGTGATGGAGAATCTTGAAAATTTTTAGGAACTAAACGTGGCCTTTAGCATAGTCTAGTTCAGCACAGTAGGCGCCAGTGTTTTTTTTATAGAAAGGCCGCATTATAGTATTGTATTAAACAAACCGTTCGTTACAAATAATGGCCCGGATGAACTCCGGAGGCTCATTAAACCAAACAAAACCATCATACTGATCGGCTACTTTAGCACTAAGATGAGCTGCCTCGTTACACCATCTATCTGTGACGAAGGAAAAATGTACTCCTCCGTTCTAAATTAATTGTCGTTTTTGGTTTTCGTGTCATAAGTTTAACTAGATTTATATAAAATACGCGTAACGTTTATATTCCTAAATACATTTATTATGAAAATAGATTAAACGATCTATCTAATGATATTAATTGTGTACCATAAATATTAAACGATCTATCTGATGACCCTGTTGTGTTACATAGTATTCAAATCAGTTGCTCTTTGAAGAGTAAGATAATAGAAGACCAGAAAACAGACAAGGAGATATTCCACATCAAAGAGAAAATTAAAGAAGAGTCATCTAAGCACTTTAGAGTGGATAAACAGGACGTATTATGGTTTGACGACCGTCTTGTTGTTCCAAAGAATCGAGAGCTTAAGAATAAACTCATGGATGAAGCTCACCTTTCTAAGCTATCCATCTATCCAGGGAGTAGTAAGATATACTAAGAACTGAGACCTCGTTATTGGTGGGCAAAGATGAAGAAAAAAGTTGCAGCCTATGTTGCCAGATGTGACATGTGTTGTAGGGTGAAAGCTATTCATATGAAACCTGCTGGTTTGTTGCAACCCTTGTCCGTACCTAGTTGAAAATGGGATGATATAAGTATGAATTTCATTTCGGGTTTGCCCACTACTCAAAAGGGGCATGATTCGATTTGGGTAATTGTAGATCGTCTTACCAAGACAGCTCACTTTTTACCTGTCAAGACAGATTTTCGACCACCTCAATATGCCGAGAAATACATTGCATAAATTGTGAGATTGCATGGTATACTAAGGACTATAGTATCTGGTAGGGGGGCACAGTTCACGGCTCACTTTTGGGAACATTTACACAAAGGCTTGGGAACTAGTTTGATCCGTAGTACTGCTTATCACCCCCAGACAAATGGTCAGACTGAACGAGTTAATGCTGTTCCAGAGGATATGTTAAGAGCCTGTGTTTTGTCTTCCAAGGGTTCATGGGAGTCATGGTTACCCTTAGCTGAGTTTGTTTACAATAACAGTTATCAAGAAAGTATCAAGATGGCTCCATTCGAAGCTTTGTATGGCAGAAAATGCCGAACACCACTGAATTGGGTCGAACCAGGAGAAAGAAGGTATTATGGTATTGACTTTGAGAAGAGGTCGAGAAGAAAGTTCATATTATTCAACAAAATATGAAAGCACTCCAATCACGTCAGAAAAGTTATGCAGATAGAAGAAGGAGACCGCTTGTGTTTGATGTTGGTGACTATGTGTACCTGAAGGTCACGCCAATGAAGAAGAAGCGGTTTGGAGTCCGAAGAAAGCTTGCCGCCAGATTTGTGGGACCATACAAGATCTTGGAAAGAAGGGGTCCAGTAGCCTACAAGTTAGAGTTATCTGAGACAATGAGTACCGTCTTTCCAGTTTTTCATGTATCACAACTCAAGAAGTGTTTGCGTGTTCCGGAAGAAAGAATAGAACTTCGAGGCATAAAACTCAAGTCAGATTTGGTGTATCGTGAGCAACCGGTCCGAGTTTTAGACACTAAAGAATGTGCCATACAGAACAGTGTGGTGAAAACCTATAAGATACAGTGGAGTCATCATGATGAGGGTGATGCAACTTGGAAAACAGAAAAATATCTACAAAAAATCTTATAAAGATTTTTATAACAAATGGTTCGTAACTCAAATCTCAGGATGAGATTTTTATAAGCGGAGAGGGTTGTAACACCCTGGTGTTACACATGCATTTAGCATTGCAAATCATACGCATGAGCATCATGGTGCATTCATAACCACATGTAAAACAAAGTATAGCATTGAGTTGAAACATGTGAAACATCACTTTGATACATGAATGCTGCACATGCTTATTTAGGTATATTTTTGCCCTGATTATGCTAGCTAGATCAATAAAACATGTTTGGTTGTAAATGCAAATCACTTAGAAATATTTATCATAAAATTTGGAGCAACTTTGGTATTCAAAAATTTTTCAAATTTTGCTTTTAAAAATATTCTCGAAAATGGTAAAAAACACTTCATATTTAGCTTTTACATCCCAATTCAAAATCTATACAAAATTTTTAGTTGGTCCCTAAAGCAAAGTTGTAGAGATTTAAATTCTAAGCAACTTTTATTCTTGGGTCATTTCCAGAAAATGTCATTTACTTGCTCAAAAATTGATTTGAAGCTTTTGTTTGAAAATTATTTGAAAATAGAAATTGAGAAAACATTCTTTTCACCTTCACAGGCCGCCGCCTCCCATTCGGCCTGCTTCGCGAAGCCGGCCCGGCCCAATTGCGCGCCTGCCCGCGTCGCGCCTTCCTTCTCCCGCGCGCGGACGCGGACGTCCCGATCGCGCGCAGGCCATGGCCGCCCCGTGGCTGCCATGCACCGGCGTCGCTGGCCGGGTGGCGTCCCGCGGGCCCCGTCAAGCCGATGGCCACCTTCAAAACTGCCAAGACGCTCCGTCCCTCCCTGCCTCCTCCATTTCTCCGCACTTCCCTCTCCTCCCTCGCCCAGCACCAAGCACACGGCCTCGCTGCCATCGCCACCGTCCGCTCCGCCAGTGAAATTCGTCACCGGTGGTCCACCGTCGCCCGCAATCGCGAGCACACCGCTCCGTTTCACTCTCCGACACCTCGTGCTCGTGACAACTTCACCGGGTGAGCCGGGTAGAGCCCGCCTTGGGCGTTTCCTCCACCGTCGATCATGGAGCCGCCACGCTTGGCCTCGCCGTGGTCGGAGCTTCCCCGCTGACAGGTGGGGTCGGATTCCCCCCATGGGCCCGCTTGTCTGTCATAGTGTGTGCGCGCGTGTACACAGCTCTGGGTGGCTCTAGCACTTTTCAGCCAGTTTCAGAAAAAGGATTTATGAAATGGATTTCCAGAAAATGTGAAAATGATTCCAAAAATCATATCTTGAGATTGATGGCTCCAAAAATTGTGAAACAAATTTTTGTAGACTTCTTAGAAGTAGATATATGGTTTAAAAATATTGTATGTTGAATTTGTGATATTTTTCTGTGGAGCTTTATTTAATTCTTAAAATTGCTATTTTCTTAAGAAATGCATAATAAATCATAGGAAGCTCAGAAAAATATGGTTCCAAGTTTGTTATTCTTCTTATGAGATGCACTTTGTATGAAAAATATATGTCATGCATGTTCTGTAGAAAAATTATGATGTGTAGTTCAAGTGCTTTTATTTGCTGATATTTGCTATTTTGCTAGGGAGAAAAATATGTATAAAACATGGGCATGAGAATTTTTATACAGTGCTTATATACTATGTGGAACATAGAAAAAATGCTAAATCTGTTGTTTGATACTTTTTATAATACAAAGTGTTTTCATGCTCATATTTATGCCATAACTTGTTATTTTTGTGTAGGCTATTTTACTTATTCAAATGCCATGAAAATTTTATGGTAGTCTACTTTGAGTAGTACTATGCTACTGTATTTTCTTAGATTTTTCTATGCTATAAAAATAGATGTTGCTATTCAAACCTAATGTTAATTAGGGTTTAACTAAATCTTGCCTTATGCATGATTAGGGAATTAGTGAATTTTTTGTGTATCTTTGAAGCATTTTAAAGAGATGTGGTGATTTAGTATGTTAGTACACTGATTGTAGTATTGTTGTGGCAGTACTTATGTGTAGCTACATGGTAGTTAGTAGTAGAAGAAAATGCAGTAGATGACATGTACTTATAGTACATATTCTTGGATGATGCTGACTACCTTGTATGAAAAATTTTCTTATACTCTATCCAATAAAGCAAATTATGTCCATCTACCTTACATGCAAGCATATTCCTTGTGTGCATTTCATCCGATGCACCTTTTTGCATAAGCACTTATGCACCTACATCATACAGGATCGCAAACAGAGAATCCAGTCGTCATACCCGAGGAGCCCGAGGAGCAGCTCGAGGTGCAGCCACAGGAGGTGCCCGAGGCCGACGAGGAGGACGTTGAGGAGCTTCCGGAGTGCCCCGATCACCGCCCGAGTTCCTTCGAGAGAGGCAAGCCCCGGAGCATTTCTCCCTCGGTTTGCAATTATTTAATCAATGCTTTATTTTAATTGATGCATTACGTCCAGGAGTTGTCTGCAACCGTTGTTGCATTATACCTTGTTTACATTTGTATACTATCTCCTTGTTACCCTGGTATCCACAGTCGAGTCAAGGCTTAACTGGCTTAGACCGGTAGAAGTCGGGTGATTTTCTGTCACCTGCGAGCTATAGGTGGTTAGCGGGATCTGCTTGGACAACTATATCATCATGGGATAACTAAGTGTTAATTTGAAGTTGAGACCGGATGAAAACTTACAGGGTTTCAGACTGTAGTGATTTTTCGTCTGTGTCAATTAAGGACCGACTGTTGTTGGGCCTCGGGTCATGTTGAACGCATGCCTTACATTTAGTTGGCCGAAAAACGTACCTTTCGACCGCGAAGCTAGGAGATTATTCGGGCCAAGTGGATTGCCCGCAGCGCACTGTACCGGAGAAGGTGTGGTAGGACACGGGGGCGCGATGATAAGACTGAAAGACAGTCGGTCGGCCTCTGGGTACATGTGGTTCCTAGTGAACTTGATATTTTACCTGGATAGTTGACTCGGTGACCAATATCTCACTTTAGCGGGTGAGTGAGGTTTGTGTAAGGAATAAATCACCAGCTGGTTAATAATCGATTCGAATCATCATCGTTCACTGGATAGTGAACAGTTGACTTGAGTTGCTTCATCGTAGTAATGTTGATGGAACCTTGGACAGTTATAATGGATATGACATTATGGAAGTTGATAATGATCATTGGTTATCATTACTTGCTTAATCACATGCTTGCTCTAGTATATGTGCAAATGTAGTCGACAGGTTAATAATGATTAACTTGATATAATGCTTTTGGAAAATGTTCTTGAAATGCTAAAAATGCCTTTTTGCAAATGAGTCAGCTACACCACTATAAAACCCTTCATAATCCTTAGTGTCATTTTATTTTTGGTTATGTCGGGTAAGTCTAGCGGAGTACCTTCTCGTACTCAGGGTTTTGTTCCCACTTGTTACAGATGGGCAGATGTATTACGGCTACTGTATCAAATGCCTTTATCCTGCGATGGGTGATGCTTAGGACCATAGGCAATGGTCATTCCTTACGTCTCATCTAGTGCTTTTGTTGGAGATGATCATCAGCTGGCACTGTAATTCGAACTCCGTGTGAGTGTGTGTGGATTCGAACAATTTGCTTCCGCTACTTTCTATTTGAACTCGGTTTGTAATAACTATGTTTAAACTCCGATGTATCTGTGATGCGAACTTTTATGTAATATGTGATGGTGATCGCTAAACTTATTACGATCTTAGCTAGTATGCGAGTTGGTTTGAAATCCTTCGTGGTTTCACGGATTACCGGGTTATACGGGCTTAAGTTTGCTAAATCGTCTGCTCCGACGGGTGATTTTCTTACTTAATTTCGTATAATTGGTCGGTTCTGTTACAATGTGGCTTGCTGACATGATGAATATCTTGAATAAAGACATGATTTCATATGCTAGTGGATTGTAATAATCACATGATGCTGATGTGGGTGACTTACATGGCGAGATAGAATGTTAGTGAAGATTGAAAATCTAAGATATTCTAGAACTATAGATTATAGATACATAGATATATAGGCATAGATGGATACATAGATGTAGATATAGATATAAACTACATTTTGAAGTTGGAGAGTGAAGGGCTAATGGGTGACTAAGACCTTGGCCTCGTCATAACTTCACAATATTCTTTTTCGATAAACAAAAAGTTTCGGTTTCAGACCTATTAAAGAGGAGATATCGGTCCATAGAAAAATACAACTCAAGAGGAAAACAAAAAAGTGTTTAACATTATTACCAATACGATATCTAAAATGACATCCATAGAAGTAAAGAGTTGTATTGGTCTGGTTTCTAGAAGTTGGCATATCGAAGTTAACAAATACTTACGATCTCAAAATCGAAACCAGTATGTCCCCTCTAAAAAGTATGTGCAAGAAACTTTTTGGTTGACTATTATTGAACACAAAATCATTTCTACTCAAATTTCCTACCAAACTACCGTCAGTGACAAAGATATGAGAATCTTACCCCCTCGCTTAGATCAAGTGTGGCGGATGACACAAAATGCACATCACAAAACATGGCTTGGCATAATAACACTAAGGAAAGATGTTACATAGTTTCTGACTTACTACAAAAGTGGCACAATTTACTACCATTCTATTTTTTTCTAGATAAATTAGCCTCGGTAAGGATGACTGCTTCGTTGCGGTACCACCTAGAAATTTTATTTTGAGAGGCAATTTCAAATGCCAAATTTCTTGTGTAACCTTATTAACTATTGGCAATTTCAAATGCCAAATTTCTTGGCTGTGAAAAAGCCATCTTTATGATGACTCCACAAGAAAGGATCCAAACCCTCGTCTAGATTAATAAAAGCAACACTAGCAACAATGTGTGGGACAACGAAGTGTTTTTGTAACCCCATCCTGAAAATTCGCTCTCATGGAGAGTTGAACGAAGACGTGAGGAGTGCTACTCAAGCCACCTAACCAACTGATTTCAATTTTTGTTGTTAGCTTTACTATAGTGCATTGCATTACTACAGTTTATTGGAACACCTAAATAGCAAAAGACATATCTATTTTGCAGCCAAATTGTTATGAATATTATGACTCGCAATCTCCTGCCTTCTAAAAGCAGAATATTTTATTTTTAAGAAATATAATTTTAAGATCAAACAATTATTCAAAAATATATTATAGCAGCTTCATGTTCTTTGTCTATTCAATAACATGATCCATAAAATAATTGTATCACCCACATATTGTAAAATAGCAAGCCATCTTCAATTAAATGAGGCACTAGCCCTTTCACTTGACCATCATCCTTAGCTCTAGCCAAAATGATTGCCAACGTATCTACTACTATATTGAATAGTACAAGGTATAGTGGATCACCTTGTCTTGTGGTCTTTCTTGGTTTGAAAATATGATCCCAACTTATCATTTACCTTTATCCCAACAGTACCACCTTGTAAAAAATGATTTGACCCACTCGCACCAAATAGGATAAAAAACCTTCATTGCTAGAGCTTACTTCACCATATGAAATAAAAAGAACTTGTGTGGTTTTCTACTCCATTATTTGCTCACCGTAAATTTTGAATCCCTGATTCTTGATCCTATTAGGTATTCTAGATGTTAATATACTCAACGAGATCATCTCTCTGCAGCACTACTTCAGCAGTACTTTTCAGTACTTCTCATCGAATGAACAGTATTTTTCTCTCACAACATTTCAATGTAAACATCAGCATAAGCCAAATTTCTGCGAAACGAACCAGGCTTGAAGAAAAGTCACACCGGTTGGCATTTCAGCTGCTTCAACTGCTGTAGTACGGTGTATATGCTATTGTGCTTCACTTCACGACATTTCTGCAACTATGGTATTGCCACAAAGTCGTAAGCGACAATGGAATGAGAATTGCTTGTGATTCCCCGCTGCCCTGTCGCTTCTCTTGTGAGGCATGGAAGATACCGTTGAGCCATCTACCGCCACCAAGTGCCAATTAATCCCGAAAGAAAAGGGTCGCTGTCCAATCATGTAACGGTACATTAGTATATGCTGCGAACATTAGTGCTCCCTACGTGCCAATAATCTCCATTTGTCTCTGTTCCCCTCAGGAAACGTGTTTGCTCGTCGGGCCTGAAACCCGGGGCATGCATGCTTCAGCGAAACACCATGTCTGTCCAGATTCGAGAGCGCTGCCATTGGCTCGTTGCACGACCAACTCGCGGCTGTTTCGCAGCGCAGGCTGGCTATGCAAAAGGCAGCCACAACCATAAGAAAGCGAATTCGAGGGGGAAACAAGCATGCGACTATGCGAGCGACGTAGATTCATATTCATTCACGACTGGACTCGACATTAGCTGAAATCGAAGTGCGGGCGCGGTTGCGGCATCCTTTTCGACAGCAAGGCAGCACCACACCCCCGTAGTAGGCCATCGCCATGGGGCGTCGCTTTGGCTGTGGTACCGGACAAAGAGAAAGGGATGTGCCCTAAGCAATAAGCATTTTTTCCTCTGCTTCTGCTCGTCTTCTTCCGTGCCGTCCGTGGTTTCTGATAGACCGATCGGTGTTCGTTCGTCGCTCTCTCCTTGTTCGGTTCAGGACTTTTCAGCCTTTAGGTAATGCATATGATAGTTTCAGACAAAATCACAGACTAGAAGGAATACAGGGAGTAGCAGCTAGCTGATCGAACACTCCGTTGGAAGTTCCACGGCTACGGTTGATTGGATCGCAACGCTTCTCGGGATCTAACGCCATCATTGGTAGGTGAACTCATTTTGCGTCTTGCGTTGCAGGTTGCAGGCCACTCAGTGACCACTCTCGCTAATGAGATTTGACATTTACTCATTTTGTGCCTCCTGCTCCTCGCGTCATGTGACCCACTGCGATCCAAAGGCATTATATTTGGATGTTCATGGAAGCTATTTGGCCACCTACCAGAACTCCAGAAGATTGTGTGCATCGTCCAAAACCTCCCCAGCCTATAACAGCCACGTTCCTACAACGGCAGTGCTGCTTTATTTGGTTTTAGACTTTGGAGCTTGTCCTGCCTTGGCTTGGAAGCCCGGCCTGCCTTCAGATGATTTGTTTGGTTTCGGTCGTTGATTTGGGGGCTTGCCCATGGACGCAACCTGCAGAGTTAGTTGGCTCGGTTCAAATCAGAGAGCGACTGCTGCAGCAAACGCCACTAATCAAATGGAATCGTGAGGAATCTTCATTGCTTCTCTCCTTTTTTTTCACGGTCTGGTATTTCTTTTTCAGCTTAACCTGAATGTATGTTACCTTTGAGAGCATTGTTTCGCGACTGTTTATAGAGCGAGGAGCAGTAGTGGGCTACTACTACCGTATCAAAGATCATATGTACCTATTGTTGGACTCTTTGCATCGTCTATGGTGTAGATCATTGGTAGGTTCTTTTCTATTTATAAACCAACATAAAGTTCACAAATCCAGAGGGAGAGAGAGAGTGGAGAAGCAGTAGGAGTGCCTGACCATCGGGCTTGACAGGCCGTCACAAGATCGCTGGTGAAGTTCTGGGCTAGGGCAGCGACGGGAGGTGGAGCAGTGGCGACGCCGGTGGACCTTCCCGTCGTTGGCAGCGCCTCCTCGGTCGGTAGGAATTCTTGGTGGGGTGCTGGCGGTGCAGTGAACCTCGTGCCGTGAACTCTAGCCCCCACCTCCTATTTATGGCGCTATGCGACGAGGGCCCACCAGCCGTCTATGGGCTGGGCGTCCCCGATCAGGACGCGAGATCAGGGTCCACACCTGGCCGTTGGGCCAAGTATGGTGGAGATCAAACTAACATTCTCCCCCTTGATCTCTCATCACTTTCTTCGTTCTTTAATTTCTTACTCAAAATTTCAATTCATATTTTTCTTCCTTCTTTCCTATTTCATCACAGATTAGTGCATAGAACTGTCCCATCGTCACAACAATTAGTGCCGCTAGACTAACAGCCACAATACACTTCTCCATTTTAAAATGATACTTTCTTTGGGCCCTTTGTTGTCCGAAAATCATAGGCTATACCATAAACCTATATCGACTGTGCGTTCTCTGAACGCACTGGGTGGTAAGCCTTTATAAGTAGATCTGCAAGTACTTGCTTTTTACTTATACATTCGAAAGCTTTTCAAAAGATTCCGTACTTTCGCCTTCACAACGTCTAACTTCATGTCAATGTGTTTGGCAGCACATTTGACCCGTTGTCATAGGAGTTAATCGCTTTAAATGGTAATTGTTATTGTATACCATTAGCAATTTCAGGTATAAGTTAACCATTTCGCCTGTCGTATAAGCCTCATAATAAGTTATACTATAGGTATGCATCATTGATGACACCACAACTGTTTCTTTGGAGTTTTTCCACAATAAAACTCCAACTGCGAGTGTTAGCTACTATGTGGGTTTCACTAAATATCTCGTCGAAATTCAACATTCTTGTACACACAACCATTCGAGAGTACTTTTTCTTTCTTAGTCATCATGAGGCTTATTAAATCTTTGCACAATTGCAAGATATTCTCAACTCCATTCCAGTGATCTATATCTAGACTGGACTTTCTGCCAAACCATCCCGGATAAAATGAACTATGTTAGGGTAATATCACACTTGTGCACTCATTAAACTGTAATATCATAGTTGTGCACTCATTAAGCTACCAACAGCTGCAGCATATGGATCCATATTCATTTGATCTATCTCATGTCGGTTCTTATAACACTAAAGTTCTCGAAACTATTATCCTTGACTATATGAACATGCGTAGGTTCACTTGCATGCATACTTTATTTCTTTACAATCTTTTCTAAGCATGCCTTTGTGATAATCCTAATACCCCTTTCATTTGTCTCGGTAAATTTCAATTCTTATAACGAGAGTCATTTCACCGAGAACATTCTTATTGAGTCTCGAGGACAAGAGCTTCTTCATATATAGTAGATTGACATCACTACTAGCAAGTAAGGTGTCATCCACATATACAGGATTAGGAAATGAATTTTCTATTCTATAACTTTGTACAGATGCAATTGTCCTCTCATTATCTTTAACCCAAAATTTCTAGTTGACCTTTCAACTTAAAATGCCACTATTTAGAGACTTGCTCTAGTTTATAAAAGATTTCTACAAGTGGCATCTATTTCGTTCTTTCTTTCCACAACAAAACCTTTAGGTTGTGCCATGTAATCATTTTCATACAAATCCCATTAGGGAATATTGTCTTTACTTTCATCTAATGTAACTTAGATCATGATGTGCCACTAGCACTCATTGTAATCTATTCATTCTATTTGTGTAAAATCTTTCAATTCAAGTCATGCTTTATATCTTATATTTCATTTGGAGTCACATTTCGTCTTCTAGACCCTTTACAGCCTACTGTTTTGGCTCCATTAGGAATTATTTCTGTTTCTCAAACTTCGTTGGTATTCATCGATTTCATTTCAATTTCCTTAGCTTCTTGCCATTCAGACGTGTTAACGCCTCTCATTAATATAGAATTTATAGTCATAAGAAATATCTGATTCTCTTATTCTTTGAGACCTTCAGGTCTTTAGCTAATGACACTTCTTTCACATGGGGTTGTTGTTGCTCTTTCATCGCCAATCGATTCTATAGGGTCCTATAAAACTAGATCCTTGTTTTCTTATTTATCTTCTTGAAGGACTAACAACATGTGTTGTATGAGTCATACAACATCAACATGGTGTTGAGCATTTGTCGATCTTGAGTCATTGGAGTAGGCACTGGTCCCACTTCTCTTCAAGTCGTAGATCTTTTCATACCATGTTCCTCCAGATTACTCCATCTTCTGTAAGGATAGTGTATCTTCAATCTTTCTTTGTTTGGGTTTATTCTGTTAAAATCTATCTCATTTGGTGTTTTAAGCACCGTCTTAGTATTTCTTAGTCTCATTGCTATCTTCCTGTCGAACTGTAAAAGGTTCAGGAATTTAGCCATTTCTGTACTTAGGGGTATCTTTATTATGACCGTTATACTCCCTCAACGATCACCTTCATCTTTTATAGATCACTTTTTCTCTAAATGCAAATCATACAATGGGGAATATTTTTCAATTACCTTTCTGAGTTTCTTTCAATTGTATCTTTCTGAGTTTCTTTCAATTGTCTTTCTATCTTTCTCAATTCATAGTCATCAATCCTCCCTCTCGAAATGTGGCACAAACTTTTCTGCCATAATTTCAAAACCTTCATAACTCTTGTGAATGAGGAAACTTTGATTTCTTACTTCATCCACATGATTCCATCATACAAAATGAAATTATTTCTTAATTCGTATAGGAGTACTTTTTCCTTATTTCACTTCAAAAACTCAACAGAGTCCTTTCATCAATACTTCTGCAATTCATGCTTGCATGTCATTCTTATCATAAGGTTCGTTTTTAACTTCTTTTGTTCTTAAACTCATACTAGGATAGCACAAAAGCTACCCTAAACTTCTCTCCCTGTGTGGGATACACATCGTCATCTTACTTTCTCCTGCCATGCAGGACAAGTACTATACCAACTTCATCCTGCAATGCGGGTATTTTCTTAAATTTTATGCCGCCATGCGAGACAATTCTCTTGAAGGGACATAAATGCCAGGATTGACTCATATTCAATCATCAAATTCAGGAATAAATCCGATATTCTTTAACACAAATGCTTAATCCGACGTTGGTCAAATTAAACATGCATGTCACTCATTACAATTCATATCATGATGATAAAAACTGAAAATTAAATTATTTTTCATAGAGAGTACATAAAAGATATTTCTTAAACTAAACTCTTATTGTTCTATTTCTTTCTTGATCAGTATCCCTGAAATCTTTCAAAACATTTCTTTTCAAGCCACTCTTAAACAAGACACAGTCTCTCATGTAACGACCTCCTTTCATATACCCATCATCTGAATCACAAGTACCCAGTGCTTTTCTTTCCTTTTTCTTTTCTTCCTTCAAGAACGAAGGCATGAAGATCTTTGTCTGAAAATATTCAACAATAGTCATCAACATTAAACTCTGATTTCTTTATGTTCTATTCTATATCACCGTTGGACAGATATAGAACAAAATAACTTTCTTCTACATTAATTCTATATCACCGTTGGACAGAAATAAAATAAATGCATAAAACTCATAGATAAAACTTATAAAATTTTCTATCAATAACTTTTGCTAAAATTAGCAACATCATGAATACAATATTCTTGTACATTAATTTCACATCACCATTGGGCATAAATGGAATTAGCATCTGGAACAACTCAATTATCATTAACCATCTTCAAAATTAAATTCTCCCGTTGGTTCGAATTTAATTAGAAAATCATCATCATCATCATTGCAGCGGAAAGAAACATCTTTCTATTTCATGAGCATTTCTTGATCTTTATCTATTCCCTGGAAAAATTGGGCACTTTGATGTATAATTTATCAGAGATTTAAATTTCAACCTCAAACTCATAAATAAGCTTATAATATTGTTATCATCAACGTTGGTCAGAAAATAACAATATCATAATTTCACTTAAATCATAATGTGAATATCCCTCTAATTAAAATTTTCTTGTTGATTTCAATTTTAATTAGAGGATAAACTTTTCATCATTTTCTAAATAACCATGACTACTCTTCAAATTAAATCCTCCCGTTGGTTCAGATTTAATGAGAAGACAATAAACTTTTTTTTGCAGCGGAAACATTGAAATTTTTTTAATAAAAAACAATAATTCTTAATCAGAGGCGTCTGATCATTCTCATTTGCTCTCTAAACAAAATACCCCGTGGGTTCAAATTGAATAGAGATTTAAAACTATGCATAAACCATCTAGGAATGCTTCTGAAAAAATTAAAACAAATTCGTAAGAATCTCTGTTTATTTGGCCCGAGGCCCCATCACTTGCTACGCACTGGCACCGGTCCAACTGCGTGTGTGCTGCCGTCCTCGCGGCCCAGCTGCAGTTTTGCCCCGCGGCCCATTTCTTCCGCGCGGGCGCGCGTCGGCCCACGGCCCAGCGCCATCGGGCACGCACGCTGACCAGCCCAGAAACGCGGCCCAGCGCCGCGCTCTGTTCTCCCCCCGCGCCCAGGCCACAACCTAGGCCTGGGCCGGGAAACTTCACTCCCGCCTGGGCCGTAAGTGGCCCGGTTACCCCCCAACGCGATCCCAGCCATCCAAAATGGATCGGACGGCTGTCCGCCGATCTCGTGAGATCAAAACCCTGGGTGCTGGCCTTTTGCCCAAACCCTAATCTCCATTCACTCCCTTCCCTTCTCTCTCATCAGACCGCAGCCGAGAGGAGAGGCTTTGGCGGCATCCCCGGTGGCTGTCGGTGCCTGGTGAGGGTTCCACTGCCGGAGCAAGTCCGGCTGCTCCCTCTTCTTCTCTTACCTTTCCCTTCCCACTCCTCTCTCTCCCTCAGCCCTACAGCAGAGCACCAGAGATGGCCGCCCGTAGCGGTCCCGAGAAGTGGTGGTGGCGCCGCCGCTGGGCCCCTCGTCGGCGAGCGCGCTCGCCGGAGGCTGAGCGTGTCGTCGTCGAGCGGTCTCACGACGTTGCCCTTTACTCCGAGCTTGAAGCGGAGGGCCGCGCGATGGCGTGACCTTCCTGGCTTGGGTCGTCGTTCCCGCGCAACACCGTGCAGCGACCGGCGATGGCGGCCAGCAGGTAGATGGGTCCCGCCGGCCCTTTTCCTGTTTCTAATTGTCTGAGTTTTCTTTTCTTCCCCTTCTAGGGTTGGGGATTAGGGTTCTCTTTCCGATTCGATTTGAATCGATCATCTTCTTCTAAATTCTTCCCCAATTTAGATCTACACACTAGGTAAAAACCTGGCTCTGGTACCAATGTTAGACTCTTTGGATCGTCTATGGTGTAGATCATTGGGTAGGTTCTTCTCTATTTAGTATAAACCAACACAAAGTTCACAAATCCAGAGAGAGAGAGAGAGTGTGGAGAAGCAGTAGGAGTGCCTGACCATCGGGCTTGACAGAGAGGATCCGGCCGTCACAAGATCGCTGGTGAAGCTCCGCGCTAGGGCAGCGACGGGAGGTGGAGCAGTGGCGACGCCGGTGGAGCTTCCCGTCGCTGGCAGCGCCTCCTCGATCGGTAGGGATTCTTGGTGGGGTGCTGGCGGTGCAGTGAACCTCGTGCCGTGAACCCTGGCCTCCACCTCCTATTTATGACGCTGTGCGACGGGGGCCCACCAGCCGTCTATGGGCTGGGCGTCCCCGATCAGGCCGCGAGACCTGGGCCCACACCTGGCCGTTGGGCCAAACATGGTGTAGATCAAACTAACACGTATGTGCAGACTTGTCTCGGATGTTTGATCCAACCCAGCGTGAGAACAAAATGCTCAGTCAAGAAGATTCCGCGCAGCACAAGTGCACAACAGGACTTCCAATCTTCCTTTTTGCCGGATAACTTGCGGTATTTTCTTCGTTTTGGAATGTGCCCTGTAGCCATCACGGCAGAAAGCAGAGCCGGAGGCCGGCAAATTACGAGCTCACGACGATGGACCAGCTGTTGACGGACGCAACAGGAACTGGATACCTGCGCTTGTTGCTATCCCGGGGTGAAGCCTGATCGTGGACGGACAAAAAAAAATCGCGGTGGTTCGCGCGTCCTGCTTCGGCAGGCAACGCGGCCGCCTCCGCTGCCATGCGGGCGGCAAGCAGCCCTGGACCACGGCCCACGGGGCTGGATGCATGCACGAAGCATGTCCATGATTAGCCTTCATCGTCCTTCAGAAAATGCAAGAATAGACGGGTTCTTGTCTCAGTTTCAGCACGAGGAGTCAGTCGAGGATGGTCGACTCCCTGCTCCTCGGCCCTCGCATAGGTTTCAGCAGACACTTTGGCTGCCTGCGTAGGTTTGCGGGTAGCAGCACAGTAGCAGGCTTGTCCCGTTGGTACGCAGCTGCCAGTTGGTGCTGGCTTCAGGTTCAGCCTCACGACGTCATGCGCGGTTTGGTACTTTGGGTGCCCGTGAAGTTCTGGTCCGTGGTCACGGTCATGCCCATGCGATATGCGTAATGCGTGCATGGATCAAATATCAAGGTCATGAGAAGCATTCCAAGCTGGGGCAACAACCGTGCGTGCCAATTTTCCTGTCCTTCGCTGCTCATTGATGCATCTGGTTTACCGCTTTTAGCATCACCTTTCCTGTGACGATGTGATCCCCAATTCCCCATACAAGTCAACAACCAAGCCGTCGACCCATACATACATTCGCACGGGCTAGATATATGCGGTTTGGTTTTATGACTCAAATGTATTATGAGCTATTAAATTATTACTGGTTGATATTTGGCGTAAAAATGAACGTTGTTGAGATATTATTTTAAAGGCAAGAAACACATATTAATGTAGTTTGTGGAATGAATGTGTTCAACTCGATACAATTCTAGTAATTGAATTTGGCAAATGTCAATCATATCTGCTTAGATTTATTTACTCTTCTGCTTCATGCTGATGAAATATAAGGGGTCTTGAGCTGTTTAAGTCTAGTTTGATCAATTTTTTTAGAAAAAATAATAATATGTACAAAATAAAATTTGCGTCATTAGATATCCTGTGACATGAAATGTGATTTCAAAGTTTACCTATTTGATTTTGTAAATGTTTGAACAATTTTTAAAAATAAATTTGATCAAATTCAGAATTGCTTGACTTAAGACAAACTTACATCCATATATATATATATATATATATATATATATATATATATATATATATATATATATATAAAGATGGTAGAGTACATATTAATATCAAGCCATCTCATCTCTCTGTGTGTTGATCTCCTCTGTTCATGATGTGTTGCCTCAACCAATAAAACTTTGGTATAAAGTTTGCCTTCATCCAATTTGATTTTAGAGGCTTCTAGAAGGGACTAGAAAGTCTAACCGTCTCTAAAAATGTTATTTTCATAGGCGGATGGGCTTTCCATCAGTACGACTCTAAAAATAGAGGACATTTTTAGAGGCAACTGGGATTTCTAGTCACATCTAAAAATTGATTTATAGAGGATGGTTAGTTTAGAGACCATTTTTAGAGACGGTTCCTGATAGAGCTGCTCTGCATTGAAATGGACGCGCCTCTAAAATGGTTTGTGTAGTAGTGTATGTGGTTTTTTTTTTCTTGTAGAACGGTTGGTTCCAAATTATACATGTCACATGCAGAGGCGGAACTAGGGGGGCTAGTAGGGGCCGTGCCCCCCAGCACAGTAGATTCATTTAAATACCTATATAAATATTTGTATTTATAGTACAAAAAATATTAATTTCACCTTTTTTATTAAAATATGATGATTTTGGTTAGAAATAGTGTAGATTTTTTTGAAAATTTGTTGAAACATATAATTATGTATATTTTATCACACTAAAAAATACGATCACATTTATCCGGCCCCCTTAATCAAAATCGCTGGTTCCGCCTCTGGTCACATGGGAAGATGGCCTCTCGAGTTATATCCAAGATGTTATAATTCAATCTCATGAAAATTAATGGCTATATGTTTTCTTTTTCTATGGTTTGTGTGAGAATTTCATTGATAGATGCAGATATAAATATAGAATCAATACTTATAGATACATAATGCTCACTTTGTCCCAAAATAAATAACTTTTGGTGGTTTAAAATTTGTTTTAAAAATAACATTATATAAAAACATGGTATACCCCATTAATGCAAGTGATAACGGCCAAATCCAGAAGATATCCTTAGGGAAAAGAAAGGAGATGAGAGCACATGTATCTTAATTTGTCCAAAAGTTTTCATAAATTTATTTATTTTAGGATGGAGGGAGTAGATAGATAGCATTTTGGTATTTTCTAGACCTTGGGATTTAATGTGAAAGCTCTGTTTGTTTCCTCGCAAATACTAAGATAATATATGGGGTGAAAAAAGAGAGAGAAATACGCGTGATCAGACAAGTGAGGAACAACGTCACAAATGTAAACATAGTTGCATGAGTCTTGCTTAGGCCCCGTTCGGTTGTCCTGCAATGGGACGTTCTAGACCAGGAAATCTTCCATGCTAGTACAAATTAGTGAAGAAACTGATCAGCTAGGAATACTTCTGATGCAACCGAACGGGGCCTTAGGCAGCTAGGGCTTGTTTAGTTCTAAAATATTTTACAAAAAAACAGTAGATTCTCCGTCACATCAAATTTTTGGACACATGCATGGAGCATTAAATATAGATAAAAAAATAAAACTAATTACACAGTTTAGACGAAATTCATTTAAGTCTAATTAGGCCATAATTGGACACTAATTATCAAATAACAACGCAGTGCTACAGTAACATTTCGCAAAATATTTCAGGAACTAAACAGGCCCTTAGCCTGAATGCCTGACTCGTAGCTTGGGCCGTACAGGCCTTGGTTGAGACTCCTGAGCCCAGTCTAAGGCTTAATTCGTCTTGGGCTAACTCTCGCGCGTTTCTGGACGCTCGCCTCCAATATATTCTGGCCTTGGTGCTAACTACTAATTGACCCACTAAGGACAGCAAGTGAGTTTTTTGTTGGGCTTCCTTTTCCTAACGGAATTTCAGCCCAAAGTAATCGTAAGTTATAGCCGCATCAGTCTCTCTGATATTTCTCATAAAAAAAAGTCTTTCTGATGTTCGACGCATAGCGTCGTCCATCTCTAGTGACATGAGAGTGTGGTGTGGCTGCAGAAGCACAGTGCATAGCGCACGGTCTCATTTTTACCGACCGAGTACGTATACGACACTCCGAGAAAGAATATACTACGTTGTTTGAAACAGGATTAGCCGATTAGATGATACCCCTCGCTTTTCGCATGACAAATCCCGACGAGTGGAAACACTGAGATGCTCGCCGTCTACTAGCTCCAAGTCCTTCAACCACACACGTTTTTTTTTTTTTACTGGAACTCCACATCGATCGCTAGAGCTACAGAGTACAGACAAGCTTGTTTCCTGGAGGATGTTTCAGGTAGACAAGCTTGTTTCCTGGAGGATGTTTCAGGTGCTGGAACCGGTTTTCTTTTTCTTTTTCTTTTTCTTTTTTGTTTGCCATTGCTTTCGATTCGAAGCTTGGAAATCCGTCACGATCGCGACCGGCTACGCGATTCTGAGAAAAATCGCTCATCTAATCACGTAAAGGACACTCAGAAACCCATTTTTTTCGTCTTCTTTAGGCGTCGACTTAAACGATAGGCACACATGGACTTTCCTCTGTCCAGTAATAAAGCACTCGACATCACTGAACATGATCCCCGACAAGGCTGTAAGGCCCTGTTTGGTTTATGAATGTTAAAGTTTAACTTATATCATATTAATGTTGCGGCAAATGTATAGAGTACTAAATGTAGACTAATTGCATGTATGTCGGCACAGATTAGGAGTAATTTACGAGACGAATCTATTAAGCCTAATTAGTCCAAAAATAGAATTTTTTTGTTAAATAAGATAAAAGTGCTACAGAGTTTGTTAAACTTTAACACCTCTAACCAACAGGCCCTAAGTTGGCATGCCCCGGACCCAGGCACACGTTTCCATATTCTAAGCATCCTGGCAACAAAAAAAGAAACACGAAAGGCGAGCCCCCGGCCCTATGATTGAATTTTGGGTTGCATGTTCAGATGTTTGATCGGCTCTCTCTGCATCTCTATCGCCGTCTTGGGCATCGGCGAGTGCCATGCATCTGTTGTAACTCACACAGAGTAATTAATTAATTAATTTAAGTATTTAAGCGAAACGCCACAGAAGCGTGCCGTGTCGTAACTCGTAAGTACGTGCACATGGAAGACAGCAAATTTTCCATGCCTCGTGCGCTCTCCGTTCAACGAATGCTGATGGATGGAGTCATGGAGCAAAAAATGATACCGACTGATGGTTTAGTGTGAGTTGTTCTCTTCTCCCTATCAACGTGAGCCAGCAAATGCAACTAGATCTTCCCGGCACAGCACGGCAGCTTAATCTGGTCAGGTCTCGACGGTTCACGCGAACGGATGCTTTCATGCAGTTATTTCTCACTTATCAGATGTCATCACGCATGTCAATTCAGATCCTTCAACAGTGTCAAAGCTTGCGTTAATCCTACTTTAAAGTGTAGGGGCCAACAAGGCACCTCCAGATTTCTAAAAAAAGGGAAAAAAAAACTATTTCGCAGAAGAGGAAAATGCATGGGCGGTCCTTCAACTTGGCATGAGGTGTCATCTAGGTCCCTCCACTTTCAAAATATTAATTCTGTGTCCATGAACTTGGTTTCAAGTGTCATCCAGGTCCAAACGTGTTCGGATGAAGACAAATTTTATATCAAAACTGTAGCCCTCGGCAGGATCTAAAACTTTGTAGTTGAAAAGTTTTTGAATTGAAACTATTTAGGGTCCCAAAATACTATTGTAAGTGCGCAGATTTTGAATTTGAAATTTAAAATTATCCAACAATCTCGGATGTTGACATGGTCTATATGAAAGTTATAGTTACCAATACGATCTAAAAATTTGTAGTTGAAAAGTTTTTTATTTAAAGTTGTTTAGTGTCCTAAATATGTGTTCTAAGTTTATAGATTTTAAAATAAGAAACTTAGAACATATATTTGAGATACTAAACGACTTCAAATAAAAAACTTTTCAACTACATAGTTGTAGATTGTATCGATAAATATAACTTTCATATAGACCATGTCAACATCCGATATTTTTTGATAATTTTAAATTTTAAATTTCAAAACCTGTAAACTTACAACAGTATTTTAGGACTCTAAACAGTTTTAATTCAAAAACTTTTCAACTACAAAGTTGTAGATCCTGTTGAGGGCTACCATTTTGATATAAAATTTGTCTTCATCCCAGCTCGTTTGGACCTAGATGATATCCGAAGCTAAGTTCATGAATTTAGAATTAGTATTTTAAAAGTAGGAGGATCTAATAACATCTTTGACAAGTTGAAGGACCGCCCGTGCATTTTCCTCCTTGCAAAATGAAGCATTGCAGCAGAATTCTGATTTGGCGGGAGCTGTTGCCTTGTTGGAAATGGGGGGCCAGTAAGCCGTGCTCCGTGCACCGGCCCACTTGCCAGCTTCACCGGTCCAGGTCGCCGCAATTCGCAAAAGTGGCCCACCACTGGGCCAGCAGGTGGGTCCACACACCAGACCAACACGACCCGGATAAAGGCCCGCCTCCTTCGCAGGACAGCAAACGGCGCCCAACTACCCCCGGTAAACGTTTCCCACCAAAACACCCCTGCGCTGCGATCCCGCCGCTCCGGCCGTCGCCATGGCCGCTTCGTCCTCCGAGGCCGCCACAGCCACGTCCAGGACCACCACGGGAGGGAGCGCGCTCCCAGGCCCTCCTCCGCCAACGCCGTCGAACCACCACGCGGCGCCGTCCTCCGCGGGCGCTGGGGGCACCACGGACGCCTCGCTCTCTGCTTTCCTGCACCGCCTCCTCCTCTCGTCCCCGGCGCCGCAGCTACGGTATCCACTCGCAGCTCGGTCGCAGGCGTCGCCCTCGCTTCCGCCTCTTGTCTCGCTCGAGTCCCCCCATCAGCGCGCGCTCCGCGACGCCGCCGCCGACGTGGGCTACTTCCACCTCGCCGGCCACGGCCTCCCTTCCGAGCTACCGTCCTCCGCGGTCGCCGAACTGTCTCAACTCGACACGTCCACGCACCTGGAGTCGAATCTCCGCACGCTTGGCTTCTCCGAGGAGGAGGGGGAGGAAGAGCAGGATGTGGACGGCGGCGCCGACGATCCCGCCGTGGTGTTCGACGCCTGCGAGGGGGACATGGACGCGCTCCCGGCTGCGGCGGAGTACGCGCGTCGGATGAGGGACGTGGGCATGCGGGTTGTGGCGCTTCTCTCCGGGTGCCACGACACGGGCTTCCGGGAGGAGCCCTTCGCAGAGGGGAGGAGGAAGCCGCGGTGCCTGGTGTGGGCCTCCCGGGTCTCCACCGCCGATACGGCGCCTCCGGCCGTCGGGAAGGCGAAGGCGTATCCGTACGTCGTGGCGCTTCACTGCCAGTGGGAGGCGTCCGGTCTGGAAGACGCACCGCCGAGCTGGGTCATGAACGACGGCGGCGAGTGGACGGCAGTGGGCGCCCGTGACGGCGCGATCCTTGTCACCATCGGCGACATTGCCCAGGTACTTAATTATAAGTGCAAATCTCTCAGATATTTCATGAACATCAGTAACTGAAATTTGCAATAGCATCTTCCAAAAAGAAAGCAGAGATTACATAAGCACCGTAATTATTCTTATATATATCGTCTTTATCTGGTCAAAATTTAGAGGCCATTTATTTAGTGCTCAAGTACACGCTAGAGGTGGTAGTGCCACTGCAACAGAACCAGCGGCAGAGATGGCGAGCATCCGTTTTGTTTATGCACCGGCCAGCGGCATCAAATTCTAAAGTAGGTTGCGCATAACATACCACTCAGTTTTGATTTTTGACCCAGTCAGGCAATCAGGTCCCATGTCAGCATCAGCTGGTGTGTATCACTCATTGATCATCGCCCAGTTTGGAACACGTAAATACACACAAAAACAAGTCAAACATTTCTACTTTTCAAAAAAAAAAAAAGGAGAAACACCATCGTGTCATGTGAGCTGTTCTTCACTCTTCAGACAGCAGCGGCAGGACTCATCTTTTGTTGCCATGATCCCTTTTGGCTCGCGTGCTAGGTGTGGAGCAATGGCAAGTTGAAGAAAGTGAGAGGGATGGCTCGCCCCACATCTGCCGCACCCATGGAGACGCAGCATGGCGAGACTGACCGTCTGTCGCTGACGGTCCTGATCACTCTGTCTTTGGACAACATCATCTCGCCCTTGGTCCCGCTCTCCAATGCGGCTGGAGAAGGCCGCGAGGACGAGGCAAACGGTGCCGGAGCCGACGACGAGGATGGATGGAGGTTTCACTCTTTCCTACTGGAGGACTATGCGTGGAGGGTGTATAACCAGCGGCTTCAGTTCAAGGATCCATTGATCCGGTATCGGATATGATATCTGCTACGATATATATAGCTCTCTTTGTTTTTCCATTGGTGTGCCAATATGCAACTCATGTCATGCACTTCGTGTTGTGATCTACTATTTGGCTTCGGAGTGAGTAAACTGCCCGCCTTGGGTTTCAATGTATATGTTGCTGACATCCAGTTTTTTATCAACCGGATCGAAGGTGACGTTATGACCTTTGCCCAAATCCTGAGCGATTCGGACAAGCAATACGATTCTACTTTCTGCACAAACTTTCAAAAATCCCTAGTGGCAGCAAAGCAATGAAATGTGAGAATTTAAAGCTTGATGAGGTGCTCAAGGACATAACAGCAACAAGATCATGCTTCCCTCTCAATAGTATCTCGGACTCTTGCTATAAGCGGCCATGTGGGAAGGCCGGTTATAACCATGTTTTCCTAGGAAGATTGCATTGGTACGTCATTACAAAACGTTTTCCTACACGGTTGCTTGGGAGCAAGCAACATCTCAAGCAAGGGGGAGCTGAGCTTACATGGCAACGGAGGCGGTGTCATGTTGTGATTGTGTAGGTTTGAAGTGGCTCATTGGACAACGCCTGTAAGCATGAGCAAGTGCTCTATATGCCGGGTGTGAGTTTGTAAAGTCAATTTATTACTGAGAACTCGTATTAGAGGAGAAGAACACCATCTTCCTCAAGCTGTGCCTCTCTTTCTCGATTCTCTCTTGTGTGTGATAGTCACGTCGCGGCGGTTTGCCAGCGGCCACGGGGCATATCACGATTGTTTATAAACTGAGTAAAAATGCAGCATACAGGCAGATGAGGAACATCAAAACTAGCTGCAACCAAAGTGACAACCGCCGGTAATCAAAACCGATGTACTACCTCCGTCCCCAAAAGAATGCATTCATGTTTTAGTACCTTATTAAGTTCAACCAATTATAGCTAAAAATATCAATATTTATGATACCAAATAAATATCATTAGATTAATTAGAAAATGTATTTTTATAACAAATTAATTTGAAGCCATAACTGTGAATACTATTTACTAGAAACTTGGTCAAACGTAAACCACTCTAGGTGACACGCAATCCATAGTTGCATTTTTTTTGGATCATATATTTTAATAACTGCAACCAAAATGATAAAGTGGTGGCACATTGGCACCTGAATATGCGCACCTCGTCTAATACTGCATGTAGAACTACTGAAACCGAGTCCGGCTGGGGAGTGATGAGGCATGTATGGAACGGCCATATGATCATGCGCTGCAAAACCAGACGTCATTGCTCTTTGGCCCCCTCGCTCATGAGTCATTACCAGTTCAAAGTCTATAATTTGTAAAATGGAAATGCTCTGAAGAGGATGTCCGTGCGGACGCGCCTCTCACCCGGACGCTTCTTTCTGGGTCTGCAAATCGGCCCAACAAGCCTCCTGCCGTCTACCTTTGTTCCTTTACTAAAAAAACAGAGCGTCATTTTCCCCATCTCGTATCGATCGTGGCAGGCGCGTCCACCACGCCGCCCGCCTGCTCCCCTGCACTGCTCTGGTTTGCCATTGACAGTCACCGCGCTTGCTCCTGCTCCTGCTCCTGCTCCGCCGCCCATGCCACTGCTCCCTCCGCCGCCCGCCACGCCTCACGACGCGAGAACCGTCGCGCCCACACGTCGTGACCGCTCCCTCGGCCGCCAGCTGGCCACTGAGGCCGCTGCGTGCGTGCTCGCGCTCGACGACGCCGACAGGCGCCACCCGCGCAAGGAGAAGCACCGGGCCCTGGCCTAGAAGCCCTCCAGGCTCACCTCCTGCTACGGTTGCAGCGGCCCGATACAAACAGTGGAGGAGGCTGCACCGGGATACGATGCATGTTTCAAATGTACATTTCAAATGTTCAAATGTTGTAGAGGTATGTTGCGAGTGTTTCATACGAATGTTGCAAAAGTAGATTGGGATGTTAATATGTTGCAATGGTTATACACGTATGTTGCAAGTATCTGTCTCCAATGTTCATATGTTTTTCTAGACGTATGTTACAAGTGTGTTTTCCTGAATGTTGTATATGTTTCGCACATACGTTGCAAGCGTTTTATCTAGATCTTGCGTATGTTTGCAATGGTTTTCAAGAGTTTTTAGGTGTTTTTGCAAGTGTTTTCAGAAGCATGTTTCAAGTATTTGTTCGGACGTATGTTGTAAGTGTTGCATCTAGATGTTTAAGAAGTAGATCAGATGTTGTACATGTGATGTGCATGGGAAGTAGGAGGGGGCACGAGTGCATGGCACGAGCGACGTAGGGGTGGCACGGGCCCCGCATGGGCACACAAAACGCATGCGTGGGTGGGGGCGTGCTGGCATAGACGCGGAGTACAGGCACACGTACGCAGGAAATAAATCGCATGGGTCATGGTACCGTCCGATGGATCGTATCCATCAGACGTCCGAACGCCAGCAGTTCCGTCTATAAAACTACGGTCTAGTGAAAATATAGAAAATAGAACAGAGAAGTAGAAACCATACTTCTCGAATCAAGAACGGGGGGCAACGCAAATCAAGAAACATAGACACAAGGAACCCTTGCACCCGAGAGCAGAGGAGAAGAAAGAGGTGGGAAGCATGATCACCGGTGAGAAGGCGGTCGAAGGGGACGGACGTCGGACTAGCAAAGGGAGAGCGCTGTGTCGCCATCGCCGGCGTGTCTGAGTCGCAAGGGTATGGGCCGTGTTACCGTGTGATGTTTAGTTGAATGAAGGCCCCCCATGGGCCCTATGGTATTCTATCGGCTAAACTTGCTCGGCAGTCCACCAAGGGGTAGCCCGAGGTGGTAGATTTGTCGTAGAGGTGAGCGAGATCAGGAGTGAGATGGTAACAGAGACACAAGACACAAGATTTATACAGGTTCAGGCCATCAGCGTGACGTCGAACCCTACGTCCTGTACTCTGTTTATTTTGTTTTGATTGAGTATGAGATTGGGATGTACTAGTCCGTTCCAAAAAAGAGTCGCTATGGGAATCGTGCTGGTCAAACTTTCTCAACTTTGACTACGTTTGTAGAAAATGTGTGCAACATTTATATCTCCAGACAAGTTTATTATGACAGTATATTCAATGATCTATCTAATGGTATTAATTATGTACCATAAATATTAATATTTTATTAAATATATTTGGTCAAAATTAAAAGTTGTTGATTTTTTGGGAAGCGAGAATGACTCTTTTTTGGGACGGAGGGAGTAGATGTCGACTAGAGGACCCCTGCCCCTCCTATATATTCTAGAGGGGTAGGGTTACAAGGACAATATCCTATTTGGTACAATACAATATCTTCTTGTAGCCTTACGGTGCACGCCGACCTATGCCGGGCCGCCTCCGGTGGCGCGGCCCATGTAGTCTGCCGTGGGTACCGGGGGTCAGACCCCCATAGGACGAGGTGACCCCCTACCTGGCGCGCCAACTATCGACTAAACTTGCTCGTCAGTCCACCAAGGGGTAGGCCGAGGTGATAGACTTGTCATAGAGGTGAGCGAGATCAGGAGCGAGATGGTAACAGAGACACAAGACACAAGATTTATACAGGTTCAGGCCGTCAGCGTGACGTAAAACCCTACGTCCTGTGCTCTGTTTATTTTGTATTGATTGAGTATGAGATTGGGATGTAGATGTCGACTAGGGGACCCCTGCCCCACCTTATATATTCTAGAGGGGTAGGGTTGCAAGGAGAATATCCTATTTGGTACAATACAATATCTTCTTGTAACCTTGCGGTGCACGCCGTGATTTTGTGGGCTGGGCCGCCTCCGGTGGCGCGGCCCATGTAGTCCGCCGTGGGTACCGAGGGTCAGACCCCCCACAGCTAGACCCCGAGCGTCTTGGATCTGCATGGTGACACCGTCTTGATCAAGTCCGAGGTGTTTGTCGCGAAGCCGACCTCTTTAAGTTAACGAACCGATCGGTGAATGTGAAAGCCGACCAGCTGGACTAGTGACTTTGAGCGGTGAAGGCGCCTGCGGAGCTGTCCAAACACCCAGTCGAGCTGTGAAGATGCATGCCGAGCTGTTTGACTGTCCGGCAGACCTCGAACTTGATCCAAGTAAGGTTCACCAGTAGGATGTAAGGGGTTGAATATAAAAATTTGAGAAATCTTCGTCGATGAAGTGTAGCCACTTAGACTCCTTAGTCAATAAGGAGTGTAAGTCAGAAGAGAAGCACTACATTCACCGCCAGGTGAAGTGTAACCACTTAGTCCCTAAGCCTGCTAGAAGATGAAGAATAAATCTTGTAGCAGGGTCAAAAAAAAAGCCTTGAAAGCTTGCCAACGTCATCTGTCATGTGCATATCAAGATCGTCGATATGCTACCCAAGATCAGCATCCTGATCCGAACAGCATGGAGAACCTTGACAGCACATCGATGAGACGTAGGAAGATCCACGAAGAACCCGAATGCTGAGGAGTCCCAGCGAACTGGTGAGTCCCCAGCGTAGCTGATGAAGCGATGAACAATCCGAGCGCCGGGGAGTCCCCAGCTTAGCTGGCGAGCCCCCAACATAGCTGACGACGAAGCGATGAATAATCCGACCACCGGGGAGTCCCCAGCGTAGTTGACGAGTTCCAGCGTGACGATGAAGCGAGGAACAATCCGGACGCTAGGGAGTCCCCAGCGTAGCTGGCGAGCTCCCAGCGTGACGATGAAGCGATGAACACTGTGGACGGTGAAGTCCGTTTGCCGGGTGGTGCACCCACCCGAACGACGACCCTCTTGTCCTTCCTGACTGATCCACTCCCCGAGCGTAAAAGATGAGCTCGGCAACCGAACCAGGCCCCTGTAATAAAAATATGGAGAACGGGTAGTACATGATATAAAAATAAAATATATGAGCTCGGCGATGGAGGCATCATATCGGAGTAAATAAACATTGTGTTTATTTGGAGTTTGTTCATATTTTAAATATGAAAAATTTCCTTGCAGTTGGTTCGTCATCGCGTCACCAGCCCTGACTAGCCCAAACTCTATGGCGCGGAGTGGCCGGCACCCGTGTACACGTAAGAGAGAGAGCGTCGCCAAGGAGCCGCTGCTGACTGTCCATAACGCAGAGCGTGGCTCGTGTGCACGTGTAGTAGCGAAGTCGAGGATAGGACCGCTTCTGGTAACACGGATGAGAACGTGACTGATCGGCGAGTTGCACGACGAAATTGTATGTCATCTTTTAGATGGTATACATGTTGGAAAAATCATTTGGAGAACAATTGTGGAGAAATAGCGTGGAGAAACATCATGGAGATATATATGAAGCTTGGACAATATTTAGAAAAAGAGAAAAATCGTGACTTAGCTTGATTGACGACCGAACGGAGTAGTCGGCATGTCGCAATGTCCAAGTAGACAGCTCGCTAGACAGCTCGGCGGCTCGCTTGGCTGCTCGAACGAAGTTCGGCGGTTCGCTTGGGAGCTTGGACGGAGCTCGGCAGTTAGCTTGATAGCTCGGACGGGTCACTCGACAGCTTGATGTAGTTGGTCGGGTGCATGAAGTCATAGTCGAAAGGGCGCAGCCGGACTCAGCAGAACGGGACCGGAGTCAGATCGGCTTGATTGACGGAGTTGTACGTATATAGCTTGGATGACTCGCTTGTAGTTTGACGGAGTTGTACGTATATAGCTTGGATGACTCTGTAGTTTGACGGAGTTGTATTGAGCTCCGACGGCGGGTGTGTGCCCGGGGTTGATCTTGTATGTGCATGTATGGCAATTGGACACCGGACGCTGGGTTCTTAGCGCCGCCAGGTGCCACCACGAGTACCTAGCGCCGCCACGCGTTGACCACGCAGTCAAATCCTATCGGCAATAATCATGATGAAGACAAATACACGTATATGGAGAGATACACAATAAAATTGCTAGATCGAACAAATAACTTGACTTAGCTTTTGACGATGTGGAACCGGATTGGTTGATCTCGCGCTGGAGTAGGGCCACGAGAAAGTAGATGACCCGATCTTTACGTGCATATGCATGCCTCATGCATACATGCAAGATCCGTACTTGCTTGCAAGATGCGCAGATGCGTGTTTCCTCCTCGTGCTATCCAGCGATGACTCCGAAGCCAGACCCACAGGCATCAAGGCTATTCGTCGAAACACCGATCTCATGGTGGTGTAGGAAAAACGCTGCTGCAGATGAAGTCGTCGGTCCTCGAATAGTCGCCAATCGAAGTAGAGCCGCCGATCTCAACAATTCCATGCGGACGGGGATGATCTTTTAGCGCCTACTCGTTCACCCGTGATGGTGCACCACAACGGCGTGATAGATGACAATACGTGACAAAAAAGATTAAGAAAGAATCCTTACCGAGAATAAATTAAATCTAGTTGTAAGCAGATTAGATCGGATATTGAAGACCGAAACGGAAAGAATCTTCCCTGAATATCGTGTGTCGTAGACAGGCTACTCATCGAGCCCATGTCCCGCACGGTGCTCGTATGCTTACTCTCGGAGAGTTGGAGTTGATCGGAGGTTTGGAGCAGATCGCATCATGTCGGAGTCGTGCTTGGCGATCTGCAGGTCGGCGTGCGCGAGGAGCCGAATCCCCGCAGAGGACGACGATGAAGGAATTCTCGTACAGAATCGAAGATCGATTCCGCCGAGAACGTAATGCTGATCTTGAAGCACGCCATCAGGCTCGCCATGGATCAAGCGCACACCTCTACCTGACGCGTCAACTGTCGACTAAACTTGCTCGGCAGCCCACCAAGGGGTAGCCCGAGGTGATAGATTTATCGTAGAGATGAGCGAGATCAGGAGCGAGATGGTAACAGAGACACAAGACACAAGATTTAATTTATACAGGTTCAGACCGTCAGCGTGACGTAAAACCCTACATCCTGTGCTCTATTTATTTTGTATTGATTTGAGTATGAGATTGTGATGTAGATGTCGACTAGGGGACCTCTGCCCCTCCTTATATATTCTAGAGGGATAGGGTTACAAGGAGAATATCCTATTTGGTACAATACAATATCTTCTTGTAGTCTTGCGGGGCACGCCGACCTATGCCGTGCGCTGCACGTCGTGATTTTGTGGGCTGGGCCGCCTCCTTGTAACCAAATAGGATATTCTCCTTGTAACCCTACCCCTCTAGAATATATAACGAGGGGCAGGGGTCCCCTAGTCGACATCTACATTCCAATCTCATACTCAATCAATACAAAATAAACAGAGCATAGGACGTAGGGTTTTACGTCACGCTGACGGCCTGAACCTGTATAAATTTTGTGTCTTGTGTCTCTGTTACCATCTCGCTCACCTCTACGACAAATCTACCACCTCGGGCTTCCCCTTGGTGGACTGGCGAGCAAGTTTAGTCGACAGTTGGAGCTGTGGGGGGTCTGACCCTCGGTACCCACTGCGGACTACATGGGCCACGCCACCGGAGGCAGCCTAGCCCAAGAAGTTAAGGCGTACGGCGCACGGCTCAGCTCGGCGTGCGCTGGAAGGCTACAAGAGAATATTGTAATAGTACCATACTTTTCTTGTAACCCTGTCCCTCCAGAGTATATAAGGAGGGGCAGGGGTCCTCTAGTCGACATCTACGTACCAGATCTCATACCCAATCAATACAAAATAAACAGAGCACAGGACGTAGGGTTTTACGTCACGCTAACAGTCTGAACCTATATAAATTAAATCTTGTGTCTTGTGTCTCTGTTCCCATCTCGCTTCTGATCTCGCTCACCTCTACGATAAATCTACCACCTTGGGCTACCCCTTGGTGGACTGTCGAGCAAGTTTAGTCAACAGTTGGCGCGCCAGATAGGGGTGTGCGCTTGATCCATGGCGAGCCTGATGGCGTACTTCAAGATCAGCATGAAGTTCTCGGCGGAATTGATCTTCGATTATGTACGAGAATTCCTTCATCGTACACGTCCAGATAGTCTCCACCGACTCCGCCAACCTCGTCGCCATCCACGGCGGCACTGGGCTCTGTTAGTCTTGTCGACGGCACGGACCTCAGCATCGCCTCCGTCCCCAACACAAGCTCTGCATCACCTAATCGATCAGGTCAAGCCAACTCAAGTGGAGCCGCCGACCTCCAGGCTTACGAGCCGCACAGGCATGGGACTCCTACTCCAGCAAACCTGTCAACAAGTGCATCTGCTACAGACTACGTGGATTCGCATAGGATTCGTACGTGTATCCATGTATGTGCGTGAGCCGCACACACACATACGGATTTGTTGCTCCAACTCCAGGTCTCCAACTCGAGATCAAACCATTTGACCGCAACGGCTTTCTTGATCAACCTGTTCTTCATCAACCTGATCGGCGGCAACACGACACAGCTCCGCAACTACAACCCAGCGACTACAAGAAGGGCTCCGTCCGAGACATACCACGTCCGATCTACAAGCCATGCTATAATCAAGGTGCAGCTAGTATATACCGGGGCATGCATGCACGACATGCTACATCCCCAAATGCCCAAACACCAGGACGAGAAGCAAACAAAGAATATGGCTCCTACATCTAAGCCGTCTTTATCCAAGTCTACACCAGCGGGCGTCGAGGCCATGCGCTTCGCCCCAGGAACTACTTCGGCACATGGCACATTCGCCTTCGCCATCAACGAGATCGGCGTCGACAACTGCGCCTCATCTGCACAGTTGGATGCGCCCGTTCAACTAGGACTTCCCGCACTCGTCCGAGCTGTCTTCTTAGACACCGCGACACGCCGACTACTCCACTCGGTCATCAATCAAGCTAACTCACGCTTTAATATTTTTCTAAATATTCTCCAAACTTCGTATATCTCCATGAAATTTCTCCATGCTGTTTTCTCCATTATTATCTCCAAAAGATTTTTTCCTACATGTATACCATCTAAAAGATGACATACAATTTCGCCGTGCAACTCGCCGATCAGTCACGTTCTCATCCGTGTTACCCAGAAGCGGCCCTATCCTCGACTTCGCTCCTACACGTGCACCAGCCACGCTCTGCGTTATGGACATTCAGCGGCGGCTCCTTGGCGACGCTCTCTCTCTTACGAGTACACGGGTGTCTGCCATTTCGCGCTATAGAGTTTGGGTTAGTCGAGGTTGGTGATGCGATGATGAACCAACTGCAAGGAAATTTTTCATATTTAAAATATGAACAAACTCCAAATAAACACAATGTTTATTTACTCCGATATGCTGTCTCTATCGTCGAGCTCATATGTTTTATTTTTATATTATGTACTACCCGTTCTCCATATTTTCATTACAGGGGCCTGGATCGGTTGTAGAGCTCATCTTTTACGCTCGGGGAGTGGATCGGTCAGGAAGGACAAGCGGATTGTCGTTCGGGTGGGTGCACCACCCCGCAGACGGACTTCACTGTCAACCAACAGCTACGCTGGGGACTCCTCGGCGTCCGGAGTGTTCATCGCTTCATCGTCACGCTGGGAGCTTGCCAGGTACGTTGGGGACTCCCCAGCGTCCGGAGTGTTCATCGCTTCATCGTCACGCTGGGAGCTCGCCAGCTACACTGGGAACTCCCTAGCGTCCGGATTGTTCCTCGCTTCATCGTCACGCTGGGAGCTCGTCAACTACGCTGGGGACTCCCCGGTGGTCGGATTATTCATCGCTTTGTCGTCAGCTACGTTGGGGGCTCACCAGCTAAGCTGGGGATTCCCCGACGTTTGGATTATTCGTCGTTTCATCAGCTACGCTGGGGACTCACCAGTTCGCTGGGACTCCTCAGCATTCGGGTTCTTCGTGGATCTTGCTACGTCCCATCGGTGTGCTGTCAAGGTTCTCCATGCTGTTCAGATCAGGGTGCTGATCTTGGGCAGCACATCGAGGATCTTGATACGCACATGGCAGATGGCGTTGGCAAGCTTTCAAGGTTTTTCTTTGACCTTGCTACAAGATTTATTCTTCATCTTCTAGCAGGCTCGGGGACTAAGTGGCTACACTTCACCTGGCGGTGAATGTAGTGCTTCTCTTCTGACTTACACTCCTTAATGACTAAGGAGTCTAAGTGGCTACACTTCATCGACGAAGATTTCTCAAATTTTTATCTTCAGCCCCTTACATCCTACTGGTGAACCTTACTTGGATAAAGTTCGAGGTCTGCCGGACAGTCAAATAGCTCGGCATGCATCTTCACAGCTCGGCTGGGTGTTTGGACAGCTCCGCAGGCGCCTTCACCGCTCAAAGTCACTAGTCCAGCTGGTCGGCTTTCACATTCACCGATCGGTTCGTTAACTTAAAGAGGGGAGATTGAAAGGTCCTTGTTTGGTTTTGGTAATTGAGTGACAACTTAGGTGGACTAATATGTGGTTATGTGAGATACACATGAGATTAGTCCATAGGTAATGGTGTCATGGAGGAGCTCATTGTATATGAGACATGACATTGACTCATGTGACCAAGATGATGAAGACCAAGATGATGCTTGGCTCGATGGACCGGTTGTGAAGGTGAAGGGCAAGTCGAGGCTTCGAAGCGAAGGACCATGCGGTGGTGAAGCTTGAGCAAGACTTGGCGCCGACGGACCGATGCAACGGTGAAGAGCAAGTGAAGTCAAGGTCGATGGATCGAGACGGTCATGTGATGATATGAAGTGGTTCATATCATTTGTGATATGGTTGGTGCATGTGTTGCATCAACGTCAGAGGAGATGGAGTGGAATGCGCAAGGCAAAGGTATAACCTAGGGCATTTCCATTTCACCAGTCATAGGTGTGTAGAGAAGTTTATGACCAGGTTTTAGGATAGATGGCCATACTATTAAGAGGGGCAAACTTGTTTGCATATCGGTCATCTAGTGCCACTCGAGTGATCTAACTATGCATCGTTGCTAGGATCGAGTGGCGTGGCAAGTTGAGTGGTTAACTCCTTCGGTAAAATGATTGTGAAAATGCTAACACACGTACACAAGGTGGTGATCACTTGTTGGTGTTGGCACATTTGCGAAGGCGGCGGAGTTTGAGCGGTAGAGAGGGGTTTGGGTTCCTTTCTCCCTCCTGCCGAGCGTGCGAGCGCGGGATTCAGAGGTGACTCTAGTGCGAAGACTACTAGCAAGCTACACAAGCAAACTAGTTAAGAGAGCAACTACACAAGCACAAGTATATATGAAAGTAAATACAAGCTTGTGTTGTACGAAGGCAAACCACCGAGAAGATGAAGAACAATGTTGACACGGTGATTTTTCTCCCGAGGTTCACTTGGTTGCCACCAAGCTACGTCCCTGTTGTGTCGACCAACACTTAGATGGTTCCTCGGTGTGACCCTCTAGTCACTTGCCCCTCAAGGCACGCCCCGCAAGGCACCGCAAGACACCACTCTCAAGTGAGGTAACTCAATGACACGCTCAACTAGAGTTGCTCTTCGCGATCCCCGCGGGGTGAGCACAATCCCCCTCACAAAGCTTCTCTGGAGCCTCGCACAATCTTCTTGCGAGCTTCGACGGAGCCACAAGCCACCAAGCCGTCTAGGAGGTGGCAACCTCCAAGAGTAACAAGCACCACCGGCTTGCAACACGATCACCTAGTGCCACACGATGCAATCTCTCAAAGCAACGCACTAGAATCACTCTCTCACTCGATCCGATGAACACTATCAAGCATGAGTGAGTTAGAGGGCTCCCAAGCACTACCACATAAGCCACCAAGGCCAAAGTGTGCTCAACTCTTGGCCATGGCCGGCCACAACATCTATTTATAACCCCACGGTCAAAAAGAGTCGTTACCCCTTCACTGGGTCTTTTTCGGGATGACCGGACGCGCCGGTCATAACTGACCGGACGCGCTCAACCGCGTCCGATCCTCCAACGGTCACTGACCCCAACGGTCAAACCAACGACCGGACGCGCCGGTCATAACTGACCGGACGCGCTCAACCGCGTCCGATCCTCCAACGGTCACTGACCCCAACGGTCAAACCAACGACCGGACGCGCCTAGGGCAACGACCGGACGCGCCGATCGCGCTGTTCCGCGCGCCCGCGAAGCAACGACCGGACGCGCCTCTCGCGACGACCGGACGTGACAGTGCCCGCGTCCGGTTAAAGTCCAGTAAGCTCCTCTGACGACCGGACGCGTCCGATCGCGTGTGACCGGACGTGCACCGCGTCCGATCGACCTTGCGAACCGCAGTTCCTTCTGGGCACCTGACCGAACGCGCCGGTCCCGCGAGTGACCGGACGCGCCGGTTGCAAACCCTAGCCCGTGCGCCCGATTCCTGCGCTGTACTAACCGGACGTGTCCGGTCACACCGTGACCGCGTCCGGTGCAGCGTCCGGTCACCTCTGTGACCTCCGTTCGCTTCCGTTTCTTTTCCGACTTTCGGCGTAGTGGAAAATAGGCATTTCATTTCAGTTTGCTTGTGTAGCTTGCTAGTTGTCTTCTTGCTTGTGTAGCTAGAAGACAACTAGCAAGCTACACAAGCAAACTGAAATGAAATGCCTATTTTCCACTACGCCGGAAGTCGGAAAAGAAACGGAAGCGAACGGAGGTCACAGAGGTGACCGGACGCTGCACCGGACGCGGTCACGGTGTGACCGGACACGTCCGGTCAGTACAGCGCAGGAATCGGGCGCACGGGCTAGGGTTTGCAACCGGCGCGTCCGGTCACTCGCGGGACCGGCGCGTCCGGTCAGGTGCCCAGAAGGAACTGCGGTTCGCAAGGTCGATCGGACGCGGTGCACGTCCGGTCACACGCGATCGGACGCGTCCGGTCGTCAGAGGAGCTTACTGGACTTTAACCGGACGCGGGCACTGTCACGTCCGGTCGTCGCGAGAGGCGCGTCCGGTCGTTGCTTCGCGGGCGCGCGGAACAGCGCGATCGGCGCGTCCGGTCGTTGCCCTAGGCGCGTCCGGTCGTTGGTTTGACCGTTGGGGTCAGTGACCGTTGGAGGATCGGACGCGGTTGAGCGCGTCCGGTCAGTTATGACCGGCGCGTCCGGTCGTTGGTTTGACCGTTGGGGTCAGTGACCGTTGGAGGATCGGACGCGGTTGAGCGCGTCCGGTCAGTTATGACCGGCGCGTCCGGTCATCCCGAAAAAGACCCAGTGAAGGGGTAACGGCTCTTTTTGACCGTGGGGTTATAAATAGACGTTGTGGCCGGCCATGGCCAAGAGTTGAGCACACTTTGGCCTTGGTGGCTTATGTGGTAGTGCTTGGGAGCCCTCTAACTCACTCATGCTTGATAGTGTTCATCGGATCGAGTGAGAGAGTGATTCTAGTACGTTGCTTTGAGAGATTGCATCGTGTGGCACTAGGTGATCGTGTTGCAAGCCGGTGGTGCTTGTTACTCTTGGAGGTTGCCACCTCCTAGACGGCTTGGTGGCTTGTGGCTCCGTCGAAGCTCGCAAGAAGATTGTGCGAGGCTCCGGAGAAGCTTTGTGAGGGGGATTGTGCTCACCCCGCGGGGATCGCGAAGAGCAACTCTAGTTGAGCGTGTCATTGAGTTACCTCACTTGAGAGTGGTGTCTTGCGGTGCCTTGCGGAGCGTGCCTTGAGGGGCAAGTGACTAGAGGGTCACACCGAGGAACTATCTAAGTGTTGGTCGACACAACGGGGACGTAGCTTGGTGGCAACCAAGTGAACCTCGGGAGAAAAATCACCGTGTCAACATTGTTCTTCATCTTCTCGGTGGTTTGCCTTCGTACAACACAAGCTTGTATTTACTTTCATATATACTTGTGCTTGTGTAGTTGCTCTCTTAACTAGTTTGCTTGTGTAGCTTGCTAGTTGTCTTCTTGCTTGTGTAGCTAGAAGCTTCCCCTTGCGTGACCAATTTGGTTTATGTAACCTTGTTAGTCACATTGCTTAGTTTGTGTAGCTAAGTGACTTGCGCTCTCTAATTAGGTATTAGTTGCCTTGTTATTGAGCTTCGCTAGTGAGCTTAGAAGCTTTGTGCTTTTGCTTCACTAGTTGTGTAGGAGCTCACTCGGTTGGCAAAGTACTAGTGCATAGGTTTGTGTGACCTTGCTCTAGAATTGAGTAGGTGAGCTCTTGGTAAGCTTAGCACCTTAGTTGCTTAATTAGGTTCTTTGCAAGGTGCTAGAGAACTTAGATAGAGGGGTGTAGTCTTGGCTAAACCGATAAGTTTAATTCCACATTTGTTTTTGGGTAGCCAACGCGTTTAAGTTTTAGAAAGGACTATTCACCCCCCTCTAGTCCGCCATCTCGACCCTTCAATTGGTATCGGAGCCGGGTCTCTCATTTGTGGTCTTCACCGACCCGAGAGGATGGCGGCTTATGGGCTAGATGTTGAGTGTCCACACATTTTTGATGGCACACACTTTGCACGGTGGAGAAATTGGATGACATGCAATTTTAAGTTTATTTCTCCTCAATTGTAGTGGATCGTAGATGTGGGCTTTTCCTTTGCACTTGATAAAAAGAATGCAACTCAAGCGCAAAGAAAATGCCTACATCTCGATAACCAAGCTACTAATGTTTTCTATCGATCTTTGGATAGTAGCATACTTTGTGAGATCATGGACTTTGAGTCCGCCCATGAGATTTGGGTGTTTCTACATAAGAAATATGGGGCGATATCCAATGATGATGAGGCCAAGGAGGAGGCGCATGAGGATGTTGAGCATGACCACAACAAGGTGGTTGTGGAGGATTGCTCCACCTCACGGTCAAGTGATGACAAAGATGATCATATCACAAGATCACTTGACAAGAAGAATGATAATGCCACAAGTGATGCAAGTAATGATTCTACCTCATGCACACTTGATGGTGAAGATGATGGCTATGAGAGTGATGCTTCAACAAGCTCTTCAACATCATCACATGGTAACACTAAGATACATGTTGGTGGTTTTGTTGTGGATTGTGATGATCCAAATTTAGAGCTTTTATATAAACTCTCAAGAGCCTTGAAAAGGAAAATGGAAAGAGTAAGTAAATTGGAAAATGATAACTCTTTTCTAAAGACCACATGTGAACAACAAAAGCATCTACTTTATGTTACTACTTGTTCACATGAGGAGCTAAAATTGACTCATGAGAAACTAAGTGTTGCTCATGATAACTTGGTACAGGAACATGCTTTACTCACTAAGAAGCTTTCTAATGAAGAAACCAAAACTAGTGAGAGCTCATCATTTGGGTCAAATGATCAATCACATATTACTAACCCTTGTGATGTAGGCAAGAAGCATGTATCCACCTCTTGTGATGATTTATTAGATATGTCATGTTCTTCATAATTAAATGCTTGTTCTACTTCTATGTCCTGTGAGACTAACCTTTTGAAGGAGAACAATGAGCTCAAAAGTGAAGTGAAGAATTTGAGCAACAAGTTAGAGAGGTGCTACAACTCAAAAGTCACCTTTGAGCACATAATGAAGACTCAAAGAAACTTTAGTGACAAAAGTGGCCTTGGCTTCAAGAAGAAAATGACAAAGGGCGAAAGAAAGCAAGAAAAGAGAATGAAGCGACTACTCCAAAAGAAGCTCTCGCATTCCATGTGCTATCGATGCCATGAAGCGGGACATCTTTCTAATTGTTGCCCAAACATTGAGAAACTCAAGAAGATGAAAGAAGAAGAGAGGCTAAAGCATGTCAAGTGCTTCAAGTGCCGCACTTGGGGTCATCTCACCTCAATGTGCCCAACCAAGCAATTGGTGAAGCAACAAGTAAAGCCTCAACCTAAGCCACTAGTTGAGCAAGAGAAGACACCCCAAGAACAAATCAAGATCAACCATGGAGATGATGGTGACTTGATGAAGAAGAAGAAAAAGAAAACAAGAAGGGGTGGTAAAGCAAGGCATCCAATGCAAATTCAAGATGCCAAGATGATGAGCAAGAATCAAAATGAGAAAAGAAATTTGACTCACATCAAGTGCTTCAAGTGTGAAGATATGGGACACTTTGTCTCGGGGCGTCCTACCAAGCTTGAGAAGAAGGCTCAAGCAACTCATAAGAGGCAAGGCATTGAGAAGCAACACATGAGCAAGGAAGAAAAGGCTCACTCTAAAAGAAGTTGCTACTTATGCCGGGAAAGGGGACACATGGCTCATTCATGTCCCCTAGGTAACAATTCTAAGCCTAGTTCAATTAATGATACTAACATGCTTAGAAAGGATGGCAATGGTACCTCATTGGTTGGAATTACAAAACATCCCGCTACCCATACTAAGGCTTTGCCTAAGTATGTTGCTCCTAACTTGAGAGGACCCAAATTTATTTGGGTACCATCAAAAAGTGGATGATTGTTTGTAGGTACCATCGGCATTGGAGGCTTGATTCATTTAGGATTCATATTGGTCATCATATGGTGAATCAAGTTTTAAAGCTTAGTGCATATTCTATCCCAATGCCAAGTCAAAATAAGTGGAGTCCACATGCTACAACATACAAGTGCAACATTCAAGATTGTGGTGATTTATTGGATATAATTGATGGCTTGCAAATATTTGAGTTAGAGCTTGCTAAGTGGATGATCATGTGATAACCAAGGTATATCTCTAGTTGATCATTTTATTTGGATGCATATGAGTTGATTGAATTGGATATATATGCAATGTTGCTTGCTATAAGATGATTGAATGGATTAAATGCCTAGCAATCAAATTTGGATTGATTTGTGTTGGATAAATTCATAATATGACATTTAGTAAGTGGATTGAATGGATATATGTCTTATGAAAGTGTTCAAACAAGTTAAGTTTCAAGTTTGATTCAATTTGGTGAAGTATAGCTCAATGTATTGAAATCTGTCCATTATTGAAAATCTGAGCTAGCTGAGATCAAGTCTGAGTTTGAGTGACCAAATCATATTGGATTAGCTTGAATTTTGGTATACATGCTCTAGACTTATGGTATAAGATGCTGTACAAATTTCATAAGAATTGGACAAGAGATGCTTCTGTTCTAGAGCACATCTTGTCAGCTATAGTGCAGCAGTTTTTCAGCATGTAGCAGTAGTGGAAGATTTGAAATCTAGTAGCAATCTATAAGTCAAATGAAGCTCAAATTTTTACAGTTGCTAGATGACTTAGTGAATCACATCTCCACCAAATTTCATAGCATTGGGATCTGTATATTGGGAGATATAAATTATTCTTTGAAGGGTACAGAATCTGCCAAAAAAGTGATAATTATTGGATTGATCTAGAGTCACTTTAAGTGAAAGGTCCTCAAGTTGGAAATATATTTATAAGTGTTTGAGGTACCTAAGTTTGGTTTTGAATTGATCTAGAAGCATGACAAGAAATGAGTACAAGGGCATTGATTGTGGAATGTACTTAGTGTACAAATTTGATACTCAAATTTGAAAATGAAGATCAAACTCAAGATGAAGATGAGGTTCAAGTTCTAGTAATGATTGGAGATCATTTGGTAGAAAGAAAAGGACTTAAAGAATAATTCAAGGTTACTCATCAAGTTAAGTCCATAGATCAATCAATCAAAGCCAATTCAAGCTAGTGTCAAGGATGGTTCTTTGGAGAGAGGTCACTTCTCCCTGCTGAGGGGGCTTGCCGCCCATGTGTGGATAAACCGAGCACCGGCTTGGAAGGCTAACATGGAAGTGATGAATTCAAGGGACATTTGAGATGCTTAATTGAAGCAATCAATAGGGTTGATCAAGAAAAGCAAGCAACACCAAAAAGAGAGCTAGTCATGTATTTCAAGTGGTATTCTAAATAGTTCTCTCATGCAAGCATTGATAAAAAAAATAAGCAAGCCAACCACAACTCAAGAGATAGTGCACTTGATCTTAAGTGGTTTTCATTTCATATGGGTGAAGAATGATTTTATCTTTGACGATTGGTCTTCACCAAGCTTATAAATTGGACTTCACATTGCTATTGGAGTAATGAATTGGAATCTATGTGACTATCCTCTACTCCAACATAGCAAAGGTATCATTGTAATGTGCATGATCATTTCATCCCTTACTAGTATGTGGTTAGTGCATATAGTACATGTTTATTAGGATCATGCATAACAAATGAAAAGTTTTAAATTCATAGCCTACCACTATTGCTTGATTGATTAATTGATCTAGTGGTATGGATATGAGTTTGTTCATGAGCTAGTGAACCCAAGTATTTGATCTAATTTGGATTGCTAACAAGTGACAAGTACAACATTGGCAAGATAACCCTTATCATGAGGTGTGAAGAAGCTTGTCATTGGATCAAACCGGACTTGGAATCTTAGGCAAATCAACATAGTTCAAGTCATACAAGAAGCTCATGACAATGATAAGAGTACAAGCACAAGACAACAATGAAAATGGATATCTAGTTTGTTTCAAGTGGTATCTAGACTCAAATAGATCTTCCAAGTGGCATTCACTAGTGGTGTCTAGATCATGATCTACAAGTGATATCTTACAAATGGTACTCATGAAGATAGCAATTGTTCAAGAAGTGAATATTATTGTCAAATCCTTCAAAAATGGATCTATACTAGAAAGCTCATGACTCACATTCCCACTCATGATATATTCACGTGGTATCATTCATGCAAGACGATGGTTTCACAAGTGATCCTCAACTTTAAGTGATCAAATCAAGAAATGCTACCCTCATCCTCAAGTGGTATCTCAAGTGAATGACACATGCTATGACATAGGGGGAGGAGCCCCACCGATTGGTATCAAGGTCAAAGATCCTATGTGGTATCTCAAGAGCAACCATAAAGTTTGTCATTCCAACATATGTGGTAATGTCCATCAAAATGCAAAATTCAAGTCTCAACCATCTACCCCAATGCTAGCCTTTGCATCAATAAGAAGCACACCTTTTATGGAAATTGATGACAAAGGGGGAGAGATTGGACAAAGATATGCAAGATTTCCTTTGGGGGAGAGATTGCTTTGGAGAGAGAGATGTTATTGGATATGGATATGGACAAAGAGGGAGCTTTGGAGAGAGAGATGTTATTGGATATGGATATGGACAAAGAGGGAGCAACATTGAAGAGCAACATTGAAGAATGTAAGGGGATCAAAATTCTTGGACAAAGAAAGCACACAAGTAGGGGGAGCAAGCTCATGAACATTGAATGATTGCATTTGACATGTGCATAATTCATGTGCTTGCTTGCATTGCATAAGTTATTAAATTCAATATGCATGCTTGTGTGGTGTATGCTAGTTATAGAACTTGAATGATGATATGATAACTAGCATGCATAGGATGTTAGCTAGACTTGTGATTATCATACAAAAACTAGAACCATGCTTATAATGTTGATCTCACGGGGTTTCTAGTGTTTTTGATGTCTAGCTACTCATGATGCTAAGGATGATGGCAAACTTGTGATTTTCAAATGGTATCAAGCTACTAATTGGTATCGAGCTACAAAGGTTTATTCTATACACCTTAGCATCACTTAGTAGTGCTAACCCTCCCACAAATTTCATATTTATGCATATGTGCAAGCTTGAAACCAAACCATTTGAGCACATATGTAGGGGGAGTTATCACTACCAAGTCGGATTTTATGGTGCTTATCTAAATCTTGACATAGAGCTTAAAAGTTGGATAAGTAACATTAAATCCAAAACAAGTTAGCAATTTACACTTGTGTGAAGTGCTAGCTTGAAAAAGCTTAATTTCCATATCTTTGTAGAGTTGTCATCAATTACCAAAAAGGGGGAGATTGAAAGGTCCTTGTTTGGTTTTGGTAATTGAGTGACAACTTAGGTGGACTAATATGTGGTTATGTGAGATACATAGGAGATTAGTCCACAGGTAATGGTGTCATGGAGGAGCTCATTGTATATGAGACATGACATTGACTCATGTGACCAAGATGATGAAGACCAAGATGATGCTTGGCTCGATGGACCGGTTGTGAAGGTGAAGGGCAAGTCGAGGCTTCGAAGCGAAGGACCATGCGGTGGTGAAGCTTGAGCAAGAATTGGCGCCGACGGACCGATGCAACGGTGAAGAGCAAGTGAAGTCAAGGTCGATGGATCGAGACGATCATGTGATGATATGAAGTGGTTCATATCATTTGTGATATGGTTGGTGCATGTGTTGCATCAACATCAGAGGAGATGGAGTGGAATGCGCAAGGCAAAGGTATAACCTAGGGCATTTCCATTTCACCGGTCATAGATGTGTAGAGAAGTTTATGACCGGGTTTTAGGATAGATGGCCGTACTATTAAGAGGGGCAAACTTGTTTGCATATCGGTCATCTAGTGCCACTCGAGTGATCTAACTATGCATCGTTGCTAGGATCGAGTGGCGTGGCAAGTTGAGTGGTTAACTCCTTCGGTAAAATGATTGTGAAAATGCTAACACACGTACACAAGGTGGTGATCACTTGTTGGTGTTGGCACATTTGCGAAGGCGGCGGAGTTTGAGCGGTAGAGAGGGGTTTGGGTTCCTTTCTCCCTCCTGCCGAGCGTGCGAGCGCGGGATTCAGAGGTGACTCTAGTGCGAAGACTACTAGCAAGCTACACAAGCAAACTAGTTAAGAGAGCAACTACACAAGCACAAGTATATATGAAAGTAAATACAAGCTTGTGTTGTACGAAGGCAAACCACCGAGAAGATGAAGAACAATGTTGACACGGTGATTTTTCTTCCGAGGTTCACTTGGTTGCCACCAAGCTACGTCCCTGTTGTGTCGACCAACACTTAGATGGTTCCTCGGTGTGACCCTCTAGTCACTTGCCCCTCAAGGCACGCCCCGCAAGGCACCGCAAGACACCACTCTCAAGTGAGGTAACTCAATGACACGCTCAACTAGAGTTGCTCTTCGCGATCCCCGCGGGGTGAGCACAATCCCCCTCACAAAGCTTCTCTGGAGCCTCGCACAATCTTCTTGCGAGCTTCGACGGAGCCACAAGCCACCAAGCCGTCTAGGAGGTGGCAACCTCCAAGAGTAACAAGCACCACCGGCTTGCAACACGATCACCTAGTGCCACACGATGCAATCTCTCAAAGCAACGCACTAGAATCACTCTCTCACTCGATCCGATGAACACTATCAAGCATGAGTGAGTTAGAGGGCTCCCAAGCACTACCACATAAGCCACCAAGGCCAAAGTGTGCTCAACTCTTGGCCATGGCCGGCCACAACATCTATTTATAACCCCACGGTCAAAAAGAGCCGTTACCCCTTCACTGGGTCTTTTTCGGGATGATCGGACGCGCCGGTCATAACTGACCGGACGCGCTCAACCGCGTCCGATCCTCCAACGGTCACTGACCCCAACGGTCAAACCAACGACCGGACGCGCCGGTCATAACTGACCGGACGCGCTCAACCGCGTCCGATCCTCCAACGGTCACTGACCCCAACGGTCAAACCAACAACCGGACGCGCCGATCGCGCTGTTCCGCGCGCCCGCGAAGCAACGACCGGACGCGCCTCTCGCGACGACCGGACGTGACAGTGCCCGCGTCCGGTTAAAGTCCAGTAAGCTCCTCTGACGACCGGACGCGTCCGATCGCGTGTGACCGGACGTGCACCGCGTCCGATCGACCTTGCGAACCGCAGTTCCTTCTGGGCACCTGACCGAACGCGCCGGTCCCGCGAGTGACCGGACGCGCCGGTTGCAAACCCTAGCCCGTGCGCCCGATTCCTGCGCTGTACTAACCGGACGTGTCCGGTCACACCGTGACCGCGTCCGGTGCAGCGTCCGGTCACCTCTGTGACCTCCGTTCGCTTCCGTTTCTTTTCTGACTTTCGGCGTAGTGGAAAATAGGCATTTCATTTCAGTTTGCTTGTGTAGCTTGCTAGTTGTCTTCTTGCTTGTGTAGCTAGAAGCTTCCCCTTGCGTGACCAATTTGGTTTGTGTAACCTTGTTAGTCACATTGCTTAGTTTGTGTAGCTATGTGACTTGCGCTCTCTAATTAGGCATTAGTTGCCTTGTTATTGAGCTTCGCTAGTGAGCTTAGAAGCTTTGTGCTTTTGCTTCACTAGTTATGTAGGAGCTCCCTCGGTTGGCAAAGTACTAGTGCATAGGTTTGTGTGACCTTGCTCTAGAATTGAGTAGGTGAGCTCTTGGTAAGCTTAGCACCTTAGTTGCTTAATTAGGTTCTTTGCAAGGTGCTAGAGAACTTAGATAGAGGGGTGTAGTCTTGGCTAGACCGATAAGTTTAATTCCGCATTTGTTTTTGGGTAGCCAACGCGTTTAAGTTTTAGAAAGGACTATTCACCCCCCCCTCTAGTCCGCCATCTCGACCCTTCAAGCTTCGTGACAAACAGCTGGGACTTGATCAAGACGGTGTCACCATGCGGATCCAAGGCGCTCGGGGACTAGTTGTGGGGGGTCTGACCCCCGGTAGCCACTGCGGACTACATGGGCCGCGCCACCGGAGGCGGCTATAACACCCCAGGTGTTTGTCACCCGTTAAGCTGTGGGTTTGAGCTCAAACATGACAGGTTAAGTGGAGATGACGATGTCTAGGTCAAACCTATGGAGATGAGCCTAACCTAAACTTGGATATTGCACCCTTGCTTTACATGTAGGCCCTTTTCAAGATAGATGCTTGGGTGGTGTTATTGGAATATCTCCATATGTCTCACATCAATACTCATCTATATTTGTTACTGGAAAAGTTTCATGAAGTTTAGAATCAAAAAGTCACATGAAATGATAAGTTATATCCTTGTTGGAATGGTTTTACTGAGTGCTTGAATTACATTATTAAGTGAATGGAAAGGTAGGTCATCAATTAAACCTTGCAATCTTTCCCAAAAGACTCTAGATGAACTCTACAACAAAAGTCGTGAAAGGTTCGTGTTGAGCAAATGCCCCAAAAATGCTCCAATGGATCAAAAAGGATAATTTCAGCTTTATCGTGATGCTACATTGATCAAAGTAGAACTATAGCTTCTGCACCTGTTTTGAAGTTGGACCTTAAATAAAAGTTGTAGTTCATGTTATGGAGAAGAAACTTTGTTTTTGGACCAAGTGCTAGATCAGCTTGGAAATAAGTGAAACTGAGTCTTGAAGTTTGAATCAGCTGCTGTTTTTCCAGTCCAGAAAATATTCTAAGTCCCAAAAAGTGACAACAGCAAGTTCACTTCTTTGTGACCTTTTATCGTTCAAATTCATGTGGTAGCTCAATTGGATTCCTTAATATGGGTTGAAGTACTTTTCATGGTGGAAACAATGAAGCAAGTCTCATCAAGTTTGGAGTTTATTTGGATCTTCGAAAACAGTTTCCAAAATAGCAAAAGCTTACTTTGTCACTAAATCGACATTGACGTTGGCATCTGTTGACGGTAGATAAGTATCATTTTTAACCGTCAACATAGCATGAGAAATGATCTAAATATAAATACTATCTAGATATAGGGGTTACACTGACAGAATTCCACGAGTTTTGGTGAATATCTGTTTCTGCAGGGGGTCAGCTGAAAAGAACCAAGGATGGCCCACATGTCAGGTTTACATAGAGACAAAAGGGCTACGCACAACTTTTCTGTAATCTAGAAGGTACGAGAAGACTCTAGAAACAAACGGGAGGCGAAACGGGCCCGGAAGCGAGGCGCCCGCCCCACCCAGAGAACCAATCACCTTCCACCTCCTGGATATGCCTCCACCGCCTTTGAGGATCAATAATAATCGTAGATCAAGGTCGGTTTGATCCGAGGGCTGTGGTGCTTCCTAGAGGGCTATATAAGCAAGGCCCCTAGCTCCTGGAGGAGGCATCCCATGAAACCCTAATTCATTATTTCCAGTTGGGATCAGCTGAGAGGGGTCCCTTGAATGGATCTGTCTCTTAGGACACATACAAGAGAGTTTAACTTTGCAGTCTCCATGTGAGATTAGAGTTCTTCTAGATTGAGAGAGTTAGAGTGGAGGGATGAGTTGGAGGAAGCCCGGCATGTCGGTGTCTCCTCTCCGGCTTGTACCTGCGGGATCAAGTCTCTAAACCCGAGGCTTGGTTCTAGGATTCTTCGGCAATTCAACTTCTAATACTAAGTAAGTACGTTGTTATTATTGTTCTTTTGGTTTACGGGTTTACTTTATTCGCTTCGTGTAGGGAATAGAGTAATCATTCGTAGCGTAAGCGTGGTGCTTGGGCTAGGAATACTCGTATTTATCCCCTATCTGGCCGGATTAGTGAGTAGTAGCGTGGGACGTGACAATCCCATTGTTACCTTTGGAGTCTCCTCCCGTCAGAAGGTTTGGTAGGATTAAGTACCCTGGTTAAGCATCTTCTGTGGTGTCTCTTTTCCATCGGTATTTCCCCTAAGATCAATAGTATCATAGCTTGCCATAGGTTGGAACCAGACTGTCGTCGTAGTTCTCTCTAATCGCTTATATCTTCACCACCTTGTAGTGCGGCCCAGGGGTAATAGTAAAGACTAGGTTAGTCATCACACGCTTTCTCCTTGCGGATAAAACAAATACGATACTCTAGACTTATCTCCCGGGTGAAGTGCTCACCGATATCCGTGCGCTTGCGAATTATTTTTCTTGAATTCCTTCGTGTGCGTATCTAATATCAACAGCATCCCGCGTTCTCCAAAATTTGCTAAACAACATGAGTTGGTCCAAATATAAAAGTTGGAGTATACATCTTGGAGAAGAGCTCTAAGAAAGTTGGAGTCCATTTGATCAAGTTTTGGGCCAAAAATTTGAGAAAAAGCCGGGCAAGCTTAATTGGGTTTAAGCTGCTGACACTGTCAAATTGAGGCTTAATTATCCGCTGTTATGGAGCTCTAATGGTTAGGCATCCTTAAGCAAGTTTGTAGAGCAAGCCGAGGTGGACAAACTTTGTTTTAGGCCCATGGTCCAATTCGGCCCGTAGATGGCCCAAAACGGCATTCCACCCTGCTCCGTTCGCTGCCCGCCGCGTGCTCGGCAAAATGCCGTGCATGGACGCCGCGCGTCCTTGCTGCCCTGTTGCGCCTCTGCTGCTCCTTGATGAAGGCCGAGCTATCCCAGCGCTCCTCACTCGCTCTCTGATCGCCCCAGCACCCACTCTCGCCCCTCGCCTCGCTCGCAGAGCGCTTGCGTGCAGCGCAGAGCGCGTCCGCCATGGACGGCCGGCCAAGCTCGCTGCCGCCTGTGTCCTCGCCGCTCCAGGCCCCCACGGCCATAACCACGTGCACCACCGCCTTCGCCTCGTCGTGCTGCACCTCGCGCGCACACTCGCCCAAGCCGAAAGCCGCCGGAGCCCTGCGGCCAGGCGAGCCGCCGCCGGTGAGCTGCTGCTCCGTGTGGCCCCGCCTCCTCGGGCCACCTCGAGGCGAGCCGTGGCCACCCACGGGTGCGCGAGGACCCCTGGGTCCTCCCACGCATCTTCCCCGCCACCGGCGTGGGCCCCATTGGCCGGAAATGGCAAGCTCCCGCGCGCCCCCTTTGCAAAATCGCGCCAAGGACGTCAGGCTCGAATTTGATTAAAGGGAGGGACCTATCTGCACTGTCATAGACTCAGAGGAATAGTGCTCCAGGGACCTGTTTATATTGATTTTGCAAAAACTTTGAAAATGCATAGTAATTCATAGAAAAATCGTAAAATAGCAAATGAGTACTTTTTTGAATCCTTGTGAAATTATCTATGCAGTAGATCTATAATATGACACATTTTAGTTTAAAGTTTTCTCTGTAAAAATAGATTTATGCAGCTAGGTTTTTAATGCTAGTTGTATTTGTCATTTTCATAACTGCAAATGTAGGGCTCCAAATGAAGTTAAATTTTTGTGGCATGCTACTTACATGATGTTTGATGTGTGGTAAAAATTTCATGAATTTTGGTTGCTGTATGAGTGAGTTATTAGTGTATCTTGCTCTCATATGATTTCTTGCCATAGCAATTTGTCTTTTTCATAGAGGTTGATATACATGTCTAAATGACTTGAAATTTGTGCAGTAGACTATTGTGATGATATGCTAGTTACTATAATTTTCATAGAATTTATAGTGCACTTTTGGTATATGTTTATTAAATCACCTAGGCATCTAAATAAATTAAGAAAAATACCTCTAAACAATTTATTTAGATGGTGACACCATGATTTCTGGTGTTATTTTAATATGTGTGATGCATTGGTAAATTTAGTTTTGTCCAATTATATGTTTGCAACATAAGTTAATATTTATTCTTGCAATTGATGCTTTCCTAGATAGTTTCTGGGACTTTGGTAATTGCATCATGAAAATAATGTTTGCTAGGAAACATGCTTATAACAAAGTTGTATATAACTCATTAATCTAACTTGTGTTAAATTTTGGTGGCATTTGGCCTTATAGTTTGTGAGTAATGCCTGTTCCAAGTTGGGTTCCAGAAATGGTTGTTATCTGGAATCACTGGACTAGTTTTTGTAAATATGCATGTTTGACTTAGTTAACTTGAGAATCATGCTAAGACGATTAAATATGAATTGTAGAAAATTTCATAGGCTTTCCAGAATGTCTTGTTGCATGGCTATTGGATTTGTAGAACTCCCGTTATGATCCAAACATGCAGCTGTTGTTTGCAGTCCAGAAATTGTCAGATGCTAGTTGTGGTTGTTTACTCCATGTGTTGCCAAGTGTGGCTTATGCCCTTGTTGATGGTCAAGTTAAGATACTTGTGATCTTATTATACTTGTGTTATGATTGATGTGCTTGCCCTCTATAATTGGTTGTGTAATGCTAGTTAAATAGCTATTGGTGTCTATGTCTTGCATGATCTTGTGTTTGCTTGAATGCTTGTGATGCATTTTGTGTTACCATTTATCATATTCATACACATGCATCTTGCATCTCATCTAGGTACGCTAGATGCACCACGTGAAGGATGAGATGTTGGAGCCAAACCCGAAGACGGTGTTGGGTGGATCTATCCCGAAGATGGAAGGACTAAGCAATTGCCGGGATGGGAGATGCTCGCCAAGCGAGTGTCATCTGTCAAACACTAACCTAAGTGTTCGATCCCAGGCAAACCCCGGAGCATCCTAAGTCTCCTACTTTATAAAAGCGATCTTTTATATATAGTTTTATATATTGTTGCATTAAGTTATAGGAATTGATTGAAACCGTTGATGCATTTATTACTATCCTTGCCTACCTTATTATATTCTTACCCTATTAGGTTTAGGATCGAATAACTGCTTAGCCCTGCTTAGACCGGTAGCGATCGGTGATTTTCGGTCACCTACAATTATAGGAGGTTACTGGAATACTTTAGCTATAGAATAGATGATATTCTGGAAATAACTATGTGCTGATAGATAATTGGAGGCCGAACAGAAAAGTTGGAGGCAACCAGACAGGGTTCTGGGGTGCTATTAGTTTTCCGTCTGTGTTGATTAAGGACCGATCGTTGCTCGTCCCTCTTGTCGAACGCATGCCTCACATTTAGCTGGCCGAATAAAGTACCTTTCGACCGTGAAGCTAGTGGCATTATTCGGGCCGGGATCTACACGGGTGCGCGTATTGGTGCTGAAGGGGGTATGACGGGGACGCGAAGAGTGAGCCCAAGGTGCATCCTGGCTGTCGGGCGGTCCCTGGGTACTGCGGCCCCAGTTTCTCCGGCGACGTTTACTTGGATAGTGTCATTGGTGATCTGTAGCTCACTTGATCGGTGAGTGTGGTTTATGTGAGGAATAAATCATCAGTTGGTTAGAAATCGATTCGAATCGCCATCGCTCCTGGATAGTGAGCACTTGACTCAAGCTACGACATCGTAGTAATGATGATGGAACACGGATGGTTATGTGGATTATGTTAGAAATGCTAAATCTGAGATGGTAACTTTGATGTTAATGGTTAATCAAGTGATTGCTTTAGCATAGGTGCTTACCTAGACTAACAGGTTATAACAAAGATGATGCAAAAGTACTTAAAATAGTTTATTCATGATAACTCATGCTTTCCGCAGATGAGTCAAGCTAGCCCAATAAAAGAAAGCTTTGCATACTCCTTGGTGTCATGTTATTTCTGATTTTTGACGGGTAAGTCTAGCTGAGTACCTTTTTGTACTCAGGGTTTATTCTCACTTGTTGTAGGTTGTGATGTATCATGGCTACTGCAAGAATTGGATGGCTCCTGCCGTAGTGGCGGAGTGTGATCATGGGCATGATTCTTCTGAGTTATCTTGTCTCTAATGCTTTTGTTGGAGGTTGACCTTGGTACTGGCATGTACGTGAAATAAGAGGATGTTAGTTTCAAACTACTTTGCTTCTGCTACTTTTGAACTTGAGTTGTAATAACTCTACTAAACTCCGATGTATGTTGAATTACTTGCGAAATGAATGTAACATATGACCTGTTATGTTGGACCACTACGATATTGGCTTGTATGTTGGTTAGTTTGAAATCCTTCGTGATTTCATTGGACTACCGGAGTTATAGGAGCTTAAGTATGGAAATTTAATTGCTCCGGCGATTGTTTTTGTACTTTTGTTTTTATAATTTAGGCGGTTCCGTTACAGTGGCCCAGCCCACAAAATCACGGCGTGCGGCGCACAGCACAGGTCGGCGTGCACCGCAAGGCTACAAGAAAATATTGTATTGTACCAAATAGGATATTCTCTTTGTAACCCTACCCCTCTAGAATATATAAGGAGGGGCAGGGGTCACTTAGTCGACATCTACATCCCAATCTCATACTTAATTAATACAAAATAAACAGAGCACATGACGTAGGGTTTTACGTCACGCTGACGGCCTAAACCTATATAAATCTTGTGTCTTGTGTCTCTGTTACCATCTCGCTCCTGATCTCGCTTATCTCTACGACAAATCTACCACCTCGGGCTACCCCTTGGTGGACTGCCGAGCAAGGTTACGTGGATCATGCATAACTTAGTTATAGATTTTATTTAGGCTTATGGTTGTTAAATATAAATAAATTTATAACTAAGTTGTACATAATCCAATGAGTATGAAATTTTTTATTACAATTCAATCATACAATAGTTAGATCACCATAAAAATTTTATCTCAATTGAACCTTAGAAAACCGCAGCTATGAATTATTTCAATTAATTACATAAAAGTATATATCTAAAGTCACAGCAAATATTTTATACTAAGGCATACCATATTATATGTTCACTGTGTAGATCTACTCATGTATAGTCCAACAAAATTGGATTTTCTATTTTATGATTTTTTGTGATTTACTATGATTTTTTAAAGATTCAGCTGAAATCTATACCTAATAATAAAGAGGCAAAATTTCAGGCTCTTTTTTTCGTCCATCTATTTTTTTTGTCCGTCTTCCTCCGACAACCGAACAATGAAGAATTTCTTTTGTCCGGACTTATATATATAACCCGTGCTCGTATGAGTTAGAATAGCTCGTGTCTAGACCAATATGGAATAGGAATTCTAACCTAAATAGATTCCTCAGATCCTGTGTACTCTAAATAGAACTCTTCTATACCTAATAATAATCTATACCTAATTTCAGGCTCTTTTTTCGTCCATCTATTTTTTGGTCCGTCTTCCTTTAACTACCGAACAATGGAGAGTTTCTTTTGTTCTGACTTATATATATATATAACCCGTGCTCATATGAGTTAGAATAGCTCGCACACCAATATGGAATAGGAATCCTAACCTAAATAGATTTCTCAGATCCTGAGTACTTTAAATAGAACTCTTAATAATAAATAGAAAAGGATAAGAGTTATGTTCTTTATTTTGTACCGCTTTCTTTATTTACGTACAAGTTAGAATAGCTCACGTCTAGACGGATATGGAGTAGAAATCCTAATCTAAATAGATTCCTCAAATCTGACGACAATGCTGTGCATTTATTTTCTTTTGACGGGTTATATACGGTAGATTATAGGGACCGATTTCTTTTTTTAATGCTGGAAACTTTCTTTTCCCCCAAAAAATACTGGAAACTTCCATAATAAACCAGAGCCCGGCGTTTTTTATGGTGGAAGGCCGAACAATATAATCAGGAAAATAGAAAAGAAAAAAAAGTTATACGGTTATGTCATCTTTTTTATCCACCTTACTTTTTTTCTCTTTTGTCCTAACATATTCTCTTTTTTTCATCCTTGCAACCGTGTGCCGTCCGAGCATCCGTGATAGCATTTTACGGAACGTTCACACGTTACCCGTTCATCTAAGCGATTGTTTTTTTCTCCTATAAATATAAAAAACAAAAGGACTAAATTCAACCGGCATGGATGTTTAAAACGTTGATCCTTCCCTATATAAAATAGAGAAATATTTTCTATACAAGTTAGAGCACCGTGCCATACATGGTGTGAAGTCTGATTTCAAAATGAAACGAAATGGATGATACAATCTGTAGAGTATGAATAAAAAATGAATTAGAACTCCTGATGTAATTATTGAATAAATATCCAAGTCACCAATGTACATACGAGTTAGAACAGTGCACATCTAGCAATAGTATGGGGTCTGGTTCCAGACGAATCATACACATGATGAAGGTTTTATTAAACAAATTTCTTAGAAGTCGAAACGGACAAGAACTTAGACTGAGCACAACAAAATAGAAACAGGAAAAGAAAACATGCAACAAAAAAGGAACCGAAAGGCTAAACACCGGCAAGGCATAGAGTTTGATGCAAAAACAAATTTAAATATACGATGCAATCTTAAATACTATTTAAAATCCGATGCTCGATCATATATAAGAGTTAGAGCGTCACATGTTTGTTGGATAAATTTTCAACCTACAAATCATCTAGATAAATTACACAGCAAGTTGTGACTCCCGTTACAACGTACGGGCACGTTTGCTAGTAAATAAAAAAGAAGAAGACAAAACCGCGTTCAAATCTGCTTATAACAGAGTCAGGAATACAAGATGAACGGTTTTAAAAGTTGAGAGATGTATTTTGCTTGGTTTGAAGTGCAGGACAAACAGCGGACTTTCGTGAAAGTTGAGATAATGTGGATTTTTTTGCTTTCGGTTATTCCCAGCCCAACCGAAGACGGAAACAGGCACTGCCGACCAGTCGAACCAAAGCCGCGTGCCGACCCCCCTCTCCGCGCTCGCGATTTCGGCCCACAGCAGCTGGTGACGACCCGGCTCTAGCCCAGGTAGAGCGCGCGTATTTGATGCCGACGCTGATTCGCTCCGTTACGTTCTTTTTCTTTTTCAATTTCTTTTTTTCTTTTTCTTTTTCATTCCATTCTACTATATCTTTTTCGTTTTCTTTCTTTCCATCTTTTATTCCTTTTTTATTCTTTGTTTCTTTTCTTCTATTTCTTTTTCTTCTTTCCTTTCTTTTTTCTTTTTTTGGTTATTTATTATTCTTTTTGTTTCCATTTTCTATTTTCATTTTTTAATTTTTTGTTTTTCTTTTCTTTTTTTCTTTTCTTTCATTCATTTATTTTACTTTTCTTTTATTTTTTGTACTTTTGTCATTCTTTTTATTTTCTTTATTCTTTTACTATATTTAATTTACTCTATTAATTTTTATTTGCTTTTTCTATTTATTTTATTTTTTGTTATCTTTCCTTGCTTTTTATTTTTCTTTCCTTTTTGTTTTCTTATCTTTTCATTGTTTAGTTTTTTGGGGCTTTTTTTTTAAAAAAAATCTCCCTTGCCGTCTTGCCAAACTAGTGAAGAGCCTCGATTGCTATCCGTGCGCATAGCATCTTTGGAAAAAAAAATTAAAGACCCTTGAGATATGGCAACGATAACGGCTCTTAGGAATTTGACAGATGTGCTGTAGTATTCGCACCTTGACAAAGTCAAGTCAAACATTGTCATGTCCGTGCATTGAAAACCAACCACACATACATTTAGTATCACGCATTGTCTGTAAATACAGTTAGAATTATCTCAAATCAACCCAGACAGATCATACATGACACGAGTAAAACAACCTAACTCAGATAATACATCATGGAGTTAAAAGAGCACAAAACCTAACAATCATACGGCCTGATCTGGCAGCAGGGACATCCTTCAGCGTTGCAGGATCGACCTTCGGATGGTCTGAATGGCGTCTCACTCTTTCCTTCGGCTTATCTGTCGGCACAACACTTGGTTTATCGACGACGGGGAACGACAAGCGCTTCTTAACAACAGAGTGGACCAGAGGTGCTCTCTCAGGAACCTCAAGCTTCTCAGTCAATAGACTGCGGTACCGAGACTTCGCCCTTGCAGACTCTATCGACTGCATGTAACTGGGGAGAGGTGGAGTGCTCGTTAGGCTTGCATCATCCCGAACCGAGCCTCTACCTGTGCTCTACCTCCTTGGGCGCTCAGAGCGTATGCTTGTGATGCTCCTCAGGTCTATAATTGCCACTTGGACTTGCTGGCCTAGTCTTTCCTGAGGTTGATGGGGCCTTTGATGGCGGAGTTGAAGGTGATTGTCGGCTTGGTGGGCGGCTCGACTTGTTTGGTGTTGCTGGTCTCTGGATTGAGATGGCACGGGGTACAGATGATCGAACAATACTGGTGCTTGGATTCTTTGTCAGAGCACGGTCTTTAGGATCCTTATCTGATGGCACCAATCGGCTCTCCCAAGTCCCAAGGTCTTGGTATCATCCAGCGTTCCATCCAGCTCCAGCCCTAGTTAGGGTTCCCAGGTTCCGTGAAAGTAGGGGTTATAGTTCGACCAGAATTCCTCCACTGCATCAGAAGACCCCAAAACAAGAATGACGAAAGAGTGAGAAATAGAGCTACATGTATAGAACAAATCAATGTAGAACATAAGTTGGGAACAGCTAAACAAGAAAAATAATATACGAACTCAACAGAAACAAAAGAGACAACTTGCCTGATGAGAAAATGCATATGCAAGTGCTCTTTCTCGTCTCAGTGCAGCTTCCTGTTTCATCATTAGGTTGGCCTTAATTTGCTCTTTGGATTGATGGTTGTGATCCCAGTCCTCATCAATCTGATAAGAAAATTTTGTCAGAGATCTCTTATATCAGGACCATCCTATTCTATAATTGCATCATCTAGTACCCAAAGAAAAACGCTACTTGGGTGCGACATTATGTTCTAAATTATGGTACAAAACATAGGGATAGAGAAAAACACATTTTTCCTAGACATCAATGTAGCTTAGACTCTTGCATCAAAATGGAGTGCAGTGTGCTCACCTTCATTTTCTCAAGTTCCCTTTGATGTTTCAATTGGAGCTGCCTTTGAAGAGCCTGTTTTTCCTCCTCCAACTTCACCCTTCTAGAGTAGATTTGAGTTTGAACTCTTGTCATTGTTTGTGTGCATTGCAAGGTGTGAGCGGTTTGGCGCTTGACAGCATTTCCATCAACAAGTGACTTCAATCTAACTAGACCTCTTAGTGCCCGCAATGCTCTCCTTGCCTAAAATTGAAATTTGTTTTTGCAGATTTAATAAGCACTTAATATCCCATAGAACCAAAAATAAACAAAATATTCATATAAATAAATAGGTCAATGAATCCAACAAGATAAGTGGAAGTATTCTCAATAGATCATGTTTAGTCACACTTTAACTTGTTTTTTTTCAGCTGTAACATTAGCATCAGCATCTCTTTAAGTGCCATGAAAGATAGGAAACATCGGATAAATATAAGTTTGAAAACAACCAGCAAAGTGAAATCTTGGCTGTATTCTAAAATGAACAGATCATAGAGATACACAATGATGATAGACAACAACGCTTTACCAACCAAATCAGATGTCTTACAAAATCTTAACCAAAAGTTAGTTTCGTGCATGGTCTCTGTTGGAATATAAGTGAATTGCTCACCTCTCCCCAAAAGCTTAAGCTTTTGGGTTGAACTGGTCGGTGCATGCAACTTAATATGGTATCAGAGCCAGAGGTCTCGAGTTCGAATCCTGGTTAGCGCAATTAAATAAAATAATTGTTGCTCGCTCCTATTCCACGTCTGAGGCCTGAGGGAGCCTCCACGTGAGGGGGAGTGTTGGAATATAAGTGAATTGCTCACCTCTCCCCATCAGCTTAAGCTTTTGGATTGAACTGGTCGGTGCATGCAACTTAATAGTCTCAAGTGCTAATAAGTTTAAGACAGTGACCCACAGCAGTCAAAGGATCTGAATTTTCTTACTATAGGGCTAGTGCAACGACATCAACAAGATAACAGAAGCAAACAGTAAATGACCTACAAGTGCAGATGAATTACCACATAACCCCTGAAGGCAGTCTGAATCTTGGTGGCAGCAAGTTCTTCCCTTGAACTAACAGGCATTTTTTGTGCAGGCATGGTAACTGCTGTGAGGCGGACAACCTCCGCAGCAGCCTAGGCAGCAACTGCTGCAGCTTCAGCAGCAACAGCAAATGCAAGCGCAACGAAGTAGGCATGTTTGTTTTGCTCACCGTCTGTTTCAACTGGATTGACATCTTTAATCTCCAGAGAGTGGGGCTGAGTTGAGAACCTTATATTCAACCTACTGTTTGTTATCTCCAATTTTAGATATACTATTTTAGCCATGGTTGTGCTCATACACTTAGCTAACATTTATCTTTCATATAGTCTTGTCAATTTGTACTTTTCAAAAACTAATTGAGAGTGCTTCATGGAGCCTTTTGCTTTCACATACTAGCTATTGCTTGGGCCCTTACCTGTTTCATACCTGCGTGCTTCTTTCTATTCATAGGCATTTTTTTATGGCCTCTCTTTTCATGATCTTATTTTTACAGTTGGTAAAACTAGGACTAACTTTTGAGAATATTCCTTCCTCAAAAAAACTTTTGAGAATATTCTGCAGCCACTTTCCCTGATAACACATATGGTGTTCATACTGCTAGGGACCCAAATGAAATCCCAGCCCTTAATTTGGAAGAATCCAAGGTTTCTTATCAATATGAGTTGCAACAGCAATGCAATGCTCCATGGTGTCTTTTGCTTTCACCTGTTAGACATTGCTTGAGCCCTTACCTCCTTTATAGCTTGTTTTAACAACTGGTAATTTTCATTGTAATTTATGAATAGACAAGTGCTAGATCACCTCACCAGATTCCAATGTAGCACCAACAAAAATTATCTCTATATTTTTGGAGTACCACTAAGCTAATATTGGTTGCTATGCCGTTTGCCTGTATGTAAGTTGCAGCGGTAAGGCTGTGCTTCATGGTGTCTTTTGCTTCCACCTATTCTAATAGAAGCTTCTAAAAAGTGACCAGCTTAGCGATATAGGCTTCTGCCTTACAACCTATGGTGCCTTTTAAAAAAACGTTCACCTTATCATTTTAGTCCTGCACCTTACTGCCTGTATGTCAGGGTTATGATACCCCGGGTGTCTCATGGCACAGACTAAACAACATCCTGCCGCCCTAGACCAATTGAAGCCCAGTAGACGAGGTCCGTTTAGAGCCACGCAGAGGGCTGGGCCGGACAATAAGCCAAGAGGGCGGCCACGACCTCCTCTTGACTTCGCACTGCACTGCGTAGCGTGCAGTATGACCTCTCCCCGTCATGACCCCTGGGAGATACGGGAAGGGTGTAGGGTCGAGATGGCGGACTAGAGGGGGGGTGAATAGTCCTTTCTAAAACTTAAACGCTTTGGCTAACCGAAACAAATGCGGAATTAAACTTATCGGTCTAGCCAAGACTACACCCCTCTATCTAAGTTCTCTAGCACCTTGCAAAGATCCTAATTAAGCAACTAAGGTGCTAAGCTTACCAAGAGCTCACCTAAACAATTCTAGAGCAAGGTCACACAAACCTATGCATTAGTACTTTGCCAACCGAGGGAGCTCCTACTCAACTAGTGAAGCAAAAGCACAAAGCTCCTAAGCTCACTAGCAATGCTCAATAACAAGGCAACTAATGCCAAATTAGAGAGCGCAAAACACTTAGCTTACACAAACTAAGCAATGTGACTAACAAGGTTACACAAACCAAATTAGTCACGCAAAGGGAAGCTTCTAGCTACACAAGCAAGAAGACAACTAGCAAGCTACACAAGCAAACTAGTTACGAGAGCAACTACACAAGCACAAGTATATATGAAAGTAACGACCGCGCGCGCGAAGCAACGACCGGTCGCGCTCCTCGCAACGACCGGACGCGCCGATCCGCACAGCACCCGCGCCCGCGAAACAACGACCGGACGCGATAGTGCCAGCGTCCGGTTTGAGTCCAGTAAGCTCCTTCAACGATCGGACGCGTCCGATCGTGTGTGACCGGACGCGCCCCGCGTCCGATCGTCCTTGCGAACCGCAGTTCTTCTCTGGGCGCCCGCGCGCCTGACAGCTGACCGGACGCGTCCGGTCATTCCATGACCGCGTCCGGTGCAGCGTCCGATCACCTCTGTGACCTCCGTTCGCCTCCGTTTCTTTTCCGACTTCCGGCGTAGTGGAAAATAGGCATTTCAACTTCTCAAAAACGTCTGAATGCGGCGCCGCTGCACATTCCATCGATGGATCCTACGCTGAGCTCCGAAGAGCTAGACGCTAGCTGAGCACCTAGGACAGCTAGGCCTTCGCGACGGGAATGCGGCGCCGTCGCACATTCGCCGCCTAGCTTTATGTCGGCTTGCGTGGGCCCTGTAGATGTCGACTAGGATGCGCTCGCATGTAGGATCGACGCCTACCTACTACTACAAAAAAATCTTTTGTGAGGATTTGGAAATGAGCCTTGGAGGCGGGCAGCAATTTCAATCGCCTCGATTAATGCCTCGGATTAACCGAGGCGGTTATTTTTCATTAACTGAGGCGGTAAAAAAAACGCCTCAAAAAATCGATTTACGAAGGCGGTTCCTAAAATCCATTAACCGAGGCGGGCATTATAAGAGGCGCGCCTTTAGAAATACCCCTATTTTCGGAGGCGGCCCTCTTATAAGGCTCGCCTTGGTTAATAGTGGCCAAGGCCCACTACCAATGAAAAAGCCCAAACCAGCCCGATATCACCTACTAAGTATATATACGGGGACTTAGGGTTTTAGCTCTCTCACTTCTCTCCCTCACCCTCAGCCCACCGCATCGCTCTCCCTCAGCCTGCGGCGCTCTCCGTCCCCGACCCCTCCCTCCCTCCCTGAGCGCCCTCCCTCCCTCCCCCACCGCGCCCTCCCTCCCTCCCCGAGCGCGCCGGACCCTTCCTCTCCCCCACCGCGCCCTCCCTCCCTCCACGAGCACGCCGGACCCTCCCTCTCCTTGTCCTCTCATGCGCGGGCGGCGTGGCCTCTCTTGGGCGCGGGCGGCACTGCAAAGCCAGCGCGGCGGGCTCGGGCAGCGGCGGCACGTCCTCAAACTGGCGAGTGGCAGGCGTCCTTGTGCACGGCGACACTCCCCTCGTGGTGGCGAGCCCCCTCCCCTCCCCTGGCAGCTAGAGGAGCCCGCGACCCCGACGGCGAGGAGGAGCCCGCGACCCCGGCTCGGCGGCGGAGCGGGCGTGGCTCGGCGGATCCACGGCTCCCTCCCCTCCCTCCCTTCACCTGGTGGTGGCGGCTTCCTCCTCCAGCGCCGGCAGCGGCTTCCCGGAGGCGGATCCGCCCTCCCCCTTCCTCTCCCGCCCCGGAGCAGTAGATCCGCCCCTTCATCATCATCAGCAGCAGATCCGACTTCGGATTGGTGGATCCTGGCGGTGAGGGTCCTGCCGCGGGTTCCCGGAGGCGGATCCGGCTTCCCCGGCGGTGGATTGGTAGCGGCGGCGGCAGGCATGCAGGTGCGGCGGCGCGGCCCCAGTGAGCGGCGATGGATCCAGGCCCAGATCTAGGCCCGTATGGGCTCTGGACTTTTTTTCTTGTTTTTGTTTTTTTAATTTGATTAACTAAGGCGGGCAGCAAACCGCCTCAAAAACGGTCAGATTAACCATGACCTTTGATTCAAGGCGGTTGCAAAAACTGCCTCAGTTAACCCATTTTGTCCGTCTCGGTTAAAGTTTCTATAATGGTGACCTCAGGACGGACCCCGAGCTAGAACAGAGCCAGCATGTGTTTTACCTGTTGGCCTGTACCTTCGCTCAGTTATCGAGGGGCAGGCTCATGCCACCAGAATTGGAGTTCTGGGACCCCTGCACCCCGCTTCCCTCAAGAATGAGGGACGCTGCTGCGCTCTTCAAGCAGGAGCTAGCCAGGCGCTGCTGCTGCAACACCCGACCTCGCCGGCTTCGTGGGGATGGTGGAACGACACCTGAAAATCTACCATGACCTCCTATTGTCAACCCCTAACGACACAGACTTTGAGTCTAGGTCCAAGGGAAGTTATCACCCTACACGAGAGTGCAACATGTTGCACCACTCGGAAAATGGGGCAGCGGCTACCGAGGCGGGGAGGAGGACGAGTACCAGATCGCGCGCACCCTCGGAGAGCAGGCGACGTACAACCAGGAACGCCTGGAGCGGGCCCAGGCACGAGAGGCCGAGCAGGGCAACGAACGGCATGCTGACAGATGCCCCAGCCCACAGCACCTCGACGCCGAAGGCACACGGGTGCGGACACGACGCGTCCATGAACAAGTTCAACAGGGTAAAAGGGAAACACCTGTTTTCCCTCGAGCGCCAGAACATCGCCACAGCGGCCATGCTCATGCGAACGGCCCCGGAGCCCTCAACCAACGAGGGAAGGTGCGTTCACAAGGAGCTACTGAGACCTGCTAGAAGTCACGGCGACGCAGCAGGCCTAGAGCTCCACGGAGAGGCAGCGCTCCGAAGCCAGTGCCGCAGCCATCTCCACCACACGCGGCGCCCCCAAGGGGTGCCCAGCGCCGACCACACTTCGGCCCGAAAGGAACAGAGCAGTGTGCACGAGGGAGCCTTTCCCGGTGCGCAGCTGCTTCTTCGCCCACCAGGATATCCGACCGGCCCCAGGCGACAGACGCCATGAGCCGAACCTGGCGGATGATGATCAACGACATTATGGTAACAGCGACCCGAACAACCAGGCGCGTCGCGTGGCAGGAGGCCACGTATACGGCGTGCCTCACGTACTCTATAAATTTTGGCAAGCACGAACCTCTGCAAAAAAAACTGTCTGACCTCGGTAGACCGCAGCGGCAACCCAGCAGCCTAGCGTGGCGACTGGCTAGGCTTGCGATGTGACTGTGCAAGCCACAGAATCTCCCTCTCCCACAACTAAAAATAACAAAGTGTGGACACTTTTTAGTGCGATATTTGGAGCCCATTTGGTAGCGCTCCCGGACCGGCTTCGGGAGCTGTTTCGTGACTCCTGCCAAACGGGTGCCAAGCGAATAGATTCCATGGAGAAGTCCCGTGATTTGCGCTGAGAGAGAGTGGAGAAGAAAGATGGAGCCGAAAAAACTAGCTTCCCTCGGCCCCTGCTCAGATGCGTGGGCCCTGGGTGAGTTTGCCCCTCAGCGTTAGCACGGCGCGCACGGGGGAAGATGGGGGCGTTGTCGCTGGTGCAGCCACCGGGCATGGAGAAGGAGCCGCCGGGCCGGGCCATGCGGGCGCGGCTGTCCGAGGGCGTGCGGTCATCTGGAGGCACGCCGGCCAGGGTCTCGGCGTGGCTGTGCAGGAAGAGGAGGAAGGGGCGCGAGTGGTCTTGGCGTGGATGTGGAGGAGAAGGAGGAAGGGGCGCCGGCGGACTTCCTGGCGGCGGCGGTGATGGAGCGCGTGCGGTTTGTAAGGAGATAAGGTTGGAGATGCGGATGCGGACATGCAGTGATGTGTACGACGGGTGTGGAGCAAATCTATACCTAATAATAAAGAGGTAAAAATTTAGACTCTTTTTTTTTCGTCCATCCATTTGTTTGGTTCGTCTCCCTTTAACTATCGGACGATGGAGAGTTTCTTCTGTCCGGACTTATATGTCCGGACTTATATGATCGAGTTAGAATAGCTCTTGTCTAGCGTGATACGGAGTCCGATTCCAAAACGTATTGGGTCGTGTATGTTACCCGGACTCATAAACCGCCAAATAAATTTTCTCTCATCCTAAATAACTTGAAATAGGAGTCTTTAAGGCAAATAGTAAAAGATAATAAGAGTTCAAATCTGCATGTGTAGTTTTTCTCTAGGCACGCAGGCCAGCCCCTACTGACGTGACAACCTCCGACTTGGACTACTCTACGTGATGAAGTAAGGAAATAAACTACGTGACCAACTCAAAACCAGCCACTTACGTGTATATGGCATGCAAGCTAAGAATAGAAATAATAATATAATTCGGCAAGGATACTAATCATGATATTTAGGCTTTCTAAAAAATAAAGCCAAAACACAGATAGGACTGCAACTTTCTTAACCTCCTTGATTGACATTCGATCTTATCATCTCACGAGAAGGCACAGGACCAGATTGAGTAGAACTCCGTTGCTTGTCCTATTTTTTTGTTTTTTTCGATTGTAGTTTTTCTCATAAATATATGAAACAAATAATAACCGCAACTAACTCTTTCCATTGCTAATTTGTTAATGTAGTTACGATTAAGGTAAAACTTATTTTTATTAAAATTAAATCAATCCGTGTTCTAACTAATCAAACAATAGAATAGTATTGAAAATTGAAGTTACAATATATATCTACGATGAGTCAATATTTTTGTCTTTACAGAAGAAAAAATATACTAAGATTGTATTTTAATTTGATATATATTATTGCTAACATTAACTTATATTATGGATATCATGGTGATCATAGAGAAATATATCTTTTAAATTTTATATAAAAAATAATAAAACATAAACAGATATGTACCATTATCGTCATTGTTTTCCATAAATCCGTTAATATAACCAAAATAAATCTATCTCTAAGCCATATGCATATAACAATGTGATTCTCGACGTGGGCTGTTACTATAGGGAAATTGAGAGAGATCTCTATTATAGCCATGACCGAACAGATCAATCCTTGACACAAAACCTATTACCGACTTTGATTAGATAGAATTACATATTTTTATAGGTCTTCAATAAAAATCAGGTACCTAAAAATGTAAGTCTACCAACACAATGATAGTATTATGAAAATTAAAGTTATGATATATTTATGACTAAATATTTTTATGCCTTATAACGACAGAAAAAAATATCTATCAAGATTATATTTTAAATTTGAAACAAACTTAACATGACATTATCGTATTATTGCCAATATTAACTTATAGCGTACTCCGTAGATATCATGATTATTATAAAATAAACTATACTTTATTAGTCTAATGGGAAGTGTACAAAACAATAAGTAGAAATGGAACATTCTCATTTTCTTTTAACGTTAAATAGGTTTTTCTCACCCGTTGCAACGCACAGGCACTTTTACTAGTAAAGAAAGAAAGAAAAGAAAAGAAAAAAAAGGATATTATCGACATTTATCATTTTGGACCAGCAGGCGAAACTATTTTGTCAAACGGTCTAAAAAAACTAATTCAGCTCCTCAAGTGAATTTGCTCTCAAGTAAAATTACAACTGAAGCTATTTTAGCTGGAGTCGGAGCTCCACCAAACGGGGGGCCTTGGTGTCGTCCGTCTGCCCTCCCGTGCGATCCCACGACATCTCTAGCATCCCACGTCGCGCAAACATGGAAAGACCCCGCCGGTCAAACAAAAAAAAGAGAAAGCCCCCGCTCAACAATCCCGTCACCGCTCGTGCCTCCGTCCCCGTCGTATCCCGCACACAAGGAAACCCGTCTGCGTGACATCCCCGCATCGCGCACAGAAGGAAAGACCCCGCTCGGCTCCTCCCGGCTCGGTCCCCAATTCCCCATCCGCCGCCTCCCTGCTCCTCCCTGTAACACTCCGGTGTTACGCAATGCATTTGCATGGCAATCATATTGCATGGCATTTCATATCATCATAATCATGTGTGATAATGTTATAACTTGCATGAAATAAAAGCTTGAAAATGATATCTGTGATGTAATATATTAATATGATAATCACATTACACCAAAAATCTTGCAACTATAAATTTTACATCACTTAGAACCTTCAATTTTTGGAGCAACTAGATGACTCAAATTTTGTCAAAAACTTGTTCAAAAATATTGATTAAAAATATTCAAAAATGCCCCTATTTTAGCTTTTATTCTGCCATTCAAAATCTATTGGGAATTTTTATTTGGCCCCTTAATCAAAGTTGTAGAGAATTTAATTCTGAGCAACTTTTATTTTTGGGTCAATTCCAAAAAAGGTCTTTTTCTTGTTCAAATTCGTGTTTGAAAACTGTATTTGAACTTATTTGGAATTTAGAAAATTGAAAAAAAAATCAAATTTTGCCTTAGCAGGCCGCAGCCTCCCTTCTCGGCCCGCTCGCGAAGCAGCCCGGCCCAGCCGACCGCGCGCTCGCCCGCTCGCCCGCGCGTCGTGGCCGCTCGCCAGCGCGCGCCGCGACACGCACGCGCCCGCGCAGACGCCGCGCGCCCCGTGGCCGGCATGCGCCGCTCGCCGTCGCCATCTGGCCGCCGGTGGCACACGCCAGCGCGCGCCCCGCTCTTCTAAGCCACCTGCGCTCCGCACCCACTCCCCCATTCCGAATTTCCTCACCCCGGCCCTCCTCCGCTCTCTGCCGCACGAACGCCGCACCGCGCGAGCACCGCCACCGCCGCACCCGCCGGCCAAATTGGCCGACGGTGAGCCGCCATTGCTCTCCTCCTCGCGCACCCAGCTTCGCCCTCTTCTCCGACATCCCGTGCGCACCTTGTTGCCGCCTTCCGAGCCCAGCAGGTGCGGACCCCGTGTTTTCGCCACCGACGGCCATGGCGCCACCGCGCGCGGCCTCCCGCGGAAGCGACTCCCCGCTACCCTCTCGTTTCCCTAGCACCGAAAACGGGTTCGCCTTCTCGTCGCGGTTCTTGTGCGCGCCACGCTCCGCCTGCTCGCGACAGGAGATGGCCGTTAGCCGTTGGCAGTCGCCGCGCTGCCGCGGCCAAGGTCGCCGGCGTGGCGTGGCCACGGTCGCGCCCGACCGCGCGGGGCCAGGCCGGCCTTGGGCCGAAGCCCGAGCCGGGCCGGCTCGCCCTTCTCTCCCCGCGCGCGTGAGCAGGCCGTGAACAGCCATGGGCCGCTTGTTTTTCCGGGCCGGCCCAGTACCGATATTGAAAAATCAGTTTCTATTTTCTTTTTATTATTCTTGATAAAAATGCTTTGGAAAATATTTTAGCAGTCATTTCAGCTCCAAAAATTGTGAAATAAATTTCTCTAGATGAAATGGAACCAGATCTATAATATAAAATTATTGCATGTCAAAATTGAGATACTTTTCTGTAGAGTTTTTAATTAACTAGTGAAATGGCTGTTTTCTTGTTAAATGCTTAATAAATCCTAGAAAAATCAGAAAAATATGATTCCAAGTTCATTAATCTTTTTGTGCCATGTACTTGCTAGCTGTTCAAGCATAGGGCTAATTAGGGTTTTCATTTATTTTTTTATGCAAAAATAGTTAGTAAACTATACTTTGGTGTATCTTTGAAGCATCTTGAGTGTTCAAGTGCCCTTGCATGGTAGAAAATAGTGGTGGTAGTTCACGAGTACATGTTCTAGGATGACATAGACTACCTTGTAGAAGAGTCATAAGTTCCACGTAATCCAAAGAACGTAACTTGCTCATTTACATATCATTCATTCATCATCATCATCTCATGTCACCTCTGCAATACACCTATGCATGATGCACTCATACTTCTGCATCATACATGATCGCAGGAAGTGACCCCGGCAGTAGTTCCCGAGGACCCAGAGGATCAGTCCGAGGTGCCAGAGCCGGAGCTGACCGAAGCAGAAGAGGAGGCTGGTGAAGATCTTCCGGAGTGCCCCGACCACCGTCCGAGCTCCTTTGAGCGAGGCAAGCCCCGGAGCATTTCTCCCCCGGTTTGCAAATAATTTATTATTAACTTTACTTAATTTGGTGCATTAAGTTTAGGAGTTGTTTGCAAACGTTACTGCATTATACCTTGTTTCACTTTGCTTTACCCAAATCCTTGTTACCCTGGTGTCCACGGTCAATAATTGCTTACCTTGCTTAGACCGGTAGAAGTCGGGTGATTGCCTGTCATCCGCGAGCTATAGGGGATTACCTGGATTTATGTGAAAGAATGTCATGTGAGAATAACTAAGTGTCGAAATGAATCTGAGACCGGGCGGAAGCTTGCAGGGTTCTGGACTGTAGTGTCTTCCGTCTGTGTCGGTTAAGGACCGTCCGTTGTCGGGCCTCGAGTCATGTTGAACGCATGCCTCACATTTAGCTGGCCGAATAAAGTACCTTTCGACCGCGAAGCCGGGAGATTATTCGGGCCGAGTAGATTGCCCGCAACGCACTGTACCGGAGCAGTAGTGGCAGGAAACGGGGGCGCGATGATAAGGCCAAAGAGCAGTCGGGCGGCCCCCGGGTACATGTGGTTCCTGGCAAGCTCGCGACTTTACCTGAATGGTTGACTCGGTGACCAATACCTCACTTTAGCGGGTGAGTGAGGTTTGTGTGAGGAATAAATTACCAGCTGGTCAATAATCGATTCGAATCGCCATCGTTCACTGGATAGTGAACACTTGACTTGAGTTACTTCATCGTAGTAACATTAATGAAACACTGGAATAGTTATGTGGAAAATGGTATGGTAATTATTGTTAAGGATCAATGGTAATCCTTACTTGCTTAATTACATGGTTACTCTAGCATAAGTGCAAACATAGCTGACAGGGTAATAAAGATTTAAAATACTACATGCTTTTGTAAAAAGGACTGCTAAGTTAAAAATGCTTTTCTGGCAAATGAGTCAGCTACCCCACCAAAAAGCCTATCATGATCCTTGGTGTCATTTTATTTTGGTTCTGTCGGGTAAGTCTAGCTGAGTACCTTCTTGTACTCAGGGCTTTGTTCCCACTTGTTGCAGATGGACAGATGTACTATGGTTATTGTATCAACTGTCTCTACCCTGCGATGGGCGAAGTCTAGGACCATGGGCAATGGTCATTCACTACTTCTCGCCTGATGCTTTTGCTGGAGATGATCGCGAGCTGGCACTTTATTTCAAACGTTGTGTGTGTGCTTTGAACTACTGCTTCCGCTACTTCTATTCGAACCTGGTTTGTAATAACTATGTTTAAACTCCGATGTATTTTGTGCCGCAAACTTCTATGTAACTTGTGACGATGACCGCTAAACTTAGTACGATCTTGGCTGTTATGTGAAATGGTTTGAAATCCGTCGAGATTTCACGGACTACCGGGTTATACGGGCTTAAGTTTGTTAAAATTGTCATTCCGTTGGATGATTTTCTTACTTAATCTCGTATAATTGGGCGGTTCTGTTACAGCTGGTATCGGAGCATGGTTTAGCGTGATTACTGTTCATAAGTGTATTTAAAATAAAATTCTATTTAAAAAGTGTGATTTTCAAACTAAAAGTGTGCCAGTGGTCATATCCTGTATGCCCAGTTAAGGACTCTAGGTGGCTATTTAAGTACTAACTTAGGGTTCTTGCATCATATTTCTCTTTTGTTGCTCATACGGCGTGCTATTGTATGAGTGCCACTTAATTAAGTGGTAATGTATGGATCAGTTACCTCTACGCTTCGGTAAGTGTGAGCGGTGAGAGCATGATCGGATACACCGCCGATCTAGGGAGAGTGCTTAGATGATACTAGAATAATTACATGTTCTACACATGTTTTTATGAAAGTATCGCATGTGTGGGTGTTCCGTCCGTTGAGGCGATGCCGTCATTAGGACGATGTGTTTGGGTAGTTGCTACCGTTGTACACGCATCTGGGGATTCGTGTAAAGCGTGTAGGTAGATTTACTGCTTTCATGCATTCATGGGGAATGGGCTGAAATGAATTTTCTGCAGGTACATAACAGCGTTAACGTGTAGACCGAATTAGTTACGTATATGAGAGATCGTTTGTATGTCACCGAATTCACCGTTAGATGTCTTTATTTTCTAAGTTTGTGAGAATTTAAGACTCGTGCATGCATCATATTGTCTGTGCATTCCATTCATAACAGGCATTCCTCCCCTTATAAAAGGATTATCCCATTTTGATAAAAGTGACATCCACTTAAAATATATTCTCACTGGGTAATTAAAACTTGTGCTACAGATGGCCCGCACGAAGCAGACTGCCCGTAAGTCCACCGGCGGAAGAGCACCCCGTCGTCAGCTGGCCTCGCGGGAGCACCGCAACACGGACACTTTTCTAAGCGAGTTTGGCATGCCCACCTTGCTTTGGAGAGTGCTCCATGATGTGGGGTACCCGGAGGGTCAAGAGCCGGTATACTCTTGGAGCGAGAGCCAGCTAGCTGAGGATGGACTTGCTGTCGTGGAGATCACCGTCCCTGCTCTTGGTGATGCGCCAGAATGGGATGGTTGGCATCTGGAGTTTGAAGGACGCACTCCAGCCGAGGGTGCAGAGGGCGCAGCCTTTCGCGTCATCCGAGACATCATGAGCAGGTTCCCCAATGAGTTGGCAGCAGCTTTGGCCGGTACTTTCCTGAGAGATGATCCTCGCGATGCCATTTGGGTACAGCCGCAGGGAAGTGCCCTGGTTAGAGGCCCAAGTGAAGGACGGGCTAGCGACAACCACACCATGAGCGCCATGTATGCAGCCATCAGAGCATACCAAGGTCTGGAGAATACCTATTGGACCTTGACTGGCCTACGTGGTGATGATCGGCTTGAAGCAAGGAAGCAGAAGAAGAAACAACTAGAAGAATTATTAAAGAAGGGGTTCATCCGCCCAAGTAAGTCTGAATGGGGATGTACTGCCTTGTTCGTGAAGAAAAAGAAAGAGGGTACTCTCAGGATGTGTGTGGATTATCGACCTCTTAATGCTGTAACTATCAAGAATAAATATCCCTTGCCTCATATCGATGTTTTGTTTGATCAGTTGGCTAAAGCTAGAGTGTTCTCCAAGATAGATTTAAGGTCAGGGTATCATCAGATAAAGATTAGGCCACAAGATGTGCCGAAAACCGCCTTTTCTACCAGATACGGGTTGTACGAGTATCTTGTTATGTCGTTTGGCCTAACAAATGCTCCTGCATATTTTATGTATCTGATGAATACGGTTTTCATGCCAGAGTTGGACAAGTTTGTAGTTGTCTTCATTGATGACATTCTAGTATACTCTGAGAATGAGAATGATCATGAAGAGCATCTGAGAATTGTATTGACCAGGCTGAGAGATCATAAGTTATATGCTAAGTTCAGCAAATGTGAATTTTGGTTAAAGAAAGTTCCCTTCCTCGGTCATATTCTATCTGAGAATGGAGTTTCTGTAGATCCGAGTAAAGTGCAAGATGTTATGGATTGGAAGACTCCAACCACAGTGTCAGAAGTCAGGAGTTTCCTAGGGTTAGCTGGTTACTACCGCCGCTTTATCCCAGACTTCTCGAAGATTGCCAAACCGATGACAAGTCTGCTACAGAAAGATCACAAGTTTGTGTGGACAGAGGAGTGTGAGACAGCTTTCCACACCTTGCGGAAACTGTTGACCACTGCTCTAGTTCTTGCACAGCCCGACATCGAGAAACCTTTTGATGTGTTCTGCGACGCATCAAAAACAGGATTAGGATGTGTTCTGATGCAAGAAGGAAGAGTCATTGCTTATGCCTCCCGGCAGTTGAGAAAGCATGAAATCAATTATCCGACACATGATCTTGAGCTTGCCGCTGTGGTGCATGCCTTAAAGATTTGGAGACACTATTTGCTTGGTAATGTGTGCAACATTTTCATCGATCATAAGAGTCTCAAGTACATTTTCACCCAACCAGAATTAAACATGAGACAGCGAAGATGGTTAGAACTAATCAAAGATTACAACTTAAATGTACAGTATCACCCTGGAAAGGCCAATGTGGTAGCTGATGCTTTGAGTAGAAAGTCACATTGTCTGAATATGCAACCCTTACTTGAAGATGGTTTTAATCTAATGCACCCTGCTGTGTTACAAAGTATTCAGATCAGTTGCTCCTTGGAGAGTAAAATAATAGAAGGTCAGAAAGCAGACAAAGGGATATTCCACATCAAAAAGAAAATTAAAGAAGAACCCTCGAAACACTTTAGGGTGGATGAGCAAGATGTGTTGTGGTTCGACAACCGTCTTGTTGTTCCAAAGGATAGAGAGCTTAAGAATAAAATTATGGACGAAGCTCATCTTTCTAAGTTGTCCATTCATCCTGGCAGTAGTAAAATGTATCAAGAGCTAAGACCTCGTTTTTGGTGGACCAAGATGAAGAAGGAAATTGCAGCTTACGTAGCCAGATATGACACATGTTGTAGAGTGAAAGCAATTCACATGAAACCTGCCGGATTGCTACAACCTTTGTCAGTACCTAGTTGGAAGTGGGATGATATAAGTATGGATTTAATCATGGGTCTGCCCACTACTCAGAAAGGTCACGATTCGATTTGGGTAATTGTGGATCGTCTTACCAAGACAGCCCACTTTTTGCCTATCAAAACGGAATATAGACCACCTCAATATGCTGAGAAGTATATTGCAGAGATTGTGAGATTGCATGGCATACCAAAGACTATAGTGTCTGACAGAGGGTCACAGTTCACTGCCCACTTTTGAGAGCATTTGCACAAAGGTTTGGGGACTAGTCTGATTCGTAGCACTGCCTATCATCCTCAAACAGATGGTCAGACTGAAAGAGTTAATGCTGTTTTAGAGGATATGTTAAGAGCTTGTGTGTTGTCTTCCAGAGGTTCATGGGAGTCATGGTTACCGTTAGCAGAGTTCGCGTACAATAATAGCTATCAAGAAAGTATCAAGATGGCACCTTTTGAGGCTCTATATGGCCGTTAATGTAGAACACCTTTGAACTGGATTGAGCCAGGAGAAAGAAGGTATTATGGTATTGACTTCGCAGAAGAAGCCGAAAAGAAAGTGCATATCATCCAGCAAAATATGAGGGCAGCTCAGTCACGTCAGAAAAGTTATACAGATAAGAGAAGGAGACCGCTTGTGTTCGAAGTTGGTGACTATGTTTATCTAAAAGTCACGCCAATGAAAAAGAAACGATTTGGTATACGCAGAAAGCTCGCCGCCAGATTTGTAGGACCTTACAAAATCTTGGAAAGGAAGGGCCCAGTGGCTTACAAATTGGAATTACCAGAGTTAATGGGTGCTATATTCCCAGTTTTTCACGTATCACATCTCAAGAAGTGTTTGCGCGTTCCAGAGGAGAGAATTGAACCTCGAGGCGTAAAACTTAAGTCAGATCTGGTGTATCGTGAGCAGCCAATTCGAGTCTTGGATTCCAAGGAGAGGGCTACTCGAAACAGTGTGGTGAAAACATATAAGATACAATGGAGTCATCATGATGAAGGGGATGCATCTTGGGAAACGGGTGAATACTTACAAAAAGCATACGAAGATTTTTATAATAAATGGTTCGTAACCCAAATCTCGGGACAAGATTTTTATAAGGGGGGAGGGATGTAACACTCCGGTGTTACGTAATGCATTTGCATGGCAATCATATTGCATGGCATTTCATATCATCATAATCATGTGTGATAATGTTATAACTTGCATGAAATAAAAGCTTGAAAATGATATCTGTGATGTAATATATTAATATGATAATCACATTACACCAAAAATCTTGCAACTATAAATTTTACATCACTTAGAACCTTCAATTTTTGGAGCAACTAGATGACTCAAATTTTGTCAAAAACTTGTTCAAAAACATTGATTAAAAATATTCAAAAATGCCCCTATTTTAGCTTTTATTCTGCCATTCAAAATCTATTGGAAATTTTTATTTGGCCCCTTAATCAAAGTTGTAGAGAATTTAATTCTGAACAACTTTTATTTTTGGGTCAATTCCAAAAAAAGGTCTTTTTCTTGTTCAAATTCGTGTTTGAAAACTGTATTTGAACTTATTTGGAATTTAGAAAATTGAAAAAAAAAATCAAATTTTGCCTTAGCAGGCCGCAGCCTCCCTTCTCGGCCCGCTCGCGAAGCAGCCCGGCCCAGCCGACCGCGCGCTCGCCCGCTCGCCCGCGCGTCGTGGCCGCTCGCCAGCGCGCGCCGCGACACGCACGCGCCCGCGCAGACGCCGCGCGCCCCGTGGCCGGCATGCGCCGCTCGCCGTCGCCATCTGGCCGCCGGTGGCCCCCGCCAGCGCGCGCCCCGCTCTTCTAAGCCGCCTGCGCTCCGCACCCACTCCCCCATTCCGAATTTCCTCACCCCGGCCCTCCTCCGCTCTCTGCCGCACGAACGCCGCACTGCGCGAGCACCGCCACCGCCGCACCCGCCGGCCAAATTGGCCGACGGTGAGCCGCCATTGCTCTCCTCCTCGCGCACCCAGCTTCGCCCTCTTCTCTGACATCCCGTGCGCACCTTGTTGCCGCCTTCTGAGCCCAGCAGGTGCGGACCCCGTGTTTTCGCCGCCGACGGCCATGGCGCCACCGCGCGCGGCCTCCCGCGGAAGCGACTCCCCGCTACCCCTCTCGTTTCCCTAGCACCGAAAACGGGTTCGCCTTCTCATCGCGGTTCTCGTGCGCGCCACGCTCCGCCTGCTCGCGACCGGAGATGGCCGTTGGCAGTTGGCAGTCGCCGCGCTGCCGCGGCCAAGGTCGCCGGCGTGGCGTGGCCACGGTCGCGCCCGACCGCGCGGGGCCAGGCCGGCCTTGGGCCGAAGCCCGAGCCGGGCCGGCTCGCCCTTCTCTCCCCGCGCGCATGAGCAGGCCGTGAACAGCCATGGGCCGCTTGTTTTTCCGGGCCGACCCAGTACCGATATTGAAAAATCAGTTTCTATTTTCTTTTTATTATTCTTGATAAAAATGCTTTGGAAAATATTTTAGCAGTCATTTCAGCTCCAAAATTTGTGAAATAAATTTCTCTAGATGAAATGGAACCAGATCTATAATATAAAATTATTGCATGTCAAAATTGAGATACTTTTCTGTAGAGTTTTTAATTAACTAGTGAAATGGCTGTTTTCTTGTTAAATGCTTAATAAATCCTAGAAAAATCAGAAAAATATGATTCAAAGTTCATTAATCTTTTTGTGCCATGTACTTGCTAGGGAAATTTTATCTCATGCCTGTTCTGTAGAAAAATGTATAGGTGTAGTTCAAATACTTCCTATCACTAATATTTGTTATTTTTGTTATTTAAATAAATTTGAATAGAACATGCAAGTGATAAATTTTCTATAGTGTTTGTTTACTGTGTAGAAAGTAGGAAAATTTCTAAATCTGTTGTTTGATACTTTTCATAATGAAAAGTATTTTAAATATTCATTTTAGGCCTTAGATTGTTATTTTTGTATAGGCAGTTCTAGTAATCCAAATGCAGTAAAAATCTTGTGTCATGCTAGTTTTGATATTAGTAATCCACTGTAATTTTCTAAGATTTTTATGTGCTACTAAACTATGTGTTGCTGTTCAAGCATAGGGCTAATTAGGGTGTTCATTTATTTTTTAATGCAAAAATAGTTAGTAAACTATACTTTGGTGTATCTTTGAAGCATCTTGAGTGTTCAAGTGCCCTTGCATGGTAGAAAATAGTGGTGGTAGTTCGCGAGTACATGTTCTGGGATGACATAGACTACCTTGTAGAAGAGTCATAAGTTCCACGTAATCCAAAGAACGTAACATGCTCATTTACATATCATTCATTCATCATCATCATCTCATGTCACCTCTGCAATGCACCTATGCATGATGCACTCATACTTCTGCATCATACAGGATCGCAGGAAGTGACCCCGGCAGTAGTTCCTAAGGACCCAGAGGATCAGTCCGAGGTGCTAGAGCCGGAGCTGACCGAAGCAGAAGAGGAGGCTGGTGAAGATCTTCCGGAGTGCCCCGACCACCGTCCGAGCTCCTTTGAGCGAGGCAAGCCCCAGAGCATTTCTCCCCTGGTTTGCAAATAATTTATTATTAACTTTACTTAATTTGGTGCATTAAGTTTAGGAGTTGTTTGCAAACGTTGCTGCATTATACCTTGTTTCACTTTGCTTTACCCAAATCCTTGTTACCCTGGTGTCCACGGTCAATAATTGCTTAGCTTGCTTAGACCGGTAGAAGTCGGGTGATTGCCTGTCATCCGCGAGCTATAGGGGATTACCTAGATTTATGTGAAAGAATGTCATGTGAGAATAACTAAGTGTCGAAATGAATCTGAGACCGGGCGGAAGCTTGCAGGGTTCTGGACTGTAGTGTCTTCCGTCTGTGTCGGTTAAGGACCGTCCGTTGTCGGGCCTCGAGTCATGTTGAACGCATGCCTCACATTTAGCTGGCCGAATAAAGTACCTTTCGACCGCGAAGCCGGGAGATTATTCGGACCGAGTAGATTGCCCGCAACGCACTGTACCGGAGCAGTAGTGGCAGGAAACGGGGGCGCGATGATAAGGCCAAAGAGCAGTCGGGCGGCCCCGGGTACATGTGGTTCCTGGCAAGCTCGCGACTTTACCTGAATGGTTGACTCGGTGACCAATACCTCACTTTAGCGGGTGAGTGAGGTTTGTGTGAGGAATAAATTACCAGCTGGTCAATAATCGATTCGAATCGCCATCGTTCACTGGATAGTGAACACTTGACTTGAGTTACTTCATCGTAGTAACATTAATGAAACACTGAAATAGTTATGTGAAAAATGGCATGGTAATTATTGTTAAGGATCAATGGTAATCCTCGCTTGCTTAATTACATGGTTACTCTAGCATAAGTGCAAACATAGCTGACAGGGTAATAAAGATTTAAAATACTACATGCTTTTGTAAAAAGGACTGTTAAGTTAAAAATGCTTTTCTGGCAAATGAGTCAGCTACCCCACCAAAAAGCCTATCATGATCCTTGGTGTCATTTTATTTTGGTTCTGTCGGGTAAGTCTAGCTGAGTACCTTCTCGTACTCAGGGCTTTGTTCCCACTTGTTGCAGATGGACAGATGTACTATGGTTATTGTATCAACTGTCTCTACCCTGCGATGGGCGAAGCCTAGGACCATGGGCAATGGTCATTCACTACTTCTCGCCTGATGCTTTTGCTGGAGATGATCGCGAGCTGGCACTTTATTTCAAACGTTGTGTGTGCGCTTTGAACTACTGCTTCCGCTACTTCTATTCGAACCTGGTTTGTAATAACTATGTTTAAACTCCGATGTATTTTGTGCCGCAAACTTCTATGTAACTTATAACGGTGACCGCTAAACTTAGTACGATCTTAGCTGTTATGTGAAATGGTTTGAAATCCGTCGAGATTTCACGGACTACCAGGTTATACAAGCTTAAGTTTATTAAAATTGTCCTTCCGTTGGATGCTTACTTAATCTCGTATAATTGGGCGGTTCTGTTACACTCCCCGCCGACGACGACCCCCAATCCTATCCCGTCCCGTGCCGATGGCCATGGCGACGGGGACGGGTGACAACGATGGTGGAGGAGTCGGTGGGAGTGGATTGGTCAGGAGGGGTCATTCGTCCTACCGCCGTCATTGTCTCGGAGTGGACGAGGTCTAGGCCAAGATCAACCAGTGCCCGACGCTGCTCGACCCCGCTCGGTTCTGCTGTGGTGGCCCCATCGGCTCCCCGGCAAATCACGGTGGTGTGTGCACGCCCCGCCTCGTGCAACCTCTCCTCTTCCAATAACCCCTTGATCCAGGTGGCCTCCTCCGGCGACGGCGGCAACACGACCTGCTGCCGTCGAGGAGGCTAAGGCACCACCGTCCAGGAGGCCGAGGTGCTTCAGGCCCCTCCAACGAGACGATGCCCGGCGACCCAGTGTTGTATGCCTGCGACCTCTCCCTGGAGGTACTCCGATCCACTCTCCCATTTGTTGCATAGTCTACCAATTTGATTCATCGGCATTGGATTCCGATCCACTCTCCCATTTGTTGCATAATCTACCAATTTGATCCATCGGCATTGGATTCCGATCCACTCTCCCATTTGTTGCATAATCTACCAATTTGATCCATCGGCATTGGATTTCTGTGATGTGATGCTCGGTTGCTCTAGAGCCGATCCTATTATAATTAAAGTGGTAAAAAAAATTAGTATGACTTCCTCCTCGATCATTGTTCCAATCTTCATAATTTCCAAGCAGATAACCCGTGAATTGTTTACAGTGCACTGTAATGTGTGAAAGCAAAAAAAAAAGTACAACCATGATACACATCTGTTTAATCACATGCTATATGGAAAAATGAATTGAAACGGAAATTTGGAAAATGGAAGAAACAGGTAAAAACTACTAGACACTAATCTAGTGAATAAAAAGTTGATCACAAGGAGGTAGTTTAGTATTTATTGACGTAACTGAAAAACGAAAGTTGATCACAATTCACAAGGAGGTAGTTTAGTATTTATTGACGTAACTGAAAAACGATTACATGAGAACTTTCAGGTTCCATTGGAATGGATGTGATAGCGCACATCTACTTTTCCTTGTTTCATAAAGATCAGCAGTTCATTTCTAATCATGTTTATCAGCCTGTGCAAACCAAGAATTGTACTTATTTTTCTGTACAAGATTCTTATGGTGACATGTTTTTATCAATTTGTTTTCAGACCTTGACAAAATTGGAGGCCTTTTTCCGTTGATTTGGGAACTTAGCAATGCAGATGAAAGAATAAGAACTACTTCAGCATGGGTTCTGGGCAAAGCCAATCAGAACAATGTTCTTGTTCAAAACCAGGTACTATCAGCTTAACAAGTCTCCAACTATTTTGTATGGTGATTTCTCTGTCTTTTACGTCTATCCTTACAGCTTACTCAAGAAACTGCTTTCCATTCTTTGACCCCATCACTCTATGGGGTATCAGTATTTACACAACTCTTTGTACTTGGCTAGATCCTTGTATATGGAGCTTTGTAAAGATTAGTGAAGATGGGTTATTCCAGTTCTGCACCAGAACCTGCAAAGGCACATTTCAGGAGTTGTTTCTGTTAGTTGGTCCAACAACATTGCACGGACCACATAGAAAAATGTCTCTTTTTTATGGACGCCCTTTTAGGTTTCTCAGTGCTTGATTCATGTGAGAATATTGGGGTCACTTGTGATGTAAACAATTGGTGACTTTTGTTAGGTTTTTCTGGTAATCATCCAATTACAGTATGTAGCAGAGGTTTGGAGTTTCTGCTGTATTCAGAGGAGAGTAGATGAACACAATTAGTATATGTAAGTAATTTTAGATTGCCTTCTGGATACATTATTTACAAAGAAAACTTTGGTTCAAAGTTCAGATGCATAAATTATTTGATTAGCTTATTACCTGGCTTCTATCTGTAGATTACGATTATAGTCTTACAGAGAAGTGGCAGTGCCTTTTTTTTTGTAATTGCTTTTCACTTGTTAGGTACCATGGCACTATCAGCCCAAAGGAAACTTTTGTTTGCTTCTAATTATTTCTTTTACTACTGCTGCATATGAGACAAAATTAGTGATTACCAACTTGAAATGAGATTTTACCTATACTGAGACAGTGCCACTCTGAAGTCAAGTTTATGTAGCAGCATCCAAGCTGATATTTACAGATAACCTTTTAGTTGCTTACATTCTTTAAATGATCTGTATCCGCTAAGAGAACATATTATGCATTGTTGTTGCATAGTAGAGGATGTCAATCTAATTAGTAATTACAATATTTTTTTTTCTAGAATGCCCCTGCCCAAGCAAGAATAGGAGAGGACGAGCCTCCACCTTACCTGAGATCCAGATCCTTGTGAACACCTGAAGCCTCGACGTAGCCGTGAACTACCGCAGCTTCCCGAGCATCCCCTCCTCGTCATATTCTCTGTTGGTTTTTCGATCTGCCTGCCTGTTTTTCTTTTGGTGGTGGGGAGGGGATGATTTGGTTGACGTGGTTCTGACTTCTGAGGTTGTGGTGTGATCTGTTTCAGGCTGCGAGGAAGTACACATTGATGGTGGAGGACTGCTGCTGCAGCTATGAGACGATGGATGCCATCAACAAGGGGGTCCTGCATCCAATCCTATAGGAACTTGTTAAGTTGCCCGTCATGTACTTCAAGGTGAGCACTTTTGGAATTTTTCCCCAATGTCCTGGACTGTGATTTTGGCACATTAGTGAAAATGTATGACTTTGTGTTCCAATGGAGAGATAGAATGATTAGAATTTAGAGTCATGCGTGCTTGATTGGAGAATATGTGGAAGACCGTCATGACAATTGTGTATTTTTTGTCAGATTTTTTTTACTAGAGCAGTTGAGGGTGATTTTTTAGTTTTATACTACGCCGTAACACTTTGGGTAAAGATTCCATTTCTTGCACTTGCAATATAATACAAGTTAATATGATATGATATGTTTTGCATATTACATGATTTTTTTTTAGAAAAGGATATTACATGAAATTAGTACACAGCATAGATCATATAAGATTCTACATGTTTGTCTTTGCATCAATGATTAAATTATAAACCATCTGTGTTATAAATACATGAAAAAACGAGTATCCATATGTGTGCTTAACTGCTTATTCACAGTCTCTGAATATGTTCAGTTGCTATCCGTTTGTGTGCTTATTTGGAGTTCTCTAAATATATACTGATCTGTCAGACAAAGGCCATTTACATGTACTGTACACCATCTAGATTGCTTCACTTTGCATGTCCTGCACAAAGCAAAACACAAAGAAGTAAGCACTCGTGACCTCTGTTTTACCACAAGCAATATAGGCCAGATTGCTTCAGATTTGCATGTACTGTACACCATCTGGCGGTCTGCCTACATGCATCCATGTGTAAGCCAAGTGGATACAGATTAAGTTTGTGCTATGATGAAAGCTCTAAGTAATTCTTATGAGGTGGCAACCAGGGTACAACTTATCAAGGCATGAAATTGATGGTTGATGTATACCCTGCCGCCATCTCTATTAATAATATGCCAGGATGAAATAATCAAGGACTCACCCTTGCTTGTGTTGCTACTGAATTTACCTAGCCATGTTTCACTGATTAAGCTAACAAGTAATCGCTTGACACGTCTACTAATATTACTTATTTTGTGTTGTAGCATGTAGAAAACCTTACATCCAACAATGCAAATGGGATTCAAATTACACTAAATAAGCACTGCAGAGCAACCACCAAAATAGCATAGCTACAAAACTCCTAGACCCCTGATTTTACTTTTTGTTAAATTCATTACTTGATTTCTACCTCAGGAAGTGAAGAACATTCCAAGGAGCAGTATTCAGAAAATGGAGCTTAGGAGGTAAGTTGCCCTTGGTGTTTCTAAAAAAACCGATTGATAATGACACTCTCTAATCAAACTTGGCAAGCCTAACCAATGTATTTAACTCTAATTTTCTTATCCCTTAATATATTGCAATATTGCTTTCTCTCTATTTTTCTCATATACTTCGTCCTCCATTCCAAGTTATAAGACGTTTTGGCTTTTCTAGATACATAGCAAATAGGGAGTGTGTTTTTATTAATTAAGATTCCTGTAAATTAGACATTTAATATAATAAACTAGCAAAAAGATATTATAATATTTGCACATGAAAAGGGAATTCTTTTGGTTATTTGTTGAAAATTCAGTGATCAATAGGTTCATGAATTTCTTTATCTTGTCAGTTTTGGCAGTTAAAGAATTTCACTTATGAATATGGACATCCAGAAATTTTCCTGATGCAACTTCAGCAATTTTTGTTATAGGCTTGTTCTGTTACATCCCTTTTTTCATTATTGCATATCAACGGCCACTAAAAATCATAGACTCTGCTCATCTTTACCATGCTTCAACCCTCCGTGTCTAAGTGATAGCCAAGTGATTAAAAATGCCCTTTTGCTATATTGCACATTTCCTATTTTAGATGGGACAGATAAGTGTTTGGTTAAGATTTGCATTTCAGGTGTGTTTTTATACTTCTCGATTGATTGGCTGACAATATTACTCTTCTGCTTGGTATGATGGTTTACCTTTTCAAACTGCAGTCACAAGTTTTAGAAGGATAGTGAGGCATACTTCATCTCCTAAAAGCAGAAGAGACTGGGGCGTGTTCATTGACTTGCCTGTAAAGGGAGCATGATGCTTGTGTGGTAATTCTTGTTAGCTACATGATCCACTATTGAAGAACGGTCGAGAATTGCAAGCCGTATAAATAATTTGTGTAACACTACTTGACCGAACTGCATTCATATACAAGAAGTTGCATATTGCTTTCAGTTCTATCTAGGGAAGGCGTGTTTATTTAAAGATCTGTGATTGTTGCTCCGCAGGGCTTGTTTGAACATTCATACCTGCATCTCAGGACTCCCTGTCACTTTTCGGCTTACTTCATGAGTTACCCCAATTTAGTTATAGCTGTATTTTTATGAACTGTGCAAGATATGGACAGTCGTCTCAAGCGGCACCGTTCAGCATGCACGACCTCTTGTGTCTTCAGCAGTAGGAACGCAATGTTCCTATATCCACTCTTGATGCTATTCCATATATATAGATAGAATAGTAACTTTATATCATTCGGTTAATCAACTAATCATATGGTAGTTCATCCATAATCATATTTTATCATAGTAATGGTCATACGTGCAAAGTTGAATTATCATGATTACGATTTTGGTTTGACTACTGAACATGTCCTGAATTTTTTCGTTACTCCTGCCTCCCGGTGCAATGCACATGCGAGTTTTTGAATTCCATGGCATAGTTTTCCTCCACCTTTGTAGCGACCTTAATGAAACCGATAGAGGATTTATTATTTACTTTTAGAAACTTTAGACGATTTAGGTGAGGGAGAGAAGGGCCAACACGAAGATAGGGATGTATTCTGTAAGCACGAAGGACTCTCAAAGGCTCACAGAAGATCTGTTGCAATGCATGAAAATGTCTATACAATAGAGTTGGTGAGCCTACGACGCTGCACTCTTCGTGACGATGTTAATTTCATAAACTTTGCCTTTGGATTAAAACGTTAGTATTTAATTTCATAGTATTGTTATCTTATTGTGCGATTCGTATTTTTTTACTACAAAAGTTTAGTTGTCCCGTAGCAACGCACGGACACGCTACCTAGTAAACCAAAGGCAAGAGGAAAGTGCAGTAGTCTCGGCCTTTTTTAGCCTTTTTGCCTTCATATAAACGTGCAGTCCCAGCACAGCTGAAGCCTAAAAGGATTCAACTTGCAGCTTACATAATTTAGAGAATATTTTAATTAGGTAAATTCTAAATCGCTTATATCACCTTTTAAATTCCAAAAATTCTTTTAAATCTAAATAGTCAACAGAACTAAACAATCTTGGTAGTGAGATTAATATTTATATTGATAATGTACAAGCTTATATTTATATAATATTTATTCATAATATTATACTATTACACTATTTGTTATTGAAATTATTTATAGTACTATATTTTCACAAGCTAAAAGTTAATATCGCTGGTTACGTCAATGAACTCAATTACAACATGGTGACGCCAATAAGGAGCGCATCATCCAGACTTCTCATTGCTCGAGATGGCTACGGTGCATTTTTCTTCTTCCTTTAAATGGTCAAATTATGTTAAAACTTGGTTTGAGTTTTTTTTTTGGTATTTTTATATGTTGTGATAAGTGGTCTGATTCTCTTGCTTAAAAGAAACAAAGCTAAATTTATTCTTTTATCTAAAAAATATCATATGTTTGTATCGATCCTGGCGATACTTTGTCCTGGCCTTGCCCCTGCCTTAGGGCTTTGCTGGAGGTGGTTGTTCAACTATGCATTGCTTGGGGCATGACGGTGCTAGATTCCTAGGTACTTAGGGTGTTGTTTTTGTTGGGAAAAAGCACTCGCACTACACCTAGAAGAACTCGGAATCACCTTAGGGCTTCATCATGAGATATTGCTATTCGACTATGCATTTCTCGTGGGTTTGATGGGGCTAGAGCCTTAGGTACCTTCATTATCGATTGGCCCAGCGCCCCAGCCATGTAGGGAATGACCATGTAGTAATGTTTATAACCTCCTAGCTCCGGGTTTGATTGTGTGGTCATACATTCTGGTTTTTTAAATTGAGGGATTAGACGACAATCCCTACAACACAACACGTAGGATGTTGTTATGTTGTTAAAAGCACTCGGACTGTCCGAAAGCATTTGGCAATCACCTTAGGGCTTCACGGGAAGTTGTAGTTTGACTATGCATCGGTTGGGGCTTCAAAGGTACTAGACCCAGGTAGGATATGTTCCGTTGTAAAAAGCACTTGGACTTTGCCTTGAAAAACTCAGAATCACATTATAAGGCTTCTCGAGATGTTACTGTTCGACTATACATTGCACGAGGCTTGACGGGGCTAGACCTAGGGTGTTGTTCTGTCGTAAAAAGCACTCAGACAATCAGACTATGCCCGGAAGATCTTTGCAATGACCTTATTAGGACTTAATAGGAGGTTGCTACTTGACTATGCATTCACCTTAGGGCTTCGTACGAGGCAATTGTTTTGTTTTTATGTACTTAAGTTATAAGGGTGTTGGGTGTTCTTTAATTTTTTTTTCTTCAACCGTTGTGTCACCTGTCATACATCGTTGTTCTGTCCTCCCTCCTCTTAGCCCCATCACAGACTATGGTATAAAATAGAGTTGGTAGATCTTTGGATATCATGTTGTTTTCCTTTTTTATAGAGACAACTAGCAACGGTTTGCTTGAACTATTCAATTTATTTGTTATCAGCTTGAATCATATCTTGGAGGCATTCATATCTTATTATTTATTCACTTCAATTATTATACAACTTAGTGCGGGTGGGCTTGCGGATCATATCGCTTCTGTTCGGTGATATTAATACATGTGTTTTTGTTGCTAATTTTATTGTGGTCGCAATTTTTTTCTCCTGTACCAACGCACTGGCACGAACCCAATACTATGTACAAGCAAGGTTGTAATGGTCAAAACATGTAATTTCTATAATTTTGTCACAACGGTTGTCAATTATATGGGGTTTTGAATATTTGGCAATCAATTTCCCTTGTTAATTTAATTAGTTATATGTTGGTATTATATTGTATCATTAAGCAATTTTACAAATTGTAACAACAAGTATCATACAGGCGCTCTAGGTTTCTACTAGTAACTGAGAAGCAAAACCAATTAACGTTTTGTAACACTACAATAAGCGGCAGCTTAGATTTGTTTGTCACCTAGCATGCATTTCTTCGACAAACTTCAGTGCCATGCTCTTCGATCAAGACCCAAACTATCATTTCTTCAAACAATAATCTGTTACAATTTGTACTTGCAAAACATTTAATATTTACTATTTGACACAGAACAAACGTGACCATTTCTTTGAGTACTCCCTCCAGGTTGGTAAAAGAATTTGGACAATGTTTGGGTCAAACATTGAGAATATAAATCATGAATAACTTTTAAGTTGTTGAGTTTGGAAATGTGAAAACCATAGGTAGATTTGTCTTGAAATATACTTTTTTAAAAGTATACATATATCACTTTTAAATAAATATTTTTATAGAAAAATAAAGTCAAAGTTATGGTTTCGAGACTATGTTATTGTCTAAAATGACTTTTTTTACCAACCTAAAGGGAGTATCTCCTTCCGTTGTCATATAATAATTGTTACTCAAAATAAAATGTACAGAGATATACTCCCTCCATTCTAAATTATAAGACGTTTTGGCTTTTCTAGATACGTTGTATTTGCTATGCACATAGATATATATTATGTCTAGATACATAATAAAAACAATGTATTTAGAAAAGACAAAACGTCTTATAATTTGGGACGTATTTAGTACTCCATTACTCCCCAACCTGAAGGGAGTATCTCCTTCCGTGGTCATATAATAATTATTACTCAAAATAAAATGTACAGAGATGTACTCCATTACTCCCCCGATCCAATTTATAAGACATAATTTGGTATGACCTGGACTCCCAAATTACACTTTAGCGATTCAATTATTTTATATTATAATTGCTATGATTATCTCCTATACTTATACTACAACTAAAATAAAAAGAATAACACGTGGACACTGGACACTTTTTGGTCTTACATTCTAATAACGTGGGTCATAGTCCTGCCCGGTGCGATCCGGCACCCCTCGTTCATAAACCCATGCCTTGGGACAAAATTCAAAGGAACGAACTCAAACAAACCTCGCTGACTCGCTCCCGTGATTTAAGGAAGGAAACAAACCTCGCTCCCGTGATTTGTGTGCCCGGCTCCGCATCCACCGCGCCCCATCGTCACCCTCACCGTGCCGCCGCCGCACGCGCCCGCCCGGCTCTGGCCGGATCTGAGGACGCCCCCGCCCCGACGGTGAAGACAGACGAGGCCGCGGCGCCGGCCAAGGTGAGTTTCGTCCTGCCTCCTGTGGCTGCCTGCCTTTGCCCGCCGCGCGTGCATGCGGTGCTGGCTGTGGTGATCCGGCACTGACCGTTGCTTGATGTGCGCGCAGAAGGGTGGATCCGAGGACGCCACCAGGGCCACGAAGTGAGGCCGCAGAACGGCCGGGTGCCCGCCGGAACAGCCTCCGCCGCGCCGATGGGTAAGAAGCCCAGGGTCCTCTTGCAGTTAAGCGCCTCCTTCTCGGCCTCCTCCACATCATGGCTTTCAGATTCATCACCAGCCTCCAAACCTCACCACCTCACCGGCGCTGGCCACCCATGGTGAGATGCTTAGGGCCATGATACAGGCATAGGGATTTCCCTCTCCGGTTTCCTGTCTCTTTTCTTTATCTTTTTGTGTACAATGATTTTAATTTGTTCCAGTAAAAGCAGTAACTTGCTTCTTCCATTGATTTGTTCCCAATAAAGTCAGCAACTTATGCTTCTTCCATTTTGTTGTCATGCAAGGTTCTAGGTGCCAATGATCGTTCACTGCTCTCCTAATAGGATAAATATGTGTAAAACTGACATGGAAGGATGATATCTTGAAGATCCAACCTCTTGGTATATGTCTTTTCCACGATCTCTTATAATTTTTCAGTTTATTTTGTGGGGGTTCCATAGGGAAAATGATTTCGTTTTGAGAAAAACATGGCAATACAATTTTTGTATCGATCTGTTCTGTAGTATCTGCATATGCTGCAAGGAAGCAAACGCTGCTTAAAATGTTCTGTGCCACTAGGTATCCTGGTGCCAAAGCCAATCTGTATGTGTAGAAAATGGAAAATGGAAAATGGTGATATGATAATATTTAAAACTTTTGACATTTAGATATGTTATATACTCTTGCGTGAAACTGATCAAGGGATGATATGTTAGCAAGAAACTCTAGGCATTCCAATTGTGGTTGCGTGTAGAATCTGCAGCGAGTTGCAAGTTAGGTAGAGACTGGGTCAAGTAGGGATAGAAGCAATGTTTTCAGATCGTATTATCGAGGCTAGTCGCATGACCACCGATCAGACGACTAATCGCGATTAGTCGTCGATCAGGGTCGATTAGTCGGTCTGATCGGTCTGATCGGCTAGTCGGACCAATTAGTCGTCCTCATGCCTGATGACCTGATCGACCCTGTATATATATATATATATATATATATATATATATATATATATATATATATATATATATATATATATATATATATATATATGATGTAAATATATGTAAACATGGCCATAAATAGGTAAATGGTAGAGGCAAACAACCAAGCACAGTTTGACATGTAATCATGTCTGTAATGAATCGTTATCATGGTGATTTGGCCACTTACCTGTAGGGACAACCTTTTTGCAGAAAATACATTGGATGAACTCTTTCTTCCCTGGGTCTGGCCAAAACCCATATTTCCATCCAGGATTTGATGATTTTGCCTTCCTATGCTTATCTTCAGCCATGGCAGCAAGCTCTGGCGACAATTTAGCTATGGCTGCAGCTGTCAGAGATGCTTCAGTTGGAGCAGCCGACGACGCTGAGACAGAACTACCCCCAACCCCTTCTGAGACAGCAACATTCTGAGCTTGATTCTCAGGTAAATAGACCTCAACAGCTGCATGGCGTCGAGCATCTTCTGCAGATCGGCGCAGCCACAAAAATGTAAAACAAATTGGAGGAAACAGGCACAACAGCAGAGTAGCAGAGGAAGACATAGACACCAACCTTCAGAGGAGGTAGAGTGTTGGCTCATCTTGAAGCTGGACGCCGGCGAGAGGCACGAATGGAGCTGTCGCGGACGCCGGAGAGAGGCGCGGACGTAGCTGCGGACGCCGGCGAGGAAGATCCAGAGAGGTAGCTGCCGCGGACGCCGGAGAGAGACACGGGCGGACGGCGGAGGCGCCGGCGGCTGCGAGGGAGAGCAGAGCCAGAGCGGGACTGCGGGAGCTGGAAATGCGGCGGCTGCAGTTCACTGATGACTGATTCACTCACTCCTCTTCTTCTTCTAACCCTAATGGGCCAGGCCCAGGCCAAGGTGGGCCGAATTCTATCTACACTGTACTGGCCCAACTTATCGTCCTGGTAGCCTTATCGGACGACTAATCGTGATTAGTCGTCATTTATCGGACGATAAGTTTTCTGATCGAAAAAAACTAATCGAGGGCCATTATCGAACACCTATTTACGATAAGGACGACTAATCGCGATTAATCGCGATTAGTCGTCCGATCTGAAAACATTGGATAGAAGTATGCTGTTTTAAATCATGGCAGTTACCATTTTGATACCGAATTGAGCTGGCTCTTTGTTTGAATCCAATAAGATCCTAAGATGTCTGAAATGTTTTTTCTTTTAACCATGGACATCCATAATCTCTTTGCTCTCTGTTCTGCACTTGCTTCCTATTAATATTTTTCCTGTGTATGAGTTGTTTTTTCATTTAACTTGCAATGCGGAGCAGCAAAGATCTCTATTTTCTGATCACCTAATGTTATGTTTCTATTAAATGGTACTGTTTTTTGTTCAGGAAATATCAAAGTTCAGATATGAGATGCAAATATATTTTCTCAGCCTGATTCATGGGAGGTGAGCAAGGCTCCTGGTAGATTAGTGTTACTAAGATTTAAGATGATACGTTTCTGTTCCTTATTTTTATATTTAAAATACATGTTACTTGATGGCTGACGGATTTTAGCATGGTTGAATCTGTTCATGACAATATTGTGCTGAACAAGTGTATCATGGACATCATTTTATTAATCAAACCAGTAGATGATTAGTAGCAAGTGGCTATCCACAATTTAGGAGCTGAAAAATTGCATCCACTCTCTTTCATCTTTGTTAGGTAACTTATGTTTATTTATGTTACAACTGACAACTGAAACCTTCTTGATTGTGTTTAAAGTTCCACATATAACTCTGATATTAGTTAAGGTGCATTGGTGTCAACTTTGACACTAAAACATGAGCATACTTTGCGTACAGTTAAGGTGCACAGCACTGACAGCAGACAGGGGACCCAATGAGCTGCTGCATGATTCTTGTGATTTTTGTAATGCTTCATTGCTGTGATTAAATCTCTAATTAATTCATGCTTTTGTTTTCTTATATGTGGTCAAGAGCATAAAGGGGTTGGTGAACGATGATGGCCATGCATAGGTGGTTCGAGGGACACCGAAATATCTTTTTCTTGAACTTAAAACTTCATGTCTTTTTCTTGAACTTCAGTTCATTTTGCTGATTGATCTGTCTACTTGACAGTATCGATGGCATTCTTTGATTCCTTAGCTGCTACTGTTTTTGAAATAGATAGAATTGTTCTTTCATTCTTGAAGCAGCGGCATGAATTTGTGAATATATCTGGTCTACCATTTATTCCTTGACTTGTTCCCTTCTAGGTGTCAACATGCAGGCACTTCAATCTTACTTATGGAATGAAAGGTGGAAGCAAAGCCGTGTCGGCAATGATAAGGTATGTTGGAAGACACCATATTTGTTGTTGTTCAATGTTCAGTATCAACACATCCTCTTAAGAATTTTTTTCTGTTTAACAAATTTTTGACTATCTTCTAAGTGAGCTTCTGTATTTCAGTGCACACTCAGAAATGGAACCAATCAAAGAGATAAATGTCATGAAAGAATTTTGGAAGCACTCAACTCAGCTGGACATGATGGTAATAATATTGAGACCTTGCTGACTTGTTTTTTTTACTTCAAAATTCAAAGCTGGAACTCTTGTGTTGCCTGTGCATTGCATTATAAAAATATCCAACTATGTATGGGGCTTAAAGTTCATTCCCTTGTATGAATGGTTGATATCAGCTTGAAAATATTTTACCGTCATGTTCCCCTGTAAAACCCTTCTCTCATGTCAATTCAAATAAGAGCAGTTGCACTATCGTAGTGCTGTTTTGCAAGATCCAAGCATATTTTCTGTTTCCAAACGACCACACCATTCTAAATATGTGTTTCCTCAGAGATATGCCTATTTAGCTTGGTCAGATTAGTCCAGGTTTGGGGCATAGGTTGTTATTTTTGTTCCTCCATTCAAAGATTCAGAAGTACAAATGTTGGATTCAGAAGTTTTATCTAACCTATACTCTTAAAGCTGTAGATCCACCCCTCCTCACATATCACTGTTGATCAACAGTGCCCCCTCACAGAGCACTGTTGCCAGAACAGTACATCAACCAATGCCGTCCGATCTACATCCTCTCATCCTGGACCGTCCACATGTCCATACTTCCAGAACCTCTGCCTCCTCCCTCTCCCTCTCCTTTCTCTCGGGCCCGACTGCGGCACCCGTCGGCCGTCGCCCCTCTCCCTCTGCCGACATCGGCACCCCTTCCTCTCGCTCGCTGTCCCCCACAGCGCCGCCCCTCCCTCTCCCCCACACCGGCGGCACCTCTCCCTCTCCCCCATACCCGCGGCGGCTCCGAAGCCCAAGTGTCCCTCCCTCTATCTCTTCCCCACAACCAGGGCGCGGTGCCCCTCACCCACAGTGACGGCGGCGGCCAACCAGAGGAGCGGGTGAGCCGGATCCGCCGCGTGCGAGCCCTCCGGCACGACGCGGCCCAGGTACTGCTGCCTCTCTCTCTCTTCGTCTCCATGTTCTGAGGTCGCCCCCAAACCCTAGCGGCGCAGCCCAAGTTCCGGTGGAGAACCATATACTTATTGTCCACTATAACATGAGCGTGTCACTTGATCACTTGATGCGACCTTTTACACCTTTAACAATCTGTCAATCTCTATTCCTTTCATCTTTGTTTACTCATTTAAGACAGTTTCATTTCATCAGAGGTCAAATAGCTCCCCGCAACAAAAATCTAATTTGACAGAGAAACCAATCTAGGTGGCAACTTCTTCAGTTTCACAAGTTGGATGCTCTGTTTCTTATATCCCGGTGAGTTGTTGCTTTATTCTGCGTAACTCTTATAATGATATAATTCTCTTCTGGATGCTTTTGATTGATTGCATGGGCAGAAGAATTGAGGAAATACTTTAGATATAATATGAACCCAAGTATGACCATCCAAACTTTGGTCAATGTTGTACATTAAAGAACCTATAAGGTCTCCAAATGATTCTTTTGGCTTCAATGATTGGGTTCACCTGAAATCCATGTTTCACTGATTGCATACACTTTTCTAGGATGTATTTACATAGTCTTTGTTATTATATCTTCCAATCTACATACTTTTCTATTTTACTGACTCCCTTGGCTCTCAGCTTAAGGTCAAATTTAACTCAACAAAAGTAAATCACGCTAAAAATTTTGTGCAGCTGCTTTACTAGAATTTCAGCTTATTCTTGATTTAGGGCTATCAGCTACCAGAACATATCCCATTACTGATCTTACCATATAATGTCCGCTATCAGCTACCAGAACATATCCCATTACTGATCTTACCGTATAATGTCTGTTTCCTTTTTCTCTTTTGTTCATTTCGAATTTTTCATACCATTCTTCCGCAGCCTTTATTTGATTTTGCACGCTAAGAAGTCATTGCCTGAAAATCGTAAAATTTCGATAAGTTCCTCTGCTTTTTACTAACTAATGCCAGTTTTCTGTCAAAATTGTTATCCTATTCGGTCCCAACTGATTGATGACCAAAGTGCTTAGTCTCAATCAAATTTGATCTTCAAACAAACCATGAAACGAAGGTGGGAATTCAAGCCATTCTTCACTTCTGCTTTCGAGGGCTACCAACAAAGCTTCGTGTCCGATAATGATTTGCAACCTGCTACCGTTTACGCCTTATTACTCCTGCCTTTTTATCTCATTATTGATTTCTAACCATGGAAAGGCCAGATGCCAAATTAAATTGACACATTTACTTCCTTTATTTCGCAAAGGATATGCATTTGCACTCAACAGGTGAAAACGATACTGTTCTGTCCACTTCATGCAGCAGGTGTGTTTTCTTTTTCCGAATAGTCAGAACTATAATTTAACTCCCTTTTTCTGCCCCCATGTCATCATTTGACTGATTGCCTACAACGCAGTTCTAAAATCAAGTAAGCTGGCAGAAGAAGGTTCTCTAAAGGGTAGAAAACATATTTTCTTGCATTTCCTCAATTAAATTTGGAAAATGCTATTGTTTTCTGTGCATGGATGCAGGTATCCTTCCTGTCACTATTTACATGCACTCATTGCCTGCATGGTGCTCTCTTGGGGACAATCGTAGCAACATGTTTTCTTGCATTTGCTAAATTAAATTTGGAAAATGCTATTTTTTGTGCATGGATACAGGTATCCTTCCTGCCTCTATTTACATGCACTAATTGCCTACATGGTGCTCTCTTGGGGACAATCGTTGAATAAGTAATCGCATCAGATGAGATTGTAAAGGTGCTGTTCTTGGCTTTGTTGATGGTTCCATATGCAAGTATGCAGAAAACATGCCATCTAAAAATGGTTCTTTATTATATCATACAATATTAAGTTAGTTCCATACAGACTACATATGCTCTATTACCATTTCAGCTATATAAATAGATTTATACATATGCTCTGTTTTGTTGATTCGCCTATATTCTTATATTGCTGCTTTGCACTTCTTTGTTGACCAGTGCCACTGAATCTATATCCATAATGCCTATGAACTCTGATGACTTATGTGTTTCAAATCATGTCCTTTAGTGGCTCTTGCAAAATTTTTAAGAGTGCCTTACATTTTTGCTCCCTGAAAATCTGAAATTATATCGTGCTTTTGTTGTTTCAATTCTTTGTACCGCTGCATCCAAATTCCATAGGCTTCCATAGGTTTGGAATGGAGGACTTTCCTTTTCCATAGTCTTATATTAGATGCGCATCATGCAGAAATTTACAGCTCTTGGTTTACTTCACCATAGGTTGTAATTTGAAATGGCCTTCAAATATGATTATAAGCTTCAAACTTGGTCACCTTTCAGAAATACACTATACAAGTATGAACCTGGAGAATGATACCTTGGATGCCAACATCCACGTCCACGGTGCCTACGTGGCTCACGATACGGTATGTTCAGTACTGAAAGATTGTTTGCAAAATTCCTTGCTTTTTTATGCCTTTTTGGTTCTTTCACATTTCCTAAAAGTTCTTCATGGCTGCAGAGATCAATCTGCTTGCCATCATACGTCTGTTTTGTCTTCTAAGGTTGCTTACATAGCCACTGAACTGCAGGTACCATAAATTTTTTTGACCCCTATTGCCGTTTCACTTTTCATGTGCTCATTCTTAGCTAATTGCCATTTAACCTACGTCTTATCTTCTTTTTTTCCCCTTTGGCAGTGCCTTCAATTTCCGAGATGTTTTGCTTACAACATATCGCACATTGGCTAAGCACAGGCAACGATTGAAGATTTTTTTATTTTTTTATTTTTTTTGCTTGGAACAACCACTTTGTAAATTTTTACTTGATGTATGCTACTGTTTTCATGAGCGCAGTTATATATGAAGTCGCTAGCCTGCGCAAGTGCGCGGGGATTCCTGCTAGTATATCTTAAAATTCAGAAAATGTTTGATTTCAAAATTTAGAAGATATAAGAACTTACTCTTGCATGCATGTATGTAAAATGTCCATGTTTTTGATAACTCCTGGATGAAAAAAGGAGTGGGGAACAACAGTATCTGGTTAACTTGATTATAGCTGGCAAATACACACTAATCCTCCATTTGTTGGTTTAATCAATTCTTTGCATACTTGAATTCACAAATCACAGAGGGAAAAACGTAGTGTACCTCTCTGCAGTGATTTCCACTGTTTTTGAGAGTCTAATTGTCCTCAATTCTGCTGGAGCATGCGGAGTTTCTGCATCCAGCATTGAAATCGTTCGGCACCTGTTACCCAAGCTTCCGTTGATCCAGGTGAGTCCCGCTGCCATTACCCTTTGGTTCAAGCCTCTTAAGCCCTTGTGTTTTGTTGATAAATGAATAATAGTGAATAATCAACCTCATTTATGTCTCGACCTAAAATTGCTTACTGTACAGAGAAAACAATTCAGCAAATTATTCATCACTGATAGCAAACTCACAGCCATCTAATGACTGAGCACACCACAATACACTTAAGCAAATTGTTCTTTGCCTTCTGTTCTGTTTTTGAGCTTCCGTGCTGCATGACTGGTACTACTCACTAGAAAGTGCAATGGAAAAACTGAATTTAAACAGGATTATGTTACATTGTTAAAATTAAATCAAGCATCAATCGTCCAATTTATTCTTGTCAGTTGGGATTTACGAATTATGACTATTTTAGACCAAAACTAATTTTAGCCTCTCATTCATAAGCTAAGACCTATTCTCATTTCCAGCCTTCCAAGAACAGTTTGTTTGTAGCAGACATAACTTTAAGTGCATTCAATGTTTTGTGGACATACAGATCTGCTAGACTCTGTTCTTGCCAAATTCAGATACCTATCTATATTCTAGAAAGTTTCACAAAGTACGAACTAAACCTTCATCCATCTCAGTGTTTGTGACTGTGTGCTGCAACCAACCCAGTATTCTAATAGCCGCAGTCACACTTCTTGTGTTTGCTGCCATGTTCTATCTAATGCAATGGATTGAATGTTTATTCTCTGCACATAATTAGTGAATGAATGGTATCTATTTTCAGTGGGTGAATTGATTAGAAAAGTTTCCATCTCTTTTTTTTTTGTATAATCAGACACGCCCTGGAACTTAGCTGAGGTTGTGCACACCTAAGAGGGGGATATAAACATTCCGGAGCTGTGAACAAGGACAAAAGCAACCATAATACTGTGGTGGAAGAAATTTCGAAATAGTTCTGAAGTTGGAGTTGGACATGGTTAATTTAACTAATTTTATACATATTTAGTTAGTTATTAATTGAAAGTTTAAAATTACCTTTGTATCAGATAACTGAGCTTGAGATGCTTCACGCCAAAATAACTAAGATGTTTCATTGCAGTCTTAGTTCAGAGAAGGGCACCGCCATCTCTTCTCATTGTTATGAGCAAATTAATTTTTTTCATTGTCATATGAGAAAAAGCTGTGAGCATGTGCCATATATAGTTAGTTATTTAAATGGATACGCACATTAGCATTGCACGATGCTTTAGCAAAAGAACAATTTTAGTTGAATGGAGATTTTTTGGTTCAGTGTATTTTTGGTGGTGCCAATTGAATATCATCCATACATATACAAGTGTTGCTATTGGTGTACGTGAGAATATGGAATACAACTTACCACAGTGTAGATATGTAAGTCGATTGCTCATGCTTTTATTATTTGTTTCCCATATTTTATTCTTATTGCTACCATATTTGTAGTTTCTTTTGCCATAGCTACATGTTCGAAAATATATGTTTTATATTTTTGAACGGCAAAAGAAAACGCTTATCATGATGGACTCTAGACCTACTGAAAAGTGGTATAAAGACACACCAGTGCTGATGTATCTTAGCCGCATCACGAAAAGGTCTATATAGTAGAGTTTGTGAGCCAAACACCACGCTCTCCGTGATCGTGTTAATTTCACGAATTTTGCCTTTTCGATTAAGGTCTCGTTCATCCGGCTTATAATCCGTACTTTTCACCTTGTTTTTTCAGCCGGAACAATGTTTTTCTCTCACAACAAATCAGCCAACAGTGTTTTTCAGTCGGCTTATCAGCACAGCCGAACGGGGCCTAAATGTCACTTTAACATCAGTACTTAATTTCACAGTATTGTTATCTTATCGTGCGATCCGTGTGTTTTTAGTATATAATGTTAGCTATCCCGTAGCAACGCACGGGCACGTTACCTAGTAACAGGGCAGCTTGGTTGGCCACGACAATCTGCCACGCTTCGAGTTCGGCAGCCACACTAAGGACGCTGCTTGGTTGTGGATTTATTTTTGCCACCACAACTGACAACTGTGGCATGGATTTTTGCTTGGTTGTGGATTTATTTTTGCCTCCACAACAGACAGCTGTGGCATGGATTTTTGCCACAACTGACAACTGTGGCAGCGCTTGTGGCGTGACAGAGGGGCCAGAAACCAAACACGCAATGATTATTGGATAGCATATCTAATTATAATAGTTCAAATTTGTTTGCCAAATTATTGGTCAAAGATTGTAGAGTTTAAATTTTGATATTCGTGCGCATCTTATAAACCGCGAGTGTTTGGAGTATCATGTTTGCAGAAAGATACATATACTGAGAAGTGATCATTGACAAGAAAAATGCGGTTCAAACAGAAACACAAGATCCCAACATCATCTCTTATTTGAGTACGAAGTACAGTACCACTTAAGACCCAACAACTAGAGTACATAAATACCACTTCAAACGCAAACACCAACCTTACATAAATACCACTTTATGCTGTCCCAATACTCCAAACCATTCTGAAACTTCTTGAACAACCATTTCACATCACTAAATGCTGAGGCTCAACTACTCGACGAGGTTCCGGCTCATCCAAAATGAGTGACCAGGCCACAATAACAACCATTTTACAGGATCCAATGTCAAGCGTACAAGAGCTTCTACCTGCTTCCTTGGCCGCAAATGCCGCCAAAGCTTGCACAGCATTGTTACCATCTTGCCATGCCCTAACAGAAACTTCCAGGTTGCTGTTACTTTTAGCAGAAACAACACTACGAGAAAGCTCAATCACACCATCACCAGTCACAGGCACTTTCTCATCTCCAAAACTAAGCAGGGTGATTTTCTTGTGATCAACACTGGTGCTACGGGTCCTACCTCCAATAACAGGACCTTCATGCTTACCATGAAAAATATCACCAGTTCTAACCAAACAGGCAGCAAACTCACCCTGAAAACCATGTGGCCATGAACCACTGATAACTCGAACAGATATTGTGGCCTCGACAGAGGAAGTAATATGCCCAAGTGTAAACTCCACTGTGCTAAACTTGCCACTGCAAGTCTGATGGAACATGTATGAATAAGGCACTCCTTTGTCTCGCATTTCATTAGCAAGACAGCATAAAGTTTTATCCTCGAGTTCAGTAGGGCCCTTCACTTTCAGGTAAACCTCGATGGTTACAGGAGCCGAAAACACAACAGCACGGGCAGGACCTGTGAGTACTAAATATGGATCCTGCATGCAACAATTAAATAAAAATATGAACTTAAGTGGAAGAAAAGAAAAGAAATATTCAGCACTCAAATGGCATAGGGCCCATACTATCAAATGTAAGATAAAAATGCTAGCTTAATCCACCAATGACAAAAATGATAAGATATTTGTTCTGCGTAAACAATCGCAATATAACTCATTTGTGTTCTAGCTGAATTGGTTAAGTGGCTCTAGTAGCAGGATATTTGTTCTGCGCAACAATCATAATATAACTCATATGTGTTCTAGCTGAATTGGTTAGGTGGCTCTAGTAGCACTCCTCAGGTCCTAGGTTCGACTCCTCGTGGGAGGCAAATTTCAGGACGGGATTAAAAAAAAATCCCCTCGTCTGTCCCACGCCAAAGCACAGGTCTAAGACCCGGCCCAGGTCGTTGGTCGTTCTCACAATGGCTACGGTGCTGCTGTGTAAGGGTGGGGCAGGGGTTCGGGGGTTTTCTCGACCTACGTGAGAAGGTCTTGTTCTTAGCAAAATGCCCGGGGGCTGTCTACACCCCACAGGTCGAGTTTTTATGTAGAATTCAGAGAAAGCCTTACAAACAAAGGCTGAAACGGTCAGGCCAAGAGAAGGAAGAAAATACTAAAACACTCACAAGAATACAAAGAATATGACAGTAGTTTAATAAAAGAGACAAAAGGACAAAATGGACTCAGCGTATATGTGTTGGTGGGATCATGTAAGACCTTCTCCAGTGGTGGATGGAAATCAATTCCTGCTATGAGGTGTCAGCCCAAGAATTGATGATGCCACACCACTGGAGCAGAATTGAATCTTGCCTTAAGACAGGAACCGAAACCAAAATGGGATTCGATGCATATGAATTAAACAAACATCCGTGTACAGTGAAATATAAAGTGAAAGGAGAGGACAGGAGAGTGGAAAAGAAATATACAGTTAAACAAACATTCATCAGGAGAGAGGAAAGGAGATATTTGTCCCCCTCATGGAGAGCCAAAACCAGGCCCAAATAGCCCATCCTCTTTGGTGCCTTTTTACCAGGCACCGAATCCACCACTAGACCACCCCTAGAGAAGGCCTAAAGGGCTTTCAGGCCTTGTGAGTACCCTAGGGCACAGTTAGTCAGGTTCCCACCTAGTCTTCACTAGGGATGCCATAACCCACCATCTGCTCCTTGCACCAATATTATATTATTTAGTAAAAACTTCAGTCGATGTGTTGCATCAGTATTTAGTTGAGCCTAACATGTGAGTGTGACACTCGATCAGTAATTAGTTGAGGCTAACTAGTGCTAAATGATGGCTATTTCTTTGTGTACAATATGGATTTCCTTAATGCAACAAAACCTAGCATATATAACAGGCTCTCATCTATAAGCTTCATCGACAAAATGAAATTTTTTAACCCTGAGGGACTACAGGTTAAATGCCATAGTAATTAACTAACCGCATTGTTTCCACGTAATAATGATATACATGTGCAAGCAGTTGCTGGAAGTTGGTAAACGATGCATTAGGCAGAAGTGCAGCTTTGCACCAAACAAACCAAAATAATGAATGAAAAGAGTTACTACAAACCTCCTTAGTGAGGGTTTGGCACTCAGACCTTGAGCGCTGGAAGATAATATTGCGATTGTGATCAACATGGTCGCGTATGGCAACCAGACCGAACACACAGAGAGGCCACTGGAAGCCACCTCCTATTCCTGCAATCATGGCTGAAAAGATCTGTAGAGTATCGCCGGGGTAGATTCTATCAATTGGAGGCTCATCAGTATAGCGCATAGGGGGGATAAGAGCTGCACGTAGTAGGATGTTTCGATTAGTTTCATATCGAGTTCAATAACAGCAGCAATAGTAGCAGGAAGAACAATACTCATCATGTGCAGGTACGAATTAAGATAAAATTTCAGTATTGTTGTTTACAGGTCTAGCTCTGATCCTATCTTATCCATAATCAAATATCCATCAGACATAAGTACTTCTTCTGTTGAATAATAACTACACCTATCTCGAACCAAAGTCGACCTCATCACATACATTTAAAAAAAACTCAACCTAATTAGGATATAGATAGATGCAGATAAAATGGAGAACTTACTGGTGTCATCGAAGCATCCGCAGCGGCGGGACCATATACGGTTCCATCTTTTGCGAAATCGGAGAGCCTCGAGGTCCGGGTCGTCGTTGTCCTCCTCATCATCATCCGCCTCCTTCTCCTCCCCCTTCTTCAATACGCTCGGCAAATCCACCTTCCACCCAAACGGTTTCTGTTCCGCATGGTTCGCGTCCGTCCTCACCGGACGTACCCCATTAGATTCATCCAGATGATCCCAAAACGCATCCTCGATAGCTAGACGTGCCAGGAACTGCCGAGATCTTTCTTCCTGTGCTAGGATGTGCTGGGATTTTTCTTCATGTGCTAGGAGCTGCTGGGATTTTTCTTCATGTGCTAGGATCTGGTGGGATTCTAACTCAGAATCAGGGCAATCTCTCTTCCTCGAACCCTCCCTCATCAACACCTCGGGCGCCTTCTCCATCTCGCACTGTTGAATGAAGCACGGGGCAAGGTAAAGATCGCCGCCGCCGCTACGGCTGGGTAGGAAGCCCTAATTTTTTCTGAAGAGATGAGATGTTGAGACGTAGCACCTCTTGGTTTTCTGGAAGCACAGCTAAATAGGTAAATCCTCGTCGCACAGATTCTCGGCTCAATAATGAACCTCGCGGACCGCAATCGCATAAACCAAATGGCGGGCCTAAACTGTACAGAAATCGAATTGGCCCCAGGCCGCGACAAAGGCCGAGCGGGTGCGTGGTCCGGCGCACACTGCCTTTCGCACGTTCGTTCGTTGAAGAAGTGGACCGCACCCACACGCGCGAAATCCGAAAGGCCCAGGCACCGCAGCCAAGCGCGATGGCTTTCGGCCCGCTGGTAGGAGGGTGTGGTGCCTGGATTTTTTTATTTTTTATTTATCATTTTCTGATTCTTTAAATAAATATCCGTTTGAAAAAAATGCAGATTTAGACCTATACCGCTGATTTTGTTTAAAAAAAGACCTATACCGCTGATTGAACCGGCTATAGCCGTTTGAACCGATGGTAAGCTCTCAGAAAAAAAAACTTTGGCAGCTCTCGAAAAAACTTATAGCCGTTTCAAACAGCTATAAGTTGTCAGCCTTTGGGCCCAGGCAACTTATAGCCGTATGAAACGGCGGTAAGGCCACCAGAATTTTTTCTAAGAGCTTATCGACAATAGTCAAATGAATTACTGCCATCAAAGAAAGGTGGTTTGCTCTCCACATGGTTGAACATAATTTGAGCCATTATTTGACATCGAGGTTGTTAAGCCTTCAATCAAACGGTGACCACGGCTCCGATACCACTTGAAAGGTCCTAATATGGCTAGAGGGGGGTGAATAGCCTAATTTAAAAACTACAAAAACACTAGAGCAAATTGATTAGTATGACAAACGGTGAAAAACAATTTACGCTAGCTCTACAAGGGTTGCAGACCACCTATCCAATCAATTCTAGTCTTTATGATCTCTAATCACTCAAATGCTATGTCACTACTAGCTACACTAGGTGAGCAACTAGAACAAGGTAAGCTACACAAGCAAGATACACTAGAGAGCTAATTACACTATTTTGCGAGAATGTAAATGAGAAGATGAAATCTTTATACCGTCACGAAGGGGATGAACCAATCAATCACCGGGAGAATACCAATTAATCACAAGATGGACATAAGAATTTTCTCCCGAGGTTCACGTGCTTGCCGGCATGCTAGTCCCCGTTGTGTCGACCAACACTTGGTGGTTCGACGGCTAAGAGGTGTAGCACGAACCTTGTCCAACACGTGGACCGCAAGGACCTACCCACAAGTGAGGTAGCTCAATGACACGAGCAATTTACTAGAGTTGCCTTTGGCGCGCCACCGGGAAAGGCACAACACCCGTCACAAGATCACCGGAGCCGGCCACGAACAATCACCAGCACATGCCAGACCTCCACCGCTGCTCCAAGCCGTCTAGGTGGCGGCAACCACCAAGAGTAATAAGAATCACGCAGCTCAAATGATCCTCAAGTGCCACTAGATGCAAACTCACAAGCAAATGCACTTGGATTCACTCAATCTCACTTTGGATTCGTAATCAAGCAAGAGAGATAAGTTGGAGGGCGTGTGCTAGGCTCAAGAGGATGTCAAGATAATCAAAATGCCAAGAGAGGTCCTCATGAGCCGGCCAACAACTATTTATAAGCATCCCTAACAAATAGAGCCATTGGCCCTCAGCTCACCCAGATTTCAGGGCGACCGGATGCACGCCTCTAGCATCCGTTCTCTAGATCACTGCCATGTGTTACTTCGCGTTTAACCTCGTTCGGCAGATCTCAACGGTCAGTTACGCGCTAATGAACGATTGGACGCTCTTATGAAAATGACCGGACGCAGCTCGACCAGAGTTCGGTCCACAACAGGGAGGTTCCAGAACACCTAAATCGTGACCGGACGCATCCGGTGAGAGGGGACCAGATGCACCCCTGCGTCAGGTCAACTCATCATGTGCGAGAATAGCTTACGTCATCGTACGTCATCGCGTCCGGTCGCGTCACCTGGCCTGAGTTCGGTCGCTCGAAAAGATGACTAGATGCGTCGGTGTCAGCGTCCGATCGCAACTGTGCGCGCTCGGCCTTCTGCGCTGCTTCGCTATAATTGACCGGATGCGCCTGGTGAGTCTGGTCACCACGACCACAGCGTCCGGTTAGTGGACTTTCTCCTCCTTTTCTTTTTCTAAGTCCACAACCGCTTCACCCTTGCTTCCAACTTGCTAACCACAAAGTGTAGAACTTGTGTGCACGTGTGTTAGCGTTTTTCAAAGCATTTTTCAAGGGCGATGTTAGTGCACTCTAGGTCCTAATGCATATGCATGTATGAATTCACCTAGTGGCACTTGATAACCGATCAAACCATAAGACTCCCCTCTTAATAGTACGGCTATCAATCCTGAATCACTCACACCCTCTATGGTGTCTTGAGTGCAAAACAAAATGGTCCTATGCTTATACCTTTGCCTTGCATCCATTTTGTTTTTCTCTTTCTTCTTTTCCAAGTGAGCACTTGATCATATTGTGGTCATCACCATCATCTTCATGATCCTCTAGCTCCACCTCTTGGAATGTGCCAACCCCATTTACTACATACACTTAGCATGTAGGTTAGCACTAGGGTTTCATCAATTAACCAAAACCAAACTAGGGACTTTCAACCTCTCCCTTTTTGGTAATTGATGACAACCCATTCACAAAGATTTACAATAAAATTTTCTTGGCCTCATGTTGCTTGCCCAAGCATTTTACCATGTGCAAAGTATATGGACAAGTTTTATGAAACCGAATTGGTAGCATTTGCTCCCCCTATATATGTGCTAAGGTTTAGATTTGAAAGCTTGCACATATGCTTTGGATAGGAAAGTTAGGAGCAATGACTACCAAATTATGCTAAGGTGTAAAGAATAGACCTTTGAAGCGCGATACCAATCGGAGTTGCCATTTGAACACCATCCTTAGCACCAATAGTAACTAGACATTCATCAAAAACTAGAAAACCCCATGAGATCAACATTATATGAGAGGGTCTAGTTTACACATGATAAACACTAGTCTAGTAACACTTCCTATGCATGCTAGATCTTTATTTCATCATTCAAACCTACAACTGGCATACATCACACAAGCAATGTATCAGAGAACAACAAACTACAACTAATGCTTATGCAAGCAAACACATGCTATGCACATTCAAATGCACCATTCAAGTTCATGAGATTGCTTCCCCTACTTATGTGCTTCAAAAATTTAATTGACCCCCTTCTCTTCATTATCATGTTTCTCCTCTCCCCCTTTTGCAAAACTTTGGGAACTTTCTCTCCCCTTTGTCATTAATGACCACGAAAGGTGAGCTCAAATTTTAGATAGATTGTGAGAAACCATTGTAAGTGAGGATCATTTTTCTAAATTTGGTTCAATCTAGATCATTTGCAAAAGATATTTAACTCGGTTTGATCTAAGGGCAAGCTTCTTCACACCTTCAATGAAGGGTTATCATGCACCATGTTGAGTTAAACACTTATAGCTCATTTTCTAGATTAAACACTAGGTTCACAAGGCCATAGACATGTCATATGCTAGCACTAGATCATATCAAGCATACAAATAATAGTGGTACCATGCAAGCATCAAATTCATTTTATTTCTATGAATGAGCCTAAGACATGATGGGAATGACTAGATGCACTAAACAAGTCCTTGGCAAAGGATGAATGATATGTCAATCAATTTTACCTTGCTTTGCTCGAAGGAAAGGCATGTCATATGAGTGGGGTGCATCAACACATATTTGAGAAGTTAAGTATGTTCAATTCATTCCTTAGCTTGTAAAACCTTTTCTCATCAAGTGGCTTGGTGAATATGTCGGCAAGTTGATCTTCGGTACCCACATTCTCAATGCAAATGTCCCCTTTTTGTTGATGATCTCTTATGAAGTGATGGCGGACATCTATGTACTTTGTTCTTTGATGTTGAACCGGATTGTTGGTGAGCTTCACGGCACTTTCATCGTCACATAGCATTGGCACTTGATTGAATTTGATTCCAAAGTCCTTTAATGTGGCCTTCATCCAAAGTATTTGTGCACAACAACTACCGGCAGCAATGTATTTGGCTTCCGCGGTTGAAAGTGCAACACTATTTTGCTTCTTGGATGACCATGAGACAAGTGATCTTCCCAATAGTTGACATGTGCTCGATGTGCTTCTTCTCTCAACTTTGTCTCTGGCATAGTCCGAATCGAAATATCCAACAAGTTCAAACCTTGCACCCTTGGGATACCACAAACCAACATCTTGTGTATGCTTTAAGTACCTCAATATTCTCTGTGTTGCCTTCAAATAACTTTCTCTTAGTGAGGCTTGGAATCTTGCACACATGCATACACTAAATATGACATCCAGCCTTGATGCGGTCACATAGAGTAAGCTTCTAATCATAGACCGATACATATTTTGATCCACCATATTGCCACTTTTGTCACTATCTAGGCTTTCATTTGTCCCCATTGGTGTACTAATGCCCTTTGCATCTTTCATGCTAAACTTTTTGAACATGTCTTTGATGTGCTTGCCTTGACTCACAAATATACCATTCTTCAATTGCTTGATTTGAAGACCAAGGAAGTAACTAAGTTCTTCAATCATGGACATTTCAAACTCTTTAGCCATCATCTTGCCAAACTCATCATAATAATCTTGATTAGTTGATCCAAATATGATGTCATCAACATAGATTTGCAACACAAACAAGTCTTTGCCAATCTTCTTGGTAAAGAGAGTAGTGTCAACCTTTCCCATGATGAACCCTTTACAGAGTAAGAAATCTCTCATACCATGCTCGAGGTGCTTGCTTCAAGCCATACAATGCCTTCTTCAACTTGTACACATGTTTGGGCTTCTTGTAATCTTCAAAACTGGGAGGTTGCTCAATATAAACTTCTTCATTAATGTAGCCATTGAGAAATGCACTCTTCACATCCATTTGATAGAGCTTGATGTTGTGGACATAAGCATAGGCTAGCAACTGGGGCATATGTTTCTCCAAAGTCAAGACTTTCTATTTGTGTGTATCCTTGAGCCACTAGTCTTGCTTTGTTCCTTACAACTATCCCATCTTGATCTTGCTTATTGGGAAAGACCCATTTGGTTCCAATCACATTGTATCCCTTAGGGCTCTCAACTAACTTCCATACTTGATTTCTCTTGAAATTGTTTAGCTCTTCATGCATAGCATTCATCCAATCAACATCCTTCAATGCATCATCAATCTTCTTGGGCATGAGAAATGCTCACAAAATGATGCCAATCTTGATCTTGTTTGTACACCTCTTGAAATATCACTAGTTACGAAATCTAGGGAATGATCTCTTGCAACATTAGTTGGTTGGAGCACTTGAACTTGATTGCTTGCACTTGGTTGGTCATTTGGTAGAGATGATGCACTAGCCACTTGTTGATCTTGCACTTGAGATCATGAACTAGCTTGATTTTGATCATGGAAACTACTAGCTTTCATATTTGTGTTAGAGAGCACTTGATCTTTGTCATCATTGACTTCAATCACTTCTCTAGGCCTTATGTCACCAATATCCATCTTCTTCATTGCATCGGCCAACTGATTGCCTCTCACATCTTCTAGATTCTCATCTTCCTCTTGGAAACCATCTGTTTCATCAAATTCCATGTCATGAACCTCCTCAAGTGTACCACTAGCCAAGTTCCAAACTCTATAAGCCTTGCTAGTAGTTGAGTAACTAAGCAAGAAGCCTTCATCACATTTCTTCTCAAACTTGCTCAATCTTGTGCCTTTCTTCAAGATATAGCATTTACAACCAAAGACCCGAAAGTATGCAATGTTAGGCTTTCTACCATTCAATAGCTCATATGGTGTCTTCTCTAGGAATTGATGGTAATAGAGGCGGTTGCTATAGAAGCAAGCCATATTGATAGCTTCGGCCCAAAAGGAATGACTAACATTGTATTCACTCAACATTGATCTTGTCATATTAATCAAAGTCCTATTCTTTCTTTCAACTAGTCTATTGGATTGTGGTGTGTACTTGGCCGAGAATTGATGCCTAATACTATACTCATCACAAAGCTCATCAACTCTTGTATTCTTGAATTCACTACCATTGTCACTTCTCACTTTCTTGATGGTGGTTTCAAACTCATTTTGAACTCTCTTAATGAACTTCTTGTATATATCAAATACATCACTCTTGTCACCAAGAAATGCCACCCAAGTGTATCTAGTGAAATCATCCACAATCATAAATCTATACTTGTTGCCACCAATGCTAGTGTATGTTGTTGGCCCAAACAAATCCATATGCAATAACTCAAATGCCTTTGATGTGCTCATTGTGCTCTTCTTTGGATGTGTGTTGCCCACTTGCTTTCTAGCTTGATATGCACTACATAGCTTGTCCTTTTCAAATGTGACATCCTTCAAGCCTCTAACTAAGTCATGCTTCACTAACTTATTCAATTGCTTCATGCAAACATGACCAAGTCTTCTATGCCATAACCAACCCATGCTAGATTTAGTGAGCAAGCGTGTTGATAGTTGAGCTTCACTAGTATTAAAATCAACCAAGTATAGATTCTCATATCTAAAGCCTTTGAAGATCAAGTTAGAGCCATCTACACTTATGATCTCTACATCATCAACACTAAAGATGCACTTGAAACCAAGATCACACAATTGAGCTACCGACAAAAGATTGAAGTTCAAGCTCTCTATTAGTAGCACATTGGAAATGCTCAAATTATTGGACATAGTAATTTTACCAAGCCCCTTGACCTTGCCTTTGCTATTATCACCAAATGTGATACTTTGCACACCGTCACCATTATTTGACTTGATTGAATTAAACATTCTTGAATCACCGGTCATGTGTTGTGTGCACCCACTATCAAGCACCTAATGCCTTCCTCCGGCTTTGTAATTGACCTACAAAAGAAGATCAATTCTTTTTAGCTACCCAAACTTGTTTCGGTCCTTGAAGGTTAGTAACTAAGCTCTTTGGCACCCACATAGCTTTCTTCTTTGAGCTCATCCATGGTGCACCAATGAACTTAGCCTTCACATCATTGGCACCCTTTGTAAGTACATAGAAAGAATCAATCTTAATGGAGGATACATTAGCTTGAGATTGCTCCTTCATGCACTTTTGCTCTATGTGCCCAACTTGCTTGCATCTAGTACAAAACCGACCATTGTTCTTCACAAAACTAGTCTTGTGAGGAGCAAAGGTCGCCTTGCCTTTCTTAGGGGTATAACCCAATCCCTCTTTGTAGAGAGAAGCACTTTGGCTACCCAAGCACATAAGCAAGCGGTCCTCACCACCATAGGCCTTGCCTAGAGCGTGAGTGAGCTCATTGACCTCCTTGAGGGTCTCATTCTCAACCATTAGTGAGGCATCACAAGTGAAACCATCACTAGTAGATGAGGTAAAAGTGGTAGTACTATAAGAAGGGTGTAACGGAACCGCCCAAATTATAGGAACAAAAGTACAAAAAAATCGCCGGAGCAATTAAATTCCCGTACTTAAGCTCCTATAACCCCGGTAGTCCAATGAAATCACGAGGGATTTCAAACCAACCAACATACAAGTAAGATCGTAGTGGTCCAACATAACAAGTCATATGTTACATCCATTTCATAAGTAATTCAACATATATCGGAGTTCAGTAGAGTTATTACAACTCAAGTTTAAAAGTAGCGGAAGCAAAGTAGTTTGAAACTAATATCACCTTAATTCAAATACATGCCAGTACCAAGGTCAATTTTCCATAAAAGCATGAGAGATAAGATAGCTCAGACGAATCATGCCCATGATCACACTCCGCCACTACAGCCAGAGTCTTCCAATTCTTGCAGTAGCTATGATACATCACAACCTGCAGCAAGTGAGAATAAACCCTGAGTACGAGAAGGTACTCAGCTAGACTTACCCGTCATAAACCAGAAATAAAGGACACCAAGGAGCATGCAAGGCTTTTATACAGTGGGCTGGCTTGACTCATTTGCGAAAAGCAAGAGTTTTTAAGAAAAACTATACTAATACTTTTTGCATCATTTTTATTATAACCTATTCAAGCTAGGTAAACACCTATTGCTAAAGCAATCACTTGATTCATCATCAACATCTAGATTACCATATCAGGTTTAGCATTTCCAACATCATTCACTTAACCATCAGTGTTCCATTATTGTTACTACGATGCCGTAGCTCGAGTCAAGTGCTCACTAACCGGGAGCGACGACAATTCGAATCGAATTCCTATCCAGCTGGAGATTTATTCCTCACACAAACCCTGCTTCCCCCGTCAGGGTCGCGTAGATCACCAATGACACTTTCCAAGAAGCCGTGGGATAACAATCATGGATCGCACTACCCAGGGACCGCCCGACTGCCAGGACGCACCTTGGGCTCACTCTTCACGTCCCTGTTTCACCCCCTTCAACACCAGTCTGCCAACCCGAGTTTATCCCGGCTCGAAAAGTGTCACTAGCTTCGCGGTCGAAAGGTACTTTATTCGGCCAGCTAAATGTGAGGCATGCGTTCAACATGACAAGAGGGACGAGCAACGATCGGTCCTTAATCGACATAGACGGAATCACTATAGTCCAAAACCCTATAAGACTCCGCCCGGTCTTCGTTTATCCATCAACACTTAGTTACTTTTTATGATCACAAAAACAGCTAACCATAACCCGGTATCCACCTATAACTCGCAGGAGACAGGAAATCACCCGACTTCTACCGGTCTAAGCATGGCTAAGCAATTTACTCGATCCTGACCTAACAGGGTGAAAGATAATCCGGTGGCCAAGGTAATAATGCAACAACGGTTTCACTCAACTCCTATAACTTAATGCAACTATATATATAACTATAGTTCATGTAGTAAGGAACAACTTTTATAAAATAGGAGACTTAAAATGCTCCGGGGCTTGCCTGGGATCGAACACTTAGGTTAGTGGGTGACAGATGACACTCGCTTGGCGAGCATCTCCCATCCTGACACTTGCTTAATCCTTTCATCTTCAGGATAGGTCCACCAAACACCGTCTTCAGGTTTGGCTCCAACATCTCATCCTTCACGTGGTGCATCTAGCGAACCTAAATGAGATGCAAGATGCATGTGTATGAATATGATGAATGGTAACACAAGATGCATCACATAATCATTCAAGGTAAGTACAAGGTTACACTAAATACACATAAGCACTTCACATTGCTTAATTAAACATTACGCCACCTATCATGCTAAGATAGCAAGGGAAGCAATACCAAACATGACACAAGATTTTCAAAGCCTCAGGTATACTAACTTCATCACCAAGGACACGAATCACACTTAGCAACATGCAAAGCAACTCAAGGTGAAGCAACAACGATAACTGGAATATGCCAATTTCTGGACTAGCAAACAGTAGCTTCATAAATCAATCATATCTGGAGTTTTATAAATCCAAATGACTTGCAAGAAGACATTCTGGAAAGCTTATAAAATTTTCTACATTTCATATAATATAATCACAGCATGATTCATAAGCTAAATAAGTCAAAATTATAAAGTTCCAGAATCTGTTCCTGACAAACAGAGAGCAAGCAATTCTGTACCCCAACTTTAAACAGCTATAACTCCTAAACCACATGGCTAAATGTCACCAAATTTTAACAGCAGCTAGATACATAAATTATCTACAACTTTTGTATAAACAAGTTTTACAAAAAAAAGCACATTATCATTAAGAACTTTGCTAAGTTCCCAGATCTGTCCAGAAACCTCATTTGCAAGAAATAATTATTAACTTATGTTGCAAACATATAATTGGATAAGACCAACTTTACCAACATGTCACACATGACTAATGAACACCAGAAAACATAGTGTCCATTCCTAAATAAATTATTTTAATACATTTCTTAATTTATCTAGATAATTAGGTGGAATTATGGACACATATAAAAAATGCACAATAAAATCTACCAAAATTACAGTGGCTCTCATATACCCCCAATCGTCTACTGTCCAAATTTCAAGCCATTTGTACATGCATAGCAACCTCTATGAAAAAGACAAATTGATATTGTAAGAATTCATGTGAGAGCAAGATGAATCAATAACTCATTCATACTACAAACAAAAATCATGAAATTTTTACCACACACCAAACATCACATGAGTAGCATGCCACAAAAATTTCACTTCATTTGGAGCCCTATATTTGCAGTTATAAAAATGACAAATACAACTAACATTAAAAACCTAGTTGAATTGTCGCGCGAGGTCCTTGACGCGAAATCAGAGCAGGGAGGTCATCGGAGCTCGTCGTTGCCGGCCGGAGAAGGCTCACCGGCGGCGGCTGAAGGGTGAGGGAGCACCGGGGAACCCAGGCGCACCCGTGGGACAGCTCGGCTCGGTCCGAGGCGGCCCGAGTTGGCCCGGCCACGTGAGCCCGCGGCTCGACGGCGGAGCGGCACGGCAGCAGCGGACTCCGGCGACGGTTGGGGCCGGGGAATAGGCGCCGGAAGTCAAGGAGAGGGCGACGGAGGTGGTGGTGCATGCGGCTGAGCTTGGGGAGGGACGGAGCGGCGCAGCCATGGAGCTCGGCGGCGACATCCATGGCGGCCTTGCTCTGGCGCGCGCGTTCACGTGCAGCAGGCGAGGCGAGGAGCAAGCGCGAGTGCGGGGAGGAGTGGAGAGCGTCCAAGCATCGGTGTGGCTTCAGGCGAGGCACCCTCGACGCGTGGAGAGGAGGGCGACGCGCGGCGCTGTGCATGGTCGCCACGAGGCAAATCATCGAGCACGTGGTGGGCGCGGAGTGGAGCAAGGTGGGCAGCGATTTGGGCTAGATCTGGGCTGATTTTGGACATGGGCCCAAAACCAAAGTTGGAGCCCACACGAAGCTCTACGATTTTCGTTAAGGCGCCCAGGTCACTAGGCCAACAGATTAGGAGATAAAATCATGCCAAGATGACAATGCCAACATGTTGACGGAGATCACGGAAACTCGCATTCGGAGGTCAAAACCTGATCAAACTTAATCCAACTTTTTGCATGCTCTTCTCCAAGATGTAAACTCCAACTTTTATTTTTGGCTCAACTTAAGTTGTTTAGCAAAAACACGAGAACGAGACGTGCCAACCGTCTTGTCGTTGCCGGTCCAACTTCATAAACATGACGAAACTAGCAGTTTTGTGAATTAATTTTGAAGGTCCAACCAAGCTCAAAATCTGGTGAGACTTGATCTATACTTTCCTTCACAAGGTGTACTCCAACTCGTATTAAGGACTCCAATTGAGCTTCCACATGAATTTGGAAGATAAAAGGTCACAAACATAGCAACTCACTGTTGTCAATCCAGGACTAATATTTCCTGGGCCTTGAAAAACAGCAGCTGATTCAAACTTGTGAGCTCTATTTGACTAGGTTAGAGGCCAAACTAACTCTTGACCATTAAACAAAGTTTCTTCTCCATAACATGAGCTACAACTTTCATTTAAGGTCCAACATCAGAACCGGTATAGAACCTACATTTCTACTCTGACCAAAGTAGTATCGCGATAAAGCTTGAATTATCCGTTTTGATCCATTGGAGCATTTTCTGGGCATTTGCTCAACACGAACCTTTCTTGACTTTTGTTGTAGAGTCCATCTAGAGTCATTTGGGTAAGGTTGCAAGATTTGGGTGATGATCTATATTTCCATCCACTTAATAATGCAAATTCCAGTACTTAGTAAAGTCATTTCAACAAGCATATAACTTATCATTTCATGTGACTTTTTGATTCCAAACATCATGAAAATTTTCCAGGGACTAATATAGATAGATACTAAGGTGAGACACATGAATATATTGCAATAACACCACCCAAGCATATATATTGAAAACTGCATATATGTAAAGCGAGGTGCAACATCCAAGTTTAGGTTGGGGCTCGTTTCCATAGGTTGACCTTGACATCATCATCTCCCCTTAATCTATCATATTTGAGCTCAAACCCACTGCTTAACTGGTGGCAAACACCTCAGGTGTTACAGCCCTCCCCCCTTAAAAGAATCGCGTCCCGAGATTCGGTGCGAAGGACTTTTCAAGGGAAGAAAAGCATGTTATCCAATTCCAACATCTACAAGCGCATCAGGCTACTTAGCTTCAAGTAGCAGAGAGGCTAATTGGGTAAGACACTTTCTGATACTCGCTCTATGCAGAAACTTTTGCCTAAAGAATTTTCTTCACTAACTTCCATGAAGCATTGTTACTTTAGGAGGAATCCAAGACAATACGGTACTTCGTTCACGATGCACAGAGAGTACTACGAGTATGGGCTAAATACTCATAGCATTTACCTTTCTAGTGGCATAGCATGTACACTTCCGATAAGGGTTGGATCCATATATGAAGTAATCATTCTTTGAGGCTATCTGAAACCGTCTACCCAATAGATAATGTCCATACCGGTCGTCGACTATTCACTCACTCAGACGCCAACTGATGGAAAACTACATATTGCTCCACGTGTGCAGTTCTCTTTCTCTGATGCCAACACTGTATTATCTGAGTTTATTGAGGGAACAGTGAAAGTGATAGCTGACTCTGTCGGTTCTAGATTTCTGCCAAATGTTACTTAAGAAGATTCTCTTATCCAGAGGCAATAGTTATCCGAGTTGAATCAGATACAATCTCTTGGGTAAAAACACATATAAAGTACCATAGGCACGTTAGCACTAGAGAACCATTACCGCAAAAGGATGATAGCTGGGTCTGAAAGACAACAAAAGTTGCAAGTATCCACCAAACTAGGGAACTTGTTCACCACTAAGCAGGTTGAGCACAATTTTCCTTTGTGGTGCAGTTGCATAATAAGTTGGGTTGACTTGCACTATGGCAAAACTAACCTTCTTGATCCATTTTTGACATTGAGGCTTCCATTCTAATGTCAATTGATACCTCAAAACCATAATCTGAAAAATCTATGGTTTGACACCTTCCCAAATGTTTTCAACTCACAAAGGCACAATTTGACTTGTAGAACACCTTGATTGCTCACGCATTGCCAATCTAAGGGGGCAAAAATAAGGCACATAGGGGTGCAATTAGTCTTTCCAAGGGTACTGAGGGTTGTCTAACAGCAAGATACCTATCAATTGCAAGTTCTTGGCATGCATTACAACATAACCTTCCAATGCAAGGATGATCGCAGTCAACAGAGAATTTATCGATTCTGTACCCTTTTGTTTTTTGTTCATATCACACAAACTACTATTCCAATATGCACAAATATTGGTGGGCATATAGATCCATGGGCCTTCTAACTACTCGCCAAAATTGAGCTCAAACGGACACCGTTTGACTATCCAACAATCCATCCACCAAAATAGCTCTGTTCTGAAATGGCAGCAAACCAAGCTGACAAGACATTTCTCAAATCCTAAGTTTTACTCAACCAATACCCATACCAACTTAAGACATTGAAGGGTCCTAAGCAAGGAATGAGATTACCAAGTTTGGGGTCAATCAAACTTCGTTTGAGTCACTAGTCGTCGGCTTGAAGATAACCGGGGTAGTGCCACAAAATTCTAGACATATTTCATGTCCTTCCTTTTCCTTTGCTTCACATGTTGAGGTGTGTTTTGCACTCTCTGATCTTTCTTATAGTAGCAGAAGCCTTCCTCTAGCTGAGGATGGAGGCTATAGTCTTTCTGACATGTTTCTGAGGGAACAATTTCAACCGTTGATCTAGACACCAATCTTGACGATGAACAAGCATTGGACTTGTGGGCTATTTTCACAGAGCACAAAGCATTATTCCACATGGAGGGCATCCCTATGTAGATAAGGAACCATTTCTGAATATTTTCTAGCACTTCGTCCAATAGAACCTTGAACCAAAACCGTTTGTGGTACCTAGGGGCACAATGATGCTGATCGAAACTAGGGACATGCTTTCTCTAGTTCTTCACTTGGCTAATACAACATCTTGCACTATATGTGTGATCGTCCAAGACGGAATTGACTTGATAGCACATTTGGAGAAGAAGTAGCACTTGCATTGCTGGCTGGCTTCATGGCTTTTTTGCTTACTATTGTTCGTCGGGACATAACCATCATAGCTATCGAGGAATCATTACTTGACTGGAGATTAACCTTCTTACTGTCAAATAATCAGTTGTCTCTCAATTCTCAAAGTTCTAACCTTTACTCTTGACCACCATAATAATTGTAGTCGAGGCACAAACAAGTGGTCGGCATCGAAGTCTACAGATAAGGAGTCACACCAGCGAGAGTTGATTTCATCTGTATGACTATCATCCACACAAGGATCAAGACTTTGATAGTTAGGTCATATGCACCATGTGACGATCGGTTCTTTTCCAATGGATAACTTGTCCAATCATTTAGTGTTAGGTGCCCATTCGATTCAACAGGGATGGCATTCATTGCTCAATCGATGACCGACGTTGTACAAGGACACTTCGGGAGAGTCACTCGTCTACCACCTCTTGTAGTCTATTAATGTTTATGTCAGTGACCGTTCTTCAAAGGTTATCCTATTAGCAACTTCAAGGGAATATCTACTACATAAGGTCTGAGATATGAATCTTCAGATAAGATATAGGGAGATAACCAAGGAAAATGGTGACGAGAAATAACACATCGGTTGTTGTTTCATAATGGATCATGACTAGCAACCCTGATACCAGCGCGTGCCGAGTAGCATAACCTTGTGTGCGCGCCCACAGGAGGCTCTCGGTTTCGTCGCGGCACCATAGAATGCTAATCGTAACACCATTATTAAACGCACAAACAGAGTGGAATTTCAAATGGCACCGATTGGGTGGTAAGAACAAGCACCAGACAAGGGAGGAGTAGCAAGAAAGGGTAGTTACAAGGTTTAGAGTCAACAAGGAGGTGATTTGAAGATTAAAACACAGCGCAAGAGAACATAGCTTAATTATCGAAGACAACTGAGCATGAGACTCCTGCTTAACTTCCATGCACACCTTGTGAACACCCAGATGATTACCAGATGAAAAATTAACATGAGATCCGGTCATGTTGGACAACAACATGAGATCAAGATTGATAGACATCCCGAGACGTGGGAAGGTTGGAGATGGATTAAGCAAACTTTCAAAACAAAACCGATACAATGAACAGAGATTGAGCCGATAAGATAGCCACCTGATTTTGCAAGCAAAGATTTTGAGATCAAATAGCGAGAAATTAGCATTGCCTAGATCATCTGTAGGAGAGACAATTGGGAGGTTCAACATGGAATTGGGTAAGGTCTCCATAACTTGGCAAGCAGCGACCGTGGTCAAGACCGGCGTTCGTTAGGACTTAACTTGGTTGGTCAATCGAACAAGGGCATTCTCCAAAAGGTAGCGGACGTCCAAGGCCTAAGCAAACATATAAGGGGACTACGCTAGGGCCTAGGGTTCAAGCAAGGCACGGATACACAAACATTCAAGGGCTAGCAACCACGTCTACAGGCTCTGGCTCCTACGAGAGAATCTAATTAGAGACGACAACCATGCGATTACGTAACGTGAGCGTTGTTCTAGGATAAAGCATCTTCAACACTCATATGCTCACCGAGGACAAAAGAGGTGACAACTATGACACTACCTAGATAACAAGCATCTACACAACACCATGGTTTTAAGCGGACACTTGAGACAATCAGTCAGGTTGGCTTAAGCACCTGATACTAAGCAGAAGGCTCACACATAACAAGCATTTATCCAACAAGAACTAACTACAAGTTTAGCCAAAACAAAAGCATGCTAAAGTAACCAACTTAGTATATACACAGAGCCTAGACAGCAACGCAGCAGACACGTGTTTTAAACAAAACAGAAGTTGTAAGCATCAAACTAAGGTGGTACTAGACTTATTGGAAAGCTTACTAAGTTATCTATAACTTTCTTATTCACACTAAGGACTAATTCACAGATTACATTATTATGACCATGAAAATATTACTACAACAGAAACTGTTCTAGCAGCCAAAGTTCATTACATGCAAAACAATGTTTAACCTTGTTGTGTTAACAAGAGAGCTCACAACCACATTATTCTAGTAACTCCAAACATTCTTACTTTAGACTACTCAATAATTTAGTTTATTCATAGGAATCACAATTACTTGAGTAAGCATTTGCAAGAGCTTGCAGGAGCAACACATCCACTACTTGACTAATTTAGAGGACATATATAAATTTAAGCATGTAACCTCAATTACATATTAAGGCTAAGAACACCCTATCCTCAAGCACTTCCTATTCAAGCAACATGGAACAAGGCATTCTTGACTAACCCCAACAAGGAGGATAGTGCAGCACATCAATCACAAGTTACTTATTTATTAGGACAAAGGTGGGAGGAGCATAGTTATATGCACAAGCAACAATCATGATGATGCATGCTTCGTCCTATTCGTCCTCACAAGATTGCCAGCCTAAGGTGGCAATCACATTCTATGTCGGTGGCATAACACGCATTCTCTCGATATAGAGCTAGTCGTCAGCTACATTCAACTTACGCATTCGTGGTTAGCGTACCTGCAGAAAATTTCATTGCAGCCCAACAACTCCCAAAATAGCACACAATGAAAGCAGTAAACTAAATACTCTCCATATGTACATCCCCTGATGCATATACTTCGGTATCATAGCTACCCAACAAATGTACCCACAATTAAGTACTTTCATAAATACATGGTTAAACATGTAATTATGCCAGTAACCATAGCTAACTCTCCCCTAGACCGATGGTTGAAAGGTCATGCTCTCCCAGCTCACACTTACCTTGGTGTAGGTGCGACGTTGCAAGAATGTAACTCTAGCGACATATATGGCTATTTCATATATGAAGGTTACCACTACCATTCAACCACAGGGTAACGGTGCGGTCAAGTTATCACTCATACATACCTTGGCTTGGGCGTAGATGCAAAACTTAAAAACCCCCAAGTTAGTACTTAATTAAGCCACCTAAGGGTCCTTAATTGGGCATAAAGGAAATGACCACTGGCATACTTAGATTTAAAATTCAGATTTGAACAAACCTATATATGTAGTAGCTATAAGTTGTTAAAAACATCATTTTGCAAACCAAAAACCTTTGTTTTTAATACACATATGACATGTTTAGTGTTGAACCTTGCTCCGATACCAGCTGTAACGGAACCGCCCAAATTATAGGAACAAAAGTACAAAAAACAATCACCGGAGCAATTAAATTCCCGTACTTAAGCTCCTATAACCCCGGTAGTCCAATGAAATCACGAGGGATTTCAAACCAACCAACATACAAGTAAGATCGTAGTGGTCCAACATAACAAGTCATATGTTACATCCATTTCATAAGTAATTCAACATATATCGGAGTTCAGTAGAGTTATTACAACTCAAGTTTAAAAGTAGCGGAAGCAAAGTAGTTTGAAACTAATATCACCTTAATTCAAATACATGCCAGTACCAAGGTCAATTTTCCATAAAAGCATGAGAGACAGGATAGCTCAGACGGATCATGCCCATGATCACACTCCGCCACTACAGCCAGAGTCTTCCAATTCTTGCAGTAGCTATGATACATCACAACCTGCAGCAAGTGAGAATAAACCCTGAGTACGAGAAGGTACTCAGCTAGACTTACCCGTCATAAACTAGAAATAAAGGACACCAAGGAGCATGCAAGGCTTTTATACAGTGGGCTGGCTTGACTCATTTGCGAAAAGCAAGAGTTTTTAAGAAAAACTATATTAATACTTTTTGCATCATTTTTATTATAACCTATTCAAGCTAGGTAAACACCTATTGCTAAAGCAATCACTTGATTCATCATCAACATCTAGATTACCATATCAGGTTTAGCATTTCCAACATCATTCACTTAACCATCAGTGTTCCATTATTGTTACTACGATGCCGTAGCTCGAGTCAAGTGCTCACTAACCGGGAGCGACGGCGATTCGAATCGAATTCCTATCCAGCTGGAGAATTATTCCTCACACAAACCCTGCTTCCCCCGTCAGGGTCGCGTAGATCACCAATGACACTTTCCAAGAAGCCGTGGGATAACAATCATGGATCGCACTACCCAGGGACCGCCCGACTGCCAGGACGCACCTTGGGCTCACTCTTCACGTCCCTGTTTCACCCCCTTCAACACCAGTCTGCCAACCCGAGTTTATCCCGGCTCGAAAAGTGTCACTAGCTTCGCGGTCGAAAGGTACTTTATTCGGCCAGCTAAATGTGAGGCATGCGTTCAACATGACAAGAGGGACGAGCAACGATCGGTCCTTAATCGACATAGACGGAATCACTATAGTCCAAAACCCTATAAGACTCCGCCCGGTCTTCGTTTATCCATCAACACTTAGTTACTTTTTATGATCACAAAAACAACTAACCATAACCCGGTATCCACCTATAACTCGCAGGAGACAGGAAATCACCCGACTTCTACCGGTCTAAGCATGGCTAAGCAATTTACTCGATCCTGACCTAACAGCGTGAAAGATAATCCGGTGGCCAAGGTAATAATGCAACAACGGTTTCACTCAACTCCTATAACTTAATGCAACTATATATATAACTATAGTTCATGTAGTAAGGAACAACTTTTATAAAATAGGAGACTTAAAATGCTCCGGGGCTTGCCTGGGATCGAACACTTAGGTTAGTGGGTGACAGATGACACTCGCTTGGCGAGCATCTCCCATCCTAACACTTGCTTAATCCTTTCATCTTCAGGATAGGTCCACCAAACACCGTCTTCAGGTTTGGCTCCAACATCTCATCCTTCACGTGGTGCATCTAGCGAACCTAAATGAGATGCAAGATGCATGTGTATGAATATGATGAATGGTAACACAAGATGCATCACATAATCATTCAAGGTAAGTACAAGGTTACACTAAATACACATAAGCACTTCACATTGCTTAATTAAACATTACGCCACCTATCATGCTAAGATAGCAAGGGAAGCAATACCAAACATGACACAAGATTTTCAAAGCCTCAGGTATACTAACTTCATCACCAAGGACACGAATCACACTTAGCAACATGCAAAGCAACTCAAGGTGAAGCAACAACGATAACTGGAATATGCCAATTTCTGGACTAGCAAACAGTAGCTTCATAAATCAATCATATCTGGAGTTTTATAAATCCAAATGACTTGCAAGAAGACATTCTGGAAAGCTTATAAAATTTTCTACATTTCATATAATATAATCACAGCATGATTCATAAGCTAAATAAGTCAAAATTATAAAGTTCCAGAATCTGTTCCTGACAAACAGAGAGCAAGCAATTCTGTACCCCAACTTTAAACAGCTATAACTCCTAAACCACATGGCTAAATGTCACCAAATTTTAACAGCAAGTAGATACATAAATTATCTACAACTTTTGTATAAACAAGTTTTACAAAAAAAGCACATTATCATTAAGAACTTTGCTAAGTTCCCAGATCTGTCCAGAAACCTCATTTGCAAGAAATAATTATTAACTTATGTTGCAAACATATAATTGGATAAGACCAACTTTACCAACATGTCACACATGACTAATGAACACCAGAAAACATAGTGTCCATTCCTAAATAAATTATTTTAATACATTTCTTAATTTATCTAGATAATTAGGTGGAATTATGAACACATATAAAAAATGCACAATAAAATCTACCAAAATTACAGTGGCTCTCATATACCCCCAATCGTCTACTGTCCAAATTTCAAGCCATTTGTACATGCATAGCAACCTCTATGAAAAAGACAAATTGATATTGTAAGAATTCATGTGAGAGCAAGATGAATCAATAACTCATTCATACTACAAACAAAAATCATGAAATTTTTACCACACACCAAACATCACATGAGTAGCATGCCACAAAAATTTCACTTCATTTGGAGCCCTATATTTGCAGTTATAAAAATGACAAATACAACTAACATTAAAAACCTAGCTGCACAAATCTAATTTTACAGAGAAAACTTTAAACTAACATATGCCATATTATAGATCTACTGCATAGATAATTTTACAAGGATTCCAAAAAGTTCTCATTTACTATTTTACGATTTTTCTACAATTTACTATGAATTTCCAAAGTTCCTGCAAAATAATCACAAAACAGTCCTCTCGGCACTATTCACATGAGTCTATGACAGTGCAGAAAGACCCCTCCCTTTAGTCGAATTGTCGCGCGAGGTCCTTGACGCGAAATCAGAGCAGGGAGGTCATCGGAGCTCGTCGTTGCCGGCCGGAGAAGGCTCACCGGCGGCGGCTGAAGGGTGAGGGAGCACCGGGGAACCCAGGCGCACCCGTGGGACAGCTCGGCTCGGTCCGAGGCGGCCCGAGTTGGCCCGGCCACGTGAGCCCGCGGCTCGACGGCGGAGCGGCACGGCAGCAGCGGACTCCGGCAACGGTTGGGGCCGGGGAATAGGCGCCGGAAGTCAAGGAGAGGGCGACGGAGGTGGTGGTGCATGCGGCTGAGCTTGGGGAGGGACGGAGCGGCGCAGCCATGGAGCTCGGCGGCGACATCCATGGCGGCCTTGCTCTGGCGCGCGCGTTCGTGTGCAGCAGGCGAGGCGAGGAGCAAGCGCGAGTGCGGGGAGGAGTGGAGAGCGTCCAAGCATCGGTGTGGCTTCAGGTGAGGCGCCCTCGACGCGTGGAGAGGAGGGCGACGCGCGGCGCTGTGCATGGTCGCCACGAGGCAAATCATCGAGCACGTGGTGGGCGCGGAGTGGAGCAAGGTGGGCAGCGATTTGGGCTAGATCTGGGCCGATTTTGGACATGAGCCCAAAACCAAAGTTGGAGCCCACACGAAGCTCTACGATTTTCGTTAAGGCGCCCAGGTCACTAGGCCAACAGATTAGGAGATAAAATCATGCCAAGATGACAATGCCAACATGTTGACGGAGATCACGGAAACTCGCATTCGGAGGTCAAAACCTGATCAAACTTAATCCAACTTTTTGCATGCTCTTCTCCAAGATGTAAACTCCAACTTTTATTTTTGGCTCAACTCAAGTTGTTTAGCAAAAACACGAGAACGAGACGTGCCAACCGTCTTGTCGTTGCCGATCCAACTTCATAAACATGACGAAACTAGCAGTTTTGTGAATTAATTTTGAAGGTCCAACCAAGCTCAAAATCTGGTGAGACTTGATCTATACTGTCCTTCACAAGGTGTACTCCAACTCGTATTAAGGACTCCAATTGAGCTTCCACATGAATTTGGAAGATAAAAGGTCACAAACATAGCAACTCACTGCTGTCAATCCAGGACTTAGAATATTTCCTGGGCCTTGAAAAACAGCAGCTGATTCAAACTTGTGAGCTCTATTTGACTAGGTTAGAGGCCAAACTAACTCTTGACCATTAAACAAAGTTTCTTCTCCATAACATGAGCTACAACTTTCATTTAAGGTCCAACATCAGAACCGGTATAGAACCTACATTTCTACTCTGACCAAAGTTGTATCGCGATAAAGCTTGAATTATCCGTTTTGATCCATTGGAGCATTTTCTGGGCATTTGCTCATCACGAACCTTTCTTGACTTTTGTTGTAGAGTCCATCTAGAGTCATTTGGGTAAGGTTGCAAGATTTGGGTGATGATCTATATTTCCATCCACTTAATAATGCAAATTCCAGTACTTAGTAAAGTCATTTCAACAAGCATATAACTTATCATTTCATGTGACTTTTTGATTCCAAACATCATGAAAATTTTCCAGGGACTAATATAGATAGATACTAAGGTGAGACACATGAATATATTGCAATAACACCACCCAAGCATATATATTGAAAACTGCATATATGTAAAGCGAGGTGCAACATCCAAGTTTAGGTTGGGGCTCGTTTCCATAGGTTGACCTTGACATCATCATCTCCCCTTAATCTATCATATTTGAGCTCAAACCCACTGCTTAACTGGTGGCAAACACCTCAGGTGTTACAAAGGGTTAGTGGAAGCAACAATAATTGATCTATAAAAAGACTCATCAATAATATCACATGTTAGTCCCACATCATAAGTCACCATTTGCTCCTTCATGGTCTCCTTCTCCTTAGCATGCTCAAGTAGAGAGGAGTGAGCTTTTTCAAGCTTGGTGTGAGCAAGGCCAAGCTCCTCATGATCTTTCTTTAGACACTCATGAGATGCTTAGAGCTCATCAAAGGATTGCTTTTGAGAGCTTTGAGTGCAATGCTTTGCACTCCTTTCTCTTCTTCTCATAGCCATTGCTAAGTTGCTCACATATTTCAATGAGCTCATCCTTAGAGTAGTCCTCCTCATCTTCACTCCTACAATCATCACTATCACATGATTCATCATCACTTGCATCATATTTTACCTTAGTGGCATGTCAAAGGAGTGTCGAAGAGGGATGGCTTGTTGTGGATGGCGATGCTTGCAAGTGCCTTCTTGATAGACTTCTTATCATCATCACTTGAATCATCATCAATACTATCATCGGTGCAATCACTATCCCAATTGACCACATAGCCACTTCCCTTCTTCTTCTTTATGAAGGTCATCTTCTTCTCCTTCTTTTCCTTCTTGTCCTTCTTCTTCTTATCATCATCATTGTCTCTCTTGTGAGGACAATCCACCGCAATATGATTCAGGCTCTTGCACTCAAAGCATAGTCTCACATGCTCCTTCATGTGAGCTCTTCTCTTCCTTGCACCATAGCCTCTCTTCTTCATGAATTTGCCCATCTTGCGCACAAGAAGAGCCATAGCCTCATCATCAAAGGCATCTTCATCTTCACTTGATGCTTCCTTCTTGGACTTGCCCTTGTTCTCGGAGGATGAAGCCTTGAAAGCCACACTCTTCTCATTCTTTTCTTTCTTGTCCTTCTTCTCTTCACCCTCATTATTACTCTCATTGTATTGAGCATCGGTCATGGCATCTCCAAGTACCTCATTGGGAGATACATTGGTCAATCCTCCTCTAAAGATGATAGTTCTCAATGTTTTGAACTTCTTTGACAAGCACATCAAGAACTTATGAGAGAAGTCCTCATCCTTCACCTTCTCACCCAAGCTCTTGAGATTATTGATGATCACTTGGAGCCTATAGAATATCTCTGGAATGGACTCATCATCCCTCATCTTGAAGTTGGATAGCTTGTCCTTGAGCATGTACAACTTGACACTCTTTACCATTGAAGTGCTCTCATATGTTTCTTCCAATCTTGTCCACACTTCACTAGCCCTCTCAAGATCTTTGACTTGCTCAAACACTTTTGCATCAATGCTATTGTAGATAGCGTTGAGAGCCATAGTGTTGCATTGCTTGTTTGCTCTCTCATTGTCGATGAAGTTGGTGGGATCAAGAATCACATAGTCTCTCTCGGTCACATCCCACACTATATCATTGATTGAACCAAGGTACATCTTCATTTTTCTCTTCCAATAGTCAAATGAACTAGTGCCATCAAAGAAAGGTGGTTTATCCCCTACATGGTTGAACACAATTTGAACCATAATTTTACACTGAGGTTGTTAAGCCTTCAATCAAACGGTGACCACGGCTCCGATACCACTTGAAAGGTCCTAATATGGCTAGAGGGGGTGAATAGCCTAATTTAAAAACTATAAAAACACTAGAGCAGGGGTTATTATATATATAAGTTCGGATGAAAGAAACTCTCTATTATCCGGTAGTTAGAGAGAGACGGACAAAAAAATGGACGGACCAAAAATTAGGGGGTGAGAAATTTTGCCTCTTTATTATTAGGTATAGATAAAAAATCACAGTGGGGGCCTCTTGCCTCCCCTGCTGTATATTTCTTTCAAAAAAGGGAAAGCCCCTATTGGTGGATTGAGTGTCTATTTATTTTCGATTGGTATGGATTGATCTCAATGACTTGTGATTTCTTTTGTTTGTCTAGTGGAAACTATTGCTTATATACAAAATCATGTATAGAGATGGAAGAACTCACTACCCGACTTTGTTGGGAGCTTGTGAAGAAAGAGGGATATATTGCTATGTGGAGGAAACCCTTAAATAACTCTTGCTACATGAATCGTGGTCCTGCAGTCAAACCTCCACTTTGTGATGCTGATGATAACCCAGATGATGTCTGGTATTTGTCTAACTCATTTAGCCTGTTGCTATAATTATTTGAATACATATCAATTTAGCATCCTCTTTTGAAAGCTAGGTCCAGCCTTTCTTACTTTTGATGAGATTATGTATTCTTTATATTAGATCTCATTGCACCGTAAGTTTATATGGATTTATCTGATCAGCTTTTCATTTGTCACATTGGTAGTCATCCCTGTACATATCTTTGCTGCAAACCCCCCAATTTAATTATTCTTTACATTCTATTTTATTATCTCAGGTATGTTAGTCTGGAAGCATGTATTAGTCGGCTTCCAGAGAATGCCGAAGCACCAACTCCTATTCAATGGCCTGCATGCTTAATGGAGCCACCAAAGAGGCTTCAAGGTGTTGAAATGGATGCCTACTCATCAAAGAATGAGCTTTTCAAAGCAGAAACAAAATTTTGGGAGGACATAATTGACGGTTATATCCGTGTCTTTAAGTGGAGTCCGAAATGTAATGGACATGAGGGCTGGATTTGGAGGGTATTTTTCTCAAATCTCTTCCTTTCATTTGTTTCCTTGGATGTCTGATCACAAATATAAGTTCATTAGAACTTCTACATGGTCTCCAACATGACACTTAGACTAGCAATATCTATGAATATATTATCTGAAACAAAGAGTTATGTATTAAGCCCTGCTGTCAACCCATGTGAAATTTAAGATATTTTAAAGCAAGTGAAATTTAAGATATTGATGGTCAAATCTAAAAATGTGGCTTAAGTCAAACCTAATGGACTTATATTAGAGGAAGTATTTTATTTTTAGTAATGAGATCTACACTGTTGTGGGAGTAATTAAATAATCCCCCAACCCAACACGCACGCACACACGCGCACACACAAGATTAGCTGAACAAGGACATCTCTGGATGTGAAGACAAAAGTTTTCTTAGGAACTGCTTGAGGATGTTGTGCTATATTTAGTACAGATAATGTGTGCTCAAGTTACTTCTATCACCCACCTAGTTTGAAATGAATCTCTTCGCATGTAATTGCTCAATATTTTTAACTCATAGTTGTAGTGAAACCCTACCCATTATGGGAAATCTATTCTTGTTTCTATTTTGCTTGTTGGTGGTTAGCTATGTTAACAGGAGTATGACATCTGGTAGAGTCTAGGTTCATTGTACCACTAGGTAGTTCCTAGATTGTAGAGCAAGTTGTGTACATGAGGCTTATCTTTGTATTCTGTTGTAACAACTCCGATGTATTAGGCCACCGTTGGGGGACTGTTCCCTGAGCCTATTTAACACGTAACCGGGAGCCAGGGAGAGGCATCCCGTTCTACCCATCTTCACAGGGTATTCAGAGCCGGCTTCCTCACAGAGCTGATCCATGGCACAATCCTCTTCCACTGTGTTTGCCTCTCCCTTGCTAGGTTTTCCCGTGACAGAGAAGCTCACGTGCCACAATTACCAGATGTGGCACGCCCAAGTAGTCTCTGCCCTGAAGGGCGCCCAGCTCACCGGGTACATCAAGGCCACGTCGAAACCTCCACCGGTGTTCCTCACGCTGACGAAGGAAGGGAAGGAGAAGGGCGTCACCGATGCGCCACCAAATCCGGAGTACGAGATTTGGGTGGCAAAGGACCAACAAGTCTTTAGCTTCCTGCTGTAATCTCTTGGGAAAGAGATCTTCACGCAAGTTCAACTGCGCAGACGACAGCCAAGTTATGGGCCATGATCGAGGCGACCAACACCTCCCAGTCCCGTGCGCGCGTGATTGTTGTAACAGAACCGACCAATTATATGAAATTAAGTAAGAAAATCACCCACCGAAGCAGATAATTTAGCAAACTTAAGCCCGTATAACCCGGTAGTCCATGAAACAACGAAGGATTTCAAACCAACCAATATACAAACCAAGATCGTACAAGTTTAGCAGCCACAGTCACATATGACATAAAGTTTGCAATGACAGTTGAATACATCAGAGTTTAGAACATAAAGTTATTACAAACCAAGTTCAATATAAAGTAGCGGAAGCAAATAGTTTCATAAACCATAGACACACACTTACTTCAAATACAGTGCCAGGAGATGGACATTTCCAGCAAAAGCATCAGATAAGATATAGGGAACGACCATTGCCCTTGGTCCTAGTTGTCACCCATCGCCGGATACAGGCAGTTGATGCAGTAGCCGTAGTACATCTGACCATCTACAACAACAATGGGAACAACGCCCTAAGTACGAGAAAGTACTCAGCTAGACTTACCCGTCTTAAACCGAAATAAAGTGACACCAAGGAGTATGCAAGGCTTTCTTTTATTGGACTAGCTGACTCATTTGCGAAAAGCATAAGCTATCATGGCTAAACCATTTTAAGTAATTTGCATCATGTTTATTATAACTTATCCATCTAGGTAAGCACCTATGCTATAGCAATCACTTGATTAACCAATAACATCTAGTTACCACCTGGATTTAGCATTTCCAACATCATCCATATAACCATCAGTGTTCCATCATCATTACTACGATGCTGTAACTCAAGTCAAGTGCTCACTATCTAGGAGCGATGGCGATTTGAATCGATTCCTAACCAGCTGGTGATTTATTCCTCACACAAACCACACTCACCCGCTAAAGTGAGCTACAGGACACCAATGACACTATTTAGGTAAACGTCGCGGGACAAACTAGAGCCGCAGTACCCAGGGACCGCTCGACAGCCAGGACGCACCTTGGGCTCACTCTTCGCGTCCCCGTCATGCCCCCTATAGCACCAATACGCGCACCCATGTAGATCCCGGCCCGAATAATGCCACTAGCTTCACGGTCGAAAGGTACTTTATTCGGCCAGCTAAATGTGAGGCATGTGTTCAACATGACAAGAGGGACAAGCAACGATCGGTCCTTAACCGACACAGACGGAAAACTAATAGCACCCTAGAACCCTGCCTGGTTGCCTTCAACTTTTCCGTACGGTCTCCAATTATCCATCAACACATGGTTATTTCTAGGATATCATCTATTCTATAGCTAAAGCATTCCAGTAACCACCTATAAGTGCAGGTGATCGGAAATCACCGATCGCTACCGGTCTAAGCAGGGCTAAGCAGTATTCGATCCTAAACTTACATAGGTAATAATGTAGGCAAGGATAGTAATAGATGCATCAACGGTCTCACCCAACTCCTATAACTTAATGCAATAATATATAAACTTATATATATAAAGGATTGCTTTTATAAAGTAGGAGACTTAGAATGCTTCGGGGCTTGTCTCGTTCGAAGGAACTGGGTTGGTGGTCCACACACTCAGGTAGATCCTCTTCTTGCTCATCTACCTCGGGCACCTCCTGTGCCTGAGTTTCTTGTGGGTCGGACCCAGTCTGCTCCTCTTGCACTGCTACTAGCGCTTCCTCCTACGATCCTGTATGATGCCAGTGTATAAGTGAATATGCAAACGGTGCATCGGATGCGATGGCATGCGACGATCATGATGACATGATGTGCAGATGAACACATGGACCTTATTGGTTAGCATATAGGTAAAACCTTTCTACAAGGTAGTCAACATCATCAAAGATCAGTCACTACGGATACACATCATCTACTGTATTCTCTTCTACTATTAGTTCCAGTTACTTTTATGCCAACTAACATATGACCCTAACATGAGTGCTACTACACTTTATCAACACAACCACATTAACTTGTCAAGCAACACCAGCAAGTGATTTGGTGCTTCAAATATACACCAAAGCTTCATTATTAAACTAAATATACATAAAGGATATTACTTGATAATCCATTTAAACTATGGCTACAACAGCAACCCATATTTCTAGTGCCTAGAAACATCTATAAAAATTACAGTAGCATAGTCCCACTCTAAGTAGCCTATCATAAAATTTTCATGATATTTGGATATGTAAAACAACCTACACAAAAATAACAAGCTATGGCCTATAAATGAGCATGAAAATACTTTGTACTATGAAAAGTATCAAACAACAGATTTAGTATTTTTCCCATGATCTATACAGTAAAAAAACACTATACAAAATTTATCATATGTATGTTTTATACAAATTTCTCTCTCTACCAAAAATAACAAAAATCAGCCAATAAAGGCACTTGAACTACACATCCAAATTTTTCTACAGAACATCCATGACATATATTTTTCATGCAAAGCACATCACAAAAGAAGACTAACAAAACTAGAACCATATTTTTCTGATAAATATTCTATTTACTATGTATTTTCTAAGAAAACAGCAATTACAAGAATTAAATAAAGCCCTATATAAAAGTATCACAAATTTGATATGCAATGTTTTTAACAGGTAGATCTGCTCACAAGAAAGCTAACAACACTTGTTTCATAATTTTCTGAGCCCTATTTATTTAGTTATGAATTAAACAAGTATTAATACAGATTCTGAAAAATCATTTTCTAAATTTCCCTTTCAAAAATCAATCTAGAAACGCTAGGTACACCCGAAGATGTACCCAGCCCCAGCCCCACGCAACTGACAGTGGGACCCGAGGCCCCACCTGTCACACACACGCACCCAGGGGAGGTCACCGGCGGCGGAAACTCATCGCCGGCGAGGTCTCCGGTCCAACCACCACCACCTACACCTTCCCTACACGAACGCGAGTCAGAGGCGCTGGCTAAATGAGCCGGGGGAGCACCGGCATAGGATCGCTGGCGGCGATGGCGGAGCGGCTGCGCGGCTCAACGGTGACCCGCTGCTGCAGGCCATGCCGGAGGGAAAGAAGGTGCGCATGCGCTGCGTGAGACGAAGGCGAACCTGATGCGCTAGGTAAGCAAGAGAAAGAAGCGGAGGAGAGCTCGGCAGAGCCCGGCCATGGCGCGGCGGCACGGTGAGCCAATTCGGCTCCTCACCTCCGTGAAAACGGCTGCTGGCGGGTGCACGGTGTGGTGAGGCTCGAGGCGGAGTCGGAGCCGCGGGGTATTGGGCTCTGGTGGGGCAACGAAGGCGCTCGACGGCGGCGAGCCGCGGCGGTGTGCTTGCGGTGGTGCTGCGAACACGAAGAGGAAGAGGAGGGAAATGGAGAGCTGAGCGAGGGATACCGGCTCAGCGCGGGGTGATGGCGCATCACGGCTGCAGCGGGGCCCGCGGGAGCGCCACCCGTCGGTCGTCGTCGGCGTACGGGCGCCACGGGGCGGCCGCGGCCTGAGCACGGTCGGGACGGCTGCGTCCGCGCGTGGGAGAGGGAGGGAGGCGGGGTGGACGGGCGAGGGCGCTGGACTGGGCCGGCTTGGCCAGCTGGGCCAGAAGGGAGGCGCTGGCCCATTAAGCAATAAAAACTCTATTCTTTTCTATTTTCAAATCCGAATTTTACTAAACATTCCAAATTCAATTTTTAAAGTAGAAAAAGGCATTTTCAAAACTTGACCCCAAAACAAAAGTTGTTCAAAATTTAATTCTCTACAACATTGCTTTAGGACACATTTTGAAATTCCAAACAGATTTTGAAATGGAGATTCAAAGTCCATTTTAAATCAAATTTCCATTTTTCTAGATTATTTTTAAAAGCAAAATTTGGGGAAATTTTGAATACCAAACTTGCTCCAAATTTTATGCTAAACATTTCTAAATGATTTGTACTAATAATCAAACATGTATTAATAGCCTATCAAGCATAATCATGGGCATAGTTATATTTAAACAAGTAATTGCAACATTCATGTTTCAATGTTATGTTTCACATGTTTCATTTCAATGTTACACTTACATTACATGTGATAATGAATGCAAGATGATGCTCATGCGCATGATTTGAAATGCTTAATGCATGCTTAACACCTAGGGTGTTACAATTGCCACGCGCATGGCCTTGGCGACGACGTCGAGGGGGATGTCGATCATCGCAGATTACTTCACGAAGATGAAGACCCTGGCTAACGAGATGGCATCGGCCGGGAAGAAGCTGGATGATGAAGAGCTCGTCTCGTACATCCTCACCGGGCTCGATCTGGAGTACAACCCCGTCGTTTTCACTGTCTCCGCCAGAGTCGAGCCGATCACCGTTGGTGAGTTATACAGTGGTTTTATGCACATGCTGGAGTTCACCCAGATAGTTGCTATTGATATGGAGGGAAAGACATGGAGAAAAATTCGTAGGCCAACTAGTGATGCAATATGCATCCATGAAGCTCAGGGTCAGTTGTGTTTATGTGTTGCTGATACTTTGAGTAGGAATGAGCTCTCAATCTAGATCCTTGAAGACTATGGTACTAGTAAATGGACATTGAAGCATAAGGTGACCACACTGGAGCTATTTGGAAAGAAGAATATTGAAATTGGTACCGAGGTTTGTGATGCGGCCTATAGAGTGATTGCAGTTCATCCAGAATGGAATTTGATTTTCTTTGTTGGGGAGGGCAAAACACTACTTGCATATGACATGAACCGCAGTAAAGTCCAGGTCCTCCCTGTCCGGGCCATCGGCTATCCTAGAAGTACCTGAAAACTATTATGTATGAGCGGTTGATGAGCCCATGGCTTCTCAAAATATGTTTGTGGAAAATTCTTCTCCAATTTCTAATATGATAATTGGCCTTCCATTTGGAGCTTTAATTTTTGGTGAGAAACATAGCAAGGACATGGATAAATTTACTGCTGCTGGTCTTTCATCAAACATAATTTTTAGAGGTGCTTTACTCTCCGGAAAAGAGGAGAAAAGGAAGCCAAGGAAATATATGTTTATTGGGTCCATGCAGGTGGAGGTGGACATCGCGTGAAGTTCATTGGCGTGGAAGAGTATTTGCTAATCTGGTAATCTGAGTACACGTCCACGCATGCTGCTAGCAAGGAAACCAGAGATTCTAATGACGTGATTTATATCCAAAACCGGATTATTAAATAATATGTGCTAGCTTCATTATTTGTGCATCGGCATGGTAAGTTAGGCTGGTGTGCCTTTTTGTTTATTATACTAGCAAAAGTGCCCGTGCGTTGCAACGGGTTATCCATATTCACCATGGTGCTCTTTTTGTTCACCAACCTCCACGATTATGTAATGCCTCTCGTGCTGGTATCTTACAACAGAAACTGCCTTGCCCTGTGCATGAGCTCACTGTGCAGGATGAGCGTGTCTGGTTGTGTTGCTAACATGGAGAGCGTTTCGTGTCGACACATTTGAATCTATCTTGAAATTGGACTCCTAGTGTGTTTGGACCTGCGCTTCTCTAATTCGCCTGGGCATAGGAGGTCTAGAGATTTATCTAACGATCGTGTCATGCATGTTATCTTGTGATAGGACTCTGCATGATGCTCTAACATCTTTTTCGTCCACCGCTCTTAACTAACTCTGTGAATATAGAAACGGCCTTTGTTGATCTGTCTATAGCCCTCCTATTTTATAGGATAATTGGTTCTGGATAGGTAGCTACGATTCCAAGCTAAATAAGAACCTTATTATTAAGAAGGAAGAAGCAGAATCCGATTAGACCATGAAGTGGATTTTTGTATGATGTTGTTCACGTGTGACGGCGTTAGTTATTTTGGAAATTTTCTGCATGCTGGTATTCGGACAAGTCACATGCACACGTGAAGAAATGGATTGGAGTTGGAGCCAGAATCCAAGTATGTCAAGTTGGAGCCAGAATCCAAGTATGTCACGTTTGCATGTACGTGATCCTGATAGGAAAAATAGAAAAAGAAGCGTAACAAAATACGATGACTAATGTTAGCTATTGTTTGATTTGATTAGCTTTGATGCAATAAATTGGTTTTATATATAGAGGGGTGCGAGTCTTCCTACGGAGTTCATGTCCGGTTGCTTTACCATGTCCGAGTCCTAGTTGTTTTTTTACTTAGATTAGTAACAAGGTGTTTGCATATATAATATAATAATATAATGATAAGATGGCATTTTGCTTCCGTATTTATGGAGGGGAGGAGCACATCACGGACTCAATTTTGGGTCGTGAAAAAATCTGAGTTCCGAACTGGAGTTGAATCATGCTCCGTATTATCGCTATTTTCTATCTATTTGTCCTAACTATCTAGGGTCATATAAGTCTAGACGAAAGAAACTCTCGACTACCGGCAGTTAACTCTCCATTATTCGGTAGTTAGAGGAAGACAGATAAAAAGAATGGATGGACGAAAAAAAGTGCCTGAAATCTTGCCTCTTTATTATTAGGTATAGATATGGTTAAGTCCGAACCAAATATATTTGGCGGGTTTGAGTCAGAGTCTGGTCTAATTGGTTTAGAGTCGGCTGGCCTGCGTGGGCGATGGCCCTGTAAATTTTAGATTGGATTATTTTGTGGAGTTATTCCTCGTCGAGCTGCTGTAACGTCCCGCCTCCTCGAGGCCGGGCCCACTTACATCTGGCCGCTTTTCTAGGACATAGACTGCCCTCACAGACCAACACAAGTCTTTTCTGCGCACTTTGTCCTCACTCGTGCGTTTCTAGGACATAGACTGCCCTCACAGACCAACACAAGTCTTTTCTGCGCACTTTGTCCTCACTCGTGCGCACCCGGAAAGAACTTCCCGGTCGGTCACCCATCGCTCCAGGCCAAGCACGCTTAACTTTGGAGTTTTTTCGAGATGGGCTTCCGGAAAAGAAGTTGCAACTTGTTGGTATGAGTATCCTATTAATCCTGTTAAGCTCTGGGCTGGGATGTTACATCCTCACCCCCTTAAGAGACCGACGTCCTCGTCGGTCAATCCCAAGCTAGGAACGTCCTCTCTTGGCCACGTCCGTGTATCCAGTGCCAGCGCATGTGCCATGCTGTGTGACCACTCTGAGTCCACACCAGCCATGCGCACCATGCCTATGCAACTGCGATACACGCGCCCGTGAAACCGCGAGAGTCGGCTCTGATATCATTCTGTAACGTCCCGCCTCCTCGAGGCCAGGCCCACTTACATCTGGCCGCTTTTCTAGGACATAGACTGCCCTCACAGACCAACACAAGTCTTTTCTGCGCACTTTGTCCTCACTCGTGCGCACCCGGAAAGAACTTCCCGGTCGGTCACCCATCGCTCCAGGCCAAGCACGCTTAACTTTGGAGTTCTTTCGAGATGGGCTTCCGGAAAAGAAGTTGCAAAGTATCCTATTAATCCTGTTAAGCTCTGGGCTGGGATGTTACAGCTGCCACTCGTGAAGCCCTAGTGGGTGTTTCTGGATCCTCGTGGATTTGCGTGATCGAGCTGCTACAGCTTGTGCGCGTCGCTTGAAATTCTTGGAATTCCCTCTCTTCTGATCGTGGTTCGTTGTGGCCGCGGGTGGAAGATTTATCTAGGGTTTGGATTGCATCATCGTTGTAAGCTAAACTCTATATCGCTGCTCTACTGTCATCAGATTACCCCTATGTTTTGTCTACAAGTACTGCTTATCCATCTTGTCGCTGTTGACGTGGTGATCGAATCAATATTTTATTGAACGCTACTTTGATCGGAGAAGTTCCATCTGGATTACAATTTAATATTGCTTGATTGGTCGTCAGAGTTGCTGGTTTGTTTGCCTTTCATTGCTAGCTAAGATTATTGCAGCGCTATCCATCTTTGGTTAAGATTGCTCGTGGTGCTACTGCTACTAGCTAGTATTAATCATATATCTTAAGTCTGAATTGCTGGCCTGAAGACAGATTGCTGTATCTTTACGGTTGCAACAATTAATTCAGAGAAGCTATTTTTTATACTCAGAAAATATTCAGAGAGTACGAAGTATTTTATTTCCAATTAATTGAAGAGTTTGATCTTTGTTGGCGATCAATTGTTTCTGTACCGTGAAAGTTCCGCAAAATATTTGGACAGTGTAGGCTTGTCCTCATCAGTTGGTATCAGCTTCAGGGTTACTCACGGTGCATTCGGATTTTTTTCAATGGCTGCTTATAGTCGTGCTAATAAAGATATTAAACATGTGTTGAAACTTTCTGCAAGTTCATATCCGGCTGAGTACTATGATTGGGAAGATGACACGGAGAAGTTCTTATAGTGTCGTGGACTTAATTCAGCTATGCAGTTGTTCTACGCCAAACAGACATTTTCTGAAGTTGTTTTGTCATGGTGGCGTGAGTTATAAAAAGGACACATGATGAGAGGTGAAGAACTATGGCAGAACCGCCCGAATTAACACACTTTCAGAGGCACTTGTCTACCACCAGACACTAAGTACCCTGAAAGTAAGCTAAACGAGACAGTTCCGTCGAGCACACCCCAAGGGAGAACTCAAAACATTCCACAATTTTACATCCGGAATCCAATAATGAGTACAAGCTTACAATACTTAATCCATTTCATATAATAAAGAGTCTCAGAAATTCTTTATTACAGTACCAAAGTTCAGAGTGCGATAAATTAAACAGCGGAATAAAATAACATCTAGCGGAGCGGTACAAGGATCCTTCTGTGCCCACCAGAAGAATCCTCCACACAATAGCTAGCTTCTCAAGCTGCACCTGCAACAAGGGTAAATAAACCATGAGTACACAATGTACTCGCAAGACTTACCCGACTGGAAATATATTTCCCGACTCTCAAGGGATATGATAGGCTTTATGGCTTGTGGGTTCCTGGTTTTGCGGAAAGCAATATTAAGAGTGTGTCCTTATTTCATTAGATTATTAGCAGTCATATTTAATTTATTATCTAACATTCTATGTAAGCACCTATTCTATAATTAAGCAAGGGTTGAGCAATCAGAGCCATTTTTTCATCTTTCATATGTCAGTTCTTATTACGGTGCCAGAGCGTAGTCAAGCCGTACCATCATGCAGAAACGGCGATTCGCGAATCAATGTGTCCAGCTAGGCACCCAAAAAACACACGCCTCGCTTGCACCCCAGGCACAAGCGAGACTAACCTGTTCTACTCCTGTCACGGGTTCCAGGTTCCCGTCCAAACTTAGACTCCAAACTCCCACACTTGAGGCCCGACCTCAATGTGGTGCTTAGACCTCCACCTGTCCCCGCCTCCAATCAGTCGGTCCGGAAAGAGCCGGAGCCCATGATAAGAGAGTAACGAGCCTTCCCGCTCCCATAAGCAAGTATGTGCTCGGGATAATAAATCTGTGACTTGACCAGGGTCCAAACAACGGACGGTCCTTAACCGACACGGACAGGGAAAACAGTGCAACCAAGCTATTCCCCGTGGCCGCGGGACACAACCTGCTACACCCACCAATACACATACCATATCCCTGCCCGGTCACCATTTCCTTTTCCATCATTTTATCATGGGAGTTATAATAATAACCACCTATTGTGAGTAACGACGCTACCGATAAACCTAAGCAAAGCGGCTACACGGTCCTGCACTAGTAAGACTCATATATATATATATATATATATATATATATATTATACATGTGGGTATCATAAAACTCCTGCAACGTAAATACACAACAAATATATGTATATAGTGACTTGCAAAATAAGGGTTATACACCGGGGCTTGCCTTGGGCAGGCACAGTGTCAGCAAAGTCAGTCAGTAGTGGCTCCTGGACCTCCTCCGGTACGAGGATCTCCTCCTCGTATTCCTCGACGATCTCCTCGTACTCCTGATCGCCGACAGTCACGGTCTCCGCCAATTCGTTCACTATATGTATGCAATGATGATACAACAATTCAGAAATCAGGCAACAACAACTCTTAAAATAAGAACACGCTTATCACGCTAACAAACAAGCTCTACTGATCACATACCAACTGAATATCATTTCATTAACAAGAATAGTTTCGCAACTAAATTCTTAAATGATTTAATATGCTTTCCATCGGGGTATGTTAGCTACCTTAATAAATTAGCTATTCAAAGGCTACAAAAATTACAGAGAGCATCTAATATTACCATGAACTTACTGTAAAATTTTCAGGGCTAGCACTTCTACCAATGCATCACAAAAAGTCATTCTCCAAATAACCATAATAACAATAAGCATTTCCAATTAATCAGAGAACTCCTAAAACTATTATACAACTTATGGGAACAAGGTATACTAGCAGATAGAACATGATTTTAGGATCCTAACAAAATTAGTTTCACAATTTTTGGACAGGTTCATAATTTGATATTGAATTTACAGGTTCCTAGCAACAAAGAAAAAAAGGAAAAACAATTAGAAAATACACTTTAAAAGGAAACGGGCCGGCGGTTGGAAACCTAGCGACAGCAGGTAGGCAGAGATGGACTCGAGCACGAGCGCCGTTGGGCTGTAGCCGTGCGGAGGAAAGGGGAGCGCGACCGCGCCGGTGTGCTGCGGCGATGGCACAGCGTGCCGTGGTGCAGGACGCGGACGCCGGGATGCCGGGCTGGGTTGGAGGCAAAGAAAACAAGTCTAGTTGCAAGACTGGTGCTAATAAAGGGCACACCCACTGCACGACTGCTGCTGCTTCGTTTAAAATTTCGGACAGACAAGCTGAGGCTGTGCGTGCACTCTCTCCCTCTCCCTTCCCTCACACACGTACATGCTGCATGCATGCACTCCTCTCTCTCTCTTTCTCTCCTTCAAGGCTGGTCGCATGCTCTCTTTTTCTCTCGTCAAACCTGGCTCACCGGATGCGCCCGTTGCTCCGCTGCTGATGCTGGCAGTCAAGTATGAACCCAAGCCTACTTGGTCCCTTCGCACAGTACTGGGACACTCCACCGTGCACGGCAGGTAGCACTGCACTGCTCGGTCAATCTGACTTGCAGGACGCCCCATCTTTGCAGCTGCATGCAGAGGCAGCAGCGTAGGGAAGGGGACGGGCGTAGGAAATTTTCGTCAAGACCAAACAGCCCCAAAACGTGGCTTTCCACAGGCGTCAGTGCATGCACTCTCCATCTCTTTAGGTCAAAATTAGCTACGTGCATGGGTACACAGGCCCTCCATGCATTCATTCCATTTTGCATACTAGCGGCAGCAGGCGTACAATGCGTGCACGACGGGCACAGGCACGGGCGTTCAAGTGCAGCTACAGCTGGAAACAGGCAGGCAGCTGTGTGTGGCATGCGTGAGGGGCTTGGATGTGTGCGTGCCTGAGTGTGTGTCGTATGTGTTTTGTTTACTAAATTAGTTAACTAACAAATATAGACACGTATATACAACCATCTATGTATCGACTGACGACAATACACCACAAAACCTGCCCGCACCGAACAATCAACAAAGCCAAAATTAAAAGATCCGACACCCAAATCTCTCCGAATTAATTCACAAACTTTAGATTTCCTTCAACATTTCTATTAGCATTTTTAGGTTACGAGAAATTTATCTACACATTCACCACATGCATTAACACATAAACATGATGCTCATGACATGTTTTAGTGAATTGTTTACGCGGTAACACCAAACCTTGCAGGACATGGGACGATATGAAAGCTGTGTTACAATGGCGCTTTGGTAATGGTACAAAGCCAATTGTTCGTTCATCACGGAGTGTTGATGTCACTGGAGATACATACCTTCCTGCTCCTCGCCGTAAAGCTACTGGCATTCATCATAACGAGAAAAGGTTGGGCTCTGGTGGTCAATATAAGAAGAAAGTTACTAATCCACATAAATTTGAGCTGAGACGTGCTGCTATAAAGGCACATAACGAGCCTACTCAGGAGGCTGATAGTTCCAAGCAACTGAAGAAAGCAGATTGTCAGTTGTTGCAGAAAGCTACAGTGCCCACACAGACAGTTATGCATGGGAGTGCTGATCTTTCTTCTACATCAGGGCTGCATAGTAGTGCTTCTTCTTGTGAAACTCCGTCTACAATCAAAATTGATGATACAGATGATGCATCAGATGGCTTATCTATGATGGCACGAGGTGTACGCACTACGCCAGGATTGAATTACCGCAGCGTGGCCAAAACCGGCCCCGTGGCGGGCGCCTCGGTTGCCCGCTGCGGTTAAAGCATTTACCGCAGCGGGCAACATAACAGGCCCGCTGCGGTAAATAGCGATTAACCGCAGCGGGCGCTTTAGGTTGCCCGCTGCGGTAAATGCTTCTCCCTATAAATTACGTACTCTCTACTGACACTTTCTCAAATGGAAAAATAACCTATGTAAAGATTGTAGATCTTGATGAGTTTAACAAACTTGGTATTCAAAAGTTTTTCATATGAGGTCATTTAGTCTCTCATTTGACCAAGTTTGACCAAGTCAAAGTTTGAATTTTAAAAAAATGACCCTTTGACTCTAGTATTTGAAGCCCTAAATGGTTTCAGCTATAAAAGTCATGAATACCAAGTTTGCTAAACTCAGCAAGATCTACAAAAGTTGTTTTGGTCAACTTTTCATTTGACAAAGTTTGAATGGTTCAAATTTTGAATTTTTAAATTTTCACAGCTCAAAACCAGTTTTCGAAACCCTAGATTGTCTCAACTTGATAAGTGATGAATACCAAGTTTGATAGACTCATCGTGATCTACATTTGATATATGGATTATTTTTGTATTTGAGAAAGTGTTAGGAAAGTTTAGTTTTAAATTGACAAGTCTCTCATATAGTTTCATAAAGTCTATGTGAGATTCATGATTTTATGACTAGTGTTTACTGACACTTTCTCAAATGGAAAAATGACCTATGTAAAGATTGTAGATCTTGATGAGTTTAACAAACTTGGTATTCAAAAGTTTTTCATATGAGGTCATTTAGTCTCTCATTTGACCAAGTTTGACCAAGTCAAAGTTTGAATTTTAAAAAAAATGACACTTTGGTCCCTGTGCCCAGGGAGCTCAGGGACTGCTGGTGCGCGGCACCTGGCCGCCGCAGGCGCGGGGACGGCGAGGACGGCCATGGAGGAGGCGATCTACGAGGTCGTGCTGCGGCAGGGGCGTACAGGAGGGCACCGGCGTCAACGGCGCGGTGACACCGCGCCCGTGGTGGGCCGTGGGCGGACGAGGAGGTGGATGAAGAAGCCGCCCTCCGGGTAGCCAAGGGTGCCGATGGCGCGGACAAAGCGGCCCGCCGAATGGGAGTTGCAGGGAGTAGCGCTGTATTTCTTAAATTGCTATTCCTGCCATGTCCTTTCCTTTTCAAGTGATGTTCAGAAGCCTGAAAATATTTGGGTACAGATGCGTATAAGGAAGCACAATTCCATTAGCTCTGTTGTGCCTTAGTTAACTCCTGAATTTTTTGAGGTTTAGGGCAAATTTAACTTTAGCATAGACATGGCATGACGCACCAGAGCAAGTTCAGAATGAAGCTGCAACAGAGTGCATGAGGGTTGGTGCCATACGCTGCAACCTAACAAGATGGTGACGCTGCAACCTAACAAGATGGTGACAAAAAAAATCATCTAAATGATAAGCTTCAGGTGTACCAGGCAATGATTTCCCAGTATCAAAACATCGTGGAGCATCTTACCAGGCAATGATATGCTTGCATGCTGGTGCTACTGATGGTTCATCTAGATATTGATAAGTGGATGAAGATATAGTTTTCTTTTTGTTATGGCAAACATATTTTCTTACTATGTAGTTTGAGAGGTGGGCAAACAGATTTTTATATATTTTGAGCCATACAATTGTTGAAGAAATTTTGAATCATATATTCTTTGTCTTTGAAGAAATTTAAGTCATTTTCACTAAAAAAGGAACTGCTGGTGGTATCCTAAGAAAGGCAAAAGTTATTGTTGCTCCAGCAAAGGCAACTGCTGGTGGGGGTAATGCACTGCTTCACTGCCAGATCTTTGTATTTCTGTACCAAAATTATACTATCTGAATTCATTATTAGCAAGCAATTTATGTTATTATTCATGTTTTTTATAGCAAACTGTTCATGTTTTTGAGCCATTAAATAGCTTGGTTCTTCATGCAGGTTTGATGATGGACAACTTGCTACTTTGCTACGTATTGGACAGCCGAGCATCCCACCTTTCTCCTATGACACAGATGCAATAATCTTTCGACAAAGATGTGTCTGCTCGCAGGATGAATTTTCCCTACACCACTGATAGATGAACCAGAGGTATGCCATGCCACCTACGCCTTCAGTAATTTCATTCATTTCATAGTGTCCACTTTACACTTCTAGACTGGGTGAATTGTTGCTTGCTTTACCATGGTCGCCAATGCCTACAGGAATTTTCATGTGTACAGTTTAGTTCTACCACCGTTGCCTTTGCCGCGATTGGTTTACAGTGGGCTGGCACACAATTTTCAGTCTGTTATTACTCTGTTACTGTTTCTGAACTTTTAAGGAAGACCATGTTTCCTTATCGGTTATCGACACTGACAAGTGGTAATGTCTGCTCAACCCTTCTCTGATCCTTCTGTTCTGCAGATCCCCTTGAAATCTCCAACAAAGGAACCCCATGGAACCAATCAATCACGTGCTGCACAGCGAAATGCGTGTGGTCAGATGCGTCAAGTTCGATAGCCAAGTAAGTTGTCCATTGCGATGCTTGCTTGCCGTCGCTGATTCCTGAGGACTGCTTTGCATCGCCTGTCTTTCCTTCCTGCAGGATGCTGAGCGCAATAGCTTCACGGAGGAAGTGAAACTGGAGAGGGAAAGGCAACAAAAGGTTTGCTGTCTATATCCATCTCCTCAAACTGAAATTTATAGCATGGTACGAGTCATCTTGTTCAGGTGCAAGAAATAAGCCCATGCATGTTACGATGTGCTCTTGTGTAGATGGATGAGGAGATTGAGATCAAACAACTAAGGAAGGAGCAGGTTCCAAGAGCACATCCGATGCCGGACTTCGCTAAGCCCTTTGTGCCAAAAAGGTACTCAATCTCTATTCTTTTGCCTTCTTTGATGATCTGCCGACAATTTTTGCACGATCAATCATTCAGTCTCACAATCTCAGCACCCAAGAAGGTCTTAGTCAACTCAAACCATAGTTTCATGTACATTTCCATATATTAAATGCAATTACTGTTTGTTTCAAACTATTTTCAGCTAAAACTTTTTATGTGAAAAATACAGGTCAGTGAAGCTTCCTACAATCCCCAGGGAACCAAGATTTCACACCAGGTTGATGAGGCGCATCTCAAAGGCGTAATGAGCTTTGGAAGTAGTTTCCTTGGTAGCTGCTAGCAAATACAAACTGCATTTTTTTTTCTCTGCTTCTTGGAATCCTTCTCAGCAGGTCAGCTGGACAGGAGCCTACTTTACAAATTGGTGCTCCTTTGATTATATTGTTTTGTATTTTTCATTAAAAATACTGAAACTTTCAGTTTTATGATTTATTTTAGTTTTATGATTCATTTTTTCTAGACGCCACCGTAGCGTAAGCAACGGATTATGTATGGATGCTTTTATATATAAATGTTTGTTTCATATATGAAATCTGGAAATTATTTGAATTCAAATTCTGGAAATGATTTCAAACCTGAATTTTTATTTTTTTTTAATTCAAAATTATTAACCGCAGCGGGCAACTTAATGTGCCCGCTGCGGTTAACGGACTTAACCGCAGCGGGCAACATAAGGCGCCCGCTGCGGTGCCACCCGGATTTACCGTGGCGTGGCACCGCAAGCGGGCGCTGTTGCCCGCCATGGCAAAGCAAAAGTGCCCGCTGCGGTTAAACTGACGTAGTGATGGTACTGCTGTTATGGTGAAGGGGTAGCGGTCCAATATATTTCAGTCGGAGTGCAAAATTCAAGACAAGATATACAAATTGATTATTGATGGTGGAAGTTTTGCTAATGTTCTTAGTTCAGATTTGGTGAATGCATTATCTTTGTCTACGCGGAGGCTTCCAACACCGCGTTATATACAATGGATGAGTCAAAGTGGTACACTAAAAATTACTCATAAGGCTAGAGTTGAATTTTCAGTTGGAACTTATATTGATACAGTGGATTGTGATGTTGCACCGTTGAGTGCATGTCATTTGTTGTTGGGTCGACCATGGCAATTTGATCTTAATGCTACTCATGGTGATTATTCTAACAATTATTCGTTTGTGCACAAGGGAGTTAATCATGTGCTCAAACCAATGCCTGAGAGTGCTATTAAGGTTGAGGTATTTGCTACTTCGAAAGTGAAGAAAAAAGTTGCTGATTACCCCAAAGCCGAGGACGGCTTTGATTCAAGAGGGCGAGAATGATATGACTGTTCCAGCTCTATTAATCTCTATAGATATGACTGATGTTCCAATAGAGGAAGCTTCAGTATATACTACTTCTAGTTCTGAAATTCTAGCAAGGGAAGAGATGGTGTCATGATAATTACTTCTCCAATTCAGGCTTCTGAAGAAAGCTGCGACAAGTTTGAAATTGCGAAGGCAGTTATAAATAAATCATATACGCAATCTGGAGTTCTATCCAGTTTTGTGCAGCACGAAGAAACGAAGAAAGGTAAACATATGGCAGTTGCAAAGATGGAGAAGTCAGCTGAGATTGTTCCAAAGCCGAGGACGGCTTTGTTTCAAGAAGGGGAGAATGATGAACCCATGGCTACTCAAAATGTATTTGATGCACAAGATACACTTGAGAATATATCAAAGCTGAGGACGGCTTTGTTTAAAGATGGAGAGGATGATGAGCCCATGGCTTCTCAAAATATGTTTGTGGAAAATTCTTCTCCAATTTCTAATATGATAATTGGCCTTCAATTTGGAGCTTTAATTTTTGGTGAGAAACATAGCAAGGACATGGATAAATTTACTGCTGCTGGTCTTTCATCAAACATAATTTTAGAGGTGCTTTACTGTCCGGAAAAGAGGAGAAAAGGAAGCCAAGGAAATATATGTTTATTGGGTCCATGCAGGTGGAGGTGGACATCACGTGAAGTTCATTGGCGTGGAAGAGTATTTGCTAATCTGGTAATCTGAGTACACGTCCACGCATGCTGCTAGCAAGGAAACCAGAGATTCTAATGACGTGATTTATATCCAAAACCGGATTATTAAATAATATGTGCTAGCTTCATTATTTGTGCATCGGCATGGTAGGTTATGCTGGTGTGTCTTTTTGTTTATTATATATGGTTGAGTCCGAACCAAATATGTTTGGCGGGTTTGAGTCAGAGTCTGGTCTAATTGGTTTAGAGTCGGCTGGCCTGCGTGCTATAAAGCCTGGGCGATGGCCCCGTAAAATTTAGATTGGATTATTTTGTGGAGTTATTTCTCGTCGAGCCGCCGCTCGTGAAACCCCAGTGGGTGTTTTCGGATCCTCGTGTATTTGCGTGATCGAGCTGCTACAGCTTGGGCGCGTCGCTTGGAATTCTTAGAATTCCCTCTCTTCTGATCGTGGTTCATTGTGGCCGCGGGTGGAAGATTTATCTTGGGTTTGGATTGCATCATTGTTGTAAGCTAAACTCTATATCGCTGCTCTATTGTCATCAGATTACCCCTGTGTTTTGTCGAGTGCATGACAAGTACTGCTTATCCATCTTGTCGCTGTTGACGTGGTGATCCAATCAATATTTTATTGAACGCTGCTTTGATCGGAGAAGTTCCGTCTGGATAACAATTTAATATTGCTTGATTGGTCGTCAGAGTTGCTGGTTTGTTTGCCTTTTATTGCTAGCTAAGATTATTGCAGCGCTATCCATCTTTGGTTAAGATTGCTCGTGGTGCTACTGCTACTAGCTAGTATTAATCATATATCTTAAGTCTGAATTGCTGGCCTAAAGATAGATTGCTGTATCTTTACGGTTGCAACCATTAATTCAGAGAAGCTATTTTTTATACTCAGAAAATATTCAGAGAGTACGCAGTATTTTATTTCCAATTAATTGAAGAGTTTGATCTTTGTTGGCGATCAATTGTTTCTGTACCGTGAAAGTTCCGCAAAATATTTGGACAGCGTAGACTTGTCCTCATCAGCGGCGGACCTCACTATCTGCCCTATGTTCCCTTATTCGTGGAGTCATTAGCAGAGCAGTAAAGGTGCATATGCCGTATTTTGTTGTTACGTCATACCTTTGTTCAAGTACATAGTCATTTTAATTCTATATTTAGGCCAATTAGAGCCTAGAAAATTGTGTGTTGAATATCATTAATTCTCAGCAGGAGTTTGAGTGGTTTTGAACAATTTTCCTGTATTGGCCAAGGGAGGAAGAAGAGGGGTTCCATGGTGCATTGCCTACCAATCCGAAGGAAGCTTTGCCTTGCAAGCATGAGTGCCAATCTGAAGGAGCGGAGCACATCTACCTCGTTTTGGTTACGTAAGTCTTTTGGGAGCAGAACCTTTATTCTGCTATCTATATACCGCTTGCGTTCATTCATCAGTTGACACAATTGTTAGTGTCAATTGTTATTATAAATAGTACTCTTCTTTGTGGACATGATGAATGGTGTGTAATGATTTTATCTGTATGGTGTGTGTTGAGTAAGTTATTAAGGCCTAGCTTAATTAGTAAATAAATTATGAAAACCAGATGTCATCACTGCCACTATTCGTCTGACGCGGCAGCGGTCAATAGTGCATCACCGTCGAATCATTTAATAAACCGACACCGACTAAAGGATCATCACGGGCGGATGGTAGTGCAAAGTGACGGTGACCATGCCCGACAACCAGGGTGGATGGTAGTGCAAAGCGACGGTGACCATGCCCTACGACCAGGGTGGATGGTAGTGCAAAGCTACGGTGACCATGCCCTACGACCAGGCGGTTCATACGCTGAACCGACGGTAATATTCACCTGGACACAGACGGGTCGTAGTACAATGCGACGGAAACAATGACCTGATCACGGACGGATCATAAGCCAACGCGGAGGTGTTAGTGTTCACCAATATAGGTGGTTCGTGCTCCAATGCGATGGAAACAACGACCTAATCACGGACGGATCATAAGCCAACACGTCGGTGTTAGTGTATAGAAACACAGCCGGGTCGTGCTCTAATGCCACCGAAGTAAGGACCTTATTACGGACGGATCATGAGCCAAAACGGCAGTGTGAGTGTATACCCCAGTCGGTCCGTGAAAGCGACGCTGATGGCTACGACTTTCACTGCCGATTGCTCACAGTCGAGGCCAAAATCGGACTGCTATATGGGTTACGACGTGGCAGTGAAGGGTGTGAGTGTAGTAGTGCATGGCCGATTGAGTTTCCTTCTATCCAATCGTCAAATAGATCAATCTACCACCTCTACTCCAACCCTTTTATTCTCTATTCCAGCCCCATGTTGTTCATCCCTTGATCCGACGACCAAGGATGGCGCCCTAGGCTTGCCGGCCGATCTACGGCAACCCGACGACGTCCTCGCCTTGACGGGGTCCCACCCCGACGAGAGCTTCGGCGGTTTCTTTACTAGTTTGCTTGAAAACTAGCCGGTTCTTCGTCACGCAAGTACATTGGTTATCCTTTGATGGTTTGCTTGTAAATCTCTCCTTTCGTCGCCACGAAAGAGTGACATCCTCGCTGCTTTCTTCGGTACGTGGCGGCCCGGGCGTCCAAGGCCCTGCTGGTGTGTGATTCGGATCACTTCCAACGTCAACACTAGAATTCTTAAAGTTGCAGCTGAACTGGGAGTTCCACATGTTATAAGCATATGAGGGGTGATTCATCAACTATGCAAAGTGAAAAGAATTTACAGTATGGCGATGTCTGCAAGGATGCTTCTGAGCCATATACACACGTGAGAGAAGCAGAGCTATCTGGGATTCCGTTGTGGAGGATAGCTCTTGATCCTGGCATTGGGTTCTCCAAGAAATGTGGGCACAACATTGAAGTTATTAAGGGGCTGGAATCCATTAGGAGCGAGATGGGTAAAATCAGTATAGGTGCTTCACATGTGCCAATATTACTGGGACCCTCAAGGAAACGTTTTCTGCGTGAAATATGCAATCGTGCCGATCCAGTTGATTTAGATTCTGCTACTGTTGCAGCTGTGACCATTGGGATTTTGAATGGTGCTAATTAACATGGTAAGGTTCCGTAATGCTGGATATTGTGCGGATGCTGCAAAGGTTTGTGATGCACTGCATAAGGGCAGAAGATGGGAAAACTGAACTTCCTGATCAAACAGATACAATTTCCAGTTTTGTGATAAAGGGTAGCACCACCACCAGTAGAGTATCATTGTTCTAATAATCCAGATAATAGAGATGAGTTTTTCTTATGTCATCTCCTTTCTAAAACCTTCAAGCATTGGTTGAACTCGGACCATTCTGAAAGAATAGCCAAGGAATGATGTTCTGAAAGCTGCTTATAAGTTGCTGATAGTTAACCTTTTATGTTCTATCTTAAATAATTTTCCTGGACAATTTTTTTTTCCAATAAAACTACACAGGAAGGATTTTGACATTTTGGTAATTCAAGTTGTTGACAAGTTTGCTTTCTTTTGTAGGTTTTCTAGTTCCAATATATTGGATAGATTGGTGTGATACCTGCTTCACTCTTTCTCCTTGTGACTTTGTATTTTGGATCTTGGTATGCCCAATGAGGAAACCTCACGTATTGCAAGTGCCGTATGACATGCCAAGTTAAGACTTGGTTTATGATTTGCCTTGGTTTCTGAGGTTTTTTTTTCATCCAATTATGAAAGCCAACATCTAACTTCTTTACATGCTAAATAATTTTCAGACACCTCTCATGTATTTATTTTCATTTTGAACTGCTGTTGGTTGCATTTTTAACTCGAAAGAAAATCTGTTGGTGTCTCCTAATATTTGCTGCCTTGTCCTGTGATGAAATTGTGAGAACTGCAAGTGCCGGATGATTAAACTGCCATCAAGATGGCTGTTTGTTCATGATATCAACTCAGTTTCTGAGGACTTGTTTATTTATTTATATTTTTGGGGCTAGTCATTGAGATTTTTTTTAATCAGATATAGTACCAGACATACTACACTCACTCACATTTTTCAACACATTGGAAGAAATATAAAACCACATGTGATTTGTAGTTATATGTTGCCCTTGCACGAGATTTGTGTGCGTTAATCGCCTTCTTTGTCGAAGACTGAAATTTCACCCTCAGTATCGCACCATCTCACCCAGTTGCTGTCTAAGCATGGGACAATCAAGGACAGACTGAGTCAGAGCAGAACAGGGAGGCGCAGTGCAATCTCAAGAGTACTCTTGGATATCAATGGTCCATAATCAGGATTTTTAACTTTTTGCCATCGTTATGAATGCCACTCCTTCATTTACTAGCTTTGTGCACGCTCCTACACAATTGCCATCACAAACAGTAAATGACATACGTTTTTACCATTTTCGCTGACGTGGCATGACATCTCGGCGCGCCAGCGTGGAAGTTGACGTCTCCGTTTGTCTAGCTCCAACAGCGTCAACAGCCGGCCGTTGAATGGGGCCTAGCTGTCAGCATCTTGTCCAAGCTCCTGTCGTGTGTACTGTTCATCTTCTTCCTTGAGACATGGCGGTGGCTCACTGATTCCGGCAGGTGAGGTCTCCTTCGGCAGCGGGTAAGGGACGAGGGAGATACTAGTGGGCGGGCGCGTACCTGGGCGCTCACAGCATGACCTGAGGTGGCTCGTGGCGCCTTGGCCACGTGCACGGCGGCCACCATGGCGACGACATCCTACAGTGGTAGGCGAGGGCGGAAGGGGCTGCGTGTCCAACCCGGGGCCTACGCGCACTGACTGGTGGTTGCAGTTGGCCCTGCGGTGCCCGGAGGCTAGGGACCGCTGGCCTCGTGCGCCGGCAGCTCGAGCTGAGTGGCCCGGCGACGGCCCCTAGCAGCGCGATGCCACAGCAGGCGAGCGAGGAGGAGGGAGGGTCTGTTAAACATTTAGGATCAAAGGGAGTAGATCAGTGGGGGGGTTTCTTTACATTTGGGAATACACATCAAGTTCCTAGTACAAGATCTACTGGAAACAATGAGGAGAAGGGGTAGTGAGGTGGTACAGACCATCCGTAGAGGGTGGAGCTGGTGCACTAGAGCTGGAGCCGGTCGCCATCACGATCGTTGATGGAGGCTGCGCACGGGCAGCAACGGTCGATGAAGAAGGCGGTGCAGTGGAGTTCACGGCGTCGGCGTGGAGGCGGAGACGGAGTGGCGGCGCGGTCAGTGGTACTTCCCATCACTGGCTGCGCACCCTCTGCAGATTGGAGTTAGGGATGTCGGTGGGAAAAGTGACTGCGGGGAACCTCGTACCTCGAGCCGCCAGCACCCCCACCTATTTATATTGCGCAGTGTGACGGGGGCCCACCAACCATGTAGGGTTGAGCGCCCCCGATCAGGGCGCGTGACCAAGGGCCCAAGTGACCGTTGGGCCACTCGGTGGAGAGATTAGTCTAACATTCTCCCCCTTGATCTCACATTTCGCTTTAACCTTTAACTTTAACACTTTTCACTTTACTCGTTCCATCACAGATAAATGCATAGAGCATATTTCATCGTCACGGTCAAACGCCGATAGATTTGACAGCTACAATACACGTCTCTGATCTGAAACAGTTACTTTAACTTTTGGACCCTTTATAGTCCAGGAGTTATAGGCTTTCCCTTAAACCCATGCTGGCTACATGTTCTTTGAACACGTTGGGTGGTAAGCCTTTTGTAAGCGGATCCGCGAGCATCTTTTCAGTATTTATATGTTCAAGATTTATAATTTGATCCCGAACTTTATCCTTCACAATATAATACTTTATGTCAATGTATTTGGCAGCACCAGTTGACCTATTGCTGTGAGCGTACTGTACTGCCGGATTATTATCGCAGTATAACTTTAGTGGTTTATGTATGATGTCGACCTCCTTCAAACCGGGTATGAACTTCTTTAGCCAGTTCACCTGCCCTGTTGCCTCATAACACGCTACAAACTCGGTATACATTGTGGACGATGGAGTGACGGTTTGTTTTGAGCTTTTCCATGAAATAGCTTCTCCTGCGAGAGTGAACACATATCCTGACATGGATTTTCTATCATCTCCCGCATAATCAGAATCCGAATACCCCACTATTTGGAGAGAATCTGATTTTCTATACGTCAACATGAGGCCTTTCGTGCCTTGCAAGTATCGCAACACTTTCTTTACCAATTTTCAGTGTTCAATCCCTGGATTACTTTGAAATCTGTCAAGCAACACGATAACAAAAGCTAAATCAGGACGCGTGCACACTTGAGCATACTGTAGGCTCCGATAGCAGAAGCATATGAAACCACTTTTATTTGATCGAGCTCGTATTGGTTCCTAGGGCATTGAAAATCCCCATATCTGTCGCTCTTGACTATGGGTGCAGGTAAGGCACTGCATTTATGCATACTAAATTTCTTTAAAACTTTTTCTATGTATGCCTTTTGTGACAGTCCTAGTACCTCTTTACTTCTATCTCGGTGAATTTCTATGCCCAAAACAAAAGATGCTTCACCAAGATCTTTCATGTCAAATTTTGAGGATAAAAACTTCTTTGTCTCCAGTAGTAGACTGACATCACTACTAGCAAGTAAGATATCGTCTACATACAGAATTAGGAAGATATATTTTCCGTTCTTAAACTTTACATAAACACAATTATCCTCAATATTTTCTTTAAACCCAAAATTCCTCATTGTTCTGTCAACCTTCAAGTACCACTGTCTTGAAGCTTGTTTTAACCCATAAATCGATTTCTTTAAGCGGCATCCCATTCGTTCTTTTCCTTCCACGACAAAGCCTTTCGGTTGTGCTATGTAAATATTTTCCTCTAAATCCCCATTGAGGAATGCCGTTTTTACATCTATCTGATGTAACTCTAAATCATAGTGTGCCACTAATGCCATTATAATTATGAAGGAATCCTTACATGAGACTGGAGAAAACGCCTCATTGTAATCAATCCCTTCTCTTTGCGTGAAACCTTTTGCCACAAGTCGCGCTTTAAACCTTTCAATATTCCCTTGGGAGTCATGTTTTGTCTTGTAGACCCATTTACAGTCTACTGTCTTGGATCCTTTAGGAATAGGTTCTAAGTCCTAAACTTTGTTGATACTCATTGACTTTATTTCATCTTCCATGGCCTCAAGCCACTTTGATGAATTATCGTCTTTCATGGCTTCTTCAAATGAAGTGGGATCACCATCCATTTGAAATTCTTCAGTGTTATACACCTCATAATCATCAGGAATAGCTGATCTTCTAACTCTTTAAGACCTTCTCGGGGCCTCCACATTTAGCACATCTTCTATTTGAGGCTGTTGTTGCTCCTCCTCATCTATGGCATCAGTTTCTATAGGATCCTGAGGGACAGGTTCCTCATCATTATTCATTGTCGCCACAGGAGAACTGACAACAGGTGTTGGCACTACAGTGTCCCGCACTGTTGGTGCAACAAGAACAGGTAGTTCAAAGAATGATTCCTGAATCATCGGAGTGGGCACACATACCCGCTTCTCCTCAAGATCAATTTCTCGAGCTACCACGCTCCCCCTTATCATTTTATCCTCTAAGAAAACAGCATGTCTCGTTTCTACAAACTTTATATATCTGTCTGGACAGTAGAAATGAAAACCTTTTGACTTTTCAAGGTAGCCAATAAAATGGCAACTTACTGTTTTGGGATCTAGCTTCCCAATATTTGGGTTAAACACTTTAGCCTCAGCAGGACTCCCCCGACACACGTAAGTGTTTTGTGAGGGTACTCTTCCTGTCCACAACTCATACAGTGTTTTGGGCACTGACTTACTTGGTACTCTATTGAGAATATGAATGGCGGTTTTTAATGCCTCCATCCATAGACTCAGTGGCAAGTTAGAGTAACTCATCATACTACGCACCATATCCATCAGGGTACGGTTACGCCTTTCAGCTACTCCGTTTTACTGAGGTTCGCCCGGTGTAGAATACTGGGCTACTATGCTATTCTCCTGTAGAAACCTTGCAAAGGGTCCAGAAACTTGGTCATATGGGGTATGCCGACCATAGTACTCCCCCCACGGTCGGACCGGACCAACTTAATCCTTAAATTATGCTGATTTTTAACTTTAGCCTTAAATATCTTAAATTTATCCAACGCTTCTGTTTTTTCCTTAATTAGATAAATATAGCCAAAATGGGAGTAATCATCTGTGAATGTTATGAACGAGTCATAACCATCCACACTTTTCACAGGAAAAGGACCACAAATGTCTGTGTGGATTATCTGTAGAATTCCTGTACTTCATTTAGCGTCCTTTTTAATTTTCTTCGTATACTTTCCTTTAATGCATTCTCTGCATTGTTCTAAGTCTGAGAACTCTAATGGAGGAAGAATTTCATTCTTAACTAGTCTCTCTATTCTCCCCCTCGAAATATGGCCTAAACGACAGTGCCATAATTTTGACGATGCATCTTGAGTTCTCTTTCGTTTTCTATTTGCATTCACAGACGAGGATACATTCTCATTCACATCACATACGGAATTCATATTTTCACGAAGTGATAGCAAATAAAGATCTTGCTTTTGAAAAGCAAGACCAACACATTCATTATCACATAGTATCTCACATTTGCCATCTCCAAAATGGCAATCAAATCCATCATTGTCCAAACATGAAACACTAATCAAATTTCTTTGTAATGAAGGAACAAATAGAACATCTCTAAGTGAAAGAATGAAGCCATCAGCAAGCTCTAGAGAAACATCGCCAACAGCTTCAACATCTGCTTGGACTCCATTCGCGACTTTAACGTGTCTTTCGCTTCTTTGCGTAGTCCTCGTCGAACGGAATCCCTGTAAAGAATTAGCAACATGAACAATTGCGCCTGAGTCAATCCACCAAGTAGATTTAGAATACTATACATACAGGGATTCATTTATAAACGTAATAATGTTCTCACCTTTCTTTGCCATGATCATCTTTAAGAATTCAGGACAATCTTTCTTGTAATGTCCCTCCTTCTTGCAGTAGAGGGACTGATCTTTGTTCACTATGAACCTATTCTGCTGAGCCTGATACTGCATGGGACCCTTGCCCTTTGGTTTTGAGGGAGAGTTGGCATTGGCATTGACATTCTTTCTCTTATTATCTTTGACAAAACTGAGAGTACCACCATTGGCGGCCTTTATTCTCCCTTTTTCTTGCACACACATTGCCATACAACGTTCTAGATCCTATTTTTCGGACTGAATGTTGTAATTGATAACAAATGTATCAAACTCTTTTGGTAAAGAAGCAAAAATCACATGGATAAGGAACTCTTCCTTAAGAGCCAAATCCATTGGTTTTAGCTTGTTGTTCAAATAATTTAACTTAAATATGTGCTCTCTTATACCAGTGTCATTGCCACCTCCAGAGTACCTTTCTGTCATTAGCTGCTTTATCAGCTGAGTAGCATATGTCTCTGAAGAGCCATAGAACTGACTCTTTATTCTTTCTAGGTACTCTATTACGGTGTTACACTCTTGGATTGAGCCCATTATGGTAGACTCAATCGTATTCTTTATGACAGCCACACACTTTTTATTGGCATTGACCCACTTTTGCTTTTGCAGGTCATATGCCATCTGTATGGGAGCATGGTCCCTCTCTCTCTTTTGCTAATCAGCATCGGACTCATTAGCCTCCCTCACCGGTGCCACAGGCTCAGTGGGGCACGGTGTGGTGACTACCCAGTCCACCTCAACCAAAACAAACACGAGGTCAATCTTCTTCTTCCACTCGGTGTAGTTGTCACCTTTGAGTGGAGGAATATCTTTGATGAAGCCCATCAAGGAGTAACCTCCTGAAACAGAAAACATGTAGAGTGAGAACATAATTACAAAATAATTGCATGCTTTAATTCCAATGGTGGTCAAAATTAAAACTTACAATTAATCTTTTACACTAATTCTACATCACCGTTGGACAAAAATAGAATTAATGCATGATTAAACTCATAATAACATCATAATATTGTCATTAATCAACGTTGGTCAGAATAATAACAATATTATAATATTCTCAAGACATATCCATTTTTTTCAAAATTAAATTCTCTCGTTGGTTCGAATTTAATAATGAAATTAACATCTGTAAGTACGCAGCGGAAACTTTGAATAAAATTCTCATGATAATATTTTCCAGAAGCAACTTTACTGTTTACTGAACAAAAATATCGTTGGATAAATTTTGTACAGAAATTTCATCAAAATTTAACTAAAAAAGCATCAAAAAACATTGAATTCAGCTTCTGAAAAAAATAAAATGGAATCTGAGTACATTACTGTGCACTACGCCATTTCGGCCCGATTTACGCGCGTGCTCTCGCTTTCGGCCCACTGCCTGCTCGCTACAGCAGTGCAGCCCAGCGCGCGCGGTAGCTCAAAACAGCAGCAATGCCGGCCCGGCCCAGTAGCGCACACTGCGGGCGCTGTTGCGCACCCCGCGCCCAGGCCGCAACCTGGGCCTAGGCCAGGAAATCGTCCCTCCGCCTGGGCCAGAAGAAGCCCAGCTGGGCGCCGGCCGATCTCGGCCGTGCATCCAGATCCGACGGCCGAGAGTGAAAATCGGGAGGATAAAACCTCCTCCGACGGCTCACACCCAAAACCCTAGCACATTTCCACTTTCTCCCTCCCACTCTCTTTCACCAGCACGGCGACGAGTGAGAAGAGCCGCTGACCATGGCGGCTAGAGAGGGAGGACAACGGCGCCATCGTGGGCCCCCTCGCCGGCGCGCGTGCTCGCCCATGGCTGAGCACGCCGCCGTCGAGCGGCCTCGCGGTGGTGCACTGCACCCGCGTCCGCGCGCCGAACGAAACGACGTCGCGGTTCTGTCCGTCCGCTCGCCGGACATGGAGACGGCCGGCGGCGAGTCAGGACAGTCGGAGCCCCAAGTAGGAAGCATTAACCTTTGACCGCCGCTCTGTTCATTGCTAGGGTTAGGGTTTGAGTTCTTTCCGATCTGAAATCGGTGTTTGGGTTCTTCTTTCTTTGCAATTCTCTATCCCAATCTAGATCTACACCATAGACCCGGCGACTGATACCATTGTTAAACATTTAGGATCAAAGGGAGTAGATCAGTGGGGGGGTTTCTTTACATTTGGGAATACCACATCAAGTTCCTAGTACAAGATCTACTGGAAACGAGGAGGAGAAGGGGCAGTGAGGTGGTACAGACCATCCGTAGAGGGTGGAGCTGGTGCACTAGAGCTGGAGCCGATCGCCATCACGATCGTTGATGGAGGCTGCGCACGGGCAGCGACGGTCGATAAAGAAGGCGGTGCAGTGGAGTTCACGGCGTCGGCATGGAGGCGGAGACGGAGTGGCGGCGCGGTCAGTGGTACTTCCCGTCACTGGCTGCGCACCCCCACCTATTTATATTGCGCAGTGTGATGGAGGCCCACCAACCATGTAGGGTTGAGCGCCCCCGATCAGGGCGCGTGACCAAGGGCCCAAGTGGTCGTTGGGCCACTCGGTGGAGAGATCAGTCCAACAGGGTCGGCCCGCGATGCCGCGGCAGCAGCGGAGGAGCCCGACAGGGAGCTACTCCATCTCCGACCACAAGTGACGGTGGCGGGGCTCCGCGGCGTCTGAGGCGGCGGCAGGTCGATGAGAAGGAAGAGGCGGGGTCGTCGGACCTCAGCGCGTGCACGGGCTCCATGAGCACGCCTCGGAGCGCGCCGACGCTGGACCTCAGCGCGTGCACGGGCACACCGCCGGCGCCGGTAAGGAAGGCGAGGAGGAGGCAGGTGAGCACGGAGCCGAGGAGTTGGGCGGCCACGTAGAGCGCGGACCGGAACAGCTCCCGCGGCCATGGCAAGGCAGCTCGTGTTCCCGCGGGGCTCGAGCGCTTGGCCGCGACGCTTGCTGCCGACACATGATCCATGGTCACATCCTGTGCAGACGGCGAGCTCAGTGGGGGATGGAACCAAGGAAGAAGAAGGCGCCGTTGGTCTGGCAAACGGAGGCAGCTGGGGACGTCCAGTTCCACGCTAGCACGCTGAGATGTCATGCCACGTCAGCAGCGAAAATGGCAAAAATATAGGTCATTTACTGTTTGCGATGGCAATTGTGCAGGAGCAAAATTGGTAAATGAAGGAATGACATTCGTAACGATGGCAAAAAGTTAAAAATCCCTCCATAATCACCCCCATCAAGTTATTCCATAGCATGTCGGTGCGGCAGCTCCTCCGATGAAGCTATTCCATAGCAATAACGGTTCAGCAGCTCCTCCGCGTCCATAGCAGTGGCGGGCGCCGGGGCTTGACCGCTTGAACAGCGGGCTGTAGGACTTTTCGATCGCAGCCGTTAGTTTAGCAAGCCGTTGACACTGCAGGGCAGATTGGGACGGGGGGCTTCGTTTTCGTTTAACCGAGCTGTCAGGCATCCAGGTCAACGTGTGCTGCACCTGCACTACTGTGCCATCAGGGACAGGGACAGGGCCCAGGGGGTGCAGCCGTGCAGGTGAAGCTGAACAAGCATCCGGCCGGACTCATTATTACGAGAATTGTACTAGTCGACACATTATACAAGATGTATGCAAATCTCATGACAAATATTTCGCGGATACGATGGCTAGCGGACAATTAGCTTGTCGCTGTATAGTTTTACCATCTTTTTCATGCTCAATGTAGTTATTAATTTCGTTTGTAACAAAAAGGGTACATCAAGGAACCATGAACCATGGAGGGAAGTGGAAATGATCAGGCTGAAACTCGCTCAAGAGATCAGTAAGTGGTCTCCACAGACGACATTTCTGAAGGCAAGCACTCTGCAAACCTTGGATGCAGAACAAATTACTCAAAAAACAGCGCTCTATAAAATAAATCCAGGGAAGAACCCAAAAACCTATCTTGCGGCTGATTGGCTGAAACAAGGCAGAAGAAATGGCAGCCGTACAATGAGAATGGCGACAGCTTGGTGCCCACAAAGCAAGAGGAATGTTCGGAAAAAATGGTAACCAAATTCAAATGACAGTTATGCAGAAGTGGTTAGGCTTCCTTAGCTTTACCACAGCCAAAAGTTGACCAGAAATTGAAGCAAACATACAGGAGAGAACATGAATAGCACGTGCAAAGTACAATGAACGATAAGCACAAAACCGACCGCAGGATCACCATCTGAAAAATCAAGGGGGTAGAATAGCTTTTCCTTGTGACAGCGTCACCTCCTATGTAGAATGAACTTTGTCATATGTAGAACGAACTTTGTCCTGGACAGAGTCCTGATATCTGGAAACACTACCAAAGGGGTCAATACTCCCCCAAGCTAGTTCTCTAACAAGCGCGTAACCACAATAATGTATTTTTCTGCTCATAAAGAAAGCGAACAAACTAAAGACTACCATTACGTCTATATGTGTTTGCAAATCCTGTTACGCGTCAGTTAGCAGGGCAAAAAATTATTAAGAACCCTTTGTGCAACCAAAAGGAGTTCAGCTCATTCTGGACGGAAAATGTCCTTGCCAAACAGGTATTAGTACAGGGTAATCCTCCGCATACACGCCAATATGCTCCAGGATGAAAAAGTGATCTCGCAAACACGTCTTTCACGAATAGCTACAAAATATATGCAGATATCAGAATATATCATGAGAATGGTTAACCATGGAAGCCTGATTGTAGCATTTAATGGGAAGGAAAACAAAAGCCTAGAATAACTTTGAATTATATATAAAATTTATCTAGACATATAGAAAGCGCCATTACTTTCTCTCCTACATCAAACAGCCATATTATACATAGGACTATCCTATCCGTTCATTAACTTCATCTAATGGCTCAGATTGATCGTGTCCTGCAATTCCTTCTACAATCAATAGCCATATTACATCTATTATGGCCCACTAATCTCCATAAGATCACCTAGTTAAACCATGCATTGTATATGCACAGTTATGGGTAGTCTCTATATGGGGGCAGTTCTCAATGTGCAATGGTTGGCATTCTTTTCTTCTCTGTATCCTAGAGAGTTCAGCTAAAACCATTTGCTATTTGACTTCCTGATAAGTGATGGTAACCAGTTGGATAGAACTGATCAGGGTAAACCACCTAGTATTTAATTGAACTAAAACTGATTGTAGACCATACTGTTGAATCATAGTTGCGCAGAGAATCATTCCGATGGTTAGGCCAATCTGGTATTCAGTAGTAATCCTAACTGCTACAAACGTCAAACAATGAATTCATCTAAAGGAGTATCAACCTGTTCTTAGCTTGCATTTGGCTAAAACAGAAGTTTTTGTTCAGCTCATTTCTAAGCTATGGCTCCCTGCAACTATACTGCCGGCAAGGCAACCGCCTAGCTGAGGATGACAGACCAGGAGGTGGAAAAAAGTTAGGTTTAGTACTTTAGTTATATCCATCACCATTGACATAGAACCGGCATAACAGCAAATGCGTTCAACACTTGACCAAGTGTTCTTTGATAAGTTGACATTAATGTAATGCTAGCATACATGACATGTACCATCCAGTACAATAATGTAGGTCAGTGAGAAAGACATCTTGAGAAAAAAAAAAACTAAACAGGGAATTATTAGATTTTGATATACTTGTAAGCAATTTTGAGGATTAGCTCATACACTAGCTCTCATTCTGGATCATTGATGCCACTCAAATCATTGTTTCCTTTTTTATTTATTCAGACATTCATTTACTCATGACCATAACTTGCAGTCAGCTGGAGGTTCTCCTGCTTCACTCAGACTGGGTCGGTGGCTAGAATTTTATAGTACGTGGTCCTGGATCCGTTGGAATAGAAGCTAATACACCTAAATCCTTACCAAGCACTCAATTACGCGATGAATCAAGAACACTACCATACAAGAATCGGACCCTAACTTACCGGTGAGAAGGAGTGGACAGCTTTATCTACAGTACCTCATAACTGTGGCACAAATCCTGGTTCTGGTATGTTTCCTCCAGCCTGCATCCAATGCTCTTGAAACTCATGTGGAGTCAGCCCCAATGATGTTCTATGAAATTTTATCTTCAATAATTCTCCCCATATACCAACAAGAGAATTCATGGTAGCCTTCTGATGGTGTTCGATACACCACTGCCGCGTCAGATTTGGAAGAGCTAAGGTTCCATTCAGCCGCTCTTCTAGCACAACCTTGGAGAAATCAGACCAATCATGAATAAGCTCCCAATACTCAAACTCCAGTTTGTATGGTGGTGAGTCATTTCGCAAACGTTGATTGACTTCAGTCAGCAGACTCCTCAACCTTCTAGTCTCACAAAATATCACCATAACATTCCATGCTGCCCTTTTGACATCTAGTGTCAGAGGACCTGGTCCACCATCATCCCTCTCCAATTTGGACAAACTATAGAACATGCTCTCCAAGACCAATTCACCCCCGGGTTGCCTGCAAGTTAATTACAATTCAGTTAATGATGCAATTAAGAATTGGGAGTGAGAATGATAGGGACTAACGCATAGTTATTGATGCAATTAAGAAATGAGTGATAATGCTATGGACTTACGCGTCAACGTGACCCGAAGAGATTCCAATCTCCGTTGCATGTAAGAACGCTGGTACATTCGAGTCCTGAAGAGCGAACCATGTCCCACCCTGTCCTCCGCCACCTCCAGCATGAGCAACTTCAAATTCCTGTATGGTAAACTTGATGCGCCGGAAAGCAGCAAAATAGGTGTTGTCATCACACATCAGTAGATCAAGGATGTATCGATGATCATGATGTGCTGGCGGCTGGGAGTCCCATAGTCTAATGATGTGATGACTAGTCATGTTGGTGATTGGATTCACATGCGGTGTCACAGGCAGACCATTGACAAGAAAGGGGGAAATCAAGATGTCGCGATGGTTCAGCGTTCTGAACATCTGCCGGAGACCATCAACGCCGCTTCGGATGTCATGCCAGACAATTGGTATATCACCCTCGTTGCGCTGCAAAGGGCATGACACGTTCGCAAGACCTGGTGCACCTGCCATGCTGCAAAAGAACCATGTTTTAGTGAATCAAAACAAATCTTTTCTTATATTGGTTAGTCACATATATTAGTGTCAAATGATGTCGAAGCAAAATAAAATAAATGAAATGGGCTGAGGGGCAATCATATCTGAGAATTGTGCCGATATTGCAGACAAAAGTTGTGCACTTGCAGTGAAAAAGAGGACAACGGGGATGCGCGGGCCGGGTTCTCTAATTCTCCGCCGGCTTATTGGGGCTGAACCGTACTGCAGCGTCGCCCTGAAGCTAAAGTGACTACGGCGATGGCTACGAACAGAGGCATGCGCTCACAGACCACAGACGCGCCCACACGATTTTGTCCTACACTGGGGCTTCGCGGATCTGATTTAGGCGATGCTCTCCGAGGCGACGAATCGCCCAAAGGGGCTGCAGCGGTGTCCAGTGGTGGGCGGCGGATCAAAGCCCTGGGCCGTAGCCCGTAGCTACCATGATCGACGAAATGTTTCCGTTCGTTTGGTGAACGAGCTCGCTTATCTATAGCACAGAGGGGCTCACCGCTCCACCCAACATCCCAAAAGTACTGTGGTGGTGGCCGGCGGCGAGTAAAAGCGCAAATTAGGGAAGCGCTACGACAGGCGGGAGGGGGAGGGGGGTCTCACCTCTCACCGAACAGCCGCCCGTCAATGCCTGATCACCTGGTCACGTTGCCTTGGTGGTGTGCCTCCTTGCCCGGCGCTCCAGCAGTGATCAGCTAAGCGGAGGCGCTTGGTCGGCTCTCCGGACGGGCGAGGTGCGGGGCTTCGCGGCTGTTGCAATGGTAGACAAGCGAGAGTCTGCTTTGGGATGGGGTTTTACATGCAGGTACATCGGCCACAGGGAATCGCCGAATCGGCGCTCGGGGTCCGGCCGGGGGTACTCTGGTCTTTAAGGGTAGCGATTTGAACGAAACGGGTCCCGTGACACTCCCGGAGGCAAGGTGGTAAAGCAGGAGGGGATCGCGAGGGAAAACGGAACGGGTTTCTGCATGCCTCGTGGCCGGAGGGGGTGACGCCCGTCTGCCAGATGCTCAGATCACGCTGGATGGGCCGAACCAGCGAAAGGAAAAAAAAAAGGGACGGATGAGGGATTGGTTTTCGGCCTAGTGCCCTGTTTAGTTCCTAGAAAATTTTGTAAAATTTTTCAGATTCCTCGTCACATCGAATCTTTGACACATGCATAAAGCATTAAATATAGATAAAAAATAAAACTAATTATACAGTTTAGACGAAATGGACGAGACAAATCTTTTAAGCCTAATTAGACCATGATTGAACACTAATTGCCAAATAACAACGAAACGTGCTACAGTGTCATTTTACAAAAATTTTTGCAACTAAACAGGCCCCTAAGCTGACGAGTTGAATCGGGATTTCTTCCTTTATCCCAAAATTCGAACAGACCGATTAAAATAATTCCAGATGTCGTGAACGGTTTCATACTTTTATGCATAGATAGAGCCATTTTTCGGCCCAGTTTGGAACCGCTATAAAGTCCTTTCTTGCACTACAATATGGGGGCAACAGTTTACATGATTATTAAATGAAGTGACGGTACAAGTGTGCCAACCACTCATTCCCTCAAATCGTTAATAAAGTGGACGACCTGTACAAACATTTCAAGGTTGCTTGGCAAAAGTGTTGTACTCCCAGGGCCGTTAGCCGTTAGCGTGATTTCTAGCCGGAATTGCAAGGAGCAGAAGGCCGCGGCGGATATATCTCTATGATTTCCGAGACAAGGCAGCGACGTTGCTGTCCATTGTCTTCGGAAGAAACCCAGAAACGGGGAGCCACCCAACTTCCGCCTGAAAATACCAATGGCTTCCTTTGGAAGATTATCAACGATGAACTCTCAACTTACCGTTCTCTCACTTATGTTAATGTTCACAATGGTGCCTCCGCTTCTTTTTGGTATGATCACTGGCTGACCGATGGGCCTCTCTGTCTCTCTCACGTCGCCCTTTTCTCTCCTATCACTAGGACTAACACTTCTGTGCAAAATGTTTTCCATATGGGGTTTGATGTGTGCTTGCGCCCTAGGCTCACTAATGCTGCTAGTGCCCAGCTAGCCTCCCTTCTTCACTGTTTGCAGGAGATCGCGCTGGACGATGCCCCAGATCAACAACTTATGAAGCTAACTGGCAAACGATACACTTCAAGAGACGCTTACTCCGCTCTGGACTGCAGCCAAGAGCCCCAAGATGTCCACGGCCAGCGCATATGGGGCTCGCGTGTTCCAAACAAGATCAAAATTTTCTCCTGGCTCTACTTCAAGGATCGACTAAGCACACGAACCAACCTCTATGCCAAGCATATACTGGACGACGACCTATGTGAGCGCTGCTCAGGCAATGTTGAGGATAGACATCATGTACTCTTCGGCTGCCACACAAGTGCTGGAGTCTAGAACAGGATCAACCTCACCGTCGTCGCAGCCCTTTCGGATGTTGATGCTTGGAATGCCACGGTTCGTGCTCACCTGGACGCGAAGCTTTGGCCTTTTGTTTTGCAAACCATTCTCTGGCAGCTCTGGGATGCCAAGGTGAAATTTTTAGAAATGATTCTCCCTCTATTCGGTCTATCATCTCTAAAGTGTGTGATGATCTTGTAATTTGGCGTAATCGTCTTAGGAATGACCAGGATGTGACTAGCTTGAATGCTTGGCGCTGCTATTTCCTATCTTGTAACACTACTGTTAACTCCACTTCGGTGGAGGTTTGAAATGAAATTAGGTGGGGAATCTCTCCCCCATTGTTTTCAAAAAAAAAATACCATCAATGTGTTGAATGGACTGTTTGATGGATTTCTGTCGTCAATTCAAAATCATCCATATGCATGCGTATGCTTGTATTTGTGTGCGCCAGTATGTAAATAAAATACATGCAAAATGTACGTGCTTGTGTGTTCCTGTACATGCATAGAAAGAAGCTAGATATGTGTTTGTAAGTTGCATGTTCCATGCATGCACGTAAGTGTGCTCATGACATGCACACAGAGGATGCTAATAGGGGCAGCCGTATACGCAGTGGCGGTGGCGGAGGATAGTGAGGGCCAAGGTGGGCCATGGGCACCCCTGCTTTTGGAAGTTTCCTTTAAGCATCTCCAACAACTTGGAAAAAATCACTTAGTAAATCTTGAGTTTTAGCAAGTTACTAATTTATTTGGCAAGTGAAAAAAAGACCTCTCTCCAACAACTCATTAAAACTCACTTGCCAAAATGAAGAAGCCCGCTAACGAACGAAGAGGCCCGCTAAACGAACGAAGAGCCCCGCTAGCGAACGAAGAGCCCCGTTAACTTTTCTCGTCACAACGGCGGCCCGCGCTCGTCGCCGGCGCCTCACCGGCGGCCGCGGCACCTCCTCCCCACGCCGGCGAGGAACAGCAGCACTGGCGGCGGTCCTCCTCGCTCCGGCCAGCCCCGCCCCTCGGCTCCAGCCCCGAGGCCGTCCCGGAGCGTCGCCGAGGCCCCGAGATCGGGATAGCAAGTCCTTTCCGCGCGCGTATTCTTCCGCGCGCGAGGCCGGTGAATAGCAAGTGCGGATAAATAGCAAGTTGGTTTGAGAAGTTGTTTGAGAAGGAATTTTGTGTTTTTGCCAAAGTTATAAGAATAGCAATCTGTTTTAAGGAGTTGTTGGAGATGCTTAATTAAACAATTACACAACTAATTTCCATGATTGCACCTTCTTTTGGCCCCTCCTGTATTTAGGCTGAAGCTCCGCCACTGATACGTGCGCCTCTATACGACCTGAACCGGCTGTAGAGTCCAAATAGTTACGCCGGTCTCTATTATGTATCTTCTTAAGATTGTACGCAAACTGAGCCAGCCGGCGCGGCGTAGTCCAGAACCTTCTAGAGGCCTGGCCTTGGTGTATATGGCTGGCAGATACGGGCAGCGTATGTCTATCGGCTGCGAGCCATTGAACCAAATACACGTGCGTATTTTGGACTTGCTTCACGTTATGCGAGGGAACTCCATCTAGGTCCACACGTCATGGACTGCATGGGAGGAGAGCTAATCTAGTTCAGTTTTTGATGAGCAGCTGACTCCGTTTTCCTCAACTTTCGCGAAAGTCCGTTTTTCCTCCCTGAACTACAGAACCAGACAAAATACCTCTCTGAACTTTTAAAACCGTTCATCTTACCTCCCTGACCATGTTATAAGCAGTTTTGAAGGCGGTTTTATCTTTTTTTATTTATTTATTTCAACTGAATCTTAAATCATAGTAAATCACAGAAAAATCATAAAATAATTTTGTTGGACTCCGCATGAGTAGATCTACACAGTGAACGTATAATATGGTATGCTATAGTACAAAGTTTTTGTTGTGGCTTTCGATCTATGCTTTTATGTAATTAAATAGAATAATTCATAGCTGCAGTTTCTATGGTCCAATTATGATGAAATTTTTATGGTAGGCTAATTATTGTATGGTTGAACTATAATAAAAATTTCATACTTAATGGATCATGTATAGCTTAGTTATAGATTTATTTATATTTAATTTAACAAGCATAAATCTAAATAAAATCAATAACTAAGTTACATGATCCAATGAGGGTCTGTTTGGAACGCAGGAATTTTACAGGAATCTTGCAGGAATTTCACAGGAATCAGTTTAATTTCATAGGAAAAACACAGGAACAGGAATTCTTTCCCGCTATCCAAACAGGCCCTTGAGTATGAAATTTTTACTATAGTTTAAGCATACAATAATTAGCTCACCATAAAAATTTTACCATAATTAGACCATAGAAATTGCATCTGTGAATTATTCCATTTAATTACAGAAAAACATTGATCTAAATCTATAACAAAAACTTTGTACTAAAGCATACCATATTATATGTTCACTGTGTAGATCTACTCACGTGGATTCCAACAAAATTGCATTTTCCATTTTATGATTTTTCTGTGATTTATTATGATTTTGCAAGGATTCAACCGAAATAAATAAAAAAGAAAAAGACAAAACCGCTTATAACCGGGCCAGAGAGGTAAGATAAATGGTTTTAAAAGTTGAGGGAGGTATTTTGTCTGGTTTTGGAGTCCAGGGAGAAAAATCGGACTTTCGAGAAAGTTGAGGGAGGTAATATGGACTTTTTCCTAAACAATGTCGGGGTGGACGCCACGGGCCTACATGATTTGGAGCAAAAAAAAAAGAAAAGAAAAAATGAAAAAAAAAAACTTGACAGGGAGGAGCACACCGCACCCTGCTTTTTAATTAAGAGGATGCAGGGCTTGAACCTGGGTCTCTGGACTGAGAGCGAGCTCCAGTAACCAGTCTGGGTCTCTGGACTGAGAGCTGGGTCTCTGGACTGAGAGCGAGCTCCAGTAACCAGTCGCCCATGAGAGCACCTGGGTCTCTGCATGGTCCAGAGCAAGCAGACCTCTTCGTCCGCTTGGCGTGCGGCGCAGAGCCCCGCCATGAACCTGGTGAAGGAGACGTCGTTGGGGCCAGAGGCTAAGCCAGGATGAAAGACCACCGGGGTCGATCCAAACAAACAATATACTGACTTTTAGCTGCAAATCAATAATTTGGCTTCAAAAATCATCAATAAACTCCCCGTACCTCCAAAACCATTGGTTGTGCTATCCATCGCCACTTCCGAAATAATTTGGTTTATCTTTATATGTAGTGACCAGCTTCTTCGTTTTATCCTATCCAAAATTTTAATTGAGTGCTACGGTCAAGCGATACATATTTTTCTTTAAAAAATTATTCTAATCTCTTCACAAGTTCTTTGGCTCATTTAAAGCACGAAGCAAACATGAAAAAAGGAGACAAAAGGTGAAGTCAAGCTTGCCTGACGCCTTGTTGGAGAAGAGCAAGGCAGCAAGCTCTTAATTTGCTAGGAGTCTAAAACACATGGAACGAAATATACTTTTTTTGAAAGGAGGATAACAATATATAATTTTGTTTGGTGTTTGCTTCTATATTTAGCTGAAAAGTATAAAAGATAATTGTATCCTTCTTCGTAAACTGGGGATTAGGGAACTCTAAGAGATCAACAAAAAGTATGATTTACTTCTGAAATACAAGCAGCAAGCTCTTGATCATGACGTGAGCCGCGAGACGAGAAATCCAAAACAAGGACACGGAACAGTCAATTAGTGCAAAGGGCAGCCTGGTGCCGTGGTGCTGCACGCCAATGAATTGGGCTATTAACTAGTGGGCTTGCTGCTTGACCTTGTATAGTGGGCTGCTTGACCTTGCGGCTTGCATAGTGGGCTGCTGGGAGCTTATCAACTAAAGTAGCCAGCCTGTCACCTGATTTGTGCCGGCCGCCGGGGTCAAAAGTATTTTTTGCCGGGGTCTTGGCTGGTAAAATATTGTACGATACGTGACACGGTGGCCAAGTCGACGGGGTCGGCGGACCCCGACCCTGTAACGTAGCTTCGCCCCTGTGGCGGCTGACGGGGTGGGCCTTCCGTAACATACTGACATGTCACAGATGAGGGAGAGGGCCGCAGGTGCGCCCTGCGGCGAGGATGGTGTCGTCGGAGATGGCATCGTGGACGTCCAGGAGCGCGGTCAGGAGGGAGCGGCCCTTCGGGACGGGCGCCACGCAGAGGCGGCTGTTGAGGAGTGCCGCGGCGACTGCGCGGCCCCGGCGCAGGAGCACGGCGACGAACGGCGCGGCGAGGGGGCTTCAAAGCCGGGAGCGGGTCGCGTCGCCTTTACTGAGCCGGTCATAGGCCTCAATAACCCGTGTTTCCTACATACTTTAATATAGGTGACGTATTTTGCGGGAAGAAAATATAGGTGACGCGCCATGTTAAAACGTGTCGCCTGTTCTTTTAGACGACGCGTTTCGTTTCGTCTATGGTGGTACTCTTCTTTAATGGTTTTACGACGGATGGCACCCGCAAGCCCGCACCCCGGCCGCGCAACTTTAGGCGGCGGCGCTGACTTCGCAGTCGGAGTGCCGGAATCGCCAATGCCTGCCGGTCGGCTAGCGCACGCGGCGCCGTGTTCGCCCAGATTCGTGGTGGGAATACGGCAAGCGATGGGCCCACGTCGAAACCAAGCCAACGCCTGCCGCGCTGGAAAAAAACTTGCGTGCAGACGGGCTGTAACCTCTGTTCACTGCAGTCCTTTTGTGGATGGCCGACGCGTGGCGTCGTGCTCAAATCGACGATCACGTTGAGGAGGCTCCTTCATGTGGTGAAGTCGATGCTCGGCTCGGGCTCGCTCGGCTCACAACCATGCACTCGGTCGGCTCCTCGAACTCGAATGTCCGTCCGTCGCCGTAGTGTCGGCGCCAGGTCCAGCAGCGTGGCGTGGCAGCAGCGTCGACCTCTAGCGCCTTGGCGCATGCAAGAACGACGGCTGGATATGGATTTCCATCACCTAGCGCCGTAGCGCGTGTACCAGACGGCCAATATCATCGCCGCCGCCGACGGCTTCAACTGCAGACGAGGTGCCTAGCTAGTCCATGCCAGCTTCAATTGGCTATTTGATTTCATACGGTCACTGACTTGGCATCTTTGGTTGCTTGATTGCACTGCAACAAATTAAAATTGTGATGGAGTAGCTTTTGGTTGGATGCGCACGGATTGGGTACATTTGTGGGGGGGAGCCTATACACCTTGCTCAAGTCCAGTCTGCGTCTCCATTACATTGCTGAAATTAAATTCAGACTGTTGTTTCTCAAGTTGCTGTGGGGAGAGAGAAGCAGGGGAAGAAGAGGATAGCAGTGCAACCCCGCGACCCAGCGCATAGAGATTCCGCTGGACACTTTGCGCGCCGCCGAGCTACAATGATCCGCAACAGGTCCCAGATCCTCGGCACTCCATCCATCTCTGATTGCTGCATGGAATTAGATCATAAGATGAACATCCACCGCGGCTGTGACCCCCTCTACGCCGACGCTGGTCCACGGCGCGCCGTTGCGGTTCCTGTTCGGGGACGCCCTCTGCTCCATGCTGCGTTTTCTTCCCGATGGATGCGTGCGGCGGCCCGGCGGCCAGCGAGCGAGCGGCGGCTCAGTTCGGATCGTGGGAACCAGGTCAGAGGAGACGCCCCGCCCCAGGAACGTGCTGATGGGCCCCGCTCCAGGTCCTGCCGGTCGTTGCTCCGTGGTCTGTCCCGTCCTGGGCGACCATGTCGAGCGTGCCGGGTTTCGCGGCAACTCGGGCCTTGTTTAGATGCCAAATTTCTCCCTAAATTTTACTATGCAAAAAAAAGATTCTCCGTCACATCAAAATGCCGACACATATATGGAGTACTAAATGTAGATGAAATTAAAAACTAATTGTACAGTTTAGTTGTACTTTGCGAGACGAATCTTTTGAGCCTAATTAGTCAATGTTTGGACAAAAATTCACAAATACAAACGAAATGCTACAGTGCCCGACCCCGCACTATGCAGATTTTGGTGCTGCCAATTTGGCGCAACTAAACACGGCCTCGGCTTCCAAGGTCTTCATAGCAGGCGAAAAGACGGTACCGGTCAGCCTCGACCCTTGGCCAGTCCTATCGGTCGCGTGGTGGGTCGCAGCGGCCGGGATGCGGACCCAGGGCCTGCTTAGTTCCTAAAATATTTTGTGAAATGCTACCGTAACACTTTTCGTTGTTATTTGGTAATTAGTGTCCAATCATAGTCTAATTAGGCTTAAAAAATTTATCTTGTGAATTTCGTCTAAACTGTGTAATTAGTTTTATTTTTTATCTATATTTAATGCTTCATGCATGTGTCTAAAGATTTGATGTGACGAAAAATCTACTGTTTTTTTACAAAATATTTTGGAACTAAACAAGGCCCCAATGTGGCTTGAGCAGGCTCTACATCCTCCTCGAGCAGAAGCGAAGCAGCTGGGCAGCGCCGCGTGCAGCGATGACTCATTCCTCGTCGGGCCCCGCGGCACACTCGAAGGGGTATACGGCTTCCTTGGCAAGATACTTAGCGACGACGTCGCCTTGCTCTCAGGGGTCCAGGGCGACGGGCCTTTGGACCCTGTGGTTGGGCCGGACCTCCCCCTGCAGCCCACTGGGGGCACCGAACCTGTTTGCGCCTCGCCAACTCACTTCCCGGCCCCGTGGGCCGATGGTGATGTCGTACACCTGGCTTCTGAGCCTGCATCTCCCCCGAAGCCCACCCCTCCTGGTGCGACGGAGACGACCCTGCAGCCCGCCGTCGTGGCCAGCGTGGTGTCGCCTCCGCCGCCTGGCCCCGCAACCGCGTTGCGGTCTGTTGACGCCCTGGACCGCGACGCCGCCGGGGAAACGGTGATTGCACGGAGTCCATCCACGCTGGCAGCAGAGTTTGCCTGCCAGGTCTCGGCGCCACTCAAGACACCGCTGATCAAGGCATTGCCTCGATGCCACAAACGTCGTTCGCCGCCATCCTCCATCCGGCGCAGCGGCCGCCTCGCGGCGAAATGTGGTTCGCGTGCTTCGAACGCGACGCTCCAGGCCCAGAAGGTGCTGACATCCAAGTGGGATCCGAGCTCGGCCGCTCGTCCGCAGCCATCCAAGGAAATCGTCGCGGCTTGCAAGATGGCGTTCAAGAGCCCTCTGGACACCGTCAAGAGGGAGGCACTGCGTGAGCTGCTGAAGTTCGACCTATCTGGGATCGAATGCATGTTCGAAGAGGCATGCTAGACGCCGTGAGTTGCAACAGAGTTTATCGATGTCAAGTGAAAATATTATGATCTGGAACGTACGCGGCTTGAACGCGCGTGCCCGTCGCAACTCGGTCAGGGAGTTTGTTGTTCAGGAGAGGGTGTCGCTTCTGTGTTTGCAGGAGACCAAGATGGTCAATGTACTACCTGCTCTAGTGAATGAAATGCTAGGACCTCTGTTTGATTACTGCTTCCTTCCCTCGGTGGGACTCTCTGGTGGGATCGTGATGGCCTGGCGCACGGACGTCTGGACCATGGCGGATGTGTCCGTCCAGCAGTTCTCTGTCACGGCAAAAGCCACATTGTCAAACGTCACTACGGAACTGTGGTGGATCACCGTAGTCTACGGTCCCCAGGAAGACGCGGAGAAGATAGAGTTTCTTAACTCTCTGGTCGCTGTCCGCGCGGCCAGTCCAGGGGCCTGGCTCTTGTGTGGGGATTTTAATATGATCTACAAGGAGGATGACAAGAATAATGACCGCCTCGACCGTCGCGGCATGCACCGATTCAGGGCCTTCATCAATCGGGCTACAATTGAGGAGTTGCATCTCTCGGGTCGCCGCTTCTCATGGAGCAATCGTCGCGACAGCCCCACGCTCGAGCGTCTGGACCGGGCGTTCGCTTCACCGGAATGGCTCGCTGCTCACCCAAACCACCTGCTAAAGGCGCTATCCTCCGATTGTTCAGACCACTGCCCGCTCCTGTTGCATACCAACATGGTGCTGTGGGCGAAGGGACAGTTCAGGTTCGAACCGTTCTGGACGAAGCTGCCGGACTTCCTCGACGTGGTCGCGGTAGGGTGGTCGGCAACGCTTTATCATGTCGATCCTTTCCGTGCGCTGGACTTCAAATTCCGCAGCATGGCCAAGGCGTTGAAATCGTGGAGTTCCAGGAGAATTGGAAGCGTACGCTTTCAGCTTGCGCTCACACGTGAGGTGATCCTCGGCCTGGACACAGCCGAGGAGTCCCGTGCACTCTCAGATGAGGAGAGATGGCTGCGGAATGAGCTCAAGTTCAAATGCCTAGGATTGGCATCGCTGAACAGGACCATTATACGTCAGCGCTCCAAGCTCCTCTATCTCGCCGAAGGGGACGCAAATACAAAATTTTTTCATTTGCAAGCTTGCCATCGGAAAAGGAAAAATGCAGTAACAAGTCTAAGAGTCGAGGGAACTGAATTGGTTTAGAACGAGGAGATGGCATCAGCCCTGTTCTCCCACTTTGATAATCTGCTGGGACAACCCTTCGAGAGACTTGGGAGTATTGAGCTGCAGGCTGCTGGTGTGCTGACCGCTGACTTCGCACAGCTGGACGTCATGTTCTCGGAGCAGGAGGTCTGGGAGACCATTGCTAGCCTACCGTCGGACAAGGCTCCGGGGCCGGACGGCTTCACGGGGCTCTTCTACAAACACGCCTGGCTGATAATCAAGGACGATATTATGCGAGCCTTCAACGCCTTCTGGTCAAGATATTTCAGAAGTTTCAACCTTCTGAATGAGGCCTTTATGATTCTACTGAGAAAGAAGGACAACCCGGAGGAGATTAGAGATTACAGACCCATTAGTCTTATCCATAGCTTCTCCAAGCTGGTGACGAAGTGCCTTGCTAACAGGCTAGCCAAGCTCCTAGACTCTCTGGTGTGGCCTAACCAGAGCGCATTCATCCGTGGTCGCAGCATCCACGATAATTTCCGGTCGGTCCAGCTCACTTGCCGGTTCTTGCATTCGGTGAAACGACCATCTATTCTTCTCAAAGTTGATATCGCAAAGGCCTTCGATACCATATCCTGGGCATTCCTCCTCGAACTCCTAGAGTTCATGGGTTTCAGCCAACGGTGGCATGACTGGCTGTCAGCCTTGCTGTCCACGGCAAGTACAAAATTATTATTGAATGGAAGACCGGGCAGCAGAATTTGCCACGTCCGCGGGCTGAGGCAAGGCGACCCGCTCTCGTCCATGCTGTTCGTCCTTGTAATAGAGGTTCTCAACGGGCTCATTGGCTATGCGGACCAACACGGATATCTCAATCCCCTACCCACCAGAGCTTCAGGCTGTCGGGCCTCTCTGTACGCAGATGACCTGGTGGTTTTCTTATCCCCGGTGCAAGGGGATGTTGCCGTCATTAAGGAGGTCCTGAGAATTTTTGGTGGAGCGTCAGGCCTATTCACCAACATGGACAAATGTGTCGCCACACCGATCCGGTGCTCCCCGGAACAGACGGAGCTTTTCCGATCACTATTTGGTTGTCGGGTGGCTGACTTCCCATGTCGCTACCTTGGAATCCCACTGTCTGTGCATAAGCTGAAGCGAGCAGATGAGTAGGCTCTGATTGATTCACTGGCAAGTAGGATACCGGCATGGAAAGGGAAATTGTTGAACTTGGCAGGGAGGGCCACTCTCACGGCTGTAACCCTCTCGGCCATCCCTACACACATCTCCATTGTCGTCTGTCTCTCCCCTTGGGCTGTGGGACAAATAGATAAGCGGCGCCGCGCTTTCCTCTGGAGTGGCAGTGATCATGTCGCTGGTGGGAAGTGCCGTGTGGCTTGGCCGACCGTTTGTCGCCCCAAGGAACTGGGCGGGCTGGGGCTGATTGATCTACGTCGCTTTGGAGTGGCGCTGCAGCTGAGGTGGGAATGGCACCGCAAGCTCCGACCCAACCGGCCATGGCTGCCGTTGCTCGCGGCGGAGAACAAGCTGGTGCTATCGGCGTTCCAGGCTGCGATGGACGTGGTGCTCGGCGACGGAAGGTCTGCTAGTTTTTGGCTCGATCGCTGGATGCCGGATGGCTGCTCCGTGCGGGATGTTGCCCCTAGCTTACTGAACAACGTCGAACGATGGCACCTTGGTCGCACGGTCGCAGAGGCAATCAACGGCCACGCCTGGGTTCGGGACATCGCGCAGCCCTACACCGTTCCGGCTCTGCTCGACTACCTGAAGCTCTGGAGTATCGTCCGGAATGTGCAGCTCACGCCAGACTCCCCGGACGTCGTGCGTTGGAAGTGGTCGGCGAGCTTGACGTATTCCTCAGCTTCGGCCTATCGCGCGCTCTTCATCGGTGCTTCCAGGCCACTTGGAGCAAAGGAGCTGTGGAAGGTATCCGCTCCAGCCAAGGTCAAGCACTTCTTTTGGTTGTCTTTGCACAGGAAGTGCTGGACGGCTGCTCGTCGGCATCGGCGGGGTCTACAGCAGCCGCCAAACTGTGTCTTATGCTTAGCCGGGGTGGAGGAGATCGACCACATCTTGCTCGTGTGTGCCTTCAACCAGCAGGTCTGGCACGCGGCGTTGGGGGTGATTGGTATTGATCAAGTGGTGTTCGTGGCGGAGGACACCTTCTGGACTTGGTGGCTGCGTTCGCGCAAGTTGATCCCAAAGGAGCTGAGGCGGGGCTTTGACTCCTTCGCCTTCCTCATCGGCTGGAACCTTTGGAAGGAAAGGAACTCAAGAACCTTCAATGACATCACCTGCAGTGCGGCTGAGGTGCTTCGAGCTATCGCCGATGAAGCAAACCTTTGGATGCTAGCCGGTTTCAAACAGCTGCATAGCTTAGCGGCGTTTGCTAATCTGTCGCACATTGGTTTTCATGTAAATTAGCTTGCTACACTTCTTCGGCCCTTGTCGGGGTTCCGCCTTTCCTAAGTAATCCTAGGATTGCCAAGGAACGTTGTAACCTTTGACACTCCACTTCTGCTTAATGAAATACGTGTCAACATGACACGCTCGCGAAAAAAGGGATTCCTGTGGTGCGGCGATGGTTATTCTGAGACGAGCCGTGCTGGATGTTCGGAGGAGCCGTGCGTCGACTTCGTCACCCGAAGAAGCCTCCTCAACGCGATCGTTGATTTGAGAACAACACCACGCGTCGGCCATCCACGATAGGAGACTGTATAGTTCTTCATGCAGCCCGAGGCACGATGGCCCGGCACGAAGCACGCTATTTTGGCCCGGTCCGAGCACGGCACGGGCCGATGGTCAGCGGGCTAGGGCTGGCCCGGCCCGGTGGAGCAGGCTGTGCCTGGGCCGCACCCCAGGCACGTGGGCTAGCACGGCACGACCCGTATTTTATGCAAGGCCCGACAAAAGGCCCGGTATTGTATACCAAACTAAGCCAAACTTAATATTGCCATCTCCCCAATCCCCATCCCAGTTTCACCCGCCGCCGCTCGGCCTCTACACGCGAGTGCGTTCTTGCTCGCGTGTCGCGTCTCTCGCCTCATCCCCTCCCCCTCCCCCTCCCCGACTCCTCTGTCCTCTCCGTTTCACCTCGCTCGACGCGCGGGGGTGAAGGCCGCCTGCCGGCGGCCGCTCTCCATCCTCGAGCGAGGTAGCCCGGGCACCCGGCCCCGAGCTTCGCCAGCCGGTGGGGTGCATCGCCCTGGGAAGCCACTCCTTTCTCCGCTCGCTAGCGAGGTGTGCTACCACGGGCTCCTCTCCTCCGCTCGGGAGCGCGCACGGCGTGCCCGAGCTCCGCTCCATCGGCCGACGACGCCTCTTCGCGGCCTGCCGAATCCCCCTCCACCTTCTCTTTTCGCCAGATCTGGCGTGAGCGGAGCGCCGCCACCAACCTCCCGTCTCTCTCTGTTCTCTGGCTCTTTGGTGGGCCACGGGTTGGCACAGCCCGTAAATTTTGTCGTGCTTATCGGGCCGGCACGGCATGAAAAACAGCCCACAGTGTCGTGCTTGGGCTGAAGGCCAGGCACGTGGCCCAGCGAGGCACGGCCTGGGAGGCACGACAGGCCGTGCCTGGCCCGGGCCCGTGCCGTGCTAGGCCGGGCCGGCCCGTGCCGTGCTAGGCCGGGCCGGCCCGTTGGCCATCTATGGGAGACTGCAGCGGACGGGCCCGTCTGCACGGAAGTTTTTTTCCGCGCGTGCTCCTGCCCCCACGTGCCCGCCGCGATGAGAAGGTGCCTGGAAGGCCCGAACCCTCATCACCCTCCCACGATGTCATAGGGCATGATTGGTTGCAGAAGAAGGCTTCATCCAGGATGGTCGGGCTATGCAGGACCAAAGGAGCTGGGTTGAGCTCGTACAGGTGGTCGTGTTTGGTTGCTTTGGTGTTGGTCTGGTACGAAACGGGGTCGTGTTTGGTTGCATGTATGGATCAAAGTTCTGGGTGTCTGACAAATGGGCCCCTGCATCCTGCATGAATCAAATCCTCCTATATGGAGAGGGAAGCTCGATTTCTGCGAATGCAAAGCCTGCATCACGGCGGCCTCAAATGCATGGTCGCATGCATCGATTTGGTTCAGCTCAGGGAACCAAACAAAGCGTTGGAACGAAACCACCCAGCTAAACCGTGCGAGGACCGCCTCCTGCCGCCTACCAATCAGCCCAATAGACATCGTGGGAGGGTGACGAGGGTTCGGGCCTTCCGGGCGCCTTCTCATCGCAGCGGGCACGTGGGGCAGGAGCACGCGTGGAAAAAACATATTGACATGTCACAGATGAGGGAGAGGGTCGCAGGCGCGCAGGTCGCGGCGAGGACGGTGTTGTAGGAGATGGCATCGCGGACGCCCGGGAGCGCGGTCAGGAGGGACCGGCCCTTTGGGACGGGCACCATGCAGAGGCGGCTGTTGAGGAGTGCCGCGGCGACTGCGCGGCCCCGGCACAGGAGCACGGCGACGAACAGCACGGCGAGGGAGCTCCTTTGGTCCTGCATAGCCCGACCATCCTGGATGAAGCCTTCTTCTGCAACCAATCACGCCCTATGTGACACTACGCTGTCTACCCACCGCTGCACGACAAGCTAGGCTTAGCTTGCAGTGGTGTTTTAGGCCTCGTTTGGATCTACGGATCAATTTTAGCAGCTAAAGATCCAAACGGGGGCAACTAAACTCTAGATGGAGGTTAAAATGTACACAATCTTCCAGTTCAGCTACAATATGTTAAAGACGACATTGCCCCTCTTTTTTCCGTATAGGGCTCAACAATAGTAAGGTTAGCATGGTAAATAAATACCAATTAACTAGTAAAAATTTAGCTAGGGTAAATCTAAACGGGGCCATAATTTGTAGATGTCTGAGTGTTGTAAGCTTAACATTAGCGTCACTAGACGCTAGGAATTGTTGAACGAGTTTACTTGCTGTCGTATATTGCTCATGGAAATAATTTGGATTTCTTCTATGAGTACTGTGCTGGCGATGCACCTTTGATATGAATCTAGGCATGTTTTTAATGGCATGCGCTTTTATTTGAATGTTTTAGCATTTACATTGAATGCTGCACTTTAGTTGACTGTAGAATAGTAGTAGTCATCCACTCTTATCAATTTATAAGCATGTAGTAGTAGATGACTAATGAGTAGTGTTAGCAAGGTACGTACAGCACAGAAAATCTTCCTAAATATTTTTTTTTCGAAAGATCCGCTAAATAATTTTATTTGGCGGCTTCAATCGTCGAAACTGTGAAGTATAGCACATTTTGTTGGACTAATGTACTACATTGGCTCTTCTGTATATATATGTCAAGAGACCGAATATTTTGTTTATAATACCGTCACGAGGAGTGCTGTGTTTACAGCTTTCAAAAGTTAGATCTATTTCTGCTTAATGAAAAACGTACCACGGGATATAAGCAGTGGCGGAGCCAGAAATTATGGAATGGGGGGAGGGCGGTCGAAGAGTTTCAACCATAAAATAACTAAGTGTAGCTTATTTGTTTGGATTTTTGCACCGTGAATAAGCTCATCCAAAGATAAAATGCAAATTTGTGTGATTTTGTTGTTCAGAAGTCATTAAAAAGTATATGACAAAGTTTTTATTATGTCTTTCTAATATAGATTATTAAATTATATATTACATAAAAAAGTTTAGTGTGATGTTGCCCCCCCCCCCCCCCCCCCGGCTCCGCCAGTGGGTACAAGGTGCTCAAGGACATTAACAGCAACAAGATCATGCTTCCCTCTCAAATAGTATCTCGGACTCTTGCTATATGTGGCCATGTGGGAAGGCCGGTTATAACCATGTTTTCCAAGGAAGATCGGTAGTACGTCATTACAAAGCGTTGCTTGGGAGCAACAAGCAACATCTGAACCTGGGGGAGCTGAGCCTACAGGACAACGGAGGCAGTGTCATGTTGTGAATAGTGGTGTAGGTGTCGAGTGGCTCACTGGACAGCGTCTGTAAGCATGACTGCATGAGCAAGTGCTTTATATGCCGGGCGTGAGTTTGTAAGAGACTAACAGCCTATTCGCTTTAGATTATCAGTCAAATCAGCCAGCTTGTCAGCAGTGTTTTTCTCTCACGAAAAACCAGCTAGCAGTACTTTCAGCTAGCCAGATCAGCCCAAGCAAACAGCCTGTAAGTCAATTTTATCACAGAGAACTCGTGTTAGAGGAGAAGAACACCATCTTCCTCCTCAAGCTGTGCCTCTCTCAGTTCTCTCGTGTGTGTACAGTGTACTCACGTCACGACGGTTTGCTGGCGGCCACGAGGCATATCACCATTGTTTAAACCCAGTAAAAATACAGCATACTCTCCATCTCAAAATAGATGATGTTATGAAATACGTGCTGGTTAAACTTTTTCAACTTTGACTAAATTTGTAGAAAATACGTTCAACATTTATATCTTCAAACAAATTTATTATGATTTTATATTCAACGATCTATCTAATGATACTAATTATATATTATAAATATTATTATTCTTTTATATATAATTGGTCAAAGTTTAAAAAAGTTGATTTCTCGAGAAGCGAGAATGACTTCTATTTTAAGACAGAGAGAGTACAGACAGATGAGGATCATCTGAACTAGCTGCAACCAAAGTGACAACTACGAGTAATCAGAACCGATGTACTACCTCTGTTCCTAAAGGAATGCATTCTAACAAAGTGTCATGTTTTAGTACTTTAAATTTAACCAATTATAAATAAAAAAATATCAATACTTATGATAACAAATAAATATTATTAAATTAAGTATGAAATGCATTTTTTCATAATAAATTATTTGAAGTCATAAATGAGAACACTATTCACTAGAAATTTGGTCAAACCTAAACCATTTTATGTGACACGCAATCTATGGTTACATTCTTTTTGGGTTATATACTTTAATAGCTATAATAACCAAAATGATATACTGGTGGCACACTGGCACCTGAAAATGCGTACCTCGTCAAATAGCGTATGTAGAACTAGGTAGGGTGGCGCGCTTCGCCGTGCCCGTAGTGATAGCACATCTAACCGTGTGCATGCTTGGGCTTTTATAGAAACGGCAATGCATTCAGTAGCGTGATATAGATTGCAAGGTTCACACGGATTTATTAGTTTACATATGTGCAATAGACTGAACCGCTAGTTACTCAATGTACATTAGTTAGGTCAGGCATTGCCACACAAATGTACAGGTTTGTACAGGAAGAGAGCATAGTTGTAACATCATGGTAAGCGAGGTTTTGTGTGGCCGCCATGTATGATCATTTCACTTTGACATAGGAAATTTGCATACATATAGAGAAAACTACTAATCTGACATATTGGGTGGATTAAAGGAAAACACCAGCCGTTATGTTGTCACCTCGTCTCCTAATTCGAACAGCAAGAATCGAATCATGACTATTTCATGACCTTTGTTCTCCCTCTGCCATCTTCGTTTTTCAACTGCATATTAAGGTAACCATCAGAAGAGGACTTCGAAACAATCAAACATTTCTTGGAGAACCAAAGTTTGGAATGAGTTGTTTAAGCTTGTTAGCAATAATTTCAACATAGGTCCACATGTATAGAAAGTAAAAGGCCATCTTATATTGCAGACATGAACTTCAGGTGTTAAAGTTTGGTGACATTCCCACGGTAATTTAATCCAACACAAACATGATTTATGGAAGAACACACATAAGGGCCTGTAACCTGATTTCAATGAACTGAAATCAAGCTACATGTTTTTCAAAAAAAAAAAAATCAAGCTACATCAATATGGCTAATTTCTTAACTAAAATAATACGAAGTATCTGTGTGAACCTAACCTGTAGATATTCACAGACATCTCAGGGACCATTCCAAAACTAAGGCTCATGTGTAAGGGCTGAACTTCATGTCACCAACAGGCGACAGATACAACATACTCAAGCGGAAGTGGGGAACCAACTCCCTTGGCCACCCAATTTCATCAGCACAATCAGCAGTGGCCATTTCTTTTCCAACCAGAGCTGCATGTTGACAAAGAAATGAGAGCAGGAGGGTAGAGAAATTATGATTGAAGAACAGAAGTAGAGAACACTAAGAAAATAAACCAAATCACCGCTCATGACTGAGATAATATATGGATACAAATGTTACAACATATTCGATACACAACACAGATTTTACTCTGGGCGCACTTTATTTTCTATAATCTCTAATTTTCCTTGATCCTAAGACATTCATGTCATATTTGTAAAGGGTGGGGGGCAATGAATAATGAATACATTTGCTATATAATTAAAACAGCCAAATCATATAAAAAGTCTATCTATCTATTATGAGTGGCAAGGTACATTACATTGTGCTTTCTTAAAAGCAGAGTTAATTCTCGTTTTTTTTAAAAAAAAGAGTGGCAAGGTACATTGGTTGAGGAAGCTGTGCGACACAGAGAACATTTGTAGCTGTATTGCCTACTTGTAGCAATATCTAAAACATAGTTACTGAATCAGGAATTTGATAAGTGAGGACATTATGTCGCACTTAGCTGCTGCTGCGTATTGAAAAGGAAAAGAACATTGTAATATTGGATCATACAATTTTGGCTGTTGTAGGAAAAATCACTATCTTTTAAAACCAATTGCAGTAATACTATAGCTTAACTAATCTAGGACAATATCTTTAACAGGTACTGGAATAAGGAAACACAAAATTTGATTCGTATTTTTTTTACGTGTCGAAGATCTTGAAAGCACAGGTACTAACATCGCTAATCGCTAACTTAGCTTACTACCTTGTACTGTTCACCTGTTCCAAGGAGCGCGTCGCAGTATGGCTTGGCCACTGGCTTTTCCCGTGCTTCAGCAGGGCGAGCGGCAGCAGGCTTGGCCGGAGAGTAGTGGGGATCAACGGGGTCTCAATTTGGAGGCATCCTAGCAGGCCTCTCTTGGACCGGAGCCTCGCCGGTAGTCCCGTACGGGCCATGGCCATAGCAAGCGGCTTTTGCTGTGCATGGCGACGGGGATTGCGAGTCTGAGGAAGACGAAGCCCACATAGATTTCTGACGACAGATAGTCAAATGACAAAAGAAAAAAAAATAGTAAGGAAGGTATGGATGATTGGATGAACCGACAGATAGTCAAATGACAGAAAAAAGATAGTAAGGAAGGTATGGATGATTGGATGAACCGATTGATGGTTGGACTCACCAATGGCGACGAACGCGAGAGAGAGACCGTCATCGATGTATCCAACACGTTGGTGTCGATGAACATGACGGCGTGCGGCGCTGTACGAAGTCCATCCGCGGCTCCCGCCGTCTCGTGCGACAGGCGGTCCTGCCTCCGTGCTGACGGCGCACACACGCGCGCACATAGTGATAGAAGGTACGGGAAGCGATCAGGCACAAAGACAGGCAAGGGTGAGAAGGCGCGATAATGTTAGCTCCTTGCGGACCACCACATCCACGTCGGGAAGCGAGGAAACAGCGAGAAGGCGTAGGAGGCGACGCAGGGGGCGAGGAGGGAGGGTTCGCTGCAGGCGATTTCTTGGCGAGAGACTGGTCTGCGGACGCAACCAGGAGTCGCGGATTCCAAGCGTGCTCCTCAAGGTGAACCGTGCCGGACCCGAGCATGCCCATGCCCATATTAGGAGGAGGAGGAGGCGCGGGCGCGCGGCGTCCCGACGAAGTGCAGGGCGCAGCGGTGCGGGAGCCGACGATTGGAGGGAGCAGGAGTGGAGGAGGCGTGGGCGCGCGCCGCCGCGACGGTATTGGAGGGCGCGGCAGTTTGGGAGCGGCGGCAGGGCAGTCCGGGAGCGGAGGACTGGAGGCGACGGAGGGGCCGAGCCGAGGACTGGGCGATGACGTGGAGAAGCCTTGCGTGTTTGATTTTTTTTTTTTCGCACACGCACGGACTTTTTTCTGGGCGTGGAGCTGCAACGCTGGGCCCAGAAAAGCCACGCGGCTTTGAGGGAGACCGGAGATGGCATTGACGGCTGGAAGCGCAGAGGCTATGGGAGAGGGAGCCGGACACGAGACAACGTGATTGGCTGATCGTACAGCTACAGTAATCAAGAGCGATGAGAAGACGCGGATTCTCGGAGCTACTCCCTTCGTCCCAAATTATAAGACGTTTGATTTTTTTGACCCTAAGTTTGACCACTCGTCTTATTTAAAAAATTTATGCAAACATAGTCAAATTTAAATCATTCTTAAAGAACTTTTATTAATAAAGCAAACCACGATAAAAGAAGTGATATTTTACAAAAAATTTTGAATAAGACGAGTGGTCAAACTTGGTGTCAAAAAAGTCAAACGTCTTATAATTTGGGATGGACCTAGTATATATTAAAGAATATTAATATTTATAATATATAATTAGTATCATTAAATAGATCGTTGAATATACTTTTATAATAAACTTGTTTGGAGATATAAATGTTGCACGTATTTTCTACAAATCTAGGTCGAAATTGAGAAAGTTTGATAGGCACGCATCCCATAACGTCATCTATTTTGGGACAGAGGGAGTACAATATACTAGTGAAATAGAGTATGGCTGGGGAGCGATGAGACATATATGGAATGACCATATGATCACACGCCGCAAACCAGACCTCATTCCTCTTTTGCCCCCTCGCCTGTGACCAGGTCAAAGTTTATAGTAATTTGTAAAATGGAAATGCTCTAGAGAGGATGTCGGTCCGGACGCTTCTCGCCAAGACTGCGAATCGGCCAACAGGGCACATGTCGTCTACCTTCGTTCCTTTACTAAAAAAACTAGAGCGACATTTTCCATCCCATGTCGGCTGTCGCAGCGTTTCCCACCTCCACGGGTGCCTCCACTATGGCGCCCGCCTGCTCTACTTCGCCATCGACGGTCGCCGTGCCTACTCCTACTCCTCCTCCGCTGCCCCTGACGCTGCTCCCTCCGTCGCCCGCTGCGCCCACGCGTGGCGACCGCTCCCTCGGCTACCAGCTGGCCACGGAGGGCGTTGCGCACGTGCTCACGCTCGACGATGCCGACTGGTGCCGCCAGCGCAAGGAGAATCATGGGGCCCTGGCGTGGAAGCCCTCTGGGCTCGCCTCCTACTACAGCTATGGCGCCCTGATGCAAATGGCGGAGGCCACACCGAGATACAATGCATGTTTCAAGCGTACATTTCAAATGTTTTAGAGGTATGTTGCAAGTGTTTTATCCAGATGTTGCATATGTTGCAATGGCTGTACGCGTTAACACGTATGTTGCAAGTGTCTGTCCCTAATGTGTCATCTATTTTTTTCGGATGTACGTTGCAAGTGTGTTTATCTGGATGTTCCATATGCTTCACACATACGTTGTAAGCGTCTTATCTGGATTTTGCGTATGTTTGCAATAGTTTTCAAATATTTTTGAAAGTGTTTCAGAAGCATGTTTCAAGTGTTTCATCTGTCCTCGGACGCATGTTGCAAGTTTTGCATCTAGATGTTTCAAAAGTAAATAGGATGTTGCGCATGGGATACGTGTGAGAAGCAGAAGAGGCGCTAGTGCAAGACGCGAGCAACGTAGGGGTGGCGTGGGCCCTGCGTGGGCACACAAACCACAGACGTGGGTGGCCATGCTAGCGCGGGCACGGAGTGCAGGCGCACGCGCACGGGAAACAAATTGCATGGACCACGGTACTGCTCGATGGATCGTATCCATCAGACGTTCAGGCACCGGCAGTTTGTAAAACTACTGTCTTATGAAAATTGAGAAAATAGAACAGAGAAGTAGAAACTATGCCTTCTCCTCGAATCAAGAACGCAGGGCAACGCAAGTCAAGAAACATTGGCCCTGTTTGCTTGAGCTTATTAGCCAGCTATTCAGCAATGTTTTTCTCTCATAACAAATCAGTATCAGCATCAGCAGCAGCCACAGAAACGATTAGGCGGACAGGGCAATTATACATAAGGAACCCCACTACCCGAGAGCAGAGGGGAAGAAAGAGGAGGGAAGCACGATCACCGGTGAGAAGGCGTGGTCGAAGGGGACGGACGCCGAACTGCCGAAGGGAGCCTGCGTGGCCATCGCCAGCGCGTCCGAGTTGCAGGGCATGGGCCGTGTTACCATGCAAAGGCTTAGTCGAACGATGGTGGCCCATGGGCCGGTATTCTTTCCAGTCCGGAGGTGATCCACGGGGTTCAGGTAATTCCGGTTATTCCCAGCCCAACCGAAGATGCCATTGGCCTAGAATTCCGCTTCGTCCTAAAGACAGGGGCGCACACAGGGCTGTGGCGGCGCCTTCTCCTCCCGTACTCTCTCGTCGTGTCCATCCTCTCTCACTGACCCCCTCAAACCAATCCACGGTCTTCCCACTGATTCCCCCGTCCGAGCCATTAGAAACCATCACGAATTGGCGCTCTGGACATTGGCCACCTCCGATGTGAGGCAACCTCAAGGAGAAGCTCATCAATCTCGCCGCTGGCCCTCACCTCTGCTTTTGCGTCGTTGCATATCGTCTCTGCATCCAAGTGTCGCTGCCTGGTGCTGCCTGTGTTCACGAGCTCCACTAAGCCGAGCTGGAACTTGTGCGAGCTTCAGCCAAGTCAAGCTCGAGCCTGTCTAGCCAAGCAGAACGGCACGGTGGTGCTGGTCGACGCTTCCTCTGAGGAACACGTGCCGGTCGACGCTTCCTCTGGGGCACGGTCTCGAGTTTGGTCGGGACTCGGGAGATGGGTGGCAGGAGCTGCTGCGTCTGCAAGGAGGCGCCGCCCAAGTACAAGTGCCCCTCCTGCCGCACGCCCTAGTGAGTCCAGCCACAAGCCTTATCTGCCGTTGTGCTGCGTGGTTAGTTGGTTACATGTGCTCTCGCCAAGCGTAACGTTGAGGCGTGGCGTGTTTGTCAGTAGAGTAGCGGGTCTATCTCTGTTGAATTAACAGGCGCGAATTCATGTCCAGGTGACTGTATTTGCGCAATTTCTTAGGAAACGGGTTGACTAGGGTTCTTACAACAAAGTGACTGATTGCAGGGGCGGAGACCGGGGGGGGGGGGGGGGGGGGGGGGGGGGGGGGGGGGGGGGGGGGGGGGGGCTAACGTTGCATAGTTTTCACTACTATGTTTTATTATTTCTCACTAATTACTAGAGATTATAAATAAACAAGCTTTACTAACTGATTTTAGATTGCTTTTCTCAAACACATCTCTTGATTATCTAATGTTAAGTCATAGCTAAATAAAATAAATATGTGATGTGCATTGTTCATCTACGAATAATGTCCCTTCAATTCTTATCTTCAATTTAGATATTTACTTCTTCCATCCTAGTGTATTCTAAAAAAAATGAGACAACTTAAGGGAATCTGTAAAAGGCGAAACCGCGAAACCCATAGATTTAGCTCAATAAAGATCCCCAACTAAGATGTTTCTTCTCAAATTATGGTATCCTTTTTTAACAAACTTTCTCAAATTTAAGTATTGACACCATGTACAATGCATTATATTTGAATACAAATTTTGGATTTATAATGCACTATATATTCCAGGATGGAGGGAGTAGCATTTTTCTAAAATGAAGAGATTAAAGATGATTTATTATAGTTTTTTTAAACCAACATCAAATTTCACAATTTTTAAGCCGACATCAAGGTCTAGTGAGGACACTATATAATTTTTGGCGACGCTTAGTGAGTGTTTGCACCCCCCCCCCCCCCCCCCCCCCCCCCCCCCAGTCTGAATCCTGGCTCCTCCCCTGATTGATTGGGCGTGTCTGGACTATGGGCACCTGAAATTTGCTTGTAGCCTCTGACCTTCGATTCTAGCTTACTGTCCATACAATCAATTATACGGAAGTAATATCGCTACAATTCTAGCATTAAACATAGTGCTGTGTTTCATGTTTATTTTGGTGGAAATTTAAAGTAGATTAGTGGGAGATATAACTGAGAAATGCTACATTAATCCAAAAACCAAATGTCAGCAACTTTTCCTAAATGAATGTAGCGTGCACGTAAGGGCTAAGGTTGCTATTACCTTGATGAGATTGGAGATATAAAGTTGAGCCACCGAGTCTTTTTTTTCAAAAAAAATAATTGTGGCTTCAGCTGGTGTTTCAGTATCATTTCAGCCTTCAATGCAATTAGGCTTTCTTAGGCTGCTCTACTTTATCATGTTTTCTAAGTTTATCTCCTGCTAACTAAATCAAGTCAAGATTATGCCCGGAAAATCTAAATTAGTGTTCACACTAAATATTTTGGTACTGGTTGTCTGGTTATATCATATATGCTACAGATTAACTAAAAGCATTAGCTTTCAATTTTTTTATTAGTTGAACCTAATTTACTGTCTCATTATTCCTTGCAGTTGCTCTGTCACATGCTTTAAAAAGCACAAAGGTACTTCTATCCCAAACTTGCTGTTTGTCAACCTTAAATTTCTTCAATTATTTTAATATATTCTTACAGGACTAAAGAGTAGATTGGAATGCTTTTATACTGTGATCTCCAACTTAGATTATTTCTCTTGTCCTGGGAGCAGTAGACACATGCTTACTGTAACAATCAAGTATATGAGATCCAGCTCCTTCATATGAATTGGCTGTTATTTGGTGGTAAATGTTCCTTTTTTTTTTTTTTGCAGAGGAGTCTTGCCAAAAGACAGCGCCTCAGGAAGAAATTAGCAAGTCACCCCTGCAGGAGGAAGTTAGTGAGTTCTCTAGCTTTGGGGATAAAACTATTGTAACTGCTTTCTTAACATACTGGGGCACTGGGCAGTGGGGACTTGTTCCAGTTGCAACATGGTATGAGGTGTAAATCTCGACTGTCATTTGCATATGCTTGTCCCTAATTGTTACATACTTTGGTAATTGCCTTGAGTGAAGATATCAACTTTGTTAGTTCCTAAAACAAGGTATAGATGTTCTTATTAGGGACTTAATTTTATTCTTGCTAACCATGCTTGTACAGCTTTGTGTGCCTTGTACAGCTTCTTTTCTTTTTATTCATAAAGTCTTACAGTGGGGGCTTCCCCTGCTGTACTGTTTTTTTTTTTAAAAAGTGTTATTACCTTGCTTCAGAGGTAATTTATTTTGTTATAGGAAGACAACATTCCTACTATTGGTGTCCGAAATGTCTGCCACATTTGTTTACCAAATAAAAGTGCTTGAACCAATTGTGTTCTGTATATCAGTTCATGCAGTCTTGAAGGTATTTTGTATTAGATGGAATGATTTGTTAGCAAACTATAGGAATCCATGCCTCTTTATGTAATATAAATACTTCTGCAACATCCTGTACTCTGTTTTTATTTCTCTTTTCATTCCATGGTTACATTTGTTATTTATCACTTAAAGTTGATTAAGATCATACTTAATGTATTATAACCGTATACTGATATACCCACTATGAACATTTTGTTTAAAGTAACCACCCACATGGCCACAACCACCTCAAACTGTATACAGTGGAGCTATATTATTTCTTAAATCAAATTTATGTAAAATGGTTACCTAAAGTGTCATACAGAATGCTCTTTTTGCTTCATTATGTGTTTATGAATGCCTATAAATTGTTTAACTGATCTCCCTGTTTTTCGTCAGGACTGAACACCACATGCACTGCAAAATCTCCAAATACAGCATGCCCTACAAAAGCTCTTGAAGTTGAGGACCCAAGCTGGCTTGTTGACAACAATAGACTAAGGTCATTAGGTATGGGTATATGGCCTAGCTTACCGCCAAGGCATCAAGCTTGACTACATTTCTAGGAACTTCATATTGTGTGTTAACTAAAAAAAAGGGATATTAGGATCATATTAGAATGCCCCTGTGACATACTCCAACTTCCATCATAAACATCCAATAACCAACATGCACATCTTCACTTGTGGTTTATAACATGTAGGGAAATCGTCAATGAATATGACTTAGTGCAGCTAATATAGGGAAACTTATATTGACATAGATATACCTTAATGCAATGATACACAGCTCTCCTGTGTATTCTACCAAAGAAGAAGAAGAAGAAGATATATACCTTAGACTTTTCATGTTTAAATAAGTTCTGATCCTTCATGCATCATGTGTGAAGTTGTTTATTTGTTCCGTCTTCCAAAAAGTCACTTTATTCACCCTTTAAGATGTTGAGGTAATTACTGTTGTCACTTGGACTGATAGAAGTCTGCTAGTGCTGAATTCATGAATGCCAAGCTTTCTTTCTGAGTGTTTTTACCTGAACTTTGTATCCTTCACAGTGGAACTGAAAGAGATCCAAGATGCTCTCAGGGATCCTGAACTGCAGAAAATGATACTTAAAATTGATGGGTCTTTGGAACCAGAAAAAGTAAGTCTTCATTCACTTGCAACAATTGCTAAGTTTGACATGTGTTTAGATTCGTACTTTTGCCAGCTGCCCAAATAGCACTCGACATACCTTACATAACTGCATTTGATTCAGAACAAACACTCAAGATGAATACAGGTGCAATTTTTTTTCTTTTCCCACGGGAATAGTGTACATCACCTCAATTTCTTGTCCTTTGTCATGACTTGGGTATCTTTTTGAGTGGTCGATAGTCTCCAAATAGGCCTATGCGAAGCCGCAGATATGGGTCTAAGATCCTGGCTTATATTTCTTAAATTTTACCCAGTTTTCTTTCTTTCATTATGTCTACATTAATTTGTCTGTAGGAATTGGAGAAATTGATGGAAGGTCAAGCTTTTCACCAGTTGGCTGATAAGGTCTTCAGCCATCTCACTTTGCCTCAGCCTTTGATCTTACTCTTTCTATTGTAACTCTACACATCATATATCTATCTTTTAACCATTTAACTCCTGTATTGCAGATTCTTGACATTGTCAGCCCACAAGAATAATCGCCTGCCCTGTTTGGTGGGATTCTGATGCTGGAGTAAATAGAAGCATCAGGCAAACAAGCGAAAGTGGACGAGCTGATCTCTGTTTTCCTTTTTCCCGGATGGGTTAGACTTTAGAACACAACATCTTGAGTCGCCTGTTTTTCCATGATGGGGTATGCTTTTGAACACATATTGTGTCGCCTGGTGATAGGAAATTAATGTTGCTGAAAAATCTCTCTTGCCGAAGATAGATATTTCTTCTGTGGTTGCATTATGCGTTTCATTTCAGAATGTCGATTATTGTAGCTGTATTTTAGTGTGGTAGACAGCGACTCTACACTGACTACTGAATCTTGATGAGAAGATGATGCTTCCATTGACCAATATAGCGGCCATATTTCCGCAACATGCTTTTGACACACGAACTAGCTTTTGACACATGAACTAAGTGGAACGATCATTGCGTGTCTCGTGGCACTTGTTTTTAACATTTCCTTTTGAATTATCTTGTTTCTGAAAATTGAAAAGCATGCCGTTGGAGTCCAAAATTGCAAAGTGGACGGGCTGACTGGGGTTCGAAGCCCGATCTCCGCTTTCCAGTTGAACCGCTTCTGTTCTGTCCCCTCTCACCGTGTCCCTCTTTAGAAAACGGGCCAAGAGCTAACTGCTTTTTCTAATACTACAGCTAACTGCATTTTATAATACTACAGCTAACTGCATTTTATAAATACTACTACCTTCCTATTGGAATATAAGGAATCAAAATTTATCCTAAAACAAGCCATCACAAATTTAACCAGAGAAGTATACAAAATAATATTAATATTTATCGCATCAATCAAAGAGGTAAATTATGAAACTTCATTTTATAATGATGCTAATTTGATATCATAATATTGTTTTTTATATAAACTTGATGAAATTTTAATGGTATAACTTAGACCCATCTTAATAGGAGTTTTATAAAGTTTCATGGGCATTAAATATGCTGACATGACAGTATATTGATGAAGAGGGAGATGATAAAAATTTCATAGGAGCAAAGATAGTTTTACAGAGATAAAACTCGTCTATACTGTTTCTAAAATATAAGTGAACTGAGTCACGAAACCTTCACTCACACCGGCCTTAGGATAAACTGTATAGCATACACTTCGGGCTCCATGGAGACGGCGAAGTTAAAAACGGGTGAAGCAGCAGGTGAAATTTGAAAAAGGCTAGCGGTCAATCGGTTCCGTTTCTGGCCTGAATCACAGTTTCCTCAGCGGCAGCACAAAGCACAGAGCAGAATACACGCCCTCCCCGCTCTGACCGCTTTGCCGCTCGGACCACCTCCTGGCCGCGCGTCCGCTACCAAAATTCCCCGCCACCGCTCCCCTCCCCGGGGAGGCGCCGCACCCTGCCGCCTGGTAATCTCTCGCGACAGCGGCAGCTAGGGCGTCCCAGATCCTCCGCCCATGACTCAGACCCTGGCGCCGCGTCCGCGCTCCGAGATAGGGTTTGCTTCTTGCGGCCCCCGGCCTCGGTGAGGTGGGACGGCAAGGGCAAGGGCAAGGGCAAGGCGGCGGGGCGGGGGTGGAGCTGTGGGGCGCGGCTCGCCGTCGGATGGACGCCGATGAGGCCGCGGGGAGCAGTAGGAGGATGGATCTGAACCTTTACCTCGGTCTTTTCAGCGGCCCGCGCCCGCGCCGCTCTGACCTCGGTTCCGACCTCGCCCTCAGCACCCCGATGCCCTCCTCTCCTTCGTCCTCCGCCGCGTCCGTCGACGCGCCGCCGCCGCCGCCGCCGGAGCCCCTGCACCCGCCGTACTCCCCCTCCCGCGCCGACCTCTCCCCTCCGCCGCCGGAGGTGTACTCCCCCTACAACCCCGAAGACTCGCCTGTTCCGGATGCGCATCTGTCGTACATGCAGCCTCCGGAACTGCTCACCCCCGGGCCGCGGAACATGCCGCCTCCGGAATCGCTTACTATCTCGAGGATCCGAGAGGGACTTCGGGAACTTCGGGACGCCCTCCATCCGCCGCCCCCGCCCCCGCTGATGCGGGCCAGCGAACTGCTGGGGTGGGAGGACCGGCCTTCCTCGTCGACGGCCTCTTCAACTTTCTTCCCAGACACTGCCGACCGGTACAGGCGGCTGCTCGAGCAGACATCCAGCCGGTGGCTTCGCCCGAGGCGGTTCAGGTCTGACCTTCCACCCCTCAGCTCCGAGGCTCGCCCCTCTGGGCAGGACGCCGCCGAGCCGGTGCCCCAGCATGAGCCTGCAGCTGATGATACTAATGAATTAAACAAGGTGGCTGTCAATGGCTCAGAATTAGGTGCCTCGCAGGATTTCTCTGAGGAACGTGGCAAGACTGCTGCTGCATTCGAGTGTAACATATGCTTTGAGATGGCTAGTGAGCCGGTTGTCACTTCTTGTGGCCATCTCTTCTGCTGGCCGTGCTTGTACCAGTGGCTGAATGTTTACTCCAACCACAAGGAATGCCCAGTCTGCAAAGGCGAGGTGACTGAGGCAAATATTACTCCTATATATGGTAGAGGGAATTCGGCTGTAGAGAAGACTGTGGAGGATGGGAAGCCACCAGGTCCTACAATCCCGCCGAGGCCACATGGAAATCGCCTTGAAAGCGTCAGGCAGCAATTCTATAATATGCGACCTATCTCAAGAGGGCTTGGTGAGGCGCATGGGATACTGTCATCATGGAGGCGTCTTCTGGACCAGCAGATTATGAGCAGTGTGAGTAGGTTTGAAGGGCCGTCTGAATCAGCCGCGCAAGAAGTAAATGAGATTCGCCAACGTGCTCGCCTAAGAGGATTGGCATTGACCACAAGGATGAGAGCAAGGCGGTTGCAAATAGAAGCCCAGATGCGTCCTGATGGTTCTTCCACTAACCCTGATAATGGTCTGACAGGAAACAATGCATCAGAATCTCTGACAGGAAACAATGCATCAGGATCATCAAGACGGGGCTCAACAACTCGCGTATCAGATGGACTTGAGTTGTTGGAACGCCTTGCTTTTGGCACAGAAAGGCTAGCTAGTGCCATGAGTGACCTTAGAAGAATTGCTTCACCAAGCCAATATGGAGGGTCTGCTTCATCATCGAATCCTCAAAATAATGAGCCAGCAGTCGATGGAGCTCACATTGCTGGAGCACCTTCTGCAGATCAAGCATCTAATTCGAGCACTGTTGCAGTGATACAAGGGGATGCTGGTATCTCTGAGAGTGCAGGAGAGCCTAGCAATGCAGGCTCTTCGAGATCCTTGAGGAGGAGAGGGAGGAGCAATGCCCTAGGTTCATTGGATGTGGATGGTGGAGGCCTCCAACGGAACAAGAGACGCAGAATGAACTGAACCCTCTTGATATCTGTATTTGTCCCAAATCACACTTGGCCTCCTCTGCTGATTTCAGATGTTGTACTTCATGACTTCAGGTGATATCAGCTGCATTGTAGCATGTTGTAGTTTCGTCTTTTATCAGTTCACTAGGTTTCACTGAAACAGTTCCTTGTTCAGTTTGCTCTGTAGCCTGTGCCCCCACCAGTTTCAGAATCGAGGAGTTCTTGCTATCCATACAGAGGAAGTTTAACTGTGTTGTCGGAAAGAATTTTCGTGTTCATTTAGGCCTTGTTCGTTTCATCTGAAATGCCCACCTGGAAAAATTCCTGGCTGGAATACTAGCTAAATTTGTATAAGTTTCATCAGTTGGAATAATTCCTGGGCTGATTTTGCTGTAACCGAACGGACCCTTGTGAATGCTCGATTGTGCATTTTTTGCAATACCATTTTGCCAACTGAGGCATTCAACTGGAGGTGTCATTTGTCAACTGATTCTAAGCCACAAAGAAGATCTTTAAACATATTGTGTATGGAATATAGGAAATGGACTGCATTTGTCGTTTGCCAGATACAGGGTTGATTCCTTTTTTGGGGGGTCCGTCTATAAAGTTATTTTCATTATAATATATGATTCTCTTCAATTCTTTCTGAAGGTTCAATTCTATGAGTATGCAATTATTTTAATTGAGCAGGAGAGGAGAGGAGGTAACTGATACTCCTATTACCAATACTAGTCTTCAGACTGCCTTTGGTAGGCATAGCTATTCTTTAACAAACAGTTCATTGACAAGTCGAGACCAATCGACGACAGCAAAGACCCAGTTCAAACACTGCTTTATTTAAAGATTGTACTCTGTTTTTTCAGTATTTTTTCTCATCGTCCAACAGCCTATTTACTGCCATGAAAATAATCTATTTGACCAGAGAATCTTCCTCAAATCAAAACTCATATATTTGACTAGGATCACACGAGTATTCCCTCCGTTCCAAGTCAATTAGACTTTTCTAAGAGTATTATACATTCATAGCACATGTAACTAACTGCGTCATCCTTGGATTTATTCATAATTTACCTGTGAATTAAAAAAAAAACTCGACCGGGGCGGTTAAGACTGCCGCCGCAGCTTTTAAAGGAGAAGAAGTCGCCTTCTCACCCGGCGAGAAAACCCCCGAACCCTCACCCCATCCAGACACAGGGAGACGTTACCCGTGAGATGGGCCGATCACCACACATGTGCTTTGGCACCTGGGGCGAGCGAGGGGATTTTTTTAACCACAGCCTGAAATTCGCTCCCACGGGGAGTCGAACTCAGGACCTGTGGAGTGCCGCTCGAGTGACTTAGCCATCTGGACTAAGCACCCTTTGGCTTTACCTGTGAATTACATTCACAGCTAATAGGGTCAGTGGTAGAAGAGGACCCAAAAAGAAAAGAGGGAGGGGAGTGTGGCAAGCAAGTGACCGTGGCGTGTAGCTCTATATCGATCTTATTTGTTGTTCGTACATCTACAAAGACACTCTAGATTCTACTTATGTCCCGGCCAAATAAGAGTGTGGTCAGCCAATTGATAGCCACATAGAACCTATTCCTCCAGCTAATAACACGGGTTAAGTATGCCGAGCGCCAGATGAACCAGCTCACAAATCCTGCAAGAGATATCCCTCTTGACTCCTGCCGATAGAAAAATAAATTTGTTTTAGTAAACCCATGATCAGCTAGTAAACTGTCAAAGCTTGCAAATAGAGAACATCGACCAATAACTGACCTTGCTTTGCCTCAGATCCACTAGAGCTTTGTATCTTCCAACAGTTGCCATGCTCCCTAGATGCTTGTACACAAAGGGTGGACCCAGATCTGCTTCAGTCTCAGAGTTTGCATGCCCTCCTCCAGCTTTCATGACATGATTGAGCAGGCTTGCCAGGTACTTGCCTTGTCGTTCCGCAACCTGCTCATGAGTAAAAGTAAAAGAGTTATCTTATTTAACATCTCTTCTGAAACAAAACAAAACAAATGAATCACAGAATCGCAAAAGGGCGAGTGGAAAAAAATATCTTGCTCAACAGCATTTCTTCTGAATGTAAACAACTGAATCATATAAATACGGAAGTGGAACAGAAATATCTGCAACCCAATTTTTCATGTATATCCCTTCATTTGTTTCTTTTCCAAATCTGTTTTTCCCAGTGCTTCAGAAACCAATGCAGGGTGGCCATACCGCCATAGTAGCATGCAAATGTTCTGTGACTGACTTGTACTGCAGCAAGAAGCATGAGACTACCTGAGCTAAAGCAGGGAGAACTTCCTTGCCGGTGCTCTCGAGAAATCCACTGCAGTCACCAATGGCATAAACATCCCGAACAGAAGGGACGCGTAACCACTCATTGACACCGATCCTGTCAACATTGAAAAACATTGTAAAGATCCTAGAACAGGACAGTAATATGGCATCAGTATTTGCTTCAAAGTTCAAACACATAATACCCACACAAACTACACAAGATAATTTGCGTGCAGCTTATTTAACTTGCAGCCCAGTCAGTATATGATGGCACATAGACATACAGTTACTCGTAAAAATGTCTGTACACAGACATAAACATGCATAACTGACTCAATACATGATGCTCACAGACACTAAAGAATTATACCTTCCACCAGGTGACTTAGGTAATGGCAACGACTTAACGAATGGTGAAGCACCAACTCCGGTGGACCATACCAGTAAACCATAAGGAACTTCCTCTCCATTGTCAAGAATTATTTTGTTGGGCTGTACATCCTTAACAATTCCTTGCACAAGCCTAACACCTGACTGGTGGGTGAACATACACAAACGATTTATTTTTCAGATGCCAAATAATATGAGAAAGAACAACATCCAAACCATTAGCAGATATATCACACCCATATGCTATGTGATTGTCAGTGCGCTATATTTGGAAATCTGCAGTTTCAAAACCTTTGGTCTGTTGAAGCCTTGTAGGCAAATGTGACATGACATTATGCAGAGAAGAAACTGTTAACCTTAATTAGTTGGTTTATAGCATATTGCCTGAGCCGAACATCGAATGATGACAATATCTCATTTGCCTGAAATGATAAGAGCAAATTAACTGATATCAGAGTGCTCAGTTAAAAAAAAAAACGGTAAACTTTTTTTTTTGCGAAAAAAATAAACGGTAAACTAGGAAAACAACAGCACAAACCTCAATCAGGGTCACATGGATATAATCCTTCACCTGTGAATAACGTTGTTTGACATCTCGTATAATAAAATCACTAAGTTCACCACTAAATTCCACCCCTGTTGGACCACCTCCAACAACAACACAGTGCAATAGTCTGCGCTTTTCTTCTTCTGAAATTCCTGTTTAGTCATATTGCATCGGTCTATCAGTGCTTAACAATACTCAAGTGGATATTTAGGTGTGAGGAGACAAGATATTTATGGTTTTTCATAGCCAAGCAATTAAGTCCCCACCTGGTTGTATTCTAGATTCTACTTGATCAGGCAATTATAAAATAGAACATCACTAAGAAAGTAAGAACAAGAAATAGTGTGTGCTCATAGAAGTTTTGTTCCAGTGAGAGGTGGTTAGCACATGTAGTATGCCGAAAAAGTAAGCTAAAGCAAGCATACCAGGGACATCAGACAACATCAGATTAAGGAGGAGCCGTCTCCGAATCTCTTGAGCATGGTGAACTTCGCGAAGAAAGATTGCATGGTTGGTAACACCATGTATCCCAAAAGTTGATGCCTCAGCTCCACAGGCAAAAACCAACTTGTCATAAGCAACCTTGAATTTCCATGGCTCCAAGGAATCTTTCTCACCATCTGTAACTGTCTCGCAATCAATCTAAATGAAAAAGGAGGTGAATAAATAGACAGAACAGAACTGCTGCAGATAGAAAAACAAAAGTTGGGAAGCAAATGTCCATGTAGCATCACTGTATCAGTTAGACATGTAATGTTAATACAGGGTATTTATCTATATACTAGACCAAAGTAGATGGTAACTTTGTAAAACATCATATCTTTGTGCAACTCTTTGAAATGCATCAACCTTTGATCCAGAAAAATTCCGAAGCGAGTTAAGAAGCTATGCAGACATTACTTAATGGTGCCAAATGAACTAGAACAATGATGAAGCATGTACATAATGTGGATCATCATCTTTGCAGACATACAGGACATGATGTTTTGGTTCAAGGGAAACGAAAACGATCCAAGGCTTGCACGGTACAGAAAAGATCCACACTAACCATAGTGTTGAACGAGTCAGAACAAATAATTGATCTTGAACATTGTACTTCAATGTTAAAAAGTTGTGGCAAAAGGCCACTTTCTCTACAGACTGCTAGGCTGCTGAACATGTTCATGAATTCATGGTGTATAGATGAGTAAAGCTAAGATTCCTCCTTTTTCTCCAGACCTGTATCCAACTAACCCCAGACACACCACCAGTATGTACTGAAAAGGTAGAAAGCTGATATGCAGAGTACTAGCATAAATGCCCTTTTAGCATTTCTCCAAGAATCTGGGAACACTGAGACCCGCACACACATGTGTGAAAGCAACAGCAATTGGTAGGATCATCGACTCGCACGGTCACACCTAAGCGGGGAGGGGGCGGGGATCTCACAGTGTGGCCATCGGGGTCAACGCCGGTGCAACGGGCGAGGAGGAAGTAGGAGCCCGGCGACTTGGACACGGCGGGCTGGATGCGCGCGACCGGCTCGGCGACGGAGCGGAACTCGAGCGTGCCGACGCAGGTGGAGGCGAGCAGCGGCGTGAACACCATGTGGTTGCGCGGGGCGACGCAGACCACGTCGTAGCCTTTCGTGTCGAGGTCCTTCATGAGCCGAGACCCCGCCCACCCTGTCCCCAGCACCACCACCCTGGCCTTCTCCCCCTTCGCCGTCGGCCCCAGTCCAGAGAACCCCTTCGCCGCTTCGTCCCGCGTACCCGCAGCCGCCGCCCCAGTGGCGGCGGTGGAGAAGGGCGACCAAGGTTGTTGGTGGTGGTGGCGGTAAGCGAAAGCGCCCGGGCCCGCGCGGCAGCGGCGGGTGAGCGAGCGGAGCAGGGAGGAGGAGGCCATGTCTGGCGGACGCTACCGCGCGAGAGTTGTGAAGCGCGGTGACCACAGCGAGAAGTGAGGCGACTTTTTTTTTTTTGGAAATCGAGAAGTGAGGCGACTTAACGAGCGCATTTCGTTGGACGCCGCCCGTGGCGGGTGGGTCGGCGGCCGGGCCGGTGGTCCCGTTCGATCCGCAGGCGGCAACCCTGAGAGATCGGAGTGGCGTGGATGGCGCTGGCCGTCGGATCATCTCTTGACTGACCTGATCGGTCAGCTGCAGGGGCGGTCGTTCTAGATCGACCAAGGGCCTTAGTTTCTAAAATTTTACAAAATTTTTAAAAAATTTTATCACATCGAATATTTAGACACATACATAAAACATTAAATATAGATAAAAAATAAAACTAATTGCACAGTTTAGATAAACTTTACGAGACGAATCTTTTAAGTTTAATTAGATCATGAATGAACATTAATTACTAAATAACAACGAAAGTAGTACCCTGTCTCAAAAATATTTCAGGAACTAAACAGGCCGAAGGCGCTTTCGCCGCCGCGTTTGCGGTGAGCCGGTGAGCAAAATTGGACGAGTTCTCCCCCGAAATCTCCGAGATTATCTGGACACCGCCACGCGTCGCGAACCACATCCACCAGGAATTTTTTTTTATTTTTAGCCCAAATTTGAAACAAATTTTAAATTTAACCCGGGTTTGAAATTTTTTTTAAATCTAACCCGTTTGGCCCCGCCACCATGCATGGCGGGGCAAATGCACTGAACCCCGCCATGCATGGTGGCGGGGTGCAGGTCCCACGTGGCGGGGGACGTGGCAAAGCCACCCGGGCGTACCCCGCCATGATGCGTGGCGGGGTATGCCAAACCCGCCACTCATCATGGCGGGTTACACCCCGCCACCCATCATGGCGGGGCACGGCCTAAATAAAAGACGCGCCCCGCCACGCCCGCTCGGCCGACGCCCCGCCCTTAGACAACCCGCTGCCGCGCCGCCGCCGTCGCCCGCGCCCCCACCGACGCCTCACCGCCGCCGGAGCCGCCACCGACGCCCAGAGCCTCTCCCCCGCGCCCCGGCCGGCCCGGCCGCGCCCCGCCGCGCCCAGCGAAGCCGCCGGCCGCGCCCCCGCTCCCCGCTGCGCCCCCGCCGCCGCGCCGCCGCGCCGTCCCCCGCGCCCCCCGCCGCCGCGGCCCCGCCGGCGCGTCCCCGGCCACCGCGCCCTCGGCCGCGTCTCCGGCTGCCGTTCCCGCGCCGCCACCCCGGCCGCGGACCGTCGCACCCCGGCCCGGCCCCGGCACGCCGCCGCCCGGCCAACCTCGTCGCGCCGCCGCAACCCGTTTTACGGTAAATTTTTTTATTTTGTCGTTACTATTATTTATTTGTAGTAAATATTATTTAGTATTGTCGGCCGTTTTAGAACCCGTTGAGGCATATTCTGTACCGTGTGTTCTGGTATTTCGATCAGTGCAAACATGCATTTCAGTATTGTCGGCCAGTTGTTCTTGTTGATGGTACGTTCCTCACCGGCAAATACAGGGGCACATTGATGATGGCTGCTGCTGTAGACCCAGAGAACCAGATAGTGCCAATGGCTTTTGCTTTGGCGGAGGGGGAAAACAATGATTCATGGTCATGGTTTATGCGTCTGCTCCGTGTTCATGTGCTTGGCCCTTCTCGCACCATTTGTCTGATTTCGGACCGTCATATTGGAATTCTAAATGCAGTCGGTGAACACATTGATGGTCACCCGCCCCTAGTGCACCGTTGGTGCATGCGGCATTTTGCCGCCAATTTCTAGCGGCGTCAACGCAAGAAGGATGTGGCTGACAAGTTAAAGGAGCTTTGTAATAAACGTACGGAACGCGAGTTCAACGAGACTATGGTAGAACTAGAGAAGATGCTCAACCAAGCTGGCAAGGCATGGTTAGACCAGCAGATGGAAAATAAAGCCAAGTGGGCATTAGCATATGATGAGGGCGGCTTCCGGTACGGCATCATGACAACAAACTCCTCTGAGTCTTTCAATCGTGTGTTCAAAGGCGTTCGATCTCTTCCAGTGTCTGGTATTGTCGAGTTCTCTTTTAGGAAGTGCAATGAGTATTTTGTTAAGCGGTATGGCCTAGCCCTGAGGAATGAAGAGGAGCTTGAAAGATGGGGGAAGGCGGCACACGAATATTTGAAGGAGGCTGAGGAATTGGCCAAACAACAGGTTGCCGAGGCTTATGGACGGGACATGCTTGTTTTCTGCGTACGAGCTAGAGGGGGCACAAACCTGGGCGGCGAACGATTTGGTGGCCGAACGTACCGTGTCGATCTTGATAAAGTAGAATGCAGTTGCAACGTCCCTCAGATCATGCATGCCCCTTGCTCACACATGATCACCTCTTGTTGGCTTAGAGGTTTTGACCACACAGTTGCACCATACATGTCACCCTTGTATCTCCGTGCCAACACCCTCAAAGTTTGGGAGAAGAGTTTCGAGCCATACCTTGACGAGTCGCAGTGGCCTCCATATTATGGTGAGGACTACGCGCCTTATCCGGACTTGAAGAAGGTAGGGAAGGGAAGGAGGAAGAAGAAGCGACTGAAAGGCGATATGGACAATATGAAAGGTTACGGCGCCGACATGTATGGTGGCGGGGACTTTGACGAAGAACGTGCGCAGAACCTTTGCTCCATTTGCAAGAATCATGGTCATAACGCTAGATTTCATAGGCGGGCGAGACAAGAGGTGGTCTATATTGTAAACATGCATTTATGATATTTTAATCTTCAAATGTACTTGTCTTTGTTTTTTTATAACGTTATTAATTGTTCTAATGTTATTAATGTTGTCTTTGTTTTTTCAAACAGGCAGGTTCAGGGTTGCAAGATGGAGGCGCGGGCTCCTCATCCGCGCTTTAGCCTCATTGAGGCTGACTACGACAAGGACCACCGGGCCCAGGCCTTGTCGGAGCAGCAGAGGCCTTTGCGTGCGCTTCGTGTTCGCACGCACCGCGTACATAGCTGGGACGAGCGATACGCGCCCTACATACAGCGGGCGGGCTTCCTTGAGATCGCTCGGGTGTACAACAGTACACTCCCCACACTAGACCCTGCACACGAGTGGCGACGACGACGACGATGACGAGGACGTTCCCCAGTGGGAGTACACCGGTCACGAGGAGATGGGTGCCTCACAGCTGTACGGTGCTCCTTTTGGTACACAGGGGGTCGACTACACACAGCAGGAGAACTACACACCAGCCGAGCAACAGGTCCCTATGCTTTGCTTTCTCTTTAATTCTACTATTCATAGCTCAACATTTAGAGTAGCTCATCAGGTTGCTTGCTTGCAGGGGCCATCGTCGACGCAGCAGTTCGATCGTGGACATAGGCGGCAGCGCGAGAGGCAGCAACGGGACCGCACAGACGTTGGCTGGAGAAGCAACGTGGTCCCTACGAATCCGAGGAGGCGACGGAGACCGCGAGACCCCTACACCCCTGGCGATTAGTAGAGTAGTCATATTTAGCAGGCGCCGGACACATGTTATCATAGTTATGTAGTGCTAGAACAATTAAATTATGTGTAGGTGTAGCAGCAGTACTCTACTTGGTTATTCCATCTAATAACACGAAACGATTTCAACACAAAACATATTTCACTTATATAATGTACAATATCAATACGATAAAAACTAATATAACTTTACTAACTACATTAACCAAACATACTACAACGATGCACGCAGAGAAGGGGTGGCCGGAACAAGGTCCGACGATGGGCCGGTACCCGACGGGGAGGGGCCCTAGGAGGGAGGGACGCCGGAGAAGGCCGCTGAGGGGAGGGGAGCTCGGTCCTGGGGCGGAGAGGGACGCTGCGGGAAATGGAATGGATGAATGGCCAAAAACAAGAAGTGCCCGGGCTTTTAAATGGCCGGGGTTGTACCCCGCCATGCATCATGACGGGTTAGGGTTACCCCGCCATGAATCATGGGGGTACTCCTTTCCACGCTGGCACGTCCCCCGCCACGTGGGACCTGCACCCCGCCACCATGCATGGCGGGATTCAGTGCATTTGCCCCGCCATGCATGGTGGCGGGGCCAAACGGGTTAGATTTAAAAAAAATTTAAACCCGGGTTAAATTTAAAATTTGTTTCAAATTTGGACTAAAAATAAAAAAAAATTCTCCACCAGTGCCGTGCTCTGCCTCTCGGCCGCCACACGACCCCTCCCTCACCCGCGTAGCCCTGCCCGGACCGCGCCCACCAACGCCGGCCTCCCACGCGCCCCCTACACGCGTGCGGGCATCGTGCACCAGTTCCACGGCTCCTCCCACTCAACAATCCCCGGTTGCCCCGGTCTCGGTCTCAGCCTCTCTCCCCATCCCCAATTCGCTTTGCGCTCCGCCCCGGCCGCCGCACCATGGCCGCCTCCACCTCGCTCTTCTCGCCGTGCGCCCTTACCTCCAAGCTCGGGGTAGGGCACGCGTCCTATGGCTCCGGACGCCGCGCCAACGTGCGCCGGCGCTGCCGCCTCTCGGTGGTGGCCGTACAGACGGGCCCGCAGAAGCCGTCTCCGTCGTCGTCCCAGGCCGCCGCGGTGGAGGGTGAGGCGGACGCACTGCAGAAGCTTCTGAAGAGGGAGTACAAGTACGGGTTCGTCTCCGACTTCGAGTCCTTCTCCATCCCCAAGGGGCTGTCGGAGGCCACCGTCCGCCGCATCTCGGAGCTCAAGGCGGAGCCGGCGTGGATGCTGGACTTCCGCCTCGCCGCCTACCGCCGATTCCTCACCATGGTCGAGCCCACCTGGAGCGACAACGAGTACGCGCCCGTGGACTTGCAGTCTATCTGCTACTACTCCGCGCCCAAAACCAAGCCCAAGCTCAATAGCCTCGACGAGGTCGACCCGGAGCTGCTCAAGACCTTCGACCGCCTCGGCATCCCGCTCACCGAGCAGAAGCGCCTCACCAATGTCGCCGTCGACGCCGTCATCGACTCCACCTCCATCGCAACCACCCACCGCGAGGCGCTCATGGCCAAGGGAGTCATCTTCTGCTCCATCTCCGAGGCCATCCGCGAGTACCCGGACCTTGTCAGGCGCTACCTCGGCAGCGTCGTACCGCCGGGCGACAACTACTATGCCGCCCTCAATTCAGCGGTGTTCAGCGACGGATCCTTCTGCTACGTGCCCAAGGACACGGTCTGCCCCATGGAAATCTCCACCTACTTCAGGATCAACGACAAGGAGACCGGCCAGTTTGAGAGGACTCTGATTGTGGCCGATGAGAGAAGCACGGTTAGCTATTTGGAAGGCTGCACTGCACCGGCATACGACTCGAATCAGCTCCATGCTGCGGTTGTGGAGCTTGTGTGTGAGGAGGGGGCAGAGATTAAGTACTCCACGGTGCAGAATTGGTACTCTGGTGATGAGGAGGGGAAAGGAGGCATTTATAACTTTGTGACGAAGAGGGGACGGTGCAAAGGGCGGGGTTCGAAGATCTCATGGACGCAGGTTGAGACAGGATCTGCTATTACATGGAAGTACCCAAGCGTCGAGCTCGTCGGGGATGACAGTGTTGGAGAATTCTACTCGGTTGCGCTTACAAAGGATTGCCAGCAAGCAGACACAGGGACGAAGATGATCCACAAGGGGAAGAACTCACGCAGCCGGATTATATCCAAGGGCATCTCTGCAGGGAAGTCAAGGAATTGCTACCGTGGCTTGGTCCTGATGAACTCGAGTGCGGAGAATGCTTATAATTCTTCACAGTGTGACTCATTGCTGATTGGGGATAATGCGGCTGCGAACACCTATCCCACCATTCAGGTAATTGACTCTTCCCTTCTGCAATGTTTGACATGTAAGGTTCAATTACAGTGTCTAGACTGATATGACAAGCTTTCAGTGCTCTGTTATTCTACGTGTAAATAATTACCTTCCATGCACATGTTATGAAGCATATAGACTCAGCTTAAAATTGGCACTTAGGAATAAAATCTGATGATTTGATTAATTCGAAGGTACTGTATAATCACCTTAGCATGAACAAAATTGAATTTAATTATATTTCTACAAGGATTATGTTGACACATATTTACCATGTTAATGCTGCTGTCTTCTAAGATGGTCCTTTATCTACTAGCAAACTGTTGATCTAGCCTTATAAGTTTGCAGCAGTAAGGAAAGAAGGGAAAGCTAGAAATGTTTGCATTTGTTGACGGAGAAACATAAACATTGCTTTGATGTTAAATTTAATAGGAAAATTGATGTTATATTATAAATGCTATATAATCAGGATATATTTATTTTGATGTTTGTAACTTAAATCATATTGTCTTCATAACTCCAGATTCTTTCTTTTAGGTAGACATAGTGCAAACTTTGATATGACTCTTGAAAATCAAGGATTGTACTTGTGTGCTGTTGCAGTATACTTGATGACTTAATCGTTAGGATTTGATATACTTGATGACTTAATCATGAAGTATATGGTTTTCAGTTAGTACTTATCTAGCAGTGAAATACATGACCATGAGTTTGTAGTTGCATCAAAGGCATCTACTTCAAGATTTGATGGCCAAATCTCTATTCAGTTGATTTAGTGTGAGATTTTAATTATAGTATCTCTCTGATGTCACTTAAAAAAAGCAAGTGATAAAAAATATGTGGTTTTTGGAAAATGCAAAACTTTGAAGTTTAGTGCTAAGGAAGGTTCAATCATCGTGGAGATGGAACAAGATGCCTGTGTTCTTTCTCTCATATCCTATGAATCTGCAATACATGAGTAATTATATGTAATTTAGTGGCAAACACAAGTTGTCTTGTCACTGGCAAGCTAGCGGTGTTTACGCTCTTGCGTTCTAATGAACCAAACACTCAGAACATGACATCCTCTAGTACCATTAGTCCTTGAATTTCATCCTAGCATGGATTCTGGGTCCATTCTGAACATAGTTTTTTCCACCTTCTGCCCTATCAATGTGACAAAACTTTGTTGATAACAGGTGGGTTGCACTAGTGGCCGTGTTGAGCATGAGGCAAGCACTTCCAAAATCGGAGAGGATCAGCTATTTTATTTCCAGCAAAGAGGGGTAGATCATGAAAAGGCTGTTGCCGCCATGATTGGTGGATTCTGCAGATCTGTTTTCGAGCATCTTCCCTATGAGTTCGCACAGGAGGTGGACGCACTCATGAACCTAAAACTTGAGGGATCAGTTGGCTAATTTGTTGGCTCTGCGACTGCGTGTAATACTCCATGACAGCCAGTTACCTAGAAAATCCATGTGTACAGCAGTACGAGAAGAATAAAGTGCACGATATATATACATTTCCTGGCTTGTTGTAATACTGAATGTTGATGGCCTATGGCAATTGGCAACGAAGATAGCAGTTGTGCCTGCTTGTCTTCTGTTTGCCCAGTTTTTGCTACTGCTGTAAGCGAGCTCACATGGCTTGCCTATACAAGAATGGAAATCAATGTGTTGGCGCTATAGAACTCAGGACTCGTACCATGCATCATTTCTGATCCTATTCTTGTTTTGGAGAGTCATTTGTGCCAACGGAAACAATGGCTAGCGTTTACATGTATCATTTCGTGTCAGGCAATGGTATCAGGGCCTCGTTCGGCTGGCTGGTGGCTGAGGCTGATTTATTGTGAGAGAAAAATACTGTTGGCTGGCTGGTGGTTGGTGGCTGGTGCTGAACTGGTGTGAGAGAAAAGCACTGCTGGGTGGCTGGCAACCAGCCAGCCGAACCAGGTATTTAGGGTTTTTACATGTATCATTTCGTGTCAGGCGATGGTATCAGGTATTTAGGGCTTTTACAATTTACATGTATCATTTCGTGTCAGGCGATGGTAACAAATAAAAGGTTCTTGCCTCTTGGCGATAGATTAGGTATGTAGGTTAGTGAGAAATAAAACAAATAAGTTTCAAAAGAAAGAAACAAAACAAATGAGTCTTTTTTTTTGAAGAATTAGCAGGAGCTCTGCTATGTCATATAAGAAGAAGAGCAAGCCAAAGTTTTACAGTCTTATTACATTAAGAACCAGAAAACACAAACATTGAAAACACTGGAAGGTAACATCTCCATTAGGGAACTACTGGACGTCCGCAAGCCTGCGTCATTAGCCCCAACTCTTCCTTGATTAGTCCCAGCACTTGAATGGGAGTTCTCTCCGCTTCTTGAAAGGTCCTTCGATTACGTTCTTTCCAAATATTCCAGTTGATTTAGCCTATCCCATCAACTGAATTTTTCCTATGCACTTACATTGTCTTATAGTTATATTTACACCGACTTATTACTATATTTACAATGATTTCTTCAGTATGATTTATTGGAAATAGTGATGTAGTTTAGGAATAACACAAATATATGTCAACTTTTTCCAAAAAAATTACAAATTATTTCTCTGGATTTCAGACATCAGAAAAATATTGTTAAATTGTTCACAAATTTCAAAAAAAAAAAACAAAACCATACAAAATTGCTGCAACTGGAAGGGGTGGCGCCCGCGCGCACATGTTCCCAGGCAAAACGAAACAGCGCCGGCCTCTCACGCAGAAAGGAAACGGAGGGAGCAGTGCCTCTGCTCCACTCTTGGTCAGCCGGCACGAGCCCCACGAGCACTCCCTCTTTCCTTTGCTCACATACACGCTGCACTACTCGGCGGTGGACACGAAGCCTGGGCGAGCAGGCCGCCTACGCGGCTCCCTCGAGAGAAGCTGTGGGGAGCGGCGGGGGCGACCGCGAGGCCGAAGTTATCCAGTTGGTTCTCCATCAACGGCTGAGGGCGGGCGGGCGAGAAGGATCGAACGCCATCCGATGGCTAAAAAAAACGGTTGAGAGATGTCCCTAAATCAACCTGTTCGTTTGAGCTATTCAGCGGAATCAGCAGTCATCCAGCAGTGTTTTTCTCTCACAACGAACCAGCGAACAGTACTTTCAGCCATAATAAACCAGCGAAACGAACAGGCTGTAGCATTTCTCAAACAAATCACGACACCTTTAATATCATGAAATCCTGCAGATACATATAAGCACGATGTTCTTTTCATTCTACTAATATTAATAACAGAAACAAAAGCATAGCAAAACTGCGAGATTACCGTTTCGTTGAACTACTCTTCCAGAGCACTAGCGGCGAGAGTACAGAGTACCCATGTCATTTAGGGATTAGGAGTGCTATACATCTCTGACACACCATTAGCTCGATGCCTCGATAATAATAGCAAGTGGACAAGCCAAAAGCACGCAACCATCTGCCTCTCATTCTTTCCAATCGTCCGCGCGAGCTGCACGGCCGTCGAACGTACATGCATTATTATCCGTCACCGTCTCGCACCGACAGCGAGGGAGCGCCACCGCCGCTAGGGTGGAGGATGGAGTCGGTCGGCGACCCGCGGGAGGGCCCGTCGACGGAGCGGGCGTTCGAGGTGAAGCCTATCCCGCCGTGGCCGGAGCAAGTGACGGGGCGCGCCCTGGCAGCGAGCCTCGCGCTGGGCGTGGCGCTCAGCGGCGTCATGATGAACCTGGTGTTCACGTCGGGGATCATCCCGTCGCTCAATATCTCGGCGGCCCTGCTGGGGTTCTTCCTCCTCAAGGCGTGGACGGGCCTGCTCGGCCAGATGGGCGTGCCGCATCGCCCCTTCACTCGCCAGGAGAACGCCGTCGTCCAGACCTGCGTCGTCGCCTGCGCCAGCATGACGTACAGCGGTACGCGATCTGGCTCCCCGTTCCTGTGTATGCACGGATCGTCGCCCGATCGCTGGCGTCGCTATGCTGTAACGTCGACGATGCGCTGCGTGTAATCAGGCGGGTTCGGGTCGTATCTTCTCGGGATGGACCGGGAGACGGCGGAGAAGACGAGCACCGCGAACATCCCCGGCGCGAACATCAGCGAGCCGACGCTCGGCCGGACGATGGCCTTCTTCTTCCTCGTCAGCTTCGTCGGCCTCCTCGTCATCGTGCCCATGAGGAAGGTACGTAGGCTCTGACCGACCACCAACTATCAGACGACGAGATCACCGCGTCCTGACGCCACGTCCCTCCGTCGTCCGATCCCACCGGTGAACAGACCATGATCATCCGCCACCGGCTGACGTTCCCGAGGGGCTCGGCCACGGCGCACCTCATCAACAGCTTCCACAGCCCCCACGGCGTCATGCAGGCTAAGTGAGTGGCAATGGCACATGAATTGGTAGCCTGCTGGTGACGTTCCTGGCGAGCTGATGAATGTTGCTGCTGCATCCGCTTCTGCTGATCACAGGAGGCAGGTGTCGCTCGTCGTCCGGTCGTGCCTGGGGAGCTTGCTCTGGTCCATCTTCCAGTGGTTCTACACCGGAGGACCCAACTGCGGCTTCACTTCGTTCCCGACGTTCGGGCTCACCGCGTACAAACACGGGTAAAGGGTCGGTCGGAAAAATCGATTCCATGAATTCACACATTTCATTTCATTTCAATTCAATCCACGGATGCATTGTTTCTGATGCCTGCAGATTCTACATCAATATGAATGGAACTTACGTTGGTGTGGGGATGATCAGCCCTTACCTGATAAACATCTCGATGCTCGTCGGCTCCATCGTCTCCTGGGGGATCATGTGGCCCTACCTGCAAACCAAAAAAGGCATCTGGTACGACGCCAATCTCCAGGAGACCAGCCTAAAGGGCCTCAACGGCTACAAGGTGAGAACCGCCACTCTCTCTGGAGCCAGAGGCATGATTGATTAGCTCTGACGACTGGCTGTGTGATAGTACAGGTGTTTGGCGCGATAGCTATGATTCTCGGCGACGGCATCTTCCAGCTTATCGTGATCTCGCTGAGGACCATACACACCATGCGCCACCACCAGTTAGCCGCTGAGACGATCAGGTCCTTCTCCAACGTGGACTCCATGGCGCGGCCGGCCCTCAGCTTCGACGACCGCCGCAGGACGCAGGTGTTCCTCCGGGAGCACATACCCAGCACGTTCGCCATCGGCGGCTACGTCGTGTTGGCGGCGCTCTCCTCCGCCGCCATCCCGCTGATCTACAGGCAGGTGCGCTTCTACCACGTCGCCGCCGCGTACGCGTTCGCGCCGCTCCTGGCCTTCTGCAACGCCTACGGCACGGGCGTCGCCGAGACCAACTTCTCGGCGCAGTACAACAAGCTGGTGATGCTGCTGTTCGCGTCGTGGATCGGGGCCAGGAACGGCGGCATCGTGGGGAGCCTCGTCATCTGCGGCGTCGTTTCGGCCGTCGTGTCCACCGCCTCCGACTTCATGTCCGACTTCAAGACGGGGTACCTCACCCTCACCTCGCCGCGGGCCACGCTCCTGAGCCAGGTGATCGGCACGGCGATGGGCTGCGTCGTCAACCCGCTCGTCTTCACCGTGTTCCACCACTTCTACGAGTCCAACGGCAAGAAGGCGGTGTACGAGGCGCCCATGGCCAAGGTGTACCGCGCCATCGCCGTGCTGGGCGCCGGCGACCACGAGCTGCCAGAACACTGCCTCGCCATCAGCTTCGCCTTATTCGCGCTGGCGCTGGCCGTGAGTGCGGTCCGGGAGCTGGCCACGCACAACAAGTGGCCTGCGCAGCATTACATCCCGAGCGTCACCGGCATGGCCGTCTCGTTCCTGCTGGTCCCGGCCGTCTCCATCGACATGTGCGTGGGTAGCTTGATCCTGTACATGTGGAACAGGACGGACAGGGAGGACGCGCAGGTGTTCGCGTCGGTGTTTGCGTCCGGGCTCATATGCGGGGACGGGCTCTTCTCCATACCCTACGCGCTGCTCGCCAGGTACCACGTCACGCCGCCCATCTGCGTCAGGTTCATCGGCAGAGTGCAGAACAAGATGCTGGACACCTACATGGAGAAGGCCGCAGCATCCCGATGAACGCCCGCCCTCTCAACATGCTTGGCCTGTACATTCTTTCCTGCTGTCAGGTTTTAGTCATAGGCTGTGTGTGAAGTAAAAAAAGGTTTTGCAAGAAGAGATCGTTTTATGGAGAGTGACTAAGAGATTTTCTGTAATTTTTTGACAGTTAAAAGGCTAACTAGTACTATATACTTGCAATGAAAAGGAATCACCCACGACAGTTGTCTTAAAGAGCGATTCCAAGTGCCACTCAATGAATAATACTCTTTGCATATCTCTTTACTCTTCAACTTTTGTTCTCTTACTCTTCAACTCCTTTTTTTTCATAAAATATTCCTCCTCCTTCATGCTGATGTCTTGCATTTCCTTACCTTTGTATGGCGTTGCCTATAAGGCGATATAAGTGGCCACGCCTTGCTTTACCACCTTGATAAACATGGTCATAAATCATATATGCAAACTTCCCATACTGCAAAAAAAATATTGCCGCCAACATATACGCATTGTTTCATCGACCATGAAACCAGCACAGTTCACAAAAACCATTAGCAAGGTAACTCTTCCAGTTCTAATGGCCAAGAACGAGCATGATACAAAAGACGATTCAGCCAGAAAAGAATAGGACAAGCGGAAATGCTCAGCAAAAATAGTCAGAGCATTGTTCATAGGCAGGGAGAACCGCTGTAGAAACACATTTGTGCCACACACTGACACACATGACATCTACATTGGAGACGAGAAACTGAACTGAATCCCAGTCTTTCCACGGTCGTGCTCAAACTGCTTCAGTATATGACAGTAGTTTATCTGGGAACACAAGACCGAGAGAATGGATCAGTTGCATCCATGATTATTTTATATAGGAAAGTTCAATAGGACCTAAAAAACATACCTCCACACGGAGAAGCTTAGTGGGTAAGATAATGCCAACACCAGCTGAGCTCCTAAATGTGCGCCCAAACTTGGAAAATGAGAAATTTCTGAACTCACCCTCGGACAACTTGGCAAGATTTCCAGCAGTTAGGAATGCATGGCCATGTATGCCAGCATCCTGGAATAACTTTAAGGGCAAATTAAAGGATAGATCAGCAAATGCAGAAACTGCAAAATCACCTCCCAAATAATCCCGTCCTGGAGAGGCTGCAGATTCATCTGTAACAGATTCACTTGGGACAAATCTCCGTAGTTCTGTTGGCCCAACTCCTCTTGTTTTGAAACCCAGTAGAGAAGTTAAACTACCAAGACTGATTACTGGAGAAGAATGCCCTCCCAGGAAAAATCTATCTGGTACAGATGAAGGTGATTCCATAAACCCCCTCCCCAATGGTACAATCACCCCTGCTGAGATGCCAGCATTTAGGGCCGCATTGTAAAAGCCCAATGGAACAGCCCCACGAATATCAAACTCCTGGAAAAAAAAAAGGATTTCAGGTGACGATACTCAATGGTGCACAGCCCTACATGATTTCAGTAATTAAAGTTTAGAAGTAGATGTACATCATCTAAAATGCCAATAACCATCCATGATTTAGACCCTTAGATCTTGTTGGGCAACTTTAGCCATTATTTTATTGCATATATTAATTGACATGAGAATCTTTAACCATGCATAGTATCATATATGATTCATTAGAATTAATAGATTAAGTAAAAAACAATCAAACAGCATCCAACTTATTACAAAAACAATCTTATGGTTCATAGGCTCTGAAAGATTGGATCTGTTGTCGAGAAACCAAAACTAGGAACATATCAGGATCAGTGACTAGCTAGTAAGTGGTAAGAAATGGCTCTGTTAGGATATGGGGGTCTAAGTTTAATGATGCCCCCACCCCAAATCATCACACAAAAGGTTTGTTTCAGAATTAGAGTATTGGGTAATATAGCTAATTACAAATTTACAATTCTACATTGCCAGTCCAACTGAAGCCCATTAAATACTAGACTGCTTGCTTTTCTCCAAATCACAAAGTACTTTTCAAGTGTATTAGAGATCTCCATAGAGAAACTTGTATACTTTGATCTAAGAATGCAGTTTGATCAAACAGTAATGCTGGTATGAAAGTGCAAAATACATTCTTTCAACTTCATACTTTACTTCTCAGATAGCTCACTAGCAACAGTACAGAAAATAAAAAGGACAACAGGATTCAGCGTTTTTCTCCCAGGCACATGGGTGGCGATCTAGTCTTAGAATTGATGGCCATTAGAGTGTTGGGCTTTCTTCGTTTTGGCTTTGTGTTTAGGCAGAAGCCGGAAGTGAATTCACTCTTATTGTATCTTCTCGATGTAATGACGGTGAATTAATAAAATCCTTCCTTTATCAAAAAAAAAAAAGGTGATACGTAGTAAAAATTCAGAAACTGAAAAGCAAGGATACAAAGGATTATACAAACTTTCAGAAATATAAATTAAAGAAGCTTGGTTCTGAAAGAACCTGGCGGAAGAATCTCAATCCTTTGCTGCCCCATAGACCACCAACTTGTGAAGTTGAGACAAATGCATATCCTTTGGTTGGCCTGATATTGGAATCCCTTTGATCTATTGTATATGTATATCTTAATGCAGAAAGAAGGTTATGTCCTAACTGTCTTCTTATGGATTGTGATGCCTCTTGTGAAGGATCAGTCAAGGTACGCCAAGTCAGATTGTAAGATAAATCATGGTGCATGCCTGAAAGCAAACCAAAGGATAGGCCAACCAGACGTTCCTTGTATGATGAGAATTTCAGCCAGTCATGAAACAACAATGATGCTCGAGCAGTCAAGGGGGTTGGTATCGATCTAAATCTTGGCAAGGATACTCCAATGCCTATCTCTGATGACTGGTCCCACCCATATGCTCCCGAAGCATCCCAGATGTCGCCATAACCAAATATGTTCTTCCATCTGACTGATCCTTCAACTGTCCATGACCTTGCCTGAAGACAAAACCAAGCCTTTCAATCAATCCTTCAGCTGTTAGGTTGTCAATGGTAAGAGCTCAATATGCTCAACTTTAGCATGGCATGCATAAAAGGGTTAATCAAAGTTAAAGAAAATAGGTTAGCTTGAAGTCAAAATGCCAGCTATATTGTTATGTTCAGAAGGGAATTGTGCTTATCAAAGTGAAGTTAAAGAAAAGATGTTAGCTTGAAGACAAAATGCCAGCTAAATTGTTATGTACGATTCAGAAGGCAATTGTGCCCGTAAGGTTATTTGGTCCTTTAAAATACCTACAATTTAAACCCTCAAGTTTATATTTAGTGGAGAGAAGTACAAAGAGTAGCATATAGTAACTAGTAAGCAACTTAACTGCAGGATTCTACCAAAGGATAGGATGAATATAAATCCTCCTTTTGTAAAGGAAAGGTGAATCTTTGCAAATAAATCCTAAATTTACAAAAACAGTTGAGATGCATCAAATCAACTCAGACCATTTAAAAAGAATTCTAACTGCAGTCAGTATTGCATGTTTTTTTCTCTCTGAACATTACCTTGTGGTTATTAATTGGAAAATCAAGCACAGCAGAAACATCATGAATCAGCAAAACAGATTCAATTTTTGAAGATCATAACGTTATCCAAATGACTATACCGTATTATTGCAATGACCTTGATGTCCTAATCAGACACAACAAAAGCCTTCAAAATCTTTTCTGCTCAACTAAAAACTCATATACCTTCAATATGAACAACACATAAGCAGTGAGCACTGTGCAACAGTGGCTCTCGGCTGCCACAATCAAGTAGCTTAGTGGAGTGGCAGCCAATGGGCCTACTGCTAACCAACAGATCAGCCACCGTTGGAGTGGAGTGGCATATGTCCATGGACCTACCACTGTCAGGTATTGGATGGCAACATATCCAGTTCAAGCGTCATTGTTTTAGAACACCATATAGTAATCATGGAAAGATGTAAGATGTACATAAAACAATAGCTGAAGCATGTGCATAGTACAGAATCCAAATCATTGATACCTGGGTTACATTTTTTTCCGACTATTTTCTTCTCCAACCCATTACTAGCAGAAGAAAAGAGCTGAGCACACATTTTGCAAATTTGAAGAATGTAATACACTAATACCAGATTACATCTATAGGTAAACAATCAACAATGGCACAATGCAATATCAAATTGTCTCTAAACAAAGTGTGATGCTCTTCATTTCATCTAATTCTTAGTGGGTACCCATGCGCTTGGATATTTCCGAGAGTTCACTAACCTCAGGCTTGGAGAAGCAGCCGACGCTTCCATCGATGGGGTTAGCGGCCTCGACGACTTCGATTACGACGTTAGTGGTGCCGGGCAGCTCGGGAGGGCCAGCATCCAGGAGGACGTGGACGGAGTCGAACACGTCGAGGCGCCTGAGCCGCGCGTTGGCGATGCTGGCGGTGCGCACCAGGTCCTGCACGGTGGCGGCGGAGCGGATGAGCCCCACGACCTCCGCCTCGATGAGCGCGTCGCGGGTCTTGGTATTGCCTTTGATGATAACTTCGTGGACGCGGATGCCAACGGGGGCTTCCGACAGCCGCCGGAACACCGTCTCCACCTTCTCTCTCGCCGCTGCTTCCGCCGCCTCCCCGTCCAGCTCCTCCTCTTCGTCCTCATACTCCACGTCAGCAGCATCCGCATTGGATTCCCCGTGGTCAGGGTACGCCGGTGCCTCGACGGATTCGCCCGCGGCCTCGTCGGGTACAGGGTTTGGGTCCTGATCGGCGGCAGAATCCGCCGCGATCGCCATGGCTGGCTGGGGTTTGAGGGGAACAGTGCGATTGTGCGAAGGGAATCGTTCCTCGGCAGTGGGATGGAATGCGGGTTTTAGGTTCTTGTTGCTCTATACTACTACTAGAAGGCCCATTTGCATTTGCTTATGGGCCTCATCTATCGGATAACCTTTCGGCCCAGCATGGCCCGAGAAGTTCAGACACAGGCCTGTGATACGCACAGAATCAAGGATCAAGGATGGAAATGAAACTTCCCCATTAGCGACTAAACTCTCCTGCCTCTAGCATGAACTTTGAATCTTTTCGTCCACTTTTTTTGGTTGAAATAGTGGATTCCGCTGAAATTTGGAAGAATTCAAAGTTGCAACAAAAATTTAGGAGAAGGTTAAACATGACAGTCGTTGGAAGTTCAAATAACATCAAGAGAGAAAAAAAAACAGTTTCAACAATTATTCACACGGGAAGAGAAGGACTAGCTGGGGGCACGGCACCACACTCCACGAGGGCAGCGTGAGATCCAATCGGCACGATCGTCTCCTTCCTTTCGGTCGGCAACCTCCGCCATTAAGTTCTCGAGCACACTCACGGGGAGTGAGCAAAGGAACTCGGACACGCCACCATCCACGACGCTACAGCCCAACCGCCCCTCTACTCTTCTACTTTTCGCAGAAAAGCTTGCGTCGGCGGCATCGGCTCAACGGCTTGGCTACAGTCTTCGCGTGCACTCTTAAACGTCCCCGACCGACACCTAGTATATGCCGGCGACGCATGCTCACGCACAGTAGTTACAGTTCTGCTCTGTCTGGCCCGCGTCGTAATCCATGGATCGTATCATCACCAAGCGCACCACGGAGAGCGAGTGCAACAATGCCGACGGGCAGCCGCCACCGCCGCTGCTCGACTCGCCGCTGCCCACGCCTCGCCGGTCGTGCACCTCTGTCGACGCGCTACGAATGCGCTGCCGCCGCGACGCGTCGCCGCTGCGGACGCAGGTGCCGTTCTCCTGGGAGAGCTCCCCGGGCGTGCCCAAGAAGAGCGCGTGCAGCCGGGACGACATGCACAAGAAGGCGCAGGCGACGATGCCGCCGCCGAGGCCGCCGCCGGGGCGCCTACTACAGCCGTACCTCCCAAGGAACTTGTACTATGGCAACACGAGCGAGGCGAGCAGCGACGACGACGACGACGACGACAGGTCCTTCTCCGACGCGCTGGACAGGATCTCCTCGCCGGAGCGGACCGGCTCGTTCGACCGGGTCACGTCGAAGCGCTTCGAGGACATCTTCGTCGGCCGCGACCAGGGGCGGAGCTACAGGGTATGCTGTATATGCTCCAGCATACCCTGTGTTTCCGGCGTGAAGTGGAGTACATATACGTATTTGTCAAAAAAAAAATCCCTCATTTACGAGACCAAGGAATCAGCGAGGCACGAGCAGGCAGGCAGGCAGGCCGACTCGCGAGTGCAAGCAAGCGTCCGTCAGGCCCACGCGGACACGGCCCATGCGGCCAGCTACGCCAAATCAGACGGTGGACCGTGGACGGATCGAGGCAGCGGCGCAGCGAACGGTTGGACTTCGATCGCCTCGAGTCTTCGCGAGTTCGGCGTGCGGCGCCGTGCCGGCGTGCCCTACGCCAATCGCCGAGATTGACGCCGACGCCAATACTCCGTCCGTCAGTCGCCAGCCACCAGCCGCCAGCCGCTCGTCCTTGTGTCTTCTCGTCCGATTGAAAGCAAAGGCACAGGCACACAGACTGACAGACGAGAAGCATCGGCATCAGAATTGTCCAGCCGTTCAGGTGACATTTTTTGTTCTTTGTTTTAAAAAAAATCATGTGTACTTTAATTGCTAATTGCTTAGCGCTAAAATTATAGAATCATCTATCACACAGCAAGGTGGAGGATTTTTCCCAACATCGGAGTTGACCTAGATTGATTTTTTGTTCAGTACTCGTATCATGTGAGTGATCCATAATCACATATGTCAGTCCAATCATGCAAGCATAATTTATTTAATTATTTGGCATTGTGTTCTTTGTAATATTTTTGCAATCAACAGTTATGAAGAGAAACGGGGACATTGCATCTCTTTTTAAGAAGCATGAAGCAAAGAGGAAGGCAGCGGCAGCTGGTGCTACTTCTAATCGCTCTCCTGATCCGGTTGTACCTATGGTGGAAGAACAGACAGATGAGAGAGTAGTTGAGGAAATTGAAAATCGTATGCTACGGCCACCACCGCCACCACCGCCACCGCCACCAGCACAGCCATCTTCACTGCCACCAGTTTATGACATCAATCGCCTTCCACATGATCCAGGTGAAAGACGTCCCATTCTTAGTTATCCTGTTAATGATCAAGATGCAATTCGAAGAGCATATATTACTAAAGGTCCATTCAAACAACTAGCTCTTTGCTTGCGTTATGTTGATAAACTGGGAAGGCCATGTGAGCATTTTATTGGAGTTGTTCATGTAGATGATACTACTTCTTTATCACTAAAGAATGCAATTGAAGCTTTACTTGTTAGTCATGGCTTGAGTTTGACTCAAATCCGTGGTCAAGGATATGATGGGGCTAGCAACATGAAAGGAGATATTAAAGGGTTGAAAACACTGATCATGCAAGAATCACCTTCTGCTTATTATATTCATTGTTTTGCTCATCAACTCCAATTGGTTCTTGTTGCTGTTGCTAAGGGAAATACTGATTGCAGTTCATTTTTTGATCAAGCAGCTTGTTCAAACAAGGAGGCATAAAGTGTATGATATGGTTTATGAGCTTCTCAAATTGGTATTGCTTCTACCCGTGGCAACGGCAAGTGTTGAAAAGGTATTTTCTGCAATGGTTTTAGTGAAAACAAAGTTACGAAATAAGATGAGAGATAGTCTTTTGGATGATTGTCTAGTCACTTTCATTGAGCGAGACATTTTCTTTGAAGTTGATGAAGATGATATAATTGAGACATTTATGTCCCTTCGAAAGCGTCGAATAAAAACATCAGCAAAATAACATAGTAAGTCTTTGGTACTCTATTATGCATATATTTCAATTATCGGTATGGCTTTTGAAACTATTTATATTGTATTTAGTGGATATGGTGTCTACTTAATTCATGAATTTAAGCCTTATTACCGAATTGCTAAATGGATTTACCGAATTGTGTATGAATTTTTTGGAGAAGCATACCCTCACCTAAAATCCTAGATTCGCCACTGGCCGCGACACGAGCTTCGCCAAGGACCCGACCCGAACCCGACACCCTGGCGCGGAGGCCACCGACTTGTCGGCCTCGGGCAGGCGTCCGAGACAGCCGCGTCGGGGCAGCACGCGCCGCAGCCACGACGAGGACCGTGACCGTCGGTGGACGCCTAGGCTCCTCAACGACAACGTCCCCATGCAGCTGATGCAGCGGATCAAAATGGATGCGGACGCCGAGGAGATGACCCCAAGAGCCTGTGGCCTCATGGTGTTCTTCCCCTGGAGCGCAAAGCCGGCGGTCTGCGGGTTCAGGAGCCCGGCGGCGCAGCACGCGACGACGACTCGCGCCAGAGCCGAGGTGCCTTCACCTTCGCACAGTCGCAGGGTCACCACCACCCTACGCGATGACATCAAGGAAGATAGCCAAGCCGTTAGCACACTAGTAGAGAACACACCTTTGATCCTCGGCCGAAATGGGCTCTAGTCCCGAAATTTTTTGCCCCCGGGACTAGAAATACCTTTAGTCCCGGTTGGTGGCTCCAACCGGGACTAAAGGTCCCTGCCCAACGGCTACTGCGCCAGACAGAGGTGGCAGGGACCTTTAGTCCCGGTTGGAGCCACCAACCGGGACTAAAGGTATACTTTTACTCCCGGTTGGTGGCTCCAACCGGGAGTAAAGGTCTACTCCCGGGCCGTGGCTGCGCCCGGGATTGGAAAGTTACCTTTAGTCCTGGTTGGATCTATCAACCGGGACTAAATGTTCTCCCTTTATAAATCGGCCGTCTCCTCCTTCCTCCCCGAGCCCGAGCTCAGCACATTTTGAAGCTCACTGCAGTAGTGTTCTTGCTTCCTCCCTCCCTCCATTGTTCCTCCATCCATTCTTCGATTCCTCCGTCGATTCTTCAGTTGTAAAGGTTACCAATCTCATACTCTCATTTTTTACCATTTTCTTATGCCATTTTATTCACTATATATATTTATGGTTCTTTATTGTGGTTTTTTTTTCATTTGTAAGCAATTTGAGCTCAAAATCACTTTAAGCTTGCATATTTACATGAAAGAAGGTTAAAGTATATATAAATATAAAGTTAGAAAATAGTTAGAAAATTATAGCAAATCCTTACTAGTTGAACTTGCGGACCGTGTTCAGGTCGGCGAGGATGTTCTCTGCCGAGCGGTAACGGACGTCAAGGAGGAGCTTTGATTCTACGAGGGAGAGCGATAACGGTCGTGGAAGACCGTGTTCCCTTCCTCGTAGAATCGGAGCTCTTCCTTGACCAAGTACGGTGCCGTCCGGTGGAGAAATCCTCGCCGAGCTGATCACGTAAGCAAGGTCAACTAGTACGGATGGTTATTTATTCACATGTCCCGATATCGTCGTAGTAGTCTGTCAATCACCGTACCTAAACGTAGTATATATAAATAAAAACTTAGAAAATAGTTAGAAAATTATAGAAAATCCGTACTAGTTGAACTTGCGGACCGTGTTCAGCTCGGCAAGCATGTTCTCTGTCGAGCGGTAACGGACATCAAGGAGGAGCTTTGATTCTACGAGGGAGAGCGACAACGGTCGTGGGAGACCGTGTTCCCTTCCTCATAGAATCGGAGCTCTTCCTTGACCAAGTACGGTGCTGTCCGGTGGAGAAATGCTCGCCGAGATGATCACGTAAGCAAGGTCAACTAGTACGGATGGTTATTTATTCACACGTCCCGATATCGTCGTAGTAGTCTGTTATGTGTGTACATTCCCATTCTTCTGTTAATTTACGGAAATATCATATGAATTACTTACCTGCTGCAGTAAAAGACGAGAACACAATGACCATTAAAAATATCATTGTTTAGAGATCTAGATAATTTTATAGTTTGTTAATTTTATTTGTTTATAAAAGAAGAAATTTATAGTGTATTAAAAAATGAGTATAGAGAGTAGATGGCAACTGCTTCCGGGTCCTCGGCCTCTCATGGGTTTCCAAAGCGACTTAGGCCGGGCCTTCCTCTCATTCCATGCGGCAAGTGTCGTGATGAGACGAAGATTGTGATGGAGTACCGAGTGAAGAAGGAGGGTCCCAACAAGGATCGTATCTTCTACAAGTGTCCGGATCGCAATGTGAGTTATTTTATCGTATTTAATGATTATGGTTAGTTTATACCTATTTTCATGATGGTTGTGATTAAAGTTCTAATTTTTTGTTTTAATTTCAGTGGGATGGCAGTGGACGATGTTCAGGCTTCTACTGGGAGGAAGAGTATGTTGAACTCGTGCAAAAATATCTTGCACAACAGACAGATACGGCGGCTAATGAGGCAGTGATCCAGCCGAAGAAGCCCAAAGATGTTGCACAATCGGGGGATCTGTCTGTTTTAGTTGAGATTGGTCGCGAAATCCTTGTGCTCCTGAAATGTATTTTAGCTTTAGTTCTTTTAGTGGTAGTTGAGATTGTCTACATTGTAGCGATGCTTTCATAAATTTGTATCTTTTGTGGTGGCACGCATGTTGTATAAATAATTAATTATGATCTAGGTTTTAATATGATATTTATGTCATGTAATGCAGATGAGCCGTCATTGGATGTATAATGCTGATCGCCGCTCACAAGAGTTCATTGACGGCGTGCATTCTTTATTACGTGCGGCCGAGACAAACAAACGCGACGGTTTCATGTGCTGCCCATGTGCCATATGTAAGAATACGGTGGAATATCCTTGCTCAAGGACTCTTCATTCACACTTGTTCAAGTCGGGTTTCATGCCAAACTATATTTGTTAGACAAAGCACGGAGAAACCGGTGTTGTAATGGAAGAAGATGAAGAAGAACAATGGGACGACAATGATATTATTCCTGATGGTGCGTGCTTCAATGATACTGCAATGGGAGAAGCTGAAGAAGAGGTAGCCGCAGAAGATGAGCCGGCTGATGATCTTTGTCAGGTCATTCGTGATGCACAAAGAGAATGTGAAAGTGAAAAGGAGAAGATCAAGTTCGAGCGGATGCTAGAAGATCACAAGAAATTGTTGTACCCAACTTGTGATGCAGGGCAGAAAAAGTTGGGAACCACACTAGAATTGCTGCAATGGAAGGCAAAGAATGGTGTATCTGACAAGGGATTTGGAGAGTTACTAAAAATCCAAAAGAAGATGCTTCCGAAGTACAATGAATTGTCCGCCACTACCTACGAAGCAAAACAAGTTGTCTGTCCTATGGGGCTAGAAATAGAGAAGATACATGCATGTCCTAATGACTGCATCCTATACCATGGCAAAGAGTACGAGAAATTGGATGCATGCCCGGTATGCCATGCGTCGCGGTATAAGATCAGGCGAGATGACCCTGGTGATGTTGAGGGCGAACGTCCACGTAAGAAAATCCCTGCCAAGGTTATGTGGTATGCTCCTATAATACCACGCTTGAAACGTCTGTTCAGAAACAAAGAACATGCAAAATTATTACGATGGCACAAAGAAGACCGTAAGGTAGACAATATGTTGAGACACCCTGCTGATGGGTCCCAGTGGAGAGCAATCGACAGAGAATTCCCGGAGTTTGCAAATGACGCAAGAAACTTAAGGTTTGCTTTAAGTACAGATGGTATCAATCCTTTTGGAGAGCAGAACAGTAGTCATAGCACTTGGCCTGTTACTCTAAGTATCTACAACATTCCTCCTTGGTTATGCATGAAGCGGAAGTTCATTATGATGCATGTGCTCATCCAAGGCCCGAAGCAACCTGGCAATGACATCGATGTGTACCTGAGACCACTTATTGATGAACTTCTCATTTTGTGGAATAAAGAAGGTGTACGTGTGTGGGATGAGTACAAACAGGAACACTTTGATCTGCGAGCATTGTTGTTCGTAACAATCAATGATTGGCCTGCTCTAAGTAATCTTTCAGGACAGTCAAACAAGGGATATAATGCATGCACACACTGCTTCGGTGATATTAGAGGTGTATTCTTGAAAAAATGTCGAAAGGTCGTGTACCTTGGCCATCGTCGATTTCTTCCTGCAAATCACCCCGTAAGAAAGAAAGGTAAGCATTTTAAAGGGAAAGCAGACCACCTGACCAAGCCTCGCAACCGAACTTTATTCCCGACCTTGACTCGATTGGTGTTCCTGAATCGAGACATGAGGGGAGACTAAGCGGAAAGGGGACACTAGGGAGGAAAACATATATTGGTACGGATGATGATTATTTCAATAAAGCGCACTACACAGTTCTATAGAACTCCTCTTTGGTAGATCCGTATATTGAGACACACAAGGATCTCTTACGATCCGAGTTTCCAGGGAAGACTGAAGCTTGGATTACGCATAAGCACATGGAAACTTTCGGCGGTTGGTTGCGAAAAAAATGTCAAGGTGATGAGAGCATCCATGAGCAACTGTATTTATTGGCTATGCAACCATCATGGCATATCGTCACATACAAAGGGTACGAGATAAATGGGAACATATTCTACACAGTAGCCCAAGATAAAAGGAGTACCAACCAAAACAGTGGTGTCCGCATAGATGCCACAGACCCGAATGGGAATAAGCAGACATATTATGGACGCATAGATGAAATATGGGAACTAGAATATGCACCTACTTTGAAGATCCCATTGTTCAAGTGCCAATGGGTCAAGGTGACCGGAGGCGGGGTAACAGTAGACAACGAGTATGGAATGACAACAGTAGACCTTAGTAATATTGGGTACAAAGACGAACCATTCGTCCTTGCCAAGGATGTGAATCAGGTGTTCTATGTCAATGATATGTCTACCAAACCAAAAAGAGGGAAAAACGATAATGACTCAACCAAAGAGCCAAAGCGCCACATAGTTCTTTCAGGGAAAAGAGTCATCGTGGGAATGGAGGACAAGTCGGACATGTCAGAAGAATATGAAAAGGATGACCGAATTCCGCCCTTCAAAATGAACAAAGACCCTAGCATCTTGGTAAATGATGAGGACACTCCATGGTTACGAAGCGATCATAACCAAGGGACATACGTAAAGAAGAAGTTCACTGCTGTGCCCACTTGATGATATAGTGATTTAATATAGTGTGTGTTTGAGATATTATGTAATAATTGTGAATTCAGATGTTTATTATGTCATGTTTCAAATTAAATCAATGTTTGATTTGGTTACTGAGTGATGAAATATTAAAATATTAACGTTAAAATGATGTGAAAACAAATTTCCTGTCCAAAACCAATAATTTTAATAATTTTAATTAAACACTACATTTTTGCATTAACGAAATAATAAATATTAATTACATTATGTTTTATAATTCTAACAAAAAATAAAAAAAGTTAGGTTATCGATTTTTCCTATGTGCAATAAACAAAAATAAAATTCATATTTTTAACAAAATAATTTTATGCCTTTTATTTAATTTACTATGTATTTAATAAAAACTATTGCATTTCTATTGTATTTAACAAGACTATTGCTTAAAACAGGCGGGAAACGAAACTGCAGGCCACCTTTACTCCCGGGTGGGAAGCCCACCCGGGAGTAAAGGTGGGCTGCAGTTTCGTGGCCCGCCAAAAAAAAGCCTTTACTCCCGGTGCGTGTTACCAACCGAGAGTAAAGGTGGGCTGCAGTTTCGTGGCCCGCCAAAAAAAAAGCCTTTACTCCCGGTGCGTGTTACCAACCGAGAGTAAAGGTATACCTTTACTCCCGGTTGGTAACACGCACCAGGAGTAAAGGTACCTTTACTCCCGGTTGGTAATACGCACCGGGAGTAAAGGGTTTTTACTCCCGGTTGGTGGCTGGAATCGGGAGTAATTCTCCTCTGCTATATAACCTCCGGCGCCTGGCAGATCGATCCGCTCGTCTTCTTCCTCGTCGAACACCGCCGCCCTCTTCTCCTCGCGCCGCGTCCGTTCGTCTTCCGTGACACCGGCGCCGCCGTCTTCTTCCTCGTGCGGCCTCCACCGCGCGCGCCCGTGCCCCTCCTCCGCGCTTGCCCGTGGCTCTCCACCGCGCCCTCCTCCGCGCCCGAGGCCCTCCACCGTGCGTTGCCCCACCGCGCCGGCCCGAGGCCCTCCAGTACGTACACTGCCGAGCTTCGAGGTGATATATTCGTCGATCTCTTTGTACATTCGTCCGAGCCCTCCACTGCCGAGTTATAGATCACGTCGAAAACTACAACTTTGGTGTAAGCCATGTCAACGGTCGAGGTCGATTGAAAATTCCAAATTTTGAATCACAAAATCTAGAAACTAAAAATGAATATTTGGAACTCTAAATGATTTTAAATAAAAACATATCTTAAGGCAAGTTTTGAATATTTGGAACTCTAAATGACAAGTATAATTTAGGATCACCAATGAAATTACTTTAGAAATTAATTAGATCGATGTAAATTAATCCATGGCTTGTATAATAAACACGCTATATATTATTTGGAAACAACGCTACGAACCATCCGCTAATGATCCAGCCCATCAACCGCCATATATTCATCACTATATGATATGCCATTATTTCAAGATGCAGTTTCAATAGAAGAATTTTTTCTATCTTCATAGATCAATGTTTGTTAACGAAATTTTATCCAAATATATTCATGTAGGGTCTTTTTTTTGAAGGATTTGTTGTAGGATATATAATGGTCAAATAGGAACTCAATTTTGATACCCAGTTTGTAAACTAAGCGTTTTTTAGTTTATCAAAAATATCACATGTTTCTTCATTTGTGAACTTTGAATATACAGATATAATATATTAATGTTGCTAAAGTAATATGAGCATTACATATTTTTTTCCGGGAAGACTATCTTCAAACTTTATATCATAGCATCAGAGATCGCCTGTAGAAGAAGAAAATAAATTCTTATCATTTCGGAAATAGTAATGGTTATATGAGCAATAAGACACATATACTTACATTTCATAATGACTTATACTTATATTATTAACATAGAATTTTCTCATATGATGAATGACTACATGGTTGACGTACTATATATTGGTTTTGTTTTTTGAAGCTAGATGGCCGACCCGAGAAATATGGATGAGGAGTTGATGATGAATTTGATCAACACTGGCACTCAAGTTGCCGGCGATGATGGTGCTAAAAATAACGTGCAAGAGGATGTAGATGACGGGAGTCGGTACTTAGCTCTTGAACAAAATGAGCAACAACATATTGGCCAAGTATATATTTTTTATTATTAGCTATATATATATATATATATATATATATTATCATATGTCTTATGTGTGCTCATGACATTAAAAATAATGTTTATGTTTTGTAGCCCTCTGGATCGACATCAACAACTACAACGAAGAGTAAAAATGTTCGAGGTCCCAAAAAGCCATTGGAGGGTCGCTTCATCATCTCGGAGTTCAATGTGGATACAGGAGAACCGGGGGGGCCGAATAAAATGAAATTTGTGCACCACTGTGGTTACCTTGTACGGGACCGGCTCCCGATTAGTACCCGTGAATGGAAGAAGAAGACCAATGCTCCTCATATCAGTTTTGTCTCCGATCGTGACAAGGCGTTAATTTGGAATGATGTCTTGGTACATTTCACGCTCCAAACAGATGATTATGATGATATAATAGATGGTGATGATTTGAAGGAGCGAGTTAGGGATTGGGCAATGAAGAAGATGGCCACCCAGTTTCAGACTTGGAAGAAACACCTATACACGACGTATGTCAAGAAGAACATAGCACCAGATTTTACTGTCCCAAGCCCGATCTCAAAGCAGAGGCCCTATTGGGATGAGTTTGTACAGTACAAGACTTCGTAAGAGGGTGTGAGTCGAGTGATAAAGAACCAACGTAATGCCCAACAGAAGACATACCACCATACCTTGGGATCAGGTGGCTACCCGACTGCCATTAAGAAGTGGAACAAAATGGAAGCAGACCTTCTTGCCAAGGGTATCAGACCAGAATCACTCGAGTGGGGAGAACGTGCAAATAATTGGTTTTTCGCTCATGGGGGAACACTAGACCAGGAGACAGGGAAGTGCGTTTATGGCGCAAGACTGCAAGAAGCAGCAGAAAGATTGTTTTATGCTCAGAGAGCTACTGCTAGTGGTGCGTTCAGGCCCAACAGAGATAAGGATGAGCTGACATACGCCATCGGGACTATTGAACATGGTGGCCGAACTAGAGGCAAAGGAAGTGTCTCGTGGGAGCATGGATTCCCTCAGGACAGACCTTCCTACAGAAGTCGCCAGAGAAAGAAGGAAGAAGAGGCACAACGGCTCCAGAGGTTGGAGGATGCGGTGCGTGAAGCACAGGAGCGGGAAAAAAACCTTGAAGCGAGAATGCAGGAGGAAATCAAAAGGCAAATGCAAATAGCAGTGAGTGCAAGCAAGCAGGCATCAGAGCCAGGAATCAACATTAGCCAATCTGTTCAGTTGAAAAGCAGCTGCGCTTCCACGGAGATACCAAATCAAGGGGACACAGGACTGCGCTTCCCTGTGGATGACGTCACTGAACCTTGTACAACGTGTGAGCTACACATTCCGAAGGAGAATTCCACAATCAAGGTGGCTATCGGTCTTGTTAATCCTATCGACCGAACCAAGACACCAAGGATTCATGGGAATATAATCCAAGAAGGATATGCCACCATCTCGGTAGATAAAGCTGAAAAAGGTTTTAGTGATTTGCCTCTTGACATTCCTGGAGGTGATGGTGAGAAGACTCTAGGAGAAGCGGAGAAGACATTCATTCTATGGCGCAAGCGCTACATCATCATTCCAGGGATGTCGGCTCCACCTCCTCCTGAACTACCTCACCATAGGTACGTGCGGATGAAAACACTACATCATTAATTTGTATTGGCTTAAATAATTAACAATCTGCTCATAATAATATGTCATTCCTTTTTTTGTAGCAGATCCTCCCCCAACCTAAATCCAATTGTTCAATCGCCAGATCATCATAGTGCTCTGTACGATGACATTGTGTTGGAAGACGAGGCTGCATCCACACCCTCTACAAGGAGGTCTCCAACGCCGCAGCCGCCACCTCCAAGGAGGTCTCCAATGCCGCTGCCAACACCTCCAAGGAGGTCTCCAACGCCTCCCCCGCCCCCGCCTACCAAGAAGCCTAGCAAGAGGCCAGCCCCTCAAACGAAGAACCAGTCCCCGCCTGCAAAGAAAGCCACCGTGAAACCAAGGGCTATTCCCAAAATAATATCTGAAGAGAAGGAAGAAGGAACGGATGCATATAAAAAAGACATGTCTAGATTCTATGACAAACTTAAAATGAATCAAGAAGCAAGGAGAAACCCAGAGAAACCGTACTTCTTCGTAGCTCCGGATATTTTAAGAAAAAAGGTGACTTCTTACCAGCATCAACAGCGGGAATCTCGTAAGCCGTCCAAATCAACGTTATCAGACTATGACCGCACTCTCACCAAGTCAATTGAGGCGGCACAGAAAAAGAAGCGGGCAGGGAAAGGAGTTGCCCAACTCGGACAACAAGCGCACCAATCAATCCCCCCGCTAGTTGTTGGTAATGAATATGGTTCGAATTTAGGATTAATGCATCAGGCAAACATACCTCCGGATGTCGATTTGGATCACCTTGGTGAATTTCTTGATGAGACTGGTCTCGACCTTTACCAGATGTTTGGTGATGGAAACATTGAGAGTGCGGCGGAGGTTGATATTTGGAAGAAAAAATTTGTACTAGGCCAGAGTCTATACAACCCTCAAGCCTTATCTGATCTGGGGACGCAAATGTACCTGCTAAACAAGTGGTACATGCAGGCGTCTACCAGTGGAGACTTCTGCGTTGGTGTCAGAATTAGAGACGAACATTGGTTCCGTGGCGATGATGTTATGTATGTTGACTTTGCAGAATTTCATCAACTATGCCACCTGACCTCTCTGGACAAAGTTATCATTAGCTGCTATTGCCTGTAAGTAATAATTCTTTCGATCTATTATTAAACTCATCATATGTGTGTATATGCATATAAATTATCCTAACAAGTACTATATATATGCAGATTTACAATGACAGAGCTCAGAAAGGAAGGATGCAATGAAATTGGTTTTGTTGATCCCCATATAGTATTCAAAGACCCAATTACTCCAATGACTAATTGGAAGTCTGAGTCAGAGAGTAACCTCATGAACTTCTTAGTGAACCAACGCCACAAGAAGGATATACTCTTTCCCTATAACTTCAAGTGAGTGTTAATCATGTCGATCATAGCCTTAATGGCTCATATGTTGATTCTAGTTAATTAATGAGTGTTATGCGTTATATCCTATAAACACATGCAGCAATCACTGGATATTGATGGACATCGATCTGGTGAAAAGTCACTTGATAATCTATGACTCGATGAGAAAACCACAACAAGACTACCAAGATATGATAGATATTATCCAGAGGTAATTTCGGGATCTCTAGCAACTATATATACACACAAACATGATGATTAACTATATCTGATGACGTGGCAAATTTTTTATTGGGCAGTGTTTGGAAAACCTTTATTGAGAAGCAACACATGGAAAAATGCAAAGCGCCACTGAATGTAATCCCATTGAAAGTAAGTCCCCTGAATCGCATCATCTTTATTAATTAAACATATAGCTTTCACCGGATCACCAGATTGGATGACAAATCTTTTTCTCGTAAAGTGGTGTCTGAGGCAGGAACAGGGGAACAACTACTGTGGTTACTATGTTTGCAAGTTTATCAAGGTGGTCTCCCAAAGAACTCCTACAGAGAGACTCAAAGTACGTTAAAAATACACTATATATTCATTTAATTATTATTATTGATTGTGTTACTATGTCTTTATATATATATATATGTACATATATTAATTTATTTTCCTTTAATTCAAACCTGTAGACTCGATGGTTGGAGGAAAAGGTCATACGGCAAGACCAAATCAAAGCAATTCAAGAGTCTATAGCCGGATTTTTTAATGAGCAGGTCATCGATTCCAAGGGCGAGTTCTACTTCGACCCAACACTGCCATTGAAGCCAAGCTAGAGGATGAGAAAAAACTTGTTATGTCACAACAACTATAATGCAATCTTTTGTAATATATGCACATGAAATAATATAATGTAAAATACACATATGCATGCATGCATGTAAATATATATATGATGCATGCATGCATATATATATATATATATATATATATATATATATATATATATATATTTCTATGCTTGAATTGTGTGATTTAATACGTTCATTGTGCTTGAACCGAAACATACTATATGCGCGTATAAATGTATAATTAGCAGCGTACAATACGACTTCGAAAACCTATTTTGAAAAGAAAACAAAAAAATGAAAAGAAAAGAAAAAAGAAAAAAACCTTTAGTCCCGGTTCGTATTACCAACCGGGACTAAAGGTGCCGGCCATCGTGGCATGTCAGGAGGCACCTTTAGTCCCGGTTGGTGTTACCCACCGGGACTAAAGGTCCTCCTTTAGTCCCGGTTCCTCACCCGGGACTAAAGGACCCCCCTTTAGTCCCGGATGCTTGCTCCCGGGTGGGGAACCGGGACTAGAGGGGTTCCCCACCGGGAGTAAAGCCCGTCTCTGTACCAGTGGCAGCGACATGCCGCAGCCGCGTGGAGAAAAGAAGAGGGGCCGCGACCGCGACGACTTGCCGGGCCATCGATGGGGCGTGTCGTCGTTGCTTGACACGAGCAAGAAGTACTGCACTGACGCCCGGAAGGCTCTGAGCAAGCTCTCCATCGGACTAGGAGCGGACGGCGGCAGCCCCAGGGTTAGCAGCGAGAACAGGAGCGGCAAGATGCACGGTGGTTTCTCATCAACGCCGGCGACGCCTGTGAAGCTGAGGCAGCTGAAGGCTAACAGAAACTGAGGTGGCTTGAGTGCAGAAATTCTCTGCACATATAGGTATGCACATTCTATGATCTGATGTCCTGATAGATAGAATAGAATAAATAAAGAGTATACTGTATATTTAATCTGTGACGTCTGGTGGATAATCCTATTACTGTTGGGGTAATGTGCAAAAACTGTCATTTTAGACTGTTATTAGTTAGTATCCGATCATATAAAAAATGTAAGGGGATACATCGTTTCTTCCTCTCTTGTACAGTACATGATCATTGATAGATATACTCATATCAAGGTGGTGGGCCAGAACAACTAGTTTTTGGCAAAACTGCCCTTCTTACGGTGAAATCTATATTTATATCTCTAATCTATATCTAATAATAAAGAGACAAAATTTCAGGCTCTATTTTTTCGTCCATCCATTTTTTTTGTGCGTCTTCCTCTAACTACCGAACAATTGAGAGTTTCTTTTGTCTGGACTTATATATATAACCCGTGCTCATGCGAGTTAGAATAGCTCACGTGTAGACCAATATGGAGTAGGAATCTTAATCTAGATAGATTCCTTAAGTACTCTAAATGGAACTCTTAATGATAAATAGAAAAGGATAAGAATTACATTTTTTATTTTGCACCGCTTTCTTTATTTATGTACGAGTTAGAATAGATCGCGTCTAGACGAATATAGAGTATGAATCGTAATCTAAATAGATTCCTAATACTAAAAAGGCAAAATTTCTTACCAACAAAATTTTTCTTCCAACTAAGATAACGACTTTGTTTCAGTTTATGTTTTTCCGTTTTAATGTCCGAGTCCTAATCTGCGTTCCGAGTCGCTTTCTTGAGTCCAAATCAGATACGTCGCCTCCAGCTCCAAGGCAAAGGCAGGAGGCGCACATTCGTAGACAGCTCACGGCAACTATGTTAGTCTACTATTTAAATAAATAATAATGATCATTTTTAATGGTCATTCATTCTCTAAAATACCATATATAGACTGGAGCAGCGTGTTCAGACAAGTAAGTTTGAATAGAATATAAAACGTATTTATGGTCCATTACTCTTTTCGATACTCATAAAAATTAGAGCAGTTTGTCTACATATGTCATATGATCCACTAGGTGACTCTGAGAATCTATACATCCCGTTACAACCACTATGTATTCCTACATATATTTTCTGAAGCTTAAAACCAAAAACCGACCCTATACACGTAAAACAAGTTATGAGAAAAAACAAGTAGGCCTAAACTATTTGAATTCATTACTTTACTTTAATTGAGTATTTTTTTATAGAATTAAAATCCATAACAATGCACACTTATACCATCTATTTTTTTCTAATATTAAAGTGTGAATCGTTTCCATGGTCCTTTTTTACCAATCCTGTACGAGTTCAAGTAGTGTGACTTTTTCTTATAGAATTAAAATCCATAACAACGCACACTTACGCCATCTTTTTTTATAATATTAAAGTACAAATCATTTCCATGATCTTTTTTTTCCAATCCTGTACGAGTTCGAGTAGTGTGACTGAAATAAAATCTTAAGATCAATTGAGAAACATAACATAATAATTAATCTCAAATCCTCTCGTGTCTAATGTATCAATAAATTTTCGAGCGACAAGCAATCCAGTTATAGATTCTAAATCCTGTTACAATGCACGGACATTTTTGCTAGTCTAATATTAAAGTATAAAAATTTCTTTTTCACATCTTTTATTCCGTTATTACTCGCTTATATCCTCGCTTTCACGGTTGTCCTTCACTCCTATCCATTTTCTTCTGTCCCATGGTTGGTCATTCCTCACTTAGTTTGAAGTTACAAAAACTTATCACACCGCTAGTGGGGTGACCTGGTTAACTGAAGCTGAGCCCTTGTGCATCGCGCCTTGCCACACACATGTGTGGCTAGACTTCCACATTTTTTTAATAACCTCATAACAGATATAGACAAATATCCACTTATTTAAGCCGAGTCAATTTTTCATATAAAATTAATCCTTTATTGCAGTTAACATTTATTATAGGTTTTACTAGAATCTATTTAAAATAAGGCTGGACCAAACTCAATTAAATACAACAGGATGGCTATGTAGTTATGAGCTTTAGGACCATAGAACATGATGTGTATCTCGTTGCAACACGTGAGTAGGAGGAGATATTTTTGTCACGCTCGATGAACGACGTCTCCTGGTTTCCACCCAAGTAATGAAGTTGCTTGTCATCATGAAAAGCTCACTACCATAGTGAAATCGAACAGCGACATAATCTAACGGGTCTATCCTTACATTACCATAAAAGGAGATATGCTTAAAATTTGGTCTCTAAGGATGCAAATATATAGCTGCAGTTAGATCAATACAAGAATAAGAAGAGAGAAGCATACGTGTATACTCGATCTACTTCACCTTTCCCATTTCAACTGTCCACTTTCAAGCCTTGGAAGCATGTTGCGGCGGCAGAAGAGAACAAGATTTGACCGCCTACGGAGAACAACTTGCGGTGGAGGGGGCGTATGCAAATGGGGTAGGGGCAGCTAGGATTCACAATGGCAGGGAGGGGAAAGCGACGAGAGAGAAAAGAGGTGGCGTGTTTTGATCCAAACGATGTGGAGTCACCGTTTGTCGAGCCTAGAGGTGCTCATATGGTGAACGGTTTGAAAAGATTGGCGGCACGATTCTATCTTCTTCTTGTTGTTGTTTCTTGAAGAGGGGATTTTCTGAGTTGAGTCGGACTCCTGCCCTTGTGCAGTCTTCTTTTGGCCATGTCCAGCTCAGGGCGCTTGTTGGAGTAGCCACGGTGGAACCCACCAGACCGGGCGAGCGAAGACGCCTGATGACCTGTGAACCCCGATTCTGCGCTTGATCAAGCGGCCGACGGCTATTTGTTGAAACAAGCTAAAAAATGACTACCGTAGGTGAACGTTCGGTCTCTTGGCGGTTTACCCGCTTGACCTTTGGTTTCTTTCAGCGCCTACATTCTCTCTGGGCCTCACGACCTCTACCATTTATGGAGCGCTACTACCTTACAAGTCCACACCAACAAAATACTCCTAGAATAGAACATCACAACGAGACCAAAAGTAAGCCGCTGCGTTCCTTGGACTCATCCCGTCCGATCGATTCGTCCACACTAGCTTGTTTCTTTCCGCCATGGAGGCTCGGAGGAAGCCCCCGGTGTGCTGTGCCCTTCTTGTGCTGCTCATCGTTGCCTCCAGTGAGCGTCGCTGTCATCCCTGACTCCCTTGCTCCTACATCCGCGGTGCGTTCCGGCCAGATGGCAAGCTCGGTTTTCATGTGATTTCGTGCCGTCGTCGTTTCCCTCGCAGGCGCGGCGGTGTCGACTGCCCACGCCGAGAGCTGCTGGAAGGACGACGACCACCACCCTATCTGCTTCACCAGTGACTGCAAGGAGACTTGCCTGGATCACGGCCACGTGGACGGCCGTTGTAGCTGGTCGTGGAGGCCGTATTGCCAGTGCCTGTTGGCGGACTGCCACTAGTAGACGGGAAAAGTTGCGTCGCATGGCGTCCTGGTTGCCTCGCCGGCCGTCACGACGCCGCGACGAGCCGCCTGAACCGATCAATCTGTGCGTCGACCACAGGCATGTATGGTACCAATTGATGCTTCTTCCTTGTTCAGCAATCGATGCTAGTGTTCGTGGATTTATTCCGATCCAAAGTCAGTACGTGCTCTTGTAAGTTTTCAGCAAATGATGCTGTATCCATGGATCTATCTATTCCGATCAAGTAAGTATGTGCTACTATAAGTTTTGATGGAGGTTGTACGTAGCCTTAAACTCGGGTCCAAGATGTGATGCACATAAGCGCAATTGTGCCATTTCTCCTGCACAACAACCTGCTGTGTCATTTTGTCTTGACTCCAAACTGATGCCGGTTCAAGTGTGGTCAAATATGCCGAACGGATGGACCCAAGCACTGCTAGTGCCGAAAACAAGGGGGGGCTAGAGGGGCTTGACCCCCCCCCCCCCCCCCCCCCCCCCCAACTTTGTTGTTTTCCCATTGCATCTCTTCACGACTTAGGTAATTTACCATATAATTAAAGAATAAATGGTGGATTCTTCTATTGATATCTACACCTCCTAAATTTAAGCCCTAGCTTCGCCAATAAGCACAGCTTCATCTGGGCCTCGTAGAACCCTTCATCGTGCTCGCCGCAACAACTGTTACATTGGTACAGAATGGCAGTAGTCAGCAACATAGCGTGGGTAGGTTTGCGTCCGCCAGCTAGCAAGTCACAAGAGAGAAAGGAGGATCAAAATACAAAACTCTTAACTTGAATTAAGGGTTCGTTTGTAGAGCTCCGGCTGTGGTTTCTCAGTTCTTTTTAGGCTCCATGCTTCCCTGACTAAAAACCTTTTAGTAAAACAACTTTTCCTTAGATTTTTGGGAATGTTGAAATATCCATAGTATCTTTCTTTTTCTCTTTTTCCTTCCTTTATTTTCATCCCTTATTTCTCTTTTATTCCTCTTCTTTCCTTTCCTTATCCGGTCTCCCTACTCTGTGTCACCACCCTCCCCAACACAATCTGCCACCAGCACTGGTGCCCTCAATCTTACGACGTCATGTCGACACCACGCTGAAGACTAACGGTGTGGCACGGGATCCGTCATGCCACATCACCTCTGACGCTCCTCCGCCAAAGGACCATGTGAAACTGCCATTGCCCCTTCGTTCGCACCAGCGCCAAGGAAGAAGCCAATGGTGGGCATCCACGTCCAACGCGTGCGTGACTCGTCAGGGAGCAAGTGGAAGCTGGTTTTTTTCAGCTCCACCATTCGGCCACCCCCTAGTGAAAGCGTATTTTTCGTGACTTCACATGTGGAGCTGCCCCTGTTTGGTTGTGGACATATTGGAGCGGCTCTAGGAGCCTTGTTCTTCCTCGCTAACTCCAATTCTCCTACCCCTCTACGCTAACACATTCCACAACCACTGCTCAAAGCGCCGTTTAGTATTGCCCCTAGTCCATTGTGATGTATTCCACAACAATTTCACACAAACCTCATGATCCCTAGGAGGCAGAAACGCTTTACCTTGCATGAACCGCAAGCGCCTCGGGAAGGGAAAAGGGAACCGTGAGATTTAGGGTGCGTTTAGTTACCTGCTTCCGCGCGGCCCTGGCTCGCAATCACGATTGATGGTCATGCGAGCACCAGAACCTAGCCGGTGACATGCCTACCGAGAGTCCGAGACTGGATCCTAGGAAACAAATCCCATTTTTGTTTCTTCGGAGCTTATTGGTTCCCGTGGGCGCAATGGCGCACACCTGTGGCTCGGTTGAGAGACAGCGAGCACAAATGCGAGAGCGAACGGACAACCAAACAACTGATGTGTTGGTCTAGCATATCTACTCATTGAGTCATCAAACAGATAAAAATGTGTTGCATACATCAAGCATGTCTCACCTCCAGGTCCTTAGCGCGGTCCGTAGGAACGAGACAAGCTCTCCTGGTCACCGAACCAATCAGCTCTTACGCGAGCCGGGAGCCGGAGGCCCGCGGCAAAGGTTGGGAAGCCGCGGCCCCCTCTACAGTGCGTAGCACGTTGTGGTGTGGTGCGCCATTGGATGGGATGGAAGACCGGGAGCTGGGGCGGGGGCAGCGGATCCCTCGTCGCGAGAGATCGCCGAGTCCCACCCATAGTTATTAGGACCGGACCGGACATCGAACCGGCGAGGCCGTCGGTTCACTGGTTCACTGGTCCAACCGTTAAGAACCAGTTGAACCGCTGGTTCGATTACTTTAGACCGGACGAATTGAACCGCTCCAAAATATTTCGAACCGGTGCAATATAATGATATATAACACATAAGTACCTACATATATTTTATCACATATACAAAAATAAATACAATCATAATGCGTCATAGCAAGATATGTCTTATAATTTATCACAAATTTTGGTGCTCTAGTTATTTTACAGGATATACAGAAAATACGCTTGAAAAAATAACATATGGGGCACTTGTGATTTACGAATTGGCGCAAAAAGGATCTAAATAGTAATTGAAATATTCACCGTGATTAAAAAAATTCTCAAATGTTAAAATAAAGTAAACCATTGCGAAGAGCTTATTGAGATAACCAAAACAGATATATTATTTATCTAATTTAGAGCTCATATAAAAGCTTAATAAATTTCAAAATTAAAAAAGCAGCGCTAACATCAGTTGGCATCTGCCAAAAGTCAACAAGCATGTTGCATGCAACAGCGTGAAACACAAAACGCGGAGCCGACAGCTGCCTAGCACCTAGCAGGGCCTGCCTGACGCGGAGGCAACAGCCCAACAGCAGCCCAGCTGACCCACCTGCGGCAGGTGTGGCAGAACCGCCTAATTTAATGTCATCCCAAGAGTACTTATCTTCCATTAGACACTAAGTACCCAAGAGAGAGCACTAAACTCTGCGATTCCGTCGAGCACACCCAACGGGAGAACTCGAAAGTCCACATTTTACCTCAGGATCATAAATGAGAGATAAAGCTTATAACAACTTTACCATTTCATATATCACTTTTAGTACAACATCAGAGTAATTCATTATTTGATTATAATAGCGGAATATAAAATATTATCAAAGTTCAGCGGAAATGAAACCATTTGATGATGAGTTAAAATTATCATGATGAACATTTATATACAGCAAATGATAACAGGTGGTAAATCTTTCCCTTGTGAAACATTTTTGGTGAGAGTTATAAATCAACCCTACATCCGCAACGTAAAGGAAATCCCCACTGAGCCCACCAGGAGGTTTCCACACACAACTGTCAGCTTCAAACACCTGTTACCTGCAACAGGGTAGAACAAACCCTGAGTACTCAATTGTACTCCGCAAGACTTACCCGTCAGAAGAAAAGACTCCAAGGGTATGCAAGGCTATCTGGCTTGTGGGTTATTGCAACTGCAGGAAGCATTACTAAAGGTGCATCCTTATATTTACTTTTTATTAGCAGTTATCAGTAGTGTATTAACCAACCATTCTAGGTAAGCACCTGTTCTACTTTCAAGCAAAGGTTGAGCCATCAGAACCAATTTTTCCATCTTTCGTCTTTCATCTTTCATTTCTTACTACGGTGCTAGAGTGCAGTCAAGTCGTACCGTCACGTAGAAACGGCGATTCGCGAATCAATGTGCCCAGCTGGGTACCCCGAAAAACACACGCCTCGCTTGTACCCCAGGCACAAGCAAGACCAACCCGTTCCCCTCCTGTCACAGGTTTCCAGGTCCCCGTCCAAACTTGGACTCCTAGCTCCCGTACTTGAGGCCCGGCCTCAATACGGTGCTAAGACCTCCACCTATCCCCGCCTCCAATCAGTCGGTCCGGAAAGAGCCGGAGCCCATGACAAGAGAGTAACAAGTCTTCCTAGCCCCCATCCGCTAGTATATGCTCGGGATAATAAATCTGTGACTTGACCGGGGATCCAGTGCAACGAACGGTCCTTAATCGACACGGACAGGGAAAAAGTGCAACCAAGCTATGCCCCGTGGCCGCGGGACATAACCTGTTACACCCACCAATACCCATACCATATCCCTGCCCGGTCACCATTTCCTTTTCCATCATTTCATCATTAGGGTAATAATAATAATAATAACCACCTATTGTGAGTAACGACAGGTTACTCACGCTACCGATAAACCTAAGCAAAACAGCTACACGATCCTGTACTAGTAAGACTCATGGGTAGATATATATATATGCATGTGGATATCATAAAACTCCTGCAACGTAAATGCACAACCTATATATATATATATATAATAATTTGTAAAATAAGGGTTATGCACCGGGGCTTGCCTGGATGGGAATTAAGATATAACCAAAAGTTAGCATTCCATCACGGCGACACGGTCATCAGGACACCATCTTTTCCGCTGCTCCAAAAGACTTCACGCTCCGTCATTGTTCCTATTATAATATTCGGAGATGCGACATAGAAATGTAAATAATCGACGGCAATCGCAACCTCGTATCATACGATTTCGTCTCTCAAGCTAACGAGCTAACCTTATGGCTAACGAACTAGGTTTCGTATCTATGTTATCGACTTAAGCGTTATTTCCCAACAACCCAGGGTGTTGCTCTTTTCGTTTCGTCGATTTAATATATATACAAACTAGGGTTTATTAGCTACCTAACAAAACTAATTATTTTGGAGCTACAAAAATTACAGTGGACAACTAACATTATGGTTAGCTTACTATAAAATTTTCAGCGTTAATACTATCACTGATTATTCATAACAATTCTTACAAGTTCATGTTTGATAATATTAAACGCCTCGAATTAATTAGAGCAAGCCTAAAAATAGTAGAAATCTACATGAACCAATTACACCTTTATCTAGATCATGATTTTAGGAAACTAACAAAATTGGTTTCACCATTTTTGGACTCCTATACATTTAGATATTAAATTTACAAGTTCCTAGCAACAAAGAAAAAGGAAAAACAATTGAAAGATATACTTTTAAAGCAACGGGCCGGCGCCCACTATTTGGCCTAGCACCCGGATGCGGCCCACGCGGGACGGGTCAGGCGACAGCAGGCCGGCCCAACTGGCCCACAGCGCGCGCGAGGTCGCTCTTTTTGCAGAAGAGCCCCTGAACAAAAGGGCTATTACGCGGAGCCTCAGGTCCCTATTGCACCAGAGACACTTTATGCACGAAGCGCCCCCAACAATCTTTTCTTCTCCCTGAGCCGGTCCCCGACGCCCCCGTGCCCGCCGGCGCGGCTCCGGCCGGCATCGGACGGTCCCGCCGGCCATCTGGGGCCCACTATGCCCCTGCTAAACGGTCGACCACCACCTACAACCCAAACGGTGACGCTAGGTGACCACAGGGGACTGAGCTACGCACGCACGCGAGCTGTAGCGGCGAGCGGCCATTCACCATGGTGGCGAGGCCGTTCCGGCGAGTCTAGGCGGCCCGAGAGCGGTAGGGATGGCGCACGAGTATCCATGACTTACCCGGATGCCAGCAGTGCCGATGGTCGAGGTGGAGAACTGCCGAGGTGACCTGACCACGCGCGCCCGCACCATGCGGCGGCGCTCTGTGATGACACGGTCGTGTCACCGGCGGCAGGGTAGCGGCAGGAGCTCGACTAAGGTGCGCGGGAGGAAGAGGGGTTCAAGGCGAGTCTACTGGTGCATCCAATTCGACTCGAGATGGTCGAAGGAAGCGCTGCCCTTGGTAATGGCATGGCTCGGCTTTATCGACACTGAGAGTGAAGAGCTCCAAAATTGCGGCTTGTCCGGGCACGGTTCTAGGCGGAGTGGGGTTGGTTGTCTAACACACTTAATGGCGAAGGCGTGGAGGTGAAAACTTGCCTTGAATTGGTCTCCTTGCCGTAAGCGATGGTGCGGCCCGTCGGCCACGGTGACAGGGAAGAAAAACCAAGACGGAAAGGTGAGGACGGCTCGGTCAGTCTTCGCCCTGGCGGAACGTGGTAAAGGGATAGCGTGGCGTGACCGCTGGGTAGAGCCACGTCAAGACGAGGCAGCCATGTGAGCACAGGGGAGGGCAGCGGGGCCAGCGGTGGCCACTCAACGCGCGCGCGAGCAGCAGCGGCTCCGCGTGGCTGGCAGCAGGTGCCGCGGCCAGAGTGGCCAAGGCGCGACCACGCCACGGTCAGACCAAGACGGCCTCGGCCGGCCAACGCACGGTGGTGCGCGTGCACGGGGTGCGGCTCGGCCAGGCAACGCCGAGTAAAATGACGTGGTGACCGCGCACACCTCGGCCGAACGACCGACAACGTGCTATGCACGGATTTTAAAGCGTGTACCAACACTTACCCGTCTTGGTTGAGGTTAAACCAACTCCTCTGCCCTCAAGATGGCCCTAACAGCTTCCCAAAGAAACAAATAGCACGTCAAAAGGACAACCAGAGAGGGAGATGGAGTGATGCCAAAACGGGTTCGTCGTGCTGACGCTGGCTCACGAACAGAGCATCGACCACAAGGTTACAGCTCGTTCTAAGGAACTTCCGGCCATTTTTGGAGTAACCACTCAACATCACTCCACCCTACGAACTACACCGTGCTAAAGTACTCGCAAAGGTGCAATTATCGGTGCAAAAACATAGATCTAGTGTTTACGAATTTTAATCAAAATTTAAATGCCAAAGCGACATTACCATTAGGTTTTCAGACTTGGTCATTATAGTTCTAGGAGCTGGAACCCATTTCCAAATCAATTCTTGAGCTACCAGTTATGCTATTGATCACTTATTTATCGGAACAAAAGTTGCGTTTTCATCTACTAGACTTGCGCTTCAAATTTTATTAAGTACTACATTCAATTGATGTTTTATTTTTATTTATAGAAATTCGCTTATCATTTTATGTGCGTTTGAAATTTTAAAACCCACGGAATTTGTTTTGTTAATTTCTTTTAGACCTTAATCGCATGCTAAGTACGCTAGTAACACCAGAGGTGTTACATCCTTCCCCCCTTAAAAAGGATCTCGTCCCGAGATCCGGAACAAGAAACAAAAGAGGGAAGCACGATTACATTTCACAGATCTGAGCTTACATGAGAGGTTACACGACTTCAAACGCTAAACCACTCTGGAATCTAGAGATAGCACGGCTAAGAACAACTCTAATACAACTCACAACCTCTCTAGAAACCGACGAAGACGGGGACAGTGGAAGAGCAATAGGAAAACGATTATCCAGAACATGGCGTATGCCCAACAAAGCCAGAAATTGGAGATTGGTACAAAGATCATCGTTAACTCTAAACCTAAACTAACCAGGGATGAACTTGAACTTCTCCAACAGAAACTAGATCCTTTCTTCTCCAGTTACACCATTGCCTCTGACTAGGAACCCTAGATCTGCGAGCAACGGCTGGATCTCGTAGCTCAGCCTCCAACCACTTCTTCCCGACGGCTTCCTGAGTTGTGCCGCACTCGCCTCGTCTTGTCGCACAGTACGCCCCTCTGATCCCGGCACCCGTGTCGGCTCTCGGTTTTCGCTCTTGTTCCCGTACCGGACCCCCCTCTCTTTCTTTTCCTTTGGGGCCCCGTTGCTCGCACGCCGCCTGGTCGAGCGAACCCCATCCCCTCCTTTCTCCTTTGCCCCACTCAAGCTCGCACAGGGAGCGCACTATGGCCGACGCTCTCCCCACCTTGTGACCCCCCCAGTGATTCCCATCTCCTCCGCTTCCGGTGCACTGCATCACCACCTCCGTCCACCAAGCTTTTATAATGCCACCTTGCTTGCTCCTCCTCCATTCAACCCCCAGATCTAGAGTAGAGCTCATAGTATCAACTTCCTCCGTCAGCGCTCAGGTAGAAGAAGCTCAGGAAGCCGTCGGGAAGAAGTGGTTGGAGGCTGAGCTACGAGATCCAGCCGTTGCTCGCAGATCTAGGGTTCCTAGTCAGAGGCAATGGTGTAACTGGAGAAGAAAGGATCTAGTTTCTGTTGGAGAAGTTCAAGTTCATCCCTGGTTAGTTTAGGTTTAGAGTTAACGATGATCTTTGTACCAATCTCCAATTTCTGGCTTTGTTGGGCATACGCCATGTTCTGGATAATCGTTTTCCTATTGCTCTTCCACTGTCCCCGTCTTCGTCGGTTTCTAGAGAGGTTGTGAGTTGTATTAGAGTTGTTCTTAGCCGTGCTATCTCTAGATTCCAGAGTGGTTTAGCGTTTGAAGTCGTGTAACCTCTCATGTAAGCTCAGATCTGTGAAATGTAATCGTGCTTCCCTCTTTTGTTTCTTGTTCCGGATCTCGGGACGAGATCCTTTTTAAGGGGGGAAGGATGTAACACCTCTGGTGTTACTAGCGTACTTAGCATGCGATTAAGGTCTAAAAGAAATTAACAAAACAAATTCCGTGGGTTTTAAAATTTCAAACGCACATAAAATGATAAGCGAATTTCTATAAATAAAAATAAAACATCAATTGAATGTAGTACTTAATAAAATTTGAAGCGCAAGTCTAGTAGATGAAAACGCAACTTTTGTTCCGATAAATAAGTGATCAATAGCATAACTGGTAGCTCAAGAATTGATTTGGAAATGGGTTCCAGCTCCTAGAACTATAATGACCAAGTCTGAAAACCTAATGGTAATGTCGCTTTGGCATTTAAATTTTGATTAAAATTCGTAAACACTAGATCTATGTTTTTAGGAATCTAACAAAATTTATTTCACAATCAATAAATAAATTCAAATGAGCTCTAGAGATGAAGAAAATGATATTATTGAAGCAGGCTAATTAGCTTGATTAACCAACTAATCTATTCGCACCTTTGCGTGTTCTTGGAAAAGGTAGAACACGAAGCAATGAATTGGATGCGAGATGCTGGTTACTTGATTTGAGAGAAGTGAATGATCAGTGGGGCGAAACAGCTCGATGGCTCGGCATGTCCTTATAAAGGCAAAAGACACGGGGAGGGAGAAGCTGGCTCGTTGCACGCAGTCAAGCCCTAACAATATGGTCTATCTAGGATAGTGGCACTGGTTTTATCTAACCATTTTCTGCAGGTACGCTAACTTACGCTACGTAAGAAAGCGCTAGTGTTCGGAAAGGAGTGTACGATGTGCCAAAAATTCAAACGAGTGCCGCTATATTCCGGCTTGAGTGAACGCATAGGCCGATGCATGCATTATAAGAAGAAACTCTGTTAAGCTAAACCCCCTTCACGTATAATTTTGGATAGTTAAGATGATAGGGTAATAAATAAAAAAAAAATGCTTCAATCCTTAGTAAAAGCCTTGTCATTTCTCTAAGTCTCTTGTTCCTAGTCTGGAGGTTCCCTAATGGTTGGCTACTATCTGGTCGCAGATGGATCTGAGGTCCCGTCGTGTGGGCACTGGGTCTGGTCGTGGGAGCACCAGTGCCGGTGCGGGCCGTGGCCTTGGTGAAGGTCATGGTGAAAGTGGTCGCGACAATGGCAACAACAATGCCAATGGACAGAGCCGTGAGGCCCCACTCTTGGGTCCTCCTTCCCCGCCACCACCACCACCACCTCCGATGACTCCTGCGGAGATGATGGCAGAGATGTTAGCTTCACGTCAGGAGACAGCCCGTGCCTTGGAGATGATGGCACAAGCTCTTGGTGGCTTCGTCCGTGGAGGCCACGGTGGCAACGGCGGGAACGGGGGTGGTGCCCGCGGTCTTGAGAGGCCCTGTTCTTATCAGGACTTCTTGAAGACCAACCCGCCCACGTTCACGCCGACTGCAGAGCCTCTAGACGCGGAGCATTGGCTTCGTGTGCTGGAGCAGAAGTTTCTGCTGCTCACGGTGACCGATGAGCAGAAGGTGCACTTTGCCGCACAACAGCTTTTGGGATCTGCTAGCGCATGGTGGGATACTTTCAATGCCATGCAGCCGGTGGGTCATCCTGTGACTTGGCAGGAGTTCACCACTGCCTTCCGAGAGTACTACATTCCTGCGGGTGTTCTGAACAGGAAGCTCTCGGAGTTCTTAGACCTGAAACAGGGGAGCATGTCTGTGATGGAGTATGCCAATAAATTCAACCATCTGGCACAGTATGCTGGGACTCATGTTGACACAGATGAGAAGAAGAGGGACCGCTTCTATCGTGGCCTCTCTTGTATTTTGCAGAAAGAGCTTTATACTGGGAACTATCAGACCTTTGGTACTCTGATGAATGCTGCCATTGCTATGGAAGGACTGCAGCGTGACACTCAGGCTGAGTGGAAGCGCAAGCGGGGAATCTCTGGGTCTTCTAGTCACCCGCAGTCACAGAAGATGCAAGTTGTCAAGAGGATGTCCTACCATCCCCCAGGTGGACAGCCATCTCGGCAGCCTCAGCAGACTCGGCAAACACCGCCGACTCAGTACCGTGCGCCTACTCAGCAGGTGCAGCAGCCCCAGGGATCGCAGTTTCCACCTCGTCAGGGGCAGATGATCAAGTCTACTGCTTGTTTCAAGTGTGGCAAGGAGGGCCACTTTGCTCGGGAGTGTCCCGAGAACCGGGCTGCTCAGTCTTCCCAGCCGTCCGCCAGCTCTCGCTTGATCAAGAGGACGATTATTAAGAAGAAGGTGCCAGTGAGTCGCTCAGGACAGGTTAACTACACCGAGGCTGAGGAGATCCTACAGAATGAGCCTGTGATGGCTGGTATGTTTACCATTGACTCCCACCCAGCATTTGTGTTATTTGATTCTGGAGCATCACATTCATTCATGAGCATGGGGTTTGCAGAAAGACACAATATATCTCTTATGGCTATTCCTTTTGCCTATAAAATTAGCACTCCGGGTGCGCAGATGTGCATAAATACCCGGACGGACACAGTCAGCTTAGTGCTGGCCACTCACACTTACCGTCTCCAGTTCATGTTGCTACCTGGACAAGGCATTGATGCAATCCTGGGCATGAATTGGTTGAAGGTTTATGGGGTAGTCTTGGACCTTAAGAGGAGAGTTGTTGAGTTACGACTTCCTTCTTCTGAGGATAGGATGTCTCTCCGTATCTCTCTAAATTCTGCTTCACCAGTCGCCGCTAATGTTGAAGCTTCTCCTGATCTTGCCTCTATTCCTGTGGTCTGTGAGTTTCCTGATGTCTTCCCTGAAGATTTACCTGGGTTACCACCAGATAGAGATGTGGAGTTTATCATAGAGTTAGAGCCTAGCACTGCTCCTATTTCACGGCGTCCTTACCGCATGGCTCCACCAGAACTAGCAGAAATGAAGAAGCAATTAGAGGAATTGCTGAAGAAGGGGTTTATCCGTCCTAGTTCTTCTCCATGGGGTTGTCCAGCTATTTTTGTGAAGAAGAAGGACGACACTCTGCGGATGTGTGTGGATTATCGCCCTCTCAATGCGGTAACCATCAAGAATAAGTACCCTTTGCCTCGCATTGATGCTTTGTTTGATCAGTTGGCTGGTGCTAGAGTGTTTTCCAAAATTGATCTTCGTTCTGGGTATCACCAAATAAAAATTCGGCCCCAAGATATACCAAAGACAGCTTTCTCTACTAGGTATGGGCTTTATGAGTACCTAGTCATGTCTTTTGGTCTCACCAATGCTCCTGCATTCTTCATGTACCTCATGAACTCAGTCTTTATGCCGGAGTTAGATAAGTTTGTAGTGGTGTTCATTGATGATATTTTGATATATTCCAAGAATGAAGAAGAACATGCACAACACCTTCGCACAGTCCTGAACCGACTGCGGGAGCACAAGCTGTATGCCAAGTTCAGCAAATGTGAGTTTTGGTTGGATAGGGTGCAGTTTTTGGGACATGTTCTGACCCCTGAAGGTGTATCGGTAGATCCTAGCAAGGTGCATGATGTGCTTAGTTGGAATTCTCCAAAATCGGTACATCAGATCCGTCAGTTTCTTGGTCTTGCCGGTTATTATCGACGCTTCATTCCTGATTTCTCCAAGATAGCTCAGCCTATGACCAAGTTGCTTCAGAAAGACTCCAAGTTTGTGTGGAGTCCAGCCTGTGAGGAAGCCTTCCAAGCTTTGAAGAAATTTCTTACCTCTGCCCCTATTCTTGCCCAACCGGATATTGACAAGCCATTTGATGTGTATTGTGATGCATCCAAGACAGGTCTTGGTTGTGTGCTTATGCAAGAGGGACGGGTGATAGCTTATGCTTCTCGTCAACTGAAGAAGCATGAAGTGAATTATCCCACCCATGATTTAGAGCTGGCTGCAGTGGTGCACGCTCTAAAGATTTGGAGGCATTATCTATTGGGAAACAAGGTGCATATTTATACGGATCACAAGAGCCTCAAGTATATTTTCACTCAACCCGAGTTAAATATGAGGCAAAGGAGATGGCTTGAGTTAATCAAGGATTATAATCTAGAAGTCCATTATCATCCTGGAAAAGCCAATGTGGTGGCTGATGCGTTGAGTCGGAAGTCACATCAGAAAGATGAAGAGTCCTTACCTCTCTCTCACTCTGCAGTTTTAGCTCACATTGCTCTAGTCTCAGATTTATTGGAGCAAATTATCATTGAGCAAAGGCAGGATGTTTTGGAGATTCCTCATATCAAGAAGTTGATTGCTGAAGGACGTGGTCCTCATTTCAGCATTGATGAACAAGGTGTGGTGAGATACAAGAATCGGTTGGTGGTTCCCGGAAGTGATGAGCTTAGAAGAAAGATTTTGGAGGAAGCCCATAGTTCCAGGCTATCCATTCATCCGGGAAGTAACAAGATGTACCATGATTTGCGCCACTTGTATTGGTGGTCAAATATGAAGCAGGATATCACTAAGTATATTGCAGAATGTGATATTTGTGGAAGGGTGAAGGCAGACCATATGCGTACGCCTGGTTTCCTACAGCCTTTGCCAATCCCAGTGTGGAAATGGGAGGATATTTCTATGGATTTTATTACAGGATTGCCTCGCACAGTAAAAGGGCATGATTCTATTTGGGTTATTGTGGATCGTCTTACAAAGTCTGCCCATTTTCTTCCTGTGGATGGAAGGTATACAGCCATGCAATATGCTAAGTTGTATTTTGACCGCATTGTAACTCTCCATGGAGTCCCTCTCACTATTGTTTCTGATCGTGGATCGGTCTTTATGTCCCGCTTTTGGACTCAACTCCAAAAATGCCTTGGAACTAGTCTTCTCAGAAGTTCAGCTTATCATCCGCAGACCGACGGCCAGACAGAAAGAGTCAATCAAGTGCTGGAAGATATGTTGAGAGCTTGTGTCATTTCTTTCCCAGAGAAGTGGGATGAGTGCTTGAGATTGGCTGAGTTTTCTTACAACAATAGCTATCAAGAAAGCATTCGAATGGCACCTTTTGAGGCTTTGTATGGCAAGAAGTGTAGGACACCGCTCAACTGGGTTGAAGTAGGAGACCGTGGTTACTTCGGGCCTGACTTTATCCATGAAGCAAGAGAGAAAGTCGGAATTATTCGGAGTCATTTGAAGGCGGCTCAGAACCGCCAGAAAACCTATGCGGATAAGAGAAGAAGGCCTTTGCAATTTGAAGTTGGTGATTATGTGTATCTTAAAGTGTCTCCCATGAAAGGTGTGCATAGGTTTGGTGTCCGTGGAAAATTAGCTCCTCGCTATGTTGGGCCTTACAAGGTTTTGGAACGGCGTGGTACTGTTGCTTACCGCATCCAGCTCCCAGATATATTGTCAGCCGTCCATGATGTTTTTCATGTGTCTCAGTTGAAAAAGTGTTTGCGAGTTCCTGATGAGGCAGTGGAGATCGAAGGACTCCCTCTCCAACCTGATCTTTCCTATATTGAGCATCCCGTCAAGATTTTGGATGAAAAAGAAAGGGTGACGAGAAACAATGTGGTGAAATTTTACAAAGTCCAATGGCAGAATCACTCGGAGGATGAAGCTACTTGGGAACTTGAGAGTTATATTTTAAAGAATTATCCTCATCTCATTCCTGGCTCATCAATGTAATTATCGAGATTAAAAATTTATTTCAACCTCTTTTCTCACACTAGGCACATGAAATCTCGGGTCGAGATTTTCATTTAGGGGGGTAGAGTGTAACACCCTCGGTGTTACCGCGTCAACAAGTCACTAAATATTTTTCATAAAGTCCAAGTAGCCCTTCAAGCACGTCATGTATCTTCACGTGAGAGCTCCATAGCCACAAAGTCAAATGACAAATTATTGTCATTCACTAATTATTAGCATACCACTTGGCAAGATTTTTATCTCCATCAATCTCGCGACGCGCCACTGTCATCTCTCGTTGTTCTAATTATCCCGCCTTTACTTCGCTTGCTAATCACCTTGCAAAATTATTCGTGCACGACGCGCTACCACCGCCATAGTGTGTCGCACACGCTACGCATTAATATCACTCGCAAGTTCGGACCGCTAAGCACTCCACTTGTACGCTGCTGAGGTACTTTGCAGGCAAAGGTCAGGCACCATTTTTTTCCACTCGCTGGCACTGTAGCAGTTGTGGAAACACTGTTCACGAGTGGAAAATACTGTTCACGCGTGGAAATCACTGTTCACACGCAGAAGTTACTGTTCATCCGTGGAAAAATCACCTAGCCAGTGGAAAATGTTGTTTGTCCATGCAACACGTCGTTCCCGCGGCGCTTTATTACCTTTAAGCAAGCTAGTTTAGCTACTAACCTTATGACGCGTCGTTGTCATGTCTTCGCTTCTCTATTCCTGCGTCTTCTGTCTTTAAAAGGATACGCCGAGCTATTTCGCTCCGCTGCTCACTTGTTTCTTCCTCTCAAATCAAGTTCTTCTGTTCTTGCCCGAGAGAGCTGCGTCTATCGATTTCTCCCCGAGCTATCATCAGCTGAGGTAGTTAGTTTACAATTGATCTTCTTATTCTCTAATGTTTCCTTGACCTGTGATCTCCTCCTCAATTAATTCCTTGACCTGCATAAATGAACCAGCACCCCACCGCTGAGCACGTTCAGCCCAAAGCCCACCCTAGTCCTGACATGCTCGTAAGTCCAAGACCACTCAAAGTTCAATCCTTGAATTAATTCTCTCATGACCAAGACCTCACCACCGCACACGGCACGGAGCCAGAGGACAACCCTGCCAACTCGTTTCGTGCTTCCAGACTACTTAGCTTGTCATGACCACCCACGATCAGTGCTATATATGGCTCTGCTCCACTCCACGCAGGGCAAGCATTTGCTAAGCTCCCTGGTGTCTCTCCTCTTGCATTGCCTCCGCACATCGATCACCGTAGGTGGCACTTCATTCAATTCTGAGGTAGCTAGCCTGTAAGAATTCCTTCATTCTTCTTCTTTATTATTTTCTTGACCCGTGGTCTCATCTAGTAATTCTAGACCCACAGTCATGTGCAAGTCAACAAGTTCAATTGCGTGATTAGCCTCCTCCAATAATACCATTTTCTTCATCTCTAGAGCTCATTTGAATTTATGCATTTATCATGAAATAAATTTTGTTAGGTTCCTAAATTCATGATCTATCTGTTAGTGTATTTAGTTCATGCAGTTCAGTGATACCTTTAGGGTTAATTTATTATATTAAAATGCTTATTATTGTTATGGTTATTTAGAGAATGACTTTTTGTGATGCATCGGTAGAAGTGCTAGCCCTAAAAATTATACAGTAGGCTCATGGTAATATTAGATGCTCTCTATAACTTTGTAGCCTCTGAATAGCTAATTTATTAAGGTAGCTAACATACCCTGATGGAAAGCATATTAAATTATTTAAGAATTTAGTTGCGAAATTGTTCTTGTTAATGAAATGATATTCGGTGGCTATGTGATCAGTAGAGCTAGTTTGTTAGCATGATAAGTGTATTCTTATTTTAAGAGTTGCGGTTGCCTATATATTAATTATTGCATCATCATCATTGCATACATATAGTGAACGAATTGGCGGAGATCGTGACTGTCGGCGATCAGGAGTACGAGGAGATCGTTGAGGAGTACGAGGAGGAGATCCTCATACCGGAGGAGGTCCAGGAGCCACTACTGACTGACCTTGCTGACACTGCGCCTGCCCAAGGCAAGCCCCGGTGCATAACCCTTATTTTACAAATTATTATATATATAGAGGTTGTGCATTTACGTTGCAGGAGTTTTATGATATCCACATGCATATATATATATCTACCCATGAGTCTTATTAGTACAGGATCGTGTAGCTGCTTTGCTTAGGTTTATCGGTAGCGTGAGTAACCTGTCGTTACTCACAATAGGTGGTTATTATTATTATTATTACACTAATGATGAAATGATGGAAAAGGAAATGGTGACCGGGCAGGGATATGGTATGGGTATTGGTGGGTGTAACAGGTTATGTCCCGCGGCCACGGGGCATAGCTTGGTTGCACTTTTTCCCTGTCCGTGTCGATTAAGGACCGTTCGTTGCACTGGATCCCCGGTCAAGTCACAGATTTATTATCCCGAGCATATACTAGCGGATGGGGGCTAGGAAGACTTGTTACTCTCTTGTCATGGGCTCCGGCTCTTTCCGGACCGACTGATTGGAGGCGGGGATAGGTGGAGGTCTTAGCACCGTATTGAGGCCGGGCCTCAAGTACGGGAGCTAGGAGTCCAAGTTTGGACGGGGACCTGGAAACCTGTGACAGGAGGGGAACGGGTTGGTCTTGCTTGTGCCTGGGGTACAAGCGAGGCGTGTGTTTTTTCGGGGTACCCAGCTGGGCACATTGATTCGCGAATCGCCGTTTCTACGTGACGGTACGGCTTGACTGCACTCTGGCACCGTAGTAAGAACTGGCATATGAAAGATGGAAAAATGATTCTGATTGCTCAACCCTTGCTTGATGATAGAACAGGTGCTTACATAGTAGGTTGGATAATGAATTTAACATGGCTGTTAATAATTTAATTAAATAAGGACTCACCCTTAGTATTGCTTTCCGCAAACAAGAACCCACAAGCCATAAAGCCTATCATAATCCTTGAGAGTCGGGAAATATATTCCCAGTCGGGTAAGTCTTGCGAGTACATTGTGTACTCAGGGTTTATTTACCCTTGTTGCAGGTGCTGCTTGAGAAGCTAACTGTTGTGTGGAGGATTCTTCTGGTGGGCACAGACGGATCCTTATACCGCTCCGCTAGATGTTGTTTTATTCCGCTGTTTAATTTATCGCACTCTGAACTTTGGTACTGTAATAAAGAATTTCTGAGACTCTTTGTTGTATGAAATGGATTAAGTATTATAAGCTTGTACTCATTATTGGATCCCGGGTGTAAAATTGTGGAACGTTTCGAGTTCTCCCGTTGGGTGTGCTCGACAGAACTGCTTGACTTGGCTCACTTTTGGGGTGCTTAGTGTCTAGTGGAAGACAGCGCCTCTAAATAAAACCTGTGGCAGAATCGCCTAATCTAATGCCCTTCCAAGAGTACTCGTCTTCCATTAGACACTAAGTACCCTGGGAGAACACTAAACTACGCGATTCCGTCGAGCACACCGCAAGGGAGAACTCGAAGATCCACATTTTTACATCAGGATCACAAATGAGAGAGTAAAGCTTACAATATCCTTACCATTTCTTACATCACTTTTAGTACAACATCAGAGTAATTCATTATGGAGTTATAACAGCAGAATATAAAACGTTATAAATGCAGAGAATTAAATGAAACGATCTCCTCGTACTCCAGCCACGCGGAGCCGCTGCTGCTCGCGCGCGCGTTGAGTGGCCACCGCTGGCCCCGCTGCCCTCCCCTGTGCTCACATGGCTGCCTCGTCTTGACGTGGCTCTACCCAGCGGTCACGCCACGCTATCCCTTTACCACGTTCCGCCAGGGCGAAGACTGACCGAGCCGTCCTCACCTTTCCGTCTTGGTTTTTCTTCCCTGTCACCGTGGCCGACGGGCCGCACCATCGCTTACGGCAAGGAGACCAATTCAAGGCAAGTTTTCACCTCCACGCCTTCGCCATTAAGTGTGTTAGACAACCAACCCCACTCCGCCTAGAACCGTGCCCGGACAAGCCGCAATTTTGGAGCTCTTCACTCTCAGTGTCGATAAAGCCGAGCCATGCCATTACCAAGGGCAGCGCTTCCTTCGACCATCTCGAGTCGAATTGGATGCACCAGTAGACTCGCCTTGAACCCCTCTTCCTCCCGCGCACCTTAGTCGAGCTCCTGCCGCTACCCTGCCGCCGGTGACACGACCGTGTCATCACAGAGCGCCGCCGCATGGTGCGGGCGCGCGTGGTCAGGTCACCTCGGCAGTTCTCCACCTCGACCATCGGCACTGCTGGCATCCGGGTAAGTCATGGATACTCGTGCGCCATCCCTACCGCTCTCGGGCCGCCTAGACTCGCCGGAACGGCCTCGCCACCATGGTGAATGGCCGCTCGCCGCTACAGCTCGCGTGCGTGCGTAGCTCAGTCCCCTGTGGTCACCTAGCGTCACCGTTTGGGTTGTAGGTGGTGGTCGACCGTTTAGCAGGGGCATAGTGGGCCCCAGATGGCCGGCGGGACCGTCCGATGCCGGCCGGAGCCGCGCCGGCGGGCACGGGGGCGTCGGGGACCGGCTCAGGGAGAAGAAAAGATTGTTGGGGGCGCTTCGTGCATAAAGTGTCTCTGGTGCAATAGGGACCTGAGGCTCCGCGTAATAGCCCTTTTGTTCAGGGGCTCTTCTGCAAAAAGAGCGACCTCGCGCGCGCTGTGGGCCAGTTGGGCCGGCCTGCTGTCGCCTGACCCGTCCCGCGTGGGCCGCATCCGGGTGCTAGGCCAAATAGTGGGCGCCGGCCCGTTGCTTTAAAAGTATATCTTTCAATTGTTTTTCCTTTTTCTTTGTTGCTAGGAACTTGTAAATTTAATATCTAAATGTATAGGAGTCCAAAAATGGTGAAACCAATTTTGTTAGTTTCCTAAAATCATGATCTAGATAAAGGTGTAATTGGTTCATGTAGATTTCTACTATTTTTAGGCTTGCTCTAATTAATTCGAGGCGTTTAATATTATCAAACATGAACTTGTAAGAATTGTTATGAATAATCAGTGATAGTATTAACGCTGAAAATTTTATAGTAAGCTAAACATAATGTTAGTTGTCCACTGTAATTTTTGTAGCTCCAAAATAATTAGTTTTGTTAGGTAGCTAATAAACCCTAGTTTGTATATATATTAAATCGACGAAACGAAAAGAGCAACACCCTGGGTTGTTGGGAAATAACGCTTAAGTCGATAACATAGATACGAAACCTAGTTCGTTAGCCATAAGGTTAGCTCGTTAGCTTGAGAGACGAAATCGTATGATACGAGGTTGCGATTGCCGTCGATTATTTACATTTCTATGTCGCATCTCCGAATATTATAATAGGAACAATGACGGAGCGTGAAGTCTTTTGGAGCAGCGGAAAAGATGGTGTCCTGATGACCGTGTCGCCGTGATGGAATGCTAACTTTTGGTTATATCTTAATTCCCATCCAGGCAAGCCCCGGTGCATAACCCTTATTTTACAAATTATTATATATATATATATATATAGGTTGTGCATTTACGTTGCAGGAGTTTTATGATATCCACATGCATATATATATATCTACCCATGAGTCTTACTAGTACAGGATCGTGTAGCTGTTTTGCTTAGGTTTATCGGTAGCGTGAGTAACCTGTCGTTACTCACAATAGGTGGTTATTATTATTATTATTACCCTAATGATGAAATGATGGAAAAGGAAATGGTGACCGGGCAGGGATATGGTATGGGTATTGGTGGGTGTAACAGGTTATGTCCCGCGGCCACGGGGCATAGCTTGGTTGCACTTTTTCCCTGTCCGTGTCGATTAAGGACCGTTCGTTGCACTGGATCCCCGGTCAAGTCACAGATTTATTATCCCGAGCATATACTAGCGGATGGGGGCTAGGAAGACTTGTTACTCTCTTGTCATGGGCTCCGGCTCTTTCCGGACCGACTGATTGGAGGCGGGGATAGGTGGAGGTCTTAGCACCGTATTGAGGCCGGGCCTCAAGTACGGGAGCTAGGAGTCCAAGTTTGGACGGGGACCTGGAAACCTGTGACAGGAGGGGAACGGGTTGGTCTTGCTTGTGCCTGGGGTACAAGCGAGGCGTGTGTTTTTCGGGGTACCCAGCTGGGCACATTGATTCGCGAATCGCCGTTTCTACGTGACGGTACGACTTGACTGCACTCTAGCACCGTAGTAAGAAATGAAAGATGAAAGACGAAAGATGGAAAAATTGGTTCTGATGGCTCAACCTTTGCTTGAAAGTAGAACAGGTGCTTACCTAGAATGGTTGGTTAATACACTACTGATAACTGCTAATAAAAAGTAAATATAAGGATGCACCTTTAGTAATGCTTCCTGCAGTTGCAATAACCCACAAGCCAGATAGCCTTGCATACCCTTGGAGTCTTTTCTTCTGACGGGTAAGTCTTGCGGAGTACAATTGAGTACTCAGGGTTTGTTCTACCCTGTTGCAGGTAACAGGTGTTTGAAGCTGACAGTTGTGTGTGGAAACCTCCTGGTGGGCTCAGTGGGGATTTCCTTTACGTTGCGGATGTAGGGTTGATTTATAACTCTCACCAAAAATGTTTCACAAGGGAAAGATTTACCACCTGTTATCATTTGCTGTATATAAATGTTCATCATGATAATTTTAACTCATCATCAAATGGTTTCATTTCCGCTGAACTTTGATAATATTTTATATTCCGCTATTATAATCAAATAATGAATTACTCTGATGTTGTACTAAAAGTGATATATGAAATGGTAAAGTTGTTATAAGCTTTATCTCTCATTTATGATCCTGAGGTAAAATGTGGACTTTCGAGTTCTCCCGTTGGGTGTGCTCGACGGAATCGCAGAGTTTAGTGCTCTCTCTTGGGTACTTAGTGTCTAATGGAAGATAAGTACTCTTGGGATGACATTAAATTAGGCGGTTCTGCCACAGGTCACCATTTCCTTTTCCATCATTTCATCATTAGTGTAATAATAATAATAATAACCACCTAAAATGGTTGGTTCATGTACCTTTGCCTGCAAAGTACCGTTCTGACATGTTGAAACTCCCTGCTGCTATAGGCTGGCGTGAGAAAAGAGTACGTGCACCGCGTTTGCAGAGCAGTGAGCGAGCGGCATGCTCGCCGGCCGAACTTGTGAGTGAGATTAATGCGTAGCGTGTGCGACACACTATGGCAGTGGTAGCGCGTCGTGCGGGCCTCAATACGGTGCTAGGAGTCCAAGTTTGGACGGGGACCTGGAAACCTGTGACAGGAGGGGAACGGGTTGGTCTTGCTTGTGCCTGGGGTACAAGCGAGGCGTGTGTTTTTCGGGGTACCCAGCTGGGCACATTGATTCGCGAATCGCCGTTTCTACGTGACGGTACGACTTGACTGCACTCTGGCACCGTAGTAAGAACTGGCATATGAAAGATGGAAAAATGATTCTGATTGCTCAACCCTTGCTTGATGATAGAACAGGTGCTTACATAGTAGGTTGGATAATGAATTTAACATGGCTGTTAATAATTTAATTAAATAAGGACTCACTCTTAGTATTGCTTTCCGCAAACAAGAACCCACAAGCCATAAAGCCTATCATAATCCTTGAGAGTCGGGAAATATATTCCCAGTCGGGTAAGTCTTGCGAGTACATTGTGTACTCAGGGTTTATTTACCCTTGTTGCAGGTGCTGCTTGAGAAGCTAACTGTTGTGTGGAGGATTCTTCTGGTGGGCACAGACGGATCCTTATACCGCTCCGCTAGATGTTGTTTTATTCCGCTATTTAATTTATCGCACTCTGAACTTTGGTACTGTAATAAAGAATTTCTGAGACTCTTTATTGTATGAAATGGATTAAGTATTGTAAGCTTGTACTCATTATTGGATCCCGGGTGTAAAATTGTGGAACGCTTCGAGTTCTCCCGTTGGGTGTGCTCGACAGAACTGCTTGACTTGGCTCACTTTTGGGGTGCTTAGTGTCTAGTGGAAGACAGCGCCTCTAAAAGTGTGTTAATTCAGGCGGTTCTGCCACAGCAGGCGCACGCCACCAGACCCGGCACCAGTAGGAGCACGCGCGCTACAGCTATCAGCGAGCTCCGACCGGGACGGTTCACACGGAACCGCCCGGTTCACCGGTTCCGTAAAAAACCGGCCGGTTCAACGGTTTTTACCGGTTCGATTACATATACGGTCTTTTAAGTGAACCGGACCGCTATAGTCTCTGGTTCGATCTTTTACCGGTCGAACCGCCGGTCCGGTCCGGTCCCAATAACTATGGTCCCACCACGTCGCGGCGCAAGCTCCGCGCAGCTCGCGTCTGAAGCCAAACGCAAGGTTCCATCCGCAACGGGCTAGCGCCCCTCTCTGCTCGCTAGCGCCGTTGGGTACGGGAGTGCCGAGTGGCGACCGCCGACCGGGTGCTGCCGCGCGTTTGGCTTCACACGTAGCGCCTGCCGACAACAAGTGGCGAAGTACCGTGAGCGCTACATGAACATGACTAGTCAGTCTGCTCCGCCTTCTCGTTATCGTCGTCATCACAGCTCGCACGTTAGCTAGTACCGTATTCCGGTTCGGCAGATTACACATTAGTTCAACGCTACGCTCAACTCAAGTATAAGTTCACGTGGACGAGTAAATTTATGTGACACCAAACTGCCATTTCGGTTCGGCAGATTACACATTTTACTACCAACAGTTCAACAAGGACCCGACAAAGAAAACAGTCACTGTCATTTTGAGTGTTCAGAGCATGGAAGCGTAGAGCAGGGGTAACAGTAGAAGAATTATGCTGCTACAGTACAAGCATCGGTCCAATCTCCGGTTTGGACCTTTCCGGGAGCTCCAACAAACCTGAAAGCTGCCGCTGGGAAAAAAGAGGCGCCATTTGCCATAACTATATGTGCAAAGCAGGAGTACTATCCAGGCTGAGCTTCAAACCTTCAACGGCAACTTTGCCCACCGTATCGCATTCAAACGCCGTACGAACAACGCCCGTTCGAGAAGAAAGAAGCCAGAGGAATTTCTTGCCTCGCCTATTCGCCGTTTCGCGATGGGGTATGAACGTATGGCGAACACCCAGCAGCAGCTTTCTAAAACTTTGGCAGCACTCTTAACCAGGCAACAGCAGGTCACCAACCAGAACCAACAATCATTCAGTTTCACACAAATGCACACGCATACGTCCTAACGGTCAATTTCACACAAATGCAACTAGCTTGTTTCTCAACTTATGCTAACTAGTAGCATCCTTTTACCCAAAGTTATTTATCAAACACACATCAGATCTGCCTCCAGCGTACGGAGTAGCTTAGGAACGGAAAAGGCAAAGATGTAAGGAACAAACAGCTGTTCTAAATCCTACTGCAACAGCCACCATTAGAGGCGTTGATTAGCAAATGCTAGAAAAACTGCAAATGGCCACATTCATATTTAGCCACAAATTAACACTAGCTACCAATTAAGATTAACAACTACACACACGACTCGTTTCTTATCTCAAGTTTGAAACTAAGAAGAAGAAAGCATCTAATAGTTATCGGGTCGTGACCTCTCTCGGATCTGGGCCGTCAGACGTCCGGCGGCGAGCAGTCGGGGCATCGGACGAGGCCGTTCTCGTTACAGCCGGCGCAGGTGCGGAAGCCGCCGCCGCCCTTGACGCTGTACCGCTTGTGGCTGCCGTTGCAGCTGCCGCAGAGCACGTACTGCTCGCCGCCACACCGGCCGCAGGCGGCGAGGGAGGCGGCGACGGCGCCGGCCACGACGCGGCGGAGCTCGCCGGCCTCGTGGAGGCGCCGGACCTCGTCGGCGCCGCCGAGGTGGCGGCCCCCGACGAAGACCTGGGGCAGCGTGACGCGCCGCGGGGACGCGAGGCGCGGGAGGAGCGCCGCGAGCTCCTGGAGGTAGCGCGGGTCCATGGCGAGGTCGCGCTCGTCGACGGCGACGCGGAGCCCGCGCAGGATGGCGCGCACGGCGCGGCAGTCCTCGTACGTGCTGCGGACCACGTGGAGCGAGGTGAAGTAGAGCACGACGCGGCGGTCGGCCTCGGAGGCGGCGCCGCCGCCGGCGGCGGACGGCGGCGCCTGGAGGGTGCGGAGCGCGCGGAGGGCCGAGGCGGCGACGCGGACCCGGTGGAAGACGCGGACGGAGGAGGACGGGGAGGGGGAGCAGGGCGCGGCGGGCGGCAGGGAGGGCGTCGCGGCGTCGGACAGGAGCAGCGCCTGGAGGTCCTTGAGTGAGGGCGAGGAGAAGGACAGGCGCGGTGAGGCGGCGGCGGTGAGCGCGGTGGAGGAGGAAGAGGTGGAGGTGGCGGAGAAGGGAGAGGCGGATGAAGGGCGCGTCTTCACCCAGGGCAACCACATGGGGGGAGATGGGCGAGCGGAGGCCGGAGATGGGGACGAGGAGGCGGGGATTTGTTCGTTTTTCAGATGGTTTGGGGGCTGACGGGAAGCACGCGGCGGCCGGGTTGCTGTTTTGTGGCCCAAGAGTTTTTTTTTCTTGGCATGCTCTGTTTTGCCCTCGGATCAGGTTAGGTTTGGAATTCGGAGCTTTTTACCTGCGCGCCGTTACAAAAGATCAAAATGACCTACGTACCATTAAATTTTTGAAAAGTTTCTTAGTATCCCTGTCCAAAGTTTCTTTTACCTATGTACCACTTCCGTCTATTTTGCCTCTAACAGCAGCTAACGGTCAGTGGAAAAGACGTTTTTGCCCTCAGTTATAGAATGCATCAAAATTTTCATTCTTTCCTCATGTGCCACTGTAACACTTCCTGTGATCCCAAGTATTAGAGTTGCTAGATGAAGTATTAGAGTTGTCAGGAGCAGCTCTTGTCGTTTCAGTTCCTGGACTTCTGGATGGAAGGTTTGCACAAGCCCTACTGTTAACTCCTTGTACTATCTGGTTTGGGCATGTCAAACTTGCAGAGCTGCGAGGTTGAGCTGTTGAGCTTGCAGAGTACACACCATATGACTGATGAGGCAGATTGGCACGGTAATCTGAAGATGTTGCCACATGCTGCATCATTGTTGGTGTAAATGGCGCTGAGGGTGAATCTGTCCTAGTGGAATGATCAGAGTAATAACGCCAAGGTGGTGAATTCTGAAAAAATGCAGCACTGCCGTGATTGGAAAGAGGTGGATACCCCAATAGAGAATTTCGATGCGATTGCAAGTTTGTGAAGTCCCTGCACCTGTCTTCGTATACTCCCTCCGTATCGGATTTAGAAGTCGTTTAGGACAGGACACGGTCTCCAAAACACAACTTTGACCTCTTGTTTTTGTAAAAAATATTTATGAAAAAATGTTATATGTATACTTTTATGAAAGTATTTTTCAAGACAAATCTATTCATATAATTTTTACATTTGCAAACTCAACAACTTAAAAGTTATTGATGATTTATATTCCCAATGTTTGACCAAAATCTTGTCCAAAACGACTTCTAAATCCGATACGGAGGGAGTACTGAGGGATCACCAGAGAGCACATTGGCGGTGAGCAAAGGGTGGCTGACGTTATGTGGTGTTCTGCATCCAAAACGTGTCTGAGTTGTGCTTGCAGAACTCACCCATCTGGAAGCCAGGCTGGTCGCCCGTCCGCCATCCTTCAAATCCGCACGAAATCAGCCTCCTGGCTGCTCAGCACACGACCGAGAGCGAGCCACGGCCTGCCTCCCTCGCACAGGGCCCGCGCCCTACCTCTCCGCGCGAGGCCCGCGCTCTCCCCATGGAAGCGCCATGGCTCCACACGCAACCGGCGCCCGGGACGACGCGTCCTCGCGTGCCTAGCTGCGGCTCCCTCGCGCACGCCCCAGCCGTGGCCGCGCTCCGCGCGCATGCGCGAGCGCGCCTGCTTCCGCACAAATCAGCTCCAGCAGCTGCAGCTCTAGGGGTTTGAGTTCGAGCTTGAGCTCTGAGTGGGGAACGAACCACATGATAGAGGAAGTCACGAGCGACCAAAGGATTGATCAGAGACACTGATGGGCATAAAAGTAATTTTAAGCTCAAGTTGGCAGTAAGCTATGTTAGAATGAAACGTCAAGGTGACGGAAGTGGCACACAGGTAAAAGAAACTTTTGAGAAGGGTGCTGAGGAACTTTTCAAAATTTCAACGGTACGTAGGTCATTTGGATCTTTTATAATGACACACAGATAAAAAGCTCTTTGAAGGGGGAGAGCATTCTTCCTTTTTAGCCCTTGCAGTTTTTTTAATTTTCCATTCACTTAGAAAGGAACCTGAAGGTTTTTCCCTGTGTACATATCCTATAGCAGGTTAAGCCGTTAAGGATACTTCTTCGCCTAAGTACACATGACGCATCGGGTACCCTGTCTTCGAGTTGACTTTTGCTTAGGCTTGTTGAATTGCTTGGCCCAGAGGATCCTTGAGGTACAGCATATTTTCTCCTTTAAGGCTGTGTTTAGATCCATTAAAAAGTGCACTATGTAAAAAAAGATTTTCCGTCACATCAAACTTGCGATACATGATGGAGTACTCAAAAACTAATTGCACAGTTTGGTTGTACTTTGCGAGACGAACGTTTTAAGCCTAATTAGTCAATGGTTGGATAATTATTATCAAATACAAACGAAATGCTAAAGTGTATTTTGGCACTCCAAAATTTCAATCTAAACACAGCCTAAGTTTGGCAAGAGTAGAGTACTGTGGTAAAGGACATGAAGGACAGGACTAGCCTTTCAAGTTCGTGAGTCTTTCAGGCTAGCCTCATCTTTGTCTGTGGATGTTATACTCTGTTTAGACCTATTAGTGTAAATATTTCAAGCATATTTGGATCAATTGATACTGTTAAATGAATTGCTAATAAAAATTGTAGCTGATCTAACAAGCTAGCTTATTGTTGAGCTAATAAAAAAAGGAAAAAGTCCATATCACGAGCTCCAAGTTTGGCCTATGTTCAAATAACCCCTCAAAATAACATTTGGTTCAATTTACTCCCTCTAACTATTTAAGTTAGTCCAACCAACACCTTAAAGCGATTTTTTCTTTTTGTTTCTCTATGTACAAATTATATTTTAGTTTCAAATTTTGTGAGGTGGAGAGGACATTGTATTTTGTGTTAGAAAAATGACTATGAATTTTTCATCATTATGTTTGATACGATATTGTATCTCTAGTGTTAACTTACTATTAAATTTCCTAAGCTATCAAAATTGTGGCAAAAGGTTAAGATATATTTTTCTGAAATAGTGGCAGAGGTAGCACTGAGGTAAACGTTTGGAACCGATTTGCTTTTCCCCTCTGAATTAATTTGGCTTCTCTGCTACCCTTTTGTTTTAATCTTGAATTCTTTACTTGAGCACGAAACATGAGTCGCCTAATAAAACTAAATAAATCATCAAGTATGTTAAAAAAATGTGTTGCTTCATTAATCATCACATAGACCGCGTAACTTGATATACGATGGAAAAACAGGAGCTTTTATCATAACGGCTGCGATTTGCAGAGAATTTACACAAAAAGAGTTGATCGATGATGCATAAATAAAATAATTTAAACAATAGAGTTGCGTCACCTAAGCATGACTGCGATGTATGAGTATTTGTCAAACAACATCACTAAAAGATGATGGGCCCTGTCAGTGTCACCCTAACATAAACAGGCCTCGTTTAGATCCTAAAATTTTGTGAGAAAAATTCTTATAGCACTTTCGTTGTTATTTGGTAAAATTTATCCAACCATGAACTAACTAGGCTCAAAAGATTTGTCTCGACATTTACAAACAAACTGTGCAAACAAACTGTGCAATTAGTTATTTTTTTACCTACATTTAATGCTCCATGCATACGTCAAAGATTCGATGCGATGGGTACTGTGTAAAAATTTTTGGGTCTTTTTGAACTAAACGGGACCATAGCATGTACAAATTTCACGGAAACGGAGTGCATGCTCGCAAGGTGAATACGGGAGAGCGGGAGATAGGGTAGGAGGGTCCGCCGGCCCGCAGCCGTTGGACGCGGTGGCCGGTGCTGATTCGCAGAAAGCATGGCCCATCGTGTGCGTGTGTTCTCTCTCTTGTTCTATACGGAGAGTGGATCAGTGTACCCCTGCTGTTTCTTAATTGCAAACATGTGAGCTTAGCTTCGTCCTCCCCTCCGTCCATTCAATATATTTCAGTCCAAACCCCACCACACTGTCCCGGTGCTCGTGAGTCACCTTATCTGTGTGATTGGCATGAAAGCCTGGAAGTGTGTGTGTGGATCAAAACCTAATCACAAAACTAAGGTTGTTAGTGATCAGTGACGAGTGTTGTAAGTCTTGTCAGCTCCATTCCTGAAGACGTGTCTTGATAGCTTGCGTATCATTAGTAGTTCTTGTATACAATGGCTGGGTTTAGCCAAAATTTGGAGTGTCAAAATACACTGTAGCATTTCGTTTGTATTTGGTAATAATTGTCCAATCATTGACTAATTAGGCTCAAAACATTCGTCTCGCAAAGTACAACCAAATTGTACAATTAGTTTTTGATTTTATCCACGTTTAGTACTCCATACATGTATCACAAGTTTGATGTGACGATAAATCTTTTTTTTGTATAGTGTACTTTTCAATGATCTAAACACACCCAATGATGAAAAGGCTTCAAATTTGTAATGTTACCCTGTAGCCTCTTCTTTTTAGGGTCACATTGTAGCTGCAGCACCTTTCTACGAGCAGTATGACATGCTTTGGTCACGCAGGGTAGAGGGTACGTACTCGATTCAATGGGTAGGACAGTAACTCATGACATGTTAGCTTTCCCAAGCATACGAGTCTGGTTGGCTTGGCGCTGTGAAATTATTGCGTGTCTCCGCCACCGCGTACTGTACGTGCAGGAGGGCAATCAACGACGCAACAGGGGCATGCGTGCTGGTGCACAGGTAGTTTTCCGGACCGAATTCGTTAGGGGTGTGTAGTCGCTGGAGCGAAAATTTTTCGGTCTCACGTCGGATGTTTTACGAGATGTTGGAACTAATTATATAACTCGTCTGGAAATTGCGAGACGAATTTCTTAAGCCTAATTAATTTGTCATTAGCACATATTTACTGTAGCACACATTGTCAAATCATGGATTAATTAGGCTTAAAAAATTCATCTTGCAAATTTATCGCAATCTATATAATTAGTTATTTTTTTACATTTAGTACTTCATACATGTGTCAAACATCTGATGTGATGGGGTGAAAAATTTTTAGGGAGAAACTAAACACCCCCTGCTTGCCTGTTTTGTCTGGATCTACAGCTCCCCTGAACCGCCTCTGCAAACGGCTGTCAGCTGGCGACTACCGAACTGCCACTGTACTCCCTCCGTTAAAAAGAGGTTGTTTTAGAATTTCAGACATCTTGTTTGACCATATGTCTTATTCAATTTTTTTATAAATATCATTTATTTTGTTATGACTTATTTTATCATTAGATATACTTTAATAATAGTTTATTTATTTTATAATTTGCACAAAATTTTTGAATAAAACGAACGGTCAAACACGATGTCTAAAAGTCAAAAACGTCACTCTTTTCCGGACGGAGTAGTAGGAGGGCAATGCTTAGCAACGGGTGACGAACGGAGAGGACCGAGGAGGGTGACGGCAACCAACAGCAAGGACGCCACCCGCTGTCCACGCAGGGAGGGTGACATGTTGTTTTTCCTGGTTTCAACTTCCAAGAGGCAACAGTACAGTCTATCTATCTTGGCGCGCGCAAAAAACAGGGACACTCTTTTGCAGTACTTTTTTAAGCTGGTTTTTTTTTGTTAGAATAATAGTTTTTTCTCACAATAAATCAGTGAACAATACTTTTATTTATGACTTTTTAGCGAAGCAAACTTTAATTAGAAGGTTGGAAGGCGCGCTTAGTGCTCGATCCAGGAGCTACTAGCGCCTTGTTTAGTTGCCTCAAAGTTCCAAGTTTTTTCACTCTCTCTCCATCACATCAATTTTTAACCGCTTGCATGGAGTATTAAATGTAGGTAAAAAAAATAACTAATTACACAGTTTAGTTGGAAATCACGAGATGAATCTTTTGAGCCTAGTTGGTCCATGATTGGACAATATTTGCCAAATAAGACGAAAGTGGTACTATTCATCAGGCTGAAATTTTCTTCAATCTAAACAAGGGCTAGTACTACAAGTTGCATTGACCAGTGACCACCGACTGTTCAGCAATGGCACCGCAGACAGCACGCACTCTCTGATACTACTAGCCGGGCTATTGCTGGTCCTGCCGGTCCGCCATGAGCATCGAGCAACATGTCAAACAAGAACATGCCGCATGCTCCTCCCACGTGACGGTGGGTGCCCCCAAAGCGGAAAGGCTGCACGCTGCAAAGGCTGCCTGGAGTCCTGGACCTCACCTCACCTTAGCATATGTAACACCCGTGTTTTTGCATCATCTTAAAAATCACTAAAAATTTAAACTTTTTAAAACTTTACAACAAAATAAAACTTGATTAGTTTATTTCCCGCCAAAACACTTTAAATAAAATGTTTTCCAAAACTCTGCATAAAAATTCATCATATGCATAGAACTTTGAATTGTTTGCTTGCGTGATTGATTGAATGCTTGTTTGATTGGGATGCTTGATTGCTTGTGTGTGTAAGCCTTCTGGAATTTATTTGCGGCACCAAAATAACCTCCTTTAATTATCAATTGCATTCTTAAATTATTTAAAACATTTTTCTTTATATTAGCAGTAGATAATACATCATATATTGGCAATATTTTGTTACATTCTCTTCTTGATTATAATAGCCATCGCATTAATGAATTATATGATTAACTATTCTTCTTAATATTTCCTTCTTAGTTTACATTTAGTTACTTTCTAAACATATGAAATCATTACTTTTAATCATACATATATCGTATGCATACATATACTTGCCGTGAATCATATAGATGTATATATATTGCTCTAGTTTTACATACATCATATACCGACATGCACTAGTCGTATATACATGCCTAGTTAATACATATGTATATCCATATATATATGTACATATATGCACTTCTGAGATTTTGAAAGATGCAAAAGCAACTACTGTGTACGCCTTCCTCCCAAACTGGCTTGAAGTGCTAGCCTCGGCACAGGCAGAATAGCGCAGGACACAGCCCAGCTCAGCTCGGCCAAAGCCAAACAACGCACACGACGCCGTGTCTACGACGTGTCGAAACCGCGTAAACGCCGCGGAAGCTGTCTTCCACCTTGCGCACGACGGGATATTTTCCGGCAGTCAGCTGACTCACTGTGCTAGGTCACCACGGCCACTGCTGCTCGCTGACATACTGTGTCGAACCGACCTCCGCCACGTCGTGTCCTGTCGGACAGCTGCAGCTCATTCATATCATGCCGGCCTACCATGCCGGAAAATATCGGCTGCTCCAACCGAACTCCCGGGGCTATAAATAGCCACCGGGAGTTGCCGTCGACGAGCACTCCACTGCGACCCGGAGTTCGGAACCGACGCCGATGAGGCCTGCCGAGGGGCACGGCGCCCCTGCCTCGACGCACCGGAAGCCGAGCTCGAGCACGCAGTAGAGAGGTCGACGTTGCCTGAGTCGCTGTCGAAGTCGAAGAAGCCGGGCACGAAGGCAAGGAAGAGATCGGCGAGGACGTTGCCTGGCAAGCTTCGTTCGAGGCCAAGCACCGCCGTGCTCACCTCTGCCGAAGCTGCTCGGCTGCTGACCGCCGCCGCCTTGCGCCCCGGGCCACCGCGCCGCAGCAAGCACCGGCCTGCACCGCCGTCGTCGTGTTTCGCCCACGCCGCCGTCGGATCTTCCACGCCGGAGTCGAAACCGCCGAGCTGCCCTGCTTCTCCCTCCCCATCCACTGCTCCACCTCTCTCTCCCTCTTACTCCCCTCCGGCGCCTCACACCGAACGCCGCCGTGCCCGCTCGACCAGCGAGCCAGTGCCCGGCCGCTCGCTCGCCGAGCGCCCGCACGCCGACGTCTGGTGGCCGACCTTCTCTGCTCTTCCCCTGCCTTCTCTCTCTCCCCCCCCCCCCCGCCCCCCCCCCCCCCCCTCTCTTCTTCTCTCTGGCTCCCTCTCTCCCTGTCCCGTTCTGTTGACCGAATGGAGGAGCAGCAGGCAGCAGAGCACCGAGCGGAGGCATCCAATGCCCAGCTCTCGACCACGTCACGGCACCCAACCAGAGCACGCCAACTCATCACCTCTACCCTTCCTTTTTCCTGTAAACTGGGTGCACGTGAAACACAGACACACAGCGGGCAAGTCCACCGATCGGTGCATAGAGCACCAGCAGCAGGCAACGCCCACAGCATTGGACCCACGCGTCAGTCAGCTGTAAGGAATTGCTAGGCGTACACGGGGTACGTACACAGTAGATTAAAAAGTAAGCATTTTAATTCTAGAAAAATTCCTAATAAATTTCTAAATAAACTAGAGTAGCTTTAGATCATATCTAGATAGTTTCTGATTATATTGCATAGGTAGAAATAGTAGGATTACTTTGCATGCTTATTTTCATTCGCATTTAGCCGGTAGAATTTAATAATTGATAACTTGCTCATTTTAAATCCAAATCACATAAATTCTTTAACTATAAATCATCTAAAATAAAACCCTAAATAATAACACACTTAACTAATTTTTTGTGCCCATTTAAATTCTAGATATGATTGCTTCCCGTTTTAAATATTAATTCATAGTTGCACTAATTAACTAATAAATTATAGTATTAAATCGTCGCTTTAGTAGTAACCAACCACCCACTCTAACCTAGCCCGTAGGAGCCACTTTGATTGGATGAAATACCTTTATCCAAATCTTACTTCAAATTGACATAATAAAGATAGGCTAATTAACGACCCATCACCCTGCTAGGACCAACCCGTCTAGGATCGATTGATTGCCTATGTGTGTCTTACATGCCTTGATTGTTATTTTCCTTGTTTGTGCTTCTTGTTTGTCAACGCAAGACCGCATAGGTTAGAAGACATGGAGACGACCCGATAGATCCTAGGAGCACGGCTACACCAGGACAGGAGCAAGGAGCACGCATGATCGAAAGCCTTGGATATACTCGTCAGCGAATGAAGGCAAGTCCTAATTCCCACCTATCTCCTACATTTTCATTCCTTTGTTTACTCCCCTTCTACCACCTCTACATTTTGCTAGCCTCCACCATAAACCCACCATACCTAACCCTACCAACCACTAATCTTAATATATACTACTTAAAAATCTCTTTCATATATTGATATTGAATCATGATAAATTATGAGAATGGTTTATGATAATATGATTTAGGAACTTGAGGATAATAACTATGAAACTTAAGTTGGTAAAATTGGACTAAACCTTGACAGGGGGCGAGTGGGGGTAATTCATGTGGTATGGGTTACCTTGGCAGGATAGCCTGTGTGGGATCCTGCGGGAGATACTCGCCTCGGTCACATAAGGACCTGTTCATTGGCCATCTCGCCTAGCCAGAATTTCGTACAGCCACATGTCTATATGGGTAGACTTGATCTCACACCCCGTTAGATAGAAGTATAATTTTCACTAGGAGGCCGGAGTGGCAACGGACTAACAGGAGAGGACACGGCTGCTGTGTGATCTACCGTGGTCTGATCGGCATGGTTGCTTTGTGGTCTTCCATGTAAAATTTATTGTTGTGCCGTGTGCGAGCACCCTTTTATTATTTAATCTGGATGCTATGTGATCATCCACCGGATGCTGTGTGATCATCCAACCACTCGATATTCTAGGATGCTGTGTGATCATCCTGATGCTTGTGGGTTCCGGTCCCTGAGTAGTCCGTGGTGGAATTATATGGAAATCTAAGGTAGCGCCCTCTCGGGTACGAGGTCTCGTTAGGCCAGTTGCAGCCAGTCGCGATGGTGTTGGACTGTGCCTATCATGTGGGGAAATTTGTACAACCTCTGCAGAGTTTTCTGAATCTATTCGAATAGCCACGTCCTTGGAATGGGCAACCGCTGGGATGAGGTCCCCAAATGATTAGACTACAACAACTATAACACTCTGGTAAGATGTATTTATGAATTTGGTAATCTATACTCAACTCGGGAACTGGTGAGGATGGTAATACCCTACCAGGGCCCAACCTATATTTATAACTACTTCACTCTACCACCTTTACCACTAACCACCTCTCTCTCTATATATATAGCCTTCATCCACCTCTCCACCCAAAGTTAGGGCTTGCTGAGTACGTATGTACTCACCCCTCCTCCACTCTATATTTTTAGGAATGAAGCTGCAGGAGTATATCCGAGGATGAAGCTACCAAGGGCTACATAAGGATAGGACGCCTGGAGCACATTCGAAGACGGAGCCGTACGACTACTCGAAGGAGTTACACTGGGACTACGACGACCGGGTTATAGGAATACGCTTAAGGAATAAGTCTAGGGTTACGTCCGCACTCCAAGTTGCCTGTAGGAATGGAGCCACGTTGTTATAGGACCGCTGTCTTAGATCTCTGATATACAATGTAAGGCCAGTGGCCCAAGCTATGCAACCCGAACCATGTAATATATTTCTCTATTAGTAATAAAAGTATGGTTTTTGATATCAATCTTGTTCGAATTGTGCGTATCAGCTACTGATCCAGGGACTGATACATGATGCACAGTGGACCCTAAATTGGGGGCCCGACAGCATACACGCGGCACACCTTCGCCGTGAAATTATTTGGTGGCGACTCCGTAGATCGTCACCAAAACCTGGCGCGACCATGTGCATGTACTGACGTCCTGTACTGCTGCCGCCACCACCGACTCGGATGACCTAATTTCGCCGGCAGCATTTGTTGGTCGGTTCGATCAGTCAATGAGCACTCAGCAGTAAGAAAATTGACGTCAGAAGCTATGATGCTGCTACTGATTTATTGTGAGAGAAAAACATTATTCATCCGTTGAAAAGTAATATTGAAATAGTTCAAGCGAACAGGGCACCACAGATACTAACCATTGGGCTACAGGCCCTTTTACTTTTTTTACATGAGTTTTTGTTGTGCCGTGACACGTTTATTTTAGGACGAGTTGGAATCCACTATATTGGTACCTATTAGCATCTATGGAACCCTAAACCTGCTAACGAAACTAGTAAGCAGAGCTCTAGCTAAGAGGTAGTTATAATAAGTCTGTTAGATCCACTACCACTGATTTTAACCACTAACTATTAGTATTAGTAGATCTAGACAACATTAATTAAAGAGGAAGAAGGTGGATTATACGGAGGGGGGAGGACGTTGAATCCTGAGTTCCTGACGCGTTAGTTGGCGTCTCATTTGTCAGATCCAAACTTGCAAAGTACCAAACCATACATGAAGCATGATGGTCAGCATTGCTAGTACCTAGGTCCGAGCCTCTGTCCTCGCAGGATTACATACCTTTTCTGATTCAGTATAACTTGACTTTTCAATTTCTATGTTAAAGTAACATTTCTGTTTTCTTTTTGGAGGAAGAATGGGACAGCTCGTAACAACGGGGCAGGACAGCTTCGTTCAATTTGCATAAGTTCGGGTTCGGACCACAGGTCATAGGCCCATTTGCGGACATGGATGTATCGGCCCAAGCTAAACTGGGCCTGAAAATCATATACGTACGCCACAACATCGATACCTACCGGGCAACCTACCGTCCGTCTGAAGTCTGAATCTGATGCGACAGAACAGTAAAAAAACTAGTAAAACTCCCCTTAAAAAAAAGCTAGTAAAACTTTGGGTTTATCTTTGAACCGGTGATATATATTTAAATAATTTATCTACACATCACCGAATGCATCTAAATCAAAATGAAAACAGGCGGTTATATAACTCTTCACACCTTTTATTTTGTAAATAAATTAGCAAAGCAAAAATGAAAGGAAAACAGTGCGTTTGCCGGGAGTCGAACCCGGGTCTATTGCTTGGAAGGCAATTATCCTAACCGTTGGACTACAAACGCTGTGATGAGCATCGGCGATCAGTGAAAATATTTTAACGGTACGGGAAACCCTTGTAACTTGGTATAGTGGACACCGATCGGTTCTCAAAGCATCTCGCATGCGACGATTAGTGCTATCCAGGAGAGATAATGGAGGGGTTGGTTCTATTCTAACTGTCTAAACTCCGAGCATACAGATAAGGTCACGACACGCTCAGATTTCTTCTATCCTGTAACTCTCTGTCACATATATGCTGCGGAATATGCCAATTTGGGTCACAGTCGTCTGTGCCCCTGTATACGTTTTGAGTTACCCAAGCATTTCATGGACGGCGACTCATTCCACCGCTTCCACATGACGTGCGATGCATAAAAACGAGGGGTCAGAGGTTGTAGCGTAGCGGCAGGAGACGCAAGAGAACGTACTATTTTTTTGTCTACCCCCGACCGGGGCCTGCGGGCGGGCGCGTATAGCCATGGAGCACGCAGAGGCCGCGGACGCGGCCAAGCCCCGCTTTTGTGCCGATTCGTGCGCGACAAACGGCAATTTGAGGGGAGGGCGTCGGCACATGGCTGCCCTGCCGCGGCGGCGACGCAGGCCGAGCGAGATCGCGTGAGCCGCGAGGAAGTGGCCCGTGGGGGCCTGGAGGCCTTTCACGAGGGCACTGTAGTGCGCGCGCTGGCCGCTGGCTGCTTGTGTGCGTGACCCGTTCCGAATGGGACGTGTACTGTACGCGCTCGTACCGGGCGGCCGGGCCGTGCCTGCTCGACCTCGATCGTAGGCGTAGCCCTGCTCCATCATTCCCCAATGGTCCCCTTGTTTATCATGCAATCGAGGGCCACAACGGATCCAAATCCGCACGGACTTTTTGTGCAAAGCCAGAGCTGTGGTCATCGAAGTTACCTACTGGGGCGGCGGTGCATGGGCGTATGATGTGGTCTGCTGAATGCTCACGCCACCACAGTGGCACAGAAGATCAACATTCCTTCCTTGCCCATCCAGCAGCCAGCGTGACAAGAAAAGCGTCGCCCTAGGTAGCTAGCCACCATTCCATGCTGCATTCCTTCCACTGCACTGCCCCGGGCACTCCTTCCATACTATACTCTCGTGCAGCGAGCTCCCCTTCGAAATGGCCGCGGCGGAAGAAGCAGCCTCCTCCGCGCCAGCTCCCGAGCGTCTCCTGGAGGTGGAGGAGGACGAGGTGGTGATCGACTTCAAGCCCAACGCCAAGTGCCGCGCCGACCTCCGCCTCCGCTCGCTGCACCCGTCCCTCCCCGTCGCCTTCAAGGTCCAGACCTCCTCCCCGCTTAAGTTCCTCGTCAGCCCGCCGCGCGGCGCCGTGCCGCCGCTCTCCACAGCGTCCCTCCGCGTCGTGCTCCGCCCTCAGCCGCACGCGCCGCCGTCCTTCCCGCGCTCCCGCGCCGACCGCTTCCTCGTCCTCTCCTCGCTCTCCGCGGCGCGCCTCGACTCCGCCGTGGGCAGCAGCAACGACGACGGCCTCGGCGGCGGCGTCAGCGCCGTCCGCCTCCGCGTCTTCTTCGGCGGGCCGTACCTGCTCCGCCTCGCCGCGGACGCCGGGGACGCCGCGGCCGTGCGCCTCATCCTGCGCCGGCAGCCGCACCTGCTGCCGTTCCTGGAGCACCTGCAGGCCGCCGCGGCGCCCGACGCCGCCGAGCAGTGGGCTCCGCCGCTGCACGCGGCGGCCGCGAGGGGGGACTGCGGCGAGATGAGGCGCCTGGGGCCCGACGCGCTGGCCGCGCGTGACCGCGAAGGGAGGACGGTGCTGCACGCGGCGGCCGCGGCCGGCGAGGCGGAGGCGGTGGCCGTGCTGGTGGACATGGGCGCCGACACGTCGGCGGTCGACGCGCGCGGGAGGACTCCACTGGACGTGGCGCGAGAGAAGGGATACGTAAGCGATCGACTTCGAATCTACCTGCTTGTCCTTCTTACTGTCCTGTACCAACAACACTCGCGCATCGACTTCGGATGCTGCTTCTTTAACCGGACACAGATTCATTCGCCATGTACAAACAACCCTTACGGTAAACCGCATATACTAATCTGTCACTAATGAACAGAACACGAGAAGAGACACAAGGAATCACGCCATGGACCAGCTTCAGACTGCACGCAACTTTTGGCTTATGCATGCGAGCCGCGTAGTTGTGCTCGTGAATCATGACAGGAACGGGTCGAGTAGGACGGGCGATAGTATTAGCTAATGCAAGGTCATTCTTGTCCGTTAGCGTAACGGCGGTGTTGTTTTGTTTTGCTGGGTGCAGCAAGAAGTGGTGGACGTCCTGGAACGGTGGGAGCTGGTGATGACGGCGGCGAGGCGAGGCGACCTGGGGAGCCTCGAGTCCCTGCTCAGCAAGCGCGCGGGCATCCGCGGGCGCGACCAGTACGGCCTCACAGCGCTCCACCTGGCCGCGATCAAGGGCCACTGCGACGCGATCGCGCTGCTCGCCGGGTCGGGCTGCATGGACATCGAGTGCGAGGACGTGGAAGGGCACAGGCCGCTGCATCTCGCCGTCGAGGGCGGCCACGCCGAGGCCGTGGAGCTGCTGCTCGACATGGGCGCCGACGTCAACGCCAGGACCAGGCGCGGCGCCACGCCGCTCCAGATGGCGGAGGCCATGGGGTACGAGGCCGTCGCTCAGCTTCTGTGCGCTAGAGGCGCAGAGGTGGCTGCTGCACCGGCGTTGTGCGTCGCGTCGTCGTCTTCATCGTCCATATCGTGCGCCTGATTTGATTTGCTGGTTTCAGAAGAGTTGGGAGTGTTGGAAGGACACGAAACTGCACTGTACTGTATAGTCTAAAAATAGTTGTTTGTTTGCTTTCTTGGGAGAGACGAGAGAGTAGCTCATTATTTAAGGGGACGGTCGATTGGCTGCCTTTGCTATACGCAGTGTGCTGGTGAAAAAAAAATGCAATTGCAGTGCTTTACATGTTGATGTTATTGTTATGGTGTGTATTACTATGCAGGAAAACATCTATTGTTCCTCACTCATCATATTATTCAGCTTAGCAAATAAACAAAAGTAGCATTTGGCGTAACTGGGAAGAGCAAACTAAATAAACACCCTAAAATTGCAAAAATCAGACCAACAGTAGTACACGGATTAATCAGTTCTTCATCCGAATACAATTCCAGTTTCTAGCACGGGAGAAGAGTTAAGAGTACCACAAGAGTAAGCAAGTTTTCCTGCATATCACAGTTTGCAGCCAACTTGTATGCTCTCGCTATAAGAGGGAATCGAAGCAAGTTTTGCTCCATATCACAGTTTGCAGCCAACTTGTATGCTCTCGCTATAAGAGGGAACCGAAGTAAGTTTTGTTCCATACCAAAGTTTGCAGTCAACTTTGTAATCATCAAATATAGCTACGGAGAAAATGAACTAAGCACTCTCCCTGTACTATCCAGAACATCAGTGACAACTGAAAGTTACATTTTGTTAGACTATACTACTTATCAGAATGACACATGATTGACATTCAAGAAAAAGAATGATACATGATTTAGGTCACACCTTCCCAACCAGCATTGAGAAGTTTTTTCTTGGTTTTGTTTTAGGTATATCAATTCCACACTATCCGAGCACCATGCCCTGGAAAATGTTTGAAGAAGGGAGCTTTTTCTTCCTGCATCAGATAAATACAGAGTCAGATGCTAAATAGATGAATAACCGGTACTACTGCTGTTTACAATTGGCAATAGAGTAAACTTTCGGATAAATGCTTACCAGGAAAACTAGCACCAATCCAACGGTTGAGGATAAAGATACTATGTCAACAATTCTATACAAGAACTAGAAAGAAGCAACGGCTTCAGGATTAACGCAAGATGGCCTCTTTGCATTGTAGTAGAAATGGGCAATCATTTGAACCAGCTCATCTGCAGTCCTTATCTCTGTTGAATATGTGAAAGACAATCACGTAGTGACTTATTAGTAGAACTTTTGGCAACTGAAACTTCAAGGATCACAAAAGGTGGCAATTTATAGATCACCACCTTACTTTAAACAATATAAACTTCATATTGGAACTTTATAATGCCAAAATTATTGAAATTTTCCTTGTGAAAATTTATTAAATTTTTCTGTTTTTGAAGACTTTTCATGGAAAATAAATTGGGAACAAAATAGAGAAATAAATGAAGGGGACTCCTTGCCATCTTGAAATAGGAGAGGCGGGCCTGTTTGGCTGGTAGAAACCACAAAAAAACCCTGCCAAAGGATCCAAATCTAGGTGTTTCAAAACAGAAACCGGCTGAAATGTTTCTCCTTTTTACATTGCAAGTACAGGATAAATTACTTCAAGGACCAGTTAGCCAAATGATTTTCCAAGAAACAAAAACCCTACCAAAGAAACATCTGATGGAGAATTTGTAACAAAAAAGAACTGTTTTTCAAGAAACTAGATCCCTACCAAACGGACCCAGAGGATAGCTCTGGAGATGACATGGAGGGAGTCAAGAGAGACAAGGACTACATCCATGCCCGTCACATCCGCTATTTGAAAAGCTCCTCTGCCTGATCAAGCACAGAAGAAAACCATCCCCATCTGATTCCTCGACTCTTCTCTGTATCTCAAGGTGTCTACCAAGGCCCTGTTTAGTTCCCAAAAAGAGCCAAAATATTTTGCATAGTACCCGTCACATCGAATCTTTGGACGCATGCGTGGAGCATTAAATGTAGGTAAAAAAAAAACTAATTGTACAGTTTGTCTGTAAATGTCGAGATGAATCTTTTGAGCCTAGTTAATTCATGGTGGGATAAATTTTGCCAAATAACAACGAAAATGCTACAAGAATTTTTCCCCAAAATATTTCGGATCTAAACAAGGCCCAAGTAACCTTCATCCAGATGAGTGCTGCTCCAGCAGGATGGGCCAGAAGCCCAGAACAGTATCCTTCCAAGCACAGGTGTTGCAGCCCATGTAGAGCCATTTTTACAACAACAACAACAAAGCCTATTAGTCCCAAGCAAGTTGGGGTAGGCTAGAGTTGAAACCCACCATGAGCCCCTAGTCATGGTCCAGACACATCAATAACTGCTTTCCAAGCACTCCTATCCAAACAAAGATCTCTACGTATATCCCAACCCTTTAAATCTCTTTTTATTGCCTCCCCCCATGCAGACTCATTTTCCTCAAAAAAAAAATGCAGAGCCATTGGCCTGCGTCTGTTCAGTGTCAAGGACTGATGTTTGGTGGATTCAATTGGGTTGGATTGGTCCTGTGTGTTGGTTCTAAACTTCTCTCATTTTGATTGCTGACTGTTTTGTGCACCAGTGTGACCTTGCACAGATTGAATTGATCACTGCTCCTCTTAAGGTGTACGCATTAGACTGGTCGTTGTGTATCCATGGTGTTGTTGTGCTACATCTCCTAGGTATGAAGCTTGTCGGACGGCCTGCCACAGGGCGGAAGAGTGGTGTTGTATCTCCAAGATAAAATACTGGGATCCTGCAGCAACAATGGGGGTGTAATTGTTCTCCGGGGCAGTGATTGTCGTGCTTCACCATCCGCTGACTGACTGTGAGACTAGACTCCATCCTTTTTGCTTATCGATGATGTTGCACTACGAACTAGTGTACACCAACTAGTACATAATGAGACTAAAAAAAACTAGTACATAATGCATATTATTGGTAAATCAGAACAGTAGCAGTAATTAAATAAGGCAGAATGGTGATTAGCCTGACAGTGCAATGACACAAAAAAGTTGTCGAGTGGTCAAGTGAGAACTTGCTGTCTCAACAAATGCATCCCCATGGATGCAGTAAGTTCCCAACATCTGTTCCCGGAGATAGGACACCATTTTCCTACAATCTGTAACAAGACATCTGACAAGGATGAGGACCGGGAGATAGGACGCACGTGCTGGCCAAGTCCACACATATCAGAGAAGATTAATCAGGACTGGTCACCCCAACAAAGAAAGCGGTCCACAAGCCAACTGGGTTGAAATCAATGCAAACCAATCCAACCAAATCAAATTCACTAACATTTGTCCACAACACTGTACTGGTAGAGCAACCAGCCAATCAGGACACACAACTAGTGCCACTAGAGAGTGAATATGTTGAGAGGTGCTCCCATGACATGGCGCAGAAAGCCAAGCATGAGTTTCAAGCAACTTTCTTCATAGAAGTCTTTTGCATTGCAGCATGGATCATTTGAATTGGAAGCAAAGGAGCTCTCATTTTTCTGCGAACTCCTCACTTTCAAGGCTGCAAGACAGGACTTCTCGTGTCTGTTTGGATCATGACCGCTTGCCTGCCAGCCAGGGATCCTGGCCGCCAGGTGACAGGTGCGTGTTTGCTTGCATCCCAGGCAAGTCTGCCTGAAGCGAGCGTCATCCCCAGGCGTCCGATTTCGGGCGCCTGGGGTCAGGATGGAGGCCTGGTCACTGTCCTGCCTGGGAGTCTGCAAAGCAAACAGACCCAAAACCCGACGGCCTGGGATTGTTGCCTGGCAGGCAAACCAGCTTGGGCGCAGAAAGCAGAACCAAACACGCCCAGAGGTTCACTGCAGTTACACAGGATTGAAGGGCCTTCAGAATTGTCCTTTTGCTCTTGAATTTCCTCTCTTTTTGTAGGTTTAGTTGTTTCAGCCCATGCTTCCTGTATAGATCCTTTTCTCTTCTTCAATTGTGTAACAGTTTTTCACCTCTATTTATATGTTTATATGTTTTTTTTACAACAGTACGAATTTCCTCTACTATTTTGCCTTTTAAACAAAGAGGTGCTCCCCTGATCAGCACTGCAGGGTGATGTCACTGGTGCAGTGATGCTGGGGCTGGAACAGAACTGGATGGACCTTTCAGCATGGACATGAGACCTTCAGAGGTAGAAGAAAATGGAGGAACTCCAATGGGAACCCTGTTCAGGAGCTCACCCGTATGGGCCGCATGGGCGTATAAATTGGGCTGGAAATGTGTCCTTTGCTCCATTGTGGAGAGGATCAAGTGATAGATCTCCTTCTCTCTCCAAACTTCTAACCTGAGTTTTCTCTTCCTCTCAAATGTCACGATGATAAGTCTCACCTCTACCTCTCTATTCTGTTTCCCAATTAATTTCCCGTAAGAAGAAAGGTAATCCTCAGTAAAATTTTACAGAATTCTCACAAGGACAATTCGAACTATTAACAAATATAAGGGGTGGCTAGGTTAGGGTGTTAGTTTGACGTACCTTTTTCTCTGTATAAGATCTTGTTTCCCCTAAGGAACAATAATTGTGGACATTCTCTTACTTGAAGTGCATATGCCAAATCTCTCTCAATATTTATATCAACTTTGACTGTCTGTTAAACAAAACAAAACTTAGGACCTGCACAAAGACCAGAGTAACCCGACGAAATAATCAAAAGATGCTATTCAAACTTACCCGAGGAGGTAAGCGATCTTTAGCATTCCAGTATACCTTAGCAGCCTTTTCCAATTCTTGAAGAAACTTCCAATTGTCAGCAGCCCTGCAAACCACAACATCATGCAGGATTCAATACTAAACAATCAAAGCCTCCTGCAGATAAACTAATAAATTTCACCCTAAGCATCGTAAGGAATTCCAGAAAGTGAAGCCCGCTTTGCCGTTTATTTGTCAGTACCAGGACAGTTCTGAATTTTCTAGGTCCATTTGATTCGCACTTCACAGACATCCACATTCACAAATGCAAAGCTTAAATGTTGATTGAATTACACATAGCCTGCTCCAAGAATAATGCCAACAGTTTACGAATCAAATTAGACAGGGATGGATGATTTTTACCTGTTGTAGCGCTCGAAGACTAGGACGACTAAGGGGCTGGGGTGGAATGCGAAGCTCTCCCACTCCAAGCAATTGATTTCCTTGACCCACCCCTCGTCGACCTCCCCTTCCCAATCGATCTCCACCCCGTCCACCGTGACATTTCTGATCGAGTGCTTGTCGAAGTACTCTGACGCCCGGATCCCCCACCCCACATCGGCATCCAGCGGCCAGCTCGGGTCCTCCTCTTCCACCACAGGCTTCTGTTCTCCCTCTCCCTCTCCCTCCTCCTCGTCTGGTACTTGCTCCCCCTCGGCCTTCGGCTTCACGATGTCGCCTTTGCCCTCGAGGACGTCGGGGTTGCGCTCCCGGATGGAGGCGAAGACCTGCTCAAGGCGGCCGCGGACGAAGTCCTCCACGGCCGCCGCCTCGCCGCGGCGCCCACGGCGTGGCTTCCGGGGCTTGGTTGTGGGGAACCCTGCCTCGGTGGAGTCATCCGGTTTCCGGCAGAGAGCCTCATGTGTGGGCTTCGGTGGTTCCGGGTTCGAGGTCGGCTTCGGAGGCCGTGAAGCCGAAGAAGACGGCAGAGGAGCGGATGAGGCGAAGATGAGCTTGCGGCGGCGGCCATGGCTGCAGCCGACAGGGTTCCACCTGACGGTGGGGGTTGAGGGTTTAAGGGCGGTGAGGGTGGGGAGACGAAGCATCGTCCGCGGCGAGAACGGGCGCGAGTATGCGGCTGGGTTTCGCCGGCCGGCAGGTGCGTGTGCCCGTGCTATCCGAATGACGGTTTCTCCTCCGCCGTTGGTTTCGTGATCTTCTCAAATCCAACGGTACTAGCGCTTGTAGCCTCGTGTACCTGCACGCATGAGGAACCGCCAAAATGAGAGCAAATCAAGTTTTTCATATTGATAAAAAAATATTTTTTTCAACTAGATCTTTAAATATTATATCGTCCTCTATTCCCGATTTCTCGTCCTCTAAAAATAGAGAACTGAGTTTTCTATCTAGATTCCAAATAAGATACAGAGAAGTTGAGTTATTGGACCGTGATGCAGCGATTTTTATTACAATGGCTCTCTCAATAAAGATTTATACAATGAATTTAAGAAAACTATTTTTGGAGATGATATCGGCTTATAAGAGGATTAATTGTGACAGTTATTAACACATCATAAGAATGTCTCACGAGCACAAAAATTACAGAAAGCTGCAGGCCATATATATAACGGCTCATTGGTTTTTTTTTAAGGGAAACCGGAGCTTCATCTATTAGCCATGCTTATAGGATATTGCAATAGAGATTCAAGTGCACATCATAAGCTTTTTGAGTTCACGCAACACAATGGCTCAGGCATACACATCGCCACATAGCAAAATACATGGACTGTTTATGCCTAAGATACATCCATCATAAGGAGCCACTGGCCATCACTCATCACATACCATGGTCCTCGGGATAGAATTATCCAGAGATGAGCTAGGGCTCGCTTGCAATTGCAAAACAACTCATCATAGTACCGTGAATAAAAGTACTCCGCAACTCATTGTTCTCTACTATTAGCAATGATAATCTGCACAAAATTCTTGATTAGCTATTCATCAAATGCTAAGTGCACAATTTCGAAAGGGACAAGGCCTACACCCTATGGCCTAAGGACTAACCTTGCTTCAAGTTTACTAATGTGTAGTCCTTCAAAGGGGAAGAGACAAATTGATTGGAGCCTCATGCATGACAAGAGCTTAAATGTGGTACCATTGAGTGCATCTCGTCCATGGTATTATGGAAGCATGCTAGCTCTCTTGTTTGTTGACATGAAACACTAGTATAGGTGTTACATCTTTCTGACTAGAGAAAGAGTCATACCAAACCAACCCAATTCTTCTCTATCTTATATATGCTTAATTGAGAGATCTTATACCAGGTGTTTTCTATAATTACCTTGCTAAAATAATAAGTTTAGCAAGATAACAGAACAAGTAGCAATCTCAATTTATTTTCCTCTCCAATAGTTTCCTATAATTGCTTTCTAAACAATTTTGCATTGTAAACCCTGAACTATTTCTAACCAACCAAACCTCTTTTAATTGTTTCTTTCTCTCTAGCCATTTTTCCACCTGAAACCCTTTATTTTCTTAATTTACTCCCGCGTCCAATTTACTTCGGTCTCGCGAGAAAAATGCCGGATGGGGAGTGGATACAGAGTTCCTCTGGACTGCAAAAACTTAACAGCAGAGAGAATATTTGTCAACTTTTTTATTTTAAGGAGTTTTTTTACCAAATTGTTGGAAATATTTTTTTTTTCTTTCTAAAAATCAAAATAGGAAGTTGTTTTACTGAACTCCTGGAGATGCTTTTAGTTTATTCTTTTGCATTTGCTTGCCACATATCTATGCATTCACGTTTAAATTAATGCATTTAGCATTGCATGACGGTAGGTCACAGAGGAGACAATCACAAATACAAAAAAGTAGATCACAATCAAGTGAAGATTGAAGCATGATTTGAATAACTCATATGGTGATCAAAGAAATTTAAAGTATGCTTCATGTCTAATTGAGCTATCTTTTAGTGAACTTAAAGTTTTCGCACCACTAAGTTTATGAGACAATGGGCTCACACATTTCATGCCTTTTTGAGCAATCTATGTGTGCGCACTGATAGAGGGAGTTTCACAAACTTGATCATGTCCCTTTGCCTATATTGTAGTGTGTTGACACGAATTCCGGTCACCAACAAAGACTAGATCCCCAAGGTTGCAAACGACCAAGACATGCAGCGGAGAGAGACCCAAACAATGAGGCTGACCAACAAAGTCAGTTATTTAGTTTTGACACTCGTTCTTCGTCCAAAACACCCACGAACACCTCCTAGGGAGATCTATCGGGGTAGGACCAACAACGCAACAAGGCAACTTAGAACATTGTCAAACCTCATCAAGAGAGGCACTAGACATCAGGGAGTTGGAAAAGCTTGAGGCATGAGAAGTGAGAAAGAGGATAGTAAATTGGTTTTTTTTATCTATCGTGTGTCATTACTTCAATCTGTCGTGATCCTCTGATACACATAGAGGGAGTAGTCTTATCCTAGTGGAAAACCCATTCCACACAAAATTCGCAAGTTTTTCATGAAATCGAACAAGTTTCCATCAAATTAGATTTAAAACTGACTTGGACAACTAAAACCGGTTCAGGCCGATCTAAAAAGCAGTTTAAAAGGGCCGGTTTCAAAACCAACCTTGGCCTAAATCCAGTCCAATTTATTTCAAATTTTAATTCTTTCAGTTTAAATTTGTTTCGACCCTATTTTACTGTCAACAGGGCGAAGCCCAGTGGAGGCAAAGCTGGCTCCCCTTGCCCAAAATGAAATTCGCATGTATTTTTCAGCCCACGCAAAGAAAGCCCAATAGCTCACACTGTGCAGTAACGAAAACAGGTGATTGGAGGCAGCCCACGCCTCACGCACTCACCGCTTGACGCGCGACGGGCGACGGGACGGGAGTCAGGGGGTTTGACATTTTGACTCCGCCACGACGCCGCCGGCTGAGTGGACGCCGCAGCTGCTCGCGACTCGTCGTCGTCCCTTTGGCCCTGCGCCGCGGTGGTCGTCGCCTCGTCGCCCTCCCGACTCCCCACGAGTCCACGACGCCGACACACGCCGCATTGCCTCAGCAGCGCTAGCAGGACTGCAGGAGCACTGCCTAGAGCAGTACAAGTGTACAACCTACACGTTATTTCTTCAATCTCCAATATTTTGCCCTTTTTTTCTACGCATGGTTTTGTTAGATTCAGATTCAAATTGACTAGATGTAATTTCTTAATTAGGTAGCAATGGTTTGTGTGAAATCTCTGTCTCGCCATTCATTTTACAAAACAAAACGAGATGAGATGTTTGGGAAAAGGAAGTACTTCAGCTAGGTGATTTGGAACCCAAAGGCAAGAAGAAAGTGAGGAAGCAGCAGCTCACTTAGATGAATTGGATCACCAAACGCAAGGAGAACAAAAAGCTGTAGTCGCAAGTGAGTTAGGTGATCTGGAACCGTAGAGACAAGAAGACCAGGAAGCAGCAACGGGAATAGCAGAAGAAAAAGATGCGGAAGGAGTAGGAGGGATTAGCAGGATGTCAAAGATGCAGAGCAGAGTCGAGGCTAATTGTTAGGACGGATCAATGTATTATGCTAGTACCATATAGAAACTTAAAGCTCGGACGGCTTCATAGTAAGCATCCATTGTTTGACTGAACATAATTCCTTTCAGGATTAGCAGTAGGAGCTAAGTTTAGATGTCTGTCAAGTTGGCCCCCTACATTTTTCTCACCCTCCGTCACTGGCTGTCAACACAATGCAGCCTAAATGAAAAACTCAATTCGTGGTTCTTCTTTTTGAGTCAAGATTTGTGCAGGTCCACCTCACATCATTCGCCCCAGGCATCAAAGGCCATGTCGATGAACATGCCCAGCGTGTCAGAGCAACGCACTTGGGCTCGCCGAGGCGGCCATGAGGTCATGGTCAGCCGGCGACAGGAACTCTGACCTCAGGCTGGGGTAGGCAGCTGGATTGGCGCCGCCCACACCCTGTGGGTCAAACTCTGATGCACCGTGTGCCCACAGCTGCGCGCTTGTCTGTCTGCTCCCAATCAAAGGAGCTCCGTACTGAAGGAGTCTAGAGATGACCCTTCAGAGTTCAGAATTCAGATGGATAACGAAGATGGAGTACGGGTTACTATGTCTAGAACTGGAAATTTGCATAAAACACTTTTAGATATACAGTTCCATTTTATAGTAACCTAGCAAAATCCTAGATCGAGGATAACTGAGTCCAAGAAATTGCACATAATTTTAAAACAGGGGTATCAGTTTCAGGGTTCTCTAATTTGAAACGACGATTTATATATTTTTACAGCAGCGCAAAACTCATACAGCATAGCATGCTATATATTAATATATAAAAGCAACAAACAAAGAAAAATAAATCAATCTTTCTCTAGGGGCAGCCAAAATGACAACCGTATCTGAGAAAAAAATGAAGATAAGTCTCTAAAATCAATTTTTAGTAGTGATGATGTCTACATATTTGTAGGGGCGACTTGTGTGCATGTTTGTAGGGATGAGTTGCTTGCCTGTATGTGAGTATCTATGTTCTTTATTGTGTGTTTTTTTGAAACTTTTTTTACTTTGACTTGATACAATTCTTTAACTTAATAGATAATTTGCAAAAGTAATATGCATAGTTTTCTTTTTGGAATGAGATGTTTAAATTTCTCATATTACTATTAATAAATAGGCCATTAGTTTCTAAATATGTGAGTGTTAATTTGTTGCTCTTTTGAATATTTAGTGGTAGCACTGTAGCGTGCGTGCTAACAACTTTGTTATATAAACACTAAATGCTTTATCCACCCACTCAAATCTTCTAATAATAAGGCTTTTTTGTAGAGCTCTAACTAAAAAAAAAGGATTTTTTTGGAGCTAGTACGTATAAGTAGCTCTAAAAAATATTGAATTTGAAGCTGGGGTACGTCAATAGTATTTAGATGAATAATTTTGTGTATAATTGAGAGTATAAATATAAATATTTAGATTACTTTAATTTTGTTTACAAACTACAAATCCATCGTGGGTATAAAATATGGAATTGTGCCAAACAGACTCTAAATCCACATGATAGTGCATGGTAGGTTGAGTAAGGAACATGATGATATTTCCAAAAACCCATGATGCTCATTTCATTGCCACAGAAAATCTTTTGCACAACGTTTCCATTTAGGGCTCCGAGGCGGGTGGCCCGGTTGCCCGCCTCGGTCATTCGAGGCAGGGCAGCCGGGCCAGCAAGGCGGGCAATGTAAGAAAACTGCCTTGGCTAATGCCTATTAACCGAGACGGTTGCCCTAACACAATTGCCTCAGGCGGTCGCCTTAAAACAACGATTAACCGAGGCGGGCATTTAAGGTTGCTCGCCTCGGTAAATTGATTTTCCGAGGCGAGCAGACCACAAAGCCCGCATGTGTTAATATTGGCCCAATCTAAGGGCCACTAGCAAGTAAAGAGTATATAAACGAATGAGGAAACCCTAGCCCACTCGCGCCCTCTCCTTTCCACTTACCACCCGCGCGACATCGCCCTCTCCCGTCCTCGCGACTTTCCTTCCTTGCGACCGTGACTGTCCTTCCTCCATCGACGCCGCCCCTTCCCTTCCTCTAGTACCGACGTCGCCCCTTCCCTCCCTCCATCTCGACGGCGCCCATCTCCCTTCCTCCCACCGCGACAGCGCCCCTCTCCCTTCCTCCCACCGCAACGGCCGCCCCCCTCTCTCTCTCTCCGAGCAAGGGGTCGGTGGCGGCCGGTACGCGCTCACCCCGAGCTCCTCCACCTCGGCACCACTTCTACCTCATCGGGCGGCACCTCCACGGCGGGCGACACCTCTACCTCGGTGGGTGCCACCTCTGCGGATCCGGTGGAGGCGCCCCGAGCGGCAAATCTGGGAGCAACGCCCTAGCGGCGGATCCGGTGGAGCGCGCGGGTGGCAGCGCGGGCAAGGCTGATCCGATGGAGGGCGAGGTAGCGCCGCTACCTCGTGGGCCGGTGGCGACGCGGGCGTTGCGGATCCGGTGGAGGCGCCCCGAGCGGTAGATCTGGGAGCGGCGACTCCCCTAGCGGCAGATCCGGTGGAGGGCACGACGGATCTGCGAGCGGTGGAGGTCGCTGGCACCGCGGTTCACGGTGGCAGAAACGGGCTCGCACGTGGGCTCTGGGCTTTTTTTTGTTTTTTTAATTCATTAACCGTGGCGGGCATTTGTAAGGCGACCGCCTCGGTTAATCGATTAACCGAGGCGGTTGGCCAACCGCCTCGATTAAGGCCACAATTAACCGTGACCTTTACACCGAGGCGGTTGGCTTGCCCGAGGGTTGGCTTGCCCGCCTCGGTTAAGCCATAATGCCTGCCACGGTTAAATTTTGTGCAGTAGTGTTTTTTTGTTGGATTGAACAAGGAAACATTCTAGTGCACTTTTTTCAACTAAAAAACTAGTCAAATGTTCATATAGATGGTACACTTTTTTTTCTTCATGAAATGAACAGGTATACTCTAGTGCTTAAGCCAATCAAATGTTCATATATATTAGCAGAGATAGAAACAATAGGGCAAGGAAGGGTAGGTGAGGAAGGTTAAAATACTAACTTTTTAGATGGGCATATACACATCCATGTCGACACTCACACTGTCACACGTATCAATTTCTATGAGATACTGGCTAACGAGTCTTCAGATTGATGGTATCGCTATCAAGGGGCATCATGTCCACCACTAATTAATAAATAAATACATAAATAGTTGAAACCACGGACAATATCCATGATGACTCTAGTACTCTGATGACTCTAGTACTCAAATCAAGATTATAGGTTCCATGGGAAAGAACTCAACCAACTGAGCTATCCAAAATAAATAGGTCCTGCTGGTTGCCATGTAGGTGATGGGAAGATTCCTAGCAAACTCGCTTTTCGATTTTTTCCCCCACTTACATACAATGCAACTCTTTTAGAGTTTTTTAGAAGAATTTATAAAACACTTTTCATAAAATTATTTTATGGAGAACTATTCAAACAAAGCTATCTAAGAAGACTCCTTAAAACATGTTTTCTACAAATTTTCTAAAGACTTCTGAAACATTTTTGGTGAGCTTATTCTAAATAAATTGATGAGCGGGGTAAGAAAAGCGCGACGTGCGTGCAAAATGGTTGTCCCGCTCAAAAACCACCGTGTTTTGATTGTAGAGATGTATCCAATCGAAATATAGATTATCTATTAATAAAATGACAAGTTATGGTAGATTGACATAAACGTGAAGAAAAAAACTCATGTGTATAGGGTCTAGAAACACCAAGATGCAACACGCAAAGGCAGCATTTTTTTTCCTTTTGCAGGGCAAGGTAACCTGTGTCTAATCAAATGAGCAGCAATGCAAATAGGTTTACACAATGACCACACCGTCCGTCTAAGCCGCAGATCACCTGAGACTGACAGAGAGGAAAAGGCAGTAAATTTTCCTACAAGTGCCTTATATTATCCTACTCTATCCTAGACGAGAAATTGAGAATATATGAGAAGTAAATTTAAGAGGACACTTGAGATATGCTTGGAGCTACACTGAGCACTATGCTTAATCTATGTCTATATCTCTTATAAATCAAGCCCACTAACTTTTGAATCTCTGTATTAAGCTAACCATGTCACCCCCTATGGCTACTAAGTTCCACATCATCTTTCACTAAGTCTAATTAATATTTTCAATCTATTAACGTAGGTATATCCACGTCGTACTTTTTTGCTTGGCCGTCGCATCTACTATAATTCGATCTAATATTCCATTAGGTTTTTTATTACATTCTTTCATTAGTTTGCCTGGTTTTAACAACCTATCTTATACATGCAACAACTTTATTTCTAAAAAAGTACCATTGTAACACACAGAGTATTCTTCTCTCTCTCTCTCATATGTAGGGTAAGACTAATATGTGGTTGGCCATAGAATAACTTATTCTATTATCACCTCAACTTACTATAACATTTGTACTAATTTATGAGAAAATGAATATATACTTACGACACACATGTTACAATAACTCATGACGATATTTGCCATAATGAAGTACCATTGCAACACGCGGGTATTCTCTCTCTCTCTCTCTCTCATATGTAGGGTAAGACTAATATGTGGTTGACCATAGAATAACTTATTCTATTACCACCTTTATGATGTTTGTACTAATTTATGAGAAAATGAATACATATTTACGATACACGTGTTACAATAACTCATGATGATATTTGCCATAATGTTATAATAAATCACTTAAGAGGAGTTGCAGTAATCTTCCAAACTAGTATAATCGTTATGATAAACTCAAAATATATGACCATAGAATAAGTTATTTTATGACCGGCCATGAACTCAAAATGATCATAGAATAAGTTATTTTATGACTGGCTATGAAGTATACCACAAACACGTGTATATGTATAAGAAGGATCATACCTGATGGAGACCGAGGCACACGCTCATGATAAATAAGAAGACATCTTGTATGTATGTAAGAGTATATAAGAGTACATATTTATCATTTACCAACCAATCTCCATTAATATGTTGATGATATATAACGTCTTGATTAAAGATTGAAGTAAGGGTATATGGAGAATACAAAAGACACTTATACCTTTATTTTATTTTTAATCAAACGTTATCATCAGTGTGATTAATGAAGATTAGTTGATAATGACAACACATTTATGATACTATCTAATGCAAAACTATCTCTTGTCCCTAAATTTCTTATATTTATATAAATTTTTTAATGTTACGTTTAAATACACTATATTACGAGACTGAGGAGCATATATGTTTAAGAGAGATGATATGCCATATATTATACTATGGGCCTGTTTAGTTCTTGAAATTTTTTGGAAAACACTACTGTAGCAATTTCGTTGTTATTTGACAAATATTATCCAATCATGGACTTACTAGGCTTAAAAAATTCGTCTCGTGAATTTCGTCTAAATTGTGTAATTAGTTTTTATTTGTTATCTATATTTAATGCTTTATATACATGTGTCAAAGATTCGATGTGACGGAGAATCTGAAAAATTTTACAAAATTTTTTTGGCAACTAAACAGGGCTACGAACCTCGCATGCACTACGTATAATACACGCCACAGGTGGTACGTGCTGTAGGTACTTGCAGATTCTTTGGGCACTGGGTGGGGGCCACCCAGGTGAATGGGCCTCGTAGGCGTAGCTCCTCCCATCAGTCTCACACTCTCACCCGCGGGTCACCCCTCCCTCCGCTCACAACACCTCACCAGTGACATTCATCCCCCTTCCTCCCCGTTCCCGGTTCCCCGTCGCTCTCCGACTCCGCTCCCCCGCTCCCCTTCTCTTTCCAAACATCACATCTCGATCCACCCCGTCGCGGCCCCCAGATCTCTCTCTGCTTTAGCGCACCCCGCGCCCCGGTGCGCGTCCACTCATCGCGATCGCCTGCTCGATTGATAGCTCAAGCTGCTAGTGTAGCTCGCAGTCGCGCTTCTTCCTTCTTGCTCACTCAGTCAGTCGTCAGCCAGCTCTTCCCCACTTGCATGGATCCCTCCGGGCCTGGCCCGTCGTCGGTCATGGGGGCAGCAGGCGGCGAGGCACCGGCCGTGGCGCCGCAGCGTCCGGCGCAGCTGAGTAGGTACGAGTCGCAGAAGCGGAGGGACTGGAACACGTTCCTGCAGTACCTGCGGAACCACCGGCCGCCGCTGACGCTGGCGCGGTGCAGCGGCGCGCACGTGATCGAGTTCCTCAGGTACCTCGACCAGTTCGGCAAGACCAAGGTGCACGCCGCCGGGTGCGCCTACTACGGCCAGCCGGCGCCGCCGGGGCCCTGCCCGTGCCCGCTGCGCCAGGCGTGGGGCTCCCTCGACGCGCTCATCGGCCGCCTGCGCGCGGCGTACGAGGAGAGCGGCGGCACGCCCGAGTCCAACCCATTCGCCGCGCGCGCCGTGCGGATCTACCTCCGCGAGGTGCGCGACTCGCAGGCCAAGGCGCGCGGCATCCCCTACGAGAAGAAGAAGCGCAAGCGCGCGCAGCAGGCCGCCGCGGAGCCTTCGTCGAGCTCGTCGTCCGCTGCTGCCGGCGGGAGCGGGAGCAGCAGGGCTGCTGCTGCTGCGTCCGCCGCTCAGGCCGGAGGGAGTAGCGCTGCACCGAGCACCACTTGAGAGTACAGTACAGTGAACCTGCAGATCTTGTTTAATTATCGTCTCCGCATCTCAAGATTTGAGCTTCATCGTTCTACTTTTGCTCCACATATGCTTCTTGCTTCTTTCTTTCTGTCTGTCGACGGTTTTATCCTTTTTGTAGCTTGTTTTCGGATCTTTCTTCTTCTTGATTTATTAGCTAGGTCAGTAGTATATATGTGTCTAGAATTTGGAGTAGCCGGCCGAAGTGCCGAACGGGGAAATGATCGAGCTGATTAATCGGTGCAACTATGTGTTCATCTGATACGTATGTACATATATTATCCTTGGTAAAGCAAGCACGATTTGAGGCCATGTTAATGGCTTCCTAGCTTGCTAATAATAACATTTCAGCTCAAACAAAATCTTCCAAGCATATATGGTTCCTCGCATCGCATACATACTTGCTTCTAGTTATTAACAGCACAGTTTGCATTCTGGATCTACATGCTATGATGCACTCGTGGAACTCGAAGCATTCACATTCATTGTAGTATATATGTTGAATCCGTCTATCATTTCGCAAGCATTTTCTTGTGTGTTCTCGTTCTCTTGCTGAATTTTGCCGCACGAGATCGATGAGTGTGGTTCATCATACAATTCATTTCTGTTGGATGAACTGAGCTGTTCAAATGGGGAGGCATACAGTCAGTCGAAGCCGGCATTGATGGCGGTGCTCCCTCCCTCCAGAGCACACATGGCGCACGCCTCTGACGGCCGCTACAGTTCCCGGCTGCCCTATCGTCCAGCCTATCCTCCCTGACCTGAGTACCTGACCACCAGCTCACATTTATACCATGTATGTACATGTATAGGAGGGAGGAGCGTGCGTGTGTCGTCGTCAGCTAGCTCTCGTGGTTTGTAATGGCGACGAGCTGAGCCGACGAGAAGGGAGGGGTGCGAGGGGATAGTCGGTCGGTCGGCTAGGCATGCACCATGCGCGAGGGGTTTCAGTGTTTGACCTTTAAGGCCTGGTTTAGATCCCAAATTCTCCCCCAAATTTCACTATGTAAAAAGAAGATTCCCCATCACATCAAAATACCGGTAAATGCATGGAGTACTAAATGTAGATGAAATTTAAAACTAATTGCACAGTTTTGTTGTACTTTGCGAGACGAACATTTTGAGTCTAATTAATCAATTTTTGAACATTTTTTACACTAAAAAAACAAAAGTTGGTAGCAACTTTCCCCGAATCGGGGCACCGCTTTCGGGATCTAAACACGGCCTAAATAGAAAAGGACGCGGACGCGGGGGAGGAGGAGGAGATCTCTGCGCTGGTCCCGGACGGCGGATGGGACTGTAGACTGCGGATGCAGCACGGAGGGAGATCAGTCACCACTCACCAGACGGAGGTCCATGGCACGGCATGCAGGCGCTCTGAAACTCTGGCCACACGTGCACTCCGCCATCTCTTTCTCACGCGCCGCTTGATCCGCCGTGCACTGCGTCCTCGCTGGTCTCCGCCTCTCCCAGAGATCGACGCACGCATCTGCCCGTTGCCAGTGCGCGTGGTCCTTTGCGCGCGGATTTGCATGCCAATTGCCAAGCCTCTTCTGAATCTCTCTCTCTCTCTCTCTCTCTCTCTATGTGTGTGTGTAGTAACCTCGCTAGCTCTACATAATTGAACGGTAGATCGTTCATTTATCTGATCTCTCCTCTAATTTGTCTATCTATATTTTTTCCTTTTTTTCAATATTTCTCAAGTTACCAGTTTAGTACCCACTTCCAGATATCTCCCTAGAGCCTAATCTATCATCCAGTACGTACTGTCTCAGCTGTTGCCCAATTGATGTGATGAGCATTTCTTGCTTTCCATATCTCTGAGACTCTGACCGAGTGCGCTTGCATTGCTTTCAGATATACACATAAGAGATCGAGGACGAAGATGAACAGTGGCTACTGGAAGAAATACCAAAGATTATTTTTATCCTAAATCCGGATTTTAGAATCTCATCCAAACGGGACCTTAGCCTTTATTTCTCCCTCACTTTGTCAACAAAGGGCTCGCTCGATCTGTGTGGGTCAAGCAACCGCTTAGCCATGTCCACACTTGCCTGCCTGGGCGGGGGAGGAGGAATCAGGAAAAGCCGACGAGCCGCTGCTCACCCTCGCGTGCCCTGTACGTATGTGATCCCTCCATGTTCCTGTGTGTCCAGCCCCAGCGGCATTACCCGGTGCGCGGGCCTCTCCGCGCTCGTGCCGCCACTGTATCGCGCTGTACGGCATGCATGCCGTACCCGGCCGCAACTTGGCTGCCTGCCCGCCTGCCTGCTGCTTGCCATCAGCGTCTTTTTTCTTTTCTTTTCTCTTTCCGCGTCGGTGCCATGCGTCGCCGTTGCTCCGCCGCGCGCGTCCGGCCCCACCGTGCAATTGCACTGTGCAGCCCGCCACCACCGGCGAGGCGCAGCGGCGTCCTCCGATCCTACTCGATCTTCCTGGGTCCTGCAGCTGGTCGATCACAGGCGGCCCCGTGTTCTTGCCGGACGTGTATAATTGTCAGGTCTTGTCTGAAATTATTTGCATATAGCTAGACGGCTACTAGTACGCCTGCTGTATACATAGCCTCCCCTGGCTTGCACCGTATTGTGCAAGACAAAGGCTTAACTACTGCTAGTACTGTAGGAATCTTGAATTTCTTGCAATTTTCTGTGCCTGTCTAGTAACTACAGTACCACATGCAATCATGTAGCAGGTTCCCATTGTCATCAGCTCGTTAGTGTCTGCTATCACCGATCGATCTTCTAGCTACTAGTCTAATATAAAAAATTGGGGAAGGGGGGGGGGGGGGGGGGGTGAGCCTCATTATGTTAACCTTTTTGTTTCAAAAAATGTATGTTAAGCTTTTTTCAGTACGTCCTCAAAAAAAATATATCTCAGAATGATAGACATCATTCCTTTCTTCATCGACGATGATCATGATGCCATTTTAAATCATGTTTGTGTGGTTAGGCGACAGCATGCAGGTGGTAGACTGTACTACGATGCGGTGCATATATAGAGCCACCATCATCAACATCGTCGCCTTGTTCTTTATGGCGGACATCGGATAGTAGCTAGTACAGTAACTGTTTTGATTGAATCCCCAGATACTGTTTGTTAGTACTTGATTGCATGAACAGAAAATCTATCTAAGGCAGGATAAACCAGCACACTGAATTTATGACTTCTCGTTTTCAGTACTGTTCTGATGCTTCTGTTGTAACAGCAAGTATCATCCACTGCCTTCTCTTTTTATAAGTATACTAATGGATGCTCCTTTTGTTCCAACTTATACAAATATTTAATATATATAATATGCAATCCATGAATCTATAATTTGCTGTGCACTAGCAAGAATCGTCCACTGTCTTTCCCTTATGATTCCACATACTCCGTTCTTGTCCTCTCTGTCTTAACTGGCGGTGCATGAATTAATCGAGTATTAACCCAGGTGGTTAGCAATGTCCACTATCGTTTGTAGTATGAGCTAGCACGTACTGTAGGAGAGATGCTGGTGATGATATATAGAAGCAAACAGAAGCTTGCAGCTTTTGCACAAGAATAAATAATTTATACTGATGTGCCCAATCGATGAGGAAAGCACAAGCATTTTTCCTGTTCCTAAAGTTGAGGAAGACAATAAGACCCCACATATATCATGTCGTTCCTTCCCCAGCCTACAAATAGTATTAGTTTCTTGTTAAACCCGTACACACATGCAAATGATACAGAGACTCCCGGCCAGCTACTCAATTTCTTTACTAGATTGCTAGCACCGCTTTCTGCTAGACATAGCGGCCGCTGTGGTCTGCAGACGCAGTTCGCTGAATATATCGATGGCTTGTTTATAGTGTTTAATAATCATACACTCCACCCATTAAATATGAATCAACAAGTACTTACGAAAATATATTTCATGGTGTGATATTAATTTGATGTCATGTACATGATACTTAGAACGAGGTTTTCTATATATATCCAGTCAAACTAAAAATAATTTGTCCTAGGACAACTCTATAAGTTGATTTATTTGGGATGAAGTACCACATAACTAATAATGTTAATTTTTTTATGAATACTCTTCAATTAATTTGTCTATTTTGGCAAGATTTTTGTTCTAATTTTGTCCAAAGTTAAACATTTCTATATATCTGGCCACCAACTTCTACGAATTGTGATAATTTAACATCATAAATTAGAATTACTCCTACGTTTTTTTAGATTCGCCATGAGAATTACTTTTCATGATATATAATAATCTGCATGCTGCTCAATATGTAAATTTTATAGAGATTGAATGTCAGAGATTAAAATGTTTGAGTTAGAATAAAGTTAACTACAATATGTGAACGGAGGGAAGTAGAAGAGAAAGAGGTGGGTAGCTTAGATTCTATTACACTTTTAATGACAGTGTCACCCGACTCAGAAATAAGTGTTAATACACCAATGAATAAATTATAAATATAATAATATTTACAAGATCACAAGTTAGGTGTGTACTTGTCCTGATTTTGCAAGCAACCTTATTTTATGTTCGGTTTTGTTTGCCACTAATCAGCAAGCATCTCCATCTTGTTTTGGCCAAAAGATCCATTTAAGAGATAATTATTGCATATATATAGATGAGGTTAATATTACAGAACAAATATGGTCATACATATGATCTTCTTTCTGAGAACGTGACTGTATGATCCTATAATATTATGCACAGTTCGACGGTATGATGTTAGATTTGAACAGCTAGCCTCTCTCTTCAAATATTTCCTTATTTCGGCAGACTTATGACGCTTTAAAATTTATGCAGCCTTTTCTTTGTGGAGGTAAAGAAGGCACCTCTACTCCCTGTTCATATAAACTTCTATTCCATTTGGTCCACTGAAAATACATTATTGCATTCAATTACACATGGAAATCTGTTTGATAATTTTTGGTGTGTTTCTTGTTCACCCCTTCATCAGTTTAATAATGGGTGGAGACAATAAATTTGTTTAACTATGTTTGTTAATAACTGCAGTCACTACCATAATCCAGAATTCCCTTGGTGGCAGAAGCCAACAAGAAAAATCCCTGAGCTGCCAAGGAAATAGTCTTTGGCAGTCAACTGTCAAGCAAAATCCGCTAAGATTAGAATAAAGCACAAAGAAAATTCAATTACCTTGATGGTCGACCCTCAAGAATTATTCCCTATGTCCATTCAATTAGTTTGTAATTCTCAACAAATGGCCATTTCAATTAGTTTATAATTTTCAAAGTAAAGTTTTAGTCTTGATAGGCCTATATGTCCATGCGACAAATTACGCTCCTATTGTTCGAAGAACTCTACCAGTAATAATACAATTTTATGTACTTGACGTATTCCACACCAAACCACTCCAACACACATAGACTGAGGGGGATACATGTGCATCAAACAAGCCCTCACTTCTCAGAGTGTTGAAATCTTTTGCTGCCGATAACCATTAGTACAAGATAAAGTGCGATCAAACTTAGTGATTAGGAGACAACCTCTCTAATTAACAGAGACATGTACATCTAGTAACCATCTCTGTAAATGGTCAGGGCAAAAGTCCGCCTACGTTAATGATTTTTAGAGGTGACCATCTTAAGGTGATCGTCTTTGTTAATCGTTAATACAAGCGAGATTCTTCAGATGTTGTCTCTGAAAATCGCTATTAATAGAGACAAGCATTATAAGGGTCTGCCAATAGAAACCGATTAACAGAGACGGTCATCTTAACAGATGTGCCTCTAGAAATAGATGTATCCAAAAATATTTCATAACTTTTCCATATGGAGTCAGACGAAGACAAACTTCATATAAAATTGTAGCCATAGATGTGATCTACAAATTTACATTTGATAGTTTTTTTGACTTGAAACTGTTTTTAGTCCCAAAATATTGTTTTAAGTTCTCATATTTTGATATTTAAAATTTAATCAAAATTTTCAAACGACTTTGGATGTTGGCATGTTGCTAGGTATATACCAAAGTTGTAGTTCTAAATAAAATATAAAATTTTATAGTTAAAAAGTTTTTGATGTCACATTGTTTAGAGTCCCAAATATGTGTTTTATTTAAGTTTTTATTTTTAAAATTCAAAATTTAGAATTTCCAAACCACCTTGAATGTTCACATGGTTCATACCAACATTGTAGCAGCCGACCCAATCTACAAGTTTGTTGTTGATAATTTTATTTGAATTTGTCAAAAAAAAATCAAAATTTTGAGATTCAAATTTTGAAATTTTTAAATAGTCTTGGATGGAGACAAACCATGTATCATAATTGTAGAGCTCGATAAAACCTAAAACTTTATAGTTGAAACTTTTTTCATTAAAATCATTTAGGGGGTTAAAATATTCAATACAAGATTACGAAATGTTGATAAAAATAGAAAAAGTCCACATTACCTCCCTCAACTTTTACGAAAGTCTACTTTTCCTTCCTGAACTCTAAAACCAGGTAAACTACGTCCCTGAATTTTTAAAACCGTTCGTTTTACCTCCCTTACCGGTTATAATAGGTTTTCGAGGACGGTTTTGTCTTTTTCCTTTTTATTTATTTTGGCCGAATCTTTGAAAAAACATAGTAAATCATAGAAAAATCATAAAATAGAAAATCCAATTTTGTTGAACTCCACATGAGTAGATCTACATAGTGAACATATAATATGGTATGTTTTAGTATAAACCTTTTGTTGTAGTTTTAGATCTATGTTTTCTATAATTAATTCATAGCTGCAGTTTCTATGGTCTAATTGTGGTGAAATTTTTATGGTGGACTAATTATTATATGCTTGAACTGTACTAAAAATTTGATACTAACTTAATTATAGATTTATAATGTTAAAAAGTATTTATAAATCTATAACTAATTTATACGTGATCCAATGAGTATAAAATTTTTACTATAGTTCAACATACAATAATTAGCCCACCATAAATATTTCACCATAATTGGACTATAGAAACTCCAGCTATAAATTAATTATAGAAAAGCACAGATCTAAATCTACAATAAAAAATTTGTACTAAAGTATATCATATTATATATTCACTGTGTAGATCTACTCATGTGGAGTCCAACAAAATTGGATTATCCATTTTATGATTTTTCTGTGATTTACTATGATTTTTCAAAATTCAGCCGAAATAAATAAAAAAGAAAAGGACAAAACCGCCTTTGAAAAACCGCTTATAACCGGTCAGGGAGGTAAAACAAACGGTTTTAAAAGTTCAGGGAGGTGGTTTACCCAGTTTTAAAGTTCAGGGAGGAAAAACAAACTTTCGCAAAAGTTGAGCAGGTAATGTGGACTTTTTCCATTAAAAATTGCCCTTTCAATGGGCCGCTGCTGGGCTAAACTAAAGTGACAAAAAAGAGGCCCAGTGCCACAACATCCGGGGTTGAGAAAAAAAAAATCTTCTTCTATCGGCTATCAGCGCTTGCTCGTTGCCATGTCGCGGCCACATAACTCTGGTCGGGCACTCGGTAGCCAGAGCTCAGAAAGAAGAGGGGGTCTGCGTCGACAATGCCGGTAGCTGGGGCGGCCGCCCCTGGAGTTCGTCCACCGAGCCCGGCTCATCCTTCGTCTGCCCTGAGCACGAGCTCCAGCTCTTGCCGTTGCAACTCGCCTCGCACCCAGAAGAGGAAACAGTGGAAGAAAAATAAAATAAATACCAATGCATCTCACTAACGGGTGGGTCCTACCTATCATAAGAAGCTAGGGCATCTGTTGAAGTTGAGTAAAAAAACAAACCCTCAAGAGCAGTGGAGGCCCTTAAATCAAAAGTAAAGGTCTAGTTTGAGAGATCTTGCTGGACTTGTCTGGAGTTATTCTTAGAATGGTGTCATGTGAACCAAATGCCTTCTGACGAACCCATAGATAAATTAGTGTTCATTTTATTTTTTTGAAGAGATGGAAAAAATAGTATTCTACAAAGTATGTTTGCTAATTCAAGCACATATTTTCATGACCCCAACGCCTCTAACGTGGCCACAGTGAACAAATTATCCGGACCCCACTGGCTGCGGAAGCTTTAACGGGATCCATCGGGCCGTCGGGGTGCATAGGTCGGCCACTGCCGACAGCGAGCAAGTAGGTGATGCTGGGGGGGGGGGGGGGGGGCGTTGCAGATATCTCCTTCTCTCTTTTTTTTTAGGAGAACATCTATCTCCCTCTTGGCTAGCCACGGGCGGATTTGGGCCTGGGTCAGTAGAGCTACGCCTAGGCGTAGCCCAAAAAATCCCTTATAGTATATGTACTTTTCTAGGCGAAAAAAGTCCACATTACCTCCCTTAACGTTTACGAAAGTCTGTTTTTCCTCCCTAAACTAAAAAAACCGAGTAAAACACCTCCCTAAACTTTTAAAACCGTTCGTTTTACCTCCCTGACCGGTTATAAGCGGTTTTCAAAGGCGGTTTGTCTTTGTCTTTTTTATTTATTTCGGCTGAATATTTGAAAAATCATAGTAAATCACAAAAAAATCATAAAATGAAAAATCTAATTTTATTAGACTTCACATGAGTAGATCTATACAGTAAACATATAATATGGTATGCTTTAGTACAAATTTTTTACTGTAACTTTAGATCTTTGTTTTTCTATAATTAATTCATAGCTGTAGTTTTTATGGCCCAATTATGGTGAAATTTTTATGGTGGGCTAATTATTGTATGCTTGAACTGTAGTAAAAATTTCATACTTATTGGATTATGTAAAACTTAGTTATAGATTTATAAATACTTTTTAACAAGCATACACCTAAATAAATTTATACTAAGTTATACATGATCCAATGAGTATGAAATTTTTACTATAGTTCAAGCATACAATAATGAACCTACCATAAAAATTTCACCACAATTGGACCATAGAAACTGCAGTTATGAATTAATTATAGAAAAGCATAAATCTAAAGCTACAGCAAAAAAACTTGTACTAAAGCATACCATATTATATGTTCACCGTGTAGATCTACTCACGTGGAGTCCAACAAAATTGGAGTTTTTATTTTATGATTTTTCTGTGATTCACTATGATTTTTCAAAGATTCAGTCGAAATAAATAAAAAAGAAAAAAGACAAACCACCTTTGAAAACCGCTTATAAGCGGCCAGGGAGGTAAAACGAACGGTTTGAAAAGTTCAGGGATGTGTTTTACCCGGTTTTAGAGTTTAGAGAGAAAAAATAGACTTTCCCAAAAGTTGAAGAAGATAACATGGACTTTTTCCTTTGTGGATTGGCCCTAGTAGTTGGGCCAAATGTGTACACCTCTGACCGGCCCAGCAGTCCAGCAGAGAGAGAGAGAGAGAAGAGAGAGCGCGCAGATGGGGGGCGCCTCTCGATTGCGAGCGCCGAGCTCCTCCCTGTTCGACTGTTCCTCTCCAGACTCCGCCTTCCGAGTCTGCCAAGTGCCCTAGCGCCGGTTGCCGTCCTCTGCCGAGCGTCGGTCCGCCTTCGGCCCTCCCGTGGTCTCGCCGGACATGTTCCTCCACGCGCCACTCCACCTTGCTCCGGCAGTCCGGCGCCACTGCTCCCGCCGCCCAACGCAGCGGCATCCGCCTCCGCCCCCCCTGTGCTCCAGCAACGGTAATGTGTGTGTTGTGCCCGCTCTCGTCTCTCAAGCACTCATTGCTCTGTGTCTGTCCTTTTCTTTCATAAAAAGAAGTTGGGGTGTGTCAGTGCTGTGGATTGGAAGCTAAGCACCCGGGAAAGTATGGTAATCTGCATGTTTCATGTTTTATTTAATCCGTTACAATGGTCGTATCTTTGATCGCTAGATATTGCCGATAAGTGATGTGTTTTTATTATGGTCCCAAGCGAGCCCCACTACTACCTACAGTAATTGTAGTAGAACATCTGAAGGCACGTGCTCAAATGTTTTTTAGAACTTCATAAGTTAAATGGTTTTAGCTTGTTTGGCATATATAAATTAATTGGTGATATGCACTGACTGCGCCTAAAAAATTCATTGTTTCTGCAGTTTCGGTGCTCTCCTGTACTTAGGCTGCTACTTTTTTAAAAAATTTAAATATTTTCATTCTGACTAAAACCACCATAGATGTAGAATTTGCCTTTTAATCGGTGTGCTGTGCTTTTCATGTTACATTTCATTGGGCAAACAACTACGCAGCTGCTTCTGAAGGGACACTTGGGCAGCTTATTCAGAGGTTGAAAAAGTTAGGTGTTATGGGCATCATTAACACCAAAACCATGAATGAGAGCCTTCTGGTTAAATGGATATGGAAGATTTTTCAACAACCAGATGAGCTGTGGTACAAAATTGTGGAAGCCAAATACTTAAGGGGTCATGGCTTTTTTTATTCCAAAATAAATGGCGGATCTCAGTTTTGGAAAGGGTTACATAAAGTAAAGCACCTCTTTAAGTGGGGAGCGGTGTTCAAGGTGGGCGATGGGAAGGTATGTAGGTTTTGGGAGGACTGTTGGTTATAGGATGTGCCTTTGAAACTCCTTTATAGTAATCTGTATAAGCTGTCTAGGAATACTGAGTGTTTTGTCAGTGACCGCTATGAGGAGGGCACTTGGTTTGTGGATTTTAAAAGATGTTTATCATCACAAGATTATGAAAGTTGGCTGGGTCTCCTACAGATGTTAAAAGACTGTGCTTTAACCGACAACAAGGCTGATTGTGTATAGTGGGCCCTTGAAAAGAAGAAGAATTTCTCCACCAAATCTTTATATAGATTCCTGACTAACAGGGGAGTTAGTAGCCGGGTGGCTGGGATCATCTGGAAAAGTAGAGTTCCCTTAAGAATCAATTTTTTTTTCTGTGGCAGATGTCTAATAATAAACTTCAAGTAGCCACAAATCTTGTTAAAAAAGGGTGGAAGGGTTCGATTCTTTGCTGCCTCTGTGGCTGTGCTGAAAATATTGACCATATCTTTTTTTCATTGTCACTAGGCAAAGTTCATTTGGGAAGTCGTTTGTGAAGTTTTTCAGCTGTCATCTTATCCTTCTTCCTGGGAGGACCTTTGTTTCTGTTGGCTAGGAGGCAAGGGGCCCCTGCCAAACAGATTGACCATTTTTCTATTTTCTGCTTTTGCTTGGGCACTTTGGACTACAAGAAATAAGATTGCTATTGAAAAAATGTTTCCCAAAGCTCCTATTGACGTGATCTATGCTGCCCTATCTCTGATCCAGAAATGGTGCGTGCTTCTTAAGGAGAAGGACCAGGTGCGGATTCTACAGGCTAAAGACGCTATTCAGAGCTGGCTCAAGACCTTCAAGCCAAATGATGTTCTTTTATCAGATGTCGAAATCTAGTGATGTAATAGGATTGAAGATACTTGTTACTTGTTCTTCCCTTTGTGAACTGGTGTCCCCAGTGGTTTTGTATCCGTTACCGTTTGCTTTCTAAGAAGCAGAGGTTTTTCCTCCTTTTTTTTTAAAAAAAAAGTCAGGTGTTAATTCCAAGCAGTGGAGACTTGGAAATTTTCGGCGCATGTTATGCCCATAGGTACGGAGCATCTGTTCTTTACTACTTCGCTGGGAACGGCTACCAGGAAAACTTCCAGCCGAAATTGCAAGTCAATCTGTACTAGCTTTTATTAGCTGAAATGATTCCCAGCCTGATTCACCTCTAACCGAACGCGCTCTTAGTGTCTTTTCATGAACTATATCTAGCTTTACAACCAAGCAGTCTAATTGATTTAAGATATGAATGATAAGAAATTGCTCCCAAGAAGTGACAGCATCTCTAAATCATCCATTCAAATTGACTTGATTCAAGATAACATTGCAAGTTGCACGCAATATTACTGTATCATTTCTTTTTAGCGATCCACTGCATTTCGGATCGTTGAGATATCTAGCGACAAATAACGAACTGCTAGCCGAAAATGGCTAGCGACAAATATCTCACACGCAATACTTACACCGGCCCTCACGCAGCCGACAGCGAGCAAGTAGGTGATGCTATGCCCTATCAGCTCTGGGGGGTGCAGAAAATGGCTAATCGCATCAGCGCACCGTGAGTATCCTCACCGAGTCACCGAACATCTATCTCCCTCTTGGCTAGCCACGGCCTGACGGCCATGCCGATCCTCGCAATTGGGATGGCTGCTGCCGAGACTTCCGCGCATCTATCTGACTATCCCTCCCGACTAGCCACGGTCATGCCGTTCCACGGATCCTCGCAATTGGGTCTGGCTGCTGCCGAGATTTCCACGGCAGTGGCTGTTGCCTGTTGGGGCTTGAAAAATGCAGGGCACAAACAGCGCCGTAGAGGACAACATGCTGCCAGGATCTTTGCAGTGCCAAACGATGCACTGTGTGGCTTCCGTGCACTCGCCTACGATGGCTACAATGGTGAAAGCATCTGGGCACGGAAGCGGCTGGCAAAGAAACCCTCGGTGGCTACCTGTAAGGCCTACTTTGGAAGCAGCTTTCCCCGCGGGGATCCCGCCGTTTTCCCGGGGCTGGAAACCCACGCGGCAATTTTCCACGCGTCGCGGCTTGAGTCAATTTGGAAGCTCTCCGCACAGGTGTTTCGGCCCCGCGGGAGCCGGGTTTTGACGGGGAAACCTGCCTGGCCTCCAGACACGGGGCGTCGTTCCCGTCCCTTTCCCTCTCGCGACTCGACTCCCGTCGCCGCCCCTCCGCCTCGCCTCGACTCGACTCTCCGCCGTCGCCTCGACTCCTCCCCCGGTCTCGACTTCTCCTCCGTCGCCATCACCTTGCGGCACCAGCATCTACGTCTCCGCAGGTGAGCTCGCTTCCACTTGCATCTCCCTGCACCGCATCTAGGGTTCCTGATCCTATCCTCACATGTTTCTTGTGGATCTTGGGACTGCGGATGGCCGCATCTTCCTCCCCACTCCGCCCCGTGCATCCGCTCACGAATCGCGACCGCTGGCACAGCTCTTCATCCGCCGCCCGCCGACCCGACCACGATGGCTCCACCACTACTCCGTGACTGACCGGCCTCGTCGCAAGATCTGGTGAGCCATTGTGCCGTCCGCGAGCAACACCGACGTCGCCAGCAACACGACACAACCTCTGCCTCTACAAGTTAGTCTTCTGTCCGCATCTCACACCCCTTCTTGTAGATCTGGGCAAAACAGCTACTAGGAAGATCCACCGTGTTGTACCAAGGTTGTTTCAGATCCAATTGCTTCATGTAGCTTAAAGAACTCAACTGTTGAACTGCTTTACTATTCATTAGCAGAGTGATTCTATGGTTTCTTGTTTGTGATGTGAAAATAGATGTCATGAATTATGGTTCTTCAATAATCGGTAGAGATTGTAGTGTTCATTGGTGAGCTGGTTTCTGTGTTCAGAACACCATTGCAATAGAATAGGATGGCATGCTGTGATGGATTTTTTTTCTAGCATTGCACAACAACTATATGCATTCTTATAACGGTCCAGACATACACTGGTTGGGACGTTTGGTAGTCTTGCTATTTTCTAGCATGCAGACTAGTATAGTAACCGGTCACTGCAGTAGCAATTTTCTGCATGGTGACTGATGCATTTCTTTTATCCCATTGCAGTAGAGAAAATAGAATGCAGTTTATTTAGGAGCTGAGCACCTAGTTTTTCAAGTTTATGGGGGCTTAGCTGTGGCAATCATGCAAGTTTAGAGGAGCAAACCACAACTGAATGCCTTCTCTCTTTTCCTTTTTGTTTACACTTGTTTTCTCTACTTGTTTACCTTGCATTGAGGTGCACATAGCTCAGTTCTCAAGTGCATACGACTCTAGCCATTTACCGTTGGGGGTACATGAACATGAACCTGGTTGCAATGTAGGACAGATGCCTTTAGCCTGGCACGAGGTCTTAGGCAGAGTGTGCCTTTTTTAATTTGATGATGGCAGCGTGGGATCTTAAGCAGAGTTTGTTTTTTAATTCCAGTGGCGTCCATACTCGTCAATTACACAATCTAATAATCTACGTGCTAAATCTCAGACAAGTGCTTGCTAAATCTCTCCGACTAATGAGGGCATGATGCTTTTGCAAGAGTGATTTTCTGCTGCGTCTTGGGATGGGGTGACACTGGTGTCAGGTTAGTTCCCCCACTGTTATTTTTTGCTAAATCGTCTTGGGACGGGGTGACACTTGTGTAGGGACAGTTATGGAAAGGGGTTGTTTGAGTTCAGTGGATGACCAGTACTCTAGAATCAGATTGATTTGTGTGGCAGGCATATGTAATGAAAAGTGACAGTATGCAAGTGCAGTTGAGTTGGGTCGTCTGGCATTGTTAAGCATAGTTGGTCATATTCCTTTGGCTTTAAAATTGATAATTTGGCTGTCGTTTTTGTTGTCAGTCCTGTTCTAAAAAAAATGAATGCATACATGCCTGGATGATTAGGTGATGCCTGGATGATTAGATGTTTTCTCCACTTTTTTAGACTTTTAATACTTCTTGATGCTACTATGTGAGTTGTTGGTGATTTTGTACAGAGAACTTTGTGGTATGGATGAGATGATGCATGTAGCCTTGTGATTAGTTATCCAAAGGTACAGTAATTAGCTAGCTGCTGGGCAAAGTTAGTTAGGGTCCATGTAGACTTGAGATGCTGCATGTAGCCTTGTAAATGTTTTTCGCCCACTAGTTAATCATGGAGCTGCTGAAGGGACTGGCTTCTGGTTCTGGGTTTCAGACTTGAGCAGCTCGTCACTCAGCTGGGGCAGTGATAGTTGAAGTTTATTTTCTGTGTTGTGCTTGAGTTTATTACATACGACACTTGTGACTTGCTGTGCTTGAGTATTGGCCTTGTGCCTTTTATTATATATATATGTAATAATATAATTTCATATATGTAACACTAGATGGCTTCTTGGGAAGAGCTTGCTAGGAATTTTTTGTTGGAAGAGGAAGAAGAAGATGAGGAGCTATTCTTTGTTCTTCTCCCTGCTGTAATGCCCTTGCTCGACGAAGAGAAAACACCTGAGCATACCTCTTCTCTTCCTGGTGCTAAAAAGGTTGAAGAGATCCTCGAAGGACACGAGAATTGGTGCAAAGTAGAATTTAGGATGGATGCTGAAATATTTAGAGCTATTGCAAACTTTCTCAGGGCTGAAAACTTGCTACATGACACACGTGGTATGAAGATTGAGGAGCAACTTGGACTTTTTATGTTCATGCTCTCTCATAATGCAAGCACAGAGAGGCTAAAGAAGGAGTTTCAACATAGTGGTGAGACAGTGCATAGGAAAGTAAATGAGGTCTTCAATATCATTCCAACATTAACCCAAAAATTCATCAGACTTCCGAATCCAAGCCGCACACACGTGAAGATTACATCTGACCCTAGATTTATGTCATTCTTTCAGGTTGGTTCATACATACAATACACTTCCCTTAATTCCATTCCTAAATACAATCCAAATCTTTAGTAATTTTTCTTACTTGCAGAATTGCATCGGCGCTATCGATGGTACGCATGTCCCAATCACAATTGGACAAGACAAGGCCAGTCCCTATAGAAATAGGAACCAGACAAATGGAAGAAACTGATCGATGTAAGAATTTTTCACTGAACCAAAAATTGTTGCCATATTCTAGTTGCAAGCACTAACTATGCTGTTGTCTTGGTATTAAATAGAATAATGGAAAAATGGCTAGGTTCCAGAAGAAGCCGTTTCCTTTATATGAAGAATGTACGTCATTGTATGCTGGTATGTTATTTGAAACTTCTCATGTCAACTAATACAAAACCTATGCAACCCTCTCATGACAACTTGTTTCCTTTTTTTGCATAGGAAGTGTTGCTACAGGAGATCTAAACTTCACTTCAACTGCTCCGGCTGCTCTAGCTGCTCCAGTTGCTCCGGCTGCTCTAGCTGCTCCAGTTGCTCCGGCCGCTTTAGCTGCTCCAGTTGCTCCGGCTGCTCTAGCTACTCCAGTTGCTCCTTCTGCAGTCTCTGATAGCACAAGTCTATGTGCTACTTATGATGGGCTAGATGTCTCAAGTGTACACATTGAAGCTCAGTCTAGAGGAGATTCTATGAAAGGAGCGAATGGTCGGAGAAAACGTAAGCAGAGTCACATTGGTGCTGCAATTGATGGTTTTGTTGAGTTTAGGAAGATGCAAACAAGTAAAACTATGGAAGCTCTCAGTGAAAAGAAGAAACAAGACGAAGCATTTTCAGTCGGCAAGTGTCTCGATGAAGTTGATGCAATGCAACTTACTGATGTGGAGAAGGCTTATGCTATGAATATCTTCAAATCTGAGATTGACAGGGAGGTATTCAAGAAAATGAAAAACAAAACTGTTCGCTTGATTTGGCTCAAACATCAGATTAAGTAATGCTTAGCTGTCCATCGTTTCATTTCAGCAATATATCACTAGTTAGTCCTTGTTCTTAACTTTGCTGTTTTTATTTAATCCCTGTTCATCATATAGACTATCCCTGTTTCTATTTGATGCTAATGCTTTTCCTTGTGGTTACTTGCAGTGCTATCAGTGGAGGCAATGTTGGTGGAGGCAATATTGGCAGAGACAATTTTTGAATTGACAAGATATCAGGTATATTATTTGAATTTGCCCACTATCTAGCTAGCTTAGTTGTTGGTGGATGCACAATGTTTTATTTGCCAATGTTGGTGGATGCACTGGTTCTAGCTAGCTGCATTGTTTATATACCAATATAGGTGTGATTATAGGTTGGCCCTCAATGTTTTATTTGCTTTCTTGGATATTTAGCAATTAACATTTGCAAGATTCTACTATCTAATTAAAAATGCTTTCTTGAGGCAACTCGGTCTTTGCCATGGCGTAGTTCTTGCAGCTGTCGAGGAAGAGCCGGCTATGATAAGTGCAGGTGTGGGGGGGGAAAGCAAGTTGTAGTATCGATTTAGATGTAGAGGAGGTTGGAAGGTTGAGGGGTGTATGTCTACTGCATATTAATAGGTCTACTAGTGGAGTTCGATAGAAGGGAGGCCTTTGTTTGGTTCCTGTAGAGGTGTTAGTGTGAGTTCAGAGGTGGCTGTTGATGATTGAAGTCAAATTAAGAAGAAGTAGCAGTTTAGGAAGTTGCAAATCAAGGAAAGGCAGTATGCAGAATGCAAGTGATGTTGATGTTCAGAGGGTTTGATTGAATTTTGCTGCTGCAAATTAGAGATCGATTTTATGGGAAGTGAGGAGGTTGTAGAAGTAAGAGAAGCAGTTGGGCAGCAAGGAGTCTGATTGTTGATGGCAAGTAGAAGTGTCGAGGTGCAGTTAGAAAGAAGATAGATATAAGAATTAGTAGAGGAGAAAGCCTGAAGAATGCAGCAAGCAGTGATAGTTTGACAGAGTAGTGGGCCTGATATGTTAGCAAACTTGTGTGTTTAGAGAAAATAGGCGGAGTCTGAATTTCATGAGTAGGCAGAGGTACTGTACTGCATTAGAGAGGAGAAATGGGCAGATTTAGTGTAGATGGTTCAAGTAGTGCAGTTTAGTAGATGCAAGTCAGAGAGTTAGCAGATCTGCTCATATCACCCACTTGTTCAATCAGGTAAGGCTATTCTAGTGATAATTAGTAGCAGCCAGTGTTAGATTAATCAATCATAGGAGTACAAATGTCAGTGATCTAATTTCAGCTGGTTTGGTTGTAATTTACTTGCACATAGGACTAAAAGGTAGTAGGAGTACTTCGTAGTAGAGTTGAATGGACCAATGGAACAGTAAGCTGTAAGCTCCTCCCTTGGTTGTGCGGCACACTACAGCTTTGTGTAATGGTATCTCTAACTCAACATGAAGCAGAGGCAGAGCTATAGGAGAAATGAACATCTAGCTTTAGGAGCTCTCCTAGCTCTTGGTTTAGCTGTTACCCTGTACAAAAGGGCCATCTTTTTTACTCTGGTTTCTCAAAAAAGTATCTTAGCCATCCTTCTACGTAGGTCTGATTGAATTTGTTTCTGCATTTTGTGGCTGGTTTTGTGGAGCTTAGATGACATTTTCTGAATTTGTTTCTGAAAAAAAGTATCTTCTGGTTCAAGTTGATGTATCCTAGCAGCACTAGATTAGTTTACTTTAGGTATGTCTCTAGCTACTAATTTTTCCCTTGTTTACCTGCAGGGTTCTTGGTGTGGAAGCAAATGCATGATTTGAGAAGAAAATTGTTCTTACTATCTGCAGTGCCTATGTGACAAGCTTATGCAAAGGAGTTCTTTTTTTTTTCTCTTGAACACTACTTATGCAAGGAGTTGAACCATAATTTTGTTTCATATATGTCTTGGATATCTGTATGGAGATGATCTATGATTTGGTGACAAATGGATTAGCTAGATTGAATTTGCCACTTGAATTAAATTTTCTATGTATTGGACTATGTCAAATAATTTTGGTCTTATGAATTTTCATGCATTATGTGCATGAAAATATTGTGGTTGGCATTGATATGTGGTGATTTCCTTATATTATTCAAAAAATTGTTTTTTCTTGATTTTCTGAGACATTGTTTTCAGTTTTGTTGCATACACTTTGGCAGATTGGCTGCAAGACTGACGTACTTTGGATTGGCTGCAAGACTGACGTACTTTGGAACCTGCTCCGGACAACATGTATCTCTGATGGACACTGTGCTTAGTTAAGTTCCCTACGCCGGACAACCTGCAGCCAAATGGCAGCAGGGAAACTACCCCACGCGTGGTTACCTGCCCTGGTAACAGGCGGGAATGGAAAGTCCAAAATTTTCCACCCGCAGGACAGTCTTCCCGGGGAAAAATTTCTTCTGCTGCCAAAGTAGGCCTAACAGAAATGCTCCCAGCACCCAGAAGCAGTTTTTTTTTGGTCTTATTAAGGGTACATGCTTTCCTCATGTGCACCACTAGGATACGTGCACTTCTATTGTCTCTCGCCTGATGTGCACGTATCTTGAAGCACATCCAGTTGTGTACATCTCTACTGATGTACACGCATCATCCTGAGTGCACGTCAGGAGAGCAGTGCCCTTAGGCCTTAGGGGCAGAATTTACTTTCCCCAAGACCCCAATCTGGATCCAGCTGAACCCTTCTCTTCCTTGATCCGTGGCGTCACTCACACGCAACTTAACAAGCAAACCTTAGTTGCCCTTCTTCCGGGTTGCTCACTACTGGTCTGCAAACCAAAAAAAAATTCACCAAAATGCCCACAAGGGGCATAAGCCTAGATTGTGTTGGTGCGGCTCATGGCAAAAACATAAAGAAGGCCTTGGGGCTTGGGGATTAGTAGATGAATTAACAGCAGGAATGGGATGGTTATTCTGAGTTTCCCAACTGCTGTCTTAAATTTCACTTAAGGCCTTGTTTGGATGCATGTGTATCCACTTCAATCCACATGTGTTGAAGTGAGATTTTTTTTAATTCCACTTCAATCCACTTCAACACATGTGGATTGAGATGAATACATGCACATCCAAACAAGGCCTAAGAGATTAGACCCTCTACATTTCTACTACCTCCGTCCAATAATACAAGGAACTCTGAGTTTGTACTAAGTCCACTATCCCTAAGTTTGACCAAATTTATAGAGAGAAATGTTAACATCTAGCACATCAAAGAAGCAACTTGTGAAAATATATTTCATATATAATAGGTATAATCTAATTATGCTCATTTGATGTTGTAAAAATTATTATTCTTTTCGACAAACTTGGTCTAACTTAGAATGGTTGACTTTGGATAAACTCAGGATCCCTTATATTATGGGACGGAGGAAGTATAAAATTGAGTAACAAAAAAATAATTCAAAGTCATACTTGTTCTTTTGCAAGAAGGCAAGACTTTCATGGCTAAATATACAATACTGATGACATACTGTTGAAGTTTATAGCGAAATATATATCAAAAAAATTATAGAATTCACCTAACAGACTTGTTAGCACTAACCTATTGATTTAACCTGTTTGCAATACCAAACAGAAATTTGCATGGCCAAGGCCAAAACATTTTTAAAAAATAGTAAAACAAAGTGGGGAAAATTGGAGCTTGAAACTCACCTTGCTATGGGGCTTCAATTAAGCATCTAATCATCTATGCTATGAGAAGAATCAACGTAAAAAGAATAAGAAGAATCAACACAATGAGTCCATGGCACCAATACCATTTTGCGTGGAAGCCAGAATCATCATGACTTAGAACCTGTACTGCCAGGACGCCAGAAACCCTTGGTGGCAACAAGAAATTGATGTTTGACAATCGTAGTCTTGTAATGCAAAGACCTGAGAACAGGTTCCATCTTTCTTATCACGTCTATAGTGTCTTGCAGCACAAACCATCTACCAGGTCTAAGTATTCTGTCAATTTCAGCTGCAACTTCAATGATGTGGCACCTAAGATAAAAACAAAACCGAAAAAAGCTTGCTTGCTATAAAGTTGTGATACAAGAGAATGTCAGAATATACACAGTAAGAATTCTTCAACAATTAAAAGACAGCTCATTTACCTTTTCGTAAGGGGCCCTAAGAGATAACTCATGTGAAGAAGATCATAAGTCCGTGGGTATGTATTAAAAGATTCACACCAGTCGTGATATACCCCAATCAGACCTCTGTTGAAAATGATGTGCAATGTATCTGGCTGATCAACAGGTACAACATTCATAACCCACAACGGTCGATCAATAATTGATGCTGCAAATCTGATTCAAGGAAACAATCATGATCAATGTCTCGCCACAGATGAAGGACATAGTTTATGACTACGTTTAGGAAAAGAAGAATTTCTGTAAATAAAATTTGAAATAAGTGTAATATCAAATATAAACCATAAGAATCACGCAAGCACATCATATATCCTCTGAATAAAGTTAAGTACTTGATCTTAATGAAGTATGGTTACTCTCCCAGCTCGCAATCCAGGACTATGAATGAAAAGCACTGAAAAGCCAACTGGCAGCTTCTAAAACTATGTACAGTGTGTTCCGTTTAACATTAGAAAAGTTGAAGCCAAGGACTGCGAAGTCAATTGTTGAAAAATACAGCATATTCATCCCTACAACAAGGAAAAACTATGCCAGAAAAAAAGGTGAAAACCATAGTGTCAATAGATTTAGAAATTAGCAATTCTGTTTGTCTGACACATCTGAATTAAGTGTCAAACAAGATACAGGCAGAGAAGTGAAAATTAGACATTTCAAAAGGCATATCGTTGTAACAGCTGATACAGTCAATTAATTTAATTAATTTTGCATAAAGATCTCAAACCAGTTTTTGCTTACCCTCCAAAACCCGCATTCATGTCCATAACATTGCGAACACTAGACCAATTAACTGCAAATTCATTGAGATATACTTCTGAAACAAGGTCCTTCCAGTAATTTGTATCAGAATCAATTTTTTCTTGAGGAAACTGAATGGAAGAATTGTTAGATGTAGTCGAGTGCTTCATATTAAGTCTTTCAGGCCACGAGATGGGCCAACTATTTCCTCCACCAGAACTTGGAACTGCGGGAAAGAGGCAACTATCGAGAGGTTTATACCTGAAGGGGGGAATACAAGATGATTAATATATATGGTAGGAGTAAAGATCATAGCATAAATCCCCTTTGAAGCCGATGCATCAGTAACCAAGACCCAAGATGGCACAAATCATAATTGCCTTGACTCTTGACCACTGATGCAACTACTGGCTAAGACAGTTCAAGAAAATGTACCAAGGGAAACGTGATTGATCACTCTCAGAGCACAGAGGCAGTTCATTATTTTTTCTCTCAAGGTAGCATGAATTTGATGTCGGCTTTTGGTATATAACAACTCCGATCTTATTGCTATCTCGAGATTTTACCACTGTCCTCCAGCAGATCGATTTGGTCAGAGCAACCACCGCTGCCAGCCATTGAACACAAATCAAATCAGCAACTAGAGATTATTCTCTGTCAATCATATGATAGGTTGCAAAAGAAAAAGGATTTGCAGGCCTAAGGACGAACAGATAAGGTATGATGCAAATATATTTTATTAACCAAAGTGTGAAACATTTCAATTTTAAATATGATCATTTAACGCTGGTCATATATGATAACCACATGCTTAGTAAAACAAGGCAATAACTACAAATTCCTAAAGGACTAACTAATGAGTTCAATCTACTGGCATATAGCTGCTGCATTTCTTGTATTTTTATTAGATTGCTCTTAACTGTTATGCTATATTGCACATTGACATGGATATGGATTGAAGCTAGAAATTCACTCAAAAAATATATTCAACGTACACTTGTATTACCTCAAAGGTGCATAATTTGATTGAGATACTAATGCTGGAGGTTCGTATTAATGAGAAACATATGAGGCGAAAGATAGTGGTCACAAACCATTCCAATCATCTATATCTCTTGGGTCTTTGCGATAGACAGGTGTTGCAGACCAAATGTAATATCCTCCAGGCCTGAGTACTCTATTGAGCTCCAACAATGGTTTTCCACCTGCATGCCCCAAGTAGAGTAGCTTTAACCAAAAAAATGTATGCGTATCACACACATCACATTAAAACAGTGTATAAAATAAGTGAAAAATGTTGTATTTAATAAAATGAAGAGAAGAACGACATGATAATATAACAGTGTTCCAAAGCACTTGCCATCAGCATACCAGTGGACCCTACACCTTGCGCAGTGGATGACATCAAATGAATTATCAGGGAAAGGAAGCTTTTGTGTTCCAATCACTGCCAAAAACGCTGGAATCCCACGCTCCAGTGCAAACTGAATCTGAGCTTCATGCTCATCTTTGGGTGCAAAGGACATGGTAATGACATTCCTGTCAAGCAAGTATCCACCAAAGCTAGCAACACCACATCCAACATCCAGGACAGTTCTTGTATGGATTCCCCATTGAATGTTTGGTAAAATCTATAAAAACAATAACTGCAAGCCATGAGTTATTACAGACAAAGACAAGGGAGAACATTATATTTGCCATGTTTGAGTAAATTTTCCAATTTGTGATGATTATCCAAGGAATGCAAGTATGACTTTTCTTTTGACACACTGGGTCTTCAATGAAGATACTACAAAAATATCAGTAATATACTGAACTTCTATCAGAAAGCAGCATCACATGCAAGCATATATGATCGGACATAGCTGGAATTACATAAAGAGCATAAGTAATAGCTACCTGTTCAATGAATCGAATGTATGCGGTCACGCCATTTTTGAATTGAGTCCCACCTCCAGGGAAAACAAAATAGTTACCAGACTTCCTGACCCAGTTCTGGTCCTTCTTGTATTCCACTAACTTTGGGTGAGGAACATTGTTATACCAAATCTGAAATTAGCAAGCGGAATGTAATATTGCAAGGTAGTCAGCAATTGTACACTTTACTGAATGTTGAACCAAAGTTATAAAACAGAAACTAGGTACATTCCAAATTTGAGCATTAGAGATATGTGACAAAGTCTGCATTTAAAGAAAAGGGAAACTCAATATCCATGCCGTGAATTTTCATCTGATAGACAGTATTCATACAGCATAGCCATGCTCCCAAGGGTCATACGCGGGAATGAATTAAAAAAGTTTGCATCAGTATATGTTACCACTAACCACATGGATGAAAAAATTCCCAACCTGGCAGCACACTTTATGTACAGCACTACAGCTCAATAAGATGGGCATCTTAGATCACAAACTTCTAAGGCTGCATCCAAGATCTATGACAGAGCTCTACTACCCTTTCCAGACATGTGTCTGCTATTCAGTTTCGAGAATGTTAAAACTGTGTGCTCAACTGGATCTCATAATCAAGGCGCTGGCAGGCCACATACTACAAAACTATCAGAGCATTGGAGCGCAGATTAGCATATTAAATTACTATAACCAGTTAACCACTAATCATCCATTGGGTAATAAACAAACAGAAGTGGAAACATCTTCCTCGCTTACCGAAGCAAGCAAGCGGGCGTCCTCACCATGTCACGGCTGCGCGGCCACGGCACCGGACGCCGGTACCTCTCGGGCAGCGGCACGAGGCACCTCGGTCTCGGCTCCGTCGGGCAGTGCCTCTCCCGGTGCTCCATGTGCCGCCGCGACTTGAGTGCCTTGATCGCCTTCACGTTGTCGAGGCAGGGGATGTAGTCCGCGGCCTCCACCTCCTTCCCCACCTTGCACAGCTCCCACGACGGCAGCTCCACCGGCTCCTCCACGGCGGCGCCGCCGCCTTGCCCCTCCTCATCTCGCCCGCTCGAGACTCCCGCGGCTGTCTCACCGTTGCCTACCGATCCCCTCGCTTCAGTGGCGGCAGGGGGCATGCCGTGATCTGGTTGGGGCACGTCAGCCTCCGCGTCACCTGCACCGGCTGCGGCGGTGGCGTCTGGCCGAGGCGGGCCAGCGGTGCTGTTGCTGACCGCATCAAACGCGATGGCGGTTCCGGTTCCGGGCGGAGATGCGTCAGCGGAGACGCGATCAGCAGAAGTGCTGCTGCTGCCCCCGTTGGAGGCAACAGAGGTTGGGGTTTCGGGTGAAGATGCGTTAGAGGAGACGGGAATTGAGACTTGAGAGGAGAGGTGTGAGGATGAGGAGGAGAAAAACGGGAGCGCCGACGGTCCGGGGCTGAAGAAGAGGAAGAGAGAGGATAGAAAAATGAAGAGGGTGACGGCGACGACGACGACGATTGGGCGCTTGCGAACGGAGAGGAAGGAGGAGATGGCCATTCCTCCTCTGTTTTGCAGATAGTGAACGGGAGTGCAGGATGGGGGAAAGCGAGGAAGCTCGAAGGCGGCGGCCGGGAAGGAAGCGCACGGGCACGGCCGGGCGCCGTGTGCGGTGGGGTGCCCGTGTGGGCTGCTCTGCCCCTCAGCACGTTGTTGTTGCAGGTCTGGCGCTGGGGAGGTTTGTTCCAGTGTAGTGTAGCGACTAGCGAAGTACGTTACGTCCTCCGCAGGAGTGAGTATTTGTTTAGTTGATTTGGACTTTTCTGGATATAAGTATATTTTTTAAAAACATATCCTCTCCTTTCAAAAAGAAAGTCTAGAGTTTTGTGCATACCAAGCTTTCTTACATTTAATTAAGTTTATAAAAATATTAGCAATATTTGTACCTCCAAATAATCTTAATATAAAATATTTTATCATTAATCTAATGATATTGATTATGCATTATAAATATTAATAATCTGTTGTATATAATTGGTGAAAGTTGAAAATGGTTAACTTCTCGAGAGCGAGAACTCTTTACAGGATGGAGTACCACCTAGCTTCTGGATGATTTCTATGCAAAAAAAAATAAATACAACCAGGGTTTCTTTGACCGATACACTATCGTTTGGGTAAATGCTAGCGATATTATATGTCCAATCTGTATCCTCCAACTACATTCAAGTTTGTGAACATAGGTTTTTTGTGATGGAGCTGTCCATCTAAGTCTAGGTACCTGACTTAGGCATGAGTGCTTGTATTTTCTACAATTTATTTATGATTCAATGGCGTTATATTTTTAGTTGTAGGCGATCTATCTGTCGATAATAAGACGATTGTTGTGACTTCGTCGATCTTGAGATCTATTGGCTTAGTCTTTCGAATGTGCTAGAAGTTGTGTGTTCGTGGTTCAAATGGACGAGTGTATGTGCATCTTTGTGTTTAGGGTATGATTTGGAAAACTCTACTCAAGTTTGAGCCCTTTTCCATCTACTAACTCCACTAGACCAATCTTCCTTCACCCCGACATCAACACCACCCCTACATTGTTCTTTGTGTTGTTTCTTCATGCTCTATGTTCTTCTTTAAACTTCTACTAACCAGTGGTCTCAGTGAGAGGTTTCATGTCTCTGTTTTCAAGACATAGCAGTCTTGAAAACCGAACATGAAACAATCTCTGTCAATGTACACTTTCATTTCAATGTTTCATAGTCTAGCTCCAGCATAATCGTTCCACAATGTTGTGATCAAATGTGCTATGTGAATTATGTAGCTGCTTAATATCGTTCCAAGTATTAGTGTTTAGAATATGGTCACATTGAAAAATAAACATGGTTCATCATATGTCTGCTCTCCTCCTCGTAGGTATTATATTGTATATTGGATTGATTGTTTCCTGCACAAAGGTTATAACAGGAAATTGTTTTCCCTTGATTTGTCTTAAGCATCTTCTTCATGTTCTATATTTTCTTGTCGTTTTCAAAATGGTTGCTTGTCAATTTGAGATGAATAGATTACCATGGCTTCTAGAGATAAAATGTGGACACTTATGATGTCTGATGAAACTAATGTTGACGGAATTTCATCGTCATTGCCAATTGACTCCTTTGATACCCAACCTAATACACAACTTGGTAGTGCAAAGGCATCCAAGAGAGCAGGCAAGTACACTCAAAGAGGGGCATTCAATTGTGTCGTGCTTTTTTTACTTGACCAGGACTCATACGAGTTAGACAACTCGTAGAGATGGCTACAGGGTCCAATTCCAATGCGTATTGGGTCGCGTCCTTCGTATCTCGTATGTGACCCGATTCTTATACGTATTGGATTCCATTACAACGCAAGTCTAATAAAAAGGTTGTAGACCGACCTTAACGCTTTCCTGGTTCAATGAGTCAGTGATCTTTACAGCTGAACAAGTGCAGACCGAAGCAATATGCTTGCCTGCCTCCATTCTGTTGCTGAAGAAATTTACAGGTTTCTATGTTAGTACTCCTATCTTTTATCTGTTACTCTACTGGGCTAGTTCCAGGATCTGTCTGCTTTCGAAAAACTGGATTTGATCTTGATGGGAAGGTGCTTCATAGCCATAGGGCGATACAAATGGCAAGTACGATGACCACCTCGTGTGCATTCCTCTGTATCAGAAGACCAATGAAACCAAGCACCAAGCAATCAGGCATGTGCATCTTTATCTTACTAGAAGAACACCAAACGAAACGTACTAGTATGATATTTTCTTCTGAAAAGGCTACTAGTAAATATCAACCATGAAACGTTTGCATTTGATGTTTTTCTGTCAAAGATTTGACAGCACTGTTATTTCAACTACTGCAAAATAGACTAGACGGAGACCCAACAAGACAGCAGAAATGCAGAACCTCTTGGAACCAAACTCAGCTTAATTTTTCACATGCGAGTTAGCTGATAGTTTTGCTAGCTGGGCACACCTTGTCTCCTCTGCTGGCTTTCGTCTCTTGAGCAATTGCTAGGTGCTTCCCCTTGCATGCCTCTGGAAGCTTCCCGTCATAAGCGCTGCAGATGTATGCCTCAAAGTTCATGTAATCCTGTAGACGGTAAATTAGACTAGATTTCTGAATACATGAGACGACCTCAATTCAAAGGAATAAAAAGGCGCATCTTACATCACCGAGCGGTTTGCCGTTGACGACCACCCAAGGTACAAACTGATGAGGAGGCTGCAGAGCATTTGTCTCGGCAGCATACTGGAGTACGAACTGTATGATTCCAGTTGTTTGGTTGCCGGATTGTGAATAATCCATGAAAATATAAAACTATTTTGCACAAATTGGTAGCATAGAGAAAATTACTGAATCCCTTATTTTTCTTTTGTGGTTTCTGTTGTGACTTGTGAGCTCCAAATGAAACTAGTCTATGACATGACCAGCACTGTCGAAACAACACATGCTAACACCAAGATAGTGGCTCAATTCGTTTTCTAGGGAAAAAAAACTACTAGCATGTAACATACACCAGTTGCAAAAGTTCCAAAAACAACGGAAAACAGAATGACAGCAGGAAGTCTAAAGAACTATGTTGCAGTATGTAACCCACCTGCCTGCCATATCCTGAGTTGTAGCAGTCGGCGACACTAGTTTCCTGAAAGCAAGACTGCCAGGCGTCCCATTTCCGAGTCAGGGCTAAATGCTCAACGCATTGAATGAAAGGGAAATGCTGCTCCTGTATTAATGGCCTTCTTTAGTTCCCGTGCCAAAACTTTACATCCTATCGCATCGAATATTTGATACATGCATAAAGTATTAAATATAGACTAAAAAATAACTAATTACACAGATTGTGAGTACTTTGCGAGACGAATCTTTTAAGCCTAATTAGTCCATGATTTGACAATAAAGTGCTACAGTACACACATGCACTAATGACAGGTTAATTAGTCTTAATCAATTCGTCTCGCGATTTACTGACGGATTCTGTAATTTATTTTTTTTATTAGTATACAAACACCTCGTACAACACCCGATGTGACATCCCAAAACTTTATACCCTGGAACTGAACAAAGGCATATCATAACAGTTATTGCATTTTTTTAAGTTCATTTTCTGAGGAATTGACAGATCCACTGTACGTATATATGTCTGCAAAATTCAGTGCCTGGTCTAAGTGAATCATTAAAATCTGACAGATAAACTATAGAATATTGAACTATCAGAAATTCATAATGTGGTAAGGGTCTGTGGATACTAAAACGTTAAGAGATGCTTGTATCGAATATATTTCACATTTCAGAACCATTTTGACCTCTCTTTTTTTCAACGTAATAAGATGACGTATTCATAACATAGGCATTACCGCATCAGGCCATAGTCTAATCACACAAGCTTCTATAGCGTTGAGTTGGCACTCGTCCTCTCCATGCTGCAAAACAAAGCAATTGACTAGTGAAGTGAGCAAACCGAAGCCTGTTCATTAAAGTTTAGTAGTAGTTTAGTACTTGCTGTACTAATCTGTGAACAGATACATTCAATACAGAATGTGAAATACTAGTACCTAACTGCAGCATGAAACCAGAAGAACCAAATGCAGTAGAGTAACCCAATTCTCTCAAATTTTCGGCTGAACTTCTTGAGAAATGCACCCAGTTCAAGAAAAAAAAGAGGATGATACGGTGTCAGGCACTGACCTGGCAAGTGATGGTTCCGTCGGCGGAGACACGCCCATTGCCGAAAGGGACCAGCCGCAACTCAGCAATGGAGGAGATCCCGTTGCGGAAGATCCTTGAGAGGTCGTTCACGACAAACGCGGAGCAGAACGGGCACAGCGTTTCGTAGTAGACCGAAACCGGGACTCTCCCGGCGGCGCATGCCGGGGATAGGCAGAGCAGGACGAGGGGAAGACGAAGACGAAGACGAAGACGAAGAAGCGGTTGCGGTTGGGAAGCCATGGCGATGGAGCAACGGAAGAAAAGGCGCCCACTGGCTTTTAGTTTAGTTTAGTCGAAGGCTATGATGATGATGGCCTATGCGCGAGAGATGCTTTTCCTTTGGAGGGAAAATTAAGGAGGGAGCAGGAGGAGGTTGGAGGAGATGCCGATGCGCTTGATCTACTGGAACAAGGCAGATTTTGTTCGGTGATACTCCCTCTGCCCCAAAACATCGGTTGTCGTTGTGTGCGTGCCACAAGTTTAATTTAATTCGTAGAAAATATGTGTAATATTTATATCTCCAAATAAATTTATTAAAAAACTAGATTCAAAGATCTTTTCAAGGATACTAATTATGTACCGTAAATATTAATATTTTTTAATATATATTTTGTCAAAGTTATTTCTCAAACGTAAACTATGGATATTTAGGGACAGAGAGAGCATGCGTGTATCCCTTTTCCCAGGTTGCGCGGGACACAAGTTCTTTTGAGGACTGTTGCTTGCTTCGAATCAAGTGGCCCAGGTTTTGATTCCTTCCCACCGCTGGTGTACATTTTTTGTTCGGAGGCCGTGGGGCGTGGGCTATTCAGCATCTGCATTTCCAAGTTCCAACACCGGCTTCTCGAGAGGAACTGATAGCTTGTCACTGAACTTATATGATTACATCAGGACTGATGAATGGAGTATCTGAAGATTAAGGTTTGGATGATTGAACTGTAGGGTGAGAGGTATTCTACTATTCTCTGCTCTTTCAGGAAGATATAAAATGAGAAAGAAGAATGACAAAGGCGTGGAGCCTGATCTAGGGAGATCTGAGATCTGCACATCACACTTTTCTTTACTCCCCTGAGAATGCATGCTTTTGTTCCCTTTTTATCCAGTTCATTTTTATAGCTTTTCTGCTGGATGTTTTTTTTTAATGTTTTGGTTCCTTCTTTCACTTTTCAGCCCTATTATAGAACTATATGAAAAAAAGAGGCAATAGGTATTATATATGTGGTATATTTTTTTAGTGAAAAAATGGTTTGTACTAGGGCATAATTTTCTAACTACATGAACATTATACGATTAGAAATTGATATTTGATTTCATTTTTTATTTAAAATAAATTGGTTATTAATTTTGAAATAAATAAACTAGTTTTAATTATTTTCAGAAAATACAAATCACCTTTGAAAACAGCTAATAGTTAAATTTGCCCGTATTGATCTAGCTTGAGGCTAAATTTCAAAACAGCTAATCTTTTAATTATCGATAACGATATTGTGCAGGCGTCCGTTCCGTCCGGGCGCCGTGCGCCTGAGCCTGCGGCCCAATTAGAGTGACAGTCATGCCACCGAAGAAAAGAAGGGCCGTATCGATTTCTCCGACCCTCGTCATTTCCATCCGCCACCGTGTGCCCTCGACCACTCGTTGCTGCGCCCGCCCCCGCGTGCTCCCCGGGACGGACGCCGCGCTGGCGCCAGCTCGCTGCCCCCCCATCCCCCGCGCCCAGGCTCCCTCCCTCCCCCCTCAACGACCTCCATTGTGACCCGGCTCCAGCTCCCCCACCGGAGACGAGGACGACGAGGACGGCTCCAACGAGGTAGGTCGGTCCTTCTCTGGATCTGACCCCTCCTTCTACAGATCTGAGCCCTCGTCCTCATCCTCGTCCTCCTCATCATCCTCCTCTGGATCTGAGGGACATGACAGTGGCTAAGGTTCCGGCGAGCTCTGGGTCTTATTCCCTCCTCCCTCCGACAAGCTCGAAGGTGATGGGCCAGGGCTGGAGCAGCCTACTCCTCGAGCCCATCCCCTTGCTATTTGTACGTCCTTTTTTTTTTGCTATTTCTCCGTGTTGCAATGAGTTTTTTTTATGTTGCAACAGATGATTTTCGAATGTTGCAATGAGATTTTTGGGTTGTTGCAACAGATGATTTTCAAATATTTCCATTTCCATGTTTCATGGTTGATTTTTGCGTGTTGCAGTACTACTATTTCGAGATGTTGCAGTATATAATTTTCGATGTTGCAGCATATAATTTTGATGTCGCAGTAAATATTTTTTAATGTTGCAGTACATGTTTTTTCAATGTTGCAGTATATATTTTTGCGATGTTGCAGTACATGATTTTTGATGTTGCAGCACATAATTTTTCATGTTGCAGTTCATATTTTTTCGATGTTGCAATACATGTTCTTCGATGTTGCACTACATAATTTTGCGATGTTACAGTATTTGTATTCTGATGTTGCACTATATAGTTTTTCTATACGTTTGCTACGTTGCGCTTGAAGTGTTTTCGTGCTCTTGGGACAGGGGGCGTGGTGGGGGAACGGGATGCGTTGGGGAACGGGGACAGGGGCACGGTGGGGAACAGGGCGCAATGGGGAGAACGGGGCGCGGTGGGGAACGGGACGCGGTGGGGAACAGAACGCAGCGGGGGACAACGGCGCTACCTGGGACCTGTGTCCGGACGTAGCCAGGGGGCTGGATGTCCGGGCGCTAGGTATGCCCTTCAATTATATTTCATGGTGTATCTAAATAATCTAGCTTGAGGTTATAGATATTTGTGAATTTTTCTATAATCTCGATCAAAGCTAGAGAAGTTTGACTAGAGACAAAACTAAAACGACTTGAGTTTAGAACGGAGGAAATAGATAAAAAGCATTACTTATGGCATCTGAACCGGTTGATGATGCATACAGCCATTAAACCCAAATACATCAATATTTTAACCCCAGTGGAGCCATGCACCCAAAAGGCCAAAACTCCACCGCGTCGGTGGTGCTTTTCAATACATTCTGTTTATTTATTTGAGCTAAGTATCATTGTAGCAGTTCTCTAGAATCAGGCGTACAGCAGGACTGATTCACAGGGCTAGATGAGCCCTTTGTTTCTGAAGCAATCGACGGTCTCCCTGATGGTCACGTCGAACGGAACGAAACGAACGCCCAAATCGATCAACTTCTTGGAGGGCTCCTTCACTCTCATCAACCAGCCTTGTTTGTCCTCCTTGATTCTGATGTGAAAATAAAAATGTTATTACCGAAACGAACAGCCCTGCAGCATACAATGCAAGCTTGTTGATGCATGTTGTCAGAAACGGATCACCTGTGAACTGGGAATTCAGGGTACATATCAGCAATTTTATCGGCGAAGTCAGCCAAGCGTTCCATGGACGCCAAGCACAGGTGCCGTCCCTGCGCGGATGGGTTCTCATACAGCACAATCGCAGATTGCGCCACGTCTCTGACATCGACCCACCCTGTGTAGACAGCGTCCAACTCAAGCTCCTGACCTGGTTGATTAAGTGGTTAATTTTGCACCCTTTAGAATTAGGAACGACAGGCGCCATGTGTTCATTGCAGATTTGCAGTTCAGATGTGATGCTGTAAATGGCTAACCTCTCAGGAGCTGCAGCAGAATGTTCAGACTGGTATTGACTGATGGTGTAAAAAATGGGCCCAGAGTAGTCCCTGGATTTAGCACAACCAGCTGCAAACCCTCCTTTACGGCGAATTCCCACGCAGCCTTCTCTGCCAAGGTTTTAGAGACGTGGTACCAAAGCTGCTCCTCAAAGTGAATGAATGAATCAGCAAGTCGTAAACACATGCTGTCTATATATGATCGAGTGAAAGTAGCCAGCTACCATTGTTTTGTGCAATTCTGACCAGGTAAACACGATGATGCATAAACACGTTCTAATTTGGTCATTTTGTTTTTACTACTAACATTAACATGCAAGAAAAGCATAGCAACAGTGTACATTTGTGCTGTACGCCTGTACCTGACGTTTCTTGAGGAGTTCAAGGTCGGCCCAGCAGTCATCCTCTACTATCACCTTGTCCGCAGGCCAGGCAGGATTCGGCAGCATGGCGGACTTTGACGACATGAGAACAACACGGTGGACGCCGCAGTCCTTGGCAGCACGGAGGACGCTGAGCGTGCCCTTCAGCGCAGGCTCCAGCAGCTCCTTCTGCGATCGAGCAGTACGCAATCGTCACGATGAAATAGGCCAGGCGTGGTTGTATATATATGAGACAGAGCGGAATGATTATGCAGGAAGAAGAATTGCCTCCGGATCCCGTGTCTGCAGCGTCAGAGGGGACGCCAGGTGGAAGACGCCGCGGGCGGGGCGCCCTCGATCGCCGGTCGCATGGAGGAGGCAGCGTCGAGGAGGTCCATCTGGAACAGCCGGAGCCGCGCGTCCGCGCCGTCCAGGGCCTGCAGGTGCTTCGTCTCGCCCTCGTCCTCTGCGAGAACGAGCAAACAGAACATGCATGCAAATCGCGTTTCGTTTTACTCCTTGTCTCGTGTGCGCGTGCAAATGAATTCGATGATCTAACAGAGAGAGAAAAGACGGGAGAGCATGCGTGCTATATGCTCTGCTACGCACGGAGGTTCTTGACGGCGGCGTGGACGGTGTAGCCGCGGTCGAGGAGAAGGCGCACCAGCCAGGAGCCGATGAAGCCGCTGCCGCCCGTCACGCAGAGGAGGCCTCCACGGGCACCAGCGCTGTCCCCGGCCGCCTCCATGTCGTCGTTGACCGGCCGGATCGATGGTCTCCCTGTCTGCCGCTAGCTCGCTCTATGTGACTAGCCAGTAAAGCCACACCCACACTCTTCCTTATACAACACACAGGCCGGCATACTGACGCGGGGGCACGGCATTTAGTCTTTGGCGGGAACGAGGCGGCTGAACATACAGGGTTGGGGCTGGGCCCTGGCAAGCTCAGTTGTCTTGGGCCTCAATCGCGCAATCGATTATATTGTTCGGTTATTCTTATTCCGGCGGCACCATGCATACGCGACACGGTTATGTGACTACAGGATGATTATAGACAAAATTGTCTCAAGATCTTGAATCTGCATAGGGGTAATATGTATGAGATGGAATAAACCACGAGCGCCCACGGACAATAGCACTGGAGGAAGCAGGGTCCAGGAGGTCCATCCGGAATAGTGGAAGCTGTGTAGTATCTACGACTGTACCCTAAGTTGAGACATCAGCTGATTATTGCAATGTTAAAGTAGGAATACATGCATAAAACGGCACATCGCAATATCACATTCGACGAGGCATCCGTCCCGGCGTCCCTTACTCCCGTCTGGACATGGCTCCCAAGGAGCAGGTCCTAAATAAAAAACAAAATCTCCCACCCATCGTGCTTATCCGCCCACTCCACACCCTCCACTTATTCGTGCCTATCCGCCCGGTCCCGAAGCAGCGTGACCGCTCGTTGTCCGCGCCCCTTCCCTCACCCTGCGCTTGTCGGCTGTCGCGCCGTGCCCCACCGCTCCACGCCCATCGCCGGTCGCGCCGCGCGCGCCATCCCAGACACCTGTGCCACTCGCTCCCTCGCTGTCCGTCCGTCTCCCATCGCCATCGCGCACGCCGCTGACCCCTGCCATGGCCGCTAGGGTACATGTGCCGTGGCGCCTCAGGTCTTCCTCGGCTGAGCCAAGGGCACCCACGAGCGCGGAGGGTACTGGTGGTGCTCGTGCGCCGCCGCTCGCCGTCGACTTTGACCCCGACAGCTGGAATCGACCGGCCCAGGTTTCCCCTCTCCTATGTTGCAATGTATATTTCAGCTGTTTCAGTCATTTGAAAGGTATGTTGCAGTTGTTTCTTATGGATGTTGCAAAAGTAGATCAGGGATGTTGCACATGTTGCATAGGTTACAAGTATTTCAGAAGCATGTTGCAAGCATTTGTTCAAAATATTCTGTTTCCAAATGTATGTTGCAATCGTTTTTTTATCTGGTTGTTGCACATGTTTTCACACATATCCTGTAACAGTACGTTCCAAATATTTCAGCTGTTTCAGTCTTATGTTGCAGTAAGCGTTTTTTTATGTTGCCAGTGTTTTATCTAGATGTTGCATATGTTTCACACACTTGTTGCAAGCGTATGTCCCAAATATTTCATCTGTTTCAAATGTGTGTTGCATTCGAGTGTTTCATGTTGCAAGTGCAAACCACCGGCGTTGGTGTCCATGAGGGCGAGCAGAGCCAAGCCGCGGCCACCGATGCGTGGAAGAGGCATAGGCCACCGCCGACGGTGTGGGAGGAGGCACACGCCACGCGGTGCTGTTGTGGAAGAGGCGAGGGCGAGTCTTCCGGGCGACCTAGAGAGACGGGGCGCCGCGCCGGTGTGGAAGAGCGCGGGAAACGGAGTTGGCACGGGCGGCACGTGAATCCGAACAGACGGGGCGGAGTAGCCGCAGGCGACCAGGCGCTAGTGCTGCCCTATCACAATCTGAGTTCACCCACAAAGGTAATGATTTCCCCTAGTTCACAAACATTTTGAAGTTTGAAACAATACAAACCAAAGGAAGTTAAGTTGCCGTGTTGCTCCTGAGTCCCGAGCAATTATGGAAGCACTACCAAAAAAGAATGGGAAAACAAAAAATGCTCTGAGAAATTATAGAAACCGTGCATTTTGGTTTCGGTTATTTCTATTTGGTTTCAGTTCTAACCAAATATTTTGAGGCAAAATTAAAAAAATGGATAGGTTCTAAAGAAAGTTTGAGCATCACTTCCACTGTTCTAGGTTGTTCTTGCTGGTGTGGATGAGGATGAAATATGTCGTCACTGGCCTACGTGAAAGGTGGAGGCTAAGGCTCTAATGTCTGGGGTGAGTATTGACTAGTCTCTAGATAAATACTTATGGTTAGAAGGCCTGTAATGTGTCTATGGGCCATAACTCTTCGTTTTCTCGGGTTATTTGATTAATCGATAGTAAAAAATCAAATTAATCATAGAAATAAAAAAAAACTTTAGTTCTTTGCTATCTAGGACCGAAATGATGATCGATTCATTCATTTCCAGTTACTTCTGTTTTAGAGCTCGTTCGCTTCGCTGAAAAGTCATGGCTGAAAGTACTGTTCGCTGATTTTTTGTGAGAAAAAAACACTGTTTCGGCTGAAAAAACAAGCTAAAAAATACGGATTATAAGACAAGCGAACAAGGCCAACACACCATGTGTTTTTGTTGGGGAACGTTTGCCAAGCGCAATTAGACATCGATTAGAAAGTTTTACAAATCTTCCATTTCCATATTTTTCTAGAGATAAGTAAAACTTCTGGAAGCTTCTAGATATATTTTCATGTGCTGTAAATATTGTATTTTTCCTTTGGAACTTTTATAATCTTATAGAAACCTTATTAGCTGTTTACCAGATATTTTAAATAAAAAATGATACTCCGTCTTAGAAATTGCGGGATGTAATTTAAACGGTTTCGAATGTTGAGGAGGCAATCTGTCTGATTTTGTAGTTGGTGAAAAAACCTGGACTCAACAATAACAGTATGTCATAGAATGAACATTTTCCTTCTTTCATTCCTAAATTTTTTCTGGTGTGTCTCAGCAGTGGTACAGAGCTTAACATTCTTAAGTGGAATGACAGCAGCTGAAATTAACAAAGTCCGGCCAGTTATTAACTTTAAATTTTGAGTGGAGGTTGTAGACAGATACGGAGTTTAACTACAAAAGCACGTGAAAAAAACCATATCCAAGATATGCACTCCCTCGTTCCACAATTCTTGTCATTTTAAACAAGATTAATGTCAGTTTTTAAAACTTTGACTACCAGTAGTTTTTGAAATATCAAGAGACTCTCTAAATCCCTCCTAATTGTTAGGAATAGATATTTTGATAGAAAAACGTCCTCCAACAGCTTCTTTAAGTGGTCATCTAAATACAGTTATCCTCCATTCCGGATTTCTTGCTAGCCAAAGATAGATAGCAAGAATAACTCTCTAGACTGCATGCAAGATATAGAAAAGTTGTTGGAGAATAAAAAGATATAGAAAACGATTTTTATGTAAACGACTCTCTAAGTAACAATTTAAAGAGTGAGTTATAGAAAGACTCTTGGAGATGCTGTTAGAGCATGTTTGGATCCATTAGCACTAAAAATAGCTAGTTAATAGTTAATAGCTACTATTTTTAGCTAACAAATTTTTAGTAGGACAGGTAGTTGGATGCGAGTTGAAGGTGGATATAACTTATTAGAACCTATTAACAACTTTAAACCAGCTAATAGAACTAATAGTAGCAGCAGTTAATAATTATCATGTTTATTAGCAGGTCTGTTTGGATTCATTGGTACTAATTTTAGCTGCTAATTTTCATTGCTAACAGATCTAAGCAGACCCTTAGATGACATTTGAATATTAATCTTACAAAGTACTTTATCAAAATGTTTATTTTTTATTGTATACTCCAATATAAATAGAAAATCACAGTGAAAACTGTTTTCGATGCCATGTCGGTATCCAAAACCTCAAGAATTATGTTACTGGAACTCATCTATTGTTGTGCGCCAGGAAAAATTTCTTCTCCTGGTGGCTGCACGCCAGGAAACGGGTGCCAAAGGTGGCACGTCGGGGATTTGACTCATTAGCTTTCCTCATCGGCCGGATGATCTGGAAAGAGCGAAACGAGAGGACATTCGGTGGGATGTCTAGGTTACCGGCACAATTACTGGTAAGGATTGTCGAAGAGGCCAAGGGGTGGTCCTTGGCGGGGTACGCTCGTATCCGAACGATACTAGAGGTGCTGTAGGGGGCTGTGATGTGTAGCTAGTCGCTCATAGTGTTGTGTAATATCTCTTCTTTGTTATTGTGGTGGAGGTTCTGTTTGGTAATCATGCGATTACCAATCAGAATGCTTGTTAATTTGTAAGTTGAACTTGGCCCTTTCTGCCTTCTCTTAATGAAAAACGTGCCACGGCACAGTCGTGAAAAAAAAGAATTATGTTACTGGAAAGAGTATGCATTCAGGCAACATGTTTATCTAATGATGATGTCCACGTGGCATATTATGCTTTTAAAGGCAGATTTTATTTTAATGCATTTAGGTAATTTATTTGACCCACATAGTGTATACAAAAGTTTTTCATAAAGCACACTTCATAAGCTAGATGAGTCCTTTTCTCCTAAAGCAATCCACGGTGTCCTTGATGGTTTCGTCCAGTGGAGTGAAACGAACACCCAATTTGATCAATTTCTTGGAAGGTTCCTTTGCTCTCACCACCCAGCCTTGCTTGTCCTCCCGGATTCTATTTTGAAAAGAAAACATTAGCAAATTGGAGAACATTTTATAACTGTTAAAGTGGTTTTCATAGATGTGTCACCTCTGAACCGGATGTTCAGGGTAAAGATCAGCAATCTTATTGGCCAAATCAACCAGGCGTTCAACGGATTCGATGCATAAGTGGCGTCCTTGCGCTGATGGGTTCTCGTACAACATTATCAGGGAGTGCACAACGTCTCTCACATCAACACAGCCCATGTAGATGTTGTCCAAGTCAAGCCTCTCGCCTGGGTAGTTTGCACTCTTAGAAGCTATACACTTGTATACCATGAGCATATACGTATTAACTGACCTCCCAGAATTTGCAGCAACAGACGCAGACTGGCGTTAACTGATGGTGTTAACATTGGGCCCAATACCATCCCTGGATTGAGCACAGCTATCTGCAACCCCTCCTGTTCGGCAAACTCCCATGCGGCCTTCTCTGCCAGTGTTTTGGATACGCTATACCAAATCTGCAACTCAGAGCATAAGTAAATGAGCACAAGCATGAAGCCCTGAACCAAAGCATCTGCAACAGTGCAGCAAAACAGCCAGTATGGAGATACAGTTTACCTGAAGCTTCTTGAGCAGCTCAACGTCGGCCCAACAGTCATCATCTATGACCTTGCCCGAAGGCCAGTTGGGATTCGGCACCATGGCCGCCTGTGACGACATGAGCACAACGCGGCCGACTCCACAATCTTTCGCGGCACGCAGAACGTTGAGCGTGCCTTTCACCGCAGGTTCCAGCAGCTCCTTCTGCATGCATGCGCGGAAACCAGTACAAGTGTTACCTACTCGCGCAATCGGATTACGCGACGACCGATCGGGTGATCATGGAGAAAAGAATTGCCTCCGGATCTTCTGCCTGCAGTATCATAGGAGACGCCAGGTGGAAGACGCCGTGGGCGCCTTCGATCGCTGGCCGAACGGAAGCAGGGTCGACGAGGTCCATCTGGAACAGCCGGAGACGCGTGTCGGCGCCGCCCATGGCCTGCAAGTGCTTCGTCTCGCCCTCATCTTCTGCAGCGAAAGATTCAGCCGGCCACTGAATTTGATGCTACACGGCGAGCAGAGCAGGAAGGGGTCTGTGAGCTAAGCCAGCATCGGAACACATGTGTCACTTACGGAGGTTCTTCACGGTGGCGTGGACGGTGTAGCCGCGGTCAAGGAGGCAGCGGACGAGCCAGGAGCCAATGAAGCCGCTGGCGCCCGTCACGCAGACGAGGAGGCCGCCGTCCCCGGCTGCCGCCATTTCGTTGCCCCGGCGTTGGTGGCCTGGCCTGCCCGCCTGCCGCTCTTAAATTCGCACGGAATCACCGGTGTCGCAGTCGAACCAAAGGCGCGAGCCGGCACGTGGAAAGAGACGGAGCAACGTTCGGCCTCCGGTGCCTCGCGCGACTAGCAGCGCCCCGCCCGGCGTCCACAAGCAATAGCTGCCACACAGACGTGTCATACTGTGAAAAAAAATCTTGCTACTCGTCGATGGAGACGTCCCAACAAGCAAGGCTGTATCCGTGGTTAACAGTTCTCTCTTTAGTAGGGCTTTCTGATGCTTTTTTCTCCGGGAGAAGTGATTTATTCTCTGCGAGAAGTGATTTTATGGTTGAAAGCCATCAATTCTCTTGAAATTTTCAAAATCACGATGAAGAATCACTTCACAGAATCGAAAGAACTTACTTTTTTTCAGCTCTCAGCCTCTTAATTAGTCATAGAATCAGCAGAAAATCACTTCTCTTTGAAAAAAAATGTTTGGCAGAGCTCCTGCTGGATTTAGCCGAGAATCGGCTCTAGGAGCTTTGCCAAACATGGCCTTAAACTCGACCACTATGATGTCATACTTGATTATTGGCTAGCATTCCTTGAAGAAAAGTCCTGGGAATCCATCTGGCCTCGGCGTATTGTCCTTTAGCATTTGAGAAGTTGCTCTTGACACCGTGGGCCCGTTTGGTACCGATTATGGATCAACTTCTGGAGCAGTTCAGAGCTGTTCTACGCCAAATGGCCTCCACCCGCTCAGCTTCACGCCATGAGCCCCAGAATTTCAGCTAAGATCAGGGAGGAGAGAGCGAGGAACAGCCAAAAATTCTAGCTTCGCCTAGCTTCACCTGTGTCTGGTGGGGTCCATCTTCACCATGATCTCTTTTGCTCCCATGTCCGTTCGCACGACGGAGGCGATAGCACACCGAGGAGTGACGGCATGCCTGTGTGGGGAGGGGCCACGATGCGGGGAAGGCGCCGCACCGCTGAGGAGGTGCAGAGGCGCCGGGAGGGGCGTTGTGGCCAGGGCGTCGAGGCACGGGAACACGGAGGCGCTGCCGGCCGGGGAGAGCAGGGTGTGCAGTGGGCATTGTCATGGGGAAAGAGAGGCATCGGGAGAGAGAAGACCTCCACGACTCGTGAGGAAGAAAGAGGAGAGGTTGAAAAGAAAAACAAAGAGAACAACAGAAGGGTATAATGGTCATTTTATCTTTTTCATCAGTTAGGAGAAGTTGTTTTACCAAATGGTTCCAGCTTTACCGGTAAAACTGCTTTTCGAGCTAAAATCACAGATAACTGTTTCACTGGTGAAGCTGAGCTGTACCAAACATGTCATTTCTCCTTCAAGACCGGGGCATCAAGAGTTGATAGGTGGAGGTTCAAAGTGCTGCAGTTTAGGTCTCTTTCTCGCTCCTGGGCCCTGGGGCCACTTATTGTGTCCAATAAGGTTGCAATCTCACAATTCTATGCATGAATGAGACTAATAAAGAGAAAATTAATGAGGTTCAGTTACGAAGATCCATGCAACGAAAGCAAGAAAGGCATGGTCTACAGTATACAGAGATGTCCATATGCAACATTCCTTCATGTGACAAAAAAAAACAGATGTCTAAGCAATCTAGCAATTTATCCAGCATATGTTCTAGATGAGTCCTTTGCTCCTGAGACAGTCCACAATGTCCCTGATAGTTTTGTCAAAGGGAGTGAAACAAACACCCAAACTGATCAGTTTCTTGGACGGATACTTTGACCTCATCACCCATCCTTGCTCGTCCTTATGGATTCTGATGTGAAAACAAGAGCTTAGCATATGCGAGGAACTACACCTGATGAGAAGACGTCATTTCTGATAGCTGCATCACCTGTGAACTGGGAGCTCAGGGTAAAGATCAGCAAGTTTATCGGTGAGATCAATCATCCGTTCGATGGACTCAAGGCATAAGTGGCGTCCTTGTGCCCATGGGTTCTCGTACAGCACTATGAGAGATTGTGCTACATCTCTGACATCTACACTACCAATGTGGTAGGCGTCCATGTCAAGTCTCTCACCTGCATGCACATTGCACAGCGTGCAGTGCACTCTTAGAATTAGTTAGTTACTCCGTATAGCAGTATGCATGAATTGTGTAAAGCAGTCAAAGTTTTGGTCTTAGACGGCAATATCGCAACAAAGGAAAAATGTAAAAATGAACAAAGGGAAAGAAAGGAGAAGAAAATAGAAAAAAACACGTCATTTAGAAATGTATTATTTGCGTTCTGGCAGTTTATTTTCACCTTACAACAGTTTTTGAACAACACATTTTCACATTCAGCCAGCTGGATGAGATACTCGATATTTCTCTAATTTTCCTCTGAAGAAATCCGCGTGACGCGCTAGATGAGTCCTTTGCTCCTAAAGCAGTCCATAGTGTCCGCGATAGTTTTGTCCAATGGAGTGAAACGGACACCCAAATTGATCAGTTTCTTGGAGGGGTCCTTTGCCCTCACCACCCAGTCTTGTTTGTCCTCTTGGATTCTAATGCGAAAAGAAGATATCAGCAAGTGAAGACCAATGCGCAACCGGCGAAAGGTCCGGTGGTGTTCTAAGAGATGCATATATCACCTGTAAACTGAAAATTCAGGGTAGAGATGAGCAAGTTTATTGGTGAAATCGACCATCCGTTGAGAGGACTCCAGGCATAAGTGGCGTCCCTCGGCAGATGGGTTCTCATACAGCACTATCAGAGACTGTGCAACGTCTCGGACATCAACACAGCCAATGAAGAACTCGTCCATGTCATACCTCTTCCCTGCCAAGGTTAATTGTACTCTTAGAAAAAAGAAAACGTACTCATACCAAATGAGCTGCAAGACTGAAGCCTGTGTTGTTGCAGTGCAGATGACTGACCTTCAATGATCTGAAGAAACAATTGGAGACTAGCCATGATAGAGGGCGTCAAAGTAGGGCCCAACACCAGAGCTGGATTGAGCACAACGAGCTGCAAACCTGCGTTTTCGGCGAAGTCCCATGCAGCCTTCTCTGCCAGTGTTTTAGAGACGTTGTACCAAAGCTGCAACGACATGTAATTAGCACAGTCCTAACTCCTAAGCTTACTACTAATACACTGAATGTCTGAACTAAATCGTGCATGCAAGTAGATAGCAATTCTATTAGGATAAATCTGTCAGTGTGGAATGGACCTAAAAGAAAACCATGTACCTGAAGTTTCTTGAGCTGCTCAATGTCGGCCCAGGAGTCCTCATCTACGACCTTGTCAGCAGGCCACTCAGGATTTGGTACCATGGCCGTCTGCGATGACACCATGACAACACGGCCGACTCCAGAGTCTTTTGCGGCGCGGAGGACGCTCAGCGTGCCCTTCAGCGCAGGCTCCACCAGCTCATTCTTCAATGAAGCAGCGGAAACACCAATTTATCAGCACGGATTTTTCAACAGTGTCTGATTAAATATGGAGAAGGATCGAATTGCCTCGGGGTCTTGTGTAGGGTGCAGGATGACCGGAGAAGCAACGTGGAAGACGCCGCGGGCGCCCTCGACCGCCGGCCGCACGGAGTCGGGTTCGAGGAGGTCCATCTGGAACAGCCGGAGCCGCGAGTCCGCTCCATCCAGGGCCTGAAGGTGCTTCGTCTCGCTCTCGTCCTCTGAACGAACAGACAGTTTCGATTCGGTGAAGCGAGCGCAGTGGCAGGCATGCGAAGGTAATAAGGAAACAGAGAGATCAAAGAGCATGTCACGCACCGAGGTTCTTGACGGTGGCGTGGACGGTGTAGCCGCGACCGAGGAGGAGGCGGACGGGCCAGGAGCCGACGAAGCCGCTGCCTCCCGTCACGCAGACGAGGCTGCCGCCGCCGCCGTCTCCGTGAGATGCCATCGCGACACACGACAGACAGGGGAGCTCAGGTAGGTGTGCCGTCTGCCGCTTTGCTTTACTCAGGAAGGCAGAGACAAATACTATGGGCCGGTTTAGATCCGAATTTTTTAGCAAAATAGCACCGTAGCGTTTTTTTTTTGTTGTTATTTGGCAAATATTGTCTAATCATGGTCTAATTAGGCTTAAAAGATTCGTCTCGTTCATTTCGTCTAAACTGTATAATTAATTTTATTTTTTATCTATATTTAATGCTTTATGCATGTGTCAAAGATTCGATGTGACGGGGAATCTGAAAAATTTTGCAAAATTTTCTGCTAACTAAACAGGGCCCATGCGAGTTCGGAGTGAAGGCAGAGACAAACATGTGCCGCTCTCAGTGGTCAGTGCCCGGCACACACACCATGGCCAACCGACGTGGACAGGGACCAAGTGCACGTTTGGCGCGTGGCGAGGCCCACGGGCGCGTGACGACGCAGGCAGCCGCACAACCAACAACAGGCATACAACAAGTGAACAAGGGCTGTCTACCTCTTATGACTTATCCGAGTGTTGTGGACGCCAGTTATTGGAGCCGTGGAAAATTACTGAAAACAGCACATCAATAATCGAGTGTTTCAGTCGAAGCAAACACCCGAATTAGCAGCCGTTAGATTAGAAGCCAACGGATAGATGTTATGTTTTAGTTTTGTGGATTGTGCATTCCTTCATAACATGCGGCCCGTTGGCTAAAAAGGCCAGACGGACTGTGTTGTGTCAAGATTAATCTATACTAGCTGGTCCCCCGCGCTTCGCTGCGGGATGGATTTTGTTTGGCTGGTACGCACGCCTACAATACATAGATCCTTCTTAAGAGTAAAGAATAGGTTGGCTGTGTAACACATACATATGGTCATAAAAAAAACACATACATATAGCCAAAGGAATAACAATGAATCTGAGAATAGATACTTATCATATGGGAAACAATACACAAGTCACCTGTAACTGAAAAACATGAAAAATGTAGGCCAATATACAACTATGAATCTGAGAGAAGGTGTCATAGTGAGTTCTCTGTTAATAGAAATAACATCCTTTATCCGAGGACGTTGTGATCGAAGACAGAAACTGCTGCATTCTTGAAGCACGACACCTCTATAAGTTAGAAGACCTTCGAAATCATTGGGCCAAACCAAAGTAGGCTGCATCTATATGTTGACATAAATGGACAGTATTAGTAGTAATCCTAACTGGAAAACTATGTGGCGTACTGTACTGTACATGTTCATGGATACTGAAAGCATGTCATTAGTGCCACACACTGATCAGCTTCATGATCATTTTTTGAAATTTGGATAAGAAAATTCATTACCTGATCTCAGAGGAAGATGGTATGGGCACCCGAAACATACAGTGTCGCTTGTGCCTGCATTCCCTTGACTAATTAGATGCTGTGAGAAATATATCACTGTAAATTAGGGAAGAAGATAAAATTACAATTGAGGAGCATAATGATATAACATTCATTGACCTCAATATTCATAAGTTCTTCTGCAAATAGTAAATAATCTAGACGTTAAACATTTAAGCATGAGATCCATCACTGTAACTTCAGCGAAGCAAATGAATGGCCACATTGGCAGCCTACACCATGTTCATGGCAAAGCAACATTGGCATTATTAAATGGTAAATCATTGACAGCACAAACTGTTAGTATGAGACAAAAAATAAGAAATATTTGTGGACCAGATAGTATCGAGAGTATCTGGGAGATTTGTAAAAGGACAACGGCGATAGTAACCATTGTGTTTGGTTACATAATCTATCGTAATGTATCATCGACACTTGTGAATGAAAAATACACTATATAATACATATGTAATAATAGAAAATAAAATCATGTGTAATTAAGAATAGCACATAGATAAATAGATACATATATAGGAAGCTCAGGAATATGACATTAACTGAGGCATGCACCGGAGGCTTTAAAGGTAGGTTCAATTGATGATCAAAGTCCTTACCTCCTCCTTGTCGATCTTGAAGTATCAAACAAATTTTATACAACGTCTGGTCTTCCTTTTATTGAAAGGCATCCGAAACCCCATCAGCATCCTGCGTCATTCCTTCAGTTGTTCCTGAAATTAAGCATTCGAAATTTATATATAAGAACCTAATCTAAGCATATCAACAGAAACAGGCACTATGAGGCAAAAAATCCTAACAATAACTGAATCATTTTTTGCATCTTTTCATCTCAAGTCTGGTTGTGAATGGCTAATTGGAAAAGAAAAACACAAGAATTCCCAAGTGCACTGAACTGCTGGCTGCAGACATGATGAATCTTCACAGCACCCAAACTGGAGAATGCATGGATAGTCATGATAGCATACACTAAACCTGACAGTGCAGCTATATAAAATTGATATGAAACGTCGCAGCACCCAAACTGGAGAATCAATGAATACCCATGATGGGATACACCAAACCTGACAATGCAGCTATACAACAACAACAACAACAACAACAACATAGTCTTTTGTCCCAAGCAAGTTGGGGTAGGCTAGAGATGAAACCCAAAAGAGACGATAAACAGAGAGACATGCATGGATAGTCATGATAGCATACACTAAACCTGACAATGCAGCTATATGAAATGATAATGCTGTAGCTATACATTTAATTGGGGGAAAAAAAGAAAGGTTTGAGCTGCAAGAACAAAGCATGATACTGAAAGTTACTGCTTACACAATCATGAAGCTATTGAACTCTTCTTTGAAGATCATGCAAAGCTAGTAAGAAAAAATAGTAGCTTATAGGTTTAGGACTCCTATTCAATCATGAAGCTATTGAACTCTTCTTTGAAGATCATGCAACGCGATTCGTCATGCAGGGCCAGGCGCCGCGTTGGCCGGCCCTGGGGGAGAGGAAGTGTCGGCGGCCGGGGAGAGGAGAGGAAGCGAGGGCGCAGGCGGAGGCACCGTGCCGCTGGCCGGGGAGAGGAAGAGAGAGGCCACCGAGCGGGGGTTGCAGGCGGAGGCAGCGACGCGATGGGATTTTTTTTTTTTTTTTTTTTTTGCCTTGTTTAGATAGCAGATTTCACCCCTAAATTCTACTATACAAAAAGAAGATTTCCCGTCATATCAAAATGCTGGCACATGTTTGGAGTACTAAATATAGATGAAATAAAAAAACTAATTACACAGTTTTGTTGTACTTTGCGAGACGAACATTTTAAGCCTAATTAATCAATGTTTGGACAATTATTACCAAATAAAAACAAATTGCTACAGTATTGCGCGGTGTTTACTGTGCACCAACTTTGGTATCTAAACAAGCCCTTTGTTTTACCGGACCGTGCAGATAGGTCGAAGGATCAGCTGCAGATGGGGAAAGGATAAGGCGGGGTGCAGCTAGAAGCTTCCGGAGGCGGTAAAGACGTGGCCACATCTGCTGCGCTGATATAAAATGGACGGCTGAGGAACTGTTGGTGGAACAGTAAAACAGGGTCGTGGTCTCAAAACTGCCGGACCGTGAAGATAGGTCAAACGATCAGCTGCTGATGGAGAAAAGGATAAGGCCGGGTGCGGCTAGAAGCTTCTAGAGGCCGTAAAGACGTGGCCACATCTGTGTTTATAGAAAATAGATGGCTGAGGTGGGCTACGAATTGTTGGTGGAACAGTGGAATAGGGGATTATGGTCTCAGAAACTACCGAACCGTGCAGATAGGTCGAAGGATCAGCTGCAGATGGAGGAAAGGATAAGGCCGGGTGCGGCTAGAAGCTTCTGGAGACGGTAAAGACGTGGCCACATCTGTTGCGTTGATAGAAAATGAATGGCTGGGGTAAGCTACGAACTGTTAGTGGAACGGGGGAATCGTGGCCTCAGAAACTAAAGATCTGTATGATTTAAATCTATAACTGTTTCTCAAAAAAATCTATAACTTAAATATTAAAAAGATAAAATTTCTTTTCTTTTTTTTGTTTGAACTATCTTTCTTATACATTCAGTCTAATAAATAACTCGATTCTAAACTATCGATCAATCAAAAGCCCCCGATGGCTCTGTGATGGACTCCTATTCAATCGTTTACCTATGCTTCTGTTCTTCCCAACCACAAAAGATTTTGCCTCGTCCCTGTTTTCTCTTATCTATCCCGGTCCCTTTACGAACTCAAATACAATACATCCAATCAATAAATTGGACATGAATTAACTTAAATCAGACATCGACTAGACTATAAAATAGTACAAGGCATTGACATAGCCACTCATCAAATCAAATGCACAACAGACTAAATCAAGGAGCAAGAGGACCAGATCAAGCCCACCAGGCCGGACCGATCGAGACAAAATCAAAAGTGCACAATGAATCAAATCGAGGCCACTGCAAAACAAATAACGGCTGCTACATGGAAATAGATTGAAGCCAAGAAGACAAAAAATATCAAGGAACTAATCAGATCAGTACCGACCGCTGGAAGCATTTAATCGTCTAGACGGGATGTCAAAATTGTTGGTTTAATCAGCAAAAAAATAAAAGAAATGAAAATTGGGGGCGGGCAGTGGAAAGCGTAAACAAACAATTTGGATACTAATAATAATATACTGATCAAAATGAATGAGTATATTAGACACATGTTTGAGAACTCTAAAAAATAGGAAATGGATCATACATAACCCCAATCAATATAAATATTGCAATCCTAATTACTAGCCCTAATAATAAATAGACCTATTGCAATCCCTAATCAGTATGGATGTTGCAATCCTAACCATAATAGATGCTGCAATGCTAAGCACTACGCTTGAAGGAGCCTAACCGCTATGCACGAATAAAACACACATAAGATTAAGGAGGACAAAAATATTCAAACTCTGAACCAATCCTAAACCAAAAAAACTACAACAGAGGAGCAAACACATAACAATAATAAACCTAGAAACAAAATAAGATAATAGTCTGTCTCATCTGGAATTTGCGGAAGGGCCAACCATAGTCATATATCATTGAAGCAACCCCACATAAAAAATGTTGCCAACCGGTGTGGGAGAGTCATATTTGTAACACCTATAGCAACCCTAAATCATAAAATAGGTCTGTTAATTGGGGGTAAAATATAGTAACAATATTGTAGAAACCCCAAAACACAAATCATAGTAGTCATCAGCCTTCATCTCTTGGTGAGAAAAAAAATTATTTCAAAATTATTTTTGGGTCCATCAACTTGCGCTAATCTACTGCAGGGGTGAGCCACTTAAAAACATTATGGACCCAAAATCCACTTTCAGAGTTGACGGACCTAAGTGAAACTAGAGCGCGGGTTGATGGACCTCTGGTGCATTTAACTCATTATTTTTTAACAGCCTATGTGGTTCAAATTAAAATATTTAAAACAATATTATGTTTCCAATATTCCTGAAGAAACCTAGTCCTAACGAACACAAACATTCATACACATCAGAGCAATAATATTAAAAAATGCTGCATATATATTGGCTAGCTAGTCCTATCATTCCAGAAGTATAAAAGAAAAGATATACACAGACATACATATCTAATAAATAAAAAATGCTGACAAAAAAAAGAAGAAAGAAACCCTCAAGAACATGCACATATATATTGGCTAGCTAGTCATATCATTCCAGTAGTATAAAAGAAAAAAATATACACAGACATTCATACATATATAACTATACTACTTCACTGGTCTCATTATTGATTGTTTAGAGTTTAAGATAAGAAAGGGAAGACAAACAACCTCAAACTTCAAAATGTCTACAGCACCAAGTTTTTTTTGTATTTTTGTTTTTGTTTTTTTTGTTTTTTTTTTTGGGAGAAAGTATAGAGTACCAACGACGACAGAAAATATCTAGATGAAGCCTTCGAAGAAACCGGCAGCCCAACTGCGATGGTTTCCAACCGGCCGGCCCGGCGGCGATCAGTTGTGGTTGTGGTTGTTGTGCGGCGCTGCCGCCATCGCCTGCTGCCCGAGAACCGTGCGCTCGAGGGACTGGAGGTTGCACCGAACGATGGTGTCCACGAAGATGCGCGTCTCCTCGACGGTGTTCCCCTGCGGCACGTCCACCACATAGGACTCGACGACCATGGCGAGCGGCCCGTTCTGTGACGCCGCCTCGTGCACGGTGGTCACCGAGCGGTAGTTGGCCAGGCGGTGCTCGCCGCCCAGGATCCGGAAGCTGATCACCCGCCGCTCGTCGTCCTGGATCTCCAGCCGCTCGCGGCTGTTCTCGGCGGGCAGCCCGGTTACGACCTCGAGCTCCCGCACGGATCCCACCTCGACGCCGTCGCCGTCCACGACGTGGCAGCTCCTGATGAAGTGCTTGTACCCCTGCGGCTGGTCGAAGCGCCGCACTAGCGACCACACCGCGGCCGCCGGCGCCGCGATGGACCTCATCATGACGGAGCAGCACTGCCCCGGGGTCACCGTGTGCTCGTGGTGCCGCGCCACCTCGGCCGGCACGCCCGCGTGACCCGCGCAAGCCACCGCGGCCCTCCCGTTGGTGACCACACGGCTGTGCTGCTCCGGTGACGTCCTTGTGGCTGCTGCGTACGGCATTGTCGTCGATCTCGAGCTGGAGCCTCGCGGGTGTTGTTGATCGATCGAGTTGTTTGTCTCTGCAAAGAAGAAGTGAAGATTGGATTAGGAGGGATGAACAAAGGAAACCATGCATAGCCATGAAGGTACTATAAGTATATAGTAGTTGTTTGAATTATTTTATCCATAGGAAATCAATCACTCTATTTGTTACTGTGTGGTTGGGTGAGTTGATGCGATAGTTAAGGGTTACTCTAGATGGCTGGGCTGGGAATAGTCAGTGCAGTTTTGGGGATGAGAGAGTTTTGACCTTTTGGTTTCCGACGGATGGTATGGAGCAAGGCTCTGTTTGGTTTCGACGTGTTAAAGTTTAACTCCCATCACATCAATGTTGCGGTAAATGTATGGAGTACTAAACGTAGACTAATTGCATGCATGTCGGCACAAATTAGGAGTAATTTACGAGACGAATCTATTAAGCCTAATTAATCTAAAATTGGAAAAATTTTATCAAATAAGACGAAAGTGCTACAGTATTGGTTAAACTTTAACACCTCTAACCAAACCGGCCCTAAAAGCCTAAAAGGGATGTAGTCGTTTGAACAGTGTACTGGGGATTGTCGGATGGACCTGGACAAAACAAAAACAAAAACAAAAACAAAATCAATTATTTGTTGGCAATATAGAATAGGAGACATGTTTTCAACTTGGACCTAGCATCTACTCCATGTTGTGACATAAATGAAATATGACCTCGAAAATATATTCATGAATGCAACATGTTTTAAGCATACGTGAGGTCCTGATCACATGGCAAGGTAGATAAGCAATTGGTAACTAGTTAACTACTCATGCATCTAGTAAGAGAAAATAAGGCCTTTTGACTTTTGAGCATCATATATATATTGTCCGGACGGTGGTGCATGCTTATATTATACTGCACCATTTGATGAGTAATACTGACTTGTGAAAACGGGGTGGAGAGAAGGTGTGTCCAGCCCATTGTAGACAAGATTATAAAAAGGATTGCAGGGTGGAGAGGTAAGACGACTTCTCTCGCATATTGGGGGAGATTGATTTTGAAGAAAACATATGCTTAGCACCGGCCCATTTATCTCATGTCTTTCAACAAGTTCCTCAAGTGGGCAATTCAGCTTATCAATTCCTACATGGCTCATTGCTTGTGGAATGACTTTGAAGGTCATAGGGTTTACCATCTCGTTAACTGGTCGACTGTTTGCCTTAGGAAAGAGTATGGTCTGCTTGGTGTCCCTGACTTGAGACACCTTAATATTAGTCTGTTAGCTTCTTGGGTAAAAAGATATGCTTCAGAGATGATCAGTTGTGGAAACAAATCATAGACTTCAAATATAGTACTACAAGCCCTAATGTCTTTCATGTAAAGATGCTAACAACTCTCATTTTTGGAAGGGTTTTGTTTGGGATGCCCAAGTAGCTAAAATAGGGTACAAATGGAAAATTGGAAATGGGAAAGGTGATATTTTAGGAAGACAATTATTGGCTAGACTCATCTAACCTTGGTATAATTTTTTGGGACCCTTCCTTATGTACTGATACATGAGCTGAACGCTACTATTGCAGAGCTGTTGTGGAATGAGCCTAGACGGAGATGTACTTTTATGATATGTGGAGATAGTAGCTTGTTTTCCTCCACTATCTCTTTTAATGAGGAAGAGGATGAATTAGTATAGGCTCTGTTCAAGGTTACGGTATGTATCCATGACAAGAACTTGGATGTGAGAGAAAAATCATAGTTAGGAACATGTTATACTCTGCTGTAAGATTGAGATTGTAGCAACTTAGAAATAACTCAGTTCTTTCCATGCAAGAATTGGAGCTCTTTGCAGTCACTATGGGACCTATGTTATCAGTGATCAAGCGATTGGAGCAGTTGTGCCCCACAGGACACCTGCAACAATACAAGGAGGCCATCTCCAGACTAGAGGAACTGGCAAGATGACATGGGTGACTGCTGATGAATGGACCATGATCGAAGACATGCTAGGGTGTTGGGTCGGCCCTAACACAATACATGCTAGAAGGGAGATTGGCCAACCTGCAAGTGTGGCCTCCAGCCCAATGTCACGCTCTGATGTCTCTGCCATAGTACTCCTCGAGGGAGAAGCTTTTGAAACTCTGAACTACAACGTTGTACTAGAACCATTGCTTGGTCTTGATAAGTAATTTAATGAACCAAAGGGATGCCCCTCTTGAATTCTAAAAAAAGGGAGCATATGGATGTGCATGGTAACCTTGTAGTCTAATTAATGTCCTATTGTAAGGTGTCTATATAAATTGTACCTAATTCAAGTATATTTGCATCTCCAATCCTTGCACTATTCCATATAGATTGCAAAAAGTTAAGAAATAAGAAATAAATGAGGTGCATAAAAATAGGAGAAAAGGTAAACTAAAAGGGATCTTGCTTTTCCATAAAACAAGACTCCACTTCTTTTGTTAGGCAAGGTATGAAGTAGGACTCGATTCAAACCTTCTATTCCAGTCAATGGGTGACGGTGATCCTGCGATGGGCAGTGCTCAGGTGTCATCAGGTTTTGGGATTGGATGTAGCGGTTCAATATTTTGGGTGCGTAGGAGGAGACAGATCTGATGGTTGCTGAGGTTAGGGGTATGGTCTCCAATTAATGGTAGCGGCGGCAAGAGGTCAAGAGGCAGAGGTGGCGGATAATGGAAAATACAAGGTCAAGAGGCAGATGTGGCGGAGGTGTCAGATTGAACGGCTTGGCACTCGACAAGACTTGTCAAAGAGGTTACTAGCAATAGGATTTGAATGGTGGCAGTAGTCACCTACCTCGCATAGAGATCCCAGCAACAGAGATGGTGTGCTGCACGGTGACGACGGCGGCGGTGGTGGTGGCGGCGGCGAGGAACACACTGAAGACCACAGGAAGTGGGTTCGGTATGTGAGAGCGTGGTCGATGGCGGAAATGGCAAGGGGATGGGTGAACTGCGCGAGGGAGGCGAAGATAAGGAAATCGGTGGGTGGATGAGTGGGTGGGGAGGGGGATGAATGTGGATGGGAATGTGGCTTGTAGGTGTGCTCGTTGCGTGCGGAAAGGTAGGGTTTGGAGTGCGGGGAGGGCTATTGGCATATCGGTGTGCGCGACACCGCCCACCTTTTGCAAGGCGCACCAAAGGATCAAGCTTTATTAGGCTTTAAATTGCCAAGTCATTCCATGTTGGTTGATAGTTATCCCAACCTATGATCTCTCTCAAAAGTTTGATTCCACTCTATGGGACCATCACAATAGTAGAAAATAGACTAGTGAATAATGTTGGTTCTTCTACAATTTTCTACTAAATATAGCACAATAGGAAACTAAATACCATCTTTACACACAACTATCATATTTAAATTTAAAGTCTTCATCAATAAGATTGTAGGGAACAGGTGGTATCCACGTAACCCAAGAGACAGAGAGAGGGAGGGAGAGGAAGAATTGGGTCACTTAAAACTATCCTAGCTAGGTTCTGCTTAAACGGCTCGCTAGATAATTGTTGACACCAACGGTAGCAGATAGATAAAACCGCAAGTGCGCAACTGTTAATATAGCTTTCACCCAGGACCAAGAGTATTCTAGAGTATCGATTTCCATGGAAAGCATGAAATGAACTAACAAAGAATTAGTTTCGTCCTAGGATGCCACAAGGGTATATGACAGATTGGGTGGAGAGGATTTCTATGTTTATGAAACTAGAAAGGTAACAAAGTAGATACAAATGTTGTTCACTTTAGGTCACTAGAAGCCACTTAGCAACTTGGATGAGAAGGGTACTAATAAACTGCCAAGCAAGGGTGGACCTACGCTTTAAGAACTTGCCCAGACACGGTGGAATATAGAGATTAGACATGGTTGTCACCACCTGCTAACTACCAAGCCAAATCATGGGGCAAGCTGTAGACACAAGTAAGCGTATAGCCTAGACACCACATCTACACTATATCTTACTAATGTAATCTAGATCTCAATGCAAGCGATTAGAGCACTCGGGTGTGAGCGGTGAACCCATGGACAACTAATGTAAACACTTACAACAAGCCGGCATCCGTCAAGGTACAGTTTGGGGGAAGATACCGATAGGATGGCTCTCCCCCGCACTCTCCTCACTCTCTCCCTATTTTCTAAGCTCTAAGTGGAGTACAGCTTCGCCTATATATGATTGGAATGAGTTGTTTCTCCTTGGTGTGTTGAGAGTGAGGGAGTCTAGATCTCTAAACTAACTCTCCAAAAATTAGACCACGCCACCGCCAGCTACCTATGTGGACATGCTGATTAAAGTTGCAAAAAAACTCCCTCTCCACTCTCTTCCCTTGCAGCCCCTCTCTCTTGTAGTCTAAATCTCTTTGTCTATTCCATTGGTCGCTGAGTGTGTGCCTCTAGAGCACAGGTGTAGCCGCAAGGCCGGCGATGCAGGCAAGCACACGGCTATAGCCGCGAGGCGAGCGTGGGACCAACAAGAGACAAAGTAGGGAATGGACGTGGAGGAGATGGGAAGGGAGGGATTTTTTCTGCAAGTTTTACCTGGCCTCTTCCACGTTGGCACAACCACGTAGGCATACAAAGGTGATGCGGTGGGATTTGAACATCTACTCTAACACGACCAAATGTTCACTTTTTAGTTAGAGGATCCAGGTAATAATCCGCAAAATAGAATTAAGCATAACTCAAATCCATCGAAACTACTAATCGAAAAGGAACCATGCCGTCACGAGAGCATGACTAGTGGTTTTAATTAACTTTACAGAGCTTATGCAACTCTACTCATGAGTCGTGATAACCATCTGCCTAAGGTACTAGCCTCTGAAACACTTCAAAAGTGAGTCAACAAGGATCACTACGAAGCCTTTCCAAAAAATGGCCTAACAAGTTAGTAGAAACCACTTCTTACAAAATAATCAATATGAGTGTTTACTTTCCGCAAGTCATGTACTATTTACAATTACTCGTACAATTCCTTTAAAACAAATGTTGTTACTATTTTTTTTCTGAAGATACTATGTTTTTTTTGTTATTTGTAGTAACATATGAACATTTAGCTATTAACTACTGATATAAGGGATCGAAGTTTATCCTAAATTTGACCAAATTTGTTTTATTTATATCGATCATATTAAATGAGCAAATTGTAAAACTAAATCTCATAATTATACCTAATAAAGTTAATTTGGTGTCCTAATTTTTTTTCTATAAATTTAGTCGAACTTATGATAGTTCAGCGGAGGGAGTATAATCATTATTATGATGATAAAAATCCTCAATAAATTGAAACCCGTATCTATAGAAAGCTTATTATAATGCTCTACTAATTGAGCTGCAACTGCTCCATACAGGATTATCCCAGTATTCATGATATTTTACCTTATAATAAAAATCTTGCGTTCTTCCTTTCAAACACAGAAAAGCGTTCCGACGTGACTTGACTATAAATTGTGGACAAACCAGCATATACCACGCAAAATGAAGTCTGGCAGGTCCGATTTCATGTACCAGTAACTTCATCTCGATTCAGACGACGCACACAGATTACGGTGGCGGCGGAAACCTGAAGTTCTGAAGTCTGAACGTAGTTCAGCTTTGCGCGTGCGGCCGTGCCAGATGGCCATGTGGAAAGTGGAATGGAGGGAGCTGGACGATCCCATTCAGGCCTCTACGCTCCAACATCCCGTGAGCTCAGCTTGTCCCGACTCCCGACAGACACCGCCCTCCAATCCAATACATCATGCATATATTGTTGTGTGTGCATGGCGTGTACACTTTGTCCTACAGCAAATATTGATCTGTAAATTGTTTTATTGCGGCAAATATTTGCACCAAACAAAATGAGAAAATAAAAAAAAAACTAAAAGTCATTTCTCGAAAGAAAATCAGGAGTCGCTCTTGCAGTATCATGCGTATCAGAAGAAATAGAACAAACGGGATAGCAACCAAAATCGCTGCCACTTTACTAGAGCCAAACCATATTGGGATACTCAACAAAGAATCTGAACTACACTACACCGCACAAATCTGAAACAATCTGAACTCCAAGATAAAAATTGTACCAGAAATTGCTCAGCATGTTCACTCTGCGCCCAATTCTGCACTCTGCACAATAACCAGCATATGCTTTGTATGCCGTCCTCCAACAGTAAGCTGCATATTCCTCGGCTCTACAAAGACAATCAAACCATGAGTCACTAAGGCTATGTTTGATTTAAGAAATTAAATCATTCTAGATGAAGTGTTGCATCATGAGTCAATTACTTAAATTTATTAGAATGACTTTATTGTTCAATTAGTACTAATTATTACTCCTTCCGTCTATTTTTAAGTGTCGCCTAGATTTTTATATATAACTTTATTAAGTTTGACTAGATTTATAAGAAAATATTAATAATATTTGTATCTCCAAATAAGTATATTATAAAAATGTATTTAATGATTAACCTAATGATACTTATTATGAACCAAAATATTAATAGTTACTTGTATATATTTGGTCAAAATTGAGTATGTTTGACTCTTCGATGTGTGAGAACGACACTTAAAATGAAACGGAGGGAGTAGCCTGTGAGGAATGAGGTGATAACACATTAACTTGTTCGATTCCACAAACCAAACAAAAAAGTGAAGAGCGAGAAGACGATAGATTAATCATTTCAAACCAAACACCCGGTAAGAGAATGACATTTATGAAAACCGGTACCAGAAGATATGCTAGTTACATAAAACCAGCCAAATATTCCCAAAATTTACTAGGCATGCAAGGGCCCTCTAGCCTAGAATATAATAAGCACCCATAAGACTAGGAGCGGATTAAAGCGGAGGCAAGCAGATGGTTCTGATGGCACAGGCACGCCCTGTTCTCCTAGTCCTTTTGCTCTTCCTCTCCCCCACTGCCATTTCTTCCGCCAAGAGAACTCAGCCGAAGTTCTCGGCTATCTTCTACTTTGGCGACTCAGTTCTTGACACCGGTAACAACAATCATCTCCCCACAGTGGCGGTAGCCAACCATGTTCCTTACGGAAGAGATTTCCCAGGGAAGAAACCAACAGGGAGGTTTTCCAATGGCCGGCTTATCCCAGACCTCCTCAACGAGAAGCTGCAGCTCAAACAATTCTCGCCGCCGTTTCTGGATACAAGGCTGTCGAACAACGACATGGTGACAGGGGTGAACTTCGCATCAGCTGGTTCAGGGTTAGAAGACCAGACGTCGCAGCTGTCCAATACTCTACCAATGTCTAAACAGGTGGACCTCTTCAAGGACTACCTCCTCCGGCTCACGGACATTGTTGGGGATAAGGAGGCTTCCAGGATCATTGCCAGCACTCTGATCTTTATCAGCTCAGGAACCAACGATTTCTCACATTACTACCGTTCGTCGAAGAAGAGTAAGATGGACATTGGTGGCTACCAAGATATTGTTCTCCAGATGGTACAGGTTTATGTCAAGGTGAAAATAGGCATTTCCTCCTTTTGAGTTGTCTTTACTGAATTCTTCTATTACACTTCAAAAACTAGGCATGGCATTACTTTCAATTCCCTAAATCTGAATGCAGGAATTATATGGCCTTGGGGGCCGACAATTCTGTTTGGCAGGCCTTCCGCCATTTGGTTGCGCACCTATCCAAATCACATTGAGCAGAGACCCTGACAGGGCATGTGTGGATGAGCAAAACTGGGACGCTCAGGTCTATAACTCTAAACTTCAAAAGTTACTTGCAACGTTGCAAGGCTCACTCCATGGAAGCAAAATTGTGTACTTGGATGCATACAGAGCTCTCATGGAGATCCTGGAGAACCCGGCCAAATACGGTAACATTTTCTCTTAATACCATGGCTTATACACTAGGAGGCTAGAACTGTGATGGGAATTGATCACAGACTTCAAGTTCTGAAACAAAATTCAGAGAGAATGCCTTAAATCCTGGCCAATGCAGTAGTATTGTGCTACACTTGGCAGCCAAACCTAGTGGCTGGCAGAAAACCATTTAATAATTCAATTGCAAAATGCATGATTAATATATTTTAGTTCTTTCTTCATGTCAGCCTAGAGTTTGACTTGCTGTTAACCATATCAATTCTGACAAAGGTTTGACATGGTAACAGGATTTACAGAGACAACACGAGGATGTTGCCGGACTGGGCTCAGAGAGGTTGCTCTGTTTTGCAATGCATTGACTCCTATCTGCAAAAATGTGTCATCCTATGTATTTTACGATGCTGTGCACCCAACAGAGAGGGTTTACATGTTAGTAAATGATTACATAGTCAAATACGTTATTCCACAGTTTTAATTAATTAATCAAATACCCTAATAAGGTTTTCTCCTTGTATTAATGCACAAAGCTAATTATTTTGCCTTCATACTTTTTGAAGTCAAGTATAGAAGAGCTTCTCGAATGCCACCCATCATGCTATGCATGATGTATTGATGTGTTATTGGATTACTGAACAATGGATTTATGAGCACTAGGTAAATAACTCAGTCTCCCCCAGGATGTCATTTTACAAGTGAAGTTAAAGCAAAACAGAATTGCAATGGTTAAACACAAATATTGTAGGCTCGGCTACGAGTTCCTTGAAAGGCAGGGCTATGTCGCTATGATATCATTCATCAGCTCCAATAAAAAACGAATCCTCTGTCAGTTCAGTATGAAAAGGTTAGAAAACCAAGTAGTGAGGAATAATACTGGCTACATCATGCTCATATTAGTCATCACAGACGTTTGATCACATACAGAGCGAGTTTAGTAGCGAACTAAACTTCCTTACAATTTTAGTCTTCTAGACTCATAGTAAATATTACTAATGATGGTAAAATTAGACCTACCTATAGGAGCCTAGGAGGAACTAATTGCTAGCATACTATGATGTTTGCATAGGAGACCCAGTTGCTACAGGAGTTCATCAGTTCATGTGATCCTAGTTAGTGAAACATGAATTACTGTAACATACGTATGTCAAAGTAATAGAGATGACTGAGACCAAACAGGCCCTTAGAAACACAACTTACAGTACAAACCTGAGAAATTAAAAAAAGTCAGAAAACCGCAGCCAGAAAAGCCACTCTATGACTTGGCCATTGCTTTGAACAATCGCTGAATCCGTGACTTCACGTCCTCAGGTCGCACATATGAAACCCCTACAGCCTCTGTTGCCTTTAACATATCAATTGTATCCCTGTACACTGGAATAACCAGCTCCTCAACCATAATGCTCAAATCCACTGCTTGCTGCTTATCCACCAGTACCCACCGTGACTGCACCTGGCAAATCGCTTCCACAAAATTATGGAAGTGGTTCAGTTTCTCTAACATAATACTCAAACTACTGTCAGATCTTCTGTCAGTCTCAAGTATCGCTATGGCCCTCCCCCAGGTAGCCCGGCGGTATTCCAACACCCATTGCTGAACCTTTGCAGATATTACCCTGGTCCAATCCTCACCCAGCAAGATCTTAAGCTCGCAACCATTGACTTTCTTGATTATATAGATCCCATTGTTAATCAGGAAGACACAGCCAAGAGGAGCATGACCATAAATCCTGGATTTGGACTCAAGATTCCCTATCAGCACATCCACAATCCAAGCAAAGCGGATTGCCAGTGATGATGTGGGACGGTCAGGGTCGATTGGACATGTTTCAACACAACCAAACTCCAAAAGCATCACTTCTTCCAGAGTATGGCGAGATACGCAAGCTGCCATAAGATAGTTCATCACATACCTTGTAATTGGATGCAATCCACCATCTGGTGGTGAAGACTCGCATGGATCACAGCGTATCAGTTTTTCTAGAGCCACAAATATGCCCTTAATTGACAATCCAAGGCATTCACGAAGAGCAGCTACCTCATGAGCAAAGGCTTTATCAAGGACAGGAAGAATATCAGTTAAAGCATCATACATGTCAACTATGCGGAAGAGACTCTCCGGGTTATGTCCAGCAGCAGCAATAACTTTGGCAAAGGACAGGAGTTGAAGAAATGGTTTGCATGTGGTGGCAAAGGCAAGGTTAGTGTAGGATGTAAATTCTTCAAAAATGCAATTGCATAGGCGACGCTCACTTGGGATTAAGATGTGGAACACAACTCGTATTGCAGGTATCCAGCGCATGATCTGAGTTTCAAGCTCCTCCCATGATGTTGACTTGCACAATTCTTCCAAATGAGCGTTAACCCCGAGTCGAGCAATACTCTCATCAATGAAGTTGCGGCGTGCAGAAGCATATGTCTCCACGCATGTATCACCAAAACCAGCAGCAATCATTCTTCTTGCGATTCGATTTGCCTCAGTAACTACACCCTCCGGTAAGGCATCAACAATGATGTCAAAGTTTCTGACTGGTTGGGCTACAAAGGTGTGGTTGTCATCTTCATTTTGGCTTCTCTTGAAATTGTGGTCACCATGGTCATGGCTGAAGCCAGATGTACCCACCAGTTGCTGGAACTCATCCTTAAGCCTCATGGAACATCGCTCTAGAAGGAGGTCAAAACTCTCAAGGAGCACATGATCCGCTGAGGTGTTCTCAAGGCCATGGATGGTGGAAGTCAGTTCATCCACAGCTTCTAAAAAGGCGTCAGCATCATCAGAACTGGACCAGAGAGACCGATCCAAGCTCAGGAACTGGGAAATCAGATCATCGAGTGCTTGCAGAGTTTCCTCCATGCCAATCACTAATGCTACAAAGCAAAAACTCCTTAAGTCTACGCAGATCTATAACTTCAAATTTGTGAGCCTCCTATGTCTTCAGGACAAGTCATAGAAGAGGATGGTGCAACGCAGTTCAATCATCTCCAGTCTCTAGCTGGCAAAATGGACCAGTTCAAACATTTCATATTCATTCATAATCATATCATAAAAGAACTAAGAGTGTGAAACGTACCTCACAGAAAGCGAATCTGAAATTAAGGATGCAAAACTTTATCTTCCTAGTAGCACCTAGATACATCCAACTTGACCTCCATACAGTTGAGTTACTGTTACTGATGTTCCGAATGATGCAAAATCACAACAGACCACCATTTATGTACGAGGTGCAATGGATGGTGGACACGGACAAAACCATAGCATTACATCCATCTATGCTGTTGGGGGGTCACAACGAGCTTACCTCAGGATAGCAACATCCAACCACACAGCCACCAGGCATCACTTCGTGGCAGTTGTACTCTTTTGACTTTTCTTTCAACCAATACATCAAGTAGTTGAAATGTATAAGGCAAGCTTTGAGAAACAACACGAAGGTTTGCGTGGAGAAAATACTTCCTCCGATCATAAACACAAGTCTATCTGGGTTTGTCCTGATTTTTTTTTTTTTTGGAACCGGGGAAACAGCAGGGGAGGCCCCCACTGTAAGACTTGTATTGAAAAAAAAAGGAAAGAAAGCTGTACAAGAGACTAAAAACAAAACAGCAAAGTCTAGCTAGCCTGAGGAGGGTACTGGAGCTAGGCAAGAGAGTCTACAGTCTACAAGAAGTAAAAAGGTGGGTTTCTTTGCAGCACACATTCTATGAGCATGGAGTCTGGCTTCTCTGAAATTGAGCTTCCAGGAGGTAAAGGATGGGCAGGAGGGCCCCACTGCCTAAATCTTTTTTTAACTTTCATTATTATCAATATCCCAAAATTCATATAGATTGACAACGCAAGTTTAATGCTACTAGATTCCTCATAAAGAATACTTTTATTATATATATCAATTTATATTTAAGATAATACTTTTTTACAAATATTGAGACTGTCGCTGTCCTAATGGATTTATATTTGTGATCCGAGGAAGTCATAGGAGCTAATTACTAAATTTAAGAATGTGCTATGTCTCACAGGCGCATATGTCAAAATCCAAGACCAATTCATCCATAGTTAGAAACTTAGAATAACCAACTAAAATAGTGCACAACACAAATATATTCAGAAATAGTGTGCATTCTACTCATCTTTCAGTTATGTCAACTGTCAACTATCCTTGAACTCTTGGATTATGCAGGTATGTACTTGGATACATGTAATTCTATATACTGCTTGATGTATTCAAGTAACCCTTTTTAATCTTCTTCCATATTCATTCTCAAAAGTGAATTTTAATAGTTTACCTAATGGAATCCCTTATTGTGGTTCAATCTATAACACATAACAGCTTTCCCTTACAACCTTATGATGTGAATCCATTTACAAATGGTAAATGAAATTGAAGATTTAAGAATCATGATTGGATCAGTTGGGGCAAAAAGGCAGGAGAGAATAGATTAGATTAACTAGCAATTGTTCCTAGAATAGGGCCTATCACTGATACCACTGGCCATTGTAAAAGCTGTGGAAGTGGTACTGAAACAGTGTTCTGCGTTTATAATTTGTTCACATATGTCAAGTTACTAAATGTGAAATACAAAGATAACTAATTAAGTAAAAAGCACACACAGCACACCTAATTACTCATAGCTAAAGGAGAAATCAAGCCAATAATAAGAGACAAACAATACGACACATTAGGTTAAAATTACCAGTTGATAATTGATACAGAAACACCTACAAATTTACATAGCTGGAGACGATAGCATTTCCTCATCTAAGACAAAGTCCAGCCTTTTTGCAACACATCATTGAGCCCAGAATGTCACCATAACTAAAGGTTGTGATATCCACTAAAATAGCTATAGCAATAAAATCAGATAATTAACTAATCACTTGGCCACTCCTTCAAATAGATGTTGGATGCGTGCCTGAACATCCTCTGGGGTGTATTTGATGAACAAGTCTCGGGCAGCTTCAGGAGATGATCTCAACCTCCCAATTAAGCCTCTATATGCAGGCATAACAGAATCCACTATCGCTGACTTAACATCTGCTCGTAACTGCTCATCTGCAATCACCCAATCGGACTGCACCGTGCAAATGTCCTCCAAGTAGCTGTTAAACATCTGCATTTTCTGAAGCATGGACTTCACAGTGATACTGCCAACGCCAGGACCTCCAGTCTGCAGCACTGATATGACCTTTGCCCAGGCCCCACGCTGGTACTCCATACTCCACCTGCGGACCCTGCTCATCATCTGCTTCGTCCATTCATCACCAAGCAAAACCCCAAGCTCACTGTCATTCACCTTGTGAATAATGTATTTCCCATTGTTCATCAAGAATATGGAAGCGAGTGGTGGATCCCTGTATATCTTCGATTTGGTCTCCAAATTCTTGTGAAGCACATCCATGATCCAAGCTATGTGCACAGCTAGCGACGAAGTAGGGCGATCAGGGTCGACAGCAATAGCCGCTGTGCCAACAGCACCCAAGTCACCTTCCATCACCTCTTCCAGTGTTTGCCGCGAACCACATGCAGCACGGAGGTAGTTCATGACATACCGAGTGATTGGATGTATGCCACCACCAGGCACAGCAACACGGGCTGGGTCACGGCGGATGAGATTTTCCAACTCCATGAATATACCTTTGATTGAGGAGCCAAGAGTGTTGCACACAGCTGATACCTCAGCACGAAGAGCTGCAGAGTAGGGATCAGAGAAGACAGGATCGAGGTCAGGAAGGAGGTCTCGGACTGCTTCATACATGTCAATAACACGGAAGAGCCGTTCTGGCGCGCGGCTGGCAGCAGCAACTGCATCTCCGAATGAAATAAGCTGAAGCGCCTGGGTGCGCACGGCGGCAACAAAGGCAAGGTCGCCGTACGGAGCGAGGCCTTCGAAGACACGATCACAAAGGCGGCGCTCGCTGGGGATTAGAATCCGAAACACCATCTTGAAGGCTGGGATCCAGCGAGCAATGTCGAACTCGAGCTCCTCCCATGGCAAGGAGTGGACCTCGTCGGCTGTACGGGAACGGATGCCGAGGCGAGCGACGCTCTCGTCGATGAAACCGCGGCGTGCGGCCGCGTATGCCTCGGCGCACTCGCGGCCAAACCCAGCGTCCACCATCCGCCGGGCAATCTGGTGAACATCAGAGACCGAGCCCGGCGGGAGAGCATCGATGACGATGTCGAAGTCCGAGACGGGCCTCGCGATTGGGATTGGCTCGTCGCCAAAGCCGTCATCCGCGTCGTAGTCCTCCTCCTCGCTGTCATCAGACCCGAACCCACCGGGCACCTGAGGCGCCGCGTCGTCGGGGCGCTCGATGAGCGCCCGGAACTCGTCCTCCAGCCGGGCCATGCACCGGCTCAGCAGCTCGTCGGCGCGGTCGAGCAGCGCGCGGTTGGTCCCGGCGGCGTCCAGCTCCTGCACGGTGCCGACGAGGTCGTCCACCGCCTCCAGGAACGCGTCCGCGTCCGCTGAGTCCGCCCATATGAGCCTGTCCATGGTGACGAACTGCGAGATCTGCCGGTCCAGCGTGCGCACGGTCCGCTCCAGCGACGTCACAGGGGGCATGGCCGCGGCGGCCGACGGCGCCACTGGAGGCGGCGGCATGGGCGGCGAGGCCGGCACGGAGCGCTCCCCAGCAGCCCCTCCGACCGCGGCCGCCGCCGCAGCGGCGCGCGTGGCGTAGAGCTTGTCGAGCGAGAGGCGGCCGTCGTAGTTGGAGAAGACCTTGAGTATATCCTCCGTCATGGTGTCGGTGCGGCCAAGGGTCTGGACGATGTGCTGCACCGTGGCGAGCAGCTTCTCCTCGCCGTCCTCCGCCATCAGCCGCCGAGCGAGGTCGCCGGACGCCTCTCCCCTCCCGTCGGTCAGCGCGAGGTTCCGGCTAGGGTTTGAATCTGCGGCGGAGAGGGCCGGGGGGCGACGGTGGTGCCGTGGTGGTTTATCGGGCAGTGACAAGGACGGCCGCTCACTGCTCGGACAGGAGGGGAGGCGCCGTTGGAGCAGTAAGGCCCCGTTTGGTTTGAGCAGGTTAAAGTTTAACTCCCATCACATCAACGTTCCCTCTAATGTAATGTATGGAGTACCAAATGCAGACTAATTACATGCATGTCGGTACAGATTAGGAGTAATTTACGAGACGAATCTATTAAGCCTAATTAGTCTAAGATTGAAAACTTTTTATCAAATAAGACGAAAGTGCTACAGTGTTTGTTAAACTTTAACTCCTCCGACCAAACACCCCTGGTTGTCACGCCGGTTATAGAATTTACCGTACCCCATGCTCGAGGGCTGGGCGGTCGCGGCGCGCGGTGGATGCGAGGCTGGACTTGTCGCTTGGACGGTCGGATGAAGTCGATGACGGAAGTATAAACGGGAACGGACAGTAAAACTGGCGCAACGGCGCTCTCGGAGCAGAGAGATTTAAACGTTCGCTGACAGGTAGGGTTACAGCATGGGGTTTATGTTTTTTTTTTGGATTGCCTCAACCTTCGAGTACGATACAAGTTGTAGTATCTGAATTTACGCACCAATGCACACCACCACAACGCACACATCCTGACACACTCACACTACCTAATGCGCAAGTTAGATCTATAACCTATATAGAGGGCTAACAGTACACGGCTGAAACATACGACAGTGGTGGCTCATCCGTACGAGACAACTGAAAATTATTTGGCTACTGCACAGTAACCGGGTGAGGCACTCAAGTTGCGGTTCCCAGGAATCGAACTCGCGGCCGGCCGATCGCGCACCTGGCGAGCGGACCAACTGAGCTAACGCTCGTCCTCGGGGTTTATGGTTTTGGCGTCACGTTGGTGGCAAAAGATGGAGGACAGGACGAGGATGCCCGTGATTGACGCGAAAGCGAGATGCGGACCACACCAGGCTCGGCTTCTTTGGGCCGGTTGCTAGTTTGTTTTGTTACCAGGCCGAGGGTTGTACTCCCAGCTCAATGGCAACACGGACTACAAATTAAGGCCTGCAGCCTAATGTGGCCCAGTGCAAAGTTAGGTCTAGGCCCACGGATTATTTCTACAGATCTGAACGCACCCGAGTTATCGTGCGTTCGTGGGAAAGCCAGCCATGTTAAAAGAACGAGACATATGGGCCCCGTGTTAGCCGCGTACCCACTGTATAGTGGTGGCGGGCATAGAAGCACCAATCTGCTGAAGCATAAAACGAAGGAAGCCGCCGCTCATAGTCGTAGACTCGTCGTAGAGGTCGAGCCAATCCCAGTTCAGATTCCGCAAAACAGGCACCATGGCCTCGGTTGCGACGCCTGCGCCTTTGCTCCCCGTGACCAACACCGCTGCCGGCGGCGGCTCCGCGGCGTCCTCCGCCACGGGCCTCTCCGACGCGGCGCTCGCCACGCCGGCCTTCCGCATCTTCGTGAGCCGGCTGTCCGAGACGGCGCGGCGCTCGCTCGCGGACCGGCGGCCGTGGACGGAGCTGCTGGACCGGTCGGCCTTCTCCCGCCCGGACTCCCTCTCCGAGGCCACCTCGCGGCTGCGCCGCAACCTCGGCTACTTCCGCGTCAACTACGCCGCCGTCGTCGCCTTCTCCCTCGCGGCCTCGCTCCTGGCGCACCCCTTCTCCCTCCTCGTCCTCCTCAGCATCCTCGGCGCCTGGTGCTTTCTCTACGTCATCCGCGCCCCCGACCAGCCCGTCGTGCTCTTCGGCCGCACCTTCACCGACCGCGAGACGCTGCTCGGCCTTGTCGTCGCGTCTGTGCTCGCCTTCTTCCTCACCTCCGTGGCTTCGCTCATCATCTCCGGGCTGCTTGTCGGGGGCGCCATCGTCGCCGCGCACGGCGCCTGCCGCGTTCCAGAGGACCTCTTCCTTGATGATCCGAGCGCTGCGTCCAATGGAAACACCACCAGCAGGCTCATCTCCTTCCTCGCGTCGCCCGGATCTGGGGTTTGATGTGTCCAGGACCGGTAGGATTCTTGTGCTCGGGGAATTCAGTTGGAGTCAAAATCGAGAGGGATCTGATCCAGAAGTTGTAGAAACTAGTTCCTTGCTCATGTGGTACTTCACTGCGAGTAGCTATAGATGTGGATCCGATTTTTCTGTTGTACTTTTTGTGGAATTCTGCAAAGAGCTGTATTTCTCTTGCGCTTCACCAAATCTGGTGACAATGAGCATTAAGCATTGTCAAATTGCTAACAATGTATTGGTGTGCTCTTACATTCATGTGTACATCATGACAAATTTTATGGATCTCTGGTTATTTCTGCCTCATTAGAAATTTGATCCTTGTGTACAAAATTCTCTGTCAATTCTGAATGCTTAGGGGTTGTGATCAGTATTTGATGTTGTCTGCAATATTTGTCGTTTTGATGTTCTGAGCAATATTGTACTGTGTTGAATCATATGACAATGCTAGGTTTATAACGTAAGTTTTGGAGAAAACATAACTAGTAGAGTACACTCTAAAATGATAAAGCTGTACATTAGTTAAGATTTCAGATAGATTGCATCCTATTATTAATTTTTTCACTCACTACAACTGTGCTGGAGTTTACAGAAATTACAGGGCATGAAGGTGCCTATAGTGCCAAAAAAAAATGGGTGAACCAAAATTGTGGCAAATGTAGTCATCCAGCTAAAACTTAAGTTTGCATAAAGCATTGAGTGAGATGTGTATCTGTAATCCTAAAGCTATTGAGCTAGTGCCCTAAACTTATAGAGTGCTACTTGTGTTTTACTATGGAAAAAACAACATTGCAAAAGTTTGCTTGGCTGCAGTTATTCATCATAGTAAAATTGTTTCAATCTCCCAACAACACATTTAGCGTTATTTTTTTTTTTTGCTGAAATTCTTGCTTGCAGTTAAAAGTAGGGGTCTGTTCAAAAATTTTCTGTCATATGATGCTGAAATTGTTTTGAAGTATCGTTCAGGCTAATAATGCCGTTCTTGTTGAGTGCTGATTCCTGAATAAATATACTGTATTTGTGTTACATCAGTACAGGCAGCCCAATCATCAGTTCATCATGAGTCAATCTGTGAAGGTGGTTTCATTAAAAAAAAAAAAAGAGGGACCAACCTAGCAGGAAGGTAAGTTTCATGGTCTTGTCTGTTTGAATGACCCATGACTGTAACTCATGATAAGCTGACAGATATTGTACTCTCTGGATGTTGTTTAAGATTGCTTATATTAGATGCCAAATCAACGTAGTAGGATACTTGGATCCCAGCGTGGTAGTTGACCTGGCTATAATAGAAGATATCAAATGAGAATTGAGATTAGTTTTCACACGGCATTGCTTATGTAAGTATTGATCATGGAGGAGTATACTAATTCCTAGCCTATGTATAGTGTGGCTCATCCTTTCTAAATTTGCCATTATTCTGTCTTGTTTAGGAGGTAGCATTTACCAATCATTGGAGTATTTGGTCTTGTTTCTTGCATTTTCAAGGAATATGTGGTTTGGAAGTAATCATCTGATATGGACTGTCATGATCTGATTGTATCAGGGGTGATGTCTAATTCATAGGTAAAGAAATTTGGTGGTTGGGCGGCATGATTCTGAAGTCTGAAGCTCGCTTTCAGGTTGGGGATCAGTTTGGTCTCAGTTTTTAAAATTGTTTTTAACTGAATAGGTTTTTTAATTGTTAGTACAAGTAGTTAGTACAAGTAGTATGTTTCTATTTGATCTGAGTTGGAGGCGTCAGCTCCACTTTTTGCTAACAATGGGTTATATCAGTTGCAATCCCTCCATCTTAAATTGACCTTCATAGGTATTGAATAATGGTTCTGAATTTTCTTATACCTCATGCTTGCAGTCATCAATCTTGAATTTTTCTTAAAGAACAGTGCTTAAATTTGCTGTTGCACATCTCAGATTGGTTATTTCGGTAGACAATCATACAAAGAAATAATTTATTCTCAAATAATATGCTGAATGTCATACATAGATTTACAGTGGAGAACTTCAAAACAAGCTGGAAAATCAAGTCCCCTAGAATTTAAGATCACTAATAAACGCCCAAAAAAAGTCACAATTAACATACAACGTGAACAGGCTTCCAATTCCTCAACACAGTATCTTCTGCTGATCATTAGCACATGGGAAGATCAACTGGGGGCGGCTCCAGGGACTGCAGCTCGCCGTACCCGTCCTCCACTAGGAAAGCCATTGCCAGGCCCCAGGTGATGTGCACGTCCAGATGGCAATGCATGAGCCACACACCTGGGTTGTCGGCGACGAACTGGATGACTGCCCAGCCGTTCACAGGCACCGCCACTGTGTTCCGCTGCGGCGGGTCGACGTAGTTGAACTTCTCGACGTCCTTCTTGGGGTCGAAGTTGCCGAAACCCTCCGCGAGGATGAAGAAATCGTAGCCATGGATGTGGATGGGGTGGTTCTCCGGCGTGACGATGCTGGTGTCCTGCAGGACGACTTGCACCACGGAGCCGAACCTGAGCGGGTACAGCTTGGTCCCGGGGACCGGCTGCCACAGTGCCTGGCTGACGTTCTGCGCCGTGTAGTCGAACTGCACCGGCGGGTACGCCGGGAAGTCGGTGGTGAAGACGCCGGGGATCTTGTAGTAGTGCGCGTGGAGGAGGGAGTCGGTCTTGGGGAAGACGAAGGAGACGTTGTTCATGCTGGCCGTGAAGCGGGTGTTGTTGTTGGGGCCCTTGCAGAGCTGTCCCGGCTTGCAGTTGAACAGGCCGAGGCCGACGGTGAAGAAGAGGTACTCGTCGACGTTCTCGTGGATCTTGACCCTGTTGGGGCTCTTGATCCCCGCGGCGAAGGCGGTGGCGGCTCCGGTGTCGTTGAAGGCCGGGAGCGCCGGGAACGCCGGCTGTATCTTGGGGCCGAAGTCGGAGGCGCAACCGCAGTCGTACTCGATGATGGCCGTGGTGGTGGTGTTGTCGAAGGCCACGTTCTGGCCGGAGACGTAGGCGCGCGCGGCGACGTAGTACCGGGTGGGCGCCTGGTCCATGGTGACGAGGACGTCGGTGGTCTGGCCCGGCGCGATCATGAGCACCGAGGTGGTGAAGGGTTTTGTGTAGGACGCGTCGGTGGCGACCACCGTCATCTTGTGCTGCGCGATGGTGACGAACAGCTCGTGGTTGAGCGCGGCGTTGATGAACCGCAGCAGCGCCGTCTCGCCAGCCTTCACCGGAATGGCCGTCGTCTCTGCATGCCGATTGCCGAGCAAAGTAAGGACGCGTTATGGGAGGAGCTGAGCATGGATGATGATGCTCTGTTTCGTGCAGGGTTTTGTGCGTGTCCACCCAAACATGCATGGGCATGCGAGATGAGCTACATACCTTTCTGGGAGCATTTGAACAGGTCGCCGGGCTGGCCGTTGATGGTGAACGCGTCGGAGACGTTTGGACCGCCGCCCGTCTTCTGCGCCTCCCGGATGACGTCGATCGGGTTCGCATCCCACCACTCCCCTGCCATCGATCGACCACCGTCAAGAGTTTCAGTAACTAGTACTCCGTTGGTTGGTCAGATTAGACGTGAATGAAACAGAAACAACAGACGAGTAGAGGAGATGCAGAAGCAGGTAGAAGAAGAAGAGGGTGCAGTGCAGACCGAGGATGACGGGGACTTCGCGCGAGGGCTTGGCGAAGGGGTAGGTCTTGTTCTCCCTGGGGCGGATGATGAGCGCGCCGTAGACGGTGGCCCTGAGCCAGGAGCTGTGCGCGTGCCACCACAGCGTGCCCTCCTGCCCCTCGATGGTGAACCGGTACTTGTAGCTGCCGCCGGGCCTGATGGGGCACTGCGTCACGAACTCTGGCCCGTCCGCCCACCCAGTCCTCATCTGCCGGATGCCGTGCCTGCGCACACCATGCAGTAAGAACAGAAGCACGCGCATTGATCGACCGGACCACATGATCGAGACAGCCCGGTCCCGGTGGATGGTTGAGAACGAACAACGAAGGGTGTATTACGTACCAGTGGATGGTGACGTTGTACTGCGCCCGGTTGACGACGTTGATCACGAGCGTGTCGCCCTCCCTGACCTCCAGCGTCGGCCCCGGGAACTGCCCGTTCACCGTGATGATGTTGTGCGTCTTGCACAGCCTCTTCACCGGCGTCTCTTGGACCTTGACGATGAGCACAAGCACAAACCCAAGAAAACATACATCGATCAGGAAAAAAAAATGGTTTCACCTGCGCACTGAAAACACAGGTCTACAAATGCATGCATGTATTCACGCCGTGCCACGTACAACGAACTCGTGGTGGTGCACTTCGGCGTCCGCCGCGAGCAGCGCAAGCGCGAGGCAAGAGAGGAGAAGGAGCAGCCGGGACGACGGCGACGCCATGGCGAGAGCGAAATGTTGCCGCGTCGGCGTTCGCTCGATGGAACCGCGGGGGCTTTGCTAGTGGTGGCTTTCCTCTGAAGGCTTCCGAGTTGGCGATGAGAGGCTTTGCCACGGAGCACGCACGGGATATATAGCGTTCGAGGCGACGCGCCGGCTCTCCATGCGTGTTCGCCTCGTCCCTTTCCCGCTGCGGGTGGTTGGTCGATTAGGTTTCGAACTTTTGAATTCGAGCATGGGGGAAATGTTACCAGCAGCTGGCTACAGCGGCCATATCCCAGTGCAAGTGACTGCGCGTGCAGCTCCAAGCTAATCATGTCATCTTGGGATCATTCAAACTGTGCAGATGGTTTGGTGCACCCACTGGCCTGCCCCCTTTGGCGCCGCGATTTCACTGAACAAGGCAGTTCTTCTCCCACACGCTTCTGCAAACAAGCCAACACCTGGGTTTACAATGTGTTTACGTTGTCATGTCTTTCAGTTATTTCATTTGCGTCGACTTTTCAGAGTTCTTTCTGGTGACCCAAGCATTCAGCATTTCGATGGTCAGCATTTGCGTTGAATCCACGGTACAGTAGATGCAGGGAAAAAGGCCCTAGAAGTAAACCATTTCATGCAGATCAGGAACAGTTTAATTTCCGGCTGTCACAGATCTACTGCGTTCCAATTGGGATAGGATTTGCACTTGTGCATCCTGTTACGCATCTTGGCTTTGAAACCGTAGAGAGGCCGGCCAATCACGAGGAGTGTTTGTTTGTTGACCATCTCCTTCGTGGTCGATTAGTTATTCTGCCGCTGTCATATGCTGCCTACGGCGAAAAGCATGGCCATTTTCGTATCATAGTTACGTTTGCAGTTTGCTGAAACTTGTGGGCAAAGGAACTTGGCTTCGAAACACAACACAATGATTACGAGTCAATCCATGACGTTTAGACGTATTGAGTGTCCTTTTTCTGCCTATGAATTGTTGGCCAGCGTAAATCTAATGCGTTGAGCTTTGGCGGTAATATGTTTCTGATGCTTCGGCAATAGAAACTGGTCGAAGTCATTTTGTACTGACTTTTTGATGCGAGGAGGTGGATTTGGTAGCCAATATTGCAGCGAGTGTCAATATCTGTTCCAACAAATCTTCGGAAACAATCTTTTGACAGAAACGATGGCACCAAATCCGATTGCTCAGTGCAATATATTCTAGATGCCACGCGTTTCTAGCTTTCATTTCCCTTTTCTTTTACAACACAGAGAACCTTTTTTTTTGGAGAACTATGAAATGGTGAACTTGGAAGCTAAGGTTATGCTTGCAACAGATCGATCAGTAGTCATGAAACGAACCGTTCATCCATAAACAAATCAGGAAAGCAGTTTCTTTCTTCTTCCGGTGCTTTTTTTTTCTGCATCTGGCCATTGCTGAAAATGCGTACGTGCTGCTGTCATTTCAAAGTTGAGACTCTGAAATGCACTGGTCCTGAATTTGCAAGAAGATCAAACAGAAGAGATAACGCTAGCTTTTGCCTCAGCAGTTGACAATTGGAAGCGAACACTGAACTCTGAATAACATAAGAAAAAGGTCAAAAACAGTGTTCTTCGGACCCCAGCTATGCAAAGCCTGCATTTCGCCGTCCTTGACCGCCCAACCAGGCAACCATGCATGAGGTAGGCTGGCAACCTGGCGAATCCGGGCCTTTCCGGCCCAGCGATGCATCAGAAGACGTGTTCAGTGAGCCGGTAGGAACGGCAGGTGGGAACAACAAATTGGCATGAAACAACCACCACGATCCCTTTGCAAAGTTCCTATCGCTCTGATCAGAATTTGCATTCAGGTGGTTGGGCATCCATCCATTCAATCATTTTCATTCCTGGAAACTGGAATTGCCATTTGTTTGATTGCTGTCAGCTCTACAACCCATGCTCCATGTGTTTCAATTTTCTTTTCTACGGCAGAGCTGCTTTGGAGGTTGGAGTGGACTGACCATGTCCAGGATATGCATTGGACTTTTTTATGTCAAGGTTGGATACGCTCATGATTTCGTTTTCTGCAAATACAAATGCACATTAGCATACCTACTGTGGACTTTGGACGAAGATGACCCTTCTGCTTAAAGCATGTTGCAGGCCTGCAAGTAGGGTAACTGTTGCGCAGATTTATTTGTGAAGTATGCTCAAGCCTGCGTTAGGGTAACTGTTATGCAGATTTTTTTTGTGAGTAAAAGTCATGAGTTGTCTCTCGACTTGGACGGCGGTGTTATCTGAGTACTGACCTTAGAATTTTAAAATTTAAGTTCCCGAACTTGTATGCCAATGTCATCTAATTCACAACTATTGAACATTGATATATGGGTCCAAAACATGTATAGCAATTTCAGCTAGGTCCATAAACTTGTCCTGGATGCTGCATAGGTCTAAAGAGGCTCTAACTTGCTCCATGCACTGATGTGGCACCGCGGTTTCGTACGTGTGCCATGTCAACATTGCTCTTCTTGCTCTCAAACATATGCCTTCTCCACCGCGCACAGACCATGGTTTCCCAATGCCAAATCAGGTGAAGGCACTTGCCACCGTACCAGGATCCACCAACACAGCCAAGGTTGAGAGTAGAGGCGCCAATTTAGTCCCGAGCAAAGATTTGATGCCTGGGGCCATGGAGGCAAAGGTGTGCAAGGCGGTGTGGGGAGGAACAGAAGATGACCACACATGAGATTTTTAGCGAAGCATAGCCTCGTCATTGCCGTTAAGCTATGTAGGGGGGGGGAGATAGGAGCTTATAAAAGAGGGTACAAAAGAAGAGAGGATGGAGAAAGGAGGTCTGAGCCCCACATGTTGGGTCTATGTCAACACACCAATAAATACGTTGCATTAGTAGAGCGGATCACCGTCTGTTTAAACTCACCCTGTTCATGGGCTGGTTTCAGCGGGTTCCGGTTAAATTCCAAACCAACCCAGGATCACCGCGACGGTACGGTGCGGGCTGGCTTCCGGCGGTTTGGCATAAAGTTGATTTGTTTATTGGGTTGGTTTGGTAAGCCGGTTTTCATTGGTTAATACGGGCTGCCAAGTTAAAAACGAATGGCTCAGCTGTAAGCCTGTGACTCTGTACGTCCATACATTGAGCCGTCCTTTTGTACGCATGTCAATGTCGCTTGTATCATGCTAATAAAATATTTTTCACATGCCAGGACTACAAAATATATCCGATTACTTGATCTCAAATTGTCCAACATCTTACTGTAGCACTACTATAAAATGTCCTTTAAATATACTATCATACTCTGAATCAAAAGTGAATTCTCACTGAATAAAAAATTAACCGATCAAAACATAAACTCCAAAAACATCAGATTAATGACTTTATGAAGTCAATTGCAGTAGCTTTTGGACCAACACCACCATGATTTTTACAAACTTCCATGAAAATGCTAAGCTTCGAACTCAGCGAGATCTGCCAAAAAAAGATAAAATACATAAATTTGTCTATAACAGAATTTCTAAATAAGTTTATGTTAAAACTTATTTAGAACTAGTAGTAATATAAATAACCAGTCAATGATGATTGATGCCAAGTTACAATAACTACCAGTGATGCATTGCTAACACTACAAATATATCAGTACCACTACCAGCTACCAATAGCTGCTGCATAGCCTTTCTCCCAGAAGATTAATTATATTTAGCTACCTTCGTCCATGCTCTGTAAGGAAAGTATAGCTAATAACATCAGTTTAATTTCAGTCCCATTCTACTAGCTATATCGACAAAAGTTGTAGCCAGTCAGCCTTAAAACAAATATATTAGTACCACTACCAGTGATGCTATGCTAACACTACATGACAGACACTGCACATTACTCCCTCAGACAGCTCCATGGCCATGGTCACTGAATGAAGAAACACTACCAATGATGCTATGCTAAAATATTGTCTAACTGAATGCTACCTCAAAAGTTTGGCAATAAACAGAGCAAGATCAGACATGAAGGAAAAGCAACATACCAATGTGATTTTCGCGATCAGTGTTGTCCTTAGATAAAAACTCTTCTCTAATGTCCTCATATGTTTGAACATCTTCGGCGGCCTCTCTTACACTTACTTTGCTATGAGATGTATGTAGCCAGCTTTGTGTACAAATTAAGGCTTCAACCGTGCTAGTTGATAAGCTGCACCGAAGTGGGTCAATAATCCTCCCACCTGTGCTAAAAGCCGACTCCGAAGGAACTGTAGAAGCTGGGACAACAAGCACATCTTTTGCTAGAAGAGATAATGCAGGGTACTTGTTGGAGTTCACTTTCCAATAATTTAATATATCAAAATCTTTGTCTCTCTTCTCAAGCTTCTCATCCAAATACCTCGATAGCTCTGAATCATTGTCCTCAGCCCCAACTGCCTCCATATGCTGTTCAAACTGAGATGCCAACATGTCCCATGGGTTCTCTTCATCCTGTTCATCTACATTTATGTGAAGTGGCGCTTCATTTGAACCTCTGTTGCTAGAAGCACTAACAGTTTCAGCATAGGAACCAAATAACTCAGCAAGGGCTGATTGAACTTTCTCAGCTAATTTCTTACTCACATCTGGTTCATACAAAATGTCTAAGCAAAATACCAAATACTTCAGCTTGCATCTTGGATCTAAAATCACAGCAATAAACAACAAGAGGTTCAAATTGCCTTCTTCCTCCCAATACTTCTGAAATTTTAATTTCATTTTGTAGGTCATTAAAGCTAATATTGGATCTTCTCCCATAGCAATCTCATTTAATCTTGCATGTATCAACATTATGTCATGAAATACTAAGCTTGAGGTCACGTGCAAGGAAGCTGATAGACGTGTTGTTACCCTTTCAAATAGCTTCAAGAAACACAACATGCGCCTTGCAGCTTCCCAGTCATGTGCATTTAGGGGGATCTTGTTCACCAAACTGGGCATTGTATGGCTTGTAGTCTTTCTCCAATCGTGCAAAGGCCTTCTCAAATTTTTCTGCGCTTTCCAACATCAGATAGGTAGAATTCCATCTTGTCTCCACATCTAAGGTCAAAAGGCTTTTGCTTGCTATTTTCTCCAACTCTACACATTTCTTGAAAAGCTTCAATCTAGATGGTGAAGATCTAACAAGTCGAACAGCTGTTCTTATTTTGTCAATAGATACATTGTGCTCCTCCAGTCCACTCTTCACAACTAGGTTGACTATGTGGGCACAACACCGTATATGCAGGAATTTGTTATTCAACACAACCCCTCCCAGTTTTTGCACACTCCCTTCAAATACAGAATTAACCTGTCATTGGAGCTCGCATTGTCAACTGTGATTGTGAATAAACGATCAATACCCCACTCTAGCAAGCATTCTTCAACTCTTTTTCCAAGGGTTACTCCTTTGTGGTCTGCAACCGAGCAGTAATTAAGAATGCGTCTCTGCAACTTCCATTCATCATCTATCCAATGTGCAGTGAGACACATATAATTTAAATTTTGATTTGAGGTCCAAGTGTCTGTTGTTAGATAGATTCTTTGTTTTGCCAAAACCTTCTTCAACTTGGGTTTTTCTTCAATATATCGCTGCCAACAGTCCCTTGCTACTGTGATTCTAGAAGGTAGTTCAAACTTGGGCTGTAGCACTTTGGAATATCTCTTGAACCCCACACCTTCAACTGTTTTAAAAGGCATCTCATCAACTATAACCATCTCAGCAAGCGCTTTGCGGCAATCTTCAATGTTGAAAGGTTGCTTTGGTGTTCCTTGGTTCTTCTTTTGTATGTCCTGACCTTTGAGTGGATCTTCAGGGCACAAGTTCCTCAAATGGTACCATAAGGTGCTTGTTCCATGAGTTGACTGGTCGCAGGAATAAATCTGTCCACAATGCTTGCAGGTGGCAATTAGATCCTGGCCCCTAAATCCAGTAGTGAAATATCTCCAAACAAGTGATTTCTTTGTACCAACTCTTTTACGTCTCTTCTGAACTGGAGAGACCGGAGTAGGAGAGCTAGCTGACTGAACATCCAACTGCAATAATGATATATATAATATTGATGCATTAATAACTTAACTGAGCAATAGGAAATCCTCTCTACTTAACTGAGTAATAAATATGAAAGTGGAAAACTGAAAAGCACCTGTTGTGTATTTGATGGATTAACGACTGAAGTTGATCTCTTTCGCTTCCTTGACTCATTTGCTGCTAATAATGATTTCTGCCTAGCCATCAACCTATTCAGTCTCTGACTGTAATCTTGTACTGGCACTGAGTTAACTGCATAGCCGTCATCTTCCGTGTTACCATGCTGTAAATGAAATTATTAGGCTAATAATGCGAAATTTTCCTTGTCATGATATGCTATAAAAAAGTTCAAAGTTGATCGCGATGATATACTGGTTTCAGCTGCAAAAATGATGAAGTCGCATGCTAAGAGCAATGCTCTACTCGAAGTAGAATATAAGAGGAAGTGGGCACTGGCTTAGGTCCTACAATGGAATTGTATACATTGATAAGTCATTGACTGCTCTTGCACCGCTTATTCCTATAATGATAGCAAATGCTTTGTCTGGCATGGGGAACTGCTTAATATAAATCATGATGACGGCAATGTTATCAGGTCTCAAGATGTTCTTTACCTTCGCCTTGCTGCCAAAGATTTTCAAAGTTTGAGCACAACCAACAAAAGAATACCAACAGTTATTATTGTTGCAAGTGTTGTTGGTTCTGGATTAGTAGTGCTCATGCTAGTGTTTATGATTTGGAGGAACAGATTCAGGTGGTGCAATGCTCACAGCATCCAAGATGGTGGTGGTGGAATTGTAGCCTTTAAATACACTGATTTGTATCGTGCTACTAAGAATTTCAGTGAGAAGCTTGGAGGAGGTGGTTTTGGTTCTGTGTTCAAGGGGGTACTAAGTGACTCAACCGCTATCGCAGTGAAAAGACTTGATGATGTCCGCCAAGGAGAGAAGCAGTTTCGTGCTGAGGTGAGCTCGATCGGAATGATCCAACATATTAATCTAGTCAAATTGATTGGTTTCTGCCGCGAAGGTGATAAGAGGCTACTCGTGTATGAGCACGTGGTAAATGGGTCCCTTGATGCCCATCTATTTCAGATCAACGCTACTGTCCTGAATTGGACCAGAAGGTATAAAATAGCCATTGGAGTTGCTAGAGGATTGTGCTACTTGCACCAGAGTTGCCGCGAATGCATCATACACTGCGATATCAAGCCAGAGACCAAGCTTATCTTCTAAAGCATTGCTCTTAGCATCTTCAATAACTATACACATATGGTTCCGCATCTTCAATATGATTTTTTTTAAACGAATATCTTCTAAAGCATTCTACAAGCTTACCATCGGGAAGTCGCTCTGACAGTGTAAATAGACTAAATAACATCTATTCCTACTCAATCCAGAATTCCAGATTGAGATTAAGGACGATGAAACTGCATGATCAACTGATCAAGTACTCCATGACTAATGGTTTCCGAGTACTGTGATTTTCAGGAGTTCCAAAAACATGAACCATATGAACATGCTGTCTAGAATATTGACAAAAAAATGTGCCGAAAAGCAAAAACAAGAGCAGCACAGAACTACCGACAAATTCTGATGAAAAATAAATAAGTGCACTCAAATGGAAATAGAAAGTTCAACTAATACTATTTAAACAATAAATTAAATATCCGTGGACATTGAAAAGATTAGTTTTATTGATTAGCCAGATAAATATTTCATTTATCCAACCAAGATGCTATTACATCTTCAAGAATGCATTGGGAAGCATTCCAGAACTTGATAGAACAAAGCATGTAAAGTAAATGATAAATCAGATGTAGTAGTATCACTGAGAGAATAAAATTTCCTCAGCTATTGCATCATTTGAAAATAAATGGAATCACGATACAACATCAGAGCTATTGCATACTACAAGTACAAGCCTACTGCCTACATTTGCCTGAAGGTTGTCCTAAGAGGAAGGGATAGAAGGAACCTCGTCTGTAGATGGATTGAGAGCTCCGGCAGAAGCTTTGAGGTTTCCATCAAGGTCTGTGCCGTGCGACGGTGAGTCTTGCTCCAACTCCAATTCGGGGCCGACGGAGAAAGATGCCCAAGCTTCTCGCAGCTCCCACACTTGCTCGGCCGCCAGTGCTGCCTCGATCTCAAGGTCCCGAGCGAAGCCACCACGCTCGCCGGCGCCGTGCTCACGCCAACCGCTGCCACCAGGCTCACCACTGGAGCGCTCGCCGCCGCCGCGCCCGTTCCCGCGGCCGCCGCCGCCGCTATGCTCGAGCCCGCCGCCACCGCCTCGCCCGCGCTCACGGTCGCCACCACCGCTACTGCGCTCGAGACCGCCGTTGCCGCCACGCTCGCGCTCGCGGTCGCTACCGCCGCGCTTGCGCTCGCGGTCGCTACCGCCGCCGCGCTCGCGCCCACGGTCGCCGCCGCTCTCGTGGTTACGCCCGCCGCCGCCGCCGCCCCGCTCACGCTGCATCCCCGCTCGGGTTTCGATGGGTTTCAGTGGCATCTAACCGTGACCGGATGAGGGCTCCCAAATTCCAGTGCTGGGTACACGGGTTGCAACCAGACCGCTCTATAACCGTGACGGTGGTTTTCACTGGGCCGGTTATGGGCCGGCAGCCGGTTTGGTTAAACCGCTGAACAGGTTGAGTTTAAACTAATGCTAGTATCCGAGATAAAAAAAATTTAAACTAGACAACGTCAACCTTCAGTTTTAATGACCCCATGGTTTTTTTATTTTAAAAAGCAATGTTTTTAAATCGACTTTTTATTGGTCTAATCGTCCATATAACCGTCCAGTATATAGCAGGACTCTATATATATATATTACCCTACAGCTGGCTATAAAATAATTTATTCTGTGGCCACTTTAAGTTACGATAATTGCTATGCTAATTTACGAGATTATAGTAACTCCTTACTATGTAATTTACTATAACATTATGGTAAATATCCCCATATGTTATAATAATTCAACTATCGTAAATATATACTGACATTGTCGTAAATTAATATATAAAATTATCGTAAATAGAGGTGGCTACAAAATAACTTATTTTGTAGCTAACTATAGAGTATACTCTCCCTGTATACTTATGCAGGTGGGGAAGAGAATAGGCGACCCTGCAGCAGAAGGGAGGAGGAAGTAGCAAGCAGCTCGGAAGATCCACGGACGGGCTGCATGGACTGAAACGGAAGGGAGGGAGGAGGGAGTGAGATGCATGCAGTAGGGAGAGATGCAGCTCAGCAACTGCACACACAGCTGACGGCTGGAGAGTGAGAGCGAGGACTGAGGAGAGAAAGAGTGGAGGTGAGGTATATAAGAGAAACCCTAATGGGCCTATTTAGTGTTGATCGGCCAAGAGACCTAATCGGACGATTAATCACGAGTAATCGACGATTAATCGGACGATCTTCTAATCGCTATGATCGAATCGGAGGGCCTAATCGAGTGCTAGGTACCGATAAGGACGATTAATCATGATGAATCGGACAACCAGAAAACATTGTTAAAAAGTCATGCGCAAGAAATTTGCTTGGCATATACTACTCCGTGTTAATAGAGAAGAAGTCGGTAACATACTTAGGGCCTGTTTGTTACCCTTGCTAAAGTTAGCTACTAAAACCAATGACTAAATTTTAGTCACCTCTGTTTCGTTCGAGGGACTAAAAGTGACTAAAGACTATTAAAGCGGTTCAAGAAAGACCAAATGACCTCCTAATGAATGCTCAAATCAGGGTGGGGACCAGCAATAATAAGAGACAACCCTCGTCCACTTGACACTTTAGCTCACTTTTAACTTCTCTTGGGTGATTAACGTGACTAAACTACTTTAGTCCTTTTTTAGTCAGTTTATTTGACAGTTTAGTAGCTAAAGTGACTAAAGTTAAAAACAACTTCACGAATTAATTAGTCATATAGACTTATAGTCGCAATGTCGCAGGGATCTATATATTTTTTCATTCGTGTATGGATCACCCTTGTTCAGTCTGTTCGGACTTAAGCTCGTGTTGTTTATAATGTTCTCATTTATGGCAGTCCTGTCTAACTTGCGCAATCTCTAGTAGTTCAGTGTTCCAGTGAATCAGTGATCAGTGCGGACGCCGTTGCGATTTGCGAAGTCAAACGAAAGAGATGACCTGGCCCACCTGCCATTGAGTGCATAGCACGAAACGGTTTTGCCTTCGCTTTTGCTTACGCGTACGCGCGGCGAATCACGGCGCTCACCTTCCGACCGGACTTGACTCCGCCGCGGATTCCCCGCCAGATCTCATTTCTCGCCCAACCCTAACCGCCGGGCGCCGGCGGTGGCCATGATGGCCACCGAGCCCTCGTCCCCGGGGAACCCTGTCGAGGACCTCGAAACACTACCCCTCGACTCCTCCTCCTCCTCCTACAGTGTCGGTGTCGCGGCCACGACCGACCCCCTGCTCCGTCCACCTCCTCCCCCCTCGTCCACCTCCTCTCCCACCGCCGGCGAGAACCACGGCGCGTTTCTGGACGAGGAGGACGAGGATGGGGTGGAGGAGTTCACGCCTCCCCCGGCTCCCCACGCCGCTGCGGCCGCGACGAAGTCCCGCGAGGCGTCGCCGGGGTTCGCTGAGATCACTGTCTCCGAGCCTAGGAAGCACGCGGAGCCCGCGACCGGAGCCGTTGGCGTCATTCCAGGCTCGGCCAGCTACGTCTCCTACCTCATCGCCACTCGGGTGCCCGACGGCGGCGAGTTCCGCGTGCGTCGGCGCTTCCGCGACGTCGTGGCGCTCGCCGCCCGCCTCGCGGAGACACACCGCGGCCTCTTCGTACCGGCAAGGCCCGACAAGAGCATCGTCGAGGGGCAGGTCATGCAGCGGCACGACTTCGTGAACCAGCGGTGCGTCACGATCCAGCGCTACTTCCGCCGCCTCGCCGCGCACCCCGTTGTCGGCCGCAGCTCCGTCCTCCACGCCTTCCTCACCGAGCCTAGCGGTATCCCCACTTCGGACGGTGAGTCCCCCAGGTGGAGCCCTGCGATGAGTGGTGCCACGTCCATGGCTGCTGCCGCTCCAGTGACGCCTACGAAGAGTGGGAGGGACTTTTTTGGGGTGTTCAAGGACCTGAAGCAGACAGTAACCAATGGGTGGGTGGCAGTAAGGCCACCTCCAGTGGAGGAGGAGATCGACACAAAGTACCTTATGCACAAGGTGAAGCTTGAGGACTTGGAGAAACATCTGGTGACAGCATCTCAGCAGGTAACTGCATATTTGCAAAGGTTAAATTTGCATGCTGCAGACTCTGTCTCTTGTTGTCATTACTCATTACAAATACGTATTCGGTACCATTTTTGTTCTATAGGCAGAAAAAAAACAGGATAAATGAATAAGGTGAATCACTTCTGAGTGCTTGCTTGGAGAAGCCCGTACACTTGCATTTTGCTACTTGTAGAAAGATACATTTTATGAATCATAAGTTTTCTGTACTGGTATACTAGTGTAAAGCAATCTAAGCTAATCTACTACCATGGCATCATTTGTAGGCAGAGGCATTTGTTAAAGCTTATGACGATCTTAGAGCAACGACAGGTCTCTTGGGAATGTCATTCATCAAACTGGCTAAGTTTGAAAAGGAGCAGGCTACGTGTAGTTCTCAGAAAAGACGAGCAGCTGAAATCAGTAATTTTGCCAGTGCCGTTGTTAGAGTTAGCAGATCACAGGCAAAACTAAATGCTGAAATTGTAAAACATCTGGTAAGTGGGGTGACTTGAGTAAAGGAATATTTGCTTGGACATATGCTTTTAGGATTATTGTTTTATCCTTTTTATTTTGACATGTTCTATGCTTTTGCAGGGCATTATCCATGAGTACATGGAGACAATGGCTTCTGTTCATAACGCTTTTACTGCTCGTTCCAATGCTTTGCTTCGTGTGCAAAATTTGTCAGCAGAACTATATTTCTTGCATACCCGGGCAGGAAAACTTGAATCTGTATCATCGAGAGGAATGGATCAGGAAAGATCAAGGTATCAGAAGATAGAAGAACTGAAAGAAACAGTAAGAGCCACGGAAGATGCAAAAGCACATGCACTTAAAGAATTGGAACTTATCAAGGTAATTCATCTAAACTTATGAAACAAAGAAGGTGTACATTATTTGTGACAATTTCAACTGCGATATTGTTATTACTCAAACAGACCCACAATTATTATCTATATTCTGGAAGGATACCAAAAATATGTTCATAGATTATTCAGTTTGCAGTACACTAGGGATATATTGTTTAGGTTATTTTGTAGCATGATGCCTAACACTAGCTAATGCTATATATTTGGATAATCCGCTGAAGCAACCTGACTAAATCTATTTGTCATAGTTGTTTGTGTTTGGGAATTCTCATTAGCCAACACTTCTTTTGACCATGTCCATGTCCAGTTAACATTTTTCCAAGTTGAGCTCACAGAAGCCAGAATGAACGAGAGAGCAGCTGACATGTTGCTAAGCAGCCAAGAGTCCAGATTGTCTGATTCTAGCTATTGTCATGTTTGAGTACATGCATTGTTAATGAATTTTCTGTTTATCTATTGACCTTAACATTTTAAAACACATCCTACTGCAATTCAAATGCTAGGTTATGCTATCCTGTTGACAAGATTCCTTTAAGAAAAACCATGTAGGCACAATTTTTGTGTGTGGAATAAGTCCTTTCATTTAAGTATTAGAAATGCTAGAGATTTCTATTCAACCCTGAGAGTAAGGTTGCATCCATTTCAGGTGATACAAAAATACTGGTATGCATTGCCCCATCAGCATTTATGTTTCAACTCATAGTCAAACTCACTGTTTTGTCCGGAGTTTTGAATCATAGATACAACTTTCGCAAGTACTTGGGAGTTGGAACAATGTTCCACTGTTGAAATTTAAATCCCAAACGTTGCATTGCAGTTCAACATGGAGTATTTATGGCGTTTCTTTTTTATTTTATTTTATGGTAATGCAGGAAAACAACATGAATGAAATTAAAAGATTTAACAAGGAAAGACGCCAGGATTTGGTGGAGATGCTGAAAGGCTTTGTATCGAATCAGGTAGAAGCTCTCAACTTCTTTACATGGTTTATGTTGTGGGTTGTTGTTCAGTTTGCAGTACATTTTTAGTTCTTTAACAAAAAGAAAAGATTAATTTAATCAAGTTCAATAATCAATCTACTGTATTGCTACTGTAGATCTATCTTTGTACCTCCATGTTTTTTAACAGTAGTATTTGCCTGCTATTTGAACAAAAGGAAAAACATGAGTGCTAAATGCTAGGTCTGTTGTGCATTTTTAGCTCTTTATAAAAGGGTCATGTGAATTTTGTGTTATTATATGTGTTGCGCGCGCGCGTGTCCATGTGTGTATTGGAGGGAACAACCAGGCAGCAGAACTAGAAACCTTCAAATGCAGTCTCAGCTTATAGCTGATATTCTGGAAAAGCTGTGGAGTTAAGACTTGTGGGACCATTTGAATTACCTAGATCTAGTGTTCATCTGTACATTGGTAGACAACATCTTGGTTCTAATCGGTCTCCTGAACACAATTGTTATCAATGAAATGTATTGCCCTTATTTTACCTCAAAACGATATGCATTATGACCATTTCAGTTTTGCAAACCCTTTCGATTGAGAAGAAACGAAATTTCCGAAAGCTAACATCAGACAGTTTAGCTGCAATTTATGAAAAAATTCTGTAATATAGGAGTGCACAATGTACTGTTCAGAGACAGTACCTTTGCTATCTTGTATCTCCTTTTTGGGTGCAAAACGCCCACCTAAACAAATAGCATCAACAATGCATGTGAAATTAGTCAATCTAACCATGGAATGATGGAAGTTATTGAAATTTGGATCTCTGATTTTTTTGTTTTCTGTTGCTATGTTCAGGCCACATACTCGGATCATTTTGCTAGCATATGGACAAAGGTAGCAGAAGAAACAAAAGGATATGCAAAATGCAGCAGTTGAAGTAGGATGTACATATACAGGTGAATTTGAGCTGTTATTGTGCAGCGTGAACATAGCTACACCATTGAGAATCATGCGAGGCTTATACGCAGACAAGACCACACTCTCCATCCCAGAAGGGACACATTTCTATGGATTTTTCTGGGTATTGGTATCTCCAGCTGTGTACCTGAAAATTCTCAGAAAATATATTACCATTTTCTGCGGCTCCTTTTTCTCAGCCTGGTCTTCATGTGAGTTTTTCCCGGTGGGTGAATTCCCTACCTCCCGAGATAACGAGATACATAATGAGATCTCTCCTTTTTCCTTCATGAGCTGTTGCACACTTGTGCTTACATACTTTTGATTAGGGACAACTTACACGCACACAACTCATATGCTCCACACTTGTGCTTACATTCTTGTCTCTGTCTCTCTTTTTTTTTCCCTTTACATATCCTCATATGTTTTCTTTTACCCATTTTTGAGAAAATTTAGCTATGTTCTGTAAAATCATTGTTTTCCAAATCGGCCTGAAAGGTCTTGTTGACGTGCAAGGCCTAAACTCAAATAGTCACACGAGTGACGAGTCAATACTACGGTGGCCAGGCGGTGGGTCTCCGAAATCCGAATCGCGGTACACCAAGTCACCAACTGAGGGCCACGTCTATCCAAGAAAGGTGAGCCACTCAGCTTGCAAAATGCTGACTGTACATGAACGTGAGCTTGTGGTTGCGGTGGCACCTTGGTGTCCCTTTTGAGGCCATCGGCTTCAACATCACTGCTTATCCTCTACACCACGTATGCACCAGTTTTGTTCCGTTTCGGGCCTGTAACTTCTGATCCTTCGTCCGAAGATTTCTCTCGCTTCCGTGCTTCCCGAGCACATAGGGCATAGCCGCATAGGCTCCAAATCCCACCCCAAATAGAAAGAACAATAGAGACCGCGAATACTGATTGCCGCTCCAGCTCTGCCATGAAAAGTCGCCACGATTTGCGCCACAAGAAATCCACCCAAAAATCTAGCCCTGTGAGGAGGCCGTGCTGCTTGCTGGCGCCGCCGAGCAGCGCAAAGAGTTCCGTTGCCGGTGAAAATCCAATTGGAACTGGGGCCGCGCATTGCTCTTTGTCCTCAGCGACAGAAACAAACTTGATACGTAACAAACTTGACAGAAACATGCTTCAAAGCTCAATCCACTACTGAGATTCAAAACAACCGAGATTTCGAAGAGTCTATTACCAACCACGGAACCACCACAAGCTGCTCCGTGTTCTCTGAGCCCTCCATTTTACCCCCATCACCGGGGCACCGGCGCGGGCGCGCCACGCCCCCCCCCCCCCCCCCCCCCCCCCCCCCCCCCCCCGTCTCAAACGCACGGGCACGAGAATGCTGCCGCACGCGCCATCCCGAACCCCAGGGGCCTTCAGGTTCAAACCGCACCTCCCCACCAAGCCGCCGCTCCTCACCTCTTCCTCCACCCCCGCCCCCGCCCCCGCCTCCGCCTCCGCCTCCACGCGCGGCCGCCTCTGCGCCGCCGCCGCCGTTACACGCCGGGACCTCCTCGTCCTCGTCCCCTCGCTAGTCGCGGCGTCCACCGTCCTCCAGTCCCTTCCCCTCGCCGCCTCCGCCGCGGCAGGAGATGACAAACCTGCCCCACCGCCGCCGGCGCAGGCGCAGGCGCCCGCCGCTCCGGCCTCGCCTCCGCCTCCGGCGGAGGAGCCGGCGCTGTCGCGGGTCTACGACGCCACGGTCATCGGGGAGCCCCAGGCCGTGGGGAAGGACGCGCGGCGGAGGGTGTGGGAGAAGCTGATGGCGGCCAGGGTGGTGTACCTCGGAGAGGCCGAGCTCGTGCCCGACCGCGACGACAGGGTGCTCGAGCTCGAGATCGTCAGAAAGCTCGCGGCCGCCTGCGCTGAGGCCGGGAGGAGCATCTCCCTAGCGCTCGAGGCCTTTCCCTGCGATATCCAGGAGCAGCTCAACCAGTTCATGGATGGCAGGTAGTTGCAGTTTGTGTTAACACAACGAATCTTACCACTTTGCTAGTTGTGACGAGTATAATTGAGTGACACTACATATTGAATTCCTCGCTGTGATGTTGCAGTTGCAAGTTTGATTTCCATAGATGTAGAGAAGTCGGGAAATGGCTTATGGCAAGAGGCAAAACCGTGGCTCTGCTAGGATAACTAAAAATGTCTTCTAAGCTGTATATATAAAACTGGTAGTTTGACCCTGCTCCAATAAACTGCTAAGTTCCATCCTCGAGGGTTTGCTGTAATTATCTGTATCTACTAGACTACTACTATTTTGAGTTTTCGACCATATAGGTTCCACGCAGGTTATGCTCAACCGAAGTCCTATAATGTTGGTTTTACCTTTTGCCTATATTTGTTCAATCTTCAGTACACTAGGGTGGGTCTGAGCGTCCATGTACAATTCTTCTAACCCCCTAGGGCGCCGCTAAGGCGTGTTGTATTAAACTTTTTCTCTACCTTAATACAAAGACGCACAAACCTTTTGCGTGATCGAGAATATTTGTTCAATCTTTGGTGTAGAAAGCCTTCCATTACTTCATGTGGATGAACTTGTAACAGTTCTTTGCATTATGCAGAATTGATGGCAATAGCTTAAGGCTTTATACATCTCACTGGGCACCAGAGCGATGGCAGGAGTATGAACCACTTTTGAATTACTGCCATGATAATGGAATAAAGCTTGTTGCCTGTGGAACTCCACTTGAGGTAATTAGTAATTGATTCTCACATGTCATTCAGGCATATTGGAGTCATAAGTAATCTTGTTCGTTTATACTTCTGAATTATGGACTCGTAACATTCTAAAATTGTATAATTTAAAATTGATTTGCATTTTCAAACGGGAAAGCTTTTTTTTTTTGGTACCATGTATTGTAATGTCTTTGCCTGCTTAAGCACCTCTTCTACATGCCTTTTCAACCCTTCCTAGTAAATCTCTGATATGAAGCATCTTTGTTATGTAAATGTAATATGTAAGCTTAGCTTACCCTAAATTACTGTGTGAAAATTATCTAGTGCTTTTTCTTGACTAGGTTGTAAGAACTGTGCAAGCGGAAGGAATTAGAGGCCTTTCAAAAGCTCAAAGAAAGCTTTATTCTCCTCCAGCTGGTTCGGGCTTCATTTCTGGTTTTACATCCATCTCAGGCCGATCATTGATAGACAAAATTTCATCAACTCGTGGTTCCCCTTTTGGCCCAAGCTCATATTTATCAGCACAGGCAAGAGTAGTTGATGATTATACCATGTCCCAGACAATAATGAAAGAAATTACTAATGGAGATCCTTCAGGGATGCTCGTTGTTGTAACTGGTGCGAGTCATGTTATGTATGGACCACGAGGAATTGGTGTTCCTGCTAGGATATCTAAAAAGATGCAAAAGAAAAAACAAGTTGTGGTACTCCTTGATCCTGAGAGACAAAGTATAAGGAGAGAAGGTGAAATCCCTGTAGCTGATTTCTTATGGTACTCTGCTGCCAAGCCATGCAGTCGGAATTGCTTTGATCGTGCTGAAATTGCTAGAGTTATGAATGCTGCTGGCAGGAGACGTGAAGCTTTACCTCAGGTTATCACTCACTCTTTCTCAGTATAAGTTGAGTGCTCTTGATGCTATATGTATTACCTGCTTCCTGTAACATCTTGGGAGTAGTTATTAGTCTAAAGGCAAATGTAATCAGTACTGATTGTTATACATGAACTGTAGAACAAGAAAATATTGTATGGACTTATGATAACTCCTTTTCAAGTCTATCTTGCTATGATAAGTACTCATATTTTCTTACATTGGAGCTGACTGAACTTCCTGTATTTCTATGACAGGATCTTCAGAAAGGAATAGATCTTGGTGTAGTTTCTCCTGAGATATTGCAGAACTTTTTTGACCTTGAGAAATACCCTGTTATGGCGGAACTGATTCACCGTTTCCAAGTAAGCAGCTCCTGTAGTCTTTGTCTCTCACTCTTTCCCCTTTTACCTTTTAGAAATGCCAATTAAAGATGCCGCTTAGTTTTTTAGGTAGGAAGACATGGTTAAATTGTTGAAACTTAAAGCTGGCCATTTTCTGCAGGGTTTCCGTGAAAGGTTGCTAGCAGATCCCAAGTTTCTGCATAGATTAGCTATTGAAGAGGGTATATCAATAACTACCACTCTTCTAGCACAATATGAAAAACGAAAAGGACGGTTTTTCGAAGAGATCGACTATGTCCTCACTGATACAATTAGGGGTTCTGTTGTTGACTTCTTTACAGTGTGGCTTCCTGCACCTACAATTTCGCTCTTATCTTTTGCCGATGATGGCTCTGGTGAGAGTGTGGAGCTTCTGAAAGGAATTTTAGGATCAGTGCCAGATAATGCATTTCAAAAGGGTATTGTTGGGCAGAATTGGAACATTAACCAGAGGTTTGCATCGGTGCTTATGGGTGGTCTAAAACTTGCTGGCGTCGGATTCATTTCTAGTATTGGAGCTGGAGTTGCTTCAGATGTCTTATATGGTGCCCGTCAGATTCTTAAACCTTCTGCAAGTATGGAAGTGGGGCGCAAAAGAACTCCAATCTGGAAAGCCGCAACTGTTTATAGTTGCTTCCTTGGAACATCAGCAAACCTGCGATATCAGGTAGTTTGCCAAGGGCATCTTTCTGTTTACTCAAGTGATGTTAGTTATGAGAAGCTATTTTGTCGGTGGTTGCATATGTTAGGACATATGTCAGTGATGGTTAAAATATGTTGTAATGTTACATGCTGAGAATGGGAGTTGGTAACATCAAAATTAGGCCTTGCAGCTGCAGCTCATTTGCAATCAGTAACTCACTGATGCATTAGATTATCCAAGTAAATGCACCTTATAATTTCCTCTGTTTTTCACAACAGTGTTAACCTTTTCCAATGAACATGTTTCAGGTCATAGCTGGTCTGATTGAGCATCGACTAGGAGAGGATCTGATGGCCTACTATAACCAGCCACTTCTTGCTAGCCTGGTGTCCTTTGTTTCAAGGACAGTTAACTCATACTGGGGAACACAGGTTTACCACGTTTGCACTTTACATTAACCCTATAAGGTTTTGGTATTTAAATTGCACTTTGGAAGCTGGCTGAACACCAAAAACAAGTGTTCTCCTCTTTCTTCGAACAAGAAACATTACAGTCTCTTTCTTATTTTAGCGTAGGACCAAAGATGTTAGAACAAGGTATGCTAGTGAGCAACCCTCCGGTTCCAATTGATTGGTTTTGCAGTTTGTAGGCATAGTTAGGTGGCAACTCAGTCTGCTAGGTACTAGCATTGGACTCTGGAACTGATTGCTTTAATTCTGGCATTTTTATTTTGCCTGTTCAACTTTGCTACATGAACTTCAGTATATATGATCTTAGGCTGGTCCTGATCTAATTGAGATAAAAGGAACCATCAGTACTCAATACAGTTTATTGTTGCTTCTTGAATGGACTTTTCTTTTATTGATAAAATTTTATTGAATACCTTGAGAAGGAAATTAAAACCTTACAATAGAAGGATTTGATGGAATTCCGTGATTTACTCATTACCGTATTTGCACTACATCTTGCTGTACTGACACCATGTTTCATGCAGCAATGGATTGATCTTGCACGAGCTACAGGCGTGCAAAGTACTAAGAAGGAGCTGCCTTCTCCTGAGGTTTCGAGTGCATCTGAAATACCACTGCTAGAATGTGGCACAACAGAAGTACAGAACGTGGACGACAGCAGTAATAACCAATCAAATGACTTGACATAGTCATCACGCAGTGACCTAATTTGTTGTGGCCATACAAACAAAACACAGAGCAGCTTCCTTCCATGACACACCATACACGATACAACCGTACAGGCATATAAATGAGATGTCTTCTTAGAGCCAGATTGAAGCTTAGCCATCGCGTCATGTGGAGAGACAAATCTGAAATTCTGAAGAGCAAAGCTTTGAAGACTTTCACAATGTTATGGTCAGAAAGCCATTTTTACACCCTCATGGGGTGAATATCGTTTGTACATTCACAGAGGAGACGGTTGAAGAATTTTTTGAATCCTGTACAGCATTTTACACGTGAAATTTGATCCAAAACATTACTGGAGATTGTTATATTGCAAGGATCAGGGTTGTCGCTTGTGAATTGTGATACACCTTGTATGCACTTGAATCCAGAGTGCTCGACGGTCTGATGTTTCCTGTGTGTATTGCTATGATGTGACCAAACTAGTCCCTATGTGGTCCTACCAAACAGCAGGCTAACTGTTTTCACCTTTGCCTTTGCAACGCTGGTGAGTGGTGAGCCATGGCAAACCACACACCATGAACTCGGACCAGGCGACTTTCACCCGGCAGCAGATCTGATCCCAGGAAGTCAAAACCCAACGCCTGAGAATTTTATGCCTGCCAGGCAAGTTTGCCTGATGTCAAACCAAATAGGCTAGCTTCACGTGGCATTTCTTCCTCGTAACCGCGTGTCTAGAGTACAGAGCACTGCACTTATGAAGCCGCATGCATCCCTTATCTAGACTAGATGACCGTGGGAAGAATCCATTGCAGAACAGAAGAGATATTGGTTCGTTCAGAATCATCAGATCGCTCTATGTATGCTCAAAAGTCTGAAACAAGAAATACAATGCTCCAAACGAATGGGCATCTATCACCTCGTGCACAGGTTCTACCTGTTCCTTCAAATACAGCGCAGGGATCCATCCATCAGGCCGTCACGCTCGTGCAACCAAACCAAACCAAACCACGGCACCATGCGGTAGCCTTGTGCGGTTGTCGCACGAATCCAGTTCCCGAGTCTCATCCACCATCCAACGGAGCACTGCTTCGTTTTCTTTTATCATCACAGTCACAGGAACCTGAATATGCTGTGCTGCATCACACTCGCTCTCACGGACGTAGCCCTCTTTGGTTTGGACCACTGAAAAAACATATCCAAAGCCCAACAGTAACAGCAGATATGATGTGACAGAACCATGGCACCGTGCGCATCAAAAGGACGGGGCCCCATCGCTTCAGCGGAAAATAAGAACTACTCCCTCCCTCCCAAAAAGTATCGTTTTAGAATTTCAGACATCTTGTTTGACCATCCGTCTTATTCAAATTTTTTTTATAAATATCATTTATTTTGTTATGACTTATTTTATCATTAGATATACTTTAATAATAATTTATTTATTTTATAATTTGCACAAAATTTTTGAATAAAACGAACGGTCAAACACGATGTCTAAAAGTCAAAAGCGTCACTCTTTTCCGGACGGAGTAGTATGCATAAAGCATGCATCTCATCTGTTTTTACTCCCAAAAGTAATGTAATTCTCGCTTTCTTTATAAGTATCTCAATCAAGTTTAATAAATATATAAATTATACTATATAATATAATTAAGTGTTATTAGATTGATAATGAAATATATTTTTATAATAAACATATAATTCTAGTTGCTTTAATAAAAATTGGCAAGTTCAGAATTCCGTTTTTCTACGGAGTACTCGTTCCCTCCGTAGGCTAGGGCCTTATTTAGTTCACTCCAAAATGTAAAAAGTTTTCAAGATTCCTCGTCACATCGCATATGCCGGCACATGTATGGAGCATTAAATGTAGGTAAAAAATAACTAATTGCACAGTTTGTCTGTAAATGTCGAGACGAGTCTTTTAATCTTAATTAATCCACGATTAGACAAAATTTATCAAATACAAAACTAAAAGTGCTACAGTGCTTCTAAAATTTTTTTGGAAAGGCGTAGATGCTTCGAATCCATCACATGACAATGACATACCCACGGCCGCCAGCTAGAGTGGCAGAGGGGTCAAAACTCCACTGTGAGCACAAGTACTACAGCACCGTAGTGTGCAGTGTACAGGCGTAAGTACAGCCAATACACTGACGCCTCACATCTTGCCAGGTTGCTTTGCCTGCCGCTGCCTGGCTGCCACATGTGGCCGCGAGCAGGAGCAGTTCTCTCCGCGCGACGCGGATGGAGATACAGTAGAATAGTGCCTGCCTCCCTGGCGCAAATGACGGATTTGATAGCGGAAGAGGAAACGATGGATGGATTTGATCTGTATACTGTGCTACTAAATACTCCTAGGCCTGGTTTAGATGCCAAATTTTTTCCCAAATTTCACTATAAAAAAGAAGATTTCCCATCACATCAAAATGTCGGCACATGCATGGAGTACTAAATGTAGATGAAATTAAAAACTAATTGCACAGTTTAATTGTACTTTACGAGACGAATTTTTTGAGCCTAATTAGTTAATGTTTGGATAAAAATTCACAAATACAAACGAAATACTACAATACGCAATCTTGCACTGTGCAAATTTTGGACATCCAAAATCTGCTCAACTAAACACGGCCCTACTACTCACGATGATATTCTGATGACGAAGACGACGAGGCGGTCGGTGGCCGTACGGTGGCGGTTGGATGCACCTCCGAGTCCGAGCCCGTACGAAGCTTCGTCGCGGCTCCCTGTTCCAGTTCCTCACCGGCATGGCGGCATCTCCACTCCCCAGTCCAGCTATTTGGAGCTGCCGCGTGCACGTGGAGACGGCGCCCAGCTCGCCGTGGGTCCATCTGTCACTCACACGCCTCGCCTGCGCCGGACAGGTAGCATGTAGCAAGCCAGGCAAGTGACGACTCGGTCACGGCCTCGCCGTGTTTAAGGTATGCACGCGCCGATCGCTTATCTGGATTCCCCGGCTGCCAACTGCGCGGCGCGTTGATTGCAGCATCTATCTAAGATGATCCATCTTAGATGTAAGGCTAAATTATAGTGGTACATATATAATTATCATGATTTTGGACATCTTATTTACTATACTTTAACTTTGAACTAAATTTTAGGATAGTCCATGGCCTACAGTTCTACCTTGCTAGCTCCGTCTACGATCTAAATGAAATATCCTTACAGATATCAAACTTCCATCAAGGTTGCCAATTGACAAACTGATTCACCACAGGAAGATCTCCTATTGATCGTGGTAATGCCACATACATTCCCTCATTAATACATATTACGCTCCCTCTCTCCCGTGTTATATCTATACTGGCGCTATAATTTACACTGTACATCTAAACACTAAACTATGGCTCATCACAAGCAACTTGGTGCCTATACAGTTCCAAGGAAAGATTGAAGAATGTAGCACCAGTATAGATAGGATACATTAGATAGCACCTATAAAAAGCATGATTGAGTGAGCTTTGTGGAAACCGAGAAAAATGAAGGCTCTGTTTCGATGAGCTGTAGCTTTTCCAAAAGCAACTCCTGAAAAGCTTTCTGAAAAAAGCTCGAGAAGCTACTCTGAGGGAGCTTATCTACTTTTAGTACCAGGTGCGACTTTTGAAGTTTTTGTCTGCTTAAAGAAGCAACCATGTTTAGGAAAGCTTCTAGCTTTTTCGAGCTTTTTGGATAAGCAAAAGCTACCAAAAACTCACCTAAACAAGGCCTGAGGCATGGAGAAGAGTTTGAAGGGCAAAGCAAAGAAGTAGATAGCAAGGTGGGCGAGGCGAGTGTGCACAAACGTGGTGATGCTTAGCTAGATGGATGCCACTGGTGTTCGCCTAGGTAGATAATAGAGCGGGTTGTTTTGTACTCCTTCCGTTTCAAGCGGGTTGTTTTGTACTCCTTCCGTTTCAAATTATAAGACCATGTTTGGCAGGACTTCTTTGCAAATGGCTTCACTTTAACCCGAAGAAGCCATGTTTAGGTGGCTTCACCCCTCTAGTATAGAAAACGGCTTATCCTCTCGGTAGCATCTCTCGCAGAGCTATTTTATGAGCTAGTATGTGTTTGATAGGGCTTCATTTGAAAATCCCGAAAAACCAAAGTTGAAGCCCCCTAGAAGCCGTGCCAGCCCAAGAGGATCTAAGTTATTTTAGTTTTTCTAGACACATAGCTTTTGCTATGTGTACATGGTGCATAGAAAAAGTTAATTATGTATCGAAAAAACCAAAGCAACTTAGGAGTTAGAACAGAGAGAGTAGTTGTGACAACTGACGAGACAGCAGCGTGGGAGCATTGCACGATTGTTGTTAAGTCCAATTCCACCACGAACTGAGTTAAACCATATAAATCCGTACGGTGTAAACGTGTTACAATTTTTAAATTGACTAAAACCTTGCTGATACTAATTGTTTTTTTTACGCTCTTTCGAGCTGGATTGGAGATCCAAATTGTGTGTGGGTATCATCTTTTGCCACCAGTCCATGGTGCAAGATGTAGATGATAAGTCCAACTAAAAAACAAGATAGATGATAAATCAATACACTTCTTTTTCTTAAAAAACATGCTGAGCAGGTATTACATTTTAAAAAGGACACTACTACAAAAAAAGATTTACCGCGACCTTTTCAAAAGCCCCTCCGAGGCGGACAGGAATTTGAACCGCCTCGGTTAATGCTCCGAGACGGTCGCTTTTTATTAACCAAGGCGGTTACACGCAACCGCCTCGCAAAATCGATTTACGGTGGCGGTTAAAATCTATTAATCCCGAGGCCCAGAAAAAGCCCAAATCCAATAGGCTATCGGGTTTACACACACACAGGTTAGGGTTTCACTCACTTCCACTTCACTCCCCTAGCATGACGCCTTCTTTCCTCCCCCAGCCCGACTCCGCTCTCTTCGTCCCCTCCCCCCATCGGACGGGCCTTCTCCCCTCCCCTCCAAGTCGGCGCCCCCTCCTCTCTAAGCTGGCAGACGGTGGCCGGCGGTGCCCCCTCCTCTCCAACTCGGCGGCCGGCGGCACCCCCTCCTCTCCAACCCGGCGACCGGTAGCACCCCCTCCCCTCCCAGCGTCCCATCCTCTCATACCCGGTGGCCGGCGGCGCCCCCTCCCCTCCCGGCGACGAGCCCCCTCCCCTTCCCTCCCCCGTGCTAGATCCGGCGAGGAGGCCGGCTGCCGTCCCCAGATACAGTCAGTTGGAGGCCGACCGTGCATGGATCCGCCGCGCCCGGATCCGGTCAGAGCGGTATGTCTCTCACCCCCTCTCTCTGTACCTCTCTCACCCTCTCTCTCGCAGTGCCCCCAGCTGCGGCGACGCACAGAGCAGCGCCTGCTCCCCCTGCGGCTGCAGTCGTCCACAAGCGCGGGCCCAGCGACGGTGACCTCTCCTTCGAGCTCCTCCTTCATGCAGCGAGCTCCTCCTTCAAGCGGTGGCGGTAGTGGCGTGATCGAGGAACTCCGGCGCGGATCTGGCGACAGGAGGCCAGATCCGACTGCGGGAGGCCAGATCTGGTGGCAGGCGGCTAGATCCGGTGGCAGGCGGCCGGATCCCGGTGCTGCGAGCGGGCCGGCGAGGATGCAGGCACCGACGAACGGCAGCGGCTGCATGGATGGGCTCGGTGGGCCCATGGATGGGCTTGTCGGGCTTATCCATGGGTTTTTTTCTTTTTTTTTCTTTTTTTATTTGATTACCGAGGCGGGCATGAAACCACCTCGGTTAATGCCTGATTTACTGCGACCTTCGATCGGAGGCGTTTCGTTTGCTTGCCTCCTAAAATCCAAAACACCCGCCTCTGTTAAGACCATTGTAGTAGTGGGAATGAGTTCTTACGTAGTGAGCAATACCAAGAAAGAAAACACAACTCCTAGTGCATAAGCAACTTATGACCTCAGGAGCAAGCAAGCCAAAAGGCTACCAAGCAGAACCAATAACCAAGAGTCTATTTGGCCTTTGTCCTAAAAGACAAATGTTCCAACAACAACAAATTCTCGGACCCTCAAAATCAATGGTCTAGGTTGTTGCCTAGCTAGACAAACTCGCCTAGACGTAGACAAGAAATTCTACAGGCCACAAATGTGTAGACAACTAACTAACCTTGCAACTTAGAATTCAAACTGTAACAACGCAGCGAGCTATGCAGGCACAACCCAAAATAAACACGAGCAACCGGACCAGAGCGACTGGAACACCTAAAGAGGTAGCACCGGCCGTCTACCACAGTTCCGTGGCTCTGACCAAGCAACAACATCCACTAATCAAAGATGCATGCTGACAATCTAGGACTCGAACCACATAGGTAGAGAGGAGGGGAGCGTGAGATGTCTCCCTCCATAAGGTCACAATATATTTTTAGCTTCTCAGCAAGCTAGACCATCTCCTCTCGGTGTGCTTTTTAACTTTTCAGTTTATTTTTAAGTAGCTTTGTAGTACTCCCTCCATCCCAAATCATAAGACATTTCAAGAATCTTAGAGAGTCAAAGGATCTCAAGTTTGACTAAATTTATATGATAAGATAATAATATTTATGACACCAATTAAGTATCATTGGATTCTTCATTAATTATATTTTCATAGTATACCTATTTGATGTTATAAATCTTTGTAATTTTCTCTATAATTTTGGTTAAACTTAAGATGCTCTGACTCTCCAAGATTTTTGGAATGCCTTATAATTTAGAATGGAGGGAGTAGCTTTTTAAAAGCCAACTTAACAGCTAGATTATTTATTTTACCTTTTGGCTCTAGCTGATACTAGAAGTCAGCAAAAACATGAAACAAACATATTCTTAATATACAGTAATTGTTAACTTTTCCCAACAACCGTGGCAATTAAAGAGCTTCGTAATTTTTTTAAAGTAATGGCAGGAGCTCTGCCTTTCAATTAAAAAGAATAGAATTCGTCTAGTTTATAAGGGAAACTAGGCCTGAAAAACCTTACAGAGGCACAGATTAGAACATAGGAAATACCTTCAGCACCAAACCACGATAGCCCTGACGACAACACACAGAGGTAACACACCAAACCAAACGACGCCCACCACGTGTCCTCATTGCCGAGCTGATCACAAGCAACAAAAAGAAGCTCCGGCTTCCCATGGTGAACAACAGCCAAACGCCCAGACATCCTCCCATGAAGCCTTGGTTTCCTGCAAGCAGAAAATGGTGCTTCCGGTATCTCCGACACGATCATGTACCGAGTTTCACCTTGCGCCATCATTTAGTCCCCTCTATAATAGCTTGGCATGCCCTGGCATGAACGAATCCTCGAGCAGCGCAGACGGTGCAAGGAAGCATTATGTCACGATTTGCCTCGACATGGCTGGTCCGTCAAGGCCACTGAGTGCCACCGGCGCCTTGATGATAAGGTCAAACATCGGACCTTTGAAGAGGTCATAAATGTAACAGATCCTAAATGTAATACGTATGGACTCACTTCAATTTTACTAGCTGATGAAGTAGAGTCGACCTTTACATTTATTTCCTTTATTCCTTGTTATAAACATCTTTTCAACAACTAATTAAACAAATCTAATTTGGACCGGACCTACCTTAATGATTAGGTTAAGCTCGTACCTTCCTTAGTATCGAACCCAGCCTGGTACGGTGCCACGGTGGTACCCTTGTCTCACCTTATCTTGGAACAAAATCAAGCCGATGTATCGTACCACGGTTCCGTCAGTTCATCATGCACGCACGCACCAGGGGTAGCTGTTTCGTAGGCAACACGGGTATGCTGGGGCGTAGACGTGCAGTCCAGCGCGGATGCATCCAAAACCGCCGGAACCTTGAGCTCCCCAGAGACCGACTGCTCCCCCGCCTACCCGCCCAAAATCTCTCCGGCTCTCTTTGCGAGATCGCACGCCCGACAACGATGTACGTACGCGTCCCCACCCGCCCGCCCATACATGCACCAATCGGCGCGCGCGCGGTTCACACGAAAGCCTCTCGCCCTGTCGCGTGGTACGGTGGCGGCGAGACCTGCTAGCCGGGTAAGAGCAAGGTAATAATATAGCCGGCTATTGGTTGTATGAATCCTTACAGCCTACCTCTCAATCCACTCATTTTTTTAGATAATGGATAAAACAAATATCCGGCCTCTACATCCAAGGATGTACACAGCCCATTATTACAAAGTTTTGGAGGAAAAAAAATGAGAAAGCCATAGTCTTATAGATCGACCAGGACGCTAGTTCAAACAAAATAAATGTTTCCATCCTTTATTGGATATCTCTAAAGTAATAATTTCCAATTTCTTGCTCATCGTTGAGAGCGCGTCCTTGGCTGTCTCATCACGCTGCAGCTGGGCCCAAGAGCGTAACCAGTACGCTCCTCTGAAAATTACCTGCATAATAGAGTTAGATTTCATTTGATTAAAAACAACATCATTACGACATCTCCAGATAGCCCAAAACATGGCAGCCACCCCCACCCAAATCAAATTTCTAATCCTTTTATTTTGATTAGTCAGCCAACTACCAAACATGTGGCTGATTGATCTAGGTTGGGTCAAACTAGTAGCAAAAAAGATAATCCTCCAAATCATTTTGGTAAGGGGACAGTCTAGGAACAAATGTTGGATAGTTTCATTCCCATTACAGCAGATGCACTTTTGACTCCCCTTCCAATTTTTCTTAGCGAGGTTGTCTTTGGTTAAGACGACACCCCTTTGCAAGAACCAAAGAAAGATTTTAATTTTTAGAGGAATTTTTATCTTTCAGATCTTCCTATGACGAAAAGGTGTTTGTGTATCTATAAGATAGAGATACATTGAGCGGACAGAGAACAAACCAGATTTGATTAAACTCCATCTGAAGTAATATGAACCTTCCACCAATGCGACATTTGAGATCCGTGCTACTAAACTAATGTAAGGTCCTAGATGGCTAGAGGGGGGGGTGAATAGCCTATAAAAAATTCTACAAGCACCACTAAGCAAACTTGTTAGAATAACAAACGGCGTAAAGCGAGTTTTGCTTAGCCAAAGGTTGTGATGCAAGCCTCCTATCCACAAGTCTAGTAGATTATGATCTCTAGTTCACACAAGTGCTATGTCACTAATTTTACACTAGAGAACAAGCTAATAACACTACTAGCCAAGCTACTACTAGAGCTACACAAGATGATCTAGTAAAGATAAGTGCAAGAGATAGGATTGTGAATCTTATACCGACGGTGGAGTGAAGATGTTGCCAATCATCAAGATGATATACAATCAATTAATATTGACAACAACACAAAATGAAGACCAAACACCGGGAGACAAGAGACACAATATTTTTGTTCACCCGGTGTTCACTTGTGCACCGACAAGCTACGTCACCGGTTGTGTCGACCAACACTTAGATGGTTCCTCGGTGTGACCCTCAAGTCACTTGCCCCTCAAGGCACGCCCCGCAAGGCACCGCAAGACACCACTCTCAAGTGAGGTAACTCAATGACACGCGCAATCCAATAGAGTTGCTTTTGGCGTCCCGCCGAGGAAAGCACAAGAACCTCTTACAAACAACCGGAGGTGGCCAAGAACAATCACATTTTCTTGCCAACGCCTCCAACAATCACCAAGCCGGCTAGGAGCGGTACTCTCCAAGAGTAACAAGAAATCCACCGGCTAAACCACCCACAAGTGCCACTAGATGCCCTCAAGCTATGCAATGCACTTTGGGATCACTCAATCTCACTTTTGATTTGCAATCAAGCAAGGAAGATGAGTGGGAGGAGTTGCTTTAGCTCAAAGGATGCACAAGAGTGTTAGAAATGCTAAGAGGCCTCCCCAAGGGCCGGCCAACGAGTATTTATAAGCACCCCAAACAAATAGAGCCGTTGCAACTCCACTGACCGTTTTTTCGGGACGACCGGACGCGCCGGTCGAAACTGACCGGACGCGCTCAACCGCGTCCGGTCCTCCAACGGTCACTGCGCCAACGGTCAAATCCCATGACCGGACGCGCCTCTCAACAGACCGGACGCGCCGGTCGCACAGCACCGCGCGCGCGAAGCAACGACCGGACGCGCTCCTCGCAATGACCGGACGCGCCGGTGCCGAGTGACCGGACGCGCTCCAGTCAACGACCGGACGCGACAGTGCCAGCGTCCGGTCGGAGTCCAGTAAGCTCCCTTGACGACCGGACGCGTCCGATCGCGTGTGACCGGACGCGCCCCGCGTCCGATCGTCCTTGCGAACCGCAGTTCCTTCTGGGCACCTGACCGGACGCGCCGGTCCCGCGAGTGACCGGACGCGCCGGTTGCAAACCCTAGCCCGCGCGCCCGATACCGCGCTGTACTGACCGGACGCGTCCAGTCATACCGAGACCGCGTCCGGTGCAGCGTCCGGTCACCTCTGTGACCTCCGTTCGCTTCCGTTTCTTTTCCAACTTCCGGCGTAGTGGAAAATAGGCATTTCATTTCCCCGAAATCGCCTGAATCCCGCGCTCGCACGCTTGGCGGGAGGGAGAGAGGAACCCAAACCCCTCTCTACCCGCAAACCACAGCGCAACCAACGCCACCTTTGTAAATGTGCCAACACCATCAAGTGTACATCTCCATGTGCTTGTGTGTTAGCTTTTTCTCAATCATTTTCAAAGGTTTTCCAGTTAGCTCACTAGGCCCTACATGCAATGCACTTCATGAATTCACCTAGTGGCACCCGTGCGTCGAATAACCGATAAGACTTCTCCTCTTAATAGTTCGGCTATCGACCCTAAACCACTCACACCCTCTATGGTGTCTTGAGTGTAAAACAAAATGGCCCTATGGTTATACCTTAGCCTTGAGCCCATTTTGTTTCTCCAAATGATATGATCCACTTCATATCATCACATGACCGTCTCGATCCATCGACCTTGACTTCACTTGCCCTTCACCGTTGCATCGGTCCGTCGGCGCCAAGTCTTGCTTAAGCTTCACCATTGCATGGTCCTTTGCTTCGAAGCCTCGACTTGCCCTTCACCTTCACAACCGGTCCATCGAGCCAAGCTTCATCTTGGTCTTCACCATCTTGGTCATATGAGTCAATGTCATGTCTCATATTCAATGACCACCTTTATCTAAATCATCCACTTAGATACAAAGGTTAGTCCTAGGTTTCATCAATTAGCCAAAACCAAACTAGGGACTTTCAATCTCCCCCTTTTTGGTAATTGATGACAACCCTCACAAAGAGGATTTTGATAATAAAAGTTTTGAACTTGTCATACTTGTCCAATCATTTTGCTCATAAGTAAAGTTTGGACAATTATCACAAGCTCGTTTTTGGTAGCATTAGCTCCCCCTACATATGTGCATAGAGTTTGGATTGAAAGCATAGCACATATGCATGGATAGAAGTGTTGGGAGAGTAATTCTACCAAAATGATGCTAAGGTGTAAGAAATGGACCTTTGAAGCGTGATACCAATCGGAGTTGCCTTTTACACCATCCTTAGCATCATGAAGTAACTAGACATCCAACAAAACTCAAGAACCTCGTGAGATCAATATTATATGCAAAGGTTCTTGGACTCCTTGTAAAGCTTTAGGCAAGTCTAGATACCACATGTAAAACTATTCCTATGCATGCTAGTGGATCATTTCATTATCCAAGTTCTATACTAGCATTGCACCACACAAGCATGTATATTGAATTTAAATACATGTGCAATGAGCAAGTCATATGAGAATGCACAAACAAATGCAACAACTTTGTTTATGAGCTTGCTCCCCCTACTTGTGTGCAGCAAAAATTTTTACCCCTTTATCATGTTGAATCATGTTGAATCATCTTTTTCTCTCCCCCTTTGTCAACAACTTACCCAAAAATGGGATCAAATTGTGGAGAGAAGAAAAATGTTTGATGGAGTAGGTTAAAATTTATCAAATTTGGTTCAACCTAGAACACTTGCCAAAGATATTTAATTCGATTTGAACCAAAGACAAGCTTCTTCACACCTCCTAATAAGGGTTATCTTGCCTATGTTGAATTAAACACTTATAGCAAATCTTCTAGATTCAACACTAGGTTTGCAAGCTCACAAACATGTCATATGCCACCACTAGATCAAAACAAACATAGAGGCAATAGTGGTAACATATATCCATCAAATTTATTTGATTTATCATGAATGATTATGCATACCACTTAATATGTCTACATGCTCTAGCAAGTCCTTAGCATAGGATGAATGACATGTCAATCAATTTTACCTTGCAATGTCGAAGGAGAAGCATGTCAATAAGTGGGTGGGGTGCATTCAACTCATGTTTGAGAAATCAAGAATATTCAACTCATTCCTTAGCTTGCAAAACCTCTTTTCATCAAGTGGCTTAGTGAGAATATCGGCAAGTTGATCATTGGTGCCAACACTTTTAATGGCAATATCTCCCTTTTGTTGATGATCTCTAATGAAATGATGCCTTATGTCAATATGCTTTGTTCTTCCATGTTGAACCGGATTTTGTATCATCTTGATTGCACTCTCATTATCACATAGCAATGGCACATTCTTGAAGTTGAGGCCATAATCCTTCAAAGTTGATTTCATCCATAGTAATTGTGCACAACAACTCCCCGCACTCACATATTCGGCTTCGGCGGTAGAGATTGCCACACTATTTTGTTTCTTTGAGGACCATGACACGAGTGATCTTCCAAGTAATTGACATGTGCCACTTGTGCTCTTTCTATTGATCTTGCAACCCCCATAGTCGGAGTCCGAATATCCAATCAATTCAAACTTTGACCCCTTGGGATACCATAGTCCAACATCTCTTGTTTGCTTCAAGTACCTCAATATTCTCTTTGCGGCCGTGAGATGACTCTCTCTAGGTGAGGCTTGATATCTAGCACACATGCAAACACTAAACATGACATCCGGCCTTGATGCGGTGACATAGAGTAGACTTCCAATCAAAGACCGATATTCCTTTTGATTCACCATATTGCCATCAAGATCACTATCTAAATTGCCATTTGTACCCATTGGAGTTGAAATTGGTTTTGCATCTTGCATTCCAAATTTCTTCAACATGTCCCTTATGTATTTCCCTTGACTCACAAATGTCCCATTCTTCAATTGCTTGACTTGGAGACCAAGGAAGTAGCTAAGTTCACCAATCATAGACATTTCAAACTCTTTGGCCATCATAGCACCAAATTCTTCACAATAAGCTTGATCGGTTGATCCAAAGATGATGTTATCAACATATATTTGCACTATGAATAGATCATTTCCAATCTTCTTGGTGAATAGAGTAGTATCAACTTTGCCCATCTTGAATCCCTTAGAGAGAAGGAAATCCCTTAGCCTCTCATACCATGCTCTAGGTGCTTGCTTTAAGCCATATAAAGCCTTCTTCAACTTGTACACATGGTTGGGTTTCTTGTCATCTTCAAATCCGGGCGGTTGCTCAACGAAGACTAACTCATTGATAATCCCATTGAGAAATGCACTTTTGACATCCATTTGATATAGTTTGATGTTGTGTGCACAAGCAAAAGCCAATAGAATCCTTATTGCCTCCAATCGTGCCACGGGAGCATATGTCTCATCATAGTCAAGACCTTCAACTTGAGTGTAACCTTGAGCAACTAGTCTTGCTTTGTTTCTCACTACAATGCCATCTTGATCTTGCTTGTTTTTGAACACCCACTTGGTTCCAATCACATTGTAGTCATTTGGCCTTTCTACCAACTCCCAAACATCATTTCTTGTGAAATTGTTAAGCTCCTCTTGCATAGCCATGATCCAATCGGCATCCCTCAAAGCTTCTTCTATCTTCTTTGGTTCTATGGTTGACACAAATGATGCATGCTCACAAAACATAGCCAATCTTGATCTTGTTTGCACACCACTTCTAATATCACCAATAACACTATCAATGGGATGATCTCTTGCAACATGTTGTGGTTGGAGTACTTGTACTTGATTGCTTGAGCTTGGTTGGTCACTTGATGTATCTCGATGAGATGTACTAGCACCATGATCTTGCACTTGAGAGTTACTAGCTAGCTTGAATGGTGAATTGAGCACTTGATCTTTATCATCATCTTGAATATCAATTACTTGCTTTGCTCTAATGTCTCCAATGTCCATGTTCTTCATTGCTTCCACTAATAGAGTTCCACCAATATCATCTAGATTTTCTTCTTCATCTTGTGACCCATTGGTTTCATCAAATTGCACATCATGGACTTCTTCTAGAATGCCACTTGAGTTGTTCCAAACTCTATAAGCTTTGCTTGTAGTTGAATAACCAAGTAGGAACCCCTCATCACATCTCTTGTCAAACTTCCCCAATCTAGTGCCCTTCTTCAAGATATAGCATTTGCAACCAAACACCCTAAAGTAAGAAATATTGGGCTTTCTTCCATGAAGTAACTCATATGGGGTCTTCTCTAGCAATGGATGACAATATAATCTATTGATATAGTAGCAAGCGGTATTGATTGCTTCATCCCAAAATGATTGACTCACATTGTACTCATGAAGCATTGATCTAGCCATATCAAGCAATGTTCTATTCTTCCTCTCAACTAGGCCATTTGATTGTGGAGTGTACTTGGCCGAGAATTGATGTCCAATACCATAATGATCACAAAGTTCTTCAATTCTTGTATTCTTGAACTCACTTCCATTGTCACTTCTCACTTTCTTGATTCTAATCTCAAACTCATTGTGAACTCTAGTGAGAAATGTCTTGAAGGTGTCAAACACTTCACTTTTGTCACTAAGAAAGAATACCCATGTGAATCTTGTGAAGTCATCCACTATAACAAAGCCATACTTGTTACCGCCTATGCTTGTATATGTTGTTGGTCCAAATAGATCCATGTGCATCAACTCAAATGCTTTGCATGTGCTCATTGTACTCTTCTTTGGATGTGAGCTTCCAACTTGCTTCCCGGCTTGACATGCACTACAAAGCTTATTCTTCTCAAATTCAACATCTTTCAAACCATTGACAAGATTGTAAGTTGTAAGCTTCTTCAATTGTTTCATACCAACATGACCAAGCCTTCTATGCCAAAGCCAACCCATGCTTGATTTGGAGACTAAGCAAGTTGTCAAAGAAGTTTCTCTAGCATTGAAGTCAACTAGGTAGAGATTCTCATATCTAAAGCCCTTGAATGCCACATTTGAACCATCCACACTAATAACTTCCACATCATCAACCCCAAAGATGCATTTGTAGCCTAGATCACATATTTGTGCCACGGATAGAAGATTGAAATCCAAGCTTTCAACTAGCAACACATTGGAGATACTCATGTCATTTGATATTGCAACCTTTCCCAAGCCAATGACCTTGCCTTTCTTGTTATTGCCAAATATGATAGAATCAACACCACTATCATTGTCATTGATTGAGTCAAACATTCTTGATGTACCGGTCATGTGTTGAGTGCACCCACTATCAATAATCCAATGCCTTCCTCCGGCTTTGTAATTGACCTACAAGCAGATCAATGAAGTTTAGGTACCCATTTTTGCTTGGGTCCTTGTAGGTTAGTAACTAAGCCTTTTGGTACCCAAATAGCCTTCTTCTTTGGGCCCACAATTGGTGTACCAACAAACTTAGCTTGCACACCCTTCACACCCTTGGTAAGCACATAGCAAGAATCAAAAGGTATAGCATTAACAAGGTTCTTGCTTTGGTTTTTTTTATTGCAATTATGCTCTAGGTGCCCAACTTGCTTGCATCTATTGCAAAACCGACCATTGCCCTTCACAAAGCTAGGCTTTGGAATTGCAAAGGCCGACTTGCCTTTCTTGGGGGTGTAGCCCAATCCCTCTTTGTTAAGAGAGAACCTTTGGCTACCCAAGCACTTAAGCAAGCGGGCCTCACCACCATAGGCCTTGCCTAGGGCGTGAGTGAGCTTATCCACCTCTCTCTTGAGAGTCTCATTCTCAACCATTAGTGAGGCATCACAAGTGAAACCATCACTAGTAGTGGAGGTAGAGTTAGTGGTGGTGGATGAAGAGCTACAAGAAGGGTTAGCATTTGACATGATGATAGATTCATTAAAGGATTCATCAATTATATCACATGTAACACCTATATTACATGATACAACAACCTCCTTCTTTGCTTGTTGCTCAAGTAGCAATGAGTGAGCTTTTTCAAGCTTGGAATGAGCCTTATCAAGATCCTCATGGTCTTCCACTAGACTCTCATGAGTGGTCTTAAGCTCACTAAGAACTTTCTCAAGTATTGCTACTTTCATTGAAAGCTTCTTACACTCCTTGTTCTTGGCAATAGCTATGTCTCTAGTTTGTTGCATCAAGTCATATAGTTGTTCTTTAGTTGGTTCATCATCATCATTTTCATTATCATTATCACTATCATGAGCATATTCCATTTCACTTTCATCATCACTCTCATTATATAATACCTTAGCTTCTTTAGCCATGAAGCATGAAGAGGATGAATCAAATAGTGATGGCTTCTTGTTGATAGCAATAGAAGCAAAAGCCTTGTTGGATGATTCCTCTTCTTCTTCCTCATCATCACTTTCCCAAGTGATCACATATGCACCATTCTTGCCTTTCTTGAATGTCATCTTGGCCTCTCTTTTCTTCTTCTTCTCAAACTTGCCCCTCTTGTTGTTCTTCTTCTTGTCATAGGGACATTCGGCTTGAAGATGTTCGGTGCTATCACAATTGAAGCACTTCCTTTGTTGCTCATTGCTCTTGAAATTGTCATTTCTCTTTTTGAAGCCTCTTCTCTTAATGAACATGTGACCCACTTTCTTGACTACAAGAGCAAGTGCCTCATCATCAATTTCAAAATCGTCACCTTCATTATTATCTTCTTCTTCTTCTTCCTCTATGATGATAGCTTTGCCTTTGGAGGAGGTGGCCTTGAATGCCACGGTCTTCTTCTTCTTCTCATCTTCCATCTTCTCCTTGTCATCAACATCTTGATCATATTTGTCATAGGTCAATACTTCACCAAGCAAATCATTAGGCTTCATTGCTTCGAGCCCATCTCTTTGCAACATCATGATCAACATCTTGAATCTTCTAGGTAGGCTCAATAAGAACTTGTGACAAAAATCTTGATCTTGAGTCTTGTGCCCTAAGCTCTTGAGATCATTGACTATCACTTGCAATCTATGAAACATTTCAATGATTGTTTCATCATCCTTTTTCTTGAAGTTCTCAAACTCACTCTTGAGCCCATATAGCTTGGCACTCTTCACAACCTTAGTGCCCTCATATGTTTCACTCAACCTTGTCCATACTTCATTTGCCAATTCTAAATCCTTGATGCCCTCAAATACTTTTGTATCAATACCATTGTAAAGTGTATTGAGAGCCATTCTATTGCATGTTCTATTTGCTCTATCTTCATCGGTGAGATGATCGGGATCAATGATAGCAAAATCATTCTCGATGACTTGCAATACTCTCTCATGAATAGAACCAAGGTACATTGTCATCTTTCTCTTCCAATGAGCAAAAGAACTAACACCATCAAAGAACGGTGGCTTGCCCCCAACATGATTGAACACAAATTGAGCCATTTTTCACACCGAAGGATGTTAAGCCTTGATTAAAACGGTGACCACGGCTCCGATACCACTTGTAAGGTCCTAGATGGCTAGAGGGGGGGTGAATAGCCTATAAAAAATTCTACAAGCACCACTAAGCAAACTTGTTAGAATAACAAACGGCGTAAAGCGAGTTTTGCTTAGCCAAAGGTTGTGATGCAAGCCTCCTATCCACAAGTCTAGTAGATTATGATCTCTAGTTCACACAAGTGCTATGTCACTAATTTTACACTAGAGAACAAGCTAATAACACTACTAGCCAAGCTACTACTAGAGCTACACAAGATGATCTAGTAAAGATAAGTGCAAGAGATAGGATTGTGAATCTTATACCGACGGTGGAGTGAAGATGTTGCCAATCATCAAGATGATATACAATCAATTAATATTGACAACAACACAAAATGAAGACCAAACACCGGGAGACAAGAGACACAATATTTTTGTTCACCCGGTGTTCACTTGTGCACCGACAAGCTACGTCACCGGTTGTGTCGACCAACACTTAGATGGTTCCTCGGTGTGACCCTCAAGTCACTTGCCCCTCAAGGCACGCCCCGCAAGGCACCGCAAGACACCACTCTCAAGTGAGGTAACTCAATGACACGCGCAATCCAATAGAGTTGCTTTTGGCGTCCCGCCGAGGAAAGCACAAGAACCTCTTACAAACAACCGGAGGTGGCCAAGAACAATCACATTTTCTTGCCAACGCCTCCAACAATCACCAAGCCGGCTAGGAGCGGTACTCTCCAAGAGTAACAAGAAATCCACCGGCTAAACCACCCACAAGTGCCACTAGATGCCCTCAAGCTATGCAATGCACTTTGGGATCACTCAATCTCACTTTTGATTTGCAATCAAGCAAGGGAGATGAGTGGGAGGAGTTGCTTTAGCTCAAAGGATGCACAAGAGTGTTAGAAATGCCAAGAGGCCTCCCCAAGGGCCGGCCAACGAGTATTTATAAGCACCCCAAACAAATAGAGCCGTTGCAACTCCACTGACCGTTTTTTCGGGACGACCGGACGCGCCGGTCGAAACTGACCGGACGCGCTCAACCGCGTCCGGTCCTCCAACGGTCACTGCGCCAACGGTCAAATCCCATGACCGGACGCGCCTCTCAACAGACCGGACGCGCCGGTCGCACAGCACCGCGCGCGCGAAGCAACGACCGGACGCGCTCCTCGCAATGACCGGACGCGCCGGTGCCGAGTGACCGGACGCGCTCCAGTCAACGACCGGACGCGACAGTGCCAGCGTCCGGTCGGAGTCCAGTAAGCTCCCTTGACGACCGGACGCGTCCGATCGCGTGTGACCGGACGCGCCCCGCGTCCGATCGTCCTTGCGAACCGCAGTTCCTTCTGGGCACCTGACCGGACGCGCCGGTCCCGCGAGTGACCGGACGCGCCGGTTGCAAACCCTAGCCCGCGCGCCCGATACCGCGCTGTACTGACCGGACGCGTCCAGTCATACCGAGACCGCGTCCGGTGCAGCGTCCGGTCACCTCTGTGACCTCCGTTCGCTTCCGTTTCTTTTCCAACTTCCGGCGTAGTGGAAAATAGGCATTTCATTTCCCCGAAATCGCCTGAATCCCGCGCTCGCACGCTCGGCGGGAGGGAGAGAGGAACCCAAACCCCTCTCTACCCGCAAACCACAGTGCAACCAATGCCACCTTTGTAAATGTGCCAACACCATCAAGTGTACATCTCCATGTGCTTGTGTGTTAGCTTTTTCTCAATCATTTTCAAAGGTTTTCCAGTTAGCTCACTAGGCCCTACATGCAATGCACTTCATGAATTCACCTAGTGGCACCCGTGCGTCGAATAACCGATAAGACTTCCCCTCTTAATAGTTCGGCTATCGACCCTAAACCACTCACACCCTCTATGGTGTCTTGAGTGTAAAACAAAATGGCCCTATGGTTATACCTTAGCCTTGAGCCCATTTTGTTTCTCCAAATGATATGATCCACTTCATATCATCACATGACCGTCTCGATCCATCGACCTTGACTTCACTTGCCCTTCACCGTTGCATCGGTCCGTCGGCGCCAAGTCTTGCTTAAGCTTCACCATTGCATGGTCCTTCGCTTCGAAGCCTCGACTTGCCCTTCACCTTCACAACCGGTCCATCGAGCCAAGCTTCATCTTGGTCTTCACCATCTTGGTCATATGAGTCAATGTCATGTCTCATATTCAATGACCACCTTTATCTAAATCATCCACTTAGATACAAAGGTTAGTCCTAGGTTTCATCAATTAGCCAAAACCAAACTAGGGACTTTCAACTAAGCCATTCTGTAAGTTTATTATCCACCAGAGCCCTTCTAAAAGAGATGCTTAGTGGGCTAGTAGTCATCACTTTTGAGACTGTTGCATGAGGTTCTCGGACTATATTATATAAAGATGGATATTTAACTTTCAGAGGCTTATCTCCTACCCATGTGTCGTCCCAAAACCTAGTGTTGGTTCCATCTTTAATATCGAATGAACCATTAGCCAGCACCTCATCTTTGATATGCATGAGGCCTCTCCAAAAATGAGAGTCATTGGGTTTGGCTGCCACCTGAGTTAGGCTCTTGGAGGTTAGGTATTTATTCCGTAAAAGAGATTGCCATATGCCTTCTGTGTTTAGAAGATTAACCAGCCATTTGGCTAGAAGGCATTTATTTTGCAATTGTAAATTTAGGATACTTAATCCTCCTTGGTCCTTGGGACGACAAAGGATGTCCCATCTGGCAAGGCGATATCTATGTTTATCAGAGGAGCCTTGCCAGAAGAACCTTGATCTATAATGATCTAGGTTTTTAATGACCCCTTTAGGGATCTCAAAGAAAGACATCATAAACATAGGTAAGCTGCTTAAGACTGAATTAAGCAGAACTAGTCTACCCCCATATGACAGGTATTTTGCTTTCCAACAAGAGAGTTTCTGTTTGAAACGATCTTCCACCTTTCTCCAATCAGAGTTCAGGAGTTGTCTATGGTGCATTGGGATCCCTAGATATCTGAAGGGGTATTCCCCTGCATTGCATTCAAAGAGACTAGTATAAAAGGATTCCATCTCTTTAGCAGCACCATAGCAGAAGACTTCGCTCTTGTGGAAGTTGATCTTCAGCCCAAATAGCTGCTCAAAAGCGCAAAGCAACAGTTTCAGATTCTGTGCTTGTTCTGGGTCATGATCAATAAAGATAATTGTGTCATCTGCATATTGTAGTATGGACAAACCATCATCTATAAGGTGGGGGACGACACCTCTTATCTGACCATCGGCTTTTGCTCTGTTAATCAGAAGAGCTAGCATATCAGCAACGATGTTGAATAAGATTGGTGACATTGGATCTCCTTGTCTGAGTCCACGTTTGGTCTGGAAATAGGGTCCAACGTCATCATTGACTTTGATTCCCACACTTCCTCCGGTGACCATAGTTTCAACCCATCGACACCATTTGGGGGAGAAACCTTTCATTCGTAGCGTTTGTTGTAGGAAAGACCACTTTACTTTGTCGTATGCCTTTTCAAAATCAATTTTGAAAACGACACCGTCTCTCTTTTTGGTGTGAAGTTCATGGATGGTTTCGTGTAAGATAACGACCCCTTCCATTATGTTCCTTCCTGGCATAAAGGCAGTCTGCGTTGGCCTCACCACCGTTTTAGCTACCATATTAAGCCTATTTGTGCCCACTTTAGTGAATATTTTAAAACTCACATTAAGAACACAAATTGGCATGTATTGCTAAATTTGTATGGCATTATTCACTTTTGGGATTAAGGTAATAATACCAAAATTCAGACTGTAGAGATCAAGAGCCTCCCTATGCAGTTCAGCAAATAAGGGTAGAAGATCATCCTTGATGACTCCCCAAAACACCTGATAAAATTCTGCAGGAAAACCATCCGGCCCTGGAGCTTTATTATGCTCCATTTGGAAGACAGCCTCCCTCACTTCAGATTCAGTGAACGGGATAATGAGGATGTTGTTTTCCTCCGGTGATACCTGTGGGATATCCAGGTTTTGGTCTTCCCTAAGGGAGATATTGAAATTATCCGGCTGGCCAAAGAGTTCTTTATAATAAGTCGTAATGTGACTTTTGAGATGATCATCACCGATCACAACACCTTGATCATTTTCAAGTTTATAGATATGTTGCTTGTGATGTTTCCCATTGGCGACTAGATGAAAGAACCGAGTATTAGCATCCCCTTCCAAGAGGGTTTTAACTTTGGCTCTCTCATACCATTTTAGTTCCTCTTCTATAGGTTAACTAAACGTTCTTTTAGATAATGCTTCAGATTAATCTCTTGATCAGATAAGGGAGAGATCTCAGCTTTCTTATCAAGATTGTCTAAAAGAGCTAACAGAGTCTTTTTTTTCTTTTCGATATGACCCTGCCGTGTGTTTGGCCCAGCCCCTTAGATATTGTCGGAGTCTGCGGATCTTGAATTGCCAACGTTCAAGAGGGGTTGACCCAGAGCATGGAGATTGCCAAATATTTGCAACCATATCATAAAATCCATCTCGTATCAACCATCCCCTCTCAAATTTGAAAGAACGATTGTGAGTCTGGTGGGTTGAAGCACCTGTGTTAAGCACTAGGGGTGTGTGGTCTGAGATATTCCTATCCCTAGGTTCTACTGTTGTCAATGGGAACATGATTTCCCATTCCGTGCTAACGAGAACTCTATCTAACTTTTCAAAAGTTGGATTATCCCCTGGCCCCGCCCATGTGTATTGACGGCCTACCATTGTGATCTCCTTAAGATCCAGAGATTCAATAACAGCATTAAAAAGATTTGGCCATTTAGGGTCAAAGTCCTCAGTACTCTTATCTTCTGGGCTTCGCATTATGTTGAAATCTCCTCCTATCATATATGGAAGGGTTTCTTTGGAGCACGTGTTGGCGAGTTCTACTAAGAAAGCACTCTTATTCTGGAGTTGTGCTGGCCCATATACCGTATATAACACAAATTTGAAGTCATTTGATTTGACTCTTAGGGTGAATTTTACATAAAAATCTCCCTCAGTAATAGCTCCAATGTCAAAAACATTCAGGTCCACACCTAGCAGGATGCCCCCAGATCTACCGTGGGGTGCCATGGTGTGCCAAAGAAAATCATGTCCCCCACAAAGATTTTTGAGAACATGATCCGGGAACGAGTCCCGACCTGTTTCGGATAGAGCAATAAAATTAATTTGCTCTTCCTTAACTAATTCAGCCAAAAACCTATGCTTAGCCAAGTCTCCTAGACCTCTGATATTCCAGAAAACTCCCTTCATTTTATAATAATTTTTGAGGGGGTCTTTGGCTTCTTGGGAAGTTTGCCATTAAAAGTATTTTTGGCATTATTATATTTTTTCTTCCGTCGGAGTGGAGAGAGATCAATGATTTGATCATTCTCCTCCTCCAGCAAATTCTCAACCCACTCATATAGTGGTTATATCTTTACGATTAATATATGGTCTACTTGTCTCTCTTAGAGTTTTTGATTTCTTATGTCTAAGCTTGCTTCCGCTCTCCTCTCTCTTCTTCAGGGGCGGACCTACAGGGTACGCCGATAGGGCCACGGCATACCCTGGGATCCAGCCCGTAAAAATGGAAATTCCTCAATCATGCGAGCGGTGGCGGCTGCGAACGTACATTTCACCTGCGCGCTTGTACACGCAGTTGATCGCAGGCCGAAAGGCAGACCATAGGGCGAATCGACGCCTACGATATCTACGCCATGGCCCTAATCGCAATCGAAGCAGTCACGGCAGTCCGAACCGTGTCATAGTCTGGCTCCGTCTCATCATGTCGAGCACTTGACTCACCCTATCGTTGCGCGATGAGTCCGGGGTGATTCTGCGAGTGGTGGCGGCTTGACGCCCTGATATCGATCGACCGATGAGGCTGATGAGAGGCCAAATGTCAAGCACGTTTGAGCTATGCCTGAGGGCCGGTGGAGAGCGGAGAGCGGAGAGCCCAAGCGCTGTGGAGACTGAAGACCGAATAAGACTGGCAAGCGGCAACAGGTTTGCACTTAATTTGGCACAATCCTCTCTTGCTTATTTCTTGCTTTTGCTAAACCGAAAGGTTGGGGAATCTATCCCAACTCACCTTTTCGGCGATCTTTGACAAGAAACGGAGCTATGTGCTGCTTACTGATCGCTTTTGTTACATTGATTCAAAATACATATATGGTCCTTTTAGTTAGTCATCTGCAAGCTAACGCATGAATGTGAGACTTAAAAATGGGATCTTTCCTATAAAGTGTTAAAACTATTTCTATTAGAATACTGATCTAGGCAGTGATCACTGGTAAAACCTGAAGATGTTTGTAGGGGCACAACCATAAATTTTTGCTCGAGACCGCAGAAGTCTGAAGTCTACTGGGCTTGTTCAGTTGATGCACTATCATTTGTCACGTACCAGCAAATTCATTTGAAGTTCCCTTAGATAGTAGATGGCATGAATCATAATATGGATTATAAAAATCCTATTTGGATTAACTGAATTGTATGAAAAAATTACGGTGGCATACCCTAAGGAAAAATCCTAAGTCTGCCACCGCTCTTCTTTTCTCTCTTTTTCACCTCAGCCTTCAGCATGGTTACATTCCATTATTATACTTGGCGTGCACGGTGATGCTCGGCAGGGAACAAGCACTTGAGGGTGCTCTTGGCGAGGGTGTAGTGGCGTCCGATAGATGCATCTATTGTTGCAAGATTAGTTCATCATGTAATCCCTGGTTTGGTATCCAGTAGTGCTAGTTTTTAGTAACCATGTCTTTACCATTTGTGTTTGGTGTTGGCAAAACTCTTTTCCTGTTTAATGAAATACGCGTCATTGGCGTGTTGTCAGGAAAAATTATACTCGGCGTGCCGAGCCGGGGGAAGCTTGCTCGCCAACTTGTCGCGCCCGGGCTGGGGCACCGGAGCGCGGCAGCGCCCTCGGCTGTCGGGCTAGAGCGGACTTGGGCGGCGGTTTGGCCAGAGCATGTACGTACTCTCGGTACGTAACCCGGAGTCGGCTGGGTCGGCGTGCGCGCTGCCACCCGGCACCTTCCGCTTCCAGCTTCCAGTTCCAGCCTTCCAGGGCTTCCAGCCACCGAACGTTTTTGGCGTGTCTCGAATCTTGGCGCCGCGTAGATCAGCTTGGGGAATGTCACGGTGGCTTCTTTCCGTTAAAATTCCTTCTCCACTTCACTCATATCCACCTGAAACATATCTTTAGATTAATAATAAGGATGCAAAATCACCATGCTTATCACAAGGACATCGTGTCAATTTACTTTTGAATTCACAAATGCTATATATCCTTCGATCTTCTACAGTCTGCACTAAAAATGCACGCTTGTATTACACTACCATCAGGAATGTTCTCCTTGAGAACCATAAAGGTAATCCGAGGAGGATTATTCCTAATCATTGCGCTCGAATGGCTCCTTCGTGGCAGCTTCCTGGTGAGATTAGAGGGCCAAGACCATGCTAATATCCTATCGAGTTTAAATTATTGGGTTCATCATAATCTAAGGCGTTGCCAATCTGGGCGCTTGGGCAGCTAGCGAAAAACTATTGGAGATACGTCCAAAGGAATCTATTGGAAACCAAACAAACACGTATCCAGTGATGCAGAGCACTAAGATAAAAGGCCTTACACGAATCCAGCGGGGCCCAGCGAACACGATGCACGGTGCCATCCTTTGTCCTGCAGCGCGAATATAGGATAGTTTTCTTTCTGCAGTAGATATAGTACTTTACTTGAGAAAAAAAACAAGGCCATATGATGCTCCATCAATAATGCTAGAACTACTACAGGATATGGCTTAGTAGAGAGGAATGAATAATTTGGCTTCATGCTTCTTTTACAAATGACTCCATCAATTTTTGCCAGTTATTCACTAGTCTATTTTGATTTTGTTTAGTTAAGTAGTTATATACTCGATTACTCGATTCTATCTTACAACAATTATTACACTTTCATGTAGAATTTGTAGAGACAATTGAACTGAAATCACTTACTCCCTCCGGATTGGTAAAAGAAGTCGTTTTGGACAGCGTCACGGTCTCTAGAGTATAACTTTGACTTCTTATTTTTACAAAAATATTTATTAGGAAGTGATATATGTACTATATTTTTTATAAAAATACTTTTCAAGATAAATCTATTCATATGGTTTTTACATTTCTAAACTTAACAACTTAAAAGTTATTTATTATTTATATTTCTAATGTTTGATCCAAATCTTGTCCAAAACGACTTGAATTACAGTATGGAGGGAGTATATTTATCCAAACTCAAAGTCGTCAAGAATTTACATAAAACTGTGCGAACTTGGCATTGAGCTCTGCACACCGCACAATTTGAAAGTTTTATGTACAAGATTGTCTGTATCTTCTCTTAAACAATAGCAAGCGCTTATTTGTACCCGTAGCGTTGCTATTCAATTCTTATTGAAGCATTTCGCTTTTTATTTTTTTTGGAGAATGCATTTAGCATTATTCAATCCCAAAGCCAGCGAGATAGTACTATGACTTTGATGCCAGCATAGCACAACCCCCCGGGTCCACTTCCACCTTGGCGCGCTATATATACGAGCAGCTGGCCTCCGCCACCCCCATTCATCACAAGGAGTCGTCCGTCCCGAGTTCCATCCCAATCAAGAAGCCGAGCTGTGCCGTGCCCCCACTCCCCACGTCCAGCGGTCGAGCACGCACCACCTCCGACGACGACAACGACAGCGTCATGGGCAACAGCTTGCGGTGCTGCCTGGCCTGCATGGTCCCCTGCGGCGCCCTGGACGTGGTCCGCATCGTGCACCTCAGCGGGCACGTCGACGAGTTCAGCTGCGCCGTGGCCGCGGCCACCGTGCTCGCCGCGAACCCCAACCACACGCTCACCACGGCGTGGTCCCCGTCCGGCGCGCACGGGTGCGGCTCCAGGAAGCTCGTCATCGTGTCGCCCGACGCCGAGCTCAAGCGCGGCCGCATCTACTTCCTCATCCCGTCCGCGACGCTGCCGGCCGACCGGAGGAGCAAGAAGCAGAGCAGCAGCAGCAGCAAGCGGCCGAGCCAGAGCCGCCGCCACCACCACAGCGCCAAGAAGAGCGTGGGAGACACGGCGGAGCAGGACAACTACCTGAGGGAGCTGCTGTTGGAGAAGACCGCGTCGAGCGGCGCTCACCGCAGGCGGCGGAGCGGCGCCCGCGTCGGCGTGTGGAGGCCGCAGCTCGAGTGCGTCGTGGAGGAGGCCTCGGACTAGATCGACCACGGCTCCAAGAGCCTCGATCTCCGATCCTCTTTGGCTTCGCTTACTCATATTCTTTTGGTTTTCTTTCTGATCTGCCGATGTGAATACCACCATCGATCGAGGACGAGTCGTCTCCGGCCGGCTCTCACCTCTCGATCCCCTCGACACTGTATTGCGATGTCCAGGGCTGAGCAGTCTTTAGTTCGGGAGATGAGGGGAAAATTGTGACAAAATAATTGCAACAGCCACAACCTGTACAGAAAGATTTGGTTGAGTTCATCTAAAATTTCAAACACATTTGTCCCGTGTCCACTTTTCTCTGTTTGATTAGCTTCTGCCTACTCGAATCCAAAACTAACATGCAGGCAGCTCAATGCTTAAATCAAAAGTTAACATTGAATCTGAGCACCAATTTAAAGTGGAAACTAACATGTCAACTAAAAAACTAACGCAATGCTTAAATCAAAAGTTTTAGATTGTAATAATCTCAAAATAATTGACGAAGTCGTCGTCGTTCTGGCAAAACGGACATATAACATGGGGCGCCATTGGGCGTTGTGTTATTCTCAGAGTCACAGCCTCACAGGCCATTTCGGTGTGCTCAATTGCACATGCACTCGCATAATTTGCATAGAGGCTCGATGGGGATGGGTTCGTCTGATTCTGACGTTGGTGTCCTAGATTCCTTTTTTAGAGACCGCCAATGTATAACACGTAGTACCAGCAGAACAAGCAGCTGTGGTGTCTGGCCTCAGGCCCAAAGCCTTTCGAGCTGCTTGTTCTGCTCAATCATTGCCCACACTACTCGCAATGATTCGGTATTTGGGCCGAAAGGATTTTTGGGCCTGAGGCTTGTTAGGCAGGCCGAAGTGCAAACGTCTTGTAGTGTGGTGTCTGGCCCGTACAGAAGGAGACATACGAAATTGTGAATGTGCCAGTTGAACATATTTATTTGCACTCAACTTAATCTGAAAGTCTAGCATTATATTAGTCGAATAAAAAAATGCTCCCACCATTGGAGACGGTGCTCTGCCACTACACAAGAACTCAAGGTAAGCTCGCACAGCAATTACATGTGCCTCGTTTAGTCTACATGAGTAGCATATTGAAGGACGATCCTGCTCATCAATGGAAAAATGCTTCCTTTGTGATCAAGAGCCGGAGACGATCGACCACATCGTCGAGTCATGCTCGTTCTCTAGGCAAATTTGGTCGAATATTCTCTCCGCGCTCGGAACATACGACTCACAGGTCGGAGGGGACTCCATCCTATCTTGGTGGTGCTCTTGGAGGCAACGATGTCGTGGCTTGGGAGCTTTGGAAGGAGCGCAACGCTAGGTGCTTCCGAGGCAAATCGGCGAACACTATGCATTTCCTAGCCATGATCCGGCACTTCGCAAACCTATGGATTGATGCGGGGACGCGGCACCTTGGTTGTTTAGTTCGGGAGTAATCGCTTTAGTCTAGTACGCTAGGGTCGAATGGATAAAGTGTAACACATCATGTCCCCCTAGTGCGTCGGTAGTGCGGCGCGTCAATGTAAAACTCAAATCCTTGCGACCTTAATACAAAAGATACACAAACCTTTTGCGTATTCGAGAAAAAAAATCCTGCTCATCAATCAATATTTTTACTACTACGAAATATGTTATTTTTAGAGACGTCTAATATCGATTTTCAGATGCCCCAATCCAGTCATAAGTCATGCAATTTTCTTTTAGACTGCGTGTTTTCTTGGATTTGAATTTGAAACCATTATCTTTGTGCCTAACATTTCTTAATACTTAACTAGATAAAAGGCTATTCTTTCTAATTCATCTATCAAAACTTGGTAGTGTATATTTGGAACTCTAATGAACATTTTAAATGAAAAGATTGCCAATTATCAGTTGTAGATCTCATCAAGCACTATAATTTTGATATATAGCATGCCACAACAAAGGTTGTTTGAAATTTTAAATTTCAAAAATCTGATAACTAATAATTAATGAATATTTTGGCACTTAAATGATCGCAAATAAAAAAGTTGGTTTCAAAGTTTTAGAGCTCGTCAAGGATCCGATTTTTATAGACAAATTATGGTTGTAGAGCTAGTCTAAAAAAAGTTGGAGGTCCCATATGAATTGCCTCTAGAAATAAAAATTATGACATCTTTGAAACTGTTTTTACATGGTTCCCCAACGCTTTTGGTATACCATTGCTCTAGAGGATGCTTAGAGTAACTCTAGAAGGCTCTTTATATTCTTCCTAATTTATAGGAATAGAGATTCTGGTAAAAAAAACCTTTAATGGCATCTTTAATTGGATCTTTGAGTATAGATATATTTTGTTCTAGATTTCTCGTTAGCCAAAGATTGAGAGTAAGGATGACTCTCTAGAGTGCGCACGAGATGTAGAAAAATAAGATGCAGAAAGCAATTTTTACTCAAATAATTCACAAAATAATGTTTTAGAGAGTAATTTTTAGAAAAACTCTTGAAGATGCCTTTAAAGATATATCGGGTCCTTGATGCTTTGCAGTTATGTTAGGGGGAGAGCCATGCTAATAAAGGTCTATTTAGGACTGCTCAGCTCCACTTTTTTCGGTCTATTTCTAACTTCGCAGATCAAGTAGAGACAGTTCCACGATCTCTATTTCAGAAAAAAAAAAAAAAGGTGAGGTTGAAGGTCAACTCTAGGTATTTTGTGGAGGACCGAAAGGGGTACTAAAAAACCCTAGTTTTTTTTTTGTGAAGTTGCTGTATGTCAGAGTCCGATGAAGCAAAGCTGGTTTTAGTGAAGTGAATGAGTCCCAAATAGACCATAACCCTTGTGTGGACGCTCCCTTTCTGTCATAACGGATCAGCGACCGAGCTGCCTGCCTCGCGCAATGGCGCTCCCTTTAGAATTGTACATATTTCCATATAGGTGTATCATCCCTCGATCGCACGCTCTGGCGCCCCGGCAGGCCCGACCGCCATCGACGTCGTCGGAAGGCGACGGGAGCAGCGACCGCTGCTGTTTTTGATCTGGTCCTGCATGCCACGCCGCACCGCGCCCCATCCAACTGGAGCGCGCGCGCTCGCGGCGAGAACGCCGGATGCTTCCCGGCTCCCGCCCTCCCGCGCGCTCGTGGTCCGTGACCCGGGCGCCGTGGCGCTCGCGAACACGCAAATCGGTCGACGACCGCAACATCTGTGGTGCCATCATTGAGTGGTTCAGCTGGACTACGAAGAGCTTAGCTTAGCTCGCTTTTTTTTCTGACAAGCTAAGCTCGCTTGTGGGTGGCACCCAGGGAGCAAACGCTACGTACCATAGTGTATGTCAGTGTGTGTTGAACGGATTTTGACCCCGCTCGCCGCGTACAATTAAGTGCAGCGTCCTCTTGGTCTTCTTGCCCCAAATGTGGCTGACTTGCACTTGCATTGTCTTGTTCAGAGCGAGTCCGCCCTTTTGTTCTCGGACACACGGTCTGTTGAAACTTCATCTAGTAAGTATTAGTACTGTGGTTAGGCATGGAGGAACCGTGGTCAAAATCCACGGTCAAATCCTTATACACGTTTAAATAAAAAGCTCGAATACAAGGGACCAGCATGCGAGCTGCTGACCGGTTCTACTCGGCACTCACTGCCTTTGGGTTAATGCGTACGTGTACTGGACACTGTGGAGGTGTACCCGTGGAAGGAAGGAGGGCGGACCATTCCATCGGGTGCTACGTGCAGTTCGGCAGGGAGAGATTTTGCTTATGTCACATGAGAAAAATTACTAACTTTTTGAGAACGTGTGCCTGGGCACAGAATACAGATTCGCCGACTCAAGCTAACCTGAGCCATAACTCAACTGATTATATGGTTTATAATAAAGCCAGTCTACTGATTGAGCTCAAGTCTTCAAATCATGTCTTTCACAAGAAAATGAGAAACTTGCCAAACAAGCATCTGTTTATAACTAATCAGTCTACAGAGCTAGTCTTGACAAGCAAGCATATATGTATGTATGGTAATACTTCATGGTTGGTTACACTAGCTCTGCAATTCGCAGCACTAGCGCGCGCACCTCATTGTGCCAGAGATCGATCAATTTGAAGATGATGAATGTCCTATGTGACATAAAATTCAGTTCAATTTTGACTCCAACATTTTTCATGTGTGAAAAAAAAATTGAGGAACAAAACTTGTTTACCCTTTTTGTCTAATTGCCACGTGTCCTAGACTCTAGTATCCTAAATCCTTTAATTCTTTCCCCTCCACGTGTTAAGGGGAGGCACCCTTGCGGCAAGCATCTGCCAACATGGAGGCCTCCAAACAAATAAAGAAATTTGTTCAACCCTATCCTAGACACAACAACAACAACCCTATGCAAAAGAAACAGTTTTATGGACATCACGTCATGTCTTGCCATGTTCTGCACTCCTTCAGTCAGTGTACAGCATCGACTGCGGGAAAAACGACATGTCCTCTCGGGGCTCCTCCTTGGCCCTCGACGCGTGCATGGCGTCGTTCTGCCTCTGCTGCTGCTGGTGCTGGCTCATGTACGACCCCATCGGGTTGTCGAAGCCGGAGGAAAACGCGAAGCTGCCGCTGCTCTGCGCCGGCGCGCCGCCGCCGCTGAGGCCGAACGAGCCCTGCCCGCCGAACCCGTACTGCTGCTGCCCCGTCTGGTAGGCCATGCCCGGCTGCGCCACGCCGGCCGCGGCGAGGTAGTGGCCGGCGTTGTCCGCGGGAGGCGGCGCGGGCCGGTAGAGTGCGGCGCTGCCCCGCGCGGCGGGCACGTCGTGGTTGTGCTTGCCCTCGTACGTGGTGATCACGGCGCGCAGGTCGTGGGACGCGCGCTCCACGTGCTTGCGCACCGGGCAGCCGGCCGTCGTGCACTTGTAGTAGCTCCTGCAGTCACAAGACAAACATTCACGATGAGCAAAAGTTCACACTTGCAGTAAGCTTTTACTTCGTTCCACGGAGAGGGATTTTTTTTTACCTTGGGTTTGGATTTCCTTTCACCACCTTCTGCCCGTACTTCCTCCACCGATAGCCGTCATCGAGGATGTCGATGTCGCTCATGGTCTGGACAACGACCCTCGGCTCACGCACCGTCCGGTTGCCGGCCATGGAGATACCCTCGCCGTCACCGTCTTTCCTCCTGACAAAATCAACAGGGATTCAATTCCACCTGTTCGTTCAAAGATGCAACAGAAACAACTTGGCGAAAAAAAAAAGGTACTGTATCACCAAAGCACGCACTCACCATCGCTTGGAATCCGGCTCGTCCTCGTCGAACTCGTCGCCGCCGGCGTTCGCGGCCCGCGGCGAGCCTACGCCAACCTCGTCGTCCCCGAACGACGCCGAGGAGTTCTCGGGCGTGGCGACGGGCGTCCCACCGAACGAGTGCTCGGACGCGTCGCCGCCCTGCAGCAGCTGCGCGGCGGCGCTGGAGTTCCTGCGCGTGTTCTGCGGCTTGACGTGGTTGTGCGTGCCCTTGTACACGATCTCGGTGATCTGGCCGTCCAGCGACCGCTCCACCTTCTTCTTGGTGGGGCAGCTCGGGAAGGTGCACTTGTAGTAGCTGCGCGGGTTCTCGCTCCCCTTCACCTGCTTCTGCCCGTACTTGCGCCAGTTGTACCCGTCGTCCGACAACCGCCTCTGCGACTGCTGCTGCGCTTGGTGGCTGTACCCGCCGCTCGCCGGCACGTGCGGCGCCATCGCGCCCGCGTCCGACGAGGCTGCCTGGAACGGCCCGCCGTAGGCAGCCTGGCTGGATCCCGCGTCCATGCCTGCAGGTTGCTGCTGCTGGTAGCCCCATGGCTGCTGCTGACTTGTATACGCCTCTTCACCCTGAAGTGTTGCAAGGGATATTAGTATAATTTTGTCTTTGACAATTATAGTACGAACAAAATATTACAAGATCATGACATGAAATGATGCTACCACTGGTGTTCTTTTATAATACTATTTGTGTGCTTATTAAAGAATAGTCCAGGATACTATGCCAGCCAGTAGTTCTGTTTTTTTAGTGGTGTAGCTGTCTCTTTTGGACAAAGTCAGCAAAGAACCCACGAGAGGGTGACGAGTGATGACATAGAGGAGGAGGAAGATGGATGCTGATCTCACCAGTGGGGCCGCTGGAATCGGTGGCTGGAAGGTCGTCGTCGTCGTCCGCACGGCCTCTTGGGTCGTCGGCGCTGTCTGGAACGAGAAGTCCGGGTACGACTGCCTCTGCTCGTCCTTGCCGCCTTGCTCCGCGCCTGGCGTCGCCAGCCAGCTGAACTGCTGCGACGCGAATGCGTTCGTCGTCGGCGAGGGGAAGATCTGAAACGTGCAAAGCGCATTAGCATTCCAGAAAACATGTGGACGGCAGTGCGCGCGGCTGCGCACACGCACGTCTGGTGAGTGCTCCGCGCGACAAGTCAAAGCCCCACGGCCGCGCGATGATGGCGCGGTCTGGAACGGGTTCGTCCGTGCTTGCTTACACTGGAGCTCAAGAGGGCCGGCGAGTCGAGGAAGTCGGCGGGGTTGAGGCCGCCGGGGATGCTACTGAAGAAGGACGACGGCGTCAGGGGCAGGGACGGCGGGGTCATGGTCTTGTACCTCGACGCACCGCCGGCCGCGTCCGCGGATCCCCCCAGCATGTCCGTGAAGCTCGTGCTCGCGAACGAGAAAGACCCGGGCCTCGAGTTCGCCGCGGGTGCTTCGATGCTCCCGGAGGACGAGGTGGTCATCGGCGAACGGCGGAGGGGGGAGCAAGTCGCCACTCGCGACGATCAAACCCACGGCGCTGCGCTGCGACGAGACCGGTCGTGTGTGTGTGTTCGAGGAGGCTGTCACGTCGTGTCCGGCGTGTACGTCCGGGCTGGCCGGCACGGTGGAGGAAGGCGATGAGGTGGGAGAGGAGGCGAGGAGGTGGAAGGAACCGGAGGAGCTGCCTTGGATTTGATCGGACGGAGTCGGAGCTGCGCTGGGATATATAGGCTTGGAAAGTTTGACTGTTGACCGGTCAAAGCTCGTGGTGTTTGACTGGCGGCGCTCGCTGGCCAGGCCAGCTTCGCGACGGGATGACTCCGGCATACCCACCACTAGCGGCGGACACCGTGGCTCCACGGTGGCGACGTGGCCCGCGGTCATGTGAGGCGGGTGCGAAGGCGGGTAAGGTTTTGGGTGACAGAAAGGGTTGGTGGTCACGAAATGTTTCTTTGACCCTATTAAACGTCCAATGGGATTACGGGGATCAGATGGACTGATTTTTGATTAAACAATTTTGCTTTAAATTTTGAAATTTGTAATATCTAAAGCTAGTATAGAACGTGACAAAATACATGGTTTATTGAACAAATTTAACTCTAATTGTTTGGATAGGATGTGCGTGTGCATGATCAATGACCCTGTGTTTTATTGTTCTCCCTTCAGATGCTTTCCACAGCTACGTATTTGAGTGTTTAAATTTACGGTTACCGGGATTTTGCTAAATCTGAGACTATTGGATCAACATCGATTAATGAGTAATGTAAATTAAGGGGGTCTTTAAACTTATTCGAGTGTGTCGCCTCTATCATGAAACTACTAAATTGCAGTCTCATATCTCTAAATTCGTTAATAAGCGTGTCATGTACTCATGTGAGATTTAAATCTTGCTATTTATTGTTTAAGCGCCCACACAAAAGGAGACAACACGTCCACCTATTATCTTCTATTCTATATATCCCCTCTCCTCGTTGAGAGGAGATGGCTGATGATTTGATGAACAATAATCAGGGAAGTTTTTTTTCAGAGTGTGCATGCCGCACACAGATGAACCACAATAACTTGGGCTGGGTAAAGTGTGCTTACATGAGGAGCACATAATCCGGGAAGTCTAGACCTTCAAAGAATTACTTAGGATGGTTCTAATCTAAAAACTAGATCATATAGATACTACACATATAACCTATACTCTAATGGATATGTTTTTTCAAAATAACTTTTTGCCCAATCGCATAGCTTCTCTCTCTATCGTCCACTCATCACATATCTTCATATATTGGTTCTCGTTTAGACATAGAGCCCGTTCGCTTCGCTGAAAAGTCATGGCTGAAAGTACTGTTCGCTGATTTGTTGTGAGAGAAAAATATTGTTCCAGCTGAAAAAATAAGCTGACAAGTACGGATGATAAGATAAGCGAACAGTGCCATAGTTTCTTATCTAAAAAAAATATTTCCTCCTCCCCCTTCCCTCTCTCAATTAATTTCAATGTCACATCACCATTTTTCTTGGTTAGTATCCTAATTAATGAATATAGAAACTATTAGTTTTTGGGTTGGAAATGCCCTTAGAATCTGTTTTGAATTCCATGTAGCTAATAATTATCTACTAAAATTTATCTAAGGTTCTATTTAGATCATCGGTTAATAAGTTAATTAATGCCTTACCTACTACCTAGCTGATAATTAGTTCAGCCATATTTTTTTGGTAACACAACTAATAGTTAGTTGGGTACATCGCAACTTTAGGGGGGCATGAAACTGCAAATCGACAGCCCAGGGATTTGGATGAAATCCTTCAGACAAGTTTAGGGATAACTTTAAACCATTTAATTTAGGTGATCTGAGAGAGACACCCTGTTCGTTTCGCTGGTTTATTGTGCTGAAAGTACTGTTCGCTGGTTTGTTGTGAGAGAAAAACACTGCTGGATGGTTGCTGATTCTGCTAATAAGTCCAAACGAACAGGGTGAGAGTTTTCTAGCGGTCCAATTTTAGCAAAGCAGGTACAACCATGTTTTGATTTGATAGGTACTTGGAATTGCGGCTTGTTAGAAAATGTGTAAAATATAAAGTGCAGGTCAACATTTTTTACTGGTTGCTCACAACTCGGTATACCACAAGCAAAGTATACGTATGTTAGGTAAACCTTTTTCTGAACCTAATACAGTAAGATTGAAGGTTGTATCGTGTTGACATGCAACGAGATTTCAGTAGCCGTGGACGAGGTGACGAGCCCATGATACAGCAAAAGAGCGAAGGAAAAACACATTTGGTCCAATTCAGATGTCGTTAAGAATGCGTTCAAGAGTTCGGCACCAAGTAGGGGCTATGATGACTCAACCCGGTGAACTTAGGCACAAATTCATGTGCTTCTTGGGCCACGGACCATATCGCTCGTCTCCTTGAAAATGATTACGCGATTCAACGAGCATGTGGTTTAGTTATCAGGGAAAAAAAACGAGCATGTGGTTCTTGAGTGCGTAACGGGTCCTTCTACTGTACATGCGAGGCATGTGATCTCAAGGTGTAGGACACGCCGGAGCAGGCGTGTTTGATTTGCCCAAAATTGTGCTCCGACGGCATGGTTTTGATTGGCGCACATGACGCATGTGTTCGATGGGACTCGAAAATTCAGTGCCCCCGTGATACCATGAACCATAGATATTCAGCCGTCTTCTCTATTAAAATATACTAGAGACGAAACAATTTTTTAGAAATTCTTATACAAATCAGAAAGATCTCTCATTAATTCAGTGGACTATCAGTCTATCACCACAGATAATCAGAAAGATCTCATCACTGATGATTAATGAAAGTTCTAAAGAATCAGATATGAGTATCTGACCATCAAATTAAGTTTGTAGACTCTAATCAGCATTGACAATAATATCTATTGGACCTATTATGTTTTTATTTAAAAAAATATTGGCATTTGGCATTATTAAAAGTAACAAAAAACCCCAATGTTAAATGTCAGACACCTATCGTTTAGCTTTATTCCAGCTACAGCCACTTACACGGATACACGATCAATTAAATGGGATAAACAGTCGATTAAATGAACATACCATATCACCGAGTAGCGTTTAAATAGCATGTAAATGGACTGCATGAGTGTATACGGAACATTGAAAATAACACCTCAACCTACATATCGATTACCCGCATATGGTATTATCAAAGGTAATATAAAATAACGCTCTAAATGATCTAAATTACCTCACATACATCATTATGAAAAATAATCTGAAGTGCTCCGTAAATTTACATGTAAATTGCTCACCAGTGCTATTATGAAAGATAATCTGTAGTAGCCCTTATATTTGAATCTAGATTTTCCAACTCCGACCTTATAACAAATAATCTAACTAATCCTTTGAATTTGCATCTAAGTTACCCAACTAGCCACCAATGTGCATATTAAAAATAAAATATTCCCTCAAATTTACTTTTAAGTACTAACATTAACATCGAATTTTATGCAAAAAAAAACTAAATATGTATAGAGATGAGCCACCACAAGAGTTGATATAACTAGCTAGCATTTCTCCTAAACACAATTTGCAGATCGATAGAGATGTGATGCAAGGGGTGGGGAGACTATTAATATGGATCAAAACCACATAGAGCAATCGATAAATCTACCGCAGTTAAATAGAGATCACATAGTATGTATACAAGTACTATGTTTATATCGAGAGAAAGCGAAAAGAGAAGTTATGATTTTTTTTAGGAAAAGAGAAGTTATGATTTGCTAATACTATTTTTGTGCATCTTGTGTGTAGAAGCACAGGTTGGTGGATTGATGAACTTGTCAGCATGAGCCCTACTCAAGCTTGAGCAGAGTCTCACTCATCACTCGATCACTTGTGAGAGTTTTGGACATTTGATGTGTTTTCCCCATATTTGGTTAACCTTTCTTGCGCTGCGCAAAAGTTTCCCGTGATGGTTACTGCTGGGTGCAGGCGAGCGGTTCTTAGCAGACGACCATTCTTGAGCACGACCAGGTCACCAGGACAAAACGCCGTTCTTCGCGTAACTTTGCAGCCACACCCCCGGCGAACTACGACTCCTAGCAACACCAACTCGCACACACAACTTGGCAAGTGGCCTCAACCCAAGGCCTCACGCACGATTATCCGCAAGTTTACGGCGTCGGATGCTAAATAAATAAAGAAGGGGCAATACTTTTCATCCTGTGTTTACCTTTTTTGCTGCAATTGGGTCGTTGGCCTGAACTGATGGTCCACGGGCTGACGTTTCTATGCGGTGTTTGGTGAGCACAAAGGAACTGTTCTGTGCGGCGCTGCGTAGAGCTGCTGGCTGCTCTTGCAGTCCTGCTGGACAGACTACTCCTTCGTCTCTTTCCTGGAAAAAGGAAAAAGGAAGAAGGAAGATCTGTTTAGTTGAGCTTCTCCATCTTTCTTGGAAGGTGTGTGTTACCCGTTCGGTTCGCTAACCAGAGGAGATGCTCCACCTATTTTTAAGGGAAAAAACAGTTCGAGTTTGTACTCAGGACAAAGCAGGAGCTGTTGTTTTCAGTCCACTGTGCCCTCGCCGATGCAAGCGCATGCGTCGTATCGTCTATAAACCAACTTAGCATCAGTATACGACAACACCGGCACGCGTAATTCTTCCTTTTTTGTGCAGCATGTTTACTTGCTAGTAGCTAGCTGCTGTTTTCAGTCCACTGTGCTCGCCGATGCAAGCGCATGCGTCGTACTCGTACCGGCTATACACCACCGTTAGCGATGGCCAGTCCGACCCTACTACCATTGGACCTGATGATCCTTCAGTTTTCTCTTATTTTAGTAAGGATCTGTTGGGACAAGCGTCCCGAACAGATTAGAGAGTAGAAGGCTCCTTGGTGAATGCTAGCCGGAGAAGGTTCATCGGTCAAGGCCGGCCGGAGAAGGTCTCTCGATGAAGGCTGGCAGGAGAAGGTCTCCCAACGAAGGTTGTGGACGAAGGTCGCGGACAAAGGTCCTAGAGAAGACCGGCAGGGGAAGGTCTCCGGAGAAGGTCGATGGGAGAAGGTCTCCCGACGAAGGTCCCGGACGAAGGCCGGCGGGAGAAGGTCTCCTGACGGTCCTAGACGAAGGTCTTGAACGAAGGCCGGCGGGAGAATGTCTCCCGATGGTCCTAGATGAAGGTCCCGGACGAAGGCCGGCGGGAGAAGGTCTCCCGACGAAGGTCCCGGACGAAGGCCGACGGGAGAAGGTCTCCCGACAAAGGTCCCGGATGAAGGTCACTCGGTGAAGGCCAGCAAGAGAAGGTCTCCCCGACGAAGGTCCTGGGTGAAGGTCCCAGATGAAGGCCCGACCAGAGATGGTCCGCCAATGAAGGCTCCAACACGGATGGGGGAGAGTGAGGCGGTAGCTAGGGTTTGCGAAAAAATCGTGGGAGAGGAGAGAGCTCCCCTTGCCCTCATGATCTTAGCATTATATAAACAAGCAGAAATTTACGAGCGACCCCACGGTGGGGTGTGTTTTACCGCCACTCTGCCAATGGCACTAGTTATGCTTCTTCTAGGGGACTTGGCCTATATGAATAGGGCATGTCCCAACAAAATCAAATAAAAATAAGTTAAAAGTGATATTTTATTTTCACCTTCAATATATTATATTCTTCAGTTTATTTCCGAGCATGGACATTCTTAACAAGTTATCATCGATCGTGCTTGTTCGAGAAAAAAGAAGAAGATCAACAAATAAGAAAAAAAAAGTTTGTTCGGCAGTGGTTGGGTCGACCCATCCTACCTATTAGGTCAACAGGTTTCGGGTCTATCGACCTATTTATGATTCTGAGGGCATCCCTTGTGGCCCATTGATATTGCTTTCATGTGTCCGACAAACTACCCAACAGATCGACCCGACCCATTTCCCATGGTATGCTACAAGTCCACAACAAACATTGACATGTGTTCGTCTTTCCTTTTTCTGCAACATGCTTGCTGCTAAGGTCAATTTTAGTGGACGTTTTATGGCATTAAATAAGTTGACATGACACAAAATAGATGAAGGGAGAGGCGATGAAAGTTTTACAAGATGAAATAAGTTTTATGAGGATAAAACTTATCTGCATTGTTTTTAACACATGGAGTCTTGAAAACCAGAATATAAAACTCCCACGGAGACCGGCCTAATACTCCCTTCATCCAAACGTGTACGTCTCACTTTTTTATGACTCAATTCATCTTAAATTTAACTAAATATATGAAAAAGTACTAATATTTACTGTAGAGAATAAGTATCATTTGTAATAGAATTTTTTTATGGTAAACACATTTAGAGATATCGAAGCTATTTTTATAAATCTAATAATCAAATTAAAAATACTCCCTCTGTCCAGAAAAACATGCAATTCTAGCACAGTATCACATTTTAGTATCTTATAAGTTTGACTAATTATAGATAAAAATATCAATATTATGATATCAAATAAATATCATTAGATTAATTATAAAATATATTTTCATAATAAATTAATTTAGAAACATAAATACGAATACTATTTATTATAAATTTAGTTAAATGTGAACTATATTTTTTTTTTGACACGTAACTCATGGTTGCATGTTTTTACGGGGAGTAATTGATTGAACGGAGTAATTGCTATGGAAAGACGTAACTGCTGACAACATGCAGAGCGGTAAAAAGACCGATGAGGCGACAGCTACGGAGGCACCATCATACACCAAAGACGATTGGCCCAGCGTACCCGACGTCAACATTAGGTTCAACTCTCATAGCAAACACCAGATAATGTACGGTTCATATAATTAAACAAAAACACGCACTATGTATGTACGATAATGAATTCTAGCAGACATTGGTTCTTCAGACCCGTGGAAATTAAATTAAATGAACCCCAAGACCTACGGTTGACATGGCACAGTGACGTGAACATGCGGCTCAGCTCTTCCGAAGGCAACAGCGTACGATCGATCTTGGTTGAAAAAACAAAAAACCCGGTGTGGCGGTGACTCGGTGTGTACGATCATAAGCTGTTGATGTTAGAGCTGTAGTGGTTTGTCTCCAACCCCGGGTGCTGTTTCTAAGAAAAAAAATGGTACTGAATGAATACTATAAATTGCAATGCCGTGGAGTGGAGACGAAGGAACTGCAGAAAACGAAGTGTTGATTTTTGCAGGCGACGGTGCATAGAAAACTACTTGCTGCGAAAAAAGATGCCTCCCCACCGGAGACAGACAAGAATCAAAATCAACTGAAACATGCCGTGCTGCCATCGCCAGCCCCAGCCAAGCTGTTTGCATGCAGGGATGGCGGAATGTTCAGTTCTTCCTCCCCACGACAGGACAACCACAGACTCGACGACGAACGGTGTCTGGTCAATTCGTTCGTACGCAGCTCGCTCACTTCGAAGCAAGAACCAGTCGTCCTCATCATGGATGATGATCGATCGACACCTATCCCCAATCTAACCATTCTATCTCTGTCAATGCACCGCGCCATGCTTCTTTTCGCGCAAGCAGGCAACCGTGCCGACCTCTGCTCCTATCCCGGTGTGTACTCTGCTCCCTTGCACCGGTCTCAGACAAGGTTATAAATGGCTGCTAGCTAGACGAAAGACGATACGGGCGAAGAGTATCTGGGGTGGGGAGTTTCCGAGCTGTTTTGCATGGACAGCGTTCGTTCACGCGGCATCTGATCTGACGAGTTCGGCATGGCAAAGGCACCCCGGGCTGCAGCTGAAGAACTGTTCAAAACGAACGACCGTCGTGCATCCTGCAAGCTAACGTTCTTCTGAACCAGCGCGACGACGGCCGTGCCACACGGGGAAGCGGCGGTGCATGCACTAGCACTATAGCAGGCCAGTAGCTGTCAGCAACAGCAGGAGAAGGCAGCGTCTCGTCTCGCGTACTGTAGCAGATGTCGGGCCAATGGAGGCAGGTCAACTGGGATTTATCGCGCAGCTGAATCAACGCCTGCGGAGCAGAAATGGTCAAGGAAGGCTATTAGCCTATTAGGACGCTGTGTTAGGTAACCTGGTAGACACGTTCTCAAACAGCGCTTGTTTATCATGTGGCATGCGCTGACGATCGACCTATGGGAGCATGAACAAGTTGGTAGAATCTGCAAGAAAACAAAATTCGGGTGAATCGGACCCCACTGAGCCGGTAAGCACAAGACTCTGTCTCTGTATATATGATCATACGAGACTGCGAGTGACAACGAGCAACAGTGAATAACTGCAGCGGTTCCCTCACATGGTCACAGCATAGCATCTGTCTGCGGTTATTCCTATACATCTGAAGGGCATAAGGCTCCTGGGATCCATGGAGATTAAGAGATTGAAGTCTACTCCATTACTGACTAGTAATAACTATAGTAATTAGTAGCTAGCTAGTTTTTTTTATTATTTTTTGAGATCGATGATCGTCAGAACGAGGCTGAGAACCATCCGGGCATGTTTAGTTGGAGCCCTGGAAAAGTTGCCAGCCCAGGCAGCTCCATCCAAACACAGCCAACCAAAATCTCAGGGTCTGAAATTCTGAATCAGACCAGGCCCTCAGTCTTCGGCCCAGCTGGTTGCCGTCTTCCCAATCTTGTGGAGAGCCTTGACGACTTCCTCTGGGGTAACGTTCCCTGTCACCGTGACCTTGTTTATCTCCGTTTCAGGTTGATAGCTCTCCATATCTGCATGCGCATATGCGCACGACTGTAAGCATGGTTAACGATACAAGAGCTCAAAGTGAATGATTTCTGTGGTATAGAAAGAACTGGACGGTCGGCTTACCGTCAATTGTTTTGATTGCCTTCTTAATGGCCTTGATGCACCTTTCACAGTGCATTCCAACCTTCAACTCCACAACCTGTGACCATATGAACTTTCAGGCTTGCCTACTGTAAACATGATAGATAAACTTCTAGATGCATGTAATTCAGGTAATAAACAAAGTAGCCGATAAAAAACTTACAGCCATGGTTCCTGGAGAGTAGAGCCGGAGTAGCTAAGCAGGAGACTACTGTACCAAACTCAAACAGCCTTCAAGTAGTAGCTGAGCAGGAGACTACTGTGCCAAACTCAAACAGCCTTCAAATAGAGACGCCTGCCTCTCTGCATCCTGGAGCTTATATAGCTGCATCCGTACCTTCCTCTTTTCTGCAAGCAATTGCAACTTTTGTTCTCCACCGTGCAAAATAAAGCATGCACTTTGCAATAGTTCATCAGGTCAGGCACTTCACACTCGAAAAGGAGCACTGGAAAGTGGAAACAGCCAAAGGCCACTACAGGAATAGGGTAGATAAGAATAAGAATCTCCTTTTGAACTGTCCCCAACCAATCGCTTCTAAAGTTACTGATTACATTAGCTGACTTGCATAATTGCTCAAATGGATCGGTGTAATGAAGTGCATATTTTTTTTCTGTTAACCTGTACCTCTAAAATGTGAGTTTAAATATCTCTGAAATTATTGCCTATTCATTACATCTTCCTTTTAATATAAAGCAGCTAAATTGAGCTTGTTTGGATGAAGTAGAACTGGTGATTATTCCAACTAGTTGGGTTCTATGGACTAGTAAACTAACAGCTAGTTGAGGCTTTGGCTGGTTGTTAGACCAACCACTAGTCCACTTGTTTGGCACACAAGGAAGGATAGAGTCCGGAACGACGATATTCGGGATAGGGTTGGGGTAGCACCAATTGAGGAGAAATTGATTCAACATCGGTTGAGATGGTTTAGACATGTCCAACGGAGGCCTCGGAGGCCTCCTGAGGCGCCGGTGCGTAGTGGAGTTCTAAAGCGGACCGATAATGTAAAGAGCGGTAGAGGTCGACCTAAACTAACTTGGGACGAGTCCGTTAAGAGAGATCTTAAGGAGTGGAATATCTCCAAAGATTTAGCTATGGACAGGAGCGCTTGAAGATTGTCAATCAACGTGCCTGAACCGTGACCTCTTTTTGTCTTGTGCCCTTTATGTCCTTTTATGTGTCTCCCTGTTTCTCGTCTCTTTTGAGTTTCATCTCTAGCTTACCCCAACTTGCTTGGGACAAAAGACTATGTTGTTGTTGTTTGGATCCTTAAGGGCTAAACTTTAGCCAACTAATTGTTAGTCCATGGGTTCCAAACAGGCCCTTACTAACCAACTGAACAGGAATTTACAAAAAGAAAGAACAACGCCACAAAAAGCGATATCAACTGAAACAGAAGCAGAACGACTTGGCTACTTCTAAATACCATAACTCAAATCATCCTTCAGTTGTGGGTTAGCTTTTGAGCTGGATGCTACCATTTGCCACCACTTCTGAATCAATTCCTTCCCTCTCTCCACATTCTATTACTGGTTGGGTAGGTGGGATCATTTCACCATCCACCGTGAGTTTGACATCGATACCATTCCCCTCTTCTACTCCATTAGAGACTGGCAATTCAGCCGTAACCATTGATCCTGGCCCACTCTCCACATCATCACCATCCATAAGTTTCTCACAGAAGCTGCCGTTCTTCGCATCATATAGGTTCCCCGTGCGCACCTCCTGTGCAAGCACGCATGGCCAGCAGAATAACCATTGCGTGTAGTCTGTTAGTGATGCTGATCCAAAGCACCAGCTGCTTCTAGGCAGCCCAAATGTCTTCCTCATCTGGATCCTCCAGAAACCACCGTACAGCAGACCAAAGAAACACAGCACAATCCCTGCAGCACCAATGAAATCACCAAGGACGTAGTTGTGGATTTTCATTGCTGTGATATTGAACACCCAGAATGGCGCAACACACAGAAGCAGGAAAATGACTGTGTGCACATACATGTTGCCAAACCCAAGCCGCTCCATGTTCCACCCAAACACACAGAACGTGCAGAGGAAAGAGAGGTAGCATGCAGTAGGGTCCTCGCTGCAGTCAAACAGCCCGCCAGCCCATGAGGGATTGCTCACCACAGTTCCTGTTTCAGGTGACTCGACTTGAACCATGCCTGATTCATTGGTTTCTTCATCAGACAGAGCATCATTGCCTCTGCCAAGAGGACTGTACACTGTGTATACTCCAGCAAAGACTGGTGCAGCGATGCCTAGGATGAAGAAGAAGTTGTCAGCAAAATCAGAGCGTGATCTGCTCGGGTAGCCCCAGTACAGGCCACAATCAGCATACTGGCATAAGCACGTGATGTGGAGGAGGGCAACCACAAAGGATATGTGTGCTCGCTCATTTGGACGGCATATCCCATTCTTGCAGTAAACTTTCCTGAGCTTAGCAGCGTCCTCTGGCAGCCACCGGCAGAGGAGAACAGTATGGTGGATGATATTTGGGTGCTCGTATAAGCTCATGAGGGTGAAGAGGGCGTTAAGTATTTGATTGTCAATCTCTATCCAATAGTTTCTTAAGGGCTTGGAAGGGAATGCATCGTTCAGCAGTCCCAACATTAGTAAGACTAACATGCCACCAGCTGCACCAACACAGAGCAGCCATATTAGGAGAGCAATGTTCATAGGATGCTTGAGCCATTTCTTGCATAAAGTGAAAACTGAACTCCAGTTGATTGTTCTGATGAACTGAACATGAAGGCTGCCATGGACGCTGGTGGATGGAAGCCGAAATTTTATCAACGGGGAACAAAGATTGATCTTCTTTAGCCACTGCACCGAGGGAGTGGCTTCCAGGAAATCAAGAAGCCGTCGCTCATGACGGGCTGTACCTTGCATTGGTCCATCATGAAGAGCAGGAACTGTGATATGATATTCAGCCAGAATTGGTGACTCTGCATCTGAACATGGCACATCTTCTGTATCATCTTCAGTGGCATTCCGAGCCATTTATGATGTGACTGAGGCTTGTGCAAGCACATAGGATGATTCACTCCAAGCAGTTTGTTATAGAAATTACAGCACCTGTTGCATACTTGAAAGAAAAGTGATTTAGAATACTGGATTTCTGAATTCAGCGTATGAGCAAAATATAACTGCAAGACAACATCACAAATAGCGCATAGATCCTCAGTACATATATAACAAGATAGGTCATAGATACCAAGTGTGAAGCAAAAGTGGGAAGATCTGCGAGTTACCCAAGGCATAGGCACAAAAAGAAGCGTACCTCTAGATCGGATGGAGGAGTTAAACCAGAGCAAGGAGTCCCCTTGAAATACAGAGGGAAAGCTGCTAGACTGATCAGGATCCGCAGGGCCGCACACTCGACTGAACCTGCAAGCAGCATGCGATGAACTGGAGTTGTGGAGGGATCCTGGGCTTGGGGAAAGAAGCGAGCAGAGTAGCCAGTTGACCCTCAATTCTTGACGAACGGCACCGAATTTTTAGTGCGGCGAAAGGAAGAAAGACTATTCCTTAGGACGGAAGCTTGCGACTTCAGTTCCTTGGACGGCACAGGCTTTGTCAATTGTCAACTTTCCCGTGAAAGTACCCCGCGAAGAAAGCAGTTGGGCAGCTTCACACACCTGACGTCACTCGAAAGCAACGCGATGAAATGGTTCCTGCGCGCATGTGGCCAAGGTAAGCGCACCAGATGTGGTGACGAGCAGGTCAATCCTGGGCGGCGAGGTGTGTTGGGGCCGGGTGTGCTCACGAAGCCATGTTCCCCGGTCAGACGAAACCAGCGGGTGTTGAAAGCAGGGAAAGCACCTGAATTCCACGGCCGTCTTCGCGCCGCCGTGCTTACGCGAGTCCACCGAGGCCGAGGCGGCACTGCAAGATTGACCGTCAGGGAGGACGGCACGCGTCCTCAAGATCCACTGGTTCTCCACAGACTGGTCTGCTACTGTGACAAGGCATGGAAACAAGTGAGAGACACGGAGGAGATTGCGGGCAACGGGGCAAGACGGAGGAGAGAACGGGAGGATTTGGACAAATGCGCGCACCTCGAAGTCGAAGCCTCCGATTCTCGAACACTGCGCGGCGAATCTAGCCGGTCTCCGTCCTCAACTACCAGGGTTGCGGCGGATTCCCCAATGGCAGGGCAGTCGCGTTGTGGGGAAGGAGAGGAGGGAGCCGGAGGGAGAATTTTCCTATGGGGCCGGTTTCACCATGGGCTTTTGGAAATGCTTTGGTGCGGCCGCTCATGCGGACGCCGCGATTTCTGCGCTCACTGCCAAAGTGCCAATCCAATAGTCCTGCTTTCTCCTGTCTTCATTCTTTCACTATTTCAAAAAAAAAGATGGCGACACGATATTAAATGCTTTGGTGCGGCGTCCATCCATCCGTAACGCCGTGCTACGGGCATGTTTGTTACATGTGTTAAAGTTTAACGAACACCGTAGCATTTTTGTCTTATTTGACAAAAAGTTTTTAATTTTAGACTAATTAGGCTTAATAGATTCGTCTCGTAAATTACTTCTAATCTGTGCCGACATGCATGCAATTAGTTTATATTTAGTACTCCATATATTTACCGCAACATTGATGTGATGGGAGTTAAACTTTAACATTCATGAACCAAACAGGGCCTTAGGCTGTGAGCCCAATAGGTCTGCTTCCATCTGCCTTCATTATTTCACGTTTTCTTAAAAAAAAAGACGATGTTTCCCAAATCGCACGGCTGTCGCAGCTCGCCCGATGCTCACCTTCTCCAGCGGCGACCACTTGGGCTTGCTCCGCACTGGGCCCTCACTCACCTCCGCAACGCCAGGCTCCATCGTTGGAGTCACGTCTGCCGCCCGCCCCTGCCCTCATCGTCGGAGCCGATGTAAGGTCCAAAGGGCTAGAGGGGGGTGAATAGCCTATTTAAAATTCTACAAACTTCACTAAACAACCACGTTAGTATAAAAGATGGCTAAGCTAAATCTAGCTCTAGCACAACTATACTATGCAAACCACCTATACAATTCTAGTGAAGCAAGGCTATGATTTCTAGTACACACCAACAAGACTAAGTCACTAAGCTACTTACTCCCATGTGATAAAAGCTACACTAAGATTAGTACAAGAAAGTAAAGAGCAAGTGACTTGATTCTTATACCAACGATGTAGAGAAGTAATGCACTCGAAGAATCAATCACAATGATCAACCACAAGAGAAATCCTCGGCAAAGAGATGACACAAGATTTTTACCGAGGTTCACTTGCTTTCCGGCAAGCTACTATTCGTTGGCGATGCACCCACTTGTCGATTCGCGAGCTAATCAACTATCAAGAGTCGAGCCCTTGGCGGGCGCCGCACAACCGCACACAAGATGAGGATCCTCCAAGCCACGAGCTCCACTAGAGTATCCAATTTGCAAACTCCCGCGGGGAAGGATCAAGAACCCCCTTACAACACTTGGTGAAGGCTCCAACAATCTCCAATTGCGAGCTCAATCACCTCCGCTGCTCCAAGCCATCTACCGTGTCGGGAAACACGGAAGAGTAACAAGAAATCCGCAGCAACTCGAAGATCAAGTGCCTCTAGAATGCAACTCTCAAGCAATGCACTTGAATCTCACTCAATCTCACTCAAGATGTGCAATCAATCAAAGAGATGAGTGGAGGGGTTGTTCTCTAGCTCAAAGGATGTCTCTAGGTCTCAAAAAGTGCAAGAGTTCACCTCAAACCCCGGACACCCTCTATTTATAACGAAGGGGTACGCAGCTAGCCGTTACGGACGACGCAGCGAAAATCGTGCTGACCGGACGCTCCGGTCAGGGTGACCGGACGCGTCCGGTCACTACACGACAGCAAGAAACAGTGCGCGTCAGAACTAGCCGTTGTCGTGACCGGACGCGCTCAACCGTTTGACCGGACGCGACAGTGCCAGCGTCCGGTCGCGTTCCAGTAAGCTCCCGTCGAGACCGGACGCGTCCGATCGCACGTGACCGGACGCGCCGCGCGTCCGATCGGCACTCCGCAGCTCTCTGCTCCTCTGGACGCCTGACCGGACGCTCCGGTTCCTTGAGGGACCGGACGCGCTGGTCACGCGCTCTACTTCTGCGCACAGGTGAACTGACCGGACGCGCTGGTCAGGCCAGACCAGCGTCCGGTCAGAAACCCTAGCGAGCAGCACCGAGTTGAACTGACCGGACGCGTCCGGTCAAACCGTGACCGCGTCCGGTGCAGCGTCCGGTCACCACAGTGACCGCCGTTCGCCTCCGTTTCTTTTCTGACTTCCGGCGCAATGGAAAATAGGCATTTCATTTCCTCGAAAACGCCTGAATCCCGCGCTCGCACGCTCGGCGGGAGGGAGAGCGAACCCCAAACCCCTTACTACCGCTCAAACACCACCGCCTTCGCAAATGTGCTAACACCACCAAGTGTAAACCACCATGTGCATGTGTGTTAGCATTTCACAAACATTTTCTAAGGCATTATGTTAGCTCTCAACTAGATCCTAATGCATATGCTCAAGACATTGATCTAGTGGCACTTGATTCCCGAGCTAACCGTGATCGCCCCTCTTGATAGTCGGCTATGTATCCTAAACCCGGTCAATCACTTCTCAACTCATCTTAGACCGGCAAAAGGAAAACCCTATGGTTATACCTTTGCCTTGCGCTCTTAGATCCTTCTCCTCCACTTGATCATCATGTCCATCATATTATGTGCATCTCCACCATGATCGTCATTTCATGTCCATGCACCATTTCTTTGTGATCTTGTGGCCACCACTCCTTGCCACGTACACCTTCATCACATGTGTTGCTTATGCCTAACTCAAAATACTTAACACATGGCATTAGCAACTTGGTGTCATTAATTACCAAAACCAAACTTGGGCTTTCAGCCGACGCTAGCGTCCTCCTCGTCACCTCCTGGGGCTAGAGACCGTGAGGGCGTCGCGGCGTGCCACACTTCACGCCTGCCTCGAGGCTCCTCGTACCCTGGTGCCCCCAGAAGAAGAAGCTCTCAGCGGCCAAGTCTGTGGTGCTCTTCGCTCTGCCATTTCCCAGCCGGATCTGCCCATAAGGCGGTTATCAAGTTTTTCAACTTGCCTGACATGTTGCGAACGTATATTTGAAGTGTTTCAGATGTTTCAGAGGTATGTTGCAAGTGTTTCATATGGATGTTACAAAAGTAGATCGAGATGCTGCATATGTTACGATGGCTATAAATGTATGCTGCAAATGTGTGTTTCAAATATTTCATCTGTTTTTTTCAGACGTAAGTTGCAAGTGTGTTTATCTGGATGTTGATATGTTTCACACATATGTTGCAAGTGTTTCATGAATGTTGCATATGTTTGCAATGACTTTCAAGTCTTTTTCAAGTGTTTTACAAGTGTTTCGGATGTATATTACAAGTGTTTCATCTGTTTCGGACGTATGTTGCAAGTGTTTCATCTGGATGTTGTAAAAGTAGATCGAGTGTTACACATGTTGCAATGCGCGTGAGAAGCGGAGGTAGCGTGAGTGGTCCCCGTGTGGGGGCGGGCGGGTGCGTGCTGGCGCGAGCGAGCATGGAGTGTAGGCGCACGCGCAGGAAACGGAATGTAGCGCGGTGTCCGTCCGGACGTCCAGCCGCTAGCACTACCAAATGTTTTTTTTCGTTTTCATTCTTCTTGGGGACTGTACGGGTTAGACTGGTTCAAGGCGTCCCTCTCTCTCTATATATATTGTGACTCAAGGGCCCAACTATAGTTTTTTTTGAGAAAAAAAACCGGGTTTGTATTCATATATATTTCATAAAGTTTACATACCAAGACTTGCAAAGACACACTTGAAGAAAAGAAAAATTGCAGCATAGTCCTTGCACCATCATCCTCCCGATTGTCCTCGTCGTCGACGGTCAGAGCCACTTGGAGCTTGAAATCGGCCTCCTTCCCGACGAATGAACACAATTTTTAGTTGGCACCAAAAGCAATATGATGAAAGCATCGACATACTTTATGGCCGTTGAACGCCCAAGCCGAAGAAGATGGCAGGCCGCCATCACATCGCTGGAGCTGAAGGGATTTGGCGCCTCAAGAAGAACCAGTAATCCCTAAACGCCGGACGACAGAGCTCCCAGAAGGGGAATGAAACCACCATAACAGGTGCTAGGTAAGATCCAACCCGGTTGCAAACCAAATTGGTAGACATACCTCCCAAGATCGTCGCCGAAGAAGACGAGGGAGGTGCAAAAGTCGAACTTGACCAGATCCAGAAGAAGGGAAATCCAGATCCAGATCTAGTGAGTTCAACCTCTTCATGATGCAGCCACCGCCAGCGAGGGCGGGGAAGCCATCGTAGATGTCGGAGTCGACCTCCGCCCATCCACGTCGTCGCCCGCTGGAGTCACCACCCAGGAAGATGAACCCATGCGGCACCGCTGGCATGGGGAAAACCTAACCCTAACTTATTTAACCTAATAAGAACGGGTATGTACAAAACCTCCATCGATTCACCCGGCCCCCCTCCTCCTCTGACGCCGGCGAGGGCGCCAGAGGCGAGGACAGCAGCGAATCGACGGGGGGGGAGGGAGCGAAATTGCCCCTGGTCACCTCTCTCACGTGTAGCTCTCTAGAAGGGACGAGAAGGCAGGTGAACACAGGCCCAACTATAGTTAGTCCCTCATGCCGAGTCTGCATGCTTTAACGGCCCATGTATGAACCCAGCATCTTATCCACAGGCCGCTGGAGCCCGAAACATGCATCAGACCTAAGAGGCCACAAATTTATATTTGGGTTTTGCCGAGGTTTAAAGAAAAAAGAAAAAAAAAAGCTATACCCGTACCAGGTCTACAGACTGCAGTCATCACATCCGTGATTCTAAATTAACCTGTTCAAGCTTCGGATCAGACTGGAAAAAACTGTTTTTTTTTCATCGGACCCTTTAACATTGAGCCTAGAATTTTTGGCCCCAACCGTTTTGTTTTGGCTGACTGGGTGTGCTTACTATGCGGCCGATGAAGTCAATTATGTAATAATTATTGGTCGCATACTCACATACATCGTCTGATATAGAAACCAGGACTTTTTCATTTGCTTTATGAAATAAACTCCCTTTGTCTAAAAAAACATGATTATGTCAGATTTTGTGTAAACTAAAACTACAGAACGAACCAGGCTGTTGTCGCTAAAATCATGGTCCACGGTCCACACCCTCCCTCCCAATGCACAATAATAATTTGCTTCTAAATAGCCTAATCTCTCTATCTCTCTCTCCCTCTCTCCGATATATATATTTAAGAGGGAAATCTGCTACGATATTGTCATTGGTTCCATTATTGCATCTAATGATATTACTCGCTCCATTTTTATTTACATGAAGTTCAGGAAAACCAATCAATTTGAAGTTAGACTGATTGGCTTAGTGTATATTAACGGAGGGAGCACATATGTTAATATTTTGGACTAATACTTATTCCTTCTCAACGTATTTTGAATAGGAAAACGTTATACCAAATAGATTTTGATTCTTAATTTCTCTTCCAACGCGTTGCCATCTGCCAAAGAACCAGTTGCGTCATAGAAACACTTCAAGTACAAATCTATTGATACAAGTTTCATATTCTAAAGTTACATTTAAGCTATAATTTAATTAGTTGTTTTGCCAAAGCTTGTAGCGTTTTTTTATTGTCCTTTATTTATATAAAATGCGCTTACCATTCTGGAATGGGTGGGTGAATATTATTTCGGGGCGCGATGGTAGAGTCGCAAACAATGGTATAACAATCCAATGTTTTGGTGAATGAAGTAATGTATAACCATCAGAAGGGGAATGGTCGGCTGGCCGGTTGGTCAGTCCGATTCGATACCTCCCTCCCCGAGATGGTCTGGGTTTGAGCCCTCAGCGGCTCACCCTTTGTGGCTTCGGCCACAGTGACGGGAAGGGGAAAAAAAAGCTCACTCGTCTGTCCCACGTCCAAAGCACAGGTTTGTGTCCGGCTCATCTTATGAAGCTACGGTGCCGCTGTGTAAGGGTGAGGCAGGAGTTCGAGAGTTTTCTCGATCTGCGTGAGAAGATCTCTTCTTGAACCGGAATACCCGGTGGCTTTCTCGCCACCGTGGATCGAGTTTTTTTTTATAACCATCCGAAACTTATACGTCGAACAGCTGGATTCACACGAAGAAACTGGCGTCGGCCATCGTTTTGGGATCTGCGGAGAACGACCGCACGACAAATTTCGCAGAAAATGGTAGCCAAAGTGTCATTTGCTCATATAAGCCAAAACGCAAACAATGGGCAATGGCTGACCGGCCAAGGTCGTGCCGCTTCACTGCTTTGTGCTAATTGCTAAACAAGTAGTCCCGCTTCACCGTATAATCGCGAAAGACGAACCCGAGCCGCGTTCCCGTCCAGGTACACCACAGCATGGAAGAGCCCACGGAGGCCACTTCACCTCCAACTCAATCATACCCACCTCGCCTGTCGTGTCGAACATCTGGAATGACCAAACTGCACACCGGTTACGCCACGGAAGAGTAAAACAGTAATTTCACAGCTAGTACCGGGCGCGTGCTATTTTAAGTCCTGGCTCCCGGGCGGCCGTCGACGAGCGCCACCCAGTACCCACACGCCCGAGAACACCCGCGAAAATGACGCCGCCGGCGAGCACAGGCCAGCACGCCGGCGCGATAGACGACGAGCCGCTGCTGCCGGAGTTCTCGGCGGGCGGCCACGGCGGCGGTGGGGCGTCGGTCTCCGGCGCCGTGTTCAACGTGTCGACGAGCATAGTCGGCGCCGGCATCATGTCGATCCCGGCGGCAATGCGGGTGCTCGGTGTGGTCCCAGCGCTGTTCCTCATCGCCGCCGTCGCCGCGCTCGCCGACGTCTCCGTGGAGTTCATGCTGCGGTACACGGGGTGGGCGGCCGGCGGCGGCAAGAAGGCCACGGCCACGTACGCGGGGATCATGGGCGACGCCTTCGGCCGAGCCGGCGCCGCCGTGCTCAACGTCTTCATCGCCTTCACCACCGCGGGCACGCTGGTCGTCTACCTCATCATCATCGGTGAGATATACTAGCTCGCTAGCAGCTTCAGGTCGAATCGATTGTGATAATTTGTGCGTGGTGCGGCGCAGGGGACGTGATGTCCGGGAGCGTCGGCGGAGGCGACGAGCACGCCGGGGTGCTGCAGGAGCTGTTCGGCCCGCAGTGGTGGACGGGGAGGCAGTTCGTGCTGCTCGTCACCGCCGTCTTCGTTCTGCTGCCGCTCGTGCTCCGCCGCCGTGTCGGTAAGTTCACATCTCAGTTGCGGCATGCATCGGTTGATTTTTTTTTTTCTAATTTCAGAGCAATATAGTTTTAGTTTCGTTGAGATTACTCTCGCTAATAAAATCAGTTCAGCTAAGATTGTGTGGCCGGCAGCGATTTGTGAACCGCTCAATCTGATTTAATATTACAAAAATGACCTTACACCGGCGATATGATAAAGCGGTAGTATAAACGCATGTGCGCTTGGATCTATCTCCAAGTTTTAAATTAAACACTGTAGACAGTTTGGTAGGCGGGCCATGGTGATGAAGATATGATGGTGATCACTTGAACTGCTAGTGTATGAGTTCCGACGTGCAGGCTGTGGCCACAATATCATTCTTGTTTATTTTGATATTTTCTTGGGACGATGGGTTTAACGTTTAAGTAGTTGGCATTGTTGCCTAGCTGGAGCGCGAGCGTGTATCTTGCATAAAGATGGGCGTGGTTCGGATCGTTGGCTCGGTTCATCGAACTAGTCCATAAAACCTATCCAAATGGGCCCCATTCTGAGCCCAGATAGAGGATGGGGATCGAGGGATTCGAAGCCACAGAACCGAGAGATCCATCGGTTCGACTCACCTACGCTCTGTGCTTGTAGACCTTGCGGTGTTAGGCTGTCCGCACTCATGATCCTCTATTTTTATTCTCTATATATTTTGGTCATCAAGATTCTCTTCTCTATACTTATTTCTCCTGCACTCATCCATCCTCTATATTATCCTCTATCCACTGTAGAGCTCACTTATTATTTTATCTAAATATATCTATGTGAGATCTTGTTTTGAAGAATTTATTAAAACGAATTTAATGGTGCAATCGGAATTTAATTTGATGTTTTAGTTTGTGAGTTATAATATTTTTTTATAGAAAAAAAGTTAGACACACACTTCTGACACACTCTCTCTTTGCTTGTGCTCGCGCGCGTTGGTGCTCTCGCTGGCGCGGCCAGGTGCGCGGTACCGGACCCCGCTACCTCCTCTATCTATAACGGATCGGAGATTCTGCAGTACGTGGTACCAGCCTCCGCTGCGGCTCATTTTTACGGCATGTGCTCCTGAGTTTACCGGACCCGGTGCATTCAGTCTTACCACGCCACCGATGAGAGCGCTGCTGCCGGTGCAGCAGCCTTGGTCTTTGGGGGCCCTCGCCAGCGTCAGTCCTCTGCTCGCTCTCCCTCCCCGCTGCGGCCGGCGAGCTGGTGTATCTCGGCCTCGACCACCATGTGCACTGCGCGGCGCTGGGACGCAAAGGTGCCAAGGAGCGCGATGCCACCGAGGTGTGCTGCGATCTCCTCGTCGGGACGCCGGCATCTTTCGCACTCGCCCTTAGTGCTTGGAGCCCTTGATGTGGCCGTGCAGACGGTGGCGCTTCGCGACGAAGCCGCACATGGACCAGTGTGCCTCGCTCGCGCACTCGAGGAGCGGGTCGGTGATGGACGCCGGCGCGTCACGGGGTCGCCGCGGAAGAAGCGTGGCCTCGGCAGACCGCTGCTGTAGAACTGGCCGGGTCCCATCGCCACCACCATGCCTATCTCCCTCCATTCAGTAAATTATCGTGTGACAGCAGACGCAAGCTAAGAGAACTGAAGTTACTGAGCGGAGCGATCCATTTAATCCATTGGAGCTCAGAGGGTGGGCACCTCATAAAAATAGAGCAACCGGTGCTCCTATGCTAATCAGATGGATCGGTGGATCAGCCACGGTTCGCACCGTGGATCACCCATCCCCATCGTGACTCTTGCATGTTTCAAACTGTGACCACAATATCATACTACTATAGTTTTTTTATCTGTCATGGTACTACTATAGTTTTTTTTAGACCAAAGATCATTTGGTCCCGCTTTATAGAAAGCAAACTGTATACTCCCTCAGTCCCTAAATATTTGTCGTTTTTGGTTTTCGTGCCGCAAGTTTGACTAGATTTATAAAAATTGCATGCAACATTTATATCTTCAAATAAATTTCTTATGAAAATAGATTTAACGCTCTATTTAATGATATTAATTTTGTACCATAAATACTAATATTTTTTATATAAATTTATTAAATTTATTCAAAATTGTTTCTCGTAGAAGCAAAAACTATAGTTATTTATGTTGGAACGATCTCTCCACCGAGTGGCCCAACGGCCACTTGGGCCCTTGGTTACGCGCCCTGATCAGGAGCGCCCAACCCTAAATGGTTGGCAGGTCCCGTCACACTGCGCAAGATAAATAGGTGGGGGTGCTAACCAAGGGCCCAAGTGGCCGTTGGGCCACTCGGTGGAGAGATCATTCCAACAATTTAGAGAATTTAGGGACTGAGGGAGTAGGTTGTTGAGATACTAGTTTACAAGATGAAACAGAAAAACAACGCACACAAGCATTACCCCTCTAAACGAAAACCAACAGCAAACAAATATAATATCCCCAAAAGAGTCTATCCTCTTACCTGACGTGCATGCCGCTATATATACAGGCACACACTTTTTCTTCTTCCTTATTCTTCCTCGGGTCTTCTTCTTTCTCGGGAGCCCCACCCGGCTAGACCCGCCCCCACCCACCTTGATCGCCGCCTAGGCCACTGGTGACCTCACCGACCACCTACAACCCTCGCCAAATGAACACGCCCTTCCCTAATCCGAATTCAGGAGTTCCCTAATCACATAAGCATGCTCATATCGCTTGCACTTGCACGGCACCGCAGCAGGTTATTATTGGACATCATTTTCGTGGATGTCACCCACTGAAAATTCTTACAAAATACACGGGCCAGTGGGCCACTTGACATGACCAGCTAACGACAACCCCGGCCCCACTTGCCAGCGGGTTGTGTGGGCACTGGGCAGAGGGCATCAGCACGACTGCACGAGGCACCGACGACGGCAGGGCTCGTTTGTGACTCAGCTCTTATCCTAACGCCAGCCCGCCACCCATCGTTTTCTCGCCACTTCGCCACGTTTATACGCTCTCGACCCGCCGAATCCCAGACATACGCGCGCGCACCAAACAGTCCCAGCTGAGCTCCACTCCTCTTCTATCCCATTGAAACCATGGTATCCAAGAACCCGCCGTTCTCAGCTATGCCCAGCGCCTGCAGGGACACCGCGACAACGGAGGGGGCGGCGCCGCTGCTGCTTCCGGAGCACGCTGGGGATGCCGCCACGCGCGGTGGCGGCTCCGCTTCGGTGATGGGCGCGGTGTTCAACGTGTCGACGAGCGTGGTGGGCGCCGGGATCATGTCGATCCCGGCGGCCATGCGCGTGCTGGGCGTGGCGCCGGCGGTGGCGCTGATCGCCGGCGTCGCGGTCCTGGCCAACGCCGCCGTGGACTTCATGCTCCGGTACACCCGCGGCGTGCCGTCGTACGCGGCGCTGATGGACGACGCGTTTGGCCGCGCCGGTGCCAAGCTGCTCAACGTGTTCGTCGCCTTCAACGGCTTTGGGACGCTCACCGTCTACCTCAACATCATCGGTAACGCCACGAGCCCCACGGCCATGCCGGCGCTAGCTGCTAGCGTGGGAGGCTGTTCCGGCCGGTGCGAGTGACTAGGTGCCGTGCTGTCGCCGTGCAGGGGACGTGATGTCGGGCGCGTCGAGCGGCGGGGAGGCGCACTCGGGGGTGCTGCAGGAGTGGTTCGGAAGCCATTGGTGGACCAGCCGGGAGGTGGTGCTGGTGGCAGCCGCGGCGATTCTCCTGCCTCTTGTGCTCCGGAAGCGTGTCGGTACGTGAGCGGTACATCGATGAGAATCGTGAAGAACGTGGAACAACATTGGTTGGTCCTGCTGTATGTGGGGCTAGGAAGAACTTGGCTGATTCCGGCGTCGCGACTTTGTCATCGTGCAAATTTTAAAAGAAATTCATTCCAAGATTATTTTGCAAACTGAATCGACAATAATACGGCTATCTCGGTACCTGCAGTAAAGATCTGTCGGTGCTTGCTGATCGGTATTCACAAGTTTGCTTCAACCTGCAGATTCGCTGAGGTTCACGTCGGCCGTCTCCATCCTACTGGCGGTGGTGTTCATGCTCATCAGCTTGGGGATCGCGCTATACGCGCTCTTCAAGGGCACGGCAACCATGCCGCGGATGCTCCCGGACTTCTCCAGACTCTCCTCGCCGTTCGAGCTCTTCACCGCCGTCCCCGTCATCGTCGTCGCATTCACCTTCCACTTCAACGGTACCAGTTTCTTCTGCAACCACCATGCATGTAGTAGAACGTTGCCTGACACGCGGCTCGACTTCGCCTCACACGAACGTCGCTCGCAACCGATGCAGTGCACCCGATCCGCGCGGAGCTGAGCAAGACGTCGGACATGAAGACGGCCGTGCGCGTCTCCCTCGTGCTCTGCGCCGCCATCTACGCCGCCGTGGGATTCTTCGGGTACCTCCTCTTCGGGGACGCCACCATGGCCGACGTGCTCGCCAACTTCGACCGCAGCTCCGGGGCCGGCGTCCCGCAGGCGCTCAACGACGCGGCGCGCCTCAGCTACGCGCTGCACCTCGTGCTCGTGTTCCCGCTCCTCCTCTTCTCGCTCCGGGTCAACGTCGACGAGCTCCTCTTCCCGGGACGCCGGCCGCTCGCCACGGACACGCGCCGGTTCGTGTCCCTGACGGCCGTGCTCATGGCGGTGCTCTACGCGCTGGCCATCGCGATCCCCAGCATCTGGACGCTCTTCGAGTACTCCGGGTCCACGTTCGCGGTCACCATCTCGTTGATCTTCCCTGGCGCCATAGTTCTCAGGTACGACGGCCAGATTCTGAACCACTTTTTGCATTGTCAATGCTATGCTAGCTTAGAATCTAAAACACTCGATTTTTCTGCAGGGATGTTCATGGAATAGCGAAGCGCAAGGACAAGGCATTGGCAGCAACGATGATCATTCTGGCGGTGGTCACGAGCAGCATCGCCATTGCCTCGAACATCATGAGCTCCATCAGTGAAAAAGTCCAAGGAGGTCATGTAGCTAGCAGATGATGGCTCAGATCAAATCAAAATGCTGTTATTGTTTGCAGGCCAACCGCTTGATGATTGCTGTTATTCTTCCTTGCAGCGAGATTGCTTCGGCCCATGAGATGCAAGTTTAGCCTGTGGCCCCCCTCATGTTGTACTAGTAGATGTTTGTGAGGAGATACGTAGGTAGACGGCTGTAACCTGTAAGGAAATTACCAGCTGGCCAATGTTGTATACTTGTACTGTTGATACGGAGTACATTACTGTGTAAAATAGAAATCAATGAGCTTTTCTTTTTCTGGGTTGCAAATAATTACAGTCCACTTGTTAGCCGTGTCCCTTATATGCCACCTGTCTTGTCACTTACTGTGAGTAAAGGCCACTTGTTAGCCGTGTCACTTACTGTCATTGAACAAAATAATTTCCCTAATATTTATAGCGTGTATCTATATCTATGCCTAATATTAAAATGAGCAAATTTACGCATATGGCATACACATCATTTTAATTAGTACATTTTATATTTTAAGTGATTGGAAAAGGTCTGAATTTAACATGCTATAATCCACTGGTTAATATAGCATTCACATATTGAGATTGTTAAACCCTTGCATAAAAGAATGGCAGATCACTGTATTTTTGCAATGCTGAAGGAAGTTGAGTAGCAAGGGAAGGCATATGATCAGTGCTTCATGAACAAAGTATACAATTCACAACAGTTGAACAAGAAATCAGGCGCATGCCAAAAATTAACAGAATTGACAGGTTTCACGCACATGAAACACATTCTTATTACAGACACAAAGACGGCAGTATCTGGGTTACTTGAAGTGCACAGCTGTTTGATGATCTCATTGTTATTGCCATGGTAGCTACAAAGGGGAAAGGAAAATGCAGCGCGACATATTCTGATCTACAGACTTCCTCAGCTCATCGATGATTTCCATGGTTCTGATCTGCAGACTTCCCATCATGCCCTTAGCTCAACATAGGAACCTGAGATTCCTGAGGTGCCAATCAGGGAGATCTGCAAGTAGAAAAATTAAATTATGAGTAAGGAGTCCTAAATATATATGCTATTTCACTAGCTTCAGTCCTGACACAACAAGCAGGCTCGACATGTATCGAAATGAGAACATATTCCATATGTGCTATTAGGTCGAGCACGACAAAATTCATTTTCATCATCAGAAAATAATCCGATGAAAAACAAACTAAAGAAGAAGGGTACATTTTCATAGTAATAACAACATGGGACCAGAACATCCTTTCCCCATAAATGGTACACTATGATTATGTGCACAAGGTGTTCGAAAAAGCACACCCATGTGATTCTTATAAAGCTGCTTGCCTGCTAGTAATGCCATAAGCAAAAGATCATGGAGGAAGACCAGACAATGTTGGCCAGGAATCAGCCCGAATGCATGCTTGTTTTGCTGGTTTATGGTGAAAGTCAGAGAAAAAGGGAAAAATTTTACCAATTTGAAAATAACAAAAATTACCCTGAACCAATAAAGCAAATCTAACTCGCATATCACCAATTCCAAAATGTCCAATATACTTTTTTCTCAAAATCCTACCTGTAGAGAGGATTGACATTAGCTTGTCCCTGGTGGTAACAAAACAACCAGTTGCTGTCACCTCGTCACAGGCAGAAGGGGAACCATATTTGGTACTTCAGATTTCACATGCAAAGTGCAATTGGATGCAATTTCCAGTACCAAGAGTTATATGACATACATGACAAACTAATTTAACAATCCTTGCCAGATCTTGCAATGACATTCAGTGCATGAACACTTACAGCAAGACAGCCAGCTATGGTCGGTTGTTACGTATAATTTGCTTAAAATTTAAACCTTTTTTTGTACCAAGTGAAATACAATCAATATCAAGATTTAGGATCCCATTTGCAACTGAACAATTAACACCAGTTCTGGAAACCAAGGGCTTCCACATGGTATGGAAAATAATGGATGGATGGTTGAGGAAAATACAGACTCAGATTTTTAATAGATTTTCTTGCGATAGGCAAAAGACCAAGCATGGGAAATTCAATGATACAAAAATCAGTCAAGCAATAAACAAGATAAAATTCTATTAAAAATGCAGCAACACTGCATATGGAACAAAAACTGACCATCATCTTAAAAGGAACTATGGCACAGTTAGAGAAACTTCAACAAAGTACAAACATCAAGAATCACAAGAGTATCAGGCAACATATTTCTAATTTTCTACAGTATAAGACGACACTGAAGTAAAACTGTACCACAGGGACAAGTAACATTCAGAAATACCTTTCCCCACTCAGAACCTATGCCACTGCATCTCATCTTGAGGTGTATCATTTTTGTCCCCAACTCAGTCTCCACCTTCTTTCTTAGATAATTTTCCTTGGGGCCAAAGGACTCCAGATACGTCATGTAGCGATTATATGCAGCTTTAACAGCATCTTCAATATAACCAGGCAAGGGACCCACATTCTGCAAAAGATCTGTCTTGATCAGACTGATATAAGCACCCCAAAAAAAATACATTGAGGAAACAGAGATAACAAGTACCGACTTCGCCAGTCAGGCCGCAAAGATCATCAAGAGCCATTCTTAGGGTAACCAAGGTTCCACTAAATTCTTCACACGCCTCAGCTGCACGAAATACATTTTTCAAAGCCTCTTGACCAGCCTTATCATCGGTGGCTTTAGATACTGCTTTCTTTGCTTCTGCTACGAGAGAATCTGGAAGTTCATTCCAACTAGCAGCCAACAAATCCTTAAATGCAGATTCTATCTCTGGGTCAGATATTGCAGGCAAGTGCTTTTCATTTGAACTGAAGAAGCGCCTCAGTTTCCATGAGATAGGATTGTTCCCACCTGAGCTTATAACATGGACAAGCTAAATAAGAATGAGAAGTTTTAAGTGAAGAGCAGTATTAGAATCACATCATAATGAAAACAAACAAGGCATCATTGAGTCTTAAAGCATTTTTTCCCAAATATATAAACACAAATCAAAGAAAAAAATTCCACAACTCGAACGATTTCACATAAAATAATTTAATCTCGTTAAAGGAAGTTTCATCACTTTGAATCCTCTTTAACCATTTCTCTCACAGAATTCAGCGCATATTATATTAGAATGAAAGATTAGTATGAACAAAGTATTTTCTTTGCAAAATAACATGGAAAAGGCAACCTTTGTATCTGCCTTTTAGTTAATGACTATATCCCTAAGTTCATGGTTAAGAACACAATATATTGGAATAGAGCACAACACCGCCATTTATGTCCCTTTATGTGTCTCCCTGTTTATCGTCTCTTTTGGGTTTCATCTCTAGCCTACCCCAACTTGCTTGGGACAAAAGGCTATGTTGTTGTTGTAGAGCACAACACCGCCGCCACCCCCCCCCCCCCCCCCCCCCCCCCCCCCCCCCAATCCCCAAATGTGGTATGTGCAGCAATACATGATGCCGCTTCCATCTTCTCTCAAGCCAACCCTCCTTGCAGCCATCAGCACAGGATGGGCCAACCCTAAACAGTCACAATCTCATGCTACCCCTGATCCCATGTGTGAAAAACATCAATAATGATTTTTTGTTGCTGACTTCCTGAAGCCCGTGTACTCAAACAAAGGCTAGACAACCTTTTTGTCAATTAAGGCCTTGTTCTCTTCCCTTCCAAATTCCAAGTTTTTTCACTCTCTCTCTATCACATCAATTTTTGGACGCATGCATGGAGCATTAAATGTTGGTAAAAAAATAACTAATTGTACAGTTTGGTAGTAAATCACGAGACGAATCTTTTGAGCCTAATTAGTCCATGATTGGACACTAATTGCCAAATACAAACGAAAGTGCTACAGTAGCTAGAGTTGAAAAATTTTGCAATCTAAACAAGGCCTAACCAATGTTCTAGCTTTCAAGCAACATCACTCGAAATGCATGTGTTCAATAAATAAGGAAGTGAGTCCATTCAATAGTTTGATTGGACATCAGCCTAGAAAGAAACGCTCTAGGACCACACATTTCACATCTGAGCAGGTATCCAGCAAACTCTCTATCTTCATGTTGATATACTCTGAGCTAGAGTATGTCAACTCCAGTCAAAGTCAATCATAAACTCTCGCATAGTAACACCCTCGCCTACGGAGTAACAGCTTCTGGCCTTGCAATAAATCTCCCCACTAGCATCAACCTCGAGTTTTAATCTCGCTAGTAATTAGGCAACCATGTCTAGGAGGATCCTAACCAGGAATCAACCCGGAAGCACCCGATAAAGAGATCAGTGTAATCAAAGAGACGTGGGGAGTACCTGATAGCGCGGCGATCGGGCGCGAGAGCGGCGCCACCCCGGCGGTGGGCCGGGAAGCAAAGGACAGAGCCGGCGAGGCTGCCGGGGCGAGGCGCAGGAGCCGACGTGCGGCAGAGGAGCGGAGGGCGGCGGCGGCCATCGCCGTGGTCAGGGAGATCGCCGCGAGATGGAGGTTGAGGTGCTCTTGCCTGCCGTCTTGCGAAGTTGCGTGGGGTCGATGGCGATGGCGATGGTGGTCCAAGGACGGGTTGTTTACTGCTGTCGTTCTTGGGCTTTGCGGACTGGGCCCGTAGTCCGAGCAAAGTTAAATTGGGCTGGTTCGGTGGTTTTTTTTTAGTAAAGCTATAAATATTACTCACAGTGATTTAGATTCTTCTAAAAAAACCCCTCAGAGCGACTTGGGGCCTCTTCCTGGAATTTTTCTGCCCGAGGTAAAAATGCCACGTAACTCCAGCAAAATTATCAGTTTGAGAATAGGAGACTTACCTAAATCTAGCGGGCGTAGAAGGACTACTTGGGGAGAAAGCTAGCTTGATAGTGGTGGCAGGTTGGCACCGTCAGCCGGGCGGTGGGGGAAGGCGGTTGCGTGCAAGGGTGGGGGTGTGACGGAGATAGCCCGACAATCTCTATCAGATCAATGTGGTGGAAGTCGTAGGCCGCGGCGCACCGCTGAAGCCGAGCGGGAGGCTGTGGCGAGGAGAGAACACTGTCAGAGATAAAGAAGACGGCAAGGAGGAGGCACATCTGGTGGATTTTGGGACTAGCCCATGGTGGATGGCGACGGGGAACCACCGAAGTCGGGCAGGAGGTAGAGGTGGCGAGGGCCAGCAGACCGTCAGGGTCACGTTAGGGTCAGGTTTAGGCGCACGGACAAAGAACAAGAATATAAGATGGACAAAGAGGGTAGAGATTTGATCTAGGCTCTCCATTTATATTTAAGGGACAAAAATCGAGTGATAGTTGCCATTGAATTACTCTTTTGTTGCCTAATAGCTGGTTCGATGTTTTGGGAGTGTTACAAATCTCAAAAACACTCTTATATTGAGAAGAAAGTATTCTTATATTGTTTTGAGTGCTATCAGGTTTGAAAATAACTTTCATAAGAGTAAGGTGATCATCTTTGGATATAACCATGAAGAAAGGGAGAGGAAAGCAAATGTGCTTAAGTGCAAGTTAAGGGGATTGCCCAAGAAGTACCTAGGTATTCCGATTTTTTATAAAGATTCTGTGGTATTTACCCAAAAAAAATCAGGTGTGGTGGCATTTTCGAGGCTGGACCTTAAAAAGGGAAGCACATGACTTCCGAGGACAAGTTGATTTTGACTAATATCTGCCTCAACAGTCCTATGCATGTTATGCATTTTTTATGTCTTCCAGAGAGAGCTCATACAAAAATGGATCTATTAGGTTCAATTTCTTTTGGATGGTGGGGGGAGAGGTGTTTGCTGATGCTACCTTTAAGTATCATATGGCTAGATGGATTTCAATATGTAAAGCCAAGTAAGTTTGGGCATCATAAACACCAAAACAATAAATCGGTGTCTAATTTATATATTATATATAAATGGTATTGAAAGCTAAATACTCTCTCCGTTCCAAATTATAAGTGGCTTTGACTTTTTTAATAAATCGAATTTGCTATGTATCTAGGCATAACATTGGTCTACATACATAACAAATTCGATGTAACAAAAAAGTCAAAGTGACTTATAATTTGGAACAAATGGAGTATATGCTAGGAGGCAATTTCTTTGGCTCCAACCATAAGGGATCTTTACAATTTTGGAAAAGGGACGCACAATGTTAAACATTTGTTTAAGGCCTTGTTTGGATGCATGTATATTCACTTCAATCCACATGAGTTAGAATAGAATGGAATGGAACTTCGTTTAATTCCACTCCAATACACTTCAACAAATGTGGATTGAGATGAATACATACACATCCAAACAAAGCCTAAATGGGGTGTTGAATCCATAGAGTACACAAAGTGAACAAAGCAAGATTTTGGAATGATGCCAATATCAAAGGGGTACCTCTCAAAATTCAATTCTACAAATTTTTTGAAATAATATGTGGGAATCCGGAGGCACTAGTGCAATATTACGTGTTGAGAATATGGAGAGTGGAAAATTCCCTTAGGAGAAGTTTGTTTGGGGGAGCTGGCTGTGTAATAGAACGAGTTACAAAAACTCTTTTTTGGAGACCGGAATAGATAAAACCAAAATGGATAAAGTGGTTTGGACTCTGGACATGTCTAAAATTTTCTCAACTAAGTCCACGCATTACTGTTTGAACCAACGGGGCATAGTCAATCTGGCAGGCCTATTTGGAAAAGTAAGCTCCCTTTGGAAATCAACATCCTCTTGTACCAAGCCTTTCGTAATAAGCTACAATGTGCCACTTCCATGAGGAAAAGTGATCCCCAATTGTTGCATATAAATTCTTGAGTCACTTTTTTTTTGAGTGTTGCATGTCAATTTTATGGCATTGCATTCGAGAGGCCTATGGATGGGATAGATTCCCAACATCAACACATGACTTTCTCTCAAACAGGTTGCCAAGGAGGCTTGGAGTTCTTCAAAGAGTGTGTTTCTTCTTTTTTGCATGTCTAATATGGGCAATATAGAGGAACCATAACACAATGGCGAATTGGCGATTGAGAAGAAATTTCCCAATACCCCTGGTGTTGTGATTCTTGAAATCATGCTGAGTATCAACTTGTCGTGTATATATGGATAAAGTTACTCAAGGAGGAAGACAAAGTCTAGACGAAGAAAACGGTTTGCTGCTTAATTGATTGGATGAGCATGGAGACTATGAAGGAGCCGAGTTTTGATATCTTCGTGCTGTAATTGGCATAGCTCTTTTGTTTGGTGTTGGTTGGAGCTGGAAGCTCCTTTTATTTAGCACCGTTAGCTGCTATCTCCCTGTTTGTATGATTTTTTTTACCGATTTTTATAAAAGCTGAGATAACTCTTTTTTAAAAAAGTGGTTGGTATGCTAGATGGGCTGGGTAGGCTGAATCTGAACATTCTTCGGTTCCTATAAAAGAATTATGTAAAACAGTTATTTTTAAAGAACTTTTTATATATAATAATAAGGAAAAGAGTTTATATATTAGGTATAGATTTATATGCTCAAGAAAATAATGATATTCTAGGAAACAAAAAGGCTCGTTCGCTGCTGCTTAAAAGCAGCAGGTGCTGTCATCAGCTGCTATTTGCACAGTATTTTATCAGGAGGATAGCTGCGATTCAAATCACTGTTTATCCAATAGTGAATTGGATGGCCTCCGTCTCTAAGTAACTGTCGTTCTCGTTTTCTATGAAGTTAAATTCCTTTAACTTTGACTAAATTGTGGGACATAGTCTCTGGGTACCTCGCAAGAAATGGAGAAGATCTAGTCCAACTAGGAATTTCCTACATATAATCCTAGTAACATTGCTATCCTGTAATCCTACTTGGACTCCTCTATTATAACCGACTAGGAGACTTGCCTCCTGGATATATAAAGGAGGGTAGGGCTCTTTAAATCGGCAGGCCATGATACATAATCATATCCATCAATCTAACAAAAAGGTTACACGTCGACTGGATGTAAAGACTATTACTCGACAAGAGGGCCTGAACCAGTATAAACTGTAGTCTTTTTTGCGTTTATGGTTGAGTTCCGCGTACACCAAAGCCCTTCGAACATTGTCGCGGGTAACCCCGTGGCGAGTTGCCAGTCTCAAACACCAATATAAATATATGTGTAAAAATATTAATATTTATAGTATATAATTAGTATTGTTAGATAGATCGTTGAATCTATTTTCATAATAAACTTGTTTGGAGATAAAAATGTTGTTAATATTTTTTACAAACCTAGTCAAACTTAAAGTTTGACAGACATGAATATCATAGCGAAGTTATCTAGGGATGGAGGGAGTAGCTGATGTACGTGTATGGCAAATCAAAAGTTGCTCGTCCTTTTGTCAACGGTTTTTTCTGGTCTTTGGAAGCATCATGTACTCAAAATCACTCGTTCCTGATCTAACACTAATAGATGCTACTCCCTCTATTTTAAATTATAATTCGTTTAACTTTTTGACTCTAAGTTTGACCACTCGTCTTATTCAAAAAATTTGTGCAAACATAGTCAAATTTAAATCATTCTCGAAGAACTTGTTAATAAGGCAAGCCACAACAAAAGAAGTGATATTTTGTATAATTTTTTGAATAAGATGAGTGGTCAAACTTGACGTAAAAAAAAAGTCAAACGAACTATAATTTAAAACAGATTTAGTACATTTTTGCATTTAGTCATCGTAAAAACTACCAATCCCAATGTCACATGAATAAATTTTGTTCATAGCCGCAAGCTTTCGCCGCTACCAGCTCTAAGGAGTGGTTAGCTGTTACATCCTTGCATTGGAGGGCAACAATACTTTTATTTTGATGATCCTGTCATCCATGGACCTCATCAACCCGGATGGATATACTTATACACATAACACCTCGACGATGGCTCCAAAATGAATCGTCCAATTGAGCCATAACAAGAGCTAGCGCACCGGTTTTAAAGTTCCTGTTAAAAAAGAATAATCACATAATAAGAAATTAATAGAGCACGGCATGATGGTATCTATGGATTGTTGACAATTCGTACTTTATTTTGAAAAAAAATCGTAAAATTTAACTACTTTAGAACTACTAGTAATAAATCAAAAATAGAGGGCTGAATATTTTTATGCTCAAGTTTCTATGTTTTCACCGAATTGGAGTATAAAAAAATAGCACAAAGAAAGGCCCCGTGCCTCCTCGCCGCTGCCGGAGCGTGCTGCCGGAGGCCGCGCAGCCCGCGAGGATGGTGGCGGCGGGGCCCTTCTCCCTTGTTCCCTCCTTCTCTCCTCCCTATGGAAGTTCTTTTCCGGCGATGGTGGTGGTTGCCCCGGCGGCCGGCTCTCGGATCCACAACACCAGTGACCGGATCCGGTGCTCTTGAGGCCAGATCAGGCGCCTCCCGCTTGGATTTGGTCGGGGCACAGCCGGCGTGGGCGGCGGCGCGCGGAGGGGCCGGGGTCGTTGGACTGCTCGACGCGGCGTCCGGCTGTGGACGGCGCGAGAACCGAAGGATGTGCGAGGACGACGCCGGGCTCCTTCTCCGCTTGCCGCTTCCTCAGCCATGGCGCGTCGCTCGCTAGGAGACGTCGGCTACGGCGGCGGCGGCGACCCTAGGCATGTTGGGGAGCCGCTAGCCGCAGCCGGCGTGGGCGGCGGCGCACGGAGGGGCCAGGGTTGGTGGATGGCTCGGCGCGGCGGCCGGCCGTGGACGGCGCGACACCGGCGGCTACGTCGGGAAGCCGCTGGCGGTGGCCGGTCACACATCGCCTCACACGGGCAGCGGTGCCTGTCACTCTGCCATCCATGGTCGGCAGCTGGTGCAGCAGAAGGACCGTGGCTACTGCGCATGGGGCTGAGGCGCCATGGCGAAAGCCTTGTCCCTCTTGGGCCGATGACGGCGACGCCTTCGGGCGCCGTTTTCTTCGTCGGAAGCGTTCATCGAATGGCCCTCTCCCCTGTGCGCAGTGTGTCTTCCTTAGGTGAAAACCTTGACCGTCTGGTCAGGCAACGGTGGCACAGATGTGTCGTGTCCCTCCCTGGAGGTGTTGTTTAGGAAGCTCGTGCTCGTGTCTGTGGCGGAAGCTAGCGTCGTGGTGAGGAAGGTGGAGGCTTAGTTGAGGATTCAAGTTTGCAGTGTCCACGACGGAGGAAGGTGGTCAGGAGGAGGGCGGTGACGCAGCAATTGGAGGGCTTCACATCTGCTTGGCAATGGAGGGCGACGGTTTGATAGGATCGTCCGCTAGTTGTGACCACGAAGTTGGCAAGGAGGCCGCGTGGAAGATAGTGGCCAGCAGATTTGAGTTGCCGAATTGACCTGCGTGGTCTGGCGGTAGGCAGTCCCGCACAGCGACGGCTGTTTCCGGTGCCAAGAGACGTTCTGACTGGCAGCCTGAAGACGTGTGGGGCACTTCTACCTTCGATGAGACAACTAGGTCCTGGAACTCTATAATTCTGTAATAAGAAACAGCTATATGCATTGGTTGATGCAGAAGCTGAGATATTAATATATTCCCTTTTCTAAAAAACCATGTAATTTCATCGTGGGAATTGGGATGAACAAATGTAGTACTACTTACCTAGCTTTGACCAACTATAAAGGGTTAGTTCTCGGAATAGGGCCCACCTGTCAGTAGCAAGACATGTCACGAGGGCTCGACAGCTAAGACTAACCGCACCGGTTACTCTATCTCCCTCCTGCAGGAGGATGTAGCGTAAAAAATCGCTGCACCCGTGTCCGGTATACGATCCGCAAGCAACGCATGTCCGCTATATGTAGAGGGTTGGCGTTCGTCCGGTACCGCTCGCGCCAGGACACAACACGTGGGAGGGAGAGAGGATGTGCGGCAGACAGAGACAGCATGCGCGGGCCCCATCATTTCAAGCAACTAAAAACTATTATAACTCACAAATCAAAAAAACCAAATTAAATTCTAATTACACCATTAAATTTGTTTCAATAAATTCTTCGAAACAAGATCTCAATGGATATGTTTAGATGAAGTGACAAGTGGGCCCCACAGTAGATAGAAGATGATATAAAGGATGAATGGGTGCAGAAGAAATGAGTATAGAGGAGAGAATTTTGATGACTAGGATGTATAGAGGATGAAAATAGAGGATCATGAGTGCGCAAGACTACCCGCACTCATGGACCTCTATATTCATCCTCTATACGTCCTAGTCAGCAAGATTTTCTCCTCTATACTCAATTCTCCCGCACCCATTCATCCTCTATATCATCCTCTATCCACTGTGGGATCCACTTGTCACTTTATCTAAATATATCCGTGTGTGATCTAGTTTTGAAGGATTTATTGAGACGAATTTAATGGTGAAATCGAAATTTAATTTGGATTTTTGGTTTGTGAGTTATAGTATTTTTTCCTTTGTTTAGCTAGTGAGACTCGCCACTATAGAGTATAGAGTAAGCACAATACTACTCTAAATATAGAGTGAGAGAAAGGATAGAGTATCGTTTTAGAGTACCAAGTACAACAGTTTTTACTCTATATTCATACTGTAAAGCTTTAGAGTATCGTTTAGAGTACCCACTCGCCAGTGTAAGCACCCCTCCTCTGCGCTTCACGACGGTTGATATTGATAATAAATTCTTAACCGGAAAAGTCTGCTTCCGTAGAGCTGCCTTAACGGCCCCTGATTTTTTCGCAAACCTCGTTGCTAATAACGGCGCCGGTTCCCTTCCTCCAATCCTCCTCGTCCGGTCGGAACCCTAGCCCTTCCCGCCAGCGGTGGGCGGCGGCTGGCGATGTACCCGTCGGGGGCCATGGTGGGGGCGGCGCCCGCGACGCGGCCGAGCGCGGCGTCGCGGGTGGAGAAGGCCACGAGCCACCTGCTGATGGGCCCCGACTGGGCCGTCAACCTCGAAATCTGCGACATCCTCAACGCCGACGTCTGGTGAGCGCGCTGCCTCCTACTCCTCGTTGAGCCGGCGTGGGGAATTTGTAGGGGATTTCGGTACTCGCCTGGCCTTTTGTGGGTGTTGGCCGGCCGGCGCAGTCGCCGTTCTGTTTTGGCCAGAATTTGGTGGGGTTTGAGAATTGGATGAGTGGACACCAGAGTCTGCTCCGCCAAATTTGGTGGGGTTTGACAATTGGTTGGTGGGGTTTGACAATTGGATGAGTGGACATCAGGAGTCTGCTTCGCCATGCAGATTCAAAGCACAATAAGATACCTCAATACCTCGGTGTGCTGTTTATTGCCCTTAACTTTCTGGGGGAAAATAGTTTAGCTATATAGCTTGGCTTTTGCCCTCTCGCATGGTTATTCTGGTTATTGTTGTAGGTAATATAGCCCCTCCAATTGTGCACTTTACCTGCATACAAACATGGGAGAATAAGAATATTTGTGAACCTTGTGTGGAAAAGGCAATCAAAGTGACAAAATTCACAAAGGGCCACAGTTAGGATTCTAGCATATATTGTTTTTTTGGGTACGGGAAACTTCCAGTAAGTGTTGCCATTGTTGGAATGATAAATGAGTGTGTCAATTACCTTGTTATTTTTTTATTACAATCCCATGAGCTGAGTGGAACAAATGATACTAACATTGTTTAACTTTTCTTCGTAATGATTATCATGATTAAGACAAACTGTGGCCCCATGCCATTGACATGCAGACAAACTTGAAATCGCGGTTTGTTTTTACCTGTATGGTGCATAGGTTTTGATCTTATACTAAGATTTCATTTAGCCTTTCTGCTTGGAAGAGCCGTATGGTTTTGTTACACTACCATGACTGGAGAATTTTAAGATTTATTGGTTCTGGGCTTCTGGTACCTTCAGCTTATCGTACTGATTTTGAACATCTGAATCAGGCAAACAAAGGATGCGGTGAAGGCAGTGAAAAAGAGATTGCAGAACAAGGACCCAAAGGTTCAGTTTTTTGCTTTGACGGTATGTACTTTCATTGTGGCATGATGAAACATGCGAGAATTATTTAATATAATACTTTAATACACAATATGAATACAAGCTTTATTTGTTTTATTCATATCAGTTATAAATTGGTGCAGCTTTTGGAGACAATGATGAAGAATTGTGGTGAATATGTTCAGTTTGAAGTTGCTGAACAGCATGTTCTGCAAGAAATGGTTAAAATTATCCAGAAGAAGGTATATATATAATATAGTATTCTCCTGATTTTACTTTTATATTTCCTATATTTTTTCTTAGTGTACAATTTTTAACTAGATTTTCTTTAGTCTTGAACAGTTTCAGTAGCAATTGTATGTGTTGAACTAGTTCAGTGCGTAACTGGAGAGCATACTAATTCCCATGAATATTTTGGTCTGGAAACGTTAGATTCTCATTGGTGGTAACACCATGAATTAACTGGTCCTAGAACATGATTAGATGATTGTTTGTGCCAATTTTGAACTGTTGTGCCAGAACCTCTTATCTTTCCCAAAAAAAAAATCTAATAAACCGAAGCTACATAGATAATGTCCATCATCTTAGTAGTGGTGTCATCGTATGCCTTGTTTCTGTTAAATACCACACTAATGAGTCATTATTAGTATGTCTAGCTTTTCTAGATACATAAGTCGTTCTGTCTTTTCTAGATTGAGTACATAACAAAAGTTATGCATCTAGATATAGTGTATGTCTAGATACATAGTAATAATTATGTACCTAGAAAATCTAGAACGACTTATAATTTGGAACAGAGGAAGTATGTCATTATTAGTATCAGAGTGTCAAAGTGGTGAGTTTTTTCATATCCATATGCCTACAATTCCATATTCTGCAGCTACCAGAACACACCTTTTCCTTTGTAAGTATTTTTTTTCATAGTCCTTTACAACGAGAAGCCATAAATTATTGTTTTTGTTGAGTCGAACCATCATTGTTAGAGACCTAGAGCAGCTTCTCCTTCTCTAACTATCACGACATTACCTATGTTCCTTTGGATCATCTGACATGCCATAGTTTTTGGTTCTAGAAAGATCCATTTTAATTTATTTGTGATCTATTCCTATCTTGTTTTCTCACTACCTCCAATAACCTGACATCCATTTTAGGATGTTAAGCAATCTCTCTTTTGGAATTTGCTTTCAGAATGATATGCAGGTAAGGGATAAAATATTATTACTTCTAGACTCCTGGCAAGAGGCATTTGGTGGACCTGGAAGTAAATACCCACAATATCATTGGGCATATCTTGAAGTAAAGGTATGCAACTGATCTTTGTTTGAAATATCTTTTATGTTATATGTTGTCAGTGCATGGTTTCAGAACCATGTCCTGCATTCAACATGCATCAATAATGTGGTTATGCCAAAGCATCCCCTTCTTTGTGCCAAATTTGATTTTAGCAAGCTACTAAAAAACATGGCGCTCTAAAAGAAAAATGTCACTCTGTTTCCTTTATTTGAAATGCCACTGAAGTTTCTCATTGCTTTCAAATATATCTTTCTACTTTTCTTTCAATCCCTGCCCTTATCTCTCATTTCTAGGAGAGAAAGATGGGAAATAAGAAAAGGGAGAGAAAATGGGATATTTCAAAGCAACAGAGAATTTGAGTGGCATCTTCCCAAGTAAAAAGTACTGAATAGCATTTTTTCCCCAGATTCTGTTTTTTTAAGTGGCACAGCCGCACAGATCCATTTCTGCCTCTCTGGCTTTTCTGGAAGCAATCCTTTTGGTTGCAAGTATCTCTGCTAACTGACAAACTTTGCTGCAGACGACAGGTGTGGTGTTCCCAAAGCGTCCTATAGATGCCCCACCAATATTTACTCCTCCAGCTACACATAATTCTCAGACCTATGGTTCACCCAAATATGCTGCGGGAAGTCTAAGTGACAGAATGTCCTCAGATGTTGAGACTCTGAGGTTATGCCCTTTTCCTTACTAATTTGGCCTTTTCTCACCCAATTAACCTGTCTCATGATTTTAGCAGCGTTTTTCTTTGGTTACAGTTTAGGAGATTTGAGTAAGATTCGAAATGTGACAGACCTACTGAATGATATGGTGTATGCTTTAAACCCATCTGATCGAACGGTATGAAAGAATTATCTTCTCTAATTATTCTTGCCACCGTGTTGTACTCTAATTGATGTGGGCGTCTGACCTCTTAAATTTGTTTGGACCTAGGCTATTAATGATGAAATTATCACAGATCTTGTGACCCAGTGTCGCTCAAATCAACAAAAGCTTCTGCAGTTTGTCAGTACATCAGGGTAAATATTTTGTGGTGTTAATATTGCCACTCCTTTCTCTTTGATCTGCAACGGTCTTGCATGGTTCCCATTATTCTTTCATATCCATTGTAGTTTATTGGAGTCATGGCATTGCTGTGTCTGCTGTATAGCACGCATGTGACTTTTGAGATGTTTGATGCTATTTAGGAACGAACAGTTACTAAAGCAAGGACTGGAGATAAATGATCTCTTACAAAGCGTACTTTCAAAGTATGATGCTGTGGCCTCTGGTGCTTCTTTGGCGGTAGAAGCACCTGTGAGAGAGGCAATTGAGGCTCCTAGGGAGGCTCCTGCAGTAAAGCCATCTGCACCCCCTGAACATAATGATAATGTTAAAGAAGAGGAAGATGAGTTTGCCCAGCTAGCTCAAAGGTATGTCTGAGCAGCCTGTAGAATGCTAACTTTACTTTCCTGCACAGTATGTTAACGCTTCATGCTTTATGCATCTGCAGGAAAAACAAATCCGTAGCAAGTAGCGACGATGCATCATCCAGCACTGGGGCGGACCTTGCCCTTGTACCCATTGATCAAGCAGTTTCAGAATCGTCATCTTCTGTTGCAAGCAATGCACTGGTTCTTCTTGATCCTGCTCCCAGTACTAGCACTGAATCAAAAGAGCTGGACATGATCGACCTTCTAAGCCTCACCTTGTGCAGTCCTACTCTTGAAACCTCAACAGATTCTTCAGCACAGGATCAAAATGGACACCAGCAACCTGCAGTTACACATAATCAAAATGGGCCTCAGGAACTTACAGTTACAAATGGGCAACAATATCCTTCTAGTGTGCCACAATATCCTTCAAACTACCAGCCTCACACTGCAAACCAGGGATATGCTCCACAGAACAGCAACTACGTTGCACCTTGGGCCCAGACCGGAGCATATCCACCTCAGCCTCCTGCATATGCATCTGGCTATGGCTACACTGCACCACCATGGGCGGCACCTACACATCCTGTTGATTCTAACCCTTTTCTTTCGGTTAATTACCAAGATCCTCGCCCTGTTGCCACTCCTGTTGCTCAAGCAGCCACCTTTGCACCTCCCCCAGCTTCATTCCCCCCTTCTTCAATATCTTATACACCATTTGCAGCCCCCCAGTTAATTCAGCATAACAGTCCTGTGGGTTTAAGCAATGGGCAGACTGCAAATCAAGCACAAATGAATGTGAATCAACAATCAAAAGATTCTTCGGCAGCATCTAGCAGACCATACTACATACCTGATAATCTATTCAGCGATTTGATCGATGTGAAAAGTTTTGGTGGGAATAAGATGGGCGGGCCCACTACAATGGGTTGCTCAAATGGTGGTCAACCTATGATTGGCGGAAAGAAATAGGGTTATTTGTCTATATATACAGCTGATGGTGATCGGTAGCTGCCTTCTTGTTATTATTTATTACTACTTGGTTCGGTGTAGATTTACTGTATATGGCCATTCCCTCTTCTGACCGATTTGGCTGCATTGGTTGATTCGTGGGTGCTACTGTTAAGTTTGACAGAGATGTGGACAATTGCTCATGTACATAAATGATTGATAGCATTGCTCCACTGAGGTGGATGGTTGTGACGAAATCTGTTGGTACCGAATTCTCCTAACCTCTTGAATTTGTTGCATGCTCCGGAAGGTAAAATCCTGTTACGAGCTTGATTCCCTTTACATCAGGGCTGACTGGTGAAGACACACAGGCTCACACAACCAACTAGAGATTCTGCAATCTGGAAGGTGGGCAGTGACCGTGAGTCCGTGAAGACCTCAGAAGTAAGGCAAAAGAGGCAGGATTCGCTAGTGTTAGCCATGGCCGCTCAATGGGCTGAACTGGGCCACTCTCATTACCAAGTTAATTTTAGAATCTTAGGTCGACCTAGCCCATGATATGCTGTGCCTATGTCAGGAGAAATGAAATACCTAGCAATTATGGGTCCTTTGGCTCATCTGGCTGGCAATTTTTTACTAGCAATTATTAAGTGTCTTGTCAAAGAATGGTAGGCGTAGAAGTACTCAAGGAAGCGTTTTTACTAGCAATTATGGCGTGTCTCATCAAAGAAGTACTTCTGGTACCTCAGGCTTGGTTTAGTTCTAAAAAAAATTTTAGGTTCATCCATCAGATCGAACGTTTGATACACGTAGTAAGGCCTTGTTCTCTTCCCTTTCAAATTCTAAATGTTTTCACTCTCTCTTTATTATATCAATTTTTGGATATACATGGAGCATTAAATATAAAATAAATAACTAATTACACATATTAGTTGTAAATCATGAGACGAATCTTTTGAGCCTAGTTAGCCCATGATTAAACAATATTTGTCAAATACAAACGAAAATGCTACAATTAGAAAAATTATAACTTCCCACGATCTAAACAAGGCCTAAATGTAGACAGAAAAAAATAATTATACAATTTGGTTGGAAATCGCGAGATGAATCTTTTAAACCTAATTAGTCCATGATTAGCCTTAAGTGCTACAGTAACCTACATGTGCTAATGACGGATTAATTAGGTTTAATAAATTCGTCTCGCTGTTTCTAGACGAGCCATGTAATTAGTTTTTTATTAGTATCGATAATCTCTTCCAACATCCCATAAAACATATAATATGACATCTAAAAAATTTTCTTTTTTGAACTAAACACAGACTCAGTAATACACTGCTAAACGCGACTTCCTCTATGTTGAAGACATGCAACTGGCATCTCAAACTGCTGGAGCGGTTCTCTCGACAAGTATCCACGACCGCGGCGCGCCCTGCGAGCACTCCCGGAGCACACTCGCCATCACGGCCACGGCCGCGCTGTCTCGCGCGTCCACTCGCCCACTACGTCTGCTGCGCAGTGCTCGCATGGCCCATTGGCCATTCTTCTGTTGTATACATGTATTTATACACAATGGTGAATACGAGATAGTCTGTTGGCTCATATCCTGTTACACTCTATCAATGAAGGACGGCAAATGAGGGCCGGTCCTGAGGACTTGGGCCTGGAGAGAAACAATGGACAGAGATCTTTTTTTTCCTTCTCACACATGAAATTATAAACAGAGGTTATTTTTTTTATATTACTGAATGAGCAATGAGCAACACCATTAAACCCTGGAATAAAATCAGAAAAATTTTAGTACCCATATCAAGTCAAAGATTTGCACTCGGGTGGTTAGGTTTACCACAAGGAATCCAGCTGAGCTATGCTTAGTTTGCAATTTCATTGGATGTTCAAATCTCAACAACTTATGATCATAGGCACATGTATACAAGCATAGGTGCACAATTTTATAAAAGGTTTCGCTGGATATGTTATCAATCTGCTAAAGACACGCAAGAGTGAAACACAAAGTTGAAGAACAAAAATGTCCGACTGCTTTTCACCTCCACTTGCCAAAGTCGAGTATTCATTGAGACAACACCTCAAAGTCAAGCCAACCAGGCCACGAAATTAAAGGCTTGTTTGGTACGAAATGTTTTGTTAGAGGATCTTTTTTTTTTGTCGGAGGAGGATATGTTTTTAGTGAAAAAATAGAGGAGCTGGAGGCTCCTCCTAAATGGCTTTCGCTCGTGTGGAGGACCCCTGTCAAACACCCCTAAAACTAGAGACGTGCCTAGGCCTAGCTTGTTTAATTGGCTGGCAGTCAAGGTAGCGTTGCCTTTAGATTCCTACGATGGTCCAAGGATCTGAGGGCCCAGTACGGTGGCACTGCTCAACCCTCGCTAGGGCTGGGCCTGCAATCTAAACACTTCTTCCATGGTTGGTAGTTTATCACATATTCATGCTGTAACTACATTTACAAGTACTATATCCATTTTTAGCGCAAAATTTATAGTTGTCCATATATGCTTTTTTCCTTTTTTTGTGAACAATATATATGTTTTTTCCTTATGGTCCTCTGTCATTTCCTTTTTTATATATATCTGCATAGCTTCGCAGGCAAAAAAGAGCACAAACAACTATTGAGACGATCGTGTTCTTCCGTTTCTTTCAGCCATCGATTTACATGCTGTTTTAAATAGAACAGAAAGTGAAAGTTACAGTGTCGCACGTACACGATGAAATGCTAATAATATGAAAATACCTCCAAGTATCAATGCCAAAGTTCCATTCAAATTTTCAAAAAGAAAATCTGGGCCTTATAGAAAATTATGTCCGTTTCTCTCGGTCTCAGTGTCTCAATTATCGCAGAGGCAGCAATGACACTCTATTCTGATATTAACGTACGAAATCCGTTCAAATTTTCACTATTATATTCGATCAGATCAGATTCGCAAAGAAGTTGCAACTGACACGAGACGCGAGTCAAACAACGACCATTTTTCTTCCACGAATATCAGATTTTTTTTTCTTTTCCAAGCACGATGACACTGCGGCCGTTACTTCTCTGGCTAAACTACCATTTCTGAACGCCAATCCTGCCACGGGATTAACTCCTGCCAACCTTAGCCGGCCGCCGTCTGGCATGCATCTCTGGACAGTTCGATCGCTGGGAATTCAAATTCAGAATGAAAACACGAACGCGTGTGAGTAGAATAAATCGAGTTGAAATCGAAATCTTCGATGCCATTTCGTTCCCTGCTCCCATATCAAACGAACCTGTGAAGAGGGTATTTCTGAAGTCTGAACACCGCGATGGCCATGGCGAGCAACCGCGCCTGCGTTTTGCCTATGCTGCTCGCCGTGGCCGTGCTTCTCCTCCTCGAACAAATCGCCCTCTCGTCGGCAGACTTCCCTCTCGGCGGCCAGGCCACAGTGCAGCTGCCTCCGGCGCCCTGCCAGCCGGGCTTCGCCGCGAGGGCGGTGGTGCTTGATGCCCAGGGCCATCGGCAGCCGGCCTTTGTCGCTGCCGTGAGCGCCGCCGAGGCCGGCGCGGGGCGGTGCACGTGCTCGCTGGTCGTCCTCCTGGGCGGCGTTAAGGTCTGGGCCTCCGACCATCTCGAGAAGTTCGTGCCGGCTGCCCTGTGCCGGCTCGAGCTCACGGAGGACGGTCAGCTGCGGCTGACGGACGGCACCGGGAAAGTCGGGTGGCTGTCCGGCACGGCGGGGCAAGGCGTCAAGGTGATGCACCGTGATCTATGTCTACTCGTTTCTCCATTGTTTCAGTTGTTGTTTGCTTCGTTCGTCCATTGTTTAGCCATTGTTCTGCATTTGCTACCAGGAATTAATGATTGGGATTTGTTCGTAGATTTTCATAGGGGTAGACGATAAAACAGTGCTAGGATTGGCTGTGCGTGAGCATGGGTAGACCATGTCAATCATCAGCTATCTGGGGTAGGCGTCTACATCGGCTGTTTTTTGTTGAGAGATGCGTCTGCTCCCAAACCACACCGTACCGGCGCAATCCTGCTATTACTGTATCATTACACGAACGGGGGAATTGCCAAATTAAACAACAATAGCTACCTACCGGATCTGATAAAAGAAATAACTCCTAGAAATGAAACAAAAATATATGAACTAATATGTTGTAGCGCGAGATTGGCATAGATGTAGATGATGAGAAGGTTTATACTGATCTGTGTATGTCGTAAAAGCGCGGGAAAGGCATCATGCATGTTTTTAAAAAATCACTGGGCTAAAATAATACTTGCCTAAATAATAGCAGATGTTGTGAAAAAAGAAAGTATGTTTCGTTTGGCGCGAAACATGTATGCGCTTATTAGAAGGCTCGGCAAGTATTCCACTGGAAATCTGCAAGGACTTGAAAAAGCAGTTAACTTAGTAGTGGATGTTATGGAAAAAGAAAATAAGGTTTTTATGGCATAGAACCAGGGATTTAGAAGGCTGATGTCAAGTATATTATTTTATAAAAGCTGGGGAAGGGCATTTATTATTTCCTTTTAAAAATGCCCATTCAGCTAAACAAACAAAAGCTTGTACCGTCTTAATAGTTTCATGGGTACTTTAGTACTTTGTCATCTTCAAATCCTTCATTTTGTTTTTATTCTAAGTCACGCTTCTCTAATTTTAACTAGGTATTATAAAACTATTAATATCTGCAAGTTTTTTTAAAAAATACTATCAAGATATATTTCATGAATAATTTAATGGAACTAATTTCATATTGTAGATGCTTGTGCTTTTTTAAAATTTGTTCAAACTAGAGAAGTTTGACTTAGAAAAAAAAAGCAAAATAAACTATAATTTGGATTGGAGGGAGCGGTAGTTTTAGCAATTCTAATAGTCATTTAACATTTGGGCTGCACGGTTGGATGTTCTCTCTTTGCTTTCAACAAGTAATTGGATAAGAGTTTTGCAGCCCCTAAATGGACTTGTTTGGTTCATGGGCTCATGGCCAAGCTTGTCAAGCAATCTTTAGTCTTTGATTCATTGCCACCACTTCAGCTGCCATATTTTCTTAGTACAGTCTCACATGTTGTAGATTTATTTTATAGCCACAATTTATCACTATTGTGGAGTCCAAAGTTTGCACTTGACTTTAATTTGTGAAGTCCAAATTCTCCACCACAAAAATTGTGGCGTTGCACTTGACTAAGCTTAGCCGTGGCAAGGTTAGGCATGAAACAAACTATATAACCAACGGCACTCCTAGCTACAAATACCAGGGTTAAAATTTAATTAATGTACCGGAAAAATCCATTGATACAATCTTGGTGAATGAGCGGATATATCAAACTTTAATGTTGGGAAGGAGGGCCAAAATGTTCGATGCATTCTCACACTCGACACATGACACACGAGATATATTTTCACACTCGGCACACAACATAGTACACCACCACTCAGGGAGGTCTTAAAATGGGACAGACATATCTTGCTTGTGTGTGTAGAAACATTTAATTTCACAAAATGTGGGGTAAACATTTCATGCATGTGTGTATACGATTGAGGAGTGAATCATGGAATTATCTGTTCGTAAGTTCGTATCTTATCGTTTACCTTTATAAGGCCTTATTAACCGTGGAACGTCGACCATCAGGCGCTGCACCTGGATCGCAAGACCGGCAACCTCGTCCTCCTCGACGCCCAGAACTGCACCAGGTGGCAGAGCTTGGACGATCCGACGGACACATTCCTACGCGGCCAGCAGCGCAGACTGCCCGTGTACTTGATCGCTCCCACGACAAAGGTGGCGTCGTCCTCGGTGTTCTACTCCTTCGAGCTTGACGGCGACAAGATAGCCGCCTACGTCAACTTCGGGGAGACCAGGTACTCCTACTGGGAGCTCGCCCCTCCGGCCGACCGGACGATAGCATCGGCGAGGCTCAACGGGTCTGGGCTGAGATTGCTGGACCTGCAGGGACTGACGGTGGCGCAGATCACGCCGCCGGTGAAGAAACCACCGGTAAGCTTCCTGGCGCTAGGCGACGATGGCAACCTGGTCATGTACTACTACGACACTCAGCACCAGAAGTTCAGGGCCTCGTACAAGGCACTCGGGTTCTGCGAGCTCCCGCTCTCCTGCAGCGTCCACGAGGTCTGCTCATCCGCCGGGAAATGCAAGGACTTCGCCGAGTACGCCGATCTGCCGCCGGCGCGCGCCGGCAACGCTAGCAGCAACCCCTGCGAAGGGGCCGGCGATAAAGCGTGTATGGTCCACTTGAGGGGCGTCACCACGGTGGTCCGGACTGCGTCGCCGCTGACCAACGTGACGCTCCGGGAGTGCGTGGTGCAGTGCGCGCGCAACCTCTCGTGCAACGCCGCGCTCTACGTGAAGGACGACGCCGGCGTCGTCGCTGCGGCCGAGCACGGCGTGTGTTCGCACTACACGCTGACGGCGGGGGCCAGGGAGGTGACTGACGGGAGCCGCCGGTACAGCTACTGGGTGAAGTTCCCTGCTGCAGCAGGTGGAGGTGACGAGGACGAGGACGAGGACGACGACGATAGCTCTCCCGGCAAGCTTAGCACAAGCACGATACTGATGATCTGCGGGGCGATCGACGTGGTGTGCGCCTTGGTGTTTGTGGTGCTCATAGCCTTGTATTTTCGTCGGCTTCGTAGGCTGGCGGCCGCGGTGGACAGAGTCGTCGAGCTCCAAAACGACACCGACAGTAACGAGTCCGAACACAACTGATTGACCCACTGTTCGGGGAATAATATGGACTGCATACTTCAAATGACAATAGATGGTTGCAGTTTTATAATTGCATTTTGGAAAAAGCTACGTCACACAGGGGTATTTGGCTCTAGTGGCCACACCCGAAGTTTTTGTGATATTTTGAAGATGGATGACAAATTGTGAACATTACACAATAATGGATACATGTAAATCTGGACTAAACATATTGGAATTTGTAAATGCTTCTATTAGGTAGTTCGGACACCACATCCACCATTGACACATCTCAGATCTAACAGCTAAGTGCAAGTGCAACCCCGACGCCCCACTCAGCTGTCTCCCCTTACCACTTCACTCGTACAATCTGGCATCTGCATTTCACTCACAAACCGAGCTTGGTGTGTAAGGTACACTATACACACGAGCTCCTAGATAGAATTTTTTTATTTTTAACACTTTTTAAAAACAATTTTTAATTTTAGCACCGAATTTTTTTTATATCTAACACTTTTGGCCGCTCCCCACGCGAGGGAGCGGCATTTGAACTTTGCCGCTCCCCACGTGGAGGAGCGGCAATGCTGCTGAGCTGGCATGGCTGACACGCTGGCCTGGGGCTGCCCCAGGCCAGCGTGTCAGCCATGCCAGCTCAGCAGCATTGCCGCTCCTCAGATCAAGGAGCGGCAGGCGCAGGACACCTTTTATTCTCTTCTCCTCTTGAGCTGTTGTCATTCGTCGTTTCGGCGCCGCGCCCCCTCTCCCCCTCTCACGGCCATCACACAAGTTTTTTTTGTTGTTTAGTTGTAGTTCAAATGTTGGGCGGAAGTTCGTCGAGCAGAGGTAGAGGAAAGAGAGTGAGGAAGTGACATCCGATTGTGTGGGAGGATTCTCTGGGTCCTGATTCTTTTGAGGAACCTATAGAACAATTTCCTTTGGAGAGCAAGAGTGACTTCACCTGCGAGAGACCTCTTAGATCATACGACAACCGCACGGAAGATTGGCCAAAATGTCGCCACTGTGAGGATTGCGTCGTGCAGAGACGATGGAGGCCGTCGTTTCTTCAGATGCCCGCGAGGATTTGTATTTCCTTTTAACTCTCATTTTTTCTGATTTACATTTGGTTTGTAGAAGTACTTATTGGTAGATGCATTTTCAGGATTCAAGCTGCCCAGAAAACTGTGGGTTCACTCGATGGGTCGATCCTTCTCCTATCTATCCCCATCAACAATACATCACATATCTACAGGGACGCATCTTTGATCTAGAGTATGGCCCTGGAAGTGGTAATAGGGACATGTCGGAGGACGACAGCATCAACGATGCAGAGGAGTCACTATGCAACAATCCATACTGCCAGTGCCCGTACCATAAGAAGCACAGACCTCCTTCTCCGCCGCCACCGCCACCGCCGCCGTCAATAGGAGGTTACTATAGGGAAGGCACAACTCAGTTTAATGTGTGGTACCATTATTAGGCATGTTAGGTTTAGTTTGCAACATGTCATTGTTTAGTTTGTTAATATCAGTGTTTGAGTTTGAACTATGTTTATGTTGGAGCAAGTGGTAGTGGAACTGCTGAACCTTTTAATAAGTGTGTACCATGTGCCTACTGTTTTCCTCGATCGTGCAAGTATTTTATTTCCAACATGTGACTTTCCAACATGTCCTAGTATTATAAACAAGTACATGTGGTCGAGGTTACCGATCAAAGCACATTATAAGTTGCACATTACAAGTTCACTGGAACACATAAAACATCATATTACAAGCTCAAATCCATTAGTTGCAAATACATGTAGTTGCAAATTATTTCGACACACTGCTAGGACACATAAGTTCAAGAAATGACTTGGATACATAAATGGCGACATAGAGTGCAACAAAGGGTCTCCAACTTCATCCTGCAATGAAAATGACCAAGTCTACATGCACTATATGTCCTAGGAGTGTAAGGCTCCCTCGGCCGCCTCCGTCTCTTCGGATTGGTAGGCACCACGTTGGGGGTGTAGCCAACGTCCGTGTGGTCCCGATGATGGTGCTGCCGTCCTTGCCCCTGCGCATGGCTGGTCCCCTGTACATAGGTCGGCCCCTGCTAAGATAAAAGACAAATTGGTGTTAGATTGTGGTATTCTTACGTAACATGGGTTAGGCAAATAAGAAAATTTGCTTATTTAGTTTTACCTGTTCGTCTCCTTGGGTTCCAAACGGGGCATCAAAGAGCTGCGACATGCCAATCTCCTGGTGCTGTGAAGGGTCCACCGGGTTGTGCTGGGACGGGACGTGCTGGTACGGGGTGTGCTGGTACGGGCTGGGCTGGCACGGGACGTGCTGGTACGGGGTGTGCTGGTACGGGCTGGGCTGGTACGGGCTATGCTGGTAGGGGCTTTGCTGGAAAGGTACGTTCTGAAAGTTGCCCTGCTGGAAAGGACCGAGATGGATAGAGCCCTGCTGGTACGGGACTGGCTGGGAAAAGCCCTGCTGCAAAGGACCCTGCTGGAAGAAGCCCTGCTAGAAAGGACCGAGGTGGGAAGGGCCCTTTCATAGCATCCATATCCCCCTTTAGACGTTTCTTCTTCCTTCTGCCCTTGCTCAACTTCTGCAGGGCCGGATTGGGCGCATAGTCAGGTCCATGATATGAGGACCACTGTGACGGGTCGAGGTAAGGCTCGAAGCTCTTCTCCCATACCCGAATGGTGTTCGAACGGAGGTACAAAGGAGACATATATGGCAAAGCCACGTAGTTATATCCGCGCATCCTGCAGGCCATGATCATGTGAGAGCAAGGGGCATGCATGATCTGAGGGACGTTACAACTGCACTCAACTTTGTCTAAATCGACACGGTAGTTCCTGCCACCATAACGCTCTCCGCCCATGCTTGTGCCACCCAACCCCCGTACACTGTAGATATGCCTGTGAGGTCCGTATGGCTCGCCAATCTGCTGCTTGGCCAATTCCTCTCCCTCCTTAATAAAATGAGTGGCTGCCTTTCCCCACACCCCTACCTCCCTTATATTCCTCTGCGCGAGCTCCCACCTCTTCACAAAATATTCGTTGCACTTCATGAACTGGTACTCTGTACGCACACAACATAGAGCCTTAACCATGTCACTAACCTCCTTCTTCCTCTGACGCTGCCAGAAATTAGCTGCAAAATGACGCATGCACCATCTATGCACCAAAGACGGGAAACCTTCGATATCTTCACTGACGGCGTGGAGAATCCCTGCGTGCCGATCCGAAATCAAACATATAGTGCGTGATGCCCCAATCACTTGGGTACGTAGAAGCCGCATGAACCATGATCACGACGAATTATTCTCTCCCTCTGCCAAAGCAAAAGCCATTGGTACTATCTGGTCCTCCGGATCAACCGCTGCAGCCATCATCAAAGTGCCCCTGTACTTTCCCGTCAAGAAAGTGCCATCAACAAGGACCACTGGCCTACAGAACTAGAAAGCATGCTCCGTCTGAGCAAACGACCAGAAAACACGATGTAGCACATGCCTCCCCGAATTCTGTAAAAACATCCCACCGGTGTCCACAAACCATTTCATGCCATGGTTGTAGTAATTCATTGCAGACAGTATTCGGGGAACTCGGTTGTACGCCTCCTCCCAACTACCCCATCGGATCGCCAGTGCAATTTGCTTTGCACGCCAAGCCTTGCCATACTTCACATGATACTTTACAAGCTCATATATGGACTGCTGAAAATAAGACACCGAGACATCATTATCCTTGTCAACGAGCCCCAATATACGACGAGCAAGGTAACGTGCAGTGAGCTGCGGATGATATTCTTTACCCTTGTTATCCAAGCATAAATGGGGTTGGACCAATTTACTTATCCTCCATTTGCCATCACTCGCTTTCTTCCTTGCAGTAAGCCTCCACTGGCATGGATAACCTGCTTTGCAGGTAATGTGGTACCTCAAGTTTTTGTTGGAATGAGTCACCAAGTATGGCCTATGGTGGTATACAGCGTAATCCTGAAGAAAGAGCTTCATCTATGACATTGTATTGAATATCATGCCCTTCTGAAGGATTACATGCTCATGGTTATACAGAGATTCTGCACACATCTGCAGACCTGTGTCACAAACTGCCATATATACCATGCTGACATCCCTGTAGTTCGGACCATCACTTAAAGGTACACCGCCCTGGCTCAGTTGCATGAGTTCTGCCTCTGTGTAAGGGGGCGGTGCAACATAATGCTGTGCTTCGCTGATCCTACCCCACGAATCAAAATATGGCGCACCACCCTCTGGTAAATCATGGACCAGCCTGCCCTGAGTTGGCATAGCATGAAGCACCGAAACTGAAACATCGGACGTTGTAGCATGAACCGGCGTCGCATGGGCAGCTCTATCATCATCGTCGTCGTCGTCGTCGTCGTCATCGTCGTCGTCGTCGTCATCGTCGTGGTGGTCGTCATGACCGAACCAGTTCTCTTCCGCCTGCTCCTGCTCTTCACGTTCGAACTCCCTCACATCAAAGTCGTTGTTTATACAACCGACTAGATGTGAATGCAACTGCTCCTGCGTCAACTGACCATCCATATACAACTGACTGGATGTGAATGGAACTGCTTCTTCGTCACCTCCATCATCGTCATGATGATCATCCCCCAACCTGTACCCATTCTCCACAACCACCTCAGCAATGGATGAGCTCGAGCCTGCAAGGACCCTAGTGTAGCGGGACCAATGAGCAGGGTCACGCAAAGGCATCAGGACATATTTTGCCCGAGTCTTCCCACTATCAAATCTCCCCTTGATTATCAAATCACCGCCAAACTTTGCGTTCAAACGCGCACAAAGGTCATTGAAACTCGGCGGTTCATCGAACCATTCCAACTCCTCTTCCATATCCTCAAATTCACCATCTTCCTTCCTAACAATTCCTCCGAAATAAACTCGGACACAACAATCCATCTGAAAACCATTCGAGGAAACTTCATCAAATCGTCCAAACTAACTAACTATACTAAGTTTATTAACTACACTATACTAACTAAACTAACTAAAGTAACTATTTATATCACCTATACTAACTTCACTAATCTAAACTAAACAAACTATTCTAACTATTTATAAAACCTAAGTAACTATTTGTATCTCCTATATTAACTTCACTAATGTAAACTAAACATACTAATTATTTATAATACATATACTAACTTTACTAATCATACTAACTAAAATAATTATTTATAATATTTATACTAACTATGCTAGCTTTACTAATAATACGAACTAAACAATTAAACTAACTACTTATACTAACAATGTTAAATAAACTAATCTAACTAACGATTATAATTCATAAAAAACGAAATTACCGCTCACGGGGGGGTGCTGCCGGCTGCTCGGGGGGGGGGGGGGGGGGGGGGGGGGGCGGCTGCTGCCTCCGGCCGCGCGGGGGGAGGGGGCGCTGCTGCCTCCTGCGGCCACGCAGGGGGGCGCCTGTGCCGCGCGGGGGGCCTGCTGCCGCTGCCGCTGCCGCACCGGGGGGAGGCGCGCGCCTGTGCTGCGCGCGGGGGGAGGGGCCGGGCGCTGTCGCCGCGCGGGGGGGGGGGGGGGGGGCGTTGCTGCTGGCTGCTCGCGTGGGGGGGCGCCGGGCGCTGCTGCCGCCTGCTCGCGCGGGGGGGGGGGGGGGGCGCTGCTGCTTGCTCGCGCGGTGGGGGGCGAGTCGGTTTGTGTGTGTTTGTGACTTCCTCAGCCGAACCGAAACTAAACGACCGCGCGACCCCCGCCGCTGCCGCTCCTTGATCTGGGGAGCGACAGCGGCAGCAGGGGGGTGGGGCTTGCCGCTCCCTGATCTGGGGAGCGGCAGCCTTGCCGCTCCTCCAGAGGGGGAGCGGCAGCCCTAGGCCAGCGTGTCAGCCATGCCAGCTCAGCAGCATTGCCGCTCCTCCACGTGGGGAGCGGCAAAGTTCAAATGCCGCTCCCTCGCGTGAAGAGCGGCCAAAAGTGTTAGATATAAAAAAAAATTCGGTGCTAAAATTAAAAATTGTTTTTAAAAAGTGTTAAAAATAAAAAAAATCCCTAGACACGACCGACATGCCAACTTTTACTTTAAAATCTATATTCCTTTTCTTGAGGAATGAAAATCTTATTTGAGAATAAAATTGCATACATGCGCAATTTGGGGTATATATACAATGGAAGGAGGCTCCATATGATACATAAAAGAAAAAAAGAGAAAGCCTATAAAAATATCATAGAAAAGCTAGGAAAAAAAGAGAAAGCCTATAAAAATATCATAAAAAAGCTAGGAAGGGGCCTCCTATAGTCCTACTATCCACCTTTCTTATGTGATGTGCAAACACGAGTCGGACATCACAACGAGGTGGCTAGAGTTCAAGCGAGAGCACATGCATAGATTCAGCCATGGAACCATCAAGCCTAATAAAAAAAACTTTAATTTCTTTTCGATACTTTGAAAAAGTTACACTCAAAATTTCCTCAAAAGTAATTCAATGTTCTTGTGAAAATAATGTTGGGCAAAAAAATATTTTGGTTAAAATGTTAACACAGTTATTAAAAACGTTGAGGTAGCATTTTTAAAATGTTTCCTTTTAAAAAATTCTAAAATATACCATATTGGATCTTATTTTGTTCCCTCAACTATAGCAATGCAATTCAAATTTAATTAAGAGAAAATATTAAGATTCATATTCTATTCAACTTCCTCAATCGGTAAACCTCCATGTATCTCCTAGCCAGTAGCCACCTTTGACATTTGAGTCGAATCATGACTCGATCGTATCTTGGACAGCACAAGGAGTTACTTGTTATTTTCCTGATAAATGACAGTAGTAAGAGCAGGACAGAGACTGACAGGTGGGGTGAACTCATTTTTTACTTCGCGGAGAATCTAACTCCAAATCACTGATTGACTCTCGCATACTCGAATTCGACTAGTGGATTCGATTCATGCGAATGCGACTTGCGACATCAGGTCATCAGCCGAGCCGATGGTTCGCTTTCAGCTTCTCACTGTAGAAACCCATATGTGTTTGATACGGGCTCCATATAAATGTGTTTGGCAGGCCCAATAAGAGTGACAATAGGTAGCAGTCCAATTAGTATACACAGCCTTGCTCGTCTTTCAAGCCCAGACAAAATTAACTGTTCAGGTCCCTACTTCTAACATTACAGCCCACTGTCCGAGCAACCGCAGGGCCGTTCCTAGACTCGTGCGGGCACCGCGACAAGGAGTTCATTGCTTTAGGCGCGCTTGGTTTCTTTCCTCTACTCCCGTCAATATTCTCAAAGGTCGTTTTGTGGTTGTCTTCGTTCAAATATTTTAAACTGTGACTATAAATAATTTTTTTGGGTTGAGTTTAAAATATTAAAGTGATGTAAGTAGATTCACCTCGAAATGTAATTTTATAAAAGTATAGATTGACTATATTTTATAAATATTCTATAGCAAAATGTAGCAGTCACAGTAAACGACCTCCTTTAGGGACATAGAGGAAGTATTGTTTTACTTGTCCAGCAGAAGAGCAGACGGTCAGCGCGTTTGGAACTTGAGTGAAAATTTTTTTGGAGTCTGTGAGGGCAAGAAGATTCCCATGCTGCTTGCCTTGCAAGCGCGAGAGAGCCAAATCGGCTAGGGCCTTGTTTAGTTGGCCCAAATTGAGGTCGGCCGAATTACTGTACGCAACTGTAGCGCACTGTAATATTTTTTTATTTGGTAAAAATTGTTCAAACATTGACTAATTAGGCTCAAAACGTTCGTCTCGCAAAGTACAACAAAACTGTGCAATTAGTTTTTGATTTCATCTACATTTAGTACTCCATGCATGTGCCGGCATTTTGATGTGATGAGGAATCTTCTTTTTGTACAGTAAAATTTAAAGGAAAAAATGGCATCTAAACAGGGCCTAGCTCGGACAAGCAAGCTTCTCGTAGCTTGTGGCGGTGAAGCAAGGCAACCTCGCTGGGCAACCAAGCGCGCCCTTCATCTGCCTGTGGTAGCCTCCCGATGGCAGCCGGGAAGCGCTTCCCATCTTCTATCATAAAGTAGCATCAAGAGCAACTTCATCTGTATGAGAAAAACAATTCTCTCTCCAAAAACGGCCAGAAGAGAATAAGTTGAAAAAACTGCTACAACAGATCTTCTTTCTCGATCTTTTTTCTCTATATTTTTTCTCAATCCTTCAAAATTCTCCTTAATCTCTCAAATACAGAGGAGCAAGCAGTCTTTTTTCTCGATCTTCTTTCCTTCCTCGATCCAGTGGAGCATTGTTCCCCTATACTGCAAGAGTCTGTTTTCTCGATTCCTTTTAACTGCATATAGGGATTGGATCTCCTCACAATTTGGTGGAGATGCTCTAGCTATTTTAGAGCACCCCCCGCACATCTCTTTTCTTATGCCTCGTCAGGCCAATTAGACTCAAATAAAATAAATAGTTCAAGCCAATTAGGCTCAAATAAAATAAATAGATGTCCTATAGGTGGTAGTAGGACCTGCAAAGCTAAAATAGCCTTAAGTGTATTTGGTTGGGCTTTATAAAGTGCCTTTTGCTACTTAAAAAAGTCATAAGCCAACCAAAGCACTGAGAACATATACATGCTTATAGGAGAAAGCAGCTTTCAACCAAGTATAAAATTCGCAACACCTTCTACCCTGCTTTCTACGGCTATGGGAAGGTCATGTTTTTCCAAAATTACCCACCTTCCCTAGGTTATGTGTGTACCCCAGTTAGTGGCGAAGCTACAGCAAATTAGAGGGGTGCACGTGCCTTGTGGGTGCAAAGACATGCATATATGGTGAAATTTTAATCAAATCTATGGTTTTTACATTTGGGGGGGGGGGCATTTGCACCCCCTATTAACGTTGTAGCTTCACCCCAGCACACATTCGTTGCACTGGGGACTTCGGTGGTCTTCTGGCGTGAGCAGTCAGAGCGAGAGAGAGAGAGTGCATGCTCTAGCGTGGGAGCAATGCTCGTACCTTCTCGAGGCACACCTTGTTGTGGCACGGTAGTAGTACACAGATTCGGGAACATGCCGCCGGAAGGATATGATCTCACACAGCCGGAGGAGGAGGAGGTGGCGTTGGCGCTGGCTCGTGGAAATCCTAGCGTCCCCGAGAGGTAGATCGCCAACGGCATGAGCAAAATGATGAGACGCCCTAAATCCACGACCCTTAAGCCGTCCATCGATCTCACTCTCTAGTTTAGTGTAGTTTCTTTTTTGTCTTAGGTGGTTTGGGACTGGGTTCACTATGTAGTTCAGTGTAGTTTCTTGTCTTAGGTGTGAAAGTCTCTAGTTTGGTTTTGGCTAATTGATGAAACCTAATACTAATCATATGTGCTTGAGTGTTGATAGCAAAAGGTGATTGGTACACTCCTAAGTGATGGCAAGATGCATGTTGGTCATGATGACATGGTGCCATGCTTGGAGAAGAAGAGGAAAAGAGGCAAAATCCTATGGAGCTCAAGGCAAAGGTATAGATAGGATTTGGTTTTGGTGATCAAGACATCATAGAGGGTGTGATCACATTTAGGATCGATAACCGTACTATAAAGAGGGGAATTTCCGGGGCTATTGATCACTTAAGTGTCACCAGATGAAGATTCATTTGCATATGCATTTAGATCTAGTGGTGAGCTAACTTAACGCCTCGAAAATGATTGTGAAAATGCTAACACAAATACACATGGTGATGTACACTTGATGATGTTAGTACATTTACGAAGGCGGTGGATTCGATGCTTTTCGGGAAGTGAAACGACTATTTTCCACTGCGCCGCAATAGAAGAAACGGAGGCGAAAGGAAGTCACTGGAGTGACCGGACGCTGGACCGGATGCTGAACCGGATGCTGGATCGGACGTGGCTGGCGCGTCCGGTCAGTTCATCCCGCGTGCAGCGAGCGCGTGCACCAGCGCGTCTGGTCGGTCACGGGATCGGCGCGTCCAATCAAGCCCTAGAAAAACTACGAAGCACGCGAAATCGATCAGACGCGGTGGCGCGTCCAGTCACGATCGACCGGACGCGTCAGGTCGTGAGTGGGTGCTTATTGGAATCGACTGGATGCTGGCACTGTAGCGTCTGGTCAGTTCAAGCGGCGCGTCCGGTCGTGTGGTCAGCAATGCGAATTAGTGGCGACCGGACGCCTAGGCGCGTTCGATCAATTTTGATCGACGCGTCCGGTCACTTTAGTGCATGAACGAGTATATTTAAGTGATCGTTACGATCGAACGAATGAGATACAAAACGAGACACGTGGCGTTCATCGGGGAAGTCACGTAGCGCGATCGGACACTATGTCCATGTCCGGTCACAACGACCCGCGCATCCAGTCAGTGTGCAGGCAGCAGCAACTTGTTCCTAACAGCTATTTCGTGTTGGGCTGCTTATAAATACTTGTTGGCTAGCTTTGGGGAGACTCTCTTGGACATTTTGACTCTCTAATATCCTCTTGAGCTGAGCACATCCCCTCCCACTCATCTCCCTTGCTTGATTGCCTAATCAAAGTGAGATTGAGTGATCTCAAATGCATTTACTTGTGAGTTTGCATCTAGTTAGCACTTGGGTGAGCATTGGCTGCGGGATTCTTGTTTCTCTTGGTGGTTGCCGTCACCTAGACAGCTGGGAGCAGTGGAGGAGGTCCGGCATGAGTTGGAAGTTGTTCGTGGCTGTCTCCAGCGACTTGTGAGGGGCTTCACACCTTTTCCGATGAAGAGCCATAAGGTAGCTCTAATATATTGCATGTGTCATTGAATTACCTCACTAGCGGTAGGTTCTTGCGGCGCTCTTGGAGAGCTTGGGTGTGGATCCCCAATTAACCGCCGAGCCACGTAGTGTTGATCGACACAACGGGGACTAGCGTGCCGGCAAGCACGTGAATCTCGGAAGAAAATCTTGGTGTCTCTCTTGATATTGTGATTGATTGTCTCCTAGTGATTGGCTTCACATTGGTATTCATTTTTGATTCACTTGCCTCTACACATCGGTATAAAATCATCTTCTCATCGTTTACTTAGCGCAACTTTACCTTGTGTTATAGTTTGTTTAGTTGTGTTTGTTCTTGTTGCTAAGCACTCTAGTTGTTGTAGCAACCTAGCTTATGTGTGCCATAGAGACATTAGATAACTAGAATTGCAACTAGGTAGCTTGCTTAACACTTAGAGCTAGAGTAAACCGCTTTTATCGTCATTTGTGTTACTAATCCTTACTCTAGTGGTTTGTAGAGTTTTAATTTAGGCTATTCACCCCCCTCTAGCCTTTTTGGACCTTTCAAGGTGGTCCGGGAGTTTTTATGCGACATTAGGGGGCCATCCCCCCAAACCTTCTCTCGGCCCCTGATTATAATTATTATTATCTCTCGATGTGTCTTTACTTTATCTACTATATTATAGCATGAACTCTAATCCTGACTTGAAACTATTGTCATCCTTCTTGTGACTGATGCTCACTGACCTTCAGTGCCCTGCTTGATGTTTGGTGCCTTCGATGACATCGTCAAGGAATATATGAAGGTTAAAAAAACTTCTTCACTGTTTTTAGTACACTTTTTTCTTCCTTCCAATTTTCACTGGAGCCAGTATTGCCAGAATTTGTTCCTCGACATCATCTAATTACATGCCATCAGAGTTTCCATCTACACAAGCTTTGATCTGCGTCTATGTGTACTGTCTTTGTTTATAACTAGGTTTGTTTACAACATTTTTTCTTGCCATATTGGATATGAATTGAAATGGGTTATTTATTAATTGTATTTGACATGGATATATACTCTATTCATTCTTGATCATTAGATCATCATAAAATCCAACATTGAATTTGTTCTCTTTTTCTAATTAATCTCGTAATTTCTAGGTCTTTGTATTTAACATGGATACTCTATTTATTTTCGTCCATTAATTATAAAATCTAATAATACATATTATTTTATTTTCTAGTTAATCTTGTAATTTCTAGACCTTGTATTTGACATGAATACTCGATTTGTTTAGGTCATCGTTAAATCTAACAATGCATATTTCTTTCTTTTTTTCTAACTAATCCCGTAATTAGGCCTTGTATTTTACATGGATACTTCTTTTTTCTAACTAATTCCGTAGTTAGGCCTTGTATTTGACATGAATACTCTACAAAAAAATTGCAACTTCTAGGGATCAAACCCATGACCTCACATTTAGTACTACTGAAAGTCCCTAGTTTGGTTTTGGCTAATTAATGAAACCCTAGTACCAACCTTTATGCTAAGTGTGTGTAGTAGCTAAGGTTGGTACATTCCAAGATGTGGAGCAATGAAGATGATCATGGTGCATGGTAATGGCAAAGAGATGATCAAGTGCTCCTTTGGAAAAGAAGAAAGAGAAAAACAAAACCTGATGGAAATCAAGGCAAAGATATTACTAGGGTTTTGATTTTGGTGATCAAGACACCATAGAAGGTGTGATCACGTTTAGGATCGATAGCCGTACTATAAATGGGGGAATCATTTGGCTATTTGGTCTCATAAGTGCCACTAGATTATGACTTACATGCATGTGCATTAGGATCTAGTGGAGAGCTAACATAACCCTTGAAAATGTTTGTGAAAATATGCTAACACATGTGCACAAGGTGGTACACAGGTTGGTTAGCATATTTGAGCAAGAGTTGAAGAGGTGGCGAAGTCACGGTGATATTTCTCGCTGAGAAACATGCACCAGACGCTCTGGCTGTGAGCACCGGACGCAGGGTGGAGCGTCTGGTCAATTCAGGCAGAGTGGCGCACATAGGAGCTGAGCAAGTTGTTGCTGACTGCTGTGCACCAGCGCGTCCGGTGCACGTTTGCGTGGATGTAGTGCGTCAGCGTCCGGTCGAGGTGACGTCAGCGCGTGGCTAGGTGATGAGTTGACCGGACGCTGGGGTGCGTCCGATCAGACCCCACCGGACGCGTCCAATCTGACTTTGTGCTCTCTGGAACCTCTATGTTCCACACTGGATGCCCCGTGGTTGAGCGTCAGGTGCTTTGCACCAGCGCGTTTGGTGCCCCTCTGACAGCGTGGAATCGTTTTCTAGTGATCGTTGGTGATGAACAATCATCTTTTAAAGAGGGACATGTGGCGTCCATCTGCATGTTTGGCGCGGTGCGACCGGACACAAGGGCAGCGTCCGATGCGACTCACTGGCGCGTCCGATGGTGTCGGGTTAAGCCCCACCTTGAATATAACAGCTCTATTCTTTGTGGGGGCTTATAAATAGTTGGTAGCTGGCTCTTGGGGATCTCTCTTAGACTATTGATCATCTTGACATCCTTTTGAGCTGAGCATACTCCCTTCCACTCATTTTCCTTGCTTGGTTGCTAATCCAAAGTGAGATTGAGTGATCTCAAGTGTATTGTGCTTGTGAGTTTGCATCTTAGTGGCACTTGGGTGATCTTTAGCTGCAGGATTCTTATTTCTCTTGGTGGTCGCCGCCACCTAGATGGCTTGGAGGCAGCAGAGGAGTTGTGGCAAGAGTGGTGTTTGTTCTTGGCCACCTCCCGGTGATTTGTGAAAGGTGTTGTGCCTTCTCCGACGGAGCGTCAAAGGCAACTCTAGTAAATTGCTCGTGTCATTGAGCTACCACATTTGCGGTAGGTTCTTGCGGTGCTCTTTGGGAGAGCTTGGCTTTAGATTGCTAATTAGCCGCCGAACCACGAGGTGTTGGTCGACACAACGGGAACTAGCATGCGGGCAAGCACGTGAACCTCGAGAGAAAAATCTTGTGTTCATCTTGTGTATGATTGGATTTCTCCCGGCGATTGGTCATCATATATTGTGATTGGTTCATCCTCTACGTGGCGGTATAAAGATCGCATACCTCTCATTTACTTTTTGGCAAACTAGTTGTAACAAGCTCTTTAGTGTAATTAGTTTTGAGAACTTGTATTATCTTTGCTAGTGTAGCTTCTCACCTTGTTGAGCTCTTTAGTGTAGTTAGTTTTTGAGAGCTCGTAGTGACTTAGCCATTAATTGTTATAGTGATCATAGTGACTAGAATTGTTGGATAGGTGGCTTGCAACCCTTATAGAGCTGGAACAAAATTGCATTTCACCATTGATTATACTAACCTTTTGCTCTAGTGAGTTTGTAGAATTTTTAATAGGTTATTCACCCCCCTCTAGCAATATTAGGACCTTTCAACTACCGCTGTCTACAGCTGCATCGCACACTTATTTGTGTTTATATATAATTTATATCAACATTTTGTAATCTTATATTGGATATTTTGGTTACTAAATGAACTCAAATGAGAAACTTTTAACTACAAAGTTTTAAATCTTGTCAAGTACCACAACTTTGGTATATAATGTATCTCCATCCGTGAATGTTTAAAAAATTAAAAAAAATGAATTCAAAACAAATATTTGAGACTCTAAATAAATTCAAATAAAAAACTTGTCAACAACAAACATGTACCTCGGGTCGGCCACTACAACTTTAGTATTAACTATGTGAACATTTGAGACAATTTAGAAATTCTAAATTTTTGAATTTCAAATCTATAAACTTAGAACACATATTTGGGACACTAAACGACTTCGAACAAAAAGACTTTTCAACTACAAAGTTGTAGATCTTACAGAAAGCTATAACTTTTATATAGAGCATGTCAACATCCAAGATTGTTTGATAATTTTAAATTTCAAATTTTAAAATCTATGAACTTTTAATAACATTTTCGGACCTAAACAGTTTCAAGTCAAAAACTTTTCAACTACAAAGTAGTGGATCCCGTCGAAAGCTACAATTTTGATATAAAGTTTATTTTCATCTGAGTTTATATAAAAAAGTTTTGAATTATTTTTTATGTAACTATTATATTTATGAAGACGAAAATCTTAATATGTTCGCCTCCATAAATCGATTTTAGCAAATGGACTATTAGAATGACCATCTCCAAAATCATCGATTAACCGAGGTGGTCACCATAAGATGTCCGTCTCTAAAAATCGATTTATAGAGACAGACAGACAGACGTCCTAAGGTGGCCGCCTCTATTAATCGATGATTTTTGGAAGTAGTCGTCTTAGGACACCTGCCTCCGTAAATGATTTTCGGAGACGGATATTTTCATGTAGCCTTCCTCACCATTTACGGAGGTGGTCACTAGGTGTGTCTGCACACGAAAATGATTTGGCCCTCCTAAAATCATTTTTCTAGTAATGCTGTTCTCAGCCCTTAAGTCATTGTACAACCCAACGTTGGGTACAATTTTCTTTATTTTTTATTTAATCTCATAATTTCTAGACCTTGTATTTGAATACTCTATTTATTTTTGGTTGTTAGATCATCATAAATCCAATTGTGCATACTATTTTTTCGATTAATCTTATAATTTCTAGGTCTTGTATTTGATATGGTTACTCTATTTATTCTCTATCGTTATATCATCATAAAATCCAAACAGTTCATATTATTTTTTTCCATACTCTATTTATTCTCGGTAGTTCAATGATTATAAAATCTAAAGGTGGATATTCTTCTCTTTTTCTCAATTAGTCTCATAATTTCTAGGTCATCTCGGTGAACATGCAGGTTCCTTTAGATTTTGATGTATTAATTAATATAATGGATCCTCGTCCACTAGTGGTCTTCAAACTTGTTTGAACGTGTTATTCTGGTCCTTGAACTCGTCCACTAGTGGTCCTCAAACTTGTTTGAACGTGTTATTCTGGTCCTTGAACTCACAAATCATTTGTTTAGATCCTTAAACTTGTTCGGTTGTATCATCCTGGTCCTTAAACTCACAAATCATCTGTTTAGGTTTTTTAAACCTGTTCTGTTGTGTCATATCGGCCTTTAAACTCACAAATCATCCATTTATATCTTCAATCTCTGTTCGGGTAGTTCAAATAGCTCTACACCCTAGCTTCGTCCTAGGTCCTCACGGTTAGTCCCCCTAGCCGATCAAGCCTCCTGGCAGAGCAAAGCCCCTATGGCCGAGCGCCACAACTGCCGAGCGAGCCCCCGGCCAAGCGCTGCCCTAGCTGTGCTGACCTCGGTCGTGCCTTCCGAGCCACACTGCCCTCGAGTTGTGAGCTCGTGAGACAAGAGAGGGAGCTTAGGGAGAGAGAGAGCAGGAAGGACAGATTAGAGCTAACATGGGGCATAAGTGTCAGCATGCCACATCAGCATACAGGCACAGATTTAGATTTATTTGGACTGGTCGCGAGACTTGAACATAAATTGAGGACTTAATTAAACAGACAATTTACTAGTTTAGGGACTGTGATGACACAATTAAACAAGTTTGAGGATTTAAATGGACAATTTGCAAGTTTAGGGCTAGAAGACACAATTAAAAAAGTTTGAGAACCTAAACTATCGATTTTACGAGTTTAAAGACCCAGATGACACAGTTGAACAAATTTAAGTACCATGGGTGCACTTTATTCTTCCCCCGAGTTATCCTAGTCGTGTTTCGGTGTTTGCAATGTTCATTGATTGCCTGCTGCTGAGATTATGTTAGACAGTGAAATGAACCAGAATACAAGATGAGCCTTCCAGTAGTCCTCTGCTTGTAGAAATCACATCACAGTACCAAGAAACGTGTCATTCTCACCTATGAACTGAGATTCTGAAGGACCGAAAACGGTGATTAGAGGGGAGGTGAATAGGAGCCTCAAATTTCTTTTGAAATATTCAGCCGATATCCCAAGTTCACCGCTAAGGACAAGACACAACGATCATTCCCAAATCTAAAATACCCAAGCTAACTGGTGATAAGAGTACCTAGATAAATTCCATGAAATGGTAGAAGACTAACGCAAAAGACGGAACTCAAATCGGATCTCAATCGTGCAAACCACGAGTGAAACAGATTGCCAAGCCAGAAAAAGAAGAGCACAGACTGAAAATACACCCAAAATATATCGGCCTAAAAACCAATCAGGAGCACCAATCTCGAACGCAGGGGCACTGGTGCCTTCGCCGGTGACCACCGGAGCTTATCCTGCACAAAACGAGAGCAACCAAGGGCTCTGGAATTCAAGACCGAAAAGCACGCCTGGTGCTGCACCGATCAAACCTGTGCTCAGAGAAATCAAGGCAAGCAGCACTAGTGAGAGCTAGACATCACCACGTGATGCAAAAAGCAAACTTGACGAATCAAAATCAAACACGGATCAAGCACAAACTGAAAAGATTGAACGCCTGGTGCACCAACCAGTGCTACTCTGGATGCAACGATGCTAGATGAAATCGAACGCAAGAAAAGAGAACGCACAGCATAAGCAGGAGACTGGAAAGGCACGGCCAGGGCAGCAGCGCTCCTACGGAGAGAGGGCACCTGGACCCTTTGGGATAAGAGCTGACGGAGCTGCTGAGCACCTGGGCAACGCGACGGCAACCGGCGCACGGCGCCTGCCGACCTGCACCGGAGACGTACGGCAAGAAAAACAACCAGAAAACTGCGGACTCAAGATTGAGGACGGAGGGGCTGCTCTCCGACGGCACAACCACAGGGTAAGCACCTGCTCAGGTCTGAGCACGCTTGACGCAGCAGCCCTGATTCGCTGCTTGGGCCTCTCGCGTGGCCAAGAACAGACACGAACAAAAGCCTGACCGAGAACAGAGAAGAACTAAAAACACAGCTCTTGTTTAGTTCCCCCAATTCTCCTCCAAATTTCACTATACAAAAAAAAAAAAAGATTTTCCGTCACATCAAAATATCGGCAAATGCATGGAGTACTAAATGTTGATGAAATAAAAAATTAATTGCATAGTTTTGCTGTACTTTGCGAGACGAACATTTTAAGCCTAGTTAGTCAAAATTTGAATAATTTTTACCAAATACAAACAAAATGCTATAGGAATTCTGATACAGTGTTTTTCTCCCCTATTCTGTGAACTAAACGAGGCACAGACAGGAAAAGGGCGGCCACAAAAAAATACTCGATCTCCATCACAACACAAGGATTCGCTCCCAAAAATTGCACAGACCAAATTCACCTAACTACAAACTGATTTCCCAAAAATCATTACCTAAGACAGTCCCAAACTCTGGGAAACTCAGATCAAAGCCCACCACGAAAATGAGAAAAAATAAGAACGAAAATCACAACTTCAACATAGGAACCCCAGAGGGCAAGAGGAGGATTCGGACCTCCATTTCCATTCCAAATCTCAAAGAATACACACCAAAATATTTAGATTTGGGACCTCTCTCAAGAAGCACGAGAAGAGCAGACCCTAGAAGAAAGAGGGGAAATGAGAGTGGGAGAGATGAGGGAGATGGGGGCTCCCTCATCCTATTTAACAGGCCTATTACACAATTCCAGTTTTGCCCCTGGATACAATTGAGTTAAACCACTTAGCCCAAGGGCGTTATGGTCTAACTCGGTGTCATATTCATCCGACGGCCACCACGCCTCCTCATCAGTAACTTCGCCTCGACGCGAACTCCCCGATGCCGCCACGTGCCGTCCGTTCCTCCTTGGAACCTCCGCCCGGGTTTTGAGGTCCAAACCCGTAAACTCGCCATCGATGGTTTTGAGGCCCGAACCATTAAACCGTCCGCGAGTAGCGTACTCCATATGCATCCCCCGTCTCGACGCGTGTCACCGCCGTCCTCGACCGGCTGGCACGTCAAGTCCTCCTGAGCCTCGCTCGACTCGCACGTCCGCCGTCTTAACTCGATCAACACCGTCACTCCCATGTCTTCTCGCACTTGTCGATGTCCCAAGTGTCAGCCACCGTAGCTAGTCACCCGGCCTCCGGGTCCCTCGGTCCAAGCCTCACGTCCGTTCTTCACCGCTCCCGGTCCATCGGCACGGCACGTCCTCCTTGACCTTTACCTCGCCGTCGATCACCACCTCTGAGCTCCACACCTGCACAACACAAGCCAAGAGACATGTCGCACACATAGTTTTCGTCATTGTAGGGTTAATCACCACTCAACCTACTTCGTGGATCACATTGACAATCACTCATCACAAAACAAACACACAAGGTACTTGTCAACCTTGTGTTCACAGATTCTAGTGCTGAGAAGAGGCGCGTAGCGTAAGCAAAGCTTGTCTGCTAACTAGATGTTCATATATAGTTTTTTGTTCCGGGCACGCAAGACCTTATTGTCAACTCACTTGATTGGAATGTTGAACAATGCTGAGAAGGACTGCAATAAGTAGCCAGGTCAGGGCTCGGGGGGCACTTTGCCTAACAGCAGCTAGTCTAGCGCGAGAAATTCAGAAGCAAAAATTGCAGGTTCAAGTATCAAGTGGCACTACAACTAACCGAGACTAATTTTGGGTACGTATGACCAAAGAATGTGCACCGTACAATGGATCCCCACAGCAACCTGAGAATTATGTTTGCAGTTTGTCCAGTAACTTGAATTCGCATCTTATTCATTGCCTGGCACTTTGATTTCAACCGGTGCTTAGCTTTAGGGATTCGATCTCGTCGGGTGATGTCGTTGTAGATCCGTATACTGAGAATTTATAAGGAAATCAACATAGGAGTTACATGAATAAAGCAGGTGCATACAGTGGTCAGCGATGTGAGGGGGATCGGTACTCTAGGCAAAAGCCGGTGCTCAATCTGTTGGAATGATGACGATAATTCTCTTGGGTTATATCACTCTCGGGAGGCGTCTATCGATGAACCCCTTATCCCCATGCGGTTGAATTTTCCAGGTGAAAACCTGGTTTGTTTTTGGAAGGATGGCGACGACGACGATGACATCGTGTCCTTCCGTAGAGGCGTCGACTTGGAAGATCCTCCTGAAGCTATGCTTCGTGATGTTCTGGATTGATGTATAGGTTCCTCAACTATTGTTCAACGGTACGCTGGTCAAAGTTGACCTATCACTGTGGGTAATGCTCTTCTCAGGGCGTTTGTCCGCGCCAGATGCTCATGTTTGTGGACCACGATGCAAGTCCAAACGATCCCCTTCTCTCTGCTCGTCCAACTCTCCACACCACAGTTTCTTAAAGAAAAGAAAAAACCACCGCAACAGAGCTCGACCAACGCACAGCTAGTAGCGCTCCACCCGCACAGCTCGCGGCGACCGGCCGGGGCGGAGGCCACCCGCACACTTCTCGGCTCCGCCTGCCTAGCTTGCCGTGGCCGAGGGTGGAGCTCGCCACGTGCAGCTCACGGCAGCCTGAGTTGAGCCCGCCCGCTCACATCTCGCGCTCTGCCTGCCTAGTTCGCCGTGGCCGGGGTGGATCTCGCCCGTGCATAGCTCGCGACGGCCTGGATGAAACTTGCCCATGCACAGCTCGTAACAGAGCTTACCCTGCGCACAGCTCACGCTCCACTCGCACGGTGTGGAGACCCGTCGTGGCCTTCTCCACCAGACCTGTCATGGCCTTCTCCACCTGAGCGACGATCTCCGCGCCACCGGCGAGCTATACACCAGTGAACTCTATACGCCGACGAGCCTCCATTCAGTACAAAGCAGCAAGGAGATGTTGCGCTGAAACCGCATGTTGCAAGCGTCTGTTTCAAGTATTTCAAATGTTTCACAAGTATGTTGGAAGTGTTTAATATCGATGTTGCAAAAGTAGATCTGGATATTACACATGTTGCTTTGCAATGGTCTTTTAAATGCATGTTCCAAATATTTCATCTGTTTTTCAGACGTATGTTGCAAGTGTTTTATCTGGATGTTGCAAAGTAGATTTGGATGCTGCATATACATGCATGTTGCAAGTGTATGTTTCAAGTGTTTCAGATGTTTTATACGTATGTTACTAGTGTTTAATCTGAATGTTGCATACGTTTTACAATGGCTACACACATATTTTCCTGGTGTTTCATACGTATGTTGCAAGTGTTTAAATTATTTCGGACGTATGTTGCAAGTATTTCATCATAGATGTTGCAAAAGTTGATCTAATGTTACACATGTTACAGTGGAACCTACCTGCTGCAGCTGCTAGGCTCGCGTGCATGCACGTGGGAGCGGAGGGGGCGCGAGCGGTTGTCGCAGGAAACAAAGTAGGCACAAATCAAGATGTGGCCCCGGGTGGGCGCGTGCAGGCGCGGGAAATGGAGCAGTGCGGGAAACGGAGCGGCGCGGGTCTCCACATGAAGCAGGCGCAGGCGTGCTGGTATGCGCAGCAGCATGCATATACACGGGCTCGACGTAGGCGCCCGACTTCCGGGCCCTAGCCTAACCCTGTCACTGTTGCTATTCGAGGTGACTCCTTCAATTTCTTCAAACCAAACCTAACTTCTGTAAAGGCAGAAAACAAGTGTAGGTTCTTCGCTTAGACAGCTATACAAAGTACATGCCTGTTTGGTTGCTAGCCATAACTTGCCACACCTAAGGTTAGGTATTTGCTATACTTGTGGCTTGCTATAATCTGTGGCAAAAACAGACTGTTTGGTTAGTGACTAAGGTCAGCCCCGTACATTAACAGGAACAAGTGGGGCAACTGTTTAGGGCCACCAAAATTACAGGGCCTCCACATTTACACTAAGTAGTAATTAGCAATAATTAATCCATGAATAGAAAAAAAGATGCCACTAGACCTGCAATCACTCGTTTATAAATCGGAGTATTGGCCCAAAGTAAGGCCTATGTCCATCCGCCGTGCCACCACCTACCATGGTACACATACCACTTTCATTTCAATTGTCTATTGTTGTATCTTGAATAGGAGATTAACCAATTAAATAATCTAAAAATTCACATTATAGTCAAGGGATTGGAGAGGAGCTTTGATTATTTCATTGATCTAATTCATCATGTCTTCTAGAAATAGGAGATATGATTCTGGCCATGAAAAGCACAAGAAGTAAAGATTAGAAGTTAATTGTGGCTCAAACTCAAAGGGGTGCTCTTATATGTTGTGAAAGAATCTCAGTTTACTTCTTGAACTTTAGGGCCACATCACACGTTTTGTTCAGGGTCCTCCAAATCATAGGTACGGCCCTGCTAAGATTTGGCAAAATAAGTGTGGCTACTGTTTAGATGACTACCACAAATCTTTGCCATGTGACAAATCAAACTTCATAGGTCTACTACCTCTGTCTAAGAAACATATTATATGAAGTGTGTGCCTAGCTCTCAAGAGATGATAGAAATTAAATTATCCCATAAACAAAATAAACAAAAATAAATCACTACTAGGAGCTACAGCCTACTGGCTTGTTCACGAAGGAATGCTACTAGTCGTCTAGCGCTACAGGAATCAGGGTCATGATGAGAGGGGCAGCCGCACTGCGAGCGTGCTCACGATGAGAGGGGCTGGCGGACGAGCCACTGGCAGCATAGTAGAGGGATTGGGAGCAGAGTTGTGGCGGAGGCGGACGTAATGGACGCCACACATTTGGCGTGAAAAAGTGTTGTGAGTCCTTCTCTAAAGTGTGGCGAGCCTTACTTCGATCATTAACCAAACACAAGTCAAAGTAACTGAGGCAAGTCTAACCTTAGTTGTGGCAAGTTGTGGCTGCCAACCAAACAAGCCCTAAACTCTTCACTGCCACAATTTAGCGCTATGGGGTAGGTCACATCAATAAGAAATAAGAATTACATCCACTGGAATATTTTTTTCAAATCTACCATTACTACAATTTTTGCATACTAGTTTCTTCCTCCTCCTTGGTCCACATCACTACTCTCCCCTATAAGTTCGATGCTCCACATGGCATCCTTCCATGCCCTCCACCATCCTCTCCCGAGCAGCTTCCCTTCGACCAGCTCCCCGTCCCTTCTAGGACCCTCGCGCCACACCGAAAAGAAATCCTATGCGACACCGTCGCACGGAGACGACATGTGACACCCTCTGCTTGCTTGACGCTTGTCTACAGGGCCCACCAGGCAAGGCGATCAGCCATTCTGCATCGTCAAACCAATGAACCAGTTCACGTTTCAGGCAGCCCATAGTTAGAATTTATAGAGAAACGTTGACACATGTTACATAGTCATGCGGTGTCACACTTTGTGTCCGTGTGACGGTGTTGCATATAATTTCTTTCCACAGCCACCAACAAAAAAACAAAGAAGCAACGACAAGGGTGTGAACCCCGCCCTCCTCGGCTGGCTCCGCCTGCCCTTCATGCCATGCCGCGCCACCGCCTGCCGGCCCCATCCCTCTCTACCGCATCCACCTGGCCTGAGCGCCTCCGCCTCGTTGCCACCCCGCAGCCCCCACCTCCTCCGCCGCGTCGCCACCACGCCCCAGCCCTGTCCGACCACTACGTCCACCTGGCCTGACCACCCCCACCTCGCTGCCACACTGCCGTCCTGGCCACACATGCTCTTATCTTGTATAAACTAATAAATTGTCATTGTGGTCTCTGTTGAAAGCCATTGAAGCTGAATATAGCTTGACCCAACAATGTCCCGATGAGAGATTGGTAATTGCTTCCTTAATTAGTTCTTTGATTCTGCTGAATGTCCACCTGTTTTCTCGACTGGCTCCGCCTGCCCCTCGCGCCACGCCGCGCCGTTGCCTGCCAGCCTATGGGCGAACCTAGTGTTGTGCCAGGTATTCCCGGGCATACGCAACATTTCTGGTGAAAAAATTAGTAGTTAGTAGGTATATACACATGTATAATATATTTAAGCTTTATAAAATTACTACTCTCTCCTCTTAAAGCATCTCCAAAAGTCTTTCTAAAACTCATTATCTAAATCATTAGAGAGCTATTTGAATAAAAATTCGTTCTCTATATTTTTGCATCCTCACAACTTCTATGTATCTTGTTCACACTCTAGAGACTAACTCTGCTCTCCATCTTTAGCTACCAAGAAATCTAGAACAGAGGATGATAATGTTTGAAGATCCAATTTAAAAAGCTGTTAGAGGACATTTTATTTACCAAACCCATTATCCCTACCAGTAAGGAAGGATATAAAGATGCTCTTTGAGCTCTTATTTATCCAAACAAACAGCTTTCCACCCGAACCATTGTGACAGAACCGTTCGATTTAACACGCTTTCGAAGGCACTTGTCTTCCACTAGACACTAAGTACCTCGAAAGGGAGCTAAATCGAGCAGTTTCGTCGAGCACACCCAATGGGAGAACCCCGAACAATCCACATTTTACATCCAGGATCCAATAATAATACAAGCTTACAATACTTAGTCCATTTCATACAACATAGAGTCTCAGAAATCATTTATTACAATACCCCAGAGTTCAGAGTGCGATAATTTAAATAACGGAAATAAAATAAACGTCTAGAGGTACAATACAAGGATCCACCTATGCCCACCAGAAGAATCCTCTACACAAGGTCTAACTTCTCAAGGTGCACCTGCAACAAGGTAAAATAAATCCTGAGTACACAATGTACTCACAAGACTTACTCGACTAGGGGACATGTTCCCTGACTCTCAAGGGATATGATAGGCTTTATGGATTGTAGATTTCTTGTTTGCGAAAAGCAATACTAAGAGTGTGTTCTTAGATTATTAGTAGCCATGTTTTATTCATTATCCTACATTCTATGTAAGCACCTGTTCTAGATTCAAGCAAAGGTTGAGCAATCAGAACCATTTTCCATCTTTCATGTGTCAGTTCTTACTACGGTGCCAGAGCGTAGCCAAGCCGTACCGTCACATAGAAACGGCGATTCGTGAATCAATATGCCCAGTTGGGTACCCCGAAAAAACACACGTCTCACTTGCACCCTAGGCACAAGCGAGACCAACCCGTTCCACTCCTAATAAGGGTTCCAGGTCCCCGTCCAAACTTGGACTCCAAGCCCTCACACTTGAGGCCCGGCCTCACTGTGGTGCCTAGACCTCCACCTATCCCCGCCTCCAATTAGTCGGTCCGGAAAGAGCCGGAGTCCATGACAAGAGAGTAACAAGTCTTTCCACTCCCATAAGCAAGTATGTGCTCGAGATAATAAGTCTATGACTTGACTAGGGTCCATGCAACGAACGGTCCTTAGTCGACATGGATAGAGAAAACAGTGCAACCAAGCTATGCCCCGTGGCCGCAGGACACAACCTGTTACACCCACCAATACCCATACCACATCCCTGTCCAGTCACCATTTCCTTTCCACCATTTTATTTTGAGATTTATGATAATAATAATCACCAGCTGTGAGTAACGACAGGTAACCCCCGCTACCGATAAACCTAAGCAAAGCACTATGCGATCCTACACTAGTAAGACTCATAGGTAATATATTTATATATGCATGTGGGTATCATAAAATTTCTACAACGTAAATGCACCACACATATAGATATAATGATTATAAAAAATAAAGGTTATGCACTGGGACTTGCCTTGGGCAGGTGCAAGGTCAGTGGTGTCGGTCACGGGCAGCTCCTGGAACTCCTCCGGCACGAAGATCTCCTCCTTGTACTCTTCGACGATCTCCTCGTACTCCTGATCGTCGGCGGTCACGAACTCCATCAGGTCGTTCTCTATATGCATGCTATAATGATGCAACATTTAGTATTTAGGCAACAACAACTCTTAACATGCAACACACATGCTAAGCTACAAAGCTAGCTCTAATGACTAAGGTAATAAGCTATTTATCATCTTCATCAAGCAAGATATCAAACTCATCTTACAAGTGCTTTAATTTACCAATCGATATAATGCTTTCATTCATATTTGTTTTAATGGCTATTTAGCTACCATATGAACCAGTCTAATCTAGTGCTACAAAATCTACAGCAAGCACATGATACTCCCACAAAGCTACTGAGAAAATTTCACGATCAAAGCTACTACCGATTGGTCACAAAATTTCCTACAAATATACTCCTAGTGATACTAAGCCTTTCTAAATGATTTAACATATCCTGGCATCATCATAGAAACATATAAACTAATTATACCATTAGGTAGACCATGAATTTAGGAACTTAACTAAAACAGTTTCATAATTTTTGGACATCTACAAGAATTGGTATCGAATATCAAAGTTCATCTCCAAACTAGAATTATAAAGCTATTTCTAATTCAAGATAAAAGGAAAACTAATTCATCTGCGCAGCCCACCGACACGCGGCCCGTGCGACACGGCCCACCCGCGCGCAGCGCGCGCACACGACCCAACCCACGAGGCGGCCCATGACGAGTGCGGCCCACACGCGGAAGCGGCCCAAGGTGGGGAAGCCCGCGCGCCCCCAGGTGTTTTGCAGAAACGCCCTCTAGTTAACCGAGTATTACCACTACGTTATGCGCCCTATTCCAACAGACTGCCTCTATGCAAATAAGCCCTCGGACTTTCTCTCCTTTACAACGGCCTGGTCCCCGGTCACCCCCGCGCGCACCGGCGCTGTGGCCGGTAGCACTGGCGCACCCGCCGGCCACTCGGGACCACCCAAAGCCCTAACTAAGAGATCGATACTCACCTACGGGTCCTCACGCACTGCTAGGCGGTGGTTAGGCGGACGGCCCCCCATGGTGGGGCGATCTGCGATGGAGGTGGCGGTGTTTCGATGAGCTCAAGGGACTCACCACGGGCTCGGCCGAAACGATGGCTCGGCCGGAGCTTGCCCGAATCAGGCTGGCCACGTGCGCTCGAGGGGGTACGGCGGCGCCCACGGCGGTGTAGCCGCGTCAACAACGACGAGAAGGCGGTGGGGGCTCCATAGTGGTGCACAGAGTGGGGCGAAGGTGGTGGCAAGACTAGTTGTGCAACCAATCGGGGCTTGAGATGAACAGCTTGGGCAACCGTGGTCCACAGCCGAGCTTAGCCTTAATGGCATGGCGGGGCGGAAAACTCCAATTGGAGCACGGTGGGGCCAAGCTCGAGGTGGGGTGAGGTCGATCAGTAGGGCCACTAGGTGACGAAGCCAAGGGCACGAATGATTGGACGATGGTGATCTCTCCCGACTGACTCGCATGAAGCAGCCCCATCGGCCATGGCGGACAGGGGGAGAGAGGGGGGACGAGTCAGCACTCGGGTCACCTCCACTGTCGGGATGGGGTTGCCAAAGCGTGCGCGAGCAGGCGGCGGAGTAGCGTGGCGTGTGCGCGCAGCCACTGACCGGCCAGCAGCGGCGCTGGGGCCGGGGCACGGACGCGATACTCGCTGACCCAGGTGCAACCGCATCACCGAGCACGACATGGCGGGGGGGGGGGCAGCGGGGCAGCGTGGACAGGCTCACACGTGAGACCGTGCGCGGACAGAGCAGGGCCAGACGTGCTGCGCGGGGCGGCCACGAGCGGTGACCGCACTCGCCCAGTGAGCAGGCCCGAAAACGTGCTGCACGAATTTTAAAGCTTCTAAAACAATTCACCGGCTAATAAATTGTCATTGTGATCTCTGCTGAAAGCCATTGAAGCTGAATATAGCTTGACCCACAACCACAATGTCCCGATGGGAGATTGCTAATTGCTTCCTTAATTAGTTCTTTGATCTCTGCTGAATGTCCACCTGTTTTCTCGATTGGGGCAGCAAGAGCGCATCGGTATCGTCTGCAACGATGCTTCCCGTCAGTCAAAGCACACTACGACATTAGTTCCAGCTCTGTAGTACTATTGCATCTGCTTCTCCGACCCATTTCAATTGAAAATCATACTCCCCTGTGGAGCCCATTTCAATTGAAAATCATACATGTAGAGGAGCCCACGTTTTCCTCCTTCGTACCCGCGATAACGTGCGGGGAATCCTCCTAGTGAACTGAGAGTTCATGTCCTTTGTATTATCTGAAAACTTATTTTCTATTTTGTTGCTCTATTAGGTCAATGCCTTTAGTATTCTGCAGATATATTGCTCTGTTAGGTCAATGCCTTTGGTATTCTACAAATATAAATGTACACCGGACTATTTAGGGCCGTAGGCACACAGACACAGGCTTATGCCGGTGCACTTAAACACTAATGCCCAAATGATGCGCCAACGAAACCATGAGTTTATGGCACGTCAAGGCTCCGATTATGCATGCAGTGTATGAGCCGGCGCAGCGGAGCGCGCCTCCCGTGCTAGTACTTTGTGAACATGAAGGGGACGAGATGGCCAAGGTGCAGCGCCTCTGATGAGGGTTCCATCCCCGTGAACAGGTAAAACTTCTCCCCTGCCTCGTGGAGCTGTTGAGATCCCGGTGGGCGAAGAAGACTCCGCGCCGAAGGAAGCGATGCGGCGGGCGGGATGTGAGGCGCGGGATGCGGTGAACGAGCGCGGCGTCGATGCGCTGGCACCCGAACATGTCAACCAGCTTGTTGTAGTCCATGCGCCCCTCCGGAGCCAACACCTCCGACTGGGTAACTGCCGCCGCCGCCGCCTCTGTCTCGTGCTCTGTATCTTTGGCCCGAACGCCGACCGCTGGCGTCTCCTCCTGCACGACGAGCATCGGCTGTCTCGCTTCACGTTGAGCACCAATTTCCAAGTCCGGACTCCGGAGGCAGATCTATTCTATCTCCGAAAAACCTTGACTTTGTGTCTGCAAATCTTCGATATTGCTGGATGCACGATGTAGCGGTGTAGGTGCAGAGAGGCGGCGGAACCAACGGCCGGCGGCAGGGAGGCGGTGGCCAAGCGGAGGTGGGAGAAGACAGGCAGTGCCAGCGGAGATAAATAGGGGCGGGGGCGAGGCAACCGAGGCCGATGCGAATCCACGTAATATTTAGTTTTTTTATTTATTTTACCTGTGCAAGCAGAGGCGGAAGCGCTCGTCGGGTTCGCGCGCCGCAATGGCCTTTCCTGCGCTGCCTTCCAGATCCGCCGCACTGCCCTCCGCCGGGGCTTGCTTGCGCCACTGTGCCGCGCTCCTGCGGGGTTGCCCGTGCCGGCCTGCGTCGCACGTCGCAGCCGCCCGGCATAGCGGTTGGCACCTGCCGTGTCTTGCCGCAGTGCTGCCGAGCCAGAGCCAAGCCGGTGCGCCCTGCCATGCCGGACTCCTTATGTTGGAACGCATCGAGCCGAGGGGCTAGAGGACGCCGGTGGATCCGACTTCCGAGGCTGACGGTGGCATTCGTTGTGCCAGCGGGGTAGAGGCAGCGTTTCAGGAGCAGGGTCTGCCGCTGGCGGCACATGGTCCTCGCCCATCCCGGCTGCTGGCACCGCGTGGGAGAGGGTGGACAGCCCGGGCCTTTCTGAGGGGCGGCGAGGCGGAACGTGATGACGTGGCCGATTCAGTTGCACCATGATTGTGCAGATAACAATGGCCACGAGAATATCCATAACGGCCAGTGTCACACTGTCACGACGGTCGCGTCGCGTGCAGAGAAACTCGACGTGAGCGCAAGGGCCGGCCCTGGTGCCCTCAGAATCTGGGAGCTGGCATGGGTGACCTCCACCACCGGGTCGGCGTGCCAGCGTGCAGAGCTGCGCGTTCTCGGTGCGACGACTGCGTGTTAGATTAGTTCTCGGACCAACAACGCCTCCTTCATGCCGTACGTGCGTGCCAATGCCAACGGTATGCAGATGCAGCCAGGTTGGCGCCGGCAACCATGACTATTCTTTCAGAATTCAGATGCAGCTTGGCGCCGGCGACCATGATGAGTGTTGACTGAAACCTGAATGCATCGCCTATTGCATTGGAAAGTAAGAACAGGGCCTTGTTCAGATTGCAATTTTTTTAACTTTTGTTACTGTAGCATTTCGTTTGTATTTGATAATTAGTGTCTAATTATGGATTAATTAGGTTCGGAAGATTCGTCTCGTGATTTACAATTAAACCGTGTAATTAGTTTTTTTTTATCTATATTTACTGCTCCATATATGTGTCCAAAGATTCGATGTGGCGGAGAGAGTGAAAAAAATTAGAATCTAAACAAGGAAATTAAATTATATCTCAAATACATAGGACAGGCCGCAGTTGTGCATGAACAGCAGCATGAGCTTCTTCCAGCTACCAGTTGTGCTACTGCTTGTTCGCATTGAATCCATTGCGGGCATGCATAACAGAACAGAACCGGAAGAGTTTCCAGCACCGCATGAAACAGCTAGCAGCAGCAGGAGCTTATTGCTTTGGTTCGTGCCGAGTTGTTGACGCCAATTAAGAGGTTTGAGACGGCTCCCTGCTGACGCTGAACACGTTGTTCTTCTGCATCTTGTTCGCTTATGTTAAAATTTAGCTTATGCTGATATTTATATTAATTTGCTATGAGAGAAAAACATTGTACAATGTCCATCTCACCGTCTCCCAGCTCAGTCCAGTCGGCAACCGCGAACCGCGCCATCCCGCAGCGGCCGGCCATCCCGTCTACGGCCGCTGCTCGGGGAACTAGGCCGGATCCGGAATGCAGGCGGGCCAGGCTTTTAGAAGAGTCCGCTTAGCGGTCCAGCTGCCAACACTTTGTGGTTTAATATTGTGCAGGCGACAAGAGAATCAACCCACAAAAACCACAAGTGCTCTCGATCAAACATTAAAAATCCCGATCTACTTTTCTAACATCCATCCATAACTATTGCAACATACGTCTGAAACATCTGAAACACTTAAAACGTATATTTATAACATAGGGGAGGGGAAGGCCGGGCCGGTCGATTCCGGCAATCGAGGTGGGATCCGGCGCCAAGTGGCAGCGCGCGAACACCACCAGCACTGGCCATGCTCGTGGGTGCCCTTGGCGCGGCCAAGGAAGACCGGAGGCGCCACGGCACGTACGCCCCAGCGGCTATGGCGGGGTCAGCGGCGTGCCTGGCGACGATGGGCGGACAGGCGGCGAGGGAGCGAGCGGCGCAGGTGATTAAGATACAGGTGAGTGGCACAGGGAACGAGGGCGCACAACAAGGCCGGTGATGGGGGAAGGGCATGGCACGGCAACCCCAACGAGCGCACGGTGAGGAAAGAGGGCGGACGGATGCATGAACGGCCACGCTACTTCGAGGACGAGCGGATAAGCATACAAGAAAGTGGAAATTTGTTTTTTTAAGAGAGAGTTGGGCCCACTCCTATGGAGCACATCCTAATCGGAGTCAGGACGACGTCTATGGTGGATCATTATTGTTTCTTTATTTCTTCTTGCTTGCTTCTCAAACCCTTGAATGACAGCGGTGTAGGCGAAGGCCATACGCTGTACACTGGCTCACGTATACGCCTGACGCGTATATGATATGGAGACTACTCTCACAAGTACACATGTAGACACGTACTCCTTCCGTCCCTAAATAACTATCATTTTTTTCATACTATAGGTTTAACTAGATTTATCGAAAATATGTATAACATTTGTATCTCTAAATAAATTTATTATAAAAATAAATCATATGATCTATCTAATGATATTAATTAAGTACGATAAATATTAATACTTTTATATTAAATTTGTCAAAGTTATTTTTTGAGAAGCGAGAACGATAGTTATTTAAAGACGGCGGGGAATGAAGTCCGCTTTTACTTTAATTTATACACTTATAAGACGCCATGCATGGATGCTGTCACTTGTCAGGTATGCGTGCATATTTTGTAGTGAATTTGGTACACTTGCGGACGTCAGTGCGCAGCATGATAAAAAGATCATTGTAACTCCTTCAATGGCATTGCTATCTACATCATGCTAAATGTTGGGAAAAAAAAGGAATTGACGGATTTTTCAAGGGAAAAAGCCTCTCATCACATGTAGAAATTATAGATAGATCTCATCTCCTCTCCCAATCCATAGAAACAATACACAAGAGCACACATGAGACAAGTAGATGATATATATATATATATATATATATATATATATATATATATATATATATATACAGCAGCGCTATTCTACACCTTAGGTGTAGAATATTATTCTACACCGCAAGCTAAAACTGAGCAGAAAAAATACTGAGTAGTACTAAACAGTGTTCAGTATCAGTCAGTACTACGCACAGTACCATGAAATACTGAATAATACTGAAACACGACTACTGAACATTACTGAATTTTGTTCAGTATAATAGCTCGGTGTAGAATAGTATTCTACACCTAGAGTGTAGAATAACGCGTATATATATATATATATATATATATATATATATATATATATATATATATATATATATATATATATATATATATATAAAAAACCCTAAACCCTATATATATATATATTCTCTTTATATAGATGACTTCAGGTCATATATGGCAGCCTACATGGTATATATAGTATGAGGTCATAGATCCTCTCAAAACTCGATCCGCGGTGGCTAGACAACCCCTGTGTATTCCGGCTTAAGAAGATTTTCTTACGCAGATCGAGAAAACCCTGAACTCCTGCCCCACCCTTATACGGCGGCACCATAGTTCCGTGAGCTGAGGAACAGTTGCAGCATGGGCTAAAGAAGACATCAGACGTGTTTTTCTTCAAAGTTAGCCTGTGTGCTTCTTACGAACCTCTTTTTTCTAGTGTGAATGTGTGATGTATTTTTTTTACTTATGAGCAATAGAGTTGTAATTATCTTGTTGTGTGGTTGGCCTTTGAGCATTGTGCGGCTCACACCAACTCGGTTTTTGCTCCTCTACCTAATTGAATGGTCTCGATCTTGCCTACTTCTTTTTTATGAAAAACTGAGGCTTGTTGTTGACACTAAAAATGTCTCAAGATGGATTATGGGCATCTCCAATAAATTATGAAACATCATGGACATGTTAGAGGTCAAGTTGCATGACAAAACATCGAAGAAAACACGTGGAGAAGAAAGCGAGCCGAGCGAGCTAGACCCAGTCGGCTTAGTCCACTTGGCTAGCCAGCTTGGCCGGCTCCCTCTCTCCAGTCAGCTAATCCGACTTCACCTGATGGCCGGCCAGAACCCTAGTCTTGGGCCCGATAAAGTCGGCTTAGCTGACTCCCCTACTCGAAACCTATTTGGTTTGTTTCCATAACGGTTTATGGTTGTTTTTGAACGTGGAAAACTCGGAGGTTACGATTTGAACTTGTTTTCTGTTAGGATAAGACTACCCTGTTCTATATATATGAGAGGATTATGGCCGCTTGAGGAACCCCTTTTCCTCTCTATCTTGCTGTTCGGTGTGTCTCTCGGCGAGATTCAACGACGTTTTAGGAGACCTTGATGGTCCTAGGACACTCTGCACGTGCTCCTCCCAGACGGATCTTCTCGGGAAAAGTTCAAGAGTCTATCAAGCGAAGAACGGGCTCAACATCGATCAGACTAACCGGTCTCTAAATCGGTGTCGTCGATTCCGCTGCGTTCTTGCTGCGTTTAAGGTTATTTGCAACCTGCCGGCCGTACTGGCCCTTGCTGGTGTGTGATCCAGAATCTATCCGGTGTCAATCACCCTGTTCGGCTGCTCTTATCAGCACGGCTTATCAGCCGTGGTACAGTGTTTTTCTCTCACAACAAAACAGCCACAACCGGCTTATAAGTCGCAAAAACAGCCTGCCAAACAGGGTGAATACTTATCCTTTGAGCGGAATTACTTTTTTGAGAACATGTCGTAGCACGTATTTCATTGATAGAAAACTTTGAGCGGAATTACACACGGGGATTTAATCTGCTTTTGGAGGTCGTAGTTCTCCCGTGGATTTGGTGAGTTGGATTCGCAGTGGTGGAGGACAATGAATGGCAAGGTGGGTCATGGGCTCATGGCCACCCCTGGTTCTGCAAAATTCCTTTTAAGTAACAGCAATCAGTACAGGTTAATTAAGTAATTACATAGTTAATTTCTCTGGTTGCACAAGCCTGCCTCCTCCCCCACATTTTATGCTGAAGCTCGGCCACTGTGGATTGGGCTGCTGCCCCTCTAATACCGTCGTGTTCCAACCAGCGATGCACTTCTGCTTTTAGAGCATCACAACATTTCACACTCGACTGGCCAAAGCTCTGAATTCTGAACGTGGTGTGCAACCATGTGAGCAAAAGGCCACGTCACTATACAACCTTCGAGGATCGCACATGGATCCTAGCCGGAGATTCAACTGACAGGACTGCCAACCGGTTCTTCAAATGACACTGAGCACAAAATGCTGCTGCTTTTCAGGTGTTATCATGTGCAAGTGTTTCACAAATCGTGACATCGATCTTATTTCGTCTGCTTTTTGACCTTTGAATTAGCTACCTCCTTCACTGAAAGAGGAAAACGACATTATTCATACAAGCAAGCAGCACAGTAATCCTAACCTTTCACAGGATGAGCTCAGCATTAGCTCAGAATGATCTCCATTCATCCCATCCCAGAGCTTGAAGAAGTGATCGATCTGGACGACAGTCCTCGGTTTCAGGAATCTCGGAAAGCGTGGTTGGTCATGAGTATACGTTTCCATTTGCGAGTGAACGCCAATTGTCACCGCTTAGACTGTATGCACTCACGGCCTGTAAATCGCACTGGAGTAGCACATAGGGGGTGTTTACTTCCTTCAAAATTCCAAAAATTTTACAAAATTTCTCGTCACATCGAATCTTTGGACGCATACATGGAGTATTAAATGTAGATAAAAAAATAACTAATTGCACAGTTTGTCTGTAAATGTCGAGACGAATCTTTTGAGCCTAGTTAGTCCATGATTGAATAAATTTTACCAAATAACAACGAAAAGTGCTACAGGAACTTTACACCCACTTTTACACCATCTAAACACTGCCATAGCGGAATTCGCAGCTGCAGCGGCTCCGGTACGTGGTGCGCTAGCCTTCCGGATGACACAGACGTCCGCCAAATTTGAAGGACCGGAGGAAGAACGCTAAAAGTTGCACTGGCCCCGCTGCTGCTGCTTTTCCACGCCAAAACAGGAGAGAGAGGGGGCAGGTGTGGGTCCCGCTGCTGCTGTTACTTTTTTCATCTAACTAAAAAAAATTATAACTCACAAACTAAAACACCAAATTAAATTTCGATTGCACCATTGAATTCGTTTCAATAAATTCTTCAAAACTAGATCTCACATGGATATATTTAGATAAAGTGACAAATGGGCCCACAGTGGATAGAAGATGATACAGATGATAGATGGGTGCGGAAGAATTTGGTATAGAGAAGAGAATCTTGATGACTAGGATGTATAGAGGATAAATTTAGAGTACCACGAGTGCAGATAGCCTTACCGAACGAGTGAACGCCAGCAACGGCGATTTTCCAGGTCCGGCTCCGAAGGTGGCGGTCTGAATGAAGAAATTCAGAGAATTAGGTCTCAGGTATGGCCAGGCTGCACTCCGTACAGCAGTCCAAGATATCAGCCCGGCGCCGCGGCGCCGGTCTGATGTCACCGTGACCTAATTGCAAATGTAATTCGGCCGGCGTTTTCATTCGCTTCACGTTGAAGCCGGCCTGAAGAGTCTGAATGCGAGTGCCGGGGAACCTGGGTTTCTGTCGCAGGCATGGCTAGAAACGAGTACACGAATCCATGCGTCATGCCTGGTTCTGCGCAGCGTTTGCTGTCTGTCGATCATGGTGCCGCGTCCTGTGGTCTCGGTTTTTAATGGGCCGAGGCGAGCTGATGGTAACCGCAGCGGCGAGGGTGGCCAGACGTGGGCGAGCACCCCAGCGAGGGCGAGTTACCCATGCCTCTTGTTCCGCTTACGCGGCGCCTGATGTCACCAGGCCCATTAACTGCCTCAGGCAACGGTGAACCGCTGAAGCCACCGGTGGCGACATGCGGGAAGAAAAGAGTCCTGGCTCCCGAGGGCGACGGCCGGAACGTAACGAGCCATGGATTCAGATCTGGAGAACCAGTCAGTGCAGGCACTGCAGCAGGTTCATTGCATTCTGAATCGTTTGATTTGAACTGAAGCCGCGGCCAGCTGAATGGCGGGAAACGCTTAACGTCGACAGATCGATCGAGATGAAATGATCTATGCACGCTGCCAGGCGAAACCGCTGCTGAAAAGACTAGAAAGTTGTGCATTTCTTTCCAAGACATGGATCGGCCTGCCCTGTTGAACTTATCAGCTATGATAAAGTATTTTTCTTTCACGACAAAATAGTATCAACCGGCTTATCAGCCGCAAAAACCATCAGCCGAATAGCTCCAAACGAGTACACGAATCCGATCAGGGCTTAGAGAGTGCCAGACTGCCAGTTCCGATTAGGGCTTGGACACGTACTTGGTTCAGGTTGACTCGTCTCCTATTCTGGATCAGATCACCTGAGTTAGGCCAAGAAGAAGCCCTGCTATAGCGCTGTGTAAAGGCTGTACAACTGCTTGGTGTCGCAGCTTGGCAACTTCTGGTTCCGGTGCAGGACGCCTATAGATCGGCACACAAGACACAATGCAGGACCCAGAGCTTGCGCCTCTCTGGAGCGGCGAAGTGTTTGATTTCGTTGCAGCTTCTAATGACCGGCCGGCAGATCTCAATGACGTCCACGGCTATGCCAATGTCAAGCCAATAACTCTGCTTGCGATCTGAATTCGTCGTGGCTGCAGCGTAACCGTAACCGGCCTGAGCGTTCCCGGCCAGGAAATAGATGCAGGAAAATGGATGCAGATGCAGATGCAACAGGTCGTCGGCTTCTTCAAGCAAGCGTCAACAAACGTCACGCAACGACAGTGCCGAAACCGAAAGGCTCCCGCCCGAGCAACCAACAGTCTGAACTCTGAACCGAGGCTGCACCTCGTTCTGCTCACACCGGCCGAAAGTTACGTCTCGGCTTGATCGGCCGGCCCCGGCCTGGCATTGCACCGTTGGCCGCCTTGCTCTGTTGGGCTAGCTGCTCATAGCATACTCCCCCGTCCCAAAAAGAAAGATGTTTTCGCTTTCCGAGAAACAACTGCCGATAATTATATATTAAAATATATAAATATTTATGCTAAGTAATTAGTATCATCGGAAAGATTTTTAAGTCTAGTTTTTTAATAAATTTATTTAGAGACATAAATGTTGCCCGCATTTTATACAAATCATGAAAACCTAAAACGTCTTTCTTTCTGAGACGGACAAGTAGCACTTAGGCTGCTCTGCTCGCCTACTCGGCTAATAACAAACCACATATCAGAGGCTTGCGGCCACATCCATCGTAGTCGGGGCATTAAATTGCCGGTTTGGCTTAATTAACCGCCGGTGCTGCATAAATACCTGGCACGCACAGCTCTTAAGTGGCAGCTGCAAGCACCACCGGACGGAGAGGGACACGACTCCTCCCTCATCTCTCACCATGCCTTCCCCTTCCTCGGCCCACTGGCTGAGCCTCGTCGGGAGCATCTGGCTGCAGACCATCAACGGGCCCAACGCGGACTTCCCCGTCTACTCGTCGCAGCTCAAGGACCTGAAGCACATCACGCAGGTGCAGCTCAACTTCCTGGCGTTCGCGTCGGACGCCGGCAAGCTCTTCGGCTGGTTCTCCGGGGTGGCGGCGCTGTACCTGCCGCTGTGGCTGGTGGCCTTCGTGGGCGCCGCGTTCGGCCTCGTCGGCTACGGGGTCCAGTACCTGTTCCTCGACAGCGCGGGCCTCCGGTACTGGCACCTGTTCCTGCTCACCTCCCTGGCCGGGAACGGCATCTGCTGGATCAACACCGTCTGCTACCTCCTCTGCATCCGCAACTTCGGCTCCAGCAGCCGCGTCGCGGTTAGCCTTGCCACCAGCTACCTCGGCCTCAGCGCCAAGGTCTACACCAGCCTGGCGGACTCGGTACTACCCGGGCTGGCCGCCAGCTCCAAGGCCAAGACGTACCTCCTCCTCAATGCCGTGGTGCCGATGCTCGTCACCGTCGTGGTGGCGCCGTCGCTCAGGGTGGTGGACCTCACGAGCGAGGCGAGCACGGACGCGGCATTCCTCGTAATGTTCGCCATCACGCTCGCCACGGGGGCCTGCGCCGTGGTCGGGAGCATCGGCTCCACGTCCGGCAGCGGGCTGTCGTCGAGGGAGCACGTGATCAGCCTCGGCGTGCTGCTGGCCACCCCCGTGCTCATCCCGCTGGCGCTCAGGGTCCGGGAGAGCCTCCACAAGATAAGGGAAACCAAGCGGGAGAACAGGATCCACGACCTCGGCACCGACGACGCCGTCGTGGTCATCGACGTGGCCGCTGCTGCCGCCGCCGCCGACGCCGAGAGTAATAAGGAGGGAGACGGCGTGACGGAGGAGAAACCGCAGAAGGAGATCGGCGGCCTCCGGCTGCTTCGGAAGCTGGACTTCTGGCTCTACTTCTTCAGCTACATGTTCAGTGGCACCCTGGGCCTGGTGTTCTTGAACAACCTGGGACAGATAGCCGAGTCGCGACGGCTCGGGCAGACTTCCACGCTCGTCTCGCTGTCGTCTTCGTTTGGATTCTTCGGCCGCCTGCTCCCGTCCTTCTTGGACTACTACTCCGCGAAGTAAGCAACAAGCTTCAAGCTAGCATTCTGTTCACACCATTTCATATCCTAGTATAGTTAATTTGGCCCTTGTTTAGATTGAAGATTTTTTCAACCTGATGAATAGTACCACTTTCGTCTTATTTGACAAATATTGTCCAATCGTAGACCAACTAGGCTCAAAAGATTCATCTCGTGATTTTGAACTAAACTGTGTAATTAGATATTTTTTTTACCTACATTTAATACTCCATGCAAGCGGCTAAAAATTGATGTGATGGAGAGAGAGTGAAAAAACTTGAATTTTGAGGTGATCTAAACATGGGCTTGATTGGTATATATCTATCCTGAGATCTTGGAGTCATCAGTCAGTCTGTATATGAAGACTCGGTAGTAGCTTCAGATTCAACTTTCTAGATCGATCCATGCGCGTGGTCTTTTTTAATTGACGTTCTAACAACTGCTGTATTTGCATGTGATGTGCAGGAGTGGCTACTCCATCTCAAGGACGGGATCCATGGCGTCCCTGATGGCGCCCATGTCCGGCGCCTTCTTCCTTCTGCTCAACTCGAGCGACTTGTTCCTGTACCTGAGCACGGCCGTGATCGGGACGTGCACGGGCGCCATCACGTCGGTGGCCGTGTCGGCGACGAGCGAGCTGTTCGGGACCAAGAACTTCGGCGTGAACCACAACGTGGTGGTGAGCAATATCCCCGTGGGCTCCCTGTGCTTCGGCTACTTCGCGGCCTACCTCTACCAGCGCGGGGCGCGGGGCAGCACGCACCAGTGCATCGGCGCCGCCTGCTACCGGGAGACGTTCGTCGTGTGGGGCGCCACCTGCGCCGTCGGCACGCTCCTCTGCACCGTCCTCTACGCCAGGTCGCGCAGCTTCGCCGGGAGGCTGCGACCGGCGGCGGCTGGAGAAGTAAGGACACGCTTCGCCCGCTTAGCTAATTGCTTTGCGTCATCGTAGGTGGTAGTAGGCAGGCTCCAGAAGTTTCTGATCTGAGAGCCTGATTAATCATACACCCATCGATCGATCAAGCATCTGCCTGTAGGCGATGTAACTTTTGATCCTTGTTTTTTCTTTCTTCGACTTTTTATCTTGACTGGTACAGCAAAAAAAAAAAGCCTTGGGGGGAGGCTGATCATGAGTAGATATATTGTGCAGCAGGTTGGCCACCTTTTTCACTTACTAGTGCATATAGTATATATGCAATATATATATATGAGTGGTACACTTAAAAACTTGAAAGGAATTCAGGTTTAGCTCCGTGCTGATATTATTTCGATCGCATTTGTGGATCGGTTAGATGGACAGCCTAGTACTGCGCTGCACTCCTTGTTAGTGCCGTGCCGCTGAGAGTGAGAGGTTGATGTATCGCGCGCGCGTGCCTACGCGGACCCGGAATTCGCATTTCGTGCGTGAAAGAAACCATGAATGGTCTGTTTGGACTTGTATAGACTCGGCATTTATGAGAACACAGCTACTTGCATATGATTATGGTCCAGAGCAGGCAGTGCTATGCCCTCGTTTAGTTCCCAATTCCTATACCCAAATTATACTATACAAAAAGAAGATTTCCCATCACATCGAAATGCCAGCACATGCATGGAGTACTAAATATAGATGAAATAAAAATTAATTACACAGTTTTGTTGTACTTTACGAGACGAACATTTTAAGTCTAATTAATCAATGTTTGGACAATTTTTACCAAATAAAAACAAAAGTTGCTACAGTGCGACGTGACCGGTACTGTTCCAAGTTGGCCACGCCAACTTTGGAACTAAACACGGGCATACTTCTATTCCACCTTCCATATGGGTGCAGTAGTAGTAGTTTATAGTAACTTTATATGGGTGCTGAAATTTATCAAATACTCTCTACGGCAGTGTTTAGATCCAAACTTTGGTGTACCAAAATACACTGTAGCATTTCGTTTGTATTTGGTAATAATTGTCCAATCATTGACTAATTAGGCTCAAAACATTCGTCTCGCAAAGTACAACCAAACTGTACAATTAGTTTTTGATTTTATCCACATTTAGTACTCCATGCATGTATCACAAGTTTGATGTGACGGGGAATCTTTTTTTGCATAGTGCATATTTCAATGGATCTAAACACACCCTACGTTTCAAATTATAAGTCGCCGAGTGAGGATATATTTAAGTTTTCAGCCGGCTGATGGATAGATACATCTGTGGAAGGAGAATACGAATACTGAATTACTAAAAGAAAAAACAAAGAACACTGAACCACTGATAGTATGGTTTGGTTGGTATACGCGTGTCCAGAGTCCAGACCTAACTGTGAGTCCGTACACGAGGTTAAGTAGTCAACGCCGATGTTTAGTACCGGTGACTGTCCGTCAACTTCGTACAGCCTGAAGGCGCTGAGGAGTCGCAATTCCTCAGAGCGGCGCCGAAGAAATTCCCGTGAAGAGAGATATCTTTGGTTGTGCCGTGTAGCCATCTCCATATTCCGTAGGCGTGCGGTTGTCTTGTACTACTCTCGTTCGTTTGGCCCCTGACCCTGACGGAATCATTTCAAACTACCTGCCTACTAAGCTAGCTCTCTTAAGAATTGCACAGCCATGCTTTAGCATGTGAAAATATATACTAACCACTGGACAGGGGACGATGAAAGTTACGCGACGGTGGCCCATGAAACGTGTATCCAGGGAAGAACCGTTCAAGATTCTGCCCATTCCATCTCTGGTGACCATTCTGGACATGTCGAAACGCTTGATTACCACCACCTGTCGCGTCTCTCGTGACCACGACCGACTAGTTAGGGTAGCTCGTTTACCTGGAGCGGGAGCGCTCACAGTCACAGTGACCCATGTCTCATGCACCATCACTCCTTCCGACAGAAACAGCTACTAAAATATACAAGGCCACGTACGTAATAAAAGTAGCAGTACTCCTAGGCCTCGTTTAGTACCACTTTCGTCTTATTTGACAAATATTATCTAATCGTGGACCAACTAGACTTAAAAGATTCATCTCGTGATTTTCAACTAAACTGTGTAATTAATTATTTTTTTACCTACATTTAATACTCCATGCAAACGGTTAAAAATTGATGTGATGAAGAGAGTGAAAAAACTTGGAATTTGGATGGCATCTAACCAAGCCCCTACTAGCAGAAGACACGAACTGAGAAATTCCTATTTTTGCGGGGTCAGAGGGGGATCTGAAAGCATGCATGTGATGGATGGATGTAGCCATTAAAAGAATCGATGGGTAGTAGGTCGATCCATCCATCCGTCCATCCGTCGGCCCTTGGTCTCGTGGTCCTCTCAGTCACATGTTGTGCGATGGCGCACAGTCTCGAGAGAGTTTCCCGTTTGCACGCGTACTTGGATGGATGCGCAACTGCAATGGCTATTTATTCGCCGAAAGCATGCATTGCAGCAGAGCCATTCCCGGCCGCATGGGCTCGCACCTCGCTCGCTACCAATCTTCGGCTGAGGGCTGAGGTGAGGTGAGCCGGTTCATTTATGGTTTCACAGGTTGGTTGGCCGGCGATCACTCACTGCTCCTTGGACGTCGGTGATGATGGCACCTCCGATCACTCACTTCAGTTCAGCCTGGGCTCTGACGGACAGGCTTGACATATAACTCGAATCCCCGCCAGTTGTACTGACTGCTCAACATTACTGTTCTTAAATCTTGTTAACATTTTTTAAGAACAGTGCATCATGGCCATCTTTTGGTATGGGCGATGGATCTGAGCTGAGGTACATCCGTGTACCGTGTACGGGGCTCAAATTGAAGCCTCGGCAGCCTGATTCTTCCTGTGCCCTCCAATCCAATCGCGTCCTTGGCTGTGCTCCACTGCTACAGTATACACACACACGGGGTTGCCTTTGCCTGCGGACGGGAGCAGGGGAGTTAGACTACCGCACTCATGGACCTCTATATTCATCCTCTATATGTCCTAGTCAGCTAGATTCTCTCCTCTATACTCAATTCTTCCGCACCCATCCATCCTCTATATCATCCTATATCCACTCTATCCACTGTGGGACCCACTTGTCACTTTATCTAAATATATCTATGTGTGATCTAGTTTTGAAGGATTTATTGAGATGAATTTAATGGTGAAATCGAAATTTAATTTGAATTTTTGGTTTGTGAGTTATAGCATTTTTTTTCCTTTGTTTAGCTAGTGGGGCCCGCCACTATAGAGTATAGAGTAAACACAGTACTGCTCTAAATATAGAGTGAGAGAAAGGATAGAGTATCTTAGAGTACCCAGTACAACAGTTTTTACTCTATATTCATACTCTAAAACTTTAGAGTATTGTTTTAGAGTACCCACTGCGGGTGATCTTAGTGTGGTAGATGGGGGTGCCGGTGTTGGTGGAGGCTGTAATGGTGGCGGTGGTTGTTGAGAGGGCAAATGCGCGCGCCAAAGCCACTGCCACTGCCACTGACGTGTGTGTTTGTGCCCCTGTGCACGCACATGCCGAGCTCGCGCGACGGTGATCGATCAGCGGAGAACCGGAGCCTGGAGGAGCAGCAGGAGGGCACAGGGGCCGCAGGGAGCGCGGACAAAAGTGGCTGGGGGAACGAAGTGAAAGTGTGCGCTCTTCCCTGTCCATTTGTGTAAACGCAGATTTGCCACCGAGATCGCGTGTGGTTGGTTGGACACATCGTCCGTATGTGTTGTGGACGCAATGTTTACTCGTTGCTTGCTGTTGCTCGCTGATGGCCGGAGTAGATTCGTTCGGTAATGCTTGCTGCTCTGCTGCTGTGTGCATGTAACGAAGAGGACCATGCGTGTTCGCGAACATCGCGATCCACATTTCCGCGTCGTCGAATCATGTCATGTGAGAGAGGGACGGTCATCCGCCGTCCAGTCCAATTATCAAACACGAGCATTACTTGCGTCCCTACCGAAGCAATTGAGCACAGTGCTTTACAACATAACTTTTTCATTTATTCAAAAATTGTTTAATGGACGGTTCATCCACCTCCTTGATAGTTGCGATGTTTTCAAACCGTTGTAAACAGACGTTGATGCTCCCATGCACACTTATATTTATAATAGATGTACACTCGCACATCCTATCAGCACTCAGGCTGCGTTTAGATGCAAATTTTTTTGCAAAATGACACTGTAGCTCTTTTCGTTGTTATTTGGCAAATATTGTTTAATCATGGTCTAATTAGGCTTAAAAGATTCGTCTCGTCCATTTCGTCTAAACTGTGTAATTAGTTTTATTTTTTATCTACATTTAATGCTTCATGCATGTGTCCAAAGATTCGATGTGACGGGGAATCTGAAAAATTTTGCAAAATTTTCTGGAAACTAAACAGGACCTCAGTATCAATATGAAATGGGCGAAAGTTACTCGCATACTATTGAATCACCCCTCAACTTTACTTTTGAATTAGTAGCACATACTATTGTGAAAAAAAATTAATATAAATGTTTCTATCTAATACCGCTTCTACCAACATCAATGTATAAAAAAATAGATCGAAGTAAATGTACATGCCACCATGGAGACCAAGAATAAATGTGTGCATGAGTGATACCAATGGTATTGGATTAGTGATCATGTTTTTCCCTTAAAGAATCAAAATTGCCAATGGTATTGGAAATTTATTTTGAATTATATTGACAATTCATGATAACACGTTATATAATTGACTATTTTAGATAAAATTATACATTTTAACTAGAATACTATGATGTATCTATATTGACATTTTATTTTTGAGCACTTTTACCTTTACAAGAGAATACCAATGCACACATAATTCAACGTCCAGAGTGGCAAATGAATGACACATTTACTGTAACAAGAGTCGATATATATAATCTTGCTAATTTTTCGACCTAAACACATTTTGAAGACACATAAAAGTGCAATACAAATGGGCAAAAAGTATGAATATGGACACAAAACATTAAAAGTGATTGACAAATGTATTACAGTTGAATAGAGATCACAGAGCATGTCAATATAGATATCGTGTTAGAAAAAAAAAAATAGGCGAGATGGGTCTCTTCACCTTGGCGGACTTGTCAGAGAGTAATAATTATGAGTGGGCCCTAGAAGCGGCGAGGGGGCTGAAAAGGGGCGGCGGCGGCTTCGGACTAGTTCTTTTGCTTCTAATAACTAATGCCCTTGTTTAGTTCCCAATTCCACTCCCTAAATTTTCCTATAAAAAAGGAGATTTCCCATCACATCAAAATGTCGGCAAATACATGGAGTACTAAATATAGATGAAATCAAAAACTAATTACATAGTTTTATTGTACTTTGCGAGACGAACATTTTGAGTCTAATTAATCAATTTTTGGACAATTTTTTACACTTAAAAACAAAACGTGCTTCGCGCAGATCCAAATCGGCTGTGCCGATTCCGGATCTAAACACGGCCAATAAAAAACTGCGGCGTCCCTAATCAGTAATAATCGCATTCGGAATGGAAGGGACGGATGTACACAGCCATCACGCATCAAATGCGTCGACACGAAATCACCTTTGCTGTGTCAATTCTCCCCGCCCGAACAAGACAATCAGAGTGGTGATGAACCATATCGACCAGTACCTCAGCATCCCCCCCCCCGAACCAGCAGGGCATGCTGTGGTCTCTTCCGGAGCCTCCTCCACACGATCACATCGGCTGACGCAAAAATCTCATCTTCACCCGAGGCGCCATCGATCGCTTTCGCCCCCTTTAAATCTCTGTCTCAGCTGGATAAATCCTATACGTCACTTGGAGAAATTCGATTCTGTTTTGTCTACCAGCGACGTCATGTAAACAAGAACGGTTTGATATGGCTACTTTTGTGCATATAGCAGCAATTCCGGCTATGGCTCGGCTCGTCCGGTCGTGACAGGAAACAGAACCCAAAAATGTACTCGGTGTTAGGGGCTCGGGGATCGTTTGGTTTGCGTCCTCCCAAACAGGCTTCCGCGTGAAGTATCTCATTAGCTTGACCACGGCGCCCACATGCGTGCATGCTGTTGGCTAAGCGACCGATACGTACCCATGCATGGTCAGCATTTCAGCTGAACCAACACAAGGCTTAATTAGCTTCTCTCTTGAAATCGATATGATCCATATTATATATCGAACAGTCGAACTAGGCATGGGCGTGCAATGTGTACGACACAAGCTGTCCAGTTGCATGCCCCACGTTGTGAGGAGCAGCGCATGCCGCATGGGCAAGGGTGTCTGAGAGAAACCTGTGCATGGGCAGGTGCCGACGGCCTGACGGGGGCGCGCCGCGGTGTCTGCAGCTCTGCGTCTGGCGTCTGCATCTGCATCGCCGCCCGCCCGCACCGCACATGAATGTGCACTTCATTGTTAAGCATGATCTTAATAAGCACCAGCGTGTTAAACTTCTTATGAGTAATGACAAAAATTATGTGTTATGTTCTGAAACTGATGGCTGGTTCCACATACACGAGGAGGCGGATGACCGGCGGTCCGGCACTGCCGACCGCGACCGGGGCCGTGGCCCCGTCGCCCCGCGGTGAAAACCACGCCTGGACGACGACGCGGGCGGGGCCCGGCGGACGACGATATGACGCAGGTCGTGACGACTGATGACCACTGCTCCTCCTCCCCCGTGCCCGTCCAGTAACCGCGGAGCTTCTGATACGCGCGCGGCTTCGTTGGATCATATCGGTCGCTTCGCGTGCAGCTGCCGCCGGCCGTCCGGCGTCCGGCCGCGGCCGAGGTGGTGGTCCAGACCCACTGTTTTCGCTACGGAACGTTAAAAAAAATCCAAATCCCGTCGTACGATGGAAGACGGCGCGGCGCGACGCGGCACGGACAAGTTGGTTGGTTCATGGCGATCAAGGAAGTTTTGGCAGTTACGTACAACGTCCTGGCACGCTTCGCTCATCCGCTTTTATTAGCTTTATTTAGTGGAGGACGATGAGTGAACGCCACAACCTTTTATACTAGTATACCGATCGTTCAACTGAGCGTGCAGCAGCCCGTGGTGACCATCGGTTTGTCTCTTTGCATCCCCGCTCCTTTTAAACCGCACGCACGCACGAATGTACATAGCCGCGCATCCTAGCATAGGCTTTTACTTTAGAACATGTCTATGAATAAAGCGACGAACGTCGAACGGGCGAGATTGTATGGACGGGACGGAGCCGGCGCTGCGTGCGCTTTATGTTACCGGACGGTGAAGAGTCCGGGCACGGCAGGCCAGAAAAACGAGCCGACAAAACTAGGAGAGGTCGAGCTCGTCCGGGCAATGTCGGTTTAGTGGTGCAATCCGTTGGTGGAAATGCCGGGCCCTTTTTCCGATCGCGTGCGTGAGGGATCGTGCATGAGTACAAGCAAAGGAAAGGTGGTGTGAACTCGGTTCACTACATCGGGCCGTGTAAAGCGAAAAGGAAAGGAAAGGCGAGCAGTAGCGCGACTGCGAGAGGGCTAGAGCGCACTCACTCACCCGGCCGTAATGCGCGAGCGGGGAAAGGAAAAGCAACTGCCGCGGCGTGAGGGCACACCGCCGCCCGGCCGGCTCGACACGGGAAGACCTAGCGGGTGTTCCTTCGGCCGATCGATCAGATCGAGTCTCCGACCCGGCCGGCCGGCAGCCCTTGCTCGTCCGAGAGGGCAGGGCTTTCCGCCCGTGCCGTCCATGGCAAAGCGCTGCCCCGGTGGAGGCGGTGCCGTACGTCGGTGCTGGCGTGGTGGGTCACGGCCGGCGCACCACCCCACCACGGGACGACCCGTACGTAGTACGTGATCTAAACAATTCAGCGTGCGCCGGCTACGGCTTTGGAGCGCGCCAGTCACGGCGGGTGGGTTGGTGATGGACCTGGTGCGCTTCGTTTGGGAGACCGAACGGTGGTTACATTGCTCTGGTCTGTTGCCAGAGACATGAGCCGAGCGAGAGAAACAAAAGCCAGGTCTTTTTTCTTGCCCCAAGTCTCGCGGACTCTGCTACCGAAACCAAAATGCATGGGCACGTTGGAGACCGTGGCGGCCCCTCGCAGGTCATGACTCCAGTTCGCGGATGCGGCGGGGCCGACCGTGTGACGGCGACGTACGGCCGATCACGCCGGGCCATCCATCCCACAGTACTGCGTGCGTATGATAACGCTCGTACTCTCTCTCCCCTGCTGGCACCGGGTCAAGCAGCATTTAGGCCGGTGGGATAGCTGAGGCGGAAGCGGAACAATGAATTCGACCGAGGCGATGCCGACGTGCCCCGACAGCGGTCGTGGGGGCGCGCCGCGCCGTGGCCGGTGACGCCACCGTGACGCCTTGGCGGCGTCAGAGGCCACCACCATGACTCCAGTTCGCGGATGCGGCGGGGCCGACCGTGTGACGGCGACGTACGGCCGATCACGCCGGGCCATCCATCCCACAGTACTGCGTGCGTATGATAACGCTCGTACTCTCTCTCCCCTGCTGGCACCGGGTCAAGCAGCATTTAGGCCGGTGGGATAGCTGAGGCGGAAGCGGAACAATGAATTCGACCGAGGCGATGCCGACGTGCCCCGACAGCGGTCGTGGGGGCGCGCCGCGCCGTGGCCGGTGACGCCACCGTGACGCCTTGGCGGCGTCAGAGGCCACCACCATGTGTTGGTGGCGACCGTGCGAGCGCGACAGGAGGGAGGAAAAGTTGATACTGCTATACTAGTATAGTATATACGAGCCATAGGACGAAGTGGGGGTTAGTGCTCGTCATCCACTGCACGAGCCAGAAGAATTAAGGGCACAGCACAACGCCGGCTGTGTTCACATGTGCGTGTCGCGGCCACTTCGGTCTCGTCTTCCGCCTGGCATATGGCAGCAGCTAGCTTACCCTACACAGCGGTTGGCCCGGTTCTGAGCACAATCGATCGACGGACGACTGAGCCATCCAACAAACAGGTCGATGGGATCACCTCAAACACGGCCTTGATTGCCACAATTCTGGAGCTACACCTACACGCGCATTCTTCGCTTAGCTTGTTGCAGCCGTGAACATGCAACACAAATGATATCTTTGGACCCCCTGCGACATGCAAACCGATCGACAGTACGTACACCAACTGCTGCTGAGTAATAATGACTACAACGGGACATGCATGTCCCTGGTGATGGTGGGAGCCTGTTTAGTTTTAAAAAACGAACCTAAAAAGTGTTACGGTACTTGTCACATCAAATCTTGCGGCACATATATGGAATACTAAATGTAGACGAAAGAAAAAACTAATTACACAGTTTAGTTGTAAATCATGAGACAAATCTTTTGAGCCTAATTAGTCCATGATTGGACACAAATTACCAAATAAAACGAAAAGTGCTACAGTAGCTGAACCAAAAAATTTCACAAACTAAACAGGCCGATACGTGTGAATCACGCTGATGCAGGTGTGATGCGTGCTGTCTGAAGTGGTACATCTATCCGTGCGTTTTGTTCCCAGCTCGGGTGGGACTTCGGCAGAGAAGCAACAAAAGGCACCATAGATCGTCAGAGAGGGGCCTTTTTGGCGGATGCAACTCTTCTGCGAGTGCAAAGCGAAGTGCTGCCTCCACAAGATTTTTGGTATATCGGCAGGGATCGGCGGTGCATTTTGACCGTCTCTTTCTTCCGCCCTGATCTGTCCTAAATATCTATCGTTTACACTCCCCGATAAACAACTTTGACTAAATTTGTATTAAAAATATTAATATTTATAATACATAATTAATATTATTGGAAAGATCTTTCTTATTTTTTAATAAATTTATTTGAAGATATAAATGTTACATATTTTCTATAAATTAAGTTAAACTTGTGGTATGTACACGGACGATGACAGATATAAAGAGACGGAGGAGTAACTAACTAGCGTCTAGGCCTCTGCATGTTGCACTGCGCCTTTGCAACACAGCAAGAGGGAGGATCAGTGGGCTCCGCCACCATCTCGCGTAAGAGCTCATGATGTCTTCTAGAAGACGCAAATGCATGCTGTATCTTTATTCCATGTTCTTTTCGGTCCTTGTTTAGTTGGTGTGCGTTTAGTTCCCAAAATATTTTACCCTAAAATATCACATCGAATTTTACGACATATGCATGGAGCATTAAATATAGACAAAATAAAAAACTAATTGCACAGTTTATCGTGAAATCGCGAGACAAATCTTTTGAGTCTAATTAATTTATGATTAAACAGTAATTGTCAAATAAAACAAAAAAACTACAGTACCCATTCCTAAAATATTTTGGGAACTAAACACACCTTGGCCAAAAATTTTTAGCCAAATTTTTTTTTGCTCCTTTTGCGGTACATGTATGAAGTATCAGATGTACACGAAATCAAAAACTAATTGCATAGTTTGGTTCGAAATCAAGAGACAAATTTTTTAAGCCTAATTACTCCCTGATCAGCCTTAAGTGCTACAGTGCCCCCATGTGCTAATGATGGCTTAATTAGGCTTAAAAGATTCGTCTCGCGATTTCTAGACGAGCTGTGTAATTAGTTTTTTTTATTTCATCTATATTTAATACAGTGCCGCAAAAGGGGCTCAAAATTTTTTTGGCCATCTAAACGAGGCGTCAGTACTACTATATATTAGTATATTTATCTATACCTAATAATAAAAGAGACAAAATTTCAGATTTTTTTTTTCATCCATACGTTTGTTTGATCTGACCTCACTAACTCCGTGAATGACTCTCAACAACTCTTCTTCTCTCATATAATAAATATATAATATATATTGTATTTATAATAATAAAAGCGCCATCCATATATATATATGGTTTCTATCTCATCTTATCTAATTTACTATATTTTATTTATTGTACTTGTCGCCAGGGTCATTGTTTATTAGCTACGAAGCTCATAGATTTGCAGACGATATGGCACTAACAATTAATAAAAAAAAACAGGCTATAATTTGTCCTGTAGCGCTAGGCCAAACAGATTTTAGGCCGGCTAATCAACGGACTGTACTGGTCTAGGCCCAGCGTCGCATTGGCCCATGCGACTCAGTAAGGTGCACAACGTGATAGCTTGGACTAGCTCGTGTGTAGCAACCGCCGGTGCTTGAGATTAGTCGGATCGAGTTTTTAATCTATCCTAAATAATAAAAAGATAAAATTTCAGGTCATTTTTTTCGTCTAATCCATTCTAATCTAGCCCAACTGTCCGGGCCACTCACTCACATCCTCTCTCGTTCTGTCGCTAACAGCCCACTCGCTGGCTGACGCCCATTCCCCGTCACTCCTCTCGTCTCGATTGATGAAAAAACGGCCATCCTATCGTTCTTGTCGTTGAAAAAAATGTTCGTCTCCTGACCCGCCAACGTCGTCGGGGCTTGGCGGCGGCAAACAGGCAAAGGGGATGACCAGATGAGGGAGATGAACTCGCCCCCGGCAAGGGAGGTGCTTGCGAGCTTGGGGTCGAGGAGAAGCTTGCCGCCGCGGAGGACGGGAGGAAAGAGATGAACCCGCCACGGAGGACGGGAGGAAGGCGTGAATCCGCCGCGGAGGACGGGAGGAAGGAGATGAACTCCCCTGAGCGAGAGAGAGAGGCTAGCGAGCTTGATGTTGAGGAGGAGGTTGCCGCTGCGGAGGAAGAGGTGGAAGACTGAGGTGGCCTGCATAGGTGGGAAGTAGACACGCAGCGTCGCCTTGAGGTCCTACATGGAGGCCGCGGTCAGGAGGCGCACGGATGTGGTGCGGGCACACAGCCGTCGAGTGCGCGCACTGGTTGGACCACTGAGCGCTGCTGCGCCACCATTACTGAAGCCGATGTACGTCCAATGAGGAAAGGGATCAGAAACGAAGCGTGAAAATCAAGAGATCGCGCAGCTTTTCCCATCCATCGGCGGCGGCGCCCGGCCAAATTTGTTTTGGAAAGAAGCGACCGCCGATGGTGTATTCCACTCGGAACAGGTGTCCGAGAGGAATGGCCAAGTAAGTTTTTTAGTAACGACGACCCGAGTAAGTTAACGACACGTTTTTTACAGCCTAAGGTTTAGACGTAACTTCAGCGGCTCTCGGCCCACATGCCTCTAGGCAATTCATGGGATTTTTTACAGCCTAAGGTTTGGATGTAACTTCGGCAGCTTATAACTGTGTTAGGATTTTGTTGGCCGCAACTACCTGATTTTTTTAGCATTAATCATTATTCATTCACGTGACATGATAAGAAAATAGTCATTATAATACGAGGTCGGTGATGTAAATGGTACCGAATTAGCTCCAATTATATTTGTTTAGTAAGTAGTAACATGTAACAAAAAAAAGTAATACAACTTGTAGGTGACTTGGCACGTGGGTAGAGAGCGTCTTTAATTCATCCCAAGAAAAATAGCCAACGCCTAGAGAAAGATTTAGTTTTGCCGTGTTTTTCATACACTTCCTTGTTCCGAACTGTAAGATGTTTTCGCTTGTCTAAATACATAGTTATTGATATGCACTTAGATATGCACTACGCCCAAATATATAGTAAAAACACTGTATCTAGAAAACCCAAAAGGTCTTATAGTTTAATACGGAGGGAGTACCATCTTAGGAAAAAAACCCTACTTCTAGAGTCTCCAATTTCTCCTAGGAAAAAGAAAACCCTAGAAAAACATGTAGATTGCAGTAGTTCCCACTCATGCACGACTGCGGTGAAGTGGACAACTAAGAGCCTGTTTGGCACGGCTCCGGCTCCAATAGCAGCTTCTGTGGAGGAGTCGGAGAAGCCCTACCAAAGATTATAAGAGAAGTTGTTTTCTAATGAACAATAGAGGAGTTGGAACCGTTTAGGCCAGGAGCCAGAGCCAAAAAGGTGGCTCTTTATCAAGTGTTACGGCTCATCCAGATAAACACTTGAGGAGAAGCCCTACCAAACAGGCACTAACTATTACGTGTGTCTATAGATGCTTCAAAGTTACCATCAACTCATCGTGTACCACAGTTGGGCACACCAACAAATAGTGAGGACAAGCAGATAATGACCCATTGCAATGCACGGGCCCTTTTACTAGTATATACTAAAGTATTGCGTAGACAGCCTACGTCATCAAGTCTTCCACTCCTGCGTCTGTGAGAGAGATCAGGGAGAGAGCTAGACACCGCTTGTAACGCATGCAGATCGTCAGCGCCAGCACTGCTGATCTTTAGCTTTCGTTTTGTGCCAATGTATGTGACTTCAGGGATCAGGATTCAGGATAGCTAGCTAGGGGAGCTTCGAGTGCGTGCCGCTTAAATTTGTTCATATCCTTAGGTTGTAGACGCAAGCTAGCAGGGATTCATTCAATCCAGCCGCAGCCCACCTGTATACGGCCAATGCGGTGGCTAGCAAGCACAGCTATCTTATCCAATCGGCGGAAGAAACAGGTAGTTAGGTGGTGTTTAGTTGGTGGACGAAGATTTTTGGGTGTTACATTGAATGTGTCGGAAGATGTTGTGAGAGGTTTTCAGATACTAATTAAAAAAATAAATTACAGAACCGTCAGGAACTGCGAGATGAATCTAATAATATTAATTAATCCGTCATTAGCACATGTTGGTTACTGTAGCACTTAAGGTTTTTCACAGACTAATTAGGCTTAAAAGATTTGTTTCGCGATTTCCTCGAGAACTGTGCAATTAGGTTTTTTTCGTCTACGTTTAATACTCCATGCATGTGTCAAATGCTTGATGTTATTGTAGAACCCAAATTTTTTTTTGAACTAAACACCCCCTTAAAGTTTTGTGTTTCAATTTTATAGAAGAGTTTCACTTATCACTGTGTCAAAAAAAGTGGAGCATCTACCTTACATGGCAGGTAATAATTATCCAATGCTCTGTAACAAATAGAGAAAAAGGGTAGAAGTCGAGAAGACTTGGTAATACTAGGAGATAGAGATTAGGAGATGGTACATATATTTGGGGGAAATGGATTCACTTGTGGCAGCAAAAGGGAAAGCACCACATAAACCTTATCCGCGGCATCCAGCATATCTCCGAGATCCAGTTTCGATTCAGGAATCAAACACGTCGATCTGGCTAGCCTATGGTCAGTGGCTCAGAGCAGAGCTTTGCACTGCTCCTCTACTTTCTGAAAAGTTCGTCTAGTTCCCAATAGCATGATTCATAGGACGATGTGACACAAGATTTTTCCCCCCTTGCTTTCCGTCTAACAAAATGGCTGCCCCTGAATCGGACCAGCTTCGTCCAATTGTGTGAAGTGTGAGAGAATAGATGAGCAGCGCGCATCCGGCAAACACATTCTTCGGCCTTTTTTTTTTGAGATTAAACACATTCGGTCTATAATCCTTCTTCGGGCTGGAGAAGGCCCAATGATACCTGTAGGATGAAAGAGAGCCCATCGGCACGATTATGCATCTTTGCCTCAAGCAAAGCATTTTACTTTTTTTTTCAGTCTTCCATGGGAACCAAAGGGTAACATGTAATGAATACTAAAGTGGTGATTTGAATTTTTTGGTGAAGTCTAAGATAAATATTAAAGAGCTAAAACAAAAGTGAGGTTAAATCCATGACTTCTCAATTTAAGTTTAAAACTTGTTAACAAAGGTTGTGGTGAGTACTTTGATAATAGTTAAGTTAAAAATAGCTCTTAACAAAAGTATAGGTTATGAACCCTAACCTAGGGTAGGATATAATAGAATCCTTTGTAAGAGCACACATCGGTGTGCTGTGGAAAAGCATAGTAAGGAGTACAATTCAGTACCTTTCGTAGATAAATGTCCACCAGCTATATTTGTACATTTGTTTTTTTTTGGTGGTAGGGAACAAAACCATGTAAATAGGTGACAATATGATTATCATAAATATATCTCTCAAATAAACATACTATAATCTTAGCATAAAAAGTTGAGATGGCCGAGTTGGTCTAAGGCGCCAGATCAAGTCTATATACAACAAATCTGTTTTCTCTTATTTATTTATTTTGTCACATTTTTTTCTTTTTCACTTTTTTTCTCACTCCATACAACAAATCTGTTCTCTCTTATTTATTTATTTTATTATCTTTTCTCCTACAGAGAATTTTTTGTTCTTATTAGTTTTTATATTAATTTTTTCTCACTCCATACAACAAATCTCTTTTCTCTCTTATATATTGTGTTACTTTTTCTCCTACAGAGATTTGTTTTTTTAGTTTTATTTTTTTCTCACTCCATACAACAAATCCATTTTCCTATATATTGTGTTACTTTACAGAGAAAATCTATTTTCAGTGGAAGAGTGTATGGTCTGTGACGAATGGTATACTATGGTAACAATGCTAGTTCATGCTTGCTAGTAGCAAGCAGGGCTTGTTCCATCTAGTTTTGCAGGCCCGTGCAGTTGATATGCTTGCTAGTACGTAGCATATGAACTCGTTGCTGAACACTCTTATATATATTGTGTTGCAGTTCAGCCATTAGCCATGCATTAGCAAGCGAGGGTAGCACAACCACTCCCACGGGAACATACAGTTCCATATTCGAAAGAACAATATATATAAGAGTCGGATTGCATGTCGAGTTGCACTAGAGACGTTTAACAAGCCGGATTGCTACATTGCTACTACTACACTAGAGACGCTTAACAAGTCGGATTGCATGTCGAGTTGCACACCGCACAGCAGGGCGACAAAGACTCGATGTAAGCCGAACTTTGGTGCCAGGACGAACTCGGGGAAACGGATCACAGGAGCGACTCGATTATTCAGAGTCCGAAAGAAACCTGTTTTCTAATGCTTCGAAAAAAAAAACTCATTATTTTGTCCGTGTTACTAAAACAACAATGCGTGCAATGCGACATGTGTACTCACGGGTCCAAGTGGCCAACATGGCAACATGCATGTGGGGGCCGATGGGCTACCCTTGCATTGGTTGGGGACTGGAGCATTCCATGAAACACAGCTCCTCCTCCTCGAGCGCCCCCACGGATCTAGTCCCTCCCTCCTGCCGTCGGCGAGCTCGCCGGAGTGGGCTGGAAGTGCGCCCCCACCCCCCACCCCCCACCCCCCGCCTAGTAGTCAGTACGTAGCTAGTACTAGGTTGCCTGGATGGCTGTCTCCTCTCGGAGAAAGTCATGATGTTGCCACTATCATCGCCGTAGTCTTCCTCGCGATTCTTGTCCCTTGACACGCGATTGGCTATGCCTGCACGAGTTTGGATCGCTTGCAAATTGAATTGATAACCGCAGAAAGACACTAATTAAAATGGAGCAAATTTCCGCAGCAAAGGCCAACGGTTTGGATCACTTGCTCGCTCTCGTCTAGCCTTGCCGAGCAAGGCCAACGGTTTGGTTACCCACAAAAGATTAGCTTTGCTGAGCAAACTCTCGCCTGCCCTACCTCGCCAGGCCAGGAAAGTGAGCAAGGCAAACCAAGGTTCCTACAGAAATAACACTTGTAGTCGAAGGGTCAATCAAACGCTACTCGTGCAGGCATAGACAATCATGTATCAAGGGATAAGAATGGGATACTCATAGGACTGAACCGTTGGGCTTGTTCGGCAAGGCTAGGCGAGAGCGAGCAAGCGATCCAAACTGTTGGCCTTGCTGCGTGAAAGAGGAGAATGCGATCAACCATATCTTCTATTGATCTCAGATGTACATATTTATACAAGTAGAAGAGCCATTGGCTCAATTGGCTATCCTGCTAAGCCGGCACGGCGAGCTAGCGCAACGTGCGGGCGTGGCGTGCGACGCGGATTGCCATTGGTGGCGAGTGCCGTTCATCCATGCGCTTTACAATGCGACATGCTATGACTGAGTCTCTAACACCCCCCTCTGTCCCTACTGTAGGTGTACCAATGCAGAGATTGACTCAGAAGTCGTTGAAGAGCGCTGATGGCAAGCCCTTCGTGAAGATGTCCGCGAATTGACGACCGCTAGGAATCTGCAGAACGCGAAGTTCCACCTTCTCCCGGATGAAATGGACATCAAGCTCGATGTGTTTGGTTCGTCGATGGTGTGCTGGGTTGCGAGCCATGTAGACCGAGGAGACGTTGTCGCAGTACGCGATGGTGGCGCCGTTGACATTGCAGTGGAGCTCGCCGAGACGGTGCCGAAGCCATGAACATTCTGCGACGGCGTTTGCGATGCCGCGATACTCGGCCTCCGCGCTAGATCGGGACACCGTCGTCTGTCGTTTGGAACTCCATGAGACAAGCAAGTCACCGAGGAAGACATCGAACCTGGACGTCGATAGTCGGGTGTTCGAGCAACCTGCCCAGTCCGCGTCGGTGTAGGCCGAGAGCTGGAGCGTCGCAGCGCGGTGCAGTTGAAGGCCGAGGGTGATCGTTCCCTTGATGTAGCACAGAATTCGCTTGAGCAACGTCAAATGGACATCACACGGCACGTGCATATGCAAGCATACCTGATATGACCATGCCAGCGTCGGCGATCTCGCCGAGCTTTTTCACCTCTTCACCGACCTCTCCGGCTACATCTCTGACCCCTGCAGGACCGATCACACGTAACCGCGCTAAGAAGATACAACAAGAGGTGCACGCGCTACTTTATGAATTTCAATTAAACACTAATGAGAACTTTATGCTACCTAAATCTTGTGTGTTAATATTGCTTAGGTACACAAGAGAGAACAAGCAGAATACATCAGGGGCGAACCAGAACGAAGAACCAAGCTTGAGTCAGTCCAACGTGACAGGAATGTCAAGAAGGAACAGTCATATCTTTTGACTTCCAAAGGATATGAAGGTCATTCAGGACTTGTTGGAAAGCTCTTGAAGTCTATTTTCCAATGCTTCTAACCCCGACCAGTTTGAAGTTTTCCTCAAGGCGTCCGACCAGTTTTAGTGTTGACTGGTCGGAGGGTCCACAGTCTGCCTGAAGTCCAAATCTTCGTATTAAACTGTATTATTATACAAAGTTTCATAAAGCAAGGTGCACATGGTGTGAAAGCTTATCCAGTTAGCTTTCAAACGCATCCAGCCGCACGTCATTTGAAGTTTCCTAGAAGGAGTTATTGTCAAAACACTGAAGACTGTGCAGAGTCAAACAGCCACGCAGAATCAGCACTGGAGCCATTTTGAGGAGGTCCTTTCACACTAGCGACGAGTTTATTTTTGCTTCGTGTTTTCACCTTTTCTGGAGGGTTGTTCCATCTATAAATACTCCTCTATGCCTCAGATGTAGAAAACTTTTGATAATTTGAGATAATCCCAGATATATTGTAGCCGAGCTGCTGAGTGCTTACTCAACCCTTGTTCTTCCTTGTTCTTCCTAGACTTGTGAGGAGATCTCTCTGAGATCCACTGATTCGTGCTCTACGGGTTCCAGTACGGCTGCCCCGTCTTGTGTGGAATAGCTCCGGTTGTGGTTTTGCGGTCGTTCGGAGATCGAGTCGAAGTCTTCGCGGTTTCGGTGTCTCTCTCCCCGTCGCTTGGTCGCATCCAACCTTGGCAGGTATAAAGCTAGTTATCCGCTGTTCTACAGCAAGTTATCTTTGTGTTCATCAACCTACTGTCGTGAAGATCGGGCCAACCTTGTACTGATATCTGATCGGAACTTATCATCTGGTAATCAGAGCTATCGTTGTCACGGTAGGTTTTGTTATCATCCACTTATATATCCATCCTTCGTTTACATTTGCTACTGTTTTCATCCATCATATATATATTTGTGATTTGTTCATGTCCTATAGTCCACTAAAAAGCCAAAAAAAAAATCATATAGCCATTTCGTGGTATTGTTTCTTTGTGTTCATTTCGTTCATCTTGTTGCTAGTCACCATCATTGTTGTCTTTCCGCCGTACTCTCATTTTATTTTTATCCGCACCCCTCATATGTTATCTTGTGTTTGCTGAAGAAAAAAATCTAGAAAAAAAGGTGTGAAAGAAAGAGTAAAAGAAAAAAAAAGAAGAAAAAGAAGAAGAAAAAAAGAAGCGAAGAGAAGTGGAAAGGGGTTGTGCTACGGTTTCTGAAAACCCAAGTGTTATATCTGTAAATTCAGTTTGTGGTGCACTGGATAGCAACATACATATCTTGTTTTGAACGATCTGTATCACCTTGTTACAGTACCATAGCCCTCCTTGTTAGCCACCTATAGCTCCACCAAAACCTAAACCGGGACAATCGATTCGTAATCCTTACGACCTCTCAACTACCTCCGTTGAGGCTGCCACACCAGCACCATTACAGTCCTTGAGATCAGGAAAGAACTTGGGTAAGTAAGAGGTGAGATTGTGTGTGTCCATAAATTTTCTATTCCACTTTCTCTTGGTGTCCCTAACATGGCAGGATCAGATTCAAGTGTCCATGGTGGAAATCGTGGAGATAGGGAGCCCCCTGTCTCACGGGCCGAACTACGTCATGTGGCTGATTCACTTGTGGAGGCAATGGAAAGGATGCTTGATGCGCATCTTTCCATGGCGGGAGGCCGAGGGCCACCTCGCCCTCATGAAGACCATCATCGAGAGGAATCTGGAGATGAGAATTCTGGTTTCGGCCATGGATTCAATCATTTCGGGAATGGCCGTGGAGGACATGGTGGTGGTCGCCGTGTTGATTTTGATGATCAGCGTGGTGGCCGTCGTGTACATGGGCCTCGTGCACACAGGCGTCATGTACAATTTGAAGATGAAGAGTTTGACGACCATGATGAAGAGGAAGGGCCTTATGGTGATGAAAATCCCTTCGGTCATGGCGGGGAATTTGAGCAGCGTCGGTATCATCGCCGGCATGCTGATTTTGAAGATAGGGGATATCGCCGTGGTCATCGGTAGCATGAAGAACCGGACAATATTGCTCGTGTCAAGTTAAGTATTCCAAAATTCACCGGCAAGGAGAATGCAGATGAGTTCCTTGAATGGGCTGAGCAGTGTGATCAAATTTTTAGAATTCATAATCGTTCAGATCAGCGCCGTGTGAACCTTGCTTCAGTTGAATTCTCTGGTTATGCTCTCACTTGGTGGAATCAAATTCAGGAGAATCAGCTTGAGTTGGGATTTGGGTATATTAACACCTGGGAAGAGATGAAGCAAGTAATGAAGAGACGATTTGTACCTTCGAGCTATCAGTGAGATCTCAGAAACCGATTGCAAAAGTTGAAGCAAGGGAAGAGATCGGTTGATGAATATTTTAAGGAAATAGAGTTGCTGTTAGTGCGGACTGGAACCAGAGAAGATCTAGAGTCTAAGATGGCAAGATTTCTTGAAGGTCTCAATGAAGAAATCTCTGGTTATGTGGAGATGTTTCCATATCGTAACTTGCAAGACCTCGTTGATCAAGCTATGCGTGCAGAGAAGAAAATTCAGCAGGAGTCACGAGGGAAATCTTTTGGCAATCATACCATTGTTGCTCCATGGCGCAAACAGCAGTCCAATGCCTCTTATGGTGGGGGACGATCTCAAGGAGCTGCAGCTAGGTCTTCTCCATCAAGTGCTAATTCAAAGATGGCGGTTTTTACAGCATCATCACCAGCAAATCAGCAGCGGTCTGCTGCAAATTCAGCAGCCCCAACCATTGCTTCTGGTGCCACTTCTTCCACTCGAAGCAGAGAGATTGAATGCCATAAGTGTCATGGCCGTGTGCATGTTGCTGCCCAATGTCCAAGTAGGACCATGTTGTTGAATGAAAAAGGAGAATGTGAATCTGAAAGTGATCCCGAAGATGATGGACCGATATTCGATGAGGAAGTTCAAGAGGAAGAGAATGAGATTCAGCCTGATGAAGGAGAACACAATTGTTTTATTTCTCTTCGCGTGCTGAGTGTCACTGCTGAAAAGGAAGAGAATGGGCAGCGACATAGTCTTTTCCATACCAGAGGCATGATCAAGGATAAGTTATGCCGAATTATTGTTGATAATGGAAGTTGCAATAATATTGCTAGCCAAGAATTAGTGGACAGATTGGGATTGAAGCCGCGGCGTCACCCTAAGCCATACAAGATGCAGTGGCTTAATGATTGTGGAACGTTGCGTGTAAGTCATATCGTGACTGTGCCTTTCTCTGTTGGTAAATATAATGATCATGTGGAGTGTGACGTGGTGCCTATGCAAGCGTGCCAGCTGCTGCTAGGTAGACCATGGTTATATGATCGTGATGTTCAGATTTTTGGAAGAACCAACAATCTGTCTTTTGTGTACAAAGGAGAGCGAATTTCTTTGCTTCCTTTGACACCGGAGGAAATTTTAAAAGATGATCTCAAAAAGAAACAGCGAGAGAGCGAGAACCACTTAAGAGTGATCCACAAAAATAGTGAGGGAGAGTTTCTACAGCCAAATAAAACCCCACAGCTGCAAAGAACCCAGAAACCGGGAAAAGAGGGGTTAGTCATGATGGCTAGGAAAGGGGATCTAAAGGAGTTGAGTGAACCTAATGCCATGTTCTTTGTACTCTTGTACAAGGACACTCTTTTTGCTACTAACACCTTACCCTCTACCCTACCAAGTGTTGTTTTTGATGTGTTACAGGATTTTGAGGATGTGTTTCCAGACGAGGTGCCACCAGGGCTGCCACCCAAGAGAGGGATCGAGCATCAAATCGATTTGGTTCCTGGTGCTTCCCTCCCAAATCGCGCTGCCTACCGCACCAACCCGGAGGAAACCAAGGAAATCCAGCGACAAGTGGAGGACTTGATCAAAAAAGGGTATGTGCAAGAAAGCCTTTCACCTTGTGCTGTTCCAGTCCTTTTAGTTCCTAAGAAAGATGGATCTTGGCGAATGTGTGTGGACTGCCGAGCAATTAACAACATCACTGTGAGGTATAGGCATCCCATTCCAAGATTAGATGATATGCTTGATGAACTTAGTGGTGCTATAATTTTCACTAAAATTGATTTAAGGAGTGGTTATCACCAAATTCGTATGAAAGAAGGAGATGAATGGAAAACAGCCTTCAAGATAAAATTTGGGTTGTATGAATGGTTGGTGATGCCCTTCGGTTTGACAAATGCACCTAGCACATTTATGAGATTGATGAACCATGTGCTTAGAGCCTTTATTGGAAAATTTGTTGTTGTTTATTTTGATGACATCTTAATTTACAGCAAGTCTCTTGACGATCATGTAGAACATATCTAATGCGTGCTTGCTGTCCTACGTGAGCAAAAATTGTATGCTAACCTTGAGAAGTGCACCTTTTGCACCGACAAGGTAGTTTTTCTTGGATTTGTTGTTTCAGGACAAGGTGTGGAGGTAGATGAAGAAAAGATCAAGGCCGTACGAGAATGGACGCCTCCACAGAACGTGAGTCAAGTGAGGAGCTTCCTTGGGCTTGCTGGTTTCTACCGGCGGTTTGTGAAAGATTTTAGCACTATTGCTGCCCCTATGAACGAGCTTACTAAGAAAGAAGTGCCTTTCAAGTGGAAAGACACACATCAAAAGGCATTTGATGAGTTAAAGCAGAAGTTAACAACAGCTCCAGTCCTTGCACTTCCAGATTTCGGTAAGACATTTGAGATTGAATGTGATGCAAGCGGAGTTGGGATTGGAGGTGTGCTCATGCAAGAACGAAGGCCAATTGCGTACTTCAGTGAAAAGCTAAGTGGTCCAACTCTTAATTATTCAGTTTATGATAAAGAACTATATGCTCTTGTTCGGAGTTTGGAAACTTGGCAACACTATCTTTTCCCTAAAGAATTTGTGATACACTCTGACCATGAATCTTTGAAACATCTTAAAGGTCAACTAAAACTGAACAGAAGACATGCAAAATGGTGTGAATTCATTGAATCTTTTCCTTATGTGGTTAAATACACAAGAAAGGAAAGGAAAATGTTGTAGCTGATGCTTTGTCCCGACGTCATGCTTTGCTTACACAACTTGATGCTAAAATTCTTGGATTAGAAAGTATAAAGGAATTATACGCTACTGATTCATACTTTGCTGAACCATATACAAAGTGTTGTGATGACAAAGGATGAGAAAAATATCATGTGCATGATGGATTCTTATTTCGAGCTAACAAACTGTGCATTCCAGATTGCTCTGTTCGAATTTTACTTGTGCAGGAAGCTCATGCAGGTGGGCTTATGGGCCATTTTGGAACCAAGAAGACAGAGCAAGTGTTGGCCGACCACTTCTTTTGGCCAAAGATGAGAAGAGACGTAGAGAGACATGTTCTTCGCTGTGAGTCATGCCACAAAGCTAAGTCTCGTTTGAACCCTCATGGACTTTACACTCCTCTTCCTATTCCTAGTGCTCCCTGGGAAGACATATCTATGGATTTTGTTCTTGGGTTACCACGCACTAAGCGGGGAAAGGATTCGATTTTTGTTGTGGTTGATCGATTTAGCAAAATGGCGCATTTTATTCCATGCCACAAGAGTGACGATGCTTCACATATTGCTGATTTATTTTTCAAAGAAGTTGTGCGCTTGCATGGAGTGCCACGTACTATTGTTTCTGATCGAGATACAAAATTTTTGAGCTATTTCTAGAAAACTTTATGGGGAAAACTCGGGACACGATTGTTGTTTTTCACGACATGTCATCCGCAAACGGATGGACAAACTAAAGTTGTGAATCGAACACTATCAATGTTATTGCGAGCTGTTCTAAAAAAAAATTTAAAACTTTGGGAAGAAAGTTTGCCACATGTTGAGTTTGCATACAATAGGGCAGTGCATTCGACTACTAAATTTTGCCCATTTGAAATCGTATATGGGTTCACACCCATTGCTCCCATAGATCTTTTGCCTTTACCTGTGCAGGAACGGATGAACTTCGATGCAAGCAAGCGAGCTGAATTTGTCAAGAGTCTTCATGACCGAGCTCGAACCAACATTGAGAAGATGACCAAGATATATGAGAAGCGTGCCAACAAGGGTTGAAAAAAGATGTTATTTGAAGCAGGAGACCTCGTTTGGGTGCATCTACGCAAAGATAGATTTCCTGAACAACGTAAGAGCAAGTTGCAGCCCCGAGCTGATGGTCCCTTCAAAGTGCTTCGCAAGATCAATGACAATGCTTATGAAATTGATCTGCCAAGTACTTATGGTGTGAGTACAAGTTTCAATGTGTCCGTCCTCTCTCCATTCTTTGGGTTGGAAGAGTAGAGGACGACTCTTTTTGAAGGGGGAGAGGATGATATGACCATGCCAGCGTCGGCGATCTCGCCGAGCTTTTCCACCTCTTCACCGACCTCTCCGGCTACATCTCTGACCCCTGCAGGACCGATCACACGTAACCGCGCTAAGAAGATACAACAAGAGGTGCACGCGCTACTTTATGAATTTCAATTAAACACTAATGAGAACTTTATGCTACCTAAATCTTGTGTGTTAATATTGCTTAGGTACACAAGAGAGAACAAGCAGAATACATCAGGGGCGAACCAGAACGAAGAACCAAGCTTGAGTCAGTCCAACGTGACAGGAATGTCAAGAAGGAACAGTCATATCTTTTGACTTCCAAAGGATATGAAGGTCATTCAGGACTTGTTGGAAAGCTCTTGAAGTCTATTTTCCAATGCTTCTAACCCCGACCAGTTTGAAGTTTTCCTCAAGGCGTCCGACCAGTTTTAGTGTTGACTGGTCGGAGGGTCCACAGTCTGCCTGAAGTCCAAATCTTCGTATTAAACTGTATCATTATACAAAGTTTCATAAAGCAAGGTGCACATGGTGTGAAAGCTTATCCAGTTAGCTTTCAAACGCTTCCAGCCGCACGTCATTTGAAGTTTCCTAGAAGGAGTTATTGTGAAAACACTGAAGACTGTGAAGAGTCAAACAGCCACGCAGAATCAGCACTGGAGCCATTTCGAGGAGGTCCTTTCACACTAGCGACGAGTTTATTTTTGCTTCGTGTTTTCACCTTTTCTGGAGGGTTGTTCCATCTATAAATACTCCCCTATGCCTCAGATGTAGAAAACTTTTGATAATTTGAGATAATCCCAGATATATTGCAGCTGAGCTGCTGAGTGCTTACTCAACTCTTGTTCTTCCTTGTTCTTCCTGGACTTGTGAGGAGATCTCTCTGAGATCCACTGATTCGTGCTCTACGGGTTCCAGTACGGCTGCCCCGTCTTGTGTGGATTAGCTCCGGTTGTGGTTCTGCGGTCGTTCGGAGATCGAGTCGAAGTCTTCGCGGTTTCGGTGTCTCTCTCCCCGTCATTTGGTCGCATCCAACCTTGGCAGGTATAAAGCTAGTTATCTGCTGTTCTACAGCAAGTTATCTTTGTGTTCATCAACCTACTGTCGTGAAGATCGGGCCAACCTTTTACCGATATCTGATCGGAACTTATCAATACCTGCTGCACGACATACGTGATGTCAGGTCTTGTGTGAGCGTGAGGTACTGGAGTGCCCCCGCCATGCTCCTGTACCAGGACGCGTCGGAGATGAGGTTGCCGTCGTTGCCATAAGCCTTGGGTCGAACGTCCGCCGACGTTCTAGTAGGCTTGCAGTTGCTCATGCTGGCCCGTTCAAGTACCTCCTTGGCGTACTTCTCTTGAGACAAGAAGAAGCCATCATCGTCACGCTGTATGTCGACGCCAAGGAAGATCGCAGGGGTCCCATGTCCTTGACGGAAAACGCGAACTTGAGTTTGTTGATGACGTGTTGTAGTAGCCGTGTGGACGACGCAGACAGGATCATGTCATCGACGTAGAGGAGGAGGTACGCGGTGTCATTGATGTGTCGAACGATGAAGAGGCTGGTGTCGGCGCGGGACTGGATGAAGCCGAGGCTGGTGACGTACGCGACGAAGCGGATGAACCATTGGCGAGGCGCTTGACGAAGGCTGTAGAGGGAGCGTGATAGAAGGCACATGGCGTCTGGATGCTCCGGGTGCTCGAAGCCAGTCGGCTGGCTACAGTAGACCGTATCCTGCAGGTTGCCATGCAAGATTGCGTTGGAGACATCTAGTTGATGTGCCGGCCATCGCCGGGATGCCACCAGAGTGAGCACCGTTTGGATAGTTGCCGGTGTAAGGTCCAAAAGGCTAGAGGGGGGGGGTGAATAGCCTATTTAAAATTCTATAAGCTTCACTAAATAACCACGTTAGTATAAAAGATGGCTAAGCTAATTCTATCACTAGCTCAACTATACTATGCAAGCCACCTATACAATTCTAGTGAAGCAAGGCTATGATCTCTAATACACACCAACAAGACTAAGTCACTAAGCTACTTACTCCTAAGTGATAAAAGCTACACTAAGCAAACTACACTAGGAAAGTACAAGAAAGTGAAGAGCAAGCGACTTGATTCTTATACCAACGATGTAGAGAAATAATGCACTCGAAGAATCAATCACAATGATCAACCACAAGAGAAATCCTCGGCAAAGTGATGACACAAGATTTTTACCGAGGTTCACTTGCTTCCCGGCAAGCTACTCCTCGTTGTGACGATGCACCCACTTGTCGGTTCGCGAGCTAATCGACTATCAAGAGTCGAACCCTCAGCGGGCGCCGCACAACCGCACATAAGATGGGGATCCTCCAAGCCACGAGCTCCACTAGAGTATCCAATTTGCGAACTCCCACGGGGAAGGATCAAGAACCCCTTACAACACTTGGTGAGGGCTCCAACAATCTCTAATTGCGAGCTCAATCACCTCCACTGCTCCAAGCCGTCTACCGTGTCGGGAAACACGAAAGAGTAACAAGAAATCCACAGCAACTCGAAGATCAAGTGTCTCTAGAATGCAACTCTCAAGCAATGCACTTGAATCTCACTCAATCTCACTTAGGATGTGCAACTAAGCAAAGAGATGAGTGGAGGGGTTGTTCTCTAGCTCAAAGGATGTCTCTAGGTCTCAAAAAGTGCAAGAGTTACCCTCAAACCCCGACCAACTTCTATTTATAGCGAAGGGGTACGCAGTTAGCCGTTACCAGACGACATAGTTAAAATCGTGCTGACCGGACGCTCCGGTCACTACAGGACAAGCGAAAACGGTGCGCGTCAGAAGTAGCCGTTGCCCTGACTAGACGCGCTCTAGCGTTTGACCGGACGCGACAGTGTCAGCGTCCGGTCACGGTCCAGTAAGCTCCCGTCGAGACCGGACGCGTCCGATCGCACGTGACCGGACGCGCCACCGCGTCCGATCGCATCTGCCCTCCGTGCTGAACTCCTGGGTGCATGACCGGACGCGCCGGTTCCGCGAGGGACCGGACGCGCTGGTCCGCGACCCTTCTCACACGCGCGTCTGTCTGTGGTTTGAACTGACCGAACGCGCCAGCCGCGTCCGGTCAATTTGACCACAGCGTCCGATCACTGTATTTTCAGTGATAAACATTTCAGACTTTCGCCACCTTTTCTTGCCTCTGGCGCAATAGAAAATAGGCATTTCATTTCCTCGAAAACTCCTCAAAAATAGGCATTTCATTTCCTCGAACCCCAAACCCCTTACTACCGCTCAAACACCACTGCCTTCGCAAATGTGCCAACACCATCATATGAAAAACACCATGTGCATGTGTGTTAGCATTTTCACAAACATTTTCAAGGCGTTATGTTGGCTCTCAACTAGATCCTAATGCATATGCTCAAGATATTGATCTAGTGGCACTTGATTCCCGAGCTAACCGTGATTGCCCCTCTTGATAGTCGGCTATGTATCCTAAACCCGGTCAATCACTTCTCTACTCATCTTAGACCGGCAAAAGGAAAACCCTATGGTTATACCTTTGCCTTGCGCTCTTAGATCCTTTTCCTTCCACTTGATCATCATATCCATCATATTATGTGCATCTCCACCATGATCGTCATCTCATGTCCATGCACCATCTCTTTGTGATCTTGTGGCCACCACTCCTTGCCACATACACCTTCATCACATGTGTTGCTTATGCCTGACTCAAAACACTTAACAGATGGCATTAGCAACTTGGTGTCATTAATTACCAAAACCAAACTTGGGCTTTCAGCCGGCTTGACCACCGGCGAGAAGGTTTCACCGAAGTTGATGCTTGGGCGCTAGTTGAAGCCGCAGACAACCCGCCTGGCCTTGTATCGATCAAGGGAGCTGTCAGGTTTCAATTTATGCTTGAAAACCCATTTGCTGGTGTTGATTCGAGTGTTGTGCGGCTGGTCTTGAAGGTCCAAGTGTTGTTGGACAACAGCGTGTCGTACTCTAGCTGCATCACGGCTCACTAGTTGGGGTCGCGTAGGGCTGCCGGAACCGACGAGGGGATGGGCGACATTGTGGTAGTCTCTACCTGCAGAGCGTACCTCGGGTTGGGCTTGACAACGCCAGCCCCTGCTCGCGTCACCATGTGATGTGCCGGTGCTGGTTGTAGGGAAGGAGGCGAGCCTAGGGAGGAAGTTGGCGGGGTCGTGGTAAGCGACGGGGTTGATGAAGGTGCGCTCGGTGATGGCGGTGGTGTGTCTGCTGCAGCTGTCGGCGTCGTGGCGAGCGGTGGAGCTGTCGATGGTGACTGTGCCATGGTACCAGTAGTGGACACCGGTGGGGGGGTTGCGCCTGGCGTGCCATCCTTGCGTGCGTCGGATGGGATGGGAGGTCAGCGACCAGCTGAGTGGGCGACGAAGCTAGCGTGTCAAGCGTGTCACGAGCACAACATCATGGTGGGTGCATGCGTCGTCATGCACCGACGCATGGCGAGACGATGAGGAGGGAACCTGCGCCTTGCGGAATGGAAAGATCTGTTCATCAAAGAACACGTGTCGTGAGGTGATCATGCGCTGTGTGGCGACATTGTAGCAGCGATATCCGCGGTGATCCACGGGGTAGCCAATGAAGACGCAGAGCGTGGAGCGAGCGTCGAGCTTGTGGTTCGTTGTTGCTGTGAGGTTGGGGAAGCAGCAACACCCGAACACGCGAAGCTCGTCATATGTTGGCTCGACGCCGAAGAGGAGTGCGAATAGCGTAGTGGTCCCAGTGGTGCGGCACGGTCGGCGCACGGTTGATGAGGTACGTCGCCGTGGAGAGCTCCTCAGCCAAGAAGGCTAGCGGAGCTGCACTATGGAGAAGCATGGTACGTACACAATCATTACGAGTGTGTAACACTCGTTTGGCCTTCCCGTTCTGCTGTGAGGTTTAGGGACAGGAGAGGTGAAATTGGATGCCATGTTCCATGAGAAAGAGCCAAAGAGAAGTGGAATCAAACTCCTTCCCGTTATCTGTCTACAGAGCTAGAATGTGCAGACGGAATTGAGTGTGGACATACGCCATGAAGGCATGCAGGTTAGGCCGGAGCTCAAACTTTTGCCGCAAAGGGAATGTCCAAAGGTAGCACATGTAATCGTCGAGCACAATTGTTGGTATAAATTAAGTGCAACTAAAATATGAAGGATTCTGCAAGCGCACAGAATATACCATTGTAGCATTTTACCGGGAGTATTCCAGGTATCGTTATTTATATTTTACCACAGGGAAGCAAGGGTTAAAGAATCCGATAATTTACCATCATGTATCTACTAACTTAGTAAACCAACTAGACTATAGCATGGGTAAATGATACATGAATGATAGGATTTATGCAATATGACACACATGTGAAGGTCACTAAAGATATGCAACTAGTTAACTTGGGAGGTCAACGGGTGAGGTAGATTCCTATGATAATCTTATCACATGGTAAAGGTATACCCAACTATGCTAAGACTTGCCATACTCTTGTGCACTTCGGGATGCCACTAGACAGGAGAAAGTACCACAAAGGATACCTCTACTAACGTGACTATGGTCCTACAATTTAAGAACCTGTTCGATTCAGTATGGACGGGGCTGTCACCTCCCATAACTACCATACAACCAGGGAAAAGGGTGAACTCATAGGCAGAGCATCGTGTAAACACCACGCTTACACGAGGCTCGGCTGCTTAGCCCAACTGGTAAAGCCTAGACTAAGCGCTCTATGAACTAGCACACAAAAGTAATGATAAACTCAACTAGAAAGATATATTCAAAGTAAGCACATGCATGTAAATAAGAGAATAAGTATAAGTCTTATAGAATGTTGAAGTGAAGATACAAGGCTTTACCAAGCCTCCATGACTTGATCTGAAACCTTGAGCAAGATTCCAACTCGACCCTCTCTCCCAAGATACTAATCTACTACATTGGAGAAGCTAGCCCTAATCCCCTAGAGAGGTCATCCTTTCATGGGACACCGCTCACCTGATCCTGGCTAGAAAATAATGAATTAGGGTTTAAGGGATGCCTCCACCAGGGGCTAGGGGCCTTGCTTATATAGCCCTCTTGGAAGCACTGCAGCCCTCGGATCAAATCGACCTTGATCTACGATTATTATTGATCCTCAAAGGCGGTGGAGGCAGGATCCATGAGGTGGAGCCTGATTGGCCACCTGGGTGGGGCGGCCGCCCCTAGGGCTGGGCGCCCGCCCCTGTCATAGTGATAGGTGGGTCCCACCTCCCAGGGTTTGGCTTTCCGAACCTTCTAGATTATACTTTTTCCATATGTGGTCCTTTCTCTCTATGTAAACCTAACATGTGGGCCATCCTTAGTTCTTTTCAGCTGATCCCCTGCAGAAACAGACATTCACCAAAACTCATGGAATTATGTCAGTAAATCCCCTATATCTAAGTGGTAATTATTGTTTAGCCCTTTTTATGCTATGTTGACGGTTAAAAAATAATACTTATCTACCATCAACAACAGCAAGATAGTATTTGTAGCCGGAATGACTGACAATGGGTGAGGTCCAAACATCAGAATGTAATAACTGAAAGGGAAAATATGCATGTGATGTAGAGTCACTGAATGGAAGACGAACATGCTTGCCTAAGCGACATGAAGAACAAGAGTGTGCCACTGATTTATTACAACTGAAATCAAAACCAGCTAAAATTTGTGAAAGAACATGGTGTTCGAGATGTCTGAGGTGATGGTGCCACAAGGAGACCACTGAGGACGATGAGGTAGCGAGAGCTTGATGAGCCAGCAACCGAAGAGGGTAGAGATCACTAGGCTTTCACATTGGAGCATCTCCGCCCGCATTGGAAGATCCTTAATGGAGAAACTAGTGGGGTCAAATTCGATGGGAACATTGTTACCACGTGTAAGACGCCAAACAGAAATTAAATTCTTTATCAAAGAAGGAGCAATAGAACATTGCGCAAATACAGTGGAGACGAGGAGGTGGGAATGGAACTGAAAGTCTGACGAGTCATAGGCAATTGGGCACCATTGCCAACTGTGATCACGGAGGAAGAGGGTTTAGGATGGTTGGGAGAGAAGTTACCAAGAGACGAGGCCACGTGAGTGGTCACGCCTATGTCGAGGTACTAGTCGGCGGCCCTTAGAGGCTGGGTGGGCACGCTGACGGTGGACAACGCATGATGGAGTGGATCCCGGTTGCCAAAGGAACCACCGGCTGGAGCAGGAGGTTGATAGGCCATCATGGCATGTTGTGGCTCAAAAGGGTGGGCGAGGTCCCAGAACGCCGGCGGCGGGTGCACGGAAGGGTCGGGCCAGGCCTGCACATAGCCTGTCCACGAATTGCATCCCACAAGTGCCTAGGGAGGATGGTCGGGGCTGCCACCGTTGCCGCGTCGTGCCCTTTGTTGTTCTTTGGATTGCAGTTGCGAGATCCACTTGCGCCGGCTATGTTGTCAGTGGAGTTGGCAGTGCTAGGTGAGTCGCTGGAGCCACTGGTGCCGGATCCATGCCCGGTGGCGAGTGCTTGGTTGGCGTCGGCCTGGGCGTCGTGCTTCTCGCTGAGTTCCTCAAGGATGAGATATGATCTAGCACTTTTGAAGGTATGAGGAGGAAACTTGGCGGTGATCATAGGCTTGAGGTGGCGATAGCGAGGGCTAAGGCCACGGAGTAGATTGAGAACCTGACTTGGTTCGATGATGGGATGACCGATCGCATGGAGTTGATCGGCGAGGCACTTCAGCATGGTGTAGTAATCATTGATTGACATGTCACCTTGGTATGTGCTGCGAAGTTCAGCCTCGAGGTAGACGGCTCACTGAAGTTTGTTGTCGAGGAAGAGCCCTTCGACCTCGTTCCACAGGGAGAAGGCGTGAGGTGCGGCTTGTGGATGATGTCAAAGACGGATTTGGATACGGTGTTAAGTACCTAGTTGACAAGGAGTGGGTGAGCGAACGTGCGGCGTGAGCCCAAACTTGCCGAGGGCGGAGTCAAAGAAACACCGCCACTGGGAGTAGTTGCCCTCATCAATATCGAGGGTGATGGGGACATGGTTACGGATGTTGATGGTTTGCAGAACGGAGGCGGCGGCGGGCTTGGGAGGTTGGATCTCAGAATCGAGGGAGGAGTCAGAGTGGTTGGAGGAGGGCGCCATGGGTGCGGCGGCTGTGGAAGCTGTGGCGAAAGGGTTCAAGAAATTTTCGCCAGTAATTGATACCATGAAAGAGGAGAATGCGATCAACCGTATTTTCTATTGATCTCAGATGTACATATTTATACAAGTACAAGAGCCATTAGCTCAATTGGCTATCCTGCTAAGTCGGCACGGGGAGCTAGCGCAGCGTGCAGGCGTAGCATGCGACGCGGACGCGGCGTGTGACGTGGACGCGACGTGCGACGCGGACACAGACTGCCGTTGGTGGCTAGTGTCATTCATCCATGCGCTTACAATGTGGCATGTTATGACTGAGTCTCTAACAATGCAAAATTTTGCTCCATTCTAATTAGTGTTTTTCTATGGTTATAAATTCAATTTCTTGGTGCTTCTGTTGCAAATCTGCACCTTTGGGACATGTTTAGCTTATATGTGTATTTGACGGTCACAGATTAATACCTTTTCTTGTTTGCATAGACTGATTTGTGTGTTTAGGTACATTCTAGTTGGTTCTTCAGACTAATATCATTGCCATGGAACTGATCCTTTATCCTTTCAATCAATACAAGAGATAGATAGAATGTTGTCTGAGCTGAAAGAATTGAATGGGCATGTCAAGGATTTTGACAAGGCTAGATGTTCCTACGGTGACTAGCGGCGCCAATGGCTGCTACGCTAGCACTTGGAATCTATTCCAATCAATGCGAAGCATATGATATATGGCTAGTTATTACTAGGAAAACAAAGAAGTAGAGGGAACAAAAGTGGTGATCCGTCATTTTGCACCGGAATAATTGTGAAGAACCTTTGTGTAAGTGTCTGAACTATTGATATATTCTATTTTGAGATTCTATTTTATATTTATTTGAAAAACTAACCAATATGATTGTTTACAGGACTCTTTCACCAAATGTTTTCTACATAATAATGTTTTCTGGTGCTGATTCAAAACCATTTTGGCAGTGGAAGTGTGCAGTTGTGCTTGTGCACAACAACATGCCGTTGCTCTCATATCTTTTGTGAAATGGTTGTTTCATTGTGTAAAAACACAAAGCCTATTTGTGATCTGCCATTATGGGGATCAGATAAATATCCTGCATTAGTGTATCCAATAATGTTAGAATTTGGACCTCTTTTGTAGAAAAGTCCAAGATCTTTCGTGTCATTTAAATATCTGAGGATACATTTTACTCCCGTCCAATGATGCTTGGTAGGAGCAGCGCTATGTCGGGCTAGCAAGTTTACTGCAAATGCAATATCAGGCCTGGTGCAATTTGCAAGATACATGAGAGCTCCGATGGCACTAAGATTTGGAACTTGAGATCCCAAAATATCTTCTCCTTCATCACGTGGTCTAAATTGGCCAGTTTCCATTTTTAGAGACTGAACAATCATATGGGTTTTGTTGGGATATGATTTATCCATATTGAATTTCTCCAATACTTTTTGGATATAGGCAGATTGATGCACAAAAATTCTAGTAGGAAGGTGCTCAAGTTGTAAACCTAAGCAAAATTTAGTTTTACCCAAATCCTTCACTTCAAACTCCGTCTTTAGATGATTGCGTGCTTCATCAATATCTCGTTGGGTGCCAATGATATTCAAATCGTCAACATACACCAATATAATACAAAATCCCTTTTATGTCTTTTTGATGAAAACACACGGAAAATCATCATTGTTAGAGTATCCTTTTCGCAAAAGGTACTCACTGAGTCGGTTGTACCACATTCTTCCTGACTGTTTTAAGTCATAGAGTGACTTTTGAAGCTTTACACAATACATGTTGCGACTTGCGTTTTGATTCGGCATAGAAATTCCATCTGGATATATATATATATATATATATATATATATATATATATATATATATATATATATATATATATATATATATATATATATATATATATATATATATCCGAATCAAGTGACCTATAAAGATATGCAGTCACTACGTCCATCAACTACATAGATAGACGATTTTGTACGGCCAGAGATATAAGATATCGAAATGTTATTCCACTCATAACTGGCGAATATGTTTCATTGAAATCAATGTTGGGTCTCTCCATGAACCCTTGTGCTACAAGCCTCGCTTTGTATCTCACCACTTCATTATTCTCATTCCGTTTCCGGATGAAAACCCATTTGAATCCCACAGGGAAAACTTTTGGAGGTGTAGGCATTGCTTGAGAGAATACCTTCCTTTTTGAAAGCGAAGTAATTTCTGTTTGGATTGCCTCTTTCCATTGATTCCAGTATGAGCGCGATTTGCACTCTGCCATGGTCTTAGGATCTGGATCGTTTTAGATGAGTTCTGCAATCATTGCAGAAAAATCAATGTCGACAATTGTAGTCTTTCGGTCATATGATTCTCCAAACTCGAGATAATTTATGGAAATTTTATGTACCCTTTCAGATGCATCATCATTTCCCAAAATGGTTGCATCAGGGTATTCAGATGTCCCAACATCAGTAATTGAGTGCACTGTTGATGTGGGGTGTGAAGGTTGAACCTCCACAGGGTGTTTCTCAACATGATTTTGAGTTGCATTTACTATTTTGAAAGATTTGGTCTTCCTTTTCTTTTGCTTGCTAGGAGCTGCATCTGTAGGAATTGACGTACATCTCCCCCTCTTACAAGGGAGTTGAGTAGTTTTATTTGGTACCTCTACTCTTGCAGGCACATTTCTTGCAGGATTATAGGATTTGGTAACATCCTTATAATCAACAAATGCATCTGGCGTGTTATTTGCAATGTGTTGCAAATTGATTGTCTTCTGAACTTGAAGTTCAGATTCTAAAGTACGTGGATCATGGTTGGAGATGGCTATTGCATCCCAGTTAATTTCCTGGCATTGTTTATGTGGTATAATTTCTCCCCCCAATGCCGGGAAGTGATCTTCACTGAAGATACAATCAGCGTATTAGGCCGTAAATAGAACCCCTGTAAGAGGCTCTAAATGTTTTTTAATAGACGGTGATTGATATCCCACATAGATTCCTAATTTTCTGTGGGGGCCATAGTTGTACGCTGCGGTGGTGAGATCGGTACGTATGTAGCGCAACCGAATTTTTGCAGATGGGAAATGCTTGGAGGATTTTCACGTACTAGTTGTAGCAGGGAGGTTGTATGATATGCAGTTGGATGCAATTGAATTAAATTAGCAGCGTGTAAAAGTGCGTGACCCCAACATGATGTTGGTAGATTGCTATTCTGTAATAATAGTCTTGCAATAAGTTTGATTCTCTTGATGAGAGATTCTGCCAACCCATTCTGAGTGTGGACATATGGAAGAGAGTGCTGAACTTGAATTCCTAAGGCCTTACAATAGTCATTGAAGGCTCGAGAGGAAAATTCGGCGGCATTATCCATTCGAATTGACTGGATTTGATGTTCAGGGTATTGCGCTTTTAGTTTGATAACTTGAGCGGTTAATTTTGCAAATGCATGGTTTCGTGTGGAAAGAAGACACACATGAGACCATCGTATGGATGCATCTATTAAAACCATAAAATACCTAAATGATCCAGACAATGGTTGGATAGGACCACATATGTCACCTTGAATGCGTTCAAGAAACTTGAGCGGTTCGGCTCGAATTTTGAGGTAAGAGGGTCTCAAAATTAATTTCTCAGTGGCACACGCGGTGCACACATAATATGAGGATTGGAGAAGTTTTGTATTACTTAAATTGTGACCAATAGAATTAGTTATAATTTTTCTCATCATCCCTATGCCAGGGTGACCAAGACGATCATGCCAAGTTTGGAATGCATTAACATTCTGGAAAATTACTTTATACGCAACATGTTGTGCGGGTGTGAGATAAGTATAGTACAATCCAGACGAAAGTGAGGAAACTTTTTCAAGTGTTACTTTGCCATATCCGTTGTTCTTTGTAATGAGAAGGAACTCTTCGTTATTCTCATAACAAGTTTTGATATAGAAACTATTTTTTCGGATATCTTTATAACTCAGTATGGTATGAGTTGAATCAGGATACAAGTGCATCCTCAATTACCAATGTTGTACCCATTGGGAGTGTAATAGTGGCTCGTTCGGAGCCTACTATTACTGCATCGTGTCCTGCGATTGTTAAAACATTTCCTCTATTCTTCGTGAGAGTTTGGAAATATTTTATCTCCCTGAGTATAGAGTTAGTGGTACCACTATCCACTAGGCAAGTTTCCTCCTCCATCGGATTGACTCCCGTACATCTATATTAAATGGAGAATAAATAAAAAATTCTCAACAAAATAAATATATATTTTATTCATTATTGATATCAAATGTTTATGATTATAATGAAAATATAAAAGGTTTGATGACAAATATAAATTATTACATCATGTGGGCACATGGAAATGAAAGTCTAAAATGACGAGGAGCCTAAGCGTAGTCTCCAAACATATCCTTAGAAGTGTATTCTAAGAGCATGTTGTTAACGTCGTCAGCGGTGTCATCAAGTATAGGAGGAGCCTTGGTGTTGCTTGGTCCCGCTGCAGCGGAGCATCCTTGGGCATCGCCTTGATAATTGAAGTGCGCTTCAAATTGTCCACCTTGCTTGGAACGATCTTGATTAGAGTGTCCACGTCCCACAGACTTCAAGTATAATTCCACTAGGTGCTTTGGGGTGCGACACTTCTTAGTTGGGTGGTTGTAGCAACCACACCTCTCACAAGTTTTGGACTTGTCTCTGTTGGACTTAGAATTGTCTTTGCCCTTGGCACCGCGAGGCTTATTCTGTTTCTTGCGCTTGTTCTTAGCATTGGAGGTTTCAGGATTATCATTTTGAATGGCTCCTTTTGTTTTCTATTATGAGTATTGGCATGCACTTCAGGCAAAGGCTTGGAACCCGTAGGGCCCTTATTGGAGTTCCATAGAAGGAGCTCATCATGCCTTTCTGCTTGAAGCAATGTCTTGATCAACTCAGAATAAACAGTAAAACCCCTTTGATGGTATTGTTGTTGAAGGATCATGTGAGCGGGAAGCATGGTAGACAGTGTCTTCTCAATTTTGTCTGCATCAAATGGTTCCTTCTCATAAAATCTTAGCTTAGCGCTAATTTTGTGCATAGCGTGATTGAATTCACCTATGGATTTGAAATCCTGTATGTGAAGGTGATTCCATTCATGGGTAGCCTCAGGTAAGAGGACTGCCTTTTGTTGTTCATACCGCTGCTGAAGAGCCTCCCAGAGAGCACGGGGATCCTCTTCCATCAGATACTCGGCTTTGAGATCTGGATGGATGTGGTTCCGTATGATGAATAAGGCATTATATCTTGGGGAGCTGTAATGGCTGAATACAGTCCGCGCAACGATATACTGACTTTTAGGTCCGGTGCCCATGTAGAAAAATTTGTGCCGTCGAGAGTAAGCTCAGCGAACTCACGGTTCATCATGATGCCTACAATTGTGTGTTGCCATCGATTAAATTAATGAGTTAATAAATCTTAGGTATGAAAATAAATTAATATAATATAAATTGTCTTGAATTGCATAGAATGCAAATTAAATTAATCAAGTAAAACTTGAATGCAAGAGAAACGGTAAGTACAATGGAATTGAAAAACAATGTAAAACAATAGAATAGAAAACAATGTTAGTGCAAATGGAATAAAATAACCACCGTGAGGATGTATGTTGTATTTATTTTAAATTGAAGCTGAAAACTTTTGGTACAACTACTATATGAAATAGTAAATTGATATGAGCAATTATATCATTGCTTTATGACAGCCAGCGTTCCCCCTAATGCCACATGATGCTTAGGCTTGATGAGCGTGGGCTTCACCCTTTGTGGAGGGGAGCGAACCTGCACTTTCTTCGTTCGCGAGCCGACGAGCTGATGGTCCATGAGGAACACTAATACATGTGAGGATGATGCACGGAGGAGGTGCAACGACGTCGTTGGCGCATTCCAACGATGCCGGTGATGGAGGTGGTGCAGCAGGCGTTGGATCAACGCCGACATATGCCATGAGACGCGACGGGGCAGACATGCGTGCTGCCATCATCGGTGGTGGAGTCCGTGGTGGAGGAGGCGTTGGTGTCCTTGCTGCGACGTCGAAGTCTGGGTTCATGGGGCACACCTCGTGTGGTGGACACGGGGCGTAGCCATGCACAAGACATGGCGCCGGTGCCGGCAATGGAGATGCCGATCCTGGACTTTGTGGCGCAGCCTCTTCTGGGATCGTCTCTTCCATGTGGGCATCGTGGGGCTAATCTCCGAGGAGGAATGAAATCATGCGTAGGAGATCATGTTGAACCATAGGATGGGAAAGGTCTAGCCCATAAAGAAGAGCATGGTGGAACTGTAGCATAACCGATTGGAGAATTAAGTAGGCTAAAGGCATGGGAGGAGGCGCCATTCTGCCTTGATCAAAGGAGCACAGCGAGCAATCGTGCCGATAACGTATTACAAGTGGAAAGAATTGCAAGTGACAAGAGAATAGATCTCAAGACCAAGTTTTCATTCATCTTTCTCATGTATATATACAACTTTGTGACATCAATAGTATGTGGGTTATGGAAGTCATAAACCAGCCATAAGATGTCATTTAACCTTATGTTACAAAGATGACATAAGAGTGAGATTAATATTTGTAACAGTCGCCATTGCCCGGTGATAGTGTTCACCGTGTTCCCAATGGGCCATTCGGAAGACATTGCCGACACCTTTGGGAGATGCAAATTTGGAGAACTTATTCAAATTTACTTGCTTTGTTTCTGCTCTTAGGATGCATTCTCTTGAAGTAGGCGTAGTTTTCTTCTGTGCTGCTCGGTGGTTTCTACCATGTAATTGGGATTATATTTCTCAAATCCATGTACTCTGGTTCTAATGTCTTAATATATGTGAATTTTCAAAAAAAAAAATACACACACACATGCACACACATGGCAACATGTCAAACAGTGGCCAGCACCGAGGTCGCGTGGAGCTGCCACCACCATGTGCGGCATCTCAAGATTCGTGAAGTCGGCGCCTCCATGGTCAATGAAACCGCTAGATTATCTTCGGCAGAAACGATTTAACTAATAAGCCGTCCAGTTCAAATCGATCCGCACTGTACTTATTCAGTCCTGTTTGGCTGTTTGCCGCACCGACCAGTCAAAGCCTGTGGTTATATTGGGATGCCAGGAACTCAACGTGCAAGCCATGGCCTGCTGCGACAGATCGTACGTCCTTGCTTGGTTGTCCATCCCGGCGATCGAGCCAGAATCGTATCCATGGCTGCTCGCACGCTCTTATACGTGTGTGCGCGCCTACTGCACGCATACTCCGTTGCCATGCGTGCGCTGAGCATCAGTGACACTGTACGAGTGTGCATCTTCTTCCGTGCTGGGTTTCGAGGCTAGTGAAGACTTGGAAGCATCGGCACTGGGGTTGAGTGCAGACAAGCGGGGATCGATCGTTAAGATGCCCGCCGTCTGAAGCAACAAGCAACGGTGGACCAGATTCCGCTGCATATACATCCCAGATCACCCCGGCCACCCTCCCCATCTCCTCTCTAGTAGAATAAATAAACGAGTGAGCAAGGCGGTCCTGGGCTGAATCTTCTCTCCTGTCTGAGCTGTCTCGGAAACAGCGAAGTCTCTCGGGCACACATGGACGGGTCCTGGAGCCATGTACTACAAGCCCGTGTGCTGGTGATGCTGCATTTTTCAATTCAAGGTGGAGTGTCTGTACCTGACTTTACCAACTTCGAACTCAACTAGCACGAGCTTAGCTCTCGGCAGTCGAACTCTGCACGCAAAGGAAAGGCTCCTCGATCGTCCTCGTCCTATACACAGCCTTTTAGGAATGCAATTAGCTAGCATATATAGCTGTCATGCCCCTAGTCATTGACATCTGACGTTCAATCCATGGAGGAAAGAGCCCTCACAGCTCAGTAGATATGCAACCATATATATGCAGATATCCAAAACAGCTACTACTAGAGAAGGCCAATTAGCATTCTTTCTGCTGTTACAAGATCACCTGAACATTACTAGCTAAGGTAAAGGATTTCATATTCTCATTGCCTGAAAAAAAATGATATATACTTCCCTCCAATAAAATAACCTATTTTCAGGATGTCCACACATCGAATTATACATTTAAACTTTTGTCTGACGCTTTATAATAATTTAGACCAAACTATGTGAAAATCAGAGCAGCATATATATAACCTTAACAGATGTGTTGTCGCCCTGTAACTCATGCAAACGTTAGTTGTGAATCTTGTGATTGACAAGCAATAGCAGTAGTGTACATATTATCTTGTGATTTTTTTTTCACTCTTGCAACTCACAGGAACTAGTATCAAAATATAAATATTTTAAAACCGTAACTCATTGAAGAAAGTTGTGGTGTAGGTCACGACATACAAATATAATATAATATAATATAATATAATATAATATAATATAATATAATATAATATAATATAATATAAAAGCAGAGTTTAATTAAGAAATAAACATGGTGGGACTATTTTGTTGTGGGGTAATAATATGGTATACATAACTAGTACGAGCATGTAGAAAGAAAACCACGTGATCCTACATATGAACCTGATCTTTTTTCTGTCCCTCTTAAGACTACTTCATCAGAACAGGCTATGTTATAGAAAACAATACAAAGAATATGCACGTCAAATATATATATACTCCCTTCATGTTAGTAAAAGAAGTCATTTTAGACCGGGTTTGAGTCAAACATTGGGAATATAAATCATAAATAACTTTTAAGTTGTTAAGTTTGGAAATGTGAAAACAATATGAATAGATTTGTCTTGAAATATACTTTCATAAAAGTATACATATATCACTTTTAAATAAATATTTTTATAGAAAAATAAAGTCAAAGTTATGTTTTGGAGATCGTGTCGTTGTCTAAAACGACTTCTTTTACCAACCTGGAGGGAGTAGCTGCTAGGTAAGTTTATTAACATATATATAGCTAAAGAAAATGATCAGTCATAGCAGACAAAAACATAGATGGGAAGCGATACAGGATAACTTTTCAGGTCAAAACGCTCGTCGAGAAATTAAAATTAAATGTGTCAGTCACATATGTATATTATTTATATATATCACCCCTACCGAAAATGTAGCAATGCCGAACTATAGCATATGGATGGCATTTTGGCAAGTGTGCTATAGGTGTCCACCATTATTATAAATTTTGATGTGGAATGAAAACAAATACTGTGCTATATAAATAGTATATAATAGCTTCGTTGTTTTGCTTCAATCAATAATCATAAGTTCTGTAGACTCTGATCCGCATACCGTTCTAGACTTCCAGTTGAGAGAAAAACTGAAAAATTAACTCACTGATGAAAATGCCAAAAACAGAAAGTTGGACAATGACATCATTAATCATTCAACAGATAGATACGCATCAGTTGTTAAAAAACTAATGCCTGAAATAAAGGGTCCATGGAAGAACAGTCTTTATAGATAGTACCTGAAAACTAAGTGCTGAAAGGATCCATTTATCATATACTTCTGTCCTAAAAAGAATAGAATTCTTATTTCCCAATGAGTTAAACAATATCAAATTAAATTTGACTAGATTTATACAAGATAGTATCAACATTTGTATCTTCAAATAAATTTATTATAAAAATAGATTTTATAATTAATCTAGTGATATATTATTACACATAAAAATATTAGTAAATTTTTTGTATATGATTGGTCAAATTTGAAATTGTTTAACTCCTTGGAAGCAAGATTTTTATTCTTTTTAGAACAGAGGGAATATCAACCTCGATATAGAGATTCATTCGGGCAACTACAAATAAATTCATAAAAATCTATTGTTCAGTTCAAGCAAATTAAGGAATATCATCTGCCTATGCGTGAACTAATCCACTGAAACAGCGCGTTTGAGCTACACAAGTTTGGTGTTAGCTGCTATGAGATTTGCATAAAACTTTGAGTGCCGAACCCATACTGATGGTTGTACTATTTATATATATGTAGGATCATGACGCGCTTACTTCGTCGAACTAATTGAAGCAACCAACAATATCGCAATGGACAATTACAAGAAAATAAATGGTACATACATTCCATAATATTGGATTGGATGAACTTTTTAGTCACCCAATATATATATCCACATCTATAAACCTATTTCTAGAAAACTTGTATATATAATTAAACTTGCACACGGTTTATTCACCCAAACTTTCTATTAGTTGTGATCCCACCAAAATGTTAAATAAATCCATGCATGTCAACCAAAGTATGCAGGATGCTCACTTGGGTTAAGGGAGCTATAGTGATTAGTACTTGCCGGCTGCTCGGCCTCCGCAACGTACCCCGCGGACGACGTCGACATCCCCGACGCGCCGCCGGTGGCTGCGACCTCTTGGCCTGCCTCCACCACCGATACCACGTCGTTAACGTGCACCGGAGCCGACGCAGGAGCAACGAAGCTGGCCGTGGCATGCGCGCCGTCGTCAATGAGACGGTTGCCGCCGGCCTGCCGGTACCTGTGCTTGAGGATCTCGGCCCTCACCGCCTCCAGCTCGGCCTCCAGCGCGTTCACCTGTTGCTGCAGCAGGGAGATGGCGCCCATGCAGCCGTACACCGGATCCCGCAGCCGGAGGTTGGCCTCGTACACCAGGCTGCTCGCTGCGTCCGCCCTCTCCCCCTCCGCCACCTCCTGTGACAATCGACGCGCGCGTTTACATGGAATCCATCTACGGTGAAATCTTTTTATAACTAGATAGAAAAAGGATAATTTTTTGTTCATGTTGAGGCTTTACCAAGAGGATCTTGGAGACGTTGCTGGCGCCGAAGACCTTGTGGACGGCGGCGAACTTGTGGGGTTCGTGGGGCGAGAAGTAGGGGGCGAAGGGGCACTCCTGCGCGCAGCGGCGGCGGAGGAGCTTGCACGCGGCGCACGGTGTCAAGGTGTTGAGGGCACCGCCGAGGCCGAGGCGGCATGGGATGTGGTTGTCCGCCGGCACGGTGGAGGCGGAGGCAGAGGCGGCAGCGACGGCGAGGGCGGCGGCTGTATCCGGCTCTCGCTTGATCTTCTTCCCGATCTCATCGAGTCTCTCCCTGCAGGTGGAAGTCCAACAGGCAGAGCTGTCACTTAGGGTTTGTTGCATGTGGGATCAAAGAGGGGAATAATCTTGAGAATTTTGATGGTATAAGCGCAATGGAACGAGGTTAAAACAGTATGTGGTATTCCATTTTCTCTCTCGTGATTAACTAATTTTCAAGCAAAAGGAAACGAGCAAAGAACAGCGATTAGATTCCTTCTCGAAGAAAGTTTTGTTGTTGAACTGTGACAGAATTCAAGGAAGACACATGGAGACAAACGAGGAAGAAATCTTACCTCTCCGTGGACATCCAGGCATGCTCTCCTCTCCTGTGCTTGGGAGATGCAGAGGAGACTTGATTCTTCCTAGCACACTATTAATATCCCTCTTGATACTACGACTTGTCCTATACTCAAATTTAAAATAGAAAACAAAGTAAACTAGATCTTTTAGCCTTTTCAAGCCACTCTTTCGAGTTGGGGGTCTCCTTTAGTATTTCTTTGCACCCATAATACATCATACGTTATCAAATACTTACAAAAGGCACTAGACCTTTAATTATACTGTCAACATCACCAAAACCCACTTAGAGTTACATATGGGCATGCAGCCCGTAGCCCGATGCCCCGGCCCGAAGTTCGGTTTTTTGGCCCGGCCTAAGCACGGCACGACCGGTGTCATGCAGGCCTAGGCCGGCATGGTCCGACTCATAGGGCCCTGCCTGGGCCACTCTTTAAGCACGTCGGGTGGCCCGGCCCAGCACGGTGAATGGCGATGGCCCGGTACAAGGCCCGCTATAATAGACTAAAAGGCCAAAATCCCTACAGCCCAACAGGCCAACATGACTCCCAAACCCAACTTCTGGAATCGAGTCTCCACTCCCCACAGGCGTCGCATGCCCGCATCCTCATATTGTGAGTCGCAACTCGCTCCTCACCCGTGCGGCCGCCGCCCGACTTCTCCTTCCCGGCTCCTCGCGGCACACGGCGCACCTTGCTCCTCGCGTAAACGCCGCGCCTTCATCGCCGGCTGCTTGTCTTCCCCTCCCGGATCCTTGCCCTGCTAGCGCGCCTCCAACACGGCCTACTGGAGTGGCCATGCTCATCGGGCCATCCCGCCCGAAAATCAGCATATAGTGCTGCGCCTGGGCCGACAGCCAGGCACGAAGCCCTCTTCGCAAGGCCTGAGCGGCCCGCAAGCCATGCTGGACCGAACCCCATCGGACCATGCCTAGCACGGGCCCGTGCCTAGTACGGGCCCGTGCCATGCCAGGCCGGGCTGGCCCGTTGCCCATCTATACTTAGAGCTTGATTGCACTTACAGTTTGCCATCACTCAAGAAAGGAGAGAGTAATCCTAAAGCTAGATTTTGAAAAGACATTTGAAAAAAAATTGAGCATCAAGCAATTCTCGAGCTCATGGAGGCTAGGGGTTTTGGCAATGTTTGGCTTTCCTGTTACAAAAGCATACTATCTTCTGGAACTTCAAAAGTTCTTTTAAATGGTGTTCTTGGCAAAACAGTTCTATCGGGTACCATGATTAGGGGTATCCAAATCAGGGATAAAACCCTTTCATCAACCAAAACTAAGCAAGACCGCTCACGAGCAGTTATCTGTCTCGCCCGAGGCCGGCTCGATCAAGCAACCTTCAACAGGTCGATTCTTCGCCTCGCCCAAGGCCCCGATACAGGGTCTCGGACAAGGGAAGTTCTCCGACTCGCCTGACCGCAGCCTCTGATGCCGCTCCCCCATTGGCGTGCTCGAGACCCCCTGTGATGTCACCCACGTTCCTGCGCCGACCAACTGGATAGGCCAGGAATGACAAGGGTCAAATCACGACGCCATCGCCCATAACAACATGGGGAAGAGCTGCTGGTTACTATGCCGCCCATATTAGCACTATATGCATGATCTAGGCCTGCGTGGTGTACGAAACGCCGCTCTAGGCCCCTATTCCCTCGAACGGGATGAGATCACGCCATGATTCACGCCTCTGAGGCCTCGGCCCTCTATGCCAGTCAAACCGCAGGGACAGGCACATCACCATAGGGATGGTCACGACTCTACGCGTTGTAGTTGCGTCATCCACAGAGCCACATATGTCAGGACACGTCACTACAGCATCAAAGGACAGGGGCCACTCCTCCAACAGTGGTACGCCACCAACTACAGGTCAAGAGTGGAGGCCTCGGATCTTCCTTCCTAGGAAAGATATCACGTAGCGCATGCATATAACTCTGCATTCCCCTTGAATCTATAAAAGAGGAGGGCAGGGACCATTTTAGGGAAAAAAAGGTGAATCCATACGCCATTCGACTCATCACGAGCGAGCGTTCTACACTTACACATCTTGAGACCTGGGATCACCTCTCTCTCTCACCTGCTTGTAACCCCTACTAGAAGCACTTCAGTGCAAGATAATACAAGACTCCCCTCTCCCACTAGACGTAGGGTATTCTTTGGCCCGAACCAATATAAATCGCTTGTGTTCTTCTTGCACACCATCCGGATTCCTGACGCGCAGACACATATTACTCGTTGGTGCTAGAACCACCATTTCTTACACCGACAAGTTCATTGTAAAAGGGGAGTGATGCAAGGAGGCCCTCTTTCACCCTTACTCTTTGTTCTTGTTGTAGACTTCCTCCAATCCTTGCTGAACAAAGTAATAGCAAATGGCCTCCTCAAGTTTCCTATTCCTTTGAACTCCACCTCATACTTCCCTATCATCCAATAAGTTGATGACACACTAACCATCATAGAAGGGGATGCTAGACAATTGTTCTTCTTGAAACTAGTTCTGCTTTCTTTTTTCAGAATCAGCCGGTCTGAAGGTTTACTATAATAAGTCTATGATGGTTACAATCAACATGATTGAAGAAAAGTTGGATCATTTGGCAAACACCTTTAGATGTGCAAAAGGGGCCCTTCCCTTCACATACTTGGGTTTGCTATTTGGATTAATTAGACCAAGGGTTGAGGAATTCTTGCCATGGTGAACAAATGTGAGAGGTGACTAGCAAGCATTTTTGCATTCCACTCACAAGCTAGTAAACTAGAGCTTACAAATGCAGTCCTATATGATCTTCCAACTTTGTATATGAGTTTCCTATATCAGATCGACAAATTTATAAAGCATTGTCTATGGAAAGGTGCTGAAATTAACTAAAAGAAGGCACTATAAAAGGTTCATGGGAGATGGTGTGTTTTCCAAAAGATGAAGGGGGCCTTGGAGTGATAAATCTAAAGAAACACAATGAAGCACTGATGTTGAAAAACATGGACAAACTCTTTAGCAAAAAAAACATCCCCTGTGTTTCTCTAGTGTGAGAGAAACAATATTCTAATGGTAAACTCAATCATATAAAAATGGTTCTTTCTGGTAAAGGCAAAATTTAAAGCTAATGGACTCTTTCAAGAGTCACTATCTACTGCATATGTTCAAAATGATTAGAGCTGCCTCTTCTAGCAAGATAGCTGGTTGGAAGAACCCTTAAAGGATGAATACCCAGAACTTTTCTCCTATGACAAATCAAAGGCCATCTCAATGAGGAAACTTTATGCACAAGATCCCATCACAAGCGACTTCGGTCTACCTCTTTTGGCAATACAAATATATCCTGCAATACTTTCCATTAACCAACTAGAATGACATCTGGAGTTACAGTTGGGGAGGTAAATTTTCTGCTTCAAATGCTTATATTTCTTTAATTGGGCATAGACAAGTACATCATGGTTTCAAATGGTTGCGGACCTGTTTCATCAACCAAAGCATAAGGTATTCTTCTGGCTACTCACGAAAGATAGATTAAGCACTAGAAACATTCTGAGATGGAAAAATATTCAACCAGAACCCTATAATTGTGTGTTATGTCAGTCTCAACCAGAAGAAACGGTGCAACACTGGTTCTTTTCTTGTCCTTTTGCTAAAGAATGCAGGAGTCTATTGAACATTGACTTCTAGGTTGATTCAACTTTTCCTAAAGCTTTACTACAAATAAGGTTCAGTCACATTCCCATTTTTTCATGTTGGTGGCTATCTTAATGAGTTGGGCAATTTGAACAGCAAGAAATGACCTCATCTTCAACAACATTCAGCCATCAGTGAATTTTTTATTTATTTTTAACACTTTTTTAAAACTATTTTTAAATTTGACACTGTTTATTTTTTATTTTCAAATCTAACGCTTTTGGTCGCGCCTATTGCCCCTGGCGTGGCCAAACCACGTTGCCGCGCCATGCATGGTGGCACAACAGAGGGGATGATGTGGCAGTGACCCTGACCTTGACCGATGATGTGGCAGTCACTGTTGCGCCACAGATCTTGGCGCAGCAGTGCCGCGCCATCCCGCACGGCGTGGCAAGACCAACTTAATGTCGCACCGAAGATTCCCTCCCTTTCTCTGCCTTACTTCGAACAGAGGGGGAGGGAAGTCTTAGGCGGCTGTGCCGGCGCCTCCAGCCTCTCCCAACGCCGCCCACCGCCCGGCCCTCCCTGCCCCCAAGCTTCTCCTCAGCCTCGGTCAAGGTAATGATGCGCATCTTTGTTGTTTGAACGGTGGATTCAAATATTATGATTGGTAGCTAGGGTTTGGAGGAAAAGTATATTTGGGAACTATGGGTAGCTAGGGTTTGGAATTAAAATATTAGTTCGATTTTGACAATGTTAAGGTTAAATAGTTAGTTAGAAGTATGTTTACCATGTTTAGTCTAAGGTCAATTTTTGTTCATAATTGTAGGTTATATTTTCTTAGCTCTAATACAAATGGTTCTCCTTTAAATTAATTTGTAATGTTTCGATTGGTGTTAAATTACAACCGTTTTGTTAGATGCAAGACATGTATCGGGAGGAGTTTTGGCGAAAATAGGGTCGTCCTAGAGAATTATACCCCAACGCGTCTAGCAAAGATGGCCCCATCCCTATTGACCTCCCTGTCCCTAACTGTGACTATGGTTTCCTGGCCGACGTGTTTCAATCGAGACATCCGGACACAGCGGCGCATTGCTTCTACACATGCAGTCGTTTTAATGTAAGTAATTCTTTCCATACCTTTTTTCTTCATTTGTGTTAGTAGGTTACTAATATTATGTTAGAATCTTATTTTGTAGGCCCATGAGAGGTGCTTTTTCTTTCAATGGATCGACGGTCCAGACAAGTTTGACCCAAGGTACTTTCTTTCGACAATTGGTGGAGAGGGACACACCCACATGAGCACTTCGAGCGGTGGGTTCCACCTCCCCCTAACCCTCCGCCAATGATGCCTAAGGAGAAGCACCTTGCCACACTTAGACGACTTAAGGAACCTCGTCTGTGTGATTGCGGAGATCGAGTTGTGATAAACCCTGATAATACGTTGAAGTTTGTGTGTCCCAACAAGCACGAAGTAAGTGGAAAGTGTATCTGTTTAAATGTTTATCTCTATATGTGTGTGTACTAATTTATTCTCTTTTAGTGCTTTGGATTTACGAAGTGTCATTTCAAGGAGTGGCTCTATGGTCCAAAGAATCAATGGCCGAAGCCGCCAAAGGAAAAGGAAAATAAGAAAGAAAGGATAATTATCGAAGCACCTCCTATCATGTGCGAATGTGGTGTCAAAGCCAACTACGGCCTAGTCCCTTCGGAGCTTGGAATAGGCCATTCGTGTGGCCATATGATTGACTATGATGAGGTTGGTTACTGTTGTGGAAAACATGAAATCATTTTTTTTCTGTGAAGCCTTATAAATGCAAGTGAGAATCTTATGATGGTCAAGCTAAGTTCTTGGATGAAATCAAGGCAAAGCAAGTAATTGCACGGAAGTTTGGTCATGGACCTCAGTTCGTCGAGCTCTTCGTTAAACAGCACATAAAGAAGATGCATGAGTTTACTAGACAGCGTGGTTTACATAACCCGATCGATGTTAGGCTTGACAAATGGGGAATGGAGAGACAGAGGAAGGCAGAGGAGGAGAGGGCAAGGAAGGAGGCAAGAGTATAGATGTAGGTCTTGAACGACCATGTTATTCTAGTGAGTGATTGAAAGCCTTGTTATTTTCGTTGCCTGCTTTTAAATGTAATACAATCGTGTTGCTAACTAGTTGCATTTTATACATGAAGGGATTGGATGCAACGAGGACCGTGCCATAGAGGTTGCCCATGCAAGGTTTCAGGAAAATGTTATATGAGCACAGAACGTGAACTGGTCGCACCGTTCTATCTCTGATTGTGGTGGCCGATGATGGGGACGAGGATGAGGACAACACTGCCAGGTTGAGCGAGCTCATCACTCTAGCGGAGGCGGGCTTGCAGGCGAAGGAGGATGAGGACGACACTGGCAGACTGAGTGAGCTCATTGCTCTAGCAGAGGCAGGCTTGCAGGCGGAGGAGGATGCATTCTTCTCTTAGGCCACAGAGGCCATAGATGAAGCGGAGGTCGCTTACTAGAGGCGATAGGCAGATCAGGGCAATGTAGGTGAGCCTAGCCACATGAATGAGGTGGAGGAGGACGCGTTCTTGTCTCAGGCCACAGATGAAGCGAAGGCTGCTTACTACAAGCGACAGGCAGATCAAGGCAATACAGGTGAGCCTAGCCACAACAATGAGGTTGGTAGAGGATTGGTACTCGGACGAGGAGTTGCTTACTCAATATGTTTCTGGCTGAGGATTTCTGATTGCGCCATGTGGTAGTTCCATGCTTTAGATTTGGTAGTTCCATGCTTTAGTAATGAACAATGTTATGTGTCAGAACTTTCAGTGTGTTGTCTAGTGTTTCATTTGAACTATTGATGTATTGTACCCATGTAACATACACTGTCCCCATGCAACTTTCATTGTGTTGTCTTGTGTTGTAATTCGCCACAAAAAATGCTATTAGAAACTCAAGTGCTGAAAAACATTCATATGCGGTACAACATCTTGAATTTTTGAAAGTAATGGAAAAATGTGTAACTTAGTAACTAAGTCATGTAATCTTTCTTTCTATAAATTTTGTTCTGAGTTAAAAAGGTTGCTCCTATACTTGTTAGTCTTTGGCTACGCCTTTGTCTGGCCTAGGTGGTGCCGCGCCACGGCTAGGCCAACGCACCATAGGCCACGACGCGGCAAACCCTCGAAGCATTTTTTAGCATCGACTGGCCGAGCAGCCCCTTTCTCGATGTAGTTTAAACATATTTGGACACGAGGCAACTTAGTCGACCAAGTTCATTCATGAATACATAAATTCAATGGATTTGGACATGAAGCAAGGTAGTCGAACAAGTTCATCGATTCAACATAAGTTCATCAATACTACATAAGTTCATCGATACATGAGTTCATCGATACTACATAAGATCCGTTTGACATAATTTCATCGACTACATGTTCCATAAGTATTCAACCACAAGTGCAACAAAGTACATAATTTGGGTAGTACATGAACTCCAAAATAAAGCAAAGTCATCAAGGATGGACGTCTTGCTGACATGATCCTACAAGATCTTGAGCATCTGAAGGCCTTGTTCAAGGTGTATCTACATTAACATGAAAATGTAAGTAAGAAGGCAAGGCAGCAAGTTTTGCAATTCGAGAAACTTGGAAAAAAAACATGGACTATGCTTACCTAGGCCCTATGTCCCAGGAGTGTATGGGTCCCTCGGATGCCTTTGTCTCTTCGGATTTGTAGGCAACACATTAGGGGTGTACCCAATGTCGGTGCGGTCGCGATGGCGGGGCTGACGGCAGAACTGTTGCGCGTCACTGGTACCCTGCAAGTATAAGACATGCTAGGTATTTAAAAAGTAAACTTTGTTAGTTGAAGCCACATCTCAAAGTGTAAAAGGAGTACTTGTTCGTCTCCTTGGGTACCAAGCGGGGCACCACCTAGCTGAGACATGCCAATTTCGTCCGCTTGCCAAGGGTTGGTGGTGTATGCGGAAGCCCGGGGCATCATCATCGTCATCATCCTCATTTGTAGGGCCCTTCCCAGCGTTATAGTGGGGTGGTGTACGCACAGCGAAAGTCGCACCTGTCATCAGCTCAGAAGAACCGGCTGGTGTCCTCAAAGAGGCCGAAGCCATGCCACCCGACCACGCCGGGTACTCAGGTTCCTCCCACGGAGTATCCATGCAGCTCAACTTTTGAGCTAGCTTCCTGCAGCTCTTCTTCACTTTCTGCATCAACAGACGTTAAAGAAAAATTATTTCCCAAGCGCATTGAGAGTAAACAAACATTTTCATAATGGACAAGTTTATGTGTACCTCCACAAAAGCCTATAGAACGCCTATCCCCTACCCTCTAGCCTCATGAAGTCAAAATGTTGCTTCGTTGGACAACCTTGACAATTGTGTGGCCTAGGTACAAAAAGGAGGTTGGACTGTTTTAGTACACTTACTAAATGCCAAATGGATAACAAATTGTAGTATTTCGGTATCTTACCATGTATCTCTATAGCGGAGCTCTCTCTGGTTGCGTTTACTCCCTAGTGGCAATGTCGTACGCATCTTCAATGACATCTTCCTCTGAGTCATCATCAATTGCGTCCTCAGTGTGGGGGGCTTGATATGTGTCCTTGTAGACCTGTGAAGCCATTGAAGGTACTCATCGAAGGTGTGCTGGTCGTGTGGAGGATCCACGTCGACCAATCACCACTCCCTGGTCTCCCACAACTGGATGTACTGGTAGTGCTTCACTCGCCAATCCTTCTCATTGTACCTCTTCCTGCGGTCATACTTGCAACAAAATGATAGTTAGTTCTACCACACACACCTTACAATTGTAACTTTGTTATGAATCAATAAAGCACCCGTGCAATTTTTGGTTGGTGGAGTAAAGCGGTAGTGGGTAGCCTGTAATTCTTCCGAATTGCCTGCAAACCCTGATGGGCAAGTGGATCTCGACCATGTGGAAGAAAATAAGAGGGACATTGCAGTTTTACTTGTTGGACTCTTGCCTAGTGACAGGACTCAGATAGTGCTAGAGCTCCATAGCATCCCAAGGCACCAAGTCACCTGAACATTTCGTAATTGAGTTAGCTTGTGATATAGTGTACATCCAACAAGAGCACACACATATGTAACCAAAGAGAGCGTAACCTGGTGTTGTGTTAGGACGTCGAGCAAGTCGATGTACTCCCTGTACTTGCGCCGTGGATTCCCTCTAATTAACTCTGCTTCCTTCTAGATATACAGAGTAGTAGGTAGTGTGTCCTAGTCGTTACATTGCTGCATTGAGAAGTACAAAAATGAATTAGCTAATCATAATTTAATCAAATGTAACAGCTTTGAAGGAAGTAGTGAACCGAAGTACTTACAGGCAAACCATGAAGAAGGGGCCTCCTAATGGGCCATCTTTCCCAACACCAAACCTAGAGTAGGTAGGAGCAACCCCCTAGGTTCGCATTCGGTGAGGTGCGACGGCAGGCAATGCAGAGCTGTCGATACGTCCATACCAGGACCGCACTGCCCCAGTTGTACGTCGTTATGTTCTCCCACGACTGGCGTGGTATGTCAAGAAAAATTTAGCTAATGGTGTTGCCTGACGCTTCGGGAAATAAAAAAGCACCAAGTGCTAAAGGTAGACTCTAGCGAACCTCTAGATCTCAGCATCATCAGCTTGTGGGTGCAAGTTCTCAAAGCGCTCTATGATCCACAACGACAAAACACCGAAAGTTTTCCTGAAATTCACAAAACACAATGAGATGCAATGGCATCAGGAAATCAATGTAAGTATTAAATATGGTTCAATTCCTTACTTATTTTTTCTAGCATCCTTGTCATCTAGTGGAACAAAGCCATAGAACTGAGCCACCAGGTCTCCCCAGTGATCGTTGTCAACTATACCTGTCACTGAAAGTCCCCCCAACCAAAGGCCAAAGATAGCCTTCACGTCCTACATGGTGATGGTCATCTCACTGCAAGGCAGGTGGAATGTGTGGGTCTCAGGCCTCCACCTATGAGGTTGCATTACAAAAATAGAATGAGTGTTATTTACCTCAAATTCATTTTAAGAATGTTTACGGAGAATAAAGGGACTCGCACCTGTCTACAGCTGTAGTGAGAAGTGCGAGGTCAAGGGCCGGAAGACTGGAGTTCACAACCTGAATAAGCTCGAGGAAGCCGGGATGCCATATGTACGGCGCGTAACGCTCGTCCCACTGTTGTGCCCTGTTGTGCATGCGTGGCCTCAAAGGAATCAAGGCCACCTCAGCATCGCTGTCAGTCAACTTGTGAGCTCGGTGCTCCTCACCATAGGCCACCTCAAGAAGGGGGTACAGCGGATGTTGAGCCATCCTGGTTCAAATTGATAAACAAAGGCTTAGAACAAACATTATGAATAATACAATATTGAAATTAACATTATGTAGCATTGCAAAATTTAAACTACATGCTATGCAACATGGACAAAATATGGAAGAACATGTACATATTGAAAGTAACATTAACAAGCATATCAAACAAGTTCACTAGGAAAAAGCAAGTTCTATGTATGGACCTACTGCCCTTGTCTTCTGTGCCTGCTAGCCTTGTGACCAGGTTCTTTGCAAATAGAGCAAAGATTCCTACCACAGGTCTCATTGAAGTCTCCCCCTCCGTACATGTCTTCGCCATATCCTCTCATAGCGTCCATGTCCCCCTTGAGTCGTTTCTTCTTCCTCCTAACCTTCCCTACCTTCATTAGCTTTGGATGCGACATGTAGTCATAACCATGATTAGGGGGAATTGTGTCGGGTCAAGGTTTGGCTCGAAGCTCTTCTCCCAAATACTAACGGTGTTCGAACGAAGATACAAGGGTGACATATATGGCATACCCTCGAAGTCATATCCACGGACCCTACATGCCGTGATCATGTGAGAGCAAGGGGCATGCACGATCTGAGGGACGTTGCAACTGCACTCTACTTTGTCAAGATCAACTCGGTAGTTTCGTCCACCATAACGTTCATCGCCCAAGCTTGTGTCATCCTTCCTCCATACATTAAAGACATGCCGGTGAATTCCATACGGCTCAGCGGTATGCTGCTTGGCCAGTTCCTCGGCCTCCTTCAAATGTTCTATTTCGGGCTTTCCAAATCACTCAATCTCCGCTAGATTCCTCTGCGCAAGTTTCCATCTCTTGACAAAATATTTGTTACACTTGTGAAACGAGAACTCAACAATTCCAAACATAGGCAACAACCGAAAAACTTTGAATACACGGTTGAAAGACTCTGACAAGTTGGTGGTCATGATGTCATACCTAAGACCGCCCTCCTCATATGCTAATGCCCACTTAGCCTTCTGTTCCATCTGCCTATCTAACCAGGCCTTGCCCGCTTCGTTTAGCATCTTGTCTAGTTCTCTCATTATCTCCTTAAACTGGTGCTCTGTACATACACAACACAGAGCCTTTACCTTATCACAAATCTCCTTCTTCCTTTGATGCGAGAACCCATCTAACTAGGCAAAATGTTGCATGCACCATCTGTGCACTAGGGGCGAGAACCGATTGATATGTTCATCTACAGCATTAAGAAGCCCTGCGTGGCGGTCCAAGATCAAACATATAGTGCGAGATGGGCTAAGCACTTGTACACATAGATGTCGCATGAACCATGACCATGATTCATTGTTCTCTCCCTCTGCCAAAGCAAAAGCCATGGGTACTATTTGGTCCTCTGGATCAATAGCAACAGCCATCATCAAGGTGCCCTTGTACTTTTTGGTCAAGAAAGTGCCATCAATAAGTACGACTGGCCGACAATACTTGAATGCATGTTCCATCTGTGCAAATGACTAGAACACACGATGCAGGACATGCCTCAACGGGTTCTGCAAATACATCCTTCCGGTGTCTATAAACCATTTCAACCCAGGGTTGTAGTAACTCACTGCACACAAAATTCAGGGAACCCTATTGTATGCTTCCTCCTAGTTACCCCAATGAATCGCCAGGGCAATTTGCTTAGCACGCCAAGCCTTTTCGTACTTCATATCATACTTAATGAATCCGGATATGGACTGTTATAAGGAAGACACCGAAATGTCGTTATTATCATCAACGAGCCCCAATATACGATGGGCAAGGTAACGTGCAGTGAGTTGCTGATGATTTTCCTTCCCTTTATTTGATAGGCAAGTGTGGGGTTGGACCACTTTACTTATCCTTCACTTGCCATCACTCTGTCTCTTTCATGCATTTAACCTCCACATACAACCATTTTTGCATATCACGTGGTACCTCAATTCCTGGTCTGAATGAGTGATGGTGTATGGCCTATGGTGATGGACAACATAGTCCTGAAGGAACAACTTCATCTCTGACATTGTATTGAATATCACCCCTTGCTAAGGATTTCATTCTCATGGTCATACAATGATTTCCTACACATCTGTAGACCGGTGTCACAAACTGTCATATCAGTCATGCTGACATCCCTATAGTTCGGAACGCCACTGAAAGGTATGTTCATCGACCTTAGTTGCATAAGCTCTATCGCTGTGTAGGGATCTAGTGGAACGTACTTCTATGCTTTGCTAATTCTAGCCCATGAATCATAGGGGATATCATCCTCTGGAAAATCAATCCTAGTCTTCCCTGAGCCGGCATAGCATGAAATACCTTAGTTGGTACTGGTAATGGCATAGCATGAACCGGTACTGGCATACCATCAACCGGTGTTGGCATAGCATCTCTGCCTCCTTGGTCAACGTTCAAATCATCTAAATCACTGCCTACTACATCACTGATCATGTCCTCCTCCTCCTGCTCCTTCTTTTCCCGCTAGAACTCGTTCGCATCAAAGTCATTGCTTATAAGGCCTACTGACCGCCTCGAATCATCGACTGCCATTGGAGTTGAATGAAGTTGCTTCTGCGTCAACTGACCGTCCAAAACCATGTTACCCGAGGTTGCTTCCCCTTCGACCCCCCATTCTTGTTCATTGCCTCCAGCACCATCAATGGACGGCCCCTCCTAGAGACCCTGTATCCTATACCCATTCTCCACCACCACCTCAGCCATGGGCACATTAGAACCTTGGATCACCCTATTGTAGCGAGACTAGTGAGCACGGTCGCGCAAGGGCATCAGGACATAGTATGCCCTAGTCTTCCCACTATCAAATGTCTCATTTGGTGTGAAATCAACGCCAAACTTTGCATTCAAACGGACATAAAGCTCGTTGAAGCTAGGAGGTTCACCAAACCATTCCAATTCTTCTTCCATATCCTCAAACATACCATCTTCTTTCCTAACATTTTCTCCGTAAAAAACTCGGACGCAACAATCCATCTACAAAAGCATTTGAAGAAACTTCATCAAGTCGTCCAAATCGTCGTATCACGCACTACTAAGTACCAACATTTCAGAACTAGTATATATACTAACTACCATTACTACTTGAAAATAACAAACCCTAACTTCCTAACAAATCCCTAAACCTAAAGTTCTAACTAATAAAAACCTAAAACCTAAACCCTAAACCCAAAAATCCTAACTAACAAAAAACCTAAACCCAAAATTACTAACCAAACCCTAAACCCAAAATCCTAACTAACAAAAACCTAAAGGCTAAATACCTAACCATACCCTAAATCCTAACCACCAAACTATACCAAATCACTAACCCTAATTAATTGATTCAAAAATTAATCACAAAAATGAGGGACTTGGAGGGGGGAATACCTTAGCAACAATGGGGAGAGCTTCTAGGGGTCAGCCCCGACGACTGAGAGGGCCGCCGGCGTCCTCGCCAACGGCGGCGGTGCCCACACGGCCGGCTGTTGATATTTGTTAACGCACACAGAAAAGGACCCGCAAACGCACGGATATCGGTGAGCATTTCACTCGAGAGATATTTCTAGAGTATCGTATTTGTTTATCCGCAAGGAGAAAGCGTGCGATGACTAACCTAAATCTATACTCAACCCCTGGGCCACACTACAAGGTAGCGAAGATATAAGCGATTAGAGAAGATTACGACGATAGTCTTGTTCCAACCTATGGTAAGCTATGAAACTATTGGTCTATGGGGACATACCGATGAAAAAGAGATGCCACAGAGGATGTTTTACTAGGGCACTTAATCCTACCAATCCTTCTGACGGAAGGAGGCTCCAAAGGTAACAATGGGACTGTCACTTCCCACGCTACTACACACCGATCCGGCCAGACAGGGGATATCTACGAGTATCTCTAGACTAAGCACCACGCTTACGCTACAGACGATTACCCTACCCTCTACCATGGAAGATAATAAAGTAAACTCGTAAACCATAGAACAATAATAACAACGTACTTACTTAGTATTGAAAGTTGAATTACCCAAGAATCCAAGAACCAAGCCTCGGGTTAGGAGACTTGATCCCGTAGGTACAAGCCGGAGAGGAGACACCGACATGTCGGGCTTCCTCCAACTCATCCATCCACTCTAACTCTCTCAATCTAGAAGAAGAACTCTAATATCACATGGAGACTACAAAACTAATCTCTCTTATATGTGCCCTAAGAGAGAGATCCATTCAAGGCACCCCTCTCTGCTAATCCTCACAGGAAATAATAAATTAGGGTTTCAAGGGATGCCTCCTCCAGGGGCCATGGGCCTTGCTTATATAGCCCTCTAGGAAGCACCACAGCCCTCGGATCAAACTGACCTTGATCTATGATTATTATTGATCCTCAAAGGTGGTGGAGGCAGGATCCGCGAGGTGGAGCCTGATTGGCCACCTGGGTAGGGCCGCCGCCCCTAGGGCTGGGCGCCCGCCCCTGTCATAATGACAGGTGGGTCCCACCTCCTAGGGTTTGGCTTCCCAAACCTTCTAGATTATACTTTTTCCATCCATGGCCCTTTCTCTCTATGTAAACCTGACATGTGGGCCATCCTTGGTTCTTTTCAGCTAACCCCTTGCAGAAATAGACATTCACCAAAACTCGTGGAATTATGTCAATAAACCCCCTATATCTAAGTGGTAATTATTGTTTAGTCCTTTTTCATGCTATGTTGACGGTTAAAAATGATACTTATCTACCATCAACAAACTCCCCCAAGCTTACCCTTTGCTCGTCCCTAAGAAAAGATAAACTCAGTGATGGATCAAGAGTTGCTACAATGCTTTCACGCCTCAAAAGTACACATGCGTTCAAACAAGAACTCTCCTTTGGATTAGAACGAACTATCCTGACTTCAAACTTACCCATATTACCTTTTACCATAGGGCTTGTAGCCATCACATGGGTCTTGAGCAGTTGAAAGACAGAACGGTCAAGTCAAGCGCTATGTCTCAAGCTTTTTGATCAACCATTATTCTAGAGTTTTGCAGGGTTTTCAAATAAAACTCAGAGATTCCTGTGTATGACCCTTTCACGTCTCTCCTTTATGGTATTTCTGGATCCTCACCAAGGCATTTATGGTGTATGCCTTCTCTCTTCTCTCAAAATATGTGATATTTTTGGCATAAGGCATAGTAATATTATACCTTCTCTCTCACCCTACTTCTAATAGGTCTATCTGGAGCTCATAGGTGGGAGACAAGGAATCCATACTTGCAAACATTTATTTCATAGTCAGACACATGGATCCAGAGGGATAAGTCCGGCCATACAGTTAAATCAAGATGTGCATGTATGTGATCCTAAATATGGGCTGAGTGGATATGTATATAGTGGTAATGATGGTGGATGTAAGTGGAAATGAAGGGGTAGAGGAAAAATGGTGAATATCTATTTCTACTTTTGCTCCTTGAAAGAAATTTATACCTCTCTTAAACTTTGAAGAACTTGCTGAGAACTTGGGTTGCTAAAAAAATCTCTCATAATTAGGACCCTTGTCCTTTTATTCTCTCTTTATTTTTATTTCTCACTCTCTTTTCCTTTTTTTAAAGGAACTGAATACGATGGGATAATTCCCAAGTATGTTTTTAGAAACATAGATAAGAGATAGCAACAGAAATGTTGGAGCTTATAACAAAAGGGGCTAAAAATGGATGAAGGGTTCTGTTCACTTCCAGTATAGGAGCAGAACAACTTGTTGGGTTGTGTCTAATGGAAAATATTTAAATGCATACCTCTAGGGTAGAAGCAGCATAAGTAGGTGGAGTGCATGTGAATCTTGATTTTAACTGCATGACTAATCCCCTAGGGTCAACACAGACTAACTACACTCAATGCTTACAAGCAGCTAAGCTAACAAGTGAAAGTATTTCCTAATCTAGTAAGCATGTATATATGGCTGTGGTAGAAATTAAACTCTCGTCATACAGGAACTCATCATGCAGGATTTTTAATTTTCAAAGATAAATTCTTCAGAACTCTAGTATCTCTAGGAGCTTGATAAATAGCAGCTCAAAACCTTCCCATATCATATCCGCCAACTACCTGGACTTAAATCAAGCATTCAATACCCACGAGTTTCAGGTTTAGAGCAAATCTTAGATCAAAACAGTTGTGTCTAGAACTCAGGAGAGTTCGAGGTTGAAAACTAGGTACTTGAAAGGAATTACGGCAGAGCAACTATTCATTATTTGTATGCAAGAGATTATTTGAGATTCTTCTTTTATTAACAACTTCTTTAAGAACAAAGACAAGCAAACTAGACACATCCTTTTTATTTTGTTTCTATTATTTTAGAACATTATTATTACTAAATAAGAAAACTCATAAAGAATAAGGTAAAACAGAGAGAAGAAAATTCTTAGCTGGATACATGGGAGTGCTTTCCCCCAAGCTAGATGTTAACGTAGTCGTTCAATCTTATGAAGTAGCAGACTGGCAGCGAGGATGTTCTTCCTCCTCTAGTGGAGCATTAATTGATGTTGATAATTGTTGAGATAGTGCTCCACCAGTGGATAGAACATCCACTTGCTTGTTGGCTCTTCTTGGTCCTTCAAATCCTATGAAACTCAAATAGACAACAAAACTTGTGGAATAGATTAAGCGTTAGTGGTTGGTCACTCAAGCCTTAATTGTCCAGAGTTTTTAAGATTGTTCTTGATTCTTTTAAGCAGAGTTTCAATAAGATTTCTCTCAAATACTTTTTATATTTTTTATAATGCAGAGAAAGTCTAACAAGATGAATACATATTTATTTTTATTTTATGCCAGCACAGTGAATATTCTTATGGGTCCTTACATGCCACAAAATTATTCACATGGGGCTTATAATTTATGATGCAGCAAAGCAAACATATATTTATTTTATTTTCTAATGAAATGCTAATGCAGAAAAGTAAACATGCTAAAAGGAGAATGATTATGCAACTGCTGAAAAGTAACTATGTGAAAAGGAAAACTGATGCAATGCTAAAAACGGATAAATATGGATAACTACCGATTTCACCTTTCGGCAATGGTTCAGTATTTTTAGGTCCCCTGAACAGGGCTTCTTACCATATTCATTCTATTGGTGCACTATCTAGTCCCATAGTAGAGACCTTGATAGCTTGCACCTCTTGAGATGGTGTCGCCCACGTTCCTTGCTCTTCTAGTAGTTTGAAGTGAAGTACTAGTTGTGGAAACTGGCATCATCTTGCTCCTTGTACATGTTCGTAGGTCCAGGATCTTTACTTGTAGGATTCTTGGGGAGTTGACAAGCTCCTCTACTTTAATGTTGGAGTGTGCTGGCACTATAACACCTTGTGGAAGCTTTCCTTCGTTGGTCGTTCTCGTTCTTTTGTTCGTGCGCCAATGTCTTCTCTGTTGCACTTCTTATTTCTTACATTTAGTAATATCATGTTTTGTTCTCTCTTTAATTTGTGCTTGGACCGTTAGCTCTTCTTATTGTTTCATCCCTGCATATCATTAGTGGACAACACATACCCGAATAAATATACAAGCAATGACAAGAGCATTGTTAGCACAAAGCTATGGGTCACCTTTCTATGCTGTAAAAGAATTTATTTGAACATACTAGCATAGAAACATTTACTATTACTTCCTTTCTAGAGGATTGATTTTATCTTATATTTGATTCTCATATATTGGCATTATGGAATAACTCAAACTTATAGAAATAAAGCAAAGTGAATTGAGAGATTGCAAACTAGCGTGTGGATCGATAAGAGCATGATAGGAGGAAGGTCATGGTTGGATCATCTAAAGAAGTTGGCCTTCCTTCCTCATGCATCAGCTTCTCAATCTAGTGAGGGTGCAGAAAGTTGCATGCTCTCCTCTTATCGATCTTTCTTGATTCCCGATGATTAATAATTGACAAGAGAATGCAACTGCAATTCAAAATCCCCCACGATGCTCTTTGTCTTCAGTGACATGACAGAGATTTGTTCACCTGCTTCCATAGAGTGAGTGCTTTGATTGTGGATTATGCTTTGTGATACTCTTCTTCTTTCTCTTTGGCTATGAATGAGTTGTGTCTCCTTTGTGCAAGATTATTATGTCTCTCTTTATCTCCAGTATGAGTTCATCTCAGGACTTTCCCATTTTGAATTTTGGAGTTTCTCTGCAGGGGTTAGTCTAACAAAATATACCATTGTCTTTACTAGCAGTTTTTAGTTCAATAACCAAACTAGACTCCATGTCAAATCAGATTAAGGAAGGTTGTTTAACCTAAGCACTATGCTTAATTTAAAAGCCAATAGAAGCATGTACACTACTTCTAAACTAACACTTACTAGGGTAGACAAGGGTAGCATGAAAGCATTATAGAGATTTACTCAAACAGTGATGAAGGAGCATGATTGTTGTTTAGCAAATTGAGCATGTCTTAAAGGTAGGGACAACCACGATAATGTAGCAACATGGCAAGAAATGTATTTATGGAAGTCTATCCCCCAAGCTTGAATTTTGTAAAAAAATAAGATTGGATGAATGTAATTCAATGTTGCATAATGATTGGTTGGACATACCTTGCATTTGTTGTTCCTTCAATCTTTTTGCTCTAACCTAGAATGGTTAGTGACAAGAATACCCAAAGGAATATTTTCACAATTATAACTCTATGCTCATTTCACAAGGGCAGCACAACAGAAAGGTGAATACTCATATCATGGTCTAAACCGTGCTTGTTTTAGGACACTAAGCTTTTCCTTGGGAAACCTTCAAGATATGAATTGGCAAAGTGGTTTCCCCTCTAGCAATAGTTTATGTGTACTAATCCCAAGATTCAACACAATGAGATTTGTAATGTTTATGATAAACATATGTGTCTACAACCACCCTTTCAAAATATTTAGGAACAAGGAGCATAAGCGGGTTGAAGATCTCGTGTGGGGCAATGTTAGAGAGACTAAGTGAATCAGGAGATTTCTTATACGAGCAAGAACTTGATAGGGTTTTTATAAAATAGCTTCCTTGTTCATTGAAGTCTCCATCATTTTCAACTTCCAAGGGTGATTCGGCATAAATGTCTAAAATTTCCCTTGTATTGCCTCTCGAGTAGGTCTCATATAAGGACTCGCCTACACATTCAATGGAAATAGCACATAGGTTTTTAATACTCTTTTGCCATTGATGTTGCTCTTCTCGATCCTCCTTATGGTCTTGATGAATCCTATGCTTTAGATGTCTCGGTGGATTTCTAGGATCACTCAGGAGAAAGAGCATAGAAAGATTCATAGGGATCAAGGATGGGTTTAAAGATGGGTTTGAATTTCATATCTAATGTGGGCATAGAAAGGGAGAAGATAGGAGTGGATTCTAGATGGGTTTGCTCTCCTTCTATGGCATCACTTGACATGCCATCCTTGAGTCTTTATGAATGTCCTTCAAAGGAATTGAATTTGAAAAGCTTCCAAAGAGATCCCTTCTTGAAAAGATTCAAACTATATATACTATAAGGTCTCTTATGAAGTGGGAAGTTTATGGTCCTCTCAAAATCATTGGAAATGATTTCCAATGGTAGAATTACTTCTTCCCTCAAATGATTTTGGAGTACAACTGGTTTGGGATGGATAGCCAAATCGTGGGATTGGAAAGTTTGTAATATGGCTATGAAAACTTTCTCTTCTAGTTTAGGGGATGATTCCTTCTTTTTCTCTAGGAGTTTATCATGAAGGCTAGTGCAAGGAGTGTGTCTACTAATAAGGACAAACCTTGCTCCACTAATGGATAAAGAAAGGAAAACTCCTCCAAAGGCGATATTATCAAGACCCGTATAAAAATATTGAAGAAGAACAGGGTCTTGTAAGGCTAGGTCTAAACCTAAATTTATAAGACGCTTGAAAGATTTCCTTAGTGTAGCCAAAAGTTCATTATCTCCTTGATCAGAACATAGGACCTTTGGTTCATTACCTTCTTGATTAGAAGATAGGACCTTGGGTTCATTATCTTTTTGATTAGAAGATAGGACCTTGGCTGTAGGAAAGGGTTGGCTTTGACCTATTGCAACCAAACATGGGTGTAGCTCATAGCTAGATGTGAGAATCATGGGTTCTGGTGGCTCTAAGCTTTGGTTCATGGGTGCAGAATATTGATAGATAGGCGTGGAATTTGGGTTATCCATAAGGATAAAAAAGAAAAGGCAAAAGGAAAAAAGAAAAAGATAAAAGTATAATACAAGATTAAGCAAGACTTGAGGTTAACTCAGCTGACGTCTTTCTCTCCGGCAACGCGCCAGAAATGCTTGTTGATATTTGTTAACGCACATAAAAAAGGATCCGTAAGCGCACGGATATCGGTGAGCATTTCACCCGAGAGATATTTCCAGAGTATCATATTTGTTTATCCGCAAGGAGAAAGCGTGCGATGACTAACCTAAATCTATACTCAACCCCTGGGCCGCACTACAAGGTAGCGAAGATATAAGTGATTAGAGAAGATTACGATGATAGTCTGGTTCTAACCTATGGTAAGCTATGAAACTATTGGTCTATGGGCACATACCGATGGAAAGGAGACACCACAGAGGATGCTTTACCAGGGCACTTAATCCTACCAATCTTTCTGATGGGAGGAGGCTCCAAAGGTAACAATGGGACTGTCACTTCCCACGCTACTTCACACCGATCCGGCCAGACAGGGGATATCTACGAGTATCTCTAGCATAAGCACCACACTTACGCTACAGACGATTACCCTACCCTCTACCATGGAAGAGAATAAAGTAAACTCGTAAACCATAGAACAATAATAACAACGTACTTACTTAGTATTGGAAGTTGAATTACCGAAGAATCCTAGAACCAAGCCTCGGGTTAGGAGACTTGATCCCGCAGGTACAAGCCGGAGAGGAGACAATGACATGCCGGGCTTCCTCCAACTCATTCCTCCACTCTAATTCTCTTAATCTAGAAGAAGAACTCTAATCTCACATGGAGACTACAAAGCTAACCTCTCTTATATGTGCCCTAAGAGAGAGATCAATTCAAGGGACCCCTCTCTACTAATCCTCACAGGAAATAATGAATTAGGGTTTCCAGGGATGCCTCCTCCAGGGGCCAGGGTCTTGCTTATATAGCCCTCTATGAAGCACCACAGCCCTCAGATCAAACCGACCTTGATCTACGATTATTATTGATCCTCAAAGGCGGTGAAGGCAGGATCCGCGAGGTGGAGCCTAATTGGCCACCTGGGTGGGGCAGCCGCCCCTAGGGCTGGGCGCCCGCCCCTGTCACAGTGACAGGTGGGTCCCACCTCCCAGGGTTTGGCTTCCCGAACCTTCTAGATTATACTTTTTCCATCCGTGGCCCTTTCTCTCTATGTAAACCTGCCATGTGGGTCATCCTTGGTTCTTTTCAGCTAACCCCTGCAGAAACAGACATTCACCAAAACTCGTAGAATTATGTCAGTAAACCCCCTATATCTAAGTGGTAATTATTGATTGGTCCTTTTCATGTTATGTTGACGGTTAAAAAATGATACTCATCTACCGTCAACACCGGCCACCAAGGGAGGGGACACAGGTGACCAAGGGGCTGACCCCCAGCCTATCAACAGGGGAATAGGGAGAGAGGCAGGTAGGGAGGCACGGCCGGCAGTGGAGGACCCAAGGGAGGGGCTAATAGGCAGTTGGCGGCAACGGGCTAATAAGGAAACGAATGGAGTGAGAGAGAGAGGAGGAGGAGGAGGCCGCGTTGCAGGCCCCTACTGGGCCTTGTCGTGTCGTGCGGTGTGGGCGGCACTGCCGCGCCAAGATATGTGGTGCGGCTGCGCCTTCCACGTCATCGGTCAAGGCCCGGGCCGCTGCCACGTCACCCCCTCTGCCGTGCCGCCATGCATGGTGCGGCTGCGTGGTTTGGCCATGCCAGGGCGATAGGCGCGGCCAAAAGTGTTAGATTTGAAAAAAAAAATAAACAGTGTTAAATTTGAAAATTGTTTTAAAAAAGTGTTAAAAATAAAAAAAATTGCCATCAGTCAACAATGTCAAGGAGACTTTACAAAAGAAATCAAGTTGTTGATCTTCGGAATAAAGTCTAGTGTTTCATATATCTTTGACCTATGGATCTAGAATCTATTGTAATTTGTATTTTATCTTTTATCTTTTATCTTCTTTTCTTCCTTTTTTTTCTTGAACTATGGCTTGTAACTGCTGACTCTTCTCTTTAGTAATTTAATTTCTCTGTCGGGGCGCAAGCCCCTCCAGTTGCATAAAAAGTAACTATATAGAGTTTGGGGCTATGGATGCAGTGAGTCAAACAAGTAAACAAAGCTATTTGCATGAAGCACTTTCAGATAAAAACTCCAAATGCAAAATAAAGCTAGATAACCTCACTATTTTGTGCTTATCACCTTGCTAGTTTTAGAATATTATATGGATCTAGCCCACGTAGATTATAACTTAAGGGTTGTCTGCATGCGGCTTCATAGTACGCATCACTGTTGGCACCAGAGATTCCAGAGTTAGCTTGGAAATTGGATGTGTTGGAGGGTGACCAACATACTACAAAAGAGGTAAAATTGGAGTACTTGTTTGCTCTGGTAGGTGTGCATGCATGAGGAGCAAACAAGACACAGCATCAGACTCCGATCGAGGAGATCCTGTATGCTAATTGCTTGAACAACGACATTGAGTTTGTTGCAAAGAAATTGTCAAGATCGGTTGCGTTAGTTGGCCGACGTACGGCATGAATTGCAGCGTATACCACATCCACACAGATTGCAAATCGTTGTATAGGTCTTTCAGGCACAAAAACGTATAGAAAAAAAAACGAGATCCAACCTAGAAGGAACTAGGTGGTTTTTCATTAAGAAGAGAAATATGCACCAAAATTCAGTTCTAGAGAGGACTTGAACCTGGGTGGTTGGTGCATGACCACACCTCTCATCCAATCAGTCGAGCTAGGCTCACTTCCTGGCACAAAAACGTATAGTAACTGGACTGCCAATAACTCGCGAAGCTGTTTGTCTAGCTAGGACAGATGTTCTTCATCCATGTGTTGATGATCGATCTCCTACGATAGTACACTTTTCCCATGCATACTTCAACCGTACCACATTCATGCTCATGCACTGCTGCTTCAGTTCATTGATGAAGAGATGATCGGAGATCGAGCTATGCGGTTCGTCCAGTACGTATGTATGTACTATGTGACGATATGGGTTCTGTTTGTTGCAGCAGGAACCCAACACCTACGCGAGAATGGCTTATACTTTCAGCCTTCAGGACTAGTAAGCGACAGCGCTCGTTTCTGCCTATTCAAGATCCTGAATGTAGTACGTACCCTGTCCGGCCGGAGCTGTCCTGCACATTCAGTAAGAGCAAGTGAGCAACTAATCTCGCTCGATGGATCGACGACGCCTCGCTTACCAATAATATATGCATTGGGAGTATATATTGTCAGCAATTATTTTAAAGTTGTTGATTCTATAGTACAGCAAGTGATTAGAGATCGATTAGTGCAATAAATTTGGATGAACTAGGGGCTAAGCCACAAGTTCACAAACTACAGATTATATCTAGTATATGCAGTGAACGGCAAAAAGGGTAATAAACTGACAACTAGTTAAAGAAACAACAATAACTATTACCACTACATACACACGAGGGTTAGGCACATGTACCATATGACATGATCGTGTCTCAGTTGTATACTCTCTTCATTTCAAATTGGAAGTTGTTGATACATAGCCTTTACACTGTATTTAGACATAATATAATTCTAGATGTATAGCAAAATCTATTATATCTAAAAATGCTAAAGTGGCTTACAATTTGGAATGAAAAGAGTACTTCTTAGATACCCTCTGAAATAGTTAGTGTATTCTTCTAGTTGGTTATGGTTGGTTCTCCGTCACTATTGACATCATAGGTTTTACATCGTTCTTTCATCACATCCATCACTAGCATTAGTTATGCACTGCTAAAGTGCTAATTGCATGCAACTACTTATAATACTGTATGATGATGATGATGATGATGATAACGATAGGATCACATGCATATTACAAGTAGCAGAGAATCAACATATGATTCTTATCTCGAGTTCATGTACAACAGAACAGCGCGTATATATACTAACGTTGACGAGATATTCCATACTCGTGAACTTCGTGATCTGTAAACACGATGAACACAAGAATAAAATTTCAAGCAGCACTGCACTGGCCACTGGGCAATATACAAACAAATACAGTTGGACTCGCTGGCAGCGATAGAAATCGATCATCGTTAACCTATTTCGTAACCATAACAAACCACTTTCTGACTTGCGATTCCTTGTCGCCACCACGCTTGGACAGCGACCTTTTCTACGCCCAGCCGTCGTTGCGGCCGCCCCGGTTGCCGGAGCTGTTGCGGAAGCGCAGCAGCCACAGGGTGGGAAATAAGCTGCACGGCACGGCCTTGTGCTGTTTCGGGTGCGCGGCAACAACGGCGCCGACCTCGTCCTGGTGGAGGTCGTTGTGCTCGCCTGTCTCCGTGGCCACCGAGGAGAAGAGCCACCGGCTGGAGGAAGACGCCACCTTGACCGGCGTCGCCGGGCGCTGCTGCCACCTCTTCCCGAGGCTGAGCCGCCGGAAGATGCCGGCGATGAAGCCGATCCTGATCCTCTTGAGCCTGCAGCGCCGCCGCTTCCTGCCGCTCCTCGCCGCCCTGCCGCCGCTCTTCTGGTCATGGCGTGCCGAGGCGACCGCCTGCTGCTTGCCGCCGCCGTTGAGCAGGTACGACGGCGGCGGTGTGATGGCCGGGAGCGCACCAGCGGCGGCCATCCGCGCGACGTCCTTGGGCGTGCCCGGCTGCGACTCCCAGACGAACGGCACCGCGCCCGGCTCCGCCCAGTAGTACCGGAACGACAGGTTGGCCGCGGAGCTCTCCTTGGTGAGGAGCCGCTCGTAGAACTTGCCGTCCTGCTTGATGCGGAGCGGGCTCTGCGGCATGGGCATGGCGCCGTTGCCCCGGAGAGGGCTCCGCGGCGGCGGCTGTGGCTCTGGCGGTGGCGCCTCGTCCGCGACGCCGGGACCGGGAGGCATCTCGACCGAACCGATCGCTCTCTCCAGCTGATCGATGTCACCGCGCGGAACGGTCCAAGCGCTCGCTCGTCGGCTTGTGTGTTCCGAGGGTAGTGTACTTGCGCTGTAGGTGGAAAGGACGCGACGTCTTATAGAGCGGATCTTGCTCGGTGGTTGGACGTCACTTTTCGTACGCACGCACGCTTGCAGACGACGGAGCGGGAGCGCCACAGCCCACAGCGGGCACGCTGAGCTAGGCAGCACCACCGGATGACACGATCCATGGCTCGAAACATGCAGCAGGGGATATGCATGGCATTGGCAATTGGCATGGCCCAACTCCAACCGATTGGCGGATACAGTACTATATGTACCGAATGTAAGGCTATCCGCACTCGTGGTATTCTAAATTCATCCTCTATACATCCTAGTCACCAAGATTCTCTCATCTATACTCAATTCTTCCGTACCCATCCATCATCTATATCATCTTCTATCCACTGTGGGATCCACTTGTCACTTTATCTAAATATATCCATGTGAGATCTAGTTTTAAAGAATTTATTGAAACGAATTTAATGGTGTAATCGGAATTTAATTTGGTTTTTTGTTTGTGACTTATAACATTTTTTAGTTAGTTGAAGTAGTGGGGGTCGTCCCTGGATTCCCTCCCGCCATTCACTCTCTTCCTCCCATCTCACAGCGGAGCAGCAGCAGCACAGGGTCTGCACCACGCTGGTATATAGCGGAGGCTCGCTATGCCGCTAGAAATAGCGTTTCCGCACTGGTACCGGACTGCATGCAGTACTGCGCTGCAGCTTGTTGCTCCGCTATCCGTCTCCTGCAGGGACCGGTACCGGACCCAGTGCGGTTCGTCTAATGTTGACAAGACTGTTGTCAAAAAAAAATGTTGAGAAGGCCAGTTTATACAAATCTTCTCTATAATAACTGTAATGATGCTTCTTAGAAGTTAGAAGTAGAACTCATCTATGCTCATGCCTGAACAGTCCAACACTACAGTTATTTATTAAGAGGAATATGTCTGTACGTAGTTTTGTCAGCAGTGCTACATACGCTGCTTCCTCACCTTTAAAAAATGAAACAAGAGAGAAGTGACCAGGGGATTGGCTCGCAGCTCACAGCACGGCGACCATGGTCCATGGCAGAGACAGATAAAGCAGTTTACTGATGAGCAAGTAGATGGATGATGCAACTGACGACACCGCATCCAGCCGTGAACTGCAGTTTAAGTCCACAAAAGAAGGCCCACATTTAGTTCGTAAAGCGATGGGCAAGCCACAGTTTGTTAATTTTTTACGAGGCCTGCATGTTGCGGAATCATATTGACCAACGTTGTGGTGTGTCGGTTAGTGAGTCCGGTTCATGGAGCTCTTGGAAGTTGAGTGGATCTCAATGTCTCTCCTCTGCAGGTGTACAAGATGCTACAGGCGTAGAAGAAATCTGCGCTCTGCGCTTGCGTGTGTGTCTGCGGGAATCCCCGTCAGGAACAGGAAGGAAGCTGACCCAATTTGGAACAGCAATGCCTCACCTTCCTGATGTCGGTTTTTATTATATTTGTTGCCTGATGGAACGGACCAGCATGTTCTACAACGAATGGTGTAGTGATTGCTCATCATCATTACATGGCGAGTCGACGATATGGATAGCATCCATGGTGAGGTGTGCCAAGCTAGGGAGATGCTAGAATGCCGGGTGACAAGTTTGATAAATGATGAGTTGGTCCGTTTCAGCTTTCATTCATGCCCTGATTACCATTCACAGGTCAAAAGAATCTTCATTTCATCAATGTTTCCTTCCAGCTTGGACTCTTGATCATACTATAATCTTCTTTAAGATAAACCCGCACTACTAAAATCTACCGGTTTTCCGTAGAGTTGAAACCCAAAATTTTACATTATACTCCTAAAATTTTTATTTCTTGTTAATATATACACATTCGCAAAAGAAATATATACAGATTACAAAACACGGGGAGATTAAACCAGACATGACATGACGCTTCTTTTTGTGTAGTTGCTTTCAGGAGACTACATCATTCATCCTCTAGAGTGGAAGCACCCTATAAGTGGATACAACAGCCAGAAAAGAAAAGTGTTTGGATGACTGTACGAAAAGATTTATTAATCCTACATTTGTGGATGTAATTACCCTATGCAAACATGTGGTTACATGTGTCTGTGTGGCCGGATGCGGAGAATCTACCGTCCATATTCTGCTTCCCCCACAAAGCTCTGCTTCGCCCCCTTTGTCCCCCACCTTTCCCTTGGTATTTCCAGTGCCTTCTCCGGGTTTTGGTGCTTGACGGCCCGTTGCCATGCCGCACGACTCACAGACCACCCCTGCACCGGCACTTGGCGATTATTATAGCGTGTTTCGATGCCCTCATGTGCATGGGCCAGACTCTAGGGATGCAAGGACCATGCTTTTGGATGCATGTACCTCGACTTGGGCCAAGCCTGGCCCGTGCAAACCTCCCCCGCCATCCTGGCTCTAGGGAAATAAATAAAACTCATTTCCCTGTGGTCTGGCTCTCGCAGGATGCGATCACACGTTGGCAAGCCAAAAAAATGGCTCCTGTGGTGCTGCCCCGACGCACACGCGAGAAACTAGCTAGGGTTATGTCCCCACTTCGTGCAACGCACTATTGGCATGTTTCAATGAGGCCCTATGGCTAGGAACCTCGGATAGGCAACGCATCAAACCCTAGGCGTCTAAAATCGGACGCCTGAGAACAATACCTGCGCCAGGCATGTTTCTCAGTTGTCAATCCAAACACACCCTTTATATTATCCTTACCCCCTGTAGCCGCCCCTTTGCCTATGTCTCTCTTTCACTCTCCATTTCTCCTGCCCCCTCTCTCGTGTCCTCCCCCCTCTTCGCTCTCCTGCTTGCTCAGTCACTCCCTCTCTAGTGTCATGCGCCATGGTCCCTTCCGCTTCTACTCCTTCGCCCTTCTGCTCATGCTACAATCACGTGAAGTGCCATCCATTTCCCCTTCCTAGTCCTTTTTCCTCGAGTCATGGTGACCAAATCTGTTACCCCTTTTGGTGAAATAGTACATATGTGGGGAATCATCAGTGGTTGGTGAAGGTAACTTCGATTCGACCATAGATGTGATCTTTCCTTTCATTTCCCATGTGGTCACCTTTGTACTTAGTGGTGTGGCCATTGAACTACTCTTTGCTTCCTTGTTGCTTGAACTCTTGTGATAACAAGGAAACATGCCCAACCATCACTCTTTGCTCTTCATTTTCGGCATGCATAGTTCGATGTTTTCTGTGTCCTCAATGTTAAGATGATGAGGATAACATAAACATGAGACATGTTCTTTGTTGATGATGCTAGCTTTGATCTTTTTATTACTACGATTTTAACTAAGCACATCGTGAAGCCAATGGTGTTATTCTTCAATGCACAAACTAATTTGAGAGCATGGTCATGCTGATGATGTTACTTTCAAAATGAGAATTAGTTCCCTGAGCACATGTTCATGATAATGATTTAGTCTATAAAAAGATTAGTATGATTTGTTCCTAAGAATTGGTTGTTTCATTTGTTTCTTTGCACTCGATGGACATGGTGAAAAGAGTCGAATGCTTGTTGTCAAAGCAACTGCTTTTGTTGTTATATGTTCTGCATACTTCATGAGTAGGCTTAGGGTGGTCCAACTATCTCACCCTAACATCACCTGTGCCTCAATAAGTGCAATGGGCAAAAAAAAAACGCCAAGCCAACCTTGATAAAATTTACAGTTGCAATGATATAGAGTGTGTTTCCATGTTGTGCATGCATAGAATCCTCTTATTTTAGCATGTGCAACCTTCTAATATAAGATATAGACATTTGCTTTAGGAACACCATACATAGCTCTATAGAGGAGCAAGTGACAATGTTTCTGCATATGATTGGTCATAACCAAACATTTAGAATTATCCACCAAAACTTTAGAAGGTCAAAGAGACTTTAGGGAGGTTGTACATGTCATTGGAGCTTAGGGAGGAGATAGTCCACCCTCAACTGAGACACCTAATAAGATTAGGACCAGCCCCAGATGGTATCTGGTTTTAAGGTAAATAGATGAAATTAAGCAAGCATTATATGGTAAATATATGAAGTTAAGCAAGCATTATATTTTGTGCATGTGTCCATGTGAAACGAAACCTTCTATCTGGTTTACTCAGGCAGTCATTCTTTCTGGAAGAATTTTTATGCTAGTTGTTTGTGGTTGTTTGCTAGTAGTAACAACATTGTTCAACTGACATACAAAAATAATATGACTGCCATACAAACATTTACTGTAAGGTAAATCAACGGTGCCTCGTAGGTTAAACAGAATACAGATAGTTTTGTTCCTAAGACGTGGGGAGGGCATTACTGGCGACCTTTGCGGCGAGCGGGACGGCCACCAGCATCTCCACGATGGGGAGGATGTTGCTCAGGAACACCACGCACGCCGCCGCGTTCTTGTCGCGCCGGGGGCTGCAGAGGGGCCCCGCCACCCGTCCCAAGCTGGACACGACGGCGGAGAGCAAGGTGAACACCAGCGCCTTCGTGTACATGTCGTACTCCGGCGTTCCAAGCAGCGCGGCGTAGGCCGCACCCAGCATGCCGAAGCCGAACGTGGCCACGACGGCAGTCGGCAACATCTCCATCTTGTTCTCAGCGATCTCACGCTGGCCCTGCTCTGCAGTGTCGTCAGTGAACAGGTTCACGGCATAATACATGGCAGCCACGGTGATCTCCGGGAAGAGTGCGAGCACGGTGTCGCCGCCGAGAAACTCCTTGGCAATAGTCAACGCGGTGACCGCGAGCAAGGCGATGACGGCGTCCTTCAGGTACCTCACGAGGGACAGCACCTTGTCCCTCGCGGCACTAGTCCTGTACCCAAGCGGCATGCAGGTGGCCACGACCAGGAACACGCTGAAGGCCGACGCCAGGAAGGACACGGAGAGGTCGAACCGGTGGCCCAGCGCCCGGAAGCTGGAGTTGTTGAGGTAGCCGAACAGGAGCGTGGTCTGCACAGCGAAGGCCGTCGCGGTGGCGAACAGGGCAACCTTGCGGCCGCTCCTGATCCCCGCCTCGAACGCTTCGTCGCGCATGCTGTCCTCCGTCGGCGTCGCGTGGTACGCGAGAATGCCGATGAGGCCCTGTATAGGCAGCAGATTGAGAGACAACAAGATGCTGTCTTCACTTATGAGGAGGAGCAGCAGGGAGTTCGTCGCGACCAGCGCCGCGCCGCCGATGATGCAGAGGAACTGGATGAACCGGATGTGCCCCTTATGCAGCTGCCTGTGTCCTGACAAGAACAATTTCAGGTAGACCAGCAGGAGCGCAGAAAGGTACGCGATGACCAAGAAGCAACCGCCGGCCACCAGGATGTGCCGGTGCAACAGAGCATCTTTGCGCACCGAGAAAGCTGCGGTGAGGAAGCCGGTCGCAGTGGCAATAGTGCCTTGAGCGAATGATGAGGTACGCTTCAGTATCCTATTTGTTGCCTGCTTTGGCTCCTCTGGATCATTCTTGGAAGGAGCATTCAACTCTGGGTCATCCATTGTGCTCTTTACCTTCAAAAGAAAAGTCCATCAGGGATTAACAAACTTTCTCTCTAAAATTAAGCTAATTTCATAATGGATGTCTATTAGAGGCGCCAGTACTTTGCTAGAAAGTCAGCAATTGAGGCCATGATCTCGACATGCCAGAATACATTTCAGAAGGTAAACAACTAGTAATCAATTCAAACCACAAAGTAAACTGCTAATAAATGAGGTTAACTAACTATACAAAACGCACTCTGAAAATATATAATATGAATTATCCAGGTCGCTACCCTAACACAAACAGCACACGTTAATTTCGTTTCCCTTCTGCAAAATCGTGTACATAAGCAGCGGTATACCTAACTAACAAAGGTTGATCAAGATTGTCACATTCTCCCTTTTCTGAAAAAAAAAATGAAGAATTGCTTCTCAACAGATCTACACATATAACTGGCATTCAGAAAACTTATGATTGAGCTGTAAACACGCCAGTATTGAATATCCTGGCAAATAGATTCACATGTTCATTTCATAATATGCCGATTCAAAAGACTAGGCTTGCGATAAGATCAGTTTTCTTAAGAAACAACTACAGTGAACACATGGAAATCCTTTTTATGACTACAAAAGAGTATAAGATAGCAGTAAGTTGGCTTCAAAACTTCAGGCCATGCTTTCAAGTCACCATAGACATAACCAACTAATTCCTCCTGTTTGCAAATACTTCATGTTTGAACAAGATTTGAGTCAAACCTTTAAAACTTTGATTACAAGTATTTTTAAGCATTTATTATAGAAAAGAAACTTGAAGATCATATTAATAGATTTTTCTTGAAAAGTAATTTCATAACAAACATAAATTTATTAGATATATTTACATTCTTAATAGTGATCAAAGGTATGATTTGGAGACTGTGTTATTGTCCAAAATGTCAAATAACTGCAAACTAGAGGGAGAACAAATCAGGTCAGCACACAAGGGGTGGTGGCCATTCGCCACCGGTGCCTGGTCCTGCTGTTCGTTTTTACAAACTCTATTCCTTCTTAATGAAATACGGGTCCAATGCCCCATCGAGAAAAAAAAGGTCAGCACACAAGGAAACTTTATTGGGCGTGTAACAAATTATCTCTCAGATGCCAGCGCTGATTTCAAAATCAACGTCTGTCAGACGCCCCAAACTTTGCAGGAAAGCTGAGTGCTAAACTTTAGGCCATGCTTTCAACACAATGGAATACAAATGTCAGAGGGGTAAACATCTAGGGATCAGTTTGTACTTAGTACCACAAGATAATCTGTATAGGAATTTGAACTATGCAGGCCACAACCGAAATACCTAACCCAAAACGTATTGATATTTGACAAGAACAGTGTTCTTATTGGGATAATACATTTTCTCTCTTGCTGCATACTACCCTTCAACATATTTCTTACCAAGGTTGAGGCGCAAAATGAAAGTAGCAAAAAGCTTACAAATGCAAACTACAAAGGACTAGGCTTGGCAGTTGGCAGTAAGCTCAGTTTCCATCAAGAATCAGCTATTGTGAAACATGAAAAATTCTTTTTATGACTACAATTTCTTGTATGATAAAAAAAAATCAGGCTTCAGACTTCTTCAGAGAAGAAGCATAAGACTAGAAGTATTACAAGCATACACACCCGAAGTTTAAATTCATTATAGGCACCCAACTACAGTCCAATACGAAAAATAAAGTAGAAGGCCCAACCATTGGATGCGAAGAAAAGCATATAGCTCTTGAGTTAGGCAGCTGTAAGTCGGCTGATAAACTTCAGTCCATGCTTTCAACGCACCAAAACACATATCAGAGATGTAATCAGGTAGAAAGAGGTCATAGCACAAGACAACGCTAATTGACGATCTTAACTATGAACTGGAGATCCTCTCATTGTTCAGTACAGGAACATCTAAGGCAAATATTACATCAGATAGTTCATTGGTTGTCAAATTTGTCTCCATAAAAACATGCGTACTTCATAAGCTCTGTAAATATGATCGTCGTACATATTTTTTCCTGGATTCAGGTTTAAAAAGCTAACAGATAAACTGACATAGGAATTGCTAAACATAGGACTAGACAGGACAGCAAGTTCAGTTTGCGTCAGAAAGCAACTATCTTGGGTAACATGGAAATCTTTGTCGTGAATAACATGGATTTGGCTACAGATCTGGCTATGAAATAAATCATCTTTTAACACGGATTTCGCCACAAATCTCACTTGGAGAGGGTCCAAAAAGGGCAGAACAGGAACCTGATTAAACGCGCTTAAAAGGAAGATAGGCATGGAAAAAGTTCAAAAAAACTGAAGCAAGCAACAAGGATTTGCCTGTGTACCTGTGAAGGATAGGAGTTTGCTGCCATGGAGGGGCGTCCGTCCCCGAGTAGCCTCCCAGCAGTGGTGGTCTTGAGTCTCTTGACAGTATTTGTTTCAAAAAAAAAAGTCTCTTGACAGTAGGAAAGAGGGGAGGGGATCAGGGAAGGCTACAGGCAAGGAAAGACTTCTGTTCCTAGTGCGTCAACGCATGGCTTGCTGGGAAATTTCTTGTCACACAACACAATAAATTATTGATTTGTTCGCGTTAAAAAAAATAAATTATTGGTTTGTCCAAGAGTAGTATAAATTATCTATCGCTGTTTGTCAAACTGTGCTCTTTGTTCTTTTCTTATCTTTGTATCTCATCCTAGATTGATGCAATAAACTTCGAATACACCGGAGAATGTTAGTTGTTAGCAACGGATTATTAGTGAATGGCTCCAAGTGAGGCCTCAGTAATATGCCTTGTCAGTGCTACTCATGTTTAACGTTTCGGTTTACTCATTGCCCCTTGCCAGCCATAATTATCGCAGCATTGATACCATAAGCAGTTTCCAGTTGGGTACTCACTCTGTGCGGACACAATATTCCTCGGTTCGTCGCTTGATTTGTGATTGAACAGTGATTGGAGCCGCAAAGCATCTCCATACCATGTGGGGCCACACGATAGAGACAAAAACAAGGCCACCCAAGTCCTGACTTTTTGAATTATACGTGCTTGTCGATATGCCTTTCGGTCTGTGGGGACGAGGACGATTTGTATGGCGACGATATTTCCAGGCTACTCCGGCTGCCAAATACGAGTTTCCAAGAACCTATTAGGCTCTGAGTAACTTCGCAGCAAATGCTATCCCAAAAAAACTTGGCACCAAAGAAAAAAAAATGTCCTTCGTGGGTCAAGTAGCTATCAATCTACTTATCATGGACGTTGGCCCCTTGACTACCTCAAGAATCTTCCTCAACCGAAAGGGTTCGTGTTGGTTGTTGCTTCCGTACAACGAGCTGGTAAAAGGGAAAGAATCTCAACCAAAGGTTTTTGAACAAGTCACCCAAAAGTCTTGCTTGCCCAATTCTGGAGCAGAATTCCTGACCAAATCTATGCCACAGGCCACAGCCTATATACCCTGCAGGGGACAGAAAGATTATCTGCCGGTGCAGTGGTTGTGGTTCTGGCAAACTGTGAGTCTTGCAGTAGTCCATTAGGGCAGCACCAACGCTGGCGTATATGATTGTTTGCCTGAAGAAAAAGGTGTGTTCACACGTTGGCACGGAGCACAGGAACCACGGTCTCTCCATCACAGCCTATAGTGGACAAATTTGCTTCAATTCTCTCTTCTCATAGAGTCCAGAGGCTTTTGCTTCAGTCTGTCAACTTTGTCATTTCAAAGTTGCTCCAGGGAATTTGCTTTTACCCCACAGTGCACTCTCCGATAGCTGCTTCAGCATTGTGTCGGTTGGGGCAATTGGCTCCTCTACAAGCTACACTGGTACTCTGCGAGGCTATCAACTGGGTAGCTTTTTTTGTCCCAGCCTAGCTGGACTAACGAGGCATATATACAACGTGGAGCGTTGTAGAAGGCCTTAGCAGCCTAGCATAGCACTGAACCTGACTTGCATATGGTTCTGACGCACCTGAACGGCAAGGGACTGTTCTGGCCTTGCGGGGTACTTAAGGGTGCATTTGGTAGGGCTCCGGATTCTTGTAAAAACTTTTTAGATACAGATTCTCTCTAGAAATGTTTTCAGTGATGAATCGAAATCACTTTGTGAAACCGTTTAGCTGGTAGACTAGATTCTGATTTATAAGAGAAAGGAGGTCAAGAAACAGAACTGAATCTGGCGAAACCAGCCTTTGGCCAATTCATGTTTCTAGGCAAGAAACCAGAAACGTTTCCAGTTTTCACCATTTGGAAGTGATTCTCTGGTTCTAGCAGAGAATCTGGAACAATTCAGCTTGCCAAGCGCACCCTAAGTCCAAGTAGCCTTCCCTCTCATGCACATGCTTCCGTAGTTCCGCTCGTTCCCTTAGGCTTCTGCAAAATTTTAGGTTAAATGGGATACCTGTGATGTGAAATAGAACAATCTCCAAATCTTTGCTGTGTTTGCCTTTCCTTTGAACCAAAAACAGGGCCTTAACGCTTAAAAACTGAAAATAACCACGGATCATCAAGAAATTTTCTGCCAAAAAGAGCTTTAGAAAAAGCAATATTAGGAAAACTTACAAACAGGCAGAGGTGCTCACGTCATAAGCAAAAGAACCGCATTCATGGAAAAAAGGGTGAAAGTGATTCGGTTGGACTGATGTACCCCCTCCGTTCTAAATTATAAATTGCTCTAGCTTTCTTAAATACACTGTTTTCACTATGCGCTATGTATCTAAAGAAAAAAAAACAGAACAATTTATAATTTGAAACGGCCGAAGTACTAGAAAGGGTACCCAGACTGAGTGCCAAATGCAGTAACAAAAAAGTTACTGCTGGAACTCTACGGCATGTACTCTACCACAGGAAAAACTGTGCCAGACTGCCGGTTCCCACGAAATAGCCAAAGACTAGCGGTTGACGTAATGGTCGACGAAGACCTTGAGCACCAATGGAATGGCAGCCAGAAGCGCCAGCAGGGGAAAAGCGAGAGCGACACCAGCAATGCCGAACTCGATGACTCCTCCCACTCCGGCCTCAGGCATGTGAAGTGGGATTGCCAGACGGCTCAAGCTTGACAGAACCGCAAGTAACAGGATGAACATAGCGGTCTTGAGGTAGAAGCCATAGTGATCTGTCCCCATGAAAGCCGCATAGAGTCCAGTCATTAGCGTGAACCCCGCGGCGGCAACGATCCGGAAGGTGGAGTCCAGCGGTGAGCTCTCCTCTCGGGGTTGACATGCCGAGAACAGCTTCACCACGTAGTACAGGACAATTGCGACGGCGTCCGGGAAGAAGGAGAGCACAACGAAGCCGTCCAGGAACTCCACCGAGACGACTAGCGCCATCATCACCAGAGCGGCCAGCACAGCACTCCTGAGCCTCTCGACGACTCTGATGAGAACCTTCAGCATGTCGTCCGGAAGACTCGCCAGCGGCATGGCGCACACCATCATTGCGATCAGGGAGAGCGTCGAGGTGGCGTAGCACGCAGTGAGGTCCAGCGGCGGGTCACGCTTCACCTGATGATTACTGCCAGGGGTCTTCAGGTAGCTAAAGGCGACGCCCCCCTGAAGAGTGAAGGAGACAATGGTGCCAACGGTGGCCATATCAAAGGTGCCCTTCATGGTCGAGTCGTACCTGCTGCCAAGCTCCGAGCTGGGCTCCTCCCGCATCCATGCTCCAGCGCTCACGGCCACACCGACAAGCAACACCACCGGCCCAAGAAGAACTGACAGCAACATGTTGCTTCGGTTCGTCACGATGACGAGGATCGTGTCAGCCACGATTAGCATCACACCGGTGACCGCGACGAGGATAGTGAGAGCCCAGCACCAGACACGGCCCCGCCGGCCATACTGATACACGAAGAACTCAGACATCATTAGAACCACAGCACACAAGAAGGTCATGAATATGAATAGGCCCTCGTCAACGAGGAGGCTGCTGAGGCGAGCTTTGCTGTGGTTTGTGGTCGAGTAAAGGGGTTTCATGTCCTTGTAGCTTGATAGCGCCGCCGTGATGAACACCATGATAGCCGACAGGACCGTCTGGTAGAAAGTTTTTATTCTGTCAGATTCTGACTTCACCAGGTCAGATGCGGGGTTCTCAACGATCGATCCGTTTCCAATGTGGGGTTCCTCTTCGATGGATCCCTGCACAGCAAGACCACAAAGGGAGATTACTACTTGGGCACAATGCAAAGTTCACTAACATCAACTTTAATAGATAGCCTGATGAGGGTGGGGGTACAAATCTGTAATGAAAAGTAAATTTCCATTACCCTGGCACAACCAAAACAATCATGTCCCACGTTGAACTCTGCTTTTAAAGTGCAAAAATGAAAGAAACAAAACTAAGGTTTGCTATATGATTGAGAATATACAAGCAGCACATGAAAAGTACTAGGAGATAATGCTTGCACAACAATGGTGAAAATCAACAGCTAAAACAGATCTAGAAATCCACAACAAAATCCAAGAAATCACCCGCACATATCACATGGTAGTTTACCTGAAGTGGCTGTTCCATTTCTGTATCCATGCTCGTATGGCCAACAGAGACCAGATGCAGCTTGCCCTCCACACCAGCTAGAAGAGGAAGAGGAGGGTGCTCCTGAACCAGATAGAAACAATGTATAGAGAATTTAGAATGACCCGGAGCTATAAACCAGAGAATCTGGTGCCACTGAATATAGTACCGGGGGAGTAGACTTGCAGAGTCTTTCAACAAATATCTAAGCAAAGCTGAAATCATTGCCCGATCGTCTAATAACAAACACCAAAACAAGAGTCAGTCTGAATTTTCATTTGACCAGCACAGTGAATCAGTGCTGACTGTTGACTGTTGACTGTTGACCAGCACAGTGAAATATGTCTGGATGGCTTTGTATGTCTCCAGGAGAGACGTTCCTCTGCAGGACAGCAAGAGTACTACGATCTGTTCGGAAAAGGTTACTTAAATCATTTCAGAGCACAAATATCTCAAGAATTTCCATCTCCCTCAAAAAAGTCTCAAATCGTTTTTGTTATCATAATTTCTTTGTGCTCCACACGTATTTCTCTATGAGACAAGAAAGAAAACAGAACAGACAGATGCATTTGGTACAGGAAGTGTAAACTTTCAGATTGCAAGGTGAAAGGGAAAATATACTAATGACACGAGTTGAGCCTAACCCAACTACTGAAACTGTACTTGCAATTCCTTTCTTTTTGTCAGGACCTTTTTCTTTTGGGCATCTGCAGTCAGTAAACCGAAGTGTGATTGTGTGAAGAATGTTTGCCAGCATTTTTGCCACATTATCTACCTAATCAACCACATGGCAATTAGCAAGGCCTCAATCCGATGAAATACAGAGCACTATGAGAGGGAAACAAATCTCCAGCGACAAACTTAGAATAAGATCATAACAGAAAACGCCAAAGCCACGGCAATAAATCTGCTCATAGCAGTGATAGTAGAGGAAACCAATCATGAAGACTTTGTCAGTCGTCAAAATTCATACAACTCAATAGTGCTGGTCAATGAATATTATTCTTTCCAAAATTTCGGTTTAACATCGGATGTATGATGTATTCTATCATTTCAAACTGAAATACATGGCATTTCTGCAGTACATACAAAGCATACAGCTTTACAATTCCAGAAGTAATAGAAAAGCCAGAACACGAGTAAAAACCAGAATAGAACTATGAACTATGACTGAGAGGGGCATATGAATTACCAGCTGGCTGTTAGAGCTAGTTGTTTTGTTCCTCTGGAGCGATTGGCGTTTGCAACTGTTCATGTTGTGGCAGCTGCTCTGCTTGCTCTGGGGCAGTTGGTGATTTCAACTGGTCAAGCGGTAGTGATGGCAATGGGGCTTCTAACAAGTCTTGCCCCTCTTGCTGAGGCAACGATTGTCGCAACTCATCCTGTGGCTGCGGTGGTGGCAATAGAGACTCTGGTGGATGTGAGTGCTGGTGTTGATCATCTTGCCAAACCCAAACAATATCCTTCAGTGCTGGCCTTATCTCCTCTTTCACTAGCTTTTGATACTCCATCGTGTCCCCGTTGGTCTTCTTCAACTCAACTAAGAGCAAAGAAGGGGCAACCTCAAAAATCTCTGCATCAAGCTCAAGCACACCCTTCTTTCCTTCCTTTGGAGCTGCCAACTTCAAGATCCCATTTTCTTTCTTCTTGACCTTTAACTTTAAGCGTTTGGAGAGCTCCTTCAGCTTTGTAAACACTGTTGTTACAGGCTGCCTGGTAGTAAATCTCTCTTCCCTGCGACCATACTTATCTTCAAAAAACCCAGAGAGATTAAAACCTGTTGAGAGAGAGATGATGTCAAATGCATTCAAGTTTGGGAGGCTTAATGGCCCTTGATTTCCCTCAGACGTACTGCACTCTGTTGAGCCAGAAGTTGGACCTTCACCTGTACAAGTATTCTCACTTGTTTCGGCCTCATTTTTCTTTGCATGTACTTCAACCGGTTTTCTGTACCAAGCACTCCTCTTTATCCTCGCGATAGAAATTCTAGTGCTTGGATCTGGATCGAGGATTTTATATAGCAGATCCTTCAGCTCAGTTGAGAAAATACGAGGGCATCTAAACTCGGCTCTGGAAATCTTCCTGTACATCTCTATCAAATTTGTGTCATGGAAAGGAAGGTAACCAGCCACAAGCACAAAAAGAATTACTCCACAAGACCATATATCTGCTTTTGCACCATCATAACCTTTTCTGCTCAGCACTTCAGGAGCAACATAAGCTGGAGTTCCACATGTGGTATGCAGGAGACCATCTTGCCTCTTGGACTCAGCTAGAGCACTCAGACCAAAATCTGAGACTTTAAGGTTTTCGTTCTCATCAAGTAGAAGGTTTTCGGGCTTCAAGTCACGGTGATAGACACCTCGACTGTGGCAATAATCAACAGCACTGATCAATTGGTGGAAATATTTCCTCGCAGCATCCTCACTGAGCTTTCCCCCCTTAGCAATTTTGTTAAAAAGCTCGCCACCTTTAGCATACTCCAAAATAAAATAAATCTTGCTCTTGCTAGCCATAACCTCAAAAAGCTGAAGAACATTTGGATGCTTCACTAACCTCATTATCGAGATCTCCCTCTTTATCTGCTCCATGAGCCCAACCTTCATGACCTTGTCCTTGTTAATCATCTTTATGGCAACAGCTTGGCTAGTAGTAAGATTACGAGCATAAAAGACCTTTGCAAAGGTTCCTTGTCCCAGCTGTTTACCGATTTCATAACGTCCCAACAAAATTGTCCTCCTACCATCCATCGTATCAAACTATGCAATGACAGTATAATGAACAAGCACCACACCACTTATGAAAGAATGTAACAGATTTTAACCGTCGTCTCCAAGGTGATGGCCAACAAATATAAAGGCCTTCAATCTACTGTGCTTTAAATCATTGAAGAGAAGAACAGTATCAGCATGAAGCCCATGCTCATGAGAAGCCAGAGGCCGAATCTTGTTTGCACAAAAGATTTTCCCGTTGTTTTGCAGGCACATTTTTCAGCATTCCCAAGTCTTCTTCCTCTACATTCTACAGGTTTAAAACTGCCAATAGGAACAATTTGATTAGGATATATAGACATAGATGTAGTGACAATCATGATTTCTGGTCAGATGTTAAACAGGTACTTTACTGACTAGGGAACATCAGATGAACTTCATTGCATTATGGCTCTACCACCAAAATTGCATTATTTATGGGTTAAAAGTCTTGAAGACCGCGTATGATCTAATCAGCTCGACCGATTTGAACAAGAATTACATGTTTCAGACACATAACATCAGCCACAATAGCCATGGTCATATGATGGTTTTCAAGATAAAATGCTCCAGTTTCAGTGTTTTTATGAAACAATATCAGTAATCCTCCCCAATTCTATGTCGTAGCAACACAAAGCTGACTTCTAGCAAATCAAGAAAATACAAACAACTCCATCAAGACAAATCTAAAGTTCACAAAAACAGCTTCCAGAAGCAGGGTCGGACTCAGACATAGTGTGGGAGCATGTGGGTTCAGTTGAGCCCCTGAATTTTTGAAACTTCAAATGCACTTGGACCTTGATGAAAAGACCTATGTCTTCAACTAAGGTCGATGACGCGCGATCTAAAGAGCAAGGATAACCCAATCCAATCGGGCAAACCCTGGGATAAATGGATTAGATTGCTACTCCACTCCGCCAGGCGGCAACAACAGGATCAGGTGACGGAAAGGAAGTATGATTTGGACCCGGTTGGTCGTTGCTCACAGCATGTATCAAAAATAAGATCGCGTACAGGTGCAGCTAAACTCATTCCTAGGACGATTCCATCCAAGCAGGTTAGGGTTGCTTACCAGCAAAGCAGAACAACTCAAATGTCGAATCCGGATGGATCTCGACTCCATCCCTATGTAAACCCACCAGCAGCACCGCCGCCTGGCTCGCCTGCTCCGGGGCAGAGCAGGGGCGGAGCTCGATCTCGCGAGAGAGGCGGAGACGGATGCCTCCGATTTCGTCCCGAGTCAGTTGAGCTCCCAGGCAGCAACAACGGCAGACGATTCGGTCCCTCGTTGAGCTCCCTGGCAGCAACAGTAGCTGTTAACTTGCTAGCAGTTGGAACTTGGGGTTCCTGTGCGGCTGTGCCGTCTAGAGGATGCTGGGAAACCTGGCCCTCGGATCAGAACCCCTCGGGATCTTCTGATTCCGGCCGCACAGCACGCGTTTGTTTTGGCGGCGCGCGGAGCAGCGCTTCCGCGACGGCGACGCAAGTGGGCGGCCGTGGTCGACGCCCACCGTCGTGGTGACAGTTGAGGCTGAGGGAGGGAGTGGACGTTTATGCCCCTGGAGGACTGGACTGGACGCGAGGGATCTAACTACTGGTCGGCGGGTCGGCCTGTCATAGACAGAGACAGGCGAGTATCGATTGCTCTGCTCGTGGGGACAGCATGCGCAACAGGAGATCGACGACCGTCGACCGGGTCGGTCGTCGCGAGATACAGCGGCCGTTGATGGGAGCGGAGAAGCGAGGGTGCGAAGCGATGGAAGCATGAGGAGCAGAGAAAACAAAAGGGCAGCAAAGGCGATCGAGGCATGAGCTGTCGTGCCGTGGTAGTGCCACCCACGCCACCTCACCTCACCTCACTGGACGGACGAGGCCCTCCGCCGCGCCGTGTCCCGCGGCCTCGACCCGCGAGGCGTACGCGTATCATTGCCGCGGCCCGCTGCGCTGGCGCCAGCCGGGTGTCGACAGGTGTGCCGGCTGGCGCCTAATTCACGGGCGCCACGCCGCCACGTCCGTGTGCGGTAAGATGGGCCGTCCTCTTTTGGTGGTCAGTTCAGGTTCAGCCCCGTAGGCGCGTAGCGATAGAGAGCTAGCTGCTGTAAGTGCTAACGCAGCAACGATTACGACGCCTTCGGTTGTTTTGGCCCGGCCGTTGCTAACTTTCCGTGGCGTGCTTGGCAGAAATTGTTTGTTGAACACATCCTTTGTTTAGTACTAGCAATTAAGCTTGTTGATTCAAGGTTTTGAGCGGTTTAGGCGGTTTGGGTTAAGCGGTTTAGACGGGTTCACACCATTTACATTCATGTTTGCTAGGCTTGCACACCGGAGTACAGGTACCGAACTGAAAATCAACAGCGTACGGGTACCGCACTGAAAAACACACCACGAGCCACACTCCAAAGCTTCACCAATCACCTCTCGCTTGCCTTGAGAGTTGCGACGGCGGCACTCCTACTCGCGGCCTCGCAGAACAGAGCAGCAGGTTGCCCTGACCGATGACGTTCGCCAGTGTCAGGCTGGAGCCTGCGTCCACGGCACCGATCTCCAGCTTCTAGTACATCATCACATTCCATGATAGCGACGACGTCTTTGTCCTTGCTGCCAGTGTAGGCCCCGGTGTGTCTACCGGCCAAAAAAAATGAATGCTATGGCCACGAGGACGACGAGAGCAAACAGCAGCACGGCCAAGGGCCAATCTCGTTATCTCAGGGAAAAAGTCCACGTCACCTCCTTAATTTTTGCGAAAGTCCGTTTTTTCTCCTTAAACTTCAAAACCGAGCAAAAACACCTCTCTCAACTTTTAAAACCGTTCACCTTACCTCTCTGACCTGTTACAAGCGGTTTTGAAGGCGGTTTTATCTTTTTCTTTTTTATTTATTTCGGCTAAATCTTTGAAAAATCATAGTAAGTCATAGAAAAATCATAAAATAGAAAATCTAATTTTGTTGGACTCCGCATAAGTAGATCTACACAGTGAACATATAATATGGTATGCTTTAGGACAAAGTTATTGTTGTAGCTTTATATCTATGTTTTTCTGTAATTAAATGGAATAATTCATAGCTGCAGTTTCTATGGTCCAATTGTGATGAAATTTTTATGTTGAGCTAATTATTGTATGCTTAAACTGTAGTAAAAATTCCATACTCATTGGATCATGTATAACTTAGTTATAGATTTTATTTATGTTTCTGCTTGTTAATTTCATACTCATTGGATCATGTATAACGGTTCTAGTGGTTTCCTGCAGAATGAGCCCAACCCACGTCAAACTGTAGAGGTGGTCGCACCCAAAGCTCCCCTGGCGCACCAGGAGGCAGGGCAGCCCTTGCTTCTGGATGAACAACCTTCACTTCAGCGCCTAATGAAAGACGGCCCACGGATACAACTCGCGCGCTTTCTTCCTCACCTACAGGCAACGGCCCGGCAGAGACCGGCTGTAGTATCCGAAAGACCATACCCCTTTTGCCAATTGGAAATATGTATAACAATTAGTATAATATATAATTCACATATTATTCTAACTCACCAATCCAATTGCGATAATGATACCTATAGGGCGTCCGTCCGTCCGGACCCCGGTCCACCCGCGTCGCCCGCTCGACCCATTGATTCGCACATGAAAAATATCAGCGACCGATCTCTCTCTCGTACATGTCCAACGGAGGCCTCCTGAGGCGCCGGTGCGTAGTGGAGTTCTAAAGCAGGCCGATAATGTAAAGAGCGGTAGAGGTCGACCTAAACTAACTTGGGACGAGTCCGTTAAGAGAGATCTTAAGGAGTGGAATATCTCCAAGGATTTAGCTATGGACAGGAGCGCTTGGAGATTGGCAATCAACGTGCCTGAACCGTGACCTCTTTTTGTCTTGTGCCCTTTATGTCCCTTTATGTGTCTCCCTGTTTCTCGTCTCTTTTGGGTTTCATCTCTAGCCTACCCCAACTTGCTTGGGACAAAAGGCTATGTTGTTGTTGTTGTTGTTGTTGTTGATCTCTCTCTCGTGCCTCCCTGCCTTCACTTTTCTCTCTCACGCGTGCCTCCAGCGCTCCTCCCTCCCTCTCTCTCCGGTGCGGGCGAGCATCCCGGCGGGTGGCTCCTCCCTGCCTCTGCTTTTCTCTCTTGTGTGCCTCCAGCACTCCTCCCTCCCCCTCTCTCTTTGCGGTGCGGGCAAGCATCTCGGTGCGAAGGGGCAGCGCCTCAGCGTGGCCTCGGCACGAGCGGGCCACGACGTGGAGGCCCGAGCGGTCCATGACACGGCGACGCAACGGCGCCAACAGCCCCGGTTACGGGCCAACCAGCGCGGCAGGGCCGGCATGAATGTCTCCCTGACGGATCTGACTCCCATGTCCTAATCGTGCGGCTGCTGCCTCCATGTTGCGTAATGTAGCCGCCGCCTACAAGCGCCGCTGGGATCCTGCCTCCGGTGAACACCACACTGAAAGGTCCTAATATGGCTAGAGGGGGGTGAATAACCTATTAAAAATTGACAAGATTACTAGAGCAATTTGATTAGGATGACAAACGGCGTAACACAATTTTGCTCTAGCTCTACAAGGGTTGCAAGCCACCTATTTCACCAATTCTAGTTGCTAAAATCTCTAAGTCAATCAAAGGCTAAGTCACTACGAACTCTCAAAAGCTAGCTACGCTTAAGAGCTCAACTAGGTGAGAAACTACACTAGCAAAGATAATACAAGCTTTTAAAACTAATTACACTAAAGAGTTTGTTACAACTAGTTTGCGGAATGTAAATGGAGGGGATGTGATCTTTATACCGCCACGTAGGGGATGAACCAATCAATGAATATGAAGATCAATCACCGGGAGAAGTCAATCAACACAAGATGGACACAATGATTTTTCCCCCGAGGTTCACGTGCTTGCCGGCACGCTACGTCTCCGTTGTGTCGACCATCACTTCGTGGTTCGGCGGCTAATTGGCAATCCTAAGCCAAGCTCTCCAAGAGCACCGCAAAAACCTACCGCAAGTGAGGTAACTCAATGACACGAGCAATTTACTAGAGCTACCTTGCGGCGCTTCGCCGGGGAAGGTGCAACACCCCTCACAAGATCACCGGAGCCGGCCACGAACAATCACCAACATGTGCTGGACCTCCACCATTGCTCTAAGCCGTCTACGTGGTGGCAACCACCAAGAGAAATAAGAAATCTGCAGCCACAATGATCCCCAAGTGCCACTAGATGCAATCACTCAAGCAAATGCACTAGGAATCACCCAATCTCACTTTGGATTCGCAATCAAGCAAGAGAGAAGAGTGGAAAGGAGTTTACTTAGCTCAAATGATGCTATCTGTAAGGAAAATGGACCCTTGGCCCATTTACTTTGGATTTTGGTGTTTGATGACCAACTCAACCAAATTGGACTAATGAATTTGCAAGTGTTTATTTTGTAGTTCAATAGGGTGCAAGACATGACTTGGACGAAGGCGACGTGATGATCCGATGATCAACACTTTAAGCAAGACCTTAGGAGCACAAGAAAAGACCCAAGATATCAAGCAAAGTCCAAGCATGAAGATTGGAACCAAGCCGTACGCAAGATCGCGAAGAAACGAGCTCGCAGATGCGACCGGACGCGTCCGGTGGCAGGCGACCGGACGCTGACAGCGTCCGATCGGTAGTTCGCGGCTGCAACGGTCGGAACGACCGGACGTAGAAACACCGCGTCCGATCGAAGTACAGAGAGGTTCCAGGCGCGCGAAACTGCGACCGGACGCGTCCGGTGGCAGGCGACCGGACGCTGGCAGCGTCCGATCGGTAGTTCGCGGCTGCAACGGTCGGAACGACCGGACGCGTCCGGTCAGGACGATTCAGCGTCCGGTCAGTAGCAGAATTGCGGGAGTTCGACCCCAACGGCTACTTTCTCAGTGGGGCTTATAAATACAACCCCCAACCGGCCATTTGAGTTAAGTGGAGCTGAGGAAACATACCAAGGGTGTTGATACACCATTTTAGTGATCTCCACTTGCTAAGTGCTTAGTGTTTCATCAGGTGATTAGCGTAGGTGCTTTGCGAAGTGCTTAGGTTGATTAGACCACCGCTTATGCGCTTGCTCTAGGTGTATGCCTAGTGTTTAGTGAGGTTTGCATACCTCTTGCCACCCCGTGCTTGCAAGCACAAGTGTTGTACATCGGAGGGGCTTGAAGTCTTGCGAGATCACACCAACCGCGTTTGTGGTGTGGCCGCCACCGTGTACCGGAGGGAACAAGGCCCGCGGCGTTTCGGCCGGAAACTTGATAGTGAAGACGGCGGGGAGCATCCGGGAGAGGCTTGTCGTGAGGCACATCGGAGACCCACTTGCGCGTGGGGAAAGGCCGAGGCCGTCCACGGAGTTACCCGACCGGGAGCTTGGCCCTTGTGAGGGATTCCTTGCGAGGGGCTCCAACGAGGACTAGGGGGAAGCTTGCGCGCTTCTCGATACCTCGGTAAAAATACCGGAGTCGTCGACGGGAGTTTGCATATCTCTACCTTGCTCTTTAAGCTTCCGCATTTACATTGATCTTTTTATTATCATTTGCGGTAGAGATAGCAACACACTAGCAAAACCTAGTTGCACATCAAGATAGATTATCTTTTGCATAGGTTTTGCTAGAGGTTGAAAAAGAGGACATAGTTTAGAGTTGGAGTTTCAAGTTGCCTAATTCACCCCCCCCCCTCTTAGGCGTCACGGTCCCCTTCAAGTGGTATCAGAGCCGGTTGGCTCATTTTTGGACCTTTGGCTTAACCGCCGTTGAGCCGACGCTTTTGGAGAGTGGTTGGGATGGATACCGCTAGGCCTCCACATTTTGACGGCACTAATTTCCCTTACTATAGAGCTAGAATGGCTTGCCACCTTGAGGCGGTTGATTTAGGTGTATGGAGAGTCACTCGTGACGGGATGAAACCCATCAAGAATCCCGAAAAACCCACAAAGAGTGACGAAAAAGAAATGCATTTTAATGCTAGAGCTAAGAATTGCTTGTTTGAATCTTTTAGCATGGATGTGTTTAACCAAGTGTTCACATTAAATACGGCACATGAAATTTGGTTAAAACTCCAAGAGCTCCATGACGGCACAAGTAATGTCCGTGAGCAAAAACATTGTCTAGCTAAGCAAAATTATGATTCCTTTGCTATGAATGATGATGAGCTTGTTCGTGATATGTATTCTCGATTGAATCTAATTATCAATGAGCTCCATTCAATAGGATTATTAAAGCTAGATGATGCCGACATCGTGAGGAAGATCATCTCCGTTCTACCACAAGAGAAATATGCAAGCATCATCACCATCCTTCACAACATGGAAAACTTGAGCACCATGACTCCAGGCATTGTCATTGGGAAGCTAGTGGCATTTGAAATGTCACGTAAGATGGGGCAAGAAGAAGCTTCTTCATCAAGCAAAAGCAAAGCTCTCACTTGTAGCGAGGAGAAAAAGATGAAGGGCAAGAAAGTTGAGTCAAGCTCAAGCTCAAGCTCCTCAAGTGAAGAAGAAGAAGATGAGGATGATGATGATGATGAATATTCAAGAGATGACGATCAATCTTCCTCCTCCACCTCCGACCTTGATGAAGAATCAATCAAACTTATCAAAAAGGTGGAGAAGATGATCGTAAGGCTCAATGTCAAGGGTGTGCCCATCCAAATTCAAGACCTCGTTTTCACTAATCAAAGAAACGAGCAAAGAAAGAAAGGATGCTATGGATGCGGCGAGTTGGGGCACTTTGTGGAAGTTTGTCCAAACAAGCCCACACCCAAGGCAAAGAAGAAGGCATGCAAGAACAAAGCCCTCACATCAATAAGGTCATGGGATGATTCCTCAAGTGAAGAAGATCATCACAAGAGGCAAGGGCGCAAGCACTCATCATCAAGCTCTTCTCGTGTGTGCCTTATGGCACGAGGTAACGAAAGCTCATCCTCTAGTGAGAGTGATAGTGATGATGATTTGCCTTCTTACAATACAATTGTGCAACAAAATCTTAAATATGCTAAAGTTTGCACTAGTCAACAAAAGAAACTCAAAACTTTAAAAGAAGAGCTAGGTAGTTCACAAGAAGTATACAAGAATTTGCTTGAACAATATGAAAACTTTGCAAATCTCAATGTTGAACTATCTACTAAAATTGAGCAACTTGAGGCTAGTGCAACAACAAGTGCATGCACAATTAATGATAAGCAACTTGAAAAGAAAAATGAAAAATTAAAAGAAAAGTTAGCTAGCTCACAAAATGATTATCAAGGTTTGCTTGCTAAAATGGAAATCATGTGCAAACATTGTGATGAGCTAACAAATAAAGTTGCTAATCTTGAGGCCATCAAAAATACCCCCACCGAGGCATCTAAAAGAAATGACATAATTAAAAAGGATGCATCTACCTCTTGCAATGATTTATGTTTAGACTCACCCTTGTGCAACCAAGCTTGTGTTGAGAAAGTGATTGTAGATACATGCACACAAGAAGTTGCAAAACAGAATGAGCAACTCAAGCAAGAAGTAGCTCGCCTCACCAAGGACTTGACTCAAGTGAAAGGCAAGGCAAAGCAAACCCGACTTCATCAAGATAACACCGTCAAGGGAGTGAAGAAGCTTGATGAAGGACAAACCGTGGTTTGTTACGTGTGCCACAAGGAAGGTCACAAGTCCTATGAGTGCAAGGTGAAGAATGGGGGAAGAGCAAAGAAGAAGGAGAAAAAGCAAACAAGCAAGCTCTCCAACACCTACACCAACAAGGTGGACAAGAAGGCCTCCACACCTTATCTCTTGAAGAAGAAGAAAAATGACAAGGTGGTGGCCATCAAGGTGAACAAGAAAGCCAACAATGGGGTAAAACGCTTTTGGGTGCCAAAGGAAATCATTTCAAACATGAAGAGCACCAAGAAGGTTTGGATCCCGAAAGGGAAGTGAGAAGTCCGTCGGACAATGGGGAATTTGGAGACTTGGCAAAGTTGGGTGTATTTCATGGGGTGCATCATGATGGACAAAGTCATTGCCAAGTAGGTTAGTGAATACTGTGGACCCAAATTCCCCTTCCCATGTTAGGTAACTAGATGTCATTACTTTCAATAAGCTTTTGTTTCAATTGATATTATCTTTCATTTGGTGTACTCTTAAAGCATTTAGTTATCTTTCATGCCTAATGTTTGCATTTACATGCTTACATCTTTTGTTATGCATTCAATAGGTATATCATATGGTAGGCTTGCTCGGTTTCATTATCAACCCATGGAGCAAACCTACATGGTTTAAAATTGTTTAGGAGCACGGCACATAGCTTGCTTTACAATTATTTATCTAATATGTGCCATAGTCCAAATTGTAGATAATCTCTCCCAAATATCATCTTTCAAATGGTATTTTGATACTTAACTCAATGTGTACAAGTTTTACAAGTATTCAACACTTGTGTGCACAAATTTAGGGGGAGCTTAATCTACAACTTGGATGCTTTGAGTCTAACACTTGTTCAAATAGTATCAATTCTTTCAAACCTATCACATGTGTAGTAGTCTCATTGTAAGGAAATTGGAGTCCCCAGAGTTAAGCATCTTTCTTCTTTTGGTTTCATCTTGTTGATTTCATTGCATTTTTTTAGGGGGAGCTTATTCTATATAATGTGAGAGTCAAATTTTGTGATCCATTTCACTCTATACACAAAGGATCACAAAACTTGACCCTCCCTTGTGCTACTAATGTCTTCCTTTTCGGTGTTTGATGCCAAAGGGGGAGAATTTGAAGGACCAAAGGCAAGCATCAAGTTGATGTCTACAAGTGGTAATGGTCCAAGAAAGGGAGGAAAGTGAATTATGGATTAGTCTAAGTAGTGGGAGATTTTTTTTTTTAGAAAGCTAGGCTTTAAATCCATAATTTCATATGGTGACTTTTACAAGGGCAAGACAAGCTTTTAAGTAAAGTTTCTTTTGGTATCTATCAATTAGTATCATATAACCTTGCCCTTTGCATTGTATCCTAGCAAGTAGGTAGTTTTTAATCTCCAAATTCTTATTATTTGCTTGCTTTGGTCGTGTTGGCATCAATCACCAAAAAGGGGGAGATTGTAAGGAAAATGGACCCTTGGCCCATTTACTTTGGATTTTGGTGTTTGATGACCAACTCAACCAAATTGGACTAATGAATTTGCAAGTGTTTATTTTGTAGTTCAATAGGGTGCAAGACATGACTTGGACGAAGGCGACGTGATGATCCGATGATCAACACTTTAAGCAAGACCTTAGGAGCACAAGAAAAGACCCAAGATATCAAGCAAAGTCCAAGCATGAAGATTGGAACCAAGCCGTACGCAAGATCGCGAAGAAACGAGCTCGCAGATGCGACCGGACGCGTCCGGTGGCAGGCGACCGGACGCTGACAGCGTCCGATCGGTAGTTCGCGGCTGCAACGGTCGGAACGACCGGACGTAGAAACACCGCGTCCGATCGAAGTACAGAGAGGTTCCAGGCGCGCGAAACTGCGACCGGACGCGTCCGGTGGCAGGCGACCGGACGCTGGCAGCGTCCGATCGGTAGTTCGCGGCTGCAACGGTCGGAACGACCGGACGCGTCCGGTCAGGACGATTCAGCGTCCGGTCAGTAGCAGAATTGCGGGAGTTCGACCCCAACGGCTACTTTCTCAGTGGGGCTTATAAATACAACCCCCAACCGGCCATTTGAGTTAAGTGGAGCTGAGGAAACATACCAAGGGTGTTGATACACCATTTTAGTGATCTCCACTTGCTAAGTGCTTAGTGTTTCATCAGGTGATTAGCGTAGGTGCTTTGCGAAGTGCTTAGGTTGATTAGACCACCGCTTATGCGCTTGCTCTAGGTGTATGCCTAGTGTTTAGTGAGGTTTGCATACCTCTTGCCACCCCGTGCTTGCAAGCACAAGTGTTGTACATCGGAGGGGCTTGAAGTCTTGCGAGATCACACCAACCGCGTTTGTGGTGTGGCCGCCACCGTGTACCGGAGGGAACAAGGCCCGCGGCGTTTCGGCCGGAAACTTGATAGTGAAGACGGCGGGGAGCATCCGGGAGAGGCTTGTCGTGAGGCACATCGGAGACCCACTTGCGCGTGGGGAAAGGCCGAGGCCGTCCACGGAGTTACCCGACCGGGAGCTTGGCCCTTGTGAGGGATTCCTTGCGAGGGGCTCCAACGAGGACTAGGGGGAAGCTTGCGCGCTTCTCGATACCTCGGTAAAAATACCGGAGTCGTCGACGGGAGTTTGCATATCTCTACCTTGCTCTTTAAGCTTCCGCATTTACATTGATCTTTTTATTATCATTTGCGGTAGAGATAGCAACACACTAGCAAAACCTAGTTGCACATCAAGATAGATTATCTTTTGCATAGGTTTTGCTAGAGGTTGAAAAAGAGGACATAGTTTAGAGTTGGAGTTTCAAGTTGCCTAATTCACCCCCCCCCCTCTTAGGCGTCACGGTCCCCTTCACTATCACAAGTAAGAATGACCAAGAGAGCTCCCTTGGAGTGGCCACCACATATTTATAAACCCCTCAAACAGATAGATCCATTAGGTTCTTACCGCAGCGTTTCACGGGGCGACCGGACGCGCAGGTGGAATCGACCGGACGCAGCCCCAGCGTCCAGTTGCTACAGTCCAAGCGTACCGATGCCTGCCACGCGTCCCTGTTCAAACCTCGTTCGTTCGATCTCAACTGTCAAAACATGGTCCCGCGCCATTATAGATTGACTGGACTCACAAATCAAAGTGACCGGACTCACCAACACGTGGCGTCCGGTCGAGTCCAGTAAGGGCCCAGAGACGTGAAACAGTGACCGCCCGCGTCAGGTCAGGGGCAACCTGACGTGCCGGTGCGTCCGGTCGTTCTCTCTTTTCTCTAAGCACGGCCACGGTCACTAACCTGACGCGCAGGTCACACCCGACCAACGTCCGGTCGTAACAGTGCCGACCCCGTGACTTTTCTGCAGTGAATGACCGGACGCGGCGCTGGAGTCAAGTCCAATGTCCGGTCCAGTGACCATTTTCGCCTCTGTTTCTTCGCCGAATCCTGCCGAGCTTGTGCTGGAGTCTCCACTTTTCTCTTCCTCTCAAAACCCTTCCAAATGTGCCAACCACCTTGTGTATCACCTTGTGCACGTGTGTAACATCCCAAAAATTCACATTCAAAAATCACTCGCGTTAAAAATTATTTTCAAATGCATTTCAAAAACTATAAGTCATCTGAGCTCTATATCCTTCTAAATCTTATCCATCTTATATCCATCCCTAGCTACCTCTCTTCAATTTATCATGCACCGTGGCATTACCCGCCCGTTCCCCATCCCTCTCTCTCTCTCTCGCTCGCTCGCTTCATCCGATGCCCCGACAGCGGCACGTGCGCCGACCCCACCACCATCGCCGCAGCACGCACCCGCGCTCGGACCCCCCTCGCCGACTGCGGCAGCTCGCACGCCGCCACGACAGCGGGTCCCACCTCCCACCTTTCCCTCTATCTTTCTTCTCCATGCATGGCCACAGCACATTCGTATATACACGACAAATGAAGCAAGACAAAGCACCCACCGAGGCAATATTCACTTTTACCATTTACCACGCAAACAAGCAGGGCACACAGGCAACATGCATATACCACAAGCATGCAAAGCACAAGCAAACAAGTGTCAGCAGAGCACCCACACATGCACACATACAGATAGCTCATGCATGCATGCAAATTAGGCACCGACCACCATGCAAAATTAGGCACCGACCACCATGAAAGGTTAGGCACCGTCCATTTGCATGCTAAGCATCTACTCGCTACGCGCCGCACCGCCCAAGCATCCGACCACAGCGATGTCATTAGAGGCAAGCAAGCAAGCCAGTGGCACATCCCTGCTTCCTGGACTATAAAAAGGCACGCCTGGTTGCTCTCCCACAGCAGCACACTCAGCTCACCACTCGCTTGCCTGCTCTCGTTTCACTTGTCTCGTATATACCGTATACGGCCGTACGCACGAGCTGGGCTCGACCGTCGTCGCACGACGAGGTGAGCAGCCCATGAGCATCCCCTGGCTCTTTCCACTCTTCCTGTGGTCTTCTCTTTACTTCCCTCCTTGCCCTTGTGTAGGGTCGAGATGGCGGACTAGAGGGGGGGTGAATAGTCCTTTCTAAAACTTAAACGCGTTGGCTAACCAAAACAAATGCGGAATTAAACTTATCGGTCTAGCCAAGACTACACCCCTCTAACTAAGTTCACAAGCACCTCACAAAGATCCTAATTAAGCAACTAAGGTGCTTTCCTTAGCAAGAGCTCTCCTATTTAATTCTAGAGCAAGGTCACACAAACCTATGCACTAGTACTATGCAAGCAAGAGGGAGCTCCTACACAATTCTAGTAAGCAAAGCGCACAAAGCCTAAGCTCACTAGCAATGCTCAAAAACAAGGCAACTAATGCCAAATTAGAGAGCGCAAAACACTTAGCTACACAAACTAAGCAAAGTGACTAACAAGGTTGCACAAACCAAATTAGTCACGCAAGGGGAAGCTTCTAGCTACACAAGCAAGAAGACAACTAGCAAGCTACACAAGCGAACTAGTTACGAGAGCAACTCCACAAGCACAAGTATATGAAAGTAAATACAAGCTTGTGTTGCATGAAGGCAAACCACCGAGAAGAGTAGACAAAGTTGACACGGTGATTTTCTCCCGAGGTTCACTTGGTTGCCACCAAGCTACGTCCCCGTTGTGTCGACCAACACTTAGATGGTTCCTCGGTGTGACCCTCAAGTCACTTGCCCCTCAAGGCACGCCCCGCAAGGCACCGCAAGACACCACTCTCAAGTGAGGTAACTCAATGACACGCTCAACTAGAGTTGCTCTTCGCGATCCCCGCGGGGTGAGCACAATCCCCCTCACAAAGCTTCTCCTGAGCCTCGCACAATCTTCTTGCGAGCTTCAACGGAGCCACAAGCCACCAAGCCGTCTAGGAGGTGGCAACCTCCAAGAGTAACAAGCACTACCGGCTTGCAACACGATCACCTAGTGCCACTCGATGCAACCTCACGATGCAACCGCACTAGAATCGCTCTCTCACTCGATCCGATGAACACTATCAAGCATGAGTGAGTTAGAGGGCTCCCAAGCACTACCACACAAGCCACCAAGGCTAAAGTGTGCTCAGCTACCGGCCACAGCCGGCCAAGGCATCTATTTATAACCCCACGGTCAAATAGAGCCGTTACCCCTTCACTGGGTCTTTTTCGGGATGACCGGACGCGCCGGTCATAACTGACCGGACGCGCTCAACTGCGTCCGGTCCTCCAACAGTCACTGCGCCAACGGTCAAAACCCATGACCGGACGCGCCTCTCAAAACGACCGGACGCGCTCAACCGCGTCCGATCCTCCAACGGTCACTGACCCTCAACGGTCAAACCAACGACCGGACGCGCCCTAGGCAACGACCGGACGCGCCTGACAAACGACCGGACGCGCTCCTTCGAACGACCGGACGCGCCGATCACCCTGTTCCGCGCGCACGCGAAGCAAAGACCGGACGCGCTCCTCGCAACGACCGGACGCGACAGTGCCCGCGTCCGGTTAGAGTCCAGTAAGCTCCTTCAACGATCGGACGCGTCCGATCATGTGTGACCGGACGCGCCCCGCGTCCGATCGTCCTCTGTGAACCGCAGTTCTTCTCTGGGCGCATGACCGGACGCGCCGGTCCCGCGAGTGACCGGACGCGCCGGTTGCAAACCCTAGCACCCGCGCACCCGAAACCGCGCTGAACTGACCGGACGCGTCCGGTCACACCGTGACCGCGTCCGGTGCAGCGTCCGGTCACCTCAGTGACCCCGTTCGCCTCCGTTTCTTTTCCGACTTTCGGCGTAGTGGAAAATAGGCTTTTCAACTCCTCGAAAACGCCTGAATCCCGCGCTCGCAAGCTCGGCGGAAAGGAGAGAGAGTCCCAAACCCTCTCTACCACCCAAACTCCAACACCTTCGTAAATGTGCCAACACCAACAAGTGATCACCACCTTGTGTACGTGTGTTAGCATTTTCACAATCATTTTCGAAGGAATTAGGCACTCAACTTGCCTCGCCACTCGATCCTAACACGTATGCAAAGTTAGATCGCTCAAGTGGCACTAGATAACCGATATGCAAACAAGTTTGCCCCTCTTGATAGTACGGCCATCTATCCTAAACCCGGTCATAAACTTCTCTACACACCTATGACCGGTGAAATGGAAATGCCCTAGGTTATACCTTAGCCTTGCGCATTCCACTTCATCTCCTCTGATATTGATGCAGCACATGCACCAACCAATCACCAAATGATATGATTCACTTCATATCATCATGTGACCGTATTGGTTCATCGATCTTGACCTCACTTGCTCTTCACCGTTGCGTCGGTCCATCGGCGCCAAGTCATGCTCAAGCTTCACCGTCACACGCGGTCCCTCACTTCAAAGCCTCTAACTTGCCCTTCACACTTGCAACCGGTCCTTCGAGCCAAGCCTCATCTTGATCTTCTCCAAATGATATGATCCACTTCATATCATCACATGACCGTCTCGATCCATCGACCTTGACTTCACTTTCTCTTCACCGTTGCATTGGTCCGTCAGCGCCAAGTCTTGCTCAAGCTTCACCATCGCATGGTCCCTCGCTTCGAAGCCTCGACTTGCCCTTCACCCTCACAACCGGTCCATCGAGCCAAGCATCACTTCGGTCTTCATCATCTTGGTCACATGAGTTAATGTCGTGTCTCATATTCAATGACCACCATCACCTGTGGACTAATCTCCTGTGTATCTCACATAACCACATATTAGTCCACCTAAGTTGTCACTCAATTACCAAAACCAAACAAGGACCTTTCACCTTGCCTGTACCGAGCTGCTCCCGAGCTCCACGAGCTCAACCATGGTGTCGTCCATGCAAGAAGCAAGAAGAAGAACCTTGCTAGCTTTTCTCTCTCCCTTTCCATGCATGTGTGTATGACGCGTGGGTCCTAAGCTACAACTCCATCCAAATAGCACACGCATAGTATACACCATGCACTACCAGCCAAGCCAAGTGCCCACGTGATCACCCATTCCTTAATCGCGCATTATTCTTTTCCGTGTGATTAAAATTCGGCCATCTTGCAGAGCCACATGCCAACTCCGATTCCAAATATTATTCTTTCTAAATTCATCTTAAATCATGATCTATCTCTCATATAAATTTCATGATTTTTAGAGCTCATTTAAATTTATGTGATTATTTATCTGTGCTTGTTTGTCTGTTGCGCTTGTTGGGTACTTTTAGCTGACGGAGTGAACGAACCGGAGAACGAGGACGTCGGAGGCGAGTACCGCGAGTTCGACGCCGAGGAACCGGACTGCCAGTAGGAGTTTGCCGAGGACGCCGACGGAGGCAAGTCCAGCCTATTCCCCTTTGATGCATATTGATCCTATTTTTAAACACAACCCGTAGAAGCCATTTTAAATATTGCATGTACGATATACGTACGAAGTATTTTCGCTGCTTAGTTAAGACCCGTTTGAATAACCATCCTTGAATTGATATTACCTTATAATTGTCTTGTTCAAACTTAGGGACAAATAATATGCTGTGGTAAAATATAATTATTTAGTATGCTTAGGATTTGATACTCATCATGGATACTCGTTACTATGTTTCCTCAAATACAATGATTTTAAAAGAAAAACTGTGTGAGTTGTGGAAATGAATTATGTGTATGATGAAAGGGTTAATGAACAAGTTATAGATGGTAATTACCCTAGAGATGGGGCAGATCGGTGTTCCTTTTGTGGGATGTCGTGGTGTTGGGGCTTGTACCTTTTGTGGTTAAGCATGAAGATATCCGCCTTGTCTTGATTAAGGACTGAGTTGATGATTCATCTTGCCTAACTTATTTTCATACAACCACTCGCCTTGCATGGAAAAGGCTTAGTCTAAATCCCTCTAGTTGGTATGGCAATCACCTGGAGGCAGGTGTGCAACGGGACACTAAGAGATGTATGTGGAAATTGATGGATATTGTATAAAATGTAAAGAGCTCTGTAAATTATTGTATTATGAGATGTGGTCTTGGTGTTTCCGTGGTGAGCGCCATTACTTAGCTATGGAGGGTAATGACTTTGATGGATCTGTGCTTGCACGACGGTGTTAAGTTACAGTATCCTACTTGTGGGGAAAGTGTACAACCTCTGCAGAGTGTAAAATTTATCCGGATAGACGTGTCCACGGTATCGGACGAGTTATGGTTTGGTTTCAACAACTAGATGGGTTGGGATGAGTGAAAACATGAGAGTGAGTGTGATTTTGGAAATGAATGGTTGTCTGCCATATGTTGCGGGAACAGAGGGTTCAGCAACACCTAAAATTGTGATCAACCTTTTTTTTAGAAATACTATTATATATGAAAAATATATGTCTTTTGCAAAGGTATTTATAAAATAAAACCCTGCATGTGTAAAAAGATAGCTTTATGCAAATAAACCAAGTCTTATCCTTGAGTTATCCATATGCATATACTGATATCCCATTCCGTATGGTAAGGTTGGATTTGCTGAGTACTTTGTACTCACCCTTGCTTTGTTGAACAGAGGAAGATCCGGACTTCAATCCTGACGTGGCGTACGAATAAGGTCGTGTCTGCACCCAACTAAGCCTGTGGCATTGGGATCCGTCAGATGATATGTATTAGCGAGACCTCTTTTTGGGTCTGTTGGACCTGTATTGTGTTGTGGTTACTTTTAATCGTGGCATGTCTTCATTGTCCACGCTTGTCGAGACTACTGCAATGAGACATATCTGATGTAATAAATGTGTTACTAGCCTCCTGGGACTAGTATTGTATCACATTTGAGTTCCTGGTTATCCAGGGGCGCTTCAGGTGGTATCAGAGCCGTAGTTGGCTGTAGGACACGACCTTAGGCTTTCTGGACCAGTATTTTATATACAAAAGTATTTTCTAAAAAGTTCTTACCCTCTCCCCTCAATTTAAAAAAATATTTACTCTTATCTATTTCTCTCAGATGGAAGAAGGAGTTTGGACCAGTAGCTACTGTCTAAATGTCGAAGGCTTTCCTAAGCTCTTGTATGCTACCATGCAAAGGCTTGGAATCAAGGGTCACCCGGAATATGAAGGCAGAGAATACATAGAGCATGAAACAGAACGGTGTGAAGTTACCGTGTATGTCGGGAAAAGTGAAGACTTCCCTGACATAGCTGAAGCATGGTGTATAACTGCGACCGGATTTTGGTTTGCAGATACATATCAAGCTGCCGCTCGTAAAGCCTTGAGGTACCTGTGCCAAACCTACGAGAAGCCCATTGCCTGTACACCCATGAGATTCTTTCCACCCCGAGAAAGAGATCGGCCAGTTTGGAGGACCCGCATGGACATCTTGCATGGACGTTATTCCCTCGAGGATGACCCAACTGTGGTATTCATGACCACATACCTATTTGCTCTGGACGAGCAATATGATAAACAGGCCTCAGAGTTGAAGAAGTGCATCCACCGTGCGAAAGAAGCCGAGATCTTGGTTAGAAAGCTCCATGTGCAACTTGCAGAAGCTCAGGCCCAAGCAGCTGCAGCCGAGAGTCGTGAAACTGCTATTTCTGAAGCCATGAAGGAAGCTGAGGATCGTCATACCCAGGAGTTGAAGGATGCCTACCTTGTCACCAAGGCCAAGAGAAGAATGCTAGCTCTGGAAGACCAACAACCCATAATCTTGGAAGGGATCCCAATCATGCCCCTAAAGACAGGAAAGAGACTAGCGATTGAAGGACCATCAGCTCCCCCACCCACAGCAACCTCTCATGAAGCTTCAGAGTTGGAGCCTAAGGAAGAAGAAATCCCCCTCCTCAGCCAGCCACCACCAAAAGATGACGGCAACCCGTCTCTTATTCCGAAGGAAGAACCACAGATGACGAAAGAATGATCCTTCTCAAACACCAAGGGAATGAAGCCATTCAGTTCGAGAAAGTTGAAGATTAGTTGTACCCAGTTCCTCCTTTTGTCTTAGGGAAGTGAAGTTTACTTCACTTTTGTTTACCCCAAAGGAGATGAATCGTATTGTAGCACGCATATTTTTATTATGTTGTAAACCACCCTCCTATTCAAAATATATATTTGTGCTTGTTGGTTGTGCTAATTGAGTGCTCTACGTGTGTTCCCTTACGGGATAGCAAGTCTTAAAAACTTGCACTTTTTTATAAAAACCGCCTTAATAAACAAAACATCACTCAATAGATCTAACACTTATCTAATGCTTTCCTCCTCATCTCAACCAACAGATGCCTCGCAAGCCAGCTACTTGCTCCCAACCAAGTGGTCGTGCAGCTAGCAGGCAAAGTCAAAATCCAGTTGATAGTCAAGCCAATGCAAATGTTGATGGTGTCCGTGAAGATGAAGTGAGTCAGACTGGGAACCATAATGGAGAAGATGAGTTGCCCCCTCCTCTAGCAATTGACTTAGCACAAGTCATGGCAACTCAAACCCGCCTTTTGGAGACTTTAGCCCAAGGCATAAACCACCCTAGGAACAACCGTGGAGCTGGAGTCCAGGACAAAATGACTGAGTTCATGAGGCTTAAGCCACCCACCTTTGCTGGATCTGACAACCCCATGGAAGCAGATGATTGGCTTAAGGTCATTGAAAGGAAGTTGGACACAATCCACTGCAATGGAAGGGATAGAGTTATGTTAGCAACTCACCAGCTGACAGGAATCGCCCTTTCATGGTGGGAAGCCTATAGTGGAGCTGTGGACAATGCCAACACTATCATATGGCAAGAATTTGTGGAAGAATTCCGTCGGTACCACATTCCAGATGGAATCATGAAGTTGAAGGCTGATGAATTTCGCAACTTGAAGCAAGGAAGCAAAACTCTGAGTGAATACATCTTTCAGTTCACTGAGTTATCTCGCTATGGCCCAGAATTAGTCAACATTGATGCCAAGAAGCAGACAAAGTTCATAGAAGGACTGACCTGTGAGTTGAGGACTCTTATGACCCCACAGATCTATCCAGACTTCAACACCTTGATGAACAGAACCATTCTGACTGATGTGGCCAAAACTGAAGAAAGGAAGGAGAACAAGCGCAAGTTCTTAGAGCGCAAAGTTCAAGAAGGAGTTAGATCACAGAGGCAGAAAACATTTAGCCAACCAAGCCAGCGAACTCAAGCCCCAATGCAGTTTCACTCTCCTGCCAGTGCCTCTAACCAGATGCAGCCATCATATCCACCCAAGACAACTTATCAGAATCAGACTTATGGCAAGACCCAACAAAACAGCATCGGTCAGGTCACCAACAATGGCAAAGCATGCTTTCATTGCCATGAGACTAGACACTACATCGCCAACTGTCCTTATAAGAACAACCCAGCAGTGTCCACCCAGTCTCACACTGTTAATGGACCAAGACCTGCAGTGTCTGGAGCCAACCGTGGTTTTCCTCGCAACAACACCAACACCACCAACAACATCCAGATGGTGAAACAACCTCAACAATCCTATGGCCGAGCTCGTGTCAACCACATTCATGCTCAGGATGCTCAGACTGCTTCAGGAGTGGTACTTGGTGAGTTCTTAGTCAACTCAGTACTTGCAATAGTATTGTTTGATTCTGGAGCATCACATTCATTCATATCATCAAGTTTTGCTGAGAAGCATAAAATACCCACAGTACTACTAAAGTTACCCCTAATAACCCAAACACCTGGGTCTGGCATCAAATGTCATCTAGGTTGTTTAAATGTAAGGATCATCTTAAGTGGGGTAGTTTTCCTAGCAGACTTAGTAGTGCTCAAGTCTAAAGGAATAGATGTTATCCTTGGAATGGATTGGTTAACACGACACAATGGAGTTATTAGTTGTGCCACTAAGGAAGTATCATTAGTTAACCAAGAAGGGATTAAGGTGAAATGTCAAACCCGAGGATCTAAAGTCAACCCAATGGTCTTCAACTTAGATGCAAGGACCATAGAAGAAGTGCCAGTAGTGCAACAATACCCTGATGTATTCCCTGAGGAACTACCTGGAATGCCACCAGATAGGGATGTAGAGTTCATCATTGATCTTATCCCTGGGACTGCTCCCATAGCCAAGAGACCTTACAGAATGGCCCCTGCAGAGTTAGCTGAATTAAAGGAGCAATTGAGAGAATTGCAACAGAAAGGTTATATCAGGCCCAGTTCTTCACCATGGGGAGCCCCAGTCCTGTTTGTAAAGAAGAAAGATGGAAGCATGAGAATGTGTGTGGATTATAGATCCCTAAATGAAGTCACCATCAAGAATAAATATCCCCTACCAAGGATAGATGACCTCTTTGATCAGCTTAAAGGAGCCAAGTATTTCTCCAAGATTGATTTGAGATCAGGTTACCACCAACTCAAGATCAAGAACAGTGATGTCCCTAAAACAGCCTTTGTAACAAGATATGGGCAATATGAGTTTACAATGATGTCCTTTGGATTAACCAATGCCCCTGCTTATTTCATGAACCTCATGAACAAGGTATTCATGGAGGAGCTAGATAAGTTTGTTGTAGTCTTCATTGACGACATACTTATCTACTCTAAGAGTGCTGAGGAACATGGGGAACACTTGAGAGTAGTGCTGGAAAAGCTAAGAAGACACAAGTTGTATGCCAAATTCAGCAAGTGTGAATTTTGGCTTGAGAAAGTTGCATTTCTAGGTCATATCCTGACAGCGGAAGGAGTTGCAGTGGACCCTGAGAAAGTAGAAGCTGTCTCTCATTGGCAACAACCCACAAATGTCAGTGAAATCAGAAGTTTTCTTGGATTAGCTGGATATTACCGAAGGTTCATAGAAGGATTTTCCAAGATAGCCAGACCCATGACAGAGCTTCTCAGAAAAGATAAGAAATTTACTTGGACAGAGTCATGTGAGAAGAGTTTCCAAGAATTGAAGAAAAGATTGACAACAGCACCAGTATTAACTTTACCAGACATTCACCAAGATTTCATCATATATTGTGATGCCTCAAGACAAGGTTTAGGATGTGTTCTCATGCAAGGAGGAAAGGTTGTAGCTTATGCATCCCGACAGCTTAGACCTCATGAGCAAAATTACCCTACCCATGATTTAGAGTTAGCAGCTGTAGTGCATGCTCTCAAGATTTGGAGACACTATCTCATTGAAAACAAGTGTGAAATATACACGGATCATAAGAGTTTGAAGTATATCTTCACTCAGTCGGACTTGAACCTAAGGCAAAGAAGATGGTTGGAGTTAATTAAGGACTACAACCTTGAGATTCATTACCACCCAGGAAAGGCCAATGTGGTTGCAGATGCCCTAAGCAGAAGGTCATATGGTCAACAGTTAGTGTTCAAAAACACTCATCTACAAGAAGAGATATCACAATTGAGCATGCACATAGTATGCCAACCTCAAAATGGCAGTCTGAAGGTGCAACCAACTCTAGAGGAAGAAATTAAGAAGGCACAACATAGGGATAAAGATCTGATGAAGATTCGTGAGCAAACTAGAGAAAATAAAGCCCCATACTTCAAAGTGGATGACAAAGGAACCTTGTGGTATAAGGATAGGATTTGTGTGCCCAAGGTAGGGAAGTTTCAAGAACTAATCCTTGATGAAGCTCATAACTCAGCATACTCTATCCACCCTGGTGCCACCAAGATGTATATGGACCTAAAAGAAAGATATTGGTGGAATGGTATGAAAGCAGATGTGGCACGATTTGTTGCACAATGTGATGTGTGCCAAAGGGTTAAAGCAGAGCATCAGAAACCAGCAGGTTTGCTGCAGCCATTGCCTATTCCAGTTTGGAAGTGGGATGAGATAGGCATGGATTTTGTGAATGGATTACCCAAAACTCAGAAAGAGAATGATTCAATATGGGTAATAGTGGACCGTCTTACCAAGGTTGCTCACTTTATACCTGTGCGCACCAAGTATAGTGGAGACAAGCTAGCACAGTTATATGTGGATAATATAGTAAAACTACATGGTCTGCCAAGTAAGATTGTATCTGACCGAGGTATTCAATTCACCTCTAAGTTTTGGAAGAGACTGCATGAAGCCATGGGCACCAAGCTAGATTTTAGCTCAGCCTATCACCACCAGACAGATGGTCAGACCGAAAGAGTAAATCAGATCATGGAAGATATGCTGAGAGCATGTGCGCTTACCTATGGTAAAGATTGGGAGAAGAGCCTATCTTATGCAGAGTTCTCATACAATAATAGCTATCAAGCCAGCTTAGGTATGTCACCTTTTGAAGCAATGTATGAAAGAAAATGTAGGACCCCATTGATGTGGTCAGAGGTTGGAGAACGGACCTTGCTTAAGCCTTCCCTCATAAAAGAAGCAGAAGACCGTGTGGCAGAGATCAGAGAAAAATTGAAAGAAGCACAATCACGTCAGAAGAGCTATTCTGATAAAAGAAGAAGAGAGCTAAGCTTTGTAGTTGGAGATTTTATGTACCTCAAAGTTTCCCCAATTCGAGGGACTCGAAGGTTTCAAGTTAGGGACAAGCTAGCACCCCGGTATATTGGACCATATCAAGTGCTGCAAAGAATTGGAGCTGTAGCTTATCGTATTCGGTTACCTGAAGAAATGTCAGATATACACAATGTATTCCATGTCTCCCAATTGAAGAAATGTCTTAGGGTGCTAGAGGAACAAATATCACCAAATACTATTGATTTACAAGATGATCTAAGGTATCAAGAAGTGCCAATAAAAATATTAGACACAGTCACTAAGCAAAAAAGAACGACAACCGTCCGAATTTGTCGTGTTCAGTGGAGTAGACATACTGAAGCAGACGCAACCTGGGAAAGAGAAGATGCCTTGAGAAAGGAGTTTCCCCATCTATTTAGGAACCAGGCGAATCTCGAGGACGAGATTCATTTTAAGTGGGGTAGGTTTGTAACATCCCAAAAATTCACATTCAAAAATCACTCGCGTTAAAAATTATTTTTAAATGCATTTCAAAAACTTTAAGTCATCTGAGCTCTATATCCTTCTAAATCTTATCCATCTTATATCCATCCCTAGCTACCTCTCTTCAATTTATCATGCACCGTGGCATTACCCGCCTGTTCCCCATCCCTCTCTCTCTCTCGCTCGCTCGCTTCGTCCGATGCCCCGACAGCGGCGCGTGCGCCGACCCCACCACCATCGCCGCAGCACGCACCCGCGCTCGGACCCCCCTCGCCGACTGCGGCAGCTCGCACGCCGCCACGACAGCGGGTCCCAACTCCCACCTTTCCCTCTATCTTTCTTCTCCATGCATGGCCACAACACATTCATATATACACGGCAAATGAAGCAAGACAAAGCACCCACCGAGGCAATATTCACTTTTACCATTTACCACGCAAACAAGCAGGGCACACAGGCAACATGCATATACCACCAGCATACAAAACACAAGCAAACAAGTGTCAGCAAAGTACCCACACATGCACACATACAGATAGCTCATGCATGCATGCAAATTAGGCACCGACCACCATGCAAAATTAGGCACCGACCACCATGCAAGGTTAGGCACTGTCCATTTGCATGCTAAGCATCTACTCGCTACGCGCCGCACCGCCCAAGCATCCGACCACAGCGATGTCATTAGAGGCAAGCAAGCAAGCCAGTGGCACATCCCTGCTTCCTGGACTATAAAAAGGCACGCCTGGTTGCTCTCCCACAGCAGCACACTCAGCTCACCACTCGCTTGCCTGCTCTCGTTTCACTTGTCTCGTGTATACCGTATACGGCCGTACGCACGAGCTGGGCTCAACCGTCGTCGCACGACGAGGTGAGCAGCCCATGAGCATCCCCTGGCTCTTTCCACTCTTCCTGTGGTCTTCTCTTTACTTTCCTCCTTGCCCTTGCCTGTACCGAGCCGCTCCCGAGCTCCACGAGCTCAACCATGGTGTCGTCCATGCAAGAAGCAAGAAGAAGAACCTTGCTAGCTTTTCTCTCTCCCTTCCCATGCATGTGTGTATGACGCGTGGGTCCTAAGCTACAACTCCATCCAAATAGCACACGCATAGTATACACCATGCACTACCAGCCAAGCCAAGTGCCCACGTGATCACCCATTCCTTAATCGCGCATTATTCTTTTCCGCGTGATTAAAATTCGGCCATCTTGCAGAGCCACATGCCAACTCCGATTCCAAATATTATTCTTTCTAAATTCATCTTAAATCATGATCTATCTCTCATATAAATTTCATAATTTTTAGAGCTCATTTAAATTTATGTGATTATTTATCTGTGCTTGTTTGTCTGTTGCGCTCGTTGGGTACTTTTAGCTGACGGAGTGAACGAACCGGAGAACGAGGACGTCGGAGGCGAGTACCGCGAGTTCGACGTCGAGGAACCGGACTGCCAGCAGGAGTTTGCCGAGGACGCCGATGGAGGCAAGTCCAGCCTATTCCCCTTTGATGCATATTGATCCTATTTTTAAACACAACCCGTAGAAGCCGTTTTAAATATTGCATGTACGATATACGTACGAAGTATTTTCGCTGCTTAGTTAAGACCCGTTTGAATAACCATCCTTGAATTGATATTACCTGATAATTGTCTTGTTCAAACTTAGGGACAAATAATATGCTGTGGTAAAATATAATTATTTAGTATGCTTAGGATTTGATACTCATCATGGATACTCATTACTATGTTTCCTCAAATACAATGATTTTAAAAAGAAAAACTATGTGAGTTGTGGAAATGAATTATGGGTATGATGAAAGGGTTAATGAACAAGTTATAGATGGTGATTACCCTAGAGATGGGACGGATCGGTGTTCCTTTTGTGGGATGTCGTGGTGTTGGGGCTTGTACCTTTTGTGATTAAGCATGAAGATATCCGTCTTGTCTTGATTAAGGACTGAGTTGATGATTCATCTTGCCTAACTCATTTTCGTACAACCACTCGCCTTGCATGAGAAAGGCTTAGTCTAAATCGCTCTAGTTGGTATGGCAATCACCTGGAGGCAGGTGCGCAACGGGACACTAAGAGATGTATGTGGAAATCGATGGATATTGTATAAAATGTAAAGAGCTTTGTAAATTATTGTATTATGAGATGTGGTCTTGGTGTTCACGTGGTGAGCGCCATTACTTAGCTATGGAGGGTAATGACTTTGATGGATCTGTGCTTGCACGACGGTGTTAAGTTACAGTATCCTACTTGTGGGGAAAGTGTACAACCTCTGTATAGTGTAAAATTTATCCGGATAGACGTGTCCGCGGTATCGGACGAGTTATGGTTTGGTTTCAACAACTAGATGGGTTGGGATGAGTGAAAACATGAGAGTGAGTGTGATTTTGGAAATGAATGGTTGTCTGCCATATGTTGCGGGAACAGAGGGTTCAGCAACACATAAAATTGTGATCAACCTTTTTTTTAGAAATACTATTATATATGAAAAATATATGTCTTTTGCAAAGGTATTTATAAAATGAAACCCTGCATGTGTAAAAAGATAGCTTTATGCAAATAAACCAAGCCTTATCCTTGAGTTATCCATATGCATATACTGATATCTCATTCCGTAGGGTAAGGTTGGATTTGCTTAGTACTTTGTACTCACCCTTGCTTTGTTGAACAGAGGAAGATTCGGACTTCAATCATGACGTGGCGTACGAATAAGGTCGTGTCTGCACCCAACTAAGCCTGTGGCATTGGGATCCGTCAGATGATATGTATTAGCGAGACCTCTTTCTGGGTCTGTTGGACCTGTATTGTGTAGTGGTTACTTTTAATCGTGGCATGTCTTCATTGTCCACGCTTGTCGAGACTACTGCAATGAGACCTATCTGATGTAATAAATGTGTTACTAGTCTCCTGGGACTAGTATTGTATCACATTTGAGTTCCTGGTTACCCAGGAGCGCTTTAACGTGTGTTAGCATACTTTCACAAATATTTCCAAGGGTTATGTTAGCTCTCCACTAGATCCTAATACACATGCATGTAAGTCATTATCTAGTGGCACTTATGAGACCAAATAGCCAAAGAATTCCCTCTTTATAGTACGACTATCGATCCTAAACGTGATCACACCCTCTATGGTGTCTTGATCACCAAAACCAAAACCGTAGCAATACCTTTGCCTTGATCTTCATCGGGTTTTGTTTTTCTCTTTCTTCTTTTCCAAGTTTAGCACTTGATCATCATTTCATGTCCACCTTCCTCACCATGGACTTGAATCTTGCTCCACACTTGGATTGTACCAACCTCATCTAATTCACACACTTAGCATAGAGGTTAGTACCAAGGTTTCATCAATTAGCCAAAACCAAACTAGGGCTTTTACACACGCTGAGGAGCCTCATTTCGTCCAAGTAGCAAGTAAATGTTGCGCTTCAAAAGCATGTTGCAAGCGTATGTTTCAAGTGTTTCAGAGGTATGTTGCAAGTGTTTTATACGGATATTGAAAAACTAGATCGGGATGTTGCATATGTTGCAATGACTGTACACATATGTTGCAAGTGTCTGTTCTAAATGTTTCATCTGTTTTTTTCAGACTTATGTTGCAAGTGTGTTTATCTGGATGTTGCATGTGTTTTATGTGGATGCTGCATATATTTTGCAATGGCTTTTCAAGCATTTTCAGGTGTTTTTACAAGTGTTTCTGATGTATGTTGCAAGCGTTTCAACTGTTTCCAACATATGTTGTAAATGTTTCATTTGATTGTTTCAAAAGTAGATTGAGTGTTGCATCTCCCTCCTCGCCTTCTGATACCTATGCCTCAGTGTCTCCTCCTCTTCTTGATACTAGTGATGTTCGGACGGTATGGGCCCATGTGGGGGCAGGCGCCATGGGTGGAGCGGATCGTTCGAGCAGCGTGAGATCTGAGCGGACAGGGCATGCGGCACATAGCAGGCGCGGGGAGTTGTGTCCGGACGCGAGCCTAGGGCCGGACGTCCGGGCGCTAGTAGCCTAACGCCCTGGCCGATCCAATTGTGCGCCAGATTGTACTCTATGCTATGATGAACACACAACTACAAGTGATTTGTATGAACTACTCTAGTAGTTACGATAATCTCTGAACAAGAAATCGAAAGACATGAACTTGCAAGCAGCGAAACCAATCAGGGTACCGCTTACGCCGGGGAACATGCGCGAGAAGCAGTGAAGCACGCAATGAGGTCAGCCGAGACGGGCGTGCCGCCGCAGTTAACCGTCTTCAACGTGGCCACACGGGCGGTCGCACCCGCGTCCTCCTCGGCGGCCTGCACGATGGCCAGCGGCGCCAACGCGAGACGCGTCACTCCGAACCTCCCCATCGCAGCTAGCACCACCGTGGCGTCGAAATTCCCCTGGCCGTGTGCAGCACAAGCCTGAGAACGGAGGTTGGTGCTGGTCACCGGTGAATTGACGATGCTCACTGATAAGTTAGGCTAAAAGGTACTGTTTACTGATTTGCTGTGAGAAAAAAACACTATACCATAGCTGATGAGCTTCAGGCGAACAAGACGGCTATGGACGCTTGTTTTGTACGTGTGAGTGTCGCCTCGCGCCCCTTGTTAGGCCCATGTAGGGATGAGAACGGGAGTACGGGACGGGCCGCCCAAGGATGCCTCGGCCGTGTCCCGTGTCTTGGCCAGCGGCGGCGGCGGCGTGCTGCACGGCGGCCGGCGGGGGCGGGGTAGTGGCTGGCCCTTGCCCTGGCCAGCGGTGGCTTCGGCGCCGTCGTTAGTATAGTGGACAGTGTATTGGCCATTTAGCCTAGCCCATTAGGTGGCCCAACCGGCCAACTTCCGGACCACGCCAACGGGGAGCGCGAGGGTCGTAAACAGGACAGGAGCGAGCAGCTGTTGAACACGCCCACTCGATATGAATCTGACGGCGTTCTTGGTGCCGCTCAGCTTCATCACTTCATCAGCATCCGCAGCACGTGTGCCTCGATCGTCTGGGGTATCGTCATGTTCCTCCTGCTCTCACACAGAGTTACCGAACCAACTTACAGATCGAGCTCTGCAGCTGCTTAGTCGTGCTGCCAAGTGCCAATATATTGTGGCTGGGGCCTTTTGACTGGGCTTGAAGCCTGAATAATTAATAGAGAAGAGAAAGGGATGCATCTATAGTTGATTAATGAAACCAGCATAATAGGCTGCAGTTTCAGATCAGCGAAAAACAGTTCTAGATCAATGGATCGAGATATATTAACGTGCAGGAGAGATGGCGGGCGGACGGAGATCAGTACGTGGGACTTGTTTAATTACGATGAGTATTGCATGATGAATGCAGGAGATGCATGGACGGACGGAGATCGATTAGTGGAACTTGTTTAATCAGGTCCGATGAGCATTGCATGATGAATTAAATATGCAGCATGAGAAGCTAGGAAACTTTTGTAGAAGATTTTACGTACGTAAGCATTTATACCTAAAACCAAAAAAGAATGTAGTCACAAATCAAATATCCAATTAAATTTTGATTACATTCTGATAATGAATCCTCCAAAACAAGACCCCTACCTCTATAGAAAATACTTCATCAACGAACATTTTCATATGAAGACGTAACATTTTCTTTGTTAAGCAAGGCACTGTACGTCCCCCCTCCCCCCTCACAAGAGAGATCGATGTTCTAGATTTAGCATAACAATATTGCATATTCAGAAATAAAATCATAGATTTTAGTGAATAGTATTATATAATATTTGTGTCTAGTATTAGAAAATAGAAACATTTTATGCATAATAGGAACAATTAAATTATACCGTCATAGGTTCCATGGATACTAGATAAAAAATTTAGAATATAACATAAAACATCTTATGAGTGCTATGTGAACAAGGAAAAGACATCGTGGTACACCCATGCACAGTGCATGAATATATCGAAATACATCACAGGATATCTCATGGGTACAAGAACACTAAAAACACATAACATGCATGGAACCTTACATGAATATATTGGGAAAAATCCAGAATCCATGGTACATTATCAAACATAGCATGAATACAAATTGTGATAGTTTAGAATACACATCGTAAATTTCATGAGAACAATCATATTATATTAAAGAAGAAATTCATCAAGTGAATGTCACTGAAAGATCATGGATCAACAAAAATACAAAATGAAAAAGAAATGAATAACCAAAATTAAATAGAAAACAAAAATACAAAAGCACTGCAGCCAAAGCTAGGGTAGACTCTACATTACATGCATCTACTCCTATTTGATTTTTTTTAGAAAAAGGGAATATATTAAAAATATCTCAGCCTCTGTATCGACCAATGCATATAGTTGTTCCTTATTACAGACACCAACACGACAAACCAACGAGACTAGCCCAGCTATCTCATCAAAGCACAAGTGCCACACGCAGCCTCCGGTTGCCAGTTAGAGAGCCTCTTGCGCCAAAACAGCCACCGCTAAGCGGGACCGCCCGCCGCCACACCACGCAGGTCACCTCGGCAGCACAATCTGCTGGCCACGACCTCCCACGTCGGCCTCCTCGCCAACTCCTATTTGATTTGATTGAGTCAAATAATTATTGTGCGCAAGTGTAGCATGAGTCAGACATTGCGTCGACTTTAATTTAATCTGTGTGGTGAATAGTGGCTAACAATTTGTAAGGTCAATCTCCATTGGAGTTTCATGGCATTAAATGAGCTGACATGACATGAAATAGCTGAAGCGAGAGATGATAAAAGTTTCATGGGATGAAACTTATCTACACTGTTTTCAATACAATGAGTCTTGAAATCTGAGAGATAAAACCCCTCACTGAGACTGGCATAAACTAACACCGCCTTGTGAACGGGCGTTAGATGACTATATTGTGATGTATATATGACTCCTTTTTTGCTTAGTTTTTTCACTGTTTTATTTATTTATTTATTTATACGTTTGGTGGTTGTCTATACGCCAGTGATGATCATATATGTAGTAACATTAATATCTTCATGATTCCATGGATCGACTGTTCCACTTGATAAGTTGTTAACAACAATTGACGCATGCAGGATGATACTATTCTCTCTGTTGACAACAGTTGATGGCGACCCTCTTATTGTCATTATAATACCATGGAATTTGAAAAAACAATTATTTTAATAAAAATTAACACAGCGTGTGGGAATTAGTGCATCTAATGATTTATTAAAAAATGGAACTATTCATAAAAACCATGCAGTGTGTGTGGCCTTACTTAAAACCTGGCCCACGGCACATTTGTTTCCTCCAGTCTCCTGAATCCTGATCCTTGTTTTCCATTTAATTTAGGTCCATCTTGCTTTCCCACGAAACAGGCCCCTTGCCTCCTTCTAATCTCTCTCTCTCTCTCTCTCTCTCTCTTGTCTCCCTCCGCTCTCCCTTTTCCTGAAGAACTTTTTTTTTTCTTCTTGCCAAGGAAGCAAAAGGAACGGCCTAAGTTGAGCATCGTTGGAAGGCTGTCGTGTTTGAGTGTTGAAACTTGTAAAACATGGTGTATGTGTGTATGACCTAACTGTGTACAGTTTTCTTTCCAGTTTTTTTCAGGAAACAAGAAATTTTTATCATTACGAGATGCTATAATATAATAAAGAAAAGAAAAAAGTGGTAACTAACTATGCAAATTACTTGTGCCATTGCCAAATCATAGGCAAAACGTGGTGTACGTGTCTCTATGGGTGCTACTAATACCCAAGATATACTGATTGGAAAGGTGGTGTGTCCTTTAAATTAATAATATTATTTATTAAAACTTAGTTTATAAAGTCATTTATAGAATACTAGACCACGAACAAGTGGACACTTAGGTGAGCGAGATATGGAAGAAAAGAACAAAAGTGCATGGAGACTTGAATGAAATCACAAATATGTTCTAGAAACAAAGAAAAGGCACCACCACTTAGAGGTGTTTGGGACTGCTCCACAAACTCCACTGTGGAGCAACTCCACAAAAAAACTAGAGTTTGTGGAGCACCCCTTTAGGTGCTCTCACAACTTCATCTTTTTTCCTCGAACAGAGTGCATGGAGCTAAAACAGTTTGGCTAAAAAACGTGAAGCGGAGCTAAAAAAAGTGAAGTAGAGCAGTCCCAAACACCCCCTTAGTGAGGTGGTGTGTCCCACAACCTTATGCAACGTGGAGCTATGCATGCAAGCAATGTGCAACTCATGGGAGATGTTATTCACCATTGCAGAACTAATAATAATTAAATATTTATTTGTGTTGTGCTGCCTATAACTACCCAACACACAAAAAAGATGTCCTCTTATAACAAGCAGAGGCGGAACCAACAATTTTTATTAAGGGGACCGGACAAATATGATCGCATTTTTGGTGTGATAAAATATACATAATTATATGTCTCAACGATTGTTTAAAAACTTTTACACTACTTATAACCAAAATCATAATATTTTAATACAAAATGAATGAAAATTGATAGTTTTTGTGCTATAAATTCAAATATTTATATAGGTATTATATGAACTCTACTGTGCTTGGGTGGGTGGGGGTGGGGGTGGGGGGGCACGGCCCCTACTGGCCCCGGGTTCCGCCACTGATAACAAGGAGCCCAATCAGAGGTGGAACCAGCGATTTTGATTAAGAGGGTCGGACAAATGTGATCGTATTTTTTAGTGTGATAAAATATACATAATTATATGTTTCAACGAATTTTCAAAAAAATCTACCCAATTTCTAACCAAAAGCATCATATTTTAATAAAAAAAATAGGTGAAATTAATATTTTTATGCTATAAATACAAATATTTATGTAGGTATTTAAATAAGTTTACTGTGCTGGGGGCCACGGCCCCTGCTAGCCCCTGGTTCCGCCACTGAGCCCAATGCGAAATCCACCAAGGATGAACAGCAACCCCCAAAAGGCTCCATTTCCGATTCCCGAAACAGCAATGAAGGGTCGGCCGTCTTGAACGTCGGCGTTGGACGAGCAATGACGACTGTTGAAACAGTAAAACGTGGTGTACGTATGTAGCATGTACGTACGATGACCTGACCTTGTATGATTTTCTTTCCACTTCTTTTCTGGAAACAAGAATTTTGTTATTACGAGATGCCATAAATAAATAAATGAGGAAAAGGTGATAACTATACCACGGAATTACTTGTGCCATTGCTAAATCATATGCAAAATTAAATCCGCATGGCTTAATCCGCGTGATTCTGCAAAATTCCTTCCTGTGAAGTTTAGTTTGAAGAATCCCCTACCGTTTCGCTCAAAAAAAAGGTTTAGTTTGAAGAAATATTGGAAACATGCATGGAGGCGTTCGTGCGCATATATGTATGCTGCAGCTGCACGTCGGAGAAGGAGACGCGCGGGAGACCGGCTGGAGCGGGGGCGACGACCGCCACGGAGGATCGGATTGACTCGTCGTCGTCGGAGATAGGGAGACCGCGTCGTCGCCGACACGACACGGCCCGCGACCGCCACAGTGCTGCGTGCCTGAGTGACTGCGTCACGTCAATGACGTGACGTGTGGCCAGGCCACCACCCGCTGCGATTTGATTGCGTTCCGAGGCGAGGAGGCCCAGGCGGAGGGACGAGTCGCAACCTGCTTTCGGGACCCGTCGCCGCGGAGCCCACGTGGCAGCCGAGTGAGGAGTGAGAGGCAGGAGCAGTATTTTATATATTTTAATTTTAATTTTAATAGAAAAGCAAGAGCGGCAGTTGGAAAGTTCCGCTTCCGTGGCTTCCGTCAGTTGCATTGCATTGGTCGGCCGCGGCAAGCTGCTCTTCTCCTCCATTGCATTTTTTTTTCTCGATCAAAAAAATGCAGCAAATTAATGTAACAACGGTATGACGTCACCACATCCCGTCTTCGTCCGCTTGCTCGCTGGCTCATGACTTTCCTCCGAGACTCCGAGTCTTATCTAATTAATCTATCATGGGTTAGGATACTCGGCTCTCACACCTAAGATATGTATGAAGATGGATCAACACATACATACGGTGCCTCTCACTAACCATTTCAAAAGCATTGTATTTATATACTTATTAGGGTCTCAGTTCTCAAGCTCTTTACCACTCTGTTGTCGTGCCACGTCATTTTTGTTACATTGTCAAAGAACTCAGACATATGTGTAAATGTATGTATATACCCTCTATGCTAAGCATGTTAGGTAAACACGTATGGTCCAGTGTCCACAATTATTTTCTCAAGATGAGTTCATCGTCCAAAAACATAAGAGGTCGAGAGGTTTATCTCTAGCAATTAAGACGAGCCATGCAAGAAAGAATGAGACGAAATCGGTCTCAATGGTGTGGATGTGGTACCAACATATTCTCAGAGAACACACTGGCATTAGGTGAGATCATGTGTTCTGTATGTCTATTTATAATATTATTTTTCTTTTTTAAATAATAGTTTATAGAATTGTTTATATCACTAGTTTCGCACTTGCTTAAAGCGGAAATGAATAAGAAAAAGGACAAATTTGATTATTATATATTAAGCGGAAACAACAGAGATGTTATCAAACTGAATAATTAAGAAGATACCATCGCTTAGAAAAGAGATGGTGTATCACATGGCCCCACTCTATGCTACATGTAGCCTATGCAAGGGGGGTTGCAGGGTATATAAAGCAAAACTAATTAATTCTATCAACAAGAGGCTACGTGATGTATGCATAATTGTATGGATATAATAGTTTTTAAGAACATGGGGGAAACCATGGTCTATAATGGCTTTCTAAAAAGAATTGGTCTATAGTATTATCCTTAAATAATATAAGACATCAAGGAGTTTACTTCTACCTGCAGCAATTGATAAATGAACGAAGTAAATAAGGAAAGGACGGAATTAGTGACTTATGGTGTGGGTTTTCAGCATACCACCACTCGACGTGGTGGTGTGTCCCAACAAACCTATAATATTATTATTTTAAATAGAATATTTATAAGGTTATCCAAGAATATGATATAGTCAACAAGTTTATCTCCAATTTCACACCTACTTAAAAGAGAGAAATGAATAAGAAAAAGATAAAACCACTTGCTCAAGGGGAAACCATATCAAACCAGATAAAAGCGAGGTACCACCACCCGTTTGCCAAGATGGTGTGTCGTCATGTGTTATGTTTTGTTTAACCCAAGCAAATAGGCTAAAGTGCAATAATCAGCTCACCTACTTTTTTTTAAAGTAGGTACTTGGACAGAACTAATTAAACTTACATACGGTGCCTCTCACTAACCACTTCAAAAGTACTGTATACGTATACTTATTAGGGTCTCAATTCTCAAGATCTTTACCCCTCTGTTGTCATGCCACGTCATTTTGTTGCATTGTCAAGGAACTCAAACATGTGTAAATGTATGTATATACCCTCTATGCTAAGCATGTTAGGTAAACACGTACGGTCCAGTGTCCACAATTGCTTTCTCAAGATGAGTTCGTCGTCCAGAAACAAAAGAGGTCAAGAGGTTTATCTCTAGCAATTAAGATGAGCCATGCAAGAAAGAATGAGACGAAATCGGTCTCAATGGTGTGGATGTGGTACCAACATGTTCTCGGAGAACACACCGCCGCTAAGTGAGGTCGTGTGTTCTGTACGCCCATATATAATATTATTTTTCTTTTTTAAATAATAGTTTATAGAATTGTTTATAAGACAAATGAGTTTTATCACTAGTTTCGCACTTGCTTAAAGTGGAAATGAATAAAAAAGGACAAACTTGATTATTATATATTAAGGGAAACAATAGAGATGTTATCAAACTGAATAATTAAGAAGATACCACCACTTAGAAAAGAGGTGATGTATCACATAGCCCCACTCTATGCTACATGTAGCTATGCAAGCAGGGTTGCAGGGTATATAAAGCAAAACTAATTAATTCTATCGACAAGAGGCTACGGGATGTATGCATAATTGTATGGATATAATCACCCTGTTCGCTTGAACTTATCGGCCAGAATCAGTCAGTCATTCAGCAGTATTTTTCTCTCACAACAAATCAACATCAACACTAGTCACCATCCAGCGAATAGGGTGAATAGTTTTTAAGAACATGGGGGGGAAATCATGGTCTATAATGTTTTTCTAAAAAGAATTGGTCTATAGTATTATCCTTATATAACATAAGACATCAAGGAGTTTACTTCTACCTGCAGCAATTGATAAATGAATGAAGTAAATAAGGAAAGGACGGAATTAGTGACCTATGGGGTGGTTTTTCAATGTACCACCACTCGACGTGGTGGTGTGTCCCAATAAACCTATAATATTATTATTTGAAATAGAATATTTATAAGGTTGTCCAAGAATATGATATAGCCAACAAGTTTATCTCCAGTTTCACACCTACTTTTCTACAACTAAAACATTTGTAGAGGAATCATCCCCGGCTTCGCTTCGCTTGCTCCGCGTTCGCCCCGTCCGGTTTCGTTTGGCCTCCCCCACGTGAGCGCCCCGCCCGAGACCGCCCGCGCCTCCTCTGTCGCCTGCTGCGGCTGCCCCTCGACATCCAATCCATGGCCTCACCACCACCACCGCCACCTCTCCAATCCGCCCGGGACAGGGGACCGCAGGTCGAGTCAGGGGATGGGTGGAGGTAGGGGCAGGGGAGGGTGTCAGCCGTGGTGAAACCTCTCCCCTCCCAAAAGCATCGCTCCGCCCGGCCATGGTGAAGCGCGCCTCGCCTCCCAAAAGCATCGCTCCGCCCGGCACTTGAAACGCACTCCCGCGGTACCCTCCGGTATCAACACCCACAAATCCCGCCTCCAGGATTGCTCGTCAAAATCTCTGCCCTGTGGGCTGCGTGCTGGGCCACCGTAGCCATCGACGCCAGCACCCCCATGACCCTTGCGTCGGGCTCTGCTGCCGCCACGGCGGTGCATGCTCTGTGTCAGCGGCCCTTCCTTTGCCGACATTTCAATCTCGCTCAAGCCCTGCACCGGCTGCTGCCGCCACTGGCTGCCGCCGCCACCGGCGCCCCCATGGGCTGCGCGCTGGGCCACAGCTGCTGTCGTCTCCTGCACTCCCGTGGCCCTTGCGTCGGGGCCTCTGCCGCCACCGCCAGCGCGTGGGGAAGCTTCAAGGAACGACTGAAGCAACGACAGGTATTGATTGGCCCTTTCATGACGATGAGCACCCACAAGGTATGCCATCTCTTCTCTTCCCTTCTTGGCATGCAAAACTAAATCTTCTCTGTAAAGTGCCTCCCTGCTCTCCTTTGGTGTTAGGATGGCTCACGCATATTCAGCCTTTTTTTTCTTTTGTCCTCATTGGCATGTAGAAGTACAATCCTTGTTGCGGCTGAGAATTACTGGATGAGAATGGTCTGCAAATCAGGTTGAGAGCTGAGCCCATCCAGATTTTGGTATTAATTTGTTGCTTAGATTAGAAGGTCAAAAATTGTAGCACTATACCATCTGCTTCTTTAGAAGCTCAATGTAGAATTGCAGAGCCACCTGTATCTCATATGGAATCAACTAAACTTCTCAATCATGGGGCTAGAGAACATCAGGAGCAGTAAAATGAATAACATGTTTAGTATCTAAGCTCCTTGAATATGAGAAGAAAAAATGTACATGGTGCTGGGGGAGGAGGAGGACCTGGAGGCGCTCCTTGATGGCGTCTCGATGGCCAGTCTCATTGGCGTGCTCCGCTAGCTTGGGGATCTCGCAGAGTGGCGTTGCTTGTTCAGATTCTGTGTTAAAGCTCTAGGTTGTGCATGTAGCATGTGATTTTGTTTTTTTATCTGAGTCTTATTCTGTTGCAGCCAATTGATGCCCTTCCTTTTTGTATCAGGAGTTATTTGTGCACAGTGCAGTGTAGTTTAATTACTTATTTGGTTGAAATTTGGGAGTGCTTTGGGCAAGTTCCTCAGCTTATTCGCTCAATCTGAGGGCCTCAGTTGGGTGAGGAATTCACCATCTTTTTTTGTTTTTGGACTTTTTGTTTAACAGACACTCGATGTTGGATTTTTTTTAGAGATGATTTTCAGGGAGTGCCATTGGATCTGGCCATCAGGGGACACCATCCTCTCCAGACTTTGGTACCAGATGTAAATGCTTGATGATATGGATATAAGTTGCATTAGATTAGAATGTCAATATGTGGTTCCAATCTTACTTCCGCACAAAACTAGGTGACGATCTTCATATACTTAAGGAAATGACATATTGACACCTTGATGCACTCTGCTTAGTAAATTGTTAATGAAACATGTTCATCTGTACCCCTTGGGAGGGCCATTTTTGTGCTTCTCATTTGTATGATGATGTTTGGGCTGATCATGTGTTGACATTGAAAGCATCTAGGCCCCGGTGTTGGTTTCGGCAATTGATGACAACGCATTATTACCATGACTAACGTGTGTTTTGCAGAAACAGTGATAAGTTAGGTCATGGAGTTGATAACTGCTTTGGGCACTATGGTATTCATGTCCCTTGATGGAAATCATTTCGGTTTTCAAAGGATCAACTACAGGATTAAGGACGGTTAGTTTCGGATGTCAAGGTGTTGAGTTACATCCGGAATAGTCGTTAGGATCTTTGTTTCTTCCTTTGACCGTACTATAAAGAGGGGCATGAGCGAGTAGCTTGACCTAGGTGAGTCTTTTGTTTAGGTGTGGTGCACACTTGTCAAACTTAGCACTATGTAGCTCTAGAAAAGCTCAAAGTTCAGTTGGAAGCAACTTGGTTCAAGTTGCGTCGCGTTTAGAAGTCGTTTGAGCAGTTTACCTGTGACCGGACGCGGTGTCTGTCATGACCGGACGCGTCCGGTCAGTACTAACAAGTCACTGCGTCGTTAACTGACTGACCGGACGCGGTCCTTGAGAGGACCGGACGCGGTGGTCAGTCTGACACGTGTTCTAGAGGGTAAACAGTGTAATCGGACGCGACTGTAAAGTGATCGGACGCGTCCGGTCATGTTCCAGTAAGGTCCCAAGCTGACCTGACGCGTCCGGTCATCTATGATCGGACGCGGTCGAGCGTCAGATCAAAATCCAGTAAGGTTCTTGCATGATCGGACGTGTCCGGTCATCCCTGATCGGCGCGTCCGGTCATCTCTGACCGGCGCGTCCGGTCACTCAGTGCTGACTTTCGGTTTTCGACCGTTACACTCGACCGGCGCGTCCGGTCACGTCGACCGGCGCGTCCGGTCAGTACGCGTTTTGCTGATTCGGCATGTAACGGTTGGATTTGTCTGTGGGGTGTATAAATACATCCCCTCCACCTCTTTTAGAGGTCTCTTGCTCATTTGTTCAGCTGAGAAACACCTTTGAAGTGCAAGGGAGTGCAAGAGCCCTAGTGAGGATAGTGATTTGAGAATCAAAGTTTGAGATTCCTCACTAGTGACTAGAGAGTAGCAAGTGTGCATCCATCTTCTCATTAGGCTTGTTGTGGTCAAGTGAGAGTTCTAGCTTGTTACTCTTGGTGATCGCCATCACCTAGACGGTTTGGTGGTGATTGGGAGTTTGGTGATCATCCGACGAGTTTGTGGGTGACCCAACTCATGTTGTGAGCGGTTTTGGGTGATTCGCCGCGACGTAGTGTCGAAGAATCAACCCGTAGAGAGCACTTGATCCTTGCGCGGATCAAGGGGGAGCTACACCCTTGCGCGGGTGCTCCAACGAGGACTAGTGGGGAGTGGCGACTCTCCGATACCTCGGGAAAACATCGTCGTGTTCCTAACCCTTACTTTCAAGCATTTACTTTCGTGCATTACTTTCATTGCTTGTTTACTTTCCTAGAATTGCCATGCTAGTCTAGGATTGGAACTTAGGGTGCAAAACTTTTACCGGTAGAATCACAAGGAACACTAGTAGGCACTAGGGGTGAAGTTTGGCTTATAGGATTTAATTCTTGTAATTATTTTTTAGAAAAGCCCAATTCACCCCCCCTCTTGGGCATCTTGATCCTTTCAGACATATTCTTTGATTGTGAGATCTAAGTAGGGCCCCCTTGCCCAGTGGCTAGTGTTCCTCTGCTCACAAGACTTGGAGCAGCAGCTTTTCAAAATCCTGTGTCTTGTGCTTGTATCTATGTTTGGCGGTCCAGCAGAAGCAAGTAGCGCCAACTTCTCATAGGATGTGGATTTTTCCCGTTATTAATTGTACTTTCCAGTTTAATTGTTAACAAGAGATCATGCTACCCTGACCGCCTCCAATGCATACAGAGGTACTTCTGAAAGATGGTGCTTCAGAGGAGCTGCTTGAAAATATGAAGGCCGCCTCCTTGGCATGTATGTTTATTTAGTTCCATCAACGATAGCACCATCCCCATCCCTGCAATGTGTTTGTTAAACTGCTAGAATGCTCCATTCTTGATGATTACTTGCCATGTGTTGTGATGAATTATAAAACTGTTTTATTGAAAGTGGAATTAATTTTTGTCTATGAACATATACCGAATTTGCTTTCTAAAACAAAAATTCCTCTAAACACATGTAGCAACTTTGGCACGGAGGTTTTTGGATAAGGTGTATGTAGGGATCAAAAATCTTACATAAGCAAGAAATGTGAATATACCAAAGGTATTATTATGATAGCTCTTATTTCTTGAAGGAAAGGCTCTCAATTAGTTTACCAATCAGCATTTGTTGGTTCAGGTTTGGGTGCACATCTGGAGAGCGGATAGCTACATGCTAAGCATTTGTTGCACTTTAGGCATCCCTTTGTGCAATTGTGCTTCGCGAACAGGGCACCGGACATCTGCAGTATATGGTTGTATCCATGATGTATACATATTCGCTATTGTAACTAATTAGTATCAGTTGCAAAGGTTGGGAGTATCAGTTACAAAGGTTGGGAGTTGCTTGTGATGTTGCTACCTTTGAACTAGCTCTTAGTGTATTATCTATGGTTAAGCATTGTTTTGTTCCCGTTGCAACGCACGGGCATGATCCTAGTAAAAGAGAGAAATGAATAAGAAAAAGATAAAATCACTTGCTCAAGGGGAAGCCATATCAAACCAAATAAAAGCGAGGTACCACCACCCGTTTGCCAAGATGGTGTGTCATCATGTGTTATGTTTTGTTTTGTTTAACCAAACAAATAGGCTAAAGTGCAATAATCAGCTCACCAACTTTTTTTTTCAAAGTAGGTACTTGGACAGAACTAATTAAACTTGCATACGGCGCCTCTCACTAACCACTTCAAAAGTATTGTATTCGTATACTTATTAGGGTCTCAATTCTCAAGCTCTTTATCCCTTTGTTCTCATGCCATGTCTCCAGATCATCTTCCTCGCGCCTGTGCTCTTCTTCGGCTCCGGTGTGCATGCGCTCGCGCCCCTGCACATGGAGGAGGCTCGCCCCTTGCGCTTGTCACTGGCCCTGTGCCCCCCATCGGCGATCGCGCCAATGCCAGCACTTCGACGGAGCCTGGGCGTCGCGGCTCCGACCGGCACGGAGGAAGGGCATTTTGGGTAGGCCCACAAACAGGATGGATAGAGCTAGGCAAAGCTAGTTTTTTTTTGGCTCCTCCTCTCTCCTGCTGCTCTAGAGACTGGGAAATCCGGCACTTCATGCAAGGAGCGATGCCTTCTCGGCCCGTTTGGTAGGCAGCCACCCAAAATAGCTTCAAGAATCCCTGCCAAACAGCTTGAGGAGCCGGCGACGCAGCGACCGACTTTTTTTTTATTTTTTAGCCCTTTTTTTTAAAGATATTCACAAATATGCCCCCAGTGGTATCCTTTCAAAAAATAGACCCTGACCTTGGCGCCGTGACAATTGGCGCCGAACTTACACGTCTCAGCGGTCCAGGGTCATTTCTGGGTGTCATTGACGTGGTTGCCTGCGTGGCGCTGATGTGGCATGAGCTCGGTGCCAATTGCTACGATGTCGAGCTATAGAAATTGACAAATTTGAATTTTTACCAAGACTTGGATATTGAGAAATGTGGCTAACTCTATAGTTTTTACGGTGACTTGTTGTTTAATCACTTAAAATAATCTAGAAATACTTAAGACAAAAATTGATCAAGGGTTTATGTTCATGAATTAGCCTAAAATGCTTCTAAGTGTTGGATCAATAGTTAACTCCTTTTTTCATGATGTTGTTTTGACCAGGGTAAAACTATATTTTCTTTTCTAGATATGAAGTTTGATCTTTAATAGAAGTTATAGTTTGAGTTGAGTACAACAAACTTTGCTTTTGGACCTAAACCTAAATCAGTCTTTAACATGGCCAAATAGTGACCACAAGTTTGAATATAATGTTGTTTTGGCCCCTTCAAATCTTTCTAATCCCCTGATCACCGGCAGTGAATTGACATGTTTGCGACATTTTATCTTCCAAATTTGTATAGCAACTCAATTTGATACCTTACTACGAGTTTGAATCCTCTCTGAGGAGAGGACAGCAAAACAAGTCTCGTCAAGTTTGGACTTAACCACGGTTCGCTTGAACTACTTCAGCAGTACTTTTCAGCGAATGAACAATATTTTTCTCTCACAACAAATCAGCATAAGTCAAATTTCAGCATAAGCGAATAGGGGCGGTAAAAAGCCAGACTTAGCCACGGTAATAAACTCTAGACTTAGCTATATTTCCACCGGCTTACAGGTCATGTCGTGCTTACAAGTGAGGTATGTTGCGTCCGTGCTTGCATGCTTGCACATGCACGTATGGTTCGTTGCATGCACGTAGTACGTCTACTACTCCGGTTAGCAATGCAACAGATGGATGGAGCCGAGCCCTGCATCGCCCGGTCGTGCTGTTGGAGCCAAGACCTGCACTGTTCCGCCCGGACGTGCTGTACATTTGGTCGGGCAAATTTTTTATCTTAAGTATTTCTAGATTGTTTAAGTGATCAAACAGCAAGTCACTATAAAAACTCTAGATTTCTCAATATCCAAGTCATGGGAAAAAAAATCAAATTTGTTAATTTCCATAGCTCGACGCCGTAGTAATTGGTGCCGAGCTTGGCGCCAAGATCTACGACGTCGAGCTCATGACACGTCCGCCCCACGCAGGTAGCCACGTCAGCGACACCTAGAAAATGACCCTGGACTACGGCGCCAAGGTAAAGGTCTATTTTTTTGACAGGACCACCAGAGGCATGTTTGTGAAAATCTTTTTTTTTAAAAAAAGGGTCCAAAAGCTAAAAATTCGAACGCAGCGATGAACAATTGAACACCACAAGGCCAAAAAGCCAAGCATCCCGTCGCACTCTGCCCCCTCGCATTTCCTGAAATCACTCCACAGTCCTCCATTCCTGACCTATGAAAGTTCAGCCCCCGGGCGTGGGCCCCACCTCGTGTACCAGTACTTGTCTCCGAGTCCATCGACACTTCGACAGCAGTCGGCAGACTCGGAGAGTCACTCGGTCGCCACTGACTGACCCAGACAAAGCTCCCCACCACCGCTCCCGTTCCGCTTCGGCGACTGGCCGGAGATGGCCTTCCTCCGCCGCTCCGCCACCACCGCCGTCCTCTTCGCTCTCCACCTCCTCCTCACCACCGCCTCCGTCGCGTCCTCGCCGTCGTCCTTGCCGGAGCAGCAGGACGACATGCCGGCGCTGCTCCACCTCAAGCGCGGCCTCACCTCCGGCGCCGGCTCCGTCGACGCTCTCCGCCAGTGGTCGCCGGATTCCGGCGCGCACCACTGTTCCTGGCCGGGGGTCACCTGCGACGACGCGGGGTCCGGGCGCGTCGTGGCCCTCACGCTCCCGTCCCCACCCGGCGGCCGCCTCGCAGTCGCAGGGGAGCTGTCCCCGGCGGTCGCTCGCCTCACCGAGCTCAAATCGATCGCCTTTCCTTCGGCGGGGCTCCGCGGCGAGATTCCTCCGCAGCTCTGGCGGCTGCGGCGCCTCCAGGTGCTCAACCTCGCCGGCAACTCCCTCCGTGGCCGCCTGCCGGCCACCTTCCCGGAAGAGCTGAAAAGCTTGGACCTTTCCGGGAACCGGCTGAGCGGGGCAATCCCGCCGGCGTTGGGGAGCTGCGCTGCGCTCCGGCGCCTGCGCCTGTCCTCCAATTCGTTGGCTGGAACCATCCCGCCGCGGATTGGGGAGCTCGCGCGTCTCCGGGTTCTGGACCTGTCCGGCAACAGGCTCACTGGCGACTTGCCGCCGGCGCTCCTCCATTGCAGAAGCCTCGTCCGGATGGATCTCAGCGGCAACTTGCTCCACGGCCGGCTTCCCTCAGGCCTCGCGGAGCTCAAGAACCTGAAATTTCTCTCGTTGTCCGGCAACAATTTCAGCGGTGAGATACCTTCCAGTTTGGGCCAGCTGGGGTCGCTGGAATTTCTTAATTTGTCCAACAATTCTCTATCAGGGGAGGTTCCTGTTGATCTTGTGGCACTGCGAAATCACACGGTTTTACTGCTTGACAACAACAAACTATCTGGGGAGGAGGAGATAACTGCTGGTGTTAATGCTGCTGCTGCCGTCTCACCAGTTCATGTAGTTACTGTTCATTCAGTTACTGGTGAACTGTTTCCTGTTTCTCCTATGCCAACAATTATCCGTGAGCTGTCTGAGACAAGGCCGGGCACTTCTAATGGCAGCCCCAGCAGCAGCAGTAGCAGCAATGGCGATGGTGGCTTGGGTATCAAAGAGATTGCTGCCATAGCTTCAGCATCAGCCATTGTTGTGGTTCTGTTAGTTGCACTCACCCTGTGCATCTGCACAAGGAAATGGCCTCAGAGAGCATCAAAGCGCACTTTTAGGGGAAGGGAAGTCAAGATTTTCGCTGATGTTGAAATTGGAGGCCCCCTGACATATGAGACTGTTGTCCGCGCCACTGGGAATTTCAATGCTAGCAACTGCATTGGCAACGGCGGCTTTGGCGCGACATACAGAGCCGAGGTGGCACCTAGAGTTCTTGTGGCAATAAAGAGGCTTGCTATTGGGAAGCAGCATGGCGACAAGGAGTTCCAAGCAGAAGTGAGGATTCTTGGGCAATGCCGTCATCCTCATCTTGTCACTCTCTTGGGGTACCACATCAGTGAGTCGGAGATGTTTCTGATATACAACTATCTGCCAGGTGGCAGCCTGGAAAGGTTCATACAAGAGAGGGGTAAGAGGCCAATCAGCTGGAGAAGGCTTCACAAGATTGCTCTGGATGTTGCTCATGCGCTTGCGTACATGCATGACGAATGCGTCCCCCGCATTCTGCACCGAGATGTCAAGCCAAACAACATATTGCTCGACAATGAATGCAACGCCTACCTTTCTGATTTTGGATTGGCAAGGCTTCTCCGGAACTCAGAAACGCATGCGACAACGGATGTTGCTGGTACTTTTGGGTATGTGGCTCCTGAGTATGCAATGACATGCCGCGTGTCTGACAAGGCAGATGTCTACAGCTACGGAGTTGTGCTGCTGGAGCTGATCTCAGACAAGAAAGCACTGGACCCATCATTTTCTCCATATGGAGATGGTTTCAACATTGTCAGCTGGGCTGTGAAGCTTATCCAAAGAGGCAGGGTTCGCGAGTTCTTCATCGAAGGCTTGTGGGAGAAGGCCCCGCATGATGATCTGGTTGAGTTCCTGAACCTGGCGGTCCGGTGCACGCAGGAGTCTCTTGCTTCTAGGCCCACAATGAAGCATGTTGTTCGACGCCTAAGGGAACTCCGACCCCCTTCTTACTAGGAAGGCAAGGCGCTCAACACCTAAATACTTAGCTAAGAAGAACTGATGGGCTGATAGTTAGGTTAGGTGATCTCCCTGCCAAGCCAAGGGGGGTTAGTAGCTGTGGTAAGGAGGTGCCAACAATTTTATCTCCTCAGCAGCCTCCTCTCCACCAAGTTTTACGGATGCATAACATTCTAGGTAGATGAATGCTTCCTCTAAAAAAAAGAAAAATATAGAAAAAGAAAAAAAAAAGTGAAAAAAGATAACCGAATTCTTCAACTACATAACATTTGAGCAACATTACTTCTTTTCCTACATGATTGAGAAAAAAGGGTAGTGATGCTCAAATGGTATGTAGTTTCAAAACTGTTGAAGCATTTAGCCTTCTGAAATATTGTAAATATTATCAGTAAAGGTTAAAGTTTGACATGTATGGATTGATGATTGTGTTGGTATGTTAGCTGTTGTTGTTTCATGGCTTGAATCATACCTAGAACAGTTTGACATGTACGCTAATTACAGACGCTGCCAGTGCTAGCTGCAGCTGCCAATTTGCAGATGCTGTTGCTGCACTCTGCCTCGTGCTGTTCCTAGTAGTTGCAGAATGCATGTTGTCTACTTCGCCGGCCAAGTGAGCAGCCGTCCTCTGCTTCGACCTTTGCCGGCGCCTCTGCCATTGGTCCGATCCAGGCTGCATAACTTAGATCGGACGGCTCTCAGGTGCCCAAGTGCTGGACGGCCGGTGTTTCAGAACAATGAAATATTTCCGTCCTGCAGGCATTCCTCAACATGCTTCAATCTTTTGGGTCCTAGAAAGTAGAAACTTCTGGCTTTGCTCAAGTCTTGCTCTGATATATGTCAGTGTTCATCAGCCATTCCTCAAAAGAAAGGAACAAGCACCAGCATATCAACTGCTTACTGAAGCCTTTGTGCTGAGATCAGGGGTTTTGATTTGGGTATTAGAATTTTTTTTTGGCCTCCCCAGAAATTACCAATTTTTGTAAAATTTCGATGAAATTCCGCCGAAATTTTGAACCTCGGCTGTGATACGAACCCTGCATCTCCTTCCAATGCAGGAGAGGGGTTTAGTTTAGAAAATATGAATTGACTCGTGCTTGGCTGACCTCCTATATTTTTAATACAAGCTAGGTCCTAAGAGACAGGGAACCATTGCTGACTTGCATATAATTGAGAAGAAACTTCACAAATCACAACACATATACTATCTAGAAGCATCACTTAATTCCGTTCCTAACCACCCACAGCCAGGCTTTCCTCCTAACATGCAGCCAGCGCCTTCTTCCTTCCTCTACTCCAAGCTTTTGGTCAGTCGATCACATCTCCTGCTACAACTAAAAAGAATAAAAGATAGACATTTTTTTTTGTGCGACAAAATTCTTCGTCCGTCTGCCTCCCACCTGCGATACCACGCCTCCAAACCGTGTCGCCAGGTGGGGCCACGTTGATCCCGCGACTGCCGTGATCCCGCAATCGCCCCTAGGAAAGATTGTCGCAAATCCTGCTCCCTTCCTCATGCGATCCGTGGCTGCCTCGGTCTCCTCCGTGAGCACAGGGGAAAAAGTCTAAATAACCCCTTGAACTATGGACCCTGGAACACATGACCCTCGGAACTATGAAACTGTCTAATTTTTTAAATATTCAGCGAAAATAAATAAAAAGACAAAACCTCTATTACTGTAGCACACCCGCTGTTACTGTAGCAACACCGTCGTCGAAAACCGCCCAGAGGGTAAAATAGACGGTTTTGGATGGTTCAGGGGTAAATTAGACCGTTTCATAGTTTAGAGGGTCATGTGTTCCAGGGTCCATAGTTCAGGGGCTTACCTGAGCACAGGACACCCCGGCCCCCAGGACTCGTCGCTCCCCTCCCCTCCGCGGCATCGCTCCCCTCCCCTCCGTGACTCCCCGCTTGGCCGTGCTGCACGCCGCTGACCACCGTGAGGGACCACGACACTTCCCCCCATGACGCCTCACAGCGGCAGCCGCCCAGCATATCTTGGCCACAGAAGAGGCGGAGGATGAGGGACTGCCAAGGGAGCAGGCGGCGGCGTCCGTGGCGGACTCCATCTCCCTCAGCGCGGATCTGAGTTGTTGATGTTGGGCTCTTTGCGTAGATGTCGTCGGCGGAGTCGAAGGCGGCGGTCCCGGAGTCTGTGCTGCTCGGGCAAGGTCAGTTCGGCACAACGTACGGACGTACCTCTGCGTCGAGCAGGCCAACGGCAAGGAATTCGCGTGCAAGTCCATCCTTATCCCCGAGACCCACTCCTTGCCCCAAGCCAGGAGAGAATTTAGGGAACCACTCAATTCTTGCTATTCGTTAATAAATTGGATTTCTAATTTTCTATGCTATGTGCAGATCCGAAATCAAGGCTACTTAGCTTCAATCCAGGTAATCTAATACTACCCAATTTTGTGATGTTTGAGTGGTAATTGGATCTACACCTTTCTTTTTTTTTTCTATAGCTACTGCTTTCCACCCAGTAGCAGCAGTCGTAGGTCAAAGCACATCAGCCGGCTGATTTATAGAACTATGGATGCTGCTGCTGCCGCTACTGATTTTATATAGCTATATAAGTGCTTGTCTCAGATTCACAGAAATCAGCTACTGATCCACATAGGACTAATGGACATGGTGCTTGTTACAGAATAGTTATATGATAGGATCCTTTGCAATGCTCTTTTTCTTGTATAAGTTGGTGATTTTCACCTTGTAAAGGAAGGGACATGCTATTTTCTTTTATGAAAAGTAATACCTGCAAACTTATGTTTTTTCTTGCCCCTTATGCAACTCGGCATTGATACTATCCGAGTGCTTCTGCAAAAGGTATTTCTTCATTTGCTGATGAGCTCCTTCCTGTGTTGGAGGGACTAGAGCATTTGAAAGAGGTAAAGCTCATATATGTACTATATTAGTATATACTAGGGCTTTAGGAGGCTGCCATGGTGTTCTCACTCTGCTTTCGTACTCTTGGCACCTAGAAATTAGGCGTGTAATGCTGGGATATGTTGTATTAACAACAAATCAAATTATATGCAGTTGCTTCAATAACTCCGACGAGCTCACTGCAATTGGTCACCGCCGTCGCCACTACAGGACGATTAGCGAGTGGTTGAAGTGGAGAAGAAAGCACAGGCAGCGCATACTCCATTGATCTATTGTGTGACATTGAAGCTGAGCGTTTATCAAAGCAAGGTCAAGGACCTGAAAAGGTTTGGACTCTGACATGCTCATCCACTATTTTTATTTAATTTTATTACCACTTTACCAAAGCTGTGTGGTGTTATCCATTATTCGTAGCTATATTACTTGCTGATGATACTTCAGCATGTAATTAAACTTTTTTGTTTTCAGGGAGACCACAGTAGAACTAGGGAATTGAATTCTCAGGACTTGCTGGAGCAATTGCCAGCACTGTAGCAATTATTATATCGACTTATTGGCTGTCGGATGATTCTCTCTTATCCTTGCAGCAAATAAGTTGGATTAGTGAAAGAAATCGATTTTTAAACATATTTAGGTTTTTGGTCTGTATTTTTCTTTTTTAACTAAGCCAACATGGCACTATTTTTCCTTTTGTATTAAGGCAGAAGGAGCTGCAAATAACAATTATCTGGTGCAATATGCTCTAGCTCAGGTAAGCTCTGTTTTTTCTGTCATTTTTTTGCTTCAACTTCTACAAGGTGATCTTTATATTTAGTTTAATGAGCCAACTGGTCATTTGTGAATCCGTCTGGCTATGTCTTGCACTTTATGACCTATTCAATGTATAATAGAGCAGTTCAATTCCTTCTATGTAACAGTTTATTCTTAGATCTGGGGCATCTTACGCAATTTGAGTGAATCCTGCTTCTGTACAGGTTCTTAAGGAAAGCTTCAAAATTTATTGTGCAATAAATGATGGAATTATCAACCTTGCTGACAATATATATTAATCTTCAAAGAAGTAGGGATTTGTCTATGTTGCACTGAACTATTTCTACTTATGCTTCTTGTTTCCTGTTGGCTGTCAAACAACTGTGCAGTTCTTTGAGATGCCAAAGCATGAAGCACTAAAAGCCCTTCACATTTACAGGAGGGCTGGCCAGCAGGTAACTGTCCTACACGGTAGTAATGTACAATGTATCTTAACTTGAAGAAGACCTGGATGTAACAATTATGTGTGCTTAGAAGCTTAGCTGCTATTTTTTACCCATCAACATCTTTGATGCTTCAGGCTGGAAACATGTCTGACTTCTATGAAAGTTGTCGGGGTTTAGACCTCGCAGGAAATTTCCAGTTTCCCACTTTGAGGGAGGTGAGGTCATTTGTTTCAGCGTTCGCCATGTAAATTTTTACTATGTAAGAGTATGACCAGATACTCAGATTTGATTTATTTTATTTTCAGCCACCACAAACATTCCTTTCAACCATGGAGGAGTATGTGAAGGAGGCTCCACGTATGATGCCAGTTATAGAGCCACTGGTTAGTTCCTGGGTTCTAATAAACCATTTGGATTTTTGCATGACACCTTTACATTTTATAACAAGTAACAAGTAGGAGCCTCGACAATGGTATTTGTGTGATACTTCCTGTGCCTTGCATGTTAAATAGCATATCACAACCAGTGCAAAGCTAGAGCAAATTAGAGCGGGGTGCTCTTGCCTTGAGGGTGCATATACATGTTCCACGGGGGTTGCATGTGTCATGTGGGGGCGCCGATGTCAAAGGCGCTCCAGCCAGGGCAGTCTCCAAGGGGGCACCAGCTGTAGTTAATGACAATTAGTAGTCTGGGGAAAGGATAGAATTAATGAGAGATTAAGGATGATTAATGGGGAGAGAACCAAGGAGCTTGTGGTTGGCACCTAGGGGTTGGGCAGTCCTATATATACCCTGTAATCAGCTTATGAGAAGGCAATCAAGAAACAAGTTATTTCCTAATCTACCTCTGCTGCTCTTAATCTCATCCCCTTCAACATAGGGCGTCCAGGGGAAATAACCTTACGAAATTGACACTGTCACCGCTACATTGTTCATTTATGTTTCCGAGTGCACGGCGCACCTGCTTACCCTTAGCTAGACATGAACATAGTGTTTTTGTTGTGCTTGATTTCTTCTTTCAGTAGAGATTTCATCGTGTGGTAATATGTGCACAATGTGAAGTATAATTTTCTGATAAACAACTGGAATTTCTTATTTCCTAACACTCAGTGAAAATAGTTCAACACTATTCAGAAATCTGTGTTACAGTTATAAATTACTATGGATCTCCATTTCAAAATATTCCACCACGATTGCATTTCCACGTCACATGCATTTGTCATGCAACATATGTATTTAAACTAAGAGTGCACCTGAGACGTTTCTTACTTTGAAATTTTATAAGATTCAGATATCATAGTTCTGAATTTTTAGTGTCCTAAGTTGATTGCTGGTAGCCTGGTACCAGCGACAATCTGTTCACCAACAGCTGAACTGATTAAATGTAGTCCGGAGCAGCCGCTGGAGTTCGTCGACGAAATCACCGGAGAGCCCCTGTCCCTGCGTCGCCGGTGAGGACGTGCCTGGCTCCTCAACTTCCTGGTTAGAGTCGTTTCTGGACTTCGTCGACGACATCACCGAAGAGCTGAATCCCTGCCTCGTCGGCGAGGATGTGCCTAGCAATCAGGCATCGACGCTCATGGTGCTTGCTCGCCGCCCATCCCAGGAGCTGCTCAATATTTTTAAATATTTTTATTCCAATTTCAGTTTGCAGTAGTTTTGTGCTACATCTTGTTTTTGAAGTGATGCATAGACGGGTTAGATATGCGACAAATTATTTTAGATACTTTTTTGTCAAATGGTTCTATCTGTATGTAACTATGTCTATGTAATATTTGAGTATTTGTGCACAAGTTAATCTCAAGAAGGCTGTGATGCTATATATATAGACACTGAGCATTGAAAATTTGGATAGCAGGCTGTCATCTAATCAGTGTCCTTTTTATCAGGTGTATTTTTAGTTGTATGCATGTCTCCTTGGGTGGCTTGTGGCTAGAACCAATTTACTTTCGAGGAGGGCATATGTGTCATCTATATACCTTTATTTAAACAAATATATACCTTGTACATATGAATAACTGCAAAGTTGAATTGATACTTTTTGTTCAGCATGATTTGTGGACTCATACACGATGAGTGTTGTGATTTTGCGTTTGTTTGTGGGTGCTGACGTGGCACGGCCCGGGTGGGGCCACGCATGGGGGGCCACCTGGAGCTGCTGACGTCGGGCGAGGGGCGGGGTAGCTGCGGCGCCACACATCGTCGGGGGCTCGGCCGAGGTGGCGCGAGACGAGCTATAGCAGCATAGGGTGTCCGCCGTCATTTTAGTCTTTCAAGAAACTTATGGTCAGTTTTTTCAAAAAGAACTTTAAAGGTCATACAATGTATATTTCTCGTCATATGTGTTGTTGTATTGTAATTAGCGGAGTTGCAATGTAATTGTTGAAAAATGTTTATACGGTGAGTAAACATACTTTGTTTTAAGGTTTTGTGATAGATTTTTCAAGACATGCAGTATTACCTATGTGACAGGCACTAATGTTTATAAATATACTCGAACATGTGTACAAGATGGTATGAAGATGCGGTGGAACTTATTCGTGATTTTATTAGCGCACGAAAGAAATGAATATCAGAGATTGCTTCCTGTCGATATAAAACATTATTTTAGCCGCATCAAAGAAAAGTCTATAAAGTAAAGTTTGTGAGCATGCGATGCCACGCTCTCCGTGACTATGTTAATTTTACGAACTTCACCTTTTGGATTAAATGTCACTTTAACGTTGATATTTAATTTCACAGTATGGTTATCTTATCGTGCGGTCCATGTGTTTTTAGTATAAAAGTTTAGCTGTCCCGTAGCAACGTACGGGCACGCTACCTAGTCTAGTACAAATTAAGAGGCTGCAAAACTTAGAAATGCTACCAAAATAGTAGCAAAATCTTGGTATCTAACACGCACCAGAAAAGAAACCGCTGTCTGTAACATCATTTGTCAAAATCACTAGGGACCCATCTATTTCTTCTACCAATCAGCACCGTGCATACAGTTGGAAGAAGAAAAAGGCATTTTTTTCAAAACACGCCCTGAAGGCATCCTGCATTCACAAAGGAACCAAAAGGCATTGACATAGTACGAGATTCGGTAATTGATGTGATGTGATTGATTCGGTAATCGTTTTGGAAAATCAGCCCTCGTTTAGTTCACAGAATAGGGGAGAAAAACACTGTATCAGAATTCCTGTAGCATTTCGTTTGTATTTGGTAAAAATTATCCAAATTTTGACTAACTAGGCTTAAAATGTTCGTCTCGCAAAATACAACAAAACTGTGCAATTAGTTTTTGATTTCATCAACATTTAGTACTCCATGCATTTGCCGACATTTTGATGTGACGGGGAATCTTCTTTTTGCATAGTGGAATTTGGGAGAGAATTGGGGGAACTAAACAAGGCCTCAGTGGGAATCTGTCTGGCTTTCTTCCCCATCCCAATCATGTGAGTTGAGTGCAGATGCATCCAAAATACGAAAAGGGCGTGACCGAAAATACTGGAGCCACATGATTCAAACTTGAATAAGGGAAAAACAAAATACTAGCCACGCTGATTTTGACAGTGGATCGCCAGCTGGGAGCTATGTATACCCCTCTTTTTACGGATGCCAGATTCAGCATTTCACTAAACATACATTTCCAAAAGAGATTTTTTTTTATGCGAAACTACAATCAGACTGTGTTTAGATGGTGGTGTAAATTTTTTGGAAGCACAGTAAATCTTTCGTTTTTATTTGGCAATTAGTATCTAATTATGGGCTAATTAGGTTTGAAAGATTCGTCTCGTGATTTACAACAAAAATATATAATTAGTTATTTTTTTACCTATATTTAATGTTTCATGTATGCGTTCAAAGATTCGATGTGTCGGAGAATCTTGTAAAATTTTTGGAACTGTGAAGCATCTAAACAGGGCCTTAGACAAAAGCGAAAACCGACAACAAATGAATGCGGAGGAGGATCCTGCGCCTCTGGCGATGAATGCCATCCTGGCCTCCGCTAGCGCTGGGGGACGGCGGCGAGTCGGTGACGGTCGCTGCCCTGGTCCAGAGAGAGCGTGACGGCCGCCGCCTGGCGCGGACGGAAGAGACCCGCAGCGGTGGGGTGTCTGTCGGCGGGTCGTAAGGAGCGGAGAGTTTATGAGAGCTGGGCCGTGGTGTGGTTTGCTTTTGCTGCTACTGGGCTGTGAGTCCGCCAGGAAGCTAGGCTACAAGTGCCTGGGCCGGTGTGGGCTTCAGTTGAAGAAACATGAAACATTTTTTTCTTTTGTTTTTCTAAAGGAAGAACATGAAACGATTTTGACCTACTTACTGCTACAAGCAAACATGCAAGTGTAATAAAAAATTGGAGCACCAAGCTCGTTCATTATAACACCCAATTCAGTAAGACAACGTACTGAAAAACTGAATGCTGGCATGTCATAATATCAAATACAAAAACACAGACTGACCGCATCTGATCCTGCTGGGACGACAACAACGTCAGGGAAATTGACCATCGAAATTGCTTGCATTGCAACTCAGCCTTGATACCTCTTCCACCACCTTCTCTTCAACAGCAGCCTCAGCGATTCGCTTGTAGAGGTTCCAGTCCGGGTCACTCTCCGGGCAAGGCTCTCCAGGTACAAGCGAAGTTCTCCACCAGGTCCTGCTCATGGGGCATTGTTAACCCATAACATTAGCCAGTTAGCCAATCTTCAATTCTGTACTACTACTCCCTCAATCCCAAATTATAAGTCATTCTAAGAATCTTGGAGAGTCAAAACATCTCAAGTTTGACTAAAATTATAGAAAGAATTATAAAGATTTATGACATCAAATAAATATACTATGAAAAACAAAATAATAGCCACGCTGATTTTGACAGTGGATCGCCAGCTGGGAGCTATGTATACCCCTCTTTTTACGGATGCCAGATTCAGCATTTCACCGAACATACATTTCCAAAAGAGAATTTTTTTGGTGCGAAACTACAATCAGACAAAAGCGAAAACCGACAACAAATGAATGCGGAGGAGGATCCTGCACCTCTGGCGATGAAGAGCGATGAATGCCATCCTGGCCTCCGCTGGCGCCGGGGGACGGCGGCGAGTCGGTGACGGTCGCAGCCCTGGTCCACAGAGAGCGTGACGACCACCGCCTGGCACGGACGGAAGAGACCCGCAGCGGTGGGGTGTCTGTCGGCGGGTCGTAAGGCTATCCGCACTCGTCATACTCTAAATTCATCATCTAAAAGGAATATTCCGTCCTGGTCATCGAGATTTTTTTCTCTATACCATTTTATCCCGCACTCATCCATCCTCTATATCTCACTCTATACCAAAAGTGGACCCACACGTCAATTTTTTCTTTTTTTTCCCCACCCGTCGCCCTCCCTCGGTCCGTCCGTCCCCATTCTCTCTTTCTCCCCTACTCCTCTGCTCCTCATGGTGGAGGTGGAATCCGCCGCCGTGGTCGATCCAGCCCGGCCCATCGGCGCTCGTCCGGTGCTCGGGAGGTCTGGCGGCTCCTCTCCGGCGAGCGAGAGGCGAGCGGGTGGCCCGACGAGCTCGCGGAGGCGGCTGAGGAGCAGGCCTCGATGAGCTCGCGGCGGCGGCTGAGGAGGACGAGCTCGCGGAGGACGGGCGGAGCGGGCCTCGACGAGCTTGCGACAGCGGCGGTGGATGGGCGTGAGGGCGAGGCGGGCCCTCCCCGGCGCGGATCTGCTCTTCCCTCGACGACGGGCGCGCCGGCGAGAAGCGGGAGCCCGAGCTCGGGCGGGCGAGCGCCCTCCTCCCTCCTCTCTCTGTCGGTCACACGGGCGGAGGACGAGCGCGGGCCCCGTGCGCGTAGCGGACGCTCGCTACCCACGCCATGGCGGTGGAGAGCGCCAGCAGGACCGCATTGTGGGCGGCGGACGCCGCGCGGAGCGCCCGCGGAGGGAGCGGCGGGAGGCACGGCAGGACGAGGCGGCGGAGGACGAGCACCGCGTGTGCGCGTGGGAACGGCGGCGCTCCTCTCTCTCTCTTCGCGGCAACCGTGCGGTGGGGCCGGCGCGGGGTAGCTGTCGTCTGCTATCCGTCCGCTATGCCGCTGAATTTGGCGGATGGCGCGCGATAGCGGACGGGGATGCAGTATCCGGTGCAGGCCATTTTTACGGTAAATGATACGCTATGACGGATAGCGGATGTGTTTGGAGGACCCGGTGCAAACAGTCTAAGGAGCGGAGAGTTTATGAGAGCTGGGCCGTGGTGTGGTTTGCTTTTGCTGCTACTGGGCTGTGAGTCCGCCAGGAAGCTAGGCTACTGGTGCCTGGGCCGGTGTGGGCTTCGGTTGAAGAAACATGAAACATTTTTTTTCTTTTGTTTTTCTAAAGGAAGAATATGAAACGATTTTGACCTACTTAGGCCAGTCTCAATGGGGTTTCATCAGAGTTTCATGGGCATTAATTATGCTGATGTGGCACCATATTAATGAAGAGAGAGATAATAAGAGTTTTATGGGAGTAGAGAGAGTTTCATAGGGATGAAACTCTTCTATACTGTTTCCAAAATCTGAATGTATTGAAAACAGTGACATAAAATCCCCGCTGAGACTGGCCTTACTGCTACAAGCAAACATGCAAGTGTAATCGAAAATTGGAGCACCAAGCTCGTTCATAATAACACCCAATTCAGCAAGACAACGTACTGAAAAAATGAATGCTGGTGTGAGACCCAACCCGTGGGCCAAGTTGGGCCGGACCAAAAGGCCAGGGCACTGTAGCGCCAGGTGACTGTAGCTTCGGCACAGTGTTCCCAGTTTAGTACATACCGTCAATCAGAACCAGAGCAGAACAGCTTAAAAGCTTCAGCCTGGGAGGCTGTTAACTCCGGATCGATCCTTTTGCGCGAAGCGAGGACGAAAATGCAAGAGAGTTAATTAGTAGGTGTGGCTCATTCAATGTGTAGAGTGGGTCTTAGCCGTCTTTTCCGAGTCGGGGGCGTTTCAAATGGTATTCAGAGCCAGTTTCATGGACGCTCGCCGTTTCACGGACGTATGGCTCGGGAGCTCGGACAGGTTGCGCATGGCTCTGCAAGAGCATGGCACTTGGGCCAGGGAGCTGGGAATACGGACGTGGCCAAGAGAGTCAATCATGGACATTTGTCCCGTATGGGTAAGCTAGTTCGATAGCTCGACAAGGACGTCGAGTCCTCAAGGGTGGGTGTATGTGAGACCCCACTAAATGGGCCAATTGGGCTGGTCTGATTGGGCTGGGCCGAATGACTAGATTACTATAGCACAGAGATGTCAAGGGTGCTGTAGCATCGTGGAACACTGTAGCTACGCGAGTTTAGTCCCGTATCGGAACCTGAGAGGGAGTTGGACCAACTTAAAAGCTTCAGCCTGGGATGCTGTTAACTTCGGATCGATCTTTTTGCGCGAAGCGAGGACAAAAGCGCAAGAGAGTTAATTAGCAGGTGTGACTCATTCAACGTGTAGAGTGGGTCTTAGCCGTTTTCCCGGGTCGTGGCATTACAAATGGTATTCAGAGCCAACTCTTGCAGTTTCACGGACGTATGGCTCGGGAGCTCGGACAGGTTGTGCATGGCTCTGTAAGAGCATGACACTTAGGACGGGGAGCTGGGAATACGGACGTGGCCAAGAGAGTCGATCCTGGACATTTGTCCCGTATAAGTAGGCCGGTTCGATAGCTCGACGAGGACGTCGAGTTCTCAAGGGTGGTTGTATGTGAGACCCAGCCCGTGGGCCAAGTTGGGCCGGACCCAAAGGCGTGATACTGTAGCGCCAGGTCACTGTAGCTTCAGCACAGTATTCCCAATTTAGTACCATACCGTCAATCAGAACCAGAGCAGACCAGCTTAAAAGCTTTAGCCTGGGAGGCTGTTAACTTCGGATCGATCCTTTTGCGCGAAGCGAGGACGAAAGCGCAATAAAGTTAATTAGTAGGTGTGGCTCATTCAATGTGTAGAGTGGGTCTTAGCCGTCTTCCCGGGTTGGGGCGTTTCAAATTATGTGAGACCCCACTAAATGGGCCAATTGGGCCGGTCTGATTGGGTTGGGCCGAATGGATGGACTACTGTAGCACAAAGGGTGTCACTGGTACTGTAGCGTCGTGAAACACTGTAGCTGCGCGAGTTTAGTCCATATCGGAACCTGAGAGGGAGTTGCACCAGGTTAAAAGCTTCAGCCTGGGAGGCTGTTAACTCCGGATCGATCCTTTTGCGCGAAGCGAGGACGAAAGCGTAAGAAAGTTAATTAGTAGGTGTGACTCATTCAATGTGTAGAGTGGGTCTTAGCCGTCTTTTCCGGGTCGGGACGTTACAAATGGTATTAGAGCCAACTCTCGCGGTTTCACGGACGTATGGCTCGGGAGCTCGGACAAGTTGCGCATGGCTCTGTAAGAGCATGGCACTTGGGCCGCGGAGCTGGGAATACGGACGTGGCCAAGAGAGTCGATCCTGGACATTTGTCCCGTATGGGTAAGCTGGTTCGATAGCTCGACGAGGACGTCGAGTCCTCAAGGGTGGGTGTATGTAAGACCCCACTAAATGGGCCAATTGGACCGGTCTGATTGGGCTGGGCCGAATGGATGGATTACTGAAGCGCATAGGTGTCATGGGTACTGTAGCATCGCGGAACTCTATAGCTGCGCGAGTTTAGTCCATATCGGAACCTGAGAGGGAGTTGGACCAGCTTAAAAGCTTCAGCCTGGGAGGCTGTTAACCCCGGATCGATCCTTTTGCGTGAAGTGAGGACGAAAGCGCAAGAGAGTTAATTAGTAGGTGTGGCTCATTCAATGTGTAGAGTGGATCTTAGCCGTCTTTTCCGGGTCAGGGCGTTACAGCTGGCATGTCACAATATCAAATACAAAAACACAGACTGACCGCATCTGATCCTACTGGGACGACAACAACGTCAGGGAAATTGACCATCGAAATTGCTTGCATTGCAACTCAGCCTTGATACCTCTTCCACCACCTTCTCTTCAACAGCAGCCTCAACGATTCGCTTGTAGAGGTTCCAGTCCGGGTCACTCTCCGGGCAAGGCTCTCCAGGTACAAGCGAAGTTCTCCACCAGGTCCTGCTCATGGGGCATTGTTAACCCATAACATTAGCCAGTTAGCCAATCTTCAATTCTGTACTACTACTCCCTCAATCCCAAATTATAAGTCATTCTAAGAATCTTGGAGAGTCAAAATATCTCAAGTTTGACTAAAATTATAGAAAGAATTATAAAGATTTATGACATCAAATAGATATACTATGAAAAATATAGTTAATAAAGAATCTAATGATACTTAGTTGGTATCATAAATATTATTATCTTATCATATAAATTTTGTCAAACTTGAGATGCTTTGACTCTCCAAGATTTTTAGAATGACTTATAATTTGGGACAGAGGGAGTACGTTCTAAGCAAAATGTAACTACGCCTTATTAGAATGTAACTATGCCTTATTTTATTACTAGTCTAAGCGTCTGACGAAGTCGATCGAAGCTTATTATAGTATATTACCCAGTGAGTGCATCGTCCATTCGCCCTTGTCGTTCTTGTAGCTGTAGGGGCAAGGGAAAATGGCGGTGTGCGGCTGCACAGCAGACATGCATCAAAGGGAGACAATGCAGGTGTCAAGTGTGTGAAGTATATACAACCTAGTCCAGTAGTGAGCATTAGCAGCTGTGGTAGATGTTAAGTATGAAGTAGGAACGAACAGGAAAAAGGCAGTACCGGATTGCGCAGAGCTTTGTAAGGGGAATCATCTACGAGGAGGGTGTTTGAGTGCGAGAACTCCCCCTGCTGCCAGGGAAGGTCAAGCTCCTCCTTGTCCCACAGCTTCTCCAGCTCTTTCAGCACCAGCTGTTTGACCTTGTTTTCAAGGGTGTTCAGTCCAGTACAGGTGACAAGTCCTGGCCGAATCGATCATCACACCCACAAAATGAGAGAAATGAACGCATATATAGGATAGGCTGAACCGATCAGTTCGTTCTCCATGCATGCAGTACTTACCCAAAAAAAACAACAGATGATGTTTCAGTTCTCTCATCAAGATACTAACAACTGTGTCGACATTAGCTCTCTGTTGTAAGTAAAAGAATATTATATCATAATCAGCAATTCAGAATATTATATCATAATCAGCAATTCAGCACCATGCAGCAGAAATATATATACTGACCTGCTCAAAGAGATGCAGGGGAAGTACAGACAAACAAGTGACTGCATCTGATCCTGCTAGCAGGGACGACGACAACAACAACGTCAGGGAAGTTGGCCATCGAAATTGCTTGCATTGCAACTCAGCCTTGCTACCTCTTCCACCACCTTCTCTTCAACAGCAGCGTCAGCCATTCCTTCCTTTCTTCTACTCGAGTAGTAGTATTCGCTTGTAGAAGTTCCAGTCCGGTCAGTCTCTGTGATGGGAGGCTGACCAAAAGGTAAGAATCAGTGGATTAGGAGAGGAACTTGAACTGGATCTTGGATCTCACCTGGAGTAGATCTTGAAACTGAGATGGAAATGGTGGTGGTCGACAGCGAGGCCGGCAGTCGCGTATCGATGGCGAGGAAGCGGCGGAGATGAGACAAGGAAGGTCGTAGCAGCGGCAGTGAGGTGAGGGCTGCGGGGGGATGGGCTGAGGACAGCGTCGACGGAGGCGGTGGTGGGCGAGGACGGCGTCGATGAGGCGGTGGTGGGCCGAGGACGACAGGTGGTGGCGGCGGCAGGGTGCTTTCTTCGTCTGATATCCACAGGGGACACGGATCACATGTAGTGGCTATTCACACTGCAAGATAAGCATTGGCCACATATGAGCCATTCATCCATTGAGCAACGGTAGGATTAGAGATCTTCTTTCCCCCTCATTTCTTTATCTCACCTTTTACTCAAACGTATGCAAAAATCATTCAAGAGCACTAGCAGACGACATTTGCAAATGAGCATATATACATGCCCACGTCTGAACATATTCAGAATATGAGTTTGCTGAATTGTCAGCCGTACAGAATAGTGCCCACAATCCCACATACATATTAGATCTTTTTGATCCATGTCACTAATTCAATGCTAAGTCCTACATATATTTTAAGTATTTTTAACCCAAAAGCTTAATACAAAAGCAGAAGAGGAGAGCATATATATAGCACTGTTCCTATCTTCATATACAAAATGTTGTATCACCCAATAGCAGACTTGATCATGCCTTCACTACATGGCCTACAAGCAAAGATAATTCAGATAATGTCGCTCTCTAGATTAAATTGAACTAATATATATATATATATATATACCGCTAAAAATACCAATCATCTATCCCTCCAACAGAGTCGGGATTAGTTGTATCTGGAATAACACTTGAACTCTGAAATGAGAGAGAGAAAGGTAGATAGGAAAATCAGCAGCCTTAGAATTTTATTTTTTTAAGATAAAGAGAAAGCCAACATACCTTAATAAGTTCAGAAAAACTATTAAGTGATTCATATTGTTGAGATTTTCCCAAATTAACATTTATGTTTTCCTCATATGCTTGGAATTCTTGCACAGGGTTTCCACTTTCTTCGTGTTGTGTAGCTTTCTTTGTTGTCTTCTTGTTTGCTTTGGTCTTCTTTTTCTTCTGAAATTTTTCAACCCAAGATTTCTTTCGTTTTGACCCACCATTTGGCTTTTCTTTCTTCTTAAGACCAACAACATTTGCAAACTGATCAGGTAAACTGAATGGTGCTTGAACGCTAGAATTTTCAACATCAATTTTAGGTGTTTCTCTGATTTTTCCTTCCACCTGCTTACTGACATTGTGAAGTGCCTCTTCAACAAGGAAGCAACAATCTTCAAAATCAGCAGCTCGTGAAGCCAATGGAAAGAATATCCGGCAAAGATTTTTGTACTGATGTGTAGCAGCTAACTTAGGATTTTCCATTATTTTCCTCCCATGCATATCTTGGATAGTCTCTGACCTTGCACCTCGAGTCCACCGCTTCAAAATGTATCTTTCAGGTAATAACTTAATGTTCATCAAATCGAGACCTTTTAGTGCATGCCTACATAATATACCAATTCTTTCGAAGAGTCTACAACTGCATGTGACAGTCTGATCAGCAAGGTCGACTATAACTGTACGCTCTTCTTCAAGTGTAGATAATTCCCCAAGAGCTCCAATTGCAATGGAAAATTCAGTGCTTCTATTTGAATCTATTATGTAAGCTGCTAGTGACTTTTCATATTCAGCTTGGAAGGCTTCAAAAATTACAGGTGTATATATCTTACTAGTTTGTATCAATATAGGTGCCATCATCAAAATTCTTGGTTGTTTCTTTATAGATTCAAATTCAGCGTGTAACTCCCTCTTTGTCTTGTCTTTAACAACATGCTCCACACGCTTTAGAAACCTAACCATGTCAAGATCTGATTTCAAATGCACTTTCAATGCATTATTCAAGCTCTCGCTTAGCTGCGTACTTCGCTTTCCTATTAAAAAAACATCCAGCATGTAGCATTCAGCCCACTTGTGTTTCAACATGTAAGTGTTGTCCAACCAAGTCGATTTGCTTACTTTTCCTCTCATAGCATCAAAAGCTTCTTCAAATTCTACCTTTCTTTCATACTGATACATGCAAGCACTAAAATCTAACAAGATACTGGACTCTTCTTCTGTCTCAGACTCTTCTTCATCCTGAGTGCACAAGTGCTTTAATGCATTTTGCGATATATGCCAGGTACATAAACCATGCCATGTACTAGTGAAGACATTGGACACTGCCTTTCCCATTGCACTATCTTGATCAGTAAAAATTGTTTGAGGCTGTTTTTATTATGGATTGACAAAAATGCATTGAATAACCACTTGAATGACTCAAATGTCTCATCATACATCAGAGCAGCACCAAATACCACAGTCTCTCTAAATTGGTTGAAACCTACAAACACACCAAATGACCTATATTCTTTGTTGGTTCCAAAGGTAGTGTCAAATGTGATGACATCGTCAAAGTGTGCATAGTTGACAATCATCTTTGCATCAGCCCAAAATATATTGGTTATCTGTTCTTCACAATCCATTTGAATGGCATATTGAAAAGAAGGATTCTCCAAAGATTTGTCTTGAAAATACTTTAGCAAACTTCCAGCCTCACCATACATCATCTCTCTTTGGCGCTTGGTTCACAAATAATTTTTATGATCACGATGAGTGTATCCGAGGTTACTTGACCCACCAACATATCTACCAAGAAACTCATGTGCTACTTTAGGTGCAATTCCAGTATCATCAGCCACATCAATATCAATAGCCTGATGCTTAGAAATGTTTCTCTGTGATGGCATCAGATGACTTATTTGTGTAGTCTGAAGAATATGGTTGTGCTCAACAAATAAGTCATGTAATTTGTAAGTCCCATTTCCTCTTTCTAAAGTAATGCCCATACGAACCATGCAGCCTGTTCTTGTATGTGCCCTATTTCGCTTGCAAACTGAGAACTTCTTATCTTCAACCCGAGAACCTTGATTTGAACAAACAAACCTACAGGTTGTTACCAATCCATCAAGACCACTCTTGTTTGCATAGCACTTCCGAACATCAAACCCCATCCTACCACCATATGTGACCCAGAAGCTCCAGGCCTCATCAACACTGCTAAATATCATATTTATTTTAGGAATCCAAAAAGGAGTTACAGTCTCCATGTAGTTATAAATATTGTGTCAGCTCTATATTTCATCAGTAACAATCACATGAACCAACTAGACAAAATCAAAGTATTGTGTTTCCCTAACATTCTTAAGACATTTCAACAAATTTAATTCAACTATGCAGGAACTGATTAGCTAGAAGGATTAGAACAACCTTGCAGGCGATTCCTCGAGCACCTGTTGGGCATCATCCATGGCACCATCTTCTGCAGTTATTGGGGCGGTGCTTGCTGGAATGCTTTACGCCATGGGAGGTTGCACGGGGCCATAGAGAAGGTGCGTGGCGCCGGCCTTCTTCGACGTGCACGCCTTGCTTGGCGTCGGCACAGACGTCGTGACGCCTCCTGGAGTGATGGGATGAGGAAGTTGGAGGACTACAGCAGGCACATGAGCAGCAGCATCGCCTCCACTAGCTGCGAGGAGAGGTCCTGAGCGTTTCATGGTGCGGCAGCTCGCCGACCTCCCTGCGCTCGCGTACCGCCGGACGGCCCCGGCCCGACGCCTCGCTCTTGTGGAAATATGGCGCCAAAGGGCTGGAATTTCCCTCCAAGGAAACCAGGGGAAGGAAAAAGTAGGAGCCCATCTCAACCGTTGCTGATTGGATGAGTGACTCACGGATGGCCACTGCATATCTTGCAGTGTAAATAGCCACTGCACGCGATCCGTGTCCATCTACAGGGATCTGGGCTTTCAAAGGAAGGAGACGTAGGATAGGACAGATGATTTGCATCTCAGCGAGCGGTGGTGGCGGCGCGTTTGGGGCTTTGGGGAACGGGACAAGTGGCGCCTGGATGTCCGGCCCAAGGCCCGCGTCTGGACGTCTGCGTTGCAGGTTTCCGTGCTCGAAAAAAAATGCCCCCGCCTACGCTTGGGTTTCACGTGCCCATGCAGGGCCTGTGCCCCGACGCCGTAAGACCGTGCGTGGGGACCGCTCGCATCCCCTCCGCTTCTCACGCGCATTACAATATGTGCAACACCCGATCTACTTTTAAAATATCCAGATACAATACTTGCAACATACGTCTGAACACAAATGAGACACTTAAAACATGCTTATGAAACACATGAAAACAACTCGAAAACCAATGCAAACATATGCAATATCCAGAAAAACACTTGCAGCACATGTGTGAAACGTATGCAATATTCAGATAAACATACTTGCAACAAATACGTCAAAAACACAGATGAAACATTGGGAATAGTCCTTTGCAACATACATGTACAACCATTGCAACATATGCAACATTCTAATCTACTTTTGCAACATTCATCTGAAACAATTGCAACATACCTCTAAAACATCCAAAACACTTCAAACATACGCTTGCACCATGCATTTTCAGCACATCGCAATATTTCCTTGCTGCTTGTGAAATCGAGGCTCGCCGACGCGTAGAGTTCACCGTAGATAGCTGCACCATCGCCACCATCGCCCATTCGTGGCCGCTGGTATCGTGGGCTTGACATGCAGCCCCTGCAGCCGGCGTCGCAGTCCCCACCACCATCGGATCTCTTGCCCATAGTGGATCTGGTGGAAGGAGTAATAAGGCAGAGTTTGGCGGAGGCACGCGGCACGCGCAAGCGGCCACCCTGCCGGGGGGCGGCGCTGCACGGCTGGGGCATCGCGGGGCCAGCCGTGCTTTTGGGCCACGTCGAGAGAGAGAAAGAGAGAGGAAGGGGAGGCTGGGGCGGAGTCATGGATGGTGCGAAGCCAGCAGTGTCGACCGGCTGGGGTGGGAGCGGCGGCCACGGGTATAGAATAGAGTGTGCGTCGATGGTTTCTTTTCTTTTCTTTTGCGATGCGAGCGAGCGGTGCCACGTAGAAGTAGATAAGAAAGCCTCGTGAGCATCGCTACCCACCAACGAAACCGTCCATCCGGACGGAAGTTCTGGATAGAGCGTTACCGTTTGGGAGATAGCCCGACGGCACACACCTTGTTGGAGTTGGAGTGATCGATCGCCCTACCACGGTCTGGATTTGTCCAGTTGCACTACATGTGTAATTTATGTTGGACACTCACGAACCTGGAGAGTGTGGGGGAGACCAAGCAGAGGTTTTTGAACTGTTCCATACTACCACGATATTTGGCTACAAAGTTCACCAGAAAATTGTGTAACAAGACTCATGCGAAAAACAACATAAGAAAAAAATTGAAAAGATCGAGTATCAACACTTTGAACAGATTATACGGACACATGCAGGAGTGGGCCGCGGCAGCTCTCGTCTCAGTCGCTCTCTCTCATCTTCGCCTCCCTCCTCGATCCAGCACGCGCTGACGCGCCGTACGCCCGCCATGCCTCCGCTCCGCTCCACGCGCTCGTGGTAGGGCCGTGCGAATTCCAGCGCGCGGCACGGAAAAAGCCATGCACAGTCTCAGTATCCCCCAGCGGACCCAAAGCCGGCAGCCGGTCAGTGTGGTACGTCGCCACGGCCACCACGCGCGCTCCAGACGACTGCAGATCCCGCGCGCGCGCGCGCAAGGCGAGAACCACCCCGCCCCGGTGCAATAATGCAGCGTAGGCCCGGCGCCTCGGCCGGCTGGCTGGCCGCCTCCTTGCTCGGACGGCGGCGGACTGCGCTCATGGCATGTAGAGGCGGTTGCCGCACTTGCACCTCCACGCCTCCGGGTAGTACTCGGTGGTGACCGGCACGCCCGGCGGCACGGCCACGTGCACCGGGTAGCACGGGCTGCAGTCGCCGCACTTGGACGTGCACCGTGGCGGGTATGACCCCGGACCGTCCGCCAGCAGCCGCCGCCATTGCCATTGCGCTTGCCCACCCGTGTTGATGTAGCACCCCTGCGCGAGCAGCAAGAAGAATAATGAAGAATCATCAGTGCTGGGCTGCTGGCTGCTGAGGGTACGTCTCGTCGCGCACGCGTGGAACGTACGTACATATCAGTCGGTAAGGTAAGGTCGCTATCGTGGGTCGGTGGGTGGTGTTGCATTGCCGTAGCATCGATCGATCGCCATTCGGCAGTGACGTATGGTCAAAAGGCCATGGAACCCGGCGGCGTTGAAGGGCTGTCGGACGGGGCTGCGAGCCTGCGAGCTGCCATGCCCGTGCCTGTGCCTGTGCCTGTGCCTGTGCCTGTGCCTGTGCTGCGATCGCTACTGACTACTGGGAGCAGCAGTCTGCACCGGCCATGGCGGAGCCGGGTGTGATTGGCGTGTCCTCTGTCGCTCCCTGTGGGTTTAGATTTGATGTGCTAGCGGCTGGTCCATGGCGCATCGTCATGAATATGTAGGAGTACAAGGCAACAGCTAAAAATCAAGTCGGTTTGATCTCTGCGCGGTCTCATCGGTGTGCAGAGGGAGATGGATACGCACCTGATTACCGCAAGATGCTGCCGCTCGTCCTCGTCTCCACGACTCTGATCGAAGAGCAAAAAGGAAGAAAAGAGGTCAATGAAGTTACTTTGAGAGTGATCCTCAATACTAAGCTAAAACACATAAATGCAGTGAAATCAAGATCAATCCGGTGCTAGACTAGTGCAGGCAGCTGCGTGCATAAAGAACATAAAGAACACATCACGAGGACGAAGCAACTAGTGAATGAACATGAACCATGGATGAGAAACGTGTCACACCAATAGCTCTGCAGAGCAGGTCACCATAGAGAACCCAAAAAAAAAAGTTTCCGAAATGCGGCAAACATCTGCATAAGAGTGAGAACGCCTTTCTTGATTTGTTACCTGAACGGAGCAACACAGTACTCCTCCCCCTGCAGCCGCTGCCGCTGCAAGCCCAGGACAGGACGCCGCACAGGCAGATGATGGCCACGGCGAAGCACAGCCCCGCCAGCTTTAGCATGGATCTGCCACACCACCTCCATCTCCGCCTCCCCCGGGAGCACTCCATGGCCTGGGAAACAACTACCCTTTTTTCAAGCCCCTGCCCCGAAGCCGCCGCAGCAAAAACTGTAGAGCCGGAGCTCGGCAGGCAGCCAAATTTAGGAAGCGGAGAGGCACGGGGGGAGGGCGTGCGCTCGCGCTGCGCCCCCTCTCACTGGCTGCTGCTGCCTTGTAATATAGGAGTAGGACTCTCTGCGTGCCTCTCCCGCTCGAACGCCACTGAAGCCGAGTCAGGTCTCAGGGCGGCTACCTCAGACAAGGCTACCTGATCGTCAAGTCCAATAGATCAGCGAGAGGGAGACACTGTGCACGACCATACATACAGAAGAGAAGAGCGGCTACCTCAGACAAGGCTACCTGATCGTCAAGTCCAATAGATCAGCGAGAGGGAGACACTGTGCACGACCATACATACAGAAGAGAAGAGAGCATGCAGCTGCGTACTACTCCGTCCCAATGAATATGCAATTCTCACATCCCGAGTAGTCAACCATCACAAATTTTGATTAAAATTACATGAAAAAAATACTAACTCTTATGAGACAAAATAAGTACCGTTAGATTGGTTATGAAATATATTTTCATAATAAATTTATTTTGAGACATAAATGCTAATACTTTTTGCTATAAACTTGATCAAAGTCGACATAGTTTGACTAGCATGCTTCCCATAATTGCATTATCACTGGGACGGAGAGAGTACTACACTCTAGTCTCTAGCAGCGCAGGTAGCTTTGCATCCTCCGCCTCTCGCTTCATAGGACGGAGACGTACCCCCTATGTCCCCATTTATCTGTCGTTTTCGGTTTTCGTGCCGCAAGTTTGACTCGATTTGTAGAAAATACGTGTAACATTTTTATCTCCAAATAAATTTATTAAAAGACTATATTCAAAGATCTTTCCAATGATATCAATTATATACCATAAATATTAATATGTTTTAATATATATTTTGTTAAAGTTATTTCTCAGAAAATGTAAACGACAGATATTCAGGGACGGAGGGAGTAGACTTCTAGGAGCAGTTGTTGTGTGTGTCCGAGTGACTGCCCGGTGCCAATCGGCGTCACAAAATGCTACTGTCCACAGTCACTCGTCTTTCTTCTACCCGTGGGGAATGAAGGACGGTGGTGGAGCCATGGAGGAGCAGCTGCATGCATGTGCACCCGTAAAGCCTGCGGTCCTTGACAGAAGTTAACGCAAACTTAGGGGCCCAAGCCCTGCTAGTGGTCCAATGGGGGACACGCACATAATTAATGGGGGTCTGGTAATCTGGTCGTTCTTATAGGATGAGAGTAGCACATGTGCAACCGTACTGTAGATTCGATTTGGATTTGGATTTGAATATAGGAGGCACGGGCTGACGAATCATGATGTTTAGGGTTTAAGGTTGTTGTGCACGCGTGGGCCGTGCATCATTGTGTACCAAGAGCTCGATAGCATGTTCGCTTAAGATTTTCAGCCAGATCAGTCAGCCATTCAGCAGTGTTTTTCTCTTACAAAAAATCAGCCAGCGGTACTTTCAGCCATCAGATTTCAGCCCAAGCGAATAGACCGTTAGTTGCCTATGGTTTCGCCGTGGATCCAGTATGAGCATAGGTGCATAGCTGGTCTTGGTTGAAAATGAAACAGAACATGGCTACTGTTTTCTTTGGGCATGTTCTTCGCAACCAAAACTTGCAATCAGCCAGTGCAGCAGTGCAACAAAATGGAATAGCGAATTCCAATTCCCAATACTACCAAGCAGCTCCATGGCTCCTTGGGATGAGCGAATAATCGGCGACAAAGTCAAAGGCTGTGTTTAGTTCCATTGAAAAGTGCACTATGCAAAAAAAGATTTTCCGTCATATCAAACTTGCGATACATGCATGGAGTACTAAATGTGGATAAAATCAAAAACTAATTGCACAGTTTGGTTGTACTTTGCGAGACGAACGTTTTGAGCCTAATTAGTCAACGGTTGGACTATTATTACCAAATACAAACGAAATGCTACAGTGTCGCTGCAGTGAATTTTGGCACTCCAAGTTTAGAAACTAAACGCAACCAAAGAGAAGAGCCGGAGCAGAGCAGGTGGTGAGCTTGTGTGAAGCAAGCAACGCGAGGATAGGGCACAGTCATCGGTTAGTGGACTCTGCGGCTATGGCCCCGTTGAGATGCCAAATTTTTCCCCAAATTTCACTATGCAAAAAGAAGATTCCCCATCACATCAAAATGCCGGCGCATGTATGGAGTATTAAATGTAGATGAAATCAAAAACTAATTGCACATTTTTGTTGTTCTTTACGAGACGAACATTTTAAGCCTAATTAATCAATTTTTGGACATTTTTTTGCACTAAAAATAAATTGCTACAGTGCACTAAATCGCGTAACAGTGATTCGTCCGCCACCAAATCGGCCGAACTAAACAAGGCCTATGTTCAGGCATCCCAAGATAGCTTGTCGCCTAAACATGTGCTGTATGAATCCGCTTTTTCTTACGGTGCCTTATGGACTGCTTTACGGATACATTGTGGTAATGGACTGCTTTATGGAGTTGCTCTCAATCACAGTAGCCTTTGATCAGCAGGCTTTACGGATTTTACACAGGTATGTCTTTATAGCAAGGGTAATAATATAGCTGGCTTGGTAGCCGTAAGATTCTTTATAGTCTTCTCTTAATCTATCTATATAGTAGTGAGCTCTTCACTGTTAGTACAGGCTCTCTCACAGAGGCTTTTTTCGTTCTTGTGCCAAAGCAGTTGTAAGCTTACGACCTGCTTTTCCTCTCTCTCCAATTCAACATTTAGGGGGTGTTTAGATGCAAAAAAATTGAAATTTGGCTACTGTAGCAATTTCGTTTGTATTTGGCAATTAGTGTCCAATCATGGACTAATTTGGCTCAAAATATTCGTCTCACGATTTACAATCAAACTGTGCAATTAGTTATTTTTTTTATCTATATTTAATACTCCATGCATGTGTCAAAGATTCGATGTGATAAAAAGAGTGTAAAAATTTAGAATTTAGAAGGCATCTAAACCCGGCCTTAGTCAGCTTACGTCCTGTTACATCCTGTTGTTATACTTGTTCTACAATGGGCACCCACGCAGACGCAGCGAAGAACGAGGAATGCAGCGGGTCTGCGGTTGCGTGCTGCCTGCCTGCGTTGTCCACCGTACACGGCCATCCATCGGGCCATACGGGCGTGAAGGCGAGAATAAGCGCACGGGGAAAAAAAAATTCACCGGTGACACAGTCTTTAGGGTACCCCAGTCTTTATGGAGCAATCGTGTGTATCTGCCGTTCTTGATACGTATCCATAAGCACACATCTAACTCAGTGCACATATACATTAAACTGTTGGTACGAAAGAACGAATCATGCGCACTACAACATTAGAATCCCGGTATCGAATTCTAAAATTGAAACCCAGGTATGATATCCAAACACAATATAATAGAAATATATAGAATATATATAGAAGCATGAAGGAGAGAACTGTTCAGCAGCAAAGCTCGCTGAGTATAAGGAGGTTTTCTTATTCGCTGTGGGAGCCTAAGACAATCAGTGTTTATACTGCGACTTTCGAACCGTAGACAAGCGAATCATTTAAGTTGCTTCCCAGTTCAGCTGTGACACTGGAGCTGTCCCTTTAGTGTAACATGAATACTTGTTGTCACTTATGAGTGCCCCTCTAACTATCGCTAACGATTGAAATCACGTCCTAGTATGCAGTCCCCTGCTAGTATGTGTGAAGAGTTTGAGTTGGCAACTGAACTGATTCATAGCAGTCTTGGATCCAAGCTTCTGATAATCCTTATCGTCGGTACCGCTTGCCAGTTGGCAAGGCAGATGCAACCAGGGCTCCAGTTGGTTCGCTCAGCCGTCCGTCGTCGTCGAGTCACGGTCCCTCGGCGGCGCGCGACGACGCAGTTCGGTCGCGTCGAGGAACAGGGAGCGCAGCGACCGAGCGAGACTGCGAGAGCGACGCCACTGGTCGGCCCGAGCAGACGTCGACAGCGAGATCTGGATGGCCCGGCGATTCCGTGTGTGCGGTGGACGCGCCCGCCCGCAGCATTGACCCGTCCACTCGCGCCGAACGCGAGGTCACCACTCACCAAGCTGCAGCTGGGAGCCAGGGACTGCCGCAGCCACTGGGGAGGAAGGCCGGAACCGGACGGCAAAAGCCACTGGCCACCGTACCCGCCGCGGTGGGTACACCCGAGAATAGTGTAGACGGAACCTGAACCTCCACGTGTTGCGTCCCATCGGAGTTGTTCCTACGAGGCGACGAGCCTCCGGTCATTTTCGGCGGATGTGAAGGCATCTGGCACGTCTGGTTTCGACGGTACTGGCGCAATTGGCAAAGGCCTTGTTTAGTTTCTAATTCCTCCTCAAATTTCACTATACAAAAAGGAGATTCTCCATCACATCAAAATGCCGGCAAATGCATAGAGTACTAAATGTAGATGAAATCAAAAACTAGTTGCACAGTTTTGTTGTACTTTGCGAGACGAACATTTTGAGTCTAATTAATCAATATTTGGTCAATTTTTTGCACTAAAAAACAAAACGCGCTACAGTATTCCGACAGAAACACTGTAGCGCGTAGTGCCGGCAGTGCCGACTCGCGAACTAAACAAGGGCCTTGTTTAGTTGCCGATTTGGGTGCCAAATTCGGCACTGTAGCGTGTTTTTGTTTTTTAGTGCAAAAAAATTGCCCAAATATTGATTAATTAGACTCAAAATGTTCGTCTCGTAAAGTACAACAAAACTGTGCAATTAGTTTATGATTTCATCTACATTTAGTACTCCATGCATTTGCCAACATTTTGATGTGATGGGGAATCTCCTTTTTGCATAGTAAAATTTGGGGAGGAATTGGAAACTAAACAAGGCCAAGGCCAAATTGTCAAGGGCCAGTAGCCATGTGGCGCAACAGTGTAGTCCGGATGGGCGACGTACGTACGACGCGGCTGCTCCTCCGTTCTCATGCCGCGGCAGATTTGGGCCTAGGGCCACTAGGGCCGTGGCCCTAGGCGTGGCCCAAAAGCCCCCTTATAGTATAGGTAGTATTTTGGCCCGATTCCGAGCGTTGGGCCAAATCTGTAGACTTTTGGCCCAACAAATAGAGAAGACAGGCAGAGAGCGCAGCGCTCGTCGCGACTCCCCGTGAGTGGTGAGTGGTGACCCATTCCTGCGTCTCTTTGAACCGGCGGACAGCGAACTCCAGCACTCCTCTCGACCTTGGGACTAGTGATGAAAGCGGACGGAAACGAACGGAAAATCGCTCTACCGTTTTCATTTTCATATTTTTAAACGGAAACGGGAGCGGGAGCCGGACAGCCGGAAACGAAAACGGTAGCGGGATAAACGGTAATACGAAAACGGGTAAATACGGTCGGAAAATAGACGGAAACGAACGGTAAGCGGAAACTTAAGCCGGAACATGTATGCCGCATATAAAATATATATTGCCCAGTGCCCACACATAAATACGCTCGTAGATGAATGAATTATCAGATGATGAAAGGGCGGACACTGTCACACTGCTGTGCACTCTACCAAAACAAAAAAATGATGACTTTAATATATATGTGACATGTCCACACAGATGAAAAGAAAAATAAAAGCAACTCAGGCATGTGCTTTCATGGCCCAACATCTCCTAAAAAAAAAACAGGCCCAACAAGCCCATCCCGTTTTGAAGAAAAACGGGACGAAAAACGGGATATCCCGGTTAAAAACGGGATACCGCAAATACGGACGGACAAATGCTCTACCGTTTTCGGTCCCGTTTCCGTTTACGCCGTCCCGTTTTCGGTACCGTTTCCGTTTATCCCGGAAAAAACGAAAACGGTCGGGAAAAAACGGTATATGGTTGCGGACGAAACGGGATTCATCCCGTCCGTTTTCATCCTTGCTTGGGACGCTAACCCTAGCCGCCGAGGCCCCAGGCCACTAGGCCAGGCCCCTGCCAACCGGCTACCGGCGCCGTCCTCCTTGACCCGCTGGGCTGCAGCTGGCCGAGCGAATCGACCGTGTGTGTGGGGCTGTGGGCAGAGAGTAGATGGGCAGGGCAGCCAGCCTGCAGTCTGGAGAGGTAGGCAGCAGATTGCAAATTTGCTATAGAAGAGGACATGCTGTCTTCTGATGCTTGGTAAATCCGTATTCTCAAATCTAAGTTTTATTTTAATATCAAATTCTTTTCAATCATAAAATTTCATGAATAATAATTAATTATGTCAATTTTTGTAGCATGCAGAGTTGCACAATGAAGACACTAAAATCTTTTTTCCTCCTTCTCTTATGCCAATTATACAATGTCTTTTTTTAACCACTTTCATGTTCCCATCGATTATGTCGTGGATTTAAGTATGAAATTAAGATATCATCTAAATATATGTATTTATGAGCTAGTTTTTGTTACCTATCGATATTAGACCCGGTGTGGACAGTATTTTGACCCGATGCGAGCAATATATACGCTTTGATAGTGGCCCTAGGCGTTAAAATGGACGAGCTCCGCCACTGCCGCCTTGGTTACTCGGGCCGCGGCAAAAACGACACCTGCCGCCACGACTCGAGTAGGAGTAACAAACTGCAGCGTTGGCCTGTTGGGTTCGAAGGGGATGAGCATTAGAGCAAAAATGTGCACCGCACGTGTAACGAGGTGTAGGTGTACCGTGTACGGAGTACTACTTGCGATGTACTCCGTACGTACCTGTCTGCACGTTAATTGACAGCAACGTGGACCATCAGTCGGCACCGTCTCTGGTGATGTCACAGTGTCGCCGACAACGTTAATCGGTTAATGGTTGATCTAAGCCCTATATATTCAATTGTGCTCTCCATGGCAAACAGATCCAACAGCAGTCCACGTCGTGTCATGTACCGCATGCAAGTGTACCGGTCCTTGGAAGGTCAAGCTATAGCTAGGAGCAAGGACGGACGTCGATGGACGATGGCGCCGGGTTACAAGCTGCGCCAACCGCCAAGCCATGGTCCGGACTCCGGAGCCGGAGGAGCATATTTTCCAAGAGAAAGTGACCTCACAACATGCACGGTAAGGACGACTGCTGCGTTGGAGATTTCTGTCAAGTCATCACCAATCGATGGGTCTACTGTGTGATAGCTACATACGAGTATACGACTATACTTGCTCGGTACTCCGGTTTGCCAGAGTCCAAAACACATCCAACGTTTTGCCTAATCATTCCCGTCGATGCGAATTTTCATATCGACCCGCTAGAATTCATCATATAGCCCGTCAGTATTGATACTTTCCTGAGTGATTAGTTTTGTTGTTATAAGTCATCTTGGCTTCAAAGTGGTGTAGTTATTTCGTCATATGAGTTGTCCTAGTGAGATAATAGTTGAGAATGGAGCTTTGTCGGACTCTTCCCGTTAACGGTGAAGCAAGCCAGCCGGGGTGAACTTGGACGTTCCCTCGTCACACGTCGCACCATGATCGTGGCGACCCAACTCACCCAAGCCTTGGAAATCATAGGGCAACATGACCTAACGGAGGGCCGGGACCGTCGGCAGAGCCTGCTAAAGAGGAATGGTGACCTTAACAGCTTGATGATCTATAAGGCACTCAAAATAGCAAACTCAAGCCCGGATAACTGGACCAATTTCGTCTCGCAAAGCAAGGCGCCACCTCGTGTCAAGTTATTCGCTTGGCTATAGTCACATAAACAGATCCAATGCAAGGCAAACATGGTGCCAAAGGGCATCGTGGACACTGCAGATTGTGATGTCTGTCATGCGGTGGCAGAGACCCCGGCTCACATAATCAATACATGGTTGGCAGCCTAGTTTGTAGTTTCCCTTATAAAATGGACTGATTCTCTCCTTTTATTTAAATAGTACTACAGGAAAGCAAAAGCTCTTGTCATGATTTTCTTTTTTAAAAAAATAATGTGGTAATTTTGAGAAACTATAAAGAAAACCTTACCACGGTTTACGGAATAGGGGGTTCAGAGGCCTCTCCCTATAGCAGTATTAGATATTCTTAAACTCAAAAGTACCATGGTATCGCATGGCTTTCAAAAAAAAATACAAGATTCGTTATGTCTAAACACATCGTAGTATTTTTAATAAAAAAATTAAAGCACTACAAATTTCCAAAATCATTTTTTTCTATTGTAAAGATACTTTGCATTAAACCGGCCCAATCGCCTCTTGTGCCATGCGAATTTATCTGAACTCAATTATCGATCTAATTAGGCCCGTCCAACCTAGAAGAGTTAGTCCTCCATGTCAATAGGCCCAACACAATTTATACTTAGTTATCGGCCCAATTAGGCCTCTTGTCCCATGACGTTATCCCACAGACAGCAGTGACTCAATCTCAATGATCCTATGAGCGTAGGGACAGGGCCACAGGGCTGTGCGGCCAAAGAAAAAAAAAACAAAATTCAAAACTACTCAAGTGTCTCTCAACGCCAAATAATACATAGAACTAGTTTATCCTTTAGGCTCTGTTTGATACAAAGTATTTTTGGAGTTATAGAAAAATACCATGGTTTTGTGAAATACTTTGATTTTAAAGTGCTATGAAGTGTTTGGGTGTAACAAATTCTATGGTTTTGAATACCATGGTATTGCTGAAAATGTGGTCTTTTTGGTGTTTTAAAAATTCCATTCTAGACCTCTTTTTCCTAAACCACGGTTTTGCACATCAATAATTCTAAAACTACAGTTTCTTAATACTATAGTTTCTTAATATTACAGCATCCAAACAAGGCCTTAACCTTGTCCTATATTTATTTTTAGATGGGGGCATATGCCCTTAGTAGAGGCAAAAAAAAGAAACTACACTACCCAAAGAAACGGGTGGACCGAGCTGGGGACGCAAGACATGCTCAACACCGCGGTTCGATTGTTGCGGTACGTGCTCCCCTTGGGCGAAGTCAGTTTCAACCATCAGAGTTTCTGGCAAGACATTTCAAGGTCAGTTCGGTTGGTTTTTAGTAGTGTTCTAGAATTTGTGTTAATGCTTATGATCGATCGACTATCGGATTTGCATTGCAGTTCGTTGAAGGAAGAAACACAGGTGGCCAGAACGCCCCGTTCATGCGAAGGACAGTACAAAGGTGTGATGGACTATTACTGCAGGAAGCGAGGAGCGGTGCTGGGGCGTAACTATCATTTCGCTGAAATCCTTGAGGAGGCCATACCCCTCGATGACGAACTTCAGCCAACCAAAAGGACGATGAAGAAGAAGAGCAAAGCTTCGAAGAAGCAACCGTCGACTGAGGTGGCAGACGACATCGAGGGCCAGCAGCCAGCGGCCAAGTGCGCAGCCGGTGCTGGTGCCGACGCTGCCATGCAGACCGCGTCGGCGAGCTCGTGCAAATGGTAAGACAGCTCATTGATGACCTACATGATCGTGACCTCGGGACACCGCCTGGCGCACGAACCAGGAGGCGCAAATCGAAGCCTGGCACGGAGAGGCGCAACAGCTGCAGGCGCAAGACGAGCAATGGAGGGCTGAGATGACATCCATGGTGCAGGGTCTTCTGAATATCCACCACCGCCCACCAACGTTCTCCCTCTCGATCCTCTCTTCCCGGGCGCCATGACTTCCTCTTCCCCCGATTTCCTTAGTCTGCCAGCTGATTACTGTTATACTAGTAATAACTTAACATAATCTATGTACTCTGTCCTATTATATATAGAGAGAGAGAGAGTGTGAGAGGTAGCCGCGTGCAGGCACCCCCCACACAGCGCTTTCGTGTCATTATGGTAAAAAGGACGAATGCACATCGACTGTCACTGTCAGATTCATGTGAGTTAAAATCACTTCGGGCAATCCCAATACTAAAAACTATATGTAGTTTCTATACCTATTAATCTTGTCCTATGTTTATTTTTAGATGGGGCATATGCCCTTAATAGAGGCCAAAAAAAAAACTACACTACCCAAAGAATGGGTGGACCGAGCTGGGGACCCAGGACATGCTCAACACCGCGGTTCGATTGTTGCGGTACGTGCTCCCCTTGGGCAAAGTCAGTTTCAACCGTCAGAGTTTCTGGCAAGACATTTCAAGGTCAGCTCGGTCGGTTTTTACAATTGTTCTAGAATTTGTGTTAATGCTTACGATCGATAGACTGTCGGATTTGCGTTGTAGTTCGTTAAAGGAAGAAACACAGGTGGCCAGAACGCCCCGTTCATGCGAAGGACGGTACAAAGGTGTGATGGACTATTACTGCAGGAAGCGGGGAGCGGTGTTGGGGCGTAACTATTGTTTCGCTGAAATCCTTGAGGAGGCCATACCCCTCAACAACGAACTTCAGCCAACCAGAAGGATGATGAAGAAGAAGAAGAGCAAAGCTTCGAAGAAGCGACCGTCGACTAAGGCGGTAGACGGCATCGAGGGCTAGCGGCCAGCGGCCAAGCGAGCGGCCGGTGCTGGTGTTGACGCTGCCGTGTGGACCGTGTCGGCGAGCTCGTGCAAATGGTAAGATAGCTCATTACTATCCTACAATTTTTTATCAATCACATACACTCTCTCTCCATTCTCTACCAATTACTCCCTCTGTCCCTAAATGTGTCTCTAGAAAACCGTGTTTCCCTCATAGACACGCTTTTCGGACGACAACGGAGGGAGTACATCTCTTCATGTCTTGGTTCTCGTGTAGACATGGTCTCTAACTTAGACCCAGTTTCTATGATTTTTGCTCTTTCTCATCAATAACTACCTTGCCACATGAGTAAAACGTTTAGGTGACAGTATAATTAATGTCTATAGAAACTAGGATAGTTCCAGCATTGGGAGTGCCCTTAGGGCGTCCGCAACGGTGCCAGAAATCGCTAGCTCACGGTGTCCGCAACGGGCGAGACTACTGTTTGATTACTCGCTAGCGACTTCTATTTTCTCTCTTTCTTCGCCATATCGGACACATTTGCATATCAGCCGGCGACGTAGATATATAGTTTGTTAAGGGATGTTTAGTTCCTGGGGTGAAAATTTTTTATGTGTCACATCGGATGTTTCATATGATGTCGGAAGGGGTGATCGGATACTAATAAAAAAACTAATTACATAACTCACCTGGAAACCGCGAGATGAATTTATTAAGCCTAATTAATCCGTCATTAGCATATGTTTACTGTAGCACAGTATTGTCAAATCATGGATTAATTATGCTTAAATAATTCGTCTCGCAAATTTATCATAATATGTGTAATTATTTTTTTTCATCTACATTTAATACTCTATGCATGTGTCAAATGTGAGGGGATGAAAAATTTTTAGAGAGTAACTGAACAGCCCCTTAGGCACCCTTACCGACCGCAACAGCAGTGGTGATTTGGACAGTTGTATGGGTTTGCTGACTGCTCAGTTAATTAATGGCTGTGTTTAGATCCATTGAAAAGTGCACTATGTAAAAAAAAAAATTCTCCGTCACATCAAACTTGCGATACATGTATGGAGTACTAAATGTGGATAAAATCAAAAACTAATTGCACAGTTTGGTTGTACTTTGCGAGACGAACGTTTTGAGCCTAATTAGTCAACGGTTGGACAATTATTACCAAATACAAACGAAATGCTACAGTAAATTTTGGCACCCCAAATTCACGAACTAAACACAGCCAATATCGCTTTGTGTCTCTTGTTTCCCAGGCCTGGTCTAGATGCACCCCAAAAGTTAGAATTTTTTCACTCTCTCCGTCACATCAATTTTTGGACCCACGCATGAAGTAGTAAATGTAGGTAAAAAAATAACTAATTACACAGTTTAGTTGAAAATCACGAGATGAATCTTTTGAGCCTAGTTGGTACACGATTGGATAATATTTGCCAAATAAAACGAAAGTGGTATTATTTATCGGTTTGAAATTTTTTGCAATCTAAACGTGGCCCAATTCATTTTGGCGTTCCAACTTGCACGATCTGAAATGCCAGCTCGTGCATTTGCACATTGAAACTGTGGCGCCTGCAGGGATACAGGATTCATCAGAGCAGAGAACAGCAGAAGCAGACAAGAGCAGGGGATGGTGCAGAAACAGGACAGGTGCAGTTTCAGAGGTGAAGTTGGTTGGTTAGGAAATGGGAAAAAATATAGTCAACCCCAATTTACTCACTTTTAGCTTATCTATTTGGATCTTCATTGCAAAAAAAAAAAACTAAAAGTGCACGACTAGGACATGTTTGGTCGGTGACCAGAATGTGTCCGGCTAAACCTTCGGTAAACTGTGGCTGCCAGAGAAAGTTTGGCGAACAAAATTGAAGCCACACTTGTGATAATATTTGGCAAGAAAATGAGTCTATCACGTGTGGGACAGTGGGTTAAGAAAGTGTGGTACGCCGTAGTTGTGGCAGCGAACCAAACAGCTGCTAGAAAAAACTATGTCATGACTAAACTTTGGCGTGACACGTTCTGGTCACGAACCAAACATACCATAGAGTTTTGCCATGGAATCTAGACACCCCCTAACACGAGCAGATCCTTCCTAACTTCCTTCTGCCAGGATCAAAAGGTTCAATCAAACTGGAGCACAAGGAGAGTAGCCAGCTGATTGAAATTCAGGTTGTGTTTAGTTAGTGCTGTAAAATTTTTGGAAGCACAGTAACTCTTTCGTTTGTATTTGGCAATTAGTGTCTAATCATGGACTAATTAGGTTCGAAAGATTCGTCTCGTGATTTATAATCAAACTGTGTAATTAGTTATTTTTTTACCTATATTTAATGCTCCATGTATGCGTTCAAAAATTCAATGTGACGGAAAATCTTATAAAATTTTTGGAAGTTTGAAATATCTAAACACACCCTCAGTCCTACTAACAACAGTAAAACCAATCCTTCCTAGGATTGGTCTAAATGCAAGGAAACTGGGAAAAGTACTCGTATGTCTGCGTGTGACGTGCGGTACGAGGAGGATGGAGTAGGTTACCGCTTGGAGATGGGGCCTGAGGCTGTCATACCAGCGGTAGGGAGCATTGTCTGGGTGATCAGTAACCTATTTTGCACAAATTTCCGCAATTTCATTAAACCTATTTTGTCATCCTCAGGGTCCCTAAGCACCAGAAGCGGCCAATAGGAAGAGGATGCAGAGAGGGTCGAGGAGAGCAATTGAGTGAGAACTGACCTGGGCGAAACCGACATCTAGGGTTTCCTCGAGAGCACACACAGGGAGCGTGTGGCGCCCCTCCCGTGAGGTGGTGCTGAACGGAGGGGACTGAGCCGCCGCCGTCGCCGTCAGCCGGGGCAGCGCGTCCTGTCCCGTCAAGCCTTGCCGCTGCCGCGCGAGTGAAGGGCGGCGCGACAGACTAGGCGTGGCCCAAGGAAGAGGCAGAGGCGGAGCAGACGGTGTTGGAGGAGCAGAGGCAGAGGAGGCGATGCCGATGCCGCGGAGAAGGGGAGACGAGGCGTGGCACAGGCAGAGGAAGACGAGGAAGCTCTCACCAGCTCTAGGACTACGGGTGAGACAAATTTACACCGTTGAAAGATTAGATGGAATGGAAAAAAAATTAGGTGACGTGGCTAGGCCGGTTACGCGCGGGGTGGAAACAAACTGTAGACGAGAAATTTATTTATAATAATGTGCGAGGTAGGAGAAAGATGGGGAGGTTAGTCGAGGTAGGAGTAGGACGGAGTAGGTTAGTCGCGTGTCTACAATACCATACCATTTGGATTAGCCAGGGTGAGCTTTTGTTGGATTGCTTTGCCGCGGACGGCCGGATCAAGTTTTTTTTATCGGGTATAATTTGAACGCATATAATACACACACTTTACACTCACACCACACGGTCCATACACACGTAAAAAAAAGATTGGGAGACACGTTGCCTTCTATATGCGGGAAACGCACGGTACCACCGAATGCGCACGCGTGCGCGTACCCTAAAATTTATATAAAAATTCCTAAAATAGGTGTGATCACCAGAATTTAAATCATGATAGATAGTGTTTCACTGAACAGCCCTGCCACTAGAGCACGGACCCATTCACACGGCCAGATCAAGTTGCCTGAGCGAGCAGCGCCGGACCAATATGTCAACCAAACGTGCCCATGTGTGCGCGTATGTGCGCTAGTCTACGATAGAAACAACAAGATTGAGCCATTGGCCATTGGGCCACGTTAGTCCATCGAGAGTATGGAGGGAGAGATTTTGGATGAAAAAAAATTGTGGTGCATTCAGGCTGCACCCACGCTCACCCCGTGCCGATGCTGGCCACGTGGAGATCAGACGCCCGCCTAGTTCACCTCCGCATGCACGTCGCTCGGCCCGGGAAGCGCGGCTCGGGCGCTCGGCTCCAACAGACGGGCGCGAGCGTCGGGTTCTTCATACCTCCGCATGGATAGCATCGGGACGGGGTCTGCAGTGAGCGTGGGTGCAGGCAGACTGCACGCAATATTTGCCACCGACGCAGTCTAGAAGAGCAAAACGTTTATTTCAAATGAACGGTGTACCTGTTTTTAATTCATTCTATACCGGTGTGTTCTACGCGACGAGCGAACAAAACTAGACCTCACTTACATATGTTTCGAAGAATTTTTCAAAAAACATGGAAAAACTTACGACGTACTACATAAGTTATATGTTATAAGTTAGTATATAAAAATTGCTTAAAACATATGCAAATGAGGTGTAGTTTTATTCGTCTCATCACGTATTACACACCGGTGCAGACGAAATTTAAAATTAATACACTGTTCAGAAGTTATAGTAATTTGAAAATAAGTGTTTTGCTTTTTTCGCCTGTGTCAATGCTGACATCACAGCGAGGGGTACGCGCATGCTAGCTGAGTACTATCAAATAGAGTAACTAGTGGGATTTTTTTCTTTCCAGAAAAGGAAATTATGTATGTCCGAAAATCAATCGCTGATTTGGAACCGTGTGGGTGTTTGCTCATTAGTGATGTCGCATTGCGGCGTGGCCGAGAAGGCACATGCGTGAGTCAAAAATCAAAATTTGCTGATCCGTGTCGATAAGATCAGAGGATGAGATTGAAAATAATTAGTGGGCATGGGCTAGGTTCGGTCTGGGTTGGGTAGGACCTCGCTAACTGAAAATTAAGTAAACTAATTAGCTGTATGCTTTAAGATTCGTGCAGTTTTCATGGAAAGGACCATGGGAGGAAAACTCATATGAAATATGTATTTATTTAATTTTTAAATTTAAAAACTAGTATAAGTATGGAAAGTTAAAGATCATTTTTAGATCTAGGATGTGGTAAATCTTTTTATTATCTAATACAACTCTAAATATAAAATAATTTAATGAGCATAAAATATTTACTTCTTATGCAAGCAACCCACATTGGCCGGCACACATGAAACTTTGGGTACATGGCAGCGAACTTGTCCATTACAAAATAAATGAACGTGTACAAGTACAACCGTACATAATAAAGTTTTATTTGGGTACATGATGAATTGGAGTTGCTCTTACATCGTGAACCGACAAACTAAGCGTTGCGACGTCGAATTTGAGACTTTGAAAAGAACGATTCTGGGCTTAATGTTCTGCGTTATCCAAAAGTCACGGGCCAAAGCTAAAGATTCCCCGAAATATTTGGGTCTTTGCTGCCTTATTGGGTTTATTAGGTCAGTCTCAATGGGGTTTCATTAGAGTTTTATGGACATTAATTATGCTGATATGGCACCCTATTAATGAAGAGAGATGATAAGAGTTTCGTGGGAGTAGAGAGAGTTTCATGAGGATGAAACTCTTCTGCACTGTTTTCAAAATCTGGATGTGTTAGAAACAGTGACATGAAATCTCCACTCTGGCCTTACTACTTGCAGGCCCTTTTAGCTCACGAGCTTCTGCGGCCACATCCAAATCCAAAAGTGCAAAAAAACGGGCGACGAGTTTCTCAACTTGTCAACGCCGCAGCTCAGCGTCCATATGGACGCTGTCAACACTCAACAGTCAAACTGTTTGAAGCACCGACGACGGCACTGGATCAGCAGCGCATCATATCCGCGCACCTGTTCATCTCATCGGTTACCACACGCCCCCGGCTGCTGGCTTGCCCCCGCTGAACTTGCAGCCCGGCTGCTATTCAACGACCAGGAGAGGAGGAGGAGGGTAGGCACGGAGGGATGCAGCCCTAGCCTGCCGCCGATGCGTACGTCCAGATACGGGCACGGACCGCGTGTGCTTTCTCGGAACGCCGGACGCATATCGTCCGTCCGTGGTGAGTGACAGGAGGATGGCCTGGCCGCACAGCAAGTTGAAGTGGTTGCAGGCATCATCCTGTTTCGGGCGGTGGTCAACGTCAGCAGGGTATCCTCTGGCTGCTGGCGAAATCCAGCTGAACAGGTGCGCCTGTCATAGCTACTAGCAGGATTCCATTCCATACGATACGCCGGTCCGCGAATCGTTTTCTTTATTTGACCTTGAATAGTTACTCCCCGAGAGAAATCTAGTAAGCCTAATTAGCTCATGATTCGGCAATAAAGTACTAAAGTAACCTATGTGCTAATGACAGATTAATAAGACTTAATAAATTCGTCTCACGGTTTACCGACGGATTTTGTAATTTGTTTTTTTTTTAGTATTCAAACACTCCATACAATACCCCACGTGACATCTGACATGCAATTCTAAAACTTTACACCTGAAACTAAACGAGACCTGGTATGTCTGCTTCCTTTTAATCCTTTTGCCGTAGCTACTTTTGTAGAAGCTTTTTTTTAAAAAAAAACTACTTTTTGTAGAAGCTGACACAAACGAACATGGCTGCACGCCTGGGCACGCTCGCGATCGAGTCGCAACGCCACTCCTGCTAGCGAGTTCTTTCTTCTCCCTCCGGCGCTCGTATGTCTCGTGCTATTCCGCTGTCCGTGCTCGGTATTACTTACTGTATGCACCTTGCACTTACGACGCTTCGTACGTACGACGGTGACGACGGTTTTGCTCGTAACAAGGCAGCCGTGGCACGGCATGCTGTTTTACCTCACCGTCACCGGCACGTGCACGGGCCTCGCAGCTTGCACGCGTGCACGGCCGCGTCAGCCTGCTCTGCTTGGCTGGCATTTTGGAGTACTCCACTCAGTTACGATAATTTTTCACCGTAGCGGCGTAGTGGTATGGTACATTGACTCTACTTGCTTCTGCACCTGAACGAAATCAAATCACGTCGACAGCAGTCGCTTTGCATAGTTTACTACCATGTCACCTAGTGACCTGGATGTTGTCCCAGCCTCACACTACGACTAACTGCCCTTACGTTTAGGCGGGCACTTTAGGGGGACACGGACCTCTAACGTGGTGCGTGCAAATGCGAGGTTGGTGGCACGTCGCCGGCCGGCGGGACGGGATGCTCCAGCTCCAAGGCGTTTTGTTTTGGGCCCTCGACCTCAGCCAGGCAGCAGCTCCGGACCTATCCCTAGTTTCTTTCAGGAGAGAATTGGCTCATTGCCACTAAAATCTATACCAATTTTCTCATTGCCATAAAAATTTTTAGATTTACCTCACTGCCGTCCATTTAGAATTTTTGATCTCCTCATTGCCATTACCGTTGCATGATTAAGCTTTATTCCCTTGGTTGTCATCCAAATAGATAATTTGTTCCCTTCAATGCCATCAAAAGAACAGAACACCGTTACAAGGTGTTCGTAACATAGGATTAACTCTGTAAACATTGTTGATAACTAAATTTAATCATTTTTTATAGTCTAGGCTTGATAGTTGCTTAGGTGATTTATTTTTCTGAATTAATTAAATTCAAGTTTAATACAACTTTATTATTAAACTTAGTTGTGATTATTAAAACTCTCACGATTTGTAAAATAATTAATAGGCTGGCCAGTATTGCTAATGACTAATCAATCTAATTAGAAATTAATGACCATAATATATTTTTGACGTACTCGCCTGTTTAATAGACAAATGAAGTTGGTTATATACGTAGTATTAATTATGGCTGCTATTAGATTAATATTGGACAAATGAGAAATGCAAACTGCAACTTTGTACGAATACTAAAATACAAAATTGCTTTCGTTTATTTGGCCACCATAACTTTGATTAGCATATATATTAATAATCAATATAAGGACAAAAGAAAGCTGCCAGTGAGAATTTATATTATAATCAACAATCTTTATGCATATCTGCACTTGGTTAATCATTTTTTGTTTCTCAGATTACTATTGTATTTTGTTAGTTGGCGGTTACTGCCTACCACCCTAGATTTTTAAGAGAGAAAAAATAGAAAATGCGTACGTAGACTCGTAGAGATATAACGAATTAAACTTGAATTTAATTAACTCAGAAAAATAAATCACCTAAGCAACTATCAAGCCTAGACTATAAAAATGATTAAATTTAGTTATCAACAGTATTTACGGAGTTAGTCCTATGTTACGAACACCTTGTAACGGTGTTTTGTTCTCTCGGTGGCATTGAAGGGAACAAATTATCCATTTGGATGACAACCAAAGGAATAAAACTTGATCATGCAACACTAATGGCAATGAGGAGATCAAAAATTCTAAATGGATGGCAGTGAGGTAAAATCAAAATTTTTTATGGCAACGAGGAAATTGGTATAGATTTTAGTGGCAAGGAGCCAATTCTCTCTTCTTTTAGACCGTGCGTGGAATGCGCTATAGTTACAAAAGCAACCGGACTGTCGTTGTCCTTTCGCGATCGAGCTATTTTGGACCGGGCCCGAATGGCCCCTTTCTTAATTCCAGCGCCATTTATAGGTCTACCAGGGACAGCAGACCTAATGCCCTGCCCCTGCTCAACGCATTCGTATCCGGTTCCTCTCTTGTGTCCTTGTCCTACGCTAAGGGCCGGTTCAGATGCAATTTTTTTTTGCAAAATGACACTGTAGCGATTTTCGTTGTTATTTAGCAATTAATGTCCAATCATGGTCTAATTAGGCTTAAAAGATTCGTCTCGTCCATTTCGTCTAAACTGTGTAATTAGTTTTATTTTTTTATCTATATTTAATGTTTCATACATGTGTCCAAAGATTCGATGTTACGGAGAATCTAAAAAATTTTGCAAAATTTTCTGGGAACTAAACAGGGCCTAAACCATATGCCATTTGGAAAGGACATGCCAGAGGCCAGGGCCTTCTAGATGGCCGATGTTGGTTGCATTGATGTGATCGACCGAGTTTTGTTCCTGATCAATCTGCTAGTGCTAGCATTTTTGCTGAGGCTACGTGTGCCGCTAGCTAAAACGGCAAAAGTAGAAAATGCAGACCGGTTGGTTCGGCTAATCCCACCACATGCGCTGGACGCTGGACACTTTGGATGTGGCAGGCACAGGGTATCGATGCGTCGTTTCTCCAACTCCAAACATGAAACATTTTTTTAGGAAAACAAGAGTTTTTTCATACCAGATGTTATTCAGTTTATGTGTTATAGTATAAGTGAAGGTTATGGGGAGAAACGTGGCAAAAAAAACTTGTTATTTAGGAGTAGCTCTTTATTTCAACTTATTTGACCATAAGCAACTTATAAACTGTATGAACATGTCCATATGCCATTCTCTATGAGCCTTCACTCAACCTCTTCCGACTTTCGGTGAGCTCCCGGCGGTGACGCCAACACCAACAGCCAGGCGTGCGAAGGAGCAAGATGGATGATAGAGAGAAAGAAATGTTATTTTTATTCCTCATTGATGCATCTTAAGCTTAAGGTGATTTTTTATAGCGGACTCTTGTGGTGCAGCTGCACAATATTTATTGTCTATTTTTCCAAATTCCATTTACACGAGCGTTCATTCGTTCCCGGTCTAGCCTACAATCCGACAGGTGCGTCCAGCCGTTCGGAGGCTTCCCAGCCTTTTAAACGCGCACTTGCACTGTTGTTCTCCATTGCCTGATTCGGTTACGTAGAGCTGGCACGTTCGAGTCGGACGTGCACTACCATGTTGACGACATGTGCGTCCATCTTTCTCCTTTTTTTCTTTTTCTTTTTTATACAAGTTATTTCATACACAGTTTCATATTTCTACTAACTAATATGCTATGATATTAGTTTATACATCTAAGTTTTTTAATATAACTTATATATCTAATTTTACATCTAAGTCATTCATCAAGTTATATATCTAAGTTATACAAACAAATTACACATAACCTTTTTTTTTTTGAAAAGTTACTAAGTTATACACATAACTTTTATGCATAACTTATTATCATAACTTATGTATCACAACTTTTACACTATAACATTTTGCAGTGCAAAACTTATTAGCACAAGTTTTTATTGAAACTCTTTGGGTAGCGTTGGCAAATAATTGTATAGAATAACTTACATACATGAATTATAGAATAACTTATTAACATAGTTGTGTTTCATAACTTTTGTACATAGTTATGTTTTCATAACTTTTGTGTTTCCAAGTTTTGGCATAAGTTATAAGTTAATTCATTCATTTGTGTTTAGTAACATTTGTGTTTTTAAATTTTTGGTATAAGTTATAAGTTAATTTGTTCGTTTGTATTTAATAACTTTTGTATATAAGTTGTGCTTCATAACTTTTATGTATAAGTTATTATAATTTATAAGTTAGTACATATAAATTGCTACAAGAATAAAATTCTTCAAAACATATAAAAGTGGGGTCTAGTTTTATTCGTCTCGTCACGTAGAGCACACTGATGCAAATAGGATTAAAAATGGTTACACAATTTCATAAGTTATAGCAATTTCAAATAATTGCTTCGCTTTTTTCGGGGTTACGTCATGTGTCATAGCAGGCAAAAGAGAATTACGTCTGATCGTTTGCCTGCACGCGCGCCGGCACCAACCAAATATGGGAAAGAGCATGTCCGAATTTTGTTCGCCTGATTCGATTCCAATGAACGATCGCGAAAAGGCCGCTTCCAAAGCCACCCCAAAACCAAAACCAGAGTCGGAGCTTATCGGTCCAGCTCGGACTGGGAGCGGCCTTCAATGGAGGGGGGCCGACGTGCGTACGCTGACACCCGAGCAACAAAACGCAGAGGCGATTGGGGCAAAGCAACGGGGTCCCAGCGCACGCGGCACGCCAATTTGGCAATTTGCTCGCCCCGGACCCGGATTCTTCGTCTGGTGTTGTGTGAATGTGTGTGATTGTGTCTCTTCCCTGCCATGCCGCCATGGGCCATGGCGGCCAACTTGGAAAACTTTAACGGCTCCACTGCGGCACTGCACGGACCTGCGCCCGCTCCACCATTTGCTCGTCGCGGCAGCAGCTCCGTCGTCACCTCGTGTCGTCTCTCGCTGCCGCCCGCCCCAGTCGGACAGCCCTACTGCTCCGCGGCTCGCGGCTGCACCGCCAACGCGCGCCGAGAAGTTTTGCTGCAGCACTGGCCTCGTGCTGTTGCAACTACTCCGAGCCGGAGTCCGGTCTACGTACTCGCAACTGCTAGCGCCAGAGAAAAATGTCTTCATCGGGTCAGCCCTTTTTCTGTGTTAGTAGGGTACAACCACCAGTACCGGTACATGCATGCACGCCCAGCCGTCTCCTCCGATTGATACGGGGGGATGGCTACCATAAGCTTCGTGCAAGCTTTCGTGTAATCAATCATGGACCGTCGGTACCGACGTCCGACGAGGTCCAGTTCTCCCGTCCATACACCTGTCCCCTCTCTCTCTCTCGCTCTCAAGCATCAGGAAGTTGTTTCTTGGGGTGTGTTCACTTCGCGAAAAGTAGATGAAAAGTTACTGTAGCATCTTTCGTTGTTATTTGACAAAATTTGTCCAACTATGGATTAATTAGACTCAAAAGATTCGTCTCGAACTTTACAGACAAACTATGCAATTAGTTATCTTTTTTACCTACGTTTAATGCTCCATGCATGCGTCGAAAGATTTGATGTGATGTGTGTAAGAGGAAATATTTTGGGTTGGAAGGGGAAGTGAACACGGCCTTGGTAGGAGTAGCTGGTTCTGTTCTGTACACGCTTTTCCTTCACGCGGCCATGCCTAAATTCCGTACAGCAAAATAACGAAGAGGAAAAACAGTGGGGCAAACATTTGTTGTGGGTTTGGCTTTTCACCAGTAGAGATTTTTTCTCAGTAGTAGAGATATTTCCTTGTGGGTTTGGCTTTTCAGCAAGGCTTCTCTAAGTTAGGAATCTCAATGGATGGTTTTTACGTATTGTTCCCTTTTTTCTTTTTCTTTTTTCTTTTTTGTGATGATGGACGCTAGAAACCAACCTTTATTTGGTGGTGTCTAATTGATGACAGTGCGCAAGTATACTGATATAAGTACTGATCGTGGGAAACAAAGGTACATATATAGGTATTGATGGCATCTTAAAGATGAAGAAATGCATGCAAGCTCACGCTATCATGATTAGGTGCCTAGTTGGCTCCACTAGTAAAATATTAATGATATATTAGGGCACTCCCAACACAGACACCATCATAGTTTATATGAACATTAATTGTACTACCACCTAAGCGTTTTGCTGATGTGGCAAGGTAGTTATTGAAGAAAGAGAGCAAAAATCATAGAAACTGGGTCTGAGTTAGAAACCATGTCTACACGAGAACCAAGACATGAAGGGACGTGATTGGTAAAGAATTGAGGGAGAATATATGTGATTGGATAAAAAAATGTTTCGTAAAAACTATTCATTGGAACCATAGTTTCTAGTGTCGATGGAAATTAATAGGTATAGAAAAGTAGGGCAGTTCCAATGCTAAAAACTACATGTACCTATTAATGTCCATAGAAACTACGGTGATTTCTACATTGGGAGTGCCCAACAGGGACCCCCCAATATTATATATTTATTATACCATAAAATAGCACAATCATTCGTAGGATAAATAGAAGACGCACAATTTGACTACATCACGTTCGTAGCGTAGGAACCACCGCAAAAAGAAATACGAGAGAAATATAGATGGGGAAAAGGAAATATCTGACAATGAAATCAGTAGACGTGTACAGAATATTACATGGCAACCGCTATTCTCGACCGACGTTTACTTTTGTGTTCCTGTTCAGCGTACGCACTATTAATAGAAAAAAAATTATTCCAAACACTCTCTTCAATCCACAAACGTGAAAGCCTCCTAAAAAACATACAGGGGAGTTTAAAAAAAATTCAAAACGGTGCACACCCATAGGTTATCCGCATATGTACTTTGTAACAAAAATTGAGGTACAAACTCAATCTAGAAAAAAACATAAGAAAATGATAACATTCATATGCATGTGCCCTATCTACAAGACCAAATTTATGGGAATTTGTTTTGTAGTAGTGGAAGAAGTGCACCAAAAATTTGTTATTGATCTATGAATTTTTACAAAATGAGTATGCATCTCAACTATTGTGATAAAGTACATTCATAGATGAATTATGAGTTCTCCAAGTGGCTACAAAAAGTTAGGAGCACATATATGCATGGTTTATCTATGACTACACAAAATTCATGGAAACAATGTTGTTCTACAACTTTAAAGCATCTGATTATAGTACTTGATTAAACGCGTCCACACATACATTTAAAAATCTCATGGCACTTAACGGAGCAATCCCACTAATTAACCATCCTATGGAGAAGGCATTATCCATTCGTTTCCATCTCTAGCTAGGAAAGAGTAGCAAGCCCCCTAACCCATCCTAAGAACAATTTTAATAAACTTTTCATATCCTTCCGTGTCAATAAGATGTGAAAAAAAACCTTCAATAACTTCTTAAATTAGATCTTCAAAGATTGCCAACCTTTATTTCTAATTTTCTCGCTAGTCAAAGATGGAGTGCAAGGATGACTCTTTAAAGTGGACAACAAGATATAGAGAGCCCATTGGAAGGTGGAAAGATATAGATAGCGGGTTTTATTCAACTGGCTTTCTAAATGATGATTTAGAGAGTGAGTTTAAGAAAAACTCTCGGAGACGGTTTAAGAGCAACTCCAACAGAAGAGCTATTCATAACCCATCTATCCCGGAGTTCTCACATGCTAAATATAGCTTGCATGTGCCACTAGCCATCTGCCTCGCCGTACTAAAAAGGTTGTTGGAGTTTTCTTTTTTCTTTTTCTTTTTGCAAATGTTTCTATTTTAGAGATTGGCTAAATCATATGTTTAGCCATCTATACCAACTCTCTTGGAAAGAGCAACTCTAAGAGTCTTATTATATCCTTCTATATTAATAAGGAGTAGAGATTTCGGTAAAATAAACCTCCAACAACTCCTTCGATTAGATCTCTAAATATTGACATCCTATTTTTCTAGTTTCTCGCTAGCCAAAGATGAAGGACGAAGCTGACTCTCCAAGTGCACATAGATATAGAGATGCTGTTGAGGGTGGAAATATATAGAGTATTTTTTCAAATGGCTCTCCAAACAAGGATTGAGAGGGCGTGTTTAAGAAAAACTGTTAGACATACCCTAAAAGTGACACCAATAGCCTCTTTATATCCTTCCGTATTGATATAAATAGTAATATTGGTGAAAAATTCCTCTAACAACTTTTCAATTAGAAGCCTATTTGGTTCGTGACCACAATTTGCTATGCCACAAGTCACGCCATATTTTCTTCGGCAGTTGTTTGCTTCATTGTCACAACTATGGCTCGCCATACTTCTTAGCACTCTGTCCCACATGTTATAGGCACATTCTTTTACCAAACTTTGGCACAAAGTGTGGTTGTAATTTTGCTCACCACACTTCCTTTGATAGTCACAGTTTACTGAAGGTTAGACGTGGCAAACTACGACAACAACCAAACATATCCTAGACTCTAAACACTGCCATCCTCTAAAGTTTCTCACAGATCAAAGATAGAGAGTGGGGCTGACTCTGTACAGAGAAGCTATTAGAGGATGGAAGATACGAAAAGCAACTTTTATTTTAATGACTCTCCAAATGACTAAATGAGGATTGGAGACAGAGTTGAAGAAGGAATATTGGAACCTAATACCACTGTTATGAAATTAGGTGTCGCTGCAAAGTTAATCGACATTCAGATACTGCTGCCTGCAGCTATCATTTAACGCCCGCGCTGTTTAAATTGACTATCCACGAAAGCCAGGTCAAACAAAGGGACTGTCTTATGTTAATGCAAAGTATTTAAGCCACGACGTCTTTGCCGTGGCACTGCTGCGTCCGCCGGCCGTCTGGTCACCAGCCCACTCACTACCGCAGCACCAACCAAACACGTCGTCGTGCGCGCTGATGTGGCTGACACGCCGGCCAGCCGGCGAAAAGCCTCGCCACCACCGCGGTCGCGCGGTCACTTTCGTCTTTCGTGGCGCAGCCCAGCGCTTACTACGAACTACTAGGTAGGAGACCGAAGGAAAAGCGGTCAGCCCTCCCACTGGCTTGTGAACGAAAAGAACGCGCACGTGAAGCGAATTGCCGAAATCGGTCACGTTCCCTGCACCAGCGCGAGCCTTTAATCTGGTCAGACACCGCGTCGGCGTGGTGATCTGATCGGGGCACGCTAGTTGCGGATGGCCGAACTGCGGCTGCCGGGACGGGCAGGTGAAGAGGCGTCGGACCGGCGGCGCGGTGGGTCGTGTGGCCGCTGCCCGCTGGCCTGTTCGAAATGGCGTCGTGCGCTTGGAATTCCTATCGAGTCAAACGGTGATTTGCTTGTTCCACATGGCATCGCCGTGCGTAATTACTACTGCTCGCTGCAACCGCTCTTGTTCTTTTTTCGCGTCCGTCTGGCCCGTTTGGATGTTTCGAACGCTGCTGCTCTGTAGTATCAGTCCCTGTCCGGACTCTGGACTTCTGGAGGGGGCAAAAATGAAGAAGGAAACCGTGTTCTGACCGTGTCAGCAAGACGATATGCGATTGGAAACAGCACATGTCGAAGGAAGCCAGGTGACCCTGACTGTCTGCTACTAGTCGCTCAGCTCGGGTAGAAAAGCCCACGAAGATAATAAGGCTTGTTTAGTTTTTCAAATTCACCTTCAAATTCTATTATGTAAAAAAAAGATTTCCATCATATCAAAATACTGGCACATATATGGAGTACTAAATGTAGATGAAATCAAAAACTAATTGCACAGTTTGGTTGTACTTTGCGAGACGAACGTTTTAAGCCTAATTAATCAATGTTTGAACAATTATTACCAAATAAAAATAAAATTACTACCGTGATGCACAGTAATTCGGAGAGGCCCAAATCGGGCATCTAAACACGGCCTAAAGAACTCCGGTACTGTCGGATGCAATCATCCAAGTGGCAGTCGGACTGTTCAATGTGGAAGCCCGTTGTCTGTCACGAAGGCACATCACATTCACATTCGATCGACCAGTCGCCTGCTCTGACCAGAAGGAATGTAATTACTAATCTCACAGCTGAGGTCCGTGGAACATGGGGTTTTCATATCGATGGATTGCATCACGAAATCCCGGTTAAAGCTAGCAGAACCTGCTTAGTGCTTACACGAATTTTACTACTATCACACACGTGCTGCCCCCTGCATCCAGCGGAAGATGTTTTAACTTTTAAAGAAATGGTACGGTTGTTTCGTGTAAAGTCCCAGTTATAAGAACGATAAAACGATAGTTTAAGAACCGAAGCACCTCGCGAGCCCATGCTGGCTGTGGCCTGGCCATGGATCCGGATCTCATTCTCGTGCACCCTCCTCACCCCTTGCTGTCGGCCGTCAACGCACTGTTTGCATGTTTCTCCTTCCCCTCCCGGCGCTCGCCCAGCCCGCCAGCCGACGTGATCCAATCAAGGCGGGGCTGAGTCATCCTCGACCCATCCGGGAACACACTCCTCATCCCAGCCCTCCATCCGACGGCCGCCTTATCACACACACGGCCCCTTCCAATCATCTTCCCTCGCAGTCGCAGACGGAGAGGCTGCCGGAAATATTAAACCCCGAACAGAGCATCACCATTAAACTAAGGCCCTGTTTGGTTCGTGAATATTAAAGTTTAACTCTCATCACATCAATGTTATGACAAATACATAGAGTACTAAATGTAGACTAATTACATGTATGTCGGCACAAATTAGGAGTAATTTATGAGATGAATCTATTAAGCCTGATTAGTCTAAAATTAAAAACTTTTTATCAAATAAGATGAAAATATTACAATATTTATTAAATTTTAACACATCTAATCAGACAGGCCCTAAGTCCGTGAAGCGCACCCGTCACAGTACTGCTCCTAAGATAAGCGAACAAGATTCCTTCCAGCTCTCAACCATCTCCACACGCCTACCGCCCCCGTCATTTAGTTATAAGCCCCTCCTCTCTCTTTCTCTGTCTTCGCCATCCCCACTAAACCAGCCGTTTCTCTAGGTGTTAGTTATACCGATACCGCGCTCAGCTGTTCCAACTCCAATGGCCATTTATCAAAAAAAAAAAAAAAAAAAAACTCCAATGGCCATGCCCAACCCACGAACGGTGTTGACCTCCGCGCCGTCACCGCCCGCCGGCTGCTCCACCTCCTCCTGCTCGGCGGCGGCGGAGTTCATGGCGCCGGCGCCTCCGTCGCCGTCCGACGGGGAGCTGCTGCGCTCGCTGCACCGCCTGGCGCGGGACCTGTCGGCGGCCGCCGACACGCCGGCCCCGTTCCTGCGCGGCGCGCTTGCGTCCATCACCAGGCGGTCCAGGCTCCTGGCCGCCGCGTTCGACGACCTGGTCCTGTGCGCCGCGGCGGCCGGGGGGGACGTGCCGCGGTCCGCGTCGCTGTGCCTCCGCGAGGTGCTCCTCGTGCTGCAGCGCTTCAAGGCCCTGGCCGCCGACTGCGCCGCGCGGAGCCGGATGCGGCTGCTGCTGCAGTCGGACGAGATCGAGGAGGAGGTGCGGGAGCTGCACCAGGACCTGGCCACGCTGCTCGACCTCCTGCCCGTCGTCGAGCTGGGCCTCGCCGAGGACGTCGTGGACCTGCTGGACCTCGCGTCGCGCCAGTGCAGGCGGTTCGCGCCGTCTGTGTCTGTCCTGGCGGAGCAGGCTCTCAAGGCCAGAGTGCTCTCGCTGATACAGGAGATTGAGCGGGAGATCGTGCCGGAGCGGGACAGGCTGCGGGAGATTCTGGAGGAGGTGGGCATCAACGACCCGGCGACCTGCAGCGAGGAGATCGAGAGCCTCGAGCGGGAGATCGGTGACCGCGCCTCGGAGAGGTGGACGGACGCCATGATCGCGCTCGTCGGTCTGCTGCGGTACGCCAAGTGCGTGCTGTTCAGCGCCACGCCCCGGCCTTCTTCGGATTCCAAGCCGGACCCCGAGGTCGACGACGAAGAAGGGGAGCCCCCGGCGCCGCCGCCGGACTTCCGCTGCCCCATCACCCTCGACATCATGCGCGAGCCCGTCGTCGTCGCCAGCGGCCAGACGTACGACCGGGAGTCCATCTCCCGGTGGTTCGACTCCGGCAAGTCAACGTGCCCCAAGACAGGGCAGGTCCTTACCGTTTTGGAGCTGGTGCCCAACAAGGCGCTCAAGAACCTCATCGCTAAGTGGTGCCGGGAGAACGGCGTCGCCATGGAGATCAGCGAGGCGAGCAAGAGCGAGCCGGCGCAGGCGGTGGCCGCTAACAAGGCGGCGCTGGAGGCGGCGCGCATGACGGCGTCGTTCCTCGTGAAGAAGCTCGCCATCTCGTTCTCCCCTGACGCGGCCAACCGCGTGGTGCACGAGATCCGGCTGCTGTCCAAGTCCGGCGCCGACAGCCGCGCGTTCGTCGGGGAGGCCGGAGCCGTGCCGCTGCTGGTGCCCCTGCTCTACTCCGAGGACGCCGGGCTCCAGCTCAACGCCGTCACGGCGCTGCTCAACCTCTCCATCCTGGAGGCCAACAAGAAGCGCATCATGCACGCCGAGGGCGCCGTGGAGGCGGTGGCCCACATCATGAGCTCCGGCGCGACGTGGCGCGCCAAGGAGAATGCGGCGGCCGCCGTGCTCAGCCTGGCCTCCGTCCATACCTACCGGCGCCGCCTCGGCCGGAACCTGTCGATCGTGGAGAAGCTGGTGCATCTGGTCCGCACCGGCCCGACGAGCACCAAGAAAGACGCGCTGGCCGCGCTGCTGTCGCTGGCGGGGGAGAGGGAGAACGTGGGAAAGCTCGTGGACGCCGGCGTCGCGCAGGCGGCGCTGTCCGCGATCAGCGAGGAGGAGACCGCGGCCGCGGTGCTGGCCGCGCTGGCGAAGCGCGGCGGCGCGGAGGCGATCGCGGGCATCGACGGCGCCGTGGCGCGGCTGGTGGCCGAGATGCGGCGCGGCACGGGGTGGGCCAGGGAGAACGCGACGGCGGCGCTGGTGCTCCTGTGCCGGCGGCTGGGCGCCCGCGCGGTGACGCAGGTGATGGCCGTGCCAGGCGTGGAGTGGGCCATCTGGGAGCTGATGGGCACCGGCACGGAGCGCGCCCGCCGCAAGGCCGCGTCGCTCGGCAGGATATGCCGCCGGTGGGCCGCCGCCTCGGCCGCCGACGGCGAGCGGGGCAGCGTGTGCCCGGCCGCCAGCAGCGTCGTGCCTCCGGCCATGATGGCGTCGTAATCAAAGGCTAGCCAAGGGCAATGCCAGATAGGATAAAGCTCGGATTAAACGAATTTTTTCCCCTCTTCTCCTCCTCATGTACAAAGTTTGCTTAGGCTGTCACGATTCTTTGATCAGAGAGTGATAATGGTGAGTGGTTGATCAACTGTCCATACGGAGCTCTTACTGTACCAATGTAGTTTGTTCCTCTGTCTCCACCAAAATTTCCTACATTATTCTTCATTCATCAGCGGACAGCGGCTCTAAATATAGTGGGCTTTAGTATTTGACTCCATGTGCTGATCTGTGGGCTGTCGCGACGTCTGACCTACTGTTCGATACCGAGGGAAAGCAACGGGGATTTGTTCCGATTTGCCAAGTGATGGGGCCAGACCGTCTGCTTTGCTCCGTGATCCAACGTGCCCTGCGCGAGTGATTGCCGGTGATGATCGGGACCAGGAACCAGACACGCTTTTCCTTCCCTCTACGCATTGCTGGCGCGAACATGTGATTTGCGAGGAGCAGACGGGGTTTCCACTGCACGGTACGGACAATCTGGCACTCTACCGCTACGCCACGAACGCCTCGCGGGCACGGGCAGGTGGGCAGGTGCAGACACCGGCGACCAGCGAAGCGCCGCGCAGGTGCGGCCGTGCGCACGGCGCCGGCTTCTGCGCCGCCGGCTGCCGACCAGCCCGTGGTTTCTTTTTGGGAGGATTTGATGATGCGGCCGGACACGACAGCTGCTTGGATCATTTTTTGCGCGAGTGCGCGGCTCGTCCTCGTTCTTTTGCAGCAGCTTGCCGAATTTGACTTGCCCATCTCGATCAAGCCGGGCGCTTTCGCGGAGGAGTAGATGGTTTAAACCTGGGTTCAAGAATATGGCCCCGTTCGGCTGTGTAAATCGGCTGAAAAATGCTATTGGCTGATTTATTATAAGAGAAAAATACGGTTCCAGTTAAAAAAAACAAGCTGAAAAGTACAGATTATAAGCCGGATGAACGTACCATATCTTACAAAGCACGGAAGCACGCCCCTTAGCCACAGTGTGTGCGATGCTTAAAAAAATTTTATCCTACCCGCTGTACCGGTGCCTGAACTCCTGCTTAAGCCACAACGTGGGCACCGTGGCTATCCACATGCGTGGACCCCAGCCACACCCCCTTTCCCCTTCCTTCTTTTCGTTTCAAGCGCGAGTCCGGCCAGCCGCAGTCACCGACGTCGCCTCCCATCGCATTTTTTTTTTATGTTTGAGGCATCGGTGAACCTTCTTGACCCGGTGCTCAGTTTTTCTAGCAACTCGGCATCGGCCACAATGTTAGGCATCGATGTTTGGAGTGGAGAGAGAGTGTTTGGGCACCGGCATTTTGCAACATTGTGGCTAGTCTTACGAGTAGCTTCCTTCCCAGTGGCCTTGTTTAGTTCTCAACTTCTCCCCTAAATTCCACTATGTAAAAAGAAGATTTCCCGTCACATCAAAATGTCGGCACATGTATGGAGTACTAAATGTAGATAAAATTAAAAACTAATTACACAGTTTTATTGTACTTTGCGAGACGAACATTTTGAGCTTAATTAGTCAAAATTTGGACAATTTTTACCAAATAGAAACGAAAATGCTACAGTACGCTACATTGATGTAACAGTGTTTTTCTCCCAAAACTTTGGACATGCCCAAGTTGGGAACTAAGACTAGCCACAGTGTGTGCGATACTTAAAAAAATTTTATCCTACCCGCTGTACCGGTGCCTGAACTCCTGCTTAAGCCACAACGTGGGCACCGTGGCTATCCACATGCGTGGACCCCGGCCACACCCCCTTTCCCCTTCCTTCTTTTCGTTTCAAGCGCGAGTCCGGCCAGCCGCAGTCACCGACGTCGCCTCCCATCGCATTTTTTTTTATGTTTGAGGCATCGGTGAACCTTCTTGACCGGGTGCTCAGTTTTTCTAGCAACTCGGCATCGGCCACAATGTTAGGCATCGATGCTTGGAGTGGAGAGAGAGTGTTTGGGCACCGGCATTTTGCAACATTGTGGCTAGTCTAAACATGAGGAATGCTGCTGTTCCCTGTCATGCTGCTTTTCTGATCGTTGTGGCACCGTTTTGTCCGTTCTCTGAGTCTCTTCTCCGTTCTCCTATACGACTGAATTTGCTTCCGTGGAGAAAGAGTTTTGCCAAATCAGCAGGGTTGCAGCTTGTTTATTACAAAACTATACAGAAGTCCACTGTTGGAACCATTCCAAAACAAAGCCAATTGGCGCCATAATTTCTTGTTGACCTGTGCATGGAGCGATAACATTAAGGTTGATGTTGATCTCACCAGAGAAATTCAAGTGCTGACGAAGTTGAACATATGTAACTAACGTTTATTTTTTTAAAGAAAACGTAAGCAGCCCAGATTCTAGAACAAAAGCAGTTGTTCTTTATTATTCCATTTTAAACCTGCTGGCAGGACCTCTCGCCTTTTTCATCGTTATCATCCTGTTCGCTGGATGGTTTCTAGCTGATGCTGATTTGTTGTGAGAGAAAAACACCGTTGAATGACTAGCTGATAAGCATAAGCGAACAGGGTGATTCATAAGAGGGTGAAACAAGCAAACGTTTTTTAAAAACTTGCCCGATACGTTGCAGGCCAATTAACAAGAATTTCACGCCGTCAATTCTAGTTCACGTCGCAGGAGAGTAATCAGCACTGACATGGTGCTTATATCACCAATAGATATTAAAAAAAACAACGGTGGCAGCGACAAATGAACAGAAGCTGAACAGCAGGAGACAAGGCGGTATATACAAGTGGCATGATACCCGAACCATCGTTCCTAGCCTGTAAACGCATCTATCTCGTCTAGTCAAAAAGGAACAGACCGATGGGGAATATCTTCATACTGTTACTCTGTTATTAGTACCTGTTTCTGGTTTATCAAGAAAATCTGATTTCCAAATGTCAATTTGATCAGGATCACTATCGCAATCACTGCGAGGTCGAGTAATGACTCGCATCTTGCTTTTTCTTTTTGGACTGGTCGCAGCTTACAGCCTCCGGAGGTCGCGAAAAACCTGATCAGAAACATGTAGTTTTGCAGCCGCAAAGCGGGAGGCGGCGTGGCGGGATGCTGCGTGGCGCGGGCAGCGGCCACTGCCGCTCAAACCCGTGTGCCCTGTGCGTCCACAGAAATGACAACCGGAGATTTAAGTCCGTTGAAATTCGGCTCGATTCGCCCGTTGCCCACACATTTCAGTCGTTTTCGTGTTGCTCCCGATGGTGATCACGGCGTCGTTCGTCGAATCGAAACGAGCCGCTGAACCTGAGCCACGCCATTTTCATGCAGCATCCTGGACGCGCAAGGCATGGGACTCGCCTCTCGCCATACGCGCCCAGCTAGCGGCCTGACCGGCGTCATGGTTCATGAACCGCATTACTCGAGCAAACATGTGATCTGATTCTGTTCATCGTTGCTGACAGCACTGCAACGTGGACCACGGGGAGTTCGTGGCGCTTGCAGCTTGCTTCCTTAAGACGCTCCAGATTTCAAGAAAGGAGCTTGGTACGTACGCTGTTCACGATAAGCAGCACAGCTGCACATACAGGGACGAATTCCAGTTCCAGTGAGCTAGCTTGTCCTCCTGATACGTCACTCGATCAGCTACGTGCCTGTAACTCTGTTATTACGCAGTTGGAGGCAGTCTTGAGATAACCTGAACTAGGTTTCGCGAATAAAGAGTATTTTCAGGACATCACACCGGAGACTCGGAGTAAAGCTCATATCAGACAGAACTGAAGAACAAGGGTGACCTGTGAACATCGATGAAAGGGGCCAGAGCTCGAATGCCATCAGCGTGCCGAGCCAAATCCTAGATATTCTCTTTTACCATGCTCGCTTGGCCCCGCCCTGCCCAAGCCTTATCGTTTTATCGACTTGTTTTGATTTTGTGATTATCCAGATGGTTAGCTTTCAGTACTCAGAGTGGTCTACATGTTGATTGTTTATTGCTAATAATCTCGGATTTGTCAACTTACGTCCCTTTCACAGTTTCACTGAGTGAACGTCATCGTCTTATCTCCCAAGGGATAAAAATACGAGGCTCTGTTCACTTCATTCAAAATTCCAAAAATTTTACAAGATTCTCCGTCACATCGAATCTTTAGATGCATGCATAGAGCATTAAATATATGTAAAAAAATAACTAATTACACAGTTTGGTTGTAAATCATGAGACGAATCTTTAGAACCTAATTAGTCCATAATTGGACACTAATTACTAAATACAAACGAAAAAGTTACTGTGCTTCCAAAAATTTTACAGAGGCAACTAAACGAAAGTGCATCTGCTGCTGCAGCTGTATTGTGCAGTTGCAGTCTTGCAGATGATGTGCAGTCCGTCGAATGCTACTGCAATATATTCCAAGACCTCAACATTAGAGGGTGTTTAATTCCTAAGGTGAAAAATTTTATGGTGTCACATCGAATATTTTATGGGAGGTTAGAAGAGGTGTTCAGATATTAATAAAAAAATTAATTACATAGCTCGTCTGTAAACCGTGAGACGAATTTATTAAGTCTAATTAATCCACCATTTGCACATGTGTTACTGTAACACTTTATTATAAAATCGTTGACTAATTAGGTTTAAAAAAATCGTCTAGCAAATTTATCGCAATCTATGTAATTAGCTATTTTTTATCTACATTTAGTACTCCATGCATGTGTCAAATATCCGATATGACGGGGTGAAAAATTGGAGAGGAACTAAACATGGTCTCAAATGTTTTGACTTTAAGTACATTCTGCGTATTATTTCGGATAGTGCATCATCAGCCATCACGGGCCACAGACAGGGAAGTAGACTTCTGTGAGCTTGCGCATTCCATCTGGTTTTCTGGCATTTAGTTTTCAATAATGATACCGCGCCGGAGTCGCGCGAGTCACCCAACCGATCTTGCCTGCACCGGCGCACAGCCCGTCCGCATATGGCTCCATAGCATCTCATCCACAAGTTCGCAGCCGCTGCTCTCCATTCTTTTTGAAAAAAATCCCCGCTGCACTGCCATGGCGTCCTCTCCTCTCTCGCTCCTCCTCCCATGGATCCAGCAGCGCCACGCGCCCCTGACTGCGCTCCACAGTACCGAAGCCAGCGGCCGCGCTCCTCCCCGCCTTCCACCCGTCCTCCACACACCTCGCTCACTCCCTGGCCGGCGGTGGCATCCTCCTCCCCCACCACGACGGCTTCTTCCCCCACACCGACGTCTCCTTCCACGACCCTGGCGTCCTCCTCCCCCACCTCGGCTCCCTCCTCCCCACCCCAGCGGCACCCCTCCTGACACCGGCGTCCTCCCCCACAGGGAGCTCCTGATGCCCTCAGATCTGGCGGCCATGGCACTCCCCGTGCAAGCTCTTTCCCCCTATGTTGCAATTGTATCTTTCAGTTGTTTCAGACGCTTCAGAGGTATGTTGCAGTTGAATCATATAGATGTTGTACAAGTAGATCTGGGGATGTTTTGCCATGTTGCAATTGTTTCAATTGTTTGTTGCAAGCACTATTTCAAAATGTTTCACTTGTTTCTAGACGATGTTGCAATCGTTCTAATCTAGATGTTTTATATGTTTTGCACAAATGTTGCAATAATACTTTCGAAATGTTTCAGTTGCTTCAGTATCATGTTGCAGCTGTTGTTCCACGTTGTTGCAAGTGCTTTATTCGAGCGTTGTTTCATATGCTTCACACCAATGTTGTAATAATATGTTCCAAATGTTTCAGCTCCTTCAACCTAATGTTTCAACAGTTGTTCCGTATTGTTGCAAGTGTTCTATTTGAGCATTTTATGTTGTTCGGCCGGGGAGGGGCGAGCCGGGCGGGCGGGGGTGCATGGCTCGCCAGGGCCCTAGCGGACGGGGGTGCTGGGGCCGGCGGACGCGGGTGCTGCGGCTAGGGGGCGCTGGGGTGTGCTCGTCGCGCGCGTGGGGCGGACACAGCGGGCTACAGGGCGAGCTGGGGCATGTGGACTGGGGACCGGGAGGCGCGCTGGGGCGTGTGGACTGGCGTGCCCGGAAGCGTACGTGGGCGGTTGAGCGCTTTGAGGGGCGTTCGGATGCTCCTAGTGCGCCGAAGGTCAGTGCGCTAGATTTGCCGTTTAGTTTATTTTTAAAGGAGTCATTTCCTCGTTTCTGAGTTTTTTTATATCATGCAGGTTTGACGCCCAGTACAGAACCAATAGTTCTACTATCAAAGCTAAATATATCTCCCTCAAGAAAAAAAAATCTAACATGGAGAATTGAGATAAAATACGAGACGGCTAAAGAATTGTCGATAAAGAATGGCAGGTGGAACACCGGATTGGGTGGACCAAATGATTATCGATCATGTAAGCTGGGACAGCCTTGTAATGACAATCATTTTAAGGGCTATCTCGAGGCATCCATCTTGTGTTCTACTATCTACTACTTAATGATATACTGCTGACAGGCTAGTTTTTTGGTTAAACTTTGGTCACGTTAACACAGTGTTATTAACACTATCCTTCTGTTTAACGTTCAAATGGTTTGGATGATGTTTAAATGGAATTAAACAATCTAAACAGTTTTGTATAGTGCTACTTAAATACATATATTTATATGCATGTAAAAACAGATATACTATTTATACATGTAAAAAATAAGTATTCTAGCAAGTAAAAGATGCGAGGAAGAAAACTAATTCACATCATCGTCATATATTTACAATGCCAATTTAAGTGCTAATGTGGTGGTTGAAGTCTCCTTGTCCCATACAATACCCTTTGGTCAACTAAACCATAAATTAAGGATCCGTTTAGGTGACATTCAGTTGTTTTGGCCCCTCCTGTCAACTGAATTTTTCACATGCACTTGCACTGTCTTATAGCTAAATTTACACTTACTTATTACTATATTTGCAATGACTTCTTCAGTGTAATTTATTGGACACAGTGATGTAATTTGAGGATAATACAAATATATGTCAATTTTTTAAGAAAAAATTATAAATTATTTCTATGGATTCCAGATATCAGAGAAATATATGTCAAATTATTCACAAATATCATCAAACTGTTCACAAATTATTCACAAATTTAAAAAAAAACAAATTTGCAGCTACAAGGTGTTGTGCCCGCGCCAGGCGGCGGCGACGGAGGAAGCGACGGCACTAGTGCCGGGGGCGCATGACGAGGGTGGCCGGTGCTAGGGAGAGGCGGCATACAACCGACCTGGGGGCGGCGAGAGACGGCTGGCCTGGGGAGCAAGGGGGACAGGCGGCCTGGGGTGTGGCGGCGAAGGGAGGCCGGTGCTGGGTGGCGGCGGCGGAGTCCAGGCCGTGCGGTGCCGTGGAGCAGGAGCCTTCCTCCAGGGCGAGCCGAATCGGACGCCACAGAGCATGGTCGAATTTGATCCATCGGCGTAGAATTCGGTTGATAGAAGAGCCCAAATCACCCGGTTGACATATAGCAATACTGTAAATTAAATAGACGTTTAGTCCATCTTATCATGTTTCTCTCCGTTCCATTCAGGCTGTTTAATCCTTTCTGACCGTTTAAACGTCAAACTGTTTAGAACCAATTAGAGGATAAACGACACAATTAATCTTCATTTACTGTTTTAACAACGTTTAAGCTTAGACAAACAGTGCATTAACATCATCATTGAAAGTTTTATATCTCATTGAGTACTAGTATAGCTTTTGTTTAGGTTGTATCTCCACTGAGGTCATTTGGAAAATTAAAAAAAGAATTCCAAAACTGTGACAACTTAAACATAATTTTTGAGCCATAAATAATTTTAAATGAGAAAGTCATCAACAACAAATTTGTATACCTCTTCAAGCCCTAGTGCCGCCGCCGCCGCCGCAGCAGCCGCCCCCGTCATCCACCACCGCTGGTCCCCCTCCCTTCTCCTCCGGCATCTCGCCGGGGGCTGACGGGAGTGGGCTATCCATTGTTTTTAATAAGTTTTTCTTAGTAGATTGAGTCATTAGGGTTAGCGTCTCTCCATGCCAAATTATTTGGTACTGGAGTTTTATCTCCTCCTTCTCCTCATCTCTGTCGACGATGAAGGAGAAGGGTGGAATCGTCTTCTCTATGGCGGCTCCGTTGAAGATGAGGGCGACAACATCAGCGTCAGCATCTTCATCGACATGATGACATGGAGACTTTGGTTTCCGGACGATGGCATCAAGGCGGAGATGATGTCGCCGTCATGGAATAATTTTCTCCGGTCTTTTCTTCGTTTTGTTGTGGTTAGATCTGGCCACGATGAAGGACTAGGGAGAATAATTTTCAGATCAGTCTTCCTCACTCTTCGGTGGCAGAAAGAAGAAGAAGAAAGACACCAGAAAGAAGAAGTTCCTCAATTCCGCCTACAGGAATGTTGGCCGTTGTTCGTTGGGCATTTGTTCTCAGGCCATTTGCCGAGTGTTTGCCTGTGCGGTCATCCATACTGCAAAGCATTTAACAGGTTAGGTTTTGAGTTGTGCTATTCACAGCGTGGGTACTATTTTATAATCCAGAGTGCTTGTAATGTGTTGATGTACCCAGCTATCATATAATATAATTCTTCTTTCGTCGCAAAAAAAAAGAAAATGAACAAAAATAATTTTCAGAATTTATTTTCAAATAAATAGAGTCAAATGCTATCGTGACAAAAAAACTAGCTACTCATTCTATTTGCGTGGATCACCTTACTAGTTTTCTATAAACTAAGCACAAAACCTCAATAGCTTGTATTTTGGACCACGACGAATAATATATACAGGGCCATAGAATTAGAATATATACAAATCCCTAAACGCGGGAGGACTCGTGCACCGGGAACGCCTCGCCGCCGCCGCAAATGCAATGGTGACACTTGGCCTCGGTGTTGCGTCGCCTCCACGCGGTGGGATCGACGTTACATCTTTGTAAAATTGTCATTTGCCCGACTGCCCGTTCATCTGATGACCGCGCCTGTTTTTTAGATCTTCTCCCTCATGCCCTCACGCATCAACCGTAGTCTCGGTCGCCACCGCCCCTGCATGGAAGCAGAGGCCTAGGCCAACACGATTAGGGAGGCTCTAGTTTTATGAACGGAAGGAGGGAGGCTCCAATGTTTCAACACCAAAAGTAGCCTTCCAAAATGAGGCTCTTCTGGTCATAACAATGGAGACGTCTCCTCAAACCCCCGCCCTCACTATCCAAGTGGTGTGTCATGTGGCCTCGCGCCCTCACTATTTGGCACCACCGAGCTGGTCTACACACAAGTAACATCTGTGTCCCACGGTGGCCTATTTGTGCCTGCACCCATCCATCCATGGATTTGGAAGCTCCAATCCCAAATGATTTGGCTTGATCTCTTCTTCTATTAGCTGATGTGGCGACCATCAGAAATCTTTGGTGGGGTTCACAAAATTTCTAACACCACTGCAGAAACTGCAGTTCAGCCATAACAACTATATTTGATGGGAGAAGCTATGGGTGTGTTTGATTGGGTGCCCAACCCTTAGCCTAGTTTTCTGAAGCCAATTTTGACATATATGGTTGCTTGTAAGTGGGCTAGAGCCTAGCTAACTCTGGCCAACAGTACCACCATAGCCTAGCCCTGGAAGAACGACCGATCTGGTCGTTCTTGTGGAGCCAAGCCCGAGCAAGCATCAGACGTGCGTTCCGTCACGTCCCTTCCTCCCGATGTCGTGCGTCTTCCCTCCCTCCGCGCCATGCTTGAGCTGCGTCGCTCCTCATCCCCGTGGCCTTCGGCGCCGCATAAGCAGATCCCCTGCTCCCTTGCAACCCTACCGCCACCATCAACACCCTTGTAAGGTCCGAATGGCTAGAGGGGGGGGTGAATAGCCTATTAAAAATCTACAAGCTTCACTAAACAACCACGTTAGTATAAGAGATGGCTAAGCTAAATCTAGCACTAGCTCAACTACACTATGCAAGCCACCTATACGATTCTAGTGAAGCAAGGCTATGATCTCTAATACACACCAACAAGGCTAAGTCACTAAGCTACTTACTCATATGTGATAAAAGCTACACTAAGCAAACTACACTAGAACTAGTACAAGAAAGTAAAGAGCAAGTGACTTGATTCTTATACCAACGATGTAGAGAAGCAATGCACTCGAAGAATCAATCACAATGATCAACCACAAGATAAATCCTCGGCAAAGAGATGACACAAGATTTTTACCGAGGTTCACTTGCTTCCCGGCAAGCTACTCCTCGTTGTGGCGATGCACCCACTTGTCGGTTCGCGAGCTAATCGACTATCAAGAGTCGAGCCCTCGGCGGGCGCCGCACAACCGCACACAAGATGGGGATCCTCCAAGCCACGAGCTCCACTAGAGTATCCAATTTGCGAACTCCCGCGGGGAAGGATCAAGAACCCCTTACAACACTTGGTGAAGGCTCCAACAATCTCCAATTGCGAGCTCAATCACCTCCGCTGCTCCAAGCCGTCTACCGTGTCGGGAAACACGGAAGAGTAACAAGAAATCCGCAGCAACTCGAAGATCAAGTGCCTCTAGAATGCAACTCTCAAGCAATGCACTTGAATCTCACTCAATCTCACTCAAGATGTGCAACTATGCAAGGGGATGAGTGGAGGGGTTGTTCTCTAGCTCAAAGTATGTCTCTAGGTCTCAAAGTATGCGAGAGATCCCCTCAAACCCCGGCCAACGTCTATTTATAACGAAGGGGTACGCAGCTAGCCGTTACAGACGACGCAGCGAAAAACGCGCTGACCGGACGCTCCGGTCAGGGTGACCGGACGCGTCCGGTCACTACACGACAACCGTGAACAGTGCGCGTCAGAACTAGCCGTTGCCCTGACCGGACGCGCTCAACCGAGTGACCGGACGCGACAGTGCCCGCGTCCGGTCGCGTTCCAGTACGCTCCCTTTGAGATCGGACGCGTCCGATCGTACGTGACCGGACGCGCCGCGCGTCCGATCATCACTTCGCTTCGCTCTGTGTTTCTGGACGCCTGACCGGACGCTCCGGTCCCGTGAAGGACCGGACGCGCCGGTCGCGCGCTCTGATTCGCTCAGGAGAACTGACCGGACGCGCTGTTGAACTGACCGGACGCCACAGTGCCAGCGTCCGATTAGAGTCCAGTAAGCTCCCTGGATGACCGGACGCGTCCGGTCATCAGTGACCGGACGCGCTGCGCGTCCGATCATCAAACTGAAAACCACGCAGACGCTGAACACTGACCGGACGCGTCCGGTCATACAGAGACCGCGTCCGGTCCAGCGTCCGGTCATCTCTGTGACCTCCGTTCGCCTCCGTTTCTTTTCTGACTTTCGGCGCAGTAGAAAATAGGCGTTTCACTTCTCCAAAAAGCGCCGAATCCCGCCTCGCAAGCTCGGCGGGAGGGAGAGAGGAACCCAAACCCCTCTCTACCGCTTAAACTCCACCGCCTTCACAAACTGTGCTAACACCACCAAGTGTACACCACCATGTGCATGTGTGTTAGCATTTCACAATCATTTTCCAAGGCGTTATGTTAGCTCTTTAACTAGATCCTAATGCATATGCTCAAGACAATGATCTAGTGGCACTTGATTCCCGAGCTAACCGTGATTGCCCCTCTTGATAGTCGGCTATGTATCCTAAACCCGGTCAATCACTTCTCTACTCATCTTAGACCGGCAAAAGGAAAAACCCTATGGTTATACCTTTGCCTTGTGCTCTTAGATCCTTCTCTTCCACTTGATCATCATGTTTCTCATAATATGTGCATCTCCACCATGATCATTATTTCATGTCCATGCACCATCTCTTTGTGATCTTGTGGCCATCACTCCTTGCCACATACACCTTCATCACATGTGTTGCTTATGCCTAACTCAAAACACTTAACACATGGCATTAGCAACTTGGTGTCATTAATTACCAAAACCAAACTTGGGCTTTCAACCCTGCCCTACCTGCTCTAGGAGGAGGAGAGAGTGCAGGCGGAGCAGCTCCAGATCTACCACCAGCAAGGATTCAGCTATCTCCAGCACCAACGGAGGCAGCAACAGCAGTCGACGTAGTCGTGCCCGCTCACCAAGGGGACATCGTCGTGGGCCGCCACAAAGGAGTCCTGACTCGCCGGCGGCGACGGCTATGAAGGCGCGCCTTCGAGGCGCGCAAGCATGCCGCTGTCACACGAAGGAGAATGGGCCTGCTCATGATGCTCATGCTACTCAAGAAGCTCTTCCTGGCGCACAAACCGACCCATCGCGGAAGGCCCCGCCGATCTATTGCGGCTGAAAAAAATTGAGTCTTTAATGAGTGCATGATGATGACAATGACGATGTGTTCGGTGTATATACGGAGGTGATCAATTGATCAATACTTACATGCTTCTCTCAGTAGCGTAGGACCAAGAACTTGTGTAAGTGCAATCAAGCCCTATTGTGGGTTTTGGTGTTAATGGCCACCTAATTTAGAGGACTAACGAGCTTTACTAATATGACAAGCAGGGAATTCGTTTAAGAGGACGTTATATGAAAAGGAAGAGCCCCCAATTACTTTCATGGACAACAACGCGCTCAAAGGAGGATTAAATTCCTTTTATGTTTTGAAATTGAGTATAGGAAAGCCGTATTATCAAGGGCGACACAACATCTGGTTAAAATTGTGTGACCAAGTGCTCAAATCATACACAAAATATCCTCACACCTCCACCAAGACAGCCAGCTCAATAATTCTCAATTCTTGCTGTTTTGGTGAGTGGAGTAGTGCCGCACTTAAGTGACCGTTACGGGCACGGGGTATTTATACTTTTCCCTATCCTCCCCAACGTTCACTTCTTCTTCTCCAATGGTTCACTCGACTTAGAACAGACCAGAGCTCTCTCTCTCTTCCTCCATTAGGACACCTTGAGCCCCCTGTTGACGGTAGATAAGTATCATTTTTAACGGTCAACATAGCATGAAAAAGGACTAAACAATAATTATCACTTAGATATAGAGGGTTTACTGACATAATTTCATGAGTTTTGGTGAATGTCTGTTTCTGCAGGGTGTCAGCTGAAAAGAACCAAGGAATGCCCACATGTCAGGTTTACATAGAGACAACAGGGTCACGCATAACTTTTCTGTAATCTAGAAGATACGAGAAGACTCTAGAAACAAACCGGAGGCGAAACGGGCCCGAAGGCCAGGCGGGCGCCCCACCCAGGTGGCCAATCAGGCTCCACCTCCTGGATCATGCCTCCACCGCCTTTGAGGATCAATAATAATCGTAGATCAAGGTCAGTTTGATCCGAGGGCTGTGGTGCTTCCTAGAGGGCTATATAAGCAAGGTCCCTGACCCCTGAAGGAGGCATCCCTTAAACCCTAATTCATTATTTTCTAGCCGGGATCAGGTGAGAGGTGTCCCATGAAAGGATGACCTCTCTAGGGGATTAGGTCTAGCTTCTCCAATGTAGTAGATTAGTATCTTGGAAGAGAGGGTCGAGTTGGGATCTTGCTCAAGGTTCCAGATCTAGTCATGGAGGCTTGGTAAAGCCTTGTATCTTCACTTCAACATTCTATAAGAGTTATACTTATTCTCTTATTTACATGCATATGCTTACTTTGAATATATCTTTCTAGTTGAGTTTATCATTGCTTTTGTATGCTAGTTCATAGAGCGCTTAGTCTAGGCTTTACCGGTTGGGCTAAGTAGCCGAGCCTCGTGTAAGCGTGGTGTTTACACGATGCTCTGCCTATGAGTACACCCTGTTCCCTGGTTGTATGGTAGTTACAGAAGGTGACAGCTCCGTCCATATCGAATCGAGCGGGTTCTTAAATTGTAGGACCGTAGTCACGTTAGTAGAGGTATCCTTTGTGGTACTTTCTCCTATCTAGTGGTGTCCCGAAGTGTACAAGAGTATGGTAAGTCTTAGCATAGTTGGGTATACCTTTACCATGTGATAAAATTATCATAGGAATCTACCTCACTTGTTGACCTCCCAAGTTAACTAGTTGCGTATCTTTAATGACCTATCCCATGTGTGTCATATTACATAAATCCTATCATTCATGTATCTTTTACCCCTGCTATAGTCTAGTTGGTTTACTAAGTTAGTAGATACATGATGGTAAATTATCGGATTCTTTAACCCTTGCTTCCCTGTGGTAAAATATAAATAACGATACCTAGAATACTCCCGGTAAAATGCTACAATGGTATATTCTGTGCGCTTGCAGAATTCTTTATATTTTAGTTGCACTTAATTTATACCAACACCCCCAAGCAACTCCATTGATTTTCTCATCAATCCTTGAGAGAAAAGGTGCCAAAACTCGATTAGAGAGCAACTCCACTAATTTTCAATCTCAAAAGAGCATTTGGTTCACGTTTTGACCAGCGGTTGTGTTTGTTACTCTTGGAGCTTTGCTCCTAGCCTGCTAGAGCATCGCCCGGTGAGCTTGCCAAGTTTGTGGCAGCCCCGGGGGGTTTGTAACCACCTCTTGTAGCGAGTAAAATCACCCCTCACCTCAAGAGCTCACCCTCTTGACTTGAGAACGAGGTATTGTTGGAAAGCCTAAACCTTAGCGGCAAGCCTTAGCGGCAAACCTCAACAACGTGGACTTAGGCAAACCTTGGTGGCAAGCTGAACCATGAGATAAATCATTGTGTCACTTGTGCTTGCGGTGCTTCACTTATCTTTGTGGTGATTTCTAGGGTTTGAGCCCGATCTACTTGTGTGTGGTGTTCGAGCCACTTCTAGTTGTTGATCTGTGAACCTCTACCCTGCAGGAAGCTAAGAAATTTACTCAATCTAAATTTCGTTGGATAGATTTGGAATTGTGAGCTAATCTTTTCTGCAGGAGCGACAGTGTCGCTGTTGGGCACAGCAGTGCCGCAGGGTTAGAGCGCCAGTGCCGCAGTCAAATTTGACATTCGCTTGAGCTGAATTTTTACAAGCCTATTCACCCTCCTCTAGGCACTCCAGGGATCCTACAACTTGGTTCAGAGATGTCAGTGGGAGTGGCCTTGCGAGACGGAGCCCGTACCCAAGGGGTCGGGCGAGGCGGAGCCCTTACTCGAGAGGCCAGGCGAGGAGGGACCCGTGCCCGAGGGGTCGAGCGAGGCGGAACCTTCTTGGTTAGGCCAGATCGGGCCGCAACTACGCTCATAATCGTTTTAGACGGGCTGAGGTCGATGTCTTTTAACGTCTGTCTTATGGGTACCCTAATATTGGTACCCGATAGGATTTGTTCTAAATAGCCTTTTTGTGGAGCTATGTTAGATAACAAAGTTATTTATCTGTCTGTGTTTTTTTTCATGTCTATGGTAGCTAACTTAGTTCAGTAGTTTTATTGTTCTGAGTTATGTATCTAACTCCTCTTTTTATGTATATACTACCTAACTTAATTGATTAATTTACTGTACAGAGTTATGTATCTAACTTGTGTTTTGATGTATTTGCATACTGGCTAACTTTTTTTTGACTAACTTATCGTTAAGAGTAATGTATCTAACTTGTGTTTATAATTAAAATATTTTGCTGATCTTCCCATTGAAGAAACAGATATGCTCAATGTCATAGTTGCAGAGATGCCGAGATTACCGCTGCAGAAGTTATGGAAGTTATTATTTATCTTGGTTTGGAAGGTTGCATCATCATATTATGGAACTTACTATGTAGTATAGGCTGTAGAAGTTACTTTTATTTCATCCCCACCCTTTTATAAACCCTTTTCCCATGTTCCGATGATTAGTTTCTGAAAAGAGAAAAAAAGGCTGATGAAACCTAAAAGAGAATGTGGGAGCACTACTAAGTTATGACGTTAAGTTATTCGTCGAAGTTATGCTGTCTAATTCAGTTATCTAAGTTAAGGCTGATGAACCTAAAAGAGAATGTGGGAGCATGGCTAAGTTATCACTGTTAAGTTATTCATTGAAGTTATGCTGTCTAATTCAGTTATCTAAGTTATATGCGCATGGTTCTAAAAAATGAAAAAAATATTGCAGTTCATGCGATCCAGCAAGAGAAGTGAAAAGAGAATGAAATGTCTGTGCTGTCTAAAAAGAGAAAGTAAAGTGAAGTGAAATGGATGTTTTCCTATTTAGGCGATATTTGTTTGAAAATCGTTCGCTGGTTTCTTTTTTATGATCGTTCGCCATTTAATAGTGTCCTTCTCTCACTCCCATTATCCAGTCTCTGGATATGTTGCTTTTGTTTTGGAAATTCCTTGGAAGATATTTTTCTGTTTTGTAGGAGAGATTTGCGGCAGAGCAAAAGTTTCATTCAAAAGGAGGCAGAGGAAGATGCAAAGAAGGTACCTGCAAAAACGTTTACTGCTGGTCTGCCTGATGTTCAGGACATCACAATGGAGCCATGGATGAACAAGGTCCTAAAGTAGTTGCTCCAGATTTTTCACGTAATATTATCAAAGGTTCATGTGCCAACAAGTTCAACCAGAATCCTGTTAATTTACTTCTGTATTGAAAATAATTATTGTTTTGCATTGAAAATAATTTATTCTCTTGGTGTTCCCATTGTATGTTTTACCCAATAGCCCTGTTTCATTTGCTGACAACTGTAGTATATTTGTAGGCTGCTATTGCGAATGCTCACACTCTTGACGAAGATGCAAGGCTAAAGTAGCAGGTAACCTCCGATGACTTCTCATGCTTTTTGCAGCTTTGGCTGCTACCAACGCCGCTAGGATACCGTAAGAGCAAGTATTATAAGTCCTAGTCAGCAGGCTGTAAGGCAGTCCACATCATCAAAATCCTAAGTGGCAGAGAGAAACGAAGAAAGATAACAGAGCCGGCGCTTGCTTTACCGCCCGGCGCATCACAGGTAACGAGACGAGTAGCTCGCATGCAGCCAATACAGGTGAAGAAATGACTACAACCTACTAGCATTAAATGCCTAGATTCCCTTTATAGCTCGCTCCTTGCAGCCTGCTCACTATACGTGCCGGCTCATACGTTTGCTCCCAGCCTGCTTGCAGCCCACAGTGAGCGTTTCTATTAAACTTGCTCTTAAGAAACCATTCTTTCCGGTGCAATTTTTCTATCCAGTGTTTAGACAAAAATCTGGCCAATCATTTTACCCCGTGCTTCTCTCCTATCTCTGGATCCTCTGTGCATTTCATTTTCTGTACGGTCCTCTGCTCCTCGCTTCCATTGCTTGGAACCGGATTTCTCTTCTCTTCGTTTGCATATCGAACTAAAGGAATGGCTGAAGCAAGCAGCAGGACGAGAAGATCGTATCGAATCGGGCTGCTATGTCAGTCTTTGTTGTCCACGGGGGCGTGGCCAGCAAGCAGGCAGCCGGCAAGCGGGCGTCCATGCGCGAGATCGTCGGCTGGCGGCGCCACGCGGGCTACGCCAGAGTTACACGGCCGGCAGCGCCGGGCGGCCACCACGCCCAAGCTCAGCAGGCAGTGGCCTTGGGCGACGACGCTGCGAAGTCTGCCGGCGCCGAAGCCGAAGCCAGCGACCTCCCAGTCCGTCGCGTCCATGGGCAGCGCAACAATGAGCTTTGCGTCGGAGTTCTCCAGGCTCAGCGAGCCAGCGCAGGGGCATGGCCCTGCAAACATACGGCGGCGGCGTCCGAGGGGATGGGCTCCCGCAGCGCGGCTGCCTTGCGCGCGTGGCCGCGGCGTCGCCATCGCTCCCGTGCTGCCGGCCAGCTCCTCTGCGGCACCGGTTAGGCCTCGCGCGCACAGGATCCGGAAGGAAGAGGAGAGAAACGAGTAGTCTTCCAAACGCTGTTTCGCCGGTTTCTTCTCGCCTTGAACCGCGTGAGGACATCGAGGGGCGGTTTAGTTGGCAAAATTTCTGGCGAAACGCTACTGTAGCAGTTTCGTTGTTATTTGGTAAATATTGTTCAATCATGGTCTAATTAGGCTTAAAAGATTTGTCTCGTCCATTTCGTCTAAACTGTGTAATTAGTTTTATTTTTTATCTATATTTAATGCTTCATGCATGCGTTCAAAGATTCGATGTGACGGGAAATCTGAAAATTTTGGCAAAATTTTTGGCATCTAAACGATGCCCGAGTCGAAAAGAAGAAATGATTGGTTTGTTTTGCAACCTCTCTCTCCTTGTTAACTCTAGTGCCACCTCAATAATTTGCTTAGCTATCAACTTAACTAAGGCCCAATTTAGTTTTAAAAAAATTTACAAAATTTTTCAAGATTCCCCATCACATCAAATCTTTGGCCACATGCATGAAGTATTAAATATAGATAAAAAATAAAACTAATTACACAGTTTAGCCGTAATTCACAAGACGAATCCTTTAAGACTAATTAGTTTATGATTGGACACTAATTATTAAATAACAACGAAAGTGCTACAGTAGCATTTTGCAAAAAAATTCGCCATCTAAACATAGCCTAAAATAGATAGAAACTACAATAAATATTTCATTGGGACTGTCCTTAAGCACAGGTCAAAGTTCATGCTATATAGCGCTGTTTGGTTGTATCTAATTTAACGGAACCGTAAATAAAACAGAACTACTTTTGTTACTGGTGGGAGATAATTTGAACTACTTTTCATTTACATTTGCGTTACTGTGCAAGAACCAAACAGCACCTAGTTTGAGGATGTTGTGTCAATAAAGCAAGATATGCACAAGTGACTGATGATAGAACAAGTACTTCAGGCGATAAGAGAAGCTAATGAAACTATTAATATCAGGGAATGACATGGAAGAGAAAAGAAAAGGAAGAAAGTTAATTAGAAAATAATATGTTACTACATATATAAACAACTGAAAAAACATTCTAACTGCAATTGCACAACCACGTTGCTGGTTCTCATTCGTCATGTTATACATCTGTTTAAAAACATATGTCATTGGAGATATTCATTTTCAATTGGAGGGAAGTACTATGCTTCTCGGGTTCTCCCAATGTGTTGGGATGTCAATTTCTGCATGACGACAGAAAATAATAATAATAATAATTCTGCATGAACTGTCTTTTGGCATGTTGCATTGCACGTTCGTACCTACTAGTAGAAGAAAACTTAATACAGTACATAACCCAAACGTGGTTGGTTGCTCGTATATATAGGTAGTGTTTAGATGGTGTAAAAGTTGGTGTAAAGTTTCTGTAACACTTTTTGTTGTTATTTGGTAAAATTTATCCAATCATAGCCTAACTAGGCTCAAAAGATTCGTCTCGACATTTACAGACAAACTGTGCAATTAGTTATTTTTTTACCTATATTTAATACTCTATGCATAAGTCTAGAGATTTGATGTGACGGAAAATCTTGTAAAATTTTTAGAATTTTGAAGAAACTAAACACTGCCACAGCCGCCAGTAGTAAAGCTGCATGCCCAACAGTTTTATAACTCTAGCCAAATAAAAGTACGGCAGGTCGGCAGCTAACACTATATCCCAAAAGTTCTATAAGGCCTTGTTTAGATAGGCTCTGTTTACTTCCCATGTAAACCCAAAATATTTCTTCTTCCACCAATTACATCGAATCTTTAAACGCATACATGGAGCATTAAATGTAGGTAAAAAAAATAACTAATTGCATAGTTTGTCTATAAAGTTCGAGACGAATCTTTTGAGTCTAATTAATCCATGGTTGGACAAATTTTACCAAATAACAATGAAAAGTGCTACAGTAACTTTTCGCTCCATTTTTCTCACCTAAACACAGCCATACCCAAATTCAACCCTAAATTTCACTATGCAAAAAGAAGATTTCCCATCACATCAAAATATCGGCACATATATGGAGTACTAAATGTAGATGAAATCAAAAACTAATTGCACAGTTTTGTTGTACTTTGCGAGACGAATATTTTAAGCCTAATTAATCAATGTTTGGACAATTATTACCAAATAAAAACAAAATTGCTACAGTGTGACGGGACACTTACTATGCAAACTTTGCCTCCAAAGTTTGGAATCTAAACAAGGCCTAAAAAAAATACTATATCCCAAAACGTACAAGCATGCCATTTGGACAGACATAACATGCATCGATCTACTCTTCCATGTATAAATAGCCATCTGGACTGTGCATTAGCACACAGCCTACCCTTCAGTTCGACCTCAAGATCGAACAACGGTCAACAGTGTAGAGTGTAGACTGATCAGCAGCTGCCGTTCGTTCTTGATTATATTGGCTGGTTGCAGCAGCTAAGATATACTGTACGTAGTAGTCATGGCTACCAGCAGCAGCTTGACGTTGGGCATAATAGTACTCTCATGCGCCCTGCTTTTGGCCACGGCCACCCACGGTCTCCAGGTGGGTTACTACAAGAAGACGTGTCCCAGTGCCGAGGTCCTCGTGAGGGCCGCGGTAAAGAAGGCCGTGGTCGCGAACCCAGGCGTCGGCGCCGGGCTCATCCGCATGCTCTTCCACGACTGCTTCGTCGAGGTACGTACATCTTGCATTCTTGCTGGTATATTTGCATCAACGCATGTGATGGACGACGACAAGAGAAATGGCACGTCATCCTTCACACTGACCAAGCGAGGAGTCGATCTGTGCGTGCAGGGCTGTGATGCGTCCGTTCTGCTGGACCCGACGCAGGCGAACCCCAAGCCAGAGAAGCTGGGGCTTCCCAACAACCCCAGCCTGCGAGGCTACGAGGTGATCGACGCGGCCAAGAGCGCAGTCGAGAAGGCGTGCCCTGGCACGGTCTCCTGCGCTGACATCGTCGCCTTCGCGGGGCGCGACGCGTCCTACTTGCTCAGTAACTCCAAGGTCAGCTTCCACATGCCGGCGGGCCGGCTGGACGGACGCAAGTCACTCGCCAGCGAAACCGGTCGATTCCTGCCCGGCCCCTCCTCCAACCTTTCCAGACTCGTCTCCGCCTTCGCCGGCAAGGGGCTCAGCGTCGAGGACCTGGTCGTGCTCTCGGGCGCGCACTCCATTGGTCGCTCCCACTGCACCTCCTTCGTCAAGGCCCGCCTGAGCGCCCCGTCCGACATCGCCGCGTCGCTGGCGACGTTGCTCAGGAAGCAGTGCCCCGCCAACCCGACCACCGCCAACGACCCCATGGTGTCCCAGGACGTGGTCAGCCCGGACGTGCTGGACAACCAGTTCTACAACAACGTGCTGGCACACAATGTGCTCTTCACTTCGGACGCTGCGCTGCTGTCGGCGCCCGACACCGCGAGGATGGTGCGTGCCAACGCCAGGTTCGCGGGCTCCTGGGAGAAGAAGTTCGCCAAGGCCATGGTCAAGATGGCCGCCATTGGCGTCAAGACGGGCCGTGACGGCGAGATAAGGAAGAGCTGCAGGCTCGTCAACTAGCATTCTCTTGAGCACGCAAGCCAGGGAGAGATTCGTATCGTGTGCTGCTGCTTTTGCAATGAAGTGGCCATATTTATTTTGGCTTCCCAATTACCTTTTGCTTTTGCCGCGACAATGTTTTGTAATTGTTGAATTGGCTTGCCCTGATCTTGTTATCAGGCCTCTGGCCTCCACTGCCCTTCGCTGAAGAAATGTAGCAAATTCTCTTTGCCATGTCAGACACCCAAAAGCGAACGGCATGACAAGCCTTATATATTTACCTACTGATTAATGCCAAGTTTTGGGGTTTGAGCCAAATGAAAATCACATATATCTTATACCCATATACACCCTGCCCCTAAGACACTTTTAAAAGGCTAGGCCGCGTTTTGAAATTGAGAAATTAATTCACCACAGGACAGATGCCCTGTTGTCGATATGCCCTTCGTAGCATTGTCTGTTTTGTGGAAGACACAATTGACACCGACATAAGTGATGGATTCTTGCGATACATCACTAGTGACCAATTAGTGATGGGGCCTATGATCATCCGTCACAGGAATTTTTATTTTTCAATCTTTTTTAATTTTTATTTTAAAAGTAGCTTTACTTAACATTTATTTTTATTTTTGACCCTTTTGGTCACACCAATGCCCCTGCTGCGATAAAATCATGCTGTCGCATCACATGCATTAGAGCGGCAAGATCTACCAAGCTGGACAGCAATTTCAACGTGGAAAACTTTGTCACGCCACCTCCGTCGGTACTGTTTTTCTATGAAAACGTGGCGTGACCAGACTCAACCTTAGAAAAATTATATTATTTTTCTATATAACGTCTGATGAAGATGATTTTTATATAAAAAATTATAGAGCTTGATAAGATCTGCAACTTCTAGTGTGACGTGCATTGCAACGGGTTATTATCCGCTTTCAACTTCTAAGTCCGTATCCGCTCGCTCATAGTTTTCTCGCCCTTGACCTCCACCATCCTTGGTATGCTCGACTACCTATAAACATAGATTGATTAGCCTTTTTTATTGATATCGGCTAATAAGTCTCTATCACCGTGCACACATTGTTCCATCCTCCATTTCTTCTGGGAAAAAGTCTAAGCTATAGAGACATGACTCCACACTCTGATTGCAATCGGATTGGATTTTTTATTTTGTTGTTCGGTGTTATATACAGTTTCAGTCTATACACGCTGAACAAATGAAGGAAAGCAAACCATAATCCTTTTTTTAGGGTAGCAAAACATCATCTGATCCTAATATATGTGATCATCTCTTATTATTAGTTACATATGTGACTTATAGCCTTTTTTAAGGAACTTCTAGCCCTTTTTTTAGAGGAACTTCTAGCCCGTTTGAGAAACGAAAACTCCATTTAGGTGAAATTCCATCCCATTCAACAAGCCCATGGGCCATCTGGCCGTCCCCACCTCTAACCCATTCACCTTCTCATTTCTCATAAACGCAGTCTAATCTCAAAAAACAGTCGTCGGTCTCGAGTCCGTGGTCTCTCCTTAGTCCTTATCCATCACGCCGCCTACCAAATCCAAGCCTTTCCAACAAATCGACATGTGCAGAGGAGCTTCGGCCCCAGTGCTGTTAAATGTACCATGATGTGGCTGCGGCGCTGCGCCCTCGAAACACACGAGGTCGTTATCACCACCACTGGTCTGATTGCCGGCGGGGCTCGATCTTGGAGCTCGACTTCGATTATGGCCTGCGACGGCATTGTTGCGTGAGACTTTTTTATCTCGCTACATGAGTTGACATGCAAACAGATGCGTGGGAGAAGAGCGTGAGCACGTCGCGCGACTTCCCGGCATGCACCTTCGTAATCAGTGGCCGACGCCATAGCGGCAAGCTAGCTTGTGGAGCTTCGCCTGCGCGCGTGGAGGCCAGGCGCGTGTCTGCGTGCGTGGCGGAGTACACACATCGTCAGGACCGCAGTGTTTGCGTCCTGGGCACGTCCGGCGCGGTCAGGGACATCGCCATGCACGGCGCCATGGCGTCGCTCCGTGGGCCGTTCGAGGCTTCGAGCTCGTCTTCGCGATGGGCACCGTGCTGCTGCTCCCGGCCCCGCCCGAGGTATCTGGCCTCAAAATGCTAGTCTCCGCGCGAGTGGTGTGGCTGCTCTTCGCCTCCTGCTCGGTCCTTGGCACCATGCTAGCCTGGTCTCCTGCTTGAGTGGACAGCGACGACGGTGGTGTCCTTGGCGCCGGCTGCGCTCGGCACCGTGCAAGGTTGGCCGGGTGGCAGGGCAGAGAGAGAGAGAGAGGCGAGGAGTAGGGACGGGGCGGTAGCTGAGGCAATGGGCTTCGGCATTGATGGCAACAGAGTGAGGTGAGGTCGGGGCCGCGCACAGTGGTTCTGGTGGTGGCGGTGGCTCCTATCGTCGTGATGGCGGGTGGTGTTGTCACGGTGAGGCATGGGTCACATGGCCGCCGCGTCGGGCGATCGCGGGCCATGCAGCCGCCGTGGGCGAGTGGGGGAATGCCCCACCCCCGTGGTGAGCACGGATCAAGTGGTCATGCGGCCTCGAGTGCCCCTTCATCGTCTTCCTTGCCCTCCGAATCAAGCGGCGGGTGGCGGTGCTTTTTTTAGAGGATGGAGCGGTAGGGTGCGTTACGGCGCGGAAGAGTGCGAGTTCGAGCGGGGCGAGTGAGTGGGCTTTTATAGTTGGGCCTGATAGAATGGGCCGGACAAAAGTAGGGTATAGAGAAAATTTTTCTTTTTAATATTAATTACTAGCAAACATGTCCGTACGTTGCAATGTGAGAGAGAAAAAAGTACCAAATATTTCGCTTTAGCTTGAAGCACGGCTGCAACAGCATGACAGCTCAATTTGTATAGGTGCTACTTCTGGTATTGTGTATGGTTACCGTAGCAATCACAAATAAGCGGGCTCATTAATGGAGACAAGGGTAATTTTAATATCTTATCAAAGCTGGCAAGGGGTTGCCATCATCGTATTTCAATTTACACATGTCAGCCTTATCGAGAGTTTACAATGTTATATGCGGACAACTTAGAGATTTGTGTTAGCATGTACATATAGCTTGAAGAAACAATTATCTTTTTAGATTAGATTAGATTAGATGATAAAGTGTTCAAGATTTAAGTATATGGTTTGATTAGTTAGGTCATCGGCTAAACAGGCGATGAGTTGGGCAAAGGTAGCCTTTGACTTGTGGCACCTGAGTCACCCGCTGAACCAGCAAAAGCTAGAAAGAAAATCCCTAATTGGCGACGCCAGAGGAGAGATGGTCGAAGGTTAATACGGAGCAGCATTCTCTGAAGATAGCAAAGAGGGTGCAACAACATCTATCATCAGAGATGATCAGGAAGCGCTCCAAGCGGTAGAGGCACTCTGGTATGAGCGATGCCTTGATGCATGTACCATGGAGGCTTTGCGCGTGCAGGGATGGCCTCAAACTGGCTGTACAGTTGGGGCTACGAAGAGTGCAGCTAGAATCTGATTGCCTTCAGACTGTGCAGCTGTGGAAGAGGAAGGATAAGCAATGTTCTATCCTTGATCCTATTCCGAGGGAGATGGAGGAGATAAGTCTTGCCTCTCATGAATTTTCTTTCTCTTACAATAGTAGAAATTGTAATAAGATTGTGCACTGCTTAGCTAGGCAAGTCTCTGGTTCGCATCGTTCGGAGGTGTGGCTTGATGCTCCGACATGCATGTATGACTCGATCTATTTCGAGGCCTCAGCCAGCTGATAATAAAAGGTAAGAAGTCACAAAAAAATTATAAACAATAATTTATTCTTGACTAAAACCAACAACTTCGTAATAGATTTTTTTTTGAACCAGTAATAGAAATATTTGTTTATTATAAGTAAGGGCAGATGTTTAAGAGATCCGTAATATTTTATTTATTATATCTTAATTCTGTAATGAAAAGTATAGTTACTTCATCACTCATCGGGAAAGAAAAAACACATAAAAGGAATATAAAAGTCACGGACATGACATCTAAAAGAGACGGCACTTTCCTTACACCCAACGTACCAAACATGTGTGAAAAGGTGTGGAAAAAGGAAAAGAAGACGAAGTGACCGAACAGAAAATAGAAACGGAATTGAGAACAAAAGATACCCGAACTAAACGTTGTAACCAGGCTGCATGCGGATGCACGTTGATGACTATGTTGAACGAAAAAAATGTGGCAAGAAATTTTGTCTATTTGATATTCGGTATAGAGAGGTATAGATTATATTGTATTCCTTTTCTATTTAATTAGAATTCCTATTTCAGATTTATGAATCGGAGATATTTATTTGGATTATGATTTCTAGCTATCAATATATTACGTTAAGACTGTTTATATATTATAATTGGACTCCGTATCATCGTTAGACATGAGTTGTTCTAACACATATGAGCACAGACTCAATATGTTTTGGAATCGGACTCTGCCTCACACTGGACGAGAGCTATTCTAACTCGTATACGAGCACATGTTATATATATGAGTCTAGATAGAAATAGAAAAGAAAAAATTCTCTATCATTCGGCAGTTAAAGGGAGACAGACTAAACAAATGGATGAACGAAAAAAAAGAGTCTGAAATTAAAAAATAGCTTTGTGTAATTTATAATCGCTTACTTTCTATTTTTATAATGTGATTATTTTTTATCCCGTTCCGATAAGTATCGGAATATTCATCCGTACTATCGTTCCGTACTATGGATTTTGGGTACGTATGGACTGGGACTGGGACTGGGACTGGATATGCGTATACGCGTTTTTTTTTTTTTGAGTGGAGGATATGCGTATACACGTATGAGCTGAGTTTGAATACCACCCAAGTAACGAAAACACCCTTAAAGCCCAACTAAGGATAGCACACGCATCTACCATGCATCAGAGTTCATTTACCTAGCCGTCTAGCCGCAATGCACTCGGACTTCCGTCTCCTGCCGTGCAGTTCACAACTTCGCTCGATGCCCGACTTCCGGAGGCTCCTGGAGCGACCGGCAGCCAGCAGCACCGCAGAAAAAAAGGAGTTTTATATCGTTTTCTATTTCTATTCGAGCAGGATTTCTATTCATGCTACTCAAGGAAAAAGGCTCGTATGATGGAGCTTGTAGCATCGCGGAGGCCAGACGGACTTGACACGGATGGGTGGGCGAACCAAAAATTAAGGAGAGAAATTTTGTCTATTTATTATTAGGTATATAGATATAGATATATTATGTTATTATATTATGGGTATAGGTATATGATATATATATATATAGATGAAAATATCTATCATAAGAAACCTGGATCTATGGAGGTTAAAATATGATGTGAACTGCTTCTTACTAGTATATTGCACGTGCTAACGCTACAGGTCGCATTAATTTTAAAGTTAATTCTATCAAATTTAAAATACTTCATTAAGATTCAATCAAAAACATATTTCTATGGTAATAAAAAATTGAATCGATACACGTTCAAAAAGCATAGATGTACTTTTGTAGCAAAAATTGATAACACTAATATCATGAACACCACTTTGTGACAAAAAAATGACATCGGATGGAATTGGCAGGTGTATGTGTGTTTCTCTTGGAGGAAAATGACAAGCAAGTCTTACTGGACACCCAAACATTCAAAACCTGAGGTCGCAACTCACCGACATGGCCGCCCGCTCGCCACCGCCACTGCCCTGACCCGCGCGCTCGCCTGCCTGCCTGCCTCGGGACCTCGGAGTCTGGTGTGGCGGCGGCAGCTATAAGGTCCCCTGCTCGTCGTTGGAGAGGTCGGCAGTGGCGAGACTCGGCGAGCTCCAACAGCTCCTCGATGGCCTCTGCCCTCCATGGTCATCACGAGGGAACTGTGGTGGGTAGGAGCACCTGAGGTCATGGACACGCAGCTTGAGCTCCTTCCTGTCACCGCCCGAGAAGAACAGGGCCATGTTCCTCTGGATGATGAGCCCGTCGTAGCTATCCCGGACCCTCCGGTGACTGTGAATGATGCTCCGGGGTACCCCTTGGCAGATCATCTTGCGCCCAGTGCCCCCAGGCTGTAACTGAAATGCCTCGAAGTGTAAGCAGAAGTACTGGCCAAAGCAGTTGAAAACCTGCACGAGTTAATTGTAGCAGATCATGATGTGATTTTATAATAGTAGTGCTTCTTTATTGCACTTAAAACAGTGAGAAAAAGGTAGCAAATCAAGAATCAATCTGAAACATAATGTACTCGTGCCTTGAAACAACATGACCTTTTATTGAAAACCGATGAAGAGGGATCTGTACATGCAGTGTGTTTGTATTAGGAAAAAAAAACAGTTGAACAAGCGAGAATCTCCCAAAAATGAATTGGCTAGTGATGGTGTACAATCACCCAGCCAAGTTTCTGAGACATGAACTTCTGTATTTGCAGAAACAAACCACAGTAAAAAAAACAATAGAAATTTTTAATCAACATATTGATGTTAGTGTGAAGTACTGTAAGCATCCAAGTGGCATTCTCATCTTCATGAGGGTTTCACCACCCCAAAAATGTTTCAATCAACTGAGGAGTTGAGGAAATTCAAACACGGCCTTTAAGACAAATCAACAAAGACCTATAGTATCTTAATAATGTATATACAGTAATGTATATATCTGTTGTAAAGTGAAAGAAACATGGAAAATGCCAACGGTGCATAGCCAAAAGATAATAATTATTATGCATTCCCTAGAAGTAGCACTTGGTGATGTACATTCCACTGAAAATTAGAGAGATCAAATCCTTGAAATGCTGATTAAGCAAATGGAGTAATCGGAGCCCCACAATTTCTATATACAGAATTTGAGATCAGTAAAAGCTACTGCAGTAAAGTAGTTTTCAATGACAAAGTGCACCAAAAGTGTCTCAAACTCCGACGTCGACCAACAGTTTCATCATCGGGCTCAAATAATTTTCAATCGGCACCCACTCTACAAACGTTGACTACTTCCCACACGCGAATCGCCTAGATCCTGCTCCAATCGCACATCTCTGCAAAGCATCGGGAGCTCTGTGGCGAAAAAAAAATCAAAAATTCATCTGTATTATGTACAAACAAAAATCATCAAATAAACGGGGGACGGGATGCACCTCAGCAGTGGGACGCCGTTCGCGTGAGGGCAGGCTGCGCTGCCCACCGGGCCCCCCTGTCCACGTGAGGCGATGTGCCCAGGAGGTCGGGGATTGGGGCAGGATGCATCTCCGCCGGGGGTTCCATCCGCATGGTGTGGGACGCGCCGCCATCGAGGGGCGGGATGGGATGGCCCATGGTTGCGAGGACGCGCCACTGCCTTGCGCTGCCGCCTGTAGAGAAAAAGGGGCGTCGCCACCGGTCCTCATGCGCCGATCCGCATGGAGGTGGCGGTGGCCGGTGGGGGCGGGATGCGGATGGCGCGAAGGGGAGCGACGAGGAGATGGGAGGGGAGGTGGCAGGAGGCAGGGAGAGGAGGCGTCGCGTGGTGTGGCCGGGTGGGGGTCGCCGGTGCGTGTGAAGCGGGTGTTTTTTTAATTGGTTTTTGGAAAGGAATAAAAGGGAGGGTGGCCACGCCGCGGGGTGGAGGGTGCGGGGGGCGCTGCGCGGCGTTGAAGCCCGTTGGCGGGCATTGAAGCCTAGCTTCATCACCGAAACAATCTTGGCCATCGGATGATGGCGAAGTTTCGTGAGAATAGGTGTGAGCCATTTATTTCTATAGGACGGGATGTTCTAAGTGTACGAAGTGGGGTAGATGTAGGAAAGTCCATCTCTGTTGGGGCAAATTTTTAGGTGGATCAAGTGTAATTTTGATTGATCCCTTATAGTAGAGATGGTGGAATCGACTTACCTGATTTTAAATTTGCAAGTTGACACGTTGTATTTTTTTCTGAATTTATTTTGAGATTTATCAGCGTGCAATAAGAATTAAACTGGGGCATGTTTATGATGTGCACACAAACTGTGGCTGCTCTAAGCCTCTAAGCTCGGCCCAAGCAGACCAAGGAAAAGAAGATTAAAGGATAATTTTACGGTCTCACTGATATGCCAACACAATTTTGGGAAGAATAAATAGAACGTTGACCTGTACTTACATAGTAGGAACCTAATGCAATAGTGCTAGCTCCTTTCAACGCTACGATTAACTCCGTCATAAAGAGCGTCAGCGCACGCACACGAACATGTAAACAGCCGCACCGTGCGGGAGGGGACACCGTGGCGCTTGCATGTCCACGCCACGCACGGCACCGACACCGTTCGATGACCATGGCCATGGCCGGCACAAACGGACCGGGTCACACCATTGCGCCGAGGATCTCGGTCCGCGACATGGCGACGGCAGCCCGGCACACGGGGCAGATCCACATGCGCTGGAGCCACAGGCTGATGCAGTCCGCGTGGTATACGTGCCCGCACGGCCGCAGGCGCCGGCACCGGCCCCAGCTCGCGTCCGCAAGCCGCGCCTTGCAGATCGCGCACAGATCCACGTCGCCGTCGCTCGGCTCTGGGGCCCGCTGGCCGGCGGCCCCACCCGGCTGTTGAGGGACGGTGACCACGACGTCGTCCTTGTTCTTGTTCAACAGCGCTTCTTGCTTCCCTGCCGCGGACGAAACGCCGCTGCCCTTCGCGCTTCCCGCGCCATCCTGGCAACGGCGCGCGGCCCAGAAGATGGTGCAGAGCACCATGAGACCCGCGAGGACGCACAGAAATATCGCACCAGCCATTGGTGATCGGATGTTCCAAGATGTGCGGTTAGATGCGGCAAGTTGAGAAGCAGGCTACGCTTTCGGTTAAGTCGTAGTTACGGTTTCGAATTCTCAATACGATCCAAATCAAGGGCTCTCCTCTGCAAGTTGCGAAGCAGGCTACGCTTTCTTTTCACTGAGGACAGTAAATAGACTCGGTTAAGTACTCGGATTCCATGTCAAGGGCTCCTCTGCAGATTCGATTCAGATTTTAGTCCCCAAAAGGAGAACGAAACAAATTACACAACGTTAGGACGTCCCCAACAATTTTTTTCGGAGCTAGTTAACGTTAGAATCTCGCTGACATGGAAGAGAGAATGCGCGCTAAAGAAACTTGTGAAAGCATCTAGGCCCCGAGGTTTGGTTTCGGCAATTGATGACAACGCTTTATTACCATGACTAACGTGTGTTTTGCAGAAACTTTGGTAAGTTAGGTCATGGAGGTTTTAACTGCTTTGGGCACCATGGTATTCATGTCCCTTAATGGAAATCGTTTCGGTTTTCAAAAGAGTGACGTCAAGATTAAGGACGGTTAGTTCCGGATGTTGAGGTGTTGAGATACATTTGGAATAGTCGTTAGGATCTTCGTTTTTCTCTTTTGGCCGTACTATAAAGGGGGGCATGAGCGGGTAGCTTGACCTAGGCGAGTCCTATGTTTAGGTGTGGTGCACACTTGTTAAACTTGACCATAGGCAGCTCTAGAATAGCTCAAAGTTCAGTTGGAAGCAACTTGGTTCAAGTTGCGACGCGTTTCGGAGAGTTTCGGATCGTTTTCCCATGACCGGACGCGGTCCTCGGCATGACCGGACGCGTCCGGTCAGTTCAGTTCCGCGGCGCTGGTTTCGGCTCTGACAACCGGACGCGGTCCTCGCGAGGACCGGACGCGGTGGTCAGAAGTCGACACGTGTCACTTAAGGGAAACACCCGTTCGGACGCGACCTGGGTATGATCGGCGCGTCCGGTCATAGTCCAGTAAGGTCCAGAGACGACCGGACGCGTCCGGTCATCAACGATCGGACGCGGTCGGCGCGTCCGGTGCGAGTACAGTATGCTCCCTGCACGATCGGACGCGTCCGGTCACCCCTGACCGGCGCGTCCGGTCATTCAGTTGTTTTTCGGTTTTCGACCGTTACGAGTGACCGGCGCGTCCGGTCAGTTCGACCGGCGCGTCCGGTCAGTTCGCGTTTTTGCTGAGTCAGCAGGTAACGGTTCGATTTGTCTGTGGGGTGTATAAATACAACCCCACCACCTCTTTTAGAGGTCTCTTGCTCTTTTGATCAGCTGAAAAACACCTTTGGAGTGCAAGGGAGTGCAAGAGCACTAGTGAGGATAGAGATTTGAGAATCAAAGCTTGAGAGTTCCTCACTAGCGATTAGAGAGTAGCAAGTGTGCATCCACCTTCTCATTTGGGCTCGTAGTGGTCAAGTGAGAGTTCTAGCTTGTTACTCTTGGTGATCGCCATCACCTAGACGGCTTGGTGGTGATTGGGAGTTCGGTGATCATCCGGCGGAGCTTGTGGATGACCCAACTCATCTTGTGAGCGGTTTTGGGTGATTCACCGCGACGGAGTGTCGAAGAATCAACCCGTAGAGAGCACTTGATCCTTGCGCGGATCAAGGGGGAGCTACACCCTTGCGCTGGTGCTCCAACGAGGACTAGTGGGGAGTGGCGACTCTCCGATACCTCGGGAAAACATCGCCGTGTTCCTTGCCCTTTTACATTCAAGCATTTACATTCTCGTATTTACTTTCATTGCTTGATTTACTTTCCTAGAATTGCCATGCTAGACTAGGATTGGAAACTAGGGTGCAAAACTCTTTATCGGTAGACTCTCTAGGAACACAAGTAGACACTAGGGGTGAATTCCGGCTTGTAGGATTTAATTCTTGCAATTAATTTTTAGAAAAGCCCAATTCACCCCCCCTCTTGGGCATCTTGATCCTTTCAATTGGTATCGGAGCCGTGTTGCTCGTAATTTAGGCTTTACCGCCTAGAGCAAGATGTCTAACGGGGAAGGACCACCTCCCACCTTTGAGGGGGATGATTTTCCATATTGGAAAATCCGTATGGAGGCGTATCTCGAAACCATAGATGTTGGATGTCTTAGAGCCGCAACCCAAGGGCTTCCCGCTATCAAGGATCCCGCAAACCCCATTGGTGACGAGGAGAAGTACGACCGGTGGAATGCAAAGGCCAAAAATGCACTCTACCGGGGCTTAGGCAAAGATATCTTCAATCGTGTGCGTAATGCAAAGAACGCTCATGAATTGTAGGAAAATCTTTGTGCTCTCCATGAGGGAACTAAGAGTGAGCGTGAGGAACGCTATCACATAGCTTTAAGGAAAGTTAATTCTTTTGAGATGCTTCCCAAAGAAAGTGCTAATGACATGTACACTCGCTTGAATGTTCTTGTAGAGGACCTCAATGCTCTTGGGCTCACTCAAATGAGCCAATCGGATGTTGCAAGGAAGATCTTGAGTGTGCTTCCCGTTGAGAAGTATGGTCACATTGTAACCGTGCTTCACCAAAGTGATCTTTCCACCGCAACACCGACTCAAGTATTGGGGAAGATCAATGCTCATGAGATGTACATGCATATCACTCCGGAAGAGGGCTCATCATCTTCCAAGAAGAAAGACTTGGCCTTCAAAGCTAGTCATGACAAGAAAAAGAAGAAGGGCCAAGCCATGATGGTGCAAGAAAGCTCAAGTGAAAGTGATGTTGATGATGAATCACTTGCACTCATGGTTAGAAAGACCACCAAGATGCTAAAGAAGCTCAATAAGAGTGGCATCAAGTTCGATGGCAAGAAGAAGAAATTCTTCACAAGTAGCAAGAGAAAGCCAATCTCGGAGATGGATTGCTATAATTGTGGTGAACTTGGCCACCTAGCTCATCAATGCACTAGACCACCAAAAGACAAGTACAAGAACAAGAACAAGGGCAAGAAAAATGATTCAAGTGATGAAGAAGAAGAGAAGAAGAAGAACAAGCCATACAAGAAGAAGGATGGCAAGAAGAAGGAGTTCCACAAGAAGAAGAAGAGAGAAAAGGCATACATTGTTGGTGATTGGCTCACCGACATTGAATCATCTTATGAGTCCTCCGAAGATGAGAGCGATGATGAGAAAGAGAAGGTTGCCGCATTTGTGATGGGGCCATCATCTTCACCTATATCTTCATCACCACCTTCACCGCCTCCTTCACCATCATCGTCCACTACTCACCTATGCCTTATGGCCAAGGGTGAACGAAAGGTACAAAACCATGATAGTGATGATGATGATGATAGTGATAGTGATGATGAATATGACGCACCTTCTTATGATGAACTTGTAAAATTGCTAAACAAATACTCTAAAATCATAAGAAGGACTAGAAATGAAAATGATGAACTTCAAAATGAAAATGAATCACTCTCATCTAAGCTTGAAAATATTCAAAAGACTAGTGATGAGCTTAGAGATCAAAATGAAGTTATGTCTTCCACTCTCAAGGAGCTCAAAACCTCTAATAAAGAGCTTAAAGATCAACATGATAAACTTGAGAAGAAGCATGATGAGCTCATCTCTAGACATAATTCTCTAAAGGACAAATACACCACATTAAAAATTGACTATGATAGTCTTGTGGTTGCTAATGAACTTGCTCTTGAGACACATGATGCTACTAACAATGTTGTTAAGTGTGATATAGCTACATCATGTGATGATTTGATCATTGAAAGGATTGAGCAAGGTTCTAGTAGCAAAGGCAAGAGTGTGGTTGTGTCAAGCAACTATGATGATTATGCCAAGATCAAGTGTGAGAATGAGAAGCTTGCAAATGAGAACAAGAAGCTAAAAGGTTTGATGGCTCTTGAGAAGCAACCAACAAATGAGTCACTCATTGAAGAAAACAAAAAGCTCAAGCAAGAAAAAGAGCATCTCAAGACCGGCCTAAGCAAGTTCACAAGAGGCCAATATTTGCAAAGTGAGCTCCTCATGAACACCGTAATGAAGATGGATAGAAGTGGCATTGGGTACTTGGCAAATCAAGAGAAGAAAGCAAAAGCTCAACAACAACAAAGCAAGTCAAAGCCCAAACCAAAGAGATGTGTTGAGTGTGGTCAAGAAGGTCACTTTGCTCATGAATGCAAAACTCCACCACCACAACCCTTGCCCAAGCATGCTAGACCTTTTGCCTTCAATGCTCATTATATGCTAAGAAAAGATTCAAATAGAAAAATGAAAGTCATATTTTTGGGTCCCCCAAACAAGAATAGGCCAAAGAAAATATGGGTTGCCAAGTCACTAGTTGAGAAAGTCAAGGGCCCCTCTCAAGTTTGGGTCCCTAAACAAAAATCTTGATCTCTTGTGTGTAGATGAACTACAAGACCGGTGGATCTCATTGGGTTATTGATAGTGGTTGCACTCAACATATGACCGGTGATCCTCGTATGTTCACCTCCATTGAAGAGAATGGAATATGTCAAGAGAAGATCACATTTGGGGATAATTCAAAGAGCAAAGTCAAGGGTATAGGTAAGATTGCAATATCAAATGATCACTCACTCTCAAATGTGCTCTATGTTGCTTCATTAAGTTTCAACTTGTTATCCGTTGGGCAACTTTGTGATCTTGGCTTCCAATGCTTGTTCACTCCAAATGAAGTGGAAGTTTCAAAGATAGATGACAAGCAAGTGATATTCAAATGCTTTAGATACAACAATCTTTATCTTGTTGACTTCACCTCCGAAGATGCAAATTTGATGACATGTTTGTTCACCAAGACCTCACTTGGTTGGCTTTGGCATAGGAGGCTTGCACATGTTGGAATGAACACTCTCAACAAGCTATTGAAGAAAGAACTAGTGAGAGGATTGAAGGATGTGAAGTTTGAAAAGGACAAACCTTGTAGTGCATGTCAAGCGGGCAAACAAGTTGCAAACACTCATCCAACCAAAGCTTTCATGTCAATTTCAAGAGTGCTAGAACTTCTACACATGGATTTGTTTGGGCCTACAACATACAAGAGCTTGGGTGGTAATCTCTATTGTCTTGTGATAGTGGATGACTACTCAAGGTATACATGGACTTTCTTCCTTCATGACAAATCCGAAGTGGTAAATTGCTTCAAGAAGTTTGCAAAGAGAGCTCAAAATGAATTTGAAGTCAAGATAAAGAAGATTAGAAGTGACAATGGCAAAGAGTTTGACAACACCAACATTGAAGCTTATTGTGATGAAATTGGAATCAAGCATGAGGTCTCTTCAACCTACACTCCTCAACAAAATGGTGTAGTTGAGAGAAAGAACCGGACTTTGATCACCCTTGCAAGAACAATGCTAGATGAGTACAACACTCCGGAGAAATTGTGGGCCGAGGCAATCAACACCGCATGCTATGCTTCAAATCGCCTCTTCCTACAAAAGTTTCTTGGCAAGACCCCCTATGAGTTGCTTAATGGGAAGAAGCCGGACGTCTCTTTCTTCCGGGTGTTTGGTTGCAAATGCTACATCTGCAAGAAGCGTCAACACCTAGGGAAGTTTCAAAGACGTTGTGATATTGGCTTTCTTGTTGGTTACTCATCAAAGTCCAAAGCATATAGAGTATTTAACCATGCCACCGGTTTGGTTGAAGAAACATATGATGTGGAATTTGATGAATCTAACGGCTCCCCAAGGAACAATTGAGAATTGTGATGATGTAGGTGATGAACCCTTGAGGGAGGCCATGAAGAACATGCCGGTGGGAGACATCAAGCCAAAAGATGATGATGACGATGTACAAATTGTTGATCCACCATCTTCATCACGTGTGCCTCAAGATGATGACAAGAATGAGAGAGTTGAAAAAGAAGACACTTATGTCTCTCATGAACAAGCCGAGGCACAAGCTCAAGATGTTGATGCTCCCCATCCACCTCCTCAAGTGGTTGATAGAAGAAACTCACAACTACTTCAAGCACATCCACAAGATCTCATCATAGGGAGTCCTACAAAGGGAGTAATGACTCGATCTCAAAAGCTAGCTTCTTTTGTTGAACATCACTCTTTTGTCTCTTGCGTTGAACCTAAGAATGTAGAAGAAGCTCTTCAAGATCCGGATTGGGTGAATGCCATGCATGAAGAATTGAACAACTTCACCCGCAATCAAGTATGGACACTTGAAGAGCATCCTAAAGGTGCAAGAGTCATTGGAACCAAGTGGGTGTTCCGAAACAAGCAAGATGACCAAGGCATAGTAGTGAGAAACAAGGCAAGACTAGTTGCAAAGGGGTTCTCTCAAGTTGAAGGTCTTGATTTTGGAGAGACCTTTGCACCCGTTGCAAGACTTGAAGCCATTCGTATCCTCCTTGCATATGCATCACATCATGATATGAAACTATATCAAATGGATGTGAAAAGTACATTCTTAAATGGCTTTATAAATGAACTAGTCTATGTTAATCAACCTCCCGGGTTTGAAAACCCTAGATATCCTAATCATGTTTATAGGTTGTCCAAGGCGTTATATGGGCTCAAGCAAGCCCCTAGAGCATGGTATGAGCGCCTCCGGGACTTCCTCATTGAGAAGGGCTTCACCATTGGGAAGGTCGACACCACACTATTCACCAAGAAGCTTAATGGGGAGATCTTTATTTGTCAAGTATATGTTGATGATATCATCTTCGGATCAACAAATGAAGATTATTGCAAGAAATTTGGTGAATTGATGTCGAAGGAGTTCGAGATGTCAATGATTGGTGAGCTCACATTCTTCCTTGGGTTTCAAGTCAAGCAAATGAGAGAAGAGATTTTCATCTCTCAAGAAAAGTATACCAAGGATCTTCTCAAAAGATTCAAGATGGAAGAATGCAAACCAATCAAGACCCCAATGCCATCAAATGGACATCTCGACCTAGATGAGGGAGGTAAACCGATTGATCAAACTCTCTACCGTTCTATGATTGGTAGCTTGTTGTACCTTACCGCATCTAGGCCTGATATCATGTTTAGTGTGTGCATGTGTGCTCGCTTTCAAGCATGCCCCAAAGAACCTCACTTAAGTGCCGTAAAAAGAATCCTAAGATATCTTAAGCACACCCCAAGCATTGGTCTTTGGTATCCCAAAGGAGCTAGATTCCAACTAGTTGGCTATTCCGATTCGGATTATGCCGGTTGCAAAATTGATAGAAAAAGCACATCCGGAGGGTGCCATTTGCTTGGGAGATCTTTGGTATCTTGGTCATCTAAAAAGCAAAATAGTGTGGCTTTGTCCACCGCCGAGGCGGAATATATTGCCGCGGGGGCTTGTTGTGCACAAATCTTATATATGAAACAAACCCTCCTAGACTATGGAATTGTTCTTGAAAAGGTGCCACTTTTATGTGATAATGAAAGTGCCGTTAAAATTGCTAACAATCCGGTACAACACTCTCGCACCAAGCACATTGATATCCGCCATCACTTTCTAAGAGATCACGTTGCTAAAAATGATATATCACTAGAAGGTGTAAGAAGTGAAAATCAATTAGCGGATATCTTCACTAAACCTTTGGATGAGGCAACCTTTTGTAGGTTAAGAAGTAAACTCAATGTACTTGATTCTAGCAACTTTAAAAAATGAGCGTGTGTTGTCCCTTGCATTGCATTGTATTATATGCCATGTTTACTTTTATCGCAATGCATTTAGGGCTTGGCTAACACGGTTACGATAACCCTTCTTTGGAGGAGTGAAGAAGCCTAACCGTGGATCAAACTTGACAAGCACCCTAGTTTACTTTCTTGTATCGCATTGCATATGCATGGTTGTTAGTTTGGTGTTTCTTTTCGGTTTCGCTTTGAGCAACCTCTGTGTTCGTCCATGGATAGAGAGAGCATTTTGACGCTCCCAAAGGTTCAAAAACTCTATTGCATGGCCATACGTTGCTCCTCGGGTGTTTATTGCCTATTTTCTTAAAAATAATACTAGCCTAAGGCAATCTATTTTGAAAAATTTGAGGGTTTGAGTGAGGTCACTCATATCAGGTTCCAATTGGTGTTTATTTGTGTCTCTTTGAATTGGAACTTGATTGGGAGAAGTCGCGTCGAAGTTCGGAACGAAGAAGGGTGAAGAACAGTGACCGGACGCTGGACCGGACGCTGCACCGGACGCAGAGGTGCTTCACCACCGCGTCCGGTCCCGGCGTCCACCAGCACGTCTGGTCATCCAGAAGACCACTTCCAGAACTAGTGACCGGACGCTGCACCGGACGCGCCGCTGTTGACCACCGCGTCCGGTCCCGGTTACCACCACCGCGTCCGGTCATTCGTGATGAATTCCCGAGTTCCCCTCGATCGGACTCTGACCGCGTCCGGTCAGTCATCACCGGACGCGTCCGGTCACTCCAGGAGCTTACTAGAGTGTGACCGGACGCTGCACCACCGCGTCCGGTCATAACGACCACTGCGTCCGGTCATCACGCGTCGCGCGGATCTAACCCCTTCATAAAACTGTTCGTCCTCGGCCGGTTTTCTTTCACCCGCACGCGTTTCCGCCGCCGCCTTGCCCTAGTCGTCGGATTCCGCCGCCTACTCGCCGTCTTCCCTGCCGCCGGCGACCCCTTGCCGTGCCCGCGCCGCGCCTTCCTCGCCCGCACGCGCTCGCCGCTCGCGCGCTGCTCGCTGCCGCACCGGCCGCTCTCGCGCCACCCGCAGCCGCACCCGCGCCCGCCGCTGCTGCGCCGCGCGCCACCGCCGCCGGCAAGCCGTTCAGCCTCGCCGTGGACCTCGCCAGCAGCAGCCGCAGCTCCCCCGTGCCAACCCGAGCTCGTCATTCATCCTTCGGCCGCTTTCTTCATCTAGGGTTTGCCCTCTCCCCTGCCTAGGGTTTCGCCCTAACCCTATCTCAAGGTGACAAACTTGTTCGATCTCGATCTATTTCATTCAATTTTGTCGCTAGGGCTAACCTTGACCGTTTTATTCCGTTGTTTATCTCGACTCGGTCCTTTCAGAGCTCGTTCGTCGAATTTCAGAGAATCTCGCGATCTAGGTCACCTCATCTTGTCACCGTCGTCTTGTCGATCCGAGGTAGCTTCGCGTTTCAATTCACTTCGTATCTCATATGCTTGCTATCTCTAGGTTTTCGTACATTTTAGTTATATATGAGCTTATAGTAGATCTCTCTATTCCATCGTTGCAGCGAGTCTGTCGGTGTGTCAGGGTGATATCAGTGTGCTGAATCCGAGGCCAAGCCTGCGGATACGGATTGAGGCCAAGCCTCTCGAGTGTCAGTTCACCATCTTTCAGAGGCTTTCTGTCAGCTTGTCAGCATGGTGCGTTGCAAGAACGCCGGTGGTGCTCCTGGTGACGGGGACGACAGTCCTCCTGGTCGGTCTGAGATTGCGCGTGGGAAGCGTATCAAAATCATGGCCAGAAAGAAGAAGAAGACACTTACAGAAGCAGAGATTGCTCAGGCCGTGGCAGATGCAGCAGAGCAGGCAGAGAGAGGTGGCAGGAGCAGTGGCATACGCATAGGCGAGAGTCGCCTTCATCTTGAAGGTCGACATCTCGGCACAGAGGCCACTGAGGGTACTGAGGATACTGGAACTGCAGAGGGTATGTCAGTTGATCCACCTACAGAGGCCACAGAGACTCCAGAGGCTACAGAGGACACAGAGGAGCAGCCAGCTCAGTCTCCACCACGTCGCCGCTCCACACGCGCACGTACTCAGGTGACTCCCAGGCCAGAGGGCCAGCGTCGTGGAGCACGTCCTCCTCCCAGAGCTAGAGGTTCACCCCCGGTTGAGCACTTTGACTTGAGGGGTGCCACAGCACGTCAGGTGCAGGGGTTGAGGTTCGTGGAGGTCAGTCGGTGGTTTCCACCTGTGAGGGATCACAGAGCTTCAGAGGGTTTCTATACCCCACTTCAGGAGGATTTCTACAGGGCTCTAGTTGACAGCGGTATTGCTTTCCGACCACAGAGGGTCTGTCGCCTTGAGTCACTGATTGAGGTTGTGGGAGAGCAGCTACGTCCGCACATGTCCTTTCTGCCAGGCTTGTCAGATCTTATTGGACGGACAGGTTCATACTGCGGCACATGGGTCAGAGAGTTTTATGCTTCACTGTGGATAGATCCTGCCCATGATTTTATTCACTTTGCATTCCGTGGCCGCGATCACCGTCTATACAGCACCAGAGTGCGGGAGATTCTCAGACTCCCAGCTTCCGACACAAAGATACATCAGCTGTGCTTTGGCTAGACTCCTCCACCGAGACGTCCTCACGGCGGGGCAGTGCCACCTACAGACTTGGTTCGACCCTGTTTCCGTGAGCCTTTTGGCGAAGGGTCTCGTCGCACGCCTGCCAGTTTGACACCACTTGCCAGAGTTCTGGATGCTATAGTCAGACGCACTCTTCTTCCCAGACTTGGCTACAGAGAGGGACTGACTCGGATGCAGCTATGGGTTGTTCACCACCTCCTCTCACAGACACAGTTTGACATTTGAGATCTCATACTTAGTGAGATGGAGGACACCATAGCTGAGGGCTTCAAGGGTAATCGTCAGCTGCCCTATGCACACTGGATTTGCTTTATCATTAGATCATCCATTCAGCTACCAGCAGAGATCCGAGCTGAGATATCAGATACTACTACTGCTTTCCCTGAGTATGATATCTGTCAGCTTTGGGCTTCAGTCACTAGAGATCAGGCCCCAGTGCCAGGACAGCGTGAGCGACCTGAGGTTCCTGAGACAGCGGCTGAGCAGGACGCCACAGTTGATGAGCTTGCAGAGGCAGAGCTTGCCGATCTTGACGCTCAGCCTGCTGATCTACCTGAGGATGTGACATCTGACAGCACTGATGAGGACTACCAGCCCATCCCCAGGTACCGGTCTCCTCGGTCTCACGACCACGAGGCCGGTGGCTCTGGTTCAGCCTCCCGCACAGACCCAGCCATGGTGGCTATACTTGAGAGGCTGACCCAGGCACAGGAGCAGCAGCAGCAGCAGATACAGCGACAGGCTCAGGACACAGCTGCAGCTCTGGCACAGATACAGGCTCGTCAGGACGAGTTTCAGCGTCAGCAGCTTGAGATCCAGAGGCAGCAGGTTGAGATGCAGCGACAGCAGTACGAGATTCAGCGATAGAGTGCAGCGAGTCAGCAGCAGTACTTGGATCTCCTGCACCACCTAGTCACTGTTGGGGTTCCTCCGCCTGCTTCTGTCCTGACTTCTGCTTTACAGTCCAGTGGTCCATCGAGTCAGGGACAGCCGAGCTTCCAGTTCACATCACCACAGCAGCAGGTTCCCCAGTCGTTCCAGTCCCCGAGTTTCACGCCTATTCACACGGGGTTTACACCTTCAGACCAGCCTCGCCCTCACCTCCTGACAGGCACACCTTTCGGTGATTACAGTGCTACCTACAGCGAGTTGACTGGTCAGCCGACGCCCTCGCACACTACTTTTGCTACTACTTCAGGGTTGTCAGCTTCAGAGGCAGCTTTTCCTCCAGTGACAGGGACCGGTGCTACAGAGACTATCCCTTCGTCAGTTGCCTCGACAGATCCCCCTGCTATTGGCTCGCTACAGGCTCAGGTCACTCAGACGGATCCTCTTGTTGCTACTACGTCAGTACCTGTTCCTGCTGCTCAAACCCCGACCGCTTCACAGCCACGTGTTTCTTCAGAGGGTCAGCCAGATAGCTCAGATTCCGAGGGAGATTCTTTACACTTCATGACCACTCCGCGCACCTCGGCACCCGACTCAACTCCGTCTGCCCCCCCGTCAGATCCTTAGATTAGTTTTTTAGCGCTTGATGCCAAAGGGGGAGAGAGAGTAGTTTCAGGGGGAGTTTTGAGAGAGGTTTTTTTCGTTTTTTTTCTCTGTGTGCTACATTCATGCATCATGTTTACTTTTCAGTCATTGCATTCTTGTGGCATGTCGTCGTGTGATAAACTTTGAGTCTTAATGTTTTATCCAGTCACAGTGTTAACGCTTGTCACCGTTTTTAATGATAGCTCTAAGGTTGTGCTTCCGTGCCTTACTCCGATTTCTTATGAGCTATATCTTTATGTGTACTAACGTTTTTTATCTTATCTTATGAGTACACTCTTTTGGCTTGGGGCACATAAGCAATTCCTAACCCTTTGTGCTTATTACTTTCTGCTTATGTGAACCAAGCATGCTCGAAAACCTCAACTCAAATCTTTTATATCTTAGTGTTGTCATCAATCACCAAAAAGGGGGAGATTGAAAGCATCTAGGCCCCGAGGTTTGGTTTCGGCAATTGATGACAACGCTTTATTACCATGACTAACGTGTGTTTTGCAGAAACTTTGGTAAGTTAGGTCATGGAGGTTTTAACTGCTTTGGGCACCATGGTATTCATGTCCCTTAATGGAAATCGTTTCGGTTTTCAAAAGAGTGACGTCAAGATTAAGGACGGTTAGTTCCGGATGTTGAGGTGTTGAGATACATTTGGAATAGTCGTTAGGATCTTCGTTTTTCTCTTTTGGCCGTACTATAAAGGGGGGCATGAGCGGGTAGCTTGACCTAGGCGAGTCCTATGTTTAGGTGTGGTGCACACTTGTTAAACTTGGCCCTAGGCAGCTCTAGAATAGCTCAAAGTTCAGTTGGAAGCAACTTGGTTCAAGTTGCGACGCGTTTCGGAGAGTTTCGGGTCGTTTTCCCATGACCGGACGCGGTCCTCGGCATGACCGGACGCGTCCGGTCAGTTCAGTTCCGCGGCGCTGGTTTCGGCTCTGACGACCGGACGCGGTCCTCGCGAGGACCGGACGCGGTGGTCAGAAGTCGACACGTGTCACTTAAGGGAAACACCCGTTCGGACGCGACCTGGGTATGATCGGCGCGTCCGGTCATAGTCCAATAAGGTCCAGAGATGACCGGACGCGTCCGGTCATCAACGATCGGACGCGGTCGGCGCGTCCGGTGCGAGTACAGTATGCTCCCTGCACGATCGGACGCGTCCGGTCACCCCTGACCGGCGCGTCCGGTCATTCAGTTGTTTTTCGGTTTTCGACCGTTACGAGTGACCGGCGCGTCCGGTCAGTTCGACCGGCGCGTCCGGTCAGTTCGCGTTTTTGCTGAGTCAGCAGGTAACGGTTCGATTTGTCTATGGGGTGTATAAATACAACCCCACCACCTCTTTTAGAGGTCTCTTGCTCTTTTGATCAGCTGAAAAACACCTTTGGAGTGCAAGGGAGTGCAAGAGCACTAGTGAGGATAGAGATTTGAGAATCAAAGCTTGAGAGTTCCTCACTAGCGATTAGAGAGTAGCAAGTGTGCATCCACCTTCTCATTTGGGCTCGTAGTGGTCAAGTGAGAGTTCTAGCTTGTTACTCTTGGTGATCGCCATCACCTAGACGGCTTGGTGGTGATTGGGAGTTCGGTGATCATCCGGCGGAGCTTGTGGATGACCCAACTCATCTTGTGAGCGGTTTTAGGTGATTCACCGCGACGGAGTGTCGAAGAATCAACCCGTAGAGAGCACTTGATTCTTGCGCGGATCAAGGGGGAGCTACACCCTTGCGCGGGTGCTCCAACGAGGACTAGTGGGGAGTGGCGACTCTCCGATACCTCGGAAAAACATCGCCGTGTTCCTTGCCCTTTTACATTCAAGCATTTACATTCTCGTATTTACTTTCATTGCTTGATTTACTTTCCTAGAATTGCCATGCTAGACTAGGATTGGAAACTAGGGTGCAAAACTCTTTATCGGTAGACTCTCTAGGAACACAAGTAGACACTAGGGGTGAATTCCGGCTTGTAGGATTTAATTCTTGCAATTAATTTTTAGAAAAGCCCAATTCACCCCCCCTCTTGGGCATCTTGATCCTTTCAACTTGGTACTAGCGACGGATTCCTCACTACACGATTTCTCAATTTGTGTGCCCAAGAGCACTTGGCACACCAAGCGAGAGCCTACTCCGCCCTGTCCTTCCCTCCACTCATCTTCTTTGGGGTGGCATAAAAAGTTTTAAAACACAATATGGGTAGATTACTTCCACCATACAACAACTTAATAGATGGTACTCTCTCCATCCCAAATTATAAGTTATTTTAACTTTCTTGAAGAGTCAAAGATCTTCAAATTTATATAATAAAATAATAACATTTCTTATGCCAAATAAGTATCATTAGAAAATTCATTAATTATATTTTTATATTGTACCTATCCGATATCATAAATATTTGTAATTCTCACAATCACTTCGGTCAAACTTGAGATACTTTGACTCTCCAAGAAAGTTAGAGTAACTTATAATTTGAAACGGAAAGAGTATCAACTAGTTCAACAACTTTGTAAGTGCAATCAAGCCCTAATTGTAGGTTTTAGTGATAATAACCACGCAATTAGAGGACTAATGAGATTTATCGAGATGACAAGCAAATAAAATAAAAAAGGAGGATAATTCATGCGACGTTGGAGCCCCCAATTACAAAAAGAAGCGGCAATGGACTCAAAGGCATTTAATTTTTTTTATATTTCGAAATTGAGTTTAGAAAAAGTCATATTATAAAGGGGATACAATGCACAAGCTTCAATATACAACCAAGTACTCATATACCCACCAAATATCCTTAAAGCCAACAAGTCTTTCACTCTTTCACCTTTTGGCTGCCTCGCTTGAGCGGCACTGCCGCGACTTAATGAAAGGGGAGATATTTCTATCTCTCCCCCTTCTTCTCCAACGGTCACTTGGACCATTCTCCCATCTACTTGACCAGAGAACTCTCTTCCACTCTCTCACTCCATTAGAGCACATCAAGCTTCTCCATCGATTTCTCACCGATTCCTTGAGAGATTGAGCCTCCAAATTGCAATATAGAGCTCTCTAACATGTTCTTCAACTTCTAGAGCATTTGGTTCACGTCCAAGCCGGAGGATTGTGTTTGTTACTCTTGGAGTAAGGCTCCTAGTTGGCTAGGCGTCGCCTGTCGAAGCTTTTAACTTGTGTGGCAGCTTCGGGACATTTGTAATCACCCAAGCATCTAGGAAGAACCTCTTAAATCAAGAGACTTGCTCTCTTTACTTGAGAAAGATGATAGGATTTGCGAAACCCAAGCCTTAGTGGTTTCCTCAATAACGTGGAGGTAGGCAAGCCTTTGTTGCAAGCTGGACCACGAGATAAATACTTTGTCTCTTGTGTTCTTGCTATTTGTATTGCTCTATTCTGGTTTGTTGGCGATTCTAGAGTTTGGTCTCGATCTACTCATGCGTGAGCTACCAACTACATTCAGGTGGTGGAATAGGCTCTGCACTACACAGGAAGCTCAGTAATTTAATCGATCTAAATTTCCTTGATAAATTTTGAATTGTGATCTCAAGCTTGTAAGGTGGAGCGGCAATGCCACATAGGCATCTAATAGATAGTTTGAGTTTGATTTAAATAGGCATACTCACCCACTCTCTAGGTTTAGCTGGGATCCAAACAAACTTGTAAACTAATCAAATAAATACAACTTAGCAAATTGATGAATATAAGTTCCAAACATTGCTAATATGGCAAAATACATACATATCAGTTAAACGCTAGAACTAATAGATAATCTTTCTAGCACGATCATCCCAAAATCAATCACGAACAATACTAGATTAGTTGCAATCTACAAAAGATAATAACATTTGTAGTATAGTTTCTCAATCTTCTCTTTTGACAAATAAGATATAATATTTCTATCTGGTCTACTATTAACAAAATTGAGTAGCAACATTCGCACGATAAACTATGGTCATAATCCTATCAATACCTATGCTATCACTCTACTACCCGACAACAAATTGTTGATCACTTGTACGATTATAATATTAGCCAAGAAATGAATAATTGCTGCAAAACATATAAACATTGGTACCAGTCCGACAAATTTAAGAACTAATATCCTCATGTGAAAAAGCTTACTCTATTGTTGATTTTGCTAGGTGTCGGTTAGATCGTAACTCCAGTTTGGGTACCTGTTAGTTTTTGGGTTCATCTTTGGTGTCTTAGGCTCATGATTCGACTTTGATTGTTATGTATTGGTACCAATTTTTATTTGTTACACTATTTCTATTATGTAAGCCTCTTGCAAGCAGTCTATTGTAGCCCAATCCACTACCGAGGCCGAATACATTGCTGTTGTTAGCTGCTACTCCCAGCTTTTGTGGATGATAGCCACTTTGAGAGGCTTTGGCTTGAGCTTTGAGAGACTTCCACTCTTTTTGTGGCAAAGAGCTATGTAGTCCACTCCAAAACTAAACATATCGATGTTCGCTTTCACTTCCTAAAAGATCACTATGACAAAGGCGATTCGATCTTTGCCATGTAGACACCCACATATAGCTCATAGACATCCTCACAAAACCCCTAGACCAAGCCACCTTTGTTCACTTTCATTTTTTGGAGGAGGAAAGCATTGTTCGTTGTACACTAGACTTGATTAGATGAGCTCCCACTAGCTCAGCACCTTAGACATAACTTGCATAGGATCTTTTATAAGGTGCTTGTGATAGAAGAGGGTTGTAGTTTTGGATAGACCGAATAGTTTTAATTCTGCATTTGTTTATGTAGCCGACACAATTAGTTTTAGAAAAGACTATTCACCATCCTGACTCTACAAGTGGTATCAAAGTCCGGTTCTCTCATTTGGTTGTCTTAACCAACTAGAGAGTAAAAGGATGGTGACTACTAGTGGGTTAGATGTTGCATGTGACTGACATATTTTTAACAGCACACACTCCGCAGTGTGAAAACATGATATGCTTGATCATTTCTGTGTGATTGGTCCGAAGTTTTAGTGGGTCATTGTTGTTGCATTTACTCGTGCCCTGGATGAGAGCAATCTAACCCATGCGCAAGAGGATTGCTTGCAACTCGATGCACACGTTGTAACACCCTATGCGTTAGTGAAGTCGTTAAGACTAATCATGCGATATGGAAGAATAATTAGGAAAAAAGAACTCAACAAACGAAGGAATAAAAACAAAATGAAGCAAGGTGAGTTGGTGAAAGCCCTAGTTTGGTTTTGGATAATTGATGAAACCTAGGTAAACCAACCCTTTGCTCTAAGAGATTAATGAGATAGGTTGGTTCACAAGTCACAACCAAGGAGGAGCTAGATGGCACTTCTGTGATGGAGATGGCTAAAAGATGGTGATCAAGTGCTCCAACTTGAAAAAGAACAAAGAGAAAAACAAAATGGGGCTCAAGGCAAAGGTATAAAGCTAGGGTCATTTTGTTTTGTTGGTCAAGATATAATAGACTCCGTGATCGGGTTTAGGATGATAGCCGTACCATGAAGATGGGAGAATTCATGGTTGATGCGGTTATCAAGTGCCACTAGGTGAAATAATTCATTGCATATGCATTAGGACCTAGTATGTGCTAACTTGACCCTTAAAAATGCTTTTTAAAATGCTAAAACACGTGCACAAGTATTTGGCACACTTTGGTGTTGGCACATGAGAACAAGGGAGAAGAGGTCACACTCGAAATAGAGGAAATAGGGGCATGGGACTGAGTGCTGGACTGGACGGCTCTAAGTCTGATGGCTAACCATAGCTACGTGCAGAGATAGAGAGTGCCCATAACGCGTCGGACCAAGCGTCGGACCACATAGGGCAGGGCATCAAACTATATGAGAATAATGTTTATTTGAGTGTGCGCGCATACAGTTGAAACTCTGACGGGGTAGTGTCGAACTGTCGTCCAACGGTTTTATGCATTCTGGAACCTTTCTAGAATGTGTCAGACTTTGCTACAGTGTAGTCCAACAAACTCGCTGTTGCAGTCCAAAGGTCGGTCCGACGATGACGATCAGTGTGCGATAGAGAGCCGTTGGAGGCACAACGGTTGGTTTCATTTGAAAAGGGAGTGTGGCGGTTTATGAGTGGCCGCGGTAGGGTGTCGGACCAAGAGTCAAATGGTCCAACGGTCCCGCGCCGTGGTCCGATGGTTGGCTTGAAGTGAATAACGGCTAGTTTAGGCTTGACCTCTCTATTTAAGGTGCTTGGCCGGATTGGGCTCACTCTCTTGGGCATTTTTTACAGTTGATACAACCTTGTGAGCCTAGTCATTCTCCTCTCACTCATCTCTCTTGATTTGTTCATCATTTTGTGAGATTGGAGAGCATCCAAGTACATTTACTTTGAGATATTGCATCTAGTGGCACTTGTGATTATGTGTGTTGTGGATTCTCTTGTTATTCTTGGTGGTTTCCACCACCTAGACAGCTTGGGGCAGCGAGATCATTGAGTGGAGGGTGGTGCTTGTCTTCGGCTTTGATCATGGTGATTGTGAGGGGTTCTTGTGCCTATTTCCCGCGGGAGATCCTGAAAGGCAACTTTAATGGATTGCTCATGGCTTGTGGGTCCTCTCTTGTGGTTGGTTCTTATAGCACCCTTGTGTAGGGCTACACGTGTCATGCCTATTAGCACGTGAGCCACCAAGTGTGTGTGTCGCCACAATGAGGACATAAGTTGCCGGCAAGCAACCAAACCTCGGGGATGATCTTGTGTCAATTTGTCTCTTGGTATTCTCATTGGACACTTGCTCGGTTCGGTATATCGCTCTATCACTTGCATTTCAATTTCTACCATAATTGTGTAGAGCTTGTTTGCTTGTATACCTTGTGTAGCCTAGTTGAGTAATTAGTTGTAATTATTGATATTTAGTTGTTTAGTTAGCTCTCTAGTTGTGGTAGTCTTGTTTGATTGATTGTATGTGATTTACAACCTAGAGATCATAGCAACTAGTATTGGGTAGATGGCTTGCATAGTCTTTTTTAGAGTTAGAGCAAAATTTCTTATTGCCATTTTTGTGTCTAACAATTTGCTCTAGTGCTTTGTAGAATTTTTAATTAGGCTATTCACCCCCTCTAGCCATTTAGTACCTTTCAGTTGATCAACTCAACCTTAAGTGCCACAATGAAAACCCTAACTATTAAATTAAAGTTTAAGTGATTTACTACTAAATAAAAATTGGAAACAACACCCACCCACCAAAGATGGTATGGATTGTTTGCTAATGCAATACGACAAACATAATTGCTTAATTGTTTAGTTGGCAAAGCTATGACCTAGATGAGTAGATTTTCATGTCGAGCAGTTATGCTAATTGCAAAAGTACAATCTAGATTATTATCCATAGATTCTCATTTCTAAGTCAATTTGTTTTACTGAATACAAGCCAAAAACAATTATAGTAATAGCTTTTTAGTTTTGTGGCACCACATATAACACTAATAGACTGGAAACTGGAATGGTCTATAGATGGGTCGTGTTTCTCCTCCTATACATACCTATCTACCTTTGGAGTTCCCACAATCACATAGACACATAGGGAACAACTCAGAGTATGCAGTCGGGTGCGGTGATGAACGGTGAATGCCAAGCTGCTTCTTCCTGGCGGAGATGTCCTGTAGTGCTTGAGAAGAAGTAACCAGTCGCAGTGGCAATGAAGATAGAGTAGCTTCTTCCCAACAAAGATGGCGACGGAGCATGATGATGAATCGATAGGATCAATGAGGTGGCCGGCGACATTGTGCAGGGAGACAAGCAGGTTGGCGAGGATGAGGCTGGCGATGGAGGGGATATGGAGGCGATGAGGGCAGGCAGGGTGGTGCCAATGGGGGAGGAGACAGAGGAACTCAGGGTTGGCTCCTGTGGCAAGGTAGAGCAAGTGAGTGGATAGATCAAAGCTCTAGTTTGGTTTTGGTGAATTGATGAAACCCTATATGCTAACCTAGTTTATCTAAGTGATTATAAGATAGGTGGCACATTCCAAGTGGTGAAGCAAATGGTGATGATCATGATGATGGTGTGACCATGGTGATGATCAAGTGCTTGGACTTGGAAAAAAGAAAGACGAAAACAAAAGGCACAAGGCAAAGGTAAAACTTGATAGGAGCTTTTTTGTTTGGTGGTCGAGACACTTAGTGAGTGTGATCACATTTAGGATTGTTAACCATACAATTAAGAGGGGTGAAACTCGTATCAAAATGCGGTTGTCAAAGTGCCACTAGATGCTCTAACTCATTGCATATGATTTAGGATCTAGTGGAGTGCTAACACCCTTGAAAATGTTTGTGAAAATATGCTAACACGTGTGCACAAGGTGGTACACTTGGTGGTTGGCACATTTGAGCAAGGATAGTGAAGTTTGGAGGTGAGAAAGCACTGTTTCCTGTGACCGAATGCAGGATCAGATGTTGGACCTGTGCGTCCGGTCATCAGGGTAGTGGCTACAACGCTGGGCTTGGCGTCGGACGCTGACGCACTATTGCGACCTGACACTCAGACGGTGGGTCCGGTCGTGTCTGATGTAGGGTGACATAGCGCGGGCGACTAAGCCTGAGGAGGACCTAATGCGGTGGCGCGTTCGGTCGACTGTGATCTAACGCATCAGGTCACGAAATTGCAGTTCAGGGAGCTTACTAGACCTTACCTAACACGTGGTGGCGCGGCGTCAGGTGATCCAGCGGTGCGTCCGGTCATGGCGTCGTTGTGACACGTGCGCACGTGATCTAACGTGGTTCGGTGTGTCCGATCGTCGTGTCGACGCGTTCGGTCTTCATTGAACGAGAGCGCGAGAGATTTCGAACGTTGGGGATCAACGAACAACATTGAATCTCGGCGACACGTGGACGGCTGTGAGTGACCGGACGCTGGCCTGTGCGTCCGGTCACGTTGAAGCAGCGTGTCTGGTCACCTCGCACTAATAGACAGTGAGGAGCCCAATGACTCTATTCGTGGGGGCTCTCTATTTAAGCCCTTTGGCCGACTCTAGCTCACTTTCTTGGCCATTTGCATTGACATAGCAACCTTGTGAGCTTAGTCAAAGCCATCCCACTTATCTCCATCAATGTCTCCTAATAAATTTACAAAGTTTATAATTATAATCTAATGATATTTTTTGCATATTATAAAAACGTTAGTATTTTCTTAGATTTGGCATAACCTAAATTTGTTTGACTTGAGGGAAGGGAAAATTTCATTCTTTTGTGATTCAAGATGACATGTGTCCATCCGAGGTATAGCAATGCTCGTCATCGTCAAAGAGTTTGATTTCAAGATGAATTAATACAAGATGTCAAGTTTGATCACAAGATGACACATACCTTTATGAGTTAGAACAACATGCTTGCCTGTGGTACATGGTACTCCCTCCATTTTTACTTACACATCTTATTAGATTTGACCTAAGTTAAATATTTGTATCTTTGACCATGGATTTTTAAAAGTATATAGGTTCATGATATAAGATTTATGCTTTTAGATTCACTATGAAAACCACTTCCATAATATAATCAAAAGGTTGTAAAACAATAAGGTTTTTTTGAAATGGATAGTCGAAGATAGTAATATTTGACTTAGGACAAATCTAATGTGACATGTAAACAAATGGAGAGTATGATTCTAAGACAAGTTAGATTGGATGAAGTCGTCGTTGAATAAATTATACACCCTATTGCAACACATGCGTATATTTGCTAGCAAATACAACTTGGCAAATGGGTGAATATAAGGTCCAAACATTGCTAATATGGCAAAATACATACATATCAGTTAGACACTAGAATTAATAGATAACCTTTCCAGCACGAACATCCCAAATCAATCATGAACAATACTAGATTAGTTACAATCTACAAAAGATAATCACATTTGTACTAGAAGTTTTCAATCTTCTATTTTGGACCAATAAGATATAACATTTCTATCTCATTTCTATCTGACCTACTTATCGCACAATAAACTATGACCATAATCCTATCAATACCCTATGTTGTCACTCTAGTATCTGATAACAAATTGTTGGCCAAGAACAGAGTAATCGCTGCAAAAACAAATGATGGTACCAGTCCGACAAATCTAAGAACTGATATCCTCGTGTGAAAAAGCTTACCTTGGCATGATTTGAAAAGAGGATTAAAGTTCATGAACAATAGACTAACTATATTCATACAACATCTGCTTCTTGGTGATGAGGCTCCATGTTAGTGACTTATATGTTTGGCGTTGTGAAGCACCTGCTTCGTGATGCTCATCTTATAGTTGCTGAAACCACCATAAACAATTCCATACGCATAATGAACGTGTCGCAAACCTGCTATTAACCCCTAGCACCTAATAAAATACATATTTTATCACACTTATAGTGTTTGTACCATACACGTATCAATTTAAGAAGTTAAGTACTGCTTATTACTTGAGCAGTTTACAAGTTGGACTAATTTACACCCATCTACTAAGTTGTTGTTCGATGAATGTAAGTAATTACTCAAACAATATTAATGTTATTATAGAGGATGTACACTGCAAATAACTGTTGGATGAATGAATTGTTGTATTTCGCATGTGCGTTTACCTAGTTATACCAAAACAAGCGCCGAAGAAGCTTCATATATATCTCAAAGCAAAATTTGTGATCCCATATCTTTTGCCAACCGACGCGAGACTCGTATTGATCAGTACTATAGTGTTCAATACGGAGCGCCGTGACAGGCAAAGCATGGGCTAAATGGATATTAGTGGCGACCTAACTAATGTGCCATCTTAAGCACGAGCGTTTGTTAATTGTTACTATACTCTTTTAAGTAAGAAGACACCACGAGCTTTGCTAGATTTACAGTTGGACGTTGCGTGGATGCCATTACTTGCCATCTCAAACGACTCATGATTTGCAAATTAGCAAGGGCTTTTGCGCTTTAAAGCACGAAATCCTTTTTTGCTTTGAGTTTTAAATTTGGAAGGAAAGAGGAAAACAACTTTTGGGTTGCTTTCATAAGGCAAGTCTGGGTTGTCCATTTCTATACTGTACATCTAAACCTACTGTGATTCGTGAGGTTGTTTTTATTCCCCTATTGCTGCTTCCATGACCAGCATTGTCTGGGTGAGCAGAGCAGATTCAGCCATTCATGATTCAAGATTAATTACTACAAACAATATAATACCGAGGGCGCTCTAAATGGCACTGAATACCTACCATTATCTTTTGGAGAGGGCACTGAAGACCGAACTGTTTTTCAACCACCAGAGCCGGCTCAAGATCAGTTTTCACCTTTCATAAACCCTTTCTTAATTGCAACGTGACCACTCCCCTCTGAAACTTTGAAGGTCTGAATATTCCCCTTCTATCCCAATGCACGATCTGGAATAGAAGCTGAGAAGTCAGTCAGATCTGCAGTTACAGAGCCTGAAATAAAAAGATGAACGGTTACTGCCTTTTTTTACTGGAAGCTGCAGAGAGCCCGGCCGGTCAGAGGCGACGAACAAGAATGCTAGCTAGGGTTTTCCCAAGGCCCCCCGCTTCCTTCGGTCGGCAGCATCCCTCGGCCTCTTGGGATTACAAAAGAAACTTCCCCCACGTCTCTTCCGAGACTCTCTTCTCTGTTACGAGTAAAAAAGAAACTCCCCACACCTGGCTGTCTGGCCACAGCAGCACCCCCCCCCCCCCCCCCCCCCCCCCCCCCCCCCCCCCCCCCCCGTTTCTTTGTTCGAATCCATTGGAGCCCACGAGGTCGTTGCCTCCCTCTCTCCCCCACCGAAAACCCTCTGGCCTTTGCCTGTGCCACTAAACAAGTGAGAGCCCCATCACTTTGAGTCTTGGATCCTTGAAGATTCTGGGTGATCTCATCATCTCTGTCGCTGGGTCCTATTCTTGGCAGGCTTTTCACTTCCTGGATCCGTTCGGATGCGCGAGGGTAGCAGTTCCTGGAGTTTCTGGACCCGCCGGCTAAAAGGTACGCTCCTCATTACAGAATCTGCAGGCTAGATTGGCTTGTCCTATTATCGGATTGTTTTTGTATTTGTTTCCTTCTCCTGAACGCCAATCGGCTAGACGCAATCTTAAATCCACATTCCGTGTTCATGGCATTGATTCGATCGAAATAAACATGTTCGGAAGCCGCGATCTTTGTTTCTTGGAATCTATGCTCGCTTGACTTGTTGTCTCCACGCAGACTGAAGATCACAGACACTCGGAGTCGGACGCTGCTCAGTCTCCTCTTGCACGCCGGAATCTGATCTTGGAGATGGAGCCGGCAAAGGGGAAGATGAGGAGGACGTCTTCCAGCCTGCTTCTGCGAATCACGGACATCTGCAAGGTGCATTCCGTCGCTGTCGCGGAGAACGTCGGCGAGAAGCCCAACGCCGGCAGCACCGGGGGAAGCAGTGAAGACGGTGGACACTTGAAAATATATCCGCAGCAAGTCTCTGACCATGAGAGTTGCTCTGGAACTTCCACTGCCCGCTATGAGGATGCGGTTGTCGAGAAGCTTCTCGATGCAGTCTCTGGTCTGAAGCTGGCTTATGTCAAGGTTCAGCAAGCGCATGTGCCATATGATCCTGAAAAGGTTGCCGTCGCTGGTGAGCATTTTGTGTCAGAGCTTGAAGAGACAGCTGGGCTTAAAGATCTGTATTTTGGTGTCAGCAAGTGGAGCAATCCAATGTACCAGTCTCATGTTAGCTCGAGGATTCATGAGCATCAAAAGCTTGCTCTGGAGTTGCAGGCTGACATCTGCAAGAAAGATTCTGAACTTGTTCTGCTGCGAGCAGAGTTTGAAGAACTGGAAAGGAGGAATATGGAACTGAAGGAGAAAGTTGACCGGAGAGCGTTGCTCATGCACAGAGAAATAAGTTTTGACATTGGTAAAGGGGGATCAATAGATATGTTCATTGAGTTGTTTGAGAATTCATCAAAGTGCATACATGATTTCACAAAGCTTGTCATCAGTTTGATGAAAATTTCTGGATGGGACCTCAACTACTCTAAGTTTCCAGTCGATAAATCTGTTGTGATTGAGAAAAGGACTCACAAGAAGTATTGTGTTGAGGCATACTTTGCTCGGGCAATGCTGATGGTGACCAAAGAGGAGTATTTTTCCATGGATTCATTCTACCATGTTATGAGTTTCAAGGATCCATTCGATGCTCTTGTTGAGTCCCCAAATTCCACATTTGGAAAATTCTGCCGAGAAAAGTACCTGGTTGCTGTACCAAGTAATATGGAGGATTCCTTCTTCGGAAATTTGGATCACAGAGCATTTGTCGAGATGGGCGGCCATCCAAGGACACAATTTTACCAGACATTTGCAAGAATGGCTAGATATGTCTGGGCATTGCTCACAGTTGCTCGCTTCTTGAAACCAAGGGCTGAGATGTTCTTTGTCAAGAGTGGCGTTCAGTTTCAAAAGAAGCACATGGAAAGTGTACCAGCTCAGCTGATCACAGAGGAAGCAAAGATCAGTGTTGGGTTTACAGTAATGTCGGGCTTTAAGATCGGATGCACTGTCATCCGGTGCAGGGTCTACCTGTCCATGCTCAACACAAGAGACCCCTAAAACCACACATTATATATAACTACAGCATTAGGTAAGCAAAATGCATTAGCTATAAAGTACTTCATAGTCCTATAAATAAGCTTACAGTTGGAAGCTCCTCCTGTATTATGACTCTAGGAACATGAACTAATAGATGGCTCAAGACTCAAGAGTACTAACTTGTTGTAAAGTCTTATGCTACTATGTAAACATTTTCAGTAGTTTGTTCTGATCTTTCTGGATCATGGTGTCGTTCATGATCTACTTGAGTACACTGAAGAAATTGAACTATGGAATGCTCTGATTCTCAGTATATACCATTTCATCTGGAAAATTGTGCACAACGAAATGTTGGCCCTTTGAAGCCAGAACACTAGCTATTGTATCTAACCATGAGTGAAACAATTATATAGTTCATCTGGCAAAGATTTTGGCAAAGAAGTTCGCCGGTTTTGGGTTCTCCAAGCATGCCACATGAGCATATCTTCCTAGTTTGTCAACCTGTCTTGGCTCCCCCCTTGTGTCCTTCTTGCAGATCTTGCAGGTCTTATCGACCCAACCCTCCTCCACGTATTGCCCATCGACTGAATTTGAAACCAATTTGGTTGGTCAGTATTCAGTAACTCGATATTCTTTCTCTTGTTCAAAAAAGAATAACCAAAACTGTGTGTGATAATATATTTTCAATAGGCACTATTTTCATCATACTGCAACTGTTTTTTTTATGTATCACACTATATAGCTTATTCAGTCATGCAGTGTTTATCTGAGTATCAGTAAACAATACACGCGATTATTCACTTGGGATTTAATTATTCTCATGAGAAAGGTATAGATCAGATACCATCAACATATGACTTGAAGAAATCCTGGTAGGTGCCACCAATCTTCCGCCTCAGTGCTCCGTACTTCATTGCCAATCAAACAAGCATATGAAAAAAAATCAGACTACAGATGGTAACGTTATCGATCCACAGTTGCTTTGCATCAGTGGTTCCATTTCCATACCTGTTCCCTCGTCATCCTCCCTCCACCTTTGGTGGACTCCCTGGCCTCATACAGCAACTCGGCATCCTTCTCCGACCGGACCTGCGAGAAGTCCAGCGCCTCGGTGATGCTTCCGAACAGGGACTGCTTGTTGTCCTCCTCATTTCCCTTTGCATAAGCTCGAACTGATCTGGGGCTTCCACTGATCTGCCTGATTTGGTGAGCTCCAAACGAGGAGCTCTTGGAAGGGGTCAGCGGAAGAGCCCTCATGGCCATTGCTTCAGGAATCAGTAGTTCAGGTGCAAGTGGTTTCTGCACAAGTATGTACAGGCTCGCCGAGCGATCGGGCCGTTATATACGGAGGACCATTTGGGGCGCGGACAAGCAGCGGCAGCGCGTTAGTTCTGTGGTGGCTACAAGGCTACGTGGTGCAAGGCAGGCCTGCTGAAACGAGAGGGGAGTTCTGGCCCAGTGCGACGTGGGAGTGTTCAGGCTTCAGACGTGAGGAGGGCGCTGCGTGTTGCTGTTGCCTGCCTGCAGCGCTGTGTGTGGCCCAGGAAGTAGAGGAAGAAGATTGCCGGAGCTGGTGACTGAGGACTGGGCTGCGTGGCTGGTTTACCTGAACTGTACAGAAAGGGATATTGCGGAGCAGAGAAACACTTTGCATGATTACGCAGGAAAGGAGAAAAAAAAAGTTGAGAGCATAGTCTTCCTGTCCACGTACCTGATTCTCTGAAAGGGGACATTTGTGCATGGGATCCTTACTTTCAGTTTTATGAACATGAAGATACTGTTCCAGCCTGAGCTTTGCTCGATAAGTGCCTGCATTAGATAGCTTGAAAGTAACCATGTGCACCGTGCATGGTATCATCAAGACCTCAATTATAGATGTGATTTGTTTATCTACTTTGCTTGACCTGGCTGTCTCCCGATAAGTACAAGGTGCAACACTGACAATCTGACATAGAGCCCCGAGAAGGCCTGACTTTGCTTTTAACTCGGATGAGTTCAGCTCTAGAAAGCAACTTCTGTCAAGCTATAGATGGTTATTCTAATCTAGGATCTCCAATTACTCGTGCATAATGCCTGGATGCAGGGCACTGCGTGTGCTGCCCTTGACCTTCCGGATCAAACGAATATAATTGCTGGTGCTGCAGCCTTTTCAGTTTATTATTAATGGACAGTTATATGCTTGCTAAGCTAGTCGATGAGTGACTCGGCAAGAGTATTTCAGATTAGATGGTCTGATAGCTGAAGGTGAGTGATCACTTGAAAACCATTTGTGCAGGCCACTGAGCATGGCTGCATGAGCATGACCTTATGCCGCTTTGGCACCCCAGGTGAAGGCTGAAGCCTGAAGGCAACAGCCAACAAGCATGCATGTGGACCTCAGGTGCCGCAATCTCCATGATGGCCTGCCTCGTAGCAATGTCCCCGCTTGAATATTGATTCCCCATCAGATCGCCGTAGCATCAGCATTCAGCAGCGTCAATGCTGAAACAATCATGGCGCCATGCATGCCGCCGTGACACACACGCCCCTTTCGTTGGTCGCCGGCAGGGGCCCTGGTGGTCGAATCAACGTCACACAACGCCCCGGCGAACAGTTGCCGGTCCTTTTCTACCATATCGTCGTCGCGAGGACTTAAGTGCTGCCTTGATCTGTGAGACTGTGACGGAGTCCTTTGCTTCAGCATGCACACAAGGATGGATGCATGGTCGCCATTGGTGGGGGGATACTCTGCTTGTGATGTTTCAAGAATTAAACCTCCGATCGAGCACTGGAATGGCAATTGGCAATGACCAAGAAGAAATACAGTATAGAATTGGACCACCGGCATGCATGGTGAGCTGGACCCACCAAAGATTAATTAACGGGAGATTAATGGAAGGCTTCGCTGCGGCGGCGGCCTTTGTGTCATTGAATAGCCGGCCCGGAGTCTGTGCGCCTGCACGTTCCACTCGTCAGGTCAAAGCCTACTCAGACAGGAATTGTCCTCTCGCCGTGCGTCTACGAGTCTACTACCACTACCAGTACAGTACATTTTGGTAGTATACACGAGTACGGGCGCTATCATAATAGTACTGCTAGTATGTAGTACGTGCCAGCCATCAGGTGTTCCTTCATTCACTTTAACAAGGGCTCGTGTTTTTGCTGGCGCTGGCTTAACTTTTCCATCGTTTTGTACTTTTGTTTCTGGTACCAACGTACCAGCAAGATGCAGCATGCATTTGCATGGTTCATAGATCTTGTAATGGTACTTAGATGGATAAAATCTTCTCTACCATTGTCCCGGCGCATTTCAAGGACCCAAGTTCGTGGCTTACTATCTCATTATTACACATACACACCACCCAGAAAACGACTGGAACACGCTTATAATCCGCAGCTAGAGGGCAGGACCAGGACCATTACGAGCTCCGGGTCATGACGCGCGCTAGCTATACGCCTATACGTACTCGTATTACGCTCCTTTCCGTCGCGCTGAAAGCATCCGTATTCCGAATTTCCTATGCGTATATGTATTGTCTCGTATCGCAGCAGCAGGAGCAGCAGGTATTAGGTCCACATCACCATCCGGGACTAGAGGACACGGCCCCGGCGGCCCGGCGGACGTACGCTATGCTCCAACGGCGCTGTCCCCCCGGCCATGCATGCACCTTCCGTCCACGTACTAGTACGTTCTTAATTGCTCGGTGACGAACGAATCGATCAGGACCAGACACGCTAATCTCGTGACGAAAACAGGCCTTAATCACAGCAACGCCCAGCTCGTCTGCAGCCATTTTATCAGGCTTCGACGCCAACAAGTGCCCTGTCATTGTCAACGGAGGGCCGCCGGGCATGCCGAATCTTGAGATTGACCGGTGAGCGCGCGACACCGCGCGCACGTAGTTAATTAGGAGCCCCGTGAAAGATGGCACGGGGGACCTTAAACTAATGGCGTCTTGACGTCGCGTAATGCGGCGGGGCAAGGGGAGGGATACCAGCAGGGCCTGTGCGTGCCAGCCGGTGCCCTTCGTGTTTTCGCTTGCTTCCGCGCGGGCGATTAAACAAAACCCCATCGGCCGTGCATGGGGACATGTTAGCAGCACGCCAGCACCACAGCAGGAGTAGGCCGTGGGGAAGTGCGCGATGCTGCTGCCGCGGCCGCTCACCGCAACGCCCGACAGGCCGGGTAAAATAATCCCGCGGGCCGCGTACGTGCTGCCCCCCGGCGACGGCGGCGGGCTGATCTTGGGTGGTTTTCCTAGGCGACGCGTCCGTGCGCGGGCGCGAGGGATGACCGGATGAGAGGCGTCGGCGTCGCTGCCCACGCGATCGGCATTCTGCCTTGCCCCCCCCGTGCGGTGAGGTGCCGTCGCCACCACCGGTGACGGTGAGGAAAACGTGGCTCGCCCACGTCTGTATTGTATTTTATCGCGGACACCATGTTTTCCAGAGGAATATATTTCATTGCAGAATCGCAGTACCTTGATTTAGGGATTTGGATCAAAGCACCTCGCAAGTACCTCTCAAGATCAAGTGTGGACATCAGCCAGGCGTTAACCTTGAGACCGCCACTCATCTTTTCATCGAATGCCCTCATGCGAGGAAGGTTTGGACTCTAATCGCAGAGTGGAGCAATTGTGCAAACCTTGAGCCTACTGTTTGGACTGAGCACAGAGATATGGAGGACTGGTTCATGGCAATGACGGCGGGAGGCAACAAGGAGGCGCACTCTTTAGCCATACTGACTGTTTGGCATATTTGGAAGGAGAGAAACGCCAGAGTTTTCAACGAACCATCGAGTGGGGAACAATCTGTCTTCACTAGGATCAAGGACGAATGCTCTGACTAGGCTTTAGCGGGAAGGCGGAGGCTTAGTTTCCCAAGGATTGTTCTAAACAACATGAGTAATTAGCATAGGCTTCCTGGTACCCCATACGGCGGTCTACGGTGTGGGTTAGCGCCTCTCGCACATGTGTTTGCAACTCTATTTCTTGCTTATTAATATAATGCTGGATATCCGGATCTTTCAAAAAAAAAAACAAAGCACCTCGCAATGGATCATACAACTCTCCTCTCTTTTCTCTCTCTTTCTCCGTATACAACACAAAAAAATGAACCATTTTTTGTCTCTTGGAGAATGGTTGATGGTTTCTGCGGCTGATAAGCCGGTTGAAGCTAATTTATTGTTAGAGAAAAACACTGTTCCAGGGGCAGGGCTAGCGCCCGGATCTCCGGACGCAGCTTCGATGCCTACACCAGTGGCGCATCAGACGCCTACGCGCTCACACGGATGCCGCGCCAGCGATCGCGTCCGGCAGCCCATGACCCATCTCGCGCCAGCGACTGCGTCTGGCCACACACGACCCATCCCATACCTCAATCCCATCCTGGCTGCACCCCCACGTTGAGCCCGCCGCGCTCCTTCCCCGACACGCCTCTCTCCTCCCCCCAGCCGTGCATGCGCTCCTCCCCTCGTCGGACACCATCCCTCGCCGTGCCCCCATCCTCCGCCTCACTATCTCGCCCGTGCTACTTCCCCATCCTAATGTATCATCTTCTCTGCAATATTCATCCGAACATTGCAACACATGCAGTATACTCTTGAAACATACATGTGTAATATTGCGACATCAAGATGAAACGCTTGCAACATACGCCTGAAAACAGCTGAAACATTTGGAACATACGTCTGAAACAGCTGAAGCATGTGGAACATACACTTGAAACATACTTATGTAGCTATTGCAATATATGCAACACCAGATCCTTTTGCAACATCCACATGAAACATGTTAAACATAAAGATGAAACCCATGAAACATACATCTAAATTGCGTAGAACATACGGTTGCAAAAAGACTCATCGACGCAAAGCTCAATGCTAGCGTGGAGTTCGATGCCATAGAGTGACGTGAAGGGCGGCACTAGTCCAGCAACGAGGCACGGGCCTCGACGGTGGTCGCAGCAGGCGGATGGCGTGTGCGGCCGTGGAGGGCAGCGCTTGACTGGGTGGGAGGCAAGATTCCAAGCGCAAGGTGCGGTGGAGGCGGCATATCCGCGTCGGTGGGGCACACGATGAGTGGGGCGGGCGACGGGAGAGAGCGCGCATTGCGGGCGAGGTGCGCATAGCGGGCATGAGAGCGGCACGAGAGGGAGTAGCGAGGCAGAGTGCCGTGCGGGGTCCAGGTTGGAGGCCCGCGCTCAAGCAGGGCAGGGCTAGCGACCGGATGTCCGAACACAGCTTCAACGCCTACATCGGTGGCGCATCGGACGCCTCCGTGGTCGCAGAGATCCCGCGCCAGCGATCGCGTCCGATAGCCCGCGGCCCATCTTGCGCAAGTGATTGCATCCAGCCACACGCGACCCATCTCGCGCCTCAATCCCATCTCAGCTGCGCCCCCGCGTCGAGCCCGCCGCGCTCCTTCCCCGCCACGCGTCGCTCCTCCCCTGCCGCACCACGCTCCGCGCGCCATCCCCAACCGCGGCCCCGTCCTCCGCCGCGCTGTCTCGGCCGCACCCCTTCCCCGTCCTAACGTCTCAGCTCCTCTACAACATCTTTCCGACCGTTGCAACATATGCAGTATACTCTTAAAACATAACGTATAGTCATTGCAATATCCAGACAAAACGTTTGCAACATGCGTCTCAAACAGTTGAAACATTCAGAACATAGATTTACAACATACATTTGAAACATGTGGAATATACACTTGAAACATACGTATGTAGCTATTGCAACATATGCAACTCCAGTTCCTTTTGCAACATTCAAATGAAACACATGGAACATAAAGATGAAACATACATCTGAATCGCGTGAAACATACGGTTCCAAAAGGCTCGTCGATGCGGAGTTCGATGCCACGGAGTGAAGCCGAGGGCGGCGCTAGTCTAGTTGGGAGGCACGGGTCTCGGTAGTGGTCGCAGCAGGCAGATGGCGCGAGCGGCCGCGGAGGGCGGCGCTAGTCTAGGCGGGAGGTGCGGTTCCGAGCGCGAGGTGCGGTGTAGGCGGCATATCCGCGTCGACGGGACGCACGATGAGCGGGAGGGAGCACGCATCTTGGGCGTGAGAGAGGGCGCGAGTGGGAGCAGCGAGACGAACTGGCCGTGCGGCGTCCAAATGGCCGGACCGCCGGACGCCGGCGCTCGAGCATTATCGATCAATCGAAGCACTATAAGCAGTCGCGAATCGCTTCTCGCTGATAGTGGACATCCTAGTTACATGATGTATCTTCTCCGAGGCCGAGGGTGAGCCTGTGCTGCCTGTGGAGAAAACAGTCGAGAAGTAGCGCGAGCCTCTCGAAACAGGCAAGTTGTGAAAACGGTGACTCGTGCTGGCTAGGGAAATCTCAGCCGCACTTGCGCTGCAAGACACTCTCGGTTCAGTTTTCACAGCGTGGTCCTACCGAAACATTACCCAGCACGCAGGGAACGGCTGCGAATCACGTCAGGCGCCCGGGCGTATCTTACGTGACAAACCAAGGAACAGAGATTGCACTTTCACAGCAAGTTTTGACCAAGCGCCCCCAAAAAGCCGCGCACGACAGGCTTAGATCTCGATTATCATTATCAACGACGTGAACCTTCTCCAGGTGCCTCATACAAAACAAAATGTACTACAGTTCAAAGGAGGGAGGGGAGTGCTACTCTCCTATCTCTCTGCTGATGTGCACCGACTGATCGAACATTTGCACGAGCACGGGGCTACGAGCACGTACTGTCGCACTGCTGGTGCCATCGCAGGCGATGGAAATAAAACGATTATTATAAACAACAGCGACGACCCCCGGACATGAAAGCTATCGACGCGCGTAAAAATACTACGGCCGTGTTTAGATGCCGATTTTGGCCGGCCGAATTGGTACAGTGCGTATTAAATACGCACTGTATCAATTCGTTTATATTTGGTAAAAAATGTTCAAACTTTGACTAATTAGGTTCAAAATGTTCGTCTCGCAAAGTACAATAAAATTGTGCAATTAGTTTTTAATTTCATCTACATTTAGTACTTTATACATGTGCCGGCATTTTGATACGATGTGAATCTTCTTTTTGCATAGTAGAATTTGGGATTGAAATTTGGCATCTAAACAAGGCCTACTATTCTTTCGCTGAAAAATACAGTATGGCTGTGTTTAGATCTAAATTTTGGATAGCCAAAATACACTGTAGTATTTCGTTTGTATTTGGTAATAATTGTCCAACCATTGACTAATTAGACTCAAAACGTTCGTCTCGCAAAGTACAACCAAACTGTGCAATTAGTTTTTGATTTTATTCACATTTAGTACTCCATACATATATCGTAAGTTTGATGTGACGGAGAATTTTTTTTATAGTGCACTTTTTAATGGATCTAAACGGCTGAAAATACCATCTACTCCTATCGACGGTCTACTACGTCCGTGCAGAGCAGGCCCATCTCCCTCCGACCAACACTCTCTGCACCCGCCATCCCCCTATCCCTGAATTTATTCACCAGGCTTTCACGTCGGCAGGGCCGATGGATCACCACACGAGCACAGTGCACGCGCTCGTTGTCTTTCCGATCTTTCTATAAAGGCAGTGTTTTCTTCCTTCAAAATTCTAAAAATTTTACAAGATTCTCCGTCACATCGAATCTTTGACATATGTATAGAGTATTAAATATAGGTAAAAAAATAACTAATTTGTACAGTTTGTCTATAAATGTCGAGACGAATCTTTTGAGCCTAGTTAGTCCATGATTAATAAATTTTATCAAATAACAACGAAAAGTGCTACAGGAACTTTACACCAACTTTTACACCATCTAAACAGTACTAAAAACATTGCAATCCGTAACAGTAGTACACACGGTATAATACGATTCAGAGCCCGTTCGTTTCGTTGAGAAGTCATGGCCGAAAGAAGTACATGTTATCAGACAAGCTAACGAGGCCTCGATCGCCGTAGCACGAGCGACGCCCAGCGAAGGAGATGATTCCTTCGTGCGTGCGTGGCGTGGGCCGTGTTTAGATGCCGACTTTGGACGTCTTTTGTTTTTTAGTGCAAAAAATTGTCCAAAAATTGATTAATTAGACTCAAAATGTTCGTCTCGCAAAGTACAATAAAACTGTGCAATTAGTTTTTGATTTCATCTACATTTAGTACTCCATGCATTTGCCGGCATTTTGATGTGATGGGAAATCTTCTTTTTGCACAGTGAAATTTGGGGTAAAATTTGGTAACTAAACAAGGCCGTGGCTCAGTGGCTGCCTGCGTCGCCGTTTCGGCCTTGACATGAGGGCGAGCCGGAGCCCACCCCCCCCCCCCCCCCCCCTTGTGCGGTGGCTTTCCCGCATCGTCCGTATCCGGGGGTGTGGGGACTGGGGGTCCACGCCGCATAGAGGAACGGGAGGAACGGGAGGAGGGGGGAGGCGACGCGCGAGCGCGAGGACAAAAGGCGCCTCGCGTCCCCTCCTCTCCTCGACTCCTCCCGCTTCGCCCCACTCTAGTGCAGTGCGCGCCATTTTCTGCGCTCCTGCTCTGCCTCGCAGCTCGCCTCGTCCTCATCTCGTCTTCCCCGCGCCCGCGCCTCCGCTTCTCCTCGTACGGAACAAGCTAAGCGAAACAGCAAGCCACCAAAGAGAAGCCCAGCACAGCAGCGCACGCAGTCTTGTTGCCGCTGAAAGCTGTGCTTCACCCCGCATTCCTCTGTAGGAGCCAGCCATGGGGCGGCACAAGTTCCGGCTGTCAGACATGATCCCCAACGCGTGGTTCTTCAAGCTCCGGGACATGCGCGCGCGGGGCGCCGCTGCGGCCAGCCCCCGCGTGGCCACGTTGCGCCCGCCCCCGAGCACGCCGAGGCAGGCCGCGCCGTGGCTCCCGCACCGGCCGTCCCACTACTACACGCCGCGGGCCGGGGACCTCGTCCAGCTGGGCTCGCTGTCGCCGCTGCACCCCAGGGCCTCCGACACGCGCTTCCCGCCGCTGCAGCTGTCGCCGCCGCGCCGGTCCAGTAGGCGGCTGCGTCACCACCGGAGGCGGTCCTTCAAGCTGGCGGCGGCGCCGCCGTCGGCCAGCAGCAGCAGCGGCGTCGCGTCCTCGCCGGCCTCCACCGCCGCCTGCCGCTGCGGCCGCCGCAGGCCCGAGCTCGTGGTGGTCGAGGCCCCCGACACCCCGCCGTGCCGCCGCGACATTTTCGTCGGGTACAGCAGCGACGACGACGAGTACGTGAAGAAACCGACGGTTGCCGCCGTCCGCGCTCACGACAAGCTCGACGGCGGCAAAGTGATCACTTCCGCCACGGATATCATCATCGACCTGCGGACCAAGAGGAGGCCCGACAAGACGCTCCCGCCGATCATGACCAAGCCGCCGGCGAAGAGGGAGCCCGACGGTTGCCAGCTCGAGGACAAGCACATCGACGTCCTCGCACACGCGACCCGACGAGCCTCCCCTGTGCCAGTCCCCGAACAGGGCAAGCTCAAGCCGAGGCGATCCGTGTCGTCGTCGGCGCGCCGCCTCAAGACGCGCGCCAACACCCCGCGTTTAGCATCGTCCAAGAAGTGCAGGTCACCCACGACGACGACGACGACGACCGTGCGCTCGCCGGCGCGGACCAAGCCGCCGCCGCCTCTGGCTGAGAGCTTCGCGGTGGTGAAGTCGTCGCGAGACCCGAGGCGGGACTTCCGGGAGTCCATGGAGGAGATGATCGCCGAGAACGGCATCCGCACCGCCGCCGACCTCGAGGACCTCCTCGCGTGCTACCTGTCCCTCAACGCCGCCGAGTACCACGACCTCATCGTCGAGGTGTTCGAGCATATCTGGGTCACGCTCTCTGACGTCAAGGTGTAGCAGAGCTCATGCTGTCATGCAAAATGCAACGCCACTCTTGCATGGTGAATTAAACGAAACCAAGAGTGGTCGTTGTAAATCGTAATTACATTCATGTTAATGATCCTAATTAGGTATGCAGATATTTGCCAGTCCTGTGAAACCAACCATGCTGTTCTTCACTCCTCTTTACCTCGATGATACAATAGCGCTTGGTTGAGAGCCTAACACCTGTGCACTGTACCTACCAGGTAAACTGTAAACGTAACTGATATGGTGTGGGCGTGTAGTACTAATCTGGAAATCAACTCTGGTGCCTGCTAAAAAAAAACTGGGGTGCTGGGTACATGACTACATGCTACATACTCAGCTGTTAAGTTTGAGTTTTTTTTTTTGGGAATAGCTGTTAAGTTTGAGTTAAAATGACACATTGACACTCATCTAGCGCTCCACACGCCAAAGAAAAAAAATGTTGTTGCTGTATCGTTGTCTTTGTACTCCAATGATATGTGGAGGTAATAGTTAGTAGCGACTATACTGTTTCACATGTACCAGGTGGTAAACAAGTGTATATCATTTTCATTAGTCTTGTTGAAGAATTAAAGTTGGTCGAGCATCCGAGGCCGATGTGCTACAAGAATCAGTTCAGACATTTGACTGACAACTAATTTCGGGTCTTTGCCTGTTGTTTCTTGAATACGTAGTACTTACAGTACTCTGCAATTCTGCATTGTTGGAGGAGGACTGTATTCAACAGTAGCAGTGTAATACTGATGCAATAAATGGTAGGTATTCACTGTATTGTGTAGTATATTCGAGTTAAGATGTCTTCTGTATTGTGCAGTTTATGGGTCAATCGCATAGTGCTATCCATCCACTCCAGTGTCTTAGCAACTGTATGTTGGCAGTTTACTGCTGTATCAATTTAGGGGGTGTTTGGGTTGAAGAGTTAAAGTTTAACGAACATTGTAGCATTTTCGTCTTATTTGACAAAAAGTTTTCAATCTTGGACTAATTAGGCTTAATAGATTCGTCTCGTAAATTACTCCTAATCTGTGCCGATATACATGCAATTAGTCTACACTTAGTACTCCATGCATTTGAGAAAACATTGATGTGATGTGAGTTAAACTTTAACAAGTTGAAACCAAACAGACCCTTATACACTTGATCAGACCAACTCCTCAAGACATCAAGCTAGGATACTTGAATTTGCCTGCCACAGCACCACCAGGATGATCTTTAATCACCGTACAGTTACATTTTAAAGTTTCCAGGGAACTTGCATTTCAGTAAAAGATTGGATAGAAAACAGTCCTATATATATGTTTACTTCTTGAAGTGCAGGGTTTGCTGGGACTAAAAAAAGAGGGAGAGAGTGTCTGCAAAAAAAAAACTAGTATGGATAGGGAAACTTTGCTTCCTCAATCACAGGACAATTCAGTTCAGTATAATTTATTTTAAGAAAGTCAAAAACAGTTCAATACTCTGATCGAGCTTTTCCCTCTTTTCTCCTTTTGTTTCTGAAAAGTGAAAATTCATCATCAATCAGTGTTCGCCACTGAACTACTGAGTGTGTGTTTAGTTAGTAAAAAGTAGGTGAAAAGTTCCTGTAGCACTTTTCGTTGTTATTTGACAAATATTATCCAACCATGAAGTAACTAGGTTCAAAAGATTCATCTTAACATTTACAGATAAACTGTGCAATTAGTTATTTTTTTTACCTACATTTAATACTCTATGCATGTGTTCAAATATTTGATGTGATGGGTGGAAAAGGAAATATTTTGGGTTTGTATTGGAACTAAACATGCCCTGATACAATAGTAATTTAGGCCTCGTTTAGATGCACTTGAAAAGTTGAAATTTTTTCACTCTCTCTCCGTCACATCAATCTTTGGACTCATGCATGAAGTAGTAAATGTAGGTAAAAAAATAACTAATTACACAGTTTAGTTGGAAATCACGAGATGAATCTTTTGAGCCTAGTTGGTCCACGATTGGACAATATTTGTCAAATAAGACGAAAGTGGTACTATTCATCAGGTTGAAATTTTTTCAGCATCTAAACGAGGCCTTATTTTGAGTTTGTTCTTCCTTCTGATAAGGACATTTTGGTGCAGCTTGCGTATTTTTGGTGCTTCTTCTTGAATACAGTACTCGTTACACCTAGGGATCTCCTTGAGCCTCGCAGTTGTAGGCTGCAGAACTAGCTGGGGGACAACGATGACACCAGTTGAAGACAAAAAGCCTAGCGAGTTTAAAACACTTCTGCTTCAAGCCGTCAGACATTTCTACTGCTCTACTACAAGAGAGCCGTGAGACGGGCCTGTGAAAGTATCGCAGACTCTGAAGATTCCATTCCCAGCAACGAGAAGCGTTTGTGAGTGCAGATCACAAGGAAAGCATTCGTTCCGAGAAATACTGTGTTCTGAGGGATTCGTCCATGGGCCGCACAAACTATAAATGGAACAACGAAGTTACAAAGACAACAGCAGCAACTACAACTACGTTTTTTTTTTCCCGTTCTAGGCATAGCTACATTCACAACTGCATTTCCAAATCTAGCAGTGCGATTACGTAGTCAATTCAGCTAACTGCAATAAAACTCGAGCCTGGTGGGCACATATATATGGTAGCACCCACATTATTCCAGGGGCCGGATCGGAGGACACAAGGATCATCAGATAGATCATCCGAGGTCATGTTCTTCTTCCTCCTTCCACAAGAACATGGGATACCCCTTAAAATGGTTGTAGATGCTGTAGCAGCACTGCCATTTGTCCCAGTGTGCAGTGTATGGCCCCATCTGCATGGCATATTGCCATGGCATCACAAACAATAGAGCATGATTGGAGACAACCACCGCCGGTTCACGTCATGGAACTATGAGAACAGCCGTTGAACTTGTAGCGAGTCCCCGATGCGACGGAGCGGCTGTTCAAGTCCGAGCCACCAACGTTTGGTTGCAGTAACGAATTGCGAGGAGAGATCAAACCGTCGATCTGAATTCAGTAGAAAAAAAATTACATGGCTCGAGCAATGCAAAACGCTCAGTGCTTCCGACAACGAGCAGAAACATTTTCTGCGGAGCTGCTGTGGTTCCGAGCGGGGTCTTCCGTTCACGAATACCCGCCAACAGTGTTCACCAACCGATCGTAGTCGGTAGTCATATCTGAACCACCTGAATCCACACGCAATGCGTACGGTACGGCGTGCCCAACTTTTTGCTTCCATGTCTTCAGTACGGTGGTACTCGAGTCAACATTTGGGCAGTGTTTAGATCCCTTCAAACTTCCAAAAATTTTATAAGATTCTCCGTCACATCGAATCTTTAGCCACATGTATGGAGTATTAAATGTAGGTAAAAAAATAACTAATTGTACAGTTTGTCTGTAAATGTCGAGACGAATCTTTTGAGCCTAGTTAGTCCATGATGGGATAAATTTTACCAAATAACAACGAAAAGTGCTACAGTAACTTTACACCAACTTTTACACCATCTAAACACTGCCTTGGAGTAATGTGCATGGACAGGACAGGCTGGTGCAGGGGAAGCTTCCTGTTCCCGATCCCTTCATTTTATCTATCTCTCGACCGTAAAAGAAATCAAGCCGGTTGTTACTGTTGGAAGAAGCTTCGGCTGGGGCCAGAAGTGGCACTGTGGCAGGGTTCACTGAAGCCAATCAGCAGTCATGGACATGCAGCAACCTGTGTCCCCGTTTACAGCTCCAGAGCTGAAGACACTGTTGCCGTGTGCCGGTATGACCACTTGTTACCCAAAAAAAATGTGAAGTGTTTATGGTACCGTATTTGCTAAAATCAGCTGGTTTCTCTCTGTGGTTTTGTGGATGTTCTAGCTCATGCCTGCAAGGTGCCAACTGCCGAAAGTAACACTTCACACTTCTCACATGGCTCGAGATTCAGACACGCCCATTGCCATCTAATGTCAAACACTACCAGAGTGTGCAAGGAGCCGCAGAGGAGCAGCTGGAGAAGATGCAATGCAAGGCTGACAAAAGGCCCTGCAGCTACACATACTGTATCGCTCATTTACTACGGTGTGCCGCTCAGCGATTAGTCAGTGGGGTGCCTTAACTTTGAGACATCACATCCGGGAGCAGGAACGGCAGGAGCGAAGCGAAACCCGGAGGTAATTAACCTGTACCTGTAACCAGGCTACCTTCACAGCAGATAAAAGTCTGAGACGGCTCAAAGATCAGTCCTGTTCAGACCTTCAGGAATCAGGATGTATCTCAAGGATCCACTCGGACGTGTAGCGTCAACTGCTGTTTTTAAACAGAGGGTGTGTTCACTTCCTTCAAAATTCCAAAAATTTTACAAGATTTTCCGTCACATCAAATCTTTGAACGCATACATGGAACATTAAATATAGGTAAAAAATAACTACTTACACATTTTGGTTGTAAATCACGAGACGAATCTTTAAAACCTAATTAGTCTATGATTAGACACTAATTACTAAATACAAACGAAAGAGTTACTGTGTTTCAAAAAAAAATTTACAGGGCCATCTAAACACATGGGCTGTGTTTAGTTGAGAAAAATGGGGGTGAAAAGTTACTGTAGCACGTTTTGTTGTTATTTGGTAAAATTTGTCCAACCATGGATTAATTAGACTCAAAAGATTCGTCTCGAACTTTACAAACTATGCAATTAATTATTTTTTACCTACATTTAATGCTCAATGCATGCGTTTAAAAATTCGATATGTTGGGTTTGCATGCGTTTAAAAATGTTCTAGCTCATGCCTGCAAGGTGACACATACTGTAGTAAAGTTCCAGTGAACGCCAGTCTGAGCAGGAGGCAGAGCTCGGCTCGCACTGCGTACCACTGTGCCGATATTGAGAGCCTGTTTAGTTAAAAAAACAAACCTGTCACATCGAATCTTACAGCATATGCATGGAGTATTAAATATAGGCGAAAGAAAAAACTAATTACACAGTTTGGTTGTAAATCACGAAACAAATCTTTTGAGCCTAATTAGTCTATGATTAGATATAAATTGCCAAATAAAATAAAAAGTGCTACAGTAGCCGAACCCAAACTTTTTCACTAACTAAACAAGCCCTGAGACAGTATGGTTTACGCAGTACGTACTCGGCAGCCGTCACAGAACTGGCCACACCGGCGTCAAAGAACTTGTCTAGTAGGAGTACATCGATGGATGAGACGATGTGAACTAAACAAAATATGAGCTGTCTAAAGCAGTGCTTTTCGACACGGCGTTGGAAAACAGTCAAGGGTAACAAGGACATGACAAAAGGGGAAAAAAAGAAAAGAAAAGAAAAGAAAAGAAAAGAAAAGAAAAGCAAAGCAAAGCAAGAGTTTGAGCAGGCAAAAGAACACAAACTGTATGACGAAGCAGAGACGGCGCCAGTGATTGCAATGATTAGCAAGACGCAAGGCGCAACAAACCGGATGGAAGGACGGGTGGGGGTTGAGAGATTGGCATCAGCCATCCATCAGTGCCGGGCTATGTGGAAGGTTTCACGTCCTGTGCTTGGCCCGGGCAGATCGCTCGAGAGATCGCCCGCATTGATGAGGGCGTTACCGGGCACGGAGCCGAGGATGGGTTGGTCTCACGTCCTTCTTTCCGGTCGGTGCGCGGGGGTTTCACTGCAGTCTCACACGGGGTCGCCACGGGCTCGGCGACTCGGCTGCAGGATGGATCCGCACTTCCAGTTCCAGCGGCAGGCCGGGCGGGACAAGGACCTGCCGTTTTGCATTCTCGTGTCGTGGTCGTGGTCGTGGCTGGTGGCAGTGCACGGCACCTGTGCGAGTGCGAGACAGGGAGGGCGCTGCGTCGCGCGCAGACTTGCAGGTGGCCGTTCAATTCACTTGGACCCCGTTCCGTTCCGTCACGGGGCCACCGTCCGTGATCCCGTTACAGCAGCACACCAGTACCGTCTTTACGGGTGATTAGTCAGGATCGGACGTGCCTCCTGTTTTTGTTGCTACTGAAAGAGTGCAAACCGAAGGATCGTAGTCGTAGGGCACACTAATGTACCAGCACAAAAGGACGTGACAAGGCAGGCAGTACCACGCGCGAGACCTATCAGTATCAGGCTATCACCAAGAGTTCACCGTAATAACAGCATCAGCGCTATTTGCACCGCTTGGTCAGCAGTACGGGGATTGTCACTTGCTGGACCGACACCAACTATTAGCAAAAATAAATCTATGACAGACTACACAATACACATATAGTACGAAAGACAACGAAATGCAATAGGAACAGCAAAAAAAAAGAGAGGCGTAAATAAAGGATTCCTTTATTCATTAAGAAATAATTACAGTACAGTCCTTTCTTTCAGGCACCCATAATTACAGTACAGGCCTTCACATTGCAAGGAAGCAATGTCCTATGTCCAGGCCACAGCCCACAAGAGCAACCCATATACTACTACATACATGATTCAGGAATGTACAAAAGAGAAGAGAAACTCTTATCACAGTAACACTTCAATCGCAGCGGCAACTCTCTCAATCCAAAAATCAAACCAATCCCATAGCATTCCCCTCAGCTATGACGAGCTAAAAGCAGGTTTTACCAAACCTATTATGTTTCTTTTATTCTTCGAAAAAAAAAAGGAATGTAAATCAATCCAAACACTCAAGCCACCTGTTGTCACCGCAATCCATGCAGTGTTTTCCCAATCTCCATAATCAACCAATGGAGAAGGGCGGGCAGTTAGGACCAAGAAGGCTGTAAAATTTAGCCATCTCGGAACATCGCAAAGGAATTAAGTCCAAATGGACCCTGGATGCACTCAGCACCAGAAGAGGTAGAAGAAAGACAGCAAAATCAGAGCGATCAGAATCTGGTCCCTAAAAGAAACGATCTTGGGACGGTCAATGCGACTGGCGTGCCGGCCAACCTCAGAAAGATGCAGGTCGTCTGGACAGTACATGAGTTCCACGGAGATGAAGGGACCTGGTTCATCGGTCATCTCAAACAGTACCTCTCCAACAGAGGTCTTGAACTGCCCATTGGACCATTCCTGAGTTCAGAGCAAACACTGTCATATTTTTCAGACTTGGAACAGTACATCTGGCAGGAGCATACACTGGCAACAGTAGGCTGAGGCATTTATGTGCTAATTTGAGATCTTGTCAGTTCTTAAATTAGACAGTAAGCAGTGATGAATATGGCATGTTACCTGAATCTGCTTGCCGATTGTGACAAGCATACAGCCTGCAGGCAAACTGCAGAAGGTTGAGCCCCCCAGATTGCGGAGACAAATCCGCCGATTATGTCCACAGAGGTGGATGCTCAAAGCGTGCGAATTAGGAGCAGTAGTGTTGTCAAACTCGTTCCAACATGTTCTCGACATGTTACTGCTGTACAATGTCAGGCACAGGATTGACGGGGCTTCTCTGAACTGAGCAGAGGCTTTAGGATTTTTGACGTTATCAGATAGAACCCTGATGACAACTTTTGCTACATCCTCCATTTTGGACGCCAAAGTGTCGATCTTCTCCCTAGGAAAATTGAAAGGACTCATGTTAGTGTAGTGGTGACTGGTGAGTGGTGACTACAGACAGAGTTTGTCTGGGCCGTTGTGCTGAATTTGGTATATATCCACATGGGCCTACCACACTCCTTGCATAGTTGGGCCTTTAGTTTTTTTTTTCCTCATGAGGAAGCCTTTGGGAATTGGGTTTGTCAGGAAAACACAAATACACTGCTTCGTCTACCTAATCAGCTGTTTCGCAGTGCTTACAAGATTGACTGGTCACTTATATCTATCATGATAATTCAGACCTCCCTTCAAATGTTTATGTAAAAATAAACAGATTCTTATAAAATTTCTATGTGATTCTTTCGAAATTCCCTTTCCAAATAGGTCCTCAATATCGATCGTGCAAGTCACAAAGACAGGGAAACACGTCAAAATGTTAGCCGGCGCTAGCTATAATTGTTTCTGAAGCCACTTGGCCAATCATTCAATACAGCCACTACTTAATCTTCATTGGACGGTATCATTCTAAATTAGTGCTTCTGACAAAGTCGGATTATGCTACTACGATGGAAATTATGTACTCCCCCAGTTCAAAATTGTGAGTTGTTCCGGCTTTCGAAGTACATAGCTTTTGCTACACCTAGATATTCATTATACTATCAAGGTCTACACTAAAAGTTATATATCTAGAAAAACCTCAGCGACTTATAATTTGGAACGGAGTGAGTAATTTACATGGCCACTTTGTGAAGACTTCAAGTATTATGGCTTGACAAGAATAATAAGGACTGCTTTCTGATTTTTTGTATTTGCTACAGAAAAGTAGCAAAAGTCATGAGATTAAGTAATCAATAATAATGGAACGCCGACTACTAGATCGTTGGAATTTGAACTATGATATATTGCCTATTTGAGTTGTGTTGCCGCATATAACTCTGTATGACTCTCTGTGACATGTTTATTAGCTCATATAGTCGTATTATCAACTCAACATATGTTTACTCCTGTGCGGATAAGGATCATGGTGTAATGGTAATGACGTAGTTTTCTCTCGGACATGGACAACCCATATCATGGGTACCTCCTGCCCGCATGGACACGAATATGGTTGAGAATTTATATTCGCAATTGGTATGGGTTTTTAATAGGTGCAACTGGTATAGGTTTTTTAATGGGTGCCATCCCTAAATAAAAGCTAAGGTACTTAGAGCTGTGGTGAGAAACCAAGCTGGACCTAATATCATCAGTTCATCACACCTTACACAGAGTTTGACAATACGTGGCAGCCGATATACACCCAAGTGTGTTCTACCACAGGCTCAAGCAGGATTGTTTTGATTTCATTATCTAAAACAGTGCAGACGATCAATTTTGGTTTTCAACTGAACCCAGTTTTTTTCTTACTGATTTGGCTTCTGAAATTCTCTGCATGTAACTACATTAAAACCTGCACCTAGCTAGCACATTGTCTTGAAACGTGTAGACTATAAGTTTTCAAATGAACCCGTTTTTTTCCAAAATTCCAACTGAAATTCGGCTTCTGAAATTCTCTGCATAATTCCATTTTCCTGCACCAAGCTAGCACAAGCTATCGCTACACTGACATACCGATGTGGCTGGGTAGCTGCCTGGGTGACAAGGAAAGAGACAAAACACACTACAAAGGAGGTATAAATTGGCAGCACAGCACGTACCTGAACGCACGGTACGTGGAGCCATGGAAGGCCGCGTGCAACGCTCTGTCCTCGTCGGCGCTCATCGGCCGGAACCAGAAGAACTCCTCCCCGGCCGCCCGCTCTCTCCTTCGGAACCACCTCCCCAGGTCGCGCTTCACCTCCTCCGGCGCCGCGAACACGGCCCCCGCCGCCGCCTCCACGGCGTCGCGCACCTCGCGAGCATCGATCGCGCCCGTCACGCGGAACGCGCCGGACTCCGCTGCCGCGGTCACCGCCCGCAGCGCCGCGTCCGCGTCGCCCGAGACGAGGGCGCGCGAAGAGATCCCGTCTGACTCCGGCGGAGGCGCCGGCGCCGGCGGGAAGTTGAAGCGCTTCCGCGGGGGCAGGGAGAGGTCGGGCACGCGGAGGGAGGCCTCGAGGAACTCGGCAAGGACGCGCTCGTCAGCGGCGGCGGAGCGCGCGCCGCGCGCCGTGCGGATCGGGGTCGGCGCCGGCGGCGGGCCGCGCGGCCGGATGCGGGGCCGTCGCGGGGCCCTGGACGTCGCCGTCATGCCTGGGATCAGAGGGTGGGTGGGAGGCGACAGGGTGACCTTCGGGGCTCGGGCGGGGACGATCGTGCCAGTCTGCTGGGTCTGGGTTGGTGGTGGTGCCTTGCCCATTGCCACCTTTGCTGTGGTGGACTGGTATCCGACTATCCGTGGTTGCGTGGGTTTGAAGAAAGAGGGACCGGGACGGCGAGGGCTCCTGACTCTTGAGAATGAGATGCTGCTGGTGGCCGTCAGATGAGGAGCGCGGATGGCTCGATGGCCCGTGGGGCCGCTGAAGCGGTGGGAAAGTGGAGGCAAGGATGAAAACGGTCGAAAACGGACTTACGATATAGAAAAACGAAAACGATCGGTTCGGGATATTTCTACATTTAGCAATTAAAGAGTACAAAAAAATAATTAAAAATGGTTGTGAAACCAATTGAAACTGACAATTTTTTGTGTTAAAAAACGGTTTATAATATAGAAAACGAAAACGGTCCATTCGAAATATTTCTGTTCCGTTTTCCTAGTGGAGGCACTTCCGCGGCACAAAACTCTCTCGGCAGGCGGCGGCAGGCCGCAGGGCAAAAGGTGGCGGTGGCGGCTGTTGGCTTGTAGGAGCCGTGATTTGATCTGATAGTCCTTTTGAAAACGGAGGAATGGAAAGCACGGGAAAAAGGGAAAAAAACATAAGAATAGGACGGGGATGAGATGATAAAATAGAGGATAGAAAAAACGTAGAAAACATATACAAGGTGGTGCTTGGAACACAGGACTTAGAATTATATGAATATTTGATGGGTACTGAGGGCTAAAAAAAAGAATAGCAGCATGCAGCTTCACTCGTGTTAAGAGCTTGTTTAGTTCAAAAAAGTGAACCCAAAAAGTGCTACAGTACCTGTCATATCAAATCTTACGGCACATGCATGGAGTACTAAATGTAGATGAAAGAAAAAACTAATTACACAGTTTAGTTGTAAATCACAAGACAAATCTTTTGAGCCTAATTAGTTCATGATCGGACATAAATTGCCAAATAAAACGAAAAGTGCTACAGTATCTGAACCCAAACTTTTCGCCAACTAAACAACCCCTAACTGGAATGTTTGGGTCACTGACAACCTGACAGTCGGTTGTACGCTCTCTTCTTTCCTATCTTCTTCACTAGTGCATCAGACACACTCCCTCTGTTTATAAATTTCTAGGATGTAGCGCGGAAACTAATGTGAAAGGTAAAATGACGATATTGTCTCTATGACACATGTGTAGTGGTCATTCTGCCGTCACCGGTCATGCATGCACAGAGATGTGTGCTGGTACGGAGCCAGATGAATTTATGAACGGCAGCCTCTTAGTGTGTCTGTGGAAAAATAGAAGTACTCCCTCCGTCCCATTGAAAACGTCGTTCGGGAAACGTGTTTGTGAGGGGGGCACGCTTTTCCAACGACACTTTCAATGGGACGGAGGGAGTAGTCAAGAAGTGGACGAAAGTATGGGCACGTGTCCATCGGTTTTCTTTGTTTATTTCTTTGGTCTCTGCCTGCTAGATATTGAAGCTTATCCCGTTGAAGCTTGTGCCATGTGACCCTTTATTTTCGAAAAAAAAAATCTCAGAAGTGCAATTATATGTGGACGGAGGAAGTACGCAAAGGAAAGGAAACCATGAGATCCCAGTAGATTTTTTATTTCCCGTAAAACGAGTATCCAACTACAGTAAAATAGAGGAAACGAATTGATATTTCCTGTGTTCCAAATGCTGAGATTCACTTCATTTCCTTTGTTTTTAGATTCCTATGATTTTCCTTCAAAAATCCCTTGCTCCGAACGCCCCCTGAACTAGAAATCACCTCGCGGCCCGTCCAACTTGTGCAGCGATCACCTCGCGCCAGCGAACGCAACAGAGGCAGCTCGTTCAATTCACATTTGATCTGATGAACTGGAAATCAAGGACAGGACAGGGGTGCTGCCGTGCTGGACTGCTAGTGCTGCACAATCGTGGATGCACGTCTCCTGGACATCCCAACCGGCCGCCTGCTCCACCACCATGAATCACCATGGATGTCTCTCGTCTGGATCCCGGAAACTATTGATTTGCAATAACACACCGCACGCCGCCCCAACCAAATCAATTACTCTCCCTTATGTGGTCTCCTCTCTCCTGTATTTTAGAAATTTTAGAACCAATTGGAAGAGACATTGGGTCCATATTGGGGTCGGTCGACCTATCCTAAAATGGACCGAGCTCTCTTTGTATCCAATCTATGATATGATCTTTTGGAAGGTGTAACTTCTGCGTCCGAACTCTGAATTGGGTGATCCAAATGGCCATTTTTGTCGTACCGATGAGTTGTTCGATATAGTAGATTTTAAATATGTGATTTGAGAAAGTATATGTGCCATGTCTTTGTCACCCTGTATCCCTTGCTTGCAATCTTGTTGAGATGTTTGGATAAACCCTTATCCGTGTACTCCTGGTCCTTGGGTTTAACAGTTGTTGCTGCTCATTCATCTTTCATGGTATTTGTGCCCTCTAAATCATCTATATTCCTTGCAAAAATGACAAAACTTGTAGAACTCGTTAGATTTAACACCTATAGCTACGGTGTTGCTTAAGTAGGATATGGAAGTTATCATTTTTAATACTATTATGGCGGTCTGATTAGTGGGGTTAAAAACCGCCAACAAGAATTGACTAAGTCGATTTTGGCAAATTCGGTACAAATTGCTTTATATTTCAGAATTTTGTTTATCCTATTCACCCCCCTAGGCATCAACTTAGTCGTTCCATCGTTTCTTATGGATGGTGATGGTCTAATTTTCCTCGTCGAACTCCAAATTAAAACCAAACAATTTGTCTCTCTCAATTCTCAAAATCGTTCAAATTACATCATTGATCTGATTATAAGTGGTTTCTAAGGTGGTTACATCCTCTTTTAGTTAAAAATATATGGTAAACGCCTGATAGGCTTTTAAAACCACGAAAAAATCTCTTTAAGCCTATTTGAATTTTGAGAAAAATCTTAGAGATAGAATGGGACATGATAAACCCATGTAAAATATTTTAGAGCTCGTGATAATATATCTAGAGTCTTCCAGGAATTAGATTTACCTCTAGGTAATGGGAAATATAGAAAAAACTATAGAAAATCCTCAAAACATTCTACCCAGTATATACATATGTTTTAAAAATATTCCATAATAAAAATACGAGATGCAACAAGCATGAATGGAACATACATTGATGTTGGATTCACATTGGTTGCATTTATGCTAGTTGTATCTCACCTTTTTTAAGGAAACATTTGAAAAATATGTTTACATGTTGATTAGAATGTTTTTAAATATTTTTATATTTTAGGTGTTTTTCCATTCCATATAGCTAAATCTAACTTATAGAAGTTTCTAGATATGTTTTCATCATATTTACATATTTTATTTGAGTTCCTCATGTCCTAGTCTATCATTAGAATTTCTATTTATTTTTTAAACCCATAAGTATATTTTTAAGTGGTATAAAATTCTTAACAAGCGTTTATTGGATTTTTTATATTAAAAAGATGAACCATTTCAAACCAGAGAAATGACGGTTTTGAGAGTTAAGAGACAAACTTGAAGTTGTCGAGTTTTAAAGTTCTCAAGCAGAAAATCTGAACTACGGTCATAGTCTTTTTTTATATACTAACTACGGTGATAGTCTTTTGGGGGGGGGGGGGGGGGGTATCCACGGTCCACTTCACTTTGTGAGGCACGTGTTTAATGGGCCGTAATGTATTACTGTTGCTTTGCAGGAGCCCATAAAAGGCATGGTCCATATGGACTCATTTCAATGCTGGCGAAAATTCAAGGTCACAGAAAAACTAGCGTTCCATACGACATCATATTTGGCCCATGGGCTGCAACGTCAATCCAAGTGGGCGGTTCCTTCGTGCTTTCTCTATTTTAACTGGAGCAAGTCCTAAACACGTATTTCTTAGAAAAAAAAGAAAATTTTTATCTGGGCCTCCCCAATCTTCTTAGAGCCTTTTATCTGTATGCCATTATAAATAATCAAAATTACTCCTGTACCATTGAAAAATTTAAAAGTTCTCTGCATGCCATTGCCGTCTATTTTGCTGGTAACAGCACCTAATGCCCAACGGAAATGACGCTTTTGCCCTCACTTGAAGAATGCATAAAAAATTTCATTCCATCCTCTCTATCACTGTAACGGCCCGTGTTGCATAAAAAAAATTCACTTTTTCACCACTACGACAGTTTGTGTGTGCACATGAAAAATTCTAATAAATATAATAATTTTGCAATGCATCCAAAAAGTTTCACAATTGCGACAATCAAATTAAGTGTTTAAATTAAATTTAAAGGTCCAACTTTTGCCCGACTAAAGACTCACAAAAAAGGGGTAAAGTTTAGATAAACTTAGATTTAATTGGCAATATTAAGGTGTTTGGATCCTTGGGCTAAAGTTTAGCCCTTGTCATATATGATGTTTGGATGCTAATTATATGGACTAAACATGATATAATAATAAAACTAATTGCAAAAGTGGTGGCTAATTCGCGAGACGAATTTATTATAAGCTTAATTAATCCATTATTAGCATATGTTTACTGTGGCACCATATTCTTAAATCATGGACTAATTAGAATTAATAGATTCGTCTCGCAAATTAGCCCTCATTTATGTAATTAGTTTTATAATTAACATATGTTTAATACTTTTAATTAATATCAAACATGTGATGTGATGGGGCTAAACTTTAGCCCCAGACTGAGCCAAAAGAAGAAGAAAAGTTGAATCGAAATACTTGAGTTGACAAGCTGGGAACAAACAATTCATCTTTCTGTTTGTCTGAGTTCTAAAAGCTTGAAATTGACCACTCACGGACTCACCACATCAGACCACACATGCACATGCGGCCTTCGCAAGTTGGTAAAGAGACAAAAAAGGTACAAACTGAGGATCAAACCACACGAGCATATCACCATATATACTGCATGTATGGTAGACCATAAACAAGCATTGTTGTTCACGGTCCCAAAGGTGCAATGCAATCCCCACAAACATCTGCCACCCATGTGGCCGGATTCGGGGGTTGCTAGCTACAGCGTAACAACAAAAGTTACTCGACACCACTCCCCTGCAGCTAGCCCTACAATAATCAGCCTTGCAGGTTCTTGTTTTTCCTTAACCCAATGCTACAATCACTCACCGGTGCAGAACAGAAAATAAATAGCTTAATCCTATGATCAGAGAAGGAAAGGCCTAAGCGGGTGCTAATTAACAAGCAGCCTCGGAATGGCGGGAGCCTCCTCTTTACAACAACGAAGAGGGTTCCTTCTCTGAAGTCTGAATGCAAATCGGTTCTCGTCGCGGATCGATCGGTGGGGCTAGCTAGAACTGGCCACCCTCGAAGGTCTGGCCGAACTGCCAGCCGGCCGGCGCGACGTCGTTGCTGGTGACGGTGCGGCCGTCGCTGGCGGTGACCTGGAAGGAGAGGCTCTGGCCGTCGAGGAGCGAGTTGCTCTGCCAGTTCTGGCCCCAGTTGCGGGACATGGGCTGCCACCCGGTGCTGGAGCCCTTGATGGAGACGGACTGCACGTCCCCGGCGCCGGCCACGTTGGTCACCAGCACCAGGTTGAAGTAGGAGTGGCCGTTGATGGTGAACCGGATCCCGCCCTTCTTCACGCACGGCACCCTGCAGCAGGTAGCAAATGGTACGTACAAGGAGTGCAAAAAGTGATCGTCAGTGAAACTGCAACAAGTTCAAGCAGCAGCAGCAGCGGCACATGGCATGCATGACAGACATCAGAAGTGTTACTATTGCTGAGCGTGACGTTTGCAACTTGCACAAATCGCTATCAAAACTAAGGTCGTATAACAACTAACATGGAAGCTCATAATGGTCAATGTGACGCCTAATCTACTCGGAAACAGCATGGTCAAGTCGCAGTCGTGCATGCATGGCGCACGGAACAAGAGCCGAACAACCAACAAAAAGAAAAAAGTAGATAATCTGCCGGCTGGCCCACGTAACATGGTCTCAAGAACCGACACCTGCACGGCCGCACAAGTCTATGGAACCGGCGAAACCGACGAAATATATCTCACTCACCTCCTGTAGGCGACGGGCACGATGCCGGCGCGGTACTGCCCGATCTGGAGGAAGGCCGGCTGGGCCATGTCGAAGTGCGGGCGCGGCGGGTTGCACCAGCCGCCGTCGTCGCTGGGGAGGCCGTAGTTGGGCGGGCAGAAGTTGGTGGCCGTCACGGTGATGGTGCCCGGCAGGCACCACTGCCCGTCGTTGTCGCAGCGCAGCTCGTAGCAGGACCCGCACGCGGCGCCGTCGTTGAACAGCGCCGTGCTCAGCGCCGCCGTGTTGGTGCCGTACCCCGTGCTGTACATGTTCCCGTAGCCGCACGCGCCGCCTGCATGCCAGATCGACGAGCGCAGCATGCATGTACAGCAACGTCAGTCGTTCCAATTTCCAAAGGAGGAGGTTAGCTACTATAAGTTGTGGATCGATCGTGGACTCACCCATTGTGCCGGACGCGTCGCCGCCGCCGTAGAACGTGGCGTGCGCGCTCTGCCAGCCGCCGTAGTCGCCGGCAGCCCGGTGGGCAAGGAAGCAGAAGGTGGAGCAGAGCAGGAGGAGCAGGACATTGGCAGCTGCTGCCATTGTAGCACACAACACACTGAGTCGTCACTGACTCTCCTCGACCTAGCTGAGCTGATTAGGAATCGAGAGTTGCTTGGCTGTGAAGGGAGTGGGGTGCGGAGGCCAGGTACTTATAGGCCAAGCAACAACGGTCAGTGCTCCCTGCAGTTAGAATCGTTAATAACTTTCGTGGAGGGGCATGCAGGGAATTCGTCGAGACAAAGGAGATAAAGGGAGGTGGGGACTGGGTGCTACACCCCGCCGACCACGATCGCGCCGGTACACGACGGCGGTTAGCACATACGAATCAGGCGCACATGCAAGTGTGCTCGTCGCGCGCAAGTAGCGGCCGACGCCAACAGCTCGTGCGTGTACAGGACCGGACAGACCCAGCGTGCATGCCCACATGGCTGGCTCTCGCGAGGCTGCAAGCCATGGGTCTGGGCTTATCTGGCTAGTGGCAAATGTGTGGTAGATAGATATGTTATATGTGTACACATCCATCAGGACTAAAGATGGCAACGGGTACGTACCCGACGGGTAGTGTCCACCCGTACCCGTACCCGCACCCACAAAATTTTACCCGTCGGGTTACCCGTACCCGCATGCGGGTAAAAAAAATAGTTCCATACCCGTACCCGCCGGGTAATTCTCACCCGACGGGTAACCCGTACCCGATAGCATACCCAAAAATTACCTAAAAATATCAAATAGTCACATGCAAAAATAAATCATTCTAAGCTTCCAACAAGTTACAAACATACTAACAAACATTATTAGCATCATTACAACAAAGGCAATCTACTAGAAATATAGTGGATGTCTCAATGGGCCAAATTCATGACTTATATGCGCTAAAATAACTGAGGTTGGCTAGTTATTTTTGCGGGTATGTCTTACCCGCGGGTATGTGGGTATGGGTAGTTTACACCCGCACCCGTACCCGCCATACCCGATGGGTATAAGATTTTGTCCAATAACGTACCCACGGGTAGAAAATTCATCACATACCCGTCTCTTTATCGGGTAATACCCGTCGGATACTCGGGTTTCGGGTACCCGTTGCCATCTCTAATCAGGACGCTGTGCCCATGCACTGATCGAGAGATCATAGCATGTTCTCCGGGACGGCTGGGCCTGGATTGCCGTGAGTCCCGGCCGTGCTCCCAGTTGCATCATGCATGACCTGTCTGTCTAGTGGATTCATGTATGTGATGCGCGCACGTCAGTACAATGGCTTATGTTGTGCGTGTTTTCTACGTGCCAAAGCTAGGTCAAATGTAAGAAATTAAACAGATTGTTCACTGCATCAGCGTTCAAGTCAGCTATGAAATGCGCCGGTTTTCTTTATCCTGCATCAATGCAATTTGGTTAGCGATGCTCGATCAAGTTGCGTGTCGAGTACGGCGAATGCGAACCAACCAAATCATTCAAGCCCTGCACATGCTCTGCAGGGATCAGATGCCTTCGTCCCTTTCCAACGGTGGTGAAAGCTCCCTGAGATATTCCAAACTTGCGTTCTTCAGTTAAGCAGCGCTTTAGCTGCATCTCCAAAAAAAAACTGCTAGCCATTCGATTTCTCAAAGGATTTATCTGTTTGTCTGTTCTCACGGCCGGGTTGTAATCTGAAGGAGCTGTTAAACTGGATAGATTAGTCGATCGAAAAAAAAAAGGTAATCTTGATTACCATTCGTCGCGGCTATAGTATGAACCAAAGTTTTAAATAGCGCGCTATAGCGGCCGCTATAGCGCTATTTAGTGGATCTGGAAGAGCAACGCTAAGCTATGAAGATTTTAACGCTAAACGATTTTTCCCGCTATTAGCTACTAATAGCGTGCTAAATCCGCTAAATCATGGTTAATTTAGCGCCGCTATTTGGCCTGAATGCATGTGTGATGTACTGATATGTACCAAACTATGGCCTATGGCTCCATGCCTTTTGTTTGTTTGTCTAGCTGTCACTGTTTAGTTGATATGCAGTGTAATGTCTGTCAACTTTGTATGAACTTTGAACTCATGTATATCCCTATGTGATGTATCATGTATTCATGTATCATGTATGAACTACGAACTTTGATGTGATGTGTTAGTGAGACTTTGAACTCTCTGTCCCTATTGGTATTTGTAATGTTTTCATCTCCTATATCTTTATTATGTGTAAAATTACATGATGTTTGATATTTTTTTTTTGCTCAGCCACTAAATGACTTAGCCCGCTATAGCCTTTCTGGGCCTTTTGGAGAGGCAGCCGCTAAGATGCTTAGCCCGCTATTTAAAACTTTGGTACGAACACTAGCAGCTAGCTAGTGGCACAGCCGTTGATCAGCCGAAGTGATCAGGCTAACCACACCGGAATCTTCAGGCAGTAGATGCATAAACAACTACCATTTCCTACCAAATATTCACTACTCCAGTGCGATACATTGCCCATCCCAATGATTAGTTCAGATTACAGTGTCGATAAGGCAGAGCCATCCTGTTCGTCGGCGCGTGAACAAGAGCTCACATGCTTGCATGAGCATGAGCCTGGACATGGCCACGTAGGTAGAGCGTAGGTGGAGCATGCAGAGTTGCTACTAGTTTATAAATCCAACTCTTCAGACAAGCCTGCAGGTACACTGCATGTGCACGCAGGCAAGTCCAAGATTGCGTCTGATCCGACTGACGCCAGGAGCACATCGAGTCGCTCCGGCGATCGGCACCATGTGGCTGTGTCTGCAGCAGCGCATGTCTTGCTTGGTCAGTCTCCCGTAGGAGCTGCTTACTGCTCAGACTTGCATTGGCCCATGCTTTCTGGCTGCTTTTATCTCTTTTGAGCATCTTTTTTCTCCGGACACCAACCAAAACGTGACGTGCTTCATGTTCATGCCTCCCTTGTTCCTTCATTGTACAGACACAACGGTTGACGCATCAAATTATCCGCAAGCATTCAGAATTCAGATGTCTCTCCTTTTTCAGAACACGGGAACAGTGGATGTTCAGGTGAAGAACGAACACACACATTTTGGGTGTGTTTAGTTCGCGAAAATTTTTGGCTTCGACTACTGTAGCACTTTCGTTTGTATTTGTCAATTAGTGTCCAATCATGGACTAATTAGGCTCAAAAGATTCGTCTCGTGGTTTTCGACCAAATTGTATAATTAGTTTTTTTTCGTCTATATTTAATGCTCCATATATGTGTCCAAACATTCGATGTGATGGGGAATCTTGAAAATTTTTGAAAACTAAACATGGCCTTACGCGAGACAACAGAGTTCATCGAGGTTAGCTTTCCTGTCATGCTCTCTGCCTTTAAAACATGATAATAGACATCGTAACATGCGTTGGCTAGCTTAGCTAGCTTCACGCTTTCGAAAAGCAACAGTCTCCCGGCCCGGGGGGCCTGATGAACCATCCCTTTCGTGTCCCCACGCCATGTTAGTTGCACATGGGAGGGGTGGCCTTCAGGCAGCAGGCTAGCTAGTGGCCTGTGGCCACCCGGAGATCACGGCCAGGCCCCTACCATTAGCGCTGATCCTGCCTGATTCGCCTTCTCTTGGAAGCATTCTACGCTAGAGCCCCCGGCACCATAGGCTTCATGTACCTGAAAGACATTTGTTAGTTTTTTTTTTTTCTGACGAGAGGGTCAGGCTGCGCTTGCCTTCTGATTCACTTTTGTCGCCTGTCGCCTTCTAAAATTAACAGTGGAGGTTAGATGGAGTTAACTCTGTTACTCTTGCAGTTGCAAATACAGACGACAGATGCAGATTGTTTTACTTTCGGTATGTACCAACAAGAATACGTCAAATGCGTATCCATGTTCATCCATATTTGTATACTCCAAACTACAGTAGCATGGACACAAAAATGTACTATTTTCAGTAGTTTCTCTTTATGTCTCTCAAAAAGAAAACGGCTTATCTTTATTCTGTAGATAGACAAAAGTACCAAAACAGGATGGAGCTGTTCACGTCCGGGCACCGACGATGTGATGGCTGCACGAGGGAGTGAGAGGGGAAGCCATGTGGGGAGCCGCCAAAAATAGATCACAAAATCGCCCCATGACAGCGACCGGAGCTCCGAAACTCATCAGGTCGCCCCGGCCCCGGCCCGCGCGAAAAGAGATTTCTGTAAAATCCGGGACCGGGAGAACGCAACAACCTGCCTACTAGTACTGTGCCTGTACTAGAGAGAATCCCATAGCAGCACTACCCTATTCCCGTTTTTTTCATTTGGCTTTCCGAAGGGCTACCTGCTTACTACGTATCCCCTTGCCATTGCCAAATCCCCTCGACACACCGTTAGCCAGTGACGCAGCCAGGAACAGACCATCATGGGCTATTTCCATCCTTTTAGCGGTCGGGGGTTGCATGCCCGGCTGATGGCTGTCTCTCTGGTCATGAATCATGATTACCGGAGGAGAATCATGATGGTCGCTTCACCTTGAGGCGTTAGGTTTAGAGTACATCCCACAAGTGCAGGCGTCGTACCACTCATCAAGTGCCATCAAGGAAAGAACGGGAGGGCCGGCCCCGGTCGTAGATAGATGCCACACCAACGGCGAGCCAGCCAGCCCAAGGAAAGCGCGCGATCAAAACGACAGCGACGGCGCGCGCACTCCCGGCCATGTCACGCAGCATGTGGGCGGTGTGGGACGGCGCGCGGGCGCGGCCGGGGCTAACGACCGGCCGGCCCGGCCTTCGGTTCGTTAATGGCCCCCCAACCGAGGTAGCGTTTAGTTGCAAAAATTTTGGCAAAATGGCACTGTAGCTATTTTCGTTGTTATTTGGTAATTAGTGTCCAATTATGGTCTAATTAGGCTTAAAAGATTCGTCTCGTCCATTTCGTCTAAACTGTGTAATTAATTTTATTTTTTATTTATATTTAATGCTTCATGCATGTGTCTAAAGATTCGATGTGACAGGGAATCTGAAAAATTTTGCAAAAATTCTTGGGAACTAAACAGCCCCCGAACCGATGTGCGCATTGCCGCTGCCGCTCCCGCGTCGCTCTCCGGCGCGAAACCCTGCCTGCCCGCTCGCCCGCCGAGGCCGGCCGGGGCTTGTGGCTCGTCACGTCGCGCGCCAGTTCCCCGCGCCGGTGGGTAGCTGCCGCCTGCACGTTACCCGTCACGAGGGCGGGCGGGCACGCTCGCGAAAAGTCCCGTTCGTCCTCTCTCCCGCCCGAGGGGTCGCGGTTGCGCGGCTGTAGCTGCCATGTGCCCGCGTCGCGTGCCGAGGCGACACCACCGTCGTCGGGTCAGGCGTCGCTGGCTGCTATGGAGGCCGGTGGGACCGTGGGAGGGAGGGAGGCGTGCGTGCTGGTCCTACTACGTGTGCGCCGCGTTTCGGCAGATCTCTGTGACGACTGACGATGTTGTAGCACTGAAGAAACACAGGCTCTTCGCGGCTGCGCCAGTCGTGTTGGATCGGAGACGGAGATCCCGTAGTGCTGTACTGCACTGCACGCTACAATGGACCCAGAGACTTTTCCAAGGAACTGCCAGCTTCACTCGGTGATCCAAAGGGACTCCGGCAAGCGGGCTTCACTCTTACATCTTGCCCAACAAATCTTCGGAAAGGGCCGAACTGCGCATAGGCTACGGGCTTCTCTGGCAAACGCATAGAAAGCTGGAGAACGTGGGCCAGCGGAGCTGTTGCAAGGTCCTAGCGCCATAGGCCGCGGCCCAATGCGCACTCGGCCCTGTTGTTGGCATAAAAAGGCCATCCATGGCTGCAAAAAACTACGGGCGTGTTTAGATCCAAAAATTTTTGGGGAAAAGTTCCTGTAGCACTTTTCGTTGTTATTCGGTAAAATTTGTCCAATCATGAACTAACTGTGCTCAAAAGATTCGTCTCGACATTTACAGACAAACTGTGCAATTAGTTATTTTTTTTATCTACATTTAATGCTCCATGCATGCGTCCAAAGATTCGATGTGACGGGTACTGTGCAAAAAATTTTGGGTGTTTTTGCCGTCGACAAGAAGCGAGTCTCCTTCCGATCAAAAAAAAAAAAATTATACCCCCTCCGTCTAGTAATAATTGCACGTTTGCAGTTTAAAAAAATCTCAAAATAAATGAACACAATGTATCTGAAGCCTAGGGGAGTACTAGTAGATGGCAGCTGCAGTTCTGTCGGTCACCTTTGGAGCCAAGGGCTTGTTTAGATGCCAAAATTGGGAGGCAAAGTTTGTATAGTAAGCGTCACGTCACACTGTAGCAATTTTGTTTTTATTTGATAATAATTGTCCAAATCTTGATTAATTAGGCTCTAAATGTTCGTCTCGCAAAGTACAACAAAACTGTGCAATTAGTTTTTTATTTCATCTACATTTAGTACTCCATATATGTGCCGACATTTTGATGTGATAGGAAATCTTCTTTTTGCATAGTGGAATTTGGTGGTGAATTCTGGAATTTAAACAAGGCCCCAGCAATTAAAATAGTCATCATAAAAACAGTGAAAACCGGCGGGAGCGGCTCTGGTCCACTCGTTCACCTACTGAGCTGCGTAACAGTACTTTTCTGCTCTGCACTTCTCTGCGCTGCTGGACATCACAAGTACTGTTTATAGGGGCAATAGTGTCATTTGCCATCGGTGCTAAGTTACCCTTTCAAATCCTAGACGTGTAAATATTCGTGGACGGACGGAGTATTTGACTTCCGCCTACGCAAGAGCATCTCTAGGAGTGTGGTATAATCTATTTTCTAAACTATTAAATCTAGCAAGTTAATAAAAAAAATAGCAACCTTAAATTTTATCTTTCTCCAACAGTCTCGTATAACATCTTTCTAAAAATTAAAGTAGAGCTCATATCTATTTTTTCGCTTTAGAGGTACTCCCTCCGTTCATGAATATTTGCATTCCTACCGTTCAAATTTTGTCCAAAAACAACAGCACACAAAGACCAAGGCTACCATATCAGGCCACGGATCCCACTCGGTTTTGTCACCCGTATTGCATGTTTGCGGAAAAAAAACAAATCCTCGTGTACAGACGTGGTGACGTGGTGCTCTCTTCTCCACGAGTTCTCGCTAACTACTGGCGCGGATAATCGAAGGATCAGTCAGACTTTTATAGAAGCAAGAGCATTTTTGTAATTTCACACGTTATATTGGTTCATGTACCCCGATACAAGTGCAGTTATTCCTCCACGGAGGGAGTGCTATCTGTTTTTTTCCTTCGTCGAGGGGCACTGCCGCCGCCTGGATGTGTCGTAGCTGGCTCCTGCTCGCAGTTCAGCAGGCCATGGCAGTGAGTGTGGCTGCCTGCCTGCCGGAGGCGTGCGGTGCCCTGCGCCCCTGCTTGCCAATGGCGCCGGCTGGCAAGCACACGGAAGGAGTTTGGCAGCAGGCAGTAGGGCTGCAGGTGCAGGCACAGCACCACGCTTTCGCCAGGCACGACACCACCCGTGAAGGCACAAGCGGCGGCGGCCATAGTAGCTAGCAAGCGGAGGGCACAACTTGTACGTACTAGGCGGCGCCGGTGGACTTGAAGGGCAACGGCGGCGGCGGATTGGAGACTAGCGCCCGCAGAAACCGCTTTAAAACGGAGGCTGTGTTTAGTTACTCCAAAAATGAACTATACCAAAAAAAAAAAATCATGTCACATCAAACTTGCGATACATGTCTGGAGTACTAAATGTAGATGAAATCAAAAACTAATAGTACAGCTTGGTTGTACTTTGCGAGACGAACGTTTTGAACCTAATTAGTCAACGGTTGGACACTATTTGTCAAATAAAGCCAAAACGCGCTACAGTACATTTTTCACCCTTCTCAGGGGAACTAAACACAGCCGGAGGAGCGATACGGTGGAGTGACAGGGAGTTGTTCGGACTGCGGAAACTTAGAATGATATTTGACAACTTTTTATGTTTAGGGAGCTCTTTTATCAAACTGTTGGAGAAGGTTTTTTTTCTCTTTTTTGCTAAAGTTCTAGAATAGAGAGTTGTTTTACAAAACTTCCAGAGATGCTCTAATTTATCCTTAGTGAGGATTCCTCCCCTTTTAAGAAACCACATGAACACCTTTAGAAAAGGCAGTTCATTGGACAAATTTCTTGGGTAGTTTTAACTTCATTTATTGGTAAGATGCGTATACATACATTGTAGTACGCCTAGCGTTCGGACGTCCGGACGAGATGTCGCGTCCGGACGTGGCCCCAACACACCTATGTCGCTCCTGCGTCCACATCCCGCCTCACGTCACGCGTCTGTCGCAGCGCCCCGCGCCCCGCACAGCGACAGCCACCGACCGCGCTGTGCAACACCCTAATCCACTTTCCAACATCCAGATGAAACTTTTGTAGCATACGTCTAAAATAGATGAAATATTTGGAACATACAGTTGAAACACCATGGCAATATGTGCAACATCCCAATCTAGAAATACTTTTGAAACATCCAGATGAAACACTTACAACATACAAAAGAAAATAGATGAAACACTTGAGACATGCATTTGAAACACTTATAACATACGTGTACAAAAAAACAGATGAAACATTGGGGATAAACATTTGCAACATACGTATACACACCATTGCAACATATGCAAACATCCCGATCTACTTTTGCAACATACGCATGAAACAATTGAAACATACATCTAATACAATTGAAACACTTGAAACATGAGCTTGCAACATATCCGAAAAGCGTCAAAAAACACTTGAAACACAGCATCGCCACGCAAACCATGACCTACCTGGTGGGCAACTGTGGTGGCGCAGGCTCGCTGGATGGTGCGCGCCCGCACACCCGCCATGCCCGTTGTCGGCCGAGAGAGAGGAGACGCTGCTGGATCTGGGAAGGACGCCGCCGACCGGGGTAGGGGAGAGGGCCACCGGATGCGCGACGTTGGACGCTCCTGATGGGTGAGGACACCGGGGTGGGGGGGAGAGGCGCCGCCAGGGTGGGGGAGAGGACGCCGAGGTAGGGGAAGGGGCCGCCGGATTAGGAGAGGAGGACGCCGAGGTGGGGGGAGGAGGACGCCGGGGGTGGGGAAAGGAGCCGCCGCTGGCCAGGAAAGCAGCGATGGCCGCGTTGTCGGGTGTAGGGCAGGACGCAAAGGGATAAGAACGGGGAGCAATGCGATCGCTGCGCGAGTGAGCGGTGGGAGACATCCGTCCATCCGGACATCTTAATTATATCATTATCGTATACATTGATTTAACTGAGAACATCCCATCTGTATTTCGATTCCAAACAAAAGGATCCAAACCTTTGTTTAGATTAATATTAGACACTCTTGCACGGTTTATCTCCGATGAAAGCTCTGCTTAAAAGAGACGTTAAGGAGAACTGTAAGGACTTATGCTACGGTGGCTTGTTCACTAGAACAATGGGCATTGGGATTTTAAAGCTTGCGTGCCTAACCATTTATCTTTCCAATATCTGATTTGGTCTTCACCGCTTAGTTTAAACCTCCCTAGACTTGTGTTTCTGTAAGGTTTTCAGACCTGATTTTTCTTATAAACTAAACTAATTTTATTCTTTTTAATTGAAAAGCAGAGCTCCTGTCGTTACGTTAAAAAAAACCTCCTAGACTTAGGAACTGGTCTTTGACTTCTATTAGGCTTGATTAGAACTACGAGTACCTAGCTTTTTATGCGACTTCTCCTTTTGTCTTATTTGTAAGTACCTCTTTCGAATATTTCTTGTCAGATGCCTTCTTCGTTACACAGTTTCAGTAACCATTTTGTTATTGGATATTTCTTTTGCCGGTCTAAGTTTAAGATGTCACCTCCTTGTTCATTTGGTTGAAATAGTATATCCTATTTAGGAAGTCACTATTTCCTTTTTTTATGTTATTCTAGCATAAGAATCTTCATCTGTATTATTTTATTTTCCCTTCCATTTGCGTAACTTTTTCCTCAATTCTTTGTTTTATAGACTTTTAATCTTTATTATTTACTAGCAACGGTACAACATAAGAAAAAAATCTATCAAATGGTTCGTTAGAAAATGAGGACGAGAAATACTACATCTCTATTTATGTTTTTTCGTTTTTATAAATTTTAATAAGAGCTATAATTGATTTTAGGATAACTATATGACAACCATAGTATAGGCTAATATCGGTAATAATATGACAATATCTTACTAAATTTATATAAATATAAATAAATTTTTATTAGATTTTTCAACTGTTGCAAAGCATAGAAATACTTGGTCATAAATATATCTTAACTTTAATTTCTGCTCTCGTCTAGTAGTGTTGAAGCTCCACTATTCACTCACTGAAGCAAACAAGAAGTGATCTCACAGTTTGGAGCCATAGTGCTGAACTGCTGATCGTTGATGCCGGATTTCTTCTTTCTTGTTTGGACTTGTTAACTGTCAGCGCACGCACTGTTAACAGATACGATCACACGCTACATCGGACGCTTGATTTTGTGTATGAAGTACTAGTCCGTATGAACGTAACGCTTGATTTTGTGTCGTCGTCTCTCGAACCATCGGTGCAGGGACGCAGGGTAGTAAAGTGAACGCGGCTCCCTGCTGGAGTACTACCACCCTTGAAATGAATGACGATGCAGGGACTGTTAATTCTCTAACAACCAACAACCTTGTAACCACTGCCATCAGTGCCATGTGTAGCGCTAGCACAATTTCGTCAATCGCCATCAGTGCCATGAGCAGTGCTGTAGCCTGTAGCACGAAGTGGTAATCGAAAGCTACTCCCACAGAGGTTGGCGGCTTGGCGCAGTGGCGCTGGCGCGAGGGTAGGGCCGGGGACATTAAAACACCGCCTACCGAACGTCCTCTGCCGACCGAAGCAGCAGAGCCAGGCGCCGTAAATGGCGATCGAGTGGCTCTCACATGGCCGCTCTGCCTAGCTCCATAAATCGCCGGCACGTCCGTCGCCCTGCTGTCCTGCAATCCTGCAACCCGGCGCGGATGCATGGGGTCGCAGATCCAAGCCTGAAAATACACGAGGGGGGACCCTGGATGGCTGCATCTGCCTACGCTCGCGCGCAGAGATGCAAATGCCTGGTACACTAGGAGTCCAGGCTAAAAAAAAAAATGCAGGTACGCGCGTCCCGATTCCCGAGTCGGGCACTGGAAAGCTGTAAGGGCACGTACAATGCAAGCACACTCATGGACCTCTATATTCATCCTATATACGTCCTAGTCAGCAAGATTCTCTCCTCTATACTCAATTCTCCCGCACCCATCCATCCTCTATATCATCTTCTATCCACTCTATCCACTGTGAGACTCACTTGTCACTTTATCTAAATATATCCATGTGTGATCTAGTTTTGAAGGATTTATTGAGACGAATTTAATGGTGCAATCGAAATTTAATTTGGATTTTTGGTTTGTGAGTTATAGCATTTTTTTCCTTTGTTTAGCTAGTGGGGCCGCCACTGCCCACCGTAGAGTAAGCATTGTGCTACTCTAAATATAGAGTGAGAGAAAGAATAGAGTATCGTTTTAGAGTACCCAGTGCATCAATTTTTACTCTATATTCATACTCTAAAGCTTTAGAGTATCCTTTAGAGTATCCCACTGCGGGTAGTCTTAGGCTATCCGCACTCATAGACCTCTATATTCATCCTCTATACGTCCTAGTCAGCAAGATTCTCTCCTTTATACTCAATTCTCCCGCACTCATCCATCCTCTATATCATCCTCTATCCACTCTATCCACTGTGGGACCCACTTGTCACTTTATCTAAATATATCCATGTGTGATCTAGTTTTGAAGGATTTATTGAGATGAATTTAATGGTGCAATCGAAATTTAATTTGGATTTTTGTTTGTGAGTTATAGCATTTTTTTCCTTTGTTTAGCTAGTGGGGTCCGCCACTGCCCACTATAGAGTAAGCACTGTACTACTCTAAATATAGAGTGAGAGAAATGATAGAATATCGTTTTCGAGTATCCAGTGCAGCAGTTTTTACTCTATATTCATACTCTAAAGCTTTAGAGTATCATTTAGAGTATCCCACTGCGGTTAGTCTTAGCCTCATATTCCACGTTGACAAAAAAAAAAGTTGAGCTCCCACTCTCTCTCCCAAGGCTACACCATCATCTTGTCCCATCGTCCTGCTCCTGCAGCCATCGTCCTGCTCCTGCAGAGAAAAAGAGTGAGCTTGCAGTACCTTTTCTCCTTTCTCTCCCTCCAAGGCCACCATCCAGCCGCCCACAACGCAGGAGAAGCGTTCTCTTCTGCTCTTTGTCAGGTGGGGAAGCGTTCTCTTCTGCAGGCTACTACATACGTCTGCGAGGCCAACAAACGAAGTGACATGGCATGTTGATGCTGTGGTGGAGGATGGGGCAGTTCGCCAGCTGGCGCATTGGGGAAGCCCTAAGCCATCCACCCTGCTGATCGAACCTGCTGGGTGCGCAGATTGGCGTGGATGATCCGGGCCACGTATAGTTCCAAAATTTTTTGGTTTTTGTCCATCACATCGAATCTTTAACGCATGCATGGAGCATTAAATATAGACGAAAAAAACTAATTGCACAATTGTGTGAGAAATCGCGATACGAAACTTTCAAACCTAATTAGTGCATGATTGGACACTAATTGTCAAATACAAACGAAAGTGCTACAGTAGCAAAAACCCAAAAATTTTCTGAACTAAACGTGGCCATAGAAAAATCATAGGAATTGGATTCCTATAGGAATAATTACTGTTCACCCCTTTGGTTCATAGGATTGGAGCAAAGAAATAATATAAGAAACTTTTCTTTGGAATCAGTTTTGGAGGAGAAATGCAGGAAAAAAGAATCCACTCCAAGCTCTTTGTTTTTCTTCCGTTGCGTAGGATCTAGGCAAATTCCTATGTGTTTCATGTGGCTCATCCAAACAACATCTCCCACAAAATTCCTATATTTTCCAATCCTCTGTTTTGCCTATGGATTCCAACCATAATCCTATGTTTTTCATATTCCTGTGGTTTTACTGTCCTACGTTCCAAAGGGGGCCTATGGAGAGTATTCATTTCGCAGGGTATGCCTAATTTGAAGGCATCGATCCTCAACACAGGTTCGCGGGTTCATATTTAATTTATAGTGTAAAAATGTCTCACAAGTACCAAATAGTGTACCACGTTCCTCGACCCCGTACCACGACCCGTCGACCCAAAACTTTGTAGGGCTCCTTTGGTTCATAGGATTTTTACAGGAATACTGTTTACGAAGGATATTTTCCTTCCCTAGCCTTTGGTTGGTAGGATTCTTGACATTCGATAGGAAATCTACCCTATACACATCGATTCCATAGGAATTTTAGCATCCAGTCCAACCTCTTGCTAAAAATCCTATGCACGAAGAACGAGAACGACTTATCCAGCAGCAGTATACTAATCTTTCATCCTGTTCCCTTGGGCTAAAATCTGGCTGGTTTTTTTTTTAGAGAAGCTGATAATCTCAAGCGAACAGGGTGTTTGCTTCTTGTCATTGGACCCACTTGTCTGAGTAATGAAACAAATTCTTACCAAATATTGATTAAGCAGGTGGCTGCCGTCCCGCAATGGGCCACCAGATGACATCCAGTTCCTTTGTTTCCCCTGTGCTCATACTAAAGGCCTTCTTATTAACTTTCCTTTGGTTTGAATTTCCATAGCATCAGCAAAGCATGGCATATCCATTCCTAAACTTTTCCTATTCCTATATATTTCCTATCCTACAGTCCAAAGGAGCCCGTAATCTTGGAAGCCATGCCCCCCTTAACCCGTAAACTCTAACGGGTCTCGTGGGCTCATGGACCACAGAATAGCACCCTCCGCGCTGAGCATAACCGGTCGTGTGTTAGAGTTTGCGCTCCCCAAACGGTTGCACAACTACTATTCCGTTCCAAAGAAAAATAACAACCCTAAGTTTAGTCTAAGTTAAAACTATCTTAGGATATTTTTGGAAGACGCAATTCTAGAAACATAGGGATAGGAAAAACATATAGAAATGTATATAATACCCAAATATCTTGAATACTATGGATCGAAAAAAAACACAGGAAACTATAAGACTGAAAGTTTCAATGAAGCGTAGGGAAGCACGAAAATTCGATGAGAGTGTGTAGCACAAAAAAAAAACTTTCCACGAGTTCAAACTTTTGGTAAAATTCATATAAAACAGGCAATTCCATTAAAAAAGAGCTTTATATGCAATTCTATATATTTCCAATTCTTCAAATTTCTTGATTTTTCCTTTATTCTAAATGGGTTTTATGTTTGACAAATTTTATAAAAAACAATATCTATATTTATGATTCCAAATAAGTATTCTATGCATATATCTCATGTCGAATTTAACAAAATTTATCTAGTATGACAGACGAAAGTTTTCATTTTATATAAATTTAGCCAAATTTAAGATGATTTTGGATTTAGCACACCACATGGTAGAATTGAATTCTTGAAAGGAGGGAGTACTTGAAAGGAGGTGACATGCTAAAACATGTACAGTAGTGAGGTGTGCATGAGCTGTCCACTTCCACTCAAAGCCCACTCGTACGACTGCCACTAGGAAAGCAGCTAACCCAAGACCAAACCTAAACCGGCCGCGCCCCCTTTTGCCACGAACCTGAGCTGTCTGGCTGGCTAGTACACTAATCGCGTACGCGTAGTCACGTTGTATCGCCTCATCAGTGTTCACCACAAAAGCAGGAGCATTCTATAAGCGCCGCTGTCTGCTGCACACCGGAGTATACGTAGCAAGTATAGATCGATCAATCAAGAACGAATCGTGGATCGGTCACAGATGATCGATTCCTTCGGTTTAAGGTTACCTTCTCGTCTTTTCCGCCAAGCAGATAAATGCCAGGACCGTATTTGAACTAGCCGAAAATATATGAACCATGCATGAGCATGACCAAACGTTGAGAGTGCAGCACTGCTACGACGAGTGCAGCTGCACGACTCCTTACTCTAGCGCGCTGTTAAAAAACTCCTACAGCTGGTAGTAATAATTCACCGCAGCGATGCATCTACCAACGAACCATCTTAACTCCTCCCCTGAATGCACTCACCCACCCACCCGTAATAGTAACATGGGCAGTAACATTCCCTCCACTATATAAACCCCCCTCGGAAAACCCCGTATCCCCACACCAGAACCCGCGAATCACAGACGCGCGCACACACACCCCCTCAAGCTCATACTAGCAGCTTTGCTTGCTGCACCACTGCCAGCATCGTACGTGAGACCGAGAGGGATGGCTGCTCCGAAGCTCGCGACGCTGGCGCTGGCCGTGCTCCTGGCGGCGACCGTGGTGGCTCCGCCCGCCGCGGTGCGCGCGGCGATGTCGTGCTCCACGGTGTACAGCACGCTGATGCCGTGCCTGCCGTTCGTCCAGATGGGCGGGGCGATGCCGCCCCAGCCGTGCTGCGGCGGCATCCGCAGCCTGCTGGCGCAGGCCGACAACACCCCCGACCGCCGCACCATCTGCGGCTGCCTCAAGAACGTCGCCAACGGCGCCAACGGCAGCGGCACCTACATCAGCCGCGCCGCCGCGCTGCCCAGCAAGTGCGGCGTCTCCCTGCCCTACAAGATCAGCACCAACGTCAACTGCAACACGTACGTCGTCTACACGCTAGCTCCGGCCGTCTTCTCTCATTCTACTACTGCTGCAGTTATCTTTGTTTCTTGATTATCATTGTCTTCTGTGTTTCTGGACTACACGTGCTGTAACTTTCTTTATCTTCTTTTTTCTCCTCTTTGCAGGATTAACTGAGGCGTCCTGTGCGTGTCCCGTGCGAGGAATGCATATGGCTCAGAATAATAAAATGATGCTACTGGTATTTAAGCTAGATCGAGTGTGGACTAGATCGAGATGTGCCTGTCTCTAGTCATTTATGGTGTTTATTAGGAATCGTCTACACAGTTTGTAACGGTGTATCGTGGATGCATGTTGGTGTTGCCGCGAGCAGAGTAGTCATGAACCGATGTGTGCGCTTCTGTGTACTCTCTATGTAATGTGTGGGTGCTTTCTGCTTTGGTCCAGATGTATTCCCTCGTGGAAGTAGATTGTTGCAGTATCATTACCGTGTGCTTTGTTTAACTTGAGATTCTACTGGAAAGGAACATGCACGGGTAAGCTGGACCATGGCATAGTCCAGTATGATTATGAGATTGAAAAAACGGAGAAAACAGTTCAGCAACCAGGAAACTAACTAATCTCAACCGGAGTACATACATATAGAAATATAGAAGTCATAATAATGAACAAATTCACCTCATCTGAGTTACCCCTAGGCCAACCGGTAGTCCGGAAGGTTAGCAGCCTAGTTTGAAGTCATCTTCCCAGAGGACGCGGACTTCTTCGGCAATGTGATCTCACGAAGGAGATTTTCATGCATTGTCAATTGAACCGTGCCACGGGAGGTGTTCGTCAGCCGATCTCAAATTTCAAAGTCACATGTGGACGTCCTCTCCTTTCCGAAATGCTGAGGCGTTGCGTTATTTGCCGCCCGGCCGGATGGCCGCGGTGTGCCTCGAAAAACACGTCGAAGCTGCTTCTTGCTGTGATTATGAAATTTGAGAGTTTTTCATTAAGAAAAACTTGTGACATAGTAAAGTGTCTGTCTCGTACCTAGCCGTTACTACACTGAAGGGCTTCAGTGAAAAACTGAAGCTGGGAAACTACAGAGGTGCCCAACGGACTCGGGAGCCCAATACCAAATTTAAACTAGGATTAGGCCCATTTGCTAGTTCGCTATGCTAAAAAAAAAAGCACGGCCGTTGTAGTGTTTTTTTTTTCACAACAAATCAGGATCAGCAGTAGCTGCAGAAACAAACAGCCAAATAGGGTGGACATTTCTGCATTCTATATCTATTGTATACTTATTATTAAAAACCAAAGTGATTCTTTGTCCTTTTTTGATAGGAGTGTTTCTTTATCTAATATTAAAGAGTGAAGTGATTTTTCGTCTATCTTTTTTTTTACTTTTTAAAGTGCCTTCAGGCCCTCCGTACTGTATGTGATCCGGTTTTACAACCCGATGAAAAGCCCTAAGTTTGGTTCTAGCAATCAGTGACAATGTAGGGACTAAAATTTAGTTGTGTCACATCGGATGTTACATGAGGTGTTCGGATACTAATAAAAAAATAAATTACAGATTCCGTCAGTAAACCGCGAGATGAATTTATTTAGACTAATTAATCTGTCATTAGCATATGTTTATTGTAGCACCACATTGTCAAATCATGGACTAATTAGGCTTAAAAAGTTTGTCTCACAAATTAGTCTCCATCTATGTATTTAGTTTCGTAAATAGTCTATATTTGATACTCCATGCATGTGTCTAAACATTCGATGTAACAGGGACTAAACTTTAGTTGGGTGAACCAAACACCTACTTTCAATGAGTTGTGATTGAGCTAGAGCCCACGTGATGGTGATGAGCAAGGCCAGGAGATGGTGAAGATGGATGTGGCGGAATCGCCTAGTTTAGCACTCTTTCAGGGCGCTTGCCTTCCACTGGACACTAAGTGCCCTAAAAGTGAGCTAAACCAGATGATTCCGTCGAGCACACCCGACGAGAGAACTCGAACACTCCACATTTTACACCCGGGATCCAATAATGAGTACAAACTTACAATACTTAGTCCATTTCATACAACACAGAGTCTCAGAAATAGTTATTACAATACCAGAGGTTCAGAGAGCAATAAATAAACAACGGAAACAAGCTACGACAAGCGGAACGAAATGAGAATCCGTCTGTGCCCACCAGAAGAATCCTCCACACAAGGCCTAACTGCTCAAGGTGCACCTGCAACAAGGGTAAAATAAACCCTGAGTACACAATGTACTCGCAAGACTTACCCGACTGGGAAATATACTTCCCGACTCTCAAGGGTTATGATAGGCTTTCTGGCTGGTGGGTTTTTCTTGTTTGCGGAAAACAGCACTGAGAGTGTGTCCTTAATTCTGTAACTTTTAGAAGTCGTATTTTATTCATTAACCAATAATCTATGTAAGCACCTATGCTATAATCAAGCAAAAGTTGAGTAATTCAGGACCATTACTCCATCTTTCAATTTCCAATTCTTACTACGATGCCAGAGCGTAGTCAAGCCGTACCGTCACGCAGAAACGGCGATTCGCGAATCAATGTGCCCAGCTGGGTACCCCGAAAAACACACGCCTCGCTTGTACCCTAGGCACAAGCAAGACCAACCCGTTCCCCTCCTGTCACGGGTTTCCAGGTCCCCGTCCAAACTTGGACTCCTAGCTCCCGTACTTGAGGTCCGGCCTCAATACGGTGCTAAGACCTCTACATATCCCCGCCTCCAATCAGTCGGTCCGGAAAGAGCCGGAGCCCATGACAAGAGAGTAACAAGTCTTCCTAGCCCCCATCCGCTAGTATATGCTCGGTATAAAAAGATCTGTGACTTGACCAGGGTCCATGTAACGAACGGTCCTTAATTGACACAGACAGGGAAACAGTGCAACCCAATTATGCCCCGTGGCCGCGGGACACAACTTGCTACACCCACCAATACCCATACCACATCCCTGCCCGGTCGCCATTTCCTTTCCACCATTTTATCCAAAATGTAATAACCATATGAGTAACTCTCTATTGTGAGTAACGACAGGTTACTCACTCTACCGATGATCCTAAGCAAAGCAACTACGCGATCCTGTTCTAGTAAGACTCATGGGTATATATATATATATATATATATATATATATATATATATATATATATATATATATATATATATATATATATATATATATATATATATATATGCATGTGGGTATCATAGAAATTCCTGCCACGTAAATGCACAACATTTAATTATATATAAGATTTGCAAAAATAAAGGTTATGCACCGGGGCTTGCCTTGGGCAGCCGCAAAGTCAAAGGTGTCAGGGACAAAGATTTCCTCCTCGAACTCCTCAATGACTTCCTCGTAGTCCTGCTCCTCCGCGGCCACGTACTCGACCTCCTCGTGATCTACATGCATGCAATGATAACACCTCACTTAAAAAGGGTGACAACGGTAACTCTAAAACAACAACTATTAAGCTAGTTAGCTAACTCTAAAGACCAACATGCCAAGTCATCCACTACCCTTAAAACCAATAGCTAACCGGTCTACAAGCTTCCTACCAACCAAGTTGCATCACTTTCTTTTGTTATTGTTTCGACGTCTACTCGATTTGAAGAGCTTAATTACCACATCTAGCAAGCAACTAACATGTACAAAAGTTTTAGTAAGCACAGCACAAAGCCATCAAGCTGCTGTAAAAATTTTAGGGTTAAAGCTATTACGGTTTTGCCGCAACAAATCCTACACAACTTAATATCTTAATAACAATCGTTTTTACATCGGTTTAAAAAGGCTTAGCCTCACTACAGTTACACGTGAAGTGATTACATCCACTGCTAGAACATGAATTTACTGATCTAACAAAACTGGTCTCGAAATTTTTGGACGCTTAAATAATTTATTACAATTTTCCAAAGTATAGCCACTTACATGAAATCATAACTAATTTGATTTCTCTAAGAAAAAGGGAAACTCTAATTGACAGCGCGGCCCAACCCAGGCGGCCCATCCGCGCTACGCGCGCGCACGGCCAAACCGCGCGAGGCGGCCCGCGGCGACGCGGCCCACGACGGCGCGGCCCACGCAGGAGGAGCCCGCGCGCGTCGGCAAAATTGCAACCAAGCCCCTGAACTAACTAGAAAAGCTGCGACCAAACCAGGCACTATTCCTACCCTCAAGGGTTTTGCAAGAAAACCCTACCGAACAGCTGTCTTCACCACCGGGCGGTCCCCGACGCGCCCCCCGCACGCCGGAGCGGCGTTGGCCGGCACTGGCCGGTCACGCCGGCCACCCAGGGTCCCTAGCGACCCGGCTAGCAGGCCGACCTGCAACAGCAGCTTCAACGCCTATACTAGGCAGAGGTAAGGGGGCAGCTGAGCTCGCGGAACTAGTGGCCACGAGGAGCGGCCATGCACGACGGTGGCGCGGCCGTCCCGGCCACCCAAACCCACCGCGAAGCCAACCAACCGCTGAAAGAGCACCCCTGACCTACCCCGGTCTTGGCCACAGTGCACGAAGAAGTTGGAGAACGGCGGGGGAGGCTGGCCACGAGCGACCCGCGGGGCTAGGCGGCGCACCGCGGCGGCACGCCCGCGGCAACGACGGCTAGGAGGCACACGGTCACAGGGGTGGTGCGCGGGGTGCAAGGTAGGCGAGGGCGACACTGTGGGTGCTTACAATTGGACTCGAGGAACATGGCTCGCCAGCAATTTAAGAACGCGGTCAAGCTCGGCCTAAAGGCCTGATGCCGGGCAAACTCCAAAATTGGAGCTCGGTGGCGAGCAGCCCGGGCCGAGGTGGGGACGGCGACTGGGTACTGGGCAGCGGAGCACTGCGCGCAAGCAATTTTTGTCCGAGGCGGCTCCACCGACGGTAGTCGACCAGCGCGGACTGGCGAACAAGGCGGCATGGGAGGGAGGAGAGGTCAGCGGTCGCGTCACTTCCGAACGGTAGCAAGACGACGCGCGCACAGGGTGGGAGACGTGCACGGTAGACCGGTCGGCCGGCCAGGACACGGACACGACGCCGCGCTGACCCCGGGCGCGCGCAACACGACGACCGCGGCAACGCGACTGCCGCGACAGGCAGCCGTGGCGCAGAGGGGCAAGCAACCAAGGGGGGGCAGCGGCTGCAGGCGGACGCAACGTCGAGAGGGAGACGCGGGTCAGCGCGCGCAGGCGACAGGCGACCAGAAACTGGCCAGCGCGGCCAGTACGGCGACGACGGCACCCACGCGTGGTGACCGCGCACAGACGACAGACAGCCCGACACAAGTGTTGTGCACGCAATTTAAAGCGCGCGAAACCTCTAACTTAGCTTGACTCGAGCTCAAACAACTAAACGTTGCCTGAGAGGATACTTAAGGCTAGCTACCGGGGCTAAGCCAAGGCACAACAACTGACGAACTCAAGCAAGAACAACCTCCAAACATGGCCACGTCAAGCTGTGCTTCCATTAGAATTTATTTCTCCAAAACTGATTTTTGTTCGCAAGTCCGATTTCCAAGCTACAAGAAACTCCAGCTACGAGCACCACCTCGCTGAGACACACATTGCACTAGCATCTACGAAGTTCGTACTACAACTTCGCTTAAAGTTCGCCCCTACGCTTTATAGTATTTTTGTTAAATAAAATTTCATTCCCAACCTTAGTTGATATATTTCGGTTATCTCGTCAATCTTCCAACAACATTTTTACTTGCTATTTTAACTTACCGAAAAGGTTCTAAGCACTTCAACACTAAGCAAACACAAGGAACTGATGCTCATGCCAAGTTTAGATGCATGGTTACACGCGGTAACACCGAGGGTGTTACAATGGAGATCAAGCCACATGAAGCAAATGCTCACCCATTATAGAAGGAGATGAAAAAAAAGTCCGAAGGTAAAGGTATATGTTATGGGTTGCAAGTCGAGATGCAATAGATAGCGTTCTATTAAGAAAGTCAGGTTTAAGATACATAGCGTACTATTAAGAGGAGAACTCTAAAACAAAGACGGATATATGGTGCCACTAGGTTTGAACTAACTTTGCATATGCATTGGACGAACATAGATGTGGTGAGAAAGCAAGTCAAAATGATTTGAAAAATGTTTTTGAAAAGCTAACTCAATTTTTAAAAGAGTTTTGTTCAAGTTGGAACACATTTGGAATTAGCAAATTTGAATAGCACTTGAGAGACGGGACTTACTGTTGTTTTCAGCCCTCACCAGATTTATCCGGTGCCCTGGCTGGGGGATCACCCGAGTTCAGGGTAGTTCAAAAACCCTGCTGTGCTAACTGTGCACTCACACATGAAGCGTAACAGGTGCAAACCAAACCGAGACAAGGTGGACCTATCATGCCGCATAGGAGGCCCAAACCGAACGGAGTATCTCGACTACTTAGCGAACAAGGCATAGACTAGATATACTTAGTGGCTGACCAATCTATAGAGGATTCACTAGGTTCCGATTTATATTCCTCGTAACAAACTAGACAATACTACCAAAATGGTGGGGCTTCTTTTAGTATTTTTAAGTAGTAATAAAACACTATCACTAGTCATAGCACATGGGAATCTCACTAGGAGGCATTTAGTAAAAAAAATTTATATTATACTTTGAATGCTAAAATACTATGAGAAGCCCACCTCACTGAGAAGTCTAAAATTTTAGTTGTGCAACCAAATACTATAATTAGGGTTACTCGATGTAAACCCTATCTTGACTATATAATAAAGGATATGGTCCCAATATCATCATCTTGGTGGTTAAAACCACCGGAGGGAAAGCTGAAAGTGAATTGTGATGCTTCTTTCTCTCCGAATTCGTGTGACGGTGGGTGGGGATATGTCATTCGTGATTCAGATGGCGATGTGGTAAGTGCGGGGCGTGGAAGAGTGGAGTTAACGCTTTCCAGGCCGAGGTAATTGGCTGCACACATGGAGTGCTGGCTGCTGTAAACGCAGGGATCTCCAATCTTATTCTGGAGACAGATGCTACGTTGGTGCAACAAGCGATCAACTCTGGAGACTACAGTCTATGGCTGGGAGTCTCCTGGAGGAACTGGATAGTTTGGTGTCTGCCAATTTTAATTCGTTTGTTTGCTTAGCAGTTCCTAGAGAATGTAACAAGGTTGCTCACGAGTTAGCAATCCTTGGGTGTGCTTGTACTGAGGGATCTGAGCCAGTTTTGAGCTCTCTTCCAGATCATGTAAACGCTGTAATCACTGATGAACAATCAGTTTATGAGTAATGAGAAGACACCCATTATAAAAAATAAATATATATCATCATCTTGGCTCTTAGCTATCAAACATCGCATCATCAACACCTCTGCAACAAAAACGTCCGGCGCATAGAGAAACCATTCTCCACTAGGCATATGGTACCTCTCATATCTGACCAGTATAAATTCGTGTTTCTTGTGGGTACCACTCGTTTCCTATGGCAAAACGCTGATCTATTGTCGGACGCATACATAGGCAGTCGGTGGACGTCGTCTTCTTCCAGTCCGCCCGTAGTTACTAGTGGGCGCTGAGTAGGAGTGGCCGACATGGAAGGAAGGACCGGAGAAGATCCATGGCCTCCTACGTCCTGTCCAAGCGTCCATTGTCATCCTGAGACCCGGGGCTTTCTGATCGTGCAGATTGCAGGCTCTTGGTTTGAGGAGAAAATTCCTGACACGATTGATTTGCGCCGGAAAGCAGATTGTTCGTGCGACGAGACTCGTGAAGTTCGACGTCAGCTGGAAAAATAGCAGAAACAGCCATCGTTCCGCAGCCACAAGCTGCCACCAGCGTGCTACGCCACAAGTTCATTGAACTGACCTCTGAGAGGTTATCCTAGTTGGATTTGGATCCGCTAGCGCTGCAAGTCGAGGCTATCTCGATTCTGAACAAATTAATAAAGGAGGTTCAGGCTACCTCGCTCTGTCTCACTCCCATTTGTGGAGAGTAGAATATTCCTGAATCCTGAGAGAACACGACCGCTTCAGCTCAGCGTGATCCTTCAACACAGCGCAATTATCGTATTCCCGAACGAATGCAACGGATATGGATCGGTCTACGACCCATCGGCCTCTGTTTTTAACTGCCTCAAATAGCTCAGGTTCAGAGTATCCCAAGCAACAGTTGTAGCAACCAGCACAGTGATGCTAATGTCATGCGAGGTCTCCAATTCTCCGTAGCCACTAGCCAGGTGGCCACCCGCGTCACTGGTGGTGCGCGCCACAAAAGCTCACGCAACACGACTCGGACACTCGGTACTTTATGCCAACTGCACTCGCTGAGGTGCGAGGTTTTGATCGCGTCGCAGTTTGTATATTGCGAGCACGGATTCGATACGTAAGAAATATCGCATTCTACACGGTGCGTCCAACGAAACGTGCACACATCCGATGCGAAGCACGTAATCCTTGCTGGGGTTGGGGGCACACCCGCTTTGGCCCATTGTGTAGAGGATATTTTTTCCCATTACTCAGGCCCCGCACAGAAATATCTCACAGCTGACCGGTAGTACAATAGTAACACAGCACGGGATGCATGTACCAGTAGTGCAGAGCTTACACGCGACAATCAACAGTAAGAAAACAACGTGATACTTCCTCCGTCACGAAAGAATACAATTACGGGATCCGTGTCAGTCCAACTAGCCCAAATTTAACTCAGTTTATAGTAAATAGTATTAGCATTTATGTCTCTAAATAAATTTATTGTGAAAACATAATCTATATCTAATCTAATGATATTTATTTTGTATCATGAATGTTAGTACATTTTTATATAAATTTAGTCAATATTCAAACGTTTGACTTTTCGAAAGGTGAGAATTGCATTCTTTTGTGGACGGAGGGACTATAATACTAATTTGTTTGCGATGGCTCTACTGTTTTGCCTTTATTTTACAATATATATAATATTGTTGTACGTCTAAATATACGTTATGTCTAGATAAATATTTAAAACTAAACAACGTATACTTCGGAGCAGAGGTATTTCATCGAGACGGGGGCAGTGGACTCCTCCCAGACGCCTTAGCTCTATAAATTTTTAGAGCAACTAAAAGTTCATGGAGATGGGGGGCTCCTTAATTCATTTTGGCGAGTACAATCAAAATTCTAGAAAATGGTTGAGCTACTGAACCATGCAGATTTTTGAAGTAGAACCGAAAATCATGAAGTAAAGCAGTACCATACTGCCAAAGCTAGTCTCACAACATTGAAAAACGAAAGAAAAAGTCGTAGGAAGAGTTTAACTTCTTGAGAATCAGCCGTATACTGGTTAAATTCGAATGTAATGTGCACTTGGTAATTACCTCGTCGTCATAGATTCTCTTGAGATATCTCTGATGCATGCGTGCTTACTTCACAAGAGTTGAAATCGCAACTGAAAACTTGGATACTTGAACAAACCATCCACATGAGGTTGGGGATGATGACGAGTGCTATATATGGAACTTCTTTCCATCGTATGTGTTGGACTGAAAAAAATATCTGATCACAATAAAGTACGAAGTGGTGATAATTCCAAGGTCACCGTCTCAATAGTACCATCATCAAAATCGCCTCTTTAAAAAAATAAAGTGCCAAGCTAAAATGACAGTAGCAACAGCAGCTGCTGGTCTTGTCCCATTCGAGCCTTTCTAAGCTCGCAATCGGAGGTGCACATATGCAACAGCTCCGGATTTGCCTTTCAAAGAGAAACAGCTCCCGGTTTGTTAAAAATACACACATCTACCTGGCCAGATAAACTATGCACATCATGACAAGGTTGCTGATCTTGTCACTGGCTTTATCGCTTTATTTGTGGTTGTGGGCTTTACCTTTACTGCACACACGTTTATTTTGGAAGCTAGGAAATGAGTTCGTGCATGGACGCTTTTGTGCTGATACTCCCTCCGCCCCCGTCGCATAAGTATATAATTCTACATTTATTCTAAATAAAAATTATTTAAGTTTAATTCTATAAAAAGATATTAATACGAACCAACCAATGTTATATTCGTCAAGGAATATATTTTTATTATAATACACAGTGCCGGCCCTAGGGGAGGGTCACGGGGTGCGACGGCCGAGGGCCCAAGCGAGGGAGGGGCCCAAGGCCAGGTATACAAAACCCACGGTCCTATAGTCCATTAGCAAATTAATGACCGCGCAAGCAGCCGAGTAGTCGCGCAGAGACCGCGACGAGCGATACCAGAAGTTGCGCGACGCGCGGAGCCACCGGCCGCGCCGCCGCAAACGACTCAGTGCCCGGCGGAGGCGACCAGGCGTCTAGGCCTCTAGGTCCAGGGTTCTACCGATGAACGACGACGATCAGTTTTGCGATCAGCAATTCAGCATCAACCGATCAGTTTTAGTTCACCAGTATCAAGCTCTAGGTATTTTTTTCCTTGTTTATTTTTAATCCAAATTAATTATTTTTATAGTATTTCAGACTTCTACTTGTACTTTGTACTAATATAGTCGTGTTTTTCTTCTAATTTAGATATTAGAATTTTAGAATGTTACCTAATAAACATTTGTCGGGGTTGAGCATAGAAAACGAAAAAGACTAGTAGAAGCACCTAAAACTTATGTTAAATTAAAAATATATCATTGGATTTGTTTTCACTTTGCAAATAAAATTAGCGTTATATATATTATATAAGGTATTATACATGGTTTAGAGGGACGTCGCGACGAGTTCGCCAGAGGCCCTCAAAATCCTAGGACCGGCACTGATAATACATATAGTTGAAATGATGAGTGGTGATGATATCTTTACAAACTCAGTTAAATTTAAGATTAATTAACCCTAAGGTAGTACTTTAGTTGGGGTTTAATTAGATGATAGATGAGCAGGCATGCACTACCAAGGCAGCTGCCGCGTATGCAGCCATTCTTCATTTCACTTGTGTACTGGCGCTTTCTCATCGGACTGTGACAGCCCGAAATACGTAGTAAAGTAGACAGTAGACTAGTCGAGAGATAAGGCTGCACTTGGCTGTCTCAGGATAAGCATCCTGCTCCTGCCTGTAACCTGTGTATTGGTAGGCAAGTAAAGCTTTATTCTTAGTGCGTACTAGTAGGGTTTAAGGATAGATTAGACTAACTTTTCGGCGGATCCGCAGTGTCAGGAGTTGATACGATGATGCATGCATGCGCACTATCCAACGGAAAAAACGTTCGACGAAACGAAACTGCTATGGCGGCATGCGCTACAATGTTCTTGCCAGTGTGCTTCAGCGTTGCTATCCATCTTGTAAAAGCGAAAGGAGCCCTCATTCCTACTCTTCTTTCCCCTGCCTACCCGGTAGGCGGTAGCTAAGAAGGGACCTCGGTATCTCTAGTTGCAAAAATAGATACCTATACTAAGGGCTTGTTTAGTTGGGGAAATTTTTTGGGTTCGACTACTGTAGCACTTTTCGTTTTATTTGGTAATTTGTATCCAATCATGGACTAATTGGGCTCAAAAGATTTGTCTCGTGATTTACAACTAAACTGTGTAATTAGTTTTTTTCGTCTACATTTAGTACTCCATGCATGTGCCGCAAGATTTGATGTGACATGTACTGTAGCACTTTTTGGGTTCCCTTTTTGGGAACTAAACAGGCTCTAAAAGACTTTTCTTTCTTTTTATGCAATCGGAAAACAGATGACATAGAAAAAACCATCATTAGGGAAGGTTTAATTAATTAATTCTATAAAAAGATATTAATACGACCCAACCAATGTTATTATATTCTCGCCAAGGAATATATTTTTATAATAATACATATAGTTGAAATGATGAGCGGTGATGATATTTTTACAAACTCAGTTAAATTTAAGATTAATTAACTCTAAGGTGGTACTTTAGTGGGGGTTTAATTAGATGATAGATGAGCATGCTTGCACTACCAAGGCAGCTGCCGCGTATGCTGCCATTCTTCATTTCACATGTGTACTGGCGCTTTCTCACCGGAGTATCGGACTGTGAGTCTGTGACAGCCTGAAATACGTAGTAAGTATTGCGAGTGAGTTGGTTAGAACAAAGTGCGTGATAACGTATTGCGAGTGAAAAGGAAAAGCGGAAGCGATCAATGAAAATGACCGATAAATATCGTGTTGAACAAAGCTTGTACATATATACAAGCCCAAAGGGCGGGTGTCTGTTTATTGAAACGGTGCCTCTACGGAAAACTACGGTGTTCCTATGGGGAACCGTCATTAGCGGTTGTTAATAACCGGATTAATCTAATTGATCACTAATTATCTAATCCTAACAGTAAGTAGACAGTAGACGAGTTGAGAGATAAGGCTGGCAAAGCATATTAGCTGGTCTTGAATGCTTTAAGGAAGGATATATATGGAGAGTAGGTGATGGTACATAGATAAAGATTTGGGAAGACAGCTTGGTATTTATTAACTGTCACTTGTTCTAACTACTTAGCCACCTGTTATAAACCTATACTCCTACCTTAACTAGGTTTTCATCCCTAGTATAGATGCAAGAGATATATATATGAATACTACCTAGCATTACTACTGGAATAATACTAAGCAGTTAATATTAATGCAAGTGACTAGAATGAATGTATATCTAAGAATATCAAGTATCTGCAAGCGCACAGATAATTATACCATTGTAGCTTTTACCCGGGAGTATTCCAGAGTATCAGATTTATCCACAGGGAAGCAGTGTTAAAGAGTTGATAGTTCACAATCATGTATCTACTAACTAATATACCAACTAGACTTAGATAGGGGTGAGTGATAAGTGATAGGAGTTATTCATAATGACACACACATTAGAGAATCCTATGATAAGTGAGTAGCATAGCTAAGTTGAGAGGACAACGGGAGAGTTCAAAGTTCCTATATTCTTCTCTACTACTTTTATGATAACTGAAGCATAAGTAAATATAGCAATCACACAATAACACTTTGGAGCAACAGTACCTTTCTGATCCTCGAAAAAGACTAGAAAAAGGGTGATCGGGGGAAGGCTGCCAAAAAGCTCTACGAAACACCAACCCTAACGTGGTGGATTATAATAATCTACAGAGCTGTCACCTCTGTAGCTACCACAACTAACCGGAGGATTGGGCGCAATTTCAGGTAACCTCTAGTCTAGACACCATGTCTACACTATTAATTACTACTCTAATCACTATAGATAACTAGAGCACTCAATACGAGCGGAGATCCCATGCCAAGGTATAATAACTATACTAACCAATCACATGAAAGGCATAAAAGTAGATAGAGAAGATAAATATATTAAAGCATAAGTCTTGCAAAGGTAAGATACACAGACATACCAGACTTCTGAAGAATTCTCCAGAACTTGAGCGTAGCTCAACTCTCCCTAACTCTCAACTAAAACTAATCTACTACATTAGAGAGAGAGGTAGATCCATTCAAGAGACCCCTCTCAATCCAAACCCTAGCTAGAGAATATGAATTAGGATTTCAGAGATGATCTCAATCCAGGGGCTACAGGGCTGCTTATATAGGACGGTGGGATGCACCAGAGCCCTCGGATCAAACCGACATTGATCAACGGTGGATATGCAACCCCTAAGACGGTGGAGAATCGACGTGAGAAGGTAGCTGCCAAGTGGGACCAGGCTGGGTCAGCTGACCTGGAGGTAGGGCCGGCCGGCCTTGCCCTATGCCAGGTGGGCCCCTCCTTCGGGTGGCTGTCCTCTCGTGTCTTCTAGAGTCTTCTTGAGTTGGATTCGGTTTATAATTCGATATTTTTCCCGTCGTCCTTCATATCTCTCTCCCTTTTCCTGATAACCCCCTGCAGAAACACAGATTCACCAAAACTGTGGAATTCTATCAGTATAAACCCTAATTCTATGTTGGAGGTTGATATATGCCCTTATTCATATTTGGTTGACGGTTTAAAATGAACAATAACTACCGTCAACAACAGCCGGATACTGGGAAGTCATAATCTGAAGATTCAAACGGCAAGGGGAATAATTTGGTGTCCACGATTGATGAATTGATCAATCCAATAAACTCAACATGGGATGAGGACTTGTTGAAAGCTATCTTTTGGCCGACTGACGTATATTGAATATTGCAAATCCCTATCATTTCGGGTAGGGAAGATTTTGTGGCTGGCATTACAACAGAAGTGGTTTATTTTTGGTTAGATCGGCCTATCATTGTCAATGCCAAAGTAAATAATTTGGGTAAAGATGTAATCAAATGCAGGCCAACACTGCATCAAGGAGCCGGCTCTGGAAGAACCTATGGAAATTAAAAATACCAGGGAAAATCAAGATCTTTGGATGGCGGGCGCTCAAAGGGTTCTTGCCATGTCGCGCCATCCTTGCAAATCGGCATATTGGAGATACAGGAGGGTGCTCAGTATGTCAGAACGGAGCTAAAGACATTAAACATATGATTTTCACATGTGACCGAGTGAAGGAAGTTTGGTGTTCGCTGGGTATTTGGGAGAAGATTCAACACCTTCTGAACACTGACCGATCAGGTTCAGTTACCCTGGAGGAAATCATTACAAGAGATGACCAAGTTCATGCTCTCAAGGTGGGTTTCGCGGAGCTGGTTCTCACTGTCGGCTGGTACATTTGGTGGGAGCGCTGGCAAGTGGTTCATGGAGAGACCATCTAACAACCACCGAGGTCTGCCATGGCCATTGCGGCACTGACAGAGAACTATAAACTGGCAGTGAAGAAAACTTCAAGATTAAGGCAAGGATGGAAGAAGCCCCCTGAGGGTAAGGTTATGGTGAATGTTGATGCAGCATTTGAAGAAGATGGGGGTTGTGGAAGTGTCGGTTCAATTATAAGAGATAGTTCTGGAGGTGTGCTAGCAGCAGCTCACAGCTTTGTACCACACCTGGTCGATGCACCAATGGCGAAGGCTTATGCGCTTAAGGAGGGTTTGATGTTAGCGCAACACATAGGGTGCAACCGATTAACCATCCAATCCGATTGTATGGAGGTGATACAAATTATGAAGGAAGGAGGCTTTTCAGCGAATTCGGCAGCTGCAATATATGATGATTGTAATACTGTATGAAGTGGATTTCAAGATATTTCTATTGAGCATTGCAGTAGGGAGGCAAACCAGGTGGCCCATAATTTAGCAAGAAGAGCTAGGCAACACAGGCAAAATTGTACTTGGATCGATAAGCCCCCTAACTTTATTTTAGATCTTGTAATCAATGATGTAACAATCTTGGATGAATAAAGTTTGCCTATTGCTTCAAAAAAAGGGGAAGGTTTAATTAATTGCTCTCTAGGTTTTCACTAATTGCTTTATAGCAGTTTTCCCAAGCTTCCTAATAAAGAAAGGTTAGAATCGTGATCTACTTCTGCCTAAGTATTTGTTTTCATTTCTTTGATTGGGCATTCCAAGCTTCCTTTCTATTATATCTAATGCCCATAGCTAATTTGATTTTGGATTTGCCTCTATTCTTTTTCTTTTTAAAAAAGCTTTATTCGCCGAGAGAGTTGAACAAATAGCATAGCCTCTGGGATGTTGGCCCTAGTAAAGGGGAGCACTTGGTAGCTGTCGGTGGAAAGATGGAAATTGGTTATAAAAAGAGCCAAGCTAGGGATAAGAGATATGATTGCTTGGTAGAATGTAATGAATGCGATTCTAACGGGAACTGGAAAAAGAATAGTTCCAAATACAGGGCCAAAGAAGAGAGACAAAAGAAAGTAGTGAAAGGGAAAGTCAAGTATGCGGATCAAAGTGAAAATCACATAGCTACTAAGTCAAAACGTCCAATGGGAATCGAGATTAACAAGAACATGAAATCCATTAGCAGGTCTATTAGTTATTTCATTATTGGCATTCCTTAACCAATAGAAATAGAAACAGATCGCAAGCATTAACGGACCCAAGGTAGCAAAGGGTGCAGTGCAACCATCCCCTACCCTGTTCTGATTCCTACTCGTGTGTACCTAGCAATGTATTTATTTAAAAACTATTTTTTAAGAAACACCTAATGTTTCAATAAAAAAACTAAAATTATATCGCACGTGAGAAAAAACCGCGCACACCCGAATTTCCCATCTTTTCTTCTTTTATGGCATCTTCTCTAACTCCGACAATGTACAGTGGTAGGAAGCCAGGAAGGCTAGGTGAATGAGCAGGCGTAGGGCCAAGTAGTGTCGGAGGAATTAGCTCCGGCAACGAAGATTAGCAAATCACGCACAAGGTACCATACGTCTAGTGGAGAGTATATCTCTTATCTCGTATGCTCGATGTTGACAAGGGACACTGATGGCTATGCGAGCCTTGTTGCCTAATCTGCTAGGGTTGCAATGACGTACTAGATGAGCGCTCCTTGCCTCAGCTTATATAGCTCAGGAGGCAGGGTTATAGATCCGATCCCATTCTATTGAGTTATAGATTTCCTATTCGGTTATAAGGAGATTTCCTAATTGCCTAATCGGTTACTTTATGTCTATCTTGATCTCCAAGCTTCATTTGGCTGATATATTGTTTGTCCACCAAGTTTGATAGTGTACCTCGTTCTGGTTGGGCCTCGTATTTGATTGCCTCGGCCCACGTGGGCTCTCTTTTATGGACAACAAGGTACACTAGAGTCCATATCATTGATAGGTAGCGATGTTGTTGTGGCTGCTAGGTGTGTGAAGTGGAGAAAGCCAATTGAGCAAGCCAGAGGCCAATGGCTCGGAAATCCCAAGTTGATGGGTTATCAGCGGATCCAACAACGAAGGGTTCTCAAAGGCAAAAGACAGGTGTGGCGGAGGCATCACATGGAGATGATGTCCAATGGCGAGCTCCTCGGGAAGACGAAGTGAAAGAAAAAGATAACCTCATCTGATCTTGATCAAAGGGCCGAAAAGAATCGGGTGTGGAGGAGAAAAATTGTTCGGCGTGTGGTGTGCAGTGCAGACAAGTCCTTAAGGAATTCTCCAGTAGATAGCCGGAGCTTGCCATCATCTTTTTGAAATACATGTTGCTGCCCTTATCCAACTTCCAAGTACTTAGTAGGACTTCCAAAGTGCTTGAGGAGGTACCTCGGCTCAGAAGCTGGATGGGATCATCCGATCCTGGTTCATCCACACGGCCACACCTCAGAAACTGGATGTTTCCGTGCAGAATGTGCCTCTGGCCTCTTCCGACAGAGTGAGCTGAGGCCGACGGCGTGGAGTCCGGCCGGGCCGCCAGCAAAAGCACAAACGAAAAGCACGCGCAGGTCATCAGCGCACGCGCGTGGCCGCCTGATTTGCACGCCCAGCAGGCCAGCACGGACAAGCCGAACAAGCAACAAGTGCATGCGCTACAAGCGTACGATACGAACACAGATATTTCTCATGTGAGAGGCGCGAACTTTTGGAAGGCCAGGCAAGGCCCACCGCAAAGTGACCCGGAACCGACCCTCCGCTCCAACCGCCGCCGAGCAGCGCTGCGCCTCAGCTCCCCGCGATAAAATCTCCTTCCCCGGCCGCTTCCGCCGGGGAGCTTTCCACTTCACAGCCGATGACCCTACCAGAAACCGACCCGGTCCGGCTCGTTCGCGAGAACGTCCATCAAAAAGGCCGCCGGATCACACTGATCACAAGCCCCAAACTTTTCCAAAGCTCTCTTCTGGACTCTGGTCGCAGCTGCAGCGTCCCTCCCTTTTTGCCACCGAGCATCACCTGTGCCGCCGGCGCGTAATTGCACTTGCACCGGGGTCACTGCTTAAGAGGAAGAGTAGGAGGAGGACGCAGCGGCGTTGGGGGTCTCGTCTCGTCGTGCGGTGCGGGACAGCGGGTGCCCATGGGCGTGCACGCCAGGTCGATGAGCTGGTACATGAGCCCGCCGGGGTCACCGGCGCCGGGGAGCGCCACCGAGGCGCAGCACGCGCTGAGCAGCAGCCCCGGGGCGGGCAGCGACGCCAGCTTCGACACCAACATGGTCATCATCCTGGCCGCGCTGCTGTTCGCGCTCCTCTTCGCGCTGGGCCTCAACTCGCTCGCGCGCTGCCTCATCCGCTGGGCGCGCCGCGCGCCGGCTGCGGCGGCGGGGGAGGCCGGCGGCGCGGGCGGGCTCAAGAAGCGCGCGCTCCGGAGCATCCCCGTCGAGGTGTACGGCGCGTGCGGCGCCGACGGGGCCGCGGCCGTCGCCGCCGACGTCTGCGCCATCTGCCTCGGCGAGTTCGCGGACGGCGAGAAGGTGCGCGTGCTGCCGCGCTGCGCCCACGGCTTCCACGTCCGCTGCGTCGACACCTGGCTCCTGTCGCACGACTCCTGCCCCACGTGCCGGGGCTCCGTGCTCGACGGCGCGAAGGCCGCCTCCTCCGCTCCCGCTCCCGCCGCCGGGGGCAGCCAGCGGCAGGGCAGCGAGGCTGCTGCTGCTGCTGCCATCGCCGTAGTCATCGGATGACGTGGACGGGAGGGCGGCCCGCGTGCGTGCCCACTTGTGGGTGGAGCCACACGGCAGGTATGCGAGAGCTTCGTTCCGTGGTCCGTGAGATATTTTGCTGTGAGAGGCCGACGAGTGGGCCCAGCTCTCTTTGTAGCTCCCTAGGTCGCAGTCTAGTCAAGATTGCAGAATGTCCTTCACGATATTATCCCTTCGCTCTGTACTTGTGCTTGGCTTGCTCGTCGTCGCACGTCGCAGCTGGTCCTGTTTGTGTATACTGGGAGTGGATAACGGCGACGGGGTACGCCGCTATAGGCAGCTAGGCTTGCAATAATACAGTTTAGTTTGTACATGTTCGATTTGGCACAATTTTGGAGCACCGATCAGAGCACACAGATGGACTATGTATTTCCTAGATGTTAGATTTTGGATATTATATCTACCGAAATGATTTTGGCATGTCGAAACCGAAATGATTCCATCAATCGTGTGCTCTGAACTCCTCCACGCATGGCTGTGGACTGAGGTGCTGTTGTGATAATAACGCTGATGGTAACGACCGAGACCGACAGCGATATTGCGTTGAAATTAATTGACGCCAACTTGATCAATTATTATGTGAATGCTGAATGCGTGTAAACTCAGATGGTCACGCGTGCTAACAAGTAATGTACAAGTGCAACAGCAATCAGTCATCAAATCATATCGTAACAGCTGGCTGTTTAGCAGAAAAGGGCCCAAAATTGCCCTGAAGGCGTTGCCAAACTTGCTACGAAGAAGTGTCAGGTTAAGGTTTAGCAGAAAAGGGCCCAAAATTCAGACGGTGGTTTCGAAAGGCTGGTCCATTCCAAGTCTGCGCATGTCATCAGCAGTCTGCAACGCAGACGGAACAAACAGAGGGTATCCTAAGTTGCTAAAGTAATCTCGAACCTAGCTCAAGCAAGGTTAATATTTCTCTTCACCGTCAAATTTCAGCAGTCTCTTTTGTTTCTTGTTCTCTTCACCGTCAGGTTAAGGTTTAGCAGAAAAGGGCCCAAAATTCAGACGGCGGTTTCGAAAGACGTGCAATGCAAGCCACACCGGCAGTCTGTTACGCAGCGGAGGAGCTCAGACGGAACAAACAGAGAGTAGTCCATGCACATTGATGATTGATCTATATATAAACACCCATAAAACTACTGTTTACTCATGAAGATTAAGTTAGGTAAGAGGGCTATGGCCTAGCTTGATCTCTACTATGCTCCACTCCTGCTGCTATGTAGTCTCTACCACTGACTAGGTTGCCGCTTGTGCCATTTCAATTCATAACAATATGATATATTATTCTATGTCATTATCGCAGGCTACTTGGACGCATATATAGATCAGTGTATTTCGTGTGGACAAAAATGCTCCTGTACTATCCCTCCCTTCAATCGCTCACACATAGGTTCCACTTGCATCCCCTTCCTCACTCCCAACCCCAATCCTCCACTCCTGATATGCCATGCCGGCCATCGCCATGTCCATCGTCTGCCTCGACGTCTGTGTGCTCACCCGACGATGGTGCGGTTGGATCGGCATGGCCGCTCGCCCCGTGTCGGTGCGGCTGCCGCCCGCCCGCTGCAACCACCGCCGAAGCCCATGCACAATGTGCAGCCACTGCGCTAGATTTCTAGTTACCATATCTCTAGCCGCAGGAGCCTCAAGTGTTCGACGATGACGAGAAGGTGAAGCCGCCCTTTGAAGTTCGCATATGTTCGATCATGTCCGGGCGTTACGAGTCGATGAGGACGACCACTCTACTTCTATTCGTGTCGGCGAGCTCTACGCGACGGCGTGGCTGGCTCGGCGCGGCCGCCCATGCGCCCTCCCAGCGCGACTAGCCGGCAGGGCTGCCCGCTTACCCACGCGCTCTTCCCGTGGCGGCAGGGCTGGCCCGATGCGGCCACCTGCCCACTCGCTCCCCCAGCTGGCTCGGCATGGCGTCCCGCGCACTCGGCGGGAGAAGACGAGAAAGAGATTCTACATGGGTCTAACAAGTGGCCCCATATGTCAGCGAGAAGGAGAGACAAACAGAGAAGAGATATTTTTAGTCCGTACGAAAATATAGAGTTGTTTGTAGATTTGGGCTAAAGACACGGAGAACATATAAAATGACATATTTTCAAGTTGTATAAAGAAAGTTAGTATAACGGAAATGTTGTGGTACGGACGTCCGATCGTCCGGACGTCGCGCTTCTTGGGCATACGTGCTATCAGCCCAACAGGCATGCTCCCCTCTACCTTCGGCTTCTTAAAAAAAGACAACGACATTTCCCAACTCGCATAGCCGTCACAGCGTTCCCCACCGTTCGCCCGCTGCTCGCCTTCTCCAGCGCGATTGCCGCTCGCCGCGGCTTTCTCCAGCACGGGGCGCTTCGCTGCGGGCATGACACCCGCCCGCCGCGACCTTCTCTAGCGCGGGGGCGCCTCACCGTGCGAGGTCACACCTGCCGACCGTCGTTGCCACCTCCACTGCAGGTGCCACTCACCGGGGGCCGCGCAGGCGTCTGCCCACTACTATCCTCCTTCTCCACCGCGACCTAGCGCTGGATCTCGTTGTGCAGGCTTGAAAGGTCCTAATATGGCTAGAGGGGGTGAATAGCCTATTAAAAATTTTACAAACTCACTAGAGCAAAAGGTTAGTATAACAAATAGAGAAAATGCGATTTTGCTCTAGCTTTACAATGGTTGCAAGTCACCTATCCAACAATTCTAGTAACTATGATCTCTATAACAATCAAGGGCTAAGTCACTACGAGCTCTCACAAGCTAGCTACACTAAAGAGCTCAACTAGGTGACAAGCTACACTAGCAAAGATAATTAAGCTCTCAAAACTAATTACACTAAAGAGCTTGTTACAACTAGTTTGCGAAATGTAAAAGAGAGGTATGTGATCTTAATACCGCCGCGTCGAAGAATGACTCAATCACAATAATATGAAGACCAATCACCGGGAGAAATCTAAGAAGTCAATCACAAAGGTAACACACATTTTTTCTCCCAAGGTTCACGTGCTTGCCGGCACGTTACGTCCCCGTTGTGTCGACCACCACTTCGTGGTTCGGCGGCTAATTGGCAATTCAAAGCCAAGCTCCCTAAGAGCACCACAAGAAACTACCGCAAGTGAGGTAACTCAATGACACAAGCAATTTACTAGGGTTGCCTTTGGCGCTCTGCCGAGGAAGGCACAACACCCCTCACAAATCACCTGGAGGTGGCTAAGAACAAGCACCACTCTTGCCACTCCTCCTCCGCTGCCTCCAAGCCGTCTAGGTGGCGGCAACCACCAAGAGTAACAAGAATCCCGCAGCCAATGCTCACCCAAGTGCTAACTAGATGCAAACTCATAAGCAAATGCATTTGAGATCACACAAACTCACTTTGATTTGTCAATCAAGCAAGAGAGATGAGTGGAAGGGAGTATGCTCAACTCAAGATGTTAGGATGTTAAAATGTCCAAGAGAGACCTCTAGGAGCCGACCAACAAGTATTTATAGGAGCCCCAAAAGAATAGAGTCGTTGGCTCACAAAACAGCCACACTCGGGGTGACCGGACGCGCTGGTCGGGCCTGACCGGACGCGCCACAGCATCCGGTCGCTCCACCGCGACCTCCCTGATGAACGCCACGTGTCTCGCTTTGAATCTCGTTCATTCGATCGTAACGTTCACTTAAATGTACTCGTTTATGTACTAGAGTGACCGGACGCGCCGATCAAAACTGATCGGACGCGCCTCGGCGTTCGGTCGCCACGATTCGCGTTGCTGACCACGCGACCGGACGCGCCGCTTGAACTGATCGGACGCCATAGTGCCAGCGTCCGGTCGATTCCAGTAAGCACCCACTCACGATCGGACGCGTCCGGTCGATTGTGACTGGATATTCAGATTCCGACTATGCCGGTGACAAAGTGGAGAGAAAGAGCACTTCCGGGACTTGTCAATTATTGGAAAGATCACTTGTCTCATGGTCATCCAAGAAGTAAAATAGTATTGCACTATCTACCGCCGAAGCCGAATACATCGCCGCGGGTAGTTGTTGTGCACAAATCTTGTGGATGAAGGCAACATTGAAGGATTTTGGAATCAATTTCAAGAATGTGCCATTGCTATGTGACAATGAAAGTGCCGTGAAGCTAACCAACAATCCGGTTCAACATCAAAGAACAAAGCATATTGATGTTCGTCATCATTTTATTAGAGATCATCAACAAAAGGGTGACATTGCTATTGAGAGTGTGGGCACCGAAGATCAATTAGCCGATCTATTCAACAAGCCACTTGATGAGAAGAGATTTCACAAGCTAAAGAATGAGTTGAACATACTTGACTTCTCCAACATGAGTTGATGCACCCCATATATGACATGCCTCTCCTTCGAGCCCCAAGGTACAATTGGTTGACATGTCATACATTCTATGCTAAGGACTTGTTTAGTGCATCTAGTCATAATTTACATGTTCTAGGCTCATTCATGAAAATCAAATGAATTTGAAGTTTATATGGTGCCACTATTGTTTCCATGACTTGTATGATCTAGTGGTAGCATATAACTTGTTTAAGTAGCTTGTGATCCTAAGTGTTTAATCTAGATCACTTGTCTAAACATTTGCTTCAACATGGTGCATGATAACCCTTCTAGTGAGGTGTGAAGAAGCTTGCCCTTGGATCAAACCGAAGCATTTTATTTATGCAAGCAATCTAGGTTGAATCACAAACTTGATCCTCACCCCATAATTCAACATGATAATCTATCTAAAATTGGTTCCTTGTGGTCATTGGTGCCAAAGGGGGAGAAAATGTTGTTCACAAAGATAGATTCTAAAGAGGGAGAAAACCTAAAGGGGAGAATTGATAAAAGAAGGGGATCAACTAAAATTTTGAGCACACAAGTAGGGGGAGCAAGCTCTTAAGGATGATTGTTGTATTTCCATGTGCACTTCATATGTATGTTGCATAGTTATGCATTTCATTTTCTCCGATACATTGCTTATGTGGTGACTTGCTAGTATAATTTGAATGGTATATTGAGGTACTAGCATGAATAGAAAGTAGTTAGATTCTTCTTGCTTAATGTTTTTCAAAGTGGTACTAGAGCCTTGCTTATAATGTTGATCTCACGAGGTTTCTAGTTATGTTTGTGTTTTTCCAAGTGGTATCTAACTACACAAGGTGCTAAGATAGTGTTTATCGCTACTCCGATGGTATCACGCTTCAAAGGTCTATAATCTAAAACACTTAGCACCTATTGATAGTCAATGCTCCTATATTTTCCTATCTAACATGTATGCTTCCAAAATCCAAACATATAGCATACATGTAGGGGGAGCCATTGCTATCAATTTGAATTCATGATCACATGTCCATAATTCTTACACATGGTAATATACTTGGACAATGTGACATGGGTTCAATCAAAATTTTATCATAATATCTTTGTGAAAGGTTTGTCACCAATTACCAACAAGGGGGAGATTGAAAGTCCTATGTTTGGTGTTGGTAATTAGTGACAATGCCTAAGTACTAATCCTATGCCTAAGTTGTATATAGCATATGAGGATTAGTACATTCCAAGGTTGGTGGCAAGATGGACATGGTGATCATGATGGCCACACTTGGATTTGAACGCAACCCTACGTGATCAAGGCAAAGGTATATGCTTAGGGGTTGTGTTTTAGTAACCAAGACACCTAGTGGGTGTGGTTACATTATAGGATAGATAGCCGTACTATAAAGAGGAGAATGACGTGGCTATTGAACTCCTAAGTGCCTTTAGGTGAGCATTTCATAATCATATGCATTTGGATAGAACTAATAACGCCTCGAAAAATGATTGTGAAAATGCTAACACACTCGCACATGACGAGATCACTTGGTGGTGTTAGCACATTTGCGATGGCGGTGGAGTTTGAGCGGTAGAGAGGGTTTGGGGTCCTCTCTCCCTCCCGCCGAGCTTGCGAGGCGGGATTCAGGCGTTTTTGAGGAGTTGAAACGACTATTTTCCACTACGCCGAAAGTCGGAAAAGAAACGGAGGCGAACGGAGGTCACAGAGGTGACCGGACGCTGGACCGGACGCGGTCTCTGTTTGACCGGACGCGTCCGGTCAGCGTTCAGCGTCTGCGCGTGTTTCAGTTTGATGATCGGACGCGCAGCGCGTCCGGTCACTGTCGACCGGACGCGTCCGGTCGTTCAGGGAGCTTACTGGACTCCAACCGGACGCTGGCACTGTGGCGTCCGGTCAGTTCTACAGCGCGTCCGGTCGCTGTTTCGTTGTGCGCTGCTCAGGCTTGACCAGCGCGTCCGGTCAGTTACGGGACCAGCGCGTCCGGTCGATCCCAGCGCGTCCGGTCTGCGCGACGAGCGCGTCCGGTCGGTGCTTCGTTTTTAGCCATTGCGCGATCGGCGCGTCCGGTCAGTGTGACCAGCGCGTCCGGTCAGCGCGACTTCGGCTGTTTCAAGTTTCTAACGGCTATATTCGAAGGGGTACGTCTATAAATACTCGTTGACCGGCTCAAGGCTCTCGCTCTCGAACATTTGACATACTTGTGAGCACTTTGAGCTAAGCAACTCCCCTCCCACTCATCTCTCTTGCTTCTTTGCATATTCGAAGTGAGATTGAGTGATCCAAGTGCATTTGCATTGTGAGATTGCATCTAGTTGGCACTTGGTGGTTGATTTGCTGCGGGATTCTTGTTTCTCTTGGTGGTTGCCGCCACCTAGACGGCTTGGAGCAGCTTGGAGGCGTTGGCAAGAGTTGGTGATTGTTCTTGGCCACCTCCGGTGATTGTGAGGGGTTTGTGCCTACCTCGCCGAAGCGCCAAAGGCAACGTTAGTAAATTGCTCGTGTCATTGCAACCTTTTGCCATTTGGTAGGTTCTTGTGGCGCCTTTTGAGAGGCTCGGTGTGAGACCGATTAGCCACCGAACCACGTGGTGAAGAGGGACACAACGGGGACTAGCGTGCCGGCAAGCACGTGAACCTCGGGATAAATCTTCGTGTCATCACTTTCATATTGTGATTGATTGATCCCGGTGTTCGGTTGTCTTGGTATTCATTGTTGATCATATTGGTTGGCTCAATACTTCGCCCCTCGGTGAAACTCTCCTAACTCAACTCCGCATTACCTTCTTAGTTATCTTTGCTAGCTAGTTAGCTTTGCTAGAGTAGCTCCTTTGTGTAGCTTGCTAGTTGTAGTTGTAGTTTCCTTCTCGGTTTGACTTGTGCGGTTGAGTGCAAATATACTAGATTTGTGAATTGGTTAGGTGGCTTGCAAACACCCCGTAGGCTAAGCAAAACTTGCATCTCGCTATTTGTTTTATTGATAAACTTGTTTAGCTTGTCTTTGTAGAAATTTTAAAAGACTATTCACCCCCCTCTAGCCATCAAGACCTTTCAAGGGCTCCTCCTCCCAGCAGCGTTTGGTGCGGCTCCGTTGCCGGAGCCGTGCGGGAGCCGCACCAAACAGACTTTTAGTATAATTTTGATTGTCCATTAGAGCAGAGATGACATCTACTCGATTAGTGAGAATCGTCCATTTATAATCACATTGGGCTCTATTCAGCCGGCTTATAATCCGTACTTTTTAGCTTGTTTTTTCAGTTAAAATAATATTTTTCTCTCATAAAAAATCAGCCGAAACAATGATTCAGGTTGTTTTTGAGCATATGGGTCTAATTAACCCAGTATTTTTAGATCAGACAAGTCTGCTAAATCTTCCGGCCGTGAGCCCGTTACCTCGGTGTACCTACCTGCTGCAACCCTCCCTGCCTTGCTTTCTTCGGTTCTTCCAACCCCCAGCGTGCGCTCTCTCCTCTCTCTTGGCGACGACTCGGCGCCCGGCGCTGCCGCCCCACGCCAGGTGCCCAGGCCTTCTTGGGGCCCTTCGCCGGCGACGAGCACCACCAGGTACGTCCGCCCCTTGTCTTCCCTTCCCGCTGTGCGAAACCGAGCACCCAAACCCTAACTTACTATTTGTGTTTGGATCTGATCTGATCGCAAGCGCATATGCATGTATTATGCCTACTGACTTCAATTCTTTTGCAAAATTATCGGTTGTACATGCGTACACCCATGTCGTTTACTGGATCCGCCCCTGGGCTTCTATGGCAGCTGAAGGATGGCGAGGATACCGTCTCTGAAGAGCCTCAATGCGTTTCCACATGCGGAGGAGCACTTGTTGAAGAAGACTTACTCTGGCGCTGTTGGTATGATCTATGGGGACCCTATTGTTCTGTAATTGTTGCAAATGATTGCTTAAGTATATGGTTTCGAGGTTTGTCTTTAATTTGCACATCATCGATATCTTGGCAGTGACAATTCTTGGGCTACTTATAATGATTACACTGTTCGTGCATGAGCTGCAGTTTTATCTTACCACCTACACCGTGCATCAGGTATGATTGGTCACAGCTTATATTTTCATGTTTGACTGCTATATGCAACTTTTCAATGTAATATTCACAGAGACTTTTGTTCTCCCCTTCAAATATCTATTAGTTTTTTTCCGAGACACTGTGAATATGCCTGTAGAAAATAGGGCCTTATCCAAGGTAAATGCTTCCATTTCTTTTTCGAGATAATTCTGGTTGGCATGTGGGGGCTGAGTTCAAGCATCAACCAGCAACCTGATCAAAGAATTATTTGGTGGCAATTCATTTATTTGATATGAAACATTATTATAAATCAATTTCATTGTTCAACTACCCATGTGTTTTCTGTCTGTTAATTATCATTGATGAAATTATGGCAGTCATTTTCTTTTCATTGAGTTTATCCTTCCCAACGTATCATGAACCCTTTGCCAGTTGATACTGTCTGCAGTTATCATTGATGAGATTATGGTGAAGTCATTTTCTTTTCATTGAGCTTATCCTTCCCAACACCTGTATCATGAACCCTTCACCAGTTGATACTGTCTGCAGATGTCTGTAGATCTGAAACGAGGAGAAACTCTGCCAATTCATATCAATATGTCATTTCCTTCTTTGCCATGTGAAGGTCAGTTATTGATTAAGTTCAGTAATTCACCCATAAGTATTTTGTGACAAGTCTTTCATTATTTTTGATATATCTGTCTCTGTGTCTTAATTGTTTAGTATTGAGTGTGGATGCAATTGACATGTCTGGGAAACATGAAGTTGATTTGCATACAAATATTTGGAAGGTAACATCTCCTTTTGAAAAAAAAAAATATTTTTTTTAGAAAAATAATACAGTAGCTGGACTAATGAAGAAACATTACATCTGTAAGTATTATTGAGTGCATATGCTCACCAGGTAGAAGCTGGCAACCAATAGATTATGATGGCAAGTTGTTTTTTTATATGTTAATGTACAAATGCAGAGGATATGTACTTTTACAAGCTTTGATTTGTGTCTTGGTGCAGTGTAAACAATACTCTTCATGTATTTCCACGTTTTATAGTTTTCCCAATCCCACCATGTTTTGTAAAAAATGTTCTAGTGCCTTCCTCTAATGTCTAATATTTTCTCTCTTCCATAATACAGCTTCGCTTGGATAAGTATGGCCATATCATCGGTACAGAGTACTTGTCTGACCTAGTTGAAAAGGGGCATGGGGCACATCATGATCATGGTATACTCTTCTCCCTGCAAGGACAAAAAAAGCATAGGATAGTGATAATTATGATAGGAAATACTTTTTTTTTCTGCAGCATTTTACCCAACTAGCAAACATATGCGTGCGTAGCAACAGAACGTACAGCTTGTTACATAGTCACATGGGCGATTTGCGGCTCGGAGATTTATTCAATGATTATGTCATCTGTTGCAATTCGTCTTGGAATCGGACTTCGTACCGTTGCTGGACACGTGCTGTTGTAACTCGTATCAGCACGGATGGTGAGTCCAGGTCGCATATGGGACAGGGAGGGGCGTGAGGGCATTGTGGGAAGTAAAAAGACTGTTGGAAGAGTTCCTTCTGTCTTTATTATTAGTTATTATAGATACAAATAGATGTAGGAAAAGTGCAGCTGCAAGTTAAGTATATTTTTCTGCTGTAAATATGTTCAGTTAGCATGTGGTGTTGTTGGTTGCCCTGGCGATTCAGGCTTCAACCAGTGCCTACCTCCATAGAAGCTGGAAGTCCTAGCTGTTTCCTTTTCCACAAGAGAAAAAACTGGCACCTTTTTGGTAATCTATAACTGACAGAGAAGCGCATGTTCTCAATCTTGAGTGTCATGGGAAAATCTGTATACAATAACAATGACTAAATTGTTGGACCAAAGATGTTTCAGTTGGAATATCTCATATGATGGTTGGACATGAACAGACCATGGCCAAGAGCATCACGATGAACAAAAGAAGCATGAACAAACCTTCAACGAAGAAGCAGAGAAAATGATCAAGAGTGTCAAACAAGCACTGGAAAATGGTGAAGGGTGTCGAGTATGTTATTCATCTACTGGTTCTTATTTAATTTACAGAATGGTATTACAGGTTGTGATTGTGAATTGCATTTTATGGCATTGCTAATAAACTGTGTCCACAATTTTCACAGGTCTATGGGATGTTGGATGTGCAGAGGGTGGCTGGTAACTTCCATATCTCAGTGCATGGTTTGAACATCTTTGTTGCTGAAAAGGTCAGTAATCCAAAATTCCAGATACTATTCTACCCTTTGTACATTTTGATTATGAAGTATGTGTACTTTATTTACATAAGATAGTCCAAACTGCTAAAAAAACTTAATTATAATGCTAGTGATTTTGTGCTATTAGAAAAACACTAAATTCTCTTAAAAAACACTAAATTTAAATGGGAATAAAAAGGAGAGAGAAAAATAACAAGTGAGCTAGGAAACTACCAAAAACTGCCATTGGAACAAAAGATATTTGATCCCTTGAACATCGGCTTACTCTGACCATCACATGATATTGAAATAACCATGATTTCTTCTGAGGCTCCTCCGTTGGCATTGTACTTTTTCCAGTCTTTCCACTGATATGAAAACAACACGAAATATCTTTGTTCTTTTCTTCTTTGGGCATATGCTACTTCACAGCTATTTTTACGAATTAGAATTATTTTTTCCCTGCAAGGTCTGTCAGTTTTTATGGATATAAATAGTTTCATCTGCATTAAAGAAATCATTGATTTTGATGTTTTTATTATTTATGTAAACAGGCAGACTTGCTTTCTCGCCTTAACCCTTAACAGAGGGTTCCTGTGCAATCTTGTACTTCAATTGACATTATCGATACATTTTTTATTTTTCAACTGGTTATTTAATATAGGTTACCAATGTGTACCTTTTTTATGCAGATTTTTGAAGGGTCAAGCCATGTGAACGTCAGTCATGTTATCCACGAGCTGTCATTTGGCCCAAAGTATCCAGGAATTCATAACCCACTGGATGAAACTTCAAGGATACTTCATGACACAAGCGGAACCTTCAAATACTATATCAAGGTGAGCTGCATTCATCTAGCCTTTGTAATCAAGCATGTGCATGAAAAAGCTTCCAAGTTGCAACATTTAGGGAATATAGCAAATAAAGCCTGAAGGGAATTAGGTAGTTTCACAAACGTTCACATTTACTTTACAATATGAGCTCATCAATGGGGGCAAAAGGAAATTTGACATTTCCGATCTCCAACTAGCTAATGTTTGTTTAGTTGATTTGATCAAATACACCACAACATCTGTAGAGTAGATACTTACTAGTTCATTTTCGTATGTGATTTGTAATAGCTTGTGAGAAAGCTCTCTACTTTTTGTCCAATTGATATACAGGTTGTTCCGACTGAGTACAAATATCTATCAAAGAAAGTATTGCCAACAAATCAGTTTTCTGTCACGGAGTATTTTCTTCCCATTCGCCCAACTGACAGGGCCTGGCCAGGTAACTATCCCCCCTCCTTTCCTTGGCAAGCATGGTATCTTCATCTCTTCTCGGAGCTAAACTATTTTTTTTTTCATGTAGCGGTTTACTTCCTGTATGATCTCTCACCAATTACAGTCACCATCAAAGAGGAAAGAAGGAACTTCCTTCATTTTATAACTCGTCTATGTGCAGTTCTTGGTGGCACATTTGCTATGACAGGTTAGTTTGCACCCAATAGTTTTCTGGTCTATCTTTGCGCATTTTGCATTTTTTTTTCACTCAGTTTCACCGGCAGCATCAGTTGCATTGCATGCAAGGTGATACTGACAGCAGAACTTAGAAAATAAATCCACTGTTATAATGAACTGCTTGTTACAAAGCTCTTACCGATATCTGTTGTGCAGGAATGCTTGACCGATGGATGTACCGGCTTATCGAGTCAGTCACCAACTCAAAGACCAGAAGTGTACTGCGGTAGTTGTGCAATTCATGGTAGACGGAGAACAGTTGGTACCGTGGCTAATGAAGCCAATAGATCTTTTCCCCAAGCTAACTGGTCATGCCATGTTGATTTGCATGTTTTATTTTCTCCGTGCATGGCTAACTTATAATCCGTCGTTGATTTTTTTTTTTATCATCAATTATATTAGATTGACACCAAGTCCACGGACTACAGTTTTGTCATCTACTGACATCTATCGACTATTGTGGAACTAAACCATTGAAGACACGTGGTTTGGGAAGAAAAAAAAAATTGTGATGAGGAATATGTATGCAAGAAAAACATGGCTCTAGAATAGTTTTTACTGCAAAAATCAATACAAATATTTACAGAGAGAGGGTCCTAATCTTCTGACTGATATGATGCTAACGTGAAAAGGTTTGCTTTTTGGCTGATAAATTCCATTGTATATTTGCGGCAAAATGGTAATTACAACGGTGCTCAGCCCAAAATAAGGTTTAGCTATCTAATAAATAAAACCTTATATAAAAGAGAAAAGGTCCATTAGACTCAGGGGATATCCACGGCCCTCTCTTGCTAGATCGGCCAATTGAGGCTTCAAGTCCATGGGCCGGCCCAATGGCCAACTTATCTTGTTCTTGTCATCAAAGCAGAAGCTTAGCTCGCCTGTTCTAGTCTGCACTAGAGCAGCAGTCAACCACGGACTCGTTGATGGTCCACTGAGTAACGTAAACCCGATCTTGATCAACCCTAGTCCCACCGAGCGAAAAATGTTGAACGGTTGGCTATTCTCTCATGGAAGAGTTTGGGTTCCAGCTTGAGATGCGCCGTTATTCATGATCATGATATTCCGTATTTCGTCGGTCCTCGTCCGCTCAGACGCTCAGTCAATCGTCCAGTTCTCAGTTCTCCTGCGAAGAAGGGAAGACGGTTAGAATTAGAACCACCTATACCATTCTTCCTTCCATTCAGAATCTGGAATCAATCGCATGCATGCATGTGTCTAGTCTTGAGGGTTGAGGCTTCAGTCAGAGTGACCAAACAATCATCTGAGCTGTACCGCGGATGACGCAGAAACAGAAACGCAAAGGGAACGCCATGACTTCAGTAGCTGTTATCCCTTGCAAAGCATCTTGTTTAAGTAGTCACCGTTCACACGGCTGATTCGCAGGCCGCGTACGTGTAAATCGTTTGCTATTAATCGAGACGCATCAACGCCAAGCAGCAGCGACCCTAATCGACGATGCGGCTTTGCAAGCAGCAGTATACTGTATCGATGTCCCTTCGGCCGCCGTACCAAACAGGCAAACGCAGCAGGTTCAGAGAATATAATTATAATAAACAAACAGTGAAGATTAATCAGAGGATCGAGTCGATTTCGTTTCAAACTTGGCATCGATCGATGCATCGATCGGGTTTATTCTGGCCGCCAGTCAGCAAGTCGAGCCTGTTGATCCCAAGGACTAGGATTTGGACCTTGGACCACGGTTTCCAATTCGTGTTTATCTTCACCTTGTCTTATACTATCACCCTATTAGGAAAACACACGCGTCGCAAACATTGAACGTGGCGCAAGGACCGGACCCGTCAGAGCTGCATACAAACTTGGCCAATCTACTCTGTATCGTCGGTCATCAGAAAGCCACGGCCGTGAAACTCACCAGTCACCACCTGCCAGTTCCCGAAAGGATGCAAAATGGATTACTGCTACTGCCATTGGTCTACTATATACTGCACTACTACACGTCAAAGAACGCCGCCACGAACGAGAGAAATCAGAGGTACAGTACCACGTGATATACCGCTGCCTAGACCGAAGAAGCCACGGCATCGAGGCATCGTTGTCTTCGCGACGCGAGCCTTCCAATCGAAAGCTGAGTGAGAGCCCTGCTGCCACAGGAACGGTTCAAACGGGATAGTAGCGTCTGCGGTACTGTGAGGCACCAGTGGCTGCTGCCGGAATCTCCTCGCTCCAGTCCGGCTGCCGATCAATGCAAGGTGCCAGCAGTCCAGCGCCAGCACGGACGTGAGCAGAGAGCGACCCGTGGAACGCAGCGGGAAACTTGGTGGTCACTCTCCCGACAATTAACGCTCGTCCTTGTTCCGATCGCCTGTGCCACCAGCGACGAATCCAACGAGACGCGCGCGCGCTCGCGGCGGCGATCAGAAAAGGACCCGGAAACCGCTGGCCACCAGGCGAAGAAGGCGAACCATTCCGTTCTTCTGCGTGCGACGTCCGGACGCGCCCCGTCCCGTCCCGGCGGCCGGCGCTAAGACTACCCGGGGACTATTAAAGGATACTCTAAAGCTTTAGAGCATGAATATAGAGTAAAAACTGTTGCACTGGGTACTCTAAAACGATACTCTATCCTTTCTCTCACTCTATGGGCCGGTTTAGATCCGAAATTTTTGGCAAAATGGCACTGTAGCGCTTTTCGTTGTTATTTGGCAAATATTGTCCAATCATGGTCTAATTAGGCTTAAAAGCTTCGTCTCGTCCATTTCGTCTAAATTGTGTAATTAGTTTTATTTTTTATCTATATTTAATGCTTCATGCATGTGTCCAAAGATTCGATGTGACGGGGAATCTGAAAAATTTTGCAAAATTTTCTGGGAACTAAACAAGGCCTATATTTAGAGTGGTACAGTGCTTACTCTATAGTGGACAGTGGTGGGCCCCACTAGCTAAACAAAGAAAAAAATGCTATAACTCACAAACCAAAAATCCAAATTAAATTTCGATTGCACCATTAAATTCGTCTCAATAAATCCTTCAAAACTAGATCACACATGGATATATTTAGATAAAGTGACAAGTGGGTCCCACAGTGGATAGAGGATGATATAGAGGATGGATGGGTGCGGGAGAATTGAGTATAGAAGAGAGAATCTTGCTGACTAGAACGTATAGAGGATGAATATAGAGGTCCATGAGTGCGGATAGCCTAAACACTCCTTTTGTTGCGTTACGGAAGTTTTGGGAATCTTTGCTGTCTGTTTCCGTCCCGTCCCGCGCAGCGGCGCAGGGCCATGACTTGACTGAGCCTCTGACGCGCGCACCCAGCCGAACCACGATGCCCTCGGCTTCGGCATTTGGCGGCGCCTTCGCCCGCGCGCCCCCAGGACCAGGAGCGCGAAGAAAGCCATGTGAAAAGATCGGTTTCCCGAGACGGCGGGGCGGGCGCAGTGACAGTGGGCAGCGGCGAGTGGCGCCGAGCCGTGGAGACCGGAGGGAGAGGAACCACGCACAGGGGTGTGAATCCAAAATCCAAGCATGAGCGATCGAGCGTGGGCCACGGAAACGGTGCGACGGCGACGCTCGTGTGAGTTCATTGACACGACACCGAACGGTTCGGGCGGTGCTACCGCACGAACCAACAACTGCACCTAGCCGCGGATAAAACAAATGGTCGTGATAAGCACACGACTGGTGGAACGGCGGATTTATAGTGACTCTCATGCTTTGGATGGGATCATGGGAACACTTAATTTTTGTAGCGACAAGTGACACGCCATGCACGAGTGAAACGTTTCTTCGGCCTTGTTTAGATGCACCCCAAAAGTTAGAATTTTTTCACTCTCTCTCCATCACATCAATCTTTGGACCCATGCATGAAGTAGTAAATGTAGGTAAAAAAAATAATTAATTACACAGTTTAGTTGGAAATCACGAGATGAATCTTTTGAGCCTAGTTGGTCCACGATTAGACAATATTTGCTAAATAAGACGAAAGTGATACTATTCATCAGGTTAAAAAGATTTGCAATCTAAACCTGGCCTTCGTTTAGATTAGACATGAAATGCGCGCCGTACTTGTACGGTGGTGTACGTGCCAGATGTGAACGTAACCTGTACAGTACTTATGCGAGGCAGGCAGCACTGCAGCAGTCTAGAGCCTAGTTCTTATTTTTTATTCTATTTTTTCCCCTATAAATTCAGCTGGATTTTTGAATCGGCTCAGCTTAGAATTGTATCCTTTTGGACAGACGAGTACTTTAAACGGATGGCACCGCAGCATGTGTTTTATGTTTCAGAAAAGCTATGTTCTGCCCGTGTGAAACTTTGCCTCACGTCACACAGATTTTGTCACCGTCTGATTTTGCATTTGATTGATCTCGGCCGTGTCTTTGGTTTGCCCGTTGCGCTCCTTCGCTCGTCGTTTGCCTCTGCCCGTCGTTTGTTTGACTTCTGGGCCCCACTTGTCAACAATTTTTTGATGCATCCATGCGGGCCTTGGGATGGAGAACAATACACGATCCACGGCACGGCTGCATGCGGCGGGCAGCTCGATGGCTAGCGGAGCGGCGCACGGCGAGACGGGACTAGCGCCGGCCAGGCCATTCGCCTCAGGGCGTGTTTAGATAAAAAAAAAAAATTGGAGAAAAGTTCTGGTAGCACTTTTCGTTGTTATTCGGTAAAATTTGTCCAATCATGAACTAACTAGGCTCAAAAGATTCGTCTCGACATTTACAGACAAACTATGCAATTAGTTATTTTTTTATCTACATTTAATACTTCATGCATGCGTCCAAATATTCGATGTGATGGGTACTGTGCAAAAAATTTTGAGTGTTTTTGGTATATCTAAACAGGCCCTCAGTACGGTACGTATCATTGTCTTGTGGTTGTGCTTGTGCACGCTGGCGTCATCGTCCAGGCCGCTTGCCTTGAGCAGTTGAGCCCTTGAGCGATCGACGTCGTCCACGGCCCACGGGTCGCTGGGGACGGCGGCGATGCGTGTCAGAGCGGCATCATACCTTGCATGAAATCTTGCTACAGTCCTTGCATGAAATCGTCCACGGCCAAAGAGCCTGTTTAGTTTCAAAAAGCAAACCCAAAAAGTGCTACAGTACCTGTCACATGAAATCTTGCGGCACATGTATGAAGTACTAAATGTAGACGAAAGAAAAAACTAATTATACAGTTTAGTTGTAAATCACGAGACAAATCTTTTGAGCCTAATTAGTCTATGATTGGACACAAATTGCCAAATAAAACGAAAGTGATACAGTAGCCGAACGCAAAAAAAAAATTCCCAACTAAACGGGCCCTAAGCTTTTTAAAAAATGTCGTGCGTACATGAACAGAGGCAGAGCGAGGCGCTCTCGGCTGGCTGGCTAGCCTGGCCGCCTGGTGCCTAGCTAGCTGCTCTGTAGTCTGTACAAATAGCAAGATGGGCAGGCAGAGGAAAAGCTGTCTGTGAAAGAAATACAGCAATCTGGAGGGCAGTGCGCGGTATGGTCCACGTCAAGGCCTTGTTTAGATGCTAAATTTTTCCCCAGATTCTACTATGAAAAAAGAAGATTCTCCATTACATCAAAATACCGGCACATGCATGGAGTACTAAATGTAGATGAAATCAAAAACTAATTGCACAGTTTAGTTGTACTTTGCGAGACGAATCTTTTGAGCCTAATTACTCAATGTTTGGACAAAAATTCACAAATACAAACGAAATGCTACAGTTAGAAATCTTTTACTGTGCAGGTTTTATACCTCCCGATTTGGGCCAACTAAACACGGCGACCGGTATGCAAGTCCATGACTAGTGGAAGCGGAGCCCGTATCGCTTTGTAGAAAAAATTTATTCAATTTTTTTTTAGATTTTTGTTAATCCAGTAGCTGGGTTTTTTCTATGTTTTTTTATATTCTAGAATTTGTGCTTCAGCTCTAACTGTAAATAATTGTTTCCTGGTTATAGGTATCCTAGTTATAGTGTAGTTTAACTTCACTTACAGTTGTTCATTAGGTGTAAGTTATAGGTATTATTTATGTAAGTAGTACTAAGTGTTAAAATTTCATTACTTATTTATTACTAAGTTGTTTTTAGTATCTATATTGGAATTTCTTTTTTTGTTTGATAGGGGTTCAGTTCTTACATGTTATTTTTGAGTTTTCCTTTTGTAGAAAATTTCTTGTTTTAAATTTTTAAAAATATGGTTTTTGTTATATTTATGTATGTCATGCAGATACTAATGATGGATGACCATAGTGATTCTGAGGATGAAAGATTGCTTATTTTGATGTTGAAAGAGTAAGTTGCTTATTCTGTTCTATTGCTCTTTGTCTAATTTTGTACTTACAGTAGAGTTCAATCGTAATTACTATTGTTGATCATGTGTAATTTATAGGTATCATTATGTAACTAGTTCTTTGTCTACAAAGTTAGCTAGCCTTTGCAACTCTTTTGTATTGAACTTAGTTCTTTTGTCTGTTTCCTGCGTGTGGTCCTTTGTTGTCTAGATGTTGAGGCAGAGGTGTAGATGGAGTCTGTCTGTGTCATTAATGTGTTTTTCATCTGGCCTATGATGCAAAATATAAGATGTATTTATGAGGTGGCTGCACATATGTTCTTGCTGCTGTTTTCATGACTGTCATCAAATCCATTTGAACCATCCGTTTCTATCAGTAGCAGTTTCATTCTAGGTTGGTGGCAGTGAATGGATGGACAGAAGGGTTCCATGTCAGGCATGATCTCGGTTTTCTACTGTTTTTTCAGCCTTTTTGTTGATCTTTTTTAACATATGTTGTTACATATGCAGCCACCTACGATTAAACTTATATGGTTTCCACTACTAAGTTCGATAGCTGAGGCCACACTTTTCCTGATTATTCACTTACACTTTAGTTCAACTGTACTTTCAGTTGTTAATAAGTTATAATTCGTAGCTATTATTGATGTAACTAATATTGATTATCTAAAAATTTTCCTGTGGATTTACTTGATTATCTGGAAATTTGTTAAAGTTGTTTCAGGTAGATTTGTTAGATGCCCTAGTTGATTTTAATAGTTTCTGTGTCTAATAAATTTCAACCTGTATTTGTGCCTACGTTTGTGTTGCGCTCAGGCCTGGTCGTTGTCTGGTGCTCGAGTCTATAGACTGTGTGTGTGGCTTGCAAGTTTCGATTGATGAAGCAGCAGCTAGGTGTGCATGCCCACCTATTGCATTTTGTGTGCTTTGCTGAGTGCCTGCTGTAACAGAACCGACCAATTATACGAAATTAAGTAAGAAAATCATCCACCAAGCAGACGATTTAGCAAACTTAAGCCCGTATAACCCGGTAGTCCGTGAAATCCCGACGGATTTCAAACCAACTTACATACCAGCCAAGATCGTAATAAGTTTAGCGGTCACCATCACAAATTACATAAAAGTTCGCGTCGCAAATACATCGGAGTTTAAACATAGTTATTACAAACCAAGTTCAAATAAAAGTAGCGGAAGCATTTAGTTCAAACCACACACACTCACACAGAGTTCGAAATAAAGTGCCAGCTCAGGATCATCTCCAACAAAAGCATCAGACGAGACGTAGGGAATGACCACTGTCCATGGTCCTAAGCTTCACCCATCGCAGGATAAAGGCAGTTGATACAGTAGCCGTAATACATCTGCCCATCTGCAACAAGTGGGAACAAAGCCCTGAGTATGAGAAGGTACTCAGCTAGACTTACCCGACATAACCGAAAATAAAATGACACCAAGGATCATGACAGGTTTTATGGTAGGGTAGCTGACTCATTTGCAAAAAGGCATTTTTAGTATTTAAAGAATCTTTGCCAGAAGCTTTGCATCAAGTTAAATCTTTATTAACCTGTCAACTACATTTGCACCTGTACTAGAGTAACATATAATTAAATAGGTAAGAATAACCAATGATCATTAACAACTTCCATCATGTCATATTCCATATAACTGTCCAAGTGTTCCATCAAGATTACTACGATGAAGTAACTCAAGTCAAGTGTTCACTATCCAGTGAACGATGGCGATTCGAATCGATTATTAACCAGCTGGTAATTTATTCCTCACATAAACCTCACTCACCCGCTAAAGTGAGATATTGGTCACCGAGTCAACCATTCAGGTAAAGTCTCGAGTTTGCCAGGAACCACATGTACCCGGGGGCCGCCCGACTGCTCTTTGGCCTTATCATCGCGCCCCCGTGTCCTACCACACCTGCTCCGGTACAGTGCGTTGTGGGCAATCCACTCGGCCCGAATAATCTCCCAGCTTCGCGGTCGAAAGGTACATTATTCGGCCAGCTAAATGTAAGGCACGCGTTCAACATGACTCGAGGCCCAACAACGGTCGATCCTTAATCGACACAGTCGGAAAACACTACAGTCCGAAACCCTGCAAGTCTCCGTTCGGTCTCAATTTCACATTAACACTGAGTTATTCTACGATGACATACTTATTCAAGCAGATCCAGGTAACCACCTATAGCTCGCAGGTGACAGGAAATCACCCGACTTCTACCGGTCTAAGCAAGCTAAGCATTTCTTGACTGCGAATACCAAGGTAACAAGGATATGGTAGAACGAGGGTAAACAAGGTATAATGCAGCAACGGTTGCAAACAACTCCTAAACGTAATGCATCAGTTAAGGTAAAGCATTAATAAAATATTTGCAAACCGGGAGAGAAATGCTCCGGGGCTTGCCTCTTTCGAAAGAGCTCGGACGGTGGTCGGGACACTCTGGAAGATCCTCACCGACCTCCTCGTCGGCTTCGGGCACCTCCTGCTCTTGCACCTCGGGCTGCTCTTCCGGCTCCTCGGGAACTGCTACCGGAGTTACTTCTTGCTATCCTGTATGATGCAAATGTATAAGTGCTCATGCCTAGGTGCATTGCAGAGATGACATGTAATGATCATGATGAATAGGATGTAGATGAATATGTTTACTTTATTGTATAAAGTGGAAATACAACTCTTCTACAAGGTAGTCCACATCATCCAAGAACATGTACTAGTATGCTACTACTACAAACATTATCTACCATGCCAAGTCACCACAGAAATCTAAGATGCTTCAAATATACACCAAAGCAAATCTTATTAACTAGTCATGCATTAACAAGGTTAATTAAACCCTAATTGCCACTAGGTTTGAACAGCAACACCTATTTTGGTAGCACAGAAAAATCTGAGAAAATTACAGTATCTTACTCTCATCTAATCTAGCATGCCACAAAAATTTCATTGCATTTGGGTTACTAGAACTGCCTACACAAAAATAACAAGCTAGGGCCTAAAAATGAGCACAAAAATACTTTATACTATGAAAAGTATCAAACAGTAGATTTAGCATTTTTTCTACATTCTACACAGTAAACAATTACTATAGAAAAATTATTATATGCATGTTTTATTCATATTTTTCTCTCTATCAAAAATAACAATTATCAACAATAATAAGCACTTGTACTACACATCAAAAATTTTCTAAAGAACATGCATGGCACATATTTTTCATAGAAAGTACATTACACAAAAAGATTAACAAAATTGAAACCATATTTTTCTGAGTTTTATATGATTTATTACATATTTATCAAGAAAACAACAATTTCAATGATTAAATAAAAACCCTACAGAAAAGTATTTCAAACTTGACATGCAATATTTTTACATCATAGATCTAGTTCTAAGAAGTCTACCAAAATTTGTTTCATAATTTTTAGAGCCAAAATGAGCAAGTTATGAATTTCTAAACCATTTTCATCTTTTCTGGAAATCATTTTCAAATTCCTTTTAAACATCAGCCGCTGAAAACGCTGGGTGCACCCGGTGCAGCGTACACGCGCGCGCGAGGGTAGACAGACAGGTGGGCCCGCGACCCCACGGGTCAGGCACACAGAGGCGGGGGAGGCGCTGACCGCGCGGATCTCGCCGCCGGTGAGCTCGCCGGCGGTGAGGTCACCAGCGGCGGCTTTCCCGCGGAGAGGCGAAGCCGAGGGTGCCTAGTATGTGGCCAGACGAGCTCGGCATCGAGCTCGCCGGCGTGCATGGCGGCGCGGTGGCTCGGCCCGCCGTCGGCCGGCCAACACCGACCGAGATGGGCCGCGCGGTGTGGTCTGCGAGCTTCACCGCGCAAATGCGGTGCTCGTGCGCTCGAGAAGTGAGCGAGAAGGAGGATGGAGGGGTGAAGTCCACGGAGCGGCTCACTCCGGTGAGCTCGGCCGGAACTCCGACGAGCTATTACCGTGGCTAGGGGCCGAATCCTCGCGGGCCGTGGCGAGCACAAGACGCGCGACGAGAAGGCGAAGCGAGGAGGAAGACGGAGGCTGTGGCGGTGAGCCGGGGCAGCGGCTACGGCGGTGGCGGAGCTCGGGAGCCGACAATGGCGCGGTGGCCGCGCGGCTGCCGCTGGCGCGCTGCTGTGGGGCGAGGAGAGGAGAATGGAGGCAGTAGCTGAGGCGGGCGAGCGCGCGGAGGGAGTAGGCGGGCGCGGAGGGACGCGGGGGCCACCGGTGGGCGCGCGGCGTCGGCGACGTACGACCACGCGGCAGCCGGCTTCTGCCGCGGGCGCCACGGCGTGTGCGCGCGCGCGGGGGCGGAAGGAGGCGAACGCGGGCGCGGGCCGGGCCGGCATGCGCGAGCAGGCCGAAGCGGAGGCGGCGGCCCGTTAAGGCCGGAAATACTTTTTCCTTTTATAAATAAATTTCCAGATTTTCTAAATTGATTCAAATTCAAATTTTGAAGATGAAAAAGGCATTTTCACAAGTTGTCCCCAAAACAAAAGTTGTTCAAAATTTAATTCTCTACAACTTTCATTTAGGGCACTTTTCAAAATTCTAAACAGATTTTGAATTAATGATTTAAAGTCCAATTTTTAAATAAAAACTCATTTTTCTAGAATATTTTTAAAAGCAAAATTTGGGGAGATTTTGAATACAAAAGTTGCTCCAAAAATCATGCTAATTAATTCTAAGTCATTTAAAGTTATAGCCCAATAAGTTTTACCACTCTTAGCAAGCAAATGCAATAATTTAGGGTTCAAACCGATGTTTTTCACACTTCAATTTAATTTCAACTTATATTGCATGTGATGATGAACATGTATGTGATGCTAATGCTCATGCTTTGGGATGTTAATGCATGCTTAACACCAGGTTTGTTACACCCCTCCCCCCTTATAAGAATCTCGTCCCGAGATTTGGGTTACGAACCATTTGTTATAAAAATCCTCATAAGCTTTTTGTAGATATTCACCCGTTTCCCAAGTTGCATCCCCTTCATCATGATGACTCCACTGTATCTTATATGTTTTCACCACACTGTTTCGAGTGGCCCTCTCTTTAGAGTCCAAAACTTGAACTGGTTGCTCACGATATACCAAATCTGACTTGAGCTTTATGCCTCGGGGTTCGATTCTTTCCTTTGGAACGCGCAAACACTTCTTGAGATGCGATACATGAAAAACTGGGAATATAGCACTCATTGTCTCAGGTAACTCTAACTTATAAGCTACTGGACCTTTTCTTTCCACGATCTTGTATGGTCCCACAAATCTGACTGCGAGCTTTCTGCGTACTCCAAACCGTTTCTTCTTCATTGGCGTGACTTTCAGATAAACATAGTCACCAACTTCGAACACAAGCGGTCTCCTCCTTCTATCCGCATAGCTTTTCTGACGTGATTGAGCGGCTTTCATATTTTGCTGAATGATATGAACTTTCTTCTCGGCTTCTTCTACGAAGTCAATACCATAATATCTTCTTTCTCCTGGCTCGATCCAGTTTAGTGGTGTTCTACACTTTCTGCCATACAGAGCTTCGAATGGTGCCATTTTGATACTTTCTTGATAACTATTATTGTAAGCAAACTCTGCTAAGGGTAACCATGACTCCCATGAACCTCTGGAAGATAACACACAGGCTCTCAACATATCCTCCAGAACAGCATTAACTCTTTCGGTCTGACCATCTGTCTGAGGATGATAGGCAGTACTACGGATCAAACTAGTTCCCAATCCTTTGTGCAAGTGTTCCCAAAAGTGAGCAGTGAATTGTGACCCTCTGTCAGACACTATAGTCTTTGGTATGCCATGCAATCTCACAATCTCAGCAATATACTTCTCGGCATATTGAGGTGGTCTATAATCTGTCTTGACAGGTAAAAAGTGAGTTGTCTTTGTAAGACGATCCATGATTACCCAAATCGAATCATGTCCTTTCTGAGTAGTGGGCAAACCTGTGATGAAATCCATACTTATATCATCCCACTTCCAACTAGGTACGGACAAGGGTTGCAACAATCCGGCAGGTCTCATATGAATGGCTTTTACCCTACAACATGTGTCACATCTGGCCACATATGCTGCAATCTCTTTCTTCATTTTTGTCCACCAATAACGAGGTCTTAGTTCTTGGTACATCTTGCTACTTCCGGGATGGATAGATAACTTCGAAAGGTGAGCCTCATCCATAAGTTTACTCTTAAGCTCCCGATCCTTGGGAACAACAAGACGGTCGTCAAACCATAATACGTCCTGTTCATCCACTCTAAAGTGATTAGATGATTCTTCTTTAATTTTCTCTTTGATGTGGAATATCCCTTTGTCGGTTTTCTGGCTTTCTATTATCTTACTCTCCAAAGAGCAACTAATCTGAATACTATGTAACACGGCAGGGTGCATCAGATCAAAACCATCTTCGAGCAAAGGTTGCGCATTCAGGCAATGTGACTTTCTACTCAAAGCATCTGCCACTACATTGGCCTTTCCAGGATAATACTGCACCTTCAAGTTGTAATCTTTGATCAATTCTAACCATCTTCGCTGTCTCATGTTCAACTCTGGTTGGGTGAAGATGTACTTGAGACTCTTGTGATCGGTGAAAATACTGCACACATTACCAAGTAAGTAATGTCTCCAAATTTTTAATGCATGCACTATGGCAGCAAGTTCAAGATCATGTGTCGGATAGTTGATCTCATGCTTTCTCAACTGGCGGGAGGCATAAGCAATGACTCTTCCTTCTTGCATAAGAACACAACCTAATCCTGTTTTTGATGCGTCGCAAAACACATCAAAAGGTTTCTCAATGTCTGGTTGCGCTAGAACTGGAGCAGTGGTCAACAGTTTCCGCAAAGTGTGGAAAGCTGTCTCACACTCCTCTGTCCACACAAACTTGTGATCTTTCTATAGCAGACTTGTCATTGGCTTGGCAATCTTCGAGAAATCTGGTATAAAACGGCGATAGTAACCAGCTAAGCCTAAGAAACTTCTAACTTCCGAAACTATGGTTGGTGTCTTCCAATCCATAACCTCTTGCACTTTGCTCAGATCTACCGAAACTCCATTTTCTGACAGAATGTGACCAAGAAAAGGAACTTTCTTCAACCAAAATTCACACTTGCTAAACTTAGCATACAACTTATGATCTCTGAGTCTAGTCAAGACAATTCTCAGATGCTCTTCATGATCTTTCTCGTCCTCGGAGTATACTAGAATGTCATCAATGAACACAACCACAAACTTGTCTAATTCTGGCATGAAAACCGTATTCATCAGATACATAAAGTATGCAGGAGCATTTGTTAAGCCAAAAGACATAACAAGATACTCGTACAACCCGTATCTGGTGAAAAAGGCGGTTTTCGGTATATCTTGTGGCCTAATCTTTATCTGATGGTAACCCGATCTTAAATCTATCTTGGAGAACACTCTGGCTTTGGCTAACTGATCGAACAAAACATCAATATGAGGCAAAGGATACTTATTCTTGATAGTTACAGCATTAAGAGGCCTATAATCCACACACATTCTCAAAGTACCCTCTTTCTTTTTCTTCACAAACAAGGCAGGACATCCCCATTCAGACTTACTTGGCCGGATAAACCCCTTTTTCAACAATTCCTCTAGTTGCTTCTTCAGCTCAGCTAACTCATCCGGAGGCATCCGATAAGGTCTCCTTGAAATTGGAGCTGTCCCAGGGATCAACTCAATTCCAAACTCAACATCCCTATCTGGGGAAAGACCAGGTAACTCATCTGGGAACACATCCGAAAACTCACACACTACCGGAATCTGATGAATAGGAATGACTTCCATAGCACATGTCACACTCACAAGGTCTGTTCTTCTAGGCAATGATACCTGAAAAGTACCCTCACCCTGGGGATCCTTAGGGGTAAGTACCCGACTTCCTGTATCTATAACTGCTCCCCAATCCTTCATCCAATTCATCCCTATGATGACATCCAGAACTAGTCCAGGCATAACTATCAAGTTCACTCGAAACTGTCGACTACCTAATTCAAGGGTTGCCCCTCTAACCATCTGATTGGTTAAAACATCAGCCCCTGCTGAACTTATATGGTAACTATAACTCAATTCTGTACATAGTTGTTCATGTTTCCGTGCAAATGCTTGACTCATAAAAGAATGCGATGATCCAGAATCAAATAGAACAACTGCAGGGTGTTGGTTAATAGGAAACTTACCAGTGGTTACGGGCTCTCCCTCAGGAATCTCATCCACGGTGGTGTGGTGTACCCGAGCAATATAGGTATGTTGCTTCTTTCTGGGCGGGTAAGGACAGAACTTTGAAAAGTGGCCTGGCTGATCACAATTGTAGCAGGGTCCCCTTACTGTACCAGCAGATCCTATAGCTCCCTTAGAGTTGCCCTGTCCCACAGCTGTGGCTGTCTTTGCTGGCAGCACGACCATCTTATACGGCTTCTGCGGTCCCTTGTAGTTCTGGGTTTTATGCTGTGGTGGCCTAAATCTTGCACCTGGTGCAGACGGACGATAGGCAGAATGATTAGCAGTGAGAACTCTTGGCTGTGATGGTCCTGACTCAAAGGCCCTCTTGCGAGTCTTGGATGCAGTGTACGCGTTGTTATTCTTCTCTTGCTTTAGACAATCACTGATGAAGTCATTGAATCTGGCGCGGGTATTGGTACCCACATGCTTCATCATCTTCGGACTTAACCCTCTCTTGAAACTAGCAATTCTCTTAGCATCTGTGTCAACCATGTCGGGGGCATAACGACACAAGTTGTTGAAGGCATGCAAATACTGCGTCACGGTTTTGGTGCCCTGATTTAAAGCCAAGAACTCTCCCAACTTCATCTCAACCAGCCCTGGTGGAATATAAACTCCACGGAAGGCTTCAGTAAACTCTCTCCACGAGATCTGAGCATTTGGAGGGAAGGTGGTGCGATGATGCTTCCACCACATCCCTGCTGGTCCCTGTAACTGATGTGCAGCATATTCTGTCTTCAGTACTTCAGTCAGCCTCAACACACGAAACTTATCTTCCATGGTGTTGATCCATTCTTCAGCGTCAAGTGGCTCTGTTGCTTCCTTGAAAATTGGTGGCCTGGTGTCCATGAAATCCTTGAAGTTGCTGTACTGATTCACCCCATTGCCACCACCTTGGTTGTTACCACGTTGAACATTGTTGGCAATGGTACGCAGAAAATCTTCCATGTTCTTCTGCGATTGCTCGGCATTGCGCTGACTTCCAAGAAACTGTGCAAAGAATACCTCTGCAGTGAGCGGTGGAGGAGGCGGCAAATGTGGTTCCGGGTGTGGCTCATTATGGTTGACGTTGTTTTCACCACTCACACCTGCCCCGGCACCATTACCACCATTTTCAGCAGCCTCATACGTGGCACGGCGAGTGTTTGCCATCTGCATATTTCAGCAACAAGTAATGATTAAGTGAAGCTGTAGTAATTGTGAGTGAATGAAAAATTATGACGTACTGAATTCATTGGAGAGAACAAGTCATACAATAAAACAGAGGCACAATAATCGCATTCCAATTAAAACAACACCACTAATTAAATTACTTCAAATGCAAACATCGCGTCCATACAACTAAATTGCCAGCATACATACACTGGACTTTTATGCGCTCAGGTATCGCATGACCAACCAAGTTTCAACATACTACCAAGTCTCAAGGTTCGAAACGAGATACATCAAGATACATGAAGCCAAAAGAAAGGTCATCGCTACAGGGTCTAGTAGCTAACGAAAAGCAACTAGCCTACTCCTCGGGGCCATCGTCGGGGTCGGAGACGTCACCGTCGCTACCATCAGTAGCGATGTCATCGTCGTCGGCAGGTGCAACTGCAGGCTCGTCCTCGTCGTCATCGACGTCCATACCGGCGGCGTCTGGAGGAGCATACGGGCCAATCCCGTTGTAGAGCGCGTGAAACTCCTCATGCAAGTTGATGTTGTACTCCTCTAGCTCATTGACCCTCTGCCTCAGAAGGTCTCTCTCGTTCCAGGCTTCATTCCTCTCCTGAACCAGCTGTCCAATCATGCGGTCTGCATTGTTGTTGGCCTGAGTCAACGTATGCACCCGCTGCATAGCACTATCACCTCTCTCTAGAGCCTAGTCTCGCTGCAAGCTCATGTCAGCCAACTGCTCCTGCAAACTAGCTATAGCACATGCCTGCTTCTTCTTCTGTTTTCTTGCTTTGAGCCGATCATCACCACGCAGACCAGTCAACGTCCAATAGGTACACTCAAGACCCTGGTATGCTCTGATAGCTGCATATATAGCACTCATAGCGTGGTTATCGCTAGCCTGTCCTTCGTTTGGGCCTCTGACCAAGGCACTTCCCTGCGGCTGCACCCAAATAGCATCGCGAGGATCATCTCTAGGAAAAATGCCAGCCAAGGCTGCTGCCAGCTCGTTGGGAAATCTGCTCATTATGTCTCTAACGACACGGAAAGCTGCTCCCTCTGCACCCTCAACCGGAGTGCGTCCCTCAAATTCCAAGTGCCAACCATCCCACTCTGGAGCATCACCAAGAGCAGGGACTGTGATCTCCACTACCGCAAGTCCATCCTCGGCTAACTGGCTCTCACTCCAAGAGTACACCGGCTCCTGACCCTCTGGGTACCCCACATCATGGAGCACTCTCCAAAGCAAGGTTGGCATGCCAAACTCGCTCAGAAAGGTGTCCGTGCTGCGGCGCTCCCGCGGGGCCAACTGGTGTCAGGGTGCTCTTCCGCCTGTGGACTTACGAGCAGTCTGCTTCGTGCGGGCCATCTGTAGCAAAAATTTTGATTACCCGGTGAGAACATATTTTAAGTTGGTACAATTTTTATCAAAAGGGGATAATCACTTTATAAGCGGAGGAATGCATGACATGAATGAAATGCACAAGCAATATGATGTATGTACGTGTCTTACGTTCTCACAAACTTATGAAATAAATAATATCTAGCGATGAATTCGGTGGCATACAGGCGATCTCTCATATACGTAACTAATACGTTCTACACGAGAAACGTTGTTATGTACCTGCAGAAAATTATTTCAGCCCAATTCCCCATGAATGCATGAAAGCAGTAAATTTACCTACACGCTCTACACGAATCCCTAGATACGCGTACAACGGTAGTAACTACCCAAAACATCGTCCTATTGACGGCATCGCCTCAACGGACGGAACAACCACACATGCGACACTTTTGTAATAACATACGTAGAACATGTAATTACTCCAGCATCATATAAGCACTCTCCCTAGATCGGCAGTGTATCCGATCATGCTCTCACAACTCACACTTACCGAGGCGTAGAGGCAATTGATCCATACATTACCACTCAATTAAGTGGCACTCATACAATAGCACGCCGTATGAGCAACGAAAGAGAAATATGGTGCAAGAACCCCAAGTCAGTACTTAAATAAGCCACCTAGAGTCCTTAACTGGGCATAAAGGATATGACCACTGGCACACTCTTAGTTTGGAAATCACGTTTTTCAAACATAATTTTGTTTTAAATACACTTGTGAACAGTAAACACGCTAAACCATGCTCCGATGCCAGCTGTAACAGAACCGACCAATTATACGAAATTAAGGAAGAAAATCATCCACCAAGCAGACGATTTAGCAAACTTAAGCCCGTATAACCCGGTAGTCCATGAAATCCCGACGGATTTCAAACCAACTTACATACCAGCCAAGATCGTAATAAGTTTAGCGGTCACCATCACAAATTACATAAAAGTTCGCGTCGCAAATACATCGGAGTTTAAACATAGTTATTACAAACCAAGTTCAAATAAAAGTAGCGGAAGCATTTAGTTCAAACCACACACACACTCACACAGAGTTCGAAATAAAGTGCCAACTCAGGATCATCTCCAACAAAAGCATCAGACGAGACGTAGGGAATGACCACTGCCCATGGTCCTAAGCTTCACCCATCGCAGGATAAAGGCAGTTGATACAGTAGCCGTAATACATCTGCCCATCTGCAACAAGTGGGAACAAAGCCCTGAGTACGAGAAGGTACTCAGCTAGACTTACCCGATATAACCGAAAATAAAATGACACCAAGGATCATGATAGGTTTTATGGTAGGGTAGCTGACTCATTTGCAAAAAGGCATTTTTAGTATTTAAAGAATCTTTGCCAGAAGCTTTGCATCAAGTTAAATCTTTATTAACCTGTCAACTACATTTGCACCTGTACTAGAGTAACATATAATTAAATAGGTAAGGATAACCAATGATCATTAACAACTTCCATCATGTCATATTCCATATAACTGTCCAAGTGTTCCATCAAGATTACTACGATGAAGTAACTCAAGTCAAGTGTTCACTATCCAGTGAACGATGGCGATTCGAATCGATTATTAACCAGCTGGTAATTTATTCCTCACACAAACCTCACTCACCCGCTAAAGTGAGATATTGGTCACCGAGTCAACCATTCAGGTAAAGTCTCGAGTTTGCCAGGAACCACATGTACCCGGGGGCCGCCCGACTGCTCTTTGGCCTTATCATCGCGCCCCCGTGTCCTACCACACCTGCTCCGGTACAGTGCGTTGTGGGCAATCCACTCGGCCCGAATAATCTCCCAGCTTCGCGGTCGAAAGGTACATTATTCGGCCAGCTAAATGTAAGGCACGCGTTCAACATGACTCGAGGCCCAACAACGGTCGATCCTTAATCGACACAGTCGGAAAACACTACAGTCCGAAACCCTGCAAGTCTCCGTTCGGTCTCAATTTCACATTAACACTTCGTTATTCTACGATGACATACTTATTCAAGCAGATCCAGGTAACCACCTATAGCTCGCAGGTGACAGAAAATCACCCGACTTCTACCGGTCTAAGCAAGCTAAGCATTTCTTGACTGCGAATACCAAGGTAACAAGGATATGGTAGAACGAGGGTAAACAAGGTATACTGCAGCAACGGTTGCAAACAACTCCTAAACGTAATGCATCAGTTAAGGTAAAGCATTAATAAAATATTTGCAAACCGGGAGAGAAATGCTCCGGGGCTTGCCTCTTTCGAAAGAGCTCGGGCGGTGGTCGGGACACTCTGGAAGATCCTCACCGACCTCCTCGTCGGCTTCGGGCACCTCCTGCTCTTGCACCTCGGGCTGCTCTTCCGGCTCCTCGGGAACTGCTACCGGAGTTACTTCTTGCTATCCTGTATGATGCAAATGTATAAGTGCTCATGCTTAGGTGCATTGCAGAGATGACATGTAATGATCATGATGAATAGGATGTAGATGAATATGTTTACTTTATTGTATAAAGTGGAAATACAACTCTTCTACAAGGTAGTCCACATCATCCAAGAACATGTACTAGTATGCTACTACTACAAACATTCTCTACCATGCCAAGTCACCACAGAAATCTAAGATGCTTCAAAGATACACCAAAGCAAATCTTATTAACTAGTCATGCATTAACAAGGTTAATTAAACCCTAATTGCCACTATGTTTGAACAGCAACACCTATTTTGGTAGCACAGAAAAATCTGATAAAATTACAGTAGCTTACTCTCATCTAATCTAGCATGCCACAAAAATTTCATTGCATTTGGATTACTAGAACTGCCTACACAAAAATAACAAGCTAGGGCCTAAAAATGAGCACAAAAATACTTTATACTATGAAAAGTATCAAACAACAGATTTAGCATTTTTCCTACATTCTACACAGTAAAAAATTACTATAGAAAAATTATTATATGCATGTTTTATTCATATTTTTCTCTCTATCAAAAATAACAATTATCAACAATAATAAGCACTTGTACTACACATCAAAAAATTTCTATAGAACATGCATGGCACATATTTTTCCTAGAAAGTACATTACACAAAAAGATTAACAAAATTGAAACCATATTTTTCTGTGTTTTATATGATTTATTACATATTTATCAAGAAAACATCAATTTCAATGATTAAATAAAAACCCTACAGAAAAGTATTTCAAACTTGACATGCAATATTTTTACATCATAGATCTGGTTCTAAGAAGTCTACCAAAATTTGTTTCATAATTTTTGGAGCCAAAATGAGCAAGTTATGAATTTCTAAACCATTTTCATCTTTTCTGGAAATCATTTTCAAATTCCTTTTAAACATCAGCCGCTGAAAACGCTGGGTGCACCCGGTGCAGCGTACACGCACGCGCGAGGGGAGACAGACAGGCGGGCCCGCGACCCCACGGGTCAGTCACACAGAGGCGGGGGAGGCGCTCACCGCGCGGATCTCGCCGGCGGTGAGGTCACCAGCAGCGGCTTCCCCGCGGAGAGGCGAAGCCGAGGGTGCCTAGTATGTGGCCAGACGAGCTCGGCATCGAGCTCGTCGGCGTGCATGGCGGCGCGGTGGCTCGGCCCGCCGTCGGCCGGCCAACACCGACCGAGATGGGCCGCGCGGTGTGGTCTGCGAGCTTCACCGCGCAAATGCGGTGCTCGTGCGCTCGAGAAGTGAGCGAGAAGGAGGATGGAGGGGTGAAGTCCACGGAGCGGCTCACTCCGGTGAGCTCGGCCGGAACTCCGACGAGCTATTACCGTGGCTAGGGGCCGAATCCTCGCGGGCCGTGGCGAGCACGGGACGCGCGACGAGAAGGCGAAGCGAGGAGGAAGACGGAGGCTGTGGCGGTGAGCCGGGGCAGCGGCTACGGCGGTGGCGGAGCTCGGGAGCCGACAATGGCGCGGTGGCCGCGCGGCTGCCGCTGGCGCGCTGCTGTGGGGCGAGGAGAGGAGAATGGAGGCAGTAGCTGAGGCGGGCGAGCGCGCGGAGGGAGTAGGCGGGCGCGGAGGGACGCGGGGGCCACCGGTGGGCGCGCGGCGTCGGCGACGTACGGCCACGCGGCGGCCGGCTTCTGCCGCGGGCGCCACGGCGTGTGCGCGCGCGGGGGCGGAAGGAGGCGAACGCGGGCGCGGGCCGGGCCGGCATGCGCGAGCAGGCCGAAGCGGAGGCGGCGGCCCGTTAAGGCCGGAAATACTTTTTCCTTTTATAAATAAATTTCCAGATTTTCTAAATTGATTCAAATTCAAATTTTGAAGATGAAAAAGGCATTTTCACAAGTTGTCCCCAAAACAAAAGTTGTTCAAAATTTAATTCTCTACAACTTTCATTTAGGGCACTTTTCAAAATTCTAAACAGATTTTGAATTAATGATTTAAAGTCCAATTTTTAAATAAAAACTCATTTTTCTAGAATATTTTTAAAAGCAAAATTTGGGGAGATTTTGAATACAAAAGTTGCTCCAAAAATCATGCTAATTAATTCTAAGTCATTTAAAGTTATAGTGCAACAAGTTTTACCACTCTTAGCAAGCAAATGCAATAATTTAGGGTTGAAACCGATGTTTTTCACACTTCAATTTAATTTCAACTTATATTGCATGTGATGATGAACATGTATGTGATGCTAATGCTCATGCTTTAGGATGTTAATGCATGCTTAACACCCAGGGGTGTTACACCTACTACCTTGTTGGGGTGTAGTAGTTTTTGAACAACGAGCAATTTATGTCTCTGTGCGTGACTGCGTGTACCTGTAGTGGTTGCTCTCAGTATTGTTCATGTTTGTATTGCAAGTCTCTGATGAACCAATAGGCAGCTGGTTGTGTGGTTGTCTTATACCGCTGGACAGATGTTTGCATTGTCTATATTCCTACCTATGTTCCAATTTTACTTTTTTTTAATTTATATTACTACATCAGGTACTATTTGTGTGTTCTGTACTCCTAAAATTATTCCTATTTAGGTTAGATTTTTCTTAATCCAGTAGCTGGTTTCTTTCTATGTTCTTTTGTTATATTTTAGAATTTGTGGTGCAACTCTAGCTATGAATATTGGTTTGCTTGTTATAGTGTAGTTCAACTTCACTTACTGTTGTTCATCATGTGTAATTTATATGTATTATTTATGTAAGTAGTACTCAGTGCTAGGAGTTCATTACTTATTTCTATTAGTTTTACTTTTTTATTCCTTTTTTTAATTTTTGTTTTTTTGGTATATTTGTTATCAGGTAGTTCCCTCCAATTTTTTTTGATTTTACATTCCATAGAATTTTTTTTGTTTTTTTGGAATTCTGTAATTTGGTCTGTTTGGTCAAGGCATTTATTTCAGATTTTTTGTGATTTTGCATTTCATAGAAAATTTTTGGTTTTGCTTTTTGAAATTCTGATGTTTGATCTGTACATTTTTGGTAGTTCTCTTAGAATTTTTGTGTTTTTGCATTTCATAGAAATATTTTTGTGTTTTTGTGTTTTTATTTTTTATTTTTTATTTATATTTTAATTTTTTTTGTCTCTATGTTTGTAGTTGCGTGGAGGCAGATACTGTTCTGTGGTTATCTGTGTGAAATTAAGGTATGTTTTACTTGAATTTTTGTTTTTGGTTATTTGTGTGATTTTTGCTGTAGGATTACTCATATGAGCATTAGGCTAGGATCACTTAAATTTTGTTTTTTTTGTATCCTTTGTGTGTTTTGTCCTCTCAAATTGCTTGAGTGTTTAAATGGGACAAATCACTCAAGTTTCAAATAGACAGATCCTTATGTTTTTATTATTTTTTGATAATCTTTATGTAATAATGCAAGTAAAGAGGAGGTAACAGATCGCACGGTCTCCATGCATATTGGACGGGGGAATTCATCCAAGGTCCTGTTTAGTTCCCAGAAAATTTTGCAAAATTTTTCAGATTCCCCGTTACATCGAATCTTTGGACACATGCATGAAACATTAAATATAGATAAAAAATAAAACTAATTACAGTTAGACGAAATGGACGAGACGAATCTTTTAAGCCTAATTAGACCATGATTGGACAATATTTGCCAAATAACAACGAAAAGAGCTACAGTGCCGTTTTGCAAAAAATTTTGATCTAAACCGGCCCCAATTGGACGCGCGCAACCCAGATGCGTCACGGTGCTCGGTGCGTGCGCTCCTTCCTCGCCACGCCACACCTCGAGATCCGTGCGAGGCCTGGAAGTCACGGATGATTGCCCAATCATGCCGCCCCCGGCCGCGGCCCCGCCAGGCAGGCAGCTCCATCAATGCTCGCGCTCGTGGTCCTCCTCGAGCTTTACTCCCGACCGACCGGTGGGGCCGCGGCGGGGCGCGGCGCTAGGCCGATCACGACCATCGGTCGCCGTCCGGACGGGCCGGATGCGGTCAAACGCCTCGTCCCGATCGCCCCTTCCCTTTCTTTGACTCCAACTACTACGCCCTTGGAAAGCTAGAAGCTCCTCGTCTGCAGGCCCTGTTTAGATATCCAAAAAGAGCCAAATTTTTTTGCATAGTAACTGTCACATCGAATCTTTGGATGCATGCATGGAGCACTAAATGTAAATAAAAAAAATAACTAATTGCACAGTTTGTCTGTAAATGTCGAGATGAATCTTTTGAGCCTAGTTAGTCCATGGTTAGACAAATTTTGTCAAATAACAACGAAAAGTGCTACAGGAACTTTTCCCCAAAAAAAAATTTCACATCTAAACACGCCCTCAATTTTTTTTCCGTCTTTGACTGGCCGTCAACATCCGCGTGGGCCCCGCTGCCACCTCGACATATCTATGACCTGACCATGGAGTTGGAGGAGTAGCATGGCAGTAGTAGGAGTAGAGCTGTAGTATACGGCCCTTCCAAAAGGATATTCCCTTCAATGCCCATCCCCTCTCTCTCTCGCTTTGACTGGTTTATTTAAGAGGAGGGCCTTCCGCATGTGCTGCGCATTTGCATCCCGGTCCTCGGATAATACTTTTCCTTCGTTTCGCCGATGATGCACATGCACTTCACTTGGACTCAGAAACGCTTTGTGGAAAATTCTTTGCAGAAATTTCTCTGAAACTATTCTGTCCTTAGTAGCTCTGTCAAAGGCGAAATTCAAATTTAAACTAGATTTAGCGGCTGGGTCAGTCTGACCTACAACTTCCATTTAGTTTTTTTGTCAATATATTTGGAAAAAGAGCAACAGTACAAAAAGTCTTAAACACTTGGGTGAGATCTCGATTAGTTTCGTTTAAATCGTACGGTTAGATCATAGGGTGCCAAAAAAAAAATCGATCATGCATGCACTTCGCTTGGACTATTCTCAGAACCGCTTTGTGGAAAATTCTACTCTGAAAACCAGTACGTTTCCTTGCAGAAATTTCTGCTGAAACTATTCTGTCCTTCGTAGCTCTGTCAAAGCCGAAATTCAAATTTGCACTAGATTTGGCGGCTGGGTCAGTCTGACCTACAATTTCCATTCAGGTTTTGTCAATATTTTTTTAAAAGGTCACCGGGGGATGAACTATCCCCACCTGAATTTCATTACCACAGATTCCGACAAAAGTCGATGATGGTAGTTACAGCGTTGGGTCAAAACCAATGTTTTAAATCTCCCGCTATAGCTACCGCTATAGCCCACTATAGCCTTTTAAGACAAGGTGCCGCTATTTGTGTTCATGTACAATTTAGCCGCTATATCCCGCTATAGCCTGATTTAGCTCCGCTATTAGCTGATTTAGAGGTATACCGCTAAACATCTTAGCTCGCTATTTAAAACTGTGGTCAAAACCCAGAGTTGCAAAGCAAGAAGGCAAGAAAGAGAACAACAACCACACCACGTACAAACGAAAACAACCAGCACCAATGGCCAAAAGGGGAAGCAACTCCCATGATAGAGACATGTCAATGATCGCCGAACAATGCACCACCAACAGGCCGAAGTCCAAAAAAACTCCATTCCACGGGTTAATCAAGATGACAGATGACAGTCGTGATGTGCGTCTTCTATGAAGTTCATCCGGGATCCCATCGCCTTCCACCTATGGCCCTGGAGGGGAGGAAGCCTCAAGGGTTGAAGGACCGATGACCGGAGAACGAGAAGATCCAAGAGATAGGACCATGGTCCTGTTAACCCGACGTATGGTGAGAAAATGCAACTAAGGACCGAAGGAAATCAGAGCAAGTACTCTGGTAGCAGACACCATCGAACAACCAGCTTGTCAATATTTGGTACTCCATCTTGTTTAGTTTAGCTTAAATCGTACGGTTAGATCATTAGGCGCAAAAAAAATCTTGTTTAGTTAGCTGCACTGCAGACTGCCAGTACTGCAAATAACCTCAAGGCAGCTGGTCAAACCTATGCTCAGCGCAATTCTTAATCAGTTCACGTCAATGTCTGACTGGCGCCATTCGAACACAGATCGATAAGATCAACATCTCGTGCTGTTCTAGCGCTTTGAGAGCAATTTTTATGCCCGCTAAGGCCCAGGTCACCATGCATATTAGTTTCTAGAAACGACAGTTGTGTGTTCCAAGCAGGTTTGGATCCTTCCGTTCAATTCAACAAAAGAGGAATATCGGCGCAGCAATGACTTCAACAAGAGATGCCTGCACGCGATCCTTTTCATAGACGGCCAAGTAATCTCCTGTGCTTCATTCCACGTCAATATATAGTACATTTTTTCTTTATTATTATTATTCACTTAAAGAAGAAGAACAAGGTGTTGTAAGATTATAAAGCGACAGGAACAATCAATATTCTTATTTGAAAGAGGGAGTATTATTATTTTTCTCCTATATAGAGAACAGAGAAGAGGTGATTGAGGTAGCGCTGACTCGTCAACACCTTCGTTCGAAGCCGTACCGCTGCCAACACGGCACCGAGGTAGGAAGGGAAATAAAATTGAAGACAGGAACATCGATACCTACTACGTTTCCAAATAAAGAAGACAACTACAAGGCAAACTGTTCTTCGACGAGCAAAGAAGCACCACTTTTGCCAATGAGAAAATTAAACGTCCAGAAAAAAATCTTTACTTCTGGTTGGATAACATTAATTTTTAGAAAAGAATATATATATAGGATTTTTTTAGGGAGAGTGTAGTATCACATGTATACTACACATCGCTTGGATTGTACATGGATTTAGATAATCCAAAATCCTCTATTATCTAGGTTATTTTGGAATATAGTATTTTCAAGATCTATGTGTCAGATTTTCATAATCTACAGCATACTAACATATTTGGATGGGAAGAGATTCTTATAACCTGCCCCAATCCAAACAAGGCTTAGGTTACACAAAAGGAAAAATAATATTTGGTAGTAGATCATGAGTCATTTAGGTTGCCATCACTGACACCATGGTTCTAGCACGCAACAGACATGTCTAGTTGTTGTGTTGTTTTGGCGTGCCGAGGAATTTGCGCGTGTTGCCTCCGTATTTTCTCCATGAAACCTTTGCTAAATTGTGGTGCCGTTTTAATCTGACACATGGTAGGCATGCGGATGCTAGGATTTGGCATCCGATGGCAAGGACCATGACAAGACTTATGTACGTTTAACAATGTACATAAACATCCATTGACCTTCTCCATCGTATTTGACAAGAACGGAGAGAAAAGAATTACCCTAGAAATTACATTCCCTCTACTTGGCAGATGGTAGTGTACATTTTCTTTTCTTAATTCCTAGTCACTTGACACAAACTCTAATGGCGTTTTCGTTGTAAGATTAGGTTAGGAGAGGAACTTGAAAAATATCATCAATAGAGTGAAATATAAAAGCAGTCTCATAGTTGCTATCATAGTATCGCTCTACTTTTATGGCCCTAGTTATCTCCATAACTCGCTACCTTGACCAATATTATTATTATTATTATTATTATTATTATTATTAGAAAATATTACAACCGTGCCTATAATGCTGTTGGATCACACAAGCCTGCAGGCGCTCTCTGGTCTACACGGACCCCGGTCTGCCTATATATGCGGCAACCCATTCCTGCCCGTTCTTCTTCCATTAACCCCCCCGCGTGTGCGCTCTCTCCCTCTGTCTCTCTTGGCGACGACTGGGCGACCGTCGCAGCCGCCCTAAGCCAGGTGCCCAGGCCATCTTCGGGCCCTTCGCCGGCGACGAGCACCACCAGGTACGCCCACACCTTGGTCTTCCCTTCCTGATGTGCGAAACAGAGCACCCAAACCCTAACCCACTATCTGTTTTCGGATCTGATCTAGTTACAAGTGTATATGCATGTATTTTGCCTACTAACTTCGATTGTTTTGCAAAAAATCATCAGTGGTACTTGTGTACACCGGTGTCCTTTACTGGGTCCGCCCCTGTCTCTACTTTGCTGATGATGGTTTCAATTTCGAAGTGTGATTATTCAGCTAGGAATTTTCACTTGCAGTAGCTTGGCGCATTTTGCATCGTCTGTTGTTCAGGATTTAGCTTCAGTAGATGCCATACCTGATGCGGCGCATAAGTTTTGTGTTGATATTCTAAGTGTCTCAGCGTAACACGGATCTGTCTAATTTTTTTGCAATATGTGATAACTTTTTTTTTTTGAATTATGCAGGAGTTTTCCCAGCTGTGCCAATGATGGGTTGTTTCACTGTTCTCAGATCCAAGAAGAAGAAAACCCCTTTTGATAATCCTCTTGTTCCAAGCAAGAAATCGGTTGATGCAAGGGAAAGTACGTCGTCTAGACTTCCGGAGCCAGAAGTTCATGTGCCATCTTTGCAATCAGCTCCTCCTAGTTTTAGGAACAGGACTAAGATATCCCAGTCGTCAAGTAAAGTTTCAAACAGCAGAGCTCGCGTGTTATCTGCTCCATCAACCCTTATTGTGGTCGATCAGTTTGGCTTTCCATACGCCGAATACCGAGATCAAGACGACTCCAGGGATAAGGAAGGTTCCACAAAGGGGCATCGCTTTTCAAATCCTTTGCCCCTTCCTCTTCCTTCACCGGAAGGACATTCTTTTAGGAACTCTGATAGCTTCAAAGCCAGCAACGTAAGTGGGCCATTGGAGATGTCCGGCCCTCTCCCATTGCCTCCAAAGAAACGTGATGAACTTAGAATCTTCTCTTACGAGGAGGCTTCGTCTGCTTGCCAATGGTTTTCAAGTGACCAGTGTGTTTCAGAAACACTTGGTTCAACATCATACAAGGCAACATTTAGGGATGAATTTATTGATACAAAGACCACTGAAGCAACGGTAGCTCGATTACTCCCCTCCACTCAGGTACCTTTCTCAGCCATTGATCTGCAAATTGCATTAAGGCCAATTTAAGCCATGATCTTGCACCCTCAACTTTCTAGGTTGGTCAGCTTTCCGATAGAGGTGTCTCGTGTTTTTATGACATAGTTTGATACTTCATGGACATACCATTCAGTAATTTTGTATCATTAATTATTCTGTTAAGGATCTGAGTTCAGGCTAGAGGATCAGACTCATTTTGTGGGCATGTGCTCAAATGGCTACTCTGCTGACAAATGCTAGGCTGGCCCTATAATTAATATGCCATTCCATTTTTTTCGAATGCTAATTAGGACCGCAGCAGGTGTGGGGTTAGGTAACACGTTTCTGAAGCAACCGTGTAGTTGATCTTGCCTTTACTATTTACTGCAAGATGCTTTCTGTACTCTTTCTCATTTGTTCTTTGTTTTTATCTCCAGTCAGTTCTTATGTTGCATCAAGCCCTGTCAATGTTTATTTTGGTTTTTGAGATTTCATTGCTTCTATTGCATGTAGTTTTAAATGTGTGCCCTTCCTTGATGTAGAGAACTTTGGTCTAATACCCATTCAGGAAGTATTTTGGAGTAAATGCAGCTGCTATCCTGAAATGGTTGTTTTAGCTTAAAAATTCTATTCTAAATGATCAATTGGACATTATTAGGTGTGTTACAATAGGCTGATCCACTGATGTATCAATTGAGTTTATTAACTTGTATACTTACTATCTAGCTCATTATTCTGCTGATGTAACATATTGATATATTGTTTATCACCTGCAGAGTTTGAAGGAGTTTAAAACACAAGCGACCACATTGGCATCACTTCAGCATCCCAATTTGTGTAAACTGATTGGCTATTATGCAAAAGAAGATTCTAATGAAAGGATGTTGGTCTATGAACGGCTTCATCATGGGAGCTTAGATAAGCTACTCTTTGGGAGACCAGATGGTCGTTTCATGGACTGGTCTAAACGTTTGAAGGTTGCCCTTGGTGCTGCCCGAGGTCTAGCTTTCTTGCATGATGAAGGACCCTTTCAGGTGAGCATGCTACTTGATTTGTCGTCTTATGACATTATGCAAAACTTGTGCTTTTAATTTTCTACTTGGCTTTCAACCACATTATCTTACAGCACTGAGCCGCAGACTTTTAACTTGTATTTCCATTTGTTTTCAGGCCATGTACAGTGAGTTCTCAACTTTGAACATCCAAATAGATAAAGATTTCACTGCTAAGCTTTCAGGATATGGTTGTGTTGGCTTCAATACTGAGGAGATATCTAATGCACCTGCGGTATGTTCTTGTATGACCGAGTATAATTTAAAATTTGATGTTGTCCGTTGAGTGGCAGCACTACTTATGTCTCATTTCCTTCCATTGGTTCCAAACTTCCAATAGTATCCTCAACACTATAAGTTTGCATGGGTACATATTTTATTTTGTTATAAGTAACATTGGGTTCAGTTAACAAGAATATATGTATAATATTGTGATATAAAACCTGCATCATACCTGTTAATTGATCGACATCATATTGTTAACTAGAGATCTGTTTTCTTCAGTCTGCAGCAAACCTTTCGGTGGAGACCTTGGAGAAGGGTTTACTCACTCCCAAGAGCAACGTCTGGAGCTTTGGAGTTGTGTTACTGGAGCTAATAACTGGAAGGAAGAACCTTGATGCCAATTCTTCCAAAGAAGAACGCAATATTGTCAGGTGGAGTAGGCCTTTCCTTACTGATGATAGTCGCCTATCTCTGATCATGGACTCCCGTATAAAAGGGCGCTTTCCAACTAAGGCTGCTCGGATAGTAGCAGACATCATTCTGAAATGCTTGCATAAAGATCCATCAGAGAGGCCGACCATGAGGGATGTTGTGGAGGCCCTAGCAAGAGTCCAGGAAATAAAGGTTCCATGCAGATATCCTCTGCAAGAACCTTCTGCTGCACCAAGAAAAATAATGTTAAAATCTACATCCCTCAATGGAATTGTGCCTCATCATCCTGTCATAACCTTCTCCCCTTCGCCGCCTTCACATAACCAACACTTGATTTCACCAAGGTCATCAACATCTGCCTTGTTTCATCCAAGGACATGCTCTTCTACTCTGGATGATCCCGGTGTAAGCTCTATAAAGAAAACACCTCCTATTATGCGTAGGTCTAGCGTCGAAGGCTTTTGATTGTCCATATTGTTCTTTTATTTCCTTTTCTTGGATTTATTTGTTTCTTTGTTAGCCTAGTGATTCTAGCTATGTTCTGTATTGTAAGACAAGTGGCCTTATGTAGTGCCCTTGGGTCTAGAGTAATAACTAAGCAGAGCAGGATGAATTGTAAATAGGATCAGGTTGTAGATACCTTTTTGTGCTCTAATTGGGTGGAAGCAGCGTGCTAAGTGAGCCTTGTAACCTCACAATGCAATAAACTCGTTTCTCAGTTTCTGTTCACCCTGCCCGTACGTGAAATGTCTCTGCTGTTTTGTTTGGTGCCAAGTGTTGGGTGCCATGTGTTGTTTCTTGTCGGCAAGCATTTGTGCTATCGAATGTCTCTATCCACATGATGATCTCATGTGGCATGTTGCAGTCGGTACAAGGAAACTGTTCATGATATCTGTTGCATTAGTTAGAGATGTTGAATTCCTGTCTGTGGAAAGTTTGTTTAATCTGTCGTTGCAATTGTTGACTCTGACCCCAGCCTGATTGCTTCTCTGCCTGTAGCTCCTCGATTGCTAATCTTGCTTTTGGCGAGCGTCCTTTTCTGCTGCATTCTTGATTTTTCTTCCCGGCACATGTTAGTATTTTGTTGGTTTCATGGTGTGGTTTACGATGTTGTAACGTAACGGTTGGTAGTGCAGATTTGTCGTATCGTTATTAGTCCACGTGCAGTTTTGTTGTATCTAACTGATTGTTTATGGTCTTGTTATGAACTATGGCTCTTATCAATTTCTGTTGAATGGTTTGAACGTTGGACGGAGAGTCACTGCGATTTCTTTAGTATTCAGCTGCACGCTAGAAAGATTAGTCCATGTCCATCTGCAGATTTTGCTTGGTAATGCTATATATGCTCTTTTGACCTGTAGGCAGGCGGTGGCAGGAGGATAGAAATCGCCTGTTCTCCACCAACTCCCCCTGTGTCTGCCGGTTGGTGATGTCTGCTCTTTTTGACTAGTTTGTTTTCTACCGGGATGTGAATGGCTTGAACCAGCCGTGATTCTACGAATCAGGAGCAACTGAACGAAAATGGCTGGATTCAGCGTCACAGCTATGCAAATGGAATGATCTTCAACCGAAAGTCCGATACATTCGCTCGCCTACTGTCACTTTGATTCCCTTTTCCCCTTTGCCGGCGAGCCGAACCAAACCAGGTGTATGGTCGTTGGATCGATCAGGTCAGCGGGAGTGATTTATCAAAGAACAAAAATCGACATGTACAATTTCGTAGTGGCCGAGCACGTGTCGCCGTCTTTTGTTGCCAAAAGTGCCTAAGCCACCTTTGCTAACATGCATCTCAAATAAAGACATCAGCTAACAGAAAACAACAGATGGGTAAGCCACTGCTGGTGTGTTTGGTTTCCTGGCTCGTTTGAAGCCTGGTCAGCCTTTGCCTGCTCCTACTAAGCCGATCTCTGATTGTCTGTACTGTCTAAACCTGGCTAGCCTAAGGATGTGTTTGGTTGTCTGGTTTATTTTGACAAGTCACCTCTTCTCCGAATTGGTAAGGGTACCCCTAATTCATGTCTCTGTTTGAAAGCAGGGTGCAGGTAGGCCGGCCGGGGTGCAGAATTACAGGTTTGAGTTTGACAAGGTAGCTTGTGGTTGGGCTGGTGGCCTGCCGTAAGCCATAACGTTAATCATTGTATAGAACTTGCATGTTTATTATGGCCATTGACTATATATAAGCTTGCTTATTCTAAGCTTGTAGTGTAAATTGCGCAATGTTCTGAACTCCAAATAAACACTCAAACACAGTTCACAGAAATATTCTGAAGACAAAATAAAGAAACAGAAAATGTTATTACTTTAAAATATATTTCCTTAATCAAACTTCATACATTCTGTAAGGCACAAACGTGCATAACAATTAAATAGCTCCCCAATGAACTCATGAATGACACTTCAGCTGAATTTATACACCTTAGTTCCTAATTTAGTACTAATGAACTTAAGAACGAGTCACAAACATTAGCCTAGAAAGTCATGTTGACCTCTAGTTTCAAATACACGTTATTTTCAATAATTCCATGGGTCTTTAGCTTTCATGTTGACCTCTAGTTTCAAATACAAGTTGTTGCTGGCCCATGCTGCCTGTTGCAAACTAAGAAATTGTTAGTAAAAGTCAGACAAAATGACCGGCTAAAAGTCTGAACATTTTGTGCGACCTCAAAACTTAATTAGCCTAGAAAGGATAGACTTGTGTATCAACAACAAACTCACCTGCAACTTGAGGATGTCCTTCTGGATCATCGTGAATACGTCTTATATTGCAGTTTCCAATTGCATGAGAGGCTTTAGATCTGGTATATGAGAGAAGCAAGAACAAGAAATGTGCACCAGCATTTACACTTTCAATTCCAGTTTAAGTTGGTAACACAAGTATCTTTTACTGAATGATCAAATGACAATTGTAAACATTCAGGAAGGAAAGAAACCAGAGAACATCCAATTGTCTTAGGTTTTTTTTTTCCCCTTTTTCCCGGTCCTCTGCTGGCCGTTGTTCTGATGCTGATGCTGCTGCATCATAGCGAGCTGATGGTGCCCATCCATCATGTTCTGCATGACAGATTGCAATGTCAATTGTAGTTTGATCTCACCAACCATATATATGCAGCAGAAAGTGCTTCACGCCTTCATCCACCACACCAACCATACTTTTCTCAACTTAGTCTCAGTCTTAGGTGTGAGTGATGACTGTAGGTCTGTAGTGACTAGCTACTACTGAAATTTCGTGCACTAATTACAATACCCAGCCTAATTTCGTGCTACTACTGGCCATGAATCGGTTCTGAAAGAAAAGAGTTACTAAATGACAATGACTATGGTGCCTTTTCAGCAGCACATGCTAACCATGGTTAATTGTCTACTAGCAATGCGCAAGGCAATGACTACGCTGTTTTTTCAGCAGCACATGCTAGGTAAATGACAACCTGTATTACCCTTTTGTTTTAAAAAAGGCTAGAACTGAAATATGATTAATTAATCTAACATTGATTGCTACTAATTATCACTGGAACGAGAAAATTGTATATTTGAGAGTCTAATCGTCGCGCTTCGCAGGTTTAGGACTCTAAACATTGACTTTATAAAAATAGGCCTCCAACGTTGGACTCTTGATTTACATGACATTATATGTATTTTCTCCCTTTTCTAATCTGTATACGTGTATTTGACATACATTTGTGCCCGATCGAAACATTCATCTGTTCGTGGCCGCCGCCGCCGCCCTCCCCACGCCGCGATCGAGCGATCCCGTCTTCCCGCGGCAGCCATGGAGGGCCAGCCTCCCGACGCCAGGGCCGGCCCTTCGCTTGCCCGGGCCACCGCGCATAGTCCATCGCTGACGTCTTCCTCAGGTTCCTTTCCATCGTCGCCACCATCGCCAGCGCCATCTCCATGGGCACCACCAACGAGACGCTCCCCTTCTTCACGCAGTTCATCCAGTTCGAGGCCAAGTACAGCGACCTCCCGTCCTTCACGTAAGCTCCTTTTTGCTGCTGACACGCTGCTGCAGCCGGTTTCTGGTAAAGTTCATCACCCCTGGCCTTGAGGATTTCGCTGACTTGATGCCATCCATATCTCACGACGAGCAAGCATTCCGGCCGCAGGTAATGAGTTCACATCGCTTGCAAAGTAGTACACCGCCATTCGGATCATGTGAAATCTTTAGATTTTCCCGTCAGCTCCTGTTCATTAACTGTTCCACCAACAGTAGCCCCATCGCAGCCGTTCCTACGAATCCATCGCAGCCGTTCGCCCGTTCCTTTATCCTCTCCCGTCGCGTCTCCAGCGTTGACGGAAATCCCTACTGCCTCGCGGCTTCTCGATCTCTCCTCTCCGGTCCTCTCCTTTCAAGCTTATCATTTAATACTACTTAAAAACTATTCAGGTTTTACTGAGACATGTGAATATTGTTTCAAATAAAAGTAGACTTTGTGTCGCACTTTTCTGGTTACAATATAACAACTGCAATAGAATACGAGAATAGGTGGTGCATAATAATATTTTAGTGTGAAGATGCTGACGTTGAAACATGGGGCATTGGGTGAGACTTGAAAGCATTATGTAAAGACGAACAAAAGGAACAAATAGGTTCACAAGTTCTGTTAGTAAACACTCGCAGCTTGCGGGTCGCAGTTACCTACCATGCAGTTTTGTATGCCATTATAATATAAACATGTGTAAAGATCTATTCACATCTCTGGTCTTAATATTCTCGCAGGTTGCATTTTTGGCTGCTGAAGTAGGACCAAGAGTTGCAGCATCCTGTGCAAATGCAACATTATTGGTTTTAACAAGGGATGATTCTAGGTGAGCCAGCTGTGCAATAGGCGATGCCCAGTGACTTGATTAATGAACATTGGCTGATTTTGATATACCATGTTAGTTTTATAGCTGGAATGCAGTAACTCTTTCTTATTTAGTGGAATAAATTTTTTTGTGGATTCTGCAATTCAGTTATTTTCGTGTCTGACCATGTATTGTGTAGACCTTCCCTGGGTGTATTTATGATTGAGTGCCTATCTTAGAGCAGTATATTCAGATATATGATTCTACCATAAACGCTACATCTCATATCACTATATGTGATTTTACTATACAGAATTTAGAACTTATAAAGTTAACACTTAGTTCAGCTTAACCATACTTTGTGTAAACTTTAGGATTTTAGTTTGAAGCCAGATTAAAATTTTAAATTTGGTTTATTGTCTTTACTGAATCTACTTCTTTTCCTATTTTGTTTGTCCAAAATTACAGTGTCATTTAGGTTCATGAAGATGAGATGACAAGCGCCTTCCTCATGTTCCCCTCAGGTTTCCTTGCAGCTTGCTTCCCAGGCATGGAGTCCCTTCACATTAAGCTTCAATTATGCAAGGTTATTAGCTCATGGATCCTTTGCAGCACACCATTTTTTAGGTAGTGTCCTTTGCACCTTACACCATTGACATTCAAGTGAAGTGAAACAAACCCAAAGCCTACTCTGCCACTCACTCTCTAGGTGTGTGTTTTCGGGACACTCCGTCCAATGGTCGCAGGTTTCAAAAATAACTATTTCGTTCACAATCCATTTCATTATGTAATGAACAATCTTGCTTTTATAAAGTTCGTTTCCACATCACAAATTGTTGTGAGCCTAAGTGTCCTAATTTGCAATTATGCCATGCAACTTGGCTTTTTCAGCTTGCTCTTTTCCGCCCGCGGCAACGCCCGGGGTTCATGCTAGTTATTACTAACGCCGCCGTTCGGATTATTACTAGGCGATTGTAACAGAACTGACTAATTATACGAAATTAAGTAAGAAAATCACCCACCAAAGCAGATAATTTAGCAAACTTAAGGCCATATAACCCGGTAGTCCGTGAAACCCCGACGGATTTCAAACCAACCAACATACAAACCAAGATCGTACAAGTTTAGCAGCCACAGTCACATATTACATAAAGTTCACAACAACATTGAAACACATCGGAGTTTAAAATATAAAGTTATTACAAACCAAGTTCATGCTAAAGTAGCGGAAGCAAATAGTTTTAAAACCACACACTTGTTTAGTTTAGATACAGTGCTAGGAGATAGTCATGTCCAACAAAAGCGTCAGGTAAGACGTACGGAGCGATCATGTCCTTGGTCCTAGTTGTCACCCATCGTAGGGTACAGGCAGTTGATGCAATATCCATAGTACATCTGGCCATCTGCAACAACAATGAGAACAACGCCCTGAGTACGGAAATTACTCAGCTAGACTTACCCGTCTTAAACTAAAATAAAGTGACACCAAGAAGTATGCAAGACTTTTTTTAGTGGACTAACTGACTCATTTGCGAAAAAGCAATAAGTTAACATAATGAACCATTTAAGTACTTTGCATCATCTTTATTATAACCTATCAATCTAGGTAACCACCTATGCTATAACAATCACTTGATTAACCATTAACATCCAGTTACCAACTTAGATTTAACATTTTCAACATCATCCATATAACCATCAATGTTCCATGATCATTACTACGATGCCGTAACTCGAGTCAAGTGCTCACTATCTAGGAGCGATGGTGATTCGAATCGATTCCTAACCAGCTGAAAGCCCAAGTTTGGTTTTGGTAATTAATGACACCAAGTTGCTAATGCTATTGTATCAAGTGTGATTAAGCTAGGCATAAGCAACACATGTGATGGAGGTGGAAATGGCATGGAAAGATGGCCACAAGACCACATGATTTGGTGCATGAAATGATGAGCAAGATCATGAAGGAATGCACATAAAATGATGGACATGATGATCAAGTAAAGGAGAAGGATCTAAGAGCGCAAGGCAAAGGTATAACCATAGGGTTTTCCTTTTGCCGGTCTAAGATGAGTAGAGAAGTGATTGACCGGGTTTAGGATACATAGCCGACTATCGAGAGGGGCAATCACGGTTAGCTCAGAAATCAAGTGCCACTAGATCAATGTTTTGAGCATATGCATTAGGATCTAGTTGAGAGCTAACATACGCCTTGAAAAATGACTGTGAAAATGCTAACACACATGCACATGGTGATTTACACATGGTGGTGTTAGCACATTTGCGAAGGCGGTGGAGTTTGAGCGGTAGAGTGGGGTTTGAGTTTTTGGGGAAGTGAAACGCCTTTTTTCTACTGCGTCGGAAGTCGGAAAAGAAACGGAGGCGAACGGCGGTCACTGTGGTGACCGGACGCTGCACCGGACGCGGTCACAGTTTGACCGGACGCGTCCGGTCAGTTCAACACGGCGCAGCGAGGGTTTGTGACCGGACGCTGGTCTGGCCTGACCAGCGCGTCCGGTCAGTTCTCCTGGGCGCAGAAGAAGAGCGCGCGACCGGCGCGTCCGGTCCCTCATGGAACCGGAGCGTCCGGTCAGGCACCTAGAGGGTCACAGTTGGTCACGTGCGATCGGACGCGTCCGGTCATGGTGGGAGCTTACTGGACTCCGACCGGACGCCAGGTGCAGCGCGTCCGGTCACAGCAACGGTAACTTCTGACGTGCACTGTTCACGCTTGTCCTGTTGTGACCGGACGCGTCCGGTCACCCTGACCGGTGCGTCCGGTCAGTACGTTTTTCACTGCGTCGTCTGGTAACGGCTAGCTGCGTACCCCTTCGCTATAAATAGAAGATGTCCGGGGTTTGAGGGTAACTCTTGCACATTTTGAGACCTAGAGACATCCTTTGAGCTAGAGAACAACCCCTCCACTCATCTCTTTGCTTAATTGCACATCTTGAGTGAGATTCAAGTGCATTGCTTGAGAGTTGCATTCTAGAGGCACTTGATCTTCGAGTTGCTGCGGATTTCTTGTTACTCTTCCGTGTTTCCCGACACGGTAGACGGCTTGGAGCAGCGGAGGTGATTGAGCTCACAATTAAAGATTGTTGGAGCCCTCACCAAGTGTTGTAAGGGGTTTTTGATCCTTCCCCGCGGGAGTTCGCAAATTGGATACTCTAGTGGAGCTCGTGGCTTGGAGGATCCCTATCTTGTGTGCGGTTGTGCGGCGCCCGCCGAGGGCTCGACTCTTGATAGTCGATTAGCTCGCGAACCGACAAGTGGGTGTATCGCCACAACGAGGAGTAGCTTGCCGGGAAGCAAGTGAACCTCGGTAAAAATCTTGTGTCATCTCTTTGCCGAGGATTTCTCTTGTGGTTGATCATTGTGGTTGATTCTTCAAGTGCATTACTTCTCTACATCGTTGGTATAAGAATCAAGTCACTTGCTCTTTACTTTCTTGTACTAATCTTAGTGTAGCTTTTATCACATAGGATTAAGTAGCTTAGTGACTTAGTCTTGTTGGTGTGTATTAGAGATCATAGCCTTGCTTCACTAGAATTGTATAGGTGACTTGCATAGTATAGTTGAGCTAGTGCTAGAATTAGCTTAGTCATCTTTTATACTAACGTGGTTGTTTAGTGAAGCTTGTAGATTTTTTAAATAGGCTATTCACCCCTCCTCTAGCCATTTGGACCTTACAAGTGGTATCGGAGCCGAGGCACCGTTTATTTGAGGCTTAACAACCTACGGTGAAAAAGAAATGACTCAATTAAGCTTGCACATCAACAACACCAAGAAGGCACCTCACTTTGATGGCACAAATTATGCATATTGGAAGGTTAAGATGACCGCACACCTCAAGTCAATCAATAGAGAAGTGTGGAAGGTCACCGAAACAAAATTTGATGTTGCTAATCCGGAAGCACCTACACCAATGGAAGAGAAGAAGCTCCAATGCAATGACATTGCCATTAGTGCTCTTCATGAGGCATTAGATGACAAGACATTTGAGCAAGTGAAGAACATAGAAGTTGCACATGATGCTTGGGCCAAGCTAGAAGAAATATTTGAGGGCACCGAAGGCACAAAGACCGCTAAAGCATATATCTTGCAAGAAAAATTTTCTAGCTTCAAAATGCAAGAAGATGAGAGTGTACCGAAAATGTTTCATAGGTTGCAAGTCATTGTGAATGAGCTCAAGACACTTGGTGAGGAGGTCAAGGACAACCAATTCTCTATGAAGTTCTTGAGAAGCTTGCCCAAGAGATTTGATACATTGATCACCGTGCTAGTGAGGACTACATTGAAGGATTCAACTCCTCAACAAGTATTCCAAGAAGTGATGACCGATGATTCATATAGAGAAGATGATGAGAAAGAGGAGTTGGTTAAAAAGAAGAAGAAGGAAAGTGAGAAGAAGGATGGTGAGAAGAAGAAAAGTGTGGCATTCAAAGCCACCACATCCAAGGGTAAATCCAAGATTGAATCATCGAGTGATGAAGATTCAAGTTCTTGTGATAGTGATGACATTGATGAGAAGATGACTCTTTTTGTCAAGTAATTTGGCAAATTCATGAAGAAGAAGGGCTTTCGTGCAAGAAGGAGGAAGAACTCATCCAAGAAGAATGAACATACCATGAGATGTTTTAGATGCCATAGCAAGGACCATCTCATTGCAAAGTGTCCTTATGATAGTGATGGTGAAGATGCTATCAAGAAGGAGAGGAAGAAGCAAAAGAAGAAGCAAGAAAAGAAGGAGAGTTCTCATAAGAAGAAAAATGATTCTCATGTTGCTACATGGGATAGTGATGATTCCTCAAGTGATGATGAGGATGACAACAAGAGCAAGAAGAAGGGACATGCTAGCATTGCCATCCAAGAGAAGGTCTCCCTCTTCGACACTCCATCGTGCTTCATGGCTAAGGCCGCTAAGGTATCATCCGACGATGAGAGTGATCATGATAATGCTAGTGATAGTGATAGTGATAGTGATGAAGAAGAATTCACTAAAGATGAACTAATCACTATGCTAGAAGATTGCACTCAATATTTTAAAGAATCTAGAAAGGAGTGCAAGGGCTTGCTTAAGGAAAAAAAACCTTATGCAAGAACTTGATGAACTTAGGGCATCTTATGAGAGTCTAAAGGTAGACCATAAGAAGCTTCAAAAGTCTCACACTAAGCTTGAAGAAGCTCATTCCTCTCTAGTTGAAAAATGTGAAAACATGCCAACTAATGTTGAGAAAACTAAAACTTGCAACATAGGCATATCATGTGATATAATTGATGAAACTTTTCATAAGCCTATTGTTGTTGCTCCCACTAATCCTTCATGTAGCACATCTACCTCATCCTCATCTAGTGGTGACGGTTTCACTTGTGACTCCACACTTATAGTTGAGAATGAAAATCTCAAGAAGGAGGTAAAAGAGCTCAATCACACATTAGCTAAGGCTTATGGTGGTGAGGACCGCTTGCTTATGTGCTTGGGTAGCCAAAGGGCTTCTCTCTACAAAGAGGGATTGGGCTATAACCCCAAGAAAGGCAAGACCGCTTTTGCTCCTCACAAGACTCATTTTGTGAAGAACAATTGTAGCTATTGCAAAAGTTGCAAGCAAGTTGGTCACATAGAGCAACATTGCATGAACAAGAAATCCAATGCTAATGTATCCTCAATTAAGTTTGATTCTTTCTATATACTTACCAAGGGTACAAATGGTGTTCATGCTAAGTTCATTGGTGCACCATGGATGGGCTCAAAGAAGAAAGTCATTTGGGTACCAAAGAGCTTGGTCACTAACCTTGGAGGACCCAAACAAGTTTGGGTACCTAAAAGGAATTGATCTTGTCTTGTAGGTCAATTACAAAGCCGGAGGAAGGCATTGGGTACTTGATAGTGGGTGCACTCAACATATGACCGGGGATTCTTGTAACACCCCGGGTGTTATAGTTGCTAATTAACCTGCCATGTCATCATATTGCATCGCAAAGCATCCATGATTAGGTCAACCCTGTTATGCATTAACTAAAATGAGTTTACCTTTCTAGATTGGATGTGTTTCTCAGTGGTGTGATCTGAACCGAAAACTCTAATTTCGAATGTAACTGCAAATACTTAGTCCATGCCCTGCGTAATTTGAGGTGTGTGACCGTGTTACACACTAGTGTCAAGTGTAGGGTATGAACTCAAGTACGACACGTAAAATGAAGCTCCAAGTTTGAGTTTGAATTGGAATCCAAAAACTTGTCGCGAGTTTTCCGAATTCGAATTTGAATTCAAATTTGGGGAAATATTAAAAGATTTTCAAAAGCTAAATTGGTCAACCAAGAGTGGCATTTGGTCAACTATGTGATAATTGACTCAATGATGCACTTGGGTGATGGTTTGATCATTAAGTAATCACCAATTAAAGTAGCAACAAATTTCAATTGAAAATTTCACCGAAAACCCTAAAATCCAAAACCCTGTTTTACCCCTTTTGAAATAATTCAAAATCTAAGCAAAATTTGGGAAAAAGTTTAAAACCAAGTTTGTAGAACTTTTCAAGGGCTACAACTTTGGTGTTTTGAGTTTTCAAAGTTTTAGTGAAAAATGTGGAGCAATTTTGAAAAGAAGCAAATTTCAGATTTGACCCCTTTTTATCCCCAACTCAAATTTCAAAATGGAGGCAGAATTTGAAAATGTTTTGAGTAGCAAAGTTGTAGGTCTTGGCTAGATGTACAACTTTGGTGTTTGGAGTTTTTGAAGTTTTAATGTAAAATCCAAAGTAATTTCTAAATTTCCAAATTTCCAAAAAGTGTCCCCTTTTGAATTTAAACTCAAATTTCAAAATCCAGTTCGAATTTGAAAAAGTGTTCAATACAAAACTTGTAGAGCTTGAAATTCTGAAGATTTCATATCTTGGGAATTTTTCAAGTTGTTACATGAATTTGAGAGTAATTTGAGAAAACGGTTTGAGTTTGCAAAAGTCGGTGAGGGGAGCTACAGTAGCCGGCCAATCACCGCCGGGCACCGCGCGGCATGGGCGCCGGCGAGCCGCCGGACGGCGTCTGGGAGCTTCTCGCGCGCGCCAGGACCGCCAGCGCGACGTCTAGCGTCTTCCAGTGATCATCACCGTGACCGTTGCCCTATAAATATGCCGAGCTCACCGTGAGCCGTTTTACTTCCTGCTTTTGCCACCGCCGCCGCTCAGCTCCGCCGCTCGCTGCTGCCGCCGTCGAGTCGCCTCCGGCCACGCAAATCGCACCAGCAAGTTCGCCTCGCCCTCGCGCGTCTGTTGGTCCACCTGAGCTAGCCCAATTTCGCTTGAATCGCCGCAACCACCTTTTCCTTCTCCAACTCCGGTCGGAGCACCGCCACCACCGCCCCCACGTAGCCAGACCACTCTGACCCATCTCCGTCATCACCGAGAGCACCAACGTGATCGCTGTGAGCCCCTAAACCTTTTTCTCGCATCAATTTGGTCGCTACGTCGCTGGTGGCGCGTTTCCGCGGCTCACCGTCGACCGTGGTCCGCCATCGTCGTCGGTGAGGGGTCGCCGGAGCTCGAGCTTAGCTGTAGAAGGGCGTAATGGATTCGTAGGGTAGTGTAGATCATTTTGGTCGAGTTAATTAGTCGACCGACGCCATGATCGCCGGCCGGCCACCGCGCGGGCATGGCCGAACGCGCGGGAGAAAGCGAGTGAGCGAAGGAAGGAGATGACAGGTGGGGACCGCATGTCAGCGAGAGAGAGAGAGGGAGAGCGTGCGCGCGAGCAGGCCACGCGGATGGGCCGCATTGCTGGGCTACGCAGGCGAGTGCGGGCGCGAGCGCGCGAGCGGGCCGTTCGGCTGGGCCTAGCCGGAAGGAGGAAGGAAGAAGGAGTCGGCCCGATCGGGAATTTTGTTTTTCTTTTTCAAAAATGTGAATAGTATTAGTATTTGTTTATTTCATTAAAAATTCTGTAGAGCTCCAAAAATAATGAAAATTTTTGTGTAAGCTTTTCAAGATGTAAACTACTTAGGAAAATTATTAAATGCTAAATTTGATTACTTTTTGCAAGTTAATTAATTAGTTCAATTAAATATTAAATGCAACTTCCATGAATTTTAGTAATTAAATTATTAATCCAAAAATCATGAAATTTATTCTGACACTGTTTTAGACCTTGATTAACCCATAGAAAAAGTTTAAGCTTGTTTAGATGAAGTTTGATCTAATATTAATTATACCCTAATTAATTAAATGTTTAAATAATTGTTAAATTGTTAACTTTAAGTGTTGTGTGCCTTTTTGATTGAGTGATGACCTTGGGTCACTAATTCTTGGTGATCCTTGGCACCTTAATTACTTGTTTGAGCTCGTTAGTATCAAGTTCAGTAAGAAACGTTAGCGTCGCTTAAGTTATCGCTATTAGTTAGTAGGTTTTACTGTTTTGCGACTGTACCGCAAAGGAAAGTTGTACTCAAGTCGTAAACCGTGGCATTTTATCATCAAGCATCATGTTTATCACCGCATCATGTTAAGACATGTTATATACTCGTGTAGTTCCCGCTTTTGAGGAAGTCGAAGTTGGCGAGCAAATCTTCGGAGAAGAGTTGTCGTCGGTGGGTTCCGGACCGGAAGTCGGAGTCTTCGAGTCCGAGTCAGTCGTCGCGTCAGAGCAAGGCAAGCCCCGGTGCATTTAAACCCTTCCTTGAGTTTTACAAATCGTTATCACTGATAGTATGGTTTATTGCATTAAGTAATTAGGAGTTGAGTGATAACCCAATTGCTGCATTATCATCCTTGATTATTGCAATATCACCCTTGATACCTGTTTTACTGAAAATGCGTAGTATGCTTCGCCATGCTTAATGAGTTAAGCTTTTTAAATGAATGTTTACATGGCCATGACGGCATACTTAATGAATATTGAAAGATGAGAATGAACTTGAAAGATCGGGCGGGTGGTTTGGCCACTGCTAGCATGCATTGGGAAAGGAGTCTCAATGTAGTGTTTCCGCCTTGTCAGTTAAGGACCGTCCGTTGCAGTCCTGTTTGTGTTTCGAGACTTTGCAACTAGCCTCATGCCTTGGGTAAGCCCAAAATGTTGGTGATTCCATTTCGAGAACGTCTAACCTCGCACTGGGAGTGGAGAGGTGGCGGGAGTAGCGTGTACCCTCGGGGCTAGAATCGGGCCGGGTTCGAGGAGTACTGTGCTCTCGGGTGGCGATGGACACGTTCTGGTTTTGGGAGATCTAAATGAGGGTTGGCATATGCAAGATTTGGTTCTACATATGTCGTGACGCTAGAGATCCCCAGCTGGGTATAATCGGTTCGAATCGTCGTTTGCTCCTCGGTTATGGAGACTCGATCACCTGTCCTGCATCGTAGTTAAGAACTGAAATTGAAAGAAAGAATGAGAAAGAATCTTGATGAGAATTACTTTGATCTAGATTAGGATCACTTAGAATTGGTTAATGAACCATCAATGATAAAAGTAAAATATTGAAGGTAAGGATTTACTTTAGTAAGCTTTTCTGCAAAAGAAATTTTGATTCTTGAATACCCGTACCTTGATTCCCTAAAGCTAGCATACCCTTGGAGTCTTTTCTTAGTCGGGTAAGTCTTGTTGAGTACTCTCGTACTCAGGGTTTGTTAAACCCCTTGTTGCAGGTGCGGTTCATGAGCAAGTCTGTTTTGAGCCTTGTTGCATGACCGTTGTGGCTGAAGAAAGTGACGACGAGTAGACTGTGTGGCCTCTGGGCAAGGCACTTCGCTTGTGTGTTGTAATAAAGTTACTACTGATACTTCTCTACTACCGGTTTGTAATAATGTTACATAAGGTTTGGAGTTTGGAAACTAAGGTTGTAAACTTAAATTATTGTAAGACTTCCGCTACTTTACTCTGATGGTATTTTGAATAAACTGTTGTAATATTGCAATACTCCCGTGATTAGATCCTGTTCGGAGGAAAGCAGGCCTTTTAAGTTATGAGGAACATAAGTACGGCTGTCAGAGGTCATTATGACGATGACAGGTACATGTGGGCCATCATAATTAGGATGTTCTGTGACAGCTGGTACCAGAGCATAATTACTGGAGTTATTGTAGTATTACTTTGCAAAACTTCAAAATGTTTGGATCGAACAAAACTTAATATTGATATTTTGGTCCAAATTGCTTTTGGCTTATCCCAATCTACTCTCTGTAGTTTCCTTAGCTCATATTTGAAATCTTCGTAGTGAAGTATCATGTTATATTGCCCTAAGTTACAAATGTTGTTGCATGTGTTACTTAAACTTTTCTGTTAGTTCGTAAGTGCGATGCATGCATCATGTTTAATTAACCTGCTTAAGTTACCTTCCCTTTTAAAGTGGTTTGGGTTAAGTAAGGTTCAATCCTGTTCATGCTAACCTTCAGATCCCTCCCATCTGTTCTCATCGTTCTAATTCTGTCTTGCTTTAGGATGGCACGTGTGAAGACGACTCCTCGCAAGAAAACTGGTCCGCAAGGAGTACCACATCATCAGTTGGCAACCAGAGGTGATGGAGCAAGCAGTAGTCGCAATCCGAACCCGGATTCACAATCAGAGGTCGCAAGGCTCATGTCAGAGATAGAGCGACTGAAGCGTAACATGCATTTTTGGCAACAGTGCCAGCATGAGTCTCTGGAAAAGGAGACAGAAGCCAGGGCTCGTGTTCGAGAGTTGGAGCTTTATGTGACACACCTGGAGCAGTACAACACAATTCTGCATGAGGAAGTCCATAGGCTACATGATCTGATGAATCCTAATCATCAGCCCCAGGCAGTAGAAGATGATGTCGGTGCCGTGGTTGTTCCTGGTGGAGAGGATAATGAGGCAGAGGATCCGGAAGAAAATGAACCCATAATGGAAAATGGGGATGAGGCAAGTCATGTCACTGGTGCAAGTGTTCAGGAGAATGAGGATGGAGTGATAGTGATCAGTGATGATGATGAGGAGTGAAGTGTCGAAATGAATAGTTATGTAATATAGTAGTCTTTGTTTTCTAAGAACCTTAGCGGGTAGTTGCTTGCTTGCGAGCAAGTTTGTAATAAAAATAATGTAAGATAAGTTTGATGTGTGTACTAGTACTGTACTAACTGCTTTCTAATTCAATAAAGCAATGTAAATAAGCATGGTTGTGTACAACAGATGGACGATACTGGAACTTCTCAGGCTAGGGACAATGCTCCAAATCCCCCACCATTTCCACCTACTCTGGCAGAAGCTATTGCAGCGCTGGTTAATGCCACTACTCTGTTGGCCCAGAATCAGAACAGAAATCAGGGTCGTCGAGGCCGAAACAATGGAGGAGAAACCACTTATGTGGATTTCACCGATACCCGTCCACCGGTGTTTTCAAAGGCCGACGAGCCGCTAGAGGCGGATGACTGGCTCCGAATAATGGAGCAAAAGTTTGAACTTATTCAGTGCACGGAATACCAGAAACCCGTGTTTGCAGCACAGCAGCTCAGGGGTGCCGCAGGAGCGTGGTGGGCGAATCTGGTCGCCGCACAGCCTGCTGGCCATCGTATCACTTGGCAAGAGTTTCATGATGCTTTCAGAGCACACTACATTCCAGATGGTGTCATGGCAATGAAGTTAGAAGAGTTTCTCTCTCTAAAACAGGGAAACCAGACAGTTCTTCAGTATGTTGGCAAATTCAATCATCTGTCACAGTATGCAGCCGAGTATGTGAATACTGATGCAAAGAAGAAGAGTTGTTTCATGAGGGGTTTGAATACCAAGATTCAGGCAGCATTGGTCACATGCTATAATGCCACATATCACGAAGTAGTTAATGTCGCTATCGCTTCAGAAGAGAAGTCCCGCATTCACAAAGAGTCAAAGAAAAAGAAGCAAGTGTTGTCTAGCTCATCAGGCGGCATTAAGAAGCGCCAAAGGTTTATTTACCACCCTCAGAATCATTTTCGCCCTCCTTATCGTCCACCGCAATACTAAGCTCGGCCGCAGACGTTTATCCGTCCTGCCGCAGCCCAGCAATATCCACAACAGCCGAATGTCCCTGGTATTCGAAGTCAGAGCCCAATACCCCATAACTTTCCCTGCTACAATTGTGGAAAGCCAGGCCACTTCTCCAAGGACTGCCCGTATCCAAGGCAGTACAATCCCAATTATCCAAGAGCTCCCGTACCGCAACAACAGCAGCCTCAGAGTAAGAACAATAATATGAATGTCCAGAAGGGTAAGGGTGAAAAGAAGAAGACGGGACGTGTATTCTACGCCCAAGCAAGTGCAATTCCAGAGGGAGAACCTGTTATGATGGGTATGTTCCCTGTTGCTAATCATCCAGCAGTACTATTATTTGATTCTGGTGCATCGCATACATTCATAAATCACACCTTTGTTACAAAGCATGACATTCCAATTATGGGAACACAAGAGGATTTCTTTATTCAGTCGCCCAGGGGACGACTGTGTACTAAGGAGATGATACAAGACGTACCTATAGAGTTGGGTGGGCATATATTTCCTACCTCAATGATAATATTACAGAAGCAGGATATAGATGTAATCCTGGGTATGAATTGGATGTACCAACGAGGAGCTATTATAGATGCACTACACAGAACTATAAGGTTGAACTTGCCAGATAATAAATCTCATCTTCTTATCCAACTTCCTATTCCAAAGAGAGCAGTTGAGAGGATATGTGCAACCTCAGTAAAGGAGATTTGTGATATACCGGTAGTCTGTGAATTTCCAGATGTGTTTCCAGATGATCTACCTGGTCTGCCACCGGACAGAGATGTAGAATTTGTAATTGAGTTAAAACCTGGTACTGCCCCAATATCCAAGAGAGCTTATAGAATGCCACCAAATGAATTGGCCGAACTCAAGGTTCAATTGCAAGAGTTGCTTGAAAAAGGTTTCATCAAACCCAGTTCATCACCGTGGGGATGTCCGGCTCTTTTTGTCAAGAAGAAGGATCAGACTTTAAGGATGTGTGTTGACTATCGTCCGTTGAATGAAGTAACTATTAAGAACAAATACCCGTTGCCTCGCATTGATATACTTTTTGATCAACTCGCGGGGGCAAAGGTATTTTCAAAGATCGATCTTCGATCGGGGTACCATCAAATTAAGATTCGACCAGAAGATATTCCAAAGACTGCATTCACTACCAGATATGGATTGTATGAGTATCTAGTTATGTCTTTTGGCCTCACCAATGCACCGGCATATTTCATGTATTTGATGAACTCAGTTTTCATGCCGGAGCTTGACAAGTTTGTGGTTGTCTTTATTGATGATATTCTGGTATACTCCAAAAGTGAAGAAGAGCATGTTGAGCACCTTAGAGTTGTTCTGACTCGTCTGAGAGATCATCAACTGTATGCCAAGTTCAGTAAATGTGAGTTTTGGTTAAGGGAAGTACAATTCTTAGGACACGTGTTGTCAGCCGAAGGAGTGACAGTAGATCCTGGTAAGGTGAAAGATATTTTGATTTGGAAACCACCAATCTTAGTTCATGAAGTTCGAAGTTTTCTGGGAATGGCGGGTTATTATCGTCGATTCATTCCTGACTTTTCAAAGGTAGCCAAGCCAATCACGGAGTTGTTGAAAAATCAAACCAAATTCATCTGGTCTCCAGAATGTGAGAAGGCTTTTAGAATTCTAAAGAAGTCACTGACAACTGCTCCAGTTTTAGCACAGCCAGATATAGAAAAACCATTTGATGTTTACTGTGATGCCTCTGGTATTGGCCTTGGTTGTGTATTAATGCAAGAAGGCAGAGTCATTGCTTATGCCTCGAGACAGTTGAAGCGTCACGAAGAGCATTATCCAACTCATGATCTTGAACTAGCAGCTGTGGTCCATGCATTGAAAATCTGGCGTCATTACTTGTTAGGTAATACTTGCCACATTTATACAGATCACAAAAGCTTGAAGTATATTTTTACTCAGTCAGAACTGAATATGAGGCAAAGAAGATGGCTTGAGTTAATAAAAGATTATGACCTAGAAGTGCACTATCACCCTGGAAAAGCAAATGTTGTTGCTGATGCACTTAGTAGAAAGAATCATTGCAATTGTATGACTGTGAAGCCAATGGATTATAGTTTGTGTTACGACTTGGAAAAGTTGAATATTGGAATAGTCCAGCAAGGTCAGTTAACCAATGTCACTATGGAATCAACAATCAAAGATCAGATTATATCTGCTCAGAGAAAGAATTCCGGTATAACCCACATCAAAGATAAAGTTAGATCAGGTCAACAGACAAATTTCAGTATTGATGATACAGATGTGTTGTGGTTTAAGAACCGGTTAGTGGTCCCAAAAGTTCTAGAGTTACGACAGCTCATTCTTGATGAAGCACATAATACAAGGTTTTCTATTCATCCAGGGAGTAATAAGATGTATCAGGATTTGAAACAGAGATTCTGGTGGACTAAAATAAAAATTGAGATTGCTAAGTATGTTGCCAGATGTGATACTTGTCGTAGAGTGAAGGCTGTACGTCTGAAGCCGGCAGGGATGTTGCAACCATTGCCTATCCCATCTTGGAAGTGGGATGATATCGGCATGGATTTTATTACCGGATTACCCACAACATCAAGGGGGTTTGATTCAATTTGGGTCATTATAGATCGATTTACCAAGTTAGCACATTTCCTTCCAGTAAAAATAAAATATTCTACAGTGAAGCTTGCAAAGATATATCTTGAAAGGATTCTGAGTCTTCATGGGGTACCAAGGACCATTGTATCTGATAGAGGTCCACAATTTGTCTCTAAATTCTGGATGGAGTTACACAAGTCATTGGGTACCAAAGTTATACATAGCTCAGCCTATCATCCTCAGACTTCAGGACAGACTGAAAGAGTAAATCAAATTCTTGAAGATATGTTAAGATCTTGTGCTCTCACTTATCATGATCAATGGGATGAATGTTTACCATTAGCAGAATTCTCCTATAATAATAGTTACCAAGAGAGTATCAAAATGGCACCGTTTGAAGCACTGTATGGTCGCAGGTGCAGAACTCCATTGAACTGGTCAGAACCGGGAGAAAGATGGGTTTTCGGTGTTGATATTGTAAAAGAAACTGAAGCAAAAGTCAGGCAGATCTAGAAAAATTTAAAAGTGGCTCAGTCCCGACAAAAGAGTTATGCTGACAAAAGGCGTAGACCCTTGGTATTCAAAGTAGGAGATTATGTTTATTTGAAAGTATCACCCATGAAGGGAGTTAACCGATTTGGAGTCAAAGGCAAACTCGCACCGCGTTATATTGGTCCATTTCAAATCATTGAAAGATGTGGAAAAGTGGCATATAAATTAAAGTTGCCTGAACAACTATCAGCCGTGCACAATGTATTTCATGTATCGCAATTTAAGAAGTGTCTTCAAGTGCTTGATCAAGTTGTTGATGTTGAAGGAGTTGAACTTGAGCCTGATTTGACGTATTCTGAATATCCAGTCCGAGTTTTGGATCAAAAGGATCGTGTTACCCGAAGTAGAACAATTAAATGGTACAGGATACAATGGAATCAACATTCGGAAGAAGAAGCTACGTGGGAATCGGAAGATTTCCTGTTGGAGAATTTCCCCGAGTTCTTTGCTTCCATCTAGGTTGCAATTTCTCCTTTAAATTGTAACCTGTCCTTTTCAAATTTTTGTAATGCAGAAAACCCCCTACCTGTTTTGTAGACAAGTTCTGAACGTGTTTGCTTGACACGTTTCCTTTTCCATTACTTAACTCAAGGCTTTAAATCTCGGGACGAGATTTCTTTAAGGGGGAAGGGCTGTAACACCCCGGGTGTTATAGTTGCTAATTAACCTGCCATGTCATCATATTGCATCGCAAAGCATCCATGATTAGGTCAACCCTGTTATGCATTAACTAAAATGAGTTTACCTTTCTAGATTGGATGTGTTTCTCAGTGGTGTGATCTGAACCGAAAACTCTAATTTCGAATGTAACTGCAAATACTTAGTCCATGCCCTGCGTAATTTGAGGTGTGTGACCGTGTTACACACTAGTGTCAAGTGTAGGGTATGAACTCAAGTACGACACGTAAAATGAAGCTCCAAGTTTGAGTTTGAATTGGAATCCAAAAACTTGTCGCGAGTTTTCCGAATTCGAATTTGAATTCAAATTTGGGGAAATATTAAAAGATTTTCAAAAGCTAAATTGGTCAACCAAGAGTGGCATTTGGTCAACTATGTGATAATTGACTCAATGATGCACTTGGGTGATGGTTTGATCATTAAGTAATCACCAATTAAAGTAGCAACAAATTTCAATTGAAAATTTCACCGAAAACCCTAAAATCCAAAACCCTGTTTTACCCCTTTTGAAATAATTCAAAATCTAAGCAAAATTTGGGAAAAAGTTTAAAACCAAGTTTGTAGAACTTTTCAAGGGCTACAACTTTGGTGTTTTGAGTTTTCAAAGTTTTAGTGAAAAATGTGGAGCAATTTTGAAAAGAAGCAAATTTCAGATTTGACCCCTTTTTATCCCCAACTCAAATTTCAAAATGGAGGCAGAATTTGAAAATGTTTTGAGTAGCAAAGTTGTAGGTCTTGTCTAGATGTACAACTTTGGTGTTTGGAGTTTTTGAAGTTTTAATGTAAAATCCAAAGTAATTTCTAAATTTCCAAATTTCCAAAAAGTGTCCCCTTTTGAATTTAAACTCAAATTTCAAAATCCAGTTCGAATTTGAAAAAGTGTTCAATACAAAACTTGTAGAGCTTGAAATTCTGAAGATTTCATATCTTGGGAATTTTTCAAGTTGTTACATGAATTTGAGAGTAATTTGAGAAAACAGTTTGAGTTTGCAAAAGTCGGTGAGGGGAGCTACAGTAGCCGGCCAATCACCGCCGGGCACCGCGCGGCATGGGCGCCGGCGAGCCGCGGGACGGCGTCTGGGAGCTTCTCGCGCGCGCCAGGACCGCCAGCGCGACGTCTAGCGTCTTCCAGTGATCATCACCGTGACCGTTGCCCTATAAATATGCCGAGCTCTCCGTGAGCCGTTTTACTTCTCTGCTTTTGCCACCGCCGCCGCTCAGCTCCGCCGCTCGCTGCTGCCGCCGTCGAGTCGCCTCCGGCCACGCAAATCGCACCAGCAAGTTCGCCTCGCCCTCACGCGTCTGTTGGTCCACCTGAGCTAGCCCAATTTCGCTTGAATCGCCGCAACCACCTTTTCCTTCTCCAACTCCGGTCGGAGCACCGCCACCACCGCCCCCACGTGGCCAGACCACTCCGACCCATCTCCGTCATCACCGAGAGCACCAACGTGATCGCTGTGAGCCCCTAAACCTTTTTCTCGCATCAATTTGGTCGCTACGTCGCTGGTGGCGCGTTTCCGCGGCTCACCGTCGACCGTGGTCCGCCATCGTCGTCGGTGAGGGGTCGCCGGAGCTCGAGCTTAGCTGTAGAAGGGCGTAATGGATTCGTAGGGTAGTGTAGATCATTTTGGTCGAGTTAATTAGTCGACCGACGCCATGATCGCCGGCCGGCCACCGCGCGGGCATGGCCGAACACGCGGGAGAAAGCGAGTGAGCGAAGGAAGGAGATGACAGGTGGGGACCGCATGTCAGCGAGAGAGAGAGAGGGAGAGCGTGCGCGCGAGCAGGCCGCGCGGATGGGCCGCGTTGCTGGGCTACGCAGGCGAGTGCGGGCGCGAGCGCGCGAGTGGGCCGTTCGGCTGGGCCTAGCCGGAAGGAGGAAGGAAGAAGGAGTCGGCCCGATCGGGAATTTTGTTTTTCTTTTTCAAAAATGTGAATAGTATTAGTATTTGTTTATTTCATTAAAAATTCTGTAGAGCTCCAAAAATAATGAAAATTTTTGTGTAAGCTTTTCAAGATGTAAACTACTTAGGAAAATTATTAAATGCTAAATTTGATTACTTTTTGCAAGTTAATTAATTAGTTCAATTAAATATTAAATGCAACTTCCATGAATTTTAGTAATTAAATTATTAATCCAAAAATCATGAAATTTATTCTGACACTGTTTTAGACCTTGATTAACCCATAGAAAAAGTTTAAGCTTGTTTAGATGAAGTTTGATCTAATATTAATTATACCCTAATTAATTAAATGTTTAAATAATTGTTAAATTGTTAACTTTAAGTGTTGTGTGCCTTTTTGATTGAGTGATGACCTTGGGTCACTAATTCTTGGTGATCCTTGGCACCTTAATTACTTGTTTGAGCTCGTTAGTATCAAGTTCAGTAAGAAACGTTAGCGTCGCTTAAGTTATCGCTATTAGTTAGTAGGTTTTACTGTTTTGCGACTGTACCGCAAAGGAAAGTTGTACTCAAGTCGTAAACCGTGGCATTTTATCATCAAGCATCATGTTTATCACCGCATCATGTTAAGACATGTTATATACTCGTGTAGTTCCCGCTTTTGAGGAAGTCGAAGTTGGCGAGCAAATCTTCGGAGAAGAGTTGTCGTCGGTGGGTTCCGGACCGGAAGTCGGAGTCTTCGAGTCCGAGTCAGTCGTCGCGTCAGAGCAAGGCAAGCCCCGGTGCATTTAAACCCTTCCTTGAGTTTTACAAATCGTTATCACTGATAGTATGGTTTATTGCATTAAGTAATTAGGAGTTGAGTGATAACCCAATTGCTGCATTATCATCCTTGATTATTGCAATATCACCCTTGATACCTGTTTTACTGAAAATGCGTAGTATGCTTCGCCATGCTTAATGAGTTAAGCTTTTTAAATGAATGTTTACATGGCCATGACGGCATACTTAATGAATATTGAAAGATGAGAATGAACTTGAAAGATCGGGCGGGTGGTTTGGCCACTGCTAGCATGCATTGGGAAAGGAGTCTCAATGTAGTGTTTCCGCCTTGTCAGTTAAGGACCGTCCGTTGCAGTCCTGTTTGTGTTTCGAGACTTTGCAACTAGCCTCATGCCTTGGGTAAGCCCAAAATGTTGGTGATTCCATTTCGAGAACGTCTAACCTCGCACTGGGAGTGGAGAGGTGGCGGGAGTAGCGTGTACCCTCGGGGCTAGAATCGGGCCGGGTTCGAGGAGTACTGTGCTCTCGGGTGGCGATGGACACGTTCTGGTTTTGGGAGATCTAAATGAGGGTTGGCATATGCAAGATTTGGTTCTACATATGTCGTGATGCTAGAGATCCCCAGCTGGGTATAATCGGTTCGAATCGTCGTTTGCTCCTCGGTTATGGAGACTCGATCACCTGTCCTGCATCGTAGTTAAGAACTGAAATTGAAAGAAAGAATGAGAAAGAATCTTGATGAGAATTACTTTGATCTAGATTAGGATCACTTAGAATTGGTTAATGAACCATCAATGATAAAAGTAAAATATTGAAGGTAAGGATTTACTTTAGTAAGCTTTTCTGCAAAAGAAATTTTGATTCTTGAATACCCGTACCTTGATTCCCTAAAGCTAGCATACCCTTGGAGTCTTTTCTTAGTCGGGTAAGTCTTGTTGAATACTCTCGTACTCAGGGTTTGTTAAACCCCTTGTTGCAGGTGCGGTTCATGAGCAAGTCTGTTTTGAGCCTTGTTGCATGACCGTTGTGGCTGAAGAAAGTGACGACGAGTAGACTGTGTGGCCTCTGGGCAAGGCACTTCGCTTGTGTGTTGTAATAAAGTTACTACTGATACTTCTCTACTACCGGTTTGTAATAATGTTACATAAGGTTTGGAGTTTGGAAACTAAGGTTGTAAACTTAAATTATTGTAAGACTTCCGCTACTTTACTCTGATGGTATTTTGAATAAACTATTGTAATATTGCAATACTCCCATGATTAGATCCTGTTCGGAGGAAAGCAGGCCTTTTAAGTTATGAGGAACATAAGTACGGCTGTCAGAGGTCATTATGACGATGACAGGTACATGTGGGCCATCATAATTAGGAGGTTCTGTGACAATTCTTGTATGTTCAAATCAATTAATACAAGTCAAAATGGTGGTTTTGATGCTATCACTTTCGGCAACAACAAGAAAGGCAAGGTCAAGGGGCTTGGTAAAATTGCTATCTCAAATGACATGAGCATATCTAATGTGTTGCTAGTTGAGAGCTTGGATTTCAATCTTTTATCGGTGGCACAACTTTGTGATCTTGGCTTCAAGTGCATATTTGGTAGTGATGATGTTGAAGTCATAAGTGTTGATGGATCAAATTTGATATTCAAAGGATTTAGACATGGTAGCTTATACTTGGTTGACTTCAATGATAGTGAGACACAATTGACATCATGCTTGCTTAGCAAATCTAGTATGGGATGGTTATGGCATAGAAGGCTTGGTCATGTTGGAATGAAACAATTGAACAAACTTTTGAGGCATGACTTAGTTAGAGGCTTGAAAGATGTGACTTTTGAAAAGGATAAACCATGTAGTGCTTGTCAAGCCGGCAAACAAGTTGGAAATGCACATCCTAGTAAGAGTGAAATGAGCACATCAAAGGCATTTGAGCTATTGCACATGGACTTGTTTGGGCCAACAACATACACTAGCATTGGTGGCAACAAGTATGGCTTTGTGATAGTGGATGACTACACTAGATACACTTGGGTGTTCTTTCTCTATGACAAGAGTGATGTACATGATCTATTCAAATCTTTTGTAAAAAGGGTGCAAAATGAGTTTGAGACTACTATCAAGAAGATTAGAAGTGATAATGGTAGTGAGTTCAAGAACACAAGAATTGAGGATTTGTGTAATGATCTTGGTACTGGACATCAATTCTCTCCAACATACACTCCTCAATCCAATGGTGTAGTTGAAAGGAAGAATAGAACTTTGATTGACATGGCTAGATCAATGCTTAGTGAATACAATGTGAGTCATTCATTTTGGAGTGAAGCTATCAACACGGCTTGCTATTGTAGCAACCGTCTCTATTGCCATGGAAAGCTTGGGAAGACACCATATGAGCTATTGAATGGAAGAAAGCCCAACATTGCATACTTTAGAGTGTTTGGTTGCAAATGCTATATTCTCAAGAAAGGCACTAGATTGAGCAAGTTTGAAAAGAAATATGATGAAGGACTCTTACTTGGTTATTCTACCACAAGCAAAGCATATAGAGTTTGGAATCTCACAAATGGCACCTTGGAAGAAGTTCATGATGTTGAGTTTGATGAAACCCAAGGGTCTCAAAATGAGGCTCAAAACCTTGATGATGTGAGAGGAGATCAATTGTCAAATGCAATGAAGAACATGGACATTGGTGATGTTAGGCCAAGGCAAGTTGATGATGATGATATTCATGTGATCAACCAAAGTGTGCAAATTGATACAAATCAAGCAAGCTCTAGTGGTACTCATGATGAAGCTCAAGTTCAAGGTCAAACAAGTGGAAGCAATCAACTCCCAATACTCCTACCTACTAGTATTGCAAGAGATCATCCATTGGACCAAATCATTGGTGGAATTCAAAGTGGTGTTCAAACTAGATCAAGGCTAGCATCCTTTTGTGAGCATTACTCATTTGTGTCACTTGAAGAACCTAAGAAATTAGAAGATGCTTTGAAGAATTCCGATTGGGTAAATGCCATGCATGAAGAACTAAACAACTTTGCTAGAAATCAAGTTTGGAAACTTGTTGAGAGGCCAAAGAACTACAATGTGATTGGTACTAAGTGGGTCTTTAGAAACAAGCAAGATCAAGATGGCATGGTTGTGAGGAACAAAGCAAGATTAGTAGCACAAGGATACACTCAAGTTGAGGGTCTTGACTTTGGAGAGACATATGCACCGGTTGCGAGATTGGAGGCAATTAGAATCTTATTAGCATATGCTTGTGCACACAACATCAAGCTCTATCAAATGGATGTCAAGAGTGCATTTCTCAATGGCTACATCAACGAAGAAGTTTATGTTGAGCAACCTCCCGGTTTTGAAGATGACAAGAAGCCCGACCATGGTTTCAAGCTAAAGAAAGCATTGTATGGTTTGAAGCAAGCACCTAGAGCATGGTATGAGAGATTGAGGGACTTTCTTCTCTCTAAAGGGTTCAAGATGGGAAAGGTTGACACCACTCTCTTCACCAAGAAGCTTGGAAATAACTTGTTTGTGTTGCAAATCTATGTGGATGACATTATCTTTGGATCAACTAACCAAGACTTTTGTGAAGAGTTTAGAAATATGATGGCTAATGAGTTTGAGATGTCTATGATTGGAGAGCTTAGTTACTTCCTTGGACTTCAAATCAAGCAAATGAAGAATGGCACTTTTGTAAGTCAAGGAAAGTACATCAAGGACATGATCAAGAAGTTTGGATTGCAAGATGCTAAGCCAATGAGTACTCCAATGGGCACCAATGATCAATTGGGTGTTGATGCAAGTGGCAACATGGTAGATCAAAAGCTATACCGGTCTATGATTGGAAGTTTGCTCTATGTCACCGCTTCTAGGCCGGATGTGATGTTTAGTGTGTGCAAGATATCAAGCTTCACCTAGAGAAGTCACTTGAAAGCAACCAAGAGAATATTGAGATATCTTAAGGGCACTCATGATGTTGGATTATGGTTTCCAAAGGGGTCTAATTTTGAGTTGATTGGATATTCGGACTCCGACTATGGTGGATGCAAGATTGATAGAATGAGCACAAGTGGCACTTGTCAATTGCTTGGAAGGTCTCTTGTTTCATGGTCATCAAAGAAACAAAATAGTGTTACACTATCTACCGCCGAGGCCGAATACATTAGTGCTGGTAGTTGTTGTGCACAATTGCTTTGGATGAAAGCAACCTTGAATGACTTTGGAATCAAATTCAAGAATGTGCTATTGTTTTGTGACAATGAAAGTGCTATCAAGATGACACAAAATCCGGTTCAACATTCAAGAACCAAGCACATTGACATAAGGCACCACTTCATAAGAGACCATCAATAAAAGGGTGATATTAGCATTGAGAGCATTGGCACCGAAGATCAACTAGCCGACATCTTTACAAAGCCACTTGATGAGAAAATGTTTTACAAGTTAAAGAATGAATTGAACATACTTGACTTCTCCAACTTGAAATGAGTGCACCCCCACATTCTTATATGACATGCCTTCCCTTCGACAATGCAAGGTAAAGTTGTTTGGCATATCATTCATACTTTGCTAAGGACTTGTTTAGAACATATAGACATATTTGCATAACAAATAGGCCCATTCATGAAAATCAAATGATTTCGATGTATATATGGTACCACTTTTGCTTCTATGGTTATTTGATCTAGTGGTAGCATATGACATGTTTGTGGGCTTGCAAACCTAGTGTTGAATCTAGAAAATGAGCTCATGATGTGTAATTCAACATGCTCAAGATAACCCTTATCTTTATGAGGTGTGAAGAAGCTTGTGCTTGGATCAAACCGAATTACATATTCTAGGCAAGTGATCAAGATTGAACCATAATTTGGACTCCCTCATATTGATTGACTTATCTCTCACTAAAATTGACACCTTTTTGGTGATTGTTGACAAAGGGGGAGAGAAAAGTCACAAAGATGGAAAAGTCACAAAGATAAAAAAAAGATAAAAAGTTAAGTTGCAAAGGGGAGAAAGATATAATAAGGGGGAGCAAATGACATTGGAAAGAGATCAATTAAGGGGAACAAGCTCATGAATTATTTGTTGCATTTGTATGTGCATTAACATGATGAATTGTTGCATTGCAAAGCTTAAATTCATATTCATGATTGAATGGTGATTGCTAGAAATAGAACTTGAATGATGATTTGTTAAGAGTAGCTTGACAAGTGGTATCTAGACACCTTTTGCTTATAATGTTGATCTCACGGGGTATTTTAGTGTTTGTGATCTTTATAAGTGATGTATTACAAGTGGTGTCTAGCTACATCGATGCTAAGGATGGTATATAAAGGCAACTCCGATTGGTATCACGCTTCAAAGGTCCATTCTATATACCTTAGCATCAATTTGATAGTAGTAACTCTCCCAAAATTCAAATCCATACATATGTGCACAATTGAACCAAACTCATGGAAGCACATATGTAGGGGGAGCTAATACTATCGAAATTGAAAATTGATTTCATTTTCTTATCTTTGTGATGGTTGTCATCAATTACCAAAAAGGGGGAGATTGAAAGCCCAAGTTTGGTTTTGGTAATTAATGACACCAAGTTGCTAATGCTATTGTATCAAGTGTGATTAAGCTAGGCATAAGCAACACATGTGATGGAGGTGGAAATGGCATGGAGAGATGGCCACAAGACCACATGATTTGGTGCATGAAATGATGAGCAAGATCACGAAGGAATGCACATAAAATGATGGACATGATGATCAAGTAAAGGAGAAGGATCTAAGAGCGCAAGGCAAAGGTATAACCATAGGGTTTTCCTTTTGCCGGTCTAAGATGAGTAGAGAAGTGATTGACCGGGTTTAGGATACATAGTCGACTATCAAGAGGGGCAATCACGGTTAGCTCGGAAATCAAGTGCCACTAGATCAATGTTTTGAGCATATGCATTAGGATCTAGTTGAGAGCTAATATAACGCCTTGAAAAATGACTGTGAAAATGCTAACACACATGCACATGGTGATTTACACATGGTGGTGTTAGCACATTTGCGAAGGCGGTGGAGTTTGAGCGGTAAAGAGGGGTTTGGGTTTTTGGGGAAGTGAAACGCCTTTTTTCTACTGCGCCGGAAGTCGGAAAAGAAACGGAGGCGAACGGCGGTCACTGTGGTGACCGGACGCTGCACCGGACGCGGTCACAGTTTGACCGGACGCGTCCGGTCAGTTCAACACGGCGCAGCGAGGGTTTGTGACCGGACGCTGGTCTGGCCTGACCAGCGCGTCCGGTCAGTTCTCCTAGGCGCAGAAGAAGAGCGCGCGACCGGCGCGTCCGGTCCCACATGGAACCGGAGCGTCCGGTCAGGCACCCAGAGGGTCACAGTTGGTCGTAGAGCCGACCGGACGCGCGGCGCGTCCGGTCACGTGCGATCGGACGCGTCCGGTCGCGGTGGGAGCTTACTGGACTCCGACCGGACGCCAGGTGCAGCGCGTCCGGTCAAACGCTAGAGCGCGTCCGGTCACAGCAACGGTAACTTCTGACGTGCACTGTTCACGCTTGTCCTGTAGTGACCGGACGCGTCCGGTCACCACGTTTTTCACTGCGTCGTCCGGTAACGGCTAGCTGCGTACCCCTTCGCTATAAATAGAAGATGTCCGGGGTTTGAGGGTAACTCTTGCACATTTTGATACCTAGAGACATCCTTTGAGCTAGAGAACAACCCCTCCACTCATCTCTTTGCTTAGTTGCACATCTTGAGTGAGATTGAGTGAGATTCAAGTGCATTGCTTGAGAGTTGCATTCTAGAGGCACTTGATCTTCGAGTTGCTGCGGATTTCTTGTTACTCTTCCGTGTTTCCCGACACGGTAGACGGCTTGGAGCAGCGGAGGTGATTGAGCTCACAATTGAAGATTGTTGGAGCCCTCACCAAGTGTTGTAAGGGGTTTTTGATCCTTCCCCGCGGGAGTTCGCAAATTGGATACTCTAGTGGAGCTCGTGGCTTGGAGGATCCCTATCTTGTGTGCGGTTGTGCGGCGCCCGCCGAGGGCTCGACTCTTGATAGTCGATTAGCTCGCGAACCGACAAGTGGGTGTATCGCCACAACGAGGAGTAGCTTGCCGGGAAGCAAGTGAACCTCAGTAAAAATCTTGTGTCATCTCTTTGCCGAGGATTTCTCTTGTGGTTGATCATTGTGATTGATTCTTCAAGTGCATTACTTCTCTACATCGTTGGTATAAGAATCAAGTCACTTGCTCTTTACTTTCTTGTACTAATCTTAGTGTAGCTTTTATCACATAGGATTAAGTAGCTTAGTGACTTAGTCTTGTTGGTGTGTATTAGAGATCATAGCCTTGCTTCACTAGAATTGTATAGGTGGCTTGCATAGTATAGTTGAGCTAGTGCTAGAATTAGCTTAGCCATCTTTTATACTAACGTGGTTGTTTAGTGAAGCTTGTAGATTTTTTAAATAGGCTATTCACCCCCCCTCTAGCCATTTGGACCTTACACCAGCTGGTGATTTATTCCTCACACAAACCACACTCATCGATCAAGTGAGCTACAGATCACCAATGACACCATTCAGGTAAACATCGCGGGATAATAATCATGGACCGCAATACACAGGGGCCTCCCGACTGCCAGGAATCAGGACCCAGCCTGCCCTTGGGCTCACTCTTCGTGCCCCCGTCATACCCCCTTCAGCACCAGTCTGCCAGCCTGAGTTTATCCTGGCCCGAATAGTGTCACTAGCTTCGCGGTCGAAAGGTACGTTATTCGGCCAGCTAAATGTGAGGCATGCGTTCAACATGACAAGAGGGATGAGCAACGACCGATCCTTAATCGATACAGATAGAAAACTACAAGCACCCCAGAACCCTGTCTGGTTGCCTCCAAATATTCCGTCCGGTCTCCAATTATCCATCAACACTTGGTTATTTCCAGGATATAATCCATTCCATAGCTAAGGTATTCCAGTAACCACTTATATTTGCAGGTGACAGGAAATCACCGATCGCTACCGGTCTAAGCAGGGCTAAGCAGTTATTCGATCCTAAACCTAACAGGGTATACAGACATAATAAGGTAGGCAAGGATAATATTTAGATGCATCAGTGGTTTCACTCAACTCTTATAACTTAATGCAACAATATATAAAACTCATATATAATTGATTGCTTTTATAAAGTAGGAGACTTAGAATACTTCAGGGCTTGCCTTACTCGAACGAACTCGGACGGTGGTCTGGACACTCTTGCAGTTCGTCAACGACATCCTCTTCGGCCTGCACCTCCTGTGCAGGCTCTTCTTGCGGGACTTCCTCGGCTGCTTCCGGCTCGGTTGCTACCGATTCCGCCTGCGATCCTGTTATGATGCATAGGTATAAGTGATTATGCAAGTGGTGCATCAGATGCGATGACATATGATAATCATGATTGCATGCAATGTAGATGAACACGCTTAGCTTTATTGGATAGAATAGATGTAAAACTCTTCTACTAGGTAGTCAACATCATCCTAGAACATGTACCGCATGTACATGTCATCTACTGCATTCTCTTCTACTACTAACCACCATTAGCTACCGCTAACTACCATATAACCATAACACAAATGCTACTACACTTCATCACCATAACTATACTAACATGCCAAGTCATACCAGCAAGTCAAAATACTTCAAAGATACACCAAAGTGTACAAAAATAAACTAATCATACAATAAGAATCCTATTTTTATTTCACTTTAATCTAGGGCTACAACATCACCATATAATTCTAGTGCTTGGAAAAATCTACTAAAATTACAGTAGCTTTATTATACTATAAGTAGCCTACCATAAAATTTTCATTCCATTTGGATAAGTAAAACAACTTACACAAAAATGACAAGCTATGATGGATAAATGAGCATGAAAATACTTTGTATTGTGAAAAATATCAAACAATAGATTTAGTATTTTTTTTCTATGATTTACATAGTCTACAATCACTGTACAAAAAGTTTCACATACATGTTTTATACACCTTTTTAGCTCTAGCAATTTTACAAGAAATAGCAAATAATTGCACATAAATTAGATGGCCATATTTTTCTACAGAACATGCATGACATATATTTTTCATAGAGAGTGCATCACATGACTAGATCAACAAAACAAGTTTCATATTTTTCTGACCTATATTGTATTTACTATGCATTTTCCAAGAAATCAACATTTACAAGGATTAAATAAAGCTATATATAAAAGTATCACAAAGTTGACATGTAATATTTTTAACAGATAGATCTAGTCCCAAGAAGTCTAACAAAATTTGTTTCAACAAATTTGGAGCTAAATTGACCGACATATGAATTTTAAAAGCATTTTAACATTTTCTGGAAAAGCATTTCTTAAATCATTTTCAAATCAGCCAGCAAAAGTGCTAGATCCACCTAAAGCCATGCACCCAGAACCGCGTACGGTGGCTGACAGTGGGACCCGAGGCCCCACTTGTCATACATCCGAGAGGGGAGATCACTGGCGGCGAGAACTCGCCGACGCTAAGGTCTCCGACCAGGCCAAGGCTACCATCATACTCTCCACCCTCGCGCGAACCCAACGGTGCCCGTGGCGCGACCAAAGGAGCTCGGGAAGCCGGCCGCCGCCGTGCATGGCGGAGCAGCGGCGCCGGTGGTTGCCGGTGGGGCGTTCCCGACCACGGCATGGCAAATGGAGGTGCCCGGGAGCAATCGCGACGTAGTGCAGTGCTCGTGCGCGTGAAAAGAGGACGGGAGGTGGAGCAGAGAGGGGGAGTCCGCGGGGCGGAGCTCTCCGGTGAGCTCGGCCGTGCTCCGGCGAGCGATTCCCGTCGAAGGGAACCCTATCACGGCTTACCGAGGTGAGTGTGGGGTGCGCGAGGTGGAGGCGGTGCTCGTGGCGAGATGTAGCGGCTGGCGGTGAGCAGCGGTGGCCGGAATAACCTACTCCGGTGAGGGCGCGCGCGCGTGCGGTGGCGGAGCTCGCCTGCGCGTGCTCTCTGCTGCTGCTGGCTCGGTGGGAGGAAATGAGAGGGAGCAGGGGAGGCGGACGCGGCGCGACGAGTTTAGGCGAGGCAGGAGGGGCGCGGGGGCCACCGGACGCCACCCAGTCGGCGTCGCCAGCGTACGGCCGCCACGCGACGACCGCGGCCTGAGCGCGATCGGGACGGCGCGTGGCGCGCGGGAGCGGGTGCGGGCGAGCGCGCGGGGCGGGCCAGGCCGGCTTCGGTCGTGGGCCAAGAAAGGAGGCGGGCGGCCCGGTAAGAAAGAAAATCCTTTTTCTTTTTATTTTTCAACTAAAACACCATAAAAATGTTATTTTGAACAAGGAAAAAGCATTTTCAAAGCTTGACCCCAAAACAAAAGTTGTCCAAAACTTTATTCCCTACAACATTGCTTTAGAGTACATTTTGAAATTTCAACTAGATTTTAAAATAGTGATTTAAAGTCCATTTAAATCAAAACCCTATTTTTCTAGATTATTTCTAAAAGTAAAATTTGAGGAAATTTTGAATACCAACCTTGCTCCAAACTATTTGCTAAACATTAATAAGTTGTCTGATCACTCAAACAAGCACATACAAGTCCTAACAAGCGTCAACGAAATTTTGAATCTACTGAAACAACATCGTGCAACTTGCATGTTTCGATAACCTGTTTCAAGTCTATATTTCATGTGATGCTTATGAATGCATAATGATGATTATGCTAATGATTTACAAATGTTAATGCATGCTTTAACACCGGGGTGTTACAGCGATGCTGGCCCTACTGACGGTTGGCACGTCGGCAGCGGCGACGATCATGTACCTGGCGCACAATGGCGGGTGTAGGCGAGGCAGGAGGGGCGCGGGGGCCACTAGACGCCATCCAGTCGGTGTCGCCGGCGTACGGCCGCCACGCGACGGCCGCGGCATGAGCGCGGTCGGGACGGCGCGTGGTGTGCAGGAGCGGGTGCGGGCGAGCGCGCGGGGTGGGCCAGGCCGGCTTCGGCCGTGGGCCAAGAAAGGAGGCGGGCGGCCCGGTAAGAAAGAAAATCCTTTTTCTTTTTATTTTTCAACTAAAACAGCATAAAAATGTTATTTTGAACAAGTAAAAAGAATTTTTAAAGCTTGACCCCAAAACAAAAGTTGTCCAAAACTTTATTCCCTACAACATTGCTTTAGGGTACATTTTGAAATTCCAACTAGATTTTGAAATAGGGATTTAAAGTCCATTTAAATCAAAACCCCATTTTTCTAGATTATTTCTAAAAGCAAAATTTGAGGAAATTTTGAATACCAACCTTTCTCCAAACTATTTGCTAAACATTAATAAGTTGTCTGATCACTCAAACAAGCACATACAAGTCCTAACAAGCATCAACGAAATTTTGAATCTACTGAAACAACATCATGCAACATGCATGTTTCGATAATCTGTTTCAAGTCTATAGTTCATGTGATGCTTATGAATGCATAATGATGATTATGCTAATGATTAACAAATGCTAATGCATGCTTAACACCGGGGTGTTACGGCGATGCTGGCCCTACTAACGGCTGGCACGTCGACAGCGGCGGCGATCATGTACCTGGCGCACAAGGGCAACATGCACGCCAACTGGTTTGCCTTCTGCCAGCAGTTCGACTCCTTCTGCAAACGCATCTCAGGCTCCCTCATCGGCTCGAACAGATGAATGTTTTGAACTTTCGATCGGTTACGGCTCCTCCAAACGTCGGTCTCAACAGATACGTACAATGGAAAAAGCACACGAGGGCACAAACGTCCACTGAGATGTCAAATACATGTATACATATTAGAAAAGGGAGAAAATACACATAATGTTACGTAAATCAAGAGTTCAACATTTAGACGTCTCTTTTTACAAAGTCGATGTTTGGAGTCCCAAAACTACGAAGCGCGACAATTGAAGTCCCAAATATGCAATTTTCTCTTAACCTTACTCGATTGAACAAGTGGGTGATAATGAGCAGATCTGCTAAGCAACTAAGAAGAAATGCAGTAAAGCACCATGGAAAGGAAAATCTAGAAGAACCTGGAACCTCTACAACTACACATCTCCAAAGCACACCGGCCAGGGCGAAGCACTCATGGAGGTCGCAACAGCACCTCGGAGAGAGGGAAGATGCACGGAATCGGCGACTGCTCATGGAGGTCGCTCTACAGCAGCAGCACCTCGGCGACTGCTCATGGAGGCACAGTGGCCGAGCGGCGCCGCTGACTCGTTCATGCTCGTGGAGAAGCATCACGGGCGGTAGGCTCGTCCTCCTGCCGAGCTCCGCGCTGGTGAAAGTCCCTAGTTTGGTTTTGGCTAATTGATGAAACCCAAGTACTAATCATAAGTGCTTGAGTGTGATAGCAAAAGGTGATTGGTAAACTCCAAGATGGATAGCTAAGGAACATGGTGATCATGATGGCCACACTTAGAGATGATGAAGATGAAGTGAGCATGCAACCCTATGAAGCTCAAGGCAAAGGTATCAATAGGGTTTTGCATTTTAGTGATCAAGACACCTAGAGGGTGTGATCACATTTAGGATCGGTAGTCGTACTATAAAGAGGGGAATTTCTAGGGCTTTTGATCACTTGAGTGCCACTAGATGAGGATTCATTTGTATATGCATTTAGATCTAGTGGAGAGCTAAACTAAATCCTTCAAAATAATTACGAAAATGTTAACACACATGCACATGGTGATGTACACTTGGTGGTGTTAGCATTGAAAGCATCTAGGCCCCGATGTTGGTTTCGGCAATTGATGACAACGCATTATTACCATGACTAACGTGTGTTTTGCAGAAACTTTGGTAAGTTAGGTCATGGAGATATAACTGCTTTGGGCACTATGGTATTCATGTCCCTTGATGGAAATCGTTTCGGTTTTCAAAGGATCAACGACAAGATTAAGGACGGTTAGTTCCGGATGTCAAGGTGTTGGGTTACATCCGGAATAGTCGTTAGGATCTTTGTTTCTTCCTTTGACCGTACTATAAAGGGGGGGCATGAGCGAGTAGCTTGACCTAGGTGAGTCTTTTGTTTAGGTGTGGTGCACACTTGTCAAACTTAGCACTAGGTAGCTCAGGTAAAGCTCAAAGTTCAGTTGGAAGCAACTTGGTTCAAGTTGCGTCGCGTTTCTAAGTCGTTTGAGCAGTTTTACCCCTGACCGGACGCGGTCTCTGTCACGACCGGACGCGTCCGGTCAGTACTAACAGTCACTGCGTCGTTAACTGGTTGACCGGACGCGGTTCCTGCGAGGACCGGACGCGGTGATCAGTCTGACACGAGTTTCAGAGGGTAAAAGTATAATCGGACGCGACTGTGAAGTGATCGGACGCGTCCGGTCACGTTCCAGTAAGGTTCTTCGCTGACCTGACGCGTCCGGTCATCCATGATCGGACGCGGTCGAGCGTCAGATCAAAGTACAGTAAGGCTCTTGCATGATCGGACGCGTCCGGTCATCCCTGACCGGCGCGTCCGGTCACTCAGCGCTGACTTTCGGCTTTCGACCGTTACACTCGACCGGCGCGTCCGGTCACGACGACCGGCGCGTCCGGTCAGTGCGAGTTTTGCTGATTTGGCAGGTAACGGTTGGATTTGTCTGAGGGGTGTATAAATACATCCCCTCCACCTGTTTTAGAGGTCTCTTGCTCATTTGTTCAGCTGAGAAACACCTTTCAAGTGCAAGGGAGTGCAAGAGCCCTAGTGAGGATAGTGATTTGAGAATCAAAGTTTGTGATTCCTCATTAGTGACTAGGGAGTAGCAAGTGTGCATCCATCTTCTCATTAGGCTTGTTGTGGTCAAGTGAGAGTTCTAGCTTGTTACTCTTGGTGATCGCCATCACCTAGACGGTTTGGTGGTGATTGGGAGTTTGGTGATCATCCGACAAGCTTGTGGATGACCCAACTCATCGTGTGAGCGGTTTTGGGCGATTCACCGTGACGGAGTGTCGAAGAATCAGCCCGTAGAGAGCACTTGATCCTTGCGCGGATCAAGGGGGAGCTACACCCTTGCGCGGGTGCTCCAACGAGGACTAGTGGGGAGTGGCGACTCTCCGATACCTCGGGAAAACATCGCCGTGTTCCTAACCCTTACTTTCAAGCATTTACTTTCGTGTATTACTTTCTTTGCTTGATTTACTTTCATAGAATTGCCATGCTAGACTAGGATTGGAACTTAGGGTGCAAGTCTTTTTACCGGTAGAATCATAAGGAACACTAGTAGGCACTAGGGGTGAACTTTGGCTTGTAGGATTTAATTCTTGCAATTATTTTTTAGAAAAGCCCAATTCACCCCCCCTCTTGGGCATCTTGATCCTTTCAATTGGTATCGGAGCCGAGTTGCTCTTTATTTAGGCCTCACCGCCTAGAGCAAGATGTCTAATGGGGAAGGACCACCTCCCAACTTTGAGGGAGACGATTTTCCATATTGGAAAATTCGTATGGAGGCATACCTCGAAGCCATAGATGTTGGGTGCCTTAGAGCCGCAACCGAGGGACTTCCCGCTATCAAGGATCCCGCCAACCCAAGTGGTGACGAGGAGAAGTACGACCGGTGGAATGCAAAGGCAAAAAATGCACTCTACCGGGGCTTAGGCAAGGATATCTTCAATCGTGTGCGTAATACCAAAAACGCTCATGAATTGTGGGAAAACCTTTGTGCTCTCCATGAGGGAACTAAGAGTGAGCGTGAGGAACGCTATCACATAGCCTTGAAGAAAATTAATTCTTTTGAAATGCTTCCCAAAGAAAGTGCTAATGAAATGTACACTCGATTGAATGTTTTTGTAGAGGATCTCAATGCTCTTGGACTCACTCAAATGAGTCAATCGGATGTTGCAAGGAGAATCTTGAGCGTTCTTCCCGTCGAGAAGTATGGTCACATTGTCACCGTGCTTCATCAAAGTGATCTCTCCACCGCAACACCGACACAAGTATTGGGAAAGATCAATGCACATGAGATGTACATGCACATCACTCCGGAAGAGGGCTCTTCATCTTCCAAGAAGAAGGACTTGGCCTTCAAAGCTAGCTTTGACAAGAAAAAGAAGAAGGGCCAAGCCATGATGGTGCAAGAAAGCTCAAGTGAAAGTGATATTGATGATGCATCACTTGCACTCATGGTGAGAAAGACCACCAAGATGTTAAAGAAGCTAAACAAGAGTGGCATCAAGTTCGATGGCTAGAAGAAGAAGTTCTTCACAAGTAGCAAAAGGAAGCCTATATCCGAGATGGATTGATACAATTGTGGTGAACTTGGCCACCTAGCTCATCAATGCCCTAAGCCTCCAAAAGACAAGTACAAGAACAAGAACAAGGGCAAGAGAAATGACTCAAGTGATGAAGAAGATGACAAGAAGAAGAACAAGCCATACAAAAAGAAGGATGGCAAGAGAAAAGAGTTCTACAAGAAGAAGAAGGGAGGCAAAGCCTACATTGTTGGTGATTGGCTCACCGACATTGAGTCATCATGTGAGTCCTCCGGCGATGAGAGCGATGATGAGAAAGAAAAGGTTGCCGCCTTTGTAGTTGGGCCATCATCATCTTCACCGACATCTTCATCACCACCTTCACCGCCACCTTCACCATCATCTTCCACTACTCACCTATGCCTTATGGCCAAGGGTGAACGAAAGGTACAAAACAATGATAGTGATGATGATGATAGTGATAGTGATGATGAATATGATGCACCTTCTTATGATGAACTTGTAAAATTGTTGAACAAATATTCTAAAGTCATAAGAAGAACTAGAAATGAAAATGATGAGCTCCAAAATGAAAATGACTCACTCTCATCTAAGCTTGAAAATGCACAAAAGACTAGTGAAGAGCTTAAAGATCAAAATGAAATTATGTCTTCTACTCTCAAGGAGCTTAAAACTTCTAACAAAAAGCTTAGAGATGAACATGATAAACTTGAGAAGAAGCATAATGAGCTCAACACTAGGCACAACTTCCTAAAAGACAAATACACTTCATTGAAAATCGATTATGATAGTCTTATTGTTGCAAATGAGCTTTCTCTTGAAACACATGATGCTACTAACCAAGTTGTTAAGATTGATATAGCTACATCATGTGATGACTTGGTTATTGAGAACATTGAGCAAGGCTCTAGCGGCAAAGGCAAGAATGTGGTTGAGTCCGACAACTATGATGATTATGTCAAGCTAAAGAGTGAAAATGAGATGCTTAGAAGTGAGAACAAGAAGTTGATGGCTCTTGAAAAGCAAACATCAAATGAGTCACTTATTGAAGAGAACAAAAAGCTCAAGCAAGAAAAAGAGCATCTCAAGACCGGCCTAAGCAAGTTCACAAGAGGCCAACATTTGCAAAGTGAGCTACTCATGAACACCGTCATGAAGATGGATAGAAGTGGCATCGGTTACTTGGCAAATCAAGAGAAGAAGGCTAAAACTCAACAACAACAAAGCAAGTCAAAACCCAAGCCAAAGAGATGTGTTGAGTGTGGACAAGAAGGTCATTTTGCTCATGAGTGCAAAACTCCACCACCACAACCCTTGCCCAAGCATGCTAGACCTTTTGCTTTCAATGCTCATTACATGCTTAGAAAAGATTCAAGTGGAAAGATGAAAGTCATGTTCTTGGGTCCCCCTAATAAGAATAGGCCTAAGAAGATATGGGTTGCCAAGTCACTAGTTGAGAAAGTCAAGGGTCCCTCTCAAGTTTGGGTCCCTAAACAAAAAGCTTGATCTCTTGTGTGTAGGTGAACTACAAGACCGGTGGATCTCATTGGGTTATTGATAGTGGTTGCACTCAACATATGACCGGTGACCCTCGTATGTTCACCTCACTTGAAGAGAATGGGGTATGTCAAGAGAAGATCACATTTGGGGACAATTCAAAGAGCAAAGTCAAGCGTATAGGCAAGATTGCAATATCAAATGATCACTCTCTTTCAAATATGCTCTATGTTGCTTCTTTGAGTTTCAACTTACTATCCATTGGGCAACTTTGTGACCTTGGCTACCAATGCTTATTCACTCCAAATGAAGTGGTAGTTACAAAGATAGATGACAAGCAAATGATTTTCAAAGGCTTTAGATACAACAATCTCTATCTTGTTGATTTCACCTCCGAAGATTCAAACTTGATGACATGTTTGTTCACCAAAACTACACTTGGGTGACTTTGGCATAGGAGGCTTGCTCATGTTGGAATGAACACTCTCAACAAGCTATTGAAGAAAGAATTAGTGAGAGGTTTGAAGGATGTAAAGTTTGAAAAGGACAAACCTTGTAGTGCATGTCAAGCCGGCAAGCAAGTTGCAAATACTCATCCAACCAAAGCTTACATGTCAACATCAAGAGTGTTAGAACTTCTTCACATGGATTTGTTTGGTCCTACTACTTACAAGAGCTTGGGTGGAAATCTCTATTGCCTAGTGATTGTGGATGACTACTCAAGATATACTTGGACTTTCTTCCTTCATGACAAATTCGAAGTGGCAAATTGTTTCAAGAAGTTTGCAAAGAGAGCTCAAAATGAATTTGAAGTCAAGATAAAGAAGATTAGAAGTGACAATGGCATAGAGTTTGACAACACAAACATTGAAGCTTATTGTGATGAAATTGGAATCAAGCATGAAGTTTCATCAACCTACACTCCTCAACAAAATGGTGTAGTTGAGAGAAAGAACCGGACTTTGATCACCCTTGCAAGAACAATGCTAGATGAGTACAATACACCGGAGAAATTGTGGGTCGAGGCAATCAACACCGCATGCTATGCGTCAAATCGTCTCTTCCTACAAAAGTTTCTTGGCAAGACCCCCTATGAGTTGCTAAATGGGAAGAAGCCGGACGTCTCATTCTTCCGGGTGTTTGGTTGCAAATGCTACATCTACAAGAAGCGTCAACACCTAGGGAAGTTTCAAAGACGTTGTGATATTGGTTTTCTTGTTGGTTACTCATCAAAGTCCAAAGCATATAGAGTATTTAACCATGCCACCGGTTTGGTTGAAGAAACATATGATGTGGAATTTGATGAATCTAACGGCTCCCAAGGAGCAATTGAGAATTGTGATGATGTAGGTGATGAACCCTTGAGGGAGGCAATGAAGAACATGCTGGTGGGAGACATCAAGCCTAAAGATGATGAAGGCGATGTACAAATTGTCAATCCACCATCTTCATCACATGTGCCTCAAGATGATGATAAGGATGAGAGAGTTGAAAATGAAGATACTCATGTCTCTCATGAACAAGCCGAGGCACAAGCTCAAGATGTTGATGCTCCCCAACCCTCTCCTCAAGTGGTTGAAAGAAGAAATTCACCCCTACTTCAAGCACATCCACAAGATCTCATCATAGGGAGTCCTACAAATGGTGTAATGACTCGATCTCAAAAGCTTGCTTCTTTTGTTGAACATCACTCTTTTGTCTCTTGTCTTGAACCTAAGAATGTAGAACAAGCTCTTCAAGATCCGGATTGGGTGAATGCTATGCACGAAGAATTGAACAACTTCGCCCGCAATCAAGTTTGGACACTTGAAGAGCATCCAAAAGGTGCAAGAGTCATTGGAACCAAGTGGATGTTCCGCAACAAGCAAGATGATCAAGGCGTAGTAGTGAGGAACAAGGCAAGACTAGTTGCAAAGGGGTTCTCTCAAGTTGAAGGTCTTGATTTTGGAGAGACCTTTGCACCCGTTGCAAGACTTGAAGCCATTCGTATCCTTCTTGCATATGCATCGCATCATGAAATGAAACTATATCAAATGGATGTGAAAAGTGCATTTGTAAATGGCTTCGTAAATGAACTAGTCTATGTTGAACAACCACCCGGGTTTGAAGACTCTAGATATCCTAATCATGTTTATAGGTTGTCCAAGGCGCTATATGGGCTCAAGCAAGCCCCTAGAGCGTGGTATGAGCGCCTCCGAGACTTCCTCATTGAGAAGGGCTTCACTATTGGGAAGGTTGACACCACACTATTCACCAAGAAGCTTAATAGGGAGATCTTCATTTGTCAAGTCTATGTTGATGATATCATCTTCGGGTCAACAAATGAAGATTATTGCAAAGAATTTGGTGAATTGATGTCAAAGGAGTTCGAGATGTCAATGATTGGTGAGCTAACATTCTTCCTTGGTTTTCAAGTCAAGCAAATGAGAGAAGGGATTTTCATCTCTCAAGAAAAGTATACCAAGGATCTTCTCAAAAGATTCAAGATGGAAGAGTGTAAGCCAATCAAGACCCCAATGCCATCTAATGGACATCTCGACCTAGATGAGGGAGGTAAACCAATTGATCAAACTCTCTACCGTTCTATGATTGGTAGCTTGTTGTACCTTACCGCATCTAGGCCCGATATCATGTTTAGTGTGTGCATGTGTGCTCGCTTTCAAGCGTGCCCTAAAGAACCTCACCTAAGTGCCGTAAAAAGAATATTAAGATATCTTAAGTACACCCCAAGCATCGGTCTTTGGTACCCCAAAGGAGCTAGATTCCAACTAGTTGGCTATTTCGATTCGGATTATGCCGGTTGCAAAATTGATAGAAAAAGCACATCCGGAGGGTGCCATTTGCTTGGGAGGTCTTTAGTATCTTGGTCATCTAAGAAGCAAAATAGTGTGGCTTTGTCCACTGCCGAGGCAGAATACATTGCCGCGGGGGCTTGTTGTGCATAAATCTTATACATGAAACAAACCCTCCTAGACTATGGAGTTGTTCTTGAAAAGGTGCCACTTTTATGTGACAATGAAAGTGCCGTTAAAATTGCTAATAATTCGGTACAACACTCGCGCACCAAGCACATTGATATCCGCCACCACTTTCTAAGAGATCATGTTGCTAAAAATGATATATCACTAGAAGGTGTAAGAAGTGAAAATCAATTAGCGGATATCTTCACTAAACCTTTAGATGAGGCTACCTTTTGTAGGTTGAGAAGTGAACTAAATGTGCTTGATTCTAGTAACTTTAAAAAATGAGCTTGTGTTGTCCCTTGCATTGCATTGTATTATATGTCATGTTTAATTCCCCGCAATGCATCTAGAACTTGTCTAACACGGTTACGATAACCCTCCTTTGGAGGAGTGAAGAAGCCTAACCGTGGATCAAACTTGACAAGCAACCTAGCCTTCCTTTCTCGCTTTGCATTGCATATGCATGGTTGTTGCTTCGTCATTTCTTTTCGGTTTAGCTTTGAGTAACCTCTGTGTTCGTCCATGAATAGAGAGAGCATTTGAAGCTCCTAAGGGTTCATAAACTCTATTGCATGGCCATACGTTGCTCCTCGGGTGTTTATTGCATATTTTCTTAAAAATAATACTAGCCTAAGGCAAAATATTTTGAAAAACTTGAGGGTTTGAGTGAGGTCACTCTTATCAGGTTCCAATTGGTGTTTATTTGAGTCTCTTTGAATTGGAACTTGATTGGGAGAAGTCGCGTCGAAGATCGGATTGAAGAAAGGCGTTAAACAACGACCGGATGCTGGACCGGACGCTAAACCGGACGCGGTGCTGCTTCACCACTGCGTCCGGTCTCGGCGACCACCAGCGCGTCCGGTCATCCCGAAGACCTTCTCTCGGATCTGTGACCGGACGCTGCACCGGACGCGTCGTTGTGACCACCGCGTCCGGTCCCGGCCACCACCACCGCGTCCGGTCATGCGCTTAAGTTTCCCGGATAATCTCTGACCGGACTCTGTCAGCGTCCGATCATCCCTAACCGGACGCGTTCGGTCGTTCCAGGAGCTTACTGGACTCTGACCGGACGCTGCTCCATCGCGTCCGGTCAGTCGACCACCGTGTCCGGTCATTGCGTGAAAAGCGGATCTAAGTCCTTATAACCGTTCATATCGATCTCGTTTTTCTTCTTCTCAATCCGCCGCCGCCTCCTCGCCGTAGCCGCGCGCCACCGCAGCCTCCTCGCCGTAGCCGCGCGCCACCGCAGCCTCCTCGCCGTAGCCGCGCGCCACCGCAGCCGCGCGCCACCACAGCCCCAGCGCCGCCGCAGCCGCTCCCCGCGCTGCCACAGCCGCCCGCTGCCCCGCGCCACCGCGCTGTCCCGAGCCCGCGTCGCGCCGCTCGCCGCCGCAGTCGTGCAGCCGCCCGCGTTTGCCGCGCCTTCCACCGTGCGCCGCAGCCTTGATCCTCCACTGCCAGGCCTACGACCTAACCCTAACGGTCGCGACGTCTTCAACATCTCTCCGGCCATCCTCCGGCGACGTTCCTTCGCGTGACTTCGTCTCCACGAGGGTTTTGTCCGTCGTTTCCGGAAACCCTAGCGCGTCAAGGTCACTTTCCTTTCATCGGAAGTTTCGCTCGACCGAGGTAGCTATCGCGATCTATTCACATCTTATCTAATATGCTTGCTTTCATTAGGATCTCACCCATCTATTAGATAATATATGTTGCTTATAGTAGCTCTATCTATTCTATCCTTTCAGTGAGTCCTGTCGGTGCTTTGTGTGTCAAGTGATCAGCTGTGAATCCGAGGCCAAGCCTGCGGATACGGATTGAGGCCAAGCCTCACGAGTGTCAGTACACCATCTTTCAGTCTGGGGTTTTTCTCAGTCACAGCAGTTTCGCAGTATGGTTCGCTGCAAGAATGCTGGTGGTGCACCCAGTGACGGGGATGACAGTCCTCCTAGGATGACAGAGGTGGCTCGTGGCAAGCGAAAGAAGATAGCCGCCAAGAAGAGAAAGAGGACACTCACAGAGGCAGAGGTGGCTCAGGCAGTTGCAGATGCAGCAGAGCTAGCAGAGAGAGGTGGCAGAGGCAGTGGGATTCATATTGGCGAGCGTCCCTTTCACCTTGAAGGTCACAGCTCGGTACTGAGGCCACAGAGGGCACAGAGGACCCACCTGCAGAGCAGCCCACAGAGAATCCAGAGGAGACAGAGGAGCAGACAGTTCACTCTCCACAGCGTCGTCGCTCAGGACGTACGCGAGCTCAGGTGACTCCTAGGCCAGAGGGCCAGCGTCGTGGAGGTCGTCCACCTCCCAGGGCTCGAGGTCACCCCCCAGTTGAGCACTTTGACCTCAGGGGAGCTACAGCACGACAGGTACAGGCTCTCAGGTTCGTTGAGGTTAGTCGGTGGTTCCCACCTCAGCGGGATCTTCGAGCTTCAGAGGGCTTCTACACACCTCTGCACGAGGACTTCTACAGAGCCTATGTTGACAGCGGGATTGCATTCAGACCTCAGAGAGTCTGTCGACTGGAGGCTTTAGTTGAGGTGGTTGGTGAGCAGCTTCGTCCACACTTGTCCTTTCTACCTGGCTTGTCAGATTTTCTTGGACGGACTGGAGCCTACTGCGGGACTTGGGTCAGAGAGTTCTACTCTTCACTTTGGGTTGACCCCGCACATGAGTTTATACACTTTGCATTCAGAGGCCGTGACCGCAGACTGTACAACACCAGGGTACGGGAGATCCTCAGACTCCCTGCTTCAGAGACGAAGATACACCAGCTGTGTTTTGGTCAGACTGCTCCACCGAGACACCCTCACGGAGGTACAGTGCCACCCACAGATATGATCAGACCCTGCTTCCGTGAGCCGTTTGGCGAGGGGTCTAGACGTACACCTGCCAGCCTGACACCCCTAGCCAGAGTGCTAGATGCTATTGTGAGAAGGACCCTTCTTCCGAGGCTGGGATACAGAGAGGGACTGACCCGTATGCAGTTATGGGTGGTGCATCACCTCATCTCACAGACACCGTTCGATATTTGGGATCTGATGCTATGTGAGATGGAGGATACTTTGGCAGAGGGATTCAAGAGTCACAGGCAGTTACCGTATGCGCACTGGATTTGCTTCATCATCAGATCTGCGTGTGACTTGCCTGCAGAGATTAGATCTGAGATATCTGATACCACTACTGCATTTCCAGAGTATGACATTCGACAGTTGTGGGCTTCAGTGACTAGAGTGCAGGCACCTGGCCCAGGACAGCGTCAGAGGCCAGAGGTTCTAGAGACAGCAGCTGAGCAGGACGAGACCGTTGAGGGTCTTGCTGAGGCCGAACTTGCAGATCTTGATACTCAGCCAGCTGATCCAGTTGAGGATGTTGCTACTGACAGCACTGACGAGGATTACCAGCCCATCCCCCGGTACCGCTCTCCTCGGTCTCATGACCATGAGGCCGGTGGTTCAGACTCAGCCTCCCGTTCAGACCCAGCCATGGTGGCTATACTTGAGAGGCTGACCCAGGCACAGGAGAGACAGGAGGTTCAGATGCAGCGACAGGCTCAGGACACAGCTGCCGCATTTGCTCAGATTCAGGCTCGTCAGGATGAGTTCCAGAGGCAGCAGCTGAAGTTTTAGAGACAGCAGTTTGAGATGCAGAGGCAGCAGGCAGCCACTCAGCAGTAGTATCTTGAGCTTCTGCGACACCTTGTCACTGTTGGGGTACCTCCACCACCGTCTGTCCTTACTCCTGCACTACAGTCCAGTGGACCTCAGAGTCAGGGACAGCCGAGCTTTCACTTCACCTCTCCCTAGCAGCAGGTTCCTCAGACTTTTCAGTCCCCGAGCTACACTCCTATTCAGACGGGGTTCACTCCACCAGCTCAGCCTAGACCTCATCTTCTCTCGGGCACTCCTTTCACTGACTTGAGTGCCTCCTACAGCGAGCTGACTGGACAGCCGACACCCTCGCACACCACTGTTGTGACCTCTTCAGGGATGTCAGCTTCAGAGACTGCGTTTCCTCCAGTGTCAGGGGCCAGGACTATAGAGACTGTGCCATCGTCAGTTGCATCGACAGATCCTCCCACTCTTGGTATTTTTCAGGCTCAGGCGACAGTGACTGCTCCTATTGTTGCTTCTACACCTTCAGTTCCTGCACCTGCCCTACAGACCCAGATCGCTTCACTGTCACGTCTATCTACAGAGGGTCAGCCTGACAGTTCAGATTCTGACGAGGATACTTCACAGTTCGTGATCACTCCACGCTCCTCGACACCCGACACGACAGCTTCTGTTCCCCCGTCGGATCCTTAGTTTTGTGTTTGGCGTTTGATGCCAAAGGGGGAGAGAGAGTAGATTCAGGGGGAGTGTTGATAGAGGGTTTTGTTTTCTTTGTGTGCTACACTCATGCATCATGTTTAATTTCTCGCCTTGCATCTTGTGACTATGTGCTTGTGAGATCTTTATTTTATATCATGTCACTTAATTGGTTTTAGCTCATAAGGTTGTGCTTCCGTGCCTTACTCCGATTTCATATGAGCTATGTTTTATGTGTACTAACTCTTCATGTTTTATCTTATGAGTACACTCAATTGGCTTGGAACACATAAGCAATTCCTATTCCCTTGTGCTAATAGCTTTTTGCTTATGTGAACCAAGCATGTTCGAAAACCTCAACTCCAATATCTTCTGAATCTAAGTGTTGTCATCAATCACCAAAAAGGGGGAGATTGAAAGCATCTAGGCCCCGGTGTTGGTTTCGGCAATTGATGACAACGCATTATTACCATGACTAACGTGTGTTTTGCAGAAACTTTGGTAAGTTAGGTCATGGAGATGATAACTGCTTTGGGCACTATGGTATTCATGTCCCTTGATGGAAATCGTTTCGGTTTTCAAAGGATCAACGACCAGATTAAGGACGGTTAGTTCCGGATGTCAAGGTGTTGGGTTACATCCGGAATAGTCGTTAGGATCTTTGTTTCTTCCTTTGACCGTACTATAAAGGGGGGGCATGAGCGAGTAGCTTGACCTAGGTGAGTCTTTTGTTTAGGTGTGGTGCACACTTGTCAAACTTAGCACTAGGTAGCTCAGGTAAAGCTCAAAGTTCAGTTGGAAGCAACTTGGTTCAAGTTGCGTCGCGTTTCTAAGTCGTTTGAGCAGTTTTACCCCTGACCGGACGCGGTCTCTGTCACGACCGGACGCGTCCGGTCAGTACTAACAGTCACTGCGTCGTTAACTGGTTGACCGGACGCGGTTCCTGCGAGGACCGGACGCGGTGATCAGTCTGACACGAGTTTCAGAGGGTAAAAGTATAATCGGACGCGACTGTGAAGTGATCGGACGCGTCCGGTCACGTTCCAGTAAGGTTCTTCGCTGACCTGACGCGTTCGGTCATCCATGATCGGACGCGGTCGAGCGTCAGATCAAAGTACAGTAAGGCTCTTGCATGATCGGACGCGTCCGATCATCCCTGACCGGCGCGTTCGGTCACTCAGCGCTGACTTTCGGCTTTCGACCGTTACACTCGACCGGCGCGTCCGGTCAGTGCGAGTTTTGCTGATTTGGCAGGTAACGGTTGGATTTGTCTGAGGGGTGTATAAATACATCCCCTCCACCTCTTTTAGAGGTCTCTTGCTCATTTGTTCAGCTGAGAAACACCTTTCAAGTGCAAGGGAGTGCAAGAGCCTTAGTGAGGATAGTGATTTGAGAATCAAAGTTTGTGATTCCTCATTAGTGACTAGGGAGTAGCAAGTGTGCATCCATCTTCTCATTAGGCTTGTTGTGGTCAAGTGAGAGTTCTAGCTTGTTACTCTTGGTGATCGCCATCACCTAGACGGTTTGGTGGTGATTGGGAGTTTGGTGATCATCCGACAAGCTTGTGGATGACCTAACTCATCGTATGAGCGGTTTTGGGCGATTCACCGCGACGGAGTGTCGAAGAATCAGCCCGTAGAGAGCACTTGATCCTTGCGCGGATCAAGGGGGAGCTACACCCTTGTGCGGGTGCTCCAACGAGGACTAGTGGGGAGTGGCGACTCTCCGATACCTCGGGAAAACATCGCCGTGTTCCTAACCCTTACTTTCAAGCATTTACTTTCGTGTATTACTTTCTTTGCTTGATTTACTTTCCTAGAATTGCCATGCTAGACTAGGATTGGAACTTAGGGTGCAAGTCTTTTTACCGGTAGAATCATAAGGAACACTAGTAGGCACTAGGGGTGAACTTTGGCTTGTAGGATTTAATTCTTGCAATTATTTTTTAGAAAAGCCCAATTCACCCCCCCCTCTTGGGCATCTTGATCCTTTCAAGCATATTTGCGAAGGAGGTGGTGCTTTTCGGGAAGTGGAAACGCTATTTTCTGAGCGACCGGACGTGGTGGTCGAGCCGACCGGACGCTAGGGTCGCGTCCGGTCAGTTCATCCTGCGTGCAGAGGCAGGGCGCGCACCGGCGCGTCCGGTAGGTCACGGGACCGGCACGTCCGATCGGCATGACGTTAGCACCCAGTGGAGCAGCGAAGCGCGCAAGGATGATCGGACGTTGTGGTGCGTCCGGTCAGTTGTGTTCGGACGCGTCCAGTCGACAAAAACCCTCTCTAGTAGCTCTTTGTACTCGATTGGACGCCACGTTGTGGTGCGTCTGGTGCATCAAGCTGGCGTGTCTGGTCAGGGGGCTCAGCAGCACAAGCGCGCGTTGACCGGACGCCGGGTGCGTGTCCAATCAGTTCTGATCGGCGCGTCCAGTCACTTGTCTGCACGTGTGACTTCGTTTCTTGACCGTTGGCGATCGTGCGGCTCTGGTTTAAATACGTACACGTGGCAGCGATCCAACGGAGCAGCGTGGCATGACCGAACGCTGTGGCCGCGTCAGGTCGTTTTGACCTGCGCGTCCGGTCAGCCCGACAACAGCAGGGTCAAGTGCCTAACGGCTATTTCGTGTTGGGGACGCCTATATATACTTGTTGGCCGGCCTTGAGGGAGCTCTCTTGGACATTTTGACATCCTAACATCCTCTTGAGCTGAGCATACTCCTTCCCACTCATCTCCCTTGCTTAATTAACAAATCAAAGTGAGATTGAGTGATCTCAAGTGCATTTGCTTGTGAGTTTGCATCTAGTTGACACTTGGGTGATCTTTGCTTGTGCGATTCTTGTTTCTCTTGGTGGTTGCCGCCACCTAGATGGCTTGGAGGCAGCGGAGGAGTTGTGGCAAGAGTGATGCTTGTTCTTGGCCACCTCCCGGTGATTTGTGAGGGGTGTTGTGCCTTCCCCGGCGGAGCGCCAAAGGTAACTCTAGTAAATTGCTCGTGTCATTGAGTTACCTCACTTGCGGTAGGTTCTTGCGGTGCTCTTGGGGAGCTTGGCTTTGGATTGCCAATTAGCCGCCGAACCACGAAGTGGTGGTCGACACAACGGGGGCATAGCGTGCCGGCAATCATGTGAACCTCAGGAGAAAAATCGTGTGTCTTCACTGTGATTGATTCCTTGGATTTCTCCCGGTGATTGGTCTTCATATTATTGTAATTGGTTCATTCCTCGACGCGGCGGTATAAAGATCACACACCTCTCTTTTACATTCCGCAAACTAGTTGTAACAAGCTCTTTAGTGTAATTAGTTTTGAAAGCTTGTATTATCTTTGCTAGTGTAGCTTGTCACCTAATTGAGCTCTTTAGTGTAGCTAGCTTGTAAGAGCTCATAGTGACTTAGCCATTGATTGTTGTAGTGATCATAGTTACTAGAATTATTGGATAGGTGGCTTGCAACCCTTGTAAAGCTAGAGCAAAATTGTATTTCACCATTTGTTATACTAACTTTTTGCTTTAGTGAGTTTGTAGAATTTTTAATAGGCTATTCACCCCCCTCTAGCCATATTAAGACCTTTCAGCTGGCATGGACCAGCCTGCTACCGAAGTCCTTCCCAACCTGACTGAGGAAACAGCGGCAGAGGCTGCCAGCGTCGAAGGGGACGATGTCGAAGGGGATTTGCTTGTGCTTCGCCTGCGGCCACGGGGATGAGGAGCGGCGTGGCTCGAGCATGGCGCCGGAGGGAGGGAAGACGCACGGAATCAGGAATACGGGAGGTCACGGGAACCGGAGACTTGCGCCTAGCCAAGCCTGGCCACGAGAAAACGAGATGCCCCCGCTTTTCCACTAAACCGTAATCCATAAATTGGAATTAAAGGAATCCTCCATGCAGTGCAATGATTCAATTGTTGCATTTTGTATGTGCTATTCTCTGCAGTGCTAAATTGATGGAATTTTGCAACCAAAAATATCAAAGTCTAGCTGAAACTGACATTTTTTCTAGAATGGAGCTTAGATTTTTACCGAACAAGTCCAGAAGCTGTCGTTGGCTGAGTTGGAACTGGCCAAAGGGTCCATATAGGTAACCAAACAACTCCAAGGTGGCTTTTTGAGCCTGACCTGAAGTTGGCCACCCAACCAAACAGGCCCGTACTAGTACTATAGAAACAACCTTTTCAACCTTACGAGAGAATGACTAAAAATATGATTCACTGTTGGTTGTAGGCTTGTAGTGTAACACCCCAGGTGTTTGTCACCAGTTAAGCAGTGGGTTTGAGCTCAAATATGGCATATTGTGTGGTGATGAAGATGTCAAAACCAAACCTATGGAAATGAGCCCCAACCTAAACTTGGATATTGCACCCTTGCTTTACATATAGGCCCTTTTCAAGATATATGCTTGGGTGGTGTTATTGGAATATCTTCATGTGTCTCACATCAATACCCATCTCTATTAGTCACTGTAAAAGTTTCATGAAGTTTAGAATCAAAAAGTCACATGAAATGATAAGTTATATCCTTGTTGGAATGACTTTACTAAGTGCTTGAATTTCACTATTAAGTTAATGAAAATATAGGTCATCAACCAAACCTTGCAACCTTGCCCAAATGACTCTAGATGAACTCTACAACAAAAGTCATTGGAGGTTCATGTTGAGCAAATGTCAAGAAAATGCTCCAATGCATCAAAAGAGATAATTTAAGCTTTTATTGTGATGCAACTTTGGTCGAAGCGGAACTGCAGTTTCTATACCAGTTTTGATGTTGGACCTTAAATGAAAGTTGTAGTTCATGTTATGTCGAAGAAACTTTGTTTTTGGATCAAGAGCTAGAATAGCTTGGAAGAAAGTGAAACCGAGGCTCGAAGATTGAATCTGCAGCTGTTTTCAGCACTTAGAAAATATTCTGAGATTTCAATGTCATTGATGGTTGGCGTCTCGCGTTCTCCGAAATGCGTTAAGTAACTCAAGTTGACCCAAAAGTGAAAGTTGGAGTTAACTCAATGGAGAAGAGCATACAAAAGGTTGGGATCAGTTTGACCAAGTTTGGCCTCCCAAAACTCCCTGAACCGAGCTCTAAATTGATCATCATTAACATGTTGACAGTACCTGTTTGGAGCTTAATTAACCACTGATGCAAGACCCTAATGACCATGGCACTTAAACAAAAATTGTAGGGCGTTATGTGGGCTTCAATTTTGCTTCTTGGCCTAGGGTCCAAATCATCTCGGATCTGGCCCAAATCTCGTCCCACCTTGGCCACTCTGCTGCATGCCACGTGCTCGACGCAATGCATCTGTGGTGACCATGCAAGCACCACGCGCCCACCTCCATTGCCACGCGTTGCCCTGCTCTCTGCGTCCTCCTTGAGTGGATGCCGAGCTACCCTGACGCTCTCTACTCCTCCCAAGCACTCGCTCTCGCTCTTCCTTGCCTCTCTTCGTGCTCTCTCTCGCGCTCCACCATGGCCGTGAGCTAGAACTCCATTGCCATCGCTGCCCTCCTTGCTCCGGCCATCCTCGCGACCTCCAGCCACCGCCACCACCTTCGCCTCGCTGTGTCCCACCTCGCGCCCGCGCTCGCCCCGGGCCAGTGCCGCTGAAGGACCAGGCGCCCCGGCACGGCCGCCACTGGGCCACCCGCGCACGTGGCCAGGGGGCCACGGGTCACGGCTCGCTGTGCTACGGCCAGCCACGGGTGCGCCCAACGCTGGTCAAGCCGCGCTGCCCCTCCACCGCCGCCGACGAGCCCCTTTCCGGCCGCAACCGACGAGCCTGGCGCCTCCTCTGTACAAACTCCCGACCAGGGGCTTCTCACAGAAATTTGAAGAAAGGGAGGGACCTAACTGCGAACCGTAGACTCATATAAATAGTGCCCATAAGGACTGATTTGTTTTAGTTTTGCTAAAAATTTAGAAATTCATAGTAAATCGTAGAAAAATCATAAAATAGCAAATGAGGACTTTTTGGAATCCTTGTGAAATTGTCTATGTGTAAATCTATAATATGACATGTTTTAGTTTAAAGTTTTAGCTGTAAAAATATATTTATGCATCTAGGTTTTTATTGCTAGTTGTGTTTGTTTTTTTCATAACTGTAGATCTAGGGCTCCAAATTAAGTGAAATTTTTATGGAATGCTACTCATATGATGTTTGATGTGTGATAAAAATTGCATAATAATTGGTTGCTGTTTGAGTGAGTTATTGATGTATCTTGCTCTCACATGATTTCTTGCTTTAGCATTTTGTATTTTCCATAGAGGTTTCTATGCTTATTCAAATGACATGAAATTTGTACATTAGACTACTGAGAGGTTAGGTGAGCTACTATAATTTTTGTAGAATTTACTATGCAACTTTGATATATGTTCATTAATTCACCTTGTTATCTAAATAAATTAAGAAATACATTAAAAGAATTTATTTAGTGATGAGCACTATACTTTTTGGTGTTCATTTAACATGTAATTTAGGATGGTTGCATTGGTTGTGGCCAAATGTATGTCTAGAATATAAGTTAATATTTATTTCTTGCAATTGATGGTTTCTGGACAGTTCTGGGAACTTTGTAAATAACACCATGTAAATGAAGTTTGCTGAGAAACATGTTTATAACAAAGTTGTAGATAATTCATGTATCTAGCTGATGTTAAAATTTTGTGGTATTTGGCTTTGTAGTTTGTGAGTTATGCCTGTTTAAAGTTGGGTTTCAGAAATGGCTGCTCTCTGCCAATTCTGGACCAGTTTCTATAAATATGTTTATTTGACTTAGTTAACTTGAAAATCATGCTGAGATGATTAAAGATGAATTGTAGACAATTTCATAAGATTTCTAGAATGTCTTGTTGCATGGATATTGGATTCGTATAACTCTAGTTATGATCCAAACATACAGCTGTTGTTTGCAGTCTAGAAATAGATAAATGATAGTTGTGGTTGTTTACTCCATGTGTTACTAAGTGTGCCTTATGCCCTTGTTGATGGTCAAGTTAAAATACTTGTGACCTTGTTAAACTTGTGTCATGCTTGATGTGGTTGCTTTCTATAATTGGTTGTGTGATGTTAGTTAAATAACTATTGATGTCTATGTCTTGCATAATCTTGTGTTACCATTCATCATATTCATACACATGCATTTTGCATCTCATTTAGGTACGCTAGATGAACCACGTGAAGGATGTGATGATAGAGCCAGACCCGAAGACGATGTTTGGTGAACCTATCCCGAAGATGGAAGGACTAAACAAGTGTCGGGATGGGAGATGCTTGCCAAGCGAGTGTCATTTGACAAACACTAACCTAAGTGTTAGATCCCAGGCAAAGCCCCGGAGCATTCTCTCCCTGTGGTTTGCAAAATATCGCTTGGGTCTTTTATATATATGTTTGATGCATTAAGTTATAGGAGTTGCTTGGAACCGTTGATGCATATCTATATACTCCTTGTCCAACTTGATATATTCTTCACCCTGGTAGGTTCAGGATCGACATAAATGCTTAGCCATGCTTAGACTGGTAGAAGTCGGGTGATTTCCTGTCACCTGCGAGATATAGGTGGATACCTGTTTATGGTTGGCTATAATTGTTATCATGGAAATAACCAAGTGTTGATGGATAAATGGAGACCGGGTGGAATGTTGGGCAGCAAGGCATGGGTCTTCTGTGCTTGTAGTTTCCGTCTGTGTCAGTTAAGGAACGATCGTTACACGTCCCTCAGGTCATGTTGAACGCATGCCTCATATTTAGCTGGCCCGGATAAGTTGTTCCGACCGCGAAGCTAGTGACACTATTTGGGCCGGGATCGACCCGATGAGCGCGCGTATTGGAGCTGGATGGGGGACGACAGGGGCGCGAAGAGTGAGCCCAAGGGCAGGCAAGGCTTGACTCCTGGCAGTCGGACGGCCCCTGGTATTGTGGTTCCTGTTTGTCCCGCGACTTTACCGAAATAGTATCACTGGTGACCTGTAGCTCACTTTAGCGGGTGAGTGTGGTTTGTGTGGGGAATAAATCACCAGCTGGTTAGTAATCGATTCGAATCGCCATCACTCCTGGACAATGAGCACTTGACTTGAGCTACGTCATCGTAGTAATGTTTATGGAACATGGATGGTTTTGTGGATGATGTTGGAAATGCTGAACTTGAGATGGTAATCTTTGATGTTAATGATTAATCAAGTGTTTGCTCTAGTATAGGTACTTACCTAGTTTAATTGGGTTATAATAAAGCTGATGCAAAGATACTTAAAATGGTTCATACATAAGAACTTATGCTTCCGCAAAATGAGTCAAGCTAGCCCACTGAAAGAAAGCCTTGCATACTCCTTGGTGTCAATTTATTTTTAGTTCTTGACGGGTAAGTCTACCTGAGTACATTCTCGTACTCAGGGTTTATTCCCACTTATTGCAGGTTGTAATGTATCATGGCTACTGCAAGAATTGGATGGCTCCTGCCGTAGTGGTGGAGTGGCATCATGTGCATGATCTTTCTGAGTTATCTTGCCTCTAATGCATTTGTTGGAAGTTGACCTTAATACTGGCATGTATTTGAAATAAGGGTGATCACTACAAGAAAAAGTACCTCTAGGCACGCTTTTATAGTAACGCACACTAAAGTCGTCTCTACGTAGCCATGTAAACATGTTTTTTGACACGATTTTGTGAACGTGTCATCATGAGACAATATTAGACACCCTTTTAGTGTTAAAAGACATTTAGAGACACTTTTTAGACGATATTGAAAACGTCTCAAACTAACACGGTGTTAGACACGCTTTTAGTCGTCAATAGCTTCTAAACACGTTACAAAGCGTATCAGAGAGCACTCCATAGCCAATTAAAGATGTTTTTTTGACGTGATACTGAAGTCATCTCAAAATAATATGAAGTTCACGCTTTAAACCATCTGTATAATTTATACACATGGAAAGCGTATCTACAGCCATACATAGTCACGTCAACATGTTTGTTGATATGATATTGAAAACATCTCAAAGCTAAGCATTTGTACTTATCACAAAGTTATATTGCCATAGAAATTTATTTTTTGAAATTTTAAAATAACTTTTATCATATGTGCCGGAGCTCTCGTTGGAAAGATCGGTTGAAATCTGAAGCACTTTATATTATAAGGTTAATTATTCCACAAGCACATTATCATATGAAAGGTGTCTCTTTTTCCGGCAGCGACCCCAACCTGCTAGTAGACCCGAGCAAATTGATCTCGGTCCAAGCCTGATGGATTTGGCCCGCCCACAAACCTTAATAGATAAAGGTCTGGGCATAGATCCCGCTGTGCAGAAAAAAACTTTCTTGGCTCAAGTCGGGTTTAAAATATTTATTTTAGCTATTTTATATAGATTTACCCACTAAAATATTGTTTTTAGCTATTTTATATAGATCTATCCATTGTGCGCTTTACTCTGAGTCGGACAGCCTCCAGCAAAAAGAGTAAAAAAGAGCCCATAAGGATTCGATCCCGACTGCAGGTGGAAATTGATGATCACTCAGACCACTGGACTACACACGTAATCTTGAAAGATGTTACATATACATCGATCTACAGGATCAAAGACTACACACGTAATCTTGAAAGATGTTACATATACATCGATCTACAGGATTTCTTTGATCCGGTAGCCAGTACACCCTGGCCCTGGATTATACCCATCCTATAACACTCTTCTACCTGACAAATGGTTATATGATAGAAATCATGCATGATTACTCTATTTCTTTTTTTTTAAAGTAATCATAGAAGGCACCTTGATATGCAAAAAAAAATGGTTTTTTTATCAAGTAAATAAAGGTGCAGCTTACGAAGCAACCTTAAAAAAATGTCTTTGATACTCTTAAAGGTTTTTTACATGCAATAGCATACATATATGCTATTGTGTAGGAGTTTCAAAAAATTGAAAATGATTTGGTTTAAATGAATTTCTATGTGTTTATTGAAAGTAATTCCAAATGAAAATGCACGTGCCTCCAATTAAATTATAAAAATCATAAAAATATATTTACACTCATACGTTTCACTCTAACTCATATCCCAGAGATAGACGAAAAATTGTAATAATATCTAAACTTGGTTAGAAAATTATCATGTTCACAAATGTATACATCTGTTGCCATGTCAGTTTGTAGAATTTTCTGACTAAGTTTAGATATTATTACAATTATTTGTGGAATTACCATAGAATAATTGTAATAATATCTAAAACTGGTTAGAAAATTCTACAAACTTGCATGACAACATGATTTTGTTATATAATCTTTTCATAAAACTTTCAAATGATTTTATCAAAGTGGTATTAAACATTTTTCACAAATAGATATATTCCTTACATAGTTATATGAAACTATGTGAGAAATGTATCTATTTGTGAACAATATATAGCCCTGCGTTTTTAAAATCAAATGAATCTTTATAGAAAGTTTATGGGCCCAAAATATGTTGTCATATCAAATTGTAGAATTTTCTAACCAAATTTAGATATTATTTAACTATTTTTTTTTGGTAATTTTGAGATAGAAGATTGAATTATCCCTAGTAAAGAATTATATTCTTCATTTATCTTTGGGACATGGCCTATAATATAATATATGAGCTTAAATATATTTTTAATGTAATTTTTCGAATCTTATCAAATTCCAAACTGATATAATATGGCTATGTATGGATTCAAATTGTACCTTAGCATGAGCCACCTGATCTCCTGCCTGAAAAAACCGACCCAACCAATTTATCGGATCGGCTCGGGTAAGTTCATAGATGTTCACGACAGATTTAAAAAATGTGAAGTATTCTAACCAAAGTGCTAGGCCTCGGATGGCATGTACTAAGACTAGGATCGAATTTCAAACAGATTTAATATGGCCACGTATCAATTCACTATGTACTCCATATAAGTAATTTAAGATTTAGAATATTTTAACAAAATGGTTTTTTTTCCATGCTTAGAAAACTAACACGAGTTTGTCTGTTTTTGTGCTAGAGTTTCCCACCTAATTATTCTGGTCCGATTCCCAACAAAAAAGTTATTCCTGTCCGGAGTTTGGCCGAAATTGAATTAATTGTTTGTGTATCCTTAGCAGTTTAGAAATTTCATTATTTACCAAGTTCATAAATACTCAATTACTTACTAACTGGAGTAATAATACTTAAAAAGTATACAATATTTTAACGAATTGTAATATTTTCTCATCTTTCATTTGGACTTTGGCGCCTAATTATTTCTGCTCGGCGGGAGTTTGGAATGAAAGCGTCTATTATCCTCCCCTTTCCCGCCTGTCAATAATATCCTCCTTTCCAGCTCCTTAGATCCAGGTCGTGTCCGGTCAGTTTCACACCGCCGCCGCCGCCGCCGCCGCCGCCACGAGTTCACAACCACATCGCAAGGCCCGTGCACCAAGCAGGCAAGCACCGTGGCTCTTCCATCGGCAAAGTGCTGCTGCCTTGCGGGGGGCGTGCCCATGGTGATCTTCCCGTAGGCATCGTCTGCCAATCCCGTCGCCTCCCTTTGTCTTCCGGGATCTGTGGGGTCTGTGACTCCGTGAGTATGTTCATGCCTTCAGCCTTCCTCCCTTCATCTTCTGGCATCGTGTCTGCTGGCCACCGCAAGCAGTGATGAGAATATTTGGGTCTGACTGCACGCCACGCACGTGCGGCGATCCATCCTGCCTCGACTGTTCGTCCTTGACTTGTCTGTATTTCTGAGCCGTGAGCCTCTGAATCTAGATACACTCTTAGCTTCTTACAGTTTTGCCCTAGTGTACATTAGGAATTTGTGTTTTATAATTCGTACCTTGACGAATGGATGATAAATTTTGCCCATACATTGTACGGATCACACACATATATTACTTTTTACTTGAATGTTAGTTTTAATATGAGGAGACCTAATTTTTTCGGTATTTCCCTAGGCCACCCAAACCCCAGGACCTGCCCTGACACCGCCGTGGCTGCGGCACCCACAGGATCGTCTTTTATTGTGACAACATCTTGCTAGTGAAGCTGCGGGCGATGCGGCGCCGGAGCAGCAGCAGCGTCCAGCCGTCCACTGCTGCGTTCTTGTCACATCAAAAAAATTTCAGGATTGGAATGTTTCTGCTGAAAATTTAGGCTGCTAAGTGCTAATTAGTAAGGACATTGTGGGAAGTTTTTAGGATTTCGTGTCTCTGCAAATTTTGAGTGGTATTTTGATGCCTTTAAATTCCTGCATGTACAATACAGATTTTTGAATGGTGTGTATGATCAAATCCAAGTCTAAATTTACACAACAACTTGAGATAAGCATAGGCTTTAGTTTTTCTTACCCTCAAATTAATATGTTTCACAATCTAGACACACTGATGGTTTACTCAGGCACTCACTTGCCAAAAAAACAGTGTAGAAATCTTATCATCCTTTATCTATTATAATAATTGTTATGCCTTCCTCATTCTCAGAAGCAGATATTGCGATGCATTTCAGAAATCCAACACATTAATTACTATGTAGCCTCCTGCTATACCAGACAGCTTACACTTTTATTTATATAACTGTTAATTTTTCCTTAGCAGTAGAAATCATGACAAGAGGACCTTGAAGATTGAGGAACTTGAACCTTGAAGCACAAGATGTAGGACTGGAGCAACAGGGGCATGAGAATGATGATAATTTACAAAGTCCTCCAGATGTTGACTGTAGCAATGGCAACGATGTTGTGGGTGACACCACCAGCTGCTCCTCGCCATGTCGTCCTCAGCCGGGCCACACGAGAGAACCTCTCCCAACCGCAGCGGCGTGACACCCGCAAGGTTCGCTCGCTCAATCCCTTCCCTTTCTACCTAGCGTTGTGTTGATTTGGCCTTGTCAGATCAATCGCCTCTAGATTGGGGCAATGTACTCATCTGATTTATTTTGTACAGATCCAATTTTTTCAGCCGCTGGAAATAGGTACGATAGGAGAATTGATTATGTTTGCTGTTTTAGCCTTCACGTGAATGCCAAATCTTTGTTTCCTGGTAACTATTCCTAACCCTTTAGGACTATGCTTTTACATCCCTACAGCTTAAATTTTTTTAGTAAGAATCAGATCCAATTTCTTCAGCACCTGTTGTTATGTCGGAAATAGTTTGAGTTCAGTTTAGTAGTGTTTTTGGATGCTAGCAAGGGATTTAAGCTTCAGTTTAATAGTAATCCTTGTGGTATTATCTCTATTAGGATCTGCAGCTGTTATGGTGGTATTTGTGCACCAAAAGCTTTATAGGCTGTGTTTAGATGCACTGAAAAGTGCACTATGCAAAATAAGATTCCCCGTCACATCAAACTTGCGATACATATATGGAGTACTAAATGTGGATAAAATCAAAAACTAATTGCACAGTTTGGTTGTACTTTACGAGACGAACATTTTGAGCCTAATTAGTCAATGATTGGACAATTATTACCAAATACAAACGAAATGCTACAGTGTATTTTGGCTATCCAAATTTTGGATCTAAACACAGCCATAGTTTTACTTGATTGCTTGGTAGGTGAAGATAGTACTTTGCCATATCACTACTCTGACCAGTTAGCTCTTGAACTACAAGAAACAAAACAACCCTTTAAAAAATCAATGTCAGTTTGATGAGATGTATGGACCGAGCCGAGCCTTGCAGATCATTAAACATAGCGGCTGTGTTTAGATGCACTGAAAAGTGCACTATGCAAAATAAGATTCCCCGTCACATCAAACTTGCGATACATATATGGAGTACTAAATGTGGATAAAATCAAAAACTAATTGCACAGTTTGGTTGTACTTTACGAGACGAACATTTTGAGCCTAATTAGTCAATGATTGGACAATTATTACCAAATACAAACGAAATGCTACAGTGTATTTTGGCTATCCAAATTTTGGATCTAAACACAGCCAGCATTAATTTATCAGTTTTTCTAGTTGACACTGTGCTTGTCTTTACTGCATTATTCTTTTATATTGATTGCACAGTTCTATTTTGACATTTTTCTTGTTGAAAATATATGTGAATGGTACCGGATCTTTGTTGCTTGGGTGATCAGTGGGTCAGAATTTGTCAGGATGGGAAATAGATCAGAGAGCGTGCTCTCAAGAAGAACAAGGAGAGTTGATCCTCTTCAAGGACTGAGGAAGTATGAGGGACTACTGACAAGCACAACCATAGTTGTAAGCTCTTTGCTGCTCTGAACTCTGAACATGTTGTTTTTTCTCTGAACTCTAGTCCTCCAACAATGTTAATTGGAATTGTGCACTGTGAATAGGTAGATTATAGTTTACAGTAAGTAGTTGTCGGGTACCGATAATACGGTACCCATAAGGCATGAGTCAAAAGACATCGGCCTTGGCCCGTCTAAAATAATCGTGAACGCAGCTACGACCCAGTCCGGCCCAACAGAAGACGTCCCCGGCTCGTTCGATCCCCCTGGAGGGCGTTACGCCTCGCCCGACCCTCCTGGCGCAGGTCTCGCCTCCTCCGACCCCCAAGAGATGACTCCGCCTTGCCCGACCCCTGGGGGTCGGATCCACTCTCAGGAGTGGAGGAAAGATCCCGAAAGGGGCCCATGCCGCCTCGATCGCCACGAGCGCATGCCCCCTCACACAAAAAGGGAAGCAGGTATGCTTCCCGCTGCGTGCGACCATGACGGGACATCCCTGTGAGCATATATGCTTCCACACGGCCTGCAACAGTGACGGGTCATCTCCGTGGGCAGGTATGCTTCCACGCGGCTTGCAACTGTGACAGGCCATCTCTGGAAGCTCGCGTCGCCCTCAGCGTCAGCAGGGTAATCATGTGTCGCCAGCTCCGCGTGCGACCCCCGTCAGACACCCACGGTTCTGCACTGTGCCGTCGGCTCCGGCGTGGCCTCCGTCGGGGTGGAGTCCGTTGACCATATCATCCTCCCGGGCAGTATGAAGCGCCATGATTGACCCACGACACCCCCATGTAGGACCGGCGGCACGCAAGATTGTAGCGTAGAGATGTCTCCATCATTTACAGGCCGCTAGAAGCCGCCGGCGGGGGAAGGGGAACATCATAGCTCTGGCCCCCCTTCTCTCTTTTCTGGGTTTTTTCTCCCCATTCTCTCGGTTGTATGGGGGCCTTTCCCTTGGAGCTATAAAAGGGAAAGTCCAGTACCTTTCGAAGGGGACGACAAAAAAGAAAGAGGGTCACAAGCCTACGAACCGAGAACACACACACAACTGCTAGAGACTTGGGAGCTCGTCCCTCTCTCGATCGTTTGTAACCTCTACTACGAACTTGGTGCAAGTAACATGAGCAGCTCGCAACTGGACGTAGGGACGTTCCGCCCGAACCAGTATATATCCTCGTGTCTTCTTTGCATAACCATCCGAGCCCGAACGTGCAATCCACTAAATTTACTAGTCGACGGTTTCTAAACACCGACAGTTGGCGCGCTAGGTAGGGGCCTTTGCGCGTTTCGTCGCTTCTATCAGGCTTCAGATGGCCAGCCACGACATCGATTGGACCCCGAGCGCGCACATGCGCTTCGGGAGTCTAGACTTCATCGTCACCACCGAGGGGGACCTGGCAAGGGCTCCCGCCCCCAGGTTCCCCCCACTACTAGCCTCGACGCGGTTGCCGAGGCCCTCGAGGAGTTGCGACTAGGCGCATTAGAGGCTCGCGCCCTAGAGCGCGACCAGCTCCTCGACTTCGACTTCGGAAGGATGGAGCACCAGCTCGTCGTCTACCTGGGAACTCGCCCATCCTGGGAGAACCTGTGTGCTCTCACTTTCTCTTTCGTCAACATCGTGACGCAACTCGCCGGCGGAGAACCGCTCTCCCCAGATGTCCTTACCCAAGGCGCCTCGATGGCGTTCCCTTACGGCTTGCGCAATGCTACGCAGGTCGTCGAGCGCCATATGGCGTGGCTTTCCAGTCCGACGCCCGCGAGCGGCGAGTTCGTAGGCATGGCTGAGTTCTTCGTGGAGACGATCTACGATCACCTCGCCAGTGATTCAGAGTCGATCTCTGGCTCTGCTTCCAGCAAGGGGAGCCATCACCCCTCGCGAGTTTGTTTCATGGCGGAGACCTCCGGAGGTCACGTCGCAAGCGCCAGCAACTCCGGTGAAACCCCCCATGATGTCCTCGAGCGTGCGGGTGCAGGGGGTGAGGGTTCCGCCGCCAGCGGTGGTAGCCTTGGCCCCACCACAGCTGGGACGACCGCCCCTCGAGCAACTGCAGGCACGGCAGCATGAGCTTGAGGCAGCACGCCGTGGGCTGGAGGAAGAGCGTGCTCAGCTTGAGCGTGAAATTGTGCAACGCCGCGCGGAGGGCGGGCGCGCGCGAGCTAGGGCCCGTGACGTTCACCGGCAGATTGTAGAGGGCGGCGACAGCCTCCCACAGTTCGCTCGAGCCAGCTAGAACATCGCCGCTGCGGCGGCCTTGCTCTGGAGGCTCCCCGAGCCAGCAACCCCAGAGGAGCGCAAGACCTAGCGGGAGATCCGCGAGTTGCTCGACCGCGCGGCAGAGCAGCAGGCGGAGAGCTCGCTGTCACGACGACGCGGGCTTGACGCCAGCCAGCGTGCTTCCACCGGGCGGGATGCCAGGGACGCGTTCGTCCACCAGGCGCCGCGCGATGCGAAGGCTGCCAACCTGCCCCCGATACATGAGCGCGTCGGCCCCATTCGTGACGCTCAGGTCGTCCTAGACGCCCGTAGACGTGGAAGGATGGATGGGAGACAGGAGGCCGACCACGGGTACCACCCGCGTCGTGGCGGGCGCTACGACGCCAACGAGGACCGGAGTCCGAGCCCCCCGCCGCCGGGGCCTCGGGCTTTCGCCCGGGACATTCTCCGTGCGCCGTTCCCGCAGTGGTACCGCGCGCCGAACAACGTCCTCAAATACTCTGGGGAATCAAACCCCGGCCTATGGCCTATGGCTCTTATAAATTCGTTGGTTATGTTAAATGTAGCTATATCTATAGGTTATTCATGTCGTATTTGGTTATTATAATATTTTTAATCATTAATACGCGGCTTACCTTTTGAGCTCCTACATTAATAAGTTGTAAACTTACATTCCACTTGTCTTCTCTCTTCTTCACTACAATATTATTCTCTATCCCAACCTCATCATAAAGCCCACCTTTAATCCCTTATTTCTTCTAGATAGTCGTTTAGTCCGTTTAAACAACGTTTAAACAGCATGTCGTTTAGGCCTTAAACGGTGAATTAAATGATTAGACCGCTTAAAACCGTTATAAGCCATCTAAGCGGTCTAATGGGGGTGTTCGGTTCCAGGGACTAATTTTTTAGTCCCTGTCACATCGGATGTTTGGACACTAATTTAGAGTATTAAATATAAAATAATTACAAACTAATTGCACAAATGGAGACTAATTTACGAGACGGATCTATTAAGCCTAATTAGTCCATGATTTGACAATGTAGTGCTACCGTAAACATGTGCTAATGATGGATTAATTAGGCTTAATAGATTCGTCTCGCAAATTAGTCTCCACCTGTGCAATTAGTTTTATAATTAACTCATATTTAGTCCTCTTAATTAGCATCTGAATGTCCGATGTGACAGAGAGTGAATCCAAACACCCCCATAATCACGTTAAACATGATTAAATGAGCTAAACAGTCATTTAATTCACTATATTTACTTATTTAATCAATAAGAGAATTACAACTACCACATTCGGCATTCAACTAATTAACAATGTAAGTATATATATGGTGAAGTGGGATTTAGTTTTTTTTCAAAAAATATTTGAAAGATAACTCATTTTTACATGCAGAAATATGTATACTTTAAAGCTTATTTGATTTTTACATACATAAATATGTAGATTTCAGTGTTACTGTACCAAACTGTGTAGACCGTTTAAACACCGTCTAAATGGCCTAAACACTAAACAAATGGTGACTAACTGTTTTTCGTCTAGCGTTTACCATAACAATTATACTCGCTCGAAGCCATAAAAAAAAAAAAGACAAAATACATGGAAGAGAAGCAACCCGGCATAAGCCACAATGCAAAGCCTCAGCAGCAGAGGCATGATCAAGTGTGCATTAAGAGTTTGTGACCACTGCTGCCGTAGTGCCGTTACAGCTAGTACCGGATCGAGTGGGTCATGCCAGTTTTTTTTTCTTCGAATCATGCTAGAAACGCAAGTGCTCATTCCATATAAACACACCGCACGCACACTCTTGCCTTTGTTCCCATGGAGCTGATACTTGGACTTGCTCTGGTGTCTAATATTTTTTTTTGGTAGCTCCTTTGTGTCATTGTGTGCAATGGTTTAGATCTGATTTTAAATAAGGCCTTGTTTAGATGTACTCGTATGCACCTAAATTCATATGTGTTGGAGTGAATTGAAGAAAAAATAATTTAAGTTCTACCTCAATCCACTCCAACCCATGTGGATTGAGGTAGATACGAGTAGACTTCATAATTCATCTTTAAAGGGTAGAGCACGGTTTGCACATACCCTCACGCCGTCACGCCCTCTTCTCATCTCTTTTGAGTTTTGACTGCTGCCGTGTGGCGAGTAAAGATGAAAACGGACGGGATGAATCCCGTTCCGTCCGCATCCGTATACCGTATTTTCTCGTTCGTTTTCGTTTTTTTGGGATAAAAGGAAAAGGGACCGAAAACAGGACGGGATACACCGGGACCGGGACTGAATACGGTTGAGGGTTTTTCCGTCCGTATTGCCGGTATCCTGTTTTTGACCGGGATATTCCCGTTTTCATCCCGTTTATACGTTCACCGGGACAAGCGCAGAGGGCGTTGAGCCGAGCTGTGCCGTGAGCGGGCGGTCAGCCAGACTTGCTTTCTGCAGTCTGTGCTGTTCGGCTGCATGCAGAACATAACATTATTCGTAACTCGTACATGTATATGTATTTAACCAAACAAAAAAAGAGTCTCGTACATGTATGTATATATGTTACGCAAAAACATGTGTCAAATGTCTCTTTTTTCTATGTGCTATGCGTGAAAGCTGCCTACCATAAAAGGGTTAATTACAAAAAGATTAAGCATGGATATACACGTGTATTTTAGCAAGTGACGTACACGCAAACGTATCTGAAAAAATGTTACAAAAAAAGTTTAAAAATCATCTTAGCATGATGTCACTTTATCACAAACATAGGAACAATTTACATCATGCATGCAAGTTAGATCAAATAGGATATGGAAATTAGATCTAATTGGAAGATATTTTACCTATTTTGCTAATATATATATTTCTTCATTCTATTACCTCCTAGAAAGTAATATGCGATAAAAATCATCTAGATCGAGGGCTCACATTTATTTGGGAGTACCATAGCAAGCCCTTTGGTTTGTCATACGTGGCATGTAGTTCCGGCTTAAGTTCCCGCATACCGTTCGTTTCCGTCTATTTTCCGACCGTATTTATCCGTTTTTGTATTACCGTTTATCCCGCTACCGTTTCCACTCCCGGTTGTCCGGCTCCCGCTCTCGTTTCTGCAAAAAAAAATATATAAAAATAAAAATGGTAGAGCTATTTTACATCCGTTTTCATCCTCAGTGGCGAGTGTACTGACCACTCCCTCCGGTCATCCAATCCTCTGATTCCCGCGGCCTGCGCATGCTCACTTGGCTGCTGTCGAACTCGGGCCACAGCGTCACCCGCTAGGCCGCGGCATGGCACAAAGGCCCAGTAGCGACGGCCCACCAGTTGAAACTGGCAAAACAAAGCGTGGTTTTGGGGAGATTTTCACCAACCCACCCAGTACCGGAGAGATAGCACCACGCCACCACGCTGCCTCTCAAATCCACCATCAGCTCGAGCGCGGGGATTGAAGCGGAGGAAACGCCTGGAGTTCTCTGATGTAATTCCTGGTGGACGCACCGGAATCTGTCTGCCGCGGTGGTCTACTTCTCTCCGTGTCCGCCCCACTGATCGGCTGAGCCTTCCGGTATTTGCCGCCCCTAATCTGCCCTAGATCGAATGGTTCTCTCGAATCTCTAGCGCTGCTCGACGGTAAAGGGTTATCGCTTCGAATCGTATTTACAGTTGCTTAATATTATTAGACTATGCAGGCAAAATTACTGAATCAGGTGTTCTAACCCACCCTCCAAAGTTGGTGGTTGTATTGTGCCATAGCATTCAAATTAGTGTGCGCTATTGTGAATCTGTATTGGCCATATGAAAGCCAATGCCAAATTAGAACTAATATGAGCAATGGCCATTGCACCTGTGAATCTGAACTTTTGCATGTATTCTAGTAACCATTTGTGTTGGCAGTTCATTTGTTGGCTAATCCAGATTTTCTAGCAATTAACTGGTTTAAGTGTGAAGAAGTTTGTTATTCCACAGCATCGAGCATCACTACCTGAAGAAAGGATGTCAAGGGCGTCGAACCCTTGGGTAGCTGGACCTCGGCTACGTAGTTCGTAGCCGCGATCCGTCTTCTAGGGCGAGGTTTTACCCCTCTGCTGCCTAGGCTTGAGATTACGGGAGAGAGATAGATTGGTTGATAATATCTTTTTGCTTAACCTCTCACGGTTCTGGTTACAGACTAATATAGCCATGCGGCTTGTAACAACCAAGGGAAATAACTCCTATAATTAAGCAAATAGACTCCTCCTATAATTAAGCAAATAGACTCCTACGAATAAGGAACTCCAACCGATCTGCTGCATCGCCTGATTGCTATCCTTTCCATCCTAGCCACTAGCCGATCCAGCCAGCTCGGCCTGGGTGGTGATCGCGCCCAGCGCGGCTGCTGTTGCGCGCTCTGCGTCGCGGCGGCCGTCCCGTGCGCGCCCGCACATGACAAAGGATCCCTAGATTGACGCTGCAGAGTGCAAACTGGTGATGTTCCCAACTGCTTGTTTATGAATATTCAGCATAAGACATGTTTTGTCTTCTTTTTTCTACTCACAGGATTTTATTCACACCGATTTATGTCATTGTGTGGATCATGTCAAGCATTCCAGATGCTGTTTTAAGGTTGCATAGAAATTCTCCCTCCCATTGGAGTCACTTCAATGACGCTTCAGTGTTCTATTCTGGAATTGGGATGTCCTTTTACATTTTTTTTCAATCATTTTTATTTCAGTATTCTTTATCTGTCTTTGTTTCTTTATAACCAGACAGTTTACTTTTTTTGGGTTGTTGTCCTTCCATTAGTATACAAGGAAAAGGCCAATGCTAGTCTACTATCAGCAGCTTGAGTGTGGAGCTCAGGATCCTAGCTCAACAGTGGCAGACCACACCACAAGCACTCTACTGCTAGGATGGAAAGATGGACTCTCTTGATCATCAGAAAAAAGTTCTGCTCGGAGATCAGCAAATGGCCTTTCTCTCAAGTTCAGGGAATGGCTGAGAAGTGAAGATTCAGATGATGAAACTTCAGAAAATTAGAAAAACACACTGTTTGTTTGTTATGCGGTCAGAGATATTTGAGCTATGCGTTTCGATACTGCCTTGTACATCTACATTGAGGACACCATGGACACATTTGCTTGACAATGAGGTATAATATCCTTGGGGGAAATCTGCAGGCTGCCCTTATTCACGCCGTTTGTGCAATAGCATCTTTATTCATTTTGTTTTGAACCGATATTCAGGCTAGTATGTGTTAATCTGCTCTATGCATCAGTCCCAAGTAGTTAATTACTCCGTCAACAGTTGCCAGTTACCTGTGAAATAGCAATATTATCCTTTCTTATTTGCAATTTTAATAATGCATGAATGACTGTTCTCATCTTGGGTTCATTAACTCCAGATTGCAAGGTTCTTCATACTATCTTTGACACTACCATATCCGGCCCTACTGCACTGCCATTGTAAGTTTATATGTCTCAGTCCAAGCAGTCTCTTATGTGATGCTGATTAGTTTCAGAGTTTGTACCTTCCTGAACCTGTGTACATAGTCTATTCATTGCTTAACTAGCTTGTCTGGGAAATCGCTTTGAAGTTGTATACTTGCTAGTTAAAACCAATCACATCTCTTATGTGAGCCTTGAAACTTTTTTACCTTGCTAATCGATATATTGCAGAATCGAAACCACTACTGTTATTATTTCTGGTTCCTGGGTTAGTGTGCTAACGTGAACTGCTTCTATTATTCTCTGTTAGTCAGGTATAGAGGTGTGCTCCGTGCTCCGATCCATATGTGCTTGTAATTTGTAAAGCTTGCGGCAGTGATATATGATAATGTCACTGGGAGGTGTGGGGAAACAGTTCTGGTTGCCACTCTGTGGGTCAGGTCAGCACTGCCCACTGGTCCACACATTCCTTTTCCCTTTTTCCTTTATGTCTCTTTGCCTTAAACATGATGCCTACCCCTGCTGTCCTGTTTTTGGGCAATATAGTTTTCATAATCTGGATCTATGTTCTTGGTCATTGACTCGTTGGGTCATACTAAAGTTTTTTGGACTAGTGAATGGGTTTAAAGGGATTCGTGTTCACTTGACAGCAATACTGTTTGTTTAACAGAATTTTGAAATTGCATGTGTCATTCACCATTAAAAATGATAAAATAAATAAAAAAAAGTAGACACTTGGACTAAGATGCATGATTTTTTCTTCTTCTAGGGTTTCAACTTTCAACATTCAACCAATTTATCAATTTTTCTCTATCTGATGCAATTTTTTAATGCTAAAAACTATTGCTATTTGGTTCTGTTTTGTATGCCTGCTATGTTTCTGAACTTCCTAGATCTGCATTTTCTATCCATCACGCCCTTTTGGTACACAATTGTTGCTCATACACAATTGTTGCTCGCCTTTCATGGTGTCTGGCCTTCTGTAGATCAATATGAGCTGTCTGCAACAATAATTCTAAATTCTCTGAGCATCGCTTTGTTCCACGATCTCCTAGCCATATCTATTTCGCTTAGCATATTCATATCATTACTGCTACAGCATTTCACCAACTACTGGGACATTTTGAGAATCTGAGATAAGATTTGGTGAAGAGCATGGATTTGTCTGTGATATTCTATATAGTAGGTAGTCTTCTTGTGACTAGCATGTTCTTTGTACTAAAGAATGGGATGTACAGTTAGCACGGCCATTATTGTACATGGTCAATTGTTCTTTGGCTGCTAGTAGTTCACTAGACACTGGCCTGCTACCTTGCTTGAAGTTGGTCACACTAGTGACTAGTCAAGTATACTCTCCAGCATTAATTCCTCTAAGCATGACCTGTAAAGCTGCTTGGCTGATGCTCTAACATTTTGATGTCTCTGTTTCCTGCTTTCTGAGGTGTTAGCCCTCTCTGCTGGGAGGCTTCTGGTTAAACTTGCTTCAGTGACGGTGTTACTTTGCTGGATAAAGAAGATGCCAAAGGTGCAATCTCTCACAATGCTGTTGTATTATGATTTGCTTTTTCTCCCCTGATTTACTCATGTTAATAATGGCATGAATGGATAGCCTTTTGCTACCAGAGCTAACAGAAATAGTCATGTTCCACTTTCGTATGATGTGTAGCTGAACTTTGGGGTTGCTAAACCATGCACCCAGAATCGGAGTTTTACAGTTGAAGTTCCAAGTGGTAGGAATGTGCTCACAAAGGTTGAAGCGTTTTTCATTAAAAGGCCTAGGGCTTGTTTAGTTTGCAAAAAATTTTGCAAAATTTTTCAGATTCCCCGTCACATCGAATCTTTGGACACATGTATGAAGCATTAAATATAGATAAAAAATAAAACTAATTACACAGTTTAGACGAAATTCACGAGACGAATCTTTTAAACCTAGTTAGTCCATGATTGAATAATATTTGTCAAATAACAACAAAATTGCTACAGTAACATTTCTCAAAAAATTTCGGGAACTAAACAGACCCCTACTTTAATGCTTGCTGACTTATTGAAACAAACTAGTATTCCCTTTGTTTGGTTTCACATTTTGAGAGCTTTCCTTAAAAACAGCCGGAGGCTGGATTGGTCATGTGCAAAACTATATTACAGTCACAGAGACCGGAATAAAGTTTCTATTTTCTAAGAAAATAGAAATAAACCAAATACAAGTCCAACTATGTGCAATGTACGAGAACAACTTAAAATAGGGGAGATATCATATCCTACAGGTGCTTGATTTTCATTTTTTGACCTTTATTATCCATATATGATCAGGATTTCTATGGCCCAGGTCATGTTAGCTACTGTAGCGTCTTCTTCTGTCTCCCTCGAGATTGTCCGTCTTCTTCCTTGCTTTGGGCTGTGGGCTCCCCCGCCTCTCCTCTTTTTCGGCTGTCCCCAATGGTGTGTGTGTCCATTGCTAAGTATCGCTGTTGTCGCCTTGTTGCAACGTCGACTCGCTGAGCTGCCTCCCTGGCGCTCCTTCTAGGCCCACCAATGGAGAGCACATTCCAAACCTTGCCTTGCCTAACAAAGCTGGAAGTTTCGTGAACGACACAGCTGTTTTTTTTCCTTGCTATTGCATAATGAACTCGTGTTATTTTAGGCATGTGAAACCTATGAACAGTGCTAAAATAAAGTGCAAACCTTTCAGATCTTCCTTTGTATCTTCGGTTCTAATGTGAAAAGAGTGATGGTCGATACCCGCTTCCTCTGCCAAATTTGAACTAACACTATTAGTCTGGCACCACCGATGGAGGTTAAGACCATGTTTGGATCCTCTGGGCTAAACTTTAGCCCAGGGTTAAATATTAGTCCTTAGAATGAAGGGGCTAAAGATTAGCTTCTTACCTTATAATGACCTATTTGTCCTTAATTTATTACCTATGTACAGCTATGCGTCGGGGTGCGTGGAGGGTAATACGAGTCTTTTGCCTAACAGGACCACTTTTAGCCCTCTTTAGCCTACCTTGTAGGGGCTAATGAAAAAGGAGTGGGCTAAAGTTTAGCCTCCACGTTTAGCCCTCCTATTTGATCCATGAAGGCTAAAAGTGATTAAAAAGGGTGGGCTAAACTTTAGCCCCATGAATTCAAACATGGTCTAATATTCCTATTAGTCCTAGTATAAATAAAGTGATCCACATAGACTAAAAAAAATGTTGAGACTACTATTCATATAATGCAAACTATCACGATTTATGGTTTGCACATAAACTTTTTTCTTTCATCACATCACCTTTATTTACTCTCCTTTTTTAGCATGGGCCACCTTCTCTCTCCTCAAGCATATGTCGCCCTGTTCGGTTGGCTGAAAGTAATGTTCGCTGATTTGTTGGGAGAGAAAAATATTGTTCATTGGCTGAAAAAGTACGGCTTATAAGACAAGTGTCGGTGTTCGGACCCGGGAGGATCCTAGACCAACGAGTGAATTTGTGCTGCGTGCTCTCTAATCCGGTTGGTGATACAAGGAGAGTACACGGGGGTTTATCCTGGTTCAGGCAAAGAAGGCCCTATGTCCAGCGGGGGGAGTATTGTATTTCCTTGCACCGAAGTGTTTGCGTAGGGTTACAAGCTGTGAGAGAGGGAACCAATCCCAAGTCTTAAAAGAAAGGTAAAATGGGGTATTGCTTGAGATGTTGATCTCAGAAGTGGAGAAAAATGTCTATCTTCCTTCCCCTTCCCTGGAGAACCCTCTGCCCTCTCTTTTATAGAGTCAAGTGAAGGCCGAGGGGTTCCTAGAACCCTAAGGCGGCGCCTTAGAGGTGAAGGTTCGACGGGTGCTGTAGAGGTCGCTGTAGTGACGTGCCCTGATAATGGTCGGCCATCCCCGGTTCGTCGTCTTGGTGTTGATGACGGGACGGTGAAAGGCCCCGGGTCATGTGGCGAGCGTGCGATCCCCTGTGGTCGACGTGCGGGCGTCATTCCTTTGTTGACCGACGGCGGTCGAGGCCGGGTCGGGACGTAGCTGAGGGGTCGACGAGGAACGGATAAAGGCCGGGCCCCAGAAAACCCGGACGCGGTGGTTGTCGTCTTGCGAGTCGAGGGGGCGTCGATGGTAGAACAGTGCTTGACGTGGTGTGCATAGTGGCAGCTTTTTCACTGCCCATCCCGGGACGGGCAGTAAAAAGTGGGATTAGACACGGACGCTGCTCCCATGCTGGTGGTACTGTAGCCACGTTAGGGGAAGTGGTTGCATTGAATGCTTTTGTTAGTAAGTAGGTGGATGAGGAGGGGTCGACCGACTCGACCCCGGGTCGCACGAGTCGGAAGTTTTCCGGAGTGAAGGCTTCCCGTCGAGCGGGCCTCGTACGAGTCGGAACTTAGTCGAGGGTGCCCCGTTTTCACACATTTGTGGTCTTGGATCGGCGTATCCGTGTAGATGGAGTTTTGATTCGATTTTTTAGAGGGTCTTCAGGGCGTGGATTCCTCGGGGGTTTGCTCCTTTTAATCGTTGGTTTTGGGTACCCCTAATTTAGGTACCCGATAACAAGCGAACAAGGCGCGTAGCTTCTCCAAGCTACTATGACAAGTTTAGAGCACCTACTTTTTTTATCCGATCTTACATGACGCTTGGGACTACAAGTAAAAAAAGCAGCGTTGGGCAAGGCCAGAGGAGGAAATGAGTTCAGCTCAATTGATTGGATTGGAGATGTGGTCATGTATCTGACCATCAAATGGAGTTCTCTTCAACTCGAATTTAGGTCTTGTTTAGTTTCTCCCTAAAAATTTTTCACGCCATCAAATCGGATGTTTGTACACATGTATGGAGTATTAAATGTAGACGAAAAAATAACTAATTACACAGATTGCGATAAATTTGCGAGACGAATTTTTTAAGCCTAATCAATCAATGATTTGATAATGTTGTGCTACAGTAAACATGTGCTAATGACGGATTAATTAGGCTTATTAAATTCGTCTCGCGGTTTCCAGGCGAGTTATGTAATTAGTTTTTTTTTATTAGTATCCAAACACCCCTTCCGACATCCCATGAAACATCCGATGTGACACCTAAAAATTTTCACCCTACGAACTAAACACCGCATTAGTTCTCCTGGGTCGGTCACATGTTTTTTTTTCACGGTCAAGGCCGGTTTAGTTGACAAAAATTTGGCAAAATGACACTGTAGCAAATTTCGTTGTTATTTGGCAATTAGTGTCCAATCATGGTCTAATTAGGCTTAAAAGATTTGTCTCGTCCATTTCGTCTAAACTGTGTAATTAGTTTTATTTTTTATCTATATTTAATGCTTTATGCATGCGTCTAAAGATTCGATGTGACGGGAAATGTTGAAAATTTTGCAAAATTTTTTGCAACTAAACAGGGCCAGTGAACTTAGATGATGCATAAAACAAATCTGCACATGCCACCTACACAAACAAAAGTAGCTACAGTCCTACAGAGTACAGTAAGTGCTCTGTAAAGTCAATTAGTAGAAAATTTGTCTTTAACAATAGCATAGTTTAAAGCAAGGTGACAGACAGAGCCTCTGCTATCGAATCATTCTTTGCATAAAGCAATAGGCATCTGCATGTGGATGTGGATCTCAGAAGGTAACTTGTGCACAAAGACTAAGGCCCTGTTTAGTTCCCAGAAAATTTTGCAAAATTTTTCAGATTCCCCGTCACATCGAATCTTTGGACACATGCATGAAACATTAAATATAGATAAAAAAACAAAACTAATTACACAGTTTAGACGAAATGGACGAGACGAATCTTTTAAGCCTAATTAGACCATGATTGGACAATATTTGCCAAATAACAACGAAAAGAGCTACAGTGCCGTTTTGCAAAAAAAATTTGGATCTAAACCGGCCCTAATTGAGACGCATTATGACTTATGAGAGACATCAGCGACGCAAGCAGCCTGTGGGGGACACCATCAGCAAGCCTTGCTCCTGCATGATTCTCCCCTCACCGCAAAGCATCCCGGTTTGCCCTCCCGCGTCCTGCCTTCCTCATACTGCATGTATCTTAATCCCTTGCGTAATCTATGGCACAGCTGCATCAACGAAGCCGTATCTTGGATCCACATGTCAATGATATAGTGTTATTGTCTATTCGATTATGTTATAATAATAATAATAATAATAATAATAATAATAATAATAATAATAATAATAATAATAATAATAATAATAATAATAATAATAATAATATACTGTCATTGGTTACAACCCTTTGTTTACTTATATAATACTCCTTCGATTCACCACAGAAAATTTGTAGTGGCATTGGAAGGAATCTGATCCCACCTGACATACTACTGTTTATTTTAAACTTGGGCTGCGTTTAGTTCACGAAACGAAAATTTTTGGGTGTCACATCGGATGTGTTGGAAGGATGTCGGAAGGGGTTTTCGGATACTAATAAAAAAATAAATTACAGAACCTATCAGGAAACTGCGAGACGAATCTAATGATACTAATTAATCCATCATTAACACATGATGGTTACTGTAGCACTCACGGCTTTTCATGGACTAATTAGGCTTAAAAGATTTGTCTCGCGATTTCCTCGAGAACTGTACAATTAGTTTTTTTCGTCTACGTTTAATACTCTATACATGTGTCAAACATTCGATGTGATGGGTGGAGACAAAAAAATTTAGGAACTAAATCAGGCCTTGATTACCAGTGTCACTGACCGGACGTTCGGCGGTAAGACAGTGTTTAGATCCAAAATTCAAAATTCTAAAAGTGTCACATCGAATAGTTGTGGCACTTGTATAGAGGATTAAATATAGACGAAATAAAAAAAAAACTAATTGCACAGGGTACTTGTAAATGCGAGACGAATCTAATGAGCCTAATTAAGCCGTGATTAGACACTAAACTGCTACAGTAACACATGTTCTAATGACAGATTAATTAGGCTTAATAAATTCGTCTCACAGTTTACGGACGAGTTCCATAATTAGTTTTTTTTTTTGTTGGTATCCGAAAATTTCTTCTGATATCCCATAAAACTTCTGATATGACACCTAAAAATTTTAGGCTCGAAAAGTAAACACCCCCCTAAATTTTGAATGTTTCAAATAGGGCCTCGTTTAGATGCGGGCGCCCGAATCACTGTTGAACACGGTAGCAATTTTGTTTTTATTTGGTAATAATTATCCAAACATTGATTAATTAGTCTTAAAATATTCGTCTCGCAAAGTACAACAAAACTGTGTAATTAGTTTTTGATTTCATCTACATTTAGTACTCCATATATGTACTAATATTTTGATGTAATGAAAAATCTTTTTTTTTTGTATAGTGAAATTTAGGAGTGAATTTAAGTATCTAAACAAGGGCCAGGTGTCCATGGCTCACCAACCGGGCCGGGGGCGTGGCCGCGTGGGAAACTGGGCATACCTGCCCCCGTGCTTCCCTATGCTCCTCCAGATCGCAATAACTTCACATTAAATGCCTCTGCTATGAACAAAAGCGGCCGGTGTAAATGAAAGTTGTTGGGACACATTGAATACAAGCAACCCTCAGACACTGCTGACAAACTTAGGCCTGGAAGCTGAAATCATAAGGCCAGTCTCAGCGGGGTTAGGTGACCCAGTTTTCAACACGTTCATATTTTGAAAACAGTCTAGAAGAGTTTCGTCCTCATGAAACTCTCTCTATTTTCATAAAACTTTTATCATCTCTCACTTCATTAATACGGTGCCACATCAACACATTTAATGCCCATAAAACTACGATGAAACCCCATTGAGACTGACCTAAACATAAATTTGGAAATTTTCAGACGCCAATTCCTATTGTTTTGAACTGCTAAAAAATGGTTAGTTGCTTGGGGCGTGTTTAGATGCGAAAATTTTTGGAGAAAAGTTCCTGTAGCACTTTTCGTTGTTATTTGGCAAAATTTGTCCAATCATGGACTAACTAGGCTCAAAAGATTCATCTCGACATTTACAGACAAACTGTGCAATTAGTTATTTTTTTTATCTACATTTAGTACTCCATGCATGCGTCCAAAGATTCGATGTGACAGTTACTATGTAAAATTTTTTGGCTCTTTTTGGGTATCTAAACAGGCCCTTGGTCGCACAAACTTAGCACTAAAATTGACTCCAGCTAATTAAGTTCTGAAATAAGCCTCTCCACTGTTATTAATAACTGTATCTCTGGTGATTAGCTTATTAGTATTTTTTAAGGCTGTGATTATATGCTTGTTGTGGTCGGTCTAGGATGAATCTAACAATAAATGATAGATTTGAGATATAAATTTTTTTATAAAAGTGCAATAGCAAATTTAGTCCCTCTTTTGGAACAAAGAAAAAAAAAATAGAGGAATTCCAATGGATTGAAAATCTTATGGAAAATTTTCCTCTGAAGCTGTTTGGAACAAAGGATTGAGTTCCTATAGATCGTATCAAGTCCCTATGGAATGGCTTATATTTTATAGGAGTTTTGTTGAAATTCTACCAAGAAGACGAATCTTATAAAAGTTTTCTTTGTGTCACTCTCTCATCCAATTTATGTTTCTGTGCTCTATTCAAATCTTATAGTTTTCCTTGTTTTATGTTTTCTCAGTCCATAGAATTTAAGATGTTAGGGTTATTTCTACGTTTTTATAATCCTGGGTTCTAAAGAGTCCCTTAGGCGTAGTACAGTTAATATAAAAATAGGTAGATATAGGTCCACTTTGGTAAGAGAAATTGAAGGCAAGTAAATTTTTGGTTAAGAAAATTTTTGTTGATCCGTAACAAGCACATGGCTTGTACAATTTGTGTTGTTACAGTCTAGGCCTCTTTCTGGATTATGGATAAAATTACAATAATCTAGATTAGGGTGCTAGATCAGTTGGTCTAGACACTCCGGCGGCACCCTCCTAGTCCTGAGTTCAACTTCCCGTGAGAACGAATTTCAGGCTGAAAGTAAAAAAAATACCCTCATCCGTCCCCATAACCAAAGCACTGGGGGCCCCTGGCCCAATTCTCACTTGGGCGACGGTAAAGCCACCGTGTAAGGGTGGGGGGCGAGGGTTCGGAGATTTTCTCGGCCGGGTGAGAAGGCCATCTCCTTATTTGGAAATGTTGCGGCGGTAGTCTTAACCGCCCCGATCGAGTTTTTTTTAATTGTACTTTCTCCGTTCTAAATTATAAGTTGTTTTGTTTTTTTTCTAATTGCATATCTTTTATTGTATAGTCTAACCTGACCTATATTTAGGTGCATAGTGTACCAATATAACTAAAACAATTAGATCAACTTAGAATTTAGAACAGAGGGAGTAATAAGCTAGACTATTTCGATCTCTAGATTATATAGGTGGATTATTATTAATTGGAGTACAAATGATCTATAATCTTGAAAAAGCATATTAATTGGAGTACAAATGATCTATAATCTTGAAAAAGCATATTTGAGATATTGTAGGACTACAATAATCTAATGGTTGAATTGTTATAATCCAACCTATGATTTGAGGTGTTTGGATTACCTTTAGATTGTTTTTTTCTGGTCACTATAATCTAGTACTACTTGGTATCAACACTCTAGGACATGTTTGATTTAGTTTGTACTTCATCTGTTATAAATTATAAGACATTTTGACTTTTTAAGTGCATTGTTTTTTATTATGTATCTAGATATAATGTATATCATGTACATAGCGAAAGCTATAAATCTAAAAAAAATCAAAACGTCTTTTAATTTGAAAATTGAAACGGAGGGAATGCTTTGTAAGAACGTGCGATCAGTAATCCATAGTCTAAGCGGGAACTGAAATAGTTAAACCGTCGAAATACACGGCGCATGTACAGCAGAAGACACTAGCTCCCGATGTTCATTTTTTTTTCTTTTGCTTTTGCCCCAAGGGAATTTCCAATTGAAGGAAATAATAAAACAATGTATTTTCAGGATTTAAGTAGGTATTTATAACTGCAGAAACGCGAAGATATTAAATGTTCATCAGAAAAAACATATCCATTCAGGCAAAAGCTCATGGAAAATGAGAAAACAGATCATTTTGTCCATTCCTACTTGTTCTACTCGTAGCACATTAATAGCGCAAGGGGCCGCCTCCTCTCCTACTCGCTTCTCCCCTCTCCCCACTGGTGTCTGGCTGACTGCTCCACGCCGCGCGCGCGACCACGCCCGCGCGGCCACGCCCCACGCCCACCACCACCGCGCTGCACTGCGCCACTACCCCTCTTCCCCGCACTGCCCCAGAACTGCTCGCGCAAATGGACAGAGCACCGCTGTGATCCCTCCACCGTCCTCATCCTCATACTGCCCGCCGTGTCGCGATGGCCGCCGCCTGCCCTCTCCTGCTCCTCGCCGCGCTACTCGCGGTGTCCGCCACCACAAGCGCGCTCACCGACGACGTCCTCGCACTGGTGGTCTTCAAGACGGACGTCTCGGACCCGTCGGGCCGCCTCGCGACGTGGACCGAGGACGACGATCGCCCCTGCTCCTGGCCGGCCGTTGGCTGCGACGCGCGCACGGGCCGCGTCACCTCGCTCTCGCTCCCGGCGGCGTCGCTCTCCGGCCGCCTCCCGCGCGCGCTGCTCCGCCTCGACGCGCTCCTCTCCCTCGCACTCCCGCGCAACAACCTCTCCGGCCCCGTGCTCCCCAACCTCCTAACCGCGCTCCCTCGGCTCCGCTCCCTCGACCTCTCCTCCAACCGCCTCGCCGCGCCCATCCCCGCCCAGCTCTTCGCCCAATGCCGCGCCGTCCGCTCCATCTCCCTCGCGCACAACCAGCTCTCGGGCTACATCCCGCCCGCCGTCGCGTCCTGCGCATCGCTCGTGTCCCTCAACCTCTCGTCCAACCGCCTCGCCGGCCCCATCCCCGACGGGCTCTGGTCGCTACCTTCGCTCCGGTCTCTCGACCTCTCCGGTAACGAGCTCTCCGGGAGTGTGCCTGGCGGATTCCCCCGGACCAGCTCGCTACGGGAGGTGGATTTGAGCGCAAACCTCCTCGCCGGGGAGATACCGGCGGATGTCGGTGAGGCGGAGCTGCTGAAGTCACTGGATTTTGGGCATAACTTGTTCACTGGTGGCTTGCCGGAGTCGCTCCGGGGGCTGACCGGCCTGCGGTTCCTCGGCGCCGGCGGCAATGCGCTTGCAGGTGAGCTGCCGGAGTGGATCGGGGAAATGTGGGCGCTGGAGCGCCTTGATTTATCGGGCAACCGATTTGCCGGCGACATTCCCTACACCATCGCCAACTGCAAGAACCTTGTGGAGGTCGACCTAAGCCGTAATGCGCTCACCGGCGATCTTCCCTGGTGGGTGTTCGGTCTACCGCTGCAGCGCGTCTCGGTGGCAGGCAACCAGCTGAATGGGTGGGTGAAGGTGCCCGACGACGCAGCAATGGCGCTTCGTGTGCTGGACCTGTCGGGCAACGCGTTCTCCGGCGAGATCCCGCTGCGGATCACTGTCTTTGCGGGCTTGCAGTCTCTGAACCTGTCCTCGAATTCCTTTTCGGGGCAGCTGCCGGCCGGCATTGGTGGGATGAGGCTCCTCGAGGTGCTGGACGTGAGCGCTAACCGACTTGAAGGAACCGTGCCGCCGGAGATCGGCGGTGCGGTGGCGCTCCGGGACCTGCGGATGGGGAGGAATTCGCTCACGGGACGCATCCCGTCACAGATTGGGAACTGCAGCTCCCTCGTTGCACTGTAAGTAAATTCTTGTTTTCCCCCTTTACTTTCTACCCATATTTGACGTCATTGGGATTGCTTGCGAGTGAAGTTGACTATTTGTTTTTCCTTTCATGACTGATTGATCTCGGTTTCCGGCCTTGTTTAGTTCGCCAAAATATTTGGGCTGGCCTGCTGTAGCACTTTCGTTTTTATTTGGTAATTAGTGTCTAATCATGGACTAATTAGGTTTAAAAGATTCGTCTCGCGATTTCTAACCAAACTGTGCAATTAGTTATTTTTTTATCTATATTTAATGTTCTATGCATATATTCAAAGATTCGATGGACGGGACGAAAAGAACATTTTTGTGAACTAAACAGGGCCTGTGTTTGTGACCTTGGTTTGCTAACATCCAAGATTCGATGGGATGGGATGAGACGTTGTAGAAAGTGATGTATTTTCTGTTTGGAACCGGGAACCGAAAATTATGGGTCTGTGTTTGTTACCTTGGTTTGCTCACATCCCAGTATCCTTGTAGTACTCCTTTTCTTTTCTTGGATACAGTCAAAACTGAAGTCAAGTGTCTACATCAGCATGATTTGGAATGCTCGTTCTCAAATTAGCTAACTGTTTATACCAAATTTAAGCTCAATCCACTGTACTACTTACTTAGTATGTCCCACCTTAGAAATCATTATGACTGATACAAAGTTGTGCTCTTCCAATGCAGGGATTTCTCACACAATAACCTCACGGGGCCAATTCCTAGCACCATGGGAAACCTGACAAGTCTCCAAGTGGTCAATCTCTCTCAGAACAAGCTGAACGGGACCCTACCAGTAGAGCTATCCAATCTGCCTAGCCTCCACGTCTTTGACGTCTCCCACAACATGCTGACAGGGGATCTGCCAAATAGCCGCTTCTTCAACAACATCCCTGAGTCCTTCCTCATGGACAATTCTGGTCTGTGTAGCTCACGGAAGAATGATTCATGCAGCGCAGTTATGCCAAAGCCTATTGTGCTTAACCCAAACTCCTCATCAAATCCCTCGTCGCAGGCTACACCTAGTGCCCCTAGCAGCATGCATCACAAGAAAATCATATTGAGTATCTCCACCCTCATTGCCATAGCCGGTGGGGCAACCATTGCTATTGGAGTGATCACCATATCTGTGCTTAATCGCCGCGTCCGGGCCCGTGCAGCTGCCCCACGCTCAGCACCTGTTACTGCATTATCTGATGATTACCTTAGTCAGTCCCCTGAGAATGATGCTAGCTCTGGTAAGCTTGTCATGTTTGGCAAGGGCAGCCCTGAGTTCAGCGCTGGTGGGCATGCATTGTTGAACAAAGATTGTGAGCTTGGACGTGGAGGCTTTGGTGCAGTCTACAAGACAGTGCTCAGAGATGGACAGCCGGTAGCCATCAAGAAGCTTACTGTCTCTAGCTTGGTCAAGTCAAAGGAAGATTTCGAGCGACAAGTGAAGATGCTTAGCAAGGTGCGGCACCACAATATTGTCGCACTCAGAGGCTTCTACTGGACTTCATCTCTGCAGCTCCTTATCTATGATTACCTGCCTGGAGGAAATTTGCATAAACACCTACACGAGTGCAATGAAGACAACTTACTTTCCTGGATGGAGAGATTTGACATCATCCTCGGTGTTGCCCGGGGCCTGACATACCTGCACCAGCATGGTATCATCCACTACAATCTCAAGTCAAGCAACGTGCTGCTGGACAGCAACGGCGAGCCAAAGGTCGGTGACTATGGCCTAGCCAAGCTGCTGCCGATGTTGGACCGGTATGTCCTGAGCAGTAAGATCCAGAGTGCACTTGGGTACATGGCACCAGAATTCGCATGCAAGACCGTGAAGATCACCGAGAAGTGCGACGTGTATGGCTTTGGGGTACTCGTGCTGGAGGTCTTGACCGGCAGGAGGCCCGTCGAGTACTTGGAAGACGATGTGGTTGTCCTGTGTGATTTGGTCAGAAGCGCGCTGGAGGAAGGCAGACCAGAGGACTGCATTGATCCGCGACTATGCGGTGAGTTCCCCATGGACGAGGCCCTGCCGATCATCAAGTTGGGCCTTGTCTGCACCTCTCAGGTGCCGTCGAACCGGCCTGACATGGGTGAGGTCGTGAGCATGCTCGAGCTGGTGAGGAGTCCTCAAGATAGTGCCGAGGACGAGCTGGTTTGATGAGCCCTATTTAGGTTCTGTTCTAATTCACCTTGAGAGCCTTTTTCTTTTGCTTTTCTGATGAGATGCATATATGATTGCCCGACGGGGAAGAAAGGAGAGGGGTGGTGCAGAGAGTGGAATGTTTGTAATGTGTTGAAAGCTGTATGGATGCAAGGCTGTTTGTTGCTTCTCTGAAATTCTTTGATTTTGTAGGTCATGTAGGCATTGACTCGATGCAACGCAGGCCAGGTTTGGTGATACCTGGGCGTAACTGGATGACCGGTGTTTTTGACTGTTCCGCTGATAGTGCGACTTTGTTCGACCGATTAAATGGATCAGGATTTCTTCATTTAATCTGTCTGCTTGCACTGTTTAAATGATTCGATTGATCAGCATTTCTTTAACTAGAAGCGTCATAAATATTTTTTGTACTTGTTCAGCGATCGCCAGTGTAGTCCGTTAAAATAACCTGCGGCTGTGTTTGGTTCCTAAATTTGGAGTACCAAGATTCATGGTAGCGACACTGTAGTATTTCGTTTGTATTTGGTAATAATTGTCCAACCGTTGACTAATTAGAGTCAAAACGTTCGTCTCGCAAAGTACAATCAAACTGTGTAATTAGTTTTTGATTTTATTCACATTTAATACCTTGTATTGCAAGTTTGATGTGACGGAGAATCTTTTTTTTTACGTAGTGCACTTTTCAATAAAACTAAACACAGCCCTTTGAAGCATCTCACACATTCACGTCACTGGCTCACTGCTGCCACGCCGGCGCTACCAGTATTCACCGCGGGAATTGAATGGGCCTGGTTTAGGGGTGTTTAGATGTAAAAAAAAAAATTAGAATTTTGCTACTGTAGCACTTTTGTTTGTATTTGGCAATTAGTGTCTAACCATGGACTAATTAGGCTCAAAAGATTCGTCTCGTGATTTACAACCAAACTGTGTAATTAGTTATTTCTTTTACCTACATTAAGTGCTCCATGCATGTGTCTAAAGATTGATGTGATGGAGAGAATGTAAAAATTTAGAATTTTAGTTCTAAATTTTAAACTCTCTCCATCACATCGAATCTTTGAACACATGCATGAAGCATTAAATATAGATAAAAAAAACTAATTACACAGTTTGGTTGTAAATCACGAGACGAATCCTTTAAGCAAAATTAGTCTATGATCGGACACTAATTGTCAAATACAAACGAAAGTGTTGCAGTAGCCCAATTCTAAAATTTTTTTACATCTAAACACACCCCCCCGCCTTATTTCAAAAATTAAATGCGGCACCAACCTTTGGTCCTCTCTCATTCCACTCCACTCCGCCTCCACCTCGTGCAATAATTCCAGCAGCACCGCAGGCAGGATTCACCTCGCTCCTGCCCGGGCCAGCGCTGATCTGTTGGTTGTTCCTGCTCGGTGCTCGCTATCGCATGGGCTAGGAGTAAACGAGGCGCAAAGGCCTCAGACAGCACTCATCACAGCGCTGGCGCGGGTGAGGCTGCCGACCGACTGGGGAGCCGGGTATCTGTGGAGAATGGCGCCTTTTTTGCCATGGAGCACACTTTCCAGTTTCCACACGGCAGAGCCCGCCATTTCCGAATTGCCAGATACTGGACTACAGAAACACACGAATCGATGAAATCACGGGCGTCAAAACTGCCAAGTCAAAGCACCTTTTACACCTCCTTTTAACTGCGAGCACAAGATCGATCTCTTCTTGAGCTTACTTGAAATTCGCTAGATGCACTGATGCAGCATGCGCCAATGATAAAGATGCACCCTTTTGGCTGGACGACTGGCTTCCGCCGAGGAACACGAGATCGATCTCCTTCTTCAGCTTATCTGAACAACGGCCGACAGGACGAAGTCTGGGTACTGAACTACTGATGAGGCGTGAACGTGGTCGTGATGATATAAAGAGTCAAAAATACAGTGAACAGCTAGAGTTCTTATTACTCCATAAACGAAAGTAGGGTAGGCGTGTAACCGAAGCATGTCATGTCGAGTGCATATAAGTACACTCGCGTTTGCTTTAATCACGGAAAATTGAGTACTCCTGTGCCGTAGAGCATTTCTAAGAGTTCCCTAAATCCCTTTCTAATGATTGTTTTTTAGCAAGATAAGAAAAAAATCTCTCTTCAACAACTCTTAATTCATCCTCCTAATCTTTTAGAACTTGGGAAAAAGTCACCATGTTCCGCGTAAAGTTACACGCTTCCGAGTCGCGCGTGTTTGTCGGCCAATCTAAAGGTGGAAGGGCGTAGAAAGAATAAAGAGTAGAAAAAGGGTTCCTGATGCAAATGTACCAGAGAGAAAGAATATATAAAAATTGTTAGGATAATTTAGAAGTATTATAGGATTCCTGATGTAAAATTGTCTTCTATATTTTAGAAGTGGATTATTAGAAACTCTTGCAAATGATCTTATCTATTCCTTCCTTTTTTAGGAGTTATAAAAACTCCATGTTTTTGAAAGAAAATATTAGATACTCTTGGAGATGCTCTTACTACGGGAATTATATTGAGCATTGCCAGCTAGTGCAGCCTACTCCCTCCGTCCCTTTAATTCAGTCGTTCTAGCTTTCAAATTTTGTACCAAAAAAAAGAGTCACTTGCCTATGTTTACAGGTCTACACGTAGCTACGGTACCCAAAGCTGTCCGTGTCCAGTCCACTCACCCAGCACCGGTGCAAGCCAAGCAATGCCACTTCCAAAGCAGGGGATTGGTTGGCTGCTCTTTCTGGCGATTCCTCTGTCTCTCTGCTTCAGGTGTCGTTTCAGGTGCGGTGCCCGGTGGATGCCGATCAATACGAATACTAAGGGTATGCAGGTCCTTTACCCTTGTCTTTGGTACAAGAGCCGTTTTCCAAAACGACTGAATTAAAGGGACAGAGGGAGTACACCCTGCAGAAAAGGTTATACTGCCTGTGGGCTGTGGATCGCTTTCGATTCACTCAAAAGCAACGTCTACGCTGTTATTCATAAGACCGAAATTAAGAACTGATTGTAGTACTCCATCCTTTGATCCTTCATATTTCGAATTGTGCAGTTCAATATTTAAGTACCAATGCATGTGGATTTAGCCTATAGTTTGCAATTTGCACTGTGTGTGAGACAGTGTCATTGTGCAGAGCGAATCGTGGTTAGCGCCGTGGGGATCGCCGGGCAGCTTTGTCGCGTTGCTGTTGCGAAGATTCGGAGCGTAAATTGGGCCCAGTTTAGATGCAAAAATTTTTTGCAAAAGAACAGTAGATTTTCCGTCACATCGAATTTTTGGACGCATGCATGAAGCATTAAATATAGATAAAAAATAAAACTAATTACACAGTTTAGACGAAATGGACGAGACGAATCTTTTAAGTCTAATTAGACCATGATTGGACACTAATTGCAAAATAACAACAAAAGTGCTACAGTTGCATTTTGTCAAAAATTTTGCCAACTAAACAAGCCGGTGAATTTATTGTCCTCTATAAAACCCACGCACACGCACCCATGTGATGCGATTGACCCGTACACACACTACTCCCGCATTGCCTACGAGAAATTTGTACAACCCCGAAGTGCGTGTCCCCTCCTCCCTCGTCCGAGGACGCTGTCCCAGTGTGCCGTTATCCAACGTGCACCTGCTTTCGTAGGGTGTGTTTAGTTTCTAATTTTTTTTTTTTTGCCTTCTATAGTAAAAGAACATCTTTGGACACATGCATAGAGTACTAAATGTAGATAAAAAAAAATTGCACAGTCCCTGAAAAGCCTTAAGTGATACAGTAACCCACATGTGCTAATGACAGATTAATTAGTATCATTAGATTCGTCTCGTAGTTTCCTGACGGGTTCTGTAATTTGTTTTTTTATTAGTATCCGAAAATCTCTCCCGACATCCTTCCGACACATCCGATGTGACACCTAAAAATTTTCTTCCCTCCAACTAAACACCCCCTTAGGCCGTGTTTAGTTGGCCCAAATCGGGAGGTCCAAAATCTGCACAGTAAAAGATTCCCACTGTAGCATTTCGTTTGTATTTGTGAATTTTTGTCCAAACATTGACTAATTAGACTCAAAAGATTCGTCTCGCAAAGTACAACTAAACTGTGCAATTAGTTTTTGATTTCATCTACATTTAGTACTCCATGCATGTGCCGACATTTTGATGTGATAGGGAATCTTCTTTTTGCATAGTGGAATTTGGGGGAAAATTTGGCATCTAAACCAGGCCTTATTCGCTTGCCCCATTGTTTATCTTTTTTAGTCTCTCCGACTCTGATCCGAGCACAGATAGTCAACGTAGGAGTATGCCCCAGTGCTTACGTTACGTGCCGGCGCGTGCACCTCTCCCTGTCTGGGGAGGCAGGGAGCCCTGCTGGGTGCTGGCGCCTCCCGTCCTCGTCTGGTTCGACTCGACCGTTGCCGACGACGGCGGAGCCGCGGAGGGCACCCACACCCAGTTCCACCCGAGAGTAGCCGTCGACGCGCTGCTGCTCATCAGTCATCGTGACCTACGACACAGGAAGGAACTGGAGACACCAGAAATTGCCAGCTACTCTTCTGGGCTTCCACGGCCACGGGAACCATCATCGATCGCGTCGCACGGGAGCTGGAGTGAGCGGCGAGGCAGCGAGGCACCAACCGCGGCCTTGGGCTTTGGGGCACATTTATTATTGTGGCGCGTAGGCTATGCCCGGCGAGGACATGCATGCGCAGATGCTCTAGTGGGTGGTGTCCACATTTATGGCGCCCTGACACTGCCGGCGGCCCAGGGTCGCTGGCGCGGCCTGAGGCCCCTACAGCTACGGCCCTAGCACATGCGCGCGTGTCGCCGTCGCGTCGCCACTGTGGACCTTAGTACCTCACCGTTGGCGACTGGCGATGGATTCCATGGACTCGTAGCATGAACTGAACATCTGCTGAACTGAGGTCTTGTTTTTGTCTCGTTTAGGTCGTGGGTAGAAAGTTTTTTTTATCACATTGGATGTTTCATAGGATGTCGGAAGGAGTATTTGGATACTAATAAAAAAACTAATTACATAACTCGTCTGGAAACCACGAGACGAATCTATTAAACCTAATTAACCCGTCATTAGCACATGTGTGTACTGTAGCAATTGTGGCTAATAATGGACTAATTGGGCTTCAAAGATTCGTCTCGCGGTTTTCATGGAAACTGTGCAATTAGTTTTTTTTATCTACATTTAATACTCCATACATGTGTCCAAACATTTGATGTAACGGGGTGAAAAGCTTTTGAGTATGAACTAAACAGGGCCTTAGTTCCAGGGGTGTAAAGTTTTGGGTGTCACATCGGATGTTTCATGGGATGTCGGAAGGGGTGTTCGGATATTAATAAAAAAAACTAATTACAAACTCGCTTGTAAACCGTGAGATGAATTTATTAAGACTAATTAATTCATCATTATCACATATTTACTGTAGCACGACATTGTCTAATTACGGACTAATTAAGCTCAAAAAAATTGTCACGCAAAATACACGCAATCTGTGCAATTAGTTATTTTTTAGTCTACATTTAATACTTTATGCATATATCTAAACATCCGATGTAATAAGGTGTAAAGTTTTTGGAAAGGAACTCAACAAGCCCTGAAGCATTCGCCGAGCAGGCGAGCATGCGTCGGCGCTGTGCTCTGGAGCAGTCTGCGTCAGCGCATGGGGCAGGCGAACAGGTCTCGCCGAGACACGGGAGATGGAGGCGACGGATGGCACTACTGAACGTTTTCACGTCGATGGTGGAGCCTGACTGCCTGAATCACATCGGCGTGGGCGCATCTCCGTCCGTCGCCCGTCCTCGTTCCAGGGCGATTGGGCAAAGCGCAGGATGAAAACGGATCGGATAGATTCAGATATCATCTTTTACCATATTCGAATTCGAATAGGAATACGGATTCGGATTTCTATTCGGATATTTACACAAGTCAACTCAAATATATATTGTTAAATTAAACATACATGAATACAATTTTACTACTAAGTTCATCGTTAACCAAAGTGAACTATATGGAAGTACACTTCTAATAATCTCCAATATGGTAGTAAACTAAATTATAGTGGATAATGTTGAATAAAATAGTAGATCAAGTGAAGAATTTCAAATAAAAATGGTACAAAACTAATAGCTTTTTTACTTTATCATTAGTTTTGGAATTACAAAATTATTACACAAGTAGATATTAAAGTATTTATGTATATAACATAGACAAGGATAGCTCATAAAAATAATATAGTTACCAATAAATATTTAGTAATTGATTACATCAATTTAACAATCAATATTATATTTATATAAATATTTATCATCAAACAATAAATTATAAAATAATACCATCGATAAATAAATACACTAAAGTATTAAAATAATTTAAAACAACAGATATATTAGGTTTAAACTAAATAAAAAATACTAAAATTAATTTAATCCTCAGGTGTCATTAATAATGTTAAATTAATACTAAAAATAATTATAAATATACTACTAAATGGTTTTAGTGCATTATTAGTAACAATAAAATTAAATAATTGGTCACTCGTTATAGAGAGAATACTTTTAAATAGGTTTATGATACCTTGTTTTCTTTGCGGATATAGGTACTGTCGGATATTGTCGAATATGGATCTGGATTCGGATAGAGAAAACGCTGAAAAACGAATTTGGATATATCCATTTAGTATTCATATTAGAAACAGATACGAATATGGATATCCATATTACAAGTTTTAGTGTATACGGATATCGGATAATTCGGATATCCATTTCCATTTTCCATCACATCGTTTCGCCTTTGTACGTTGCTGGTGCCCACATAAATATAATGTGGATGAATTTTAATGTTTATTAGCAAAACAAAATTATTTACAAATTTTAACCACATTAATATAATGTGGATGAATTTTAATGTCCAAGTAAAACATAGAAAAAGGCAGTGTCATAGAGGAAACAAATATGTTTTCCTAACATCACATGAAACAGTGAAATACAAGGAATCAATTCATTTTCTATAACAGGGGTATTCTGGTCATTGTTGGTATTTATTAACTCGACACTTGTTTTGGACAGTCACATATTAATCACCTATACCTCTAACTTTATTATACCAGGTTGTCATCCCCGGCGTTGGAAGCTAAAAGTGTTTAATGGTCTTTCTATCATTTCATGTGACTAAAATAATTATAAAGATGTATATGATAAAGTAAATGTATCCTCAAGCGCACAGATGAATATATCATTGTAGCATTTTACCTAGAGTATTACCAGGTTGTCGATTTATATTTATACCACTGGAAAGGGAAGGATAAAGGAATATATCACAGGTATGTATAAATGATGGAGAGAGTCAACTATACTCAATCTATCTACTCATAACAGGAGTAAGTCACAGGATAAAATAATAATAATAAGCATATGATAAGTCATAAATAGTAATCAACCTTAGAGCATTTCCAATCTAAGCATTAGCATGGATTAGGTAGGTAATATTTCTAAGTTATTCTTAACTACATGTCAATGTATACCATGATTAGTGCAATTATGTCTAGCAATCATAGTAAGAAGACATTATATCTACACATAAGGAACATTACTAATAAGGTAGTTTATGAACATAGCATAAAATCTACCTTGGCAACCGGGTCCAACTTGGCCTATATTCGAGGAGTGGACTACAAAGGACTCAACGAAAGTGTCACATTTGCATTCTAATGCTACTTCGCGATCTACCACTAAGCCTGGAATATAGGGTGTTTCCACAGGTAAACAACGTCTAAGCACCATGCTTACACAATGTTGACCACCCACCCATGATATCAAAGGGCGAGAGCTTTGCGATCCTATGTTTGAATATAAAGACAATCTAACTATGCTAAATATATAAGCAAAGTATATAAAGAACAATATAATTGCAAATATAATAATATAGAGAAAAGTCATATCAATTGTATCTAGCAGAATATAAACAGAAAGATACAAAAGAGAGGTTACAAGGGCTTTACCAAGCCGCGCTCGTAGACAGATCCGGAATCCAAGACGAAGCTTGCCTCCCTCTAGATCTAGCCTATGTAGCTATGCTATAGATAATGGTGGAGCTCTAAAGAGACTAGGGTTGCTGGTTGTGATGACTTGATCAGGCTTGAGACTTATGAATTGAATTAGATACCAGAGGATGGAGGCTCTGCTTATATAGCCCCATAGAATGCACCGGAGCCCTCAGATCAAACCGACTTGAAACAACGGTGTAGATGCAAAACTCTAAGGCAGTGGAGAACCGACGTAAGAAGGGGGAGGCTGACCCGTGGGTCCCACGGTCGGCCAACCGGGCCCATGGGCGGTCACCCGCCCCCTCTGCTAGGTGGGTCCCGCCTTCTTCTACGTGTCTTCTCGTGTCTTCTAGAGTCTTCCTAAGTCGGTACCGCAGATAAATATCAATTTTAATCCGACGTGTGGGTCCATCCTTGCGTATTTCCTGATAACCTCCTGCAGAAACACAGTTTCACCAAAACCTGTGGAATTCTGTCAGTGTAAACCCTATCTCTACGTTTGATATTGAATTATGTCCATTTCTATGCTTGATTGACGGTATATTTTAGTAGTTATTGACCGTCAATAGTCATTTTGCATGGCACTTAATAGTGTTAGGGTCTAACAGTGATGGTAGTGTCGTATTGGGCACCGAAATTCGAACATAGGGTCATGCATGGAATTTTGAAGTTTTTAGGGCCATGAAAGGAATAAGTGAGTTTCACAGGGTCATGTAGGGAATTCTCTCTTTCTGTATTGCTTACTCTATATAAGGCTCCTTTACTGATAGTGGTGATTCCAAATTTGAAGCACTAAAAGAAGCGCTGAGCAGTCATTTTAGTTTTTTTACATCCATAGAACATCGGAACTCAGCCAATGCACTCCTCCATGTCAATTTGGCTTTGAGCACCGATAGATTAAGTTTGTTCATCCTCCAAATATGTTGCTCTCAGTTGTGTGCCTCTAAATAATGCAAATTGTTTCTTATATACTCATTTGCTTGTGACCATATCTAGGTTAATAATTCAGCCCTTTAGCCAATTGGCAATTCCACGCTTCTTGCACGAGTTATCGTACCACCACCTACGCTAGAGCAAATGCCACCTCCACCCCCGATAAGCTCCACCATTCCCCATATGCAAATGCCGACGAGCTTTTATGGTCCATAGTTTCTGATTCAGGCAATAGTTTTCCTCTCCATTTCTCCCATTATCCATATGATTTTTGTGGCTGATTGATTATTTACTTATATGCTAGTTTGTCCTCAATATCAAGGACAAGTTCAAATGTTCAGTTGTTGGTACTGTAGTTGCGATGATTATCCTTTATATTTCTCTTTTGCACAACCTCATCGAAGAAAACATTGGGAGAAAACATTGGGGAGACTATTGCCTTGTGGAATTCAAAGCGAATTGAAGTTGGTTCCTCAAATAACTTGGTTTGGCTGTTCTTGGGGGAACTCTTGGGGTGGTTCAGCTAATCAGCCTATCTGCTTGTCATATCAAAAGGGTGAGTATGAAAATTTTCTTTTCCCCTTTCCTTTTTTAGTGCAAATCAATCATTTCCCCTTTACTTTTTTCCAAGGCACATTTCATGTTTGACTTCGTGGTGCTATGTGCCATGGGAGCATTAGTCCTATTCTAGGTGGAAATGACAGATGAATAGAACAAGTTGTGCGAAAACATATTTAGGTACGGGGGAAATTTTTTACCCGCGCTCGCTCATATTATTCAGCTATGGTGAGTGGTGAACTACTAAACTTGTTTGCCTTTTATGTTATATCCGCAACGATAATAATTTGATCTCTTATTTAGGTACAAAGCAACTGAGCATCATATTGTTTATCAGCCACACGGACCAGAAGTTTATCATGGTATGCATGTCTTTTAGCTCAAGCTATCCACTTCAAATACTATATCAATCTTGTTCCTTTCGGTTCTCCTGGCGGATAAACGTTGCTGCGTATCCACTTAAAATCCTTCTAATACTGAAGATGCATTTCATGATAAAGAGAGAATCAAAGAAAGTTTTGAAGAGAATTCAAACATCATTCAAACGTGGAAATACTGATAAATCCTTCGCAAGAAGAAGCTCTAGTAACCTATTGTTGTTTGAAGGACCAAACTGGACGACCAGAAGAGGGAGGGGGGTGAATGGTAGCTGATTCTAATTTTCTTTCAAATATGGCGCTGTCCCAAAATCTATCCTAAAGTACTAATGACTAACTCATAAGTTCACTCTAGCCAACTGGTGACTAAATGAACTTGAGCAATACTTAGAACACAACAAAACAAAATGGAATTGAGCTAAAGCAAAAGCCTTGCAAACAGCATAGAAACTGGTCACAACGAACTTGTCTCTCTCCACCTCCCCATTCTTCTCCTTTTGTAGGAGAGGTGGGAGTGGAGATTTTCATAATTTTCGCTGCTGGGGCTTGTATTTACAAAAGAGCATCTATGAGTTACAAATGGGCCTCATCATTATCTCACAAGTGTCTTGGCTATGTAACTGGGCCCTGAACAAACTAATGGGGTCCATAACATATAATACACCCTCTCAACACAGAACTCAAAGCATCCAATGTACATTGAACTAGATGATTTACCTGCGCATTGCTACGGAAATTTATATTAAAAGATGATTTCTGAATCATATACCGAGGAAGGGTGCTAAAAGCTTTTGTTTTTCAAGGTAGAAATACTGCACACTTGCATTGTGTATAAACAAGAAAGCATATATTCAGGTCCACAGACGATTCCAATAATTAATGAGAGTATTTTCGTTGTACGTCTTAAACAATTTAAATATTCTGTATTGTAATACATGTCTAGTGACAAATACACAATTGGTGGCAAGCTAAACCCATATGCCTTGCTTGCTGATGAACCTGGAAATAAGGCATGTGAGGCGTCTCAAACATGTTGTCTTCACCATTGTTTCTCTAATTCAGATACCTTAATCGTATGTAGATTTTCTATTTAGTTTACATATTTTAGGAAACTGCATGACAGTGGGGTGTATCCTAAGTACATATACTTTTAAAAGTATAGAATAAATTTGAAACCCTTCTCAGGATAAGAAAGGAGGACATGTAAGCATTAGCTGTATAGCTGAATCACCTTAGAGCATCTCCAAAAGTTCTGAAAACAATCCTCCAATCCATGATTTTTGGCAAGATTAAAAAAACATATCCCCAACAACTTCCAACCGCACCTCCTAATCTTTTGGTACTTGGATAAATCGACCAGTCAAGCGGATAAATACGCGCGCGTATCCATCGTGCCAATCTAAGGTGGAAGGATGTGGGAAAAATAAGATGTAGGATTGATTTCCTGAAGCAAATGTACAAGAGAGAAAGAAAAGGGCCTGTTTGACAGGGCTCAGACTCTGAAAACATAGCTCAAGAGCAGGCACTCCACCATGGTCCATGGAGCAACTCTATGTTGGAGCTGAGCTCTCGTTAAACCGTTCGGCAGAGCTTCAACTCTGAGATGGACTTATATAATTATTGAAACATAAATGGGGGCTAAAATGAAAAAATGCATCTTATTGTTGTGTAACAAGGGGCAGTATTTTTCTTCAACTTCAGTAAATTAGAGTTTTCAGGACACCCCTTGAGGTGCTCCATGAATTGAATCTGAGAGCTAGATACATGTTTTTGACAGATTTATTTGCCTGACAAAATTAGGAGCGGAGCTGTGTTTTTAGGATCCGGAGTTACGTCGGACTATAGAAGTGGTCGGAGTCTCCACTGAGACGAAGGCGGTGGACGACACTGCTGAACGTTTTTACGTCGACGGTGGAGCCTGATTGGCGTCGGCGTCGGTGCATCGCCGTCGTCGCCGCCCGCCCTCGTTCCGGGGCGATTGGGCGAAGCATGACCTGCCCATGTGCGGACGGCGTCGGATCATGCGGCCCTGTACTTTGCCCACCACCGCATTAGGCTATCCGCACCCATCGACCTCTATTTTCATCTCTAAAAAGAAATATTCTATCCTAGTCATCGAGATTCTCTACTCTATATCTATTTCTCCTGCACCCGTGTTATCTCTATCCCATACTCTATACCCACTATTCCATATTTTATTCCCCTCCCTCCCTCTTTCTCTTTCTCCTCTCCCTCTTTCTCTCTCCTCCTTCCCTTTTACAGGCGCTCACGCACGAACTCGATCTGTGGCGTGTTACTGTAGCGAACGCAAGGTTGCCGGCTGGCTTGGCGTTGCGCGGTGCGGGCGTGCAAACGCCAAATGTGGCGTAGCGAGCGTTTTGCCGTCCCGCGGTGCGTTCAGTCTTAGATTCTCGCGCCAGATTGCCAAATGTCAACCACCTCCTCCAACAGCGGCACAGCGCTACCGCCACAGCCGCGCGCATGGCCGGCCCGAATAGGACGTTGTGCTTTGAAACGCGGGCGTGAGGTTGTCGTCGTCGCCTGTGTAACTGCGTTGTTTGACCTGGGTTTTCGAGTCTTCTGCATCACCAGCTCACCACTTCACCAGACACCAGTTTCGAGGAAAAGCGTGAACGCCGGCATCGGCATGCTGCTACCACCTACTATACCGGTCACCGGCAGCGCAGAGCACTTCGTTCCCTTCGTGTAGAAGAATACGTACTCCCGATAGTTAGAAGAGCCCATCGTTTCTAGAGTTGGCAGAGCCCAAACAAAAATAGGCCCAACCCAAAATCCAAATACCGGAAAGAAAGTTGTAGCCCATATCATCTCATCTGTACAAACCAAGCCCAAGCTTAACTGGACTCAACTTTCCGTCGCAGGAAGAGATGGCTTAAGCCATCATCACTACCTGTGTCTCGTGGTTTTTCCGTGCCCCCGCGTGCCCTTTCCCTCTTCCTCTCTCGTAGCGATGACCGCCGCCGCCGCCCTACGCCAGGTGCCCAGGTCTTCTTCGGGGCCTTCGCTGGTGATAAGCGCCCAGCAAGTACACCTACCCCTTCTGTTCCTTTCCTTATGTGGTTCTGTGCGAAACTGAGCACCCAAAATCTAACTTAAGCCATTTGCATTCGGATCTGTTCTATACATGTACTCCGTAGTGTTATGCCTACTAGCTTCGATTTTTCTTTTTGCAAAAATTATCGGGTGTACATGTTTACACCCATGTCTTTTATTGTCATCCGCTCGGCTGTGATTGCTGCAGCTGTGTCTGCAGCAGCCGTAGACTGATGGAACAGTAAAAAAACTGTAGCCAAGACTTACGACTCCAGCAGCCGCAGCTGCATCTTCAGCAACGGTACCGATCAGGCTGAAGGAATTCTGTGTTGTTGATTAATTTGGCTACAATTGGGTATTTAGCTAAGTAGATAGATGAAGGGTGTTTAGTAATTTCCAAGATGGCGTGTGAGCTAAACACCCAGTTAGCTACAGCGTTTTTTGGCTACTCTTTGCAACACAACTAGAACATGGTATAGTTTATAGTCACATAGAGATGAAGCTTGAGATGATGACTTTCAGCTTGTGGATTTGATTTATTATTTGTTGCTTGCTAGTTGTTTTGTTACCAGTTCAGCTGTTTAGGCTTCATGGCAGATGCTATAATGCTTCGACCTATCTATCGAAACAATGCCTTCTGCTTGGTACAGTGCTGACATTTTAACTAGGATTTTACATTGGATCTAAAGAAAATTGTTTTGCACCATTTATGTTTTTGTATTGTATAGATGCCTGATTTATCTGCTCCATAATACACACATTTATTGCTAGCAATGGTTTTATCTTAGTTCCATATACTGTGCTTTAACTCTGTGAACCTATACCTTATTGTTTTTCTTGCTTGTTTAATTGACTAAACTTTGCCCATATTTTAAATTAGAAACTTTATTTGCACAGGTTGGCTATTTTGGCTGGAAGTTGTTACTGATTTTTTTGTTTTTTTTTTGTACAGACCACTTTATCCAATACAAACATTGAAGAGAGTAATATTGCAAGCATGTCTTCACATGTCGTGGACTCATCTCAGGATGAGGCAATGACCTTTTCAACACCAAACCCACTTGCTAGTTGCTGTTGCACATGTAACACATGTCTTCATTTTCTTCATTGATAGGTGAAGAAATGGGTAAAATTTTGCAGCGATTTTACTGCAAGTGATGGAAAACAGCATGCATTGCTTGATAGTCTGAATCAGGATTTGTCCCAGAAGTCCGTACTACTGGGTGATGGTTTTAAACTATCAGCTGCTGATAATGATGTGTTTGCAACTGTTCATCCCTTTGTGGTATGATCATGTAACTTTATCTTTTTTTTTTTTGCAATGCTGCAACTTTCATCAAACGTCAAATTTGCCATTCTTTTGCGCTCTCTCTCTCTCTCTCTCTCTCTCTCTCTCTGTAATCCTATGTATTTTAGACCAAAGACCTCGGTCCATCTTTACTGAAAGCTTAATAAGTACTAATTCTATGTTCCTGTAGACATTTAATAATTTAATAGAAGTAATTTTAGTGAAAACTGTGGCTAATGCATTTTCGCATACAAATTGCAAAATATTGTACCACACATATTCCAAAGTGATGTAAACATCTACTTTTGTAACTGGGGGAGTATTAGTTCTTTTTGTTCTAAGTGGGGTTTGTAAGGTTTTGTTTGAAATGTTATGTGTTTTGATGTGTACTATTTTCCTTCTCTGGTCTTGTATCCTATGTTATAAACAAATGTTGCAAATTTGTTAAACTTGTAGTTGCCTTGCTTGTTTCAGATTCGTGTTAGTGACAGCGAGTGGCAGAAATATCCGCATGTATTGCGGTGGATGGACTACGTTCAGGTCTAAGATCAACATTTCTTTTTTATTCATACTGAATCATACTATCTGTTGCCCATATGAAATATGCGCTCATTCTGTAGAACGAAAGGATCAAATGAATATAAATCTTCTTGTCATGGTTCCATGTGTTACTTGCCTTTAGAATTTCTTATCAACCCAAGAGTTGAAAACGAGGTCCACATTAACTCTCTCTTCGTGTCCCCAGACCCTATGGTGATTCTTGGACTGTTCACTGTTGACTATTCTCTAATATTATTAACTTAACATTTCAGAGATGCTTCCTCTCACTTCTGGACTCCTCCCAACAATATTTGAAGTCAAAATTAGCCATTGTGTAATACATTGGAAGTGCAAAAGTACAGTGTTGTCTGCTACGATAATATTCAGAATCTCTTACAAAACTTGTATCTTATTTCTATTAATATGCCAGTGATTTTGTTCTGACAGAAGTTTCTTGTTGTGTATATTTTTTTTTACAAATACTGCCATGTGTAATTAAAAGGATTCTCATTGATGCCATCTTTCATTTTCCTCTCTGGGAGCACTCACTATGGTGTCTCACGTCAATCTTTGCTATCTGATGCAGAACACTGTTGGTTCTGGTACAACATTGCAAAAGATAAATGTGGCCAAGTCTGTCTTTGATCCACCTTCTGTAAGTAACTTGTTGGGGGTGTGCTGGAAATCTTTTATTCTTTTGTCATACTTATACTACTGAATTCCTTTATTTAACCTGATTTCAAGTTGAACTGGAAATTATGGAATCTCAACTTTTTTCCTCGAATATGCTGGAGAGCTGTGTATCATTGCATTAGGGAGGGAGGTTTTAGAAATATAACCCATCCACACTTAGTTGACATGCGTGCTGGGTACATATGGGAAAGCACTACCAACAAAACACTCAGCCACTACACCCTAGGAATCAGAACTCTGTTTACATGTTGCTTCTGTTTATAGTGTTTAAAATTTTTTGCATGTGTCTTCCTGCTTTGTTCGTTAAATTTGTACATTCCCATTCTGCATTGGTACAAAATTGCTTCAATGCTACTATGGCACTAGTAAAATATCCACTGACATGTATGTATTGGTCACCTTCAAAACATTTCAGAAAGAGGTTGTATTAAGATATTTGAAGTAATTGTACCTTTCCTTTTTCTGTTTGTCAGCATCCAAAGAAAGCTGATAAAGGAGATGCTGAATCAAGTTCAAAGAAAGCCATTTCCGGACAGAAGACTGCTGACAAGTCAAATGGAAGTGCTGACTCAAAGAAACCTGCAGGGGAGGTAGTTTGTTTTGCCCCATCAAGCAAATTCTCGTTACTTTTCACACTTATTACCAGCACTTCTGGATCAGTACATGGAGATATTTGCAGGATCATGCTGGCCTCAGTATTGCATATTAAGTTCATTGCAATTTTGTGATTATGTAGTTACATGTGCACTGTATCACAAAGTTTGATGGGCTGTAAATGTGCTACTCTTATTGTTTGCTACTAGTTTATGACACGTTCGGTCATTTACAGTTTTTTTGATAGCATTGCTGATTTCATGTTCAGGCACCATTTATTCTGAGTGACTACTGTCTCGTACAAGTTGCCCTTTTTTTTTTTTGATAAGTTTGTGGCTTTCTTTCTTTGTTGACTTTAGACTAAGCCTCCTGAAAATAAGGAGAATCCTACTGCTGCGGGGAACAACAAAACCTCTGGGGAGAAAAAGAAAGTGCAAGAGAAGTCAGCAGGAAAAACAACAGAGAAAGCTCCAGAGAAAGTTGCAGACAAGGAATCAGAGTGCAATATCAGTATCCTGAATATACAGGTTGGCCTTATCCGTAAAGCATGGAAGCACCCATCTGCTGACAGGTGCTGTATTTTCACTCTTCTGCAACACTTAGAATTTCTCTCAGTACTTCTGTTGTAGTATTCAACCTAACATTCTGATTGATGATGGATCAGCCTTTTGGTTGAGGAGATAGATTTGGGAGATGGTAATGTGCGTCAAGTTGTTAGTGGTCTTGCGAAGTACTGCAGCCCAGATGATCTTACTGTGAGTAGTTAGCTGCAAGAAGGAACTCAAATTGTTTTCAACCATTTTTGCTCTCTCTTAAATTGCCTGACCTATGTTGCTGTGTTTTGCTATAAACACCTGTCATTTTCCTCTTTCAGAATCGGCATGTTGTCTTGATCACGAATGTGAAGCCTGGGAAGATGCGGGATGTTATGTCTGCTGGATTGGTATGTCCTATCTATTATAATTGCATTTGTGTAGCCCAGGAAAAAAATTTTGGTTGTTATTAGGCTATTTGGTTTATCGAAATTTCCCAAAATACTACTCTGTCCATTTAAATTTACAAGGCATTTTACCAATGTTTTCAGGTCGCCTGGTCGAACCTGGTCGACCTGGGACCGACCAGACGACTAATCGCGATTAGTCGTCGACCAGGTCGATTAATCGAACCTGGTCGACCCTGGTCGTCCATCTGGTCGTCCAGGTATATCAGCTGGTCGACCTATATATATACCTCTATATATACACTATATTATACACAATAAAGCAAGCATCAAGACTGCATTAGTGTTTAGCTGGTGACTTACTTGTGGGAGTTGTTTTCTTCTCTTTTCTGCACTGTCCAGAGGTCCATATTCCTGTCCCAGACTCCATTTCTTTGCTGACTTGCTGCTGGAAGCCTGGAATATCAAAGAAGACCATAATTAGCAAGTAGCAACACTACTGCAGTCTTGAACTTGACACAGCAGCACTGCTGCAATAGCAAATAACAAACATTTAGTAGAGTAGTAGACCATAGCAGCCAGCCAGCCACATAGCCAGCACAGCATATTACATAACCAAACTAGTTCACTAGTACAGATAAGCTAAAGTGTTCAATTCAACACAAAGTCACAAACGTTGACATTCAATAGTCCAGCAAAAGTAGGCAACTAGCCATCTAATCAAGCAAATCATTATTCAAATGGAAGCCTCCATCTCCATCTCCATCTCCATCTCCATCTCCATCTGCATGAGCTTCATCCTCCTCCATTGCTGTTGCTGAATCAGATTCTACATTCTGTTGTAGCCCTCTCAATCAGGGAAGGAATATCTTGAGAAGATGAGGCAGCAGCTGACCCAACAGATTCTGGAACACCTCCTTCAAGGTCAGACACAGGCATTATCACTTCCACATTTGCACAATGTCGATCCACATCTGCAGAAGCACAGAGGCCAGAGGAACACCACAAGTTCACAACAAGCACCAAACAACCTATCAGAGAGCGAGGGATTGGGGGGGAGCAAGAAGATGTAGAGGGGAAAGGCACATACCATTACCATCGTAGGAGGAGCTCATGACGAAGACCGGCGGCGATTACTTGACCTGAGACTTGACAGAGGGCGTCGACGGCTCCTTGCTGCTCACCCGCAGAGCAGACAACAGAGTACCACTAGAGAGGAAGGAGACAGGGAGAAGCGCGGGGGAGGAAGGGAAGCCGCGGGAAGGGAAGCCGCGCGCGCGGGAGGAAGGGAAGCCGCGCGCGGGTGAGATTTTGCGGCTGAATCACGCGCGGGGGGAGGGGAATTGCGGCTGCTGACGCCCGACGGGGGGACTCGGGGTGCTATGTGCCTGCCCTGCCCTCTTATTGTAACCCTAACAGGCCAAAACTAAAGCCCAGTAGCCCACATGTCCACCAAGTAAAACCAGGCCCAAAAGCAGAGTGTACACACTGGTCGTCCATATGCCCTGGTCGTCCGATTAATCGCGATTAATCGACGATTAATCGGACGACCAGAAAGCTGGTCGAGCTGATCGAATCGAGGCTCCTGATCGACCTCCAGGGGCGACCAGGACGATTAATCGCGATTAATCGCGATTAATCGGACGACCTGAAAACATTGCATTTTACACATAAACCAATAAAACATTCAGAATGCGACCCCACCTCATTATTATCCAAAAAGACTATTTAATGTATATGTATATAAGCATGATGTAAAGTTAGAGGTGAAGTAATTATCTGGGGTAATATATAGGGAAGAACTCATGCATTTTGCATTGGAATAAGAAGTATTTCTTGTATTTTTTTTTCTCGAGCACGCAAGAGAGCTGCGTATCACTAAATTAAGAAGGCAGTGTTCTAAGAAGACTCAAACAAGCCCATTAGGTCATGGTTTTACATTAATGATTAGCCGGTAGAAATATTCCTTGTATTGTGCACATAATATATGGCCTAATATAATAATTTCTATTGGCGGGAGTACCATGTTGGACTACACGCTTCAAACAAGTCTTACTATTGCCTAATGCTAGAAATAGGTAACTTCGCAGTGTAGCATTTTTCACTAAAGAAAGTTTAATAAAGTAATAAAGAACTCTATAAATGTCTATTTCTAATTTGAAATGTTTATCATGCAGTAAAGTTTCTGAAGTGGAACACTGAGTTAGTCAATTATATCTCTTCTGTTATATGGTTCCACAGTATCTTGTTATCTTGTCAGCAAAGTAGTACCATTGAACTAAAGTTTCTTAACTCCTGGTCCAAACTGTACGTGCACTTCTATTATTGGGAGGTTTTTATTTATTGAGATGTTTGTTTTGGCATCAATCTTCTGCCCAGGTCCTGTGTGCTTCAACTGAAGATCATAATGCTGTGGAGCCTTTGATTCCTCCAGAAGGAGCCAAGATTGGAGAACGCATTTCATTTGCTGGGTCAGTATATAATCTATTTAAAGGCTCATTTGTGCAGATAGCATTTATATTCTGTCTAGCTGTCCTGATTTATACTCATGAATATGTTAGTCAAGCTGTAAGAACTTAGTTTCTCATAAGAACAATGTTTATAGAACTTACAAGTGTAATCTGAATGAACTCATGCATGAGTTTTCTTCCGCCATATTAGGAATCGTATATTGCAAGTCAGCTTGATTCACATTTTGTTTGGGCTCATGGTATCTTGTAGAATAAAGATCGTGTATGCTTGTGTTCACTTCTGAAATAAAAGGTTTATCGCTCTTTTCAATTTTATTTGAGTTGTCTCTCTGGGGCTATAATTTGTATTGCCCTGCATTTTAACAACAATCTTTTTTATCAGTTATGTTCTGGTTGTTTTTCTAATTAAATTGTTATCCGTGTGTAGGTTTGATGGGAAGCCTGAAGATGTTCTAAATCCAAAGAAAAAGCAGCTGGACAAGATTACCCCGGTACATTTCTATGACCAATTTGATATGATGTAACATCATTGTCATTGGATGTTCTTGGCTAACATAACATACTCAGTTATCAGATCTTGACAATTCAATACCATGTTTGTTTTTATTTGATGAATGATGTCGCTTATTCCTACTGTGCAAAGTTTACCACTATGGCGCTAACCTCATTGTTTATGCATCCAGCATCTTCGTACCGACGAGAATGGAATTGCAACATTCAAAGGTGTACCCTTTACTACATCGGCTGGCCCATGTAGATCTTCGATTCGCAACGGAAATGTTAAGTGAGCAGCTCATTAGACATGGTTGCATAGATTGACACGTCAAACTTATGCAGGGTGTCTGTACCATTTTGTCATACATCATGTTTTGCCCATATTTAGTGTTGTTATATTTGAACAAAGTTACACTATCTATAAGCAATTTTCTACTAATGGTTGGGCGCAGAGTTTGCTTTTGAGTAATACTATCACACACAAATCAAATATCCTTGAGTCACACAGGTGCAGTTCTGTGTTGGGCAAGATATCTGGGACTTAACCAAAGATACTTTGATTGGCGTATGAGGAGGTAGTTACAGGTGGCTTCAGAAAAACTAGAACCAATACCTTGCTTGGTTGGAGAATTTTGCCTCAATGCCTTTCTTATGGAGCTCCATCTGGTTTCCCTGTATCAAATGTTGCATCGTAATTGCCAGAAGCAATGCGTGCTTGGAATCTGTTTCTTTGCTGCACGGGCACGGTCATGGCACAATGGCAGCACCACCCACGAGGAGTTATGAAGATCGTGATGTTTCTGTTCAAGGACAAGGAAAACTTCTCGATGTCTTCTGTGAAAAGCCACATTTCACCTTTTTTTTTAACCAAAAGTCACAAATGTAACACGGAGTATACGACTGTAGTCTTTAGTTTCTCCAGCTTGGTAATTTGGGTATTCGGCAAGGTACTTGCGCTTTCATTTCTGATCCTTACCAACGGTTACTGAATTGCAATTCAATAGCTTACCGTACCGTACATTTTGATTTTTGAAGCTGGACGTTGGTGCGGTCTGTGTAGTGTGTAGACATGTGGTCGTTCGCCATGTCCAAGCAACCAGAGATCAGCACATGCCGCTTTTTAAGGATCTATGCTTATGATCTTTGGTGGCAAGCAGGCAGCCATTACCACGTTTATTTCTCCTTTTGCCCAGTAAGTACTGTTTCACGAACAGTGCTTCTTCAACTGGACAAGCTGCATTTTGCTGTATTTTAATATCTATATACCATGCTAGTCTAGAGCTATCTGTATTGTTTATCCTTATGAAATATGATATAAAATCGAATGTAGAAGAAAGGGATATAAGAAAAATTACCAATTTGACCCTCAACCCCGGTGTTATATTTGGTTATTTACTAAAATCCCCTTCTGGGGAAGAAGGATAGATTGTTAGTGTGGATGATTTAGAAGATATAATTAGGGGAGATGTATGGTTGGGTTTCATTTGTGTACTTGGTGGAATTTGGTATATCTTAGCCAAACCCTTTGCGTGGGCTCGCCGTGCATTTGTATGGTCTGGCGAAGCTTACTTGTCTTATAGTTTAGCTGCTTTATCTGTTTTTGGTTTTATCGCTTTCTAGAAAAAAATTGTAAACTTCGCTTTTTATGAAAAGTTGGCTTATCATTTCTTTTTTTGTTATTTTATAAGCTACTTTAATTGGAGCTATCCTAATGCGTTTTGTTCTAATCACGTGTTTGCTCTCTAGCGTCCTGGGGTGGGCACCTCAGCATGCTCGTGTGGGCCAGGCCACAATCTGCTAGCAGGGTCCACGTGAAAATTCAACGAAAATCCCACAGAAATATAAGCAGAAAAGGGTGGTACTCCTGCTACGTTACAATCGCTCTTTTCAGCACTGTTTTTTCAGCGAAGAAACAATATTTTACTCTCATAACAAATCAACATTAACAACAGCTAAATTTTAGCGAAACAAATAGGGCCAATAAATAGATTTACAAAGAGCAGAATAGGCATGTGCCCGGAGCAGCGGGTTTGCAGAAAAAATGGTACAGCGAACCAGACTCCAAAACCTGCTGAAAGGAGAAGCGGAGAGGATCGCAAATTCGCAACAGCCAACAGATCCTCCTCGTCCTCGCAAAAGCGCCGCGATAGGCGATAGCCGAGCTCCCACGCAACAAACCACCCGCGTCTGGCTCCGCGGCGCCCCCGCCCGCTCACACCGACCGACCCACCAAAACTGGCCAAAAGCCCCCAAGAAAACCCCACAAAACTCCCCGATCCCCGTTATCCCCCACCCGGCCACTCCCTTGGAGCCGTCCGCCCGCGGCCCGCCCATCCGCCGTCTCCACCATTCCGCCGCTCCCACCCCGGCACCCCACCACTCGCCAGTTCGCTACCCCCTCCCGTCTCCTCCCTTCCCAAGGCGGCGCGGACGACCCGTCGCCCACCCCGATGGCCGCGTCTCTCCTCCACGCCGCCACCGCCTCGCTCCAGAGCTCCACCCGCGCGGGCGCCGCCGCCTTTCACCCCCTCGCGTCCGCCCCGTCCCTTCGCCTCGCGCGCTCCTCGTTCTCGTCCAGCCGCCGCCTCGAGGTTTCGCTCCGGGCGGACTCGCCCGGTCACCGTTTCGCCGGGAGGGGAGCACCCCGGGACCGCCGCGTCGTCGCCGCCCTAGCGGGGGAGCAAACCGTGAGTCAACCCTCTCTCCGAGATCCTTGCGTCTGTTGCCGTTTCCGGCGGCGAGATTCTCGTCTTCTCAGGCGTGTTTTTTTTGTTTCTCCCTGACTGATTCTTCGTAGGCTCTCCTGTTTTTCTCTATATATGCTGCCACAATCATTTCGGCAAAAAATGTTGATTCAGGTGCTTCATTTCACTTTCCTGAATGTAATTCGTGTAGACTATCTGTCGTATGGTGATGCTGATTTCGATTACTGGGTTCCTCGCGATGTTTTGTTCGCTTTGTTACGGTAAATTTCATGATTTAGTCGCTTGAATGCTGGTGCTTAAATTGTCTACATCCTGGTGCTGCATCCAGGAGGGTTCAGAGGTGAGCGATGACAAGGGTAACAGCAACGGTGAGATAAAGCCCGAGGAGGCTCAGGAAGCTTGGAAGGTAATGCTGGAGCAGTTCAAGGCTGAGGCCCTGAGGATGCAGGCCCTGTCAATGCAGGCGTATGATGTCTACTCCAAGAGGACGAGGGAGATATTGCTGGAAGCCTCTGAGAAGCTGAAGATACAGGCAGACAAAGCGCAGAAGGACCTGAGTGTGATCGCTGCCGAGGTTAGTCAGGAGGGGCAGGAATATCTGACGATGGCAGCTCGGAACTCCCCAGACTCGATCAAGGATATCACAACGACGTTCAGGGCTCTTGGAAAATTGAATTGGCCATCAGAGTATGAGGATTATCATGTGGGCATTCCATTTGGTATGTCAATGTTCTGCATTGGTAAAATTTTCAGTGCAAATTAATTTCATTCTCTTAAGGGTTGAGAAATTGTAATGCACCGAAAAGAGTGATGTGTTGTACTGTCAATTAGCTGTTGACATAATTTTATGCTGACTCGAAGGGTTAAAGTTATTCTTGCACTTGCATCGTCTTCTGTAGGTACCTTTCTTACCGTAGGGGGTTTCCTCAACTTCATGCTGACTGGAAGTACATCTGCTCTCCGTTTTGGTATTGTTCTTGGCCTTGCATTGTTGGCTCTGGGAATCTCAAGTTTGAGATCACAAAGAGAAGGCGGTCGTTGGCCTCGTCTTCTCATAAAAGGGCAAGCTGGTTAGTTCATTTGAATCCATCATCCTTGCATTGCTTTGATGCATCTGTTCTTTTCATTATTTAAGAACCTTTGAAGAGCATAGTTGTGGCCCCTCAAACTTGTGCTGATATTTGTGCAATGCTTGTTTGACATGCTTTTAAGATTCATAGGTTAACATAAATATGATATTGTATATAGAAGACAAAATAGAAGGATTATTAGTGACTTCCAGAATACTACTTCTGTAAAGTTTTTTCTTTCTTCTCTAGAGTTGATTGTTCCTTTCAAAAAGTTTTGTGTTATATTTGTGCAGCTAACAATGCTCCTTTTGTGGTCAAATCTTAGTGTTTCTTCCTAAATTCTTGCGCTGTTGGTGCAAGTTCCAAATCCACTGTTTTGGCAGCCATTTGCAGTGACGCCATATATGTCTACTGTTCCATTATGCAACATAGGATTAAACTTTCATTTATCCAACTACAAAAGTTATATAGGGTAATTTCTATAAGGTTTTGTATCATCTGCATCTCAAAGGTTGTACCTTATGATGAATTTGGTTAATTGATAGTGTAAAGCAAACAGGTATGTAAATTTAAAATATTTCCTTCAGACTTTCTGTCCAAGTTGGGCTTAAGAATTGCTCTTGTTCTTTATCTAAAATTGTCCTAAAATTCCTGCATTTGATATCCATCCTCAATATTTTGGTTGGATGAAAGTTTAAGTCCAGCATGTTCTGTCGTTTTTTCTCCATTTTATTATAGAAAACATTTGAACACGTTGGGTTTATTTGATGAGACTGGATGTCACGATACAAAGTTATTGGTCAGGTACATAACATCTAGGCTTTCAGTTTTTTTTTCCATAATCTAACCGCTAAGTGTTATAATGGTTTATACTTATAAACAATGCTTGATTCATCACATATTTAGTTATCATCTTGAGAGTACAGATTTGATTATTAAATATCATTTGTATTCTGATAACTCATAACATTGTAAGGGTTTAAATAGCTATTTATTGATGTGTTTCACTTGTTGCATGCAGCAATAGCTAGTGTCATCTTCTTCAGGGAGTTTTCAGTTCTTCTCCAGGTAAACTTTCTAGCAGTGTCATTAAGTATCAAATTTATGATGTTCACAGTTTAATTTCGCCCATCTTTCCACCCTATAGAATGGCTGGTTCCCAAAAATCTTCATGGTTCTTCTCAGGTTAGTACACATTGGACCTTTTAAATTGCTTCCATTATTCTCATTCTACACCCAAATAAACATGCAGCGATTTGTGATGATATTACATGGGCTCATCACATGTTTATGTGCCTGAACCTGCACTTGTGTTGCCTGCAAGGCCCACAAAATGTTTTTGTGTTTCTTAGTTTTTGTGATTAGAAGGGTGCGCAATTCAGTGTACAACCGTACATGACTTTCTTTTGATGGATGTACAATTTTTCCTTTTCTTTTTTTATTTCAACTTTACTGTGATCTTCTGATAGATCACCTCTCAGTTATACTGCCGATCTGTGATCCTTCCAGAACCCTACTATCACCTAAAAATGATCCGTTTGATCCAGCAACGTTGTCTCTTTACTCCCTGCCATGGTGCACTTATTAAAACTGCTGCCCACTTTTACTTTTTACATCTGGAGAATATGACTAAGTCAGGGCTATTGTGTTCTGGTTTTGAAGGTTTTTCCTGTTTATTAACCTGTGCGTCTGTTAGGTTTTCAGGCCTGGTTTCCCTTATAAACTAGGCCAATTCTATTCTTCTTAATTGAAAGGCAGAGCTCCTGTCATTACGTTATAAAAAATGACTAAGAAATTGATTTTTACTTGATTCTTGACCTGTAGATACCTTCTTTTTTCCTGTATTGTATCCCGCAAACTTTCCTGCTAGACATCCAGTTGACATTTTTTACTTGTATATACCTTATCCACCCAAAACAACAACAACAACAACATAGCCTTTTGTCCCAAGCAAGTTGGGGTAGGCTAGAGATGAAACCCAAAAGAGACGAGAAACAGGGAGACACATAAAGGGACATAAAGGGCACAAGACAAAAGAGGTCACGGTTCTGGCACGTTGATTGCCAATCTCCAAGCGCTCCTATCCATAGCTAAATCCTTAGAGATATTCCACTCCTTAAGATCTCTCTTAACGGACTCGTCCCAAGTTAGTTTAGGTCGACCTCTACCGCTCTTTACATTATCGGCCCGCTTTAGAACTCCACTACGCACCGGCGCCTCAGGAGGCCTCCGTTGGACATGTCCAAACCATCTCAACCGATGTTGAATCAATTTCTCCTCAATTGGTGCCACCCCAACCCTATCCCGAATATCGTCGTTCCGGACTCTATCCCTCCTTGTGTGCCCACAACACCAACGCAACATACGCATCTCTGCTACACTCAATTGCTGGACATGTCGCCTTTTTGTAGGACAACACTCAGCACCGTATAACATCGCCGGACGAATCGTCGTCTTATAGAACTTACCTTTCAGCTTCTGAGGCACCCTTTTGTCACAGAGGACGCCAGAAGCTTGACGCCATTTCAACCAGCCGGCTGAAATTCTATGCCTAACATCTTCATCAATGTCTCCGTCCTTTTGTAGCATCGACCCTAAATACCGAAAAGTATCCTTCTTGGCCACCACTTGCCCATCGAGGCTAACGTCTCCCTCCTCATGCCTAGTCGCGCTGAAATCGCACCACATGTACTCGGTCTTAGTCCTACTAAGTTTGAACCCTTTCGACTCTAACGTGTGCCTCCATAGTTCTAACTTCCTATTAACCCCTGCCCTACTGTCGTCAACTAGCACCACATCATCAGCAAAGAGCATACACCAAGGGATACCACCTTGTATGTCCCTTGTGACCTCATCCATCACCAAAGCAAATAAATAAGGGCTCAAAGCTGACCCCTGATGCAGTCCTATTTTAATTGGAAAGTCACTGGTGTCGCCATCACATGTTCGGATAAACGTCACCACATCCCTGTACATATCCTTGATGAGGGTAACGTACTTAGTTGGGACTTTGTGCTTTTCCAAGGCCCACCACATGACATTTCTCGGTACTTTGTCATATGCCTTCTCGAGGTCAATAAAGACCATGTGCAAGTCCTTCTTCTGCTCCCTATATCTCTCCATCAATTGTCGTAATAAGAAAATCGCCTCCATGGTCGACCTACCAGGCATGAACCCAAACTGATTTTGGGTCACATGTGTCACTCTCCTTAGGCGATGCTCGATAACCCTCTCCCAGAGCTTCATCGTATGGCTCATCAACTTAATCCCACGGTAGTTAGTACAACTTTGAACATCTCCCTTGTTCTTGAAGATATGTACTAATATACTTCTCCTCCATTCTTCAGGCATCTTGTTAGACCCTTATCCACCCAAAACATGTGTGATATTTCTTTTAAGAAATTGATACATATGATATGTTGTTTAAAACTTTAGAGAAATGCTCTTGATAACCATAGTTGCTCATATATTACTGTTCATCGACTTAAACATCTTGTAGCTTAACTTGAGCACTCAAGTTCAAATCACTTGGGAGTTTGATAGAGCTCCCTTGCTGATTCTCGAGCTCAACTTCTTGATTCTCTGATGGAGTGTTTCTGGTGGGGGAGCAGGTTAGGATCAATTTTGAAGTGATTCTAGTGGTGATTGAATGGGGAGCAGTGGGAAGTGGTGCAGAGTTGTTTTTTTTTAGCTGCCAGCTCATAGTGTAAATGGAGAAGTGATTCTCATCGACTCCCCACCAAAATCTAATTGCATTTGGCAGGGATCCACAGAATCTGCTCCGAAGAAGCTGGGAGCGGAGCTTTGCCAAACTGGCCCTTACCTTTCAGTGCTTAAGCTTTTTATGTCTTGTGTAGCAACTACAGTCATTTTTGTCTGGTCTGAGAAAAAAAGGATCTTTTGTTGTGTATGAGGCTAATTCTCGATTCTGCTGCAGTGGAGTGGTGGCAGGCTTTTACTTCTACCGCATTGCAACTGGTAGCGCCAAAGATCTGAGCAGCAAGAGTGATTCAGTGAACTAATGGTAACCTTACATAATCTTGGTTTTATGTGCTTTTCCCATGTGCATCGCACAAACAGATATTAGGATCATTACATGACCAGCACTTTAAATCATGTACCATGCAGCACTGGGATGAATCAGATGATCACTGGAACGTAGACCCAGAAGATTATGGCCTGTTGCTTTTGATTTCCTTCATCAGCCGTCAATTCATGCAAAGCACGGTTCTAGCGCCTAAGGTGTCCAGAAGAATTGCTTGCTTACTCGGCCCTCATCCTGCACCCCTTTGTTCCTTTACTCATGTAATATAGATGATAGGCTTGAACAACATCAATAAACTACCTTCAAAGGTCATGTAGTTAGCTGTTCAGTTTGTCTGTTGTTTATTTTTCATGGGGACAGTTAAGTAATGCGTTCAATGTTTAGCGAAGTGGGTGAAGACCATCAGTGTTATTACTCTTCCAGCTTGCTCCCAATTATTTAAGGCGGATAACAATTAGGGGCACTGAGATTTATCCCTAGTATTATTCAGTTTTGCTCTATTATGCTGAATCTAGTCGTATGCAGTTTTGCACGTTCTGAAATATGCAGTTTGTTCAATCCGTGTTGTGCAAACGTCCGCTAATCTAACTATTACCTTTATGGCTGTATACCAAAAAAAGCTCCTCAGCGAGCCACGTCTCCTTCATTTCCTGCCCGTTCGATTCGGCGCCAACGTCCGCCGATTCAACCTTCCACAGTTCGCTTCCCACGCTAATTATGGCTGTATACCAAAAAAAAAAAAGCTCCTCAGCGAGCCACGTCTCCTTCGTTTCCTGCCCGTTCGATTCGGCGCCAACGTCCGCCGATTCAACCTTCCACAGTTCGCTTCCCACGCTAAAACGGAAATACATCCACGCCCACCTGCTCCCGTCCTCCCCGGATCCTTCCAGGAGGTCCCTCACCCATCCATCTCCGCACCGCCCATCCAGCCTCCGGCGCTGCCCCCCACTACCCTGCGCTGCCAGCCGGCGTGCGCCACCAGCCCCACCCCCCCCCCCCTCTGCGTCCCTCCTAGGGTGACGGCGCATCGGCAAGCCCCGGCCCACGCCGGCGCCGGCGCCTCCGCCGCTCCTGCCCCGCCTCCCCTTCCTCTCCCCCCCCCCCCCCCCTCTCTGCGTCCCTCCTAGGGTGACGGCGCATCGGCAAGCCCCGGCCCACGCCGGCGCCGGCGCCTCCGCCGCTCCTGCCCCGCCTCCCCTTCCTCTGTCTGCCTCTCGATGTGGCGGCGCAACGGAAGGGCGCGAATCCCCTCCTCCCCCGCGTCTCCCTCTCTTTTCCCTCTCCATGTCTCCATCTCTCCTTCTCCCGATGTGGTGTCGCATTGGCAGACCCCCACGGTCGCCGGCCTCCGGCATGGCCGGCTCCCATGCCGTGACCCTCTTCCCCCGCTCCCCCTTTATCTTTGTCTCCCTTTCTCTCTCTCTCAATTTGCCATATGCATGAAGGCGTCGTCAATTCCGCCCTACATCTAGGGTTCTGCCCCTTTATCTTACCCATCTTTTTTATGTTGTGTAGGCTGTCACCTGCTCGGTTCAGTTGGATCCTGAGAGCGGTCAGGTATATATCTGAGCACATTGCCATGTGAGTGATTTTTGTTTGATTCCTTATTGTGCAGCGGATTCAGACCCTATACACTGGTGTGCCGATGTTGTTTGGATTATTATTTGCATTTTTAGGTCATGTGCACTGATGACTACGATTTCCTTTCTTATGCTCTAATTTCAGCCAATGTGGCAGCGCTGTGACGATCGTAGATTATGAGTTTTATTCCTTATTGTCCAATGGAAATTGGGACAGTATACACTGCTGTGCCGATGTTGCTTGGATTATTATTTGCATTGTTGGCCATGTCCACTGATGATTACAATTCCCTTTCTTATGCTCTAATTTCAGGGAATGGGCCAGCGCTGTGACGATTGCATCGTAAATTATGATCTGTCATGACCAGTGTTGCTACCATTTTTGGCATCTCTTTGTACCCGTTCGACAATACTTGAGGCAGTGGTAGGTTCGTTGCTTCTGTTTCCATCCATTGCATCATATCTGTTCTGTTTTCTGTAATTAGGAGCCACAGACACTGATGACAGCTGCTTCTGATTGTGTATACAGTATCATACTGTCGCTCTGGAATTAGTTCTTCATTATTTTACCGGACCTCCTAATGGCATTGCCTCTGATGGTTTCTTCCTTTGTCTAATCTGATCATTGCCTTTTGTTTTGCGCTCTTACTGGCTTCCTACCACTCCTTATGATCATTGGCTGCAGCGTCAAATTATATGATGCTCCTTCTGAGCGCATGCCCTATTCCCAATGATTACATCCTTGGCAAATTCCATCGTGTGCGAACACTTTTGGGTTTCATGTTCCTTTGATATACTGTTTTTATGCGCGCCTTTTTTTTACCTTCACTCACACAACTGCATTCAGATAGTTGCTAATTCAGATAGATTTCAGCACCACCTATCTATGCAGCACATATTCAGTTATATGTCAACAGCAAGTAATTAATCCGATCAGATTCCCCACCCTTCCACTCCTTTTAAAGTTTATTTCTATGGGTCAACTTATTATTTTTATGCACATTTTGTATCCACCTTGCATCTTTGTGTCATCCTTATTGAGGTAACTACCACTGTTGTTACTTTCCTTCCTTCGCAATAATAAAAATTTCCATCGGTGCACTCATGTTGCCTAACCTGTCCTCCTACTCCAACATGATATTTTCCTCATGCAGTCTCACATCTCTCTCACAAAAACATGCAGCCATTCCCCCAAAAAAAAAATATAGGAGGGTCAATGAAGTTCAATTTCCATGAGATACGATCTTCGTAACTCCATTCAATTTCAGAAACGCATATCATGCCTCACATTGTAAAATTCAAACTGTGCCTTCAGACACATTTATCTCTTTATGATCCTCTCCTCTGCTTTTGTTGTCCTTGGTTGCATTGTATGTAAGAACACTACATTACCCATTGAACCACGAACCTTTATATTACGTAATGCGAGTACCGTGTATGTGGGTTCTTTCAGAAAATAGTTGGGGTTCTTTCAGCTATTGGTTCTAACTGATTACAGTTCTATAACAGATGTCTACCTGCAAAAGGGGAGGCTGCTCCTGAGTGCGAAAAAGCTTGCTAAGTACTACAGATCACTCTGCCCAAGTGAATGGGTACGCATTCTTACTCCAGTTACTATCATCCATTGCTACTCCATTAAAAAAAGCTATATACCTATTGGTGCTGTTTCTTCGGTTCGTTGTTGACTGTCAAGTGGTAGTTTCTGTAACATATTAACCTAACTTACTCTTATTGCCCCACAGTTTTACCTGCCTTTTGGCTGGTATTTCAGAAATAAATAAATCTGCCGTCGATCAAAAAAGAATCCTTTTACTAAATTGATTCGACCATTTCCCTCATATTGCTCCCAACAAAGTATATGTGTATACCGTGGTTACAATGATGATATATTATGCTGTGCTCAATGCTTCATACAACATACAACATTTATTTAAACTTCGGTTCCGGATATTTTTACTACTTGCCTTTTTCATTAGCCTTTGGGGGTTGCCGTCCTTTGTCGAGCATGATACTCCCCCGTTCAGTGCTCGAATCATATGATGTTGTTTTCTTCAGCCATGATGCCTGCTATCTCAATATGTTTTGTCCATTTAGTGTCGTTACTATAACAAGAACAGCCAACCAAAAACATCTAAAGGTTCAATACAAGTCCTGCATCGGTATAGCTCCATTGCACGGTTGAAAACTTCAAATCATTACCTTCTTTGATAAATGGTATTCATTTCATTTCTTTGTTCACCATGATGGGAATTCCTTACACAGCTTTATATTACAGACAAGTCATGATGAGGGAGGACCACCGCCTAATTATACAGCTGTTGTGTAACAATATTCATCCCCTTGGCATCATGTTCATGTGGTAAATTATTTTCAGCTAAAAACCTTTGCATTACTTTTGTTAACATGGCTGCTCCATTTTTTTTTTTCAAAAAAGGACCCGTCAGTTTCTATATTGTTCACGTTCTCAGGTACAAAAATGTTGATCTACAGTGATGGAGCAGCCAGGGCCATCATCGACAGTAAGACTGATCAACAGTGAAAAAAGGTCCACCAGTTCCTAAATATGTTGTACACCTCATGTATAGAAAGAAAGATTGTTAGGTGCAGCGTTTTGTGACATCCTTTTGTTGGTTAGGTTCCTTTGCAATTACCTCAAACATTGTTGTAACTAATTTTGCAAATCTTTTGCTTCCATATACAATCATATAACATGCTATATTTTGAACTTGCTGCCCTGTGCGAAGCACGGGGGCACCTGCTAGTAATATATATAGGAGTATATTTTTCTCAAAAAAAGCCACGTGACCAATATTGAGTTACTGACTCGTTGATGGTAGAGAACTTAACGTTTGGACCATGCGGAGCTTTGCACTGCACAAATATGAAATATGCCCAAGAGCAGAGCGCTTTGGTCCAGAAAGTTTTGGTTAGCTTGTCAAAGATGCGTCAGGCATCCCTTCAAAAAATAAAAAAAGAAAAAGAAAAGAAGGATGCGTCAAGTATGCGTTTCGAAGCGTTTTGGTTTTCACATGATGCCGGTCTTGCCGGAGCAGTGCTGACTGTTGACGGCCACTTGCTCACGTACACGTCACCTTTCCTTTGTTCCGCTCCATTTTTCTATAATGGGGGAAAGTAGTGAAGCTTTTTTTAAAATAAAAAAACACAACAATGTCATTTTTTGTTGTTGATCTGATCCCTCTGCCTGAAACAAGATACTAGGGCCTTGTTTAGATGCCTTCCAAATTCTAAATTTTTACACACTCTCTCTCTATCACATCGAATATTTGGACATATGCATAGAACATTAAATATAGATAAAAAAATAACTAATTGTACAGTTTGGTTGTAAATCACGAGACGAATCTTTTGAACCAATATTAGTTCATGATTGACACTAATTACCAAATACAAACGAAAGTGCTACAGATTCTATATTTTTTTCATCTAAACACCCTGTATTACTAGTGTGCTCTAGAGCAACCATCAGGCTTCTGAGCAAGCCTGTGACCCTCGTAGGTTGTTGTCACTCATTACTGCTCGGTCGGACTGACTGTTCTCACGTACACGTACTACAGCGACGGCGACAACACATGTCCAGTCCAGATCTACTGCTGGTCTGCTTGCTGCTAATCTAAAAAAATCTACTGAAACGTAGCCATGTCATGGAGGAGACCGCCGAAGTCAAGGCGGTCCTGGAGGACGGATTCCCATCCGAAGCAGCCGTCCAGGAACTCCATCACCGGATCAGGAGCAGCCGTGTCGTGCCACTCGTGCAGCGCCTGCTGCGCCTCGAACCCGACCTCGGACGACGCCGACGGCGACCACCCTCCCTGCGACATCGAGGCCGGCGAGCCTCTGTTGGTGTCCGCGGACCCCCAGGAGTTGGAGCCGAAGTCGACGACGGCGGGCGGCGCCGCCGCCGCTCCCAGCTGTTGCCACGCTGTGGCCGCGCCCCTGCACGTGTGGTCCCCGTAGTAGGCGATCTCGTACGCCGCCGGCTGGTCCTGCGTCTGCTGCACCCGCCGCGTCGCGTTGCATCCCTGGTCCTTGTGCGCGCAGCGGTAGTAGAGCCTGCAGGCCAGGGGGATCAGAGCAGCACGCATCGGTCAGTCGATTGCCACGTTCGCCACGATGGAATGGAACCGATTGAGCTGAGCCTTCTGATACTACTTGCCTCGGGTGCTTGTGGCCGTTGATGTCCTTCTGCCCGTACTTCCTCCAGATGAAGCCGTCCACCGTCGTGCCGCTGGTCACCTCCTTGGTCGCCTCTGCGCCGCGCGCCCTGTGAAATTGAACGGCGAAGCCTCTTTTGTTACTCATATCCTCACAGTTGGCAAACAAGAAACAGAGAAGCCTGTTGTGCAAGAGGGAGGGAGACGGCAACGGCAGCCCCACGCACCTTCTCTTGAGTGGCGGCCCCGGAGGAGGAGGAGACCAGCTGGCCGCGCCTCCCGCCGCTGCTGCGTCTTGGTGGTACTCGGCCGCCGCCTTCCTCTTGCGCCCGCTGGTGGCGGCGGCGGTGGCCCTGAGCGCGTCGATGACGCGGCCGCAGCAGCGGAGGATCTCGGCGGCGAGCTCCTGGTGCGGTGCCGCCGCCGCAGCCGGGGACGCGGCCCGGAGCAGGTCCCCGAGGTGCGCCGCGGACTGCTGCCCCATGGTCATCAGCTCCAGTACCACTGCGGCCGGGGTGTCCAGCGTCATGGCTGCCGCTCGATGCTAGCTTCTTGGATCGACCGATGCGTCTGCTAGAGTGCGGCAAAGTTGCCTCACACTCTCGAGGGGTCGAGGCTCACTCGATGGTGTTGGTCTCCAGGTCCGTCTCTGTGGCCTGCGGCTGCGGGCGGAACCGCCGAGGGCCGACGAGACGAGAGTAGCAAGACTAAGATGCAGAGGCAGTGAGCTTGCCGCACTCCATATTTATAGACCTCTCGTCTCGTCATCCCAGGACTGTCAGCAAGCCAAGTAATCCGAGTGAAGGGAAGCCGCGAGGAAGCCGCAGGAAGCGGTCCACGAGCGTAGCCGCTATGCGGCAAAGGCGGCAAGGCCCATCTGCTCTGCTCTCTGCTGCTCCTTTCTCTGTGACGCTCTCTGCTCCTGATTAGATAGAACTGTAGAGCACAGTACATACGCAGCCGAAGCCCCTGAGCTGCAGCTACACGTAACACGCTGGCAACATCTCAGATGATCGTTAAGCCTCGGCAAAATACCCGATACCCATTACCCGTATCCGAATTATCCGAACTCGGACCCAAACTACCCGAACCTGAGGTATCCGATCCTAAATTTGGATAGGAATTCTGATTACCTAAAATAAGTTTGAGTAATTCGGGTAATATCTCCCGGTACCCGAACTACCCAAACTACCCGAATATGTAGTGTCTTTGTGTTTTTGATATGTTGTCAGTTGAGCACTTGAACTTATCACTTTATTAGTATATGATTCTCTTTCTTTGAACAAGTGACTGTAATATATTATTCTCTGCAAATTGCTGTTGAAATTTTTATACAAACCGCTGCTGAAATTCTGTATAAAATTGCTATAAAAGTTTTATACAATTTGCTCTTTTATGTGAATTCGGGTATACCTGAACCCGAACCCGAACCTGAATTATCGGGTATCCGAAATTTCGGATAATGTTTTTTCAGGATGAATATCAGATAGCAATTTTTATTATCCGAATTACCTGACCCGAAAAAATCGGGTAACGCGAATGACCAGGCCTGACAATTTAAACTATGAGAAGATGCAGTATGCACACCGAGTAGATAGATTACGGTCACCGATAGTACGCTAATAATCTTATTTAGATACGCTCGCACGCGGGCCGGGTGACCCGGAGCCCGATGTCAAATGGAACAGTACATACGTGGCCGTACATGGCGATGCCGTGGTGGTTAGTACCAAAACGTGTTTGCGCCCCTGTTTATACCACAATAATACGTGCGCACGCCAGTGTATATATAGGATAGATATATACGCAGGACAGGGCCTGGGGGACTGAATGAAGCGTTTGCTGCACGTCATATATACTCACATGGGTTCAGTTGAGCTCAGTCCAGTGTGTACGTATGTCTCTCTCTGACTCTCTCGCTCGCTCGCTCGCTATTACTACTACCAAGCTCTTGTATTAGTGCTTCATCAGTGTTCGTATCGCTCGAATATGATTTGATTAAGGATTGGCCCCCCATGTGCGGAACGCGTGGTCACCGGTTCCGCGGTCGCTGCTTGCGTAGCATCGATACCGTCACTTGATAATAACCCGCGCGCCGAACGAGCAACGCCGTGTGCGTACGCGATTCCGTTCCGAGAGGCAGAAATAGAAAGGCAAGTGCCCCACGTTCGAAGGGAAAAAGGAAAACGGCCAGTGCATGCCCCGGGGGGCCGGGACGGGCGTCGAGCGAGGTCAACATGCATGCACGGTTCCCATAATCCGATCAAGCAGCAGCTCTCTGCCGAAGGTTCGGTGTCAACTGAAACTCCGGTGATCCATCTCATCTCATCCCGAGTTCAGTGTACCTGCTGTGGTAGGCGAAAAGCCACATATATTTGGAGCCCTAATATAAAAACCAGACTAAGCCAAAAAGAAGGGTTCACCGTAGCCGCGTGTAGTTATCCGGATATGAACACTACTGCATTTCCTAAAGCATCGCGGAAATGATCATCCTTTTTAAGACAGGTTGCCGTTTGCACGACAGGATCGAAATATATACTCCCTCTGTCCGGTAATACAGTTTATTCTAGGAATTTTAAGACAAATCAAGAGAGAACATAAATGACGCATGTACCATCATTTTATTTCCTAATCAGACGCTATCATCAACATGATTAATGGTTATTGGTTGATAAACGAAAATTATTTAATGCAAAATTGATTTTTGTCCTATAGAATACATTATATTTGAGGACAAATTTTAAATGCTAGAATGCACTATATTACATGACGGAGGCAGTATGTGCTTAATAACACGGCTGACATGTTATCAGCGCGCCCGGGGCGTGAGAATACTAAGCATACGGTCTTTTGAGAATCTAACATACTATAACTAAGGGGAATCCCACTCTCATATATGCTTTGAGTAGCGTGATTAGGTTCCACACTACAGGTGGGGTGACCGGTTAGGCCCACGCTTTCTCACTTGACTTCCCAACATTGCTCTTGAGTGCTACTGCTACTGCTACTGCTTGACCTTCTTTTTCTATATCTTTCACGAATAAAAAGCATTCGGGACTGGACATCATGTGTTACGATTACGTCGATGCTGATGATCATAGGATGTTTTTATATTCCTTATTACATTATATTAATGGTGCAATTAGTAGGGATTCAGATTCTCATAGGTCGTAGCTAGAAACAACTTGGCCAGGGTTATTCGAGAGACAAGTTTCATCTTTTTGGGCTCTCTACTAATTGAAAGAAGTAGATGAGCAGAGCCAAGGCGACTTGAGAGGAGGTATGTTTAACATAATGTTCTATTACCCATACCCACTAAAGCCTGATTAAGGACGATACTATGATAGATGTGGTGCACTGTTCAGCACACCCCAAAACCCAAACAATTACTCCCTCTATCCCGAAATAAATCAATTTCTGGAGTTATAACAAATTATCTTATAAGTTTAACCAAATTTATAGAAAAAATTCAATATTTATGACATCAAATTAGCATAACTAGATACACCATGAAATATATTTTCGTAATCTACTTGTATGATGTCATAAATGTTGTTATTCTTCGTTGCAAAAGTTGGTCAAACTAGTTAGACTTAGGATGACTCTAGAAGTTAATTTGTTTTAGGACCGAGGGAGTACATAGTTGTGGCTTTGCAAAGATCGTCCTTTGTTGGGTTGATTTTTGAAAACATTAGCTAGTGGATTTTTTGAATTTGAACTTGAGCTAACACTGAAAGGAACGATAGCTTTACTTGCCATAAACTACTCTCTATGTCCCTAAATATCTGTCGTTTACGCTTCCCAAGAAACAACTTTGACTAAATATGTATTAAAAAATATTAAATTTATAGTACATAATTAGTATCATTAGAAAGATCTTTGAATCTAGTTTTTTAATAAATTTATTTGGAGATACAATTATTGCACACATTTTCTATAAATCGAGTCAAACTTGTGGCATGCACACCAACGGCGACAGATATAAAGGGAGTATGACCTAGAGTTGTCGCGCTAGGTTTTCAATCCAACTTGCCCAGATGGTAAGACCAGCTTATTATAGAACGTTCCAATTGAATTCCTGCATGTGAAACGAAACAAAACAGTTGTACCTGTAGTTAACTGCACGCGTACATACAAAACTGCGCTCAAAACTCTTAATTATATTTGAACGACTAGACAATCAAGGTCTGGGCAAGAAATTTGTTCGTCGTCTATATATGTTCGAGTTTTGACCAAAATATAGGTCGGCAAGTTAGAGACATACTCATAACTATAAACAATCGGAGACGTACGCCGACCTGGGAGAAATTCTCTCTTCCATTAGCGACGAACTGACGACCAGGTGTGATGGTGTGTTAGTTGGAATTGCCACATAATTCCTCCAGGAAATGAAGCACGGTTGCCGTCAGCTAGCTAGGTTGGCGAGTCAAAGGCCCCAAGGGCCAAGGCTGAATCAGAGCGCTGCTCGCTACTTGCATTTGCGCAGTCTTACGCGGTGATTTAGCGAGACCTCCAGTGATTGGCTGTGCCTAATCAGCTCATTAGCTTTCATATCTCACGTACACGCGCATCAATCACCCGGCCGGCCACGCAGCTCATCCAAAGGGCAAAAGTATAGTTGTTTAATTTCCCTTTTTCATGCTAGGTCTTCTTCCCCTTTGAATCGGTCCGGAAGCACTCCAAAACGGTGCCAGGCATCTCGATCAAGCCGACTGCATACACATACATATGGATGGGCTGCGATTGAACTGTAGCCAGTAATCAAGGCCCAGTTTAGATGCAAAAAATTTTGCAAAAGAACAGTAGATTTCCCGTCACATCGAATCTTTGGATGCATGCATGAAGCATTAAATATAGATAAAAAATAAAACTAATTACACAGTTTAGACGAAATGGACGAGACGAATCTTTTAAGCCTAATTAGACCATGATTGGACACTAATTGCTAAATAACAACGAAAGTGCTACAATTGCATTTTGCCAAAAAATTTACCAACTAAACAAGGCCAGCTGCTGTGTGTGCTGCCGTTAATGGAGACATGCATGTGTCGGAGGCAGACAGGCATATCCCATGCGCGAGTGCAGATAGAACTGTGACTGTTTTAGTAACGCGGGATAAATGTTTGTGTTCCGGCGAAAGCAAGCTAGGAGGCGGCCGATTCATCATGAATAATAGCCGCAACAGCAACAGCGCAACAGCAACAGCAGCAGAAGAAAAGCTGCGCATGGACAGGACAGGCTTGTTGCCCACCGTACCGATATCTCCGTCAGAAACAAGGGAAAGGAAACTTCTGGCCGCAACAGTACAGTAATTGGTGGTCAATCATGCAGTGGCGAACAGGAAAACGTGTCGCGATAATACAAAGCCGGGTGAGCCTATTAGAGACCGGCCGGTTGAGTGGTCCCAGCATCACGGCTACTAACCTTTTCGGTCGCACGTGTAGCACGACTGGTGGGGTTCAACGACGGGCCGGGCGGGGTTCATCGAATGATCCTGGGATTACGGATAGATCAGGGTTAAAAAAAAATGGATGAGAAGGATTGGTGGCTAAAACAAATTTGCCAGCAACCTGTGAGGAGCAAATATGACGTCCAGTAGTATCCATGTACAGATACGATACGAATACCAACGTAGTACTTGAAGTTGTCAACATTCCTCGGAGGAAAAATGGAGTCGTCGTTGTCGTCGTCAATGTCAACATGAGCTGTGTACAGTGTACGTGCTGGTACATTGACCACAAATTCGTCCTTCTAAAATGTGGGCAAAGACGTCTTAATTCTTAACTATAGGCAGCATAGCAACAAGAAATTTGTTACAGGTCGGAGACCTGCTACCAGTTGGGGTAGCCACCTCTGCAAATAGTGATCAATTTGGGTCAGCCGTCTCTGTAAATCGGATTTCTAGACATATCCTTACGCAGCTCCGTACTATACTACCAGTTGGGGGTACCCGCCTCTACAAATAACGACTAGTTGGGGGTAACCGTCTCTACAAATCGGATTTCTAGAGATATCCTCACGTAGCCCCGTACTATACTACCAGCCGGGGGTATCCGCCTCAACAAATAGCAACCAGTTGGGGGCAGCCGTCTCTACAAATCGGATTTGTAGAGACATCCTCACGCACGCGCCATCGCTAGTTACATGATTTTCGTGCGAAAAATGTGTGCTTCACAGCCGCGGGGACCGAACCCACGATATGTGGCCCTAACCACACCACCCATACAATACTGGTGTCCAAATGAGATATCCATCCTCCTCAATTTATCTTCGTCTAGTTTTAAAATGAGTATTTGGGATCCAAAACAAATTTATGAAAAAGTTGTCAACTATAAAATTTTATAAGTTTTCGATATTTACAACTTTGGTTTTGGTCATTTCTCCATCAGAGGTCGTTTGGATATTTTGAATTTCAAATGTAAGACAATCAAACATAATTTTCCATATATAGATGAATTCAAATGAAAAAATTTTCAACTACAAAGTTCCATAACTTTTGGAGGTCTACAACTTTTATTTTAGCCGTTCTCCATCCGAGATCGTTTAAAAAATTCAAATTTCAAATGTGAGGAAATTCAAATATAATTTTCCTTGCATAGATGATTTCAAATCAAAAAGTTATCAACTACAAAGTTGTATAAATTTTTGAGATCTACAACTTTTATTTTTGTTGTTTCTCCATCTAAGATCGTTTGAAAATTCAAATTTCAAATGTACGAAATTCAAACGTAATTTTCCATGCATAGATGATTTCAAATGAAAAAGTTACCACCTATAAAGCTACATAACTTTTCGAGCTATACAACTTTAATTTTGGTCGTTTCTCCATCCAAGGTTATTTGAAAATTTTGAATTTACTATGTAGCTCCTATTTATCGAGACAACTGAAATCAATTTCTAGAGGTGGCTACAAATAGAGCTGCCTCTAAGTATCGATTTCTAGAGAAGGCTCATTTTGGGCATTTGTATAGGTGGCTGGGAATAGCAGCCGCCTCTAAAAATGCATTTCGAGACGGCTCGTTTTAGAGGCCACGATACAGACAGCTCAATTTTCAGCCGCCTATAGGATAAGAGGCCTCCCGTTGCTACAAATCGAATTTGCAGTAGTGTTAGACTAGCTGACCAACTAGGTAAATTAATTCTCGATGGTCACGTTTTGACATATGGCAATTGTAGCCCAACTGTGACTGTTGGCTTTTGTACTAAATGGCCGATAGTGAACTCTTTCTCTAGTAGTTGTAAACAAAACTGTTGCACAACCATTCCTATCACGATCCGTGTGCTCCGCAGATTCACATCATATCATCTTCCTTTGCAAGGTAGAAGGCAAAACCATTCCTATCACCATCGATCAATGTGCTACAACTCTCCGTGGCCATGCCCTTTCACCCCTCTCTCTCTTTTGTGCAGCAATTTTTGGTAACATTCACCTCTTTCTCTTTCTCTCTCCTTTGAGCAGCAATTTTGTTTACAACAGTTGGAGAAAGAGTTCACTATCGGCCATTTAGTACACAAGCTAACAATCAATTAACAACAGTTGGGTATTACTACAATTGCCATGTGTCGAAACGAGATCATTGGAAATTAATTTACCCAGTTGACCATCTAGTCTAATGCCCAACTGATCAACGACTAATTGTCAATAATACTTTATATGGTTGGCTATTTGATATAAAGACCGACCGTGCAACTTGTAACCATTGGTAACACATTAACCGTTAGGCATTCACAGTTTCCCCGATTACTCGTTGGCCATTGTTCTTGCCTTTTGGTATTCGTTGTTTCTAGTACGTAGTGAACCTATGAGGAACAAAGAAGATGTTCAGTAGTATCCATGTATAGATACGGATACCAACGTAGTACTTGAAGTTGTCAACATTCCTTGGAGGAAAAATGTAGTCATCGTCGTCAAATGCCAACACGAGCTGTGTACGTGCTGGTACATTGACCACAAATTCGTCCTTGTTCTCAAATGTGGGGAAAAGACATCTTAATTCTGGATCAAGGAATTTGGTACTGGTCTGAGACCTGCTACTACTACCAGCATCAATGTAGCTGACCAGCTGCTGTACTATTTCTATTCTTTTAAAGAGTATATGCGTTCTAGAAGCAACTAACAAAATTAGTTGTAAAAGTTCTTTTTAAATATATCTTCCTATTACCCTATTATGTTTTTCCTCAAGTTATATCTCCTGATTGTATAATTCTATGTGTCTAGATAAAATAAATATTTATGAGAACTGTTGGCTTTATGATGAATCTTCCTTTTATCTTCAATTTAGAGAATCTTCCTTTTAACCGTTAGACTTGTTCGAAATGAAGAAAAGAAAGAAAGAGGTTAAAGATGATTTATTGTTTTTAAGCCAACATCAAGGCCTATAATTTTTTAAACCAACATCAATCTCTAGAAGTATCCCAATTTTTTTTGTCGACAATTGGCGAACTGTGCCTCCCTATATCTAAATCCTCTGACTCCGCCCCTACTTTTTTAGTATATAAAAAACAAATTGGTGGATTTTACGGACCTGGCTAGGGCTAGGTCCGATTTAGCGCGCTTCATTCCATAGTTGATTTGATGTTCAAGCAGAAAGTATTGAATCAATTGATGTGATGTGATCGTTAAAATTTTCTGGATGTTTACAATCCCATGTCTAGTTTCTCAATTTGGAAAGATATATGCTCATGATAGGGTGATATTGAAATGAGAGCCATATATTCTTCTTGTTGAGGTAGCTCTCATCTTCTAGTTGTACTAAGTGGCTGTTTGGCGTGGCTTTCTAAGGGCTCTGACTCTATCCATAGTTTACTGGTTAGCATTGTTTCACAATTTAGCAAAAATATACTCCAACTTAGATACTCTAAAAATGAACAGAGAGAGCCGTCCGTGAAACTAATATGGATGACTTCACCGCCTCCTTATTATTACAGTATGTAGTAGTGCTATAGTGATGCTAGGAGCCGGAGTCCAATAATAGAGCCACGCCAAACAAGCTCTTATAAAACGACTTACTGTACGGTCCTGCCGAGTCTACAACTCCGCGTGAGCCGTGGAAGCGGAACGTGCCCCCTGTTGGCTGTCTACCGCCACCAAACCAGCACTCCAGCTCGTTCTGAGCTGTGCAGCTGCCGCGAGACTTCTTCCCGGCCTCGCTAACAGGCCTTCCTTCTTCTTCTATATAAAAGCGGAGGACGCCTCTTCTTCCTCTACTTCTGCCCAACGGCGCCCCAACCCCTCCTAAGCTTTGCCAAGCTTGCTTTTGTGTACTCTGATCGAGATTTTCCTTGCCAACAAACAAAACTAACACGGATTCGCACAGGCCAAAGCACAACGAGCTCGCACAGTCCGGCTGCTGCTGCTGCACAAACAACGGACTCTCACAGCCCGGCGGCCGGCTCGCAGCCATGCAGACGCAGTCCCGCCTCGCTGTGAGCGGCAGCGGCAGCGGCAGCAACAGCAGCTCGGCCTCGGAGGACGAGCACGAGGCGGTGATCCGCGGGCTGACGCGGGGACACGAGCTGACCGCGCAGCTGCGGGCGGAGGCCCTTCGCGCGCTGCGCGGGCAGGGCCAGGCCGAGGCCACCGCCGCATTCATCCTGCAGGAGGTGTCCCGCGCCTTCACCGTCTGCTTGTCTATCATGAGCTCGCCTGCCCGCGGCCCGCCGTCCCAACCACCGTCGGCGACGATGGAAATGCCCGCGCCGCCTGCCCTGGCCCCGCCGCGCCGGAGCCGGGACGACAGCATGCCAAGAGAGTGAGTTGTCCGCTGCCCGCCCTGCCTGCGCAACAGACAAATGAACCAGCTCCCACTGGTGGCGGTGGGGGCGATGCTTAATTTGTTCTAACAAATTATTGCACGCTGATCTAGCTAATCTGTCGCGGTTGTTCGCTTGTGCATTTTGCTCGGCACAGGCGAAGGACGACATCCTCGCCGCACTACGATGGGTACCAGTGGAGGAAGTACGGCCAGAAGAGGATCACCAAGACGCAGTTTCCGAGGTCCATAACATCCCCCTTCCTACTTACTAGCATATACTAGCGCTTCTTGCTAGCTTAGCCAAAAAAAAAAAATTAACTACTTCATTAGTCCTGAAACATAATGGATGTATTATTTTCAGTTGTTTTAATTCAAATCATCTTAATTTTGATCAAATTTGTAATGAAGAATATTAATTTCTACGATATCAAAGAGATCAATTATGAAAATACATTTCATAATAATCTAATGAAGCTTATTTGATGCCGTAAATACCTTTTTATAAATTAGAACAAATTTAGCTTAGTATAAAGGAAAATCTACTGTATTTCACGACGGAGTTAGTATATATACCGTGAGCGTTCTACTCGTGGAGTGCATATATATCTAGTACCAAACTAGTGTAACCTGCAATAATAGGCCCGCCTTAAAATAACCCTACACCTCCAATAATTCAGCAATGCCGCTATAGAAGAAAAGGGTAAGTTTGCCCTGTTGCTGCAAGCAGGGTAAAGACTAGTGAGCGTGACGCATCTAGAGGTAGGCAGCGTGCTGGCAGCGGTGTTCCTGTGGATGGACGGGAATGGGATTGGATGTGGATGTTGTCGTGGATAGCGAGCGTGGCACCGGGAACGCAAGAGACAAGCGTGAAAAGCCGCTCGAGTTGACACGCACGGACGCACCCCGGCCGTGTTCGCCTTTAAAGATTCTTGATCGGCCAGCAGAACGAATCGCCCACACATTTGAAAACCATCTAATAAAAAGTTTGATTAGGCCTCTACTCTAACAAAAGCTGTTGATTAGAGATAATTCTGATGTTGACGCATGTTTATCTTCCAAGTAAACTAGGCATGCTTTTTCTTTTTCTACATTTGTTTTTCTTGACCAGCTTTTTGTCCCCGAAAGTAACATCGCCGCGCGGTGTACTTCTCGTGTGCGTAGATTAGTTCTAGTACGTGCTTTGCTGTTACCACTGTGATTAATTTTGCCCATGCGGCCATGTGTGGAACTACGACTAATCTTGTAGCTTAGACCTAGGTAAGTGACGTGTAGTACCAGTAGCATTTTACTCGAGGCATCTTCCTTACGTCACAGCTAGTGACGTCGGATGCGACAGTTCCTGTCTTTATTAGCCACCATGTGCTGGGATGGATAGGCTGACCTGATTCCAACAAGTAAGCGTGTTGTCCTGCCTGCTCTGCTCAGGCCACGTTTAGTTTCCAAAAATTTTCAAGATTTTTCGTCACATCGAATATTTAGACATATGCATGGAGTATTAAATGTAGACGAAAAAAACTAATTATATAGTTTGGTAGAAAATCATGAGATGAATCTTTTGAGCCTAATTAGTCTATAATTGAACACTAATTGATAAATACAAACGAATGTGCTACAGTAGCCAAAGTCAAAAAAAAAATCGCGAGCTAAACACACCCTCACTTTTGTACCTACTTGCTGCGCAGGTGCTACTTCAAGTGCAGCTTCCACCGCGAGCGCAACTGCCGGGCCACCAAGCAGGTGCAGCAGTGCAGCGGCGGCGACCCGCCCCAGTACGTCGTCATGTACTTCAACGAGCACACGTGCGACGCGGCGGCCTGGGAGGCCCCCGCGGCGGCGGCGGCGAGCTCGGGGATGATGCCGCTGGACGACCTGTCCGCGCTGGTGGCACGCCATCAGGGCCAGGGCGCCCGCGCGCTGCTGGACGAACGCGGCGTCCAGGAGGAGCACGAGCGCCGGCTGCTCGTCTCGTCGCTCGCCTGCGTGCTGGGGGGCCAGCAGCAGTCTCCTGCGGGCAGCGCCGTTAACGTGGGGCATGAGCAGGAGCAGGAGCCGCCGCCGCGGGCCCGCACGCGCGACGCGCCTGCGCCTGCGCCTGCGGGCGTTGACGCGCCCGGTGAGATGCCGCGCATCATTGACGAGGACGTGGCGGGGCTGGATGTCATGGACTACGATGTGACGGACGCGCTGTGTTTCGGCGATTCCTACGACCTACCTGGCGACGGTTTCTCGTTTTGATGAGGGCGCAGCGCAGCCGCGTAGGCGCACCACATGCATCTTCTCGCGAAACGTACGTGTCAGGCCCGAGATAGTTTAATCGGGCGAGACGGATCACTGAAACTTTGGTGTGCGTGATCGATAATGACTGCTACAGATATTATATACATAGAGCATATGCGTACGTACCGCGTCGTCATAGAATACTTATTACCTAGCATAGCAGTAGTGACTACAATTGCCTAGCTTACAGCCGGGGTTTGCGTCTCTCCAGTTAAGTTTTGGTCAGGCTGGCGTGATTAATTTGCAAGTGCCTGATTTGTTAATCAGCACGTATACTACTAGTATGTAGAACTATCAATTGATGTCATGTAGTTCCTTTTTTTCGTTTCACTATTACAGGTGTGCAATGTTTTACATGTATCACTATGGATAAAAAGAAAAAAGACCTGCATATTCTTTTTTTTTGTCAATTTTGTTAGTTTGTTAGTCGTCTTATGACAATCCAATGATCGACTAGTGACCATTCCACCACCTCATGTCAGCCAACCGATCAATGCACACCCACCACCCTCTCCTATCTCCCACAAACCAACACGCTCAACATCAGTCCAATCCCCAACTATGGTTACTAGGCATCAGTCCAACCGAACCAAACCAATGGGTTCTTTGGCTATTTTGGAAGTCGGACATCTAAAATCAGAGACCAATCAGTTAGTTCTAAAACTTAGGACCGAGTAAGTTTGGTCTTGGTTAGTTTGGTCCGATCTCAGTAGTGACCAAACTAACCGGACCAGACTAACAAGTAACAACCACTAAATAGCATCAATATTTTATTTTGATTTCAAGGCAAAAATGACAAGAAAACATATAGATCAAACAAAATGATAAGAGTGATATAAACGCACTAGAATGAATATTACATCAGTAATAATAGTTCAAAGTACGCATTATATCAACAAAATCCAAAATGTTTGGTTACCCGAGACATATAACCAAACTAACCGTAATAAGTTTGGGTAGTATGGACTCAGGACCAAACTAGTAACCGAAAACTTCGGTCTCAGTCTTGGTTAGTTTGGTTCAGTCTTCGGTCAATTATGACCAGCCCTAATGGTTATCTACTCCTTACCCTTTATCATCACTTGACTTTTACTGCCACATTGGTGGCATTTTTTCTAATCACACTACACGACGTCAATCACTTAAAGAGTAACACTATTAAATTCTAGAATAAATCCAAAACATATGAGCACATATGTCATGTCAAGGACTTGTGTCGATGTCGGTAGATTTCACCATAGGCAACCTAATTAATCGAGTTACGCTCAGTTTGCCATAGGTGGCTCAAGTTGTTGCCTCTTGCTTGCCATATCATCGGTAGCCTCACAAGCCCTTCCACCACACCTCATGATGGTATATCCTCTTCCTTCGTCAAGAATTACGCACAAACATAGGGATGGAAGCTAGATTCATTTATCGAGCTAGGTTAGACAAGCCACAATGTGGGTCTTCTACCGATTCTTGGAACCCAACTGTCTTGGAAACCCACTATGGTATCCAGTATTGGAAAAAAAAAATGATTCCCAACATTGACACTTCTTCTCTACTCGATGCATGATGGCTCATGGGCCCGCATGGCAGTCAATGCAAATACACTTTGCAACACACAAGGTGGTACATTTTCTGCTTGCTTGTTTGTAACATATGGGGCCCACATCAATGCTTACAAATAGTAGCTAAAGCTGAAATGGAATTCCTATGATTGGGTGATGTTTCAAACATCAAACACGCTATGAATAGTCTTATCTAATTCCATCAACATTTGACAGATGCTTTGAAATAACTTTGTTTCATAGAAGATAACCCCAATGGAACAAGTGAATTCGTCTCTTACAAAGGGAATATAATCCATAAATGGTCACCCCAACCACAATGTACGGCATAAGGTATGTCAAATGAAACCAAATTTCTGAAACAAAATTGACCCTCTGTTTTGATAGTCTTAGGATATATTTGGCCACCACAAATAATTCCTATATCAAAAGATACCATTATCATGTATAACGATGAAAAAATCACATAAATTTTCACTAATATCATTATCAATATCATTTGCCATATGCTGGTACAAGTGCACAGGACTTGAATCATGTACAAATATATGAGAGAAAACATCACTGTTGAACTAAGGTATATTCCATTTCCACATGCTTCTATTGGGGAAGAACAAAAACTTCCTAACTTCAATCATCCTCACTAGCACTAAAGATGTAATCACCTCAAAGTCTAAAAGCGGGCAACAATATAATAAGTCACAACAGAAGTAATCAATGTGAACCACTTAAGAGCAAAGCTATTTGAAGGAGTGTGCTAGGATTTCATGCGGATAGCTATATAATTTTCCTATGCAGCAATACAACATGTAGCAAGTATGTTATCTCATATGCAAGTTTCCATCTCAAGGGTATTCTCACCAATATGGACGGAAAGTCCAAAAAATCCCAGATCTAGCCGATAAGGAAACAAAACATATCTCAGCATTATCTCATCGGATGAAAGAAGACACATCTCAACAGAATAGAAGGTCGAATATTATAGTAATATAGTTAGGGTAACAAACACATGACTAAGGGTGCACCTATATGAACAGTTCAAATTATATAGAGTCTGTAAAACTTTACCTACACAAAGCATGCTTAGTGCGCGTATGACCATCATAGTGATCCAGTATCATCCTTGGTGCTAATCCTAACTAGTCTTGGGTTGAGCCTTGTCAGTCCTTGACATATGGAATGCACGTTTACATAGGTCCATGAAGCATGGTTATACCAACTTAACCCTAATCAATTTGACCAAGCAGCTCTCTCTAAAATGTGCACAAACACTAATGTACCTATTACAAGTAACCGCCACTAAACTCCTCAAGTCCGGAGGATGCTCAAAGTACCCACCATAGTAGGTATGATCAATAGGGGGTTACCAAGTCCATACCACCCATGATGATAATGCCCTAATTAATCGTTCTTTTTTTTTCTAGTATACCAAATGATATGAGTAAACAAAGGGGCATTCCCTAATCAGCTTGACTTGCATGGACATGCATTCACATGTTCATATAAGATTTTTAAAAAAAGAAGTTCAGATTTTCAATGTCGTCTATGCCGCCTCCCCCCGAGGCACGGAATCATGAAGCAGAGTGGGAGATTCAACTAACTTTATCCTTTTAAGAACATCCTTTTGTTCTTTATACATTATTAAAATTCGTGTGGCACTTTACCGGTCATTTATTCCATGTATAATAATAGAACTTGAGCATGTTCTTAGGGGGCCCAACCGTGGAAACACATGCTTAAATGATAAATGGGCAGCCCTTTGATGCAAGTGGTTATACACATGTATGATTAAGCGCGATAGCATAAGGAAAAAGTCGAAAAAGGAGGGACATGGCTCATCATGGCCCCTTTCGGCCTCTGATCGAGTACTCATACTACCACACTAGTCACTAGACCAGGAAATCAAAAGCACAGCCAAAACAGAAGGCGTGCTGCTGGAATTCAACAAGATAGCGCTGCAACATGAAGACAAGACCCTGCGTGCATTCTCCAATGATTACGACCGTTGCCATGGTGACTTCCCGGTCTGAGAGGGAGCAAGTTCTCGCTTTTGCTGCTGATGGAGGTACCAGTGCGTTGCAGCTTTTGAAAAAAAACAATGTGAGTTGCAGTTTGAACGGGCCAAATTTATTGTAGTAGTAGTAGTACAGTACAGTATATAAAAAGAAGAGTACTCTAAAAAGAAATAAAGGAGCAGCAACATGGACAATCTGGTACTACGTGGACGTGGTTACTGGTGTGAACGCGGTCTGCCGCTATAAACCCGCGTCAGACGTCACCCGAGTACTACCCGACCACGCAGATCATACATCCACTACGGCTTGTCGGTCTGCGCGCCCAGCTTTCGGCTGACACCGATGAGCAGCCGGATCCATCTGGGGAATGGGGTGCTGAGCTCTGACGGTGACATCAGGGACGCGGGCGTCACGCTGCGGCCGCTACGTCGACGTCATGCGTGTCTGCGTTCGCCGTTCGCGTTCCGTGCGTGCTCCTCCCCACCTGCGGCCCGGATGGCGAAGTGTGTGGATGATGGCGAAGCCCGGCGGCTCCCGCGGGGTTAGTTTTCAGCGCGTGCAAAACATTGAGCGGTAGGAGTATTTCACAAGAGAGACCGTCCCATAAATAATCCTCGCTCGTCGGAATCGGAAGCTTCGGTTTGTCCATGAACTTGCTCGAAGAGGCGCGGCCTGATCTGCTTGGAGCCAACAACGTGTAGCAGCAACAGGAGATTCTTTCCACCCTGTGAGAAAGAGAGAACTGATTCACGGATTCCATATTTCCAGTCCACAGTGACAGATACGGTCGGTTCCATGCATTGCCACTGCCCGTCCCCGTCCCATTTTCGATCAACGTCAAGAACCATCAATTCTGAGAAGTTTCGTTTGGCTTGCTAGGCGTGCATGCCGCACACCATCGCACTTCACACTCACTGCCGGTCTTCGTCAACCTCGGCTCAGTTGTGTGCTGTAGAGAGCGAGAGGGGCGGAAGTCACAAGTCAGTCCTTTGGTTAAAAAAATGTTAAGTGGGTCGGTTAATTCGATCAGCCCGCGGCCCGAGATGTGCTGAGGCCGTGCTGCCGTCGCCCTCTAGCATTCCCTTCCAGGCCCAGCCCATAAGGAACGATGTGATGACTGGCAAGAGAAGAGAATGCAATTTTGCTCCCAAAAAAAATACTACTACTACCGTTTCAGACTTCAGTGTTTGCATGCACGTATCATCACACACTCTTGTCTTTTGTCTCTCACGCACGGCTATAAACACAGGGTCCGTCACGCATGGTGGTCACGGCTCACGACACTCACAACTATGTACTCATAAAGTGACCCGACACTGATCCACGGTACTCTCGACAACACCGACTGCCTACTAAGTACTTCAGGACACTCGATCACGCACTCACGCGCGCTAGCTCTAGCCACGTATAGCGAGTCAGCGGCCGGCCGTTTGTCTGCCGGTCGGCTCCATCAGCCATCGCTCGTGTTGGTCTGATGTTATCATCAGTGATTGCAGTCACTGTCACCATCAGTGATTCTGCTTGCTGCAGCTTCCATGCAGCATGCTTTTGCGAAACATGGCTATATTTGTGGGCACAGTGCCATTATTACCCTCAACGCCAAGCACCCGCGGAGGTGTGCCGCGGCCACACTGTGTCCGCGAGCCGGGCGACCTCCACGTGCATGTCGCGGTGGCCTATCAGCTGATCCTGATCGGCCTCCCCCACCGCACAAAACGACGAGGGATCCCAGCAAAAGTCCGTGTCGTCGATCATCGTCGTCGTCATCGCCCCACCATCTTCCGCGGCGCCCACGCTCGCCGAGTGTCCGGCGGAGGCCTGCATCGGCTGGGGCAGGTACGACGCTGCAGCAGGATCGCTTGCGCCCGCTTCGGCTGCTGGCGGCCACGGGGACGGCGACGGCGACGGCGCGGCTACGCTGATGACGGTCGCGAGGCACGAGACGATGGTCTCGTTCTCTTGGGCGCTGCCGCCTCCGCCGCCGCCGATGCGGGGGAACGACGACGACAGATCGTCGAACAGGACGCCGCCGTCGTCTCTCGCGGTGTCCACGACCCCGAGGTCGCGGTACCGGTTCGTGGCCCGGGGCGACGCCATCCTAGCAGCGTCGCAGTTGGCAATTGCACGGAGCAGATGGCACGTGTGCTCGTTCACGTAGGTGACCTCGAACATGGGAGGCGACAGCTGGCCCCGGCTGCCGTCCTGCTGCTGCACCTTGTTCTTCGCTTCGCAACGCCGGTCGCGGCTGCACCTGAAGTAGTACCTGCAGAGTGCAGAGATTGCCAGCTACGATTAGGAAAGTTTGCTTCTGATTGCTATGGCCCTCGCGCATTCATTGTTTCCAAAACAGGACAAGGGACGACCATACTGTACTAGGGATGGATGCGGTGGTGGTTAAGCTTGACCATGCATGTTGACGACGCAAGTCAAGTCGTCGGCCGGCTGTGCAAGCGTGCATCTCATTGTGTTCCAGATGACGGCAGTGAAATAGACTTAGTCGCGTGGTTAAGTTACTAATTACTATGAAATGGCTTGGACATTACATGTGTAATGTGTTTTGCAGGTAATCAAGCGTGGCTTGCTTTGTAGTAGTAGATGGCGCACGAATTTCTATAAGTACCAAAGACTTCTTTTTGCAGGATATATGCACCATAATTCCAGCAGAATTCTTATGAAATTCCCTTTTTACATTGACTAGGGGCGCTGCTCATTAGTCATTACAAACACCAGCAATTATTGGTTAAACTAGGTGTTTATTATTCATAGATCATAGATCGAGCCAGCCTCTTCGGATGGCGACCTTTCAGAGAACATGACGCTTTTACTGTATCTAAGGGCCTATTTGGATCCACCAACTAAATTTTAGCTGGCTAAATTTACTACTATGGAACGGCATAGTAAAAAACCAGCTATAGTTTAGTTGTTTCAACCTAGCTAAACTCAGTTAAAGTTTACTTGAGTCTTTTAGCTAGAGGATCCAAACACCCCCACTAAATATTAGCTAGGAGAATTTTTAGCTAACTAAAGTTTAGCTTTGAAATTTTAACGAGCTTAAATCATACTCAATCCATTTTAAATTATGGTTTATTATAGTTTTATCCTACATCAAACATCTCTTATTCTAACCAATTTTTCTTTTAAAAAATACTAACATCTATATGTTCAAATAAATACACTGCCAAACCATATTAGATTGAGAGTTTAATTAAACTAATTGGATGTTATAGATGTTGGTGATTTTTTTAAGCTAAAATAAACTATAATTCGGAACGAATGGAGTAGTAAAATATTGTTTACTAGAGGAGACTGTATTTTAATATTTTCCTTATAACACCACCATATGACAATGCATGCCCTAGCTTCTAAGCACCACGAATTGAACCACAGTTATTTTTACTACCAATTTCTTCGAAAGTGTGATTTCTTTCAAATAAATATAATATAATGCTATGAAAATATTTTTCTGACAAATCTAATATAAACCTATCTTACATCTTTTTTCGAAGTAAACCTATCTTACATTTAATAATATATTGATGGTCGAAGTTAAAAAAAAGTTTTACTCAGAAATTCTTAAATAACATGTTTTCTTGAATTGGAGGGATTACAGGACTTTCACCTCACGAAATTGCAGTTCCGAATGTTCTTTTGCCCGTATTTTCGCCACTCGTAACCATCCTTGTATGACGAGGCCGTAATCTCCTTCCTAGTAACCCCCTCTTCCCTACTCTTCTTGACGGGAGTAACCACTTCTCCACTATCACTCCTAGCAACAGCATGGTGAATATTCGTGATTAAGCAATCCAAACACAGTCCACAACCAAGCAAGCAAAGTTTGTCATAAAAAGAAAAAAAAAAGGGTAAACATAGTTGAAACGACAAGGACACAAAGTCCACACGCCTTCAGTAATTAGCATATACCTTGCACGCTTATCCTTCGCCGCCTGAATGATGACGCCGGAGCTATTGCCAGTCCTTATCTCCGGCGCCGTCTTCACTCTTGTCACTGTGTTACTGTTCAGCATGGACATGGATACCTCGAACACTCGCGAGAGCTGTTGGCTGAACGCCATGGCCTTCTGCTGGCCGAGGCTATCCAGGGGACGGCCACCGAGCAATGCCTGGAGCTGGGTGTTGAGACGGTAACCGTTGGCGAGCACGTCGAACAGCTTGGCGTCATGACCGAATGCCATCTTTGATTTTCAGACGATGACCAAAGAAATCGGGTCAAGTATATAGTACGAGTCGAGAGGGGGTTTTGTGGTTGCTCTGGGTCGCTGAAGCGAGTATTTATGCAGACGGACCGCTGACTGCGATCAACCTAGCGTGCCAATATTTTTTCAGAGATTGCTCACCTTTGAGCTTAATTGACTAGCTCAAACTCCTTTTCATTAATCTAAGTTGATCACTAATGTCAGCGGGGTCTTTTCATTTGATGATCCAGGTCTTCTGACTGACGGATCTATCATCTATGGACAGACTATATAGATAGAGGTTGACTGCTCTGTGCTGTATCATGGTACAGTACATGCAGATGCAGCAGAAATTTCGGTCTCTGCTTTCTGGTGGTCAACCCTGAGTCTGACTCATTGTCACAAAAAGAAAAAAAAAAGGCTGAGTCTGACTTGAGAGCTGGTAGTACTATGATATGATAATAGAGTAGAAGTATCTACAATGCCTGTATGCCACGCATTATTAGGTTGTTGCAAACTGACAATATAGAACGTGGCCAGAGCTGCCATTTCAAACTCCTCTGCAACGAATTTCCAAGTTCAGTCCCACAAGAGACGTCGGACAGGGACACGGGCCTATGTATGGCCTATCGGATGATCGTAATACTCGGTAGCAATCAAGAACCCGCGGCATGTCATGCAACACATGGCACAGGGTCAAGGTGACCACACCGCGTATGGGGGTTTTCAGTTTTGACCCTGCTGTAACATTGTGCATGCATGATGCAGGTCAAATCCATATGCTCAGCTGAATGTTTCTACTAGTTACCAACTTAATGATCCTGACAGTCAAGGAGAGTGATCTCTGCACTTGAATTGCATTTTTTTTTCCTGTTCCCACGAAGCAGCCAGGTCTTGATGGAGAAATCCGCGCGAATGTGGCTCTCAGGATTCACCAATCGATTGCACTGGGACTTCTTTTTTCCTGATCACCAGTATGAAAGCCCAGTGACTCAAAAGACGTAACGTTATGCTGACGCTATCGTTACTCTCACCAACCAGAGCCTTAGGTCTAGGAGAGCCCTGACTCTGATTCCAAAAGCTGGTCGTATGTCTAGGAGATTGGTAGGGTCCCCAACTTAACACTTTGACCCAACTTTCCAAATTATATATCATTTTAGCTTGTCATAAGTCGAACGTCCCTAGTTTAACTAAATTTATAGAAAACACATCAATATTTACAACATCAAATTTGTTTGATCAAATTCTCTATAAAATATATATCTTTTTTTTTACAAATTACAAAGTATACATTTAGATGCCAACAAACACACAAATTGACCCCTATGAGCACCTCTGGAAAAAATAAGGCAACAATCTTAAAGTTGACAAAGTCACCAAAGGTGTCTCACTGTCGAGTGGAGCATCGTTGTTCTGGGTCTGTAACCACGACGAGTAATTTGTGGATCGATTGATGAGTCAATGTGTGGGATTTCGGTGGTTTAGTACTCATGACACAAAGGTTTATTGTCACAGAACCTCCTAATTATGATGGCCCACATGTACCTGTCATCGTCATAATGACCTCTGACAGCCGTACTTATGTTCCTCATAACTTATAAGGCCTGCTTTCCTCCGAACAGGATCTAATCACGGGAGTATTGCAATATTACAACAGTCTATTCAAAATACCATCAGAGTAAAGTAGCGGAAGTCTTACAATAACTTAAGTTTACAAACCAAAGTTTCCAAACTTCAAACCTTATGTAACATTATTACAAACCGGTAGTAGAGAAGTATCAGTAGTAACTTTATTACAAACACACAAGCGAAATGCCTTGCCCAGAGGCCACACAGTCTACTCGTCGTCACTTTCTTCAGCCACAACGGTCATGCAACAAGGCTCAAAGCAGACTTGTTCATGAACCGCACCTGCAACAAGGGGTTTAACAAACCCTGAGTACGAGAGTACTCAACAAGACTTACCCGACTAAGAAAAGACTTCAAGGGCATGCTAGCTTTAGGGAATCAAGGTACGGGTATTCAAGAATCAAAATTTCTTTTGTAGAAAAGCTTACTAAAGTCAATCCTTACCTTCAATATTTTACTTTTACCATTGATGATTCATTAACCAATTCTAAGTGATCCTAATCTAGATCAAAGTAATTCTCATCAAGATCTTTCTCATTCTTTCTTTCAATTCCAGTTCTTAACTACGATGCAGGACAGGTGATCGAGTCTCCATAACCGAGGAGCAACGACGATTCGAACCGATTATACCCAGCTGGGGATCTCTAGCTTCACGACATATGTAGAACCAAATCTTGCATATATCAACCCTCATTTAGATCTCCCAAAACCAGAACGTGTCCATCGCCACCCGAGAGTACAGTACTCCTCGAACCCGGCCCGATTCTAGCCCCGAGGGTACACGCTACTCCCGCCATCTCTCCACTCCCAGTGCGAGGTTAGACGTTCTCGAAATGGAATCACCAACATTTTGGGCTTACCCAAGGCATGAGGCTAGTTGCAAAGTCTCGAAACACAAGCGGGCCTACAACGGACGGTCCTTAGCTGACAAGGCGGAAACATTACATTGAGACTCCGTTCCCAATGCAAGTTAGCAGTGGCCAAACCACCCGCCCGATCTTTCAAGTTCATTCTCATCTTTCAATATTCATTAAGTATGCCATCATGGCTATGTAAACATTTCATTTAAAAAGCTTAACTCATAAGCATAGCAAAGCATACTACGCATTTTTAGTAAAACAGGTATCAAGGGTGATATCGCAATAATCAAGGATGATAATGCAGCAATTGGGTTATCACTCAACTCCTAATTACTTAATGCAATAAACCATAATACCAGTGATAATGATTTGTAAAACTCAAGGAAGGGTTTAAATGCACCGGGGCTTGCCTTGCTCTGACGCGACGACTGACTCGGACTCGAAGACTCCGACTTCTGGTCCGGAACCCACCGACGACAACTCTTCTCCGAAGACTTGCTCGCCAACTTCGACTTCCTCGAAAGCGGGAACTACACGAGTATATAACATGTCTTAACATGATGCTTGATGATAAAATGCCACGGTTTACGACTTGAGTACAACTTTCCTTTGCGGTACAGTCGCAAAACAGTAAAACCTACTAACTAATAGCGATAATTAAGCGACGCTAACGTTTCTTACTGAACTTGTTACTAACGAGCTCAAATAAGTAATTAAGGTGCCAAGGATCACCAAGAATTAGTGACCCAAGGTCATCACTCAATCAAAAAGGCACACAACACTTAAAGTTAACAATTTAACAATTATTTAAACATTTAATTAATTAGGGCATAATTAATATTAGATCAAACTTCATCCAATTGAGATTAAACTTTTTCTAAGGATTAATCATGGCCTAAAATAGTGTCAGAATAAATTTCATGATTTTTGGATTAATAATTTAATTACTAAAATTCATGGAAGTTGCATTTAATATTTAATTGAACTAATTAATTAACTTGCAAAAAGTAATCAAATTTAGCATTTAATATTTTTCCTAAGTAGTTTACATCTTGAAAAGCTTACACAAAAAATTTCACTATTTTTGGAGCTCTACAGAATTTTTAATGAAATAAACAAATACTAATACTATTCACATTTTTGAAAAAGAAAAACAAAAACTCCCGATCGGGCCGACTCCTCCTTCCCTCCTCCGGCTCGGCCCAACCGAACGGCCGGCCCGCGCGCTCGCGTCCGCGCTCGCTCGCTCGCTCGCTCGCGGCCCAGCAACGCGCGCGGCCCAGCAGGCCAGCCCAGCCGCGCCCGCGCGCGCTCTCTCTCTCGCTGACCTCTTGGCCCCGCCTGTCATCTCCTTCCTCCGCTCACTCGCTCTCTCCCGCGTGCTCGGCCATGCCCGCGCGGTGGCCGGCCGGCGATCATGGCGTCGGTTGACTAATTAACTCGACCAAAACGATCTACACTACCCTGCGAATCCATTACGCCCTTCTACAGCTAAGCTCGAGCTCCAGCGACCCCTCACCGACGACGATGGCGGACCACGGTCGACGGTGAGCCGCGGAAACGCGCCATCAGCGACGTAGCGACCAAATTGATGCGATAAAAAGGTTTAGGGGCTCACAGCGATCACGTTGGTGCTCTCGGTGATGACGGAGATGGGTCGGAGTGGTCTGGCCACGTGAGGGCGGTGATCGCGGGGCTCCGACCGGACGCGAGGAAGACGACGGCTATCCGTGCGCTACGGGCGGTAGAGGTGG